>CM077007.1:17920886-20749573 GCA_039090855.1 Macrothele yani
ACCCTCAGGAAAAAAATTCCCCAGAACTGCCTTTGTTTTGGTGAGGAAAAAATAATCATCATTTATTTTGAGTATTGATTGATGTTATTTATCAAAAGCGTTACTATATTTATGCTGATATTGAAATTCATATGGAAATTATAGAGAATTTAAATTTGGGAGATGCGTGGATGCATTTCGAAACAAAACTGAAATTTTGAATAAGGCCATGAAACAAAATAGAAAAATAAAATAAAATGCACCACTGAATTTGGTAACTCCCAAAAGTTACTATTGTATTGTTTGCGTTGTTTGCATTTGATGAGTAGATACACCTGAAAGTGTAAGAAAAGGTAACTATTGTTTGCATGTGTACCAAATTTGTAAACAATAAAATTTAATGGTATACAATGTACACGTGTAAATAACCTTTTTGGAAGTGGCGATGATCAAATTAGGTAGTTAGGACAAAAACATTGATTTTACGGCTATAACCTCAGATTACATTCCCACCTCAGTCATTGCTGAGGGGGATGCACTTGAACCATGTGATGAAAATTTAAACTGAAAATATCTAAAACTTCACTGCACTAAGGTTTAGGTTTTTGAAAGGCCACTTGGCCTATATTTATTTTAAAAACTTAACAAGTTAAATTTTTAGGTCACAGATTTTATGCCTGGCCACAGGGCCCAATAAAAATAAACGGATGACAGGTTAGTTTCTTTCCAAGAACAACTAGCACCAGGGACACTACTGATAAAAATAATAAACACAAGAATTTCATTGTACTTCAACAGCACCAACACTTGATTTAACATGGTGTACAACTTAAGTATTTGAAGTGAAAATATCTCACTCTCTCTCTCAAAAAAAAAAATATTATATGCATATGTGTACACTATATTGTTCTAATTAAATCGCCCGAACCAACCCTCTCAGACCAGACCTCCGAATCCACTTTTAATTTTAAACTACTATAACAACTGCCAAAATTCTACGTATAATGAAAGTTAATTTAATAAAAGATTCTACCCTTCCAGGAAAATTTGTCTTAAAATCAGCATAACCCTGTCTTAAATCAACATTTGTCTTACAATCAACATTTCTAGCATTACCGGATACTCAACCCATTCTATACACCATACCAAAACCTAATGCACTAGATACCTTATTCAAATTACACAAAGTTATCATTAAATTGCTACACCGACAAGAGAATATTACTTACACCATCATCATGAAAATCCAACATTTCAAAATTCCATACTATAAGTTTTCCAGTCAACTGGCACCCATGTAATAATCAACTCGGGCATAAAGCCAAACAATCATCTCAACCAATGAGTCTCACATCTCAAGAAAAACACTATTTTTCGGGGAGAACAACAAAGTTTGAGTCTGAAGGCGGGAATGGGTCGTGAATCCATTCCCAGCTTATACAGTGTAGTGGAGCAAAGTGCGACCTAACCCCTTTCTGTTCCTTCACTCTGATTCGGGGACAACCTATATCACTCCCCTCATAGGTACCACCTCCTATGGACCGAACAAGCTTACTTGGGCAGAAAACAAATCCCCCAATTTGTTTCGTGCACCCTTTCAGACCCCGCGGCATTGTCTACATAGGGTAAAGTATCCCACAAGAGTTCTCTTGTCCCCAAAATATCTCTTCGTCTATTTTCCAGAAAATTCAATACATCACCCTTTTTCCCAGAAAATTACTTCTTATCCTATTTTCCCCAGGAACACACTTCATATCCTTATTTTCCCAGGAACACACTTCATATCCTTATTTTCCCAGGAACACACTCATTTCCCAGAAAATCACTTATCTTTATTTCCCAGGAACACACTGTACATATTCATTTCCCAGAAAGCCCAATAATACCATACTTGACACACTATACCAAACCGTACTTTATTTCCTGAAAAATCTATACATCACCATACTTCCTAGATCACTCTTTTCCAAAAAATCATCACTTCTTGAAGAAACACTACAGCTATTCGGGTTCTTTTTTTTTTTTAGTCACACTATACATATGCTCATATCTGCCTGTATGCCCAATTCTTATATTCTTTCCCCCATAAAAACCTGTTTTTCTAATCTACGGGCTGAAACTAGAAATTAGCCCTCACTAATACAAAAATTAAATTTTAAAGAGTAATTTAGCTCCTAAATTTACCAAAACACTAAACCAAAATAATTACCAGCCTACAAGAAAAATTCCCAACTACATGGCACCTACGCTAAGTTCATAAATACAAATTCTACTTCACAAATACAAAAATCACCGAGCACAAAAAGAGTTAAATTTCACCTAAGAGAAATACTGGTCTGGAGAGGTGTTCGTTCCGAAATAACTTAATATTCTTATTATATCATCTATCCCTACATGACCCAGCAAATTATTCACTTCCATTCTTTGTTTTGTTTTGTTTTTCAATTACCTATCCACAGAAGATAACATGAAATTTATTTAAACAGCCTAAGATTAAATCAGGTGGTTTCATTCTTTAAGCACACCGAACACTAAAAAAGAAAAAAAAAAAGAAAAAAACCTGAATGAAAACATTTACAACTCCCCTTCTTTTTTTCTTTGCAATATATTTTTCCGACAGCCCCCAATTTTAAAATCAACTCGTTTTATAATTTTAAAGAAACCACAACATAATACAAAAAAGAAAATGCCGAGAGAAATTTACCTTTAGGACTGGGGCAGCAACACTTCCTGACAAGCACACTAACCGTCGATAATAATAAAAAAAAAAAAAAAAAGGTTTCACAGCCTAATAATAGATAAAATAAATAAACAAAAAAAAAACTCTCCCTGAGAGAACACCACTGTCCCGGTTGATTTTCACTTCACTTCCAAGGTGCTTTTTTTCTTTCCTTTTTCCTGCCACAGCGAGCCTGGCCAACGAAACAGGAACCGGGCATTTTTGAAACATGCTGGTGGACCTTTGTGGTAATCAGTAGGGCCCAACTCGACGATTCAGCAGTTAAAGGCGGTATCTTCCACAAAGCCGTGCATGCCCCTTTTTCCAGAACTTCCAGTGTCTGGTTGAACTGGCTTGAAGAGTCCCTTCCATATTGAACCGAGCGGTAACAGCATTCGGGTTGCGCTGGCAGAAAATTCTCCTGCGGAGACCAATTCACGGTAGTTACTACTCTTCTTTTTATTGCAGCTCATATACTGCCGTCGTCCACTAGGAGAGGAGGAGAGGGTTGAATCTGCGAGCATTTCCTCTCCAGTAATGAGATCCTTTTAGCTGTTGTCCGTTTAGATTTCAATACGAAATTTTCCTTCTTGCTGCCCCCTCCTCCGCCAAAAAGGCGAGGAGAGAAAATTTTTCCTTCCGCTGTCTACCAGCTAACGCAGCGACCAGAACAAAAGTGTCTTCTCAACGGATAAAACTCTGGGGTGCTTGAAACCGCTGACCCCTCCCATTGGTCGAAACTTCAGCCTAGCAACTAACGACTCCCCAACGGAATTTCACTCCCTCGCAAGCCAGGGGTGACACACTGACCTTCACACGTAGGGACCCCGCTTTTGACCCTGAGGTCTAAAAATAGATTTCTGTTGCTGAATTCCTTACCCAAAAGACGAAAAGATGTTACTTTTGGGCGACTTTTTTCACGACGTTTGGAAACAGGAACGCAAAAAATGGCGAATTCTTGCCTTGCAGAAAATCACTAATTTTAATTTTCTTTTTTTCTCTCGTTCCGTGATGTGAAAGTAAAATTAATTTTGATTCTCTGAGGTGCACACCTACTCGCCTTTTCCTATCGCGATAAAAGAACAGATAAATTAATTATTTTCAAAACCCCAAAGTCAGTTAAATCAAATATTATTCTTTTTCTCTTTTTTTTTTTCTCCAACATGAAATTTTGTTTTCCTGGTTGTGATTAAGACAAGCGAATTTTGCGCACGAATTCCCCTGCCTTTCAACCAGGAATTTTCTTCTAACGTATGTCATGGAAGAAAATTTTTGCATTAATTAATCTCCGATAAACCAACAGAAAGATTGATCAGGTCCTTCCGAAATTCACCAGAGGTTAAAATTTTCGCCATGACACCTTAATTTCCCCCGAACCTCGTTTGCGCATTCGGACATATTCTGCACCTCTGTACTAATACAGAGATTTGGTTTCAAGCCTTTGCAAGAGTTTTTAACACATAAATAAACTGCTTTAGCAGATCCTACCTCACTGAGTGTCTTCTAGCTGCACATGGCTGTCAAGTCTTGTTGAAAAAATGCTGCACCGCAGATTTAAGCTCTGTAACAGCAGTCCTTAAATAGTCTTCTTCAGTAATCTACATACACTGAAGAGCAATTGAATTAGAGACAGCTTGCATTATGCAAATGTGGCGCTGTGGGCGGCCCTGTAAACAGAAACGACATGACGTATGCAGTGAACCAACAATATAAGGAGTGATGCGACAGGAATCAGTAAGAGTCGGACGCAGTATGGGTAATACGAAGGATCTAAGTGCATTCGATCGTGGGCAAATTGTCGGGGCCTGACGAATGGGTCACTCCATCTCGGAAGTCGTGCAGGCACTGGGATTTTCACGAGCCACTGTGTCACGGGTGCACCGTGTGTACATCGAATCCGGTAAAACCATCCCTGCAAGGGCAAACTGCCATGGACAACAGCGTGTGGATGAGTTGGGTCATCGGCTAGCTCGCATTGTAACAGCGGATAGATGAGCCACAGTGCAAGAAATCACTCAGCAATTTAACGCTGGTGCACAAAAACGTGAAAGCAGCCCCACCATCCAGAATCATCTCCTCGTTATGGGGTACAGAAGCCATCATCCCACGAGGGTACCGCTGCTGACCGCACATAACAGGGTGTGAAGATTAGCATTGGCACAGGAACATCGCCTCTGGACCCTAGACATGTGGGAAAATGTTGCCTGGACTGATGAGTCGAGATTCACGTTGGTACATGCGGATGGCAGGATACGAGTATGGCGCAAACCACATGAAGCGATGGATCCTTCTTGCCAGCAGGGTACTCTTCAAGCTGGTGGGAGTGGCATTCTTGCTGGGGACTGTTTACGTGGACTGAAATGGGACCCCTGGTACGTGTGACATCGTCCCTCACAGGTCAACGTTACCGGGATATCCTGGACAACCATTTGCTCCCATTTGTGTGTCTTCAACATCCCACTGGGGAACTCATCCTGCAACAAGACAATGCATCGTGCCATCGCTCTCGAATTGTATCCGAATGGTTGGATGAACACTCCACTGATGTGCCCTCGCTTCGTTGGCCAGCTAGGTCACCTGACCTCAATCCCATCGAGCACATCTGGGATGCCATTGAGAGAGATGTTCGAGGCTCTGATCCCCCTCCATCAAATCTTCGTGAACTGTGGGAGCTTGTTCAGGGGTTGTGGATCCGTATGGCTTCCCAGCGCTTCCGGTGTCTTGTCGAGTCCATGCCGAGACGAATCGCCGCCGTCATCAGGGCGAAAGGTGGTGCTACATGTTACTAGACAGGTATCTCTAATTCAATTGCTCTTCAGTGTATACAAGGCCCAATTCTCAGTTTACACTTTAAATCACTCTTTGCAGCAAAACATTATGCTAGTGTTGCTTAAATTTAAGATTGCATCTAAGAAGCTGTTTTCCAGACTTGGTTTTCTTTAAATTTACTGCTGATTCAATGGAATTTTTTTAACGTTCTTTATAGCAGATTTTTCTTGTAAAAGTTTTTTCTTTGTCTGAAAGCTTGGTATTTTTTGTACAGGATCAAAAAATATATCAAGTGTAACAGCAAAATAAAAGAATTATAAATTATAAATCACTGCAGAACTAGCATAAGTGTGCTACTAAAAGATGAACTTGTAAGTTTTAAATTTGACAAAAACAATTAAAACCACTACAAATCAAAATTCCACATACAAATCACTTTCATTGAAATGCACAGTGTGTGAAAATTTTTGATAAGGCTGTGTGCACTTACATAACCAAGAGCAACTTGACCCATATGCAATCCATCCTTTTGATCTTGGTTATAACCCTGAGATACAAGTCTTGAAGAGCTCCATATGTGGACTTTGCTATACCTCCTAAACAATGTTAACAAAATGGTAAGTGTTGACACTTATAATACAAATAAAGGTAAAGACAATGCTAATTTGATTATTTAAACAATTTGACAGAATAATAAGAGGAAAACATATGTAAAGTGTCCAATGAATGATATGCACCTACAGTATGCTACATAAAGCACCTTATGTCTAAAAGTGTTGTTCTAAATATGCTTTCATGTTTGATCTTTATTGGCAGGATGATGTCCACATTTGTCATTTCATGAGAACTAAACACATCGGCATCCACAAAAAAATATCTGCGGGTCACGCATCATTCGGTATGGAAGTTGAATTAGCAATTGATTTCCACAATGCTTCCAAGCTCACTACATGTTTCTGGGTCTGCATTCTTTTTAATGGATTCAGTCAATGCAGCACATTCTCAGCAATTGTTATCATTTCTAGCTGATATTGCTCTAAGCTCCAGAAATCATATTCACAACCAGCTTTTTTTTTTTTTTTTTTTTTTTTTTTTTAGTTCATTCATTTCAGGGTGTAGAATTTCTTTCATTAGCAGGCTTTGGTAATGAGTTTTCATGGCTTTTATGGTCCCTTATTCAAGGCTGTATGTACAACAGCTGTACAGTTTGGTGGAAAATGCACCACGTGGATGCAGTCTAGGTTGGGGAAGAGGATCATTAGGAAGCATATACAAATTGTCAATGAAACAAATATTTTTTTCTTTTACCTTTTTATTTCATTTCTGCATTCAATTTGACAAGCTACTCAATAAAAATCTCTTTTGTCATCTACACTTTTCTATTTGATTTATACTCACATGGCAGTTTATGGATGTTTCTCACACAGCAGGGCCTGCCATATTTGCCAACAATCAACACTTTCCGATTCTCAGTTCTTGACTCATTACAGCAGAAGAGTGTGCTTAGACGTTGCTTTGATATTTTCCCACCAGCTCATTTGTCACCTTTGTGTGTTTTCTTCAGCTCTAGGTGGAAGATTATCCCAGTCTTATCAGCATTAAATACATCACCTAAACTACAAGTTTATAAAGAACAGTTAACTTATTCTGCTCCATATTCTAACATGTTTATCTCAAGCACAGCACCTGTCTAATGACACATTGTTTTTGTTACACCATACTGTTCCTTGAAATGATTTAGAAATCCAACAACTGCCTGAAAGTCCTCATGCCAAAAGCAGTAGCCATCTGTAGTGCTTTCTCAAAGATTAATGGCCTGCTAACTGGCATATGTTGGGAACGAACTTCGGAACCACATGAACACTGCTGAGTTGGCATTCTGCAATTGCCCCAGTCATATTCTTTTCCTGTCTGGCCCAATAACTGGTTCTTGCAACTGATGCTAAATTTTCTTTCTCAATCTTTTAAAAAAGTAGATAGCGTTGATGAAGTGATGCCATAGTTTTTTAGCAACATCACCCTTTTTCACTCTAGAATCATCTTCATCAATCATGTTTAATTAATCTGTAACAAAAGCACAGAATCTGCCAAATTGCTTCCAAATATTTTCTAACACCTTTAACATGTTAATATATTATCATATATATATATTATTTTTCAGCTTTTCATTTACTGTTTCAGTGAATTGAACATACAATTATAGCCAGGGATTTTTTTTTTCATTTAAGTTGTGTAAAAAGTCTCCACATTCTGGTGATAGATGTTACTGATACCAATTCCAAAAGTTAATTTCCACTGCAGTCGAGCGCGCACACACATACACACACACTATATTTCCATATTCTGAAAGGTGGGGTTCTGACACATCTACGTAAAAGGAGTTTTGTGTGATCAGTTCACTTGCACTCATTTAGTGTAGGTTTGAAAATGGGAGACAATATGATTCATTTTCATCATTTAATACTACTTTTGTGTGTCAAAGGTAGAAACATTAAGCAAACACAAAAAAAGATAAGTGGATGCTGAAAAGGTTCGAATGTGTCAGTTTTGGCTTGCAAAATTTTGTCATGGAGATTACTCACTCACCAATGAGCCAGATTCAGGAAGACATACTGAAGTTGTAGAAGACAAAATCAAGGAATTAATTGATATGAACAATACAACCCAAGCAACTGAACAGACACTGTGGACTTGCAAACCACACCATGGCATTGCATTTGACAAAGCTTGGATATAAGAATCACCTTGATGTTTAGGTATCACACAATTTGAGCAAGAAATATGTTCACGACCACACATCTGTTTACAATTCACTGCTCAAACAGAATGAAAACAAACATTTCTGAAATGAATGGTGATGGGCAATGAGAAATTGATTGTGTACACTAACATGGAGCAGAAAAGATCATGGGGCAAACATGATGGGCCGGCATTAACCATTCCGAAGGCTAATTTGCATTCCAAAAAGGTGTTGCCAAAATGTAAATAGTTTTGTGAATTCTGTATATTATATTATGTATATGGTATTCCGATGTTGGTTTGATATTTATTGTAGATCAGGCTAGTTACCTTCCTAGATGTCAAACCAGGTGTGTGTGTGTGTGTGTGTGTGTGTGTGTGTTGACATTAGGCCAGTTGTCTGCGCACACATCTGTGACACTAACCATAACCGCAAGAATGAGGTAACAAGTAAAAATATATACTGCTGGACAATTGCTAAGGACGTATCATAAACGGCTATATAGCGCATAAAAAAGTAAGTGTGGTTGGATGCCAAGTGAAATAAAATAATGTCAGAATGCCAGGACATTACAAGAAAGACAATTTATTGTGCTCTGAAATCCAGAAGGCTTTGGAACATGTTCAAGGGACAAACAGGCCATTTTGTGCAGAATACGTAAACGTGAAAAAAATGCAATTACCGTCTGCAGGCGTTCCGGCGTAAGATGTCAATACGGGATATGGCCACCATGGAGGGCGATGCAAGATTCCACATGTCGTGTCATGCTTTGCACAACATTATCAAGCAGCTGTTGGGGTAATTTATCCCATTCCTCTGTCAGTGCATGGATGAGGGTGTCCTAGTTTATTGGAGGGCATTGGCAACCAGCAAGACTCCTCCCCAAAGCATCCCACACATTTTCAATGGGATTCAGATCTGGAGAAGGTGCTGGCCATATGAGGTGTTGAATATCCTCGCTCTCAAGACACTCCTGGACAGCGACTGTTCGATGACATGTTGCGTTGTCGTCCATGAAAATGAATCTATCACCGACAGCACCACGGAACATGCGAACATGAGGTAGCAGAACATCATTAATGTATCGTTGGCCAGTCATAGTCCCAGCTGGAAGCACATAGAGGGACGTACGGCCATTGATCATGATGCCAGCCCATACCATGACACTACATGTCTGATATCGGTCCCTTTCCTGTATGTTTGCTGGACAATATGCAGTACCACTATCATGCCAGATCAGTTGTCGTCGACAATCAGACGATAGACTGTATCTACTTTCATCTGAGAAGAGGACAGCAGACCAGACGTTATCAGTCCAATTGCGATGTTGATGGCACCATTGCAAACGGGCGGTACGGTGACGTCTGGACAATGGGATGCACACAACAGGACGGCGGGCGTATAGTCCTCCTTCATGCAAACGTCTGGCGACAGTTTTTCGGGTGATCCGCTTGCCAGTAGCAGCCATAAACTGATTTGCTACCTCACTAGCTGTGCTGGGCCGGTGTCTTTTTGTTGATAGCACTATGTACCGATCTTCTGCAGGTGTCGTACTGCGAACACGACCTCCCCCGTTACGTTTGCTACACTCTCCATTTGTTTGAAATGATTTCCAAAGCCTTGAAACAACACTGTAGCTGATGTCGAACTCCCTGGCAACATCTGTTATTTTTCGCCCTTCTTCAATCTTGCCAATAATACAGCCACGCATAAAATCATCTAGGTGATGTCGGAAAGACATACTGAAAATTGCAAGTTCGTCAATTGATTCTTTCCCTTTCAACTTTGCGTTTGAACAACAACGGTCAATACGCGTCAAATCCTTTATATCTCTTATCAGCACTATGACGTCACGAACAAGTTCGGCAATCAAAAATTTGCATACGCACAACACGTCTTACTGTATCCCGCACTTATGCTAATTTCCACATTTTCCTGCCTTCCATTTTATGGTTGCTATCATTGCTATTGTCATCCGTCCTTAGCAATTGTCCGGCAGTGTATATGGTAACACTAAGAGATAGTGTATAAGTAGACATATGGTGTCTGTGTCTTTTTCTTGTCTGTGTCTATGCAGCTAAGTAGATGTATCAGAAGAAATGTGATTCTGAGAGTAAAAGAGGATCTATGTATGATAGCTATTATGTATTGTGTGTGTCTTAGAATAGTCACAGTAGCTTTTGATATATGTTGTATGTACCACATTAAGTTTGTCAAGATGCCATGAAAAGTGATGCATGTACAAGCCTTCAATATTTCAAGGAATAAAGATCAGGTTAACCCTTTATAGTGACTTTCCTTTTTTTCTTCACATCTTCAAGATAGGATGGTTAAATTATTATTTTTCTATCTTGAACATTTGCAACAGAAGGTAATGCTCTGTGTGTGGATGGACCAAAAAGAACTTGTATTATGAGCTGCAGCCAAGTGATAAATTCTGATAGGTACTATTCCAAACTGCACCAGCTAAAGGCCACACTTGAGGACAATCATCCAGAAATTGTCAACAGAAAGGTACGTTTCCTTCCACCAGGACAAAGCCAGATCTCCTGTTTCTTTAGTCACCAAGAAAAAAATTGTTGGAACTTGGCTGGGTTCTTTTGCCTCACTTGGCCTATTCACCTGATCTTGCACCTTCAGATTTCCATTTATTCCAGTATCTGAAGAACTTACTCAAAGGAAAGAACTTGACTTTTTTTGGAGGCCTGCAAAAAACATCTTGACCAGATTTTTGCACAAAGTAGTACCAGGCCACTTTTTTTCAAGGCTCAGCAGCACCAGGGTATTTTTTACCAAACTAAAGCAGACTTTTTTTTTTAATTTATGTAGTTATTCAATCGTCACACATCGAAATTGACATTTTTTAACACAAATAATCTTAACTGAGTTTTTTAACTCTTTCTTTTTTCTTCTCTCTCTCTCTCTCTCTCTCTCTCTCTCTCTCTCTCTCTCTCTCTCTCTCTCTCTATTGGCTATGCACAAACCCATAGATCTTTTATTTACCAAAACCACCTCAGTAATAGCTAGTGAAGTGGGTACCAGACAGTATTGCACCCAGAAGGATTGTTGGATTGCAATACTATTCAGGAGAAAGATAAAGGTTACCAGAAACAATAAATGATTTAACATTGAGACTGATATGGGCAATATTTACTGAGCTACATGGCAATAAGTAGTGTCTCTCAGTATGGCGTCAGGCCACCATGTTTGCTCACACAGCATGCCAGACATCTCAGCATGGAGTTGTACAGGTTCCTAATGGTGCCCTGCGATAAGCCATCCCATGCAGCTTGAATCTTCTCATGCAGTTCCTTCAGATTGTGTGGTAGGGGTGGAGTGTGGATAAGGTGTCCAATAGCATCTCACACATTTTCAATCGGCTATAGGTCTAGCGATGCGGCTGGCCATTGGCATAGTGTCAGTACCTTGAAGGCAAGCTCTCGAGACAGCAGCAGTATGCAGACGAGCGTTGTCCTGTTGGGAAATCGCACCGGAGTGAGTGTTCAGAAAAGGTAGGGCCACTGGTTGCTGGACCTCATTAACATATAGTTGGGCTGTCAAAGTGCCTGTAATGAACGTCAAAGGTGATCTGGCATCGTAGGCAATTGCACCCCACACCATGACATTAGGCCTTCTGGGCATGTGACGCTTGACAACAAACCATTCATCTTGGCGCTGACCACGGTGACTCCACACACGGATTCGTTGTTCATCTCCTCCAAGAAAAAAGCGGAATTCGTCAGTGAAGATCACCTGCTGCCATTCTGAGTGGCTCCTTGACTGTCTAGCACGACACTATTGAAGTATTTGGCAACGATGCAATGGCGTTAAGGGCACTCGTCGTAACAGTCTGCGTGCATGTAGTGCTACATCATGCAGCCATCTGCTAATGGTGCTGGCACTAATAGGACGATGCATGGAGGGCACTACTGCTCGCTGAACATCTGAAATCGTGACTGTTGGATCACTCCGCACATGTCGAACAACCCGTCGGTACTCTCCTCTCCATGGTTCATCTAGGTCTCCCAGACCCTTCCTGCCGCTGCTGCATACCTTGTTCTATCCACTGCCACTAACAGCATGCAACGGTGATATCCGCATGACCGGTATGGTGCACAATGCAGCAATAAGACCATTCCGCTTCCTGGAGCCCGACGATGGGGCCCTCTCTCAAACTCCTTCAACTGCTCGAATTGCTTCCGAACTTTTCTCTGAGGTATACTTCACTTGCAAAGGATGAAACCAACACAACAGCATGAGTTAGAATGGCAAGCACATGCAACAGGCCAACCTTATATAGCCAGTCAGGTACAGAGCTATGACCCCTTCTTGTTGGTGTCACATGTGTGGCTGAGCGTGATACTTGAATCATTTGGATGCCTCACGATGTCAAACCTACCCACCAAGTTTCATTCCTGTCAGTTGCTTCCTTCAGGGTGAAACATTTTTTTTTTTTCTGCAAAAGGATTGACTGCAGAGTTTTATGCAACAAAACAGAGCAAATGTAGATGATCAAGCAAGAGATCTGACTGATCATTGTGCTCTCATCGATTAGCAAAAACATTTTACACTGCCTATCTATAATTTTCTGAACAAGGATTTCAATTTTTCATTTCTTATACAATACGGCTATGTCAATGCAGGCATATGTCACATGGTGAACCTGTCCCATATTAACACCATTAAGTTCTTGTACATTTCAGCTTCAAAATCATTGAAAGTCTGATTCTTTTTATTTAGATACCTTATAAGTCATTCGATTTGTTTCATCCTTTCTGAAAACTTTTGTAAAAATGATTTCCACAGGATCCCGATTCTTTTTCTCCTACAAATAATAAGCACTTTTTAAGGACTTTCAAGCATCCCACAAACATTTTTTAAAAACCTTACCAATTGCATACGCAACAATGACGTGCACAAATATACTTTTACACATGACTTAACTACACAAATTGAAAAATGCTGATTAAGTTTGCAATATTTCCCTATATAATTTAAGTTTGTGGATATAATAAAATAGAACTTACTCAATTTAAAAGACAGCTCTGCTCATGAAATCAATTTTCTTATCTGAGAGAACATTATACGTGCAATCAAGTGTAAATTGTAAAACTGTAGTAAGAGTTAAGAGTTCAAAATTAAAATTTTGCACATAATCTTTTCTTGGTTTAAATTGCAAAATTAAAGTCAAAATCAGTGTTCAAATTTCAGTTTTGCACTTAATTTTCTCGTGGTATAACTGAATAATTGATATTTAAATATGCAAAAAGGGGAATACAAAAGTGAAATAAGAGATGGCAATGGGCTTGTTAAGTACAATCTGCTAGATGTGCATAATTCAGCCCATAGTCCTTCACTTTTTTTTTCAGCAAATTACTTATCTCACAACGTCCCATGCTTGCCAACCAGCGGCAGAAGTTTTATGCACTACATTGTAATTTTTCAATTTCATGCAGCCAGTTAGGAAAAATAAAAACTTTTTAAGTACTATTTGCAATTTTTGTCAAAAAATAAGCTTCAAAGCACCCCAACAAAAAGTCAGCACTTTTAAAGGACTTTTAAGGATTCATAAGGACTCATGGGAACCTTGTTCCATTTTGATTTTTTCAGCACACTAACAGTATATTTTCAGCAGCTTTATGTACTAATATGTTTTTATGATCATAGATTTTCTTTCATAATGCTGTCATTTGTTTCTTCTTATCTGACCCCAAAATATCTTATTTGCACATCCATCTATTTGTTTGATAACCTCATGCCCTGTGAATTTTTTTTAGGTCCTCCCTCTTTTTTACACATTTTACAACCAAACTTCCCACTCTCTTTGTTTGAGCAGTGATCGTTTTTTGAAAAAAAAAAAAATCTGTTCAAAAGTGCAACATTTCAGTAGATTTTCAGTTTCAGAATTATTAAATGCCAGTGATTCCTCAAGAAGTACCTACATTCTCACTGCTGTCTCGGATCACATCGACATCACATTTATTTTAAGCTTCTTCGTTAGCTTGAAGCTTTTTAGACGGTAATGTGAAATAGAAAAATACTTCACATATACATGGAAAATTCACAAATACATTATTTTCAGCAATCAAATTGTGGAGCTGAATTGTTTTCAGTTCACTGTTTACTATGCAACAATTTGGAAAATTATGAAAAGTCATTTTCAAGTTTTTTATGATGTTACAAGGTGAACATTGTGAACTGAAAGTATTTCAGCACTGCAATCTCATTGCTGAAATAATGTCTTTTACTTTTTTTTTTTTACATTAACAAAGAAAACTCACTTAATTTAGTATAAGTAGGGCAATGATGAAACATGTTCGTAACTTGAGCTTATGCTGACTGGTCACCTAGATGCATGCCGCTCCAATTGCAGATCTCTAGTCTCATTCAATGAAGGACAAAATATTCCTCATAATGCATGGGAAATCGACAGAATATTCAAAGCAAACAGAATATAAATTTTGAATTTGCTTGTTGTACCACTTACTGGTCATCCACAGATAAATCAACGAAGGACGAAATATTCCTCATAATACATGGGAAATCGATAGAATATTCAAAGCAAACAGAACATAAGTTCTGAATTTGCTTGTACCACTTACAGGTCATTTACAGATAAATCAACGAAGGACGAAATATTCTTCATAATACATGGGAAATCAATAGAATATTCAAAGCAAACAAAATATAAGTTCTGAATTTGCTTGTGCCACTTACTGGTCATCCATGTAACATCTCTCAGAAAACTTGAAAATTTCATCACCCTGGAGAGGGAATCGAACCAGCATCTCCTGATTTCCGTTCGAGTATGCTTCTTTGGAACTTCACTGTCCTGGGTGGTGTAACGGTTAGCATACTTGAACAGAAATCGGGAGATGCGGGTTCAATTTCCTCTCCAGGGTGATGAAATTTTCAAGTTTTCTGAGAGATGCTACATGGATGACCAGTAAGTGGCACAAGCAAATTCAGAACTTATATTCTGTTTGCTTTGAATACTCTCTACTATTACTGGTTGTCACCCACTGCTGTTATTGGTTCACTGCCCTCCCCTCACTCATTGTGTCTTCTGGGTATTTTGATTTCTTGTTTTCTAAAAGGGGATGAATGAACAACGAGCCAGTGAGAGAAAGTAAGAACATCTTGTCAGAAGTGAGTATTATTTGGACCTTGAATTGCTTTTGCTTGGTACTATGGTTCTGTTGTAAAGGCAATTTGCGGCTTGCTCTTGAGTTCCCTAAATCGCTATCGATTTTATAATGAAGTTTTTACGTATTGTTTATAGTGTGAAATTTCAGATGTTTATTGGTATGGAAAAAAAGCAGTGATTGTACAGCGTGATTCATAATTATTGTCAGGGTTTCCACGGCCTGGCATGGTCAAACCATAACCGACCAAATAAAACTGCCTAGAGCATAAACAAGTTCACAACGGAAAGTTTTATGTGTCACTACAGTACTGCTGAATTGACGTCATACTTCAAAATGGCAACAAGAAAAGGCAATGTGCGTACTCTGGTTCTTCGAAACAAAGTCAGTTATCACAACGCAACATTGTTGCAGAACGCAGTAGAGCAGAGCTTTACCTTCCGATGATGCTATCTGACATTAGTTAAAACAGATTCAAAAGACTGGTAGTGTGCAGCACCAAAAAAGTTAAAGCAGATGATGCTATCTGACATTAGTTAAAGCAGATTCAAAAGATTGGTAGTGTGCAGCACCAAAAAAGTTAAAGCAGATGATGCTATCCTACATTAGTTAAAGCAGATTCAAAAGACTGGTAGTGTGCAGCACGAAAAAAGTTAAAGCAGATGATGCTATCTGACATTAGTTAAAGCAGATTCAAAAGACTGGTAGTGTGCAGCACCAAAAAAGTTAAAGCAGATTATGCTATCTGACATTAGTTAAAGCAGATTCAAAAGATTGGTAGTGTGCAGCACCAAAAAAGTTAAAGCAGATGATGCTATCCTACATTAGTTAAAGCAGATTCAAAAGACTGGTAGTGTGCAGCACCAAAAAAGTTAAAGCAGATGATGCTATCTGACATTAGTTAAAGCAGATTCAAAAGATTGGTAGTGTGCAGCACCAAAAAAGTTAAAGCAGATGATGCTATCCTACATTAGTTAAAGCAGATTCAAAAGACTGGTAGTGTGCAGCACCAAAAAAGTTAAAGCAGATGATGCTATCTGACATTAGTTAAAGCAGATTCAAAAGATTGGTAGTGTGCAGCACCAAAAAAGTTAAAGCAGATGATGCTATCCTACATTAGTTAAAGCAGATTCAAAAGACTGGTAGTGTGCAGCACCAAAAAAGTTAAAGCAGATGATGCTATCTGATATTAGTTAAAGCAGATTCAAAAGACTGGTAGTGTGCAGCACCAAAAAAGTTAAAGCAGATGATGCTATCTGACATTAGTTAAAGCAGATTCAAAAGATTGGTAGTGTGCAGCACCAAAAAAGTTAAAACAGATGATGCTATCCTACATTAGTTAAAGCAGATTCAAAAGACTGGTAATGTGCAGCACCAAAAAAGTTAAAGCAGATGATGCTATCTGACATTAGTTAAAGCAGATTCAAAAGACTGGTAGTGTGCAGCACCAAAAAAGTTAAAGCAGATGATGCTATCCTACATTAGTTAAAGCAGATTCAAAAGACTGGTAGTGTGCAGCACAAAGCAGATGATGCTATCTGACATTAGTTAAAGCAGATTCGAAAGACTGGTAGTGTGCAGCACCAAAAAAGTTAAAGCAGATGATGCTATCTGACATTAGTTAAAGCAGATTCAAAAGACTGGTAGTGTGCAACACCAAAAAAGAGTGAGAAGACCGAGCCCTTCGCGGAACGAGACGGGCTCCGTCTCAGTTAGGTATGCAACAAACGACTGTTTGGAAGGTTCTGCATAACTGCCTACAGCTTTGTGTGTACAAATGCAAATTGCACAGGCTTTACAGCGGGACGATAAACCCCGCCGTTTCCAATTTGCCCAAGACATTTTGTCGAAAACCGAAGCTGATGAGCATTACCTGCGGATATGGATATGTAGTGATGAAACAACGTTTTTCGTCTCGGGGAGGGTACATTGGCATAACTGCAGAATATGGGGCTCCGAAAACCCTCACACCATTCGAGAAGTCAAACAAGTAGTCAAAAGAGGTGAACGTCTGGTGTGCTTTGTCATGCTTGGTGAATGTTGGGACCCTTTTTCTTTGTGGAGAAAACAGTGACAACGGTGACCTATCTGGACATGCTACAGCTGTATCTGTTGCCTCAGTTGGATGATCGGCAGCCCAATGTGGTGTTTCAAGCACGACAGTGCACTGCCGCGTTGGGCTGTTATTATCCGAGAATTTCTTGGCCTGCATTTTCCTGGGCACTGGGCTGGGTGTGGTAGACCCTTTCCATGGCTTCCGAGCTCACCTGGTATTACACCACTGGATTTCTTCCTGAGCGGATATGTGAAAAACATCATTTACCAGACCCCTGTGACCTCCTTCAATGACCTGAAGCGCAGAATTGGTGCTGTGATAGCAACAGTAACGCTGCAAATGCTGGCGGACTCTTAGCGGGAAATTGATTATCGCTTGGATGTCTTACGTGCCACGAAAGGCGCGCATGTCGAAGTGGTTTAGCAATATGATGTATCGATTCTAAAGGTAATAAAATTTTTAGTTGTCATCTGTCATATTCTGTCCGCAGTTTTAGTTTGTTGTTTCCTGTTTTCCGATTATATGCCACTGAAACCTCGAAAATAATTATGAATCACCCTGTAGATACTAAAGTAATCCTGAAAACAACAGCAAAAAAAATTTGCATTAATTCATACATAAATTAAAGAGAATTGTAAACTTACAATATATCCATGGCAGCTTTGTTATACAAGTCAATTTGTTCATTGGTAATCATAATTCTTGAAGGATGAAGCTTTTCAGGCACAACAGGATCTTGTAACACCCACAGAATCTTGGTCCCGGCATCTATTCTATTTAAAAGTGGCACCAAACGAGTAAGATTAGCCTTGTAATCTTCCAAGGCCTGTAGACTGGCATTGCTCGTTTTTATTGCCCAAGTTGCACTCCCCGTAACAATAACTGAGTGCTGCTGCTGCTGACTTTCTGACAGCCATTTTTCATATATGTGGTACATTGAATGATTAACCATTGGACTCCAGACAAACTCCTGAGAACAACAAACCGCAAATCTTTAAATAGATGTTCAAATCATTCAAACTGGTTTCATCAAAATGATGCATCTAAGCACAGAACTGCATCATAAACTAAATCATGAGAATGTAAAAGCTTTCACTTCTGTGTATAAGAAAAAATAAAACATTAAAACAATCTAACATTTCTTATTGACATAAATACTTCTGTGTTAGTGGTAGATGTATTGATAATAAACAATAAATGCATGACCAAATGAGAAAAGTGATACATAGAGGTACAATCTCAATAGTGCAAGACATTCACCATAAGAATTCTGCTCTGCTGCAGAGGTTAAGCTACGATCGCTATTTTCGCAATGTGCGATGAATTCACCTAAAACGCGCAAGAAAATTAGTGTCCCATCGCAAAATGGCGCCAGACATTTAAATATCACAGAGGTGATTGTGTTCTGAAAATTTGAACTCCCGTAGTCCAGGGGAAAAATTAAAATTCTGCCACTAATTCATCGGTAAAAGTATTCCATCGTCCATTCGGTCTAACAGTGTCGCAACGATTTGTAGCGTGTCAGTTCGTCATCCACTACAATTCGTAGCGCATCAGTTCGTCGTCCATTACAATTCTTAGCGCGTCAGTTCGTCATCCACTACGACAATTCGTAGCGCGTCAGTTTGTCGTCCACTACGACAATTCGTAGCGCGTCAGTTCGTCGTCCACTACAATTCGTAGCGCGTCAGTTCGTCGTCCACTACGACCATTCGTAGCGCGTCAGTTCGTCGTCCACTACGACAATTCGTTGCGCGTCAGTTCATCATTCACTACGACCATTCGCAGCGCATCAGTTCGTCGTCCACTAGGACACTTCATAGCGTGTCAGTTCGCCGACAAAAGAGGCTAAATTTCTTTAGCATTTTGCTACAACTTTTTCCTTCATTTTAGCATTTTTGCTACAGCATTTTTTGGGCCAGCTTAAACTCTGCTCTGCTGTAGCATTTATTGTATAACAGATTTAAGTATTGTTGGTAACTTCTATACATTTCATACAGAAGAATTACATTTATTGTATAACAGATTTAAGTACTGTTGGTAACTTCTATACATTTTATACAGAAGAATTAGAAGTGAATCCCCAATGAATTTGCAAACATATGAAAGGCATAAATGTAACATTGTCAGCATGTACACCAAAGAGACAAAACATTATGACCACCTGTCTAATATGTTGTTGGTCCTCCACGTGCTACCAAAATAGCTGTTGCCTGCCAGGGCATGGGCACTACAAGATTTCTAAAGGTGTCTTCTTGTATCTGGTACCAACACATTACAAGCAGATCCTTTAACCCTTGTAAGTTGCATGGCTGAGCTGCGGCAGATCAGATTTGCTGTTCTAACACAAACCACAGATGCTAGACTGGATTGATGTCCGGGAAATTTGGAGGCCAGGGCAATACCTGGAAATTTTCCTCATGTCTCGCAAACCATTCTTGAACAATCTGGACAGTGTGTCATGGTGCATTATCCTGCTGAAAGAAGGCACTTCTACAGGGGAATACCTTTCCCATAAAAGGATGTACCTGGACTGCACTGATGTTTAAGTAGGTTATAGATGTCATAGTTCCCTGAACATGAATGAGTGAACCCAGGGTTTCCCTGCAGAACACTGCCCAAAGCATTACACTACTTCCACCAGCTTGTTTCCTTCCCACAGTTCATCCTGATCCCAACACTTCTCCAGCCATCCACTGCAACAGAAAACTAGATTCATTGGACCAAACAACCTTCCTCCAATCATTCAAGGTCCAGTTTCAATGCTCCTGTGCCCATTGTAGGCACTTTCAACAGTGAACCAAGGATAGCATAGAGTGGCCTGTGGCTATGTAGTACCATTTTCAGCAGGGTTCAATGTACTGCATGTTGTGACACATTACTCCTGTCACCAGCAAGTTGTGCCACAATATCCCTTCTGTTGGCTCGTACCATACGGGATAGCCTTCGCTCACCTTTAGCATCAATGAGCTGTGGTCGCCCACACCTTTCTGGTGGCTCGTGGTTTTCCCTCCTCGGACCTCTTTATGAAGATACTAACCACGGCTGACCATGAGCACCCCACAAGCATTACCATCTTGGAAATGCTCTCACTCGGTCATTTGGCCACTGCAATTTGGCCTTTGTTAAACTTGCTTAAGTCCCTTGCTTTTCCCATCTGAATAACAACATGGATTAACAGAGCTTAGTATCAGGTGTTATTTATACCATTTCATGATCTTTCTAAGTGCCGTTGTTTACCTGCAGTTGCTTCGATCTACATAAAGACACACTGGTCATAATGTTTTGGCTATTTGGTGTAGATGCCGTACTGTTTCTATCTAGTCAGCAGCATACTCATAAACTAAATTGGGAGATGCTGGTTCGACTCCCACTTTAGGGCAATATAATTTTCAAGTTTCCTGAAGAATTTCTGCATGGAATATGTAAAAATGTACAGTGTCAATAATGATATTTACATGCCTTTCATGTATTTGTGAAGAATTAATTCTTCCAGGCATTTGCTTCCCATTCATTTCTGTGATGTGAAATAATGGCAATATATTGACCTTCATCCCCACATCGATAAGAAATGGTAGTTGGTGCTACGATGAAGTGAGAATTGCTTCAACTAGCACACCTTTGAAAAGTTGTTTGGATTCCAAAGCTACATCTGCTTACCTTGAGTTGCTTGGACCTTTGTTTCCCTGAGCAGTGTAATGTTGGCATGTTCGGAAGATGCGAGTTCAGTTTCCGTTTCAGGTCACTTTAATTTTCAAGCTTTCTGAAGGGCAGCAACATGGAAACAGTAGAAATGTATGGCCTCCATAATCCAACAACGACAAGTCTACATATGACATTCTTCTCTTTTCTTCAAACACACACACAAGGTTCGTACTCTTCTAAGCAAAATAAATTCAAGCACTTTTCAAGGACTTTTTAAAACCAAATTATCATATGTACATATGTGCTGTAGGTCGGTCAGTAGGTAGCTATTTTAGCAAGTACAAAAAATTAAACTTAGCTGGGATGAGCACACCTTCAATGACCTGCCTGTTACCCCCTATTGGTTTATTTCATTAACTTCGAATTGCTCCTCTGTTTTGATGTTTTTCGAAATTATTTCAATTTGGGGAATATTTTGAAAGGGTACATTATTTCCGTGTTCACCCTCCAGCAAGAACACATCCCTAACTCCAGTCAACAGGAGCTCATCACGATTCGTGAATACATCATTCCACTCATTTTACTATCATGGTTGACGTTTTACTTGGTAGTGATGTCTTAGCCAAGGTACCAGCTGTATATGCGCTTTACTGAGTTGAAAGCTTGGTGTTTTTATCGGAACTACTCAGAAATCCCCTTTACAATTTTTTAGCATTCAAATGTTTCATATCATTACTTAAAAAACAAAAACAAAAAATTCAAGTGCTATTTACGAAGCCTTCAACATTTTCAAGGACTTGAAAATTAACTTCTTTTTTTCAAGAACTTTTCAAGGTTTTCAAGGAGCGTACAAATCATGGCGCAAGCTTGAACAGTTACTATACGACTTTCAGAATTTACTTATCATGATCTTAAAGAAAAATGACCTGCCACATTCTAACTACTTCTGATACACCAAATGCCTGCATTTTCAACAAACTTTGAATGCCACTTCAGCTTCAAAATTAAACGATAATCTACAAAAACATGCAGCTGCCGATGTATGTAAAATAATGCAATGAAAATGGGCAAACCTGCAAAGTTTGCTATTAGGAAGACTGTAGTGCATTTTAAGATTGCATTAAAAACATGTGCGAGTCTACTTACATCTTGTAGCTGCTTTAGGCAACTCCTGCTTTCACTTCAGTGACTCTTCGAACTGATTATGTTACAAAGACATCATGTGGATGATTTTCAGCAGTGGAGAGTAACTGGTGGATGGAAACTGGTTAGTCTTAAATGGAAGTTTCCAGAGCATTGCATGTTCTACAAAATGTCCTGTCAAGATTCCAGAGACAGTTTCAACAGACAGGAGATGTTCTTTGTTGATCAGGAGCCAATAATGCTGCAGAATCACTACATGACACAAGTCTGACAGCCACATGAAACAGAGAGATGTTTGCTAAGACAACTCTCTTTGGAACTTGCTACAGTAATGAGAGTTTCAAAAGGCATTTTGCTTGTAGAAGACTTCGTGAGCAATACCTTTATGCATGGGGGCCGGTTATCTGTCTCTCTCTAACTTCCGCCCCTTGGTGAGCTAATTTAATGTGCCATTGCCCACATCACACTTGCAGTCCAGATCAGTGGGTGAATGTTCTTTTCACAGAAGAATTGTGATTTAACTTAAATGCTGATTCACAACATATTTTCATCTGGAATGAAACTGGGATCCACAAGAGTCCCTCTAACATCAGAGAAAAGGACAACTCTGGTAGTGGTGGCATGTGATAATATGGGCAGGAATCATGACAAATGGGTGCACAGACCTGCTCATTTTTCAAGAGCTGCTCCATTACTGCCCCGAGGTACAGAGATGAGATCTTGAACTCATATGTCAGACCATCCAGAACAGCTGTCAGTCCAGATTTTATTCTTGTGGACAATAATGTTCAACCACATCAACCTTATTTGGTTGATGATTTTCTTGAAGAGGAAGATGTGTTGAATATAGTGGCCACCCAGATCCCCTTACTTCAATCCCATTGAGCATGTACATATGATGCTCTAGGGAGATGCATTGGAGAGTTTACCAACGCCTTGCCAGAAAACTTCAAGAACTCAGAACAGCTCTTGTTGAGGAGTGGTCATTAATCTCTCAAGGCCTCATCAATACCCTCATAAACAGTATAAGTAGTTGTTCTTGATCTCAAAGACTACAGTCTTGTGACGAATATATACAATTTAAAATAATATAACGTAGTTCATCACAAATATTTATTTTTTCAAGTCGACCAAGGTTTTCCTGGATATTGACCTAGCTTCATTAGGACGAATGGCACGTAAATATATATGATATCATAAATGGTGTTTACAGTCATGGGTTTTGGTTAGTTGCTTCCACGTGCTTGATAGAAATGGGGTGGATGCCATGTCATTGACAAGTTGCCAAGACTTCTGATATATACGGAAAGCTTCCAAAATATCAAGTTTGGTGGTTGAATCTGGCTTGTCAATTAGTTCTGCTTCTTCAAACGGAAATTTATGGTCCTTTTCGTAACAGTGTTTAGCCATCGATGACTTTAGGTCACAGTTCCGAATGTAGGTCTTGTGCTCTTTCAAAAGAAAATGCAAGGCTCTACAGGTCTGTCCTACATACGAGGTGCCACATTCACATGGAATTTGATAAATTCCCAAAGAGATTTTGTCAACAGTCTTTTGATCCTAAAAAGTTCATTTTTTATTGGTTTAAAAATCACTTTAAAATTAAAGGTTTTGAGAATTTTTGAAATTTTGAAGGAAATGTCACAGGAAAATGGAATAATGGCAAAATTCTGTCGCGATGGGTGCATCACAGGAGTTAATGTGGAGACAGGCTTTGGTTTCCAGAATTTTTTTAGAGCCTTGTCTATAATGGAAGGGTTGTATTCTTGCTGTACTGCAACATGTTTAAGGAAATAAAGTTCTTTTTCCAAACTGTCTTTATCTGAACATATATGTATCGCGCAATATTCATAACTGTAAAAGGCACTGAATTTTTGTTGTTGCCAAGGGTCATTGGACTTGGCATGTGGAGGTGAGAAAACAGCGAAAGGCTTCCAATAAATTGTGGTTGCAAGAGATCCATTTGAGCGAGTAACCAGGACGTCAAAGAAGTCATCGATGGTTAAACACTGTTACGAAAAGGACCATAAATTTTTCTTTGAAGAAGCAAAACTAATTGACAAGCCAGATTCAACCACTTGATATTTTGGAAGCTTTCCATATATATCAGAAGTCTTCTTGGTAATAAACATGGCATCCACCCCATTTCTATCAAGCATGTGGAAGCAACTAACCAAAACCTGCGACTGTAAACACTATTTATGATATCATATATAATTTGAATATTTACGTGCCATTTGTCCTAATGAAGCTAGGTCTCAATACCCAGCAAAACCATGGTTGACTTGAAAAAATAAATATTTGTGACAAACTATGTTGTATTATCATAAGTAGTTGTTGTTTGAGTTACATGGCTATCAGGGGTGATCATATTAAAATACCACGTCTTAAGCAAGAGACTTTAAATATTTTTCCATGGATTGCTCTTTTATGTAAATTACAAGATTATGATAATTAGCACATGCAAATTAAAAGATTATGATTTTCTTCGACTAGAGTTACATAATATTTTTCACATATTCCCACAAGAAAAAATCCAGTGGAGTTAAATCTGGAGAACAACACAGCCAAGAAATCAGCCCACCTCAGATAATCTGTCTGCACAAAAACTTCTTATCAAGGAGCTCTCTCACATAGAGATACCAGTGTTGGGGAGACCCATCGTATTGGAACAAGATGTCAGGTTGCAGTTCCAAAAGCTGCATGACACCACACCGGATATGGATTTTTCCACTGTTTCTCTCGTGCTCATGTACAGCATGTGGAACTAGTAACCTGGTACTCAAATGTTTTGGCTGTTAGCATGGCATGACACAGGAAATGTTGCTTCAACCGGAAACATAAGATACGGCAGAAACATGTTATTGTTGTCAATTTTATCCAAAAGCTCTACTGCAAATTCCATCCATTTAAGTTTGTCCGGTGCATGGAGAGCTTGCAAAATTTGCACTTTGTATGCAAACAATTCTAGCCTTTTATGGAGCACTTTCTGGATAGCTGAACGTGGCATTAGAAGTTCCTGAGATTCCTGTCTTGTCTATTTGCATGGGCTGCATTGAAATGTTGCCTAATGGGTTCCACGTTTGCATCAGTGACACGTGGACTTCCAGAGGAGGCATTCTTTGAAATACTACCCCATTACCATAAAGTGATCATATCAGCCTCTTATGTCTTGATGATTGATTACACAATGCATATGTTTGAACAACTGTCCTTGCATCTGAACCACTGCACTTGCATTGTTGATTTGGTCTCCAAGAACCATTTCACAAATATAACATTCTGCTGCCCATATAACACCACTTCTAAGGGAATTTTCACCAGATTCTCCTTCTTTCCTTTACTGATTGTCTGACACATGCACTGCCATATGTTAGTACTAACAGAAAAACTCCCATTCTTGCTTTATTACTATCAAGAAAACACATGATCACAGTTAAGTTGTTTAGTTTTGTTTTTAAAAATTTTTCTTTTTGACATTCTTTTACATACACTCTGTAATTTTCACAAACTTTACGAAGACAAGTGTCAGAACTACATGACGAACTTCAGCAGAAATTAAACATTGCAGATGTTTTGAAACAAATACTGAAAACAAACAGAAAACATAATTTTAATGCAAAATCATATCATTTCCAAAACTGGTTTTTTTTTTAGTTCTTTCATATTTTCTGTTAAAATTACTGATCCAATAAAGTGAATAAACACCTTTAAAGTAAAAAGTTTCAAAAAAGTATGCAAATTTCAAAAGAAAAGGCATTTACACTTTAAAAACACATCTATGTGATTCAAATGAAATTGTTCTTACTTGTGTGGAACAGAGGTTGTGTGGGTGCATGGGCATGGGGGGGGGGGGTTTAACTTGATCTTTATTGTCAACAAAACATTGAAATCTATACACAAAATACCAACATTTTCAAATATTTCTATAAAAATATTTTTCATCAGATATGCACATAAGAAATACACATTTTGTTAGCTTTTAGAAAAAAGCCTGCTTACCACAACTACTTTTAAATCATCGTCATTAAATTTGAGATCATGATGAGCAAACTGATTTTTTAATTCATACTTTGGGTCAATTTGCTGAACAAAGGCAAAGAAAATTTGTCTAATGCGAGAATCTCCAATAAAAACAATGTGTGTCTTTCCACCCCAATAAGCAATATACCTCATGCACATCCGAGATTCTCTGCAACAGAAAGTGTCAGAAAATATCAAGCTAAAGACATAACACATCAAAAGAAACATCTGAACTGGTAATAGAAAGTTACATATATTATGCACAAAAATTTTCAAAGTCTACATACATATGAGGAGCATTCAAAATATTCTTCACGCATGGCTGTAGATCTACAATCATTCCTTTAAAGTTAAAGAGATACAATTTGTTTGAAAACTTTTCTGAGCCTGCCAATATGTGTAAAAACAAAAAGGCCACATCATTTTTCTTCACTGGCGGCACGTCAAGTTCAGTTTGCATAATGTGTGAATTGTTGCTACGGAGCCTACTAAAAATGGATATAGACTGTACATAATCACAACGATGCAGCTCAAAAACAATGCGAAAAATATTCAGTTATTTATACCAATTTATCACAAGTATATAGAGATCATGCCTGTTCATATGACACTCTTACGTGATGGATATGCACATTCAGAGAACTGCAGAGCTTTGAAGACCACACTCATACAGGAATGCCAATGGAGGTTGTGAAAGGGAGAACCAATGCTGCTGTTCATGAACTCATCAAAACAAAAAACAAAAATAACTGTCCAGGTAAATTAGTTCAGATGATGGTGTATTGATTGGCAGTGTGGCAACAATGTTTAAAGTTCTACGATCTGTGCCAAATGGGTACTCCACGAACTGACAGAAATGCAAAAATAGGCTAGAATTTACTTGTGCAAGGAGACAATGGCAATGTTTGAACGTAATTACCCCAAACAGTTAACAGATATTGTCATGGGTGATGAGATGAAGTTTCGTTACTATACAATTCTTGTAAAAATCGACGAATACTTTTATGTTGCAGAAAATATTGTGTACCTCTCCCACTAAACAAGCTGGTGCATTTAAATGGTTAAACTACTTTCTTTTGAATTCCTGCTTTCCCCTTCCTCAAATACTTCCACCCTTTGCACACACTGATATTTATAATAACTATGGCCATCTCAGTTTACATCAGCTAATGTGTTCATTGTTTCATGCAAAACATCTAATTTTTTATCCGTTTCTCACTACAGAAACTGACAAAAAAGACAAGGCTTTTAATTGGTTAAACTGCCGTCTTTTCACTTCCTGCTTTCCTCTTCTTTAAATACTTCCATTATCTCTTTGTATACAATGATACTTATAATTGCAACAGACATCTCAGTTTACATTGGCTGATGTGTTCACTATTTCATGCAATATCTTCTTGTTTTTTTTTATCAGTTTCTCCTTATAGAACAAACGGACGTTCAAATGATAAATTTCTTTCTTGGACAATCATAATTTCCATAAAATTTAAAGAATGTTTAACATGAATTAAAAATCAGTATTTGTCCTTTAATTAGGTTTGACCTAAACATAGCTCAAAATTTTAAGAATTCAACATGAGATTTTAATTGATTTGAGTAAAAAGTAGTTTTTCGCCTACCATTTTTTAATTTGGCTACAACCTTGGCTAACGCTGTGATTTTCTTAAAGTGACTTATGTAAAACACATTAAATTTTTATTTTGTTCTCACATTCTGTATTGTTGACTTCACCAACCTGGGCTTTTTCAACACCTATGTACCTTTGGGGTACACAGGTGTCATATGGTAATGAATTAGTGACTTACTTTGAAACATGTAGTATAATGTCTGATTCTTTTCCTTGTGTTCTTGTCCCAGAAAAGCTGGATGGGATCTACCACTCTGCCTAGTTTAAAGTTACATCAAAGCTGTGAAAAAGGCATCTTTTTCAACAATTCATTAAAAATACCATTTTAATTCACTATGAACTCATTTCACCCCAACCCACAAGATAACATGTATGCTAATTACACATGGTGCAGAACTAAAACAGGCAGAACAGAAATGCTACTTCTCCAACATGGTGAAACAACCCTTAGCAGAACAATTTAGCTATTCGTTCAGCAAAGCCTTGCCAAAACAACACAGGTAGCCCTTCATTCCATTTCCATGGGATGTGATGGGGGCTTTGGCTCACAGGGCATTGACTCTGCCAGTGAAGACAGGGCATTCAGCAGCAACAGAAAAACTGATGAAAGGTTCTGTTTGCAAAACTTTATTCTTTTTGTCAAAATGAATGAATTCACATATTTCTTTGTTTTCTAATTACAGTACATTACGGTTAATTGGGATACGTCAAGGTTAGAACAATTTGGCCAAATTAAGCAGCTGCCCCAATTATGCAAGGCTTTATCCATAAGAGCTAATTTGGAATGTTCTTCAAGAATTGTCCCAAATAAACGGCTGGCCCAATTAACCAGAATTTACTGTATTTGAATTACTTGGGCTTCACAGTAGGCTACAAAGCCCAGAATTAATGTTACTAGCTTAAGCTTAAAATAATTTTCAAAATAATTACAATTCAAATCACAAAGCTGCTTTAAAAATAAACCATACTGAATATTTAAAGTACAAACTCATGCCATTAAAAAAACTCTTTACATAAATTTAAATATGTAGAAAAGGTGCTAGTTCCATTTCTTGTAAGTAGGTAGGAAGGCATTAATCAAACGATAAGAAAAAGGCAATACCAGCATCAAAATCAACAGCATATGAGGTTACATACAGATTTTTCTGAACATGTTTATATCTATGACCTAAAGTAAGGTAGCACAAGCAGGTAGACAAAGAGTTGCAGGTGTACTTAGGGATTACTACAATTACCAACTAGGCTACAAAGGCAACCCTAAATTTCAGTTAATGACTCAATGGAAAAGTGAGAGAAGTGATCTAACTTAATTCAGACCTTTGCATTATGAAATTTGCATCCTAACTCATGGTTCATACACTTTTTCAAACACAGAATTCCAGGACTTTTGGACTTTTTCCCAGGACATACGATCCAAACACTCCCTTTGAAAATATAGTGAAACCATAGGTCTATTCAACCTGTAGCCTACAACAAACAATTCCCTACATGCTTGAGCAAACTTAATGCAAAATGTTGAAATTGATGTCTGCTGCAGCTAATAAACTCAGGATCACAGATAAATACTGAAATACCAAAATTGTCACTGAAAATATAACCAGGTTTAATTTCTACAAAACTTCTATGCACATTATACTATACTGATTTTAAGAAAAAGTTATTTTTTGGCTTCAGTTCAATTATTGTAGCAAATCAGAGAATAAAAAAAACACATAAAACTCAAAAATGTATAGGTATAAAATCTACAGTTACAACAAAAATGTGGTATTACTCTTTAAATGCTTTCATATACCACACTATCAATATCATCATCATCATCATCATTGTCAACCATTATCAATCCACTGCTGGACGAAGGTCTCCCCAAGTTTCCTCCACAACGGTCTGTCTTGTGCCAGTCTCCTCCATGTCATCCCTGCATACTTTCGAATTTCATCCACCCATCTCCCATGTGGTCTTCTTCTGGGTCTTTTCCTGTCCCTTGGAATCCAATCTAAAATTTCGGCTGTCCATCGATGATCTGTCCTTCTGGCAGTATGTCCAGCCCATTGCCATTTCAGGGATTTAACTCTGATCATGATGTCTTCCACTCTCGTCATTTTTCGGATCCACGAGTTCCTCTTCTTATCTCTCCTGGTTACACCAAGCATGCACCTCTCCATGCTTCTTTCAGTTGTCTGCAGCCTTTGTATGTCTCTTTTAGTTAAGGTCCACGTCTCTGCACCATACGTAAGCACTGGAAGGATGCATTGATCAAACACTTTTCTTTTAAGACATAATGGCATATTGCTCTTGAAAATTATGCTGTTTCTTCCAAAAGCTCTCCAGGCAAGTTTTGTACGCCGATTAATTTCTTCATCAATGTGACCCTCACTTGATATCTGCTGTCCAAGATAAACGTACGTGTCTGTTATCTCCAGCTTTTCTTCATCAATCGATAAATCTTCATTTCTTGTAAAAGCATTGAACATCACTTTTGTCTTCTGAAAGTTCATTTTTAATCCCACTTCTTTACTCTTGTCAGCAAGTTCCTGGATCATACTCTGCAGCTCTGATGGGGTAGTTGCAAAAATGATTATGTCATCAGCAAAACGAAGGTCGGTTAGATAATCTCCATTAATCTTTATCCCCTTGTTTTCCCAGCTCAGCGACTGAAAAACACCCTCCAATGTGGCATTAAAGAGCTTGGGAGATATGGTGTCACCTTGTCTCACTCCCTTTCCAATTTTTACGTGTGTTGTATTTTCAAACAGCCTAATCTTTGCACTTGCATTTTCACAGATGTTATTAATAATATTAATGTATGCATCTTCAATACCGCAGGTTTTCAGAGCCATTGTAACTGCTGATGGTTTCACCGAATCAAAGGCTTTTTCATAATCGATAAAAGCCATGCACAATGGAAGTTCATATTCCCTCGCTCTTTCAATTAGTTCTCTCAGCACGTGGATATGATCTATTGTGCTGTAGCCACTCCTGAATCCAGCTTGTTCTCTCGGTTGAGCCATGTCCAGTGTTACCTTCAAGCGGTGTGAAAGAACTTTAGTGAAGATTTTATAAACTACTGATAGGAGGCTGATAGGTCTGTAGTTTCCGAGATCCTCAATGTCACCTTTCTTATGTAGCAGGATCATTGTAGCGGTGTTCCAATCCTCAGGAATCTTTCCTTCATTAAGGCATCGAGTGAAAATTTGGGCGAGTACTGTTTCGATTTCTCCACTTGCTTCTTGTATGATGTCTACAGCAATTCCATCTTCTCCTGGAGCTTTTACCCGCTTCATGTTCTTGATTGCATGTGCAACTTCTGCTGGAAGGACTGGAGGAACTCTGGTACTGGTATCTTTCATGATGTCTGGAGTGCATGTATCATCCCTTTCATATAATTTGGAGTAGAAATCTTTCACTCTTGTCAAAATTTCGCCTCTATTTCTTGTTACAGAACCATCTTCTTTTCTCAGTGCCATAATCTGTTTTCTTCCCTTACTGAGATGTCCCTTTGCTATCTTTAGGCTTTGGTTGTTTTCAATTGCTTTCCTCACTAGTTCACAGTTGAATTTTCTTACGTCTTCAGTGATACTTTTTCTTACTGTCTTGCATAGCTCTATATATTCCACTTTGGAAGTCACATCTTCTTTAGTTGTCCTCATCTCTCTTCTTTTTTGCATCAACATTTTCGTTTTTCCTGATAATTCATTTACATGCAACTTGTTCTTAGACCCAGCTAATTTTGTTGCTGTTTCCATAAGAGCTTTGGTTACTTTTCTGTTAACTTCAGAAATATCCACTTCTTCCGATGTTAGGCCTTCTAAAGCAGAGAACCTCAGGGATCATAGCATACTTCTGGAAAATTTTAGGTAAGAATTTTAGGAATTTTAGGAATTTTTAGAAAAATTTTAGGAAAATTTTAGGAGTGTATTTCAATAAAAACTAGATGTATATATTTGTATACATCTAGTAAAACAACTTTGTATACATTGTAAAGAGTTTGCTTCACACCCTTCAACCATATATACTGATAGACTGCGCATGACATCAAAATTTCTGGCTCCAACATAAAATCACATGACAACAGTCAAAAAGATGGGTTACACCTGCTGTGCTTATGGTTGCTCTGACCGATATAGTAAAGAAAGTTCTATGATTTTTCATGGGTAAGAAACGAATTAAATACCTAAGTCAATAAAGTTCAATTACTTAACCAGAAACTTGCAGCTATTGATATAAAAATATAGTAACTTAAGAAAAAAAAATGGAATCCATGTTCCAAATTCTTCGCAAATGTTCATCACATTATAAATCACAAAATGTAAACAACACGATCATGCATGTATATAGCTCATAAGTAAACTTACCTGAAGAGTTTTCATTATATATGAGGTGCATTCACATAATACACCGAAAACACTGAAGTTCTGCAGCGTAAATTAGTAATCATAACAGCATTTGTACACGAAATTTGGAGTCTGATGATGACGTGCCCAATGTTTGAGCCATGGCGGCTTTGATGCAGCTATTGCCAATGCGCAGTCCATTAGTATATATGGTCGAAGTTCACACCCAAATTTTTTGCATAACATCTAATGTCTAAAGTTTAAGTATGATTTACTTCTAATGTTCAGTTCTTATCTTTTCACGTGTTATTATCATATTCAAGTATATTTACCACATTCAAGTTTCACTTTGAACATTAATATGCTGTTGAACCAGAAGCAATTCACGATTTTCACAGTAAAGTTTTCAGGTTTCACATTAAACTATAATATCCTAAAAGGTAATTGAAAACCAAGAACTATGTACAATTGTTCACTGAATTACTTTTTCATATTATTGTTTTAACCTTTTCCTGATTAGCCTATCTTTTTCTGCTTCCACCACAACTAATTTACTTTCAGTTTTCTTTATTTCAGCTGAACCTTGTATGATCAAGTTAGAGGCAACTGCTATTTCAACAGTATTTTGTTTTTCTACAGCTTTTCTCATTCTTCCTGTTCCCTCTTGAATTACTGCTAGGGAGGCTTCTTTATCTTTTTTAAGCCTATTTATTTCTGCATCATTTTCTTTTATTTTGTCATCAAACTCAGCTTTTCTTTTTTTCTCTAGCTGCTTTTCCTTATTTTCCCTCTCTTTCTTCGAAAATAAAAGCATAACAAACAGCGCGAAAACTAGCTCATAAATAGAATATTTGAAACACTCTCAATGTATGCACTCTCAATTATTAGGGATGGTAGAGGGGAAGGGAATAGAACTGTCCAAAATTAGCATGTTTTCGTTGCGCTAGGGCGCTTAAGCACGGCTGAATTCCTTCAGATACCCCCAATGTTCAAATGATTGAAATGTGCTGATGTTCATGGAATGAAATGGTTGATCAGCTATGATGACCGCATAAAAGTTCGGGGTGGGGGGAGGGCTTTATTTTTTTTTTATTTTTTAGTTTATGCAACATTTTACATCACTCCAGTATTTATCTTGTCATCATCAACAATCGCAATGCAACTACCGCTTACGATCGCGGATATCAGCAACCGAAAATCTGCCATATCTCTAAGTGATATAACACACAGTATCCTGTTACAGTGTATTGTAATTGAAAAAAAAAAGGATGTGGAAAAAAGAAACTTTCAGAAATTAAGATCATCAAGTCATGCGTTTCAAAAATCCGTTTTCCTTTATAACGTTTAAAAACATGTTTTTGCTTTTTTACCTGTAGTGTAAATAAAAAAAACTATGTTGATTTTTTTTTATGGAATCAGACGTCCGTATGTCTGATTGTCTTCATCTGAGTTCACACTTTAGCTACTGTGTACAAGTAGACCTATTTTTTCAGTTCAAAAATATGTAGTTTTGTATATATTCACAGTATAAGTCATTCCTTATTCCCACAGAACTGAATTCAGCATATGCAAAATGAAGATCATCAAGACCCGCCCAACACTATGTTTCTGATTGTCTGCTGTTTATATTCAAGAAATGCAAACATGGATCAATGGTGAATGCAGCAACTATGATTTTTATTTATTACCAAGAAAAAAAAAAAAAAGAGCTGTGAAAGCTGTAAAGCTGAAACAGATATTTCTCTCGAACCCCCCCCCCCACCCCACCCCCATGCACAAAAACATTCCAATTAAGATCAAACAGCAGGAGGACGCGTCCACACAACACAACCTTTGGAATTACCTGATGGAATGGCTTCTTTTCATTTGGCACATCGCCATAAATCACCACCTGCAGCTCACTGAACTGTCAAGTTGCACCCTTCCTCCTTACTTTAACTATAATAGAAACTGTAAAAAAAAAAAATGCTCCCCAATTTTCGACAAAATTAAATTTACCAAATTTACGTCATGATGTTGCAATTTACTAAAATACGTTTGTTTATCTGCTGAATATTGCTTAAATCCATTGAAAACTTTTTAATTATATATGATTTTTTTATTAAAACAGTAACTCAGACGTCTGAATAAAAACGTGTTTGTAATTCAAATAGAGTCCATATCATCACAGAAAAAAATTTAAGGATCACTCTGTTTAAATAAACCATGGCATCTAAAAAAGTAATTCACTTGCTTTTCCCGTAATTTATAATTACTGTTTCTTTTTTTCAATCCGATTATGCAACGTTTTTTTTTTTTTTTTGCATCTGCTAAAGTTCCTAACGGAATTTGGCGAAATTTGCACTAGAACTTTATTGTGATGTATCTTAACTACTGTAAAAATTTTACTGTGTTATTTTCAAAATTCAGAAAAATGGATTTCTGAAAATATTCTCCTAGTCCTTTTGTGCTGTGGAAGTGATAAACAGGTGTTTGCTTTCTTCCCAACCAAGGGCTTCAGATCAAGCGCTCCCAGCTGTCAATCAACCGTTGCTATGGTAACACCCTTTCTGCTGGAGGCTCACTCTGTCCAAAGAGGCACACATACTTGTCTATAATAAAAATTACCAATGCTAACTTTTAAAGTTTTAAACCGATTCAACTGGAATTTTGGAAGTGAGCTTCTGTAATCCAATTACAGTGAATGTAAAAATTTCAGCCACTTTCGTGAAAAATTCGCAAAGATAGTTTTCTTATTTTTTATCATAAGTAGTGGAAGTCTCTTGAGGGGAGGGAGGGTGGCATGCACATAAACAAGAAGTAGATGAATGTGTTGTTCAGGCATACTCCTCACTGGTGGATGCCAGCTGACTTGGTACATACGCGACCCCCTGCAAATGCTAAATGCCTCTTCTTTCCCCTTCTGTTCTCAATTGTCGGACGGACATCAAGCTCCCCTTCGACCTACTAGTAATCATCCAATTTTATTGCACTGGAAGAAGTGCCTTTTTTTTTTTCTTTTTTTCCCCCAGCCAAATTAGGATTTGGTGCAAATAGGAAAACCGCTGCCGGTGGTTTCTTTGAGAACAGAAAAGAACTTTAAAAAATGAAGGGGTAACAGTAACATGATTTCCTAAAGGGCATTTTTAAGCACTAATTTCAAATTTCAAGGCTTTTCAAGACGGCATTAAAAAAACACCGTTTTTCCAGGATATTCAGGCCTTGAAAACGTAATCATGATTTTCCAGGACTTTCCAGGTTTTCAAGCACGCGTGCGCACCCTGCGTAATGGTAAATTTATTGGCGTTAATAACGGTTGTGTTTTGAATAAATAAGCTTACGAAAATTTTAGGATGAATAGCAAATTTTAGGTATAATTTTAGGAATTTAAGGAGGGTCACAAAATATTAGGAATTTTAGGAGGAATGCGATCCCTGGAACCTGTTCTTCAGTTCCAACTTGAAGGTATTATGGTGTTTTTTAAGGTTGGTTATGTCAATAGATTTTGTTTGTCTTATGAGCTTGCCACGTTCAAGTTTAGTGTTGAGGTGCATCTTACATCTCACCAATCTATGGTCACTACCTGTGTTGAACTTGTTTAGCACACTGCAGTCTTCTATGACGAATTTTTTGTTACACATAATAAAATCAATTTCACTTGTCGTCCCATTTGGATGTCCCCATGTCCATTTCCTGTGTGGCTTTTTCTTGAAGAAGGAGTTCAAGATGAAAAACCCTTCTGCCTCTGCAAACTCAACGAGAGTATTTCCACGCTGGTTTCTGTTGCCGTGACCGAATTTACCTACTGAAGTTTCATTCTGTTGCCGTTGCCCTATTTTTGCATTGAAATCTCCCATAATTATTTTCAAGTGCTGCTTACCTTTATTATTTAGATGACAAATTTCCTCATAAAATTCTTCAATTTCTTCTTCAGGATGACTTGTGGTGGGTGCATAAGTTTGAATAATCTGAGCCTGGTATCTTTTTGAGAGTTGGATAACAAGTCGTGCAGCTCTGTCAGAGGAACTTTCAACTTCTACAACTTTATCCTTCAGTTTCTTGTTTATTATAAATCCAACACCACTAGTTCTGCCAGTATCTGTCCCACGATAGTAGAAGAGATGTCCACTTTTCAGTTCGATGAGATCTTCTCCTTTTCTCCTTACCTCACTTAGCCCCACGATGTCCCACTTGATCCTTTGTAGTTCCTCTTCCAATTCAAGAAGCCTTGAATCAGAAGATACGGAGCGTCCATTGTACGTAGCCAAGGTCAGCATCAGATGGCAGCCTAGTCCGGTCCTCCGGGGATTCTTAGCACCCTCTGCCTTCATGTCGCACTGGCCGCTGCCTTGGCCAGGTACATTCCAGCTGCCGGAGACTGAGGGCCAAGATTTAAGTTGTGGAGTCATTTTGGAGGGGTTTGGCCATAACTCACCACGCTGGCCAAGCGGGTTGGTGAGTGTGGGATAGAATTTCCTCTAATCCCGATGGTATAGTTATACCGCTATTGGCGGTCGTCAGAGCCCCTTTAGTGGGAACAGGATGCACCACGAGAAGGCGGGGTTGACATTTGTCAAGGAGAGGCTGTGATGTTACGCATCACCTGACCTTACATCAATATACAGAACACTATTTATATTTAATTATTTTGAAATAATGCTTCCTTACATTGGGGATTTAAGGATAAGGAAAGGTTAAATATTTTTTAAATTTTCAAAGGAACAAAGGGATTACGGTACTATTTCTTAAACAAATACTCGTGTGAGCAAGGATTTGTGTTACATTTTATTTAGGGAAGGAATTTTCAACATAATATTGCTGCTCAAACTATATTTTAAATTTGTACTCAACGGCAAACAAAGTATGCACAAAAATTTCAAAAATGTAATGACGGAGAATAACAGGAAACCCTTTAATCTAACTGCTTTTTTTCAGCTGCGTTCATCAAGGATCAAGGCAATTTCACTGGGCATGATTAGAAAACCAATTACAGCAGATGGATAGTATTAGTTAGCTCAGAAAATACTAAGAAACAACTAGATTTAACTTTCTGATATTAGAAAACAATTTGATTTTACAGCAAATTTTTACATAAAGTATTCATTAGAAAATTTTAGTAAAGATCAAAATAAGTCCCAAAAAAATCAGCTACTTACTTCCACCAGTGGCTAAAAAGTATGTTACAAAAATTAACAAATGGCACACAAAAAGTTTCTCATAGCAGAAGGAAGGTATCAGAGACAGAGATTTTCAAATCAAACAGCCAAAAGAAGAGATACAGAAGAAACATGATACAACTCTATACCCTCTAGCAGAATTTTGCATAATGGGAAAGTTGAAAAGTATATTTCATACTTTTATTTCATACAGGAGAAAAAGTATATTTCATACTTTTTATTTCCTACAGGCGAAAAGTATATTTCATGGCAAAAGCTATGCTAAGGAAAAAGAACTTTTCAAATGCGTCTCCCGGTGGCAGATATAGCAAGAAAAAGGTTTTGACCTTCACGCTCCCAAAGGAGAAAGTTGTGTATCGTTTAAAGAGGATCTTATTGTAGCAAAAATCTTATTAATTCCCCATCTTCATGCTAGCAAATAGCATACTGTAAAAAAAGAAATTGCTCAAAAGAGTTTTTAGAAGCAGAGATACAGCTGCAAATGGAAGTACACAAACACCACCTAGCAGCAGAACTGTGAACTACAAATCTCTTTAAATATAAACGTGAAATGTTCCATAAGGTACATGGTATACGGTGTTCAAAGAATTTTTTTAAATTGGACATTTAGAAATACATATATTGAGAAAAATAGATTAAATACTTGCACCCCCTAGCGGCAAAATTGCACTTTATTTTGGGATGAAAATATAAACAACGAGTTTTCATAATTAGTAGTATCTGATAAATAAATAAAAAAATTCAATCAGGTTTTTAGTCCCGCAGATATTACTGTAAACGGAAACATTAACTGATGCCCTCTAATGGCACACTTGTGCATTAAGAAAATTATAAAATTATATGAGAAACATTTCAGAGAAAATGCCCTCCAACAAAGAAATAATTTTTCAAATTGGACTCATAGAAACAGAGATATCGACAAAAATAAGATCTGCATCTACGCTACCTGGTGGGAAAACTATGCACTATTTTAAGCACGAGGTATTCTCAAAGGGTTATTCTAGGTGAGGGGTGTCGTTTACAAAAGAATTTTGTCAATCGAGTTTTCAGAAGCTCAGATCTTGTTGCAAATACATCAGAAGCCAAAATACACACTTACGTCCCCTGGTGGCCAAACCCTTCTTTACCAAAGATGAGAAATTATATGCAAAACATTTCATGAAGAATGTTTCGAATCAGACTATTAGAAGCAGAGATATCGAGAAAACCGTAATTTACCTTTACACCCCCTAGCAAAAAATCTATGTATTACTTCTGTAACTAAAATAGTCTTCAATATAAATGGCATCAAATGGAAAAATAATTTTTTCAATCGGATATTTAGAAGCAAATATATGAAGTAAAATGTATTTTGAATTCAATAGGATCTACATTTACGACCTCTAGCGCCGAAGTTGCGCATCAGGGGAAAAAACGAATTAAAAAATCATCACTCTCACATTTCAAGCTTCCTACTACAAAAATAATTTTACAAATTGAACAAATAGTTGCAGAGATATGGTGTCCCTGGCCGGACAGACAAAGTAATGACACAAGCGCGAATTTTTTTTTTTTTTTTTTTTACAAAAGACGTGCTAATAATGCAGCTTTAGTACTGGTAACAGACCAGAAAACCATCAGCCCCCACATTTTGCAAGGGGTGGGGAGGATAACTTGTCAGACATAAGTTATATCAGTACAAAAATCCTCAACTACAAAACATCGTGCAGGGACAAAAAGGCAGGAATGGATAAAATTCCAGGACATGTAACAGAGTTTTAGGATATTTCCAGGACTTTTCCAGGACAAAATGGAATTTCAGGACATCCATCACATGACTGTAGGGTTTATTAGGAGGCAGCAATAAATACAAAAAGACAGGTTTCAGTTGGGCTGTTTGTACTTCTCTGATATCTGTATATATTTGAAACAAAACAAAACATTGGTCACTTAATTTAGGGCAAATGGCTTCATGAAAATAAAAGGTTATAATTCTAAGATAAACATGACATACATTTCTTAGGTAAGGCTTTGACCCAAAATTTGTGGTGTATAAAAATAAAATTCAGAAAACATGACCAGTGAGAGAGCAGAGAGACAGAGAGAAGAGGGTGAGAAATATATACGTACGTATTGCTATAGGTGTGCATCATACAACCGTAAGGTTGCCAAACTCTGTATCCCTGAAAGCGGCCATCACTCAAAAGCCACTTGCAAGAGTCTATACCTAGAAAGAAAAAAATGTCAACATTGAACATGAAAAATGTGAATATAAAATTTGCCTTGATCAAATACAGTAGCATGCACACATTACTTACCAGGTACAGAATGCATAAGAATTTGTTAATAAACAGCTAAGAAGTGATAAATTTGGACAGTGATTTTAAGACCTGTATCTTAGGACAAGCTACACTTGAAGAATCAAAGCAGTTTACAGAGTAGTACTTAATGGAGTATTTCCTACAAACAGATATACAGTAGATTCCACTAGAAAACTTTAGTAAAACTGAGCAGCTGCCCTAACTATGTGAAGCTTTATATCAAAGAGCTAATTTGGGATGTTCTTCAAGAACTGTCCCAAATAAATGGCTGCCCCAATTAACCAGAATTACCTATATTTAAATTTGTCCTTACCTTTATATATATATATGTCACTAAGCTGTTCTCTGAGATTCAGAGGTTAGCTCCACAAAGAAATACAAACTACCACACATTTTTAACTGATTACTTACTGTTGCAGTATCAAACTTCCCCATTTACAGAAATCTTGACAAGCAACTCGGGTTTCACTGACATCCATCACACGACGTACGCTAGATCTTCTATACTTCATACTCATCATCTTTTTCTCATGCAGACACTCCCGAATCTGATCCTCCCATGACTACCTTGGCCTTTCTCTGCTTTTCCTTCCTGCCACTTGGGCTAAAAAAATTTCTTAGTATGCATCTCATCACTCATTCTTTCAACATGGACAAAACACCGAAGCATATTAGTCTCCATCTTGCTAACAACATTTTGCTTCACATTACCAACTGCAACACATCTTCATTCTTCACACGATCAGAACATGTCTTACCACAAACCTCCCATAAGTAATGCATTTTCTCTAGCACACAAACGACTCTATTTCTTCTGTAGTACCCATGTTTCACTGTCTAGTGTTCTTTCTAGATTTTTTTTACAGCCAGGCAGCAAGAAATTTTAACTGGGTGGTACTTTTAATGACTTTTTCACCAATCGAAAAAAAAAAAAAAAATTCTTAACATCATTATACTTATCAAACATCTTTAGCAGTGTGGTAGGCATTAATGTAACATAACATGATAAGCAGTTAGAAAATTGTACAAAATTGGTTAGAAAAAATGAGTATTTACTAATAAATTATATTTGACACAAATTTCTTTTTTATATATATATATAGAGAGAGAGGGATGTAAGGTCAGGTGATGCGTAACATCACAGCCTCTCCTTGACAAATGTCAACCCCGCCTTCTCGTGGTGCATCCTGTTCCCACTAAAGGGGCTCTGACGACCGCCCATAGCGGTGTAACTATACCATCGGGATTAGAGGAAATTCTATCCCACACTCACCAACCCGCTTGGCCAGCGTGGTGAGTTATGGCCAAACCCCTCCAAAATGACTCCACAACTTAAATCTTGGCCCTCAGTCTCCGGCAGCTGGAATGTACCTGGCCAAGGCAGCGGCCAGTGCGACATGAAGGCAGAGGGTGCTAAGAATCCCCGGAGGACCGGACTAGGCTGCCATCTGATGCTGACCTTGGCTACTTACAATGGACGCTCCCTATCTTCTGATTCAAGGCTTCTTGAATTGGAAGAGGAACTACAAAGGATCAAGTGGGACATCGTGGGGCTAAGTGAGGTAAGGAGAAAAGGAGAAGATCTCATCGAACTGAAAAGTGGACATCTCTTCTACTATCGTGGGACAGATACTGGCAGAACTAGTGGTGTTGGATTTATAATAAACAAGAAACTGAAGGATAAAGTTGTAGAAGTTGAAAGTTCCTCTGACAGAGCTGCACGACTTGTTATCCAACTCTCGAAAAGATACCAGGCTCAGATTATTCAAACTTATGCACCCACCACAAGTCATCCTGAAGAAGAAATTGAAGAATTTTATGAGGAAATTTGTCATCTAAATAATAAAGGTAAGCAGCACTTGAAAATAATTATGGGAGATTTCAATGCAAAAATAGGGCAACAGCAACAGAATGAAACTTCAGTAGGTAAATTCGGTCATGGCAACAGAAACCAGCGTGGAAATACTCTCGTTGAGTTTGCAGAGGCAGAAGGGTTTTTCATCTTGAACTCCTTCTTCAAGAAAAAGCCACACAGGAAATGGACATGGAGACATCCAAATGGGACGACAAGTGAAATTGATTTTATTATGTGTAACAAAAAATTCGTCATAGAAGACTGCAGTGTGCTAAACAAGTTCAACACAGGTAGTGACCATAGATTGGTGAGATGTAAGATGCACCTCAACACTAAACTTGAACGTGGCAAGCTCATAAGACAAACAAAATCTATTGACATAACCAACCTTAAAAAACACCATAATACCTTCAAGTTGGAACTGAAGAACAGGTTCTCTGCTTTAGAAGGCCTAACATCGGAAGAAGTGGACATCTCTGAAGTTAACAGAAAAGTAACCAAAGCTCTTATGGAAACAGCAACAAAATTAGCTGGGTCTAAGAACAAGTTGCATGTGAACAAATTATCAGGAAAAACAAAAATGTTGATGCAAAAAGAAGAGAGATGAGGACAACTAAAGAAGATGTGACTTCCAAAGTGGAATATATAGAGCTATGCAAGACAGTAAGAAAAAGTATCACTGAAGACGTAAGGAAATTCAACTGTGAAATAGTGAGGAAAGCAATTGAAAACAACCAAAGCCTAAAGATAGCAAAGGGACATCTCAGTAAGGGAAGAAAACAGATTATGGCACTGAGAAAAGAAGATGGTTCTGTAACAAGAAATAGAGGCGAAATTTTGACAAGAGTGAAAGATTTCTACTCCAAATTATATGAAAGGGATGATATATGCACTCCAGACATCATGAAAGATACCAGTACCAGAGTTCCTCCAGTCCTTCCAGCAGAAGTTGCACATGCAATCAAGAACATGAAGCGAGGAAAAGCTCCAGGAGAAGATGGAATTACTGTAGACATCATACAAGAAGCAAGTGAAGAAATCGAAACACTACTCGCCCAAATTTTCACTCGATGCCTTAATGAAGGAAAGATTCCTGAGGATTGGAACACCGCTACAATGATCCTGTTACATAAGAAAGGTGACATTGAGGATCTCGGAAACTACAGACCTATCAGCCTCCTATCAGTAGTTTATAAAATCTTCACTAAAGTTCTTTCACACCGCTTGAAGGTAACACTGGACATGGCTCAACCGAGAGAACAAGCTGGATTCAGGAGTGGCTACAGCACAATAGATCATATCCACGTGCTGAGAGAACTAATTGAAAGAGCGAGGGAATATGAACTTCCATTGTGCATGGCTTTTATCGATTATGAAAAAGCCTTTGATTCGGTGAAACCATCAGCAGTTACAATGGCTCTGAAAACCTGCGGTATTGAAGATGCATACGTTAATATTATTAATAACATCTATGAAAATGCAAGTGCAAAGATTAGGCTGTTTGAAAATACAACACACGTAAAAATTGGAAAGGGAGTGAGACAAGGTGACACCATATCTCCCAAGCTCTTTAATGCCACATTGGAGGGTGTTTTTCAGTCGCTGAGCTGGGAAAACAAGGGGATAAAGATTAATGGAGATTATCTAACCCACCTTCGTTTTGCTGATGACGTAGTCATTTTTGCAACTACCCCATCAGAGCTGCAGAGTATGATCCAGGAACTTGCTGACAAGAGTAAAGAAGTGGGATTAAAAATGAACTTTCAGAAGACAAAAGTGATGTTCAATGCTTTTACAAGAAATGAAGATTTATCGATTGATGGAGAAAAGCTGGAGATAACAGACACATACGTTTATCTTGGACAGCAGATATCAAGTGAGGGCCACATTGATGAAGAAATTAATCGGCGCACAAAACTTGCCTGGAGAGCTTTTGGAAGAAACAGCATAATTTTCAAGAGCAATATGCCATTATGTCTTAAAAGAAAAGTGTTTGAGCAATGCATCCTTCCAGTGCTTACGTATGGTGTAGAGACGCGGACCTTAACTAAAAGAGACATACAAAGGCTGCAGACAACTCAAAGAAGCATGGAGAGGTGCATGCTTGGTGTAACCAGGAGAGATAAGAAGAGGAACACGTGGATCCGAAAAATGACGAGAGTGGAAGACATCATGATCAGAGTTAAATCCCTGAAATGGCAATGGGCTGGACATACTGCCAGAAGGACAGATCATCGATGGACAGCCGAAATTTTAGATTGGATTCCAAGGGACAGGAGAAGACCCAGAAGAAGACCACATGGGAGATGGGTGGATGAAATTCGAAAGTATGCAGGGGTGACATGGAGGAGACTGGCACAAGACAGACCGTTGTGGAGGAAACTTGGGGAGACCTTCGTCCAGCAGTGGATTGATAATGGTTGACTATGATGATGATGATGATATATATATATATAGAGAGAGAGAGAGAGAGAGATTGAAGGTTTAAGGACCACGTTAACAACTCAATAGGCTATAAGCAGTCGCTTGTCCCTAATTTAGGGCCACTGGTTCCAGGGAAAAAACAGAACCAGCGCCGTAAGACAAACACAACATCCATGCCTCACCAGGATTTGAACCTGGACCCTTCTCGGACGAATGGTCATAAGCCAGTGTTTAGACCACTGTGTCACCAGGGCGGTGACACAGATTTCAGCCAATTTTCATCAACACTGATGATGTATATGGGAATAAGTTTTCTATTCTTACTATTATGTGCAATGTGAAGGCATTCATTACAGGAAGTATAGCTGGATGGCAGACAAAATTAAGCGGGCAGATCCCAGCCCAGTAAAAAGGCTCTAGGGAGAAGACTAACTGCCATACATCAGAGTAGGAACAATTTAGACTTTCATACACAGCCATGCAGGACTCTCTTGAGAACCCATCATTCCTGTGAAAACCTCCCAAAGGAGCTATACCTCACAGAAAAAAAATTCTGATTTGGATTTAAAAATTGTGACATTTTTACTCAACTTCCTCATATCTTTTTTCAGTTTCCTGACATTTTCACAATTGCATTGTCTGCTAGACATACTAGTTTAGCTAATAGCTTAACTCCTACCAAATAAAACCATCTGATACTAGGCTCCTGGTTATCACATTTGACAGTTCAGTACAATTACACATTAGCTAAAAATCATGGGCAAAGAATCTTAGGTACAGTCTCACATTGTTCAAAATGCCTTGTTAGAGTGCTTTCACTGAACAAATGTCACATGCAGCCTAAGAAAGTAAAGCATCAGATTAATCGTGAAAATACTTGAAAGAAGTAGGAATAGTCACAATGCCAGATTAAGTTGTAGGAGGAAAAAAAAACAAGTGTATCTCCATTTATGAACACTTTCACATAGTCTGCATGCATCACTTTACCATGTTTACATACATGCAGCCAGCTGACACCCACCATATGAAAGGGCAAAAGAACTAGTTCCACCAATAAAAAAAGGCAATAAAAACACAAGATTCACTTCTCTTCTGAACAATAAAAATACCCCAGAACTCTGAAAACCATGAATTTTACTTGCTGCATGAGATAATATAGTTTTGTGACCTTTCAATTTTATCCTCAACTGTGTCCTCCCTGATGTGAGAAGCTTTATGCCATTTGCAATAAGTGGCAGAGAATGGATGATGAAAGTCTGAAATGGGCCAGGCTGGACCCATACAGTTTGGGCCCACGCTTTCCAAATTAAGGCCCGTGCAGATTTCTACCCTATAAGCTACTTCTCAATGTGATCACCCTCCACACACTGAGACATCTGTTGTTTCGGGGCACATGTTTTTGTATTCCCTTTTCAAAGAAGTCTGCCACCAAAATGTTGACCCAATCCAGCTACCCTTTTTTCTTTTTTGGAATGGGGGTTTAACAACCACAGTGAGCAACTCAATGGGCTATAAGCAGTTGCCTGTCCATAATTTAGGGCCACTGCTTCTAAGGAATGGAGAGGACCAGAGAGCTGCCTTCACCTCAGCATTGATGACAAGTGAAAAAAGTTATTTCATGTTAGCAGAATGGAACATTAAATAATAAGAGTATTTATATATTATGCATGAAGGGGAGAAATGGGTTATGGCTGATCACTGAGGCTAACTTCTTACTATTCATCCGTAAATGCTAGATATCACATTATGATCATAACGAGAGACAGGTTTGCCTCTTCAGGGTGTTTCATAGGCAACAATAGCACACAGAACAGCAACAAGGGCCTCTGTGAATCTTGGAGAGGTACCAGCTAGTTCTGTGTGACATTGTTGGTGAAAAAGACCCCAACTCACTGGGTTATATTCCAGAATCCTTAGGTTGAATGACCAACTGGAACTGTCAGTTGTGGGCTAATTCCCCACACTGATGTACTTCCCTGATTACAAAGACTCAAAGGAAGCTAAAAAACGACTCAAGTGTGGGATATGGTGGACCTACCACACTTGAGAAGGACGGTCCACTATGGAACAGACCTGGACCTTCTAAACAGCATATGAGAAAGAGATCTCGGCTGAGTGGGTGAAGATTGGTGCATGGAATACTAGAGGTATGAATGGAAAGATAAATGAGGTGATTCAAAAAATGAATAAGTATAAATTGGATGTGCTGTGTGTGAATGAAACTAAAAAAAGGAAATCAGGATAGAAGAAATGAATGATATGGTGAGTGTGTGGTCTGGAGTGTTGGATAATATGAGAGGAAAGGCTGATGCAGGTACGATTTTAAGCGAAAACATGAAGAACAACATGATTCACTATAGCTGCATAAGTAAAAGAATCCTCTGGATTCGTTTGAAAGTGAAATTTCAGAGAATAGTAATTGTTGTAGTGTATGCTCCTTGTGACTCGGAACCTTCTGATAGGAAGGAAGATTTCTGGAATAAGCTGGAAGCTGTTTTGAGCCAGTTTGGTACTAAAGAGAAAGTTATAATAGCTGGGGATCTCAGTGTTAGAGCAGGTGTGCAGAATGGGATTTCAGATAATGTTTTGGGTAAGTTTAATGATCCTGGTGTTAATGATAATGGTGAAAGATTAATTGAACTTTGCATCAAAAATGGATTGTGGGTATCTACACTGCTGGCCACCCAAAATGCAACACAAAGAAGGAAGCATCCGATTGGCCTGAAATCCGCAGCATGCGTCGCCCACGAGAGGACTTGCAAACGATTAGCATTGCAGGGCATATGCAATCATGTGCACCTGGCATGCCACCGAGAAGCACTATACGAAGGGTGCACAGAAGGCGGGGTGTAAGTAGTGGAAGTGTGTTGTGCTGCCAGATCTGTGCGTGGGAAGCTTCCTGATGCCTCGTCGCAGAATACGGCAGTCATTCCAGCACGTTTCGCAGTTCGACAGAGGATGAATAGTGGCTTATCGCAACAGCGATTTATCATACCGAGACATTGACGCCCGTGTGGGATGACAACCAGCCACAGTGAGGCAAGTACGGATTCGGTGGGTGCAGGAGGGACGGACGGACGGACGGACGGACCGACGTGAGCGACTGCCACAGCACACCAACGACCGAGAGGACCGGCATGTTGTGCAGCGGGCATTGAAGGCTCGCACCGCCACATCATGAACGTTAGCGCAGGAATTAGGGTGTGTTGCACAATAACCTGTGTCAGCACGTACTGTTTGGCGTCGTCTGCAGGAATGGGGACTTGTCGCACGGCGGCCATTGCTTCGATTACCATTGACGTTACACCACCGGCGAGTGTTGTGGCAGTGGGCCGTTGAATGCCGCACCTGGACTACGGAGAGGCACGACACTGTCTTCTCCGACAAATCCCGCTTCTGCCTGCAACACCATGATGGTCGGATCCGCGTGTGGCGGCACCGCGGCGAGGGACTGTATGACGCCTGCATTATGCATCGCCATACCGGTCCGTCGCCAGGTGTTATGGTTTGGGGCGCAATCGGATATGACACCCGCACCCCTTTGGTATGCATCGCCGGTACACTCAACAGCCTCCGCTACATCTCTTATGTTTTGGAGCCTGTAGACCTCCCTTACCTGCAGGACCTGCCAGCGGCCGCGTTTCAACAGGAAAATGCGTGCCCGCACGTGGCACGCATTGTGCAACAATTCTTCATGGCCCACCAGGTGTCCCGCTGACTGCTGCAGTGGCCCGCCTGTTCTCCCAATATGTTGCCCATCGAACACATCTGGTCGCTGATCGGCAACCGAGTGGCCTGGCAAGCACCACGCGCGGCTATGCCAGATGAACTGTGGCAACGTGTGGAGGCAGCCTGGACCGACATACCCCAAGCCCACATCCAAAGCCTCTTTCGTTAGATGCTGCGATGTGTAGCGGCCGTTATTGCCAGCCATGGGGGCTACACGAACTATTGATGTCTGCGTGTTTCACAAATCACACGAGCCTGTAAGCTCAATCGTTTCATCTTTGTGTCTGTCGTTATGTGTCCAGTAAATCTGGCTTTGCTATCTCGTGTCCTTCTTGGTGTTGCATTTTGGGTGGCCAGCAGTGTAATACATTTTTCAGCCACAAGCATAACCACACATACTCTCAGATTAAAAAGTGTAATAGATTTTTTTGTTTATGATCAGCGCCTGAAACACTTAGTTGTTGATACCCGTGTGATGAGAGGTGCAGATGTTGGCTCTGATCATCACCTGTTAGTATCATGGTGAAAGTGAATGTTGGTTGGAGGAGGTACAAGATGCTTAAAGTGAAAAGAATAAAGGTTGAAAGGATATCTGAAGAACATTAAAGTTACCCTGATTTACTCAATGAACGTCTGAATGAGTTGAAGACGCACAAGAAGGATGTAGAAAAGAAGTGGACATGTTTCAAGAACTGTATTGTCACTGCCACTGAAGAGGTCTGTGGTACTGCAACAGTGGGTAGCTTTAAAGGTGCTGCTTGGTGGAACAGTGAGGTTAAAGAAGCAGTAAAGAGAAAGAAGGAAGCATACTTGGGGATGTTGCAAGGTACAGTTTCTGAGGATGAATATCGCTGTAAGAAGCGTGAGGCAGCAAAGCTGGTTCGCCAGAGTAAGGCAAAAGATAGAAAGAAAAAAGAGAAAAGGTATGATTTGGCTTTTTGGAAAGATAGAAAAACATTCTGATGACATAGGGAAAATAGGGGAAATAAAATTCTAAGTTGTGTAAAGAATAGGGTCGGCGAAATAATATGGGAGCCTAATAAGCTAAATGAAAGATGGAGTGAGTACTTCTAGATGATTCTGAGGCAGAAGCAGATGACGTCATAGTGACACATGGAAGCACTGGTGGGATCACATGAGAAGAGGTTGTTAAAGCTCTAAAATATCTTCAGAATGGTAAGGCTCCTGAAATGGATGGCATATCTGCTGAGACGTTAAAATAGGGTGGTGACTCTGTGATTGACTGTTTAACTGAAATTTGCCAATTATGTTGGGAGCTAGGAATGGTCCCTCAGGATTGGAGGGATGCTATCATTGTTCCCTTGTATAAGGGAAAGGGTGATCAGACTGAATGCAAGAACTATCATGGCATCAGTTTGCTGAGTGTGCCAGGGGAAGTATTTGGAAAGATTGTTATTGATAGGGTACTGGGTCTTACATCAGAGAAAGTAAGGGATGTGCAGAGTGGCTTTACACTTGGCAAGGGCTGAATTAAACAAACTTTTGCTTTATGCATGATAATTGAAAAGTAATCGTCTGTTGATAAAAAAAAAAAAAGTGTTTGCGAACTTCATAGATTTAGAGAAAGCTTACGACAAAGTAAATAGGACTCTTCTGTGGAAGGTACTAAATGAATATGGTATTGCTGGGAATCTTCTTAATAGTGTGAAAGCCATGTACACTAGCAGTACAGCTTGTATACGAGTGAATGGTGTTTTATCAAAATGGTTTTCTATTGGTGCAGGATTCAGCCAAGTTTGTGTAATGTCACTCTGGTTGTTTAACATATTTAAGGATGCATGCATGATGCCAAAATGGATAATACTGGTTTATGTCTTGGTAATATGTGTGTGTGCACATTGCTCTATGCTGATGACACAGTCCTGTTGGCAGAGAGCAAAAGCGAGTTAAGGGACGGACGAGCACAGTAGGTTTGTCATTTTCATGTAGGACTTCCGTCCACAGGGAGTAGAGTTTAGGTCCCAGCCACCTACAGCGAGATCGCCTTTTGGGCAGGACACAGAAACGGAAGGAATGAGAGCAAGTCTAGCGACTTTTGACAGAACAGTTTGTAGTGAGATTAGAGTACAGTAGATGGCGCCACCGTACAAGTACGATATTGCACATAGATGGGTGAGAGAATTTCAGGGAGGACATAGGAAAGGATACCCATTTAACCAGTGGGTCCAGCCTGGGGGCCGTCACTTTACGTGCTCGTCCGATGCACGGCGGATATTCAGCGATTGTTAGTAAATCACACCGTCTCTGAAAGATCAGCCCAGGCTAGAACCTGGGGACCCAGCATCGATAGTCTGAAACACTAACCACTAAGCCATCCGCGAGTTAAGGAGTATGTTGTCCTGGATATATGAAGATTGTATGAAATTTAAACTGAGTATAAATAAGGGAAAAACCAAAATTATGGTTTTTGAGCGTGTAACTGTTCATACTGACTGCAAGATAAATCTTAATGGCACAGAGATTGGCCAGGTGAATGAGTTAATATATTTTGAAAGTAAGTTTGACAGAAAACAAATTAGATGCCAAAATTAGTAGGCAAGTGAATTCTTCATTGAAAGTCACAGCTGCCTTAGGAGGATTTTAAAGGAATGATGGGTTCTCAAGGAAGTCATGAATGGCTGTGTATGAAAGTGTAATTGTTCCTACTCTGATGTACAGCAGTGAAACCTGAGTACTGCAGAAAAGACAGAAGTTGTCTGTGTGCTGGAGAGATGCATTACTTACGGGGGCTTTGTGGTAAGACATGCGTTGATCATGTGAGGAATGAAGAGGTGTTGCAGATGTGCAATGTGAGGCAAAATGTTGTTAGTAAGGTGGAGACTAATATTCTTAGGTGGTTTAGCTATGTTGAAAAAATGAGTGACGAGGTGCTGACTAAGAGAATTTTTTCAGCTTAAATGGCAGGGAAAAAAGGAAGAGGAAGGCCAAGAAAATCATGGGAGGACCAGATTCAGGAATGTCTGCTTGAGAAAAAGATTATGAGTATGAAGTACAAAAGGTCTTGTGTGCGGCGTGTAATGGATGTTAATGAAGCTCGAGCGGTGTGCAGAGATCGTTGCAAATGGAGACATTTAATACACCAACAGTAAGTAAATTTTAGTTCAATCAGTTAAATGTGTACTTGGCACATGGTCTTTCTTTGAGAAGCTAACCTCTGAATCGCAGAGAACAGCTTAATGATATGTATGTAGCTATTTATCTAATAAATTGCTATTGCTGTTTAAGCGTTAAATTGCTATTAGCTGTTTTATCATTTTTAGCTGTTTTTATCTAATTTTGTATTTACTATACCTAATCAGATATCAGAAAAATAATTTAGTAAAGCGTCTTGGACAAAAAGTACTCTCCTACTGGTAATGCATGAAACTGAGAAAGGTGTTTCCAATTAATATTTCCACCATGATAGTGTGCTCCCTTACCTGTAATTTACAGTTTGATAGGTTATTACCCTTGGTCACATGGTAGGGCTTCAAAAGCTGCTGAGATGTTTAAATATGGTGGTGACTGTAATTTGCAGTTGTACTGGGAGTTAGATTGGTCCCTCGTGATTGGAGAGATACCATCATTATTCTTTTGAACAAAGGAAAAGATGATAAGACTGAAAACAAAAGAACTACTGTGGATATCAGCCTACTCAGTGTTTCAGGGAAAGTACTTGAAAAGGTCAATATTAATAAAGTGGATCTACAGAGTGGTTTCATGTCTGGTAAGGGTTGCAATATGCAGTAACTAAAATTTTGCATTATCTGAAAAATAGCAGTCTGTTAAGGAAGTTTTTGCTGTCCTTCTAGATTTAGAAAAAGCTTATTCCTGACTAAAAAAAAAAAAAATTGCTGCAGGTGTCAGGCAAGGTTGTGTAATGTCACTATGGCTGTTTAATATATTTATGGATGCATGCATGCATGATGCCAAAATAGATAATACTTGTTTATGTCTTGGTGCTATCCGTGTGTGTAGATTGCTGTATGCTGATGACACTGTCCTATTGGCAGAGAGCAAAAGTGAGTTGCAGAGTATGTTGTCCCGGATGTACGAAATTTGCATGAAATTCAAATGGAGTATAAATAAGGAAAAAACCAAAGTTATGGTTTTTGAGAGAGGAACTGGTAGCACCAGAGTTTGCCAAAAATATAATTTGAAGGAGTATTTTTACTCCTTTGGAAAAATTTAGGGAGTACTTTTTAAAAGTGAGAAGTATTTTAGAAAAATTAACGAGTGAAAAAAAAGTTCCGAAAACACCGCAAAATTATTAAAAAAAAAACTGGGTTTTTTTTTTCATATTAAAAAATATTTCACTACTACTGAATGTATTTAGACTTTTTGCTTCTTTTTCTAGTTAAAATATATATATATATATATATATAATACATAATGTAAACACTACAAGCGCATGGCAAGTAATCCCTGGAAATTCTTTGTACCATTTTGGTAAAAACAAGAATGAATTTCCAACTTTGACGTCGATGTAACACAGGAAACATAGTCATTATCAACGCATTCTTCATTTTCTAATGAAGTGTTCATGTTCGTTGGCTGCTTTCGTATTTCCACCGCTAGTTTTTTGCAGCTTTCAAATTCATTGTTTCCTTCCTCTGCGTTTTGTTTCTTTTCTACACCATTGGACTGAGTCTAGCCGAAAAAAAAAAAGACGTTAAAGTACGCTGTTTCTACACATCATTCGATACTATAGTGTCTGATAAAGCTGTTTCAATCTCTACAAAATACGACTCCATGACCACACACAAGGCGCTCCGGAATTGCGATTGCAAAAGCGTACTTCACTCATCTGATCGAGCATGAGCTGTAGCAGCAATGACAGTAGATTTGCGATGTGATTGCACTCCTGATGAGCCGATGACGTCAAGGTAAGAAACGACGTCTCCCTGATGTCATGCCCTGACTGGCTGGCGGGACACGTAGCCATAACTCCGGTCGCGCCAAGCAAACCACGGCCAGGTATGTATCGCCTACAACGTGAGATCTGGCCTGAGGTAACAAAGGATACTGCTGATCATGTTTGAAATACAAAATTCGAATAAAAAGTTGAAAATAAACATTTTTCAGTTAAAAATTCTCGATTCGTATTTTTACGCATTGGCAAAATTTCAATGTGTAAACACACTTTTCGATGCATCCTAGACGTGTAATTACGCATTTTGGCAAACTCTGGGTAGCACTGAATGTAATGTAAGTCTAAATGGCACAGTGATTGCCCAAGTGAGTGAGTCTGTGTATTTAGGAAGCATGTTTGACAGCTAGAACAAATTGGATGGTGAAATTAGTAGGCCAGTGAATTCTTCATTGAAAGTCATGGCTGCTCCAGGAGGTTTTCACGGGAATGACGGGTTTACAAAAGAGTCCCACATGGCTGTGTATGAAAGTGTAATTGTTCCTACTCTGATGTATGGCAGTGAAACCTGGGTACTGCAGAAGAAACATAGGAGTCGTTTGTGTGCTGGAGAAAAGAAATGCGTTCCTTCCGGGGGGGGGGGGGTGTAGCAAGACATGTTCTGATTGTGTGAGGAATGAAGATGTGTTGCAGTTTGTGTGATGTGAAGCAAAATGTTGTTAGCAAGGTGGAGACTAATATGCTTTGGTAGTTTGGCCATGTTTAAGAATGAGTGATGAGATGTTTACTAAGAAAATCTTTTTAGCCCAAGTGGCAGGAAGGAAAGGTAGAGGAATGCCAAGGTAGTCATGGGAGGATCAGATTCAGGAGTGCCTGCATGAGAAAAAAATTATGAGTATGAATTATAGAAGATCTTGTGTACGGCGTGTGATGGATGTCAGTGAAGCCCGAGTTGTATGTCAAGATTGTTGTAAATGGAGAAGTTTGATACGGCAATAGTTAGTAAAAATTATCTGGTAGTTTGTATTTCTTTTTGGAGCTAACCTCTGAATCTCAGAGAACAGCTTAGTGATATGTATGTATGTTATTCCTGAGAAAAAAGGTTACTTCTGTCAACAGTGAATAACTATGGTATTGGGTGGTGTAACATGAAATGTCGTTCGGAAAAGTGTGAAATGAAAGAAGCATACCTGTTAGGGAAACGACAACCTTTAGCTGAAATATTCGCCCGCGGCATCAATACATTGCTGCCAATGGGTTGGCAGTGCATATATACCCTTGTGGTAAAAATCAACAGGTTGGGACATCATGAATGTTTGTAAGTCACTTTCGAGAGCCTGTCGATTGATGAAGCATTTCCCAGCGAGATGGACCTTCAGACTGCGGAAGTGAAAGTCTAGGGCTGAGATCGAGGCTATACGCCGGATGTGACAGAATCTCGTAGTCCAAGTGGTGCAGCTTCTGGACAGTCATCTGTGTGACATGAGGATGTGCGTTATGGTGCAATAGGATAGGCCCTTTTCTATTCACCAAGGCAGGTTGTTTGTGCAATTTTTGGTGCATAGCATCAATTTCTTGGCAGGATGATTGAACTGTAATGCTGGATCCAGGTTTCAGAAAGCTGTAGTGCATGACACCGCGAGATGTCCAACACACAATCACCATAGTATTCTTCTTGGAATGTAAAGCCGGCTTTGCCATCTTCTTGGGGGGTTCAGCGGCATCAACCCACTGCATAGATCATCGACAATTCTCACACAGAATCCACTTTTTGTCACAGGTAATGATCTGATCCAGAAACAGGTCCTGTTCATTACGTGTGACTAATGATGAACACACCTCCAAACATAGTTCTTTGTGTTTGTCCAGCAGTCGTGTGGGACCCACTGATTGATCTTTTCACCTTCCCTATAGCCTGCAGGTGGTCTGGCACAGTTTTCGGGCAGACCTGTAGGTACACAGCAAGGTCTCGCACCGTTTGACGTGGGTTTTCTTTGACTAGTGCCAGTAATTTATCATTATTCACCACAGACTCAGGGCGCCCAAACTCCTGGTCATCGAAGTCCATATCTCCACCACTAAACTTTTAGGAACCAATGCTGCAGTGTATGTTTATTAACAGTAATCTCACTGAACACCTCATTATTATTGCATGTAGCTGTCACTGCATTATGTTCCAATTTCCACTCATACAGGTACAGTAACTGCAAGTCACGTCTATTTGATGTTTCCATGCTGCACCACCACAAAACTACTTGCACACTGCTGTCACAGCTCATGGGTGTGACAGCAGCAAATGTAATCTTTACATAATGCCCAGCATTTGCTTGTGCACCATCTACTGCTGACTCCAGTGCCATCAGCACCGACCGCAGCATAGAAACGACATTTCATGTTACACAACCCAATATGATTGGAAATCTGCTTAGAAGTGTGAAAGCTATGTACGCTGGCAGCCCCATAGAAAGTTCCTGATCAGTCTGCAACAGATATAACGGTGCCACAAAACAATCTGCAGGTGGTCACTGATCAAGATAAAGTACTCATAGTTCTATGAGTACCAGATGCAAAAAAACAATAAAAATTTACACAGGTAGAAATTTAAGACAGAGAGAGAGAGAGAGAGAGAGAAGAAAAAGAAAAACTGACTACTTCATATTTCTTCTACCTAAAAAAAAGAAAACAAAAAGCCTAACATAGATACTACAGCAATGGATGATTACATCAGGAACACTCTACCCTCAGTATCTAGAACGTTGCCTCCATTTTCAAGCTGAAACACAAAGATTTATGGAATAAAATTACATTTAACAACAGTACAGGACAAAGGCAACATTGTTAGAAAGAAAAATTACAAAACAAGAAAAATCTTCACTCCATCCTACTTCCGTTTTTGGAAACTTTTTCTACATTTTCGACCTTTAAGTACATGCCTTCAATTTACGATTATGGGAGAAATTTTCGCTTTCGGAAAATTTTCTTCCATTGCGATTCTTAAATACACACATTTATGTAATAAAATTATATTTAACAACCATACGGGGCACAGGCAATATCATGAGGAAAAGAATTTAAGATTACAGGTCTGCGTCTAACTTCTGTTTTCTTTTCTTTTTTTGATTGGAGGTTTAACGACAACCGTGAGCAACTCAATGGGCTATAAGCAGTCGCCCGTCCCTAATTTAGGGCCACTGGTTCCAGGGAAGGGAGAGAGCCAGTGCCATAAGACAAACACAGCATCCATGCCTCACCGGGATTCGAACCCGGACCCCGTTCGGACGAATGATCAGAGGCCATCGCTTAGACCACTGCGCCACCGGGGCGGCCCTTCTGTTTTCAGTAATTACAACCTCCATTTCTAAACTAAAACACAATGGAATAAAATGATATTTAACAATACTGGAAAAAGGAGAATAGCAAGAAGGTAAAAAAAAAAAAAAAATCGCTACGGTAGAAATTGTTCACTGTGTTTCACTTCTACTTTCGAAAAAGATTGAATTCCATCCAGAGACGAAAAAGTTGCATCTATGATCGGTGTCTGCAAAAGATTTAATTGGGTACTAGGCATATTATTTTTTCTGCAGAAGCGAAATAAAATCTATGACGTACATCGCCCATTGCTGTGATTCTGCTATGGGGGCTAACAGTAGAGCACACATGTAAAAGAATGGTGCTTCATTGAAATGGTTTTCTATTGGTATAGAAGTCAGACAAGGTTGTACAATGTCACCATAGCTGTTCAACATTTTTATGAATGCACAATGCTGAAAATAGACAATAGCGGTTAATGTCTGACTGCTGATAACAGAGTCATGCAGGCAGAGGGCAAAACTGAGTTACAGAGAATATTCTCCCAGAGGTACAAAATCTGTATGAAATTCAAACTGAATATAAATAAGGGGAAAACTAAAGTTATGGTTATATAGAGAACTGTTACCACAGAATGAAAGACTATTTAAAATCATACAGAGTTAGAACAGGTGAATGAGTTTGTGTACGTAGGAAGCATGCTTGACAGAAAAAACAGATCTGATGGTGAAATCAATAGGACAGTCAATTCAGCTTCGAAACTCATAGGTGACTTAAAAAGATTTCACAGGAATGATGGATTCTCTAAAAGTTTCAGAACGGTTGTGTATAAAAGTGTAATTGTTCCTACTTATGTGTCTGTGAGTGAAACCTGGGGACTGCAGAAAAGACATAGAAATCATGCAGAAATGTTATTTATGGGAAGGGGTTGTGGCAAGACAGTTCCTGGCCATGTGAGAAAATGTGTAATGTGAAGTAAAATGTCAGCAAGATAGACAAAAAATTCTTACGTGGCTTGGCCATGTTGACAGAATGAATGGTAAGATGCTAAGAGAATTTATTCAGCACAAGTGGTAGGAAATAAGGATAGATGGAGCCCAAGGAAATCATGGGAAGATCTGATTCAAAAATTTCTGCAAGAGAAAAAGGTAATGAGAATGGAGTACAAAAAGGTCTAGTGAGAAACATGTGATAGATGTCAGTGAAGACAGAACTGTGTGCAAAGATTGCTGTAAATAGAAATGTTTGATATATCAACAGCAAGGAAAATCTAGCCCTGTTAGTTTTAAACTTTTATTTGGCATATGAGCTTTCTTTCAAAAGCTAACTTCTGAATTTCAGAGAGCAGTTTGGTGATATACATGTATTACTTTTGGTCATCATTCCATGCTGTTTATTTTGTAAGTGAAACAAGACTTTGTGCATAAGTATAAATGCTCTAACTTTTTCAATATCAAACAAAATAAGCTTAGTGTTCACTCCTCAAAATGAAGATGTTTTATGACTGATGAGGAAACTGCCAGTGAAGTTGAGAGAGCTGGATGAAGATTCAGATCATGCCAATATTGTCTCCACTTTGAATGAAGCTGAAGACATCTGTATTCATATTGAGTTGTATAAAATCTTGACAAATCCCATGAAGAAGACTCAAAAGGTTCATTCAAAGAAGGTAATAGTGCTATCTTTTATCAGAATCAATGAATTTATGCTTTACCAAGAATCAAAAGAATGTCTGTTCAGAACATTGTCTGAAAATGCAAAGGTTTTGTTGAGAAAATGGAAGGTAATATTATTGTTGTTCAAAAATGTTATGTGTTTATTTTAAAATATTCCAGTATACTGCACGATACATACCTTACAGTTTTACAAACAAAATTTTAATTTACACATTAATAAAGCAATTGTATAACAAAGGACACTAAGTAACCACCTCTTGGCATTCTCAGTAACAAATAACACCTAGGTAGCACAAGAGTTAATAGTAGCAATATATGAGTGCATGCAGCAAATTGATTCCCTGGGTAGGTTTAGCTGCAATTGCCTTCATGTCATGAAGATTTTTGTATCAGAGGAATGGAAATATTGATATGTGACATCTGATCAGAGCTAAGTATGAAAGAATAAGATTCAAGATCTGTGTGTAGATTTATTTATGATGAGCTCCAAACTTAAGACCAACAGCTTAATAATACTTCAGAAGGATGTCAGCAAATCTGTATGAAAGTCCATTTGTCCGTTAAACAAGCTGATCTGAATTGCCACGGTCGACATAATTTCAACGAAAAAAAAAAAAGGTTGGCTATCCTTCCAGACAGACGCACGGATCATTTCTCACAGCTGAGACAGCGGAACGCTAGCACAGCTCAGCTACCCATATACCAGAAGAATCAAGTTACTGTTTTCAATGTGGCAACGGATCTGTTGTTGTTTACATTTTAACGCAAACAGCATGGGAAGTGGAAAAGTGGTTATCTTGGCATTTTGTGCTTACTATTTTCATTTCATCATAATGACTGATGTTGCTTACATCAAAGAAAATATTTCATGGACTACACGAAAAACATTAACTGAGATACTGAAAATGAACTAAAAAAAAAAAAAGAATAAACTTACCACTATATACACTGAAGAACAATTGGATTAGAGACAGCTGGCGTTATGCAAATGTGGCGTTGTGGACGGCCCCGTAAATGGAAACGATATGACGTATGCAGCGACCCGACAATATAAGGAGTGATGCGACGGAAATCAGTAAGAGTCGGGCGCAGTATGGGTAAGACGAAGGATCTCAGCGCACTTGATCGTGGGCAAATTGTCGGGACCAGACGAATGGGTCACTCCATCTCAGAAGTCGTGCAGACACTGGGATTTTCACGAGCCACTATGTCACGGGTGCATCGCGAGTATATCGAATCCAGTAAAACCATCCCTGCAAGGGCCAACTGCCGTGGACAACACCATGTGGATGAGTGGGGTCATCGTCGGCTAGCTCGCATTGTAACAGCGGATAGACGGGCCACAGTGCAAGAAATCAATAGGCAATTTAACGCTGGTGCACAAAAACTTGTAAGCAGCCACACCACCCAGAACCATCTCCTTGCTATGGGGTACATAAGCTATCGTCCCATGAGGATACCGCTGCTGACCGCACATCACAGGGTGCAAAGATTAGCATGAGCACAGGAACATCGCCACTGGACTCTAGACATGTGGGAAAATGTTACCTGGACTGATGAGTCGAGATTCACGTTGGTACATGCAGATGGCAGAATATGAGTATGGCGCAAACCACATGAAGCGATGGATCCTTCTCGCCAGCAGGGTACTCTTCAAGCTGGTGGGGGTGGCATTCTCGTCTGGGGACTGTTTACGTGGACTGAAATGAGACCCCTGGTACGTGTGACATCGTCCCTCACAGGGCAACGTTACCGGGATATTCTGGACCACCATTTGATCCCATTTGTGAGTCTTCAACATCCCATTGGAGACCTCATCCTGCAACATGACAATGCACCATGCCGTCACTCCCAAATTGTATCCGAATGGTTGGATGAACACTTCACCGACATGATCTCGCTTCCTTGGCCAGCTAGGTCACCTGACCTCAATCCCATCGAACACATCTGGTATGCCATCGAGAGAGATGTTCGAGGCTCTGACCCCCCCCCCTCCATCAAATCTTCGTTAACTGTGGGAGCTCCTTTAGGGGTTGTGGATCCGTATGGCTTCCCAACGCTTCCGGTGTCTTGTCGAGTCCATGCCGAGACGAATTGCCGCCGTCATCAGGGCAAAAGGTGGTGCTACACGTTACTAGACAGGTATCTTTAATTCAGTTGATCTTCAGTGTACGTTTGGATACTGATAAAAAAAAATTTACTTTCATATTTATAAGTAGTATTTTAATTCATATTACAAATATACAGAAAAAGGCAATTTTAAAACAAAAGCATTGACGTTCATTGCCATTTGTGATTTATTATTATTTGAGGCATTTCTTCGTAGACGTCTGTGCTCTTGGCATTATATTCCCTTCGGAATATGAATTCCATCAATCGATCACCTAGATTGTTTTTATGTACACCTTGTTTCATTATGCTATGTTTTAAATGTCTCCAAAAACATGCTGCTTGTGTTCGAATGTAAACAACAACAGATCTGTTGCCACATCAAAAACAGTAGCTTGATGCTTCTGGTACATACTCACGGAGCTGTGCTAGCGTTCCGCTGTCTTGGCTTTGAGAAATTATCAGTGAGCTCATAAGTGGAAGAATAGCCAAAAAGATCATTTGAACTGCATATATCATTTCCTATGTATCATTAGTTAGCTGCCTCTTATAATAGTCTTCTTAGTGCTTACTTTTTAATTATTTCTGTTGCACAAAACCATCAAAAACACAAGTAATGCTTAAATATACAGAACACTGAGCTGTTCTCCAAGATTCACAGGTCAACTCCTCAACAAAAGGAATGTATCTGCACTACCCATTTCCCAATTATACCATGTTTTGCTTTTCCCATTAGAATATAATTAAAATTAACATTCTTACATACAACTAAAATGTTTCTGGGACCCTTTTTTTATTATAAGCACCATATATTAGTGTAACTGTTACTCTGAAAATCTTAATGAGTTCCAACTACTGATCAATTGCCCATTATGGATTTCAATGTGTTCTCGTCTTGCTCAGGTTTTTAAAAGGTATCTTGAACACTTCCAAAGTAGTAACTGTTTTGTTTCAGCAGGTTGATTCATATGCTTGCATGCACTCTTTCAAGTCACAAAATGTACTCCCTGATTTGAACAAGCACATTAATTTTCACGATAACGCAAACGCACAAAGAATTAAATCATGATGGAATTTAACCAACATTTTTGGGGATAATAAACAATGTTTACATGTTTATTTACATTAGGGAAGAGAGAAGCTGCACAGTTGACCAAGAACCGCAGGAGGCATTTCAAGCATCCCGCAAGCAAGCGTCATATACAGAAGTACCCTTACCATACGTCAAGTGAATTAACCCATGGTAGATGATGAAACCTATGACTACAACAACGGCTACAAATTTGGCATTACGGGCGTTAACATGACTAGTAAATTCTATGGAAGATCGTCCATGTTTATTGTCTTCTGTCATTTTGAAAATCGGCAAGAACTTTAAAAGTTAGGTAATCCATTTGCCCATTTCTCGTAAGGAGTAAAGAAATATGTCATTCTCGATGCCACCTGCTTTGAGAATATGTCTAACCCGTTCTTAATACTTATGATGAGCAGGGACACACAATTCGCTGGATAGGGGAGAACACGTAAAGCGGATCGTCTGCTGCTCGTTTGTTGGTTACTCTCCATTCTCTCTGAACACAAACCGACATTAAAAACGAATCTTTTTTTTTTTTTTTTTTTCGGGGCAGCTGCCCTTCCCTAATTTGAAATCACTAGTTTTAGGAAGGAAGAGATCCAGCGCTGTTGGACAAACCCATCATTCATGTGTGACCCATGCCTCACGTGGAACTCGAACCAATGTCTATCTCAAACAACTAGCGAGAAACCAGTGTCTCTAATGGCTCAGACCCGGAGTGATGGGAATTATTTCCAAAAGTTGTTATTATCAAGTAATGGTCAGAAGCCAGTGTAACTTGAAGAAATGTGTCCCAACCGTAATGGTCAGAAGCCAGTGTAAACCAACCAGATTACACTGGCTTCTGACCATTACGGTTGGGACTAGGTTCGAATTCCGGTGAGAGATGGATGTTGTGCTTGTCTTACGGCACTGGCTTTCTTTCGTTCCTAGAACCAGTGGCCCTGAATCAGGGATGGACGACTGTTTATAGCCCATTGAATTTCTCAAGGTATTCGTTAAACCCCTCCAACAAAAAATAATAATAAAATAAAAATAAATGCCATTTAGGGAAAATTCCAAGAGATATGATCTCTGACAGGAAAATTTTTTTGACAGCTATATAAATACCTTCATTGACTTCCAGAGCAAAATAAAACGGCCTTTGAAATTTTTTTTTTTTTTTTTTTGATTAGAGGTTTAACGACCACCGTGAGCAACTCAATGGGCTATAAGCAGTCGCCCGTCCCTAATTTAGGGTCACTGGTTCCAGGGAAGGGAGAGAGTCAGTGCCGTAAGACAAACACAACATCCATGCCTCACCGGGATTCGAACCCGGACCCCTTTCGGACGAATGATCAGAAGCCATTCGCTTAAACCACTGCGCCACCGGGGCGACATTTGAAATATTCAAAGCCCATAGAGAATATTTCAAAGGCCATTTTATTTGGTGTTATCTTTTTATGTGTTTTTTTTTATATTCCCATCGGCACTAAAAAAAACCCCATCTAAAGAACAGACTTCGTAAATATTTGCTTCATGAGTGTAGAAAAAAAAATAGAAAAAAATTAAAGGAACAATAAAAATTTTTAGTTAAATTTTTATTGCTCTAATTTAGGGCCACTGGTTCTAGTGAAGGGAGAGAGAGTCAGTGCCGTAACGAATACAACATCCACGCCTTACCGGAATTCGTACCCGGACCCTTCTCGTCAGAGTGCGAATCAAGTTTCATATGTCGTGGGGGAAGCCGCCCCGGTGGCGCAGTGGTCTAAGCGATGGCCTCTGATCATTCGTCTGAAAAGGGTCCGGGTTCGAATCCCGGTGAGGCATGGATGTTGTGTTTGTCTTACGGCACTGGCTTTCTCCCTTCCCTGGAACCAGTGACCCTAAATTAGGGACGGGCGACTGCTTATAGCCCATTGAGTTGCTCACGGTGGTCGTTAAACCTCCAATAAAAAAAAAACAAAAAAAAACGTTCAGCCAATGTTTCCTGTACCAACATGTTTCGCGCGCAAACATTTCAAAAATAAATAACATTTCCTCAAGTTACGCTAGTGAAAGGCCGCGCAATATACTACGAAATAGACGAATAATTTAGCTTTTTTAAAAGAAACATATTTATGTAATAATGAAAAATACATCAAAGAGAGGTAAAATATAAAAACAGAGAAAATTACATTTACTTGAATGAGATGATGTCCTCCTTGACGTTTCCTGTCGATGAGATATATGTCGCCGCCCCGGTGGCGCAGTGGTTTAAGCGATGGCCTCTGATCATTCGTCCGAAAGGGGTCCGGGTTTGAATCCTGGTGAGGCATGGATGTTGTGTTTGTTTACGGTACTGGTTCTCTCCTTTCCCTGGAACCAGTGACCCTAAATTAGGGACGGGCGACTGCTTATAGCCCATTGAGTTGCTCACGGTGGTCGTTATACCTCCAATAAAAAAAAAAAAAAAAAAAAAAGATATATGTCTGCAGCAGAGTGATGGCCCTCTTTTTTTTTTTTTTTTTTTTTTTTTTTTTAGTTGGAGGTTTAACGACCACCGTGAGCAACTCAATGGGCTATAAGCAGTCGCCCGTCCCTAATTTAGGGTCACTGGTTCCAGGGAAGGGAGAGAGCCAGTGCCGTAAGACAAACACAACATCCATGCCTCACCGGGATTCGAACCCGGACCCCTTACGGACGAATGATCAGAGGCCAACGCCTTAGACCACTGCGCCACCGGGGCGGCTGGCCCTCTTTATCCAATCAGCTGCAAACCGTTTTGCTGGAAAATCTCCTAAAGTAAGTCCATTTATTGATATAAACTTAGAGATGATAATGTTTGAATGTTCATTTTGTTCGTTAGCTGGTCGCAGAAAGCTATGATTATACTGAACCTTCTTTCACGAGGCTGACTCGCTTCTTTCACATCTGACGTCACTACTTTAATTCTGTTAAATAGATCCTTTAATAAATTATGTAAATATATTCCTTAATGGTTTTTGAAACAATAGGAACTTCGTGATTTTTACTGATTTGCAAAGTGACTGAATTTTGGACGACAAAAGGTGGACGATGCACTTCGAATAGAAATCGACAGATTGAATTGAAATAATAATATCGAATTGAAATAATAATATCGACAGATTAGTTGTTCAATAAATTTGACAGAAAATTTGATCGTGAGTAACAGTCATAACAATAGTAAAATGTCATTTTAGTGCCTAGAGGCAAGAAAGGAGGGAAAACAATTTTTCCCAGCAGGGAAAATTATTGCTGTCATCAGCCAGTTACACAATTTTACAAGCCTGAGAATTCCCTCCCACCCCCTCCCCTCGTTATTTTCTCCTTGGTTAATTCGCACTCAGCTTCTCGTAGGAATGTTCTTTTTTTTTTTTTTTTATTGAAGGTTTAACGACCACCGTGAGCAACTCAATGGGCTATAAGCAGTCACCCTGCCCTAATTTAATGTGCTTCATAAGCCAGCGTTTAGACCACTGCGCCACCGGGGCGGCACTGGCTCTTTTACTTCCCGGGAGCCCGTAGCTCTAAATTAAGAATGGGGGCCTGCTGATAGACCACTGATTTCCTCACACAGGTCGTTAAACCTCTAATAAAAAATAATTAAAAAACATGAAAATCTCATAGGTCGCCCATCCTTTATTTAGGGCTAATGGCGCCAGGGAAGGAACAGAACCAGCGCTATATGTAATGCACATTACCCATTCCTCATCCTGAACTCGAACCCAGCCTCATCTCGATCCAAAGCCAGCGCCTTAGATGACTTACCACCGGGGCTGATTTCTGGATTCAAACCCCTGATAGAACGGTTGGATGTTCTGTTCGATATTAAATCACTAGGTTTATCCCATGGTTTGTCCCTTTCCTAAAACCTGTAGGCAGCCCCGGTGGCGCAGTGGTCTAAGCGCTGGCTTGTGACTGTTCGTCCGAGAATGGTCCGGGTTCGAATCGGGGATGAGGCATGAATGTTGTGTTTGTCTTACGTCACTGTCTCTCTATCTCTCTTCCCTGGTACCAGTGACCCTAAATTAGGGACAGGCGACTTCTTATAGCCCATTGAGTTGCTCACGGTATACGTTTAGCCTCCAATCCAAAAATAAAAAAAAATAAAAAATCCATTCTGCAAGACCCCAAAATCTCCACAGCAAAATTCCAAACTTCTTCTGTGAATTTGTTCTGCTGGCTGACAAATCTCCACAGCAAAATTACTAACCGTTAACGTTGGATGGCAAGTGAGGAACAGCCGGTGATTTAAGGTCTGTTGACATATGAATTACAACAATAAGCATTAATTTATTTTATAATATAAACATTTGGAGGTGTAATTTGTTATAGAGAAAAGACAGTTTAGTGCAATCACTGCATGTACATTTTATTGATTCTTGACTTCAATTACCATAGTAATGCTTTGCATAAGTTATGGCTTTTACAGCTTTTTAAATTTATTTATTTACGTATAGGGATTTTAGTGATTGAGATAACCATCTATTATCTGACGACTTAGATCGACCCGGTTCGAAGTAAACTTGAACCTGATTACTCTTATGAAGGGTATCCTACATACTTCGTTGATACACGTGTTAAGTAAGAACTTGTTGCCTGGTGATTTGGATGTGAAACTTCTTGCTACACTTCTGGACAGGGTAGATATGGATGTCGTGTTTGGTTTCCTCTTACTTTTGCAATCGTACGCTAGTCTTGGAAAAGCCTACGAAAAGTTGGCTTGGGCGAATCGGTGGTGGATTCAACATTTATTTTAGCGGAGGGACCACAGTGTCCAGCAATTGCTTCAGGGGAGGGCCCAAGGTTAGTAAGCAAACATGCAGTTGTTTTTGGCGACCGACAAACACAAAAAATCTTTCTGTAGTTCTACGCTTTAACATACCATTAACAGATCAGTTGATTAAGAACACGAAATATTGACTTGAAATTGAGATATTACCAATTTTCAACCCAAGGGGTTTTGAAAAATGGAATGGTTGGCGGAGCAAGTTGCCTGTGGTGCAAGTTCATGACATATTCTGCAGGGCGTGGATTATTGGAAATGCAGATGCTGTGGTTATTTCAGACTGAAGAAGTTCTCTCCCCTCCTATCTCTTTGGAACCTCTGCCCCTCCATTAGAAAAGTACAACTTCTAGTCAGTGGCACCCATATGAGTACTTTTTTTTAGGGGATGGGGTGGGGGGGGGCTAAGAAAAATCCTTACCTTCAAGGCTGTCAAACATTTTAGTAAATGTATAAGATACTAAAATACAACAAAAATAATTGATGCAATCAGTCATTAATATCTCATTATTTTTAAAAATGCAATAAAAAAAGGTTTCGTCTATTTTAGTGTTTTAAATTTATCAAAAATTTGGCTATACCAATGGCTGGGGGGGGGGGATGGGCACCCTTGCTTCTAGTCTTAGATGGTCATTAAGTAAAATGCAAAGGATTGGCAAAACTTGATATCAATTGTGCGTGAATTATAGGCAGGATGGTGTAGTGAGTTCCCCATACCATTTTTTTAAAGGGAAAAACCCTTTCTTTGATCTTCACTATGTGCTTTCTCGGAAACTAGTCACCCATGTGAAGTGAGGGCCTTTTGGCAATTTGCACAACTCCAGAGCCTAGGTCCTATTCGGTGGCCAAATCTTACCTCTAAATTCCTGTAGAATTGTTAAATTACAAAAAAGGAAAAATTTAGTTCAGTCCTCTTTTGAAGTGATCGTGGGTATGATCTTATGGCAGTGCTTGGCTGAGATAAAACACATCCTTACAGACTGATACCAAGAAGACTGCTTTGTATGTCCAATGTACAGACTTTAAAGAGAGGATAAGTAATTAACTTTTGAAAAGGTTTAATGTCATATGGGATCAAATCACCCATGATTCATACATATTATTCATGTCAAATCACCCATGATCCATACATATTATAAAATTTGAAAATAACAAAGAAAATTTGGCTTTACCCCATCCATGTTCAGAATGAAATGAACAATTCACTTATAACTGTAAAAGTTTTGCAGTTTACTTGCCAGAACTAATAAATTGACATTTCATTTTGGACTTCAATTGGCTTTTGGTAGGGTTTTTTTTATGTATTTTTTTTTTTTTTCAAGTCAAAGCTATGGTAATTGTAGTCTCTTTTTATGTCCTTTTTTGTAATTACTGTCTGAAATATCTATTTTTAGCTTATAAACCCTCTCCTATCCCTGGGCTTCACAGTGGTTTTTTAAAAAGGCAATTTCTTTCCTCTTATTGTAAATATAAAGTTTTAGTTTTCACTACATTAAAGAGGACATTTTTGGCTTACAGAAAATGTATAGAAATGATAGAAAATATTTTTTAACCTTGATTAAAATGGCGTTGGAATCTACAATACACGTAAGCATAATCACCATTTTTGATGGACTGTTAAGGTGACTGGGAGTTGGAACCACAAGTTGGGAATTTTTGTTTAATAACTATGGCTAGTAGAGTTTTCTGCTATGGTGAATTTAAATCTGGGAGAGAACTCCCATGTGTGCATTATTTTCAGATCATCAGCAAATAAAAGCATTTATTTTGGATTATCAGATTTTTTTCATAAGTACATAGTACATAAACTCAACAAGAAGAAATATTCTACTTTCATATTAAATGTGCAATCAAATAAAAGTAATTAAACCTGTTGAAATGTAAAGTTGTAATAATGTACAGGAATTTTCTTTAGTTAGTTTTACATCCAGTGCACATAAATACTTTTAAGAAAATGAAAAGAAAAAAAGCCCAACCTAAATTTTTTTTGTATCAGTAATAAAATGCTTGTCATAATTACTAATGAATGTGAATGTTGAGTCCCCCCCCCCCCCCCCCGGCAACAAAAAATTAAAAAAAAATCGTTCCTCCTTACAGGACTTAAAAATAAAGTTCTATCCTCATTTGCTAGATCTCAATTTTTGCCTCCTACTAAAATTTCAAGTCATTGTGAATGGATGTTTTTACTTCCTTCAGTTTAGAAAAAAGGTCTTGCATTACCACAGACTATAAGAAATATTGGGTATTTCACTGATTGTTGTTCTGCGCAGTATAAAAACTGCAGGAATTTTCTGAACTTGTGCTATCATGTACAGGAGTTTTTTAGATTGGTAGGGAAGTGGTCATATTTTGAGAGAAGCCATGTGTAAGTTGCCATGTGATGGATAATATTGGTGCAGTTGCAAAAAGACTAACAACAAAAGCCAGTTTGCAGCAACCTTTAGCTCAACAAATAATATCTATTGCAACAATATATAACTTCTACAAAGATAATATAAAAGAAATTACATTTTTCTTTGTGTGTGCAAAAGAGATGAACAAAGTGCGTAATCAGCTGAGTCCCCGTTTTGAGAAAGCAAAAGAAAGCTCTTCCTAGTACACGCACAATGCATCACTTTACACCACTTCCCAATTTCAGAATTGATGCTAAAAGATTAAGTTCTGATAAATATCATAGCATTATTTCTGAAATCAGTGTAACTAATTTTCAAGATGAGTTACAGTTACATGCTAACTGCTACCTAGCATTGTTAATATGATTCCTGTTGGTATGTGAGATTTGTTGAAAAGATTAACTATGATGAAGGTGATGTGGCTGTTCAATTCATGCACCCACATGGGCCTACTCCATCTTTTTATTGGCCTAATAATGATTGTTGTGAAGTACCTGCAACACAGATATTATTTGGTTGAGGTAAACACTGCAACAGGAAGAACATACAGCCTGTCCATACAGGCTGAAGACCTGGTTCTGTCAAAGTTTTTTTTCATATGAAAATCAGTAACTGTGTTTAGTTTTAATTCAAACTGACACAGAAAATAATTCATTTATCTTTTATATAACCAAGGAAAAGTTTGTTTATAAATCATACATAAACGTATCATTCATTGTCAAGATAATTCAAAAAATGGTTTGTTACATTACTTAATATTTTTATCAAAATTAGTAAGAAATTTAGAGACACCTAAATCTTTGCAATTGCTTGTATTGTTCTTTAAAAAAAAAATGAAACAGCTTGTGATAGCATAGGTGGCCCTGTCGTTCACATTTTTCGCAGTTGATGATTATTTTTAACTAAGTATGGCAACTATAAAAAAACTTTGGCGATTTGACTGGCAAGTGTAAGCACAGCTTTGCAGGCTAGCTAGTGTTTTGATCAGTTACAAATTGAAATTGGTCAAAATCTTGAGTACCAGTAGGGGTATCCTTGGTGGGGAAAAAAAATTAAATTTTTATCTAGTCCCTCTTTTGAGATATGTAAACCTTGAAATCTGCAAAGGTTCTAAATTTTGCAACTTTGAGGGGAGAAAAAAGTGGGAAAGAGATTGGACCAAATTCAGACAAGTTCTCCATAGCTGAAAATTCTACTAGCCATAGTTATTACACAAAAATTCCCAACTTGGGGTTCCAACTACTAGTCAGTCACCTTTACAGTCCATCAAAAACAGTGATTTTGCTTGTGAGTATTGCAGATTTCAACACCATTTTAAGCAAGGTTAATAAAAATATTTTCTATCATTTCTATACATTTTCTGTAAGCCAAAAATGTCATCTTTAAGGTAGTGAAAACCAAAACTTTATATCTATAATAAGAGGAAAGGAATTGCCTTTTTTCAAAACCATTGTGAAGACCCTACTTTGGCCTGCCGCAAAAAAGAAAAATAAACCTATATCAAAAATGGTGGCTGATAAAAATAAAATAAAAATTATTTTAAGCTATTTCACCAATAGGGTTAAATTATAGGGGGAAAAGGTATGTATAAAATGGTCAAGCAACCACTTAATTGAAAAATTGGGTAATATCATGTCGGAATGTCTAGTATATAAAACATGCCATTTTGGACTTTTTTTTTCTCTCTCCAAAATTGTGAATTGTCCCAAGCATTTTTTTCCCCTGCTAAAAGGTTATATTATAATACACACACATGAAACTATGTGTAGCAAATTTGAAGTGGGGGCTCATTTTGAAAAAAAAAAATTGTTTTGTTTAATAAAAATGTGGCCTTATTTTTCCATGTCTTTTGTCACAATTTGTTTTAAAGAGTTCTTTTAATTCTAAAAGTGTGCAGAAACAAGTTGTTCCAAAATGTATGAATCATGCAGGATATTTAAGTAAAAAAATTATGTGGCTACAGCAGTTAGTTGTGAAGTAATGAATAATTTTGTCCTAGAGTGTAGTTGTGAAAACTCATATTGCAAAAACTTTAAAGGCAGAGTTACCTAATTTTTAAAATGGCCTTACTCAAGATCTACTTGACCAACTGACCTAAAATATTAACAGGTTTCATATCTCACCAGTACAATACTTTGTATCAATTTTCACAAAAATCTGAGATGAGTGGGTGACATGCCCTGGGTGATCTGATGTGGAATGACCCCATACTACAATAGTCTGCTGGAAGTGGGTGTGGACTATCTACAGTTCATTGGTATTAGACACAACTGCAAGAGAAAGACAGACTTGTATGAAGAATAAGTACACTTATTCTTCATACAAGTCTTCCAGAATCAGTGATGAAAAGGTACAACCAGTGGATGGCTTTTATGGAAGATTTACCCCTTTGTATGTTGCATGTTTCATAGTTTGCTATATTAGACTGTTTCCCTCTAATTCCAACCCATTGTCATGAATCTCAACAGTGGTTTTCTGCAGTATTTGGTTGGAAGCTGCTGTGACATTTAATAGATTTTAGTGATAAGAACTGAAAGAGAAAAGGAGTGACACAATCTCCTGGTGTGAGGTACCACCCAGTTTAACAAGGAAACAACTATTGCATTGGTGTAAGGCATCATTATGCTCAAAATGTTATACTTCTAGTAGGAAACTGGTTGTGGTGCATAATAATTATTGGTGCTGTAACAGGATAATAATGCCCTTTTCCATCATTACTAAACAATATCTCAAAATGTGAATGTCCTCCAGTGGTCTGCAAGATTATCACATCTGTCTTTAGTTAAATATGTCAGGAACCTAATTGGAAAGTGCTTGATCTGATATTTGATAGCACTGTTCATCCAAAAATTGGTAGCTGAACAGGAAGAAATCTGGAATCACATACTGCATAGCGTTCGAATTACCCAGTGGTCTGCTGGCCATTGGCCAGTGAAACTTCCGTCAGACCACTGAACTATTGATTTTACTGGCCCAGATGGTCAGTAAGTACCCCCACCCCCTTCTCCCCCAATTTGTCACAAGTCATAAAATGAAGTTCTGTTTCTTTTACCTTGCTGTATGGCTTTCCTTTTAGGCTGCAAACTAATGATAGGTTTAAAGACAAATATTGGAGATACTTCCATTGAAATGATATATTATTTTCTACATGCATACAAAAATGTCTTTATTATTATTATTTTTTTTTTTTACGGACCAGCGGGCATTTCGATGGGCCAGTGGTTTGTAAATTCTAGTGGTCCGCTGGGCCAGTAAAAGATTTATTTCTAATTCTAACACTGCTGCATGTGACACCTCTTCTACTAATGATAACCAGAATTGTTTTTCATTCTTAAGCTGGGGGGAGTTACTTCTGATATAATTTTCCAAAATAGAAACACTTTTCATTGATATCCCAAATGAAATATTGAGTTATTTGTTCTTATGACTACTTGGCCACTAAAGCAGCAAAAAAAAATAACTACTTTTTTGCTGCTTTAGTGGTCAAGTAGTCAGAGCACTGGTTTCTTGCTAGACTGAGCTGGTCTTGGTTTTGACCCTCAAATGAGACATGTGTGGTGTTTGTCTTACAGTACCAAATTAGAGACAGGCAACTGCTTGCAGTCCTAAGTGTGGCTCATGGTGGTAGTTAAACTTTGAAACAAAATTGCATTACTCCAGAAATTTGGGGGATATTGCAACATCATCATGTAAGAGACAGAAAAGTTGATGAGCTGCAAGTCTGTGGTGAAAGGTCTTAGCAACACATAACAAGAAGTAGGGGATCAGAACATGCAAATGAACAGTGCTTAATGTATATGTACACTTTACCAAAACACAAAGCAAACCTGCTATAAGTTCATATTAACAGTTCATATTCCGACTTAGAAATCGATCGGAAAATGCTACTATTCATTTTGACGTGCATTATTTAAAAAAAAAAAAAATTTATTCAAACTTTACCTGAAATGCCACTACTATATGCTCGGTATGTTGATGACATCATCATTATTTCAAAACTCAGTAATACCGAGCTACAAGATCTAGCTCATCGTTTCAATGTAATCAGCAACACCATTGAACTGACGATTGCATTTGAAGTGAATAATAGTCTGTCATTTTTAGACATTCTACTTTAAAAAAATAAAAAGTAGGTTTGAATACACTGTTTTCAGGAAAGCAACGTACATTCCGGTACTCATTCCATACTCCTCGCACCATCCTGTTATACATAAAAAAAAATAGCATAGTAAACTTGATTACAAGAGCGTATATGCACACCTCTAATAAAAGGCTAAAGAATCAAGAGCTTGATTTTATCTTGAAAATATCACAAGATTATGGTTACCCTAACAAACTTATTAAAAATGAATATATGAGAGTAAAAAACATAAGGCAAAGAGAAATGAAGACAATGAAATTTATAATCAAAGAAAGGTGAGAAAAAATAAATTAAAATATATAGGTGCATTCCCTTACTAGGAAGGTGTCAGTAAAGAAATTAACAGGCAATGTACCAAATTTGACTTACAACTAGGAAGTTCAGTGAACACCTTGAAAAATCTGACTATTAACAAAAACACAGAGCAAAATATTAGAGGAATCAGGGTCTTAAGAAATTCCCATTGCACTCATACCCCCAATATCATACATAGGGAGTACTAAAAACAGGTTAAAAAAAAGGCTAAGACAACACATAGCTAACTGGCAAAAAAAAGAAGCAAAAACTGCATTAGTGCAATTCTGTATTGACCACCGAACATTCCCAAAATACGAAGAAATTAAAATGCTATAAAGGAATAAAAAATCAGAGAGACAATTGAGAATGGAGGAATCGATCCTAATTTATAAAAATAAAACAAGGGTGTGCAACCAGAATGACCCTAATACATTATCTAGCCTTTGGAAAGAGCTAATAAGACAAGAAAAAGAACAACAAAAGAAAAACCGACAAAAGAGTTAAGGGAACAGGGATAGGAAATGAAATGAAGAAGAATACGGAAAGACGACATCAACAACCATTTGAAGAGAGAAAAAATATATATATATAAAAAAAAAAAAGGTTGAATTAGTGAAACATAGATGGCACCAGCTAGGTTTAATTAAGAAAAGTATCTAATACAGCGTATCCGACGAATGGCAACGTGGGGTATCGGACTCCATTGACGAGAAATAAACCATGAACATCGGTGCGAAAGTCGTCACGCTCCTGAGGATGCCCAAAGACTGGGTGAAAAATTTAGAGCATTAATAACGGTAAAGAATTGAAGTTGTTGAATCCTAAAGTGAAAATCTACTGAATCTACCCAAAGTAAACAGAGTGTTGGATGTGAAAGGTAGATGCACATACAACGGACAATAGTGTCAACGAAGACCCGAAACGTGCGTGAAAAGTGAATAATCGCTAGAAACAGAATGCCTAGGTAAGCATTATCCAACTAGAATATTTCCAAGTTTCTGCTATAAGTATTGCCCTTGCTAAGAAGTTCTCATTCCTTAGGTAGTTCTAGCTGCACTTCAATTGAATAATATCTCACCAAAGTGATTTACCAGAATCTGTAACTTGCAGAGCAATCAGAAGAGGCTAGAAGCTGGCCAGACATAAGAGATAGTGGCAGAAGCGGTTGGAGTGTCTCAAAGCATCAGCAGTAGAATGCAGGTGTTTCAATTATATTGGAATGGTACAAAGACCAGGGCAGTCAGTCAATATCAACAACACAGGATGATTGGTATTTGAGTTTACTGGCTGGTGGGAGCAGCTGACTAAACAATCAACTGAACTGCAACACCTGTTTACTTTAGCCACTGGACAACATGTGTATACACAACCACAAAGTGAGCCAAAATGAACTCTTGGGTGTTCATTCACAAGTGATCATTCAAATTTTCAAGATGAATTACAGTTTCTTTCTCATCTCATTCACTTTCCACTTCCAGTTGTCTCACTACACCAACTGAGCAAATTATTCCTTGCCACAAAGCATAAATTGGCAACTGCCCAAAAGAGCAGGAGCTTAGTTGACCCATTCACAAGAGCCCATCTCAAACACACCATTCAAATGAATATCAATCGATTTAAGTACACCATTCTGGCCTTATCTCATTCATGTTTCATTCCCATTCTTAAGTTTCACCATATTTCCTAGCTAGTGTATATAGTGGCTGGCACTTATGCTCAACATAATTTTTCTTGTTCGGAATTCATTTTCAAGCCCATGGAGACAGATGAAAATTAGCATGCTGCAACTTCGGTGTGTGTTGCAGTAATTATGGATTAAATTATCATTCACAGTGGTGAGACTAAACCATTCACTATGAAGAATCATTCATTGTAAGCAAATTGTTCATGTATGGTCCATCACTGTTTCATAGATTAGTTGTAGTTCAGCCTATAGTCTAATAATCATTGTGTGCTTCTCTGTCATGAATGAGGAATCTAGAGTAATCTTGCCTTCAGTAGTAGTGGAATCCTTATGTGGGTGGGCATCATCATTAGTGGTGATACAGACTTCTACATCATCTGGAATAGACCCCTCATAGCAGTCATATCTAGATGAGATCTTATGACCTATAGTCATGACCTATGCTGTAGCAGTTGGGGATATGCTCTTCTTCATGGATGATAACACACCACAGCATCAAACCCACATGGTGGAAAACATGCTTCAGGAAAATAACATCAAATTTTTGGACTCGCCTTCTCACTTTCCGGACCTCAGCCTTGCTGGGTACGCTTTGGACACACTAGGCAGATATGTTGCTGCTTTCCGCATCTGGAGCAGTGTGTATGGCTTTCCTCCATTTTTCAATGAGAAGTGGCAGAGATTCTCCATAGAACTGTGAGATAATCTCATTTTTTTTTTTTTTTATGGCTGACTGATGTGCCAGTGTTTTTATGAGGTTGGTAGTAACCATATGTAGTACTCAAAGTCAGTGTGTATGGCTTTTCTCCATTTCCTCTTGTGTAACTTCATCATTATGTGTTGTCCTATAAAACTGTTGCTATACTCAAATGGCTTGTATGCTATCTTTCTCTTTTGTCAGATTTTATGCTCAGATTCTCCTCCATTCATGTTTCCTATCCCAACCCATGATGTGTCTGTCTATGCACAGTCACTGCTGGAGTTATCTCCTGATTTTTTGAGCAGTGTAGTAATAATCATTTTTTACATGGTCACTGACTTTGGTAAAAATTGTACTGCCCTTTGGTGGTGTTTCAATTTTAAAGTACATGGGTAGTGGAAAATTCACTGTGACCATTTACAAATATCAAGAAATGCTATTTTGGTATTGGCCAATCAATTCTTTAAACTTGGAAAGGTGGTGTTACAACCACCTAAGCTGTTAATGTAGCTTGATGTTGCAAAAAAATGTTGGCAATAGTTTTAAAGGTGCTCGAATCTTTCACTGTCAGGAAGATTTTCACTCTGCATCTCCAGTTATAACAGTTTAGTTCTTCCACTTGTCCAATTTAGTTTCTTGTGCTTTAATGATAAATATTTGGAAAGCAATTTGGTAAAAAAAAAAAAACTTGATCTTTTTTGCTTTTTTAATCTCCATATTTTGAAATTAAGCAAATGAAAATCTGAAGGTTTATATCGAAAAACAATTCACAACTTAACAAGGTGACATAATTTTCTAGTTTTTTTTTCTTTTCTTTCTTTTTATTTCAGTACAAAAATTTCTGTTGGAGAGAGAGAGAGAAAAACTGTATCTGTGTCTTGAAGACAAAATAAAAAAAAATCCCTTTATTTTGTACCATTAGAAACAAGCAAACCCAAATTTTTAGAACTGGATTTTATTTTATTTATTTATTTATTGTGGTAGTAACTTGCCCTGAATTTCATGTGGATTTAAAGTCCATCATTTCTAAAATTACTTTTCCCTCACTTTGATGAGAAAACATTTTACTAGCATGTGAAAGCTTTTTCAGTTTTTTATGCTGTTAATATTAGAACTAAAGTACAGTAATTGTGTATTTTCTGTATTGTGGCTTGTTGTATCACAAAGAAACATATTTAATGAGATCTTTATTTATTAGGTTAAATGAAAGTAAATGGTCTTTCAAAAGTTGCCTAACATTCTATTGACTCCAAAAATCAAGTTTTTTCTTTGTGCCCTTTCAGCTCAGCACTCAAATGGTAAGGATTTTGTTTTTTAGTCTTTTTCTGTAATTTCACCTGTTAAGTACCGTAGATTCTACATTTGGATCTCTTTAGATATTTTTAAATAACTGTGATTTCTTTTAGTCTTGTGAATCTCTTTGCAGATGGGATTTTATTGTTTCTTCTAGATCTCCTGATAGTGCTAATAAAAATTTGTAAGGGGGGAAAATAGGAATTTCTCCATATGACTAACACAGGGATCAATCTAGGCGGCATTTGATATTATTGGCCGGTATCTTCACAAAAATAGGACATTTTCTGTTAGCTGCCCGTCGCCACTATCTTCTGATAGGAATGATCCATTTTGGCAACAAGCTCTTTGAGCAGAGGAACACACGGCCCTCGGCTGCACATGCGCAGTGCTCACGTGCTACTATATGCATACCACAGTCACCAGTGAGCCAATTCCATCCTTATTTTTCAGTATGTGGTGACCAGGCCTCACGAATGTCGGTCGCCAGTCGCCAAATGGCAACCAAATATTTTCTAGTGGCTAGTAATTTTTTTGTGTGTAGTAGCCAATGATGGCGAGTAGATTCCCCTCCCCCAAGTGAGCAACCATTTTGTTCAACTCCCCCCCACACACACACTAGGTCTCGGCAATGTATCGATACATTGCGAAAAAACGGTGTGAATTTAACATTGATGTTACAGTGTTTCAACCATCAAGTTGGTTTCGAGTGACGAAACTACGATTCGTCACCACCGTGACGTAAATGCTCGCGATGTAATTGCCATCGCGCGCCACCAAGCCGTGACTAAGCACTGTTGTTCGAACTGGTTTTTCCAGTCCGAGACACGTGAATATCGGCTGTTCCTCACGCACGCGTGCCTCTCCGGCGTAGTTTATCGCGGTGTCTCATTCAGACGCTACATCGGGGGATTGCTCATCGGAAATTCACCTGTCAGGTGAGTAATCGTTGACATCATAGCTTCGAGAGCAATCCCATCTGAAGTCCCATCACGATGTAGACGCGATGTTTAAACAGGTTTCTTATCGGGCCTCCGTGCGTTGATGACGCTATTAGGAGGCCGTGTGTTCCGTGCGTTGGATCTCAGAAATTCACCACAGCTTAGGAATAATAGGAAGTATGTGGCAGGGTTTTTTGACGTGAATGCGCCTTTAAAATCAGACCAGTACTAGGTGGCCAGTACGGAAAGTTGAGTGTTAACGAAAAAATGTGCATCGAGTTCGGTCTAATAATTTCTATATTATCAACGCGAACAAAACCAACCTAGTGTCATTCAATAGCTAAGGGAACGAAGACTTGTTAGGGAGCTTGAGTTACCGTGCAGCTTTGTGCTGTGCTGCACAAACTTCTAATCAGTATAACTCGGCATTGCAAAGCGCTATGACGTCGAAATTGGTCTCAAACAAAAGCTAACGTCAAGATCTGTCGATTTAAGACATTAGAAGTGAAATCCAATACAGTGTTTGTTATGAAACTTTAGGTTGCAGTTGAAAAATAAAAAAAAAAAACTCACAATGTCGGCATATACTTGTCAACAAGCCAAGCAGAAATACATCAAACATAGTCTATGCGAAAGAGCAACTCGCCAGCTTTTGATAAACACCGCAATGTGCACGGCAGAACGCATGAGAAAGTATTGTGAGCGAAAGAAAATTGCTTCGACGGCAGTGACGCACAAGCCCGTTGATGTGGAGCATCAGCAAATAACCTCATAAAAACCGGTAATTGGGCATGTCTGAATAGTGACACTTTAAACGACTTAATGGTGATTAGATGCAATGGCACTTCAATTGAAAATTTTGATCCTCAAAATGCTATTCAATTGTAATTTGCAGATACCTTTGATGAGAAGATCAGACACAGTACATATCAGTGGTAAACTGTATCAATATTATTAGTGCCACTTTATGTATATATATTCTAACTTTTGTCCCTTTGTTTTAAATATTATTAAAAGAAATCAGACATCTAAATTCAGTGGCCTCTTAAAAATAAATTATGCATGTGTAAATTAAGATAGTAGGAGTAATGATATTGCAGCACTGAAAATAAATTATCAAAAAATCAATCATTTTGGAACTAAAGCATATGCAATATTTGCAATCAATCTAATAATCCTATGCAGTAACTGCTCTGCATCTGTTTTTATGTAGTTAATGGGGGAGGTGTCTCTCATTAGAAAAAAAAAAAAACATGCACCCATTTAATTTCGTAGAAACATAAGTAGAGAAGTTACTGAATTGTTATTATTATTTTTTTTAATTTCGTATGGCCAGTAGATTTTGTCATTTGGCTAGTAAAATATTTATTCCACTAGCCACGTTGGCTAGTAGAAATTTCAGGAGTTTCACAAGGGCTGGTGGTGACCCCTTGTCTGCGCTTGGGATTCCGTGTGGTCACTCGGAAGGAACGAAGAAACTTACCTTGTGTGTTGAGGTCATGAATGTTGTCCATTCAGTAGGGTTTCTATAACCCATCTTCATAATAAATTTCCTTGATTTATTGACACTGGTTAAAGACCGTCAATCTGCCATACATTCTGTTCAAGACAAAGGAGTTCTACATGCCCAAAGAAATTGCTCTTTAGGTCATGAGATGACATTAACATTAAGTGGAAAAGAGAGATGGTGATGTTATAAACGAGAATGCCAAGAAGAAATATCTTGACATTCTAATACGTGGTTCACAGCTTCTAAATTAGACTGCAAAATGGATATATTTTTCTTGTATTCATGGAGTTCTGGGTATACAACAATTTCTCTGGAATAATTACATGAGAATGGATTCAAGTTTGCTAAGGAATCCTTTGTTGATAGAAGTACCAGGACTGACAGTAGAAATAGATGAAAGTTTTTTTTTTTTTTTCTGAAAGGAAAAACAGCATTGGTCGTGTATTGCCAGAGCAATCGGTTTTTGGAGGAATTTGCAGGGAAACTCATGAGTGCTTCCTTATGGCTGTTCCAGAGCGAAGTAGCCGTATTTTAATACCCATTATTAAGCAGTCTATACGTCCTGGGACTACGATAATATCTGACAAATGGCGAACATACAACCTGCTATCTGAAGAAGATTATTTGCATTTGCAGGTAAATCATTCACTGAACTTTGGAAATCCCAGTGTAGGTTGCCATACTCAGTCAATGAAATTCATGCGGGAAAAGGCAAAATTTAACAACAAAACCCATTGGGGCACTCATAGGAGCATGTTGTATTTGTGCCTATGGGAATTTATGTAGCAGAAGAGGTTGAACAGTGATGGTGATCCATTTAAAAAAATCTGCAGGAAATTGTAGCGTATTGGCCCCCAGAGTAACATTGCTACCTAATTTGTTGGTATTTGTTTTCTTATACTGTATAATTGTTTTTCTTTCATATATTTATTAAACCGTATATGTATTGTCTTTATGTGCTGTTATCAGAATAAACTATTTTTTTTATGAGTACTTACAGATTCAAAAATGTATTTTCTTTTACAGTATTCAGTGATTTTCAAGCAAGAACAAGGTCAGTAACAATGAAAAAGTTAAAAAAATGTGCATGTTATATTTTCAATTAGGTAGTAAAAGGAATTTCAAGAGTGTGTTTAAGTAGATGTGCCACTTAATCTTTGTTGAAATGTTTCCATATATTTTTTCTAAACATTGTGTATGTACATCATCTTGACCATGTCCATCTTTCTTTATTTAGCTAAAGAAAGATCAGAAATTGCAGCTGTTTTGTGACTTTTTAATTTATAAAACACAGTGGCTGTGAGCATTTTGTGTACTTTGTGTTTTACCTTATAAGATTCTTTTATGGAAATAGTTGATTAATAACTATCAACTATATCAAGAGAGTGAGAATTCCTATTGTCCAAATTGATTTTCATTTTGTTGTCTTATTTTTGTTTTGAAATATTTTGTGGAGCAACTGAAAGGCAGAAGTCTTCTGAAATTTGTACTATAGCTGATTTTTCTTTTTCATGTTCTCAAAGCCCTTAGTTTTCATGATTTTATCCTGAAATTTTGAAATAATAATTTACTTTTGAAATTTGACTTCTTTTTTTTTTAAATTGAAAGCAGCTATAATCATCAATAGCAAAAAGAATGAACTTGTCCTGAGTTAGAATGTTTTGACTACTGCATGCAACCCTTTCCGCTCCCTCTCCTCCACAAGCAATTACAGGCAAACAATAGCTGCTGCCACTAAAAATTTCAGTGTTTCCAATGGGCTGGATACTGCTTGTCAGTTTCTGTGAAACATGATGACCCCAGACATATATAATGGTGGTGTTTCTCTAAATTCCTGAAAAAGTTTTTTTTTTTTTTTTTTTTTTTAATGCGTAATTCAATTTGTTTTCATTGGATTCAAGTGAAATTTGCAGGGTAATCTTATATGACCAAGTTACAGCATCTACAAAAGATGCAAACATCTGTAAATATTGGTCCAAGGTTGCTGTCATTAAAGATTCTGCTAGTGCTTTCAAATTTGGTTCCTTATCATCCCATGTTAAAGCATATCTAACACTATCACTGGGTGACACATAGCCTGAAGGGGGATTTTCATGAAATAATTGCATTGTCACGAAGGAAAGATTTTATCTTGCTGATTCTTGCATCCACTCCTTACGTTTGTGTTAAGTATGCGATCTGACTGCATAAAAACTCTGTTCATTCCATTCCAATTACTAAGGAGTTCTGGAACATGTGAAGCTGTCCCATGCACTATATGTATGCTTCATACTTAAAACAACAAAAACATAAAGAAAAGAAGCATAAAGCACAAAAAGGATGGAAGAGGTAGTAGAAGAATCGATTAAAATATTAGAAGGAAGAAAGAAATGTGCAAAATTTGAACAAATAGCTGATTTGTTGAATGAAGAGAAGGTGTGGTGATTGAACTGGATATGTCATACAAGCTCCTTGGTCGAAGCTTTAAAAAAATGCTGGTGTTAAAGAAAATAATGAGGAACATTTGAGTTGCCAAAATGATGCTGTCTATGGAAAACTAGCAACTAAATGATGCTGTCTATGGAAAACTAACAAAATCACAAAGAAACTCAGCAAAATTTGCCAAGCAATATCCAAATTTCAAAAAAACTTTTTTAAAGTCACAATAAAATATATATCACTGCAGTCATGGTTTTTTTTTTTTTTTATTTTGCTTCCCTGCAATCAATTTATCCACAAATTTGTTGAATATCTGCAGTGACCCATTCTGTGTAATTTGAAGGTGTAGTTTGAAAAAAAAAAACAATATATATATAGGTTGAAAAATTGTTATTGCATTTGTCTCTTCTTAATAGTATATATACAGTATATATATATTGTGTGTGTGTGTAAACAAGCTGGCAGAAACATGTAACGAGAAACAGCTGAAAAATGAAATAAAATGTTGGAATTAATATAATATTCTAAATTACGTATAGAATTCAACACATAGCAGTTACATGACAAACATTTAATAGAGAAACACTTCAGTAGTAACTTCTAATTTTGTCATCCTTACAGCGATGAAGATGATATGAGGTGGTAAACATGTGTTAAATCAGTTGTTGCAAATGGGGATATGATATGGTGAGTCCAAATTGCAAGTAAAATTCCATCCTAGTAAACACCTCACAAGACTTAACTTTTTATAATGGAAGCACTTACTGTAGTATTAATCAGTGTTTTACCAAACATACATATTTTTGATGTTAAGAAAGCGAATCCCACCATGTCATTATCTTTATTAACACTCAGTGACACATCGGCAGTTCCCGATTGGCAAAATACAAAACGTATTGCCCCTTTCACGAATCGCCAATCTCTTGGGTTTTGTGAACAGTTAGACCCAATCCCTCAGGTTTTCCACCAATAGTTAGATTTGGTCAGATTTTATTATACAGGACTTTAAGAGACCATAATATTCAGTCTGGTGAAATTAAATCTTGATTTCTGCTAGTGGTAGCGAGTACATTGCATACTGCATTCCTTTCAATGGAGATAAACAAGACAATAGAGCGTTTGAAAAAATCAGCAATGCATGTGCTGCAGATACATGGGAAGTGATACACTAAATAAGAATTGTTGCCACTGTTTTCTTGATGTAATTGTAAAACTCTTTTTTCTAATAGTAAAAGACCTTCACACCATGCTTACAAGAGAGGGGAAAGTGCAAATGTTTGTGAAAGGCCACAAATGTTTCACAGTGGGTTGTTTATCATCAATCCTGCTGCACTGAGGTAACTAATCAGGCAAGTTATGTTCTGTTTAGCCCATGGTTGACACCTATGGAACGGATTGGCTGTCAGTGATACGATAATAATAAAACCTATTGTGCAGGTACTTGCAAAGTTTAGATGCCAGGGTTTTTCTTTTTTTCTTTCTTTTCTTTTTTTGGGGGGGGGGAGGGGATAAGAAGTCCCCATAATGAAAGAAAAATTAGGGATCTTTTTTGTTTTTTGCTGCTGTTTAATTTTAAAAGTTTGCTGTTATGAAATTGGTTATTTGAAAAATATTTATAGCTATGTTCTTTTTGTTGATCTCAAAATATTCTCTACCAGAGTGGTAATATCTCTTCCCTTTTTCTGCCACAAAATATGAAAAAGTGTGATGGGTGTCAGTATAGAACATTTTTCACGAAATTTGGTCATGATAAAAATTAAATTGGATCCCTTCAAATTTCGCAGTTATGCATAAGCATGCAAGTTTTGAGACCACTTCATTTGCTGACCATGAGGCTCTCATGCTAATAATAATCAATGAAGAATCGGCCCACTGCCATCTTTGTAGCATAATGTCTATCACAAATTATTTATGAAGCAATTTTTCATATATCGTGAATAATTAGAATTTATAATGTTACCAAAAATGATCATAAGCTGGTTACAGTTTAATGTGTAGTGCATTGTATGTAAGCAAGCAACTATCTGTATGCAGGGGTTAATCTAGGTTTTTAAAGATCATACCCATGTTGTGAAATTCTGCCTATTTTTGTGAAATTTACCCTATTTTTGTGAAATTACATGGCTATTTTGTGAAATTTACCCTATTTTTGTGAAATTTGCATATTTTGGTATTTAGAGTGATTTTAATCCTCTATGATTATTATTCTGACTAATTATCATTTTAGTTTTTCAGTTATGGGTGATTCCATGCCAAATCAGCCAGTCACTCAACCTGACCATTTCAAATTTGAATGAAACCTTCAGGGATCATTCTCCCTAGTGGTATAAATGAGAATATATTTTTACATTTTTTTTTATCTCATTGGGTTTTCATGTAATTAATTTTTAAAATTTTGAAAAATCTTCGTTTTTTGGCTTGCATAAACTTTTTCAATCTTGAATTTCTCAAGTTCTATAAGGCCTAGGAAGTTGTTTGACCCCTCATTTTAAAGAGAATTTCATAAGTTTTAATTTGATATTCAACTTGACTATGCTTGGTGATAGTGTTTTTTAAACATTTTGAAAAAAATATATGTTTTTTGTAATGTAAGCTTTAAATCCTGAAACTTTTAGAGTGGGATCTCAATGGGATCAGGAGTTATGGTACCAATGGTATTGTTTTAAATACCAGTTAGAGCTGCATTGGTACCTTTAACTTTTGTAAGGTAAAATAAAAATAAAATACATTGGCTATAAGGTAACCAATTTACATGAGGGTCTATTACAGATAATGATTTACTAAACCTACAGACAAATTAGGGATAGCATGTGAGTAAATAGTCTGCTAATCGCAGGTGTTCTGGCGCAAGCCTGTACGGACTTGTCTGATTCATGTTCTTGCAGGAGTGTGACTCATGGCCACTCTAGCTCAACTTTTGCTTAGTTTCCTCTTAGATCTCAGTGAGTGAACAGTTAGTTGTTGGCAGTGTTACTTAAAGTGTTTCACATAAAAATATGATTTTTATAAGTTAATAGTTTTTTTCAGTGGAAATGAAATAAGTGTTATGTGTTTGTTAAGCAATAAGTTTAACCATTTTTGACATCTTTGTTTGGAACAACTAGGCCTCTCTCCAGTTCAAAAGTCCAGTCAGTTCTATTTTGTCTTAAAGGGCTATTATTATATAAGAAATTTGTTTTATTGTTTGAGACAATTTGACTTGTACTATTATTTATAATTTTAACTCTACTCTATTATTAGGACTCTGTGATGATATGGGTGAACCTAGTATATCAAAGCATTTTTTGGTATATTATAACCCATTTAAGAAACCTGGTCATAATTATTATAAGAAACAATTCAGATCTGTAAATGAAAATATTTTGAGACATAATGCCAATTTACATGAAGGTGGCAAGATATGTGATGGGTGTCATAAAGCTTTACTAAAACTTCCAGAGATTTTAACTGAGCAAGAAGGCTTGTATTCAGACAGCTCAGAATCACAAGACTATTTAAATGTTCCTGAAGTACCAGTTCAAATACATAAACAGAGAATCTGCCCCATAAACCCGAAAAGCTGAATTACTTTTCAGATGGAGCATCATCACAGTACAAAAACAAATCAAACTTTCTCAATCTCTACCATCATGAGAAAGATTTTGCCATCAAGGCGAAATGGAACTTCTTTGCATCGTCACATAAAAAATGCATGTGATGGTGTCGGAGGAACTGTTAAACGATTAACGGCATTGGCCAGTCTACGAATGGTCTACAATGATCAAATTATGACCCCTCGCCAACTTTATGACTGGGCTAAAGACAATATTGTCAACATCAGTTTTTTGTATTCTACTACAGATGAATATGAGGCAGAGGAAAAGACCTTGAAGAGTAGGTTTGAAGCAGCAACCACAATAAAGGGTACTCAACAATTTCACAGTTACAGTCCTGTGAATGAGACTAGAGTTTTAGTGAAAAGCTACTCATTTTCAGAGGAATCAAGTGTAGAAATAGTTTCAGCTGCTGACACTGATGGATGATCTGGACATTAATGACATTGTTGGCTTTGTTACATGCCAATACTCAGACAAGTGGTGGTTAGGTTGTGTGTTAGGAATAAAAGGAGATGAAGTAAAAATAAGTTTTTTGGAACCACATGGCCCTTCTCCATCCTTCAAATACCCACAATTTACTGACATACTAGTTGTGCATAAAATTGATGTTTTAACAAAAGTTGATCCTACAACAGCTACAGTGTATTGACTTACAGACTCAGAAACCAAAAAGGCAAACAAGAAATTATATGTTAAATTAAAGAAGAACTAAGAGGTTGCTATTTTGGCATAACTGCAACTCTGAGTGCTAACTAAAAAAAACTTTTATTAATTTTACCAGGTAAAACTTTTAGCTTGTTAGGACTATCCTTCCCTTGTTTTATGTTTGACTATGTATTAATATGATGTATTATGTAGATTTTAAAACTCAGTGTCTGTTATCATGTAAACACACTAAAACAAGAATTATAATCCATTATTACTTGTGCAGTAACTTTAAGTTTTTTGCCATAGCTCCTGATCCCATTGAGATCCCACTCTAAAAGTTTCAGGATTTAAAGCTTATAATATTACAAAAAACATATTTTTTTTCAAAAAATTTTAAAAACACTATCTTAGAAAAAATTTTTTTTTTTAAATTAAAAAAGCATTTTCACTAAGCATAGTCAAGTTGCACATCAAATTAAAACTTATGAAATTATCTTTAAAATGAGGGGTCAAACAACTCTCTAGGCCTTATAGAACTTGAGAAATTCAAGATTAAAAAAGTTTATGCAAGCCAAAAAACGACAATTTTTCAAAATTTTGAAAATTAATTACATGAAAACCCAATGAGATAAAAAAATTTAAAAATATATTCTCTTTATATCATTAGGGAGAATGATCCCTGAAAGTTTCATTAAAATCTGAGATGGTCAGGTTGAATATTGAAATTTTTTGGTTGATTTGGCATGGAATGACCCTTATTTTTTATTTATTTTAATTTATTCTTTATGTATTGCTAATCGTGGTTCACATTTTCTGATTTGCAGCAAGTTTCCTGTTTTGATGAATGTGTATGCAGAGTTGTTTTTTTTTATACAACTCTGTGATTATGCTCCAGTTGAGATCTGGGAAAATAATAATAGTAATAATAATAACACTCCAGGTTGTATTAAATCAGGAAAGTCATCAAAGGTCAAAATTTTTAAATGCTGGAGGAAAAGAAATAACTAAAATAACATTTAAAAAAAAAGTTGCTCATATGTCACAACCCAAATCCCTCATAAAGCGAAATGTCAGCACCTCTCCCATCATGCTTCTTTTCCTCATATATAAATATGTTTTCCAGAATCCCAGCCAGTATGGCAAAGATTAATCGGAGTAGAGATGGGCAAAAAATACAGGTGTGTTTTTGAGCATTGATGATTTTGCTAGTGATAATCGATGTTTGAAACTGCAAAAGAATATTTTCTATGTGAAGTAAATGGAATTCTCATAGCTGCATTCTTTTAAAGAGGAAGGGAAAATAATCTTATGTCATGAATTAGCAATTTTTTCACCATTTTGTTCGATGTTTCATTACTGAAAATCAAGTTCTTTTCCTCGATGTTACAGAAACCGATAAGATCCCTCCCCTCCATAAAACAAAATCGAGGTTTCATGACCGAGGTTTGAAACTGCAAAAGTGTAATCCACCCAAAAAATTTTCTGCGATGAGTAAATGAATTTATCTTTTTGTATTCTTATAAAGAGAATATCACCTTTCTATGTTGCAAATTAGCAATTTTTTCGCTGGTTTTTTTTTTTTTTCAATGTTTTGTCGTCGAAAATTGAGTTCTTATCCTCAGTGTTACGGGAGCCAATACATCAAGGTTTGTGATACATCAAACGTTTTAACAAATATTATGGTTACTTGATGTTGAATTAGTGAGGTATCACCGATATATTGAACGGCGATTTATTCATCAATGTGCCCATAACTTTGCTGCAGATAGGAAAGATGCAACTTCTTTGGCTCTTTAGCAAAACATTGAGGTTTTCGCCTATACATAGAAAATTTCCACCCATACTATGGATGCATGAATGTTTCGGAAATGAGTATCCTCTGATGTGCTCATCCCCACTCTGAGTTAGACCTGGAAAATGCATGTGTAGCGCTGCCACTTGGTTACTTTTTCAACTAAAAGTCACCTTTTTTTTAGTCACTATTTGGTAACCTTTTTAATTCAAAGTTACTTTACTTTTTTAGGAATAAACAGCAAGAAACAGTAACTACAATGTAATGTGTGAGTACCTAGAGCAATCACCTGTTTACCTAAGGTCATCATTTTTATGCTAATTGAAATAAATTATAGGCCTTATTTAAATTTCACTGATCGAACTCTGATGATGAGAATAAACAAATATATCTATCCTTAAGGATATATTATCTGAAGAGTTATGTCATTTTGTTTTATCTGAAGAGTTAAACTTACCAACTAAACAGAAAGACGTAAAAGTTAATTACATGCTGAATTCAACTGTTAGTGTTTTTCTGTTCTTTCTCTTGTATTAAAAAAAAAAAAGAGCCTGAGTATAGAGATACTGAGGCTTTTTTTTTTTTTTTGTTTTAGATTGATTCTGAATACAGAAAATAACATGGGAAAGTGCAAGTATCAGATTTCATGGCTATCACAAAAACAGATTGACTTGGTGTTAAAATATCTGAGTTTAAGGTTAAAAAAGGGAAACTCTGAAGATCAAGGATATTGTGTTGTTTGTGAGTGCAACTTTACAGTGACTAAAGGGTTGCAGTCTGTGACTCAGCACGCACAGTCTGTGAAACATAAAAATAATGTTTCAACAAAGATGTCTCCTCTTCAACTGCATTTATGAGCAAGAATTGGACCACCCGCAGCTCCAATATGTGATAACCATCAATCTGGATCATCCTTATCTGTATCAGAGCCAGTCAGTACTATACTACAGGTGCAGTGCTTTTATACAGTTCAAAAGACATAATTTGGGCACTGAAAACTGTTGTTAGCAATTACTCTGCTGCTTCATGCAATGGAATAAGTGATATATTTCAGTCCATGTTTCCACAGTGTGTACCTGATGGGTTTTCGTTGTCGAAAACTAAAGTGAGTTATCTTATTACGGAAGCATTAGGTCCTTATTTTCATAACCAAATGATCAAAGATGCTCAGGGTTCATATTACAGTATTCAGTTTGATGAGACAACAAATGCAGAAAATGAAAAAGAACTTCAAATATTAATAAGATATTGGTCAAAAAATAAGGGGAAAATACAGGTTATGCACCTTGAATCTTTCTTCTTAGGTCATGCGACTGCAGAAAAACTATCAAAGCATATATTGCTGGCCTTAAAAAAATCAGATTTGTCCTTAAATTACATGTTCTTGTTAGGAAGTGATGGACCCAACGTCAATATAAAAGTGCACAGACTAGTTAATGAAGAAGTGTTGTCTGTTAGAGGTAGTGGCCTCATTAACATTGGCACATGCAACATACATGTGGTTCATAATGCTTTCTTGAAGGGTCTTAATGAATCAGGAGAGAAATGTTCAGACATTGCTATTACAGTTTTTCACTTCTTTGATGGTTTTCCAAGTAGATGGGAAGATTACACCAAAGTACAGCAAGAAATGAATGTGCCAAGGAAGAAATTATTGAAGCATGTGCCATCAAGGTGGCTGACCTTGAGAGATTCTTGTGAATGCCTGCTTGAACAAAGTCCTGCTGTAGAAAAATATTTCTTGAATTTTATCCCTAAAAAATGTGCAGCCTTAATGTCAACTAGAAAGTTCAAAGTTATCAGCTCATTCGTGAAAAACCTAACATACAAAGCCGAAATGACTTTTGTCGTGTCAAGTGCAGATTTCTTTACAGGATTCACTAAGAGGTTTCAAATGCAAGAACCGCTCATCCATATTTTGTATGATGAACTGAAAATACTTTCTATTCATGTGTTATTCTTAAGGAAAATCTAAAGTATAACAAAGCGGAACTTATGCAAAATAATTTACTTAATTATTACCAACTTTTTCCATAAGTAATAAATAATTTTAGTGTTTTTTTTTATAAACAAACTACATTTGTCACATGTTTGCTCCATATTTTTATAATTAAATTATTTTCCTATTCATGTATAAGTATATAAAAGTAGTTTAAAAAATAAAATAGAAATTATTCATGTATAAGTATGTAAAGTAGTTTAAAAAATCAAATAGAAATAAAGTGGGTGGATCAGATGGCTATAAGGGGGATGAGGAGGCCATTAATAATAATACAATGTAAGGTCAGGTGATGCGCAACATCACAGCCTCTCCTTGACAAATGTCAACCCCGCCTTCTTGTGGTGCATCGTGTTCCCACTAAAGGGGCTCTGACGCCACCAATAGCGGTATAACTATACCATCGGAATTAGAGGAAATGCTATCCCACACTCACCAACCCGCTTGGCCAGCATGGTGAGTTATGGCCAAACCCCTCCAAAATGACTCCACAACTTAAATCTTGGCCCTCAGTCTCTGGCAGCTGGAATGTACCTGGCCAAGGCAGTGACATGAAGACAGAGAGTGCTAAGAATCACCGGAGGACCGGACTAGGCTGCCATTTGATGCTGACCTTGGCTACTTACAATGGACGCTCCCTATCTTCTGATTCAAGACTTCTTGAATTGGAAGAGGAACTACAAAGGATCAAGTGGGACATCATCGGGCTAAGTGAGGTAAGGAGAAAGGGTGAAGATCTCATTGAACTGAAAAGTGGACATCTCTTCTACTATCGTGGGACAGATACTGGCAGAACTAGTGGTGTTGGATTTATAATAAACAAGAAACTGAAGGATAAAGTTGTAGAAGTTGAAAGTTCCTCTGACAGAGCTGCACGACTCGTTATCCAACTCTCAAGAAGATACCAGGCTCAGATTATTCAAACTTATTCACCCACCACAAGTCATCCTGAAGAAGAAATTGAAGAATTTTATGAAGAAATTCGTCAGCTAAATAATAAAGGCAAGCAGCACTTGAAGATAATTATGGGAAATTTCAATGCAAAAATAGGGCAACAGCAACAGAATGAAACTTCAGTAGGTAAATTTTGTCATGGCAATAGAAACCAGCGTGGAAATACTCTCATAAAGTTTGCAGAGGCAGAAGGGTTTTTCATCATGAACTTCTTTTTCAAGAAAAAGCCACACAGGAAATGGACGTAGAGACATCCAAATGGGACGACAAGTGAAATTGATTTTATTATGTGTAACAAGAAATTTGTCATGGAAGACTGCAGTGTGCTAAACAAGTTCAACACAGGTAGTGACCATAAAATGGTAATATGCACCTCAATGCTAAACTCGAGCATGGCAAGCTCATGAAACAAACAAAGTGTATTGACACTACCAACTTTAAAAAAAGAATCATAATACCTTCAAATTGGAACTGAGGAACAGATTCTCTGCTCTAGAAGGTTTAACATCAGAAGAAGTGGACATCTCTGAAGTTAACAGAAAAGTAACCAAAGCTCTTATGGAAACAGCAACAAGATTAGCTGGGTCTAAGAACAAGTTGCATGTGAACAAATTATCAGAAAAAACCAAAATGTTGATACAAAAAAGAAGAGAGATGAGGACAACTAAAGAAGATGTGACTTCCAAAGTGGAATATATAGAGCTATGCAAGACAGTACGAAAAAGTATCACTGAAGACGTAAGGAAATTCAACTGTGAACTAGTGAGGGAAGCAATTGAAAACAACCAAAGCCTAAAGATAGCAAAGGAACATCTCAGTAAGGGAAGAAAACAGATTATGGCACTGAGAAAAGAAGACGGTTCTGTAACAAGAAATAGAGGGAAAATTTTGACAAGAGTGAAAGATTTCTACTCCAAATTATATGAAAGGGGTGATACAAGGAGTGTTCAAATGAAAAGGTACGAAACGACACTGTGGGTATAAATGAAGACTTTATTCAAAGTATACACCATAGGCCGTAGCACAACGATCCCATTGATTAACGAGCCGAAGGATTCTTTGTTCCCAGAATTCCTGTGGCCGTGACGAGACCCAGTCCTGCACAGCGTCCTTGAGTTCGTCGTCCGAGTGGAAGCGCTTCCCTTTCAGATGTTTTTTCAGGGGACCAAACACATGGAAATCGCAAAGCAACATGTCCGGGCTGTAGGGCGGATGGTCAAGCTGCTCCCACTGGAACTTGGCCAGTTCCGCGTGTGTGACCCTGGAGACGTGTGGACGCGCGTTATCGTGGAGCAGAACCACACCCTCCGTGAGCAGCCCCGGTCTTTTGTTCTTGATGGACCTGCGTAGGCTTCGGAGTGTCTCACAGTACACATCGGAGTTAATGGTTCGTCTGTGCTGGAGGAATTCAACAAGTAGTAGACCTTGGACGTCGAAAAAGACGGTGAGCAACACCTTGCCTGCTGACGCCACGGCTTTGAACTTTTTAGGGGGAGGTGACGACGCATGCTTCCACTGCATGCTGTCCCGCTTTGTCTCTGGCTCATAGTGATGGCACCAGCTCTCATCACCTGTGACGATCCGCTCCAAGAAAGCTGGGTCTTCGTGATACCGAAACAGATGTTGAAGTGCTAGCCCCATACGCAGTTCCTTTTGCTGGTCGGTGAGCTGCTTCTTAACCCACTGCGCGCACACCTTCCGATAACGCAACCTGTCGTGAACAATTGTCCACACTGTTCCAACGCTGACATCCACCTCCACCGCCAACATTCGCAATGTGACACGCCGTTCACCTCTCACTAGGTCGTCCACCTTGTCGACGAGATCGGCCGTGATGACTGTGTTTGCCTGGCCTGGTCTCGGGTCATCAACCAAACTCTCACGGCCTGCACGAAAACGGGCACTCCATTTTCTTACTGACTTGTGGGACACACAGTCTTCCCCATATACGGTCACCATCCGGCAATGAATGGCGGCCGGTTTAACACCTTCCGCTGTCAGAAATCAGATAACGCCTCGCTGCTCCTCAATCGTCGAATTTTGCAATGTGAACGCCATCCTGTCCTCACACGCACTGCCGTGTCAATTGGACGGCGCTCTTTATAAGAGTCTCTGCTCTCTCCCGCGCATGCTCCGATGCACGCCGGCGACTCCAATCGCATCCCTAGATGTGTCGCTACGTTCTCCCATAGCGGCATAGGCAAATATGTTAACGGTTACGTTCTTATGAGATTTCGTACCTTTTCATTTGAACACTCCTAGTACATGTACTCCAGACATCATGAAAGGTACCAGTACCAGAGTTCTTCCAGTCCTCCCAGCAGAAGTTGCACATGTAATCAAGAACATGAAGTGGGGAAAAGTTCCTGGAGAAGATGGAATTACTGTAGACACCATACAAGAAGCAAGTGGAGAAATTAAAACAGTACTCGCCCAAGTTATCACTCCATGCCTTAATGAAGAGAAGATTCCTGAGGATTGGAACAATGCCACAATGATCCTGCTACATAAAAAAGGTGACATTGAATATCTCAGGAACTACAGACCTATCAGCCTCCTATCAGTGGTTTATAAAATCTTCACTAAAGTTCTTTCACACCGCTTGAAGGTAACATTGGACATGGCTCAACCGGGAGAACAAGCTGGATTCAGGAGTGGCCACAGCACTATATATCATATCCACATACTGAGAGAACTAATTGAAAGAGCGAGGGCCATTGTGCATGGCTTTTATCGATTATGAAAAGGCCTTTGATTCAGTGAAACCATCAGCAGTTACAATGGCTTTGAAATCCTGTGGTGTTGAAGATGCATACATTAATATTATTAATAACATCTATGAAAATGCAAGTGCAAAGATTCGGCTGTTTGAGAATACAGCACACATAAAAAATTGGAAAGGGAGTGAGACAAGGTGACACCATATCTCCCAAGCTCTTTAATGCCACATTTGAAAGCGTCTTTCAATCACTGAACTGGGAAAACAAAGGGGTAAAGATTAATGGAGATTATCTAACTCACCTTCGTTTTGCTGATGATGTAGTCATTTTTGCAACTACCCCATCAGAGCTGCAGAGTATGATCCAGGAACTTGCTGATAAGAGTAAAGAAGTGGGATTAAAAATGAACTTTCAGAAAACAAAAGTGATGTACAATGCTTTTACAGGAATGAAGATTTATCAGTTGTTGGAGAAAAGCTGGAGATAACAGATGCATACATGTATCTTGGACAGCAGATATCAAGTGAGGGTCACATTGATGAAGAAATTAATCGGCGTACAAAACTTGCCTGGAGAGCTTTTGGAAGAAACAGCATAATTTTGAAGAGCAATATGCCATTATGTCTTAAAAGAAAAGTGTTTGATCAATGCATCCTTCCAGTGCTTACATATGGTGCAGAGATATGGACCTTAACTAAAAGAGACATACAAAGGCTGCAGACAACTGAAAGAAGCATGGAGAGGTGCATGCTTGGTGTAACCAGGAGAGATAAGAAGAGGAACTCGTGGATCAGGAAAATGACAAGAGTGGAAGACATCATGATCAGAGTAAAATCCCTGAAATGGCGATGGGCTGGACATACTGCCAGATGGACAGACCATCGATGGACGGTCGAAATTTTAGATTGGATTCCAAGGGACAGGAAAAGACCCAGAAAAAGACCACATGGAAGATGGGTGGATGAAATTCGAAGGTATGCGGGAGTAACATGGAGGAGACTGGCACAAGACAGACCGTTGTGGAAGAGGCTTGGAGAGACCTTCGTCCAGCAGTGGATTGATAATGGTTGACGATGATGATGATGATATATATACACACACTTTTGGGGTCCTTTTTGTGAAATAGAATAGGTTACTTTTGGTTACTGTTTGCGCAATAGATAGGTTACTTTTTAAATAATTTTGGTTCCTTTTTCACGTTTTTTTACTGCTTGAACTGAGTGGCAGCCCTGCATGTGGGGGGAAAACGCTCCCATAATGTTTTGGAGTTCCTTTCAGTGATCCTCAGCTGCCGCTATGCTGCCCACGGAGGAGGCTCTTTCTCTTTGGCTGTGCTGCCACTAGTGATGACACAGTGATTGATATGCATCTGTCAAAGACTGTTTTACTGCAAACAGTTCATAATGATGAAAAAAAAAAAGAAAGCATAGTTAAATACAACAATACTCAAGATGCCTCTCACACTAAAATATTTTTCTTAAGATAAAATTTTTCTAAAAGTGGAGACACCATCACAGTTCAAAATGTTTTTGTGAAGATACCGTTCGAGCTAAAAATAATTTTGTGGAGATACAGTTCGAGCTAAAAATATTTTTGTGAAGATACTGCCCAGTGGTATCAAATGCCGCCTGGATCCACCCCTGGTATGTCACATATGCATTTGTGTAGTGTTCTGAGTGAAAACCCATCAATAATGATGGAGGAAAATAAGATATGTTGAGTAATTTTTTTATAACCAGGTATTCTCTTTGTTTGTGATGTCCAAAGATGAAAGTGTGTTTCATGAACATTACAACAATAAAAAAAGTATGTTGATTTAGGCAGGGATTAGACAATTAAATCAGACAAGCTCTCTTTCCACTGCACCACCAAAGTGTGACAAATGTTCAGACAAAGGAAATTATATTGTGATTTCATATGTATTAGGCATATGCATAAGTTTCCAGTGTTTTATGGTCAAATGGATGCCATACATAAGCAGGTTTGCATTTAATCATCATCCAAGTAGTTGCCTCCATGAGCTATATAGCCTTACACCATCATCTGGTAGCTGAGGAATGCTGTTGTGAAAGAATTATACCTGTTTCGATAGGATGAAGTTGATGCATTTTTGGATATCCTGTAGTTTGGTGAACTGCCAGTCAGTCAAGAAGTCTTGCACTGAGCAAACAAGTGGAAGTCTAATGTGGCTAAGTCTTGGGAGAAAGAACTTCCCACCTCAGTTTCGTGGGTCGTGCGTTATTATGCAACTGAATGGCCTTCCAATGTCCATGTCCTGAAAATGGCTATTTCTATTGCAGTCCCTCATTCAAAAGCAATAGTTGATGACTGTAGCATTCCTCAAGTCACCATATTGCCTATTCTGTGGTCAAATGGACTGCATCTTCATCCAAAAAAAAAAAAAAAAAAGCTAGCAGATTTGTGCTCTTCAGCTGTTTGCTCACTGCTTGACCTCCACACTGCTGTCACCACTTCTGAATTCACAAATCATGCATGGCATGAGCTTGCACTTACAACTTTCTCACTGTATGCTGAACAGATCCTCTCTCATGCTTTGGCTGCAGTTTTACCGAGTTTAAAACATGAGTCATAGACAGTGACAAATATGCACCTCATTGGTCTCCATGTCCTAGCTCAGCTAACCGCAGGTGTTGGGCCATCTGCCAATATGCGTCATCCAATGCAGTGTTTCAGCCTTACCCCCTACAGTATGAACTTCCAACAAAAATTCAATCATTTCACTTTTACAGCCCATTACTTTTAAGCACAGGAAATTTATGCCTAATAGCTACATTTGGAAAGTTTAAATACATTTAATTGCAATGCATAAATGATGAAAATTCTGTTATTTTCATATTTGTAGGCCTAAATGCTAACATATTTGCTATTCTTCTTAGCACATGAAGATAGCATCTGGTCTTGTGCTTGGAGAAGAGGGAAGAATGATGGACTGAATCATATTGTGACAGGTTCTGTAGATGATTTAGTTAAGTCCTGGAAATGGTTAGTCTCTTCAAGTAAACTATTCATGTTCTTTCTTTCAGTTGATGATATTTATTAACGTAATTTTCTGATTTGCAAGTTATTTTATAGGCATATACAAAAATCATTATTGTTATATAGTGTCATATTTTTACTGTTTGCTTATTTAGCCATGTCTTCAGTAAACTGAAAATTGCATCACCCTGAATCAGGAGATGCCAGCTTGAGTTCTGCTCCAGTGCAGTGTAATTTTCAAGTTTTCTGAAGAGATGGTTACATGAGAAAATGTTAGAAATATGGCACTTATGTACATATAAATTACCTTTTTAAATGTGAATGAAGTTACTTTGATATATCATGTATGTGAAGATATGAATGTGCTCATTTGTATTTCCATCTCCAAACCGTAGAGCCTCGAAATTCTGCTGACAGTTTTGTAATTTCAAACTAGCAATTGTAGTATCTTAATTAGGCATAGGACTGATCAGTTTTATCTACTGTTGTAGGGGTTTGTTTTTCTCCAGTAGTTGGTTGCTTTGATTTGCTTCATGTGTTTGAGCCAGAGCTCAATTTATAGCACTTTTAGCATGCTTTTAGAAATAATTCATAATAGCAGTTCATATTCCGACTTAGAAATCGATCGGGAAAAGGCTGCTGTTCATTTTTACATGCATTATTTCAAATACTTGGAAATATTCCAGTTAGATAATGCTTACCTAGGCATTCCGTTTCTAGCGATGATTCACTTTTCTCGCACGTTTTCAGGTCTTCTTTGAAGTTATTGCCCTATTGTCCGTTGTATGTACAGCAACCATTCACATCAAACACACTGCTTACTTTGGGTAGAGTCAGTAGATCTTCACTTTAGGATTCAACAACATCAATTCTTTACCGTTATTAATGCTCTAAATTTTTCGCCCAGTCTTTGGTCATCCTCGGGAGCGTGACAACTTTTCCACCAATGTTCGTGGTTTATTTCTCGTCAATGGAGTCCAATACCCCACGTTGCTATTCGACGGATACGCTGTATCAGATACTTTTCTTGATCAAACCTAGCCGGCGACGTCTATGTTTCACAAATTCTACCTCCCCCCCCCCCCAAATGATCGTTCATGTCATCTTTCCGTATTCTTCTTCTTTTCATTTCCTATCCCTGTTCCCTTGTCTTTTTGTCGGTTTTTCTTTTGTTGTTCTTTTTCTTGGACCTCTTATTAGCTCTTTACAAAGGCTAGATAATGTATTAGGGTCATTCTGGTTACACACCCTTGTTTTATTTTTATAAATTAGGATTGAGTCCTCCATTCTCATTTGTCTCTCTGATTTTTTTATTCCTTTTTAGCATTTTAATTTCTTCGAATTGTGGGAATGTTCGGTTGTCAATACAGAATTGCACTAATGCAGTTGTTGCTTCTTTTTTTTGCCAGTTAGATATGTGTTGTTTTAGCCTTTTTTTTTTTTTTTTAACCTGTTTTTAGTACTACTTCCTATGTACGATATTGGGGGTATGTGTGCAATGGGAATTTCGTAAGACCAAAAAAAAAAAAAAAAAAAAAAAAAACTGAGAGCAAAATATTAGAAGAATCAGGGTCTTATGAAATTCCCATTGCACACGTGTATATTGCACACATATCACATTGCACACATATATATTGTACATAGGGAGTACTAAAAAAAGTTTTAAAAATAGGCTAAAACAACACATATCTAACTGGCAAAAAAAAAGAAGCAAAAACTGCATTAGTGCAATTCTGTATTGACAACCAAACATTCCCAAAATTCGAAGAAATTAAAATGCTAAAAAGGAATAAAAAATCAGAGAGACAAATGAGAATGGAGGAATCGATCCTAATTTATAAAAATAAAACAAGGGTGTGTAACCAGAATGACCCTAATACATTATCTAGCTTTTGGAAAGAGCTAATAAGACAAGAAAAAGAACAACAAAAGAAAAACCGACAAAAAAGACAAGGGAACAGGGATAGGAAATGAAAAGAATAATAATACGGAAAGACATCAACAGCCATTTGAAAGGGAAGGGGAGGGAAAGGTAGAATTTGTGAAACATTGATGGCGCCGACTAGGTTTGATCAAGAAAAGTGTCTAATACAGCGTATCCGACGAATGGCAACGTGGGGTATCGGACTCCATTGATGAGAAATAAACCACAAACGTCGGGGAAAAGTCATCATGCTCCTGAGGATGCCCAAAGACTGAGCGAAAATTTTAGAGCATTAATAACGATAAAGAATTGATGTTGAATCCTAAAGTGAAGATCTACTGACTCTACCCAAAGTAAGCAGTGTGTTTGATGTGAATGGTTGCTGCACATACAACGGACAATAGGACAATAACTTCAAAGAAGACCCGAAAACGTGCGAGAAAAGTGAATCATCACTAGGAACGGAATGCCAAGGTAAGCATTATCCAACTAGAATATTTCCAAGCTTTTAGAATTGTGAGAGTCTGTTTGAGAATTTACAGTGTACATCGAGACTAATTGTGCACTTTCTCAATAAAAATAGGTGATCATAATCGGGGTGTGATTTTGACCGGTAGTTAGTAGCAAATTGCTAGCAAGCAAATACATTTTGCTAGTGACAAAAAGTGGTTGTAGTAAAAGTTGCTAGTGGAAATTTTTTTAATGTTTTAGTGTGAAATGCAAATCCCCAACTGCATTGCACGTGTGGAATAAAGTTCTGTGGCGTGCTGGAAAAATATCAATGGCTGCGTGTTCCTTCCCCAAAACTTGTTGAATGACTAGCTGTAACTCATTCCTGAGTTAAAGCTGGGAGGCATTGCCAAGACTGAAATTTTTTTCATTCTAGAATTCCCCACCCCATGGTATGCCATAATAAATTAGGCACACTATGCTTGTATTTGCCTCCTTTATCTAAAAGGTGGCAAATGTTTTACTTCTCTTTTTTCTGGAAGTAAAACATTTGAACTCTAAAAGCATTCATTCTCCCCAGCTTTCGACCCTGTCTACCCGACCTGCCAAAATCGCATCTGCTATTCACTGTTTCAGTAGGAATAAAAATGTGAACATTTTATTTTCTTGAAAATATAAGAAAATTATGCAAATTTTTTAAAGACACTATGATTTGCTAAGAAAAACAGATTCCCCAAATTTCGTCAAAATCCACCGATTACTTTTAAAGTTACACCTAATTTTTTTTTTATTAAGAAATCTGTATCCTTCTACCTTAATAAAAACATTCAGACTTAATTTTAAGTTATCAACACATTTTGGCGAAATTTCGGGTATCTTTTTTCTCAGCAAATCACAATATCTGCAAAAAAAAATTGCATAAGTTGCTTAATTTTTTGGGAAAATAAGTATTCACATTTTAATTCCCAATAGAGGATGTCCACAAGCTTCCATTCCTATTTTTGACTTGGGTATTTACATTTTTGGACAACATGCCCAATAGAGCTTGTAGAAATTTGCTGATTTTTCTACTCCTGCTATGTACCATATATAGTAGTTGTATTGATAGAACAGGGCTGTGTGCTTGATGCTTTACTATTCTGGTGTAGCTTCTTCAATCCCAGGAGACAAATGGTATATTGGTAGCACTTTTAGCTCTGTCTATTCCTGAATATTAAATAAACATTTAAGGGATGTTGAAAAAGAGAAGAAAAAAATGTCTCGCTTTATCTTTCTCTATTCTTAAGCTGGAACATACATGTGTTGTGTATGTATAACAGATTGGTACATCAAGTGCACTGCTTCATTTGTCAGTAAAAAAGAGAAAGCCTGGTGATATTTCTTAACATGTAATTCATCCCCCTTTGGGTGCAACCCACATTTTAGCCATTTTGAAAACTCTGCTGGAAACAGGTGTAAAACCAAGTTTCACCATGTGAATTCATGTATTCAGCTAAAGCTGGTATACAGTCAGAAGAACTTTTGCAGTTTAAAATTTCTTTGTGTAATGGAATATGTTGTACAATTTAATTTGTTTCTACTATATTTTCATTATTTCATTAATTTCCTGTGTCTACAATCAAATGATTTACTAGAAAACTTTTTTTTCTTTTTTCATTCTAAATTTTCAAAATTTCAGCTATTCCAGTGTTATGTATCTATGTAACCGTAATTGTTAATGCGTATTAAGTTTTGTTCTAGTAGGCTGTCACACGGTAGGTTATGACTTCATAATTAACATGAGTTTTGTATTTTTCCCCCCGTTTTTAAAGAAAATGATGTATTTTATTCTGCACTCTATGTTCTCAGTTACTTAAACTTGTTTATTCCATGATTGATGAACTAAAGAGATTAATTTACTGTCTAGGGATGAAGAGAAACTTGAACTGCGACACATATTTGAAGGTCACGCCCTAGGAGTTGTGTCAGTTGACATTAATCATGATGGTTCAGGTAGTTTGCAGTTTTAATTTGTTTGTGTGTTGTACCAGATTTCCATTTTTTTTCAAGCGTAAAGTGAAGAAAAATAAGAAAATAATTTTACTTCTAATGCCATCAGTTTTATTTTATGAAAAGTTTTACCAGCTGCATATTTTTAGTGCTTACAAAAAGAACCAGCTCATATTTGAGAATAGATTATTTACGTATTTGTTCTTGTGCTCTGGAAAATACCCATTGGCTTTCGGAGTTTTGAAAGCCTAATAAGTAGAAATTATTTATTTGTTTTTGTGCTCTTGTGAAAACCGTTGGCTTTCGGAATTTTTAAAAGCCTAGTAAAAGTTAAAACTGACTATGCAAAACCCAATTTGCAATTATTTAATTGATAGTCTCAGGTTTTTTAAATATGGCATTAGTGACATTCATCTAAATGCATGGATCGATGCAATTACATGGAAATTCTTTATATGTAAACACATGGTATTTGTAGCACTATGTTTTTTTGTTTGTTTTTTTTGCAGATCTTTTGGCAGTGCTTAGTAGGTAGTGTATGACACATTGAAAGTTTAGCCTTTTACTTTTATGTGTTGTAGTGCTTTTGTTTTCTGTTACTACTTATGGTTACTTATATTCTTACAAGTATTCCATCAACACATTTTTGTGCATACATACATATCATTAAGCTGTTCTCTGAGATTCAGAGGTTAGCTCCTCAAAGGAAGACATTAACCAGATAAATGTTTAACCTGATGGAACTAGATTTTTCTTAATGTTGATGTATCAAACATCTCCATTTACAGTTATCTCAGCACACAGCTCGATCTTCACTGACATTCATCACACATCACACACAAGACCTTTTGTGCTTCATACTCATAACCTTTTTCAGGGTTCACACGGGTCAAAAAAAGTGCGTAAAAGAACTAAATATATATATTTTTTATTTTTTAAGGGCCCTTAAAAGTGCTAAATATTTTACCAAGTCCTTAAAAAGCCCTTAATTTTACTTTCAGAACTCGGAACGTCTGATTCGTGATTTTCATGGTCAAGTAAGCTTCCTCTAACTTATAAACGGAGTGCTCCTTCATTGTTTCTTGCGCGCATGTCGTGTCACGTTGCAGGAGCACACAGTGTGGGATGATGGGAAATTTCTCACAATCTGGGGTGTTGATATTATAACATAAAAAAAAAACATGCTTCTGTGGTGATGTCATTATTGTTCTTAGTGGAGGTTCCGGTGATGATGAGTGGTTTTGGTTTCGTTTCATCATCGACCGTTTTATTAGTTATGGATTATCAGAACTACTTTTAATTTTCATTGAACCGTAATTTTTGTCGTATAATCCGTGGTTTATCTGCTAAAACAGTTAAAAATATAGGTCCTGGGAATTATGCGCCAATGCAAATAGCACGGCGTTTTAGAAAAACAAAACAAAAATTTTTTTTTTATGGCACCTCGATTTTTATAAAAATTTGCAGCATAATTGTTCAGGGAAGGGAATATAATTAGAAAAGGGAACTCCCTTAGAAAAATTTTCCTCAATTCAGGCGTTTGTATGGAGTGGGGAAGAGGGGGAGGAATGTCGTAATGAAAGATCGGACAAGTTGTAAGGAGAGACAGCGGGGGTTGTTTTGAATTGTTGAGAAGGACAACTCTGACTGTTGTGCCATCTGTGTTTTTGTGAACCAGCCAATGAGCGCACGCAATGCGCTTGCTGGACGAACCTAAACGCTCCTCCTTTCGGATCTTGTGTGCGCTGCCTTGTGTTTAGTTTGCCTTTCGCCGTTTTGACCATCGTCATTGCTGCTATTTTCCTTCATTGCTATTCATGATGTCTTTGAAAAGGAAACATTTCAGTTACACTGCTGAACTCAAAGTGGTGGACACAATTGAAGATATGATCGTGTCCCTGTGTGTAGTTTTGAGAAGGTCAGAAAACAATCGTGCAGTAACATGCAGAAAGCCGCTGTGCCACCGTCTAAAATGTAAGCAAATCCGTCGGTAAATTCGGCGGGAGAATTCACAGAAGTTTTTTTATTGGCCCACGTATAAGCGGATACCCCAATTCTGAAAGCAGGATTACTCCAAAAGCTTTCAACTTATACACGAGTACATACAGTATTTTTATGACTTGTTCTGTATCAGCCTTTCATCATTGGCAAGGTGTAATGCAATACTCTAGAGCTGCATCGGCGTGATCTATGGATGTCACCCCCTTTATCTGTCCAGAGTAAAAATATGAAAAGGTAACCTTTAAAAACGAATTTCTTCATTTAATGAAATCGTTTTTTTTTTTTTTTTTCTTCTCTCTCCTTTAGACTCCTGGAACATTATGTGACCGACTTTTCTATCAGAAATTCCACTTCCGGTTCAACATCTATGTTGAGCAGATTATACGGCAATTTTATTCCCTGAATGTCACAGTCTGCGGATTATATGCAGGTGCGGATTATAGGAAGGAAAAAAAAATTTTTATGTGAATTTTGCGGTCTGTGGGTTATACTCTGGTGCGGATAATACAATGAAAATTACGGTATGTGTCGTGTGCAGAGATGCCGTTTACCATGGATTTTCCATAGTTTCTACGGTTAACAACCACATACTGCGGACTGCACATTTAATTAATTTTTCTACGGAGAATTTAGTATAATACGATTTCTTTTCATTGCCGATTACTACGAACTGCTGCAATCAAAGCTTTGAGGCTGGCTTCAGAGCAGACTGTACACTGAAGACCAATTGAATTAGGGACAGCTGGCGTGTTATGCACATGTGGCGTTGCAGGCGGCCCTGTAAACGGAAACGACATGACGTATGCAGCGATCCAACAATATAAAGAGTGATGCGATGGGAATCAGTAAGAGTCAGACGCAGTATGGGTAAGATGAAGGATCTAAGCCCATTTGTTCGTGGGCAAATTGTTGGGGCCCGACGACTGGGTCACTTCATCTCGGAAGTCATGCAGGCGCTGGGATTTTTGCGAGCCACTGTGTCACGAGTGCCTCGTGAGTGTATCGAATCCGGTAAAACCATCCCTGCTAGGGCCAACTATCGTTGACAACAGCGTGAGGATGAGCGGGGTCATCGTCGGCTAATATTGGCCAGTGTACTCGAAAATACACTGCCCATCGGAATGCCTACAACTTGCTGGAAGATATGTGTTCACATAGCAATAAAATTCTGTCCTATACAAAAATCCACTAAGTAGTTCCAAAATTGTCTGTTGATGTTCAACTGTTTTTTCTTTATCATAGAGTTTGTGGCAAGCCTTCTTGATATCTTCAATAGAGATCGAAGTGAATAAATTTCTGAAATCAAATGTATTGATATTCTGAATTTCATCATTACTCCGTTCAAAGAATTCTAATACTGTTGTATTAACCTTGATAAGCCAAGTGTTCTTGTAGGTGTTCAAAATCCGTTTTAATAAACTTTCAAAAATTGTTCCAGCTCTGTATCCATAACAGCCATGAGCATTAGTGATGAAACGAAATTTTATAGGATTTTTATGTAACTTCGGATAGCATATATGAATGGTTATCTCAAAGGGATGTTTTCCAGGTTAAATATCTTTTTCCAGGCTAAAATCTTGAAAATTACAGATTTATTTTGACTTATCATTCTATATGTTAAGCCCGTATTAAGTTCCTTGTCAAGGATTTCTAAGTATAATTTCTTGCAGATAATAGCATAATTATTGTTTACTTTATCCACTGGAGTAACCGTAAATTTCTTCTTTAAGTCAGCTATACCTGTAGATATAACATTCCAATCATACTTCTTTTTTGGTAGGTCAAAGAAGAACAAATTTTGTAGCTGACATGTATATATTTATATTTATTTATTTATTCTATATATATATGTACATACATACATACATACATACGTAAAATCCTGATAGTCCTTAAAAATTTTTGAATAGTGCTTAAAAAGTCCTTAAAAAGTTCTAAATTTTAATTCTTAAAAATGAGTATGAACCCTGTTTTTCTCATGCAAGCATTCCTGAATCTGGTCCTTCCATGATTTCCTTTGCTGTCCTGTACCTTTCTTTCCTGTCACTTTGCCTGAAAAAATTCTCTTAGTAAGCATCTCAAATGAATGAGATAATGTATGAAATTCAAACTGAATATAAAAAAGGGAAAAAACCAAAGTTGGTTTTCATGGTTTTGGAGTGCAAGGTCAGTCTGAGTAGTACACAGTAAGACCAGCTGAATGAATGTGTGTTTAGGAACATGTTTGATGGGGGGAAAACAGATTAGATAGCGAAATTAGTAGGCGAGTGAATTCAGCTTCGAAAGTCATAGCTGCTTTAGTAAGATTTCATAGGACTGTTGCTTTCTCAGAATGGTCCCAAGCCCTGTAGGAGAAGCGCTGTGATGGGTGATGTATGTTGCAGATTTTATTTTGGTCCTGCAGACAAAAACGATATCCTTAGAATCCTATTAAATTCTCTCTTCTCAAACTCTTGATCATAGGGCAAATTTTCTGTTTTTAGATGGAATTCTGTCTTTCAAAACTTTCTGAAAATGGAAATGAAGATTTCTCCCATAATCATAGTTTTTTTGGGTTTTTTTCACGATGTTCCGTCTGTCCAGTAGTGTTGTTAAATATCAATTAATTGCATGAATGTTTGTGTTTCAGTTTAAAAATGGAGGCAACAGTTTCCAAAAAATGAAGTTATATGAAGCCCTGTAACCAAAAATTCGTTTTCTCATGATGTTTCTTCTGCCCCATGTAGTTGTTAAATATTATTTTATTACATAAATATTTGTATTTGAGATTGAAAATCAAGAAGAAAATTTTAAAAATGATTATTAACCATGAAACTGGCTTTTGTTTTTTAAAAGTTTCTTTCTCTAAAGTTGTTAGGTTTATTTTTTCACATATATATTTGTTAGTGTTTATCAATATGACCAATATGACATGACTAACTATGTTGAAATGTATACCATAAACAGCTTTGTGGATTTATATATCCCTCCTATTGTCTTTAAATTAATGTGCTTAACTGTAATATACACTTTTGAAAGTTACTCACCTTACTTTATATGGCTCGGGAGTTCCACTTCTTTTCAATACATTTCCAGCACATATATCATTTTGCTGTCTTCTGTCTGTAGTTCGAGGAAATGAATCTTCACATGACAGTTTTTCACAGTAAGCTTCAATCTTTTAAAAAACTAATCGTCAGCTCTCATATCAAATTCACCCATCTCCTATTAGTATGTTTTCTTGCATATTATCGCCTCTCAGATAGTCTCATAAGTCAAATTCCCTTTCTCATTGAAAACCATTCAAAATAAACACAAAGCAGCTCTCAAATACTTAAAACAAGACCACACTCTGAACTCGTACACTAACCCTAAAATGGGTTAGTGTCCTAGTTTTTAGGGTTAGTGTACTAGTTCAGTGTGTGGTCTTGTTTTTTTAAGCATTCAAGAATTGCTTTGTGTTTAAATACTCAAATGGAAGAGATCCAATATCTCTATAATTTCTATTACTCATGTCAAAAAAGTGGAGTTGAGAGTATGGTGGTGCATAAAAATATTATTATAATTATATTGAAGTAGAACTAGGTAACATTATTTACTTACTTAAATGCTTCGTGACGCTGTCATCATTATTCTACTCCAACGTATCATAAGTTGGTTTAGCCTTATCAGAATGGTGCTTATATTCAGTTGTTATAGGCCTAGTTGTTGGTAGATGTTCAATGGTTGTACATTGTAAACTGTCCAAGCATAGGTGGTGACCATTATAAAAAATAAGGGTAAGCAACGTCAAAGCAATAGTTGGTCACAATATCAAAGCTGTATACTGTATTGTGAATTCAAAGACCATAAGTCAAACCAAGAATTCTATAATACCATGTGCACTATGGTCAAGTTTAAATGCTAAAAGTGAGCGAAATTAAAACCAAAGCAAACTCGAAAAGCAAGAAAGAATAACAAATGAAATATTTACATAATGTACACCACCACCTCATGTCCACCAGCTTCCCCGGACACATTTCGCCCTAGTCTCTTCCTAGGTGTTATCAACGAGAATGATACGTATGTTAGTAACGTTCCGTAGCTCCAGAAGTCATGAAATATATGTACTGCGCATGGGTCAGGCTCTCTCCTGTAGGTTGGCGCCATCTGATGTCAGAATCTAATTTTCATGAAAAATTGGAAGATGTACATGAAATATCTGCTTAGTGTTTATTTTGAATAGTTTTCAACAAGAAAGGGAATTTGAGAATATCTGAGAAGCTATGAGGTATCATAATATGCAAGGAAATGTACCAACAGGAGACTGGTGAATTTGGTATGAGAGCTGACAATTAGTTTTAAAAGATTGAAGCTTTCTGTTAAAAACTGTCATGTAAAGATTCATTTCCTCGAACCACAGACGGAAGACAGCAAAATGATATACATGCTGGAAATGTATTGAAAAGAAGTGGAACTCCCAAGCCGTATAAGGAAAGGTGAGTAACCTCCAAAAGTGCATATGTTGAAATCTTCTATTTCTGTCACATGTACTGGTTTCAGGGTGCCTTAATTACAGTTAAAATGCTTAATGTACTGCAGATGTGTTGTTTCAACAAATCTAGTAAGATTACTTCTTATAACATTACAAAATAAAATAAATATGCTAATTATTTCAAATTAAACAACTTTCTAAAGGCTTTACTCAGATTAATATACTTAATTCTCTTCTATCTTGAAGCACTTTCATTTATGTCTTCACTTCTTCTGAGTTCTTTTGTTTTCACAAACATTTCTGGCCTCTAGATTTTTGTCAAGGCCTGTTCTTAATGTAATGTGAAGAAACTATATAGTTTCTTTTAATGTGAAGAAACTATATAGTTTCTTCACATTACATTAAGAACAGGCCTTGACAAAAATCTAGAGGCCAGAAATGTTTGTGAAAACAAAAGAACTCAGAAGAAGTGAAGACATAAATGAAAGTTCTTCAAGATATTAGAGAATTGATGATTTTGAGTTAATGAAGGTAAAACAGTGTTTTTGCATGACATAATAGCACATGCACCTGGTATCTTTTGTGTACATATTTAACTTTTAAAATCCTTCTAACAGTTGCTGCATCTAGTTCATTGGATAGTCATGTTCGCCTATGGGATCTACAGTCTGGAGAACAGCTGAATAGTATTGATGCTGGACCAGGTAATGTTTGAACGTGGTATTATTTATGCTAAATAAATTTTCACTTGCTATAATTTAACATAGTAAAACTCAATAGTTCACTTTAAAAATAAATTTCCATTTTTCAAATCTTTAAATAGCATGATAGAAATATTTTGCAGTGAAACTTATCTGGTTTCAAGCAGAAAGTTTCAACTTATACCTGTTGGCTGGTTTTCAGGCTATATATCAAATATTGATTTTTACTCACATGCATGAATGCTTATTGTTTTAATGATTCAACTCTCCCACAATGTTGAATTTTCATGATTATTCTATGCAGCTGTGACTTTAAGTTTTAATTATGTTAAGATATGAAAAAATTTCATGTATAATATCAGCTTATGATTTTTTTTTAATATTACTGTATGAAAAAATTAACTCAACAATGCAGTTCAATTATAATAAACAAAATAAAAAAGCTGTATAAATTGAGTAACAAAAGAATCGGAAATTTCATTGATTGTGGAATGCAAGTATTGTAAGAGACTCAGAATTATCTGAACAGAGACACTGGTGTCAGGTTCCATCATTTACAACAAAATATTTAATTATTTGTATCTTCCTTGTTAGCATCGTAACGATAATCCTCTGTGCTTCAGTATTACTGTTCAAGCAAACGAGATTATTTATGAATTGAGACTGGTAGACTGAAGATTAATCAATAGGTTATTGTATACATTGTTGTGCATCTTTATGTGAAAGAGACGGCCTTATACACTCACGGACAATGAAATTTGTACACCTAGAAGAAAACATGCTACAACCGCGAAACTTTGCAAATAGCTAAAGTTCGTGCGGGTACACAAATGAACCACGTTTGGTGCGATTGCGCATGATCATACACCCTGTGGGGGCGCTGCAAGCACGAATCGGCAGCCTTATAAACCAGTGTGTAGTCAATGTTTCATGAAAGCGAAAAGCACCGGCCGAAGCAAGCAAGAGTAGAGTGACAAGAATGCTGGTTAGACGCCAGAGACATCGATTTACGCAACTTACGGGCTTTGAGAGAGGCCTGAACATCGCGCTGAAAACCACAGGGTGGTCGGCGCGCCTTATAGCCCGCCACGTGGATCGTTCTGAACATACTGTCTGACTGTGTTGGGAGCAGTGAACATGTGATGGCACTGCCACACAACGGAGCTGCTCCGGATGGACCAGGAGGACTACCGGTAGAGAGGATCGAAAGATCGTGCGCCAGGCAAGAACAGGTAGATGTAGCGGCTCCTGTGTGCCCACAAACAATTTACCGATGCCTTGCGGTAGCGAATCTGCGATCCCAGCGCCCCTTACGTGTGCTGCCATTAACACCGGAACATTGCGGGCTCCGTGTGCAGTGGTGCCAGGCCAGAGCGACATAGAACGCCACTGACTGGCGACATGGGGTGTTTAGTGATGAGTGCTGCTTCCTTTGGGGGACAGATGATCATTGTGTCTAGGTGTGGAGGTCAACAGTACAATCCCAACCTTGCTATTGAACGCCACACCTCCCCCACTGCAGGCATTATGGTCTAGGTAGCCATTGCCTACGATAGCCGATCAGCTCTAGTAGTGGTACGTGAATCATTGACGGGCCAGTGGTATGTGGATGAGATCCTACGGCCCTTTGTGCTCCCATTCCTGGTCGAAATTCCAGGTGCGCTATACCAGCAGGATAATGCCCATCCGCACACGGCTCTGGTTGCCCAGGACTGCCTACATCGTGCCCAGACACTTCCATGGCCTGCCCGCTCCCCAGACATGTCCCTTATTGAGCATGTGTGAGACCAGTTGAAACGCCAGCTACTGCCGAGCAGCACTATCTGGGATTTGGAGCACACCGTCCAACATGTGTGGGCCAGATTGCCACAAGACAACATAATGTGTCTGTTCGCCTCCATGCCTGACCGTATTGCAGCATGTATCGCCGAAAGAGGTGGAGCGATGCGCTATTGAAGATGACTGAACTGCGTGCCGCAGATCCCTCTTTAACTTTCCTGCAGCTTTGTTTTTGTCATCATGTGTATCATTCATCTGTATCATCACATCCATAAAGTTTCAGTTCAATCCAATGCTTCCTTCTTTGTGCGCAAATTTCATTGTCTGTGAGTGTATATTCATTATACAGTGTCATCATAAATAATTACCATGGCTATTGTCAGTTTTAAAACACAACTTTTGGTGGGGAGGTCCTTCTTCTATTACATGAAGTGCTTCTTTAAGAATGTCATTGGTGTGACAGGGACTTTTTTACATATAAATTAACATCATGATCCCTGTTATCATTCTTGTCAGCAGAAACCATAACCTTTGGAATGACCAGTGGGAAAGATCATTACACTTTTGCCACACCTGTATGTTCTCTACATTCTTCATCTTCCTTTGTCAGTGAAGACTTAATGGACCTCCCAGTGATGGAGTGGTCTAAGTGCTGCCTTCTGACTATTTGTCCAAGATGGGCTTGGGCTTGAGTCCTGGATAAGGCATGGGTTGTGTGTTTGTCTTATGGCACTGGCTCTCTCCCTTCCCCAAAACCAATAGCCCTGAATTAGGAATGGGCAACTGCTTATAGTCCAACAAGTTGTTCATGGTGGTTGTTAAACCCTGAAACAAAATAATCTAAAAAAGATGACTTAATGGTGAGAAGCCATTCAAAATAGTTTCTCTAACGGGGCATAGCACTTAGATTTGGGTCATACTCCATCAAATCAACCAAAAGAAAAGGGGGGGGGCAGAGCAGAACAGAAAAGTATATTCAGTTAAAGAACTCTTGTGCTCCTTTTTGTCTGCTAGACTTTTGTTGACTGTTAAGGTCTTTGTTTTTATCAAGGAATCTGATAACATAATTCAAAAGTGTTGTCAACAAAACTCAATGAACTAAATTCAAAGCATTGGGAACAATCCCTGATAAATTACAAAAGGCCAGAAATATCTGCAAACAAGCATAACTCGGAGAAAAGGGAGAATAACAATTCTTTGGCTGATTATAATTTCAGTTTCTGATTAAAGCCAAAGTAAGGGTACTTCGAAGAAAAGAAAAATGTATTATTTTCAGCAATCAGATTTTGGTGCTGAATCACCTTTTACTCCACTGTTCTGCATGTAACTTCTATTCAAAACTTGAAAACTATGTCTCTGTACTCCAGGATCTGTTCTTGGATTAGAAAGGGCTTTGATACTACTAAGAACATTAGATTGCTTCAGCATGTACAAATTAGAGGTTCAGACTCCTAAACTGTAACTGAATAGTTCCAGTTGCTTGGAAGTTTGTTATTATGGGTAGTGTAACTGTAGCATACTCAAATGTAAATCAGAAGATGCAAGTTTAATTCCTGCTCCAGTGCAATGTAATTTTAAAGTTTTCTGAAGAGATGTTTTATGGAGAACAGTAAACTAAAGGTGTTTCAGTACTGAAATCAAATTGCCAAAAGTAATATATTTATGTATTTCCCATGTACTTGTGAAGACTATTCTTCCATTAGTTTCTGTGATGAAGGGCAAATATCTGATCTTCATGTCTTGGAAGTTTTCTTATTCCAGAAATCTAATTTTTGGAGCCACTCATTTTTATCAAGTTTTATGACAATTGGTAGTAGTGGGGTAAATTCGTTAGTTGAGTTGCCCTAGAATTAATGACCCATTCTGCATCACTAGCTTCTGTGATTGTTACTAAATACTGTAGCATCTTTTTATTATAAAAATGCTTCTACAACTTTCATAATTCCTAATATAAAGGTTGAACTTCAGAAGCCAAATTGATACAGTAGGAAATTGGTGAGATTCAGTTCTGCTGTCACTTTTTTATTGAGTGAAAATGAAATATCTTGTTCAAGGCAAGAATGGTACCAAATGAAACATTGCTTACGGAGTATAGTTAAAGATTAAATTATTCCCACGAGCTGCTTAAGCATGAATATGATGCATATTTTTTATCACATAAAATAACTTTCAATAAACAGCATTCACATTATATTTAAGATCTTAAAAATTGTTATGTTCATCCAAAATGAAAAAGTATGTGAACGAGAAGCTTTTAGTATGAGTAGCATGTAGTAAAGAATTGTATTGAGTAAAATGCCAGATTTCTGAAATCAATATATTTTTAAGATTTTTTAGGACATGCCAATTACAAAAATCATTTTTTATTTTTTAATACTTTTCAGAAAATAACACCAAATTTTTGGAAGTTATATTATATAAAAACCATATTGCATATATCTTGGTTGATATGGTAGTTCTGTGCAATCGTAAATGGAAAATCGAAAAAGATTATTCACTCTTTATTTTGAATACTTATTGTACAAGAATATCTCTTGTAAAGAGAAGAGAGGGAGAGATCCTTTCTGAAGATGCTTACTATGTTGTATATAATACAAACTGACGCAACTTGTGGAAAAAAATTTCTCAAAAATGTCCTTTACTTGGAAACCTTATTTTGACTTTAAACAAGCAAAAAGTAACATGCAAATAACATTAACAAAAATGTTAGTCCATTTGCAATCAGCATGTCCACAGCAGTTCCATGTTGTTGTTTTTTTAGTGTGATATAATAGCAAAAATCACATCTGTTTCATTGGGCATCATGTTCATTTGCATCCACATTTTGTACTGCACATTTTTGTATTAAATTACAGGAACACAATTCTTACACTGATAATATTTCTGCAGTTCATATTTTACTACATGCTTTCATTTTTGTGTCATTTAAATCTCAATAGTTGTTTCAAATTTGTTAAGCATTCTCCATTTGCATTGTATTGTTGTTGTTCTTTTATGATTCTCTTTAGTGGATGCTTGGACTGTGACATTCTCTCCTGATTCCAAGTTTGTAGCATCTGGGAGCCACTCTGGAAAAATAAATTTGTATGGTACAGAAAGTGGAAAGTTAGAATCATCTTTAGATACCACTGGAAAATTTACTTTAAGTATTGCTTTTGTAAGTATTGCATGAGCCTCTGACACAACCAAATAAATGTCTATGGTAGTTATGAAATAGAAATTAAGCCTTTTAATTGAAAATTCTTGGAAAATTCATATAAAAATATGGAAATTTGTTGATAGGTTATTTCAAAGTGTATGAGATTATTTATTTATTTGGTCTAGAAATGCTGTCAAGTATTATCCTCATGCTGTAAATTTCTCTTGAGGTTATTATTATTATTATTATTATTATTATTATTATTATTGTTGTTGTTATTATTATTTTACTTGTGTAAAAAATAGAATCAAGTCCTGTGCTTCCCAATTGCTGTATAAGCATGATTGTCTTAGTAAGTATAATGGAAAGGGTGTTAGTCATTTCCAATGTTATGATAAATATGCTTGGACGGAAACTGGAAAGTGTTCATTTAGTTCTGGCTTCAGGATGATACAACTTTAAAAACTTTTCAGAGGTGTTTGCAGCATGGCAACTGATGACTGCATTTCTGTGCCAAAAAATTAGGATCATCATACATTCTGTTATTTGGAAAGTTGTAGACTGTTTCACGCATTATTTTTGTAAGTGGGAGTACTTTTACACAGCCATGTGTGTTTCCCTAGCTACTGCTGTCAAGTAAGCTTACCAGACAAAAATTAGTCACCTCCCACTATAAGAGGTTTACTTATTTTAGACATCAACAGAGGATGCACCAGTATTAATAGCATCGTACAAATAGCTGTTCCATGTTCTACAGGGTTGACTAAAAGTGGTTGTGTGTCACGTGTGTTATTCGCTCCATGAAACATGGGTCGCACAAATGTGAATGAATGGCAAAAAGGTATTATCGTGTTTGATCTTGCCAAAAGGCTATAGTGTACGAGAAATTGCTGATTTTGTAGTCTCGCAGCGGTGCACATCGCAATCCACCATTAATTGTCACCAGAACTGTGCTTACCCAATAGGTACTGCCACCATGTGTCATGCAATGTGAGGGCAAACTGCTTTGCAATGAGGCAGGGATTGCTCCAGTCCATCAATATAGGCCTACAACAAGCTGTTTCCAAACAAACGCTCAGAAGGCAACTACTTGCCATGGATATTTGGAGCAGAGTACCGCAAAATAGACCTATGCTAGCAGCTATGCACAAGGCTGCATTGGACGCAGTGCCACAAACACTGGATTGTCGACTCTTGGAAGCGTTTTATCTGGTTGCATGAGTCACGGTTTTGTTTGTACTCGAATGATACGAGGCGATGAGTACATCGTAAAATGCATAAAGCCTGTGAGGACTGTGTTCATGGTGGTGTTCAAGCTGAAGAAGCCTCTGATGTTCTGGAAGTGTTTCACGTATCAGGAAATGAGTCCTTCGATTGAGGTTATGTCACACTTGAACCAGAAGGGCTACATTGACCTCGATGACCATATGTTGCTTTTTGTGCATCATCTCCTGAGTGAACACTAAATGTATACCCCAGTCTTCCAAGACTACAGTTGTCACATGCACAGGGCTCGAAGTGTGTCTGATTGACAGATGTGAATCCCATAGGAAATCCGCAGGACTATTTGGAGCAATGATTAAAATGTCGTTGGAGCCCTCCAGCCAATCTGGCTGAACTGTAGGCTTTGTTACTGAAAGAGTGGATGAAAATCGACATGAATTACACTGGTGGAATTGATGCCAAACAGAATTTCGGCTGTTCTTCTGTCTCACCCACACAGCATAGAATATTTTGTATATGTTACAAGTACGTGGCATTGAAACATTGAGACTTTTCAGATACGTTGTGCAATGTAACAGTAATGTTTCACAAACCTTACGGTTATGTCAAAATGTCCTCTAACGTTACATAACTTTGAAATATAACCGATACATTACAGTTAAAAGTCTTTGTAACTTCAACATACCAACTTCATGTTACTGTTACATATTTGAAAGATATTTGTAAGTTTGTTACATTACTGTTATGTATTTGAAAGATATTTGTGACATCATACTGTTAGGTGGTAATAGAGGGTTTCTGTAACAAAGGAAGCCGTCCACGTGGTGCCTAAAGGACGGATGTGGTCGGTTCATGGTCAATCATAACGTCAGTCTCAGCCATTTTTTTTTTTTTTTTTTCCTACGTGATCTTTCTGCCCATCTCTTGTTCGTCATTTTCTCTTTGTGGTCAACCATAACAGTTTGTGTGCCACGTGGTCTTACTGAACATGTTTTGTTCGCCCTTTTTTTTTTTACCTCCCCACATGGTCTCATCGATATCTTTTGTACGCCATTTTGTTTTTCCCCCATCAGGAAATTTTACGGTGTGATGTCATGATCATGGGGAAATTTTCTTTCCAAGGAAATACAAACCCTCGGGGATCACGCTAGGCTTGAACCCCTGTCCAGCGGGTTTCCAGGCAGGTGTATTATCCCACTTGACCATGAGTCGCCTCCTCTTACAGCGTTCTGTAGGAACTAACAAGAAGGCCAATGCTTTGTGAATACGTTATTTAATAGAAATGCATTACGTTTTTCACAGATAATTTTATTTCTCTGTAGGATGACTTAAATTTCTTCATGATTAATCAATGAAATGTACCTTTTAATGTGAGTTGAATTAGAGATACCTGTCTAGTAGCGTGTAGCACCACCTTTCGCCCTGATGACGGCGGCGATTCATCTCGGGATGGACTCGACAAGACACCTGAAGCGTTGGGATGCGATACAGATCCGCGACCCCTGAACAAGCTCCCACAGTTCACGAAGATTTGATGGAGGGAGGTCAGAGCCTCGAACATCTCTCTTGATGGCATCCCAGATGTGCTCGATGGGATTGAGGTCAGGTGACCTAGCTGGCCAAGGAAGCGAGGTCACATCGGTGGAGTGTTCATCCAACCATTCGGATACAATTCGGGAGCGATGGCACGGTGCATTGTCTTGTTGCAGGATGAGGTCCCCAGTGGGATGTTCACGACACACAAACGGGAGCAAATGGTCGTCCAGGATATCCCAAAAACATTGACCTGTGAGGGACGATGTCACACATACCAGGGTCCCATTTCAGTCCACGTAAACAGTCCCAAGACGAGAATGCCACCCCCACCAGCTTGAAGAGTACCCTGCTGGCAAGAAGGATCCATCACTTCATGTGGTTTGCGTCGTACTCGTATCCTGCCATCCGCATGTTCCAACGTGAATCTCGACTCATCAGTCCAGGCAACATTTTCCCACATGTCTAGGGTCCAGTGGCAATGTTCCTGCGCCCATGCTAATCTTTGCACCCTGTGATGTGCGGTCAGCAGCGGTACCCTCGTGGGATGATGGCTTCTGTACCCCATAGCGAGGAGATGGTTCTGGATGGTGTGGCTGCTTACACGTTTTTGTGCACCAGCGTTAAATTGCCGAGTGATTTCTTGCACTGTGGCCCGTCTATCCGCTGTTACAATGCGAGCTAGCCAACGATGACCCCGCTCTTCCACATGCTGTTGTCCATGGCAGTTGGCCCTTGCAGGGATGGTTTTACCGGATTCGATGTACTCACAGTGCATCCGTTCACAGTGGCTCATGAAAATCCCAAGACCTGCACGACTTCCGAGATGGAGTGACCCATTTGTCGGGCCCCGACAATTTGCCCACGATGAAATGCTCTTAGATCCTTTGTCTTACCCGCACTGCGTCCGATTCTTTCTGATTATTGTCGGATCGCTACATACATTATGTCATTTCCATTTACAGGGCCGCCCACAGCGCCACATTTGCATAATGCCAGCTGTCTCTAATTCAATTGCTCTTCAGTGTATATCTTAATCTGTTTTTTCTAAATGCTTTGCGAATACATTACTTAATAGAAATACATTTTTTTTTCCAAAGATCATTTTATTTTTCTGTAGGATGACTTAAATTTCTTCATGATTAATCAGCAAAAATGTACCTTTTAATGCATATCTTACTCTATTTTTGTTTTCTAAACTTGCATGGTCATTAAACTTCTCAATATATCAACATTATTTTTTTTTCTACCTTTACAAACTAACAACTACTTTTATTGAGACTTTTTTTTTCTGACTCAAAGGCAACAAACGTACTAAGATATTATACACTGGAGTGCAGAACTTAAGGACGGACATTAGTGTACACTAACTAGCTAACTCGAGTATGACAGTATCACCAAAGAATAATATCCCAGTAGCACATGGAACGACTACTAGAGTGTTTCAGTGAAATGGCATAAATGCAAATGCGCATCCACACCGTTGCCAAACCAAAAATTTTAAATATCGCCGGAATGTAACATCAAGGTAGCAATAATGTACAATGAAAACTATAAAACAGTAGTATCGGTAAATGCTATTTTTAACGTAACCGTAATGTACAAAGAGTTATGTTCCAAAATAGATGTTGCTGAAATGTAATTGTAAGATATCTGAAAGTGTAACGAAAATGAGAGATTGTAACATTATTGATACACATCCAAAACGTTTTGTGCTGTATGAGCTCAAGGAGGGCATTATGCACTATTAGGTGACATTCGGGTAGGGGTGACTAATTTTTTGTCCGGTAAGTTTATTTACTTGTCTTCATTCAGAAAGAGTGTGAAGAGACTGCAAATTTTCTTTGCTTCTGGTCTCTTGTAATCTGGTAGTTCTTTGCTGATATTTACTGTATGTATTAGGTTTACGATGTCTTTAGTTTAAGAAGGTAAACGAGATGTGTTTGTTTGTTTTTCTTAAAAAAGGCATGCACCTTGGGCCATTATGAAGAAAGCAGTTAGTGTGGCGCACATTTGATGAATTTACTGAAAATATTTATGTGCTCACATTAAACTTGAGAATCATACTATATTTTGAGAGTGATACATTCAGTCTAATTTTAGCTTGTTTACATGTTCATCATAAATCACATAATTGCAATAATTTTTCTTTTCCTTTTTTTAATATTTATAAATATGGAGAAAGCATACAGTAAAACACCAAAACAGAAAATACAGAATTACTTGAGGGAGGGTAGAGAGAGAGAGAGAACAATGTCAGAAAAATATGTGCAGTTGATGAAAGGAATGTACAAAGATTCCCATATGTGTGTTGAAAGTAACTTAGGGCAAATAGAAAAATTTTATTTGAGAGTTGGAGTACACCAAATATTGGCACTGAGCCCATTCCTATTCTGCATATCATAGTTTATCATACCTATGTATGTCGATGTGGTTTATCCTAATAATATTATATAGCACCAAAAAAAAAAAAAGAAAAAGAAAAAAAAGGCACTTACCTTTGTCTTTAAATTCATGCTCTTGATCATCCTGATAATTGATTTATCCATATTTTCAGGAATATTCATGTTGGGGAATAAATAAGAGGGATAAAGAGAAATAAAAAGAGCAAAAATAAAAAATTCTGGTTCAAAAGGCAGATAACAAGGTTAAAAAATTAACAGCTGCACTGTTGTCAATGTGGATGTAACATGTGACATTCTGGATGCAATTCATGTGCTTTCACTGCAGTCATTCTTGGTGGCAAATAGTGACTAAAGCTGTAGCTTTCTGTATGGGAAACAATTCCACAAGTATGGTATTGTCATTGTAAATCATGTCTACTTTAGTGATGTCATGTATAGCCTGTTTTTGTTGATGTCTGCTTTCTTTTTTTTTTTTTTTACTTCCTGGTACTTGATCACCTCTTTGGTAATTTGTTTCTGTGTGTAGGAAAATTTACAGGTTCATTAGGTTGCAGTTACATACTTTAATTTTTATCTACACATGCAGCTTTAGCTGTTAATATTTGTTATACTTTTTTTTTTATGGTGGACTATTCAGTATGTTTCTAAACATAAGACTAACAAACTTGTTAAAAATTGAAATTAAAAACAAATAAACTGGGCTGCAGTAATTGATCTGTGTTTAAATAATGGGTTTGAGCCAAAATGTTGAAAGAGTAACCATCATAAAAAAGCATAACAAAATTTTAACTGTCAACATTGTATGTATCAACAAAACTAAAGTCTGTAACTGCAATTTAATGCTCCTGTAAACTTTTCTTTTATACATACATACATATCACTAAGCTGTTCTCTGAGATTCAGAGGTTAGCTCCAAAAAGAAATACAAACTACCAGATAATTTTTACTTGCTGTTGCTGTATCAAACTTCTCCAGTTACAGTGATCTTAACATGCAACTTGAGCTTCACTGACATCCATTACACGCCGTACCCAAGATCTTCTATACTTCATACTCGTAATCTTTTTCTCATGCAGACACTCCTGAATCTGATCCTCCCATAACTTCCTTGGCTTTCCTCTACCTTTCCTTCCTGCCACTTGGGCTAAAGAGATTTTCTTAGTAAGCTCTCATCACTCATACTTTCAACATGGCCAAACCACCAAAGCATATTAGTCTCCACCTTGCTAACAACATTGTGCTTCACATCACACAACTACAACACATATTCATTCCTCACACAATCAGAATGTGTCTTGCCACAAATCCTTCGTAAGTAACTCATTTCTCCAGCATACAAATGACTTCTATGTTTCTTCTGTAAATTTTTCTTTTGCACAGAAAAAAATTACTGAAGAACTGAAAAGAACTAGGAACACCATCAAGGCTGTCTCAGTGGCTGAGTGGTCAGTAATCCAAGTCAGTGTTGGATGAGGTGTGTGTGTGTGTGTTTTTGTTTGGTCTCACATTCATGGTCTGTCTCATTCCTAGAACCAGTAACCCTAAAATAGGGATGAGTGACTCCCTATAGCACCTTTAGATGCTCACAGGAGTTGACAAACCTTGAAACAAAGGTGAAGAGGGAGACAATGAAAATCAGACCATGGGTCATGACAGTGAAGTAGACATGAACTATGATGCCAATAGCCAATAACTCATGTGTGAATTCATTCTCCCTGAAAAATGAAATGCTAAAGCATAAAGCCACCATTTCTGTTGAGTATCCTTGCAGTGAAGGCAGGGAAAATGCATCCATATTTTGAATATGACATTCATGTTGACTAAAGCAAAGGTTTCAACCTGCTTTTTAAACGTTTATTGTTGAACTTTCACTGTTATTCTCTTGATTCCCGTGATTTATTTCTGGCACAAACATAATGTGAAAGTTCATGCACATGTATCAGCGACGAAGTTAAAAAATGCTGTATGAAATCTCTATCTGGAATGTTCCAAATATTGGCAATGTTCCAGAGCAATAATAAACAAGTTAGTAAAATCATGCAATGCATTGATTATGATACGCTTTCCAACATACCAGAAATTATTACTCAAGTTATGAGGATAATGGCTGTGGAATAAATCTCGCTCCTGTGTCCTGACCTTTGACCCCATTTCGATGATATTCAACAGAACCGGTTCAGTACACCTCAAGAATAACATACTAAAGTTTTGTCGCAATAGAAGCAGTTTTACGCAAGTTATGAGAATAATGGCTGTGGAATAAATCTTGCTTTTGTGAAATGACCTTTGACCCCATTTCGTTGATATTCAACAGAACCGGTTCACTATACCTCCGGAACAACATGATAACGTTTTGTCGCAATCGAAACATTTTTTGGTAAGTTATGATGCACAAGGGCAATGGAATGAATCCCACTCCAGTGTCCTGACCTTTGACCCCATTTCGCCCATTTTCAATAGGGTTCGTCCCCAGGTGGTTCCTTACCAAATACTAAAATTTCATCGAAATCGAACCATTTTTACGCAAGTTATGACGCATAAGGGCAATGGAATAAATACCGCTTTTATGCCCTGCCTGACCTTTGACCCCATTTGCCCATTTTCAATAGGGTTTGTGCCCAGTGGTTCCCTACCACATACTAAAATTTCATCGAAATCAAACCGTTTTTACGTAAGTTATGACGCATAAGGGCAATGGAATAAGTCCCGCTCTTATGCCCTGCCTGACCTTTGACCCCAATATGCCAATTTTCAATAGGGTTCGTGCCGAGGTAGTTCCCTACCACATACTGAAATTTCATAGAAATCGAACCATATTTCCGCATGTTATGACGCATAAAAGCAATGAAATGAATCCCGCTCTTATGGCGTAACCTTTGACCCCACTTCACCCATTTTCAATAGGGTTCATCCCCTGGTGGTCCCCTACCACATACTAAAATTTAATCGAAATCGAACCATATTTACGCAAGTTATGACGCATAAGGTCAATTGAATGGATCCTGCTCTTATGGCGTGACCTTTGACCCCACTTCACCCATTTTCAATAGGGTTCGTCCCCTGGTGGTCCCCTACCACATACTAAAATTTCATCGAAATCGAACCATTTTTACGTGAGTTATCGTGCTGAGAGACAGACGGACGGAAAAAGCTGGAGCATATATGCTTCTTCAACCTACGGTTGGAAAGCGTAAAAAAAGGGAAAAATAGTACTGAGTAATGCAAGGTGCTGGCAATCCTCAATTACTTAGTGCCTTAAAATATGGAGCCAAAATCCATAGTGCTAAAATATTTAGACAGTTTCCAAATGTGAATTTATTATATAAAAAAAAATAATGATGTATTTTTTAAAGATTTTCATCATCAAAATGTCAAACATAATGTTTTCTTAACAAAGCAGGAATACCGGAAAGCATCACCTTTCTCCACTTTCTGTGCTAGCTGAGCATTTTTAGCAATTTGTATCCTAGTTGCAGGAGGATCATTTTTTCAACATTTATATTTATTTAATTATGGTTTGCTCTCTAGTTGGACATAGTAACTTATAGTAAAAAGAAAAAAGATGCATGCAAAACATCATTATCTAGTGAAAATTCTACATATTTTTAATGCTACTTTTAATTTCAATTGCAAATATTTTGAAAAACAAAAATGGTTATGTGTATGCTAGTCACCTGTAGTTTTTTTGTTGTTTTCTTTTAATTTGTCATGCAGTTTTGCTAGTCAGATGGTTTGGAAGTTTTCGTGTAGCACATGCTCTGCTTAAACATGACAAGAGTGTTCCCACTGAAGTAGCAGTTCATTGGACATACTAGGCACTTAATTGGGGAACTTTAGACAGACTTGATAGCTCTGTAATAATTTGCAAGGTAATGCATTTTTGTTATAAATACTGTTATTGGAATTCTTTGCAATTAATTTATGTTTCCACAACATTTCATTTCAGAGTCCAGATGGGAAATATTTAGCTAGTGGTGCCATTGATGGAATTATTAAAGTTTTTGACATTGCAACAGGAAAGCTGGTCCACACGTTAGAAGGCAAGTCCTTATTAAAAATGTAAAAACATGTTTAACCATTGGGTGTTTGTTGACTAGATTTTACATTTATAAATGAACCTCATTTGAATCTTTGTAAAGCCTGCATATATATATGTATGTGTCTAAATATATATGTATACGCTGAGAAGCCAGTTTATTAGATACACCTACCTAGTAATGTTTCATGCCAATAGGTACACCTACCTATTGGCATGAAACATACCAGATGCTACAGGTGTTGTGCAGGAATGTTGTACCAGAATGGAAATAATTGAGTTGTGCAGTTGCAGCATGTTGGAAGGTGACACAGCATTGTAGTCAACATCTCATTCCACTACACCCCAGAAGTACATGATGAGTTTTAAATCTGAGGATTATGCTGGCCCTTTAAATGTGGAAAACTTGTTGGCATGTTACTAAAACTGTATAATGATGAAACAAGCCTTGTGACCAGATGTGCATTATTCTGCTGAATGCATCTATCTGCTTGAGAATTGGTGTTTGTATCTGCTTGAGAATTATTCTGCTGAATTGGTGTTTGTAGGGCTACACTAACCAAATTTTTGCATTACGTATGATGATGAAAACGTATCTGTCTGTTGGTAAGAAAGTTTTTGCTGCCTTCATGGATAAATCTGATGACCAAGTAAACAAGATACTTTTGTGAAAGATATTGAATAAATATGGTATAACTGGAAATCTGCTTAATAGTGTGAAAACTGTGCATGCTGGCGATAGAGGCTGTGTACGAGTGAACTGTGTTTTATTGGTTCTCTACTGGTGCAGGAGTCAGACAAGGTTGTGTAATGTCACCATGGCTGTTTAATATACAAAGGCCATCCCATAAAAACTGAGAGTAATTTTTTTGAGTTGGCAACAGTGCAGTGTGGGAAAATAACCATGCAGACGACTAACTGAATTAAGGAAGTGTCTGTAGCAACAGTTATTAGCCATGGCAGATGATTCTGGTTTTGTTATTGCACAGTTGTTTAAAGTACGTCTGCATTTCGCCATACAGCTATGGAGGTGAGTGATTCAGAGTTAAGAAGTGAAATGCATCGTGCCATAAAATTTTGCTATCATTTGGGTAAAACGGCTGCAGAAGCTGTTGATTTAATGGAAAAAGCTTACAGAGTTAAATGTTTAGGTGAGTCAACGATTTTTAGATGGAACCATGATTTCAAAAAAGGGCGTTTATCGGCAGAACTCGCTCCTAGGCCTGGTCGACCTGAAAGTGTTGTTACGGAGCGTATTTTTAACACTGTTTGGGCAATCCTGCAGGAAGATCGACGTGTGAGAACATTGCAACATCAACTAATATTTCAAAAACATCAGCATTCCACATTCTGTGTGGCAAATTACTGTTGCATTGTGTGTTCCAGATGGGTACCCCATCACCTGACGATTGAACAATTGTCAGCCAGAGTTCAGGTGTTTGTATCATGAGTAGAAACAAATGATTGCAAAGGAAGGGGCCACTGTTTCAACCCCCTCACGAAGCATGCAATGAGTGTCTGGAAACAAACAGGCTCGCCTCCTCCGAAAAAAATCCGCCAAACCAAATCAGCTGGGAAGGTGATGATGATAATTTTCTTTGATCATAAAGGTGTAATTAACCAGCATGCCGTTCCTCCACAAATTACTGGCAGTGCTGATCATTACATTTCAGTCTTGAAGCATCTGCGACGACACATATCGATTAAGCGATCAGAACTGGCGGGCAAGGGGACCCTACACTATGATAACGCCCCTCCCATATGTGGCTGCTTGTGTTCAACAGTTTCTTGCGAAATGCAGTATTGAAATTATGCTACAGCCTGCCTACATACAGTCCCTAACCCTGCCCTGTGCGATTTCTGGTTGTTTCCAACAATGAAGGAGAAGTTCTGTGGCGCAACATTAAACACAGATGCTGACTTTATTCAAGCTGTACAGGGGTTGCTAAAGCAGCTTCCACAAAATGCCTTCACCACATGCTTTGAAAAGGGGACTGAACGATGGGACCGTTGCATATCATCCGAGGGAAGATACTTTGAGAAAGGATAACATATATTTTGCTGTACCTATATTTCTTCATTTTGTGTAATTTTACTCTCAGTTTTTATGGAACAGCTGTTGTATTTATGGATGCGTGATGCCAAAATGGACAATACTGGTTTATGCTTCAGTAATATCCACGTGTGCAGATTGCTGTATTCTGACAACCCAGTCCTGTTGGCAAGGAGCAAAAGAGAGTTGCAGGGTATGTTGTCTCGGATGTTCAAAGTTTGTATGAAATTAAAACCGAGTATAAATAAGGGAAAAATCAAAGTTACGGTTTTTGAGTGAGGAACTGTTAGTACTGAATGCAAGATCAGTCTAAATAGCCCAGAGATAGACCAGGTGAATGAATTTGTATATTTAGGAAGTGTGTTTGACAGAGAAAATAAATTAGATGGTCAAATTAGTAGGTCAGTGAATTCATCTTTGAAAGTCATAGCTGCTTTAAGAAGATTTCATAGGAATGATGGGTTCTCAAAAAGTCTTGACCGCAGTGAAACCTGGATATTGTAGAAGAGACATAGGAGTTGTTTCTGAGTTGGAGAGATGCATTACTTATGGAGGGTTTGTGGCAAGGTATTCTCCTGTCATGTGAGAAATGAAGATGTGTTGTAAGTGTGATGTGAGGCAAAATATTGTTTGTAAGGTGGAGATTAATATTCTTAGGTGGTTTAGGCATTTTAAAAGAATAAGTGATCAGATGCGTATTAAGAGAATTTACTCAGCCCAAGTGGCAGGAAATGAAGGTCAAAAAAATCATGGGAGGACCAGATTCAGGAATGTCTGCATGAGAAAAAGATTACGAGTATGAAGTACAAAGGTCTTGTGGGAGACGTGATGGATATCTGTGGAGCTCGAGCTGTGTGCCGAGATGGTAGTAAAAGGAGACGTTTGATACATCAACAGTATGTAAAATTTAGTTACATATTGTTTATCCATCAGTTTTTAATGTTGATCTGGTGGATAAACTTTCTTTGAGCAGCTAACCTCTGAATCTCAAAGAACACATTAGTGATATGAATGTATCAGGGGCCTAATGCATACAGGAAAACATTCCCTATACTTGCACACCATCATCCTGTACTGTTGACACCGCCGCCCCGGTGGCGCAGTGGTCTAAGGCGACGGCCTCTGATCATTCGTCCGAAAGGGGTCCGGGTTCGAATCCCGGTCAGGCATGGATGTTGTGTTTGTCTTACGGCACTGGCTCTCTCCCTTCCCTGGAACCAGTGACCCTAAATTAGGGACGGGCGACTGCTTATAGCCCATTGAGTTGCTCACGGCGGTCGTTAAACCTCCAACCCCCCCAAAAAAAAAACCCAAAAAAACTGTTGACACCCCACAGGATGGCTCCATGGCCTCATGTTACTCGTGCCAAATTCAGGTGCTGCCATCTGCATGATGTAAGGCAAATCCTTATTTGTTTGTCCAGACTATGTTTTTCCAGTCATCAATGGTCCAGTGTCTATGCTCCCATGCCCAGTGCAGGTGCACTTTTGTGTTATGCACTGACATCAGCACTTGACATAGTCATTGGCTGTGGTAGCCCATTTGCAACATGATCTGATATATGCTGTGCATTCAGAGATGACCCTTGGCTCACCAGTGTTGAATCCTGCAGTGATTTGACTGGTTAAGGCCCATCTGTTTGCTTGTATGATTCTTGCCAGTCCCCTCTGATCCACAAGCTGTTTTCATCCACATGTTTGCCAAGTGCTGAAAGTTTTTTGCATGTTGTATTATTCACGGTGAATCTTTGCTACAGTTGTGCATGAAAAGCCCAGGAGGATGTCCACTTGGTAGATTCTTAAACCGCCAAGCATGACAGCCTCTGAGATATCATTTCCATAGGCACATGGAATATTAGTACAATACAACATGGGCAATAAGATGTGGGCTTGATAATTGGGTGCATTTACTTTTGCATTAGAAGCGGTTCAACATATGGAGTGTTTGCTATAGTACCTGTAGTCTGATTCTGACCAAAAGCCCATTTGGCATTTTATTGCTGTGTTTGCAGAACTAGACAGAATGCTCTCTGGTGTTATAGTTTCAATAGAATGTGTCTCTTTAATTAACACAATTTGATAGCTTGACATCATTTGCGCCTCATTCCGAAATAACATGTTTACATGGGTCATAACAAAAGTTCTGCACACTGTCCATTTTTGAGAAAAGTGTAATTTAACGGAGAAAACTTACCTTATTGCTGTTCAATTTACTCCCCTCCGCTGCTAACAACAGCTTGCCAGCGGTGAGATCGGTTCTGGATGCCCCGAAGTACGCCATTTTTGTTCAGTCGTCGAATTACTCTGGTCATGTCCAATGACAGTTCATCCAGCGATTCGTAGCGGATGCCACGGAGCCGATTTTTTAATTTTAGGAAAAGTTCAAAGTCGGATGGACTGAGATCAGGGTTGTATGGTGAGTGGGATGAAGTCCCCATACCGACGCTGCACCATAACACAACGCATTTTCATGCAGCAAGATCGCTCCCGCTTCCAACAAGTTGGGGTGATTTTGACGAATTTTCGGTCTTAACTTTGTCCTCAGAAAGAAATTGTGCTTCCATCAAGAGATCCTTCCCCACAAACTTCTTGCAAGGCAGTGTGGATCTGTGTCAGAGTTTTTCCCTGCTGAGTTTCTATTTTCACGTATGAGTGCTGGTCTAACCCGGTGACTCAACTTGAGGAGCTGCATGCTTCAATTTCCAAACCCTCCCACGTCCACACAGCAAAGGATAGCACGTTGTTGTGACGCCACTGTGTTGCTAAGAGTGTGACCTTGACATGACTCAATTATTTTTCTGATTGCAGCACCCACTTCCGTTTTAGATTAACGTATGCAGAACTTTTATGACCCCCGTATCACTAAACTGTACTCTGATATTCAGAGGTTAGCTCCTCAATGCAAGATTGCCTGCAAAATGAAGTTAGCAGTGATCTTAGGTTTTATTTTCTGTTGATGGAATGGTAGAAATTTGGAAAAAAACTTTCCTGGTCTGGAAATGACACCAATATTAATGCATTTAATATGCACACTGTTAATTTTATTGTTATTCTTCAAGGCAGACTACACTGAAGCATAAACTGTAGTCTCAAATTAGCTAAATAAGAGGGAATAAATACAAAGAAATAATTTTGTGCATTGATTACAATTTGTATGCAAATTAATGAACATGAAAATTACATTTTAAGCCTGGATGACACAGTGATTGACCAGGTGAGTGAGTTTTTGTATTTATGAAGCATGTTTGACAGAGAGAACAAATTGGATGGTGAAATTAGTAGGTGAGTGAATTCTTCATTGAAAGTCATGGCTGCTCTGGGAAGTTTTCATAGTAATGATAGGTTCTGAAGAGAGTCCCGCATGGCTTTGTATGAAAGTGTAATTGTTCCATCTCTGATGTATGGCAGTGAAACCTGGGTACTACAGAAGAAACATAGAAGTTGTTTGTGTGCTTGAAAAATGCAGTACTTAAGGGGGTTTGTGGCAAGACATGTTCTGATTGTGTGAGGAATGAAGATGTGTTGCAGTTGTGTGATGTGAAGCAAAATGTTGTTAGCAAGGTGGAGACTAATATGTTTCGGTGGTTTGGCCATGTTGAAAAAAATAAGTGATGAAAAGCTTACTAAGAAAATCTTTTTAGCCCAAGTGGCAGGAAGAAAAGACAGAGGAAGGCCAAGGAAGTCGTGGGAGGATCAGATTCAGGAGTGTCTGCATGAGAAAAAAATTATGAGTATGAAGTATAGAAAATCTTGTGTACGGCGTGTGATGGATGTCAGTGGAGCCCGAGTTGTATGTCAAGTTCGCTATAAATGGAGAAGTTTGATATGGCAAAAGCAAGTAAAAATTATCTGGTAGTTTGTGTTTCTTTGTGGAGCTAACCTCTGAATCTCAGAGAACAGCTTAGTGATATGTATGTATGCCTGAAAATTGCATTTACTTTATTTAGTATTTTGACAGGTGTTAGGTTTAGTAGCAACTTTTTTATCTTTTTACCTGACACTGCAGGAAGTGGATCATATTGTGAAATATCTGGAATAACCGTCATTAAGTTTGAAACAGTTTCAGTGTTTAAGTTTGTTCTTCTGGTCTGTTTTGATTTCCCTCATATTTCTGAGCCCCTGTTCACACTCGACTGATGTGCAAAGAATAAAACATAAAACTTCAATCACAGCCAACATATTTCCATTCCCAATATGATACTGTCAATTTCTTTCATTCCAGTGCAGTTTGTCAAGTTCTACTTTGCAACAATGCAGTGGCTTTTTAAGGAACTCAACTTCTATACCAGCTTTTTTGAATTTCTGCAGTGTGTCATTACATTCATCAGTCAGTCATTGCCCTGGTTTCTTCCTTCCCAAGCTCACTGGGCATGGTTTCAGTGGCCGTTCAGACAAGCATACTACTCATTGCAATTAAAGTTGCACTAATGCCATAATGCCTAGCTTATAATTGCTTTATTATTTACTCAACAAACTGGGGGGAATGATGTTCACTATCCTGCTCTTTCAGATTTGTATGACATTTTGATTTTGACCCTAGAACACATTCTTTTTCTAATTTTCCCAGGGTCTTCTTTCAGGCCATTGAAAGTTTCCATAACTGTACATACAGAAGTGTATCCATGAAACAAAGCTGTATGTTGGGGTTGTTAAGGTTAGCAAAACTTTTTGTTGACAGCAGAACACATCTGATAATTCTACTGCCGTGCAAATGAATATATTTGATATCATGCGTTTTAGTAGTTCATGAGCAACGGATGCAGATTGTGTTTTGGCTGACAAATGACAGTTTTCCAGTTGTAATTTCAGAGCATCAAAAATGGCCCTAAAATTATTCACTGCTATTTCCAAATGTGGTATCCATCAGGTTCAGTGGTCTTACCTGAAAAATTTACTGGTTCATTGAACCACGGTCATTTTGAATTTGGTGGTCCATTTCGATTTTTAGTGGTCTCAGATCAGCAGACCACCAAAGAATTCAAATGCTGTGATTTGTCAGACGTCTTCATTTACTGTGATCTTGGCACACCACTTTAGCTTCACACACACTCATCACACAACTCACACATCAGTTTCTATGTATCATACTTTTTTTTTCTTTCTTGCAGGTATTCCTGAATCTGTTCCTCCCATGATTCTCTCAGCCTTTCTCCCTCTACCATTCCTTCCTTCCAGTTGGCCTGAATAAATTCTCTTAGTTAGTATCTCATTGCTCTTGTGAAATGACTATTAAAGGTGGACTCACTCTTTTATTAATTTATTTTCTTTGTCAAACATGTTTCCTAAATTCACAAACTCATTCACTTGGTCTTATTTTGTACCATTTAGACCAATTTTGCCTTCAGTACTAACAGTTCCTCACTCAAAAACAAGGTTTTGGTTTTTCCCTTACTTATACTTAGTTCAAGTTTCATACAAACTTATACGTCTGAGACAACATACTGTACTCACTTTTGCTCTCAGACAACAGGACTGTCATGAGTGCACAGCAATCTGCACACATGGAAATTCCCAAGACATAAACTAGTATTGTGTCAACATAAACTAGTACTTTATGCATCCCTAGCTATACTTAACAGGTATATCACCTGCTAGATAGTCCTCACAGCGGTGTCTACCATTCGCTTTTCTCAGGGTAATTTGTTGTGTCATGTAGCACTTGCGAATTTGGGAAATGATGTGGTAGAAATCTGATTTCAACACATTTTTTTGTTATTAATTCCTTTTTTTTTTTTTTATGTGGGTTCTGTCCTGTGTGTGTTATTATTTAAAATATCAATCAATAACAGCAGCAGCATACATTTTAATTTTTTGTGGCTGGTTCTCAATTTTCTAAAAATATGTTCCAGCTGAAATGTGTTGGTTCATGCACTTCATGAGCAATTAAGTGTTTTCTTCCATGGTCTACTTTAGACAATGTAAAAACCATTTAAAAACCTGAAATTTTTTAAAGAAATATGCTTAAAACGTGTTTAAAAAAAGATTTATCTTTCATGGCAAGCTGTAACAACAAGGTTATCCTTACATTTTTTGAACTCACCAAATTCTTTCATCAGAGTGTTGTACCTTTCCTCAGAGGGCTGCATATCTGTAGTACTGTTTTCATAGTAAAGTTGTTGATCTGGAATAAATCTCATTATATTCAGCAAGCTCATTTTATGTACTAAATATTTATTAACCACATCTTTCAAATGTTGTGCAGTAAATTTTGTTACTGAAAATATGAATCTAATGGGCTTTTAGTTAGGCTTTCCATGCATAAAAACGATGTTTGAAATTCAAATGTGTTGTGTTTCTTGTATTCTAAATAAATAGGGTTTCCCCCCCCCCTTTTCTTTTTAGGTCATGCTATGCCCATACGTTCTTTAGCATTTTCCAAAGATTCACAACTGCTTCTAACTGCATCAGATGATTGTCATATAAAAATATATAATGTGTAAGTATTTTTGTTCTTTTTTTTTTTTTTTTTTCATGAACTGAGACATTGCATGTGTTTGTTTCATGTTTTGTTACTTTTTATCATGTTTTACTGTACATTAAGTGGTAGGTGAGTGAATTCATCTTTGAAAGTCATAGCTGCTTTAAGGGAATTTCACAGGAATGATGGTTTCTCAAGAGAGTCCCAAATGGCTGTATATGGAAGTGTAATTGTTTCACACTGTGGTGTACTGTAGTGAAACCTGGGCACTGCAGAAGAGACAGGGCAGTTATTCACTTGCTGGAAAGATGCGTTTTTCACAGGAGGTTTGTGGTAGAGGTGGGGTTAACTATGAGAAAATCACCATTGAGGACAGCTGTGATGGAGCTGTAAGAATCTGTCACTGTCTCACTCGTAACAATGACAAAATCACTGTTACAATCAGCTTGCGTTGAATTCATTGTTAACAAGCAAAAACACAACAAAGGCCAAAACAAAAACTGTCTTAAATGTGGAGAAAAAGGGAAGACTGCAAGAAAGCTCACATCATTAGTGACCTCTATAATGTTTCAACAAAAAAAAAATTGTTTAGATATAGTGACGTGGCAACTGAAACTATGATGTAACTGTGATTTTGGACTCCAAGCTGTGCTCAAATGCAGCTAACGGTGACATTTTTATCAGTGAATTTGGAACTGTTACTTTTTGGCACTAGTCATAACGATGACAAATTAACAGCGATATGATTTTCGATCCATATCTAGTTTGTGGCCGGTAATTTCTGAACACGTGAGGAACAAAGGTGCTGCAGACGTGTAATGTGAAGCAACAGCTCAAAAAATGTGTTGTGGGCTGAAAACGTAAATATCATTTGTATTAACTGAAAGAAATGCTTTAGAACTCTATGCATATTGAAAGACCAGAGAATTCAGTATGAATTTGCAAACTATCCTATGTCACATCCAAAATAAAAGCAAAAAACTTTAAATACTAGTTTAAAAAATGTACTCACTTGAAATCATATGCGATGTAGAAGTCTTTGTAGGTGGCATTTCTCGTATATAGACGTTTCACTGGGTCACATCTGGCATCCCAGCCATGCGACAATTTTGACATATTGTCAAAATTGGCCCATGGTGGTAGTGCCAGGCGTCCTGAAATGATTTACAATCACATGAGGCTTAACTTCCCACAACTTGTAGAAACTGTGCCTATTCCTCAGGGCCCAGGTAAAAATGGGTGGCTGGTTGAAACTTACTAATCCGCTGAAATTGTTGTATGGTGGGAGTGCCAGGTATTTGAGACTATTTACAATCCCGTGAGGCTTAACTTCTCGCAATTTATAGAAACTGTGCTACATCAGGTTGAGAGTGAGAGGATCAAGGGTGGATAAAAACAATCACTGGAGATTGTGAAAGGATTAAACATATTAAAAAATATTAAAAAGGTGGTCATTCACAGCTAGATGTCAAAAGTTGGCTGTCACACTGCATGTATTAAAGGGACATTGTGAAATCACTAAAAAAAACCTCCAAATGAAAGTTAAAACTCAGCCCAGGTCTTGTAGGCCACCCCGGTGGTGCAGTGGTCTAAGCAATGGCTTCAGATCATTCATCCGAGATGGTTCCGGGTTCGAATCCCAGTGAGGCATGGATGTTGTGTGAGAACAAACAGAAATCTTCCACAATATGTGGTGTGTCTGTTGATCTTAGGTTTAGGGTGTTTAAATTCATAAATTAACTTTTTGATATTGAAGCTCTGTACCCTTTGGGTGCAGAGGTTCTACTCTCAAAAAGTTAATTTATGATTTTAAACAAAACTGGAAGTTCTTGATAATAATTGAAGCTCTGTACCCAAATGGTACAGAACTTCAACTATCAAAAAGTTAATATGTTATGAATTTAAACACCCTAAACCTAAGATCAACAGACACACCACATATTGTGGAAGATTTTTGTTTATTCCACATATTAATACTGTTTTGAAAAAGGAATGTTCATGCGAGAATGAGGATTTTGGTATTTCAGTCGTTACATACAACAATATTCTAAACAATAAAGAACCAAACAAATTACTTTATAAATCTGGAGTTTATAAAATTCTTATTCAATTCAGAAATAGTTCTGATAACCAAAAGAAATTTTATGTTGGTAGTACAAAAAATAAATTGAGATATAGACTGTGCCAACACATTAACAATTGGTATAGGAATGAAAAAAATACCTCACTTATAGATTTTTGTAGTAATAATCAAGCTGAACCAGATTTTGAAAACATTAACATCATATGATTATGTAAACATTGACTTTGAAGAACTTGTGATATGCTGAGGCTATGATTGTTGAGAAGACTAGCGAATCTAATTGCAATAGAAATAATGGTATTGACCGCCCCCTACCCTTGAAATTACTAATAATTGAAGAACAGAACAGATCAACTACGAATAAGAAACAGAAGATTATAAAAGGAAAAATACCAATCATGTAATTATTTCACAACATACATGAACTATATTTTCGAATGATGTACCAACAAAACATGACACGTGATGAGATGTGCATACAATGGATCACTTTGCCACTGTTCATGTAGAGGAATGGTGTTTTCTGGAGCTTTGGCCTGATGATGGTGCAAGATGAGACCAAAATGAATAGCAGCTACAAAATCTGGGCCGAGTTTTAACTTTTGTTTAGTTATTTTTTTAGCGAGACAATTTTGACTTATTGTGAAAGTTTCAAGCAGCCACCCACATTACCCGTGCCCGGTGAACAGTTCAGTCTGTACACAGGAAATGCCACCTACAAAGACATCCACATCTCATATGATTTCAAGTGAGTACATGTTTTAATCTAATACTTAAAAGACTTGCTTTTATTTTGGATGTGACGTGGCACATTCTGTGAAATACTCCAGTCTTTCAACATGCATAGAGTTCTCTAAAGCACTACACATGTGTATGTCGATTTCAGTTGCAAATGATATTTATGAAGTGAAATGTTGGCAGAGTGGAAACAAGTTTGTGCAGCACTTTTGCTTCACTTTTATAATTTGTATTTGTGTATGATGTGTGACTTTTCACATAAAACTTTCCTCAGTGCTAAGTATCAAAGAGGAACTGTACCGAGTATTTACCTTCATTCATTATCATACCAAACCTGTATTCCCCGAGATAATTGTTCAGATGAGCATGCAGGGTTCCCATGGCCATTATAAATCCTTAAAAGTCCTTAAAAAGTGCTTAATTTTTCTAGGATGCTTAAAAGTCCTTAATTTTTCTCAGGAAATTTCCCAAAGTGCTGAAAAAGTACTTATTTTTTTCATAACTGCCTGCATAAAATGTTGATATTACAATGTAGTCAGAGTTGCCAACTACCACGGATTATCCATAGTTTTTATGAAGTTTTAGGTGTAACTACGGTAATGCTGAAAAAACTACGGAATTTTTGCTGTTTATTTGCTTTTGAAAAAAACTGCAGATATTTGTGTTTTATTCACTTTTTAAAAAGCTACAGATTTTTGCCCCTTTTTTATTCGTTTAAGTTTCATTGTTGCAGTATAGAAAGCCAGTTACACTGGATATTTTTCCCAGTTCCGGAGTTTGTAGAGGGCCGAGGGGGGAAGGATGTCTGAGTGAAAGATCCAGGAAGTTTTTTGGAGTGGGGATGACAGGAATCATGTGCATTGGATGGTTCAGCAGATGACTGGTTCTGTTCCCCAGAGCAAGATAAAATCTCTCCCTTTGTCTTTGGCAATCAGCCAATGAAAATGTCCCACCAGAGCACCAGCAGCTGCATTTGTTTGCTTCTTTTCAAAGTTAATTGTTCTGTGCGTCGTTGGTCTTTGCTCCCATCATGTTTTTCTTGTTCCAATTTACTTGCAGTAGCATCGGATAAATCGCCAGCTTTCTCTACCGATATTCTTGGATCTAACAAGCAAAAAAGTTGTCAAAAATTCAAGGAGAGTTATTCGCAAGAATTTCCATATCTAAAATCATCTCGGGTATCCGAAAACCATGGGTTTTGTTGCCTGTGTGGTGTTTATTTTTCAGTTGCACACGTAGGAAAAGATGATATCCAAAAGAGGCCACTTGAGGTACGAAGCATTTAGAGTTTCTGCCTGTTTGGCAGACATGTTTGCTGCTTGAAAATGGTGACTTGTGTCACCAAAAGTGCACTTGCAGAAAGAGCAGTATGGAAGCAAGTTTGAAGTCAATGTTTCCTGTGGTATTGTTTTTTATTGTGCTTTTATCATTCAAGTATTTAATCTTCCTATTTTTAATATGCTAATGAATATTTTAAAGCAAAATTTCACTTTTTTAACATTATAAATATCAATATTTTAATCTCAATTATAATTTTATCATGTTTCTAAGGTAATGTTGACTTTGTGTTTAAAATACACACGGTATATGTATGTGCATTTGTTATAGGTAAATTAAAAAGTATAACTGTGTCATGCTATTGGATCTGTTTTTACCTGATATTTCTTTTACAACTGTTCGACAAAGAGTGTCAGGTTATGATTAATGTCTTTTTAATGATAACTTCAATATAGCATTGCATGCAATGCTTACTGTTATGTTGACCACTGTCTTCACTAAAACTCACATGTTATTAAAATATCATTATTAGCACATAGGTGCAGATAATGATATTTGCCTTTTGTGTGTTTATAAAGAATTAGTGCTTCAGGGGATTCACTTCCCATTGATTTTTATCACATGTTATTGTACATTAATGGGGACAAAATTTGTGTAAAACAATTTTGTTGATTTCATTAAGCCTGTGTGATTGGAGTATGTTGTCTGTATTCAAAGAGACTTTTATTTGTCTATTTCCAAATATTGTTATTTATAATAATAGCTAACAGGTGAGGTCACTTACGGGGGTTCTAACAAAAGTTCTTCACACTGTCCATTTTTGAGAAAAGTGTGAAGTAATGGAGAAAACTTACTTTATTGCCACGCAATGTACTCCCCTCTGCTGCTAATGACAGCTTGTTAATGGTGAGGTAGGTCCTGGATGCCACATAGTATGCCATCTTTGTTCAGTTGTCATATTACTCGGGTCACGTCTGATGACAGTTCATCCAGCGATTCATACCTGATGCCACAGAGCCGATTTTTTAACTTTGGGAAAAGATCAAAATCTGGTGGACTGAGATCAGGGATTTATGGTGGGTGGGATAAAGTTTCCCAAGGCCATATTTCGACTGAAGTCCCCATACCGATGCTGCACCATGGCATGATGTGTTGTCATGCAGCAAGATCGCTCTCACTTCCAACAAGTTGGGGTGATTTTGACTAATTTTTGGTCTCAACTTTGTCCTCAGAAAGTCATGATAATATTGTGCATTGACATTTTGCCTTACCAGCACTCAATCAGAGACCACAACACGCTGGACATCATACAAAAAATCGTCATTTGCTTCACTTTGGATTTTTGCTGGCGGCACTTTGAGGGGCGTGGAGAACTTGGATGCCTCCATTCCGCTGATTGTAACTTCAGTTCTGGCTCAAAATTCAAGTCTCATGAATTGCGACAATTCTGTTCAGTAAGGTGTTGTACTCCCTTTCGAACCTGTGGACGTGATCCTGTGCGATGCTCACTCTGGTTGCCTTCTGCTCAGGGGCGAGTTTCTTCTTCCCATTGAGTTGGTCAAAATCTGATGAACAGGCACGATGGACAAATTTGCCTGAGGAGCAATATCCTCCGATTTCAAATGGCGATTCTCTTCAAGAAGCTTTGCAACAATGGTTACAGATGTTTTGTCTGTCGCCGTTTGAGGTTGGCCTGAGCGGCGATCATCTTCAATGCTGTTTCAGCCCTCCCGAAAGCACAATGCCCGGCGAAAAATTGTGCTTCGATCAAGAGTTCCTTCCCCATAAACTTCTTGCAAGGCAGTGTGGATCTGTGTCCGAGTTTTTCCTCACAGAGTTTCTATTTTCACATACGAGTGCTGGTCTAATGCTGTGACTCGACCTGAGGAGCTGAACGCTTCCATTTCCAAACCCTCCACTTCCATACAGCAGATGATAGCACGTCATTCTGACACTACTGTGTTGCTGAGAGTCTGACCTTGACATGATGCCATCATTTTCCCAATTGCATCATCCGCTTTCGTTTTAGATTAACGTGTGAAGAACTTTTGTTATGACCCTTGTATGATAGTCAATTAATTCATGGTTCCCATCAGCTTGGTCTTGGTAACAATTCTTAAGTTTCAAAGCCTTGCTCTTCCAATACATCAGTCTTGGAGCTGCTTTAGGTATCCAATGCCAAGTGGTAAAAAAGTGCATAAACATCATCTTCATAAAGAGTTCAAAAAGTGTACTTTAAATTGTGAGTCATGCACTGTCTCGAACATTTTCCTGTTGAACATTAACTTGGTCATCATTCCAGAAGAACCTTAACAAGTGTGTGTTAGACTGAAATCTGTGATTTTATTTATTTCATCCTTCCACTGCTTTCAGTGCACTTTTGCTTGCAAAATCATATTAATTTAGCTTCCCTAACGTAACAGTCTTTTTGGCAGTTTTAAAAGCTGTGGAATTCGAGCATGCTTGCAAAAAATTTTCATATATTTTTGTAATTTCATATTCAACTGTTTTTATCATCTAATTTTTTTATCACTTCACATTACATTTCTTTAATGTACTTCATCCTGTAGATATATTCATGATTCAGCATATATTTTAAGTTTAAATAAAAAATATGAAATGTAACAATTCTGCATATAACACAATTCTTACAAAAAGTATCCTATATTGTCTTTGCAGTCAACATGCCAACTTAGTGGCAACATTGTCTGGCCATGGATCCTGGGTGTTGCACGTGGACTTTTCTCCTGATAACACGCATTTTGTTTCAAGGTATGCTCACATTATATTATGTAATGCCAAGTAAAGCAATATAATCCAAAGGAAAAGCATTTATTTCATGCAACAGTCCATTTTTTATTTCTTTCCCTAATGTCTGGAGAATAATTAAGGATAAAATTTTTATATTAATTTATTATTGGTTTTGTGAATTAATTTTATTATCACAAATGATTGAATTTTTGATGAATTCGTAAATAGCTTTATGATTCAATGTTCATAATTATGGGCCATTCTCAATCCACTACTAGATGAAGATCTCCCTGAGTCTTTTCCACAACTATCTTGAGCAATTCTCTTCTATGTCACTGTGACAGTTTAGAATTTAACCCACCCATCTCCCATGTGGTCACCTTCTTTGGTCTTTCCTTATTCCTTGGTATCCAGTCTAGCATTTCAGTTGTCCAAAAGCTGTCAGTTCTCCCAGCAGTGTGTCCACCCCATTGCCACTAAAGGGTCTTTACTTTAATAATGATGTCATACACTCTTGTCATTTTTCTAATCCATGGATTGTTTTACCTTTCTTGGTTATACCACCGACTGCTGTAGAGTGCTAAGCAATTTTATTTTTTAGAATTTGTGTTTTTGAAAGAATGAAAGGTTTTAGCATTAATGTAATGTTTTTGTGGATTGATGCTCTTGTTCTTAACACTGGCCAATTAATTTGTTAACAGACATACCTACTTTATAGGAAATGGTTACCCAGAAGCAGTAAATGCTTTACCATTCCTAAAAAACCTGCAAAAGAAGTACTTTTTTCTATGTTTAGTTTACTTTAAAAATTAAATATTAGTGTGAACTGTACAGAGGTTGACTATGTTATGTGGAGCCATTTTCCATTGACAAGTAATAGGTTCAAATATTATGACTCCACTTCTGTCATCCTCAGTTTGACGACCCTGAGGCTGAAATATTGCCTGACATCACACACAGTTTCTGCTGTAGAAGGCTTTTACAGAAAAGATGGAGGTCCAGACATTCACACCCCAGGATTCTAAATTGCCCATCTCTCATTGTCTGTTTTAGTAGTCCAATTGCATCAGGCTTCTTTATTGGGAGTGTGTATATTCTGGTTTCCTGCTCAAGCATTGGGTGACACAATTTCTTTAGCGAAGCAGGTTTTAGTGATTTGTTCAGTTTGGTAGTGGCATCGTGCAAAATTATGGAGTCTACCTGAAGCTGCCACCCATATTCACGACATTCGCTATTTTAACGCACCCTTATATGTATAATATTCAAAGCAAAGAAAATATAAATTCTGAATTTGCTTGTACCACTAACTGGTCATCCATGTAACACCTCTCAGAAAACTTTAAAATTTCATCGCCCTGGAGCTGAAATGGAACCCGCATCTCACGATTTCCGTTCGAGTGTACTAACCGTTACACCACCCAGGACAGTGAAGTACCAAGCAACTGAGACTAAGCAAACTTACCTTAGGAATCTGAACATCCTCAGACTTTAGCTAGTCAAAGCATTGTTGCTTCCTCCACAGTGTAAATGCTAGTCGAAGCATCCACAGAAGGCCATTATAAAGTTAGCTTACTCGAACGGAAATCGGGAGATGCGGGTTCGATTTCAGCTCCAGGGTGATGAAATTTTCAAGTTTTCTGAGGGATGTTATATGGATGACCAGTAAGTGGTAGAAGCAAATTCAGAATTTATATTCTGTTTGCTTTGAATATTCTATCGATTTCCCATGTATTATGAGGAATATTTCTTCCTTCATTGATTTATCTGTGGATGACCAAGTAAGTGTTAGAAGCAAATTCAGAATTTATATTCTGTTTGCTTTGAAAATTCTATCGATTTCCCATGTATTATGAGGAATATTTCTTCCTTCATTGATTTATCTGTGGATGACCAGTAAGTGGTACAAGCAAATTCAGAATTTATATTCTATTTGCTTTGAATATTCTATCGACTTCCCATGTATTATGAGGAATATTTCTTCCTTCGTTGATTTACCTGTAGATGACCAGTAAGTGGTACAAGCAAATTCAGAATTTATATTCTGTTTGCTTCGAATATTCTATCGACTTCCCATGTATTATGAGGAATATTTCTTCCTTCATTGATTTATCTGTGGATGACCAGTAAGTGGTACAAGCAAATTCAGAATTTATATTCTGTTTGCTTTGAATATTTTATCAATTTCCCATGTATTATGAGGAATATTTCTGCCTTCTTTGATTTATCTGTGGATGACCAGTAAGTGGTACAAGCAAATTCAGAATTTATATTCTGTTTGCTTTGAATATTTTATCGATTTCCTATGTATTATGAGGAATATTTCTTTCTTCTTTGATTTACCCTTATATGTATTTCAACACCAGAAAGAGACTTGTTTGTATGTTTAGTAGATTGCATTCTGCAAGAATTCGGATAGGTATGCAGAAGTTGTGTAATTCTGTACAAATGTTGCTTCAAGGCTTTTTTTTTTTTTTTTCAATCTGTTTGGAATGTGACAGTAATATTGCCAAGCATGTGGTTTTATATTTCTGTGTATTGCAGATAAAGTTACTCCAATTTTTCATGCAGCAGTTTTGTGGCAGCTTGTGAAAGCCCTTTGTAATGGCTCTCTGTGGTGTTAGATTAGAAGTGAATCTTTAGTGATTGGTCCAGTGTCTTATTTGGTTGTATATCTTTCAGTTAGTGCTCACTAAGTGTTTTGCTAACCTTATTATGTATAAATGAAGCATCAAGACACATTGCAAGTTTCCCCAGGGCTGAACTGAAAGTAATGTATAATTTGAATATAAGAGTATAAAAATAACAGAATAATCATATTACTTGTATTTTGCTGGTTCACAGTAACCTATGGAGTTCTTGTGATAAGAGATAGATTTTCATGTAAGTTTGCTGTTGCAGTTTTGTCACCTCAGCCACATATTCTGTTAACTGGAACTTTGTCCTTTGTGACTGTTTAAATGTCCTCTTCCATGCACTTCCCAATGGTGCCCTTTTCAGGGATACAATGGGATACTTCTAATTCATGTTTTTACCAAAGCTGGATTCATTATGTTTTTTGAGAAATATTTACATTTGAATATTATGATTTTTGTTTGACCCCTGCAAATTCCATTTTTCAGTGTACCTGTCTTCTGTTGTGTTCATATGTATCTGAGTCATATGTAGTTCTACTGTTCTCAGCAATACCAGATTAGTAAGAATTAGAAGTTTTCTTAGATGCACAGACTCATGTAATTAATTAGTATTTAAGATAATTAATTTTATATGCATTTTCTATTTTTAGATGAATTTTGATATTTGTTTAAGAAATGTAATTTTACACCATCTTTTCTGTGCAGCTCATCTGATAAATCAGTCAAGGTGTGGGAAATTGCCACCAAGGAATGTGTTCACACTTTTAACGAGCATGCTGATCAAGTCTGGTGTGCCAAGTATAACCACAATGGCAGTCGGATGGTCTCCGTTTCAGATGATAGAACTGTTGTAATTTATGACTGTCCTCTTTAGTGTTGCCCAGACACTATGTTGTACAGTTTTCCTTTTCTTTTCTATTCAAATAAAGAAACATGTATTATACTATGTTTTATTGTCTCTATGTTTTTTATGAATTGTCATCTGTAGAAGAAACTATTATTTTACTATAACACTTTTTAATGTTTGGCAGTTTATTGAACCACTTTAGCATTATTTGATGATTTAAAAGTACTAGATAAAACCCGTCCAGAATCGACGAATAGTCTTTTTTTCTCATATGAAGCAACAAATGTAAACTGTATTTCATTGACAAAAAAATTCACAAATTCATTCAAACACTTCAGTAAAGACAATATTTTGAGTCCATCCATTTGTGACAGGTAATCCAGGTGCATCTTCATGAGTGATCTTTACTGCAAAAAAATTCTTCGAGCCTGCCCGAGATAGGGCAATGTAGAAAATACCATGTGGGAAGACTGGTTCTGGCAGGTATATTCCGATTTTAGCAAGTGTCTGTCCTTGACTTATTGTCATCGCAAAGAACAATATCGGAAATAGAATCTGTTTGATTGTAAAAGGGAAAGTGCTGTCGCTTGGAATCAGCAGAATGTGTGGCAAGGTGTGCAACGATCCCTTGTGTTCTCCGCACAAAATTTCCACAGAAATTGTATTTGGGGAGTGTGACTTTACGATCATATATGTGCTATCGACTAAACATTTCCTTGTGTCCAGGTTCGTGATTTTTTATTTTATTTTATTTTTTATTACTGAAGGTTTAACGACCACCTTCAGCAACTCAATGGGCTATAAGCAGTCGCCCATCCCTAATTTGGGGTCACTGGTTCCAGGGAAGGGAGAGAGCCAGTGCCGTAAGACAAATACAACATCCACGCCTTACCGGGGTTCGAACCCGACTTCACGACTGCACCGTTTTTCAGTCGTAGAATGTGAGGCGGAAGTCCACTCATCTCGATCGTGTGCAAAAATTCAACTGGATAGCATACATACTCTTTGACTCTCATCTTCTGTCACAACCATGTTTGTAAATGTCGTTGGAATGACATTCACGTTGCGAATACTCTTCATTCTCTCTTCTCTGAGACATATAGTTACGACCCATTGATCGCTCATGCCTTCCTGTAAGGCTCTTACGTATTATGTTGGGTTTTTTTTTTGTTTTGTTTTTTTGCTGCAGGGGAGACATTCTGTTAAGGTATGGAATAAATGGCGCAACTCAATATGTACATTCTAAATATTTTCACTAAGCATGGTCAACGGAATGTTTATTTACATCTTTACATAATGGGAACCGCCTTGCCTCCGTGAATAAACCCGATCGAATGAATATTAAATTGTATATCCAACAGCATAGCACAAGCAGGTCTTCGAGAGTCTGCTGTTCTGATGCGAAGAACTTCGATACGATTGGCTGCTAGTATTTCCATGACAACATGAATCAGCGTTTGGAGGTGAATGACCATTGCTTTGCGCAACAGTTTGCTCAGAAAAGAGGAGACTTTGAACTATCTCAGTCCCTCTATGCTTCCGCCTCTAACAGCGTATGTTTTGCAAGAGTTGTTTCAGTCAACCGCACGCTTCTCCCATAGATTTTACATGGGAACTTGGACGCCCCACAATGCCCAAACTGTTGCCCCAATCTCATTTTTTTCTTCGACTGGCACATCTACATGGTAAGGCCTTTATTTTGATACCTCAACCATATTTTTGCGTTCAGCCGTTCTCTCAAAATAGGTCTTACAGTAAAAAACCTTATGGAATTGATATATAGATTACTTTAGAGACTTGTCCAGTTTAGATGTAAGTTTACCTCAAGAGGGTTCTATTATAATGTTGAAATTTAACTGATTTTGTTGTAGGCAGACTTAAATTTAATATATTCGATTTAGGTTTAAAATTTTTTTCACTTAATGCACCTTACAGACATTTTCAGGGTTAGTAAAAAAAATAAAAATAAAATAAAAATTTTGATGACTTGGTTATTGGTTTTACAAGACTTACTGGATTAAAAGCATTTTTAATATAGATGTGGAATATCATTGTTAGCATAGAGATGCCATACTTTTTATCTAGCCATCCTTTAGAAAACATGAAAATTACAGTGCCCTGGAATGGGAACCAAAACCCCATCTCCTGATTTCTGTCTTGTCGCCAGATCCGTAGAGAGTAAGTTGTTTTTGCGCGTCTCCGCATTGGCCATTGTCGTTTCACCCACCGCTTCTTGCTGTGTGGCGACACTGCACCGATGTGTGAGACGTGCAATTGCCGACTCACTGTCACTCATATTCTTTGTAGTTGTGTTCGTTTTCGCTTCTTTCATTCTCATTTGTTGGACGAGGACACCGCTACATTGCAGCGGCTCTTTGATGACCACTGCAATACATTCGCTGTCTTTTCATTTTTAACACAAATTCACTTTTATAAACGTATCTAGTTTTTACACTTTTCTTCACCCTCATTTTTCACTTTTACCGAATCATCCTGATTTTAAGCATTATACCACGTTTTTAATACTGTTTGTTTGATTGTCTTGTGTCTGGCACTCTTTGGCCAAACATGGCCCTTGCGCCATAAAAATCAACCAACCAACTTGATTTCTGCTCATGCATGCTACTGTTACTCTACCCAGTAAAACGAAATTTCAAGTAACTGAAACTAAGCAGATGTAGCTTATTAATCTGAACTGTGCATTAGTTGTAGAAATCCCTGCTTCAGAATTGTGGCATCAACAACCATTTCACATCCTCTAGTATCTCCATATCAGTACAATGAAGCAGAGGTTGCTTTGACTAGTGCACATCTGGAACATTGTTCAGATTCCTAAGTTACTCGTACATCTGCTTGGTTTAAGTTGCTTGGAATTTTGTTTAAACTGGGTGGTGTAACAGTAGCATGCGCGAACATAAATCAGGATCAATACCCATTCCAGGGCAATGTAATATTCATGTTTTCTGAAGAATGGCTACACTACATGGGAAAGAGTAGATAATATGGCTCCTATGTGCCAGTAATGATATTTGTATATGATCTTTGGGCAATTATGAAGAATTAATTATTTCCATTGATTTCTAGTGTAGGTGGGAAATTAAATCTTCGTAAAAGGAGTTTAGTTCCTTACCTTCACTCTTGTTGTGTGAACTGTTTCACATGTTTTTTTTAGTAACAGTTTTTTTTTTCGGTTGTGTCTTTTAGTAATAATTATTATTGAAATATGAATGTGTGCTGGTCACATAATTTTTTCCAGTTTTTGTTCTCAAAGGTGAGAGCATAATTATCGTGCTTGGAATTTCTAAACATACATATAAGTACAAAGTTTTTTTGTTCAAGAAATGTCTGATAAAATGCCAACATGATGCATACAAACCTGCAAGGGTACATGAGAGTGTGCATCACAGCCCCCCCCCCTCCCCTCATTCAAATTTGCAAAATTTTAATTAGTTTTTAAAGCTTTCAACCATTTTTGAAGAATCCATTGTTGAGATTTTATCTTGCTGTATGCTGTGCCATAGTAAAGTTAATGTAACAACAGTTCATATATTTCACTGTTGTGCATCATTATTTTATTAAACACTTGCACATCTACATTTCATTACACTTTGCCTAAATGCAAAAACATTTTATTGCACTGCTTTTTTTATCTGTTTTTTTATTGGCGTGGCATTTTAAGGTGGCTTTATTGCAGGTGAAATGTCGCTTCTATTCTCCTGTAAATTTTCACCTACACAGGTGAAAATATACAGGAGAATAGAGGCGACAATATTAAGAGAAAAGAAGCATTCAGCACCTGTTGAAAGGCTGTTAACTTACTTAATACGTAAAGAGCCATTATGAGCTCAAAACTGAGATTATTTCCATATTCATGGATTCCAAAAATATTACTGCCCTGCTAAAAAGGTTTACGCACCAAGAGTGCATAAAAAACGAATATTTTCTTGGTTACAATGTTCTGGAGGTGATACTCAAAACACAGTCAATAAGTGCAGCTAAAATAAGAATATTCAGACTACATCTTAAACATTACATTTGAAAAGGGCCTACTACTGTTCAGCTAGTAAAGAAATATAGTAGAATCTGCCTATAGCTCAGGACCAACAGCAATCTTCGTAAAATCTGAGTGCAAGCTCAATCTGTTTTGGGGTGAAAAATCCCGCCTTGTAAAAATATGCATATGTGACAATACGTATCTACACTGAAGAGCAATTGAATTAAAGATACCTGTCTAGTAACGTGTAGCACCACCTTTCGTCCTGATGACGGCGGCGTTTTGTCTCGGCATGGACTCGACAAAACGCCGGAAGGGTTGGGAAGTCGTACGGACCCACGACCCCTGAACAAGCTCCCACAGTTCAAGAAGATTTGATGGAGGGGGATCAGAGCCTCGAACATCTCTCTCGATGGCATCCCAGATGTGCTCGATGGGATTGAGGTTAGGTGACCTAGCTGGCCAAGAAAGCGAGGTCACGTCGGTGGAGTGTTCATGCAACCATTCGGATACAATTCGGGAGCGATGGCACGGTGCATTGTCTTGTTGCCAGATGAGGTCCCCAGTGGGATGTTGAAGACTCACAAACGGGAGCAAATGGTCGTCCAGGGGTCCCATTTCAGTCCACGTAAACAGTCCCCAGACGAGAATGCCACCCCCACCAGCTTGAAAAGTACCCTGCTGGCAAGAAGGATCCATCGCTTCATGTGGTTTGCGCCGTACTCGTATCATGCCATCCGAATGTACCAACGTGAATCTCGACTCATCAGTCCAGGCAACATTTTCCCACATGTCTAGGGTCCAGTGGCGATGTTCTTGCACCCTGTGATGTGCGGTCAACAGCGGTACCCTCGTGGGACGATGGTTCTGGATGGTGTGGTTGCTTACACGTTTTTGTGCACCAGCGTTAAATTGCCGAGTGATTTTTTGCACTGTGGCCCGTCTATCCGCTGTTACAATGCGAGCTAGCCGATGATCACCCCGCTCATCCACACGCTGTTGTCCACGGCAGTTGGCCCTTGCAGGGATGGTTTTACCGGATTCGATGTACTCACGGTGCACCCATGACACAGTGGCTCGTGAAAATCCCGGTGCCTTCACGAATTCCGAGATGGAGTGACCCATTCGTCGGGCCCTTACAGTTTGCCCACAATCAAATGCGCTTAGATCCTTCGTCTTACCCTCACTGCGTCCGATTCTTACTGATTCCCGTCGCATCGCTCCTTATATTGTCGGATCGCTGCATACGTCATGTCGTTTCCGTTTACAGGGCCGCCCACAGCGCCACATTTGCATAACGCCAGTTGCTCTTCAGTGTATGTTCATGCTGTATTATACAGGGTTCTTGGGAAAGTCAGTTTACCCCCCCCATTAACATTTAAACCGCGTATCGTACCGTCACGGAAATAATTTGTACCTATAGGAAAGTGACCATGCGCAATCGATTGGACGCGCTTGTAGCGCCCCTAGTGGCGAAATATGGAACTTAGCTAAACTGACTGAGAAACAAAGAGATATACGCAAAAAGTCCAATTACAAAATGAAAGAGCGGTGTTTAATTATTACAAAACGACACTTGGTTCAACAGAAACACTTACAGAAAAGACAAGAAAATGTGAACAAAGCGTCAGATGTCCGGCTGGCCGCCCCGGTGGCGCAGTGGTCTAAGGCGTTGGCCTCTGATCATTCGTCCGAAGGGGTCCGGGTTCGAATCCCGGTGAGGCATGGATGTTGTGTTTGTCTTACGGCACTGGCTCTCTCCCTTCCCTGGAACCAGTGACCCTAAATTAGGGACGGGCGACTGCTTATAGCCCATTGAGTTGCTCACGGTGGTCGTTAAACCTCCAATCCAAAAAAAAAAAAAAATGTCCGGCTGCTAGCACGCGACAGCAACAGAAAAGTGGTTACGTGAAAAATGGTTACACGTAGTTATGCTAATTTCAAGTTTGACGTAAAATGACGTCAGACAGCCGAACGGCTATAAATGATGAATGGGAATTGAGAGTGAATCAGTACGAAGTTGGCAGGTAAATGGCTATCTTCACGAATGATGAGTACTGTGATATGGTCTTGCTGTACGGCGAATGTCAGCAGAATGCAAAAAAAGCTGCAAGGTTGTACAGAGTACGGTTTCCTATTCGTTAGAATCCAGCAGCGCAGACAATTGCCGAAGTTGTCCGGCACCTGCAAGAAACATTAAGCGTTACTGAGCGCCATCGTTGTGGTCCCACTGAGGCCATCGTTGCGGTCGTCCCATTGGTGCCGGTGTGCGAGTACATCCTGCGGATGTTCTGGGCTATGTCCTTGCAAATCCCCGAAGTAGTGCGACGGCAGTGAGCCGTGCGTGCGGATTATCGGCATCACGGGTGTGGCAAATCTTTTTTTTTTTTTGATTGGAGGTTTAACGACCACCGTGAGCAACTCAATGGGCTATAAGCAGTCGCCCGTCCCTAATTTAGGGTCACTGGTTCCAGGGAAGGGAGAGAGCCAGTGCCGTAAGACAAACACAACATCCATGCCTCACCGGGATTCGAACCCGGACCCCTTCGGACGAATGATCAGAGGCCAACGCCTTAGACCACTGCGCCACCGGGGCGGCATTGTGGCAAATCTTGAACGAACATGGTGCGCATCCCTACCGTGATGCTGTCGTGCAAAACCTACCTGATGCCTGGAGGCCCTCAAAGGCAGTATGACTTGGAACTTCGTCTTGAACACCTTACAGGAAAAGCCGTAGTTTGTGGACAACATCCTATGGACTGACGAGTCAACATTTACAAGGGGCGGGATCATCAATCACCAGAACTCCCATTACTGGGATGTGAGAAATCCACACATGACGAGACAAGTACGCTGGTCACTTAATATGTGGTGTGGAATGTGGTAAACATCCGCAAGTGGACCTGTGTTCATTGAGAGAAATTTAACAAGTCGGCGTTTCTTGCAGCTGTTATGTGGTCCAGTAAGCGATTGGTTGGATGATATTCCTTTGACTACGTTATCACGCATATGGTTTCAACATGACGGCCGTCCTTCCCACAAGACCGTTCCAGTTCTCTCGTTCTGATCTCGCACGGTCGGCAACAATATCATTGGGTATGGTGGTTGTACGGAATGGCCGCCACGGTCACCCGACATAATACCGATAAACTTCTTCTTTTGGGATACCTGAAGGATCAAGTGTGCTCTACGGAACCTTCCAGCGTGGCAGATTTAAAGGAACGCATCTTCGGGGCCTGTAATTCAGCAACCCCTGCAATGCATTTCTGTCCTGAGTCCAGATGTGAATTGTCGCTGATGGTGCACACTTCGAACAAAGTGTACGATGGACCACTCGCCATGTTAGTTGCACATGTACTACACGGATTGTGTGTGTGTTGCGTCTGTGTGTAGTTTAAAGTTTACTACTTTAACATGCCTTGTCTTTTCTGTAAGTGTTTCTGTTGAACCTAGTGTCGTTTTGTACTAATTAAACAGCGCTCTTTCATTTTGTAATTGGACTTTTTTGCGTATCTCTCTTTGTTTCTGAGTTAGTTTTGCTCAGTTCCATATTTCGCCACTAGGGGGCGCTACAAGCACGTCCAATCGATTGCGCGTGGTCTCTTTCCTATAGGTACACGTTACTTCCGTGACGGTACGATACGCGGTTTAAAAGTTAGAGGGGGTAAACGGACTTTCCTAAAAACCATGTATATCCAGATATACACTACTGTTTGTGAAAACTGCGATACCAAGAAAGAATCGCGCTATTCAAATGAAATACATATCAGAGATTCGTGTTACAGAAGATAACTAACTGCATTTATAGAGCTATACAAGTTTCGCTTCAAAACTAAGTATCTTGTGAAGCCACCTCGAGCAACAATAACAGCCTCAAAACGGTGTGGCATTGAATTGAAGGGATTTTTTATATCGTCCTGGGGAATAGGCTGATTCTATGCGAGACTAGAGTTCATTCGTGGTGACAGGCGTAGGCGTTTGACGGGCCAGTCGCTCAGCGACTGTGTCCCAGAAATATTCGACCTGGGATGTATCCATTGAACATATAGGCCAGGGAAGAAGTGGTATCTGCCATGCATGGGATATGTCTTGAACATTCCGTTCCAGATGTGGCCAAACATCATCCTACTGGAATATAATGCCAGGACAACTCTGAAGGAAGGGTATCACCTCTGCTACTAAAACAGCCCTGATTATCGCTGGCTTATGAGGGTTTCCTTAATTCGTATCAGGCGAGATCGCGAATTGAACCCAATAGCGCTATAAACCATAACGCTTGACGTTGAGCCGGAATGAAGTTGCAAGGTGCCGTTCACAACGATGTCTTCGAACGCGTATGCGACTATCGTGGTGCATCAAGTTGAATTGTGGCTCGTAAGAAAACACGACCTGTTGCCAAACATCGTGCCAATGTCTGTGTTCGAGACCCCATTGCAGCCTGAGGTGTCTGTGGTTGAGAGTCAGAGGAATGCACAGCAATGGGCTGCTAGCGACCAGTCCTCTGTTAAGCATACGACGTCGAACTGTGCTGCAGAACAAAGTCTGATCTATGACAGTGCTACGCTAACACTGTGGATGTCGTTGTGCAATCAGTCACTGCCGTGTGGTAGAGGTGTCTGTCATCCTGAGCAGTCGTGCGATTGCGGTCCATTTTCCGGATTTCTTTGCATCCGAGCCTCATCTGTCCACTGATACTACGATCACATTTCTGTACTGTCGTTTTGTCCCGTGCGAATTGAAGATTCCCGGTAGGAAAATCCAGCTTCTCTCATCCCAACAATCCTTCTTCGCTCAAAGTCTGTCAGATATTCATAATGCGACCTTTTTTTGGCGACAGGGCATAGTGAGGCAAAAGAAACACCCTTTCAGCTCAATGTCTGCTCTTCACTGATTGCAACATCTCGTCTGAGCCAGCTTTTTGGGCCTTACAGTTGCACTAAACTGCGCATGGTTCGTACGCGTCCTGGAATCCCATTTTGTCCTGGAAATGTCCTAAAATTCTGTTACATGCCCTGGAACATCATCCATTCCGGCCTTTTTGTCCCTGCGCGACGTTTTGTAGTTGAAGGTTTTTCTACTAACATAACTTATGTCTGACAAATTTTCCTCCCCACCTCCCTGCAAAATGCGATGGGGGAGGGCTGTTGGTTTTCTTGTCTGCTAGGACTGAAGCTGCGTTATTAACATCTTTTGGCGTCGTGCTTATGTTATCACTTTGTCTGTCCGACCGGGAAGACCATATCTCTGCAATTATTAGTTCGATTTGTAAAATTCCTTTTGTTATTGTTATTATTGATTGGAGGTTTAACGACCACCGTGAGCAACTCAATGGGCTATAAGCAGTCGCCCGTCCCTAATTTAGGGTCACTGGTTCCAGGGAAGGGAGAGAGCCAGTGCCGAAAGACAAACACAACATCCATGCCTTACCGGGATTCGAACCCGGACCCCTTCGGACGAATAATCAGAGGCCATCGCTTAGACCACTGCGCCACCGGGGCGGCGAAAATTCCTTTTGCATTGGGAAGCTTAAAATGTGAGAATGATGATTCATTTGTTCTGTTTTTTTTTTTTCCGAAGCACAACTTCCCAACTAGGGAGCGCAAATAAAGATCGTACCGAATTTAAAATGCATTTTATTTCATACATTTGCTTCTAAATATCCAATTGCAAAAAACTATTTTTCGTTTCGATGACATTTATATCGAAGACTATTTCAGTTACAGTCCCTTTTTCAAATAATGCATACATTTTCCGCTAGGGAACGTAACGGTAAATCGCAATTTTTCCAATATCTCCGCTTCTGAAAGGATTTAAAAAATTTTTCCTGCTTCAGGGGAAATGTTTTGCATATAATTTTTCATGTTTGGTAAAGAATGTTTTGGCCGCCAGGAGGCGTTTATTTTTGCTTCTGATGTTATTCGCAATCAAATTTGAGCTCGAAACTCGATTGAAAAAACTCCTCCGTGGACCGATACCGCTCATCTCCAAAAACTTTTTGAGAATACCTCCTGCTTAAATAGTGCATATTTTTTCCACCAGGGGCGTATACATCTATCTTATTTTTTTTCCATATCTCTGTTTCTAGGACTACGATTTGAAAAATTATTTCTTTGTTGGAGAACATTTTTGGTGCGAAATGTTTCTCATATAATTTCAAATATTTCTTAACGCATAAGTGCGCCACTAGAGGGCGTAAGTTCATGTTTCCGTTTACAACAATATCTACGGGACTAATAACCCGATTGACCACTTACCTTATGGAACACTTTAGGTTTGTATGTGAGGACGTTTGTGGTTCACAATTCTGCCGCCAGGTGGTGTTTATGTACTTCCGTTTGCAGCCTATCTCTGCCTCTAAAACTCCAGAGATTTCTTTTTTTACTGTATGCCACTCGCTATAATAAAGACGGAGAGTGAATAAGATTTTTGCTATAATAAGAAGATCCTCTTCAAATAATGTGTACAACTTTTCCCCTTGGGGTTGTAAAGTTCAAAACGTTTTTCTTGCTATCTCTGCTTCTGGGAGACGTATTTGAAAAGTTTTTTTTCTTTTTTTTTTTTTTTTTTTGCCTTATTGTAGCTTTTGCTATGAGGAATGTTTTTAGCCTGTTTCAACTTTTCCATTGTGCAAAATTCTTCTGCTAAAAGGCATACAGTTATATCATGTTTCCTTCTCTATCTCTTTATAACTGTTTAATTTGAAAATCTTTTTGTCTCTAATACCTTCCTTTTATGCGAAACGTTTTTTGCGCCGTTTGTTTATTTTCATAACATACTTTTTAGACACTGGTGAAAGTATGTAACTGATGTTTTATAAAAAGTAGATGGTTTTTTTTTTCGTCGGTTATTTTGACCTTTATTGAAATTTGCTAATAAATGCTTTATATAAAAATTTGCCATAAAATTAGATTGTTTTTTAATATCAGAAACTTAAATTTAGTTGTTTTTTAGTATTTTCTGAGCAAATTAATCACTTTGCATTTTCTATAATTAGTTTTCTAATCATGTCCCGTTAATTGCCTTCCACAGTCCTTGGATTTAAGGTTTTCCCGTTATTCTCTTTCATTTCATGTTGGAAATTTTTGTGTATACTTTGTTTGCTGGCGAGTACAAATTTAAAACTTAGCTACAGCATCAATATTATGTAGAAAATTCCTTCCCTAAATAAAATGTAACATAAATACTTGCTCCCATGATTATGTGTTTAAGAAATAACAATCCCTTTAGTACTTTGAAAAAGTTCCAAATATTTCACCTTTCTTTACCCTTGAATTTCCAATGTAAGCATTATTTCAAAATAATTAAATATAAATAGCATTTTATGTATTGATTGTGTGGTGTATGAAAGCATTTTAAGAGTAATGCCACATACCTATGTATTTTGGGGTTTTATGGGTTTTTTTATTCTGCAATTTGATTCAATAACTGAACAAAATCCAAAGTAGAAATTTTTTTTTTCTCAAAATCAGTGTATAATAGTATACAAAAGTTTAGTAGATATTAAACCTGGTCATATTTTTAGTGACAGTTTTGGTATTTCAGTATTTATCCCTGATTCTAGCTGCAGCGGACAACCTTTTTAACATTCTGCATTCTGTATCAAGTTTGCCCAAGCATGTAAGAAGTTGTTTGTTGTAGGTTACAAGGTTGAACAGACCTATGGTTTCATTATTTTAAGTAAGAGCGTTTGGATCGTATGTCCTGGAAAAAAATCCAAAAGTCCTGGAAATGTCCTGGAATTTTGTGATTGAAAAAGCATATGAACCATGATTGCAGTTTTGAAAAACTGAACCGCAGTTTTGAAAAATCCTAACTGCAGTTTTGAAAAATCCGTTTCATATGTAACAAAAGCCACCCCGGTGGCGCAGTGGTCTGAGTGCTGGCTTATGGCCATACGTCCGCGAAGGGCCAGGGTTCGAATCCCGGTGAGGTATGGATGTTGTGTTTGCCTTACGGCACTGGCTTTCTCCCTTTCTTGGAACCAGTGGCCCTAAATTAGGGACGGGTGACTGCTTGTAGCCTATTCAGACGATAGTCGTTAAACCTTCAGTCCAATAAAAAATAATCTGTAACAAACAATGTGTTTTCCATTTTCACGTTGTTAATTGAACATTCTTTTTTTCGCTCTTGAATTTCTATCATTTTGTAGATTTGCTCTGAATTTCTTGCAGTTCTAACAATTTTTAACATTTAAAAAAAGAAATTGAAATTAATTTGTTATGATTGGTAAGTCTTGAAAAATCTTTATAATGGCTTATTTGGATTTTCCTTTTTCATTGAAAACAAAGAAATTGTTACTATGCTGAGTCCAACTACTGTGACGATTTCGTGATCGTCGAATAAAATCTACAATCTGACTTCCTAATTCAGCAGCGAAAGTAAAAGTAATGTTTCTTTTTAATATTAAATTTTACTAGGAATACTTACTATTAGGTGTGTGCAAAAGTTCTACGCGTTTTCCATGATGAAAATTCCAACTAAAAATTTAAGTAACAAGTGCAATAACAGATGGCTCATGTGATGGCCAAAATGCTTCGAGAAGTAGGCTATGAAATATATCAAGTATGCAGGTGCATCTCGTACATAAACAAGTCACACAAGGGTTTAACGTGTCAAGTAATAAGGATCACATTAGGCACTGTTTGCTTTATGAGTTCGACAAAGGCAACAATGCAGCTGAAGCCTGCCGCAACATTTTTGAAGTGTATGGCGAAGATGCCGTAGACTAAAGCACATGTCGCCGTTGGTTCCGTAAACTCTTTGAAGTAAACAGAAGCTGCAGAGATCAACCACGCACTGGATGTCCATCAGAGGTTTATGAAGAGAATCTCAACAAAGTCATATTAAATGACCAACATCTAACCGTTGAAGGATTATCAGAAAAGATTTCTGTACACAGAACAACAGCAGAAAAAAGGATGCATGCGCTTGGATTTATCACAAAGGTTGATCAGTGGGTACCACATGGTCTATCCGTAAGAAATGATCAGAGAGAATGACTTGTCTTTCTTGCGTGCGCGTCACAGAAATGAATCTTTCGTAGAACGATTAGTTACGGGTGATGAAATGTTGGTCCTTTACAGAAATGTAAAGCGTCAAATGATTGTATGCCGAGTTGGAGAACCTGCTACATTGACTTGAAGAGGAGGACTGTATCCGAGAAAGGTCTTGTTAAGTGTATGGTTGGATGTCCAGGGGTACTCTGTGGGAGCTGCTTGCACCTAAGCAAGCGATAGATGCTGACCTGTTCTGCCAACATTTGGAATGGCTGAAAGAAAAATTTTGAAATCTAAGCGTCGAGCACTGGTTAATCACAAAGACGTTATCTTGCATCATTACATGACAAGACCCTATACAGCTTTAACTACATTGAGAAAATTACAGGACACTGGATGGTAAGTGTTACCTTACCCCCGTATTCCCCAGAGCTTTCACCTACTGACTACTACCTTTTTCGATCTCTTCAGAACAACTTCGCTGGAAAAACCTTCGATGAAGTTGAAGATGTCGAAACTGCGTTACAAGAATTTTTTTATTCCAAAGCGGAGGAGTTCTGGAAGAGGAAAATTCAATTTCTACCAGAAAGATGGCTAAGAGGTCATTGATAATAATGGCAATTATGTAAAGGAATAAAGACGTTATTCGAAAAAAATTGTTTTTCTGCTGTACTAAAAAAACGGGTAGAAATTGTGCACACACCTATTACTACAGTATAGGAAAATTGGTAAAATATTATTTATTAATTATTGCCTTAAGACAAACACTGCAGCAATGCGTAGACTTGTGTTTAAACACGAAATGATAATGGTGATATACTGCTATCACCATTATCATTTCGTGTTTAAACGTAGAGATCCCGTAATAATTCTTTTCAAATGAGGGGCCGTAAAAACTTCGTTTTCAGGGCCATTTGTGGTTCGCCAGTCCGCCACAGGTTTAAATAAAAGGTTTGAGTTAAAGGATGATGTTTTTGTTTGTGGAAGAAGTTTGTGATTGAGAGTAAACTTAGGATGAAACACTTTATTACATGTACTGAAGAAATACCTACAATGATACTTTTGTTTTAATTGGATGCACTTAAAGAAATAAGAAGAATCCAGAATTGACTCAGATCTGCTGGGGAATCACTTGTCCACATCTTTTACAAATCTTTGAGCCTCCTTCATCCGGCGACTGATCGCTTTCTGATTCTTCTTCCTCAATGGCTTCTTTTCCCATTTGTTCATTGTTTCCTTTCCTGACGTTCCTCAGCAGAGCCAGTTTTTCGTCAATTCCATCAGCGTGTCCGTTTTCCTGGAGTGGCACCGTGCTGGCAGCCAAGGTATTCATAAGGTCCATTCGTGAATCCAGACTGAACTGGCGTTCAGTGACCAAGAGGCCTCGGAGACGTCGTCGCAGAACAGGACTGTCCTTTGGTACCATGCTCAGCGTTTTGCCATAGCGGCGCATAAAATCCTGGACAACGTCACTAGCTTCAAAGATGGCGACGAAGCTACCATTAATTATCTTGGGAGTCATCGAACTGTTAGATAGCAGGAGGCTGAGGCCGAACTCTGGATTTCGTTTCTTGATTTCCGCTAGCGAAGGTCTGCTTCCAGAAGGCGAATCCAAGCCATAAGGCTGGAGTACAACTGACGTGAAGTTCTGAATAAGAGACCAATCCCTGCGAATGTCAGCCATAGTTGTGTAAGTGGATGTAACTGTGAACCGTATCACATATTTGTCTTTCAATGAAGAGGGAACGCAGTGCAGTTGCCCGCTGGAATTCATTTTCTTGAGCAGGGCTTCTGTAAGTTCATTTTCACCCTGAAAATGAATAAGAAAAGGGATTCTCCACTTAACACAATCATATTTTTCACATATCATGTAGATTTATTTTATGTTTCACACACACACAAAAAAAGTTTGTACGCAATCACTGTGTAATTACCATTGAAATGTCATTCGAAAGTTTTACAGCATATTTATGGATGACTAATTTATATGCATATAAGAGAAGCATCCTTTATTCTATATACGATCTTAAATACTGTATGTACGATTGACGCACCTGAAAATATTTTACGTCGCCCCGGTGGACGAGTGGTACGAGGTGGTCCCAGACTCGATTCCTCTATGAGGCATGGATGGTATGTTACGACACTAGTTCTCTTCGTTCTCTGGAACCAGTGGCCTAAAATTAGGAACGAGGTGGCCACGTTACAGACGCTCCTCTACTTATCCACGTACCTGGAAAACGGGTGTTTAGGAATGACCTCACATTGCTTCGAAAATGCAGAGCTGCTCATCTTGCTGGACGTGTAAGCGTCCGTCGTGGTCATCGTTGTCTAATTGCAGGATGAGGTGTTGTTGCAACATGTCGAGATACACAATACCAGTAACGGTGGACTCAGTAAAAAAGAAGGGCCATACAGTTTTTCCATACTCATTTCGCAAAAAAACGTTAACGTTAACTTTTGGGCTATCACGAACATGTTCTACAGTGGCCGCTTCCCCAAATTCTGCGGTTATGGGTGTTGATTTGACCACTTACGTGAAAAGCACACTCGTCACTGAAAATGATCGTCTCCAGAAAGTCCCCATTTTCTTCTATCCGACTGATCATTTCCATACAGAAATCTTTGCGTATCTTATCATCGTTTGTTTTCAAGTGGTGCACAGGGCCGGACTGGCCATCGGAGTCACCGGGCAAACGCCCGGTGGGCTATTATTGCAAAGCTCTGATGTTGGGTCGTCGTTGTCAAGTTATTTCTGTTCAACAAATCCAAACAAAATTACGAAGAATTGAGAAATACGGCACGAGCTGAGATATTGAGTCTGCATATACGTACAATAAGCGGGCACAAAAGCTGAACATTACAGCGAACTGGATCAAATCGCTCCAAGGTCCCCATTCCCCAATCACGTACTCTAATCTGCTTTTCGAGGACATAGAGTTCATGACGTAGTTTTAACTGCTGCTGAAGTTACTGACACTGCCCTCAGGTCAATAAAAATAACCACAGCCGTTTATATATATATATAAAAAAAAGGTCGGAAGTAGCACGACGCCAAGGTCCCCCCCCTTTTTTTTTTTTTTAGCTTGAAGGTTTAACGACCACCGTGCACCGTGAGCAATTCGATGGGCTATAAGTTGTCGTAAGACAAACACAACATCCATGCTTCACCGAGACCCAAACCCGGACCCATCTCGGACGAAAGGTCATAAGCCATCGCTTGACCACTTTCCACCGGGGCTGCATTCTATCTTTACACGTGTGGCTTTTGTAATTGGCAGTAATAGGGATATTTTTTAGTAATGAAAGGGCTGTCATAAGGGAAGATGATAATGTGGATCGTGGAAGCTTTATTGGATTGTCAAAATTACTTTTAAAATTTCTGGCCACTCGAAAAGTGCATTTAGAAAAGGAGTAGCAGCTCTGTAGTTACAACCAATCCCTAGGTACTTCTGTTACTTCTGGCAGACACGTCACACCTCCCCTCCCCCCACCGAGGGATGGCCGGGGGCGTGGCCCACGGGTCAGCCGGGACCATGTATCGCTGTAGGCAGTCATCCGCTGAAGAACATACATTGGATAAATCCCAGTCAATTTGGTGTGTGGAACGGAACATCACACACATTTATTTTTTGAAACGAACGCTGAAGAAGGGATTCTCTTATTTTTCCTGTCTCGCGGTGTGGAAAGAACATCACACCATTGCGAGAACTTTAACGACTAGGTCCTTCTTGAAGTTCGGGCGCCAATGTAACGAAGTTAATTTCTCCGTCATTTTTGTCCAGGCCGGGCATCGAACCCGGTTTCCCTCATTCCGGAATAAGTCGCTCTCCCAACTGAGCTACGCGGGCGTATGCTCTTGCTGCATCTGCCTTTATCTCGTGTGCGTCCTGCGTGGCAGGCACGCAACAAGGTTTCAATGGGCTGAATGGGCCACACAGTCGCACGCGGAATCCCAGTTTTCTGAAGCACACATCTCGTTGTCTTTCGAGGACTTCTAACGAAGCTATCACGTGCTTTGTTCACAATAGCGTCGGAGCCACTCGGCAGACTGCTTGACATCGGATGACGAATAGAACAGCCGGTTTCCGCAAAACTATTCTGCCACCTGTAGATCGTAAGCCTACTCGGAAGTTCTTTGCTGTACTGCGTGCGAAAATTCCTCTGAACTTGTGTCACAAACTTTGTTTCCTTGAACTAAAACACACAACGTGCTCGCTCTGCACCTTCGAAAGTCGCCATTTTGCAAACGTTTGACGTGGAACGCTCTCCTGTGGTGGAATTCGGTAATTAAGTAACGCTGCAGAAACTTGGTGTGTTCCACTATATTATGCGACTGATTCAGCCTCTGTGTGTCTTTCGAGTTATTCTGTGTACACCTGCAAAGTTATATACCCCCTTTTGAAACATCCTGTATAATAAAATTTGCAAAAGGGGCTCAAATGTGTAGTTCGCAACCGGTAGGTTTTAAATTTAATTTTTGTGGTGTCAAAAGCGAAAAACATTTTTTCTCTAAAACATTGAGGGCTTATTGGTCAGGTAATATGCCCGACATGAGAACAGGATTTTTTGACAAGCAAGCACCAGACGTACAAAATACAAAAATAGTGAGGAGACTATTTTTTTTTTATGATAACAATAACAAAATAATAATAAATTCTCATCATCCTTACCCGAATACGGAAAACCACCATTCCTAGATGTCTTGGTGCCGGAATTTCAAAGCGCTGGTCAGCATTTACAAAGTTCTCGAATTCTTGTGCTAGTCTCACTCCCTGTAAGAAGAAATTCATTCTTGCTAAAGCAACTGTGAGATTGTTCATAGAAAATATCTACTCAGTAACTGAAATTTATTTAATTCAGAAGAAATGTGTGCAAGAGAGCAGCACGAAAATCGGAATAGAGAATTAAAACAAAATATCCCTACATGTTTGCAAAACATAAAGAGGTAAACATAAATAATATCAAAAGGTATTCTTTACCTATTATTGAAAAAGTATTTCGCACGTTTGTTGCCCCGTGAGGCACGTGCTGCCGTCCCGAGAGAGGTCAAATTCCGTTAACGGTTTTTTGTTATTTAATCTTTTTTTTATAAATAAAACGTTTTAGTTAAATATTTTCAATTAAACATTCATTCATTGGTACAATCAAACATTTAAAAAAATTCTATTATTTAAAACATGCATAAGGAAAGGTTATACTCATCGGGTTGGGGGGGGGGGGGGGCACGCGGCTCACAAAAAAGCTCTTCTACGATATTACGACGAGCGCTTTCCGTGCTCCTAGAGCACCATCTTCAGGCCATCTGTTATCTACGCGAGGGTTGCCCTCGTGTAGATAATAGATGGCCTGTGAGCCGCGTGCCCCCCCCCCCCCTCAACCCGTAGAGCAAAACTTTCCTTTACAACGAAGTGAATTTCTCCGTCATTTTTATCCGCGCCGGGGTTCGAACCCGGGTCCACTCATTCCGGAATAAGTTGCTCTACCAATTAAGCTACGCGGACATTTGTTCTGATTGCTATGTGCCTTTATGTCATGTGCGTCCTTCTGGCAGGTACGTCACATCTCCTGGTACGTTACATCATCTCCCCCTTATTTTTTTTTCGAAGTGCTGCTCTTATTTTTCCTATCTCGCGGTGTGGAAATAACATCACACCAATGCGAGATTTTGAACGGTCGGGTCATCCGGATAGTTCGGGCGCCATTATAACGAAGTGAATTTCTCCGTCATTTTGATCCGCGCCGGGGTTCGAACCCGGGTCCACTCATTCCGGAATAAGTTGCTCTACCAATTAAGCTACGCGGACGATTATTCTGATTCCTATGTGCCTTTATGTCATGTGCGTCCTTCTGGCAGGTACGTCACATCTCCTGGTACGTTACACCTTATGCATGTTTTAATTAATAGAAAAAAAAATTATGTTTGATTGTACTAATGAATGAATGTTTAACTGAAAATATTTAACTAAAATGTTTTATTTATAAAAAAAAATAAAATAAAAAAATTAAATAACAAAAAAAAACCGTAACAGAATTCGACCTCTCTCGGGACGGGAGCACATGCCTCACGGAGCAACAAACGTGCGAAATACTTTTTCAATAATAGGTAAAGAATACCTTTTGGTATTATTTATGTTTTATCTAAAGCACGTTTTTAACATAAGACAACCATTAAGAGTTGTCTCATGAAATTTCGTAATACATAAGGAGGTGTCATGAAAAAGCAATATAAAATTTTTTCTCTCTGTGATCTTATCGAATGAACAGCACTGAACAAAAGTGAAAGAGAACAATTACTGTTTATTAAACGATGTAAAGTGTGGATTAGGGAGAAACTTTATGCCAATATTAAATTCTTGAGATAGTCACGCCTTGTGTCAGAAGCAGGCGCGGACTGGGCCGTCGGGACTCCCGGTAGGCCTCCGAATTTTAGGTCGGTAGACTTTAATCCAACTCAAGAAATAAAAAAAAAGTAGGTGTATACTTGTACTTCAGTATTATTGATTGTAGAAGAAAACCAAGTTACACTAAAACGGCAAAATTTGTTTACCACTTTGACAGCTTCGGAAAAAAACAAAAACAAAACCTACGTAGCAAATGTTCTATTGAGCCAAACGCTGTTTTAGAAACATTTTCTTCCCCGTTCTCGACTTTCAGATTTATGCCCCGTTCCTTTGGGCTGATATGGCCTACCTCTGTCCGCTTTTGCCAATTGCATTTGAAGTTAATACAATCTACACTTTTGAAAATCAATACAATCTACACTTTTGAAAATCAATACAATCTAATCTAATAAATCAAATATGCTATCAGTAGTAAATACAAATCTGCTATCTGGGATAGAAACTCGAAATCGATTGTGTACATTAATGCATTGAAGTTCACCTACGGTAAAATTTTTGGAGTGCTGGTTTTTACTGTTTTTTTTTTTTTTTTTTTTTTTTGAAACGCGATCCACATCTGATTTACTACTTTTCAGTTCGTACGGTGTGAAAACACAAGGTCGTCCGCGACGGTCGAACCCGTGTTCCCTCACTCCGGAGTAAATCGCTCTCCCAACTGAGCTACGCGGACAGAATGTCTCGCTGCAGATTTGTCGTCTTGACACATGTTTTCACCTCTGTGGTACGTCACAACGGTTACATGAATTCTTGAACTGCAGTTCTAGAAAGTCTGTTTCAGCTGCAGCAAAAAAAAAAAAAAAAAAACTTTTCCAGTTCGAAAGTAAATAAATAAAAAATAATTTTCATATTATTTAATTTGTCTTCGACAGTGTCTGTCAGAGAACGTACCTTGTCTGTTGCTTCTGAGTAACGGAAGTAATTTTGTTCTTACATTAAATTGCACTAGAGATCTGTGGTCCAGGAAGATGGGTAAAATGTTAATTATTGCCTCAATATAAAAAAAACTGCAGTGATTCGTAGATCCGTGTTGATAAGATGTTGAAACAGTAAACGGTGATGCTGACATACCGCTTTTTAAGAATGGTATACCTCGATAATTTTCTCCAAAAGTGGGCTTCACAAAATAGCTACCAGGGCTGTTTATGAATCGCCAGTTCGCCACTGGTCAGAAGAGTTCAAAACGTCATGGAACTCTTTAACAGATTACCTCATCATTGACGATGTCTGTATACAGAGCCGGCTTTCAGGGATACGCCGAACCAAGACTGTCTAGAAAGTGCAAGGCTATTACATAACAGAGATGAGTTCCCTCCGTTTGTGACGTCACTCTCATGTTACACGGACTGATACGAAGTGTGTGACGTCATATACGACAGCCTTGGAAACCAGTCAGAGCCTTGGTTACGGCGTGATGTCACTAAATGAGGGAACTCATCTCTCTAATGTCATGGCCTTGTATTTTCTAGACGGCCTTGCGCGGAAATGAATGTTTTGTGTGTGTGAGACCACAGGCACATTTAGCAGCCACGGGGGCCCTTGCTTTAACACTCCCTCTACACTAGACATAAAACACAGTTTATTACAGTTATCTGTACAGTTCAATGAGACGCCAAATGTTCATAAGAATTTTCTTTTTGATGCTATGCATTTTCCCCCACAGAAGTAATCTAAATCCCTAGTAAAAAAATCGATGTAACGAAAACGGTTCGTTATGTCGAAACCATTGTTGAATGTCCCATGAAGTGACGCAACAATAATTAATTCCATTATTTCTCAACAATGTATTTTGCTAAACTAACTCCGAACATTATTTCACCATGTTTTACGTAAACGTAACAATATCTCATTGCAATCTGCGTAAATTACGAGAACCTTATGCTGTATGTCATAAAAGCCATTACAAAAATGCGTTTAGATGCTGTAGTCGGTGAGCCTCAAATATCTCGAAAACGAAACTAGCAAAATTTGGCCTCTTCTCGACCCCCCCCGCCCGGGGGGGGGGTTTACCTGCTATTGCTGAGAGCTATGAAATGATCTATAACATGATGGGGTTGATTTTCTCGAAAACGATGCGTCTTAGCGAAATTTAGCTTCCTCTTGACTATCCCAACTGCAGGGGGCGTTACCTGCTATTGACGAGAACTTTAAAATGCATATAACACAATGGGGTGTAACCTGTAGACATCCTAGGCCAACAGTTACCAATTCCCCTCACTAAGACACTCTTACGGTTCAACTTTTCTTTCTATCTTGAGATCAGTTTTTAGTTTGTGCAGCACAGATGGACTTTTATAGCTGCATGGCATTCCATCGATATCAGGGTCGTTTCTTGAGTTCGTCTAAATCTGAATAATATATATTAATAAAAATAAATATTTTTTTTTTTGAAAAATTAAACAGTAAATGTTTACTAAACTTGCCGCCGCCATAGTTTAGTAAATATTTACTTTTATGACTCACACATTTTTTTTTCATTAGTTTAACGTCAATAACATTAATTAATGTACCTACCTAAAGTACCGCTTAATGTCAAGAATTAATAAACCTTATTGTTTGTTGTTATGATTTAATTCCACTTTCCGGATTGTGGCTGGGTGCGGTCGTGAAGGACGCGAATCAATGCAATGTGTTGTGCGTAAATAAATGTATATTCTCGAATTATTCGTTTCATTTCATATCTACAAAGGTCTTGGCATGCGAGGGATGCATAGCACAAATTATCTACAAAGAATACCAGGTTAGTCTCTGAATTTTTCTGTTTTTGTTTTTTGTTTTAGCGATGTTATTAAAAAGTAAAATGTTTCAGAAAAGAAACATGAACCAATAGAGGAGGAATGAAGAAAGGGTCGACCCTGCGCTGGGGCAGACGGGCAAAACTCGGCCTGGGATGCCTAGTCAGTTAAATCAGTTAAATAGTCACCTCATGTATAACTGCGAAAGAGATGGATCGAGTGGACTTCATCGCCAGATGTTAAATAAAAAAAAAAAAGAAAAAAAAAACATTGCGTCGTAACTTTAAAGAGACAAACATCGGCTTTATTTGTTTTGGGGTGAAAGAAACGTGAGGCACAATCCCACCAGAAATGTCTACAAAACCTTTAAAAAAATATGCATAAAACTGTAGTTGGTGCAAAAGATGATTCATTTTATATTTCCGATTAAGGAGAAGATGGCCATGACGACGATGATGTTTTTGATGCAAAATAGATATTATACTTGCAGAACTTGAAATTTATGATGGACTTATATGCTTGTCCAGGAATTTTATCGGTTTTCAGAAGTTGAACTTCAGGATTTTTTTTTTTTAATTAATAGCTCAAGGGTCACGAGAGTCCAAAGAGCTCAGTTACACAAAATATAAATTGAAAATAAAAAACTTCGGCTGCTGTTGAACTTGAGAGAAGAGGGAGGAGGGATCGGCTTACACCGATCAGTCACTCCATTATGACCACCCCCAGCCTAGAGAAATGAGTGCGGCTGGAGACCGAACGGTGGCGCAGATGAAGTTCATAGACCAGTATATATACAACCCGAGGACCAGCTTCGGTTGGTAGAGTGTTCGGAGTTTGAAAAATGACAAATTGTGAAGGCATGGCACCTCGGAACTACGATCTCGGAAACGGCTCGGCTTGTGGGTTGTTCCCGTGCCGCTGTAGTGAGTACGTATCAAAAGTGGTGCACAGATGGCCAAACGACGAACAGTCGTACAACCGTGTGTCGTCCACCGTCGAACAACCGTGTGTCGTCCACCGTCGAACAACCGTGTGTCGTCCACCGTCGAACAACCGTGTGTCGTCCACCGTCGAACAACCGTGTGTCGTCCACCGTCGTACAACCGTGTGTCGTCCACCGTCGTACAACCGTGTGTCGTCCACCGTCGAACAACCGTGTGTCGTCCACCGTCGTACAACCGTGTGTCGTCCACCGTCGTACAACCGTGTGTCGTCCACCGTCGTACAACCGTGTGTCGTCCACCGTCGAACAACCGTGTGTCGTCCACCGTCGTACAACCGTGTGTCGTCCACCGTCGTACAACCGTGTGTCGTCCACCGTCGAACAACCGTGTGTCGTCCACCGTCGAACAACCGTGTGTCGTCCACCGTCGAACAACCGTGTGTCGTCCACCGTCGTACAACCGTGTGTCGTCCACCGTCGAACAACCGTGTGTCGTCCACCGTCGAACAACCGTGTGTCGTCCACCGTCGAACAACCGTGTGTCGTCCACCGTCGTACAACCGTGTGTCGTCCACCGTCGAACAACCGTGTGTCGTCCACCGTCGTACAACCGTGTGTCGTCCACCGTCGTACAACCGTGTGTCGTCCACCGTCGTACAACCGTGTGTCGTCCACCGTCGAACAACCGTGTGTCGTCCACCGTCGAACAACCGTGTGTCGTCCACCGTCGAACAACCGTGTGTCGTCCACCGTCGAACAACCGTGTGTCGTCCGCAGTTCATTGATGCCAGAGAGCGGAAACTGTCGCGCATAATTCACAGCGACCGCAGGGCCACAGTGCGACAAATCACCCGCAGCTACAACAGTGGTGACCAGGGCAATGTGTCACAGCACACAGTTCATCGCAGCCTTCTGCGCATGGGTCGGCGTAGCTGAAGACCCAGCCGGTTCCCCATGCTCACTGCACATCATCCTCAACAAAGCATGAAATGGGCCCAAAATCATCGAGATTGCACTTTGGATGATTGGAAGATAGTGTCCTGGTCTGACGAATCAAGATTCCTGGTACATCACGTAGACTGCCGAGCGCGGATACGCCGATTACCAACAGAGGTTATGGCACCTGGATGCACTATTGGGCGGAAACAGGCCAGCAGCGGCGGTGCTATGCTATGGACAATGTTTTTTTGGAACAATTTAGGGCCCATTATCCCAATAGCGTGACAGCTGTGAGGTATCTGAACATCGTTGCAGACCAAGTTCACCCATTCATGGCAACTATGTTCCCTGCTGGTGATGGCCGTTACCAACAGGATAATGCGCCATGCCACACTGCCAGAATCGTGAAGCAGTGGTTCGAGGAACATACTGGTGACTTTCTGTTAGTGTCGTGGTCTCCAAATTCACCTGATATGAACCCAATCGAACGTTTGTGGTTCGACTTGGAAAAGCGGGTTTGCACTAAATCCCCACCACCCCGAAATGTACAGGAACTGGAGAGCCTGGTGTTGATATTATGGTACCTGATACCCCACACTGTAAAAAAAAATTGTAGATTTTACGGTTTTAAACCGTTTTCCAGGGTGCCAACACAAAACCGTAAAATCTACAGTTTTATGCCGTGTTGGAGCAAAGCTATAGCTTTGCTTATAGTCCAAATAGTGAGTCCAAATAGTCACGAAAACACAAAAATTTGGCAGGAACGAATGTGTTAATTGTGTTGGAGCGAAGCTATAGCTTTGCTCCAACACGACATAAAACTGTAGATTTTGCGGTTTTGTGTTGGCACCCTGGAAAACGGTTTAAAACCGTAAAATCTACAGTAAATTTTTTACAGTGCAGGTTACTTATCGCCACCTTATCGAATCTATGCCTCGCCGAGTGGCCGCTGTTTTGCTGGCTAAAAGGGGTCCTACAACTTATTAGGTAGGTCATAATGCAATGGGTCATCGGTGTATGTGTGAAAGGGTTTATCAGTGAGAGTTTTCTGCAAATTCTTGATTCATATTACACGTTCTAATTTTGTGATTATGCAATGAAACATTTAGAATATGACATTTCGAATTTTGAATGTAAATCAAGTGCATCCTTACCCGTCGAATATGCTCTTGCAAACCTTTTTATTCCATAATTTCTGATAACAAACCACAACTTCAAGGCCCGAAATTTTTTGCTGAGGGGAATCTGCCAGTGCTGCGGAGGAAGAACAAAGAAAAGTAAACACTATATCACAGAGTTACTGAAATGAAAATTCATTTTTTAATGAGTTTGTGCAATCATTCGAAAGGAAGTTATGAATATGGTCAACTGTTACACTAAAAAACTTACATTTCGTAGTAGTTACAAAATACAGAATGCTTATTAACTGTTTGCAACGCATGCAAATCCTTGATGGTGTATCTAAGCTTACTTTTAACCAATACTCTCTTTATGTTCAGCTACTTGTCACAATGTGATAGAATGATATTAAAATAACAAAACTCCACAGAATGAAAGCAGATAACATTTCAAAATATGTACAAATCAGCCAAATTTTACATGGGTCATGTATCAAACTGATAAATATAAAAGCTCAGAACACTAATAACTACTTAATGGAGTACATAAAGCTGTTATTAGGCACAACTGCGTTTTGTTTCACCTAACATATAAGGCAAAAACTAAGTTTTTGTCTTACGTTAGGCAAAATACAATGCAGTACAGTGCTTACAATGATTTTAAACATTTTTTAAACACATGTTTTACAATGGCAAGAAAGTTCAGCTTAATGTGCTCCAAAGTTTCGAACAACTTCCCTTTGTTATTATTATTGTTGTTGTTGTTGCCGACTTTCTCGGCAGGCGGGGGGAAGGGGGTGACTTTTCATCTCAAGCCTGAAAATTCGAGAATTACCTAGTGATGTGGCAAGTCCGTAGAATGACTGCCTTTTGGATTGGGTGGAGTAACCTCTGCGGTACTTCTAATTCCTCTAGGTTATTTAACAAGAAAGATGACACCGAAATTTCGGGTGTAATAAGCACGTCTTTTGAATCCCTTCTGAAGCAAATTAAATTTATCAAAGTTATTCAAAGTCAATGGAACCGGTTTGGGAAACAATAGTACTGACGACGGAAGAAAGAAGTTTTTCAATTGGGTTTTTAATCCCTCAGATATTGATGTAAACGGAATCGTTAGCTTACGCTCTCTGGTTGCAGACATGTGCGTTAAGAAAAACATGAATTTATATGAGAAACATTTCGCACCGGAAACGTTCTCCAACACAGAAAGAATTTTTTCAAATCGGACTCTTAGAAACAGAGATATCGACAAAAATAAGATGTGACTTTACGTCCCCTGGTGGGAAAACCATGCATTATTTTAGGAATAAAGTATTCTCAAAAGATTTTTTCATATGAGCGGTATCGGTCCAAGAAAAAAAAATTAGTCGAGTTTTTGAGAGCCCAGATTTTGCTACAAATACATCAGAAGTAGAAATTAACACCAATGTCCCCTGGTAGCCAAACCATTCTTTACCAAACATTAGAATTTATGTGAAAAATATTTTCTGTCCGGTCTTGTATGCGATACAAGAAGAATTTTTCAAATCGGAGTTTTAGAAGCAGAAATAACGCAGAAAACGCAATTAACCTTTTTGCCCCCTAGCGGAAAAACTAAGATTTACTTGAAAATTTTGAATTTATAGGAAAAGCCTTTCGCATCGGAAACACTATCCAACAAAGAAGGAATTTTTCAAATCGGACTCTTAGAAGTAGAGATATTGACAAAAATAAGATATACATCTAATCCCCCTGGCGTAGAAACCTTGCATTATTTCAAAAAGAAAATGTTCCTAAAAGATTTGTCGACATGAGTAGTATTGGTCAACAAAAGACATTTTTTTTTCAATCGAGATTTTAGAAGCTCATATTTTGCTGCAAATACATCAGAAGCGGAAATTGAGACTTACGCCACCTGGTGGCCAAACCATTTTTACAAAAATTAGAAGTTATGTGCAAAGCTTTTCCCATCAGGAGCTGTATCCGGTGCAGAAAGAATTTTTCAAATCGGAGATTTCGAAGCAGAGATATAGAGGTAAACGCAATTTACCTCTACGCCCCCTAGCTATGAATTACTTGAAAATAAGTCTATGAATTACTTGAAAATTTTGAAATTATATGAAAAACATACCACATTGAAAACACTATCTAACAAAGAAGGGATTTTTCAAATCGGTCTACTAGAAGTAGAGATATTGACAAAAATAAGATACACATCTACGCCCCCTGGTGGAGAAACTGTGGAATATTTTAAGAAGAAAATATTCCGAAAAGGTTTATAGATGTGAGTGACATCAGTCCACGAAAGAATTTTTTCAATCGATATTTTAGAAGCTCAGATTTTATGGCAAATACATCAGAAGCAAAAATTAACGCTTACGCCCCCTGGTGGCCAAAGTATTCTTTACCAAAAATTTGAAGTTATATGCAAAGGATTTTCCATCAACAGGTGTATCCGCTGAAGAAACAGCTTTTCAAATCGGAGTTTTAGAAGAAGAGTTATCGGGGGAAACGTAATTTACTTTTACGCCCCCTAGCGAAAAATCTATGAGTAATTTGAAAAAGTAACTACATCAGAAATACTCGTCGACATAAATGAAATCGAAAGATAAAATAATTTTTTCAATCGAATGTTTAGAAGCAAATATGTGGAATAAAATGTATTTTTGAATTCGATATCATCTGCATTTTTGCCCTCTAGCGGCGAAATTGTATATCGTAAAAAAAAAACAAAAAAAAACACGAAATAAAGGATCATCATTCGCATATTTCAAGCTTCCCAATGCAAAAAGAATTTTTCAATTCGGACTAATAGTTGTAGAGATATCCGTGGGTATAGACGGACGGACGGACAAACCGGTAACATAAGCACGATCTTTTTTTACAAAAGACGTGCTAAAAAGTTATTAGATACCACCGCGGTTGCCGGAATGACAACTGTTATAATTTGTGTTATGTCTCCAGACCTGTTGAATTTCTATTCCCAGGTTCTTGATTTTTGAGGTTTCCTCAGACTCTGTTTTTCGATATTTTCGGTAAGCGGAACCGCTGCATCTATTTATTGTGTTTTCTTCAGTTTCTTTTCTGCAATTACAGTATCAGGTCGATTGTTGTGAATGGTATTGTCTGTAATGATAAGATTTCCCAAGTACATGATGTAATTTTGATCTTTCAATCACAGTTTCTAATCGGTACTATAACGAAGTGATTTTTTCCGTCATTTCTGTCCACGCCAGGATTCGAACCCGGATCCCCTCACTCCGGAATAAGTCACTCTACCAATTGAGCTACGCGGACGTTTTATTCTGATTCCTATCTGCCCTTATGTCGTGTGCGTCCTTCGGGCAGGTACATCACATCTCCTGGTACGTTACATCATCTCCCCCTTATTTTTTAATTTATTTATCATCATCATCATCATCATCATCATCATTGTCAACCATTATCAATCCACTGCTGGACGAAGGTCTCCCCAAGTTTCCTCCACAACGGTCTGTCTTGTGCCAGTCTCCTCCATGTCACCCCTGCATACTTTCGAATTTCATCCACCCATCTCCCATGTGGTCTTCTTCTGGGTCTTTTCCTGTCCCTTGGAATCCAATCTAAAATTTCGGCTGTCCATCGATGATCTGTCCTTCTGGCAGTATGTCCAGCCCATTGCCATTTCAGGGATTTAACTCTGATCCTGATGTCTTCCACTCCTGTCATTTTTCGGATCCACGAGTTCCTCTTCTTATCTCTCCTGGCTACACCAAGTATGCACCTCTCCATGCTTTTTTGAGTTGTCTGCAGCCTTTGTATGTCTCTTTTAGTTAAGGTCCACGTCTCTGCACCATACGTAAGCACTGGAAGGATGCATTGATCAAACACTTTTCTTTTAAGACATAATGGCATATTGCTCTTGAAAATTATGCTGTTTCTTCCAAAAGCTCTCCAGGCAAGTTTTGTACGCCGATTAATTTCTTCATCAATGTGACCCTCACTTGATATCTGCTGTCCAAGATAAACGTACGTGTCTGTTATCTCCAGCTTTTCTCCATCAATCGATAAATCTTCATTTCTTGTAAAAGCATTGAACATCACTTTTGTCTTCTGAAAGTTCAGTTTTAATCCCACTTCTTTACTCTTGTCAGCAAGTTCCTGGATCATACTCTGCAGCTCTGATGGGGTAGTTTCAAAAATGACTACGTCATCAGCAAAACGAAGGTGGGTTAGATAATCTCCATTAATCTTTATCCCCTTGTTTTTCCAGCTCAGCGACTGAAAAACACCCTCCAATGTGGCATTAAAGAGCTTCGGAGATATGGTGTCACCTTGTCTCACTCAATTTCCAATTTTTATGTGTGTTGTATTTTCAAACAGCCTAATCTTTGCACTTGCATTTTCATAGATGTTATTAATAATATTAATGTATGCATCTTCAATACCGCAGGTTTTCAGAGCCATTGTAACTGCTGATGGTTTCACCGAATCAAAGGCTTTTTCATAATCGATAAAAGCCATGCACAATGGAAGTTCATATTCCCTCGCTCTTTCAATTAGTTCTCTCAGTACGTGGATATGATCTATTGTGCTGTAGCCACTCCTGAATCCAGCTTGTTCTCTCGGTTGAGCCATGTCCAGTGTTACCTTCAAGCGGTGTGAAAGAACTTTAGTGAAGATTTTATAAACTACTGATAGGAGGCTGATAGGTCTGTAGTTTCCGAGATCCTCAATGTCACCTTTCTTATGTAGCAGGATCATTGTAGCGGTGTTCCAATCCTCAGGAATCTTTCCTTCATTAAGGCAACGAGTGAAAATTTGGGCGAGTACTGTTTCGATTTCTCCACTTGCTTCTTGTATGATGTCTACAGTAATTCCATCTTCTCCTGGAGCTTTTCCCCGCTTCATGTTCTTGATTGCATGTGCAACTTCTGCTGGAAGGACTGGAGGAACTCTGGGAGTGGTATCTTTCATGATGTCTGGAGTGCATGTATCATCCCTTTCATATAATTTGGAGTAGAAATCTTTCACTCTTGTCAAAATTTCGCCTCTATTTCTTGTTACAGAGCCATCTTCTTTTCTCAGTGCCATAATCTGTTTTCTTCCCTTACTGAGATGTCCCTTTGCTATCTTTAGGCTTTGGTTGTTTTCAATTGCTTTCCTCACTAGTTCACAGTTGAATTTTCTTACGTCTTCAGTGATACTTTTTCTTACTGTCTTGCATAGCTTTATATATTCCACTTTGGAAGTCACATCTTCTTTAGTTGTCCTCATCTCTCTTCTTTTTTGCATCAACATTTTCGTTTTTCCTGATAATTTATTTACATGCAACTTGTTTTTAGACCCAGCTAATTTTGTTGCTGTTTCCATAAGAGCTTTGGTTACTTTTCTGTTAACTTCAGAGATGTCCACTTCTTCCGATGTTAGGCCTTCTAAAGCAGAGAACCTGTTCTTCAGTTCGAACTTGAAGGTATTATGGTGTTTTTTAAGGTTGGTTATGTCAATAGATTTGGTTTGTCTTATGAGCTTGCCACGTTCAAGTTTAGTGTTGAGGTGCATCTTACATCTCACCAATCTATGGTCACTACCTGTGTTGAACTTGTTTAGCACACTTCAGTCTTCTATGACGAACTTTTTGTTACACATAATAAAATCAATTTCACTTGTCGTCCCATTTGGATGTCTCCATGTCCATTTCCTGTGTGGCTTTTTCTTGAAGAAGGAGTTCAAGATGAAAAACCCTTCTGCCTCTGCAAACTCAACGAGAGTATTTCCACGCTGGTTTCTGTTGCCGTGACCGAATTTACCTACTGAAGTTTCATTCTGTTGCCGTTGCCCTATTTTTGCATTGAAATCTCCCATAATTATTTTCAAGTGCTGCTTACCTTTATTATTTAGATGACAAATTTCCTCATAAAATTCTTCAATTTCTTCTTCAGGATGTCTTGTGGTGGGTGCATAAGTTTGAATAATCTGAGCCTGGTATCTTTTCGAGAGTTGGATAACAAGTCGTGCAGCTCTGTCAGAGGAACTTTCAACTTCTACAACTTTATCCTTCATTTTCTTGTTTATTATAAATCCAACACCACTAGTTCTGCCAGTATCTGTCCCACGATAGTAGAAGAGATGTCCACTTTTCAGTTCAATGAGATCTTCTCCTTTTCTCCTTACCTCACTTAGCCCCACGATGTCCCACTTGATCCTTTGTAGTTCCTCTTCCAATTCAAGAAGCCTTGAATCAGAAGATAGGGAGCGTCCATTGTACGTAGCCAAGGTCAGCATCAGATGGCAGCCTAGTCCGGTCCTCCGGGGATTCTTAGCACCCTCTGCCTTCATGTCGCACTGGCCGCTGCCTTGGCCAGGTACATTCCAGCTGCCGGAGACTGAGGGCCAAGATTTAAGTTGTGGAATCATTTTGGAGGGGTTTGGCCATAACTCACCACGCTGGCCAAGCGGGTTGGTGAGTGTGGGATAGAATTTCCTCTAATTCCGATGGTATAGTTATACCGCTATTGGCGGTCGTCAGAGCCCCTTTAGTGGGAACAGGATGCACCACGAGAAGGCGGGGTTGACATTTGTCAAGGAGAGGCTGTGATGTTACGCATCACCTGACCTTACATCCCAATTTATTATATATATATATATATATATATATATATATATATATATATATATATATATATAAATGCAACTTGTTCTGGGTCTAAGAACAAGTTGCATGTAAATATATATATATATATATATATATATATATATGGGATGTAAGGTCAGGTGATGCGTAACATCACAGCCTCTCCTTAAGGTCAGGTGATGCGTAACATCACAGCTGTGAGGTTACGCATCACCTGACCTTACATCCCAATTTATTTATATATATATATGGGATGTAAGGTCAGGTGATGCGTAACATCACAGCCTCTCCTTGACAAATGTCAACCCCGCCTTCTCTCTCTCTCTCTCTCTCTATATATATATATATATATATATGGGATGTAAGGTCAGGTGATGCGTAACATCACAGCCTCTCCTTGACAAATGTCAACCCCGCCTTCTCGTGGTGCATCCTGTTCCCACTAAAGGGGCTCTGACGACCGCCAATAGCGGTATAACTATACCATCGGGATTAGAGGAAATTCTATCCCACACTCACCAACCCGCTTGGCCAGCGTGGTGAGTTATGGCCAAACCCCTCCAAAATGATTCCACAACTTAAATATTGGCCCTCAGTCTCCGGCAGCTGGAATGTACCTGGCCAAGGCAGTGGCCAGTGCGACATGAAGGCAGAGGGTGCTAAGAATCCCCGGAGGACCGGACTAGGCTGCCATCTGATGCTGACCTTGGCTACGTACAATGGACGCTCCCTATCTTCTGATTCAAGGCTTCTTGAATTGGAAGAGAAACTACAAAGGATCAAGTGGGACATAGTGGGGCTAAGTGAGGTAAGGAGAAAAGGAGAAGATCTCATCGAACTGAAAAATGGACATCTCTTCTACTATCGTGGGACAGATACTGGCAGAACTAGTGGTGTTGGATTTATAATAAACAAGAAACTGAAGGATAAAGTTGTAGAAGTTGAAAGTTCCTCTGACAGAGCTGCACGACTTGTTATCCAACTCTCGAAAAGATACCAGGCTCAGATTATTCAAACTTATGCACCCACCACAAGTCATCATGAAGAAGAAATTGAAGAATTTTATGAGGAAATTTGTCATCTAAATAATAAAGGTAAGCAGCACTTGAAAATAATTATGGGAGATGTCAATGCAAAAATAGGGCAACGGCAACAGAATGAAACTTCAGTAGGTAAATTCGGTCACGGCAACAGAAACCAGAGTGGAAATACTCTCATTGAGTTTGCAGAGGCAGAAGGGTTTTTCATCTTGAACTCCTCTTCAAGAAAAAGCCACACAGGAAATGGACATGGAGACATCCAAATGGGACGACAAGTGAAATTGATTTTATTATATGTAACAAAAAATTCATCATAGAAGACTGCAGTGTGCTAAACAAGTTCAACACAGGTAGTGACCATAGATTGGTGAGATGTAAGATGCACCTCACCACTAAACTTGAGCGTGGCAAGCTCATAAGACAAACGAAATGTATTGACATAACCAACCTTAAAAAACACCATAATACCTTCAAGTTGGAACTGAAGAACAGGTTCTCTGCTTTAGAAGGCCTAACAGCGGAAGAAGTGGACATCTCTGAAGTTAACAGAAAAGTAACCAAAGCTCTTATGGAAACAGCAACAAAATTAGCTGGGTCTAAGAACAAGTTGCATGTAAATAAATTATCAGGAAAAACGAAAATGTTGATGCAAAAAAGAAGAGAGATGAGGACAACTAAAGAAGATGTGACTTCCAAAGTGGAATATATAGAGCTATGCAAGACAGTAAGAAAAAGTATCACTGAAGACGTAAGAAAATTCAACTGTGAACTAGTAAGGAAAGCAATTGAAAACAACCAAAGCCTAAAGATAGCAAAGGGACATCTCAGTAAGGGAAGAAAACAGATTATGGCACTGAGAAAAGAAGATGGTTCTGTAACAAGAAATAGAGGCGAAATTTTGACAAGAGTGAAAGATTTCTACTCCAAATTATATGAAAGGGATGATACATGCACTCCAGACATCATGAAAGATACCAGTACCAGAGTTCCGCCAGTCCTTCCAGCAGAAGTTGCACATGCAATCAAGAACATGAAGCGGGGAAAAGCTCCAGGAGAAGATGGAATTACTGTAGACATCATACAAGAAGCAAGTGGAGAAATCGAAACAGTACTCGCCCAAATTTTCACTCGATGCCTTAATGAAGGAAAGATTCCTGAGGATTGGAACACCGCTACAATGATCCTGCTACATAAGAAAGGTGACATTGAGGATCTCGGAAACTACAGACCTATCAGCCTCCTATCAGTAGTTTATAAAATCTTCACTAAAGTTCTTTCACACCGCTTGAAGGTAACACTGGACATGGCTCAACCGAGAGAACAAGCTGGATTCAGGAGTGGCTACAGCACAATAGATCATATCCACGTACTGAGAGAACTAATTGAAAGAGCGAGGGAATATGAGCTTCCATTGTGCATGGCTTTTATCGATTATGAAAAAGCCTTTGATTCGGTGAAACCATCAGCAGTTGCAATTGCTCTGAAATCCTGCGGTATTGAAGATGCATACATTAATATTATTCATAACATCTATGAAAATGCAAGTGCAAAGATTCGGCTGTTTGAAAATACAACACACATAAAAATTGGAAAAGGAGTGAGACAAGGTGACACCATATCTCCGAAGCTCTTTAATGCCACATTGGAAAATGTCTTTCAATCACTGAACTGGGAAAACAAAGGGATAAAGATTAATGGAGATTATCTAACCCACCTTCGTTTTGCTGATGACATAGTCATTTTTGCAACTACCCCATCAGAGCTACAGAGTATGATCCAGGAACTTGCTGACAAGAGTAAAGAAGTGGGATTAAAAATGAACTTTCAGAAGACAAAAGTGATGTAAAATGCTTTTACAAGAAATGAAGATTTATCGATTGATGGAGAAAAGCTGGAGATAACAGACACGTACGTTTATCTTGGACAGCAGATATCAAGTGAGGGTCACATTGGTGAAGAAATTAATCGGCGTACAAAACTTGCCTTTAGAGCTTTTGGAAGAAACAGCATAATTTTCAAGAGCAATATGCCATTATGTCTTAAAAGAAAAGTGTTTGATCAATGCATCCTTCCAGTGCTTACGTATGGTGCAGAGACGTGGACCTTAGCTAAAAGAGACATACAAAGGCTGCAGACAACTCAAAAAAGCATGGAGAGGTGCATGCTTGGTGTAACCAGGAGAGATAAGAAGAGGAACTTGTGGATCCGAAAAATGACAAGAGTGGAAGACATCATGATCAGAGTTAAATCCCTGAAATGGCAATGGGCTGGACATACTGCCAGAAGAACAGACCATCGATGGACAGCCGAAATTTTAGATTGGATTCCAAAGGACAGGAAAAGACCCAGAAGAAGACCACATGGAAGATGGGTGGATGAAATTCGAAAGTATGCGGGAGTGACATGGAGGAGACTGGCACAAGACAGACCGTTGTGGAGGAAACTTGGGGAGACCTTCGTCCAGCAGTGGATTGATAATGGTTGACAATGATGATGATGATATATATATATTTTTTTTCGATGTGCTGGAGAAAGGATTCTCTTATTTTTCCTATCTCGCGGTGTGGAAATAACATCACACCAATGCGAGATTTTGAACGGTCGGGTCATCCGGATAGTTCGGGCGCCATTATAACGAAGTAAATTTTCCGTCATTTCTGTCCACGCCAGGATTCGAACCCGGATCCCCTCACTCCGGAATAAGTCACTCTACCAATTGAGCTACGCGGACGTTTTATTCTGATTCCTATCTGCCTTTATGTCGTGTGCGTCCTTCGGGCAGGTACATCACATCTCCTGGTACGTTACAGTACTTGTAATAAGATGGAGTATAGCATTGGATCAGGGCATATTTAATGCCAAGCTGTTGATGTAGGATCTTAGTTAGTTGATAGTGTCTGTAAAGGTATCGTTTTGATGCAAGGAGAATGCAGCTGGCTAAACTTGTTCTATGATTTCATTCATTTTTCCACACATTCTACGGCGTCTTCATCTGCAACTTTCATTATGCGTTTCCTGTACTTCTGGCTTTCGATAACGCGGTTTCGAACCTCAATGAAGAATAACTCGGTACCTGGATAGAGCTCACGTTTTTTAAACATTGTAATGCGGAGTGTTTGTCATTGTTTCTCAGATCTAAGGGGCTTGGATGTTTTTGTCAGAATTTAGCTGTTTCAGCATTTCAGTGGGTCTGAAATATTTTCTGATTGAGGAAGAAGCTGAGCGGTATTCCGGTTCAATGCCTTTGTCAGCTGCAGTCACCACTATCAATGGCATGTTTCCCCCTTAAGATGTCTTGTTCGAGTTGTTTCTATTATTGTTATTTCAGGAGAATTAAATGAAATTATCCACAACCAACTGGACTTTACCTCTGGTGTAATGTCGCCTTTATTCCACACACAAAAATTATCAAATTCACATCCTTCTACCCTCGAAACTTGAAAACAAAAAACCTTGAAAGACAGAATTTTTAATTTTTGAAGATGTTCAAAAGCAGTGAGATTGTGCAACTTGTCGAAAGCCTAAATGTGCTTTTGAAAACAGCTAGAGCTTGTGGCATGATCTATGGGTGAAGTGGTTGTAGTATCAGAAGTTTCTCAATTTGAAAGTTACAATCCTTAAAATCTGCACATTTCGTAATCTTTCTTTATTTGCCTCGAATCTGTATACGTTCGCTGTGTTCTTGCAGACATAGGCGCACAGCGTGTGCATAATCAGTCGAAAATGCACACCTGCATTCGCTTTCTGGCAAGAAAATGAGCTTGACGTACACACACCGGCCATTGAATTAGAAACCTTTATGCAGATCTACGTAAATGTCATTTACGAAGCGTATATGCAAATTACGTGGTCACGAGCAATCACCACGTGATCTAGACAACTATTTAAGACAACTACTCGTCAGTAGTGTTGATCACAATGGGAAAGACAAAGGATCTTTTAGAGTTCGATAAAATGTTTTTTGTGGGTGCCCGTCTGGCTGGAGTAACGATTTTAAAAACAGCAGAGCTGACTGATTTCTCAAAAGGTGAGATATCCTGGGCATTTATTAATGAAAAAGTAACCCACATTTCTTGTCTAAGAGGCGTAACTGTAACTCGACAACAGTCTTTCAGGAACTAGATCGCCGTCGTCTGAGAAGGCTTGTACGGAGAAACACTACTTCCTGTGTGCAGCAATTTACCAAAGCATTCAATGAAGGCTGTTTCCGACCCACATCTCAACGAACTATGCGAGGAAATTGAAGAGGATCGGTGTTGGCAGTCACATGGCTATACGGAAGCCACTGATTTCTGCGAAGAACCGGTAAGTTCAGTGTGTCAGGAACACCGTGACTGGACACTGGAAAAACGTCATGTAGTCCGACGAGTCATATACGTAAACCACTCATTTCTGCGAAGAACCGGTAAGTTCGCCTACAGTGGTGTCAGGAACACCGTGACTGGACACTGGAAAAGAGTCATGTTGTCCGACGAGTCCTATACGTAAACCACTCATTTCTGCGAAGAACCGGTAAGTTCGCCTACAGTGGTGCCAGGGACACCGTGACTGGACACTGAAAAAAACATGTGGTCCGACGAGTCCTATACGTAAACCACTCATTTCTGCGAAGAACCGGTAAGTTCGCCTACAGTAGTGTCAGGAACACCGTGACTGGACACTAAAAAAAGGCATGTGGTCCGACGAGTCCTATACGGAAACCACTGATTTCTGCGAAGAACCGGTAAGTTCAGTGTGTCAGGAACACCGTGACTGGACACTGGAAAAAAGTCATGTAGTCCGACGAGTCCTATACGTAAACCATTCATTTCTGCGAAGAACCGGTAAGTTCGCCTACAGTGGTGTCAGGAACACCGTGACTGGACACTTGAAAAGAGTCATGTTGTCCGACGAGTCCTATACGTAAACCACTCATTTCTGCGAAGAACCGGTAAGTTCGCCTACAGTGGTGCCAGGGACACCGTGACTGGACCCAGAAAAAGCATGTGGTCCGACGAGTCCTATACGTAAACCACTCATTTCTGCGAAGAACCGGTAAGTTCGCCTACAGTAGTGTCAGGAACACCGTGACTGGACACTAAAAAAGGCATGTGGTCCGATGAGTCTTATACGGAAACCACTGATTTCTGCGAAGAACCGGTAAGTTCGCCTACAGTAGTGTCAGGAACACCATGATTGGACACTTAAAAAAGGCATGTGGTCCGATGAGTCCTATATAGAAACCACTGATTTCTGCGAAGAACTGGTAAGTTCGTCTACAGTGGTGTCAGGAACACCGTGACTGAACACTGAAAGACTGGGGAAAAGTCATGTGGTCCAACGAGTTGCGGTACATTTTGTTTTGCACTAATGGTAGGAAGAGAGTTTCGTGGGAGCCTCATAAAGCAAAGAATCCATCTTCTCTTGTAAACACAATTCAAGGTCTTGGAGATGGAGTCATGATGTGGGGCAAGCTCTGTTGGTACGGAACGGGTCCCCTGATATTGCTGGAGGGTCAGGTGTCCTCGAAGGATCATTGTTGCCGATCAAGTCTATTTTGCAATGTTGACTTTTTATCCAGCAGGTGACGATTATTTCATGGACCACAATTCTGGTATCAGTCGCGCAAGATTTATTCAGCAGTGGTTCTGCGAGCATGACAGAGACGTCCACCACCTTCCCCGGATCTGAACCCCATTGAGAATGTATGGAACATGTTATAAAAACAGATTCGGAAGCAAAGTCCTCTTCCGTCAAATCTGAACCAGATAAAGGTCTGTCTGGCAAACGCCTGGTATGCTGTAAACTTAGATGCACCACAACATCTCGTGGAATCCATGCCAAATCGCATTCATGCTGTAATTCTGGTTAAAGGAGGTCGAACCCGGTATTGAATAAAAGTTTCTAATTCAGTGGCCGGTATGTGTTTTTGTGGGTTTCATTATGTGAAGCTTTGTTTCTCGTTTAGCTTTGGCCCTTAAGATTGATGATGTGCGCTTTCCTGCACTACATCGAAGCCCACCCGTGAAGAAAAGAGAAGGGAAACGAAACCAAATGGTGAAGAGCTTTCAAATATGAAAATTAAGACTGACGTGCCTTTGCCTGGTCTCCTTCCTATTGTTCCTTTCTTCTAGAAACCCGTGTTACTGATGGCGCTTTGAGAAACTTCAATTGCTTCTTCCACTATCTCCTGTGTCTGACCAACTTCCAGCCTTTCCATTACTCTTCATCTGCTGATTCTCGTAAATCGTGTTCCTGAATCGTTTAAATGAAACACATCTGTAGCTGCAACTTCCTACTAAATGAAGACGACTTAGCAAGCGCGATACTTATAGCCGATTTGCTTTATGCTTCGGTAAAAGGCACAAATTCGTCTGTCCTTTTTTTGATATTTCTCTTTTTCATGTTCTTGCCCCCTTCTTGTAGCTGATAGGTGTGGCTCACAGGTTGATCTTTCATCATAGACTGGCAGCTCGTTGATTTTTTCATCAGTTTCAAGCTGACATCGCACAATATCCCCTAATATTTTTGTTTGTCTTTTTGTTTTAGCAGTGCATTTTCTTGACGACCAGCCTATATTTTCCCTCTGTAACTGAATATCAATCGGCATTTATTTCCTTCTGGGCCACGAGATTGGTTATTCTTCACACCTACTACTGACCTTTTGCGAAAATAAGAAGTGCAAGTACGTTACGAATTACCGAGAAATTGTACATTAATTCAACATAAACAACCATCTTATTTGTCTCTAGATATCTAATTGCATTAAGTTGTGCAGATGAAATGTCGGAATATTGACGGAAACTTCAAACATACAAAATACGCTGTAAAAGGAACTTTATCCATCAAAACAATCTCCGTCGGTCGCAACACACTTTTGCCAATGAGATACAAGCTTAGGTAAGTCGTCGTTAAAAAAATTCGACCTTCGAGATGCGACAAACTCATGGGATGCGATTTCAACTAGCGTTCGATTGGGAAACGATTTACCTTTCAAGGTAAATCGTTCAGTGAACAGTTTTCCACGCATAATATTGTATCAAGATCTTGGCATTGTGATGGTTTGACGCTTTAATTTACATATCACAAGTGACATCGCTCTATGTGCGAATTCCTATATTACTTACCAACTGTACTAGTCTGCAAAATCCGATATTTCATCTACAACCTAATAATTTGATGAGCGATCCTGTTTTACAAGTTTTCGTTTTATGTGAAAGATTGTTTGGAAATTCATGAAATGTTAAAATCGTACATTTACGGCTATTTAACGGCGTTCCAACTTTTTGAAAACAGTTACGATCTCTAAGTATATTATTTATTTACTTCTCGAATGGCCCTTCAGTTAAAGCAAAAGACTGAGAGCAAGGGCGCCGACTTCATCAAATTATTGGGGGGGGGGGCAGTCTCTTCCAATTGTCAGAAGGAAAATAATAAGGGGGGGGGGGAGAGTAAAAAGATGATCTACGAGATTCGACGTATATTTTAAAACGTAATTATAATTGCTCATCAGCAAATGATTTTCAAAAATAAAACTTAGCCTATGATTTTATAAAAATATCCAGAGCAATTTTATTTACAAACGTTTATATAAAAAAAATACGCGAAATTAGCTGGGTTACTCAAACAAGAAGCGCAAAAAAAAAAAAAAAAAAAAAACACGTAGATAAATAAAGGCGCTAGAGATTATACGTTTCTGTACTTCTAATTATTTTATTTTTAATAATTGTTTTAAACATTTACCACATATCACGAGAACATGTCAAACACAATCCGTGGCTGGCAATTCAGTTTCTTATCCAATGAGCAATGCTGAATATGGGAAAAAAGTTTTTATTTATTTCGTTATTTATTATTTTTTTGAAAATAAATCGCTTTGGCCTCATAAGTTGGAGCTTGGTCAACCTTATAACGCTAAAGCGATTATTTAAATTAAACAGGGCGAAGAATATTGGGTGTGAAGGTCACTAACCCCCCCCCCTTCCAGCAAAATTATTGAAGGGGCGAAATTCACATCCTCCTCCCCAATAGTAGGCGCCTATGACTGAGAGATATGACTGTTAACCTTCGGAAAAGTTTGATTGATCATTCACAAAATAAACCTACGTATAAATAGCTGATAAAACTAACCGACAAATAAAAAAAAAAGCAAAAAAAAAAAAAAAGCAGTTCTTGCTAGCCAATACACGAGCAAGTCTAACATACGCTCAAATAATTACTTTTTGTTATCATAATTAGCACAAATAAAGCTAATAAAAGTGAGGTACAACATATATAACTGAAAATAAGAAAGAAGAGGAAATATATTCGCTTACCATGTAGTCTACAGCAAGCCCTGTTTGAGAAAAAGAAATGTTTCAGAAATTAGTTAAGTTGATTTCGTACAAGAAACAATGTTTTTAGAAGCAATTTCTAGCAATAAAAACACTTCGGTTATTACAAAAACGCTTCTCTTTTATTGTGCCAACTCATTATTCACAATATGAATATTTCGTAATTTAATGTGCACATCCGCTGCTGCTCCGAGCATGGAGGATTTCTTCGAATAAAAACACGTAACAGAACATAACTTCACATTTGTTGTGGGCACCTCATTCTTCAAATGAAATTAATTTCTAATAAAAATTTGAGTGAGTTGCCTTGATATCAAAGCAAAACCATTCTTCTGTATAGGCAACAGAGAAAAATAATAAAAATTAAATAGCTTCAGCTGCGATAAGAAAGATATCAAAAATTGCGCTTTTCAATAAATTTGCAGCACTTTCAAGTATTGCAAAATTAGTAGAGTGTTAAAGATTATGGTGCAATTATTACTGCAGAATTCCACACACAGGACGAGTACAAATATAAAGAAATACAAATGAATCAGTCAGAATGCTGCTCGGATTGTAGGAATGGGGCGTAATGTCCAGGAATAACAGCTACCTTGTTTTGGTTAAAAAACAAAACGCTGGTATAAATCTACACATATTCAAATACTGTATCACACCATGTAAAACGAAAATTGACAACCGTAATTATTCAATAAGTAGAATTATCACTTTTAACTGTAATGCAAGTTTAGACAAAACTGAGTAGGGTATTCATCAAAGTGACGATCCTTCATTTTTATTGAAGGGGGTGTTGAGTGTCACTCTACGGACTATGCGAAGTCGCCTGTCCCTAATTTGGGGTTAGTAATTTCAGGAAGGGGAGATAATCAGGGCCTTAAGACAAACACATTACCCATGCCTCATCTGGGGGTCGAGCCTGCACCCAGCACTCCAACGGCTAAAAGTAACACGTTTTGTCCGTGTACATGTGAACATCGAAGACAGTCTCTAAAATGATTAAAATAAAAGTTATTCTTAAAATTAAAAACTTTGTAGATATTCAGCGAAAAATTACTGAAAATCTTGTGAACTAACTAAAAATTTGGAAAGTATCTTTGGTCAAATTGATATTTCTTGTTTAAAATAATTAATCTATATGAGTAAATGCCAAAGTACATAAACCATTTTTGTTAAGAAAATAAGCACACACATTGTTTTTCTAAATATCCGCTAATTCGCTATTAAATATCAGTAAGTACTTCTTTGAGGGCAAATATCTTCCTGTGAGTTTTATAACAGCAATTCCCAATTTCGTAACACTTATCGTGTTTTAGTCTTCAGAGCAACACAGCTTACACTCTTCTTCACGTTGTTTAAATTTTCTGCCGAATTTTGCCTTTCACCGAAATGAGATATTTCTTTCTTCCACCCTGATCCTTAATACCATCAAGCCCTGTACTGCCATGGATTTATTACGGCGAATGGTCTGAGACATTGGCTTCTGAACATTTGTCGAGTTGGACCTAGGTTCGAATCCCAGATGAAGCATGGAAGGTGTATTTTCCCGATGGTGCTGGCTCTTTCTCTTCCCTGGAACCAGTGGCACTAAATTGGGAATGGGCAACTGCTCATAAGCCTTAGAGTTGCTCGCGGTGGTCATCAACCAATGAAACTACAGTAATAGGCGTGCGAGAGCGACCTATTGACATAAGCGTTCTTGCTGATTCCTCTTGAAAAGCCTAAGTTTCTTTTGAGTTTCCAATTGTTTGTACTGTTTCATATGAACTTTGCTTAAAGAAGTTCGATGCATAAAAACAAAAGATAAAAGACTTATGCTTAAAGTGAAATATCGAAGTAATTTTCATAAGCAGCGAAAGATTTAAGTTCGATAATGCATTATAACGAAGTAAATTTCTCCGTCATTTTTGGTCTACGCCGGGATTCGAACCCGAGGCAGCTTTTTCCGGAACAAGTCGCTCTACCAACTGAGCTACGCAGACGTTTATTCTGATTCCTATCTGCCTTTATGTCGTGTGCGTCCTGCTGGCAGGTACGTCACATCTCCCCCCCCCCGAAAGAGGGCCGGGGGCATGGCCCACGGGTCAGCCGTGACCATGAATCGTTGCAGGCAGCCATCCACTGTAGAACGTGCACTTGAGAACTCCCAGTCAATCTGCTGTGTGGAATACAACATCACACATTTTTTTATTTTTCGAAGCGTTGGAGAAGGAATTCTCTGATTTTTCCTGTCTCGCGGTGTGGAAATAACATCACACCAATGCGAGATTTTTGAACGGCCGGGTCATCAGGATAGTTCGGGCGCCATTATAACGAAGTAAATTTCTCCGTCATTTTTGGTCTACGCCGGGATTCGAACCCGAGGCCGCTTATTCCGGAACAAGTCGCTCTACCAACTGAGCTACGCAGACGTTTATTCTGATTCCTATCTGCCTTTATGTCGTGTGCGTCCTGCTGGCAGGTACGTCACATCATGACAACATTCATTCTCCAGCTTGGCTAGCGTGACTTGTATGGGGAGGGGGGTCGGCCTCCTTTGTTTTGCTACGGCGCTGGAGATACAGCATTTGGTTGAGTATCTTAACAATAATTTCATGTTTATTAGGGATTACCTACCTCTACGTTGAACAACAGATATCAAGCAAGGGCCACATTGAGAAGAAGTTAATAATCATATAAAGCTTGGTTATATTGCACTTGGCAGAAACAGGACCATTTTGAAGAGCAATTTTCTGTTATTTCTTAAAAGAAAAGTATTTAATGAATGCATCCTACCAGCATTGGCGACGCTAGTAGTTCAGAGCTGGGGAGGCTATTTGTAGGGGGGCTAAGGTTCGTACTGGAGGAGCACAAATTTTGAAGTGCTTGGCAGAAATTTTGCCAACAAATTCCTTTTTCGTAAATTTTATCTGACGCTGATGATGTTATCTCCAGCAAAAAACAAAACCTTCCTGCTACATGCTTGTATGTAATATTTACAGTATTTATTCAGTGTATGTGGTACTCGGAACCATGAATGCTAACTTCCATGGTATTTACAAGTTACTATTTCGTCACAATTTTAGCTCACGCATTTTTTTTTAACTTTTTTTCTTTATATATATATATATATAACATCATTTTCGTAATTCTTCTTTAAAAAAGTGAGAAAAAAGAGAGAGAGAGAGAGATATTCCTTGCCAGGTTACAAACTAAAATTCGAAAAAGCCTTATGACAGCAAATATACATGTATATACTGTATATGCTGCCATAAGGCTTTTTACGAACTTTAGTTTTAACTTTGCAAGGAATATCTCTCTTTTTCTCTCACCTTTTTAAAGTATAATTACGAAAATGACGTTTTTCTACTAACCTTTAAGAATTCGCTCAGAGGACTTACTCCATTTCAAAGAACAATACAACAAATATAACAAAAAATTCATTTTACAAAATTTTTTGTGAATTCAAAAAATTCACATACGTTTGTCCAAGTTCCCTAAAATCTTAGATGATTCGGCATGAACTTTTACTTAAATATTTTGTAGTACTAAAGGGGGGGGGGCTCAAAAGAATGTTGGGCGGGCTGAAGCAAACCCTAACCCATCCGCAGAGTCGCCCCCTGTCTACCAGTTCTTACTTATATCATAGCTAGGACTTTAACTACAAAAAAAAAAAAAAAATCAAAAAACATACAGAGGCTGTGAACAACTGAAAGAAACATGGAGAAATGGATTCTCGGTGTAACCAAGATAAATAGGGAAAGGAACTCATGGATCAGGAGAATTACAAGAGTGGATTATTTCATGCTCGGAGTAAAAAACCCTCAAGTGACGCAATGTGCTGGACATATTTCTGGAAGAACTTACAACCGTTGGACAGCTGAAATGTTAGACCGGATACTAAGGGACAGGAAATCACCCAGAAGAAGCCCCAGCAAGAAATGGGTGGATGAAATTTGATAGCACGCCGGAGTGATATGGAAGAGAATGGTTCAAGAAAGGGAACGGTGGAAGGGACTCTGGGTGACCTTCGACCAGCAGCGAATTGACAATTGATTATTATGGTGCTAGTGATGACTTGCAATGTTTGATGACTTGAGAATTGTTCATGAGGATAATATTAGGAATGACTTGCCATACTTGCAATCCCTATAACAATTAGATGACGCGGAAGAAGCTGAAATTCTTTCTAGAATGTTCCTAACTGAATGGAATATTTTGTTCATAGAGCATTTTTACGAGTATGGAATACTAATATTTCTCCACGAGATTGAGGGTTTCATGAAGTAGTTTGCTTACTACTGTCGTTCTATGAAGCTCCGTTGGAGTCAAACAGTGAGTAGCTTTCTAAATCTCCAGTTCAATTTCACTGAAGAATCCAATTGGCCCTTTCCTTCAAAATCCCCTTTCCCAAGAATCGCTTTCTCTTTGCAGTAGCTGTATTAAAAAAGAACTCAAAAAATCACAGCGAAGCTTTAGTCGTGCTGGTCTGAAACTAGATTGCGGCTCTCAAGAGATGATGTTATTTCTTTTACTCCTACGGAGATGATGTTATTCTTTACTCCTACTAGAGGTGATGTTATTTCTTTTACTCCTAAGAAAGATTCAAGTTCAGCGATCGTTGTTTACACACTTCGACTGCGTAATAACTCATTTTATTCCATAATCTCATAAATATTATAGAAACAATTTCAGCAAAAGTCGGCCCTATTACAGTGACACAACTGGTTCAGTCCCTGAATGTTTTAATCACATGACGACGCAAAAGTTTTAATATTTTTTTCATATCTTTTTGCAGACTGGTAGGGCAGAAAAGTGCTTCGTCTTTTAAAAAGTTCCTAGCGAAACTTGTTGAATGAACTGCTGTTCCAAGTATGTTCCATCAGCTGGGCTTTCAACTTGTTAGAGATTCTTGATCTTGTTACTAAATGCTTTCTGTAATAGCACCCAAACGCAGTTTCTGGCAGCGCAATGTCAGTTTCATTCATTCTGACCATGGTCAATACTGTATATCCCTGAATCAGGGGTATTCATGGCCACGCATGTGCTCTATTCAACAATTTACAGCTGAGAGTCATTCTATCCAAGCCCTTTAGTAATCAAAGTCAATAAGATCTGCTTTGACATAATTAATGCTTTGAAGTCACTTAAATGATTCTCAAGTTCTTAGATATTCGTTATTCCATCGAAGCTGGTTGGTCATGATCCCCGACTCTATCCAGTTGACCTCTGACATCATTATCTTTTTGAGGACTTTCTCGCGAATCATTTCCTTCAAGGCATTGGTCATCCATGCTGGTGAAAATCATCCAGTCATGACGGACACCATCAAATAAACTAAGTATGAAACCAACTGATTACCTTCCAACTGCCTGCCTAAGAAATACCCTGTTTCCATTTTGGTATATGTGGTGTCCTTTTTGAAATGAAAAAAACCACGTTCATTTAACCATGAGTTTCGTTATTACTTAGCTGGTATTGAAAACTAATTCCACAGTTTTCAACACGTAATAAGAAAATCCTGCTTCCACTGAAACTCACAACAGAAATCTAGTTGTTAACAATGGGATAACTTTCTTTTGTTACAGCAATAAACGTATTTCAACAAACAATCATATAATGGCTGTCGTAATATCTTTAACCATATTTATTACGTGATATTGAATTTTCTTTTCTTTCGAACCACATCATGTTATTGCTCAAACATTACTGTTATACACGTTGTAAGTGATGATGTTATTTGGTACTGGATGCTTTCATATAATTATTGTATAATAGAATAATATAGTGGACTCCCCTTTATAAATGCTAATCATCTATTTTGGTAGAACATTTGCAGTATATGGAACATCGGAGTCATCAGGGAAAGACGTTTAAGCGCCGGATCGAATGACAAGGACAATCGGACTTTATTGAAAATAAGAAGAAAAAGAACTATAATAGAAGAAACCAAAAGTTTCGACATGAACGTTCAACGAAATATTTGAACTTAGGATAAAAAAGTGAATGATAAATCAATAATTTCTGAACGTAGCTTGCCTAAATCAGCAAAGGAAGCCGTTTACGCACAGGATCGGATAAGTCAGAATATGGAACATCGGAGTCATCAAGGAATGACGTTTAAACGCCAGATCGAATGACAAGGACAATCGGACTTTATTAAAAATAAAAATAAAATGAATTATAATAGAAGAAACCAAATGTTTCGACATGAACGTTCAACGAAATACTTGAACTGTGGATCAAATAGAAGTGAATGATAAATCAATAATTTCCGAACGTAGCTTGTCTAAATCAACAAAGAATACAGTTTACGCACCGGATCGGATAAGTCAAGTAGTTGGATAAAAAAAAAAAAAAACACATTCTGAAAGCATAAACCAAGAGTAAGAATAAAAACGACAATCTAAAACATTATCATGAGTTAATTATTTAGATAATTGTACTATATTATTCTATTATACAATAATTATATGAAAGCATCCAGTACCAAATAACATCATCCCTTACAACATGTATAACAGTAATGTTTGAGCAATAGCATAATGTTGTTCGAAAGAAAAGAAAGTATTTCAACAAGATAGAAAGTAAAAACGTAGTACAACTGAAATTGTAAATTTAACACCAAAACTTCGCTGAAAATCAGAGGTGTTTGTAGAAATGTGCCCGAAAGCACAAGAGTTTAATCAGCATCTACAATTTTCTCTGACATGCCAAGAATAGAGAAGAATCGCAAGGGACTTACCGGAATTCTCATGCTTCAGATAAAGAGGTTCCACATTAAATGTTCTATGAAGAGCACCGCTGTCTTTTACCCTAAATTGAAAGTGGAGGAGATAAAGCTAAACTTTAATTTATTTATGGTTAAGATGACAGTAAATTCACCTGAAAAAATCACTAAATTCAATGAAAATATATCACTTGAAATACATTAAAAAATTTTCAAACGAAAATCAGATCACCTTTCCGACAGAAATATTAAAATACTTTAAAGACACTAGTTTAAAGCTTTGGCATTTTAAGTACTGTTACAGTTTTGTGTTACTGCATTCTCAAAAATGTTTGTTCTTCATGTAACATATGTGGCCGTTTATGTATGTCTCCCCATAAACACAATCTTCAGGCTTATATTTGGCGCCCCCGTAGCCACCAGATCACGAACCTCTAAATGCTCCATTCTTCTGCTGAAACTTTGCCAGCTTATTATCTGGGCTCTTTTCCATCATGTTTTATATTGCCCATCGCCCATTATAATGTCATATTTCTATAGTAATAAAACAGAAGTTTTTCTTAGCCTGAATCAGCATCACTATTCGTGAAAAGCATAAAGCTTTTTGTGTTTGTTTTCGTTTATTCATTTAACTTTCGTCTATTCTATTTTAACAAAGTCGTCTATTCTATTTTAACTTTCCTTTTGAGTTCCTTTTTCTTCGTAAATTTGAGTTCGTTCTGTTAGACATTTTCCAACCTTAATGTTATGTCTTTTCTCTCAAACGAGAATGACGTTGGCAACAATCTGAGGTCGGAACGGGAGTGACGTATGTGTGTCCTGATAAAAATGTTAGATAAAAATACGATGCAGCGGTTGCTTTGGAGGATTGATGTTATTGATGATAGACGTGCTGTTGATTGCTGTTACACTGTGACTGGATGTTAAATCGCTGCCATTGTATTGAGTACGCTAATGAACTGGATATGAGTGTGGAGTAAACAACATGCAAGTAGAATAAGTTCAAATATTGACCTCTTTCGTGAATGCCTATGAATACCTTCTAATATTACATTGACTTTAGTACGCATAACGCAATCACTGACGTTAAGTACTAAGTTCTACAGTTACAGCAGAAAGACAATTACGTTATACAATAGGTTGTCTTTTCTGATGACGCACCAAAATGGTCGCATACGCGTTCCAAGACATCGTGGTGAACGGCACCTTGCAGAGTGCATTTGTTAAATTTCGTAACTCACTTTTTATCCACTAGTAAGAGTAAGCAGCTCTTTCCATTTAATGGATGTTTTTACCGATTGTGGAAATTAGGCTAATTTTTTTTTGTAACCAGTTCCATTCCCTATGAGTAACCCAGCTCGTACTGCGTATTTTAAATTATGTGCATTTTCCCCTAGGTGGTGTTAACGTATTCTCTTTTTAGCTGAATTTTTAGATTTTCTAAAAATCTTCCCTGAAATAATTTTTGTCTGAAAGGATTCAAAAGGCGTGTTCATTACAGCTGAAATTCGGTGTCGCCTCTTTTGTTTATAATACTTTGGTTACGTTTGATTAAAACTTTTCGTGAGCAGGAGAACAACTCATTATGGATAGTAACTAGATCAATTTGGGACAAAGGGGCCATCGCATCTAATGAATAGATGCCTTCACCAGAGAAAATAATTTTGGGTACAATAAACAAAATGCACTTTTGACCTACGGAGTCGAAAAACTCTTCGAACAACTGTGACATACACATTGTACTTAACTTTCCGTTTTGATTGCTATCCCATATGTAAATTTTGCTTAACTCTTTACTAGACTTTCCGTTCTTAACGTCACATCTGAACTACTAAATGTTTCTTTTTATATGGTAGCTGGAAGGAGGTGAAGAAACAGGTGAAATCAGGAATCGCTGTTCGTTTTGCGTGATGGGTGGTGAGAAGTTTTCAGCCTTAGACCAGTGGCGTATCCAGGATTTCTTTATGAGAGATGGCCCAAAAGATTGAAGTTCCAGATAAAAATATCCTGGATAAAACATCTCCCAATACTGGGAAGCGATAAACATATCTTCGCCATAGTAATGTGTGTTTCTAATTATTCTTAAAAACATGTAAGCAGCCAATGGCAAGGAACGAAGGACCAAGTGATACCTCAAGGGGAACGCCTAGGCCTCTGGGCCACCCCCTCTGAGTGCGCCACTGAACCTTAGGCCACTTACTCTTTGACTGTTGCGACGATACTCTGCTTGTCACAATTTGTAATTGGAGTTTTATAACCTGTACTAATATTTGTTAAAGTAATTTTATATCACCAAGATAATCTACGTTTTATAAATTTTGTTAACTTGATATTGTACGTTTCGTGCTAGTTCAGAAATCATTTTTAATAAGTGATTCTGCCACCGTTTGTTCGAAGCGTATATGCTTCCTGCAAGGAGTGGAATGAAAGTAGTCTTGTTCATTTTCAGTATTACTTGAGTCTGTTAGGTTTAAATTATTTAGTGAGAATTCTTTAACTGAAACGCCATGCGCAAACAACTTTCAGGAGATACGTTGTAAAAAAAAATATATAGCATATATAAAAAGGCAGTTTTCCACTGTATGAAAAGAAACATTTTATGTAAAAAGATTACTGAACTCTTGTGCTCACCAGAGGGCAGTGCAGTCAAAATGTACCATCATCCATTTCGAAGGATTAAAGGCAAAAGATCGGGCGTATTTGATTCCTTTCAACCACTTACGAAATTCAGGACAAATGAATGCAGTTCCGGCATACGCTGCATCCACATGTAGCCAAATATCCTCGCTCTCACCTTTATAAGAGAAATAATAATAATAAATAACTACAGCAGCTAGTACTTAATAGAACACATATGCTTATTTGAAAATAATATGCGAATAAATTAAGGGTTCCTTCTTTAGCGGAGATTTTTATTTGGTATTTTTTTGTAAATTATTTATAGGCGCATTTAAGTTGGGAAATGGGAAGCGAAATAATTTGGAACTAAGTAAATTTAGACTTTTTTTCGTTGCATCGTGTTTTAAGTTTTCAGGTGTTTTTAGCGATTTTTTTTTATAATGATTATGGTTTCTTTGGTTCATAATGGCTGCTAGCATTGAGTTCACAGATATACTGTATATTCAAGCAACACTGATAGTTGGAAAACATACTCAACTAATAATCAGTCTCCTACAGCAGTGGTTGATCTGAAGCTTTTTTTTTTTTTGTGGTGTGAGTTGGGCACAGAATTTTCAGTTTGCAACGTTTTCTTTTTTTTTTTCTAGTTTCTTCTTAATTTTTATTGTTATTATTTTAATTGTTATTTTGGGGAATCTTGTTTTGCTTTTTATGGTTTTGGAATAGGTAAGTTGAGCATTTGGCTGGTTGTTTAGTTAATGGGATTGCTTTTATTTATATTTTTATTATTTGTTATTTTTCAGGTTTTCTTAGTGCTGTTCTTGCAAGCTGAATAATGCAGAAACCCACGCTTTTTTGTCTGTGTAGATCAATGAGAGCTGTGATCTATGTCGGTCCTGACAAAACCATAGGTGACAGCTGCCATTTTGTTCTAGAATCCATCCTTATTTTCTCCGATTTGCGACACCAGTATACAGTTTTGTGAAATTTGTTTTGGGGTATTTTTATGTATTTTGAATTTTTTTAAATTTATTCTTTGTACTATGGTTTTTTTTTTTTTTTTTTTTTTTTTGCAGCTCTTAGCGCATAAGATTTTCAAAGCTGTAGTGAGTGAGTCTTAATAAGTTTTCTGGATTGTTAATGATATATACACTATCTACCAACAAGTAATTGGACACCTGTGATAGCAAAGGAAAACGAAGTTTATTCACCTTCAGTAGTTGGTGGAGCCTCCACGAGCGGCGATTACAGCTGCGACCCTGCGGGGCATACTCACAACCAGGCGTTGTACGACGGCTAGCGGCATTTTCTTCCACTCGGCTTGGAAAAGACAGGTCAGTTCCTTCACCGATTTCGGACGGTGGGGGCACCCCTTAAGTCGACGCTCCAACTCGTCCCAGAGGTGCTCGATAGGGTTAAGGTCCGGGCTCTGCGCAGGCCAGTCGATTCGATTAACATCGTTGTCACCATACCAAGCCATGGTGGACCTCGTAACATGGCAGGTGGCATTGTCATCCTGAAAGTAACATGGGTCCACCCCGTAAAACTGCCACAACTTAGGAAGCGCATGGTCATCCAAAATGGTGCAATAGGTCTCGGCGTTGAGTCTACCAGGAATTGCGACCAAGGGTCCCGTGCCATACAAGGAGAAACACCCCCATAGCATAATTCCACCGCCTCCGAACTTCACAGTTGGCACAATACATTCCGGCAGGAGGCGTTCTCCAGGCAGACGCCAAACCCAGACCCTGTCATCCGAACGGTAGAGGGCGAACCTTGATTCTTCGCTCCAAAGAACCTGTTTCCACTGTTCAACGGTCCACTTCGACGTTCTTTGCACCACGTTAGCCAAGCAGCGCTATTGGACTTGGTGATCAAAGGCTTGTGGGTGGCAGCACGTCCATGATAACCGAGCTGATGGGCTTCCTTACGGATACTATTCATCGAAAGAACACTCCCGGATGCTTGTTGAAACTCCTCGCGGATGTGGCCCATCGATTTGGTGCCGTTCTTCCGAATTTCTTTGGCCAGCACCCGTCGGTCTCTAACTCCCAGTTTTGTGGGTCTGCTGGGTCGGGGCACATTCCGACAGTCACCTCTCATCTTCCACTTGCCAATCACGTAAGCCACTGTCGATTTTGGGTACTTCAACTAGCTGGATATGTCACGTATGGATCGGCCATTTCTGTGATACCCGACGATTACACCTTTCTCGAAATCAGAGAGCTCCGAACTGCGTGGCATCTTGCATGCGACTGGTTGCGTTGTTGTTTCCCACACGATATTTAACGGCGGCGGCCGTGACGTGTATCAGAACCGCAGATATCGTCGATTGCAGGGGTGTACAATTACTTGTTGGTAGATAGTGTATATATATATACTAGCAGTCATGCCCGTTCTTCAAACGGTAAAATAAAATTAAAGAAAGGGAAAGAAAAGTAATTTAAGATCCGTAACTGTTTTACGATTTAGAACAGGACCGTGACGTCAATGCATACAGTTTGACGTAAAACGGTAGCAGGCATTGGCACACCTTAAATTTAAATAAAAATTCCATGGAATATTTTACAGCATTTCAACGTTTCTGACATAATTATCTTTAATCCTATCAGCATTTTGAACAGTAAAGCTAAGTCACCCTTTGAATTTTTTGGTTTTCAGGCTTTTCTAGGTGTAGCAGTGGAAGAAAAATTTAAGCATACATTATTCAAAAGCAGAAATTTTGGTTTCGAACTTTTCTAGGAATCTGGACCTTAAGACCTATCAGCATGCAAATTTTCAGATTTCTAGGTAATTTAGAAGAGGTCGAACAATTCGCGAAAAATTCGGGCAGGCAATGTCCCAAAACCGCCATTTAGATTTTTTTAGTTTTCGGACTTTTCTAGGTATCTGGACCTTAAGAATTATCAGCATGCCAATTTTCAGACCTCTAGGTCATTTAGAAGTGGTCGAACGATTCGTGGACGGAATCACTTCCATTTTCCCACTTTGCTTTATATATTTAATATAGATAGGCCTATAAAACACAGTGCTTATACATTCATGTGAAAGAAACATAAATATAAAAAGCCATATATATATATATTCGTTCTAAATAAGTTTGACACCTAAGACCTATTTTTATTATCTTTTGGAAATGGGTTTTTATTTACCAAACCAAGTTTATATAACAGGTAAAAATAATACATACTATTATTTCCTGAAATTCCATTTCATTTTAGTTTTTCCTTGTGTTTCCATTGAACCTGCAGCTATAGGCCTATCCGTGGGTTCTGTGTCAAGATCAAGTTCGTATGTCGATGTTTCATCTGTTACAAATGAGAGACTGAGTCATCCGTTGCTCGTGTGCCGAAGGATGATTCCGAAGCTAAACTTTAGCCTGCAGAAGTACTACTACTGGTACTGAAGAAAATTAACAACTTTAAATTTTTACTGATTTGCTTATTTAGAGCTCCTTCTGCTTCTATTTTCTCTTTACAGCTGCACTAGCATTCTTTTTCTCCATAGCGTACTGAACTGAAAATGAAATATTACGAAAAAAGCTTTCGCAAATGTAATCGTTAGCCCTTCATTAAACTTTATTATTTACCCGAAAAACACGTATGCGCTATGTTCGAAAATAAAAAAAAAATAAAAACATAAAAAAAAAAGACTGCTATCTTGGAGAGGATGCTAATCAATTATTGACGCGAAATATAAAACCACATTTGTGATACCTTTAAAATGCACATATTAACCCTTGGCCTTTCTTGTAATCTGACCGTGATTCATTAAATAGAAATAGAAATACCATTGCAGGCCCTTCTTTTGCACAACTTATTATTTCCTCTCCTCACTTACTCCCTTCTACTAAGAAAAGCAATAGAACCAAACCAAAACAACACCTCCTTTATTCTGATAGGTCCTGGCTGAGCTCACGTTTCGTCATATGTCCATTCATTTCGATTGGGGACGGGGAAGGGAAAGGTGACTTCAGCACAGCTACTTTCCTGTTTTCCAAGAAGTCAACGGCATCTTTACCGGAAGTTATTCTGTCATTTAACGTCTTGGGTCACGAAGACCTCGAAATGACGAGAAGGGGAGGTAAATCATATTGCAGAGCAAAGCTGATGGAGTTACCAGAATCGAAAGAACCAAAAAGCCTCTCAATGTTTTAGAAGGGAATTTATTTTTAATTCTAATCGATTTCAAACTTTGCACCTCTTTTTCGGTCTTGACTGCTCCTTTTTTGCCAAGAGCCCCGAAGTACCACATTGGCGTATTTACGCCACTGGCTAGGTCCCTAGAGAAACACAACTTATCTAAAATCAACCGAGGAATTAACTGATTACTCCCGGAAAAGCAAGCATTACGTATAGTCTGAAGATTAATTGAATTAATCGAGCAAAGTAATAACACACTTGGAGTATGATTAATTTTGTTATTATGAGGAAACTTACATATTGGTCCGAGTTCTTCAAGATTATCAAAAGCGCATGCACCAGTTGTTCCAAGGGTAGCACACAGCTGGAAAGAAACCAACCACTCAAATGAAACGCTGACAAAAATTCCTAAATGCGATCTTTATGCAACTTGAATTTTAAATAAATTGTTATAAATTGAAAAAATTGAGATAAGCGAATTTTTTCAAAAGTTGAAGCATTTTTCAGTGTTTCTATACCTGCCTGCAAACAAGTACTGATGTTCATAAAACAAAAAATTACTTCCTGATTAGTGCTTTGTGTGTGTGCATGTGCGCCTTCCCAGTGTTTCAAAGAAAACAATGATCACCAGTTAAATAGTGAACATCAATTTTCTGAGCCATGAGTGATAAGAATTTTATTTGTAATCAGGGCCGGACCCAGACACGTTCACTCCATGAGCACACTGGGAGAGAAAAGCAAGGGGATAACAGAATTTATGAGAACTGAACACTGAGTCATAATTGAACTCTGCACTGTTAAACATTTTGTGGTAGATTGCACCAAAAAATGGTGCTACTCTAGCTGCACCGCTTTTTGAGAAAAGATGCACAATCGTGTTTTGCAAATAAAACCCAACAACGTGGTTCAACTTGTACCATACGTCACCACGTTATGGTACAAGGTTGCGCCATGTTTTGGGGTTTGTTTTGCACCACAGAACGGTGCATCTTTTCTCAGAAAGTGGTGTGCAGCTGATGTAGCACCACTCTTTGGTGCAACCTACCATAAAATTTTTAACAATGTATAGATACTGTACTCTGAATCATAACTGAACTTTATAACTCAGTTATAACTCTACGGATATTGCGCTCTGGGTCATAGCTCTCTACGAATGCTGCATTCTGAGTGATAACTGAATTCTATGCATTCTTCACTCACAGTCAAAACTGAACTCCATTCACTCTGCCTTCTGAGTAATAATTGAACGCTATGGATACTTGATTCTGAGTCATAAATGAACTCTATGCATACTATACTTTGTGTCATAACTGGCCTCTATGCATTCCTCACTCTAAGTTATAACTGAACACTGTGCGTACTGCACTTTGTATCAAAACTGACCTCTATGGATAGTGCACTCTGAGTCATAACTGAACTTTATCCAAACTGCATCCCAAGTTTTAACTTAACTCTACGAATATTGTGCTCTGAGTCATAACTGCGATGCTTCACTCAAGTCATAAATAAGTAAACCGCATTCTGAGTTATGACTGAACTCTATGAATTCTTCAATTTTTGAGTCATAACTGAATTCTGTAGATACTGCACATAGAATGATATCTGAATTCTATGCCTACTGTACTCTGAGTCATAACCAAACTCTATGCATTCTTCACTCGGAGTCACATATGTTCTCTACGCATACTTCACTTTGAGTCATAACTGAACTCTGTGAACACTGTACTGGAAACAGTCGCGATTTGATCACTGCAGAGAGCACACTGAGGCCGTTGAAAGCAAATCCAACTTCCTGAATTTGATCGCTAGGGCTGACGAGATATGGTGTCAAAACGACCCCGAAACGAAGCTAAAAAAAGTGCGTAGTGGACATCTGCAAGCTCTACCGAAGCTAAAAAAACTTCGTCCAGAAAGGTCAAAAATCAAAACAATTCTCATCATTTTCTACGATAGCGAGGGCATTGTGCACAAATGCTTTGCGCCCAATGGCCAAAGCGTTACTACTGCCTACTATCTGGACTTTTTGAAATGTCTGTTGCACAGAATCCGTTGTGCGCGACGCGACCTCAGTATCGAGAAGACGGGAGTTGATTTTTCTTGCACGATAACACACCAAGCCACAAGACTATTTATTGTTCGGGAGTTTTGGATCACCAAAATGTCTGTGTATAGTCGCACCCACCATATTGACCGGATTTAGCCCCGTGCCACTTCTTCGTGCTCTCAAAACCCAAGACACCACCGAAAGGCTGTTATTTTGATGCCGTGATCGACATTCGAAAAGCTGTGGTGAAAACATTCAAGAGTAAAATAGGTACGACCATCCACCAGTTTGTTTATTGCAGTCGCTTCATAATCGTTGCATGCAGTGAGTGCACACCAGAGGAAATTACATTTAATAAACATTACTCACACATAGAAGCATTACATTTTTCTGAGTCTGGTTTTCCAATTGCCGCACTATGTGTTTGGATTCAGTAGCTGATTAAAACTCATTCATTACACCAGGCACATATTTTTAAATTCCTAATAATTACGAAATTATGTTCATGCTGTTCAGCTGACAATTAACTAACCGCTGAGACTGCGTCTTTGTAGCGGTAGGTGACACTTGTGGGTTCGAGTCCCACCGCCGCCCATCCGAATCAGGGTTTTTCCCGCACGTAACGCGAATGTGTGGGTAAATTCCCAAAATCGGTCCTGGACATATGAGCTGTTTCAGGTGAGTGCCTCAGCGACTTGCACTCTCCCGAACATTGGGCTGGCCATCCGATCTGGTGGGGATAATTCTAATGGGGCTCACTTCTGCGGCAGTAGATCTAATTATCTATAACATAATGCCATATCAGATGAGACGTTTCGCTGAGACCAGTCACCTAGAAAGCTCGTTTCGTACACTCAATTTGTTTAATTCTGAAGCTGTATACTAATAACTCTTATCATAACTCGCATTAAAGAAATTCCTTCTGGGAATCTTCTGCTGGAAAATTTATTGCCATTTCTTTTTCATCTGCACGTAGAAATAAATTTACGTTTCTTTTCATTGCCATGATTTATGATTTGCCATTTTCTATTTCTCTTTATTAATGCTTTACTATTTTTGGTGCTTATTTTTTGTTTTGTTTTGGAAGTTTTACGACCACCATGAGTAGGTCAATGGACTATAAGCAGTTGTTTGTCCCTAATTTAGGACCAATGGTTCCGGGGGAGAACTAACGCCGTAAGACAAGCACACCATCTATGCGTCACCCTGCATCCTGGTGACACAGGACACGAGCTCTTGCAAATCTCGGACGAATGGCCTCTGACCATTCGTCGGAGATTTGCAAGAGCTCGTGTCCTGTGTGTGAGGTATAGGGTGTGTGTTTATCTTACGGCACTGGCTCTCTTCCTTTCCTGGAACCAGTGGCCCTAAATTAGGGGACGGAGACTTCTTACAGTTCAACGAGTTGCCCATGGTGGTCATTAAACCCCCGTGAAAAAAACTTCACTGGATTACAGCCTGTACCCATCTCGGCCGAGCGCTTAGAAGCCAACGTTCTTACAACCGCGGCTAATTTTTGGAGCAGTGTATAAGTACACTGTAAAAACGCATTATTAGAAAATTCACGTATTTTAGATCCGAAGGGACTCGTGAAATACATCATGTCCTGCAATGTATGCTGCTGATAGAGAATAACCTGAATAATCAATAGGCCAGGAAAAGTCGTGTAGCACTTCTACGAAGATGCAATGCTACGTATGGCAATTTTTGCTGCAAAGTCGCGTATTGGCGATATCTTTAGGGCGCTTAGCATCACTCTGAACGAGCGATATTATTGTCTTTTTCATAGAAACATCGTACTATGACTATCCGTTGAAAGATTTCACAATGAATTTTCGATAAATTTCTATGCAACTCGAAATTCTGATGACTTACCCCTACCTAAGTTCCTGTCTGATTCTAATTTATAATTTCATCATTCTTTTTGACCAATGGTGTCGTTCAGTTGGTTAATAGTCAGCCAAGTGTTTCGCTGTTGTGGGTTCTAATCCCATTGCCGACCATCCAGTTTGTAAATTTTTGAAGAATGCATGGACGGATCCCTGAAAGTCATCCAGGGACGTATGGGCCGTTTACGCCGGTTGCCCCTGAGATCTGGGACTTTTCCTTCGGCGTTTGACTAGCCAGCGCTTAGAAGTCTCCAGGAGCTCTGTGAAAACAGGAAGTTTTCGGTACATTCCAGGTACATTCCAGCTGCCGGAGACTGAGGGCCAAGATTTAAGTTGTAGAGTCATTTTGGAGGTGTTTGGCCATAACTCACCACGCTGGCCAAGCGGGTTGGTGAGTGTGGGACAGCATTTCCTCTGATCCCGATGGTATAGTTATACCGCTATTGGCGGTCGTCAGAGCCCCTTTAGTGGGAACAGGATGCACCACGAGAAGGCGGGGTTGACATTTGTCAAGGAGAGGCTGTGATGTTACGCATCACCTGACCTTACATCCCGACGGAATATATCGCTGCAGATTTATCTTCTTGACACGTGCTTCATCTCTGTAGAACGTCACAGCTCCTCTTAGTGTGTGGTTTAGACACACTAACATTCATGCGAATGGATAATATTGTCACTCATACAGAATACAGAGACAGAAATGTAAACACTTATGCAGGGCGTTTTATTCGTTTTATCCAATACACAATATTCATAATGAATAAACGCAAACATGCACCATTAACTTTTTGAAGAAGTAAGGACTCTTGTTTTAAAAGAAAGAAAGATACACTTCACGAAGCTAACTTACGAAAAATGGAATCAGGCCTTTTTCTCTGTCGTGAAGAATCGCTTCTTTAAGTTTGTCTCCGCGTAGGCTCAAGTTTTCGTCGCTTTCAATGAATCGCATTTTGACCAGGCCAATTAACCCAGCTTTTTCGACCGAGGAGTGTACCTGAAAAGTAAAAAAAAAAAAAAAAAAAAAGGAAAGAAAAGGTTTAATTCGCTCAAAGACACAATGAATACTTTTGAACATGTACATTTTCAAATTTCAGGTACGTATCGGGTAACATGTCATACAGACGTATATCCCATTATTATTATTATTGATTGGGGGTTTAACGACCACCGTGAGGGGCTATAAGCAGTCACCCATCCCTAATTTAGTCATTGGTCCCAGGGAAGGAAGAGACCCAGTGTCCTAACACAAACACAATATAATATGCATGTCTCACCGGGATTTGAACCCTGACCCATCTCGGACGAACGATCATAAGCCTGAGCTTAGACCACTTCGCCACTGGGACGGCATATCCTATTACCCAGTTTGTTGCATGCATTTTATTCCTTACAAGGAATATTTACAAATCGGTGAAAAGATACACGCATGGAGCTATTTATTATTTTAAATCTAAGTTGACTTTTAACATAAATCTTCAATTGGGTGCAGAGATTGAAACGGGTCAGGGGTCAACGAGTAAACAATTTCTAGTGGGACAAACGGGTCAAGATGTTCATGACCCGATTTCCACCCGGTTTTATTTGCTTTTAATTTTTGAAAATCGAAAAAAAAAATTCAAAGAAAAATGCGCACTGTTGAATTTTGTGGTCCATACTGGTGCTCGCGGACTGAAATATTATTTGTCATGCAGTATGAAGGAAGAGTGTCCTGAGAAGGAAAAGTGTCCCTTTCTTCTGAGGACTAATGATGAAAACAACATCCGCATTTCGGAAACTTTCAACTCATCATAAACTTGTGAAAATTGGTGTTGCTGTGAAACATATTCTGAAACTTGATATGTTATTAAAAATACAGCAAAAACTGGAATTAAACATAAAACGAGTTGCTTAATTCAAAACTTTTGACTCTAGCGCCATAAAAATTACGTGGAACAGCCTTAACATAACTGCGGAGGGACTATTTGACTCTTTCAGATGTGTTTGAAAATATGTGTAAAACAGTTAGGGTATATGTTTTGCAAATGAAGGACGGAAGTTTCAATACTTCCTGTAAGTAAGTGTTAAATTATACTTTCCTATAATACATTTGTTTGATTTCCATATAACATAAGATATCCACTGCGGAGAGACTTTTTGAACGCCCCATATATACACTGCTGGCCACCCAAAATGCAACACCAAGTAGGACACGAGATAGTAAAGCCAGATTTACTGGACACATAACAGCACATACAAAGATGAAACGATTGAGCTTACAGGCCCGTACGACTTGCGGAACACGCAGACATCAATAGTTCGTGTGGCCCCCATGGCTGGCAATAACGGCCGCTACATCGAACGAAAGAGGCTTTGGATGTGGGCTTGGTATGTCTGTCCAGGCTGCTTCCACACGTTGCCACAGTTCATCAGGCGTAGCCACGGGTGGTGCTTGCCGGGCCACTCGGGTGCCGATCAGCGACCAGACGTGTTCGATGGACGACATATCGGGAGAACAGACGTGCCACGGCAGCAGTGACACCTGGTGGGCCGTTAAGAATTGTTGCACGATGCGTGCCACGTGCGGGCGCGCATTGTCCTGTTGATACGTGGCCGCTGGCAGGTCCTGCAGGTAAGAGAGGACTACAGGCTCCAAAACGTCGGAGATGGTGCGGTGGCCGTTGAGTGTACCGGCGATGCGTACAAGAGGGGTGCGGGTGTCATATCCAATTGCGCCCCAAACCATAACGCCACGCAACTGACCGGTATGGCGATGCATAACGCAGGCGTCATACAGTCTATCACCACGGTGCCGCCACGCGCGGATCCGACCATCCTGGTGTTTCAGGCAGAAGCGGGATTCGTCGGAGAAGACAATGTCGTGCCATTCCGTAGTCCAGGTGCGGCGTTCAATGGCCCACTGCCGCCGCACTCGCCGGTGGTGTAACGTCAATGGTAATCGGAGCGATGGGCGCAGTGCGACAAGTCCCCGCTCCTGCAGACGACGTCGAACGGTACGTGCTGACACAGGTTGTTGCGCAACACATCCTAATTCCTGCGCTAATGTTCGTGATGTGGCGCTGCGAGCCGTCAATGCCCACCGTACAACATGCCGGTCCTCTCGTTCGGTGCTGTGCCGCGGCTGCGGCAATCGCTCACGTCGGTCCGTCCCTCCTGCACCCACCGAATCCATACTCGCTTCACTGTGGCTGGATGTTGTCCCACACGGGCGCCGATGTCTCGGTACGATAAACCGCTGTCGCGATAAGCCACTATTCGTCCTCTGTCAAACTCCGAAACGTGCTGGAATGACTGTCGTATTCTGCGACGAGGCATCAGGAAGCTTCCCACGCACAGGTCCGGCAGCACAACACACTTCCACTACTTACACCCCGCCTTCTGTGCACCCTTCTTATGGTACTTCTCGGTGGCATGCCGGGCGCACATGATTTGCATATATGCCCTGCAATGCTAATCGTTTGCAAGTCCTCTCGCGGGCGACGCATGCTGCGAATTTCAGGCCAATCGGATGCTTCCTTATTGGTGTTGCATTTTAGGTGGCCAGCAGTATATGTATATATAGACCTGGATCATCGGGAACAATGACAGAGTTTTAGAAGCGTTGAACTCTTCAACAACTGTCTCATCTGTTGATACCTACTATTTTAAAAACCTATTCACTTCGATTTCATTGAAGGGTTTATTGCAGGTAGCCTTAAATTTACTCACGAAGCTTGAGTCCGAAGTTACAGAACAATTTTGGCACTTTTTAGTGGACTTCTGTATTAATAACAGTTTTGTCACCGTGGGCGATGGGCTGTACCTCCAAACTCGTGGCATTCCAATGGGCAGTCGCTTTTTAAGTAGCCTAGCCGACCTTTATCTGCACTAATTTGAAGATAGATTTACTGCTGCTTGCCCTCTGTCTGGTATCATTCTGAGGTATGTTGATGACATTACTGTCATTAACATGTCTGTTTTGGGGATGCGCTGCTCACTTGAATCCTGGGGACCTCACCTTAGAAAAAAACAATGGCTCGTCTACTTGCGTTTGTTATAATTCCACAGAGTAGCAAAATTATGTTCAACACAGGCTTTAATGATAAAAAATCTTAAAACACTTCTACCTAAGTTGCAATTTAACAACCTTCCCATAAATTTTCAAAAACATTATTTAAAACATTTAATTCTGAATTTCAATTTAGTTTCAAAGAGTTTCAAATCACACACCGACATGCTTTATTAATCCACGACCTAACAATATTAAGTAAATCAAGCAATACAAAGTGCCACCTGGTAGGTCCCTAGCCGCTGAAGATTTTCATTTACATACACAGTTTTGTATCTCGTCATTTCACACACTTTTTTGGCTTGCTAGGATGTTATTTAACCGCGACCACTTCTTTTACGATTCAGTATATATTTGTGCTCTTGTTGAACGTCGGTCTAGTGTTTAGTTTTCATTTGTGGCGTTCACGTCTTTGGTCTGCCGGTAAGCCATTTTTATCATTGTTTACATTATTGCATTAGGAGATCTTAGGTCTGTTTTGTGTTTGGTCTGGTGGCCTTGGCGGCATGACCAACCGATATTTTTGGTTCTCCTTGTCGTTTGTTGGTACTAGAAAGGTCACTCCCGCAGGTTGATGCTCTCCTGACGACGGCAACCTTTTTTTTTTGTTTAATATTTTTTTGGTTTTCAATTCTGAACTTCAATTATGAATTCAATTTTGTATTTTCTAAAACAAATTTTCTTTAAATTTTATTAAAATTCTTAAAAATTTAGTATATATATCATCATCATTGTCAACCATTATCAATCCACTGCTGGACGAAGGTCTCCCCAAGTTTCCTCCACAACGGTCTGTCTTGTGCCAGTCTCCTCCATGTCACCCCTGCATACTTTCGAATTTCATCCACCCATCTCCCATGTGGTCTTCTTCTGGGTCTTTTCCTGTCCCTTGGAATCCAATCTAAAATTTCGGCTGTCCATCGATGATCTGTCCTTCTGGCAGTATGTCCAGCCCATTGCCATTTCAGGGATTTAACTCTGATCATGATGTCTTCCACTCTTGTCATTTTTCGAATCCACGAGTTCCTCTTCTTATCTCTCCTGGTTACACCAAGTATGCACCTCTCCATGCGCTCTTTGAGTTGTCTGCAGCCTTTGTATGTCTCTTTTAGTTAAGGTCCACGTCTCTGCACCATACGTAAGCACTGGAAGGATGCATTGATCAAACACTTTTCTTTTAAGACATAATGGCATATTGCTCTTGAAAATTATGCTGTTTCTTCCAAAAGCTCTCCAGGCAAGTTTTGTACGCCGATTAATTTCTTCATCAGATATATATATATATATATATATATTGACAAAAGTCACCGAGCACCCCTTTAAAGACAAAGGAACGGATCCTCTGCGTTGTTAAGATGCGTGGTACAGCTGCAAACGGTATAAAAACAAGCCTGCAGCTGACCGTGATCAAATCGCAGTGTGAGGTTGAGTGAAAATGTCGCGGCGGGTGAAAACTGGCTTTGAGAAAGGAAAGATTGTTAGGTGTTGTATTACTGGGTTGTCCATAAAAGAAACCGAGAGGCTTTTAAACATGCCCAAGTCAACTGTTTTGGATCTACTGAATAAGTGGAAGACACATAGCCTGTCTGAAGCAGCAAAACGTACCGGCAGACCAAAGAAAATCAGTGATAGAGGACATCGAAGCCTCAGGAGAGTCGTTACAGCTAATCGACGGAGTACTTCACAAGACCTCAGTGTACAGGTGAGTAAAAATTCTGGAACCTCGGTATGTACACGTGCCATTCGCAAAGAACTTCATTCCATGGGTTGCCGTGGTCGTGCGGCTGCTCATAAGTCTTTCATCTCCACTCAAAATGCTACTCGTCGTTTAGCATGGTGTAAAGAGCATTTATCGTGGACCGTAGATCAATGGAAACGGGTCCTATGGACTGATGAAATCCAGATACACGATCCATCAGTCTTGATGGCCGTGTGTGGGTATTGCGGCAACCGGGAGAATGCTATGTACCACAGTGTACTGTTCCTACGGTCAAGTTTGGAGCTGGCAATGTACTCGCGTGGGTGTGTTTTTCGTGGTATTATCCCGTCCCATTGGTTATCGTGGACAAACCTGTTCACCAGCACGTCTACCTCGATATTCTGGACCATTATGCCGTACCAACTATGTGGCAATACTATGGAACCGAGTTTTGTTGGTACCATCAGAATAATGCACCGAGCCATAAAGCAAGGACTGTTACGGCGTGGTTTGACGATAATTCCGCATCGTGTGTGGACTGGCCAGCACAGAGCCCTGATCTTAATCCCATAGAGCACCTATGCGATGAATTAGAGCGCAGTATAAGAAGTTTAGAACCCAGGCCTACTACTAAGCAAAAGTTAGCGGCAGCATTATGTACTGAATGGAAGCATATACCTATCGCTGTGTTCCGAAACCTTGTCGAAAGCATGTTTGGAAGGGTCAGTGCATGAATTAAGGCCAAAGATGGACCGATACCGTACTAATGTATGTCAATAAATTAAATGCTATGTTGTATTTCTCTTCTAGGTGTCCGGTGACTTTTGTCAATATAGTGTGTATATGTGTGTGTGTGTGCGCGTGTGTGGGATCGTTCAAAGCAGATTTGTCCGGGTCGGAATCGGGTCCCGGTCAGTAACAGATCTGGGTCGGGTTCAGGAATGTATGTGTGTGTGTGTGTGTGTGTGCCATAACTCATGAAGAAATCGTGGAAGACACTTCAAAATTTGCTAGACTATTTTTTATTAATGTCCGAGTTGCAGCGGTCGATTTCAATCAAAATTCCAAAGAGGGGAGGGAAAGATCGAAGCGAAAATATTTACTCTGCTATGGTATTTCTACGGGAAAAAGAGAGACAGCTGAAAACACGTGACTTTGAACATGCTTATGTTCTCAGTCATTGTCTCTTCAAAATGTTTTTGTCACGAGAGCATTCTGAAAAGCAAATCGAATTCCCTTAATTAGGAACTGTTATTCTATCGGTAATCGGGCTTTTTATTAGTAACGAATTTACGTCACTCTCGCGATACATCTTCAGTACAGGTCCTGAGTTAAGTCGATAGTTTTTCCTACGGTTCATAAAGAATTACACAGTGTTTTTACCAAACTCATTTTCACTGCCGATTAAGTACCTTATTAGACCGAGAACTTATAACTGCGATTTTCACCGTATTCATGCATCCGGAAAATTCGTATTACTACTGCCCTGCTAATATAATCTCTGAGCAGTGGTCTAAGCGCTGGCTTATGACCCTTCGTCCGAGGTGGGTCCGGGTTCGAATTCCCTGACGCATGGATGTTGTGTTTGTCTTACGGCACTGGTTCTCTCCCTTCCCTGACACGAACATCCTTAAATTAGGGACGGACGACTGCTTATAGCCCATTGAGTTGCTCATGGTGGTCGTTCCACCTTAATTAAAAAAAAAAAAAATTGAAACTTTTTCTTTCTTAGAGATTCAATAGATGATACTCTCAACATAATCATTCACTGCAGTACAAATCGGAATACCGGGTGACCGAAAAGTTTGTTTAAAGTTCAAAGCTTTATAAGAAAGGAAAAAATGCGTGTATTGCAATACAATTTGCACGAAAAGCATCAGCCAGTAGGAAGATTTTGTTTGGCACATAAAATCTTTTAGTTCAAATAGTCGCCAAGAAAGGCGAGAAATGCTGAAGAGTTTGTAAATACAGTGAAAATCAATTAAAATACTTATGTTGAATAAATTTGGTGAAACTGTCACAAAAATAATCGTTTAAAGTGCCCTCAAATACAAAGTAAAGCTTTTATTGCCAATTCTCCGTTTACGTAAAAAACAGTTCACTAAGAAGGCTGTCACCGGCAAAGTTAACATCGTAGCAGCACTCCTTTCGAACGCCGTTTTCGATAACGAGAGGGATGAAGGCAATTAACAGATAATTACACCGATGAGTTATTACATTATAACCATCTACCTAATAAGCTGTAGAACCCCCTTTAGCCAGCAAAACAGCGGCCACTCGGCAAGGCATCGATTCAATGAGGTGGCGATAGGTATCCTGGAGTATCTGGTACCATAATGTCAACAGTAGGTCCTCCAGTTCCCGTACATTTCGGGGTGGTGATGTTTTAGCGCGAACCCGTTTTTCCAAATCGAACCGCAAATGTTCGATTGAGTTCATGTCAGTTGAATTTGGAGGCCATGGCATTATCAACAAGTTACAGCATGTTCCTCGAACCACTCCTTGACGATTCTGGCAGTGTGGTATGGCGCATTATCCTGTTGGTAATGGCCATCACCAGCAGGGAACACATTTGCCACGAATGGATGAACTTGGTCCGCAACGATGTTCAGATACCTGACAGCTGTCAGGGATTGTGCGATTTTGATAATGGGGCCTAAAGTGTCCCAAGAAAACATCGCCCACAGCATAACAACGCCGCCGCCAGCCTGTTTCCCCCCAACAGTGCATCCAGGTGCCACAGCCTCCGTTGGTAATCGGCGTATGCGCGCTCGGCCGTCTACGTGATACACCAGGAATCTTGAATCGTCAGACCAGACCACTTTCTTCCAATCATCGACGGTCCAATCTCGATGATCTTGGGCACATTTCATGCGTTGTTGGCGATCACGTGCAGTGAGCATGGGACCCAGCTGGGACTTCGGCTACGCAGGCCCATGCGCATAAGGCTGCGATGAACTGTGTTCTGTGACACATTGCCCTGATCACCACTGTTGTAGCTGCGGGTGATTTGTCGCACTGTGGCCCTGCGGCCGCTGCGAACAATGCGCGACAGTCTCCGCTCTCCTCTGGCATCAACGAAATGCGGACGACGGTTCGTCCTTTGGCCATCTATGCACCACTTTTGATATGTACTCACTACAGCGGCTCGTGAACAACCCACAAGCCGCGCCGTGCCATCACAATTTGTGCTTTATCAAATTCTGGTAAATCGGTAACTTTTCCCATTCTGACTCTGAAAACTCTACTAACCGAAAGCCGGTCCTCGGATTGTATATAAACTTCTCTGTGAACTTCACCTTTCACCTGCGCCACCGTTCGGTCTCCAGGAGCGCTCATTTGTCTAGGTGGGGGTGGTCATAACACAATGGCTCATCCGTGTAATAGCTACAGCTTATCACTTAGTACTTTTAAAGGCATCGCATTAGCATATCTTTCATTATTTGCATGCGTGAAAAGCGTTATCTCTCGCTGAACTATCGCGCGCGCTAGCTGAAGGTTTTTTCGTTGCCAAACAAAATCTCCCTTCTAGCTGATGCTTTTCGTGCAAACCGCACTACAGTACACGAATTTGTCCTTTTGTTATAAAGTTTTGAAATTCAAACGGACTTTGCAGCCACCCGGCATGAACAATGGCCGTTCTATAAAAAACTGAGAGTATTTTTTTTAAGTTGGCAACAGTGCGAAATGGAAAAATAAGCACGCAGACGACTAACTCAATGAAGAGAGTATCTATGGCAACAGTTATTGACCGTGGTAGACGATCCTGGTTTTTTTATTGCGAAGTTGTTTAAGAAGTGAAATATGTTGTGCAACAAAATTTTGCTATCGTTTGGGTGAGAACAGCTCCAGAAATAGTTGATTTAATGAAAAAAGCTTACAAAGATAAATGTTTGGGTGAGTAAGCGATTTTTAAATGGCACCATGATTTCAAAACAGGGCGTTTGTTGGCAGAACTCGCTCCTAGGCCTGGTCGACCTGGAAGTGTTGTTACGGAGCCTATTGTTAACACTGTTTGGGCAATCCTGCAAGAATATCGACGCATTATGTGTGAAGACATAGCGGCGTCAACTAATATTTCAAAAACGTCGGCATTCCGCATTCTAGCCGACAAATTACTGCTGCATCGTGTGTGCTCCAGATCGGTACTTCATCATCTGATGAGAGGACAATTGTTAGCTAGAGTTCAGGTGAGTCATGAAAGGAAACAAATGATTGCAAAAGATCAAAACCTTCTAAACATAGTAATAACTGCCGATGAAACATGGGTCCACTATTTCCGCCTCCTCACGAAGCGCCCAACGAGTGTCTGGAAACACACAGGCTCGCCTCCTCCGAAAAAAGTCTGCCAAACCAAATCAGCAGGGAAGGTGATGATGATAATTTTCTTTTATCATAAAGGTGTAGTCTACCAGCGGTTCCTCCACAAATTACTGTCAATGCTGAGTATTACATTTCAGTCTTGAAGCGTCTGCGATGACACATGTTGATTAAGCGATCGGAACTGGTGAGCAAGTGGACCTTACAGCATGACAACGCCCGGCCACATGTGGCTGCTTGTGTTCAACAGTTTCTTACGAAATGCAGTATTGAAATCATGCCACAACCTGCCTACAATTCTGATTTCACCCCGTGCGATTTCTGGTTGTTTCCAACAGTGAAGGAGAAGTTCCGTGCAACACAGATGCTGACATTATTCAAGCTGTACAGGGGTTGCTAAAGCAGTTTCCACAAAATGCCTTCGCCACATGCTTTGTCAAGTGGATTGAACAATGGGACCATTGCATATCATCCGAGGGAAGATGTACTTATACTCCTCTGTTTTGTGTGATTTTATTGTCAGTTTTTATGGAACGGCCGTTGTAGATTGCATCTTCAATGTTGTATACTGACGGACAGCGAGGGATGCAATTCGCCTAGCAGAAAATAAAAGAAAATGGTCTATTTTTAATTGCTGCTGCCTTAAAATATTTTAAATCTGCATCAGTATATCACAGGAGTAAAACCTTAGTAATCTACCTAGGTCGTTATTTATAAATACTGGGTTCGAGTGCTGAACAAAGTGAGTACTGATTTTGTTGTAAGGTATTGTCTTTTTTTTTTTTTTATCCTTAACTCAGTAGGCCTGAATCAGGTGTCCTCATCTTGGATGTCCACATGGATCAGAAAGTTATCTCACAAATGATGCCCTTCTCATAATGTCGCGGCCATTTAAAATAAATGCGAGGAGCAACTACTGGCCATTTCATAGAGGGAGCAATGGACAAATTATTAATATTAGTAAAGCAAATGTTTTTGAGCAGGAGCAAAAATATATCCAAAACTGCATCGTATGCACACTGAATAAATTTAAGTATTTGAGACCCACTTACAGACAGATCATCAGATGAAAATACCGAAAGAATATTTGAAGGGAAGAAATTCAATGAAATTCTAGACCTAAAATTTCCCTGCAGTGAATGAAAACTATAAAAAAAATACAAAAATAAAAAAATAAAAATTTTTGGAGCAGTTGTGCAGAGTGGTATGCTTTATGGAGCTGAAGCATGCGCAGTCAGGACGCGCTAACAAAAAATATTATTTATCTGCTCTTTTGAATATGAGCGGAAAGAAAATCGAGATTAGGAAAAAAAGAAAATGAGAATTTCAAAGTTATAACGAAAATTGTGACGAATTACAGAGGTGAAGCACGCGTCGAGATGACAAATCTGCAGCGATACATTCCGTCGGTGTAGTTTCTTCGGTTAGAGCAACTCACTCCGGAGCGAGGAGACGCCGGTTCGATCCCCGTCACCGACAAATTTGTGAATTTCACAAAATCGATAAAGTTTAATTGAAATTATAGCGAAGCAACTATGTTCTGGATGGAGATTTTATGCTGTGTGGCGTATGAGTCAAATGGACAATGATCGGCGTAGTTCCACTGGGAGAACAGCAGCTCCGGAGTAGAAAATGCTGGTTCGAATACTGCTAGTGGCAAAAGAAAGGTTATATCGGTGCCCGAACGAAGAAGGATTTCCCTGGCAGTGAGGACCGAGAAAGGTTGTGCCATGACTCTCTCGCGCAAAGTATGTAAATAATAAATAAATACTTCGGCATTTTTTTTTTTTTTTTTTTTTTTTTTTGGATTGGAGGTTTAACGACCACCGTGAGCAACTCAATGGGCTATAAGCAGTCGCCCGTCCCTAATTTTGGGTCACTGGTTCCAGGGAAGGGAGAGAGCCAGTGCCGTAAGACAAACACAACATCCATGCCTCACCGGGATTCGAACCCGGACCCCTTACGGACGAATGATCAGAGGCCATCGCTTAGACCACTGCGCCACCGGGGCGGACTTCGGCAATCAAACGGTCGCCGAGTATTGCTGTCGGTTGACCCGGAACCTGATGGGCGATTTTGTACCCTCGTCTTTCTCTCAGTGACGCATAAGTCAAACGAAGCAGCGATACGCCTGTCGGTGTAGTTTAATTGGGAGAGCAGCCGCTCCGGATTGGGGGCCCGAACTCCACTGTCGGCAAAGAACAGTTATAGCCGATGAATGTGAACAAAGATTGCATACAACGAACCTCGAATGAGGGTAGAAAAAGAAGAACAACACCAAAGAAATCCTAGATGGCGGGTTGCAATAGAGCAAGGGAAGTTGAAAGATGAGGACTGTGAAAACAACAGTGAATGGAAGAGAAAACATTCCAAATTTCATGTTTGCTTGGGGTTCGGGGAAGCCATTGATTGATATGTAAAATTCCTCACAAAAAAGTTAAGAATCGCAGTATGCATTTGACATATTCCCTTTTTTATAGCTAACAAGCACGTCACTTTTCAAAGTATGTTTGAGTTGACAAAAGCTGACTATGAATGCTGAATCCTTAATTCTTCTTCGGCGCATGTTAAAATATTCTTTTGACAGTAAATTGTTCATTTTGTGTTTGTTTCAGGACTTAAGGTGGACGTCAAGTAATTTTGCTTCCTAAACTTCCAATGGAAAAACTTTTGTACACATTTCTTTCACAATTAGTGTGTTCCCAAGGATGAAAATTTAAACATCGATTAAAATAACTTCATATTATAACTTGGAATACTTAATATTTTCTGAAACATAACTATAATTATATCAAAAATCAATAACTTTTCCTTTGGTGATGTTGAAACCAGAAAAAAGATGGCGCGACCTGTACTTTGATGACGTCAGTAGACAAACAAATGTTGGATTGCATAATTATGGCTATGTTTTAGAAAATATTAAGTATTCCAAGTTATAAAATGAAGCTATTTTAATCGATGTTCAAATTTTCATCCTTGGGAACGCATTAATTGTCCAGAAAAAAGATGGCGCGACCTGTACCTTGATGACGTCAGTAGACAAACAAATGTTGGATTGCATAATTGTGGTTATGTTTTAGAAAATATTAAGTATTCCAAGTTATGAAATGAAGTTATTTTAATCGATGTTCAAATTTTCATCCTTGGGAACGCATTAATTGTCCAGAAAAAAGATGGCGCGACCTGTACCTTGATGACGTCAGTAGACAAACAAATGTTGGATTGCATAATTGTGGTTATGTTTTAGAAAATATTAAGTATTCCAAGTTATGAAATGAAGTTATTTTAATCGATGTTCAAATTTTCATCCTTGGGAACGCATTAATTGTGTACAGAAGTTTTTCCATTTTTTTTTTTTTTTTTTTTTGATTGGAGGTTTAACGACCACCGTGAGCAACTCAATGGGCTATAAGCAGTCGCCCGTCCCTAATTTAGGGTCACTGGTTCGAGGGAAGGGAGAGAGCCAGTGCCGTAAGACAAACACAACATCCATGCCTCACCGGGATTCGAGCCCGGACCCCTTTCGGACGAATGATCAGAGGCCATCGCTTAGACCACTGCGCCACCGGGGCGGCGTTTTTCCATTGGAAGTATAGGAAGCAAAATTACTTGACGTCCACCTTAACGACCAGCATAAGCAACTGTCACGGCAATAAGCAGTCGCCCGCCCCTAATTTAGTGCTACTAATTCCAGGGAAGGGATGGAGGCCTCCCCGGTGGCGCAATGGTCTAAGCACTAGCTTCTGACCATTCGTCCGAGATGACTCCGGATTCGAAACCCGTGAGGTGTGGATGTAGTGTTTGTCCTATGTCACTGGTTTTCTCCCTTTCCTGTAATTAGTGTCCCTAAATTATGGACGGGCGACTGCTTATAACCCATCTAGTTGCTCACGGTGGTCATTAATCCCCAAAAAGGAAAAAAGGGTGGAGGGGTTGGAGCCAGTGCAGCTCACCGAACAAACGCACCGTCTGCGTCTAATCCGGGACCATCGATGATTGGTCACAAGCCCTTGCCTCAAACCACTCGGCCACCGTGACGGCAAATTAGTAACGGAATTGTAATACATCGAACCCGCTTAATGGAATAGCCTATTTGTCATAAGAAAATATTCCAATGAGCGGGATATTCCATTATCCGGGATGTTTCCAAATAAATTCACATACGTTTGCATTTACATACGAACTCAAAGTACAGTACGTACAACTACCTAAATAAGTAGTGAAGAAAAAAATGCTTAAAGAACGGATAAAAACTAAGTTTAATATTCCTTTATAGCGACATATAATTGCGTACAATTTGATAAAATACAGTACAGTACATATGTAGGTGTAACATTCATGACTTGGCAAAATAATCTGTGATATATTTTACATTACTTTTTTCAGAATTTAATAAATTTGTTACCTGGATTTCCAGTTTATAATATGCGGAGAAGTCCACATTATACTCATTTTCCAAAAAGCGTCTTAAAATGCTGCATGCATTATTCACTTCCGTATGAGAAGGTACTTCAATATCCACATGATGATCATCATCATCTTCTACAATCTCATTTTGCCAGGTTTTTACTCTCAGATATCTCTCCAAACACCTCTAAGTCATTATAAAAGTTTACGAAATTAGAAAAGTCATCTTCCATCATTCCTTCAGGTGCGGGATTTAGGAGAGGTAAAGTCACTTCTTCAAGAGCAGCATCTACCAAACATTTACACTTAAGAAAACATTTTTTTATGTCTTCTATTGAAATTGCATTCCATCATTTATTCATCATGTGAACCACAGTAAGTATTGATAATTTGCTTTATAATGTCACCAGCCTCAGCAGCATATCATTAAAATCCAAACAGGCAACGATCTTTTTCACCACTTGTTTTCAGTAGGATGAGATAAGGTCGACGTCAACTCTTACATCAAGTCTAGACCACTTTAACCTGAGCATTGTTTACAATTGGGTGGGGTTCGTTCTTAGTCCACCACACTTTGTACGTGTGTTTTTGTCTGTGAACAATCACAACACAAATTCCGAGAAAGATGCCTTGTATAAAGAAACTGCTTTTCTCCGTTGTAGCCTGGAAAGAGCAAAATTGTATACCAATAACCGCGATTAATCCAAAATTCTTATTCTATTAACAGTAGCGCTTTATCATTATGTACAAAGATTGCTATTTAGGACACAGGAATTTTATTCTTTTAAGCTGGATATTCCATTAAGCGGGTTCGACTGTAATAATATGATCCATTAAATAGCTCGGTACGTAAGCTGAATTGGTGAGATTGGATTATGTACAAATTAAGCAGCAGTACTTCTCTGTGAAGTCTGCCGCTCAGAGCATAGGGCTAAAATTACCAGAACAAGGTACTTTAGAAGTATGACATGTGTAAAGAACGAAATACGATATACTCACTTGATCAGATGAATAAGCAACAAGCCTGCTGTTTATTTCGGAATCTTCCAGATCAGTCAGTACTTCCTTCACTTTCTGGATTGCCACTGTTCGGGCTGCTAACAAGCACACCAAAGTCGATTCGCTTGACGTTGTCTACAGAACAGAACATACGTTAAGAAATAATCATCTCAAAGAATATCATCATTCAAAACTTCAGAAAACATCACGAAAGTCTTTAACAATAATATTTTTTTCATGGTTTAAAACAGCACACATATAAACATAAGGTTTTTAACTAGTGCATGTATTTTTAAATACACTGCCGGCAAGTGAAAAAAGAACACCAAGAAGGAATTGGCGGACGATCATGAAATTTACATATGTTAATGGGGTCGAGTTTTCGTAGGTGTGATGTTAATTTCGGGACCAACCGGTGAGCGCTTACGCCACAGCACGGCATAATATGCAAATTATCGTCGGTGGTATTTAAGGAGTACGGCGAAGTGAATGTAATCAGTCGTAGGCGTACGGACACGTGCGAAGACCCTGAAGAAGCTGCAATGCCTGGACATGGAAGACGTGTATGATTTCAGCAGTTATCGGACTTTGAGCGAGGTCGTCTAGTCGGACTCCGCGAGGCAGGGTCGTCGTATCGTCGTATTGCGGAGCGAATTGGACGGGAAGTATCGGTGGTGGTACGATGGTGGCGTAGATGGTCCGAGGAACATTCCCACACGAGAAGACGTGGAACCGGGAGTCACAGACGGACTGATGAGCGGAACGATCGACGCATAAGAAGAGCGGCGTTGTCAAGCAGAACATCCACTGCGACGCAAATCTGAGCTGCCGTTGCACCTGAGGTGACTGTGCGAACAATCCACAACCGTCTGCTGGATGCAGGACTACGTGCACGTGTGCCTCTGGAATGTATACCTCTGACTCCAGCCCACCGTCAGGAACGGCTGAGTGGTGTCGCCAACGTCTGCACTGGAGAACGCAATGGCGATCTGTCGTGTTCAGCGATGAAAGCAGATTCTGTTTGGGAGCCTCCGATGGCCGTATGCGTGTTCGCAGACGCACAGGAGAGCGTCTCCACCCTTCTTGCATCCGCCAGCGACACACAGGGCCTACACCTGGTCTCCTGGTTTGGGGAGCGATCAGCTATCACTCCCGTACACAACTAGTGCTTGTACCGGGTACGTTAAACAGTACCTCCTACATCAACAACGTCATTCAGCCCGTTGTTGTGCCATTTGTAAGGTCGGTCCATCGTGGTGTTTTCCAGCAATATAACGCACGCCCACACACGGCACGTGCAACGCAACATGCACTTCAGGGTGTGAGACAACTTCCATGGCCTGCACGTTCACCGGATTTGTCCCCATTGAGCACGAGTGGGATTTTATGGGACAACGACTTATCCGGTCTCCATGGCCAGCCACGACCATTCCCGATTTACGCGTCCAGGTTGAGGATGCTTGGAACTCAATACCCCAAACTTACATCCAACATCTGTACGACAGACTCCATGCCAGAATTGCACAGTGTGACGCAGTTCATGGTGGTTCAACCTCGTACTAACCATGTTACATGGAAATGTTATTTTTCAGTTTACCAGCAAATACAGCTGTATCTTGCCATAATGTTATGATCACGTTATCCTCTGTATTCCGTTGTTATGCTGTATACATTTCGTTGGTATCAGAAGTCTCCTTCTTGGTGTTCTTTTTTTCACTTTCCGCCAGTGTATATGATTCACAATTTCTTTTTGTTTTTTCTAATTCCTGTTGGAATCTCTCTCTCTTATACATGCTGCGACGTATACCTTCTGAAAACACAAGTTTGTCCGCTACGGCATCGAATCCGTGACCCCCTCATTCCGGAGTAAGTCGCTCTCCCAACAAAGCTACGCGGACAGAATGTCTCGCTGCAGATTTGTCGTCTTGACACATATTTTCACCTCTGTAGTACGTCAGAACCTCTAATTCAACCTTCCTGTGAGTTCCTGTGCTTTTTTTTATAAATTTGGTTTGTTCACTTTCTATGTTTTCTGAACTATGCTACAAAGTTTCTCCCAATGAATTTGAAGTTGGAAATCCTGATAGCGGGTTAAATGGCAAGCAACGTAAAGACTTCTGAGACAACAGCAGGGCAACACAATGTTATTTTTAGCGATTCATGTAAGTGCAATGTTGGAAGGGTGAGTCTGTTGATAAGAGCAGATAGCGAGTAATGTTGATAAGAGCAGATAGCGAGTGATTCTTATAAACGCAATTTGCATTGAGTGAACAATTTATCAATCGAAGAGTGTTAAGGGCAACGCACATTGTTAAACATCGTTGAATAAAGTCCATCCATCGTGTTACGAATTACTTGTGGATGATTATACACAGTCGAGTCACATTATTGTGACCACCAGCTAATATCCAGAGTAACCGCCGTGTGCAACGCCGACAGGAGCTAGACAGGATCGCAGTGACTCAGTAAGGTGCTGGAAGGTGTTCACAGGTATATGGAGCCATGCTGACTCCAGTGCATCTGACAGATGCTGGAGGGTGCGTGGTGGAGGATCCATAGAGCGAACAACATGATCGAGGTGGTCCCAAAGATGCTCAATTGGATTTAAGTCTGGGGAATTAGGGGGCCAGGGAAGTACTTTGAAGTCTTTATCGTGCTGTTCCAAACGGACATTTCTAGCTGTGTGACACGTCGCATTGTCGTGTGAAAGATCCCATCAGCCCCAAGGAAAACAATCAGCTTGTATGGGTTTAAGTGATCTGCAAGGATGGATTCATAACGATTTCGGTCCATAGTGTTTTCCACAGGTATTAGTGGACCCAGGGAATGCCACAAAAACACCCAGACCATAACGCTGCCCCCGCCAGCTTGTGTTATTTCAGCAATGGTTGAAGAGTGTTTGCTCTCCGATTTTCTCGCCTTATATGCCAACGTCCAACCGTTCCATTAAGGAGAAAACGACGTGACTCATCAGAGAAGGCAATCCTTTGCCAATCAGTGGAGATCCAATTCCGATAATGCCGTGCAAATGTAAGCCTTTTCTGCCGATGCACCTTTGTTAGCATTGGTACAGTGACCATCTGTGTGCATCGGAGCCCCATGCGTAGCAGGGTTCGCTGAACTGTCGTTTTAGACACACTTCCGGTAGCTCCCTGGTTCATTCGGCCAGTGAGTTGCTTAACTGCAGCTTGTCGATCGGCCCTCACGCACCTTCGCAGCCGACGTTCACCTCTCACAGCAATAGCACGTGGCGCTCCGCAGTTTCCACATCCTTTATTCGCAATGGTGCCATTTCTCGAATCACGATACACTTTAACCACAGCAGCACGCGAACAGGCCACAAACCGCGCTGTTCCTAAAATACTGCTACCTTTGGCCCGAAAGCCGATTATCATCTCTTTTTCCAAATCTCATAAATCGCTCTTTTTATCCATGACAGCAACGAGTGATATGTTTTGAGATTGCTTACAGCACACCTTATGTACCCTCAAAGCGAGCTTACGACACGTGTCTTCTTTCATTGACTACACGCTGTTGACGTCAAAGGTAGGAGGTGGTCACAATTATACACTGGCGTGCAAAAATTAAGGACGAGACGGTTTTTCGAATGTAATGTCGTGCAGAAGTGCTCCACATGGACTCAAATCATACCATAAGATCCCCAAGATGGAAGAATATGGGACAAGTGAGCAAAACCGTCCAAACAAGGAATCCAGAGGATACAAAGGCACTTTATTGAAAAGGTAGCTTCGAGCACAACTGGACCGAAGACAGAAACGTCCATGTGACAGGCGGCTGCCAAGAAAAATCCAGTCTTTAGTAAGAGATATGATCACCCCTGACTGCGTTGCAGGATTTACAACGTCTGTCCATGCTGAGGACGAGGTTGTCAAGGAGCTGTTGAGGCATCTTGGCCCATTCCTCTTGTAGCGCCAATCGCAGCTGCGGAAACGTTGCTGGCGTCTGGGGACGTGCTGCCAAGCGCCTTCCGAGAAGGTCCCACACGTGTTCGATTGGATTTAGGTCCATTCCCGATGACCATACCATCTCTGTCAGATGGTATCTACTCATTATTTCGGACCATATACATATTCAGATGGCATTGGACTGTTTCAGGAAGATAGCTCCCAGTGACCCAATTTCAGTTCGAGGCCTATGTTCACACATTTCATGTTCTCCTCTCCGCGAAATTCTTTCGGATTGAATCCAGTCTAACATTTGTGGAATGCAACGGAACGCGGTATGCGTCGATCGACGCTAGTACTTTGCTTCGTCGCAAGACTTTGGGACGTCATTCTGTTGATATGCTGCAGAATACCTGAAGACACCTTCTGCAGTCTAGTGGAGTAGATATCACCCCTGGTACAGGGGTTATCGTTGCAAAAGACAGCCTGACACAATATTTCATAGGTGATCATAATGTTATGGTTCATGAATTGCAGATTACGTTTGTAACGTTTTTCTACTGTAGATTAAACCTTTATTATGTAGCAAACTAGCCTTTTTCTGCCGGCGATTAGATTCGAACCCATGTCTTCCTACTTCGAAGCGGGATGTTCTCCTTGCTGAACTATGCCGGCAAGCAGATTAGGTCGACGAAATCAGGCCGGGTATTTTAGTCTTGTGGTCCGCTACAGAAACGCATGTTCCCACAGTGAAACACTTCATAAATTCCTTAATGGAAACAAAATTCTGTTAACTCCTGGAAGAGAACTTTTGAAATATGCATGGTAAAACTGATTCAGTCGTGAACAAATTGTAACAGCAATTTAAGGGAGAAATAATTTTAAAAATGCAATCATGATTGGATGTAACATATGAAACCATACTCAAACCGGGGTATCCTATCAGATAACTGTACTGTACTTATTTGGTCATTGATCGTCTATTGCGCAACGGTATTCGCACCACCTCCTTGAATAGATGTCTTTTTTATCTACCAATTATTTTGACTGATGAATTACCTTTTTGATTAATGAACTAGTACCGGCGAATCGCTGTTTCTTTAAAGATGAATGTGAGTGGGACACGGATTTCGGAACATCTCTGCCCGAGGATCTCTTTGTGCTCTACACTATACTGACAAAAGTCACCGGACACCTAGAAGAGAAACACAACATAGCCTTTATTGACATACATTAGTACGGCGTCGATTCACCTTTGACCTTAATGCATGCACTGACCCTTCGAAACATTCTTTCGACAAGGTTTTAGAACACAGCGATAGGTATGCGCTTCCATTCAGTACATAATGCTGCCGCTAACTGTTGCTTAGTAGTAGGCCTTGGTTTCAAACTTCTTATACTGCGCTCTAATTCATCGCATACGTGCTCTATGGAATTAAGATAAGGGCTATGTGCTGGCCAGTCCACACACCATACGGAATTATCGTCAAACCACGCCGTAACAGTCCTTGCTTTGTGGCTCGGTGCATTATCCACCTAGTACCAACAAGGCTCGGTTCCATAATATTGCCACATAGTTGGTAGAGCATAAATGTCCAGAATATCGAGACAGACGTGCTGGTTAATAGGTTTGTCTACGATAACCAATGGGTCGGGACCATACCACGAAAAACACCACCACATGAGTACACTGCCTGCTCCAAACTTGACCGTAGGAACAGTACACTGTGGTAAATGGCGTTCCCCCGGCTGCCGCCATATCCACACACGGCCATGAGACTGATGGATCGTGTATCTGGATTTCATAAGTCCATAGGACACGTTTCCATTAATGTACAGTCTACGATAAATGCTCTTTACACCATGCTGAACGAGGAGTAGCATTCCGAGTGGAGATGAAAAGCTTATGAGCAGCCGGACGACCACTGTAATCCATTGAATGAAGTTCTCTGCGAATCGTATGTGTATATACCGAGGTTCCAGCATTTTTACTCACTTGTACACGGAGGTCTTACGCAGTATTCCGTCGATTAGCTGTAACGACTCTCCTGAGGCTTCGACGTAATCTATCACTGATTTTCTTTGGTCTGCCGGTACGTTTTGCTCCTTCAGGCACGCCATGTGTCTTCCACTTTTTCAGTACACTCAAAACAGTTGACTTAGGTATGTTTAAACGCCTCTCGGTTTCTCTTATGGGCAACCCACTAATATAACACCCAATTATCTTTCCTTTCTCAAAGTTTTCTCACACCGCGACATTTTTACTCGCCCTCACAGTGTGATATGATCGCGGTCAGCTGCAGGCTTGTTTTCATACCATTTGCAACTATACCGCGCATCTTAACAACGCAGCGGATCCGTTCATTTGCTTTTGAAAGGGTGTCTGGTGACTTTTGTCAATATAGTGTATGTCCGTACGTGGATAAGAGTGAGGGGATCATGGACTATTATAATTGTTACTAGTCTTTCTTCAAGTTTATAGAAGGAGGATAGGGCCTACCAATGTCCCTTTGGATCCACGTTTAGTTATTTATAACAGCGTGCTTGGTCCCACGGCAAATTTTTCACTGAAGTAGAAATAATTTTGCTTTGCCATTTTAAAGTAAACGCCCAAACAGATAGATCGATAGGAGGAAACGACTTACGAAAAGCTCATTATGAAGTTAACGATTTTTATTCATAATTGCCAAAATAATTATTGATTCTTTCCATGCAATCCAGACAAAGAGAATACAAGAAAGTGGGTCATTGCTCGAGCGGTCCACCGGGAAATATCCCGGTGTCCCGGTGGGCCAATCCGCCCCTGCCGGCAAGGCTTATCACTGAAATTTCCGTTTTGACTCCTGCGTCACATACTGTATCCCCCCCCTTCCCCCGAGAATGGCGGCGGCAAGAAATCGTAGGTTCCGGGTGTGTGTCGACTAACGATGCCCAAGGAGTTCACTGTAGACAGAAGAATTTTTATTAATTCCAGCTGACGTGTGGAAGAATCATCGCACATCTTTTTTCGAACCTGACGGCCGAAAGATTCATTTTACGTTCGAGTTCCAATATAGCGAACGACCTTTTCCTGTCTGGCGGGATTCGAACCCACATCATCTTATTCCGGAGCGAGATGTTCTCCCGACCTAACTACGCCGGCAGGGCTTATCTCTGCAACTTGCCGTTTTGACACATGCTCCACTTCAGCAGTACGTCACAATTCGACTGCTCAAGTTCCCGCAACATCCCAAACAATCAAGACAAAATCCGTCTCCTGTTCCTGATGTCTTTACCACTGCAGAATTAACAACCTATGAACAAAGAGAAGTGGTCCACATATTGAATGAATGTAACAGTATAACGAAATTTTTTAACGTGTTGAGTTCCGGCTGATAAAAAAGGCAAAAATATTTCTTTTAACGTGGAAAATATTTGTTTATGTAATGGAAGGAGTTCCCATATTGTATACTTCTCGGATTATTTTAAGCATGAATTTGTATATAAGCAAAATTTTCTTACCTGAATTACTCCGCCTCCGGCACTATCTGAGGTTAACCTCAAAAATTCGTTCGGCAAACCGATCATTTTCCCTAGCCAATTCATTACGATTATTTCGAGCTCTGTGCATGCAGGACTTGAAGCCTAGAAAAGAGAAAAATCACATGAATAATTTTTAGAGTAGCACAATACGCACGCCATGATTGCTCTCTCTCATATCTGAGACTGTGGTCACTATGCTTAAAAAATGAGGTACTGTTTAATTTTACAAAATTTACTTATCTAAGTGTATACTGGATCATTATTAACATCAACCATTATCAGTCCACTCCTGGATGAAATCTCCTCAAATCTCTTCCACAACTTTCTGTCTTGGCTAGTATCCTCCACGTTACTCCTGCATACTTCGGAATTTCACCCATCTTCCGCGTGATCTTATTGTGAGTCTTCCTTCATTTCTTTCTGTCCTGAGCCAGTATCTTCATGTCACTTCTGCATGCTTTGGAATTTCACCCACCATCTTCCACGTGATCTTCTTCTGAATCTTCTTTTATTTCTTCCAGTCTTGAGCCAGTCTCCTCCATGGCACACCTGCATACTTTGGAATTTCACCCACCATCTTCCACGTGATCTTCTTCTGAGTATTCTCTTATTTCTTTCTGTCTTGAGCCAGTCTCCTCCATGTCACTCTTGTATGCTTCGGAATTTTATCCACCATCTTTCAAGTGATCTTCTTCTGAATCTTCTCTTATTTCTTCCTGTCTTCAGCCAGTCTCCTCCATGTCACTCCTGTATGCTTCGGAATTTCATCCACCATCTTACACGTGATCTTTTTCTGGGTATTCTCTTATTTATTTCTGTCTTGAGCCGGTCTCCTCCATGTTACTCCTGTATGCTTCGGAATTTCATCCACCATCTTTCACGTGATCTTCTTCTGAATCTTCTTTTATTTCTTCCTGTCTTCAGCCAGTCTCCTCCATGTCACTCCTGTATGCTTCGGAATTTCATCCACCATCTTACACGTGATCTTCGTCTGAGTATTCTCGTATTTATTTCTGTCTTGAGCCAGTCTCCTCCATGTCACTCCTGTATGCTTCGGAATTTCATCCACCATCTTACACGTGATCTTCTGAGTATTCTCGTATTTATTTCTGTCTTGAGCTAGTCTCCTTAATGTCACTCCTGTATGCTCCGGAATTTCATCCACCATTTTACACGTGATCTTCTTCTGAGTATTCTCGTATTTATTTCTGTCTTGAGCCAGTCTCCTCCATATCACTCCTGTATGCTTCGGAATTTCATCCACCATCTTTCACGTGATCTTCTTCTGAATCTTCTTTTATTTCTTCCTGTCTTCAGCCAGTCTCCTCCATGTCACTCCTGTATGCTTCGGAATTTCATCCACCATCTTACACGTGATCTTTTTCTGGGTATTCTCTTATTTCTTTCTGTCTTGAGCCGGTCTCCTCCATGTCACTCCTGTATGCTTCGGAATTTCATCCACCATCTTTCACGTGATCTTCTTCTGAATCTTCTTTTATTTCTTCCTGTCTTCAGCCAGTCTCCTCCATGTCACTCCTGTATGCTTCGGAATTTCATCCGCCATTTTACACGTGATCTTTTTCTAGGTATTCTCTTATTTCTTTCTGTCTTGAGCCAGTCTCCTCCATGACACTCCTGTATGCTTCGGAATTTTATCCACCATCTTACACGTGATCTTCTTCTGAATCTTCTTTTATTTCTTCCTGTCTTCAGCCAGTCTCCTCCATGTCACTCCTGTATGCTTCGGAATTTCATCCACCATCTTACACGTGATCTTCGTCTGAGTATTCTCGTATTTATTTCTGTCTTGAGCCAGTCTCCTCCATGTCACTCCTGTATGCTTCGGAATTTCATCCACCCTTTTACACGTGATCTTCTTCTGAGTATTCTCGTATTTATTTCTGTCTTGAGCCAGTCTCCTCCAATCACTCCTGTATGCTTCGGAATTTCATCCACCATCTTTCACGTGATCTTCTTCTGAATCTTCTTTTATTTCTTCCTGTCTTCAGCCAGTCTCCTCCATGTCACTCCTGTATGCTTCGGAATTTCATCCACCATCTTACACGTGATCTTTTTCTGGGTATTCTCTTATTTCTTTCTGTCTTGAGCCAGTCTCCTCCATGTCACTCATGTATGCTTCGGAATTTCATCCACCATCTTTCACGTGATCTTCTTCTGAGTATTCTCGTATTTATTTCTGTCTTGAGCCAGTCTCCTCCATGTCACTCCTGTATGCTTCGGAATTTCATCCACCATTTTACACGTGATCTTCTTCTGAGTATTCTCGTATTTATTTCTGTCTTGAGCCAGTCTCCTCAATATCACTCCTGTATGCTTCGGAATTTCATCCACCATCTTTCACGTGATCTTCTTCTGAATCTTCTTTTATTTCTTCCTGTCTTCAGCCAGTCTCCTCCATGTCACTCCTGTATGCTTCGGAATTTCATCCACCATCTTACACGTGATCTTTTTCTGGGTATTCTCTTATTTCTTCCTGTCTTCAGCCAGTCTCCTCCATGTCACTCCTGTATGCTTCGGAATTTCATCCACCATCTTACACGTGATCTTTTTCTAGGTATTCTCTTATTTCTTTCTGTCTTGAGCCAGTCTCCTCCATGTCACTCCTGTATGCTTCGGAATTTTATCCACCATCTTACACGTGATCTTCTTCTGAATCTTCTTTTATTTCTTCCTGTCTTCAGCCAGTCTCCTCCATGTCACTCCTGTATGCTTCGGAATTTCATCCACCATCTTACACGTGATCTTCGTCTGAGTATTCTCGTATTTATTTCTGTCTTGAGCCAGTCTCCTCCATGTCACTCCTGTATGCTTCGGAATTTCATCCACCCTTTTACATGTACGTGATCTTCTTCTGAGTATTCTCGTATTTATTTCTGTCTTGAGCCAGTCTCCTCCATGTCACTCCTGTATGTTCGGAATTTCATCCACCATTTTACACGTGATCTTCTTCTGGGTATTCTCGTATTTATTTCTGTCTTGAGCCAGTCTCCTCCATATCACTCCTGTATTCTTCGGAATTTCATCCACCATCTTTCACGTGATCTTCTTCTGAATCTTCTTTTATTTCTTCCTGTCTTCAGCCAGTCTCCTCCATGTCACCCCTGTATGCTTCGGAATTTCATCCACCATCTTACACGTGATCTTTTTCTGGGTATTCTCTTATTTCTTTCTGTCTTGAGCCGGTCTCCTCCATGTCACTCCTGTATGCTTCGGAATTTCATCCACCATCTTACACGTGATCTTTTTCTAGGTATTCTCTTATTTCTTTCTGTCTTGAGCCAGTCTCCTCCATGTCACTCCTGTATGCTTCGGAATTTTATCCACCATCTTACACGTGATCTTCTTCTGAATCTTCTTTTATTTCTTCCTGTCTTCAGCCAGTCTCCTCCATGTCACTCCTGTATGCTTCGGAATTTCATCCACCATCTTACACGTGATCTTCTTCTGAGTATTCTCGTATTTATTTCTGTCTTGAGCCAGTCTCCTCCATGTCACTCCTATATGCATCGGAATTTCACCCACCATCTTACACGTGATCTTCTTGTGAGACTTCTCTTATACTTTGTAATCCAGTCAAGTATTTCAATTGCCTATCGATGATCAGTTCCTCTAGAAATATGCCCAACCCATTGCCATTTCAGGATTTTTTTTTATTATAATGTCTTCCACTCTTGTCATTTTCCTGGTACATGAGTTCCTTTTGCTATCTTTCCTGGTTACACCACGCATGCAACATTCCATGTTTCTTTCAACTGTTTGCATCAATAAAAGCCATACATAGTGGGAGTCCATATTCATTCGCTTTTCACTTAGTTCCTTCAGTACATGGATATGATCTATATTTGCACAGGACAGGAGTATGAAAATATACTAATCGTTTTTGTTTTAGGTACAGCTGGAAAGATTTAAAAAGCCGAAACACCAAAACATTTCATGTGTGTATGTGTTCTGTCTGTTTTCTAATTAGTTAGTAATTTATGTTGATTTTCTTTTCTTTTGGTATGGACTGAGAATCGCAAGCTGATTTAACACAGTTTTTATGCATTCCTTAGTATGCGTTCGTGTCCGCTTCACATTTTGCACTGGAAGAAGAACAACACAGCAAGTGCAGTGTAAGATCTCGATTTCAAGAATTTTTCTTAAGTGCTATGGAGACAAGATTTTGTCAATGTTCTGGATACGAAACCATGTGAATTAGTGGTGAAAACTGCTGAAAATATCGAAATGGTGTCGAAGAATGAACTGGTGATTTTTTCGTTCTCCCATTATGTGGATGCAATGATGAGAACTTGCGTATAGTTCCCGCTCATCTAAATCAGGAATCCCATAATCTGATATCTAGCAAAGAGAGTTAGGGTATCTTCTTTCTTTGCATCAAGAAACCCCTGTAAACGCTTTGCAAAATCGTATGCTTTCTAATTCCTGAATTTTTAATAATGATATGATAAATGATCTTTTGGTGCAATCGAACTTCTTGGAGATGCAACTTATCTTCATGTAGCAGCAAAAGAAGTTGTCGTAGCGGAACATGGTTTGAGAACTATCGATTGCCTTTAATAAAATAACCCCGAAAATGTGATTTGTGAACCATACTTGGCGATTTATCAAGTGTGCCCCGCTAACAGAAAAGTAGCGTTTATTCTTAATAAATACTATTATGCATATTAAGAAGTAAATTTGGTTTTTAATTCATACTACCTAGTATATTGTTACTTAAAACTGTCTCGCTTTTGTTTGCATATGGTTTTGAAACATTACCCTTAAAGTTTCATGCATATGCGTGTCTTTTAGTGACAGAGTAAAAATATGATGTGAGGGACCTCCATGTAGACTTCTGCCCAGGGCCCCGAGTTATCATGATCGGGCCCTGATGAAAAGACCCTGTTCTTAGCGGAACAGCTAAAAATTCTGATAGCTTTTAAAATGTGATATATTTTAAGAACTTGTGATTCCGCTCCAACATAAATTGTGTATGATATCCAAATGTATATGTATTGTACATACATAATAAAATTATAGCAAATTACTGAAACCATAAGAAAAATATATTCGGAAAACGAAAGGAGAGATGAAAAAGAATCAACCAGGAGAAAAAGAAAGGATTATAGAACATATGGCAGCTGTAAGCTATGGCTTCATCAAGGGTCAGCACAGATAACACCTTTCATACTTCCATAAGTAGACCAGAAAGTGTGGGTTTCTGCATTATCCAATTTGCAAGAAAATTAAAAATCAAAACAGAAAAAATGCTAAACCTTTCCCAATTACTAAAAACCTCCCACAGCAACTTTTACCACCCAAACAGAAAGCCAGAAGCTCTCCAGAAAAAAAACCCCCAAAATATTAATTAATTAATGAAATTAATAATAATCAATAATTTTTTTTCTGGAGAGCTTCTGGCTATCGCTTTGGGTGGTAGAAATTTCTATGGGAAGTTTTTAGTAATTGGGAAAGGTTTAGCATTTCTTCTGTTTTGATGTAATTTTTTTGCAAACTGGATAATGCAAAAACTCACACTTACTGGTCTACGTATGGAAGTATGAGAGGTGTTATCTGAGCTGGCCCTTAATGAAACTATAGATGACAGCTGACATATGTTCTATAATCCTTCCTTTTTCTCCTGGTTGATTCTTTTTCATCTCTCCTTTCGTTTTCCGAATAAGATTTTCTTATGTTTTCAGTAATTTTTTATAATTTTATGTTTTTGGTTTTTCTTATACGTAGCCACTAGCGTTTTGGAACTTCAGATTCAGTGTAGTAAGTTGATAAGTGTCTTTTATTTTGCCTTATTGTACATACATACATACATAAATATTCTTCTGGTCTTCTAAAGCATGTGTGATACATCACATTCCCAGAATAATCTACCAGCACGGGGTCAATCGATATGCCAAACATTTGAAAGGCGAAATTTGCCACCTTATGAGTAATTTGTTTGGAGTCTTTCCAATAGGGCTCTGATTTTCTCCAAAGTGAGGGAAGACAAGCCAGTGTGTCAGAGTTCCCACTTTTAGTTTTTAGTCAATCTATTTTTATGCTTCTGGACAGACTCTCAACATTGGAAGCACTAGCCAAAACATAAAATATAATGATTAATCAATGAACCTTCCCTGGAAATTATGGTTCCAGAAAATTTTCTTTATCAATGAATCTTCTCTGGAAATTATGGTTCTAGATTTTTTTTTTTATCAATGAATCTTCACTGGAAATTATGGTCCTTCAAAATATTTTTGTTCAACCGAGGAGTCATTACAAAAAGTCATGATCCTTCAAATCGTTGCTTTCCGTTCTCCATGAGCAATGAAATCTTCATCACAAATCACCCTGCCTCAAAATATTAATTTTTTCTTCCATGCGCAATGAAATCTTTAGCATGAATTACGATGGTCCTTCAAAATACTCACTTCTATTCTGTATATGCAATGTAATCTTCATTGGGAATGTTAATCTTCCAAAATGTTACTATTTCCCACAAAAAACGCAATCTTCACCGGAAATTTCGGGCCTCCAAATTGTTCTCATGCATTGAAATCGTGGTGTTACAGGCATTAACTTCTACACATCATACATAATAATATCATTACTAGATATTGACGAACTTTGAAATGTTCTTTCCTTTTCTTTACGGGCAATGAAATCTTCAATGGAAATTATATATTTTTATTTTATATTTTTTGATGAAAAACCGTAGAAGATGTTAAACCGTAATGAAACGTTTACGCATTGTAATATATTAAGGTTAGTGAGCAATAGCACTAAACAGAAATTTCAAAAAGCACAAAAATTAAACAGAGTTTGAGTTTCGAATATAACTTACCCAGGTAAATCCCAGGCATCCTATTCCGTCAGCCAGCATGTCAGCAAGAAGAGAAGCTGGAGAGTTCAAAGCAGGAAAGTACGCATGCATGTAGGGACTTTGCCAATGAGTCACCTAAAAGGAAACGCTTTTTACTTTCTAAAACTATTAAACAACTGATGTTGAATTGCGGTGCTTGAGCTTTACCGCATCAACACTACTTCTAATTGTGAAAAATACGAAGAGGACAAAAGCAAACACTTTTATATTTATTCTCTTCGAAAAGTTAAACCAAAGACTCAGAAACAAGGTGTCATAAAATTACTCCTGTGGGTATTTAAGATACTTTCCTCATTCTCTTAACATCTGCGAGTCAGACTATCGATGCAAGGTCCTCAGGTTCGAACATGGGCTGATCTTTCAGAGATGGTGTGATTTACTAACAATCGCTGAATATCCGCCGTGCATCGGACGAGCACGTTAAGTGACGGCCCCCAGGCTGGACCCACTATTTAAATGGGTATCCTTTCCCATGCCCCCACTGAAATTCTCTCACCCCTATGTGTGCAACATCGTACTTGTACGGTGGCGCCATCTACTGTACTCTAATCTCACTACAAACTGTTCGGTCAAAGTCGCTAGACTTGCTGTCATTCCTTCCGTTTCTGTGTCCTGCCCAAAAGGCGATCTCGCTGTTGGTGGCTGGGACCTAAACTCTACTCACTGTGGACGGAAGTCCTACAAGAAAATGACAAATACTGTGTTAGAATTCATCCTCTTAACATCTAAATAAAAGAAAAAATCCTTAAGTGCTTTCTGGGATCAAGCTAAAGCTATAAGCTAGAGTTGTCATAAAACATTACTAAAAGTAATGGGGAAAACCTCTGAATTTTTCTTGAAACTGTGAAATTTATTCGAGACTAGACGAATTTAGCTTTAAGTCTTAAAATATAGGTTCAATTCAGAAAAACAAAATCAACATTTCCTTAGAGAAGAGTTTTATTACAACTCCTCAAAATTTCTTCGAATCCGAACGTACTTTCTCAGATGCAAAAATATTCAAATGCTTCTGACTTATTTTTTGTCTTATACATGAGCTCAGAAAGTGTTCGGAATGTGTTTCCTGAAAGAAATCTTGTGAAATACTGATAAAATATGTTGTCACCCACAGTGCTGGGGAAACTACTTTTGAAAAGTAGTTAGCTACAACTACTGTTACAATTTCGAAAAAGTAGTTCGCTACAAATAAAACTACTTTTCCTGATAAGTAGTTTGGCTACAACTACATCTTTTAAAAGTAGTTTTGCTACAACTACATCTTTTAAAAGTAGTTTTGCTACAACTACTATTTAAAAGTAGTTTAAGAAACTTTGTGAGCCGTAAACTCACGTGAATGTGTTTGCGAATTGATGTTTTCAGACGCTGATCGTAATAAATAAATAGAGTTATCGCAGTGTGATTTACTTGGATAATATATATCAATTTCATCAAAATATATGAAGTTAAATATTTGCATATTCACTTAAATAAAGACAAACCATTTATAATGTACTTTCAGTGTGTTCTAATTCATCCCTCTTCTAGTCGAATTACACTGCTGGCCACCCAAAATGCAACACCAAGAAGGAAGCATCCGATTGGCCTGAAATTCGCAGCATGCGTCGCCCGCGAGAGGACATGCAAACGATTTGCATTGCAGGGCATATGTAAATCAAGTGCGCCCGGCACGCCACCGAGAACCACTATAAGAAGGGTGCACAGAAGGCGGGGTGTAAGTAGTGGAAGTGTGTTGTGCTGCCGGACCTGTGCGTGGGAAGCTTCCTGATGCCGCGTCGCAGAATATGGCAGTCATTCCAACACGTTTCGGAGTTCGACAAAGGACGAATAGTGGCTTATCGCGACAGCGGTTTATCGTACCGAGACATCGGCGCCCATGTGGGACACAGTGAGGCGAGTATGGATTCGGTGGGTGCAGGATTGACGGACGGACCGACGTGAGTGATTGCAGCAGCCGCGGCACACCACCGAATAAGAGGACCGGCATGTTGTGCGATGGGCATTGACAGCTCGCACCGCCACATCACGAGCGTTAGCGCAGGAATTAGGGTGTGTTGCGCAACAACCTGCGTCAGCACGTACTGTTCGACGTCGTCTGCAGGAGCGGGGACTAGTCGCACGGCGCCTATTGCTCCGATTACCATTGACGTTACACCACCGGTGAGTGCGGCGGCAGTGGGCCGTTGAACGCCGCACCTGGACTACGGAATGGCATGACATTGTCTTCTCCGACGAATCCCACTTCTGCCTGCAACACCGCGATGGTCGGATCCACGTGTGGCGGCACCGCGGCGAGAGACTGTATGACGCCTGCATTATGCATCGCCATACCGGTTTGTCGCCTGGCGTTATGGTTTGGGGCGCAATTGGATATGACACCCGCAAACATCTGGTACGCATCGCCGGTACACTCAACAGCCACAGCTACATCTCCGACCTTTTGGAGCCTGTAGTCCTCCCTTACCTGCAGGACCTGCCAGCAGCCACGTTTCAACAGGACAATGCGCGCCCGCACGTGGCACGCATCGTGCAACAATTCTTCACGGCCCACCAGGTGTCACTGCTCCTGTTGCCCGCCTGTTCTCCCGATATGTCGCCCATCGAACACGTCTGGTCTCTGATCGGTAACCGAGTGGCCCGTCAAGCACCATCCGTGGCTACGCCTGATGAACTGTGGCAACGTGTGGAAGCAGCGTGGATCGACATACCCCAAGCCCACATCCAAAACCTCTTTTGTTCGATGCCGCGGCGTGTAGTGGCCGTTATTGCCAGCCATGGGGGCCACACGAACTATTGATGTCTGCGTGTTCCGCAAGTCGCACGGGCCTGTAAGCTCAATCGTTTCATCTTTGTATCTGTTGTTATGTGTCCAGTAAGTCTGGTTTTGCCATCTCGTGTCCTTCTTGGTGTTGCATTTTGGGTGGCCAGCAGTGTAGTATAATAAAAATCCCGATGCTCATATTCTGCAGTCTTAATAACTGTGGTTTAGTTTTTTGTTGTGAAGATATGCCAGTAAAGCTCTATATGACGTATAGTTCTTACACTCGCACATTGGCGTGACGTATGCACAGGAAGATGAACAAAATGCGAAAATATACTAAAACATATTAGTTCATTTAACTTTTGCAACAGTTGCATTTTAAAATTCTTATCGATGAGGCATGATCTCATGAGCGCATCAGAAGCGTTACAAAATAGGCGTTCCACTGATGCACATTTTTCCCGAGGTTGGAGTTAATTGCCTTTTAGGCTCTGGACTGATTTATGTGAGCCAGTAAAATTTTCAGTGACTTATTCGTGTTAAGAGACATCTCGCACGGGTTATAAAAATTAAATAACTTTAAGATCAAAATATTGAACATACTTATGCTATGTGATTTTCTGCAATTTGATCCTAAATCATGAATATTTCTGCTAAACGGAATTTTGTGAAGTAAAGGAAATAAATTGTTTTCTTGAAGGCAAATTTGGAGCAAAATTTATCTGTTATAAGTTCACTCAGTTTTGGGTGCCTTTCCGTGACGTAGGAAAATATTTCGATGCAATAAGCATGTTATTTGGCAAAAATAAAAATAAAAAGTCGTTAGAGAAAATGGGAAATAGAAGGGAGTGTTGGTCAGTTGCACACAATAAACTCCGAAAAGGGTCAGTTGTATGCACAGCCACTCCTGGTTCATGGGTTAATTGCACTCAAAAGACCGCCCCTCCCCTCGAACTTTTTCCTTGTGAGAGATTATTGCACTCCTATCATCATCATCATCATCGTCAACCATTATCAATCCACTACTGGACGAAGTTCTCCCCAAGTTTCCTCCACAACGGTCTTTCTTGTGCCAGTCTCCTCCATGTCACTACCACATACTTCCGAATTTCATCCACCCATTTCCCATGTGGTCTTCTTCTGGGTCTTTTCCTGTCCCTTGGAATCCAATCTAAAATTTCGGCTGTCCATCGATGGTCTGTCCTTCTGGTAGTATGCCCAGCCCATTGCCATTTCAGGGATTTAACTCTGATCATGATGTCTTCCACTCTTGTGATTTTTCGGATCCACGAGTTCCTCTTCTTATCTCTCCTGGTTACACCAAGCATGCACCTCTCCAGGCTTTTTGAGTTGTCTGCAGCCTTTGTATGTCTCTTTTAGTTAAGGTCCGCGTCTCTGCACCATACGTAAGCACTGGAAGGATGCATTGCTCAAACACTTTTCTTTTAAGACATAATGGCATATTGCTTTTGAAAATTATGCTGTTTCTTCCAAAAGCTATCCAGGCAAGTTTTGCTCGCCGATTAATTTCTTCATCAATGTGACCCTCACTTGATATATGCTGTTCAAGATAAACGTACGTGTCTGTTATCTCCAGCTTTTCCCCATTAATCGATAAATCTTCATTACTTGTAAAAGCATGGGACATCACTTTTGTCTTCCGAAAGTTTATTTTTAATCCCACTTCTTTACTCTTGTCAGCAAGTTCCTGGATCATACTCTGCAACTCTGATGGGGTAGTTGCAAAAATGACTACGTCATCAGCAAAACGAAGATGGGTTAGATAATCTCCATTAATCTTCATCCTTTTGTTTTCACAGTTCAGTAATTGAAAGACATTTTCCAATGTGGTATTAAAGAGCTTCGGAGATATGGTGTCACCTTGTCTCACTCCCTTTCCAATTTTTATGTGTGTTGTATTTTCAAACAGCCGAATCTTTGCACTTGCATCTTCATGGGTGTTATTGATAATATTAATGTATGCATCTTCAATACCGCAGGATTTCAGAGCCATTGCAACTGCTGATGGTTTCACCGAATCAAAGGCTTTTTCATAATCGATAAAAGCCATGCACAATGGAAGTTCATATTCCCTCGCTTTTTCAATTAGTTCTCTCAGTACGTGGATATGATCTATTGTGCTGTAGCCACTCCTGAATCCAGCTTGTTCTCTCGGTTGAGACATGTCCAGTGTCACCTTCAAGCGGTGTGAAAGAACTTTAGTGAAGATTTTATAAACCACTGATAGGAAGCTGATAGGTCTGTAGTTCCTGAGATCTTCAATGTCACCTTTTTTATGTAGCAAGATCATTGTAGCAGTGTTCCAATCCTCAGGAATCTTCCCTTCATTAAGGAATCGAGTGAAAATTTGGGCGAGTACTGTTTCGATTTCTCCACTTGCTTCTTGTACGATGTCTACAGTAATTCCATCTTCTCCTGGTGCTTTTCTCCGCTTCATATTCTTGATTGCCTGTGCAATTTCTGCTGGGAGTACTGGAAGAACTCTGGTACTGGTATCTTTCATAATGTCTGGAGTACATGTATCATCCCTTTCATATAATTTGGAGTAGAAATCTTTCACTCTTGTCAAAATTTCGCCTCTATTTCTTGTTACACAACCATCTTCTTTTCTCAGTGCCATAATCTGTTTTCTTCCCTTACTGAGATGTCCCTTTGCTATCTTTAGGCTTTGGTTGTTTTCAATTGCTTTCCTCACTAGTTCACAGTTGAATTTCCTTACGTATTCAATGATACTTTTTCGTACTGTCTTGCATAGCTCTATATATTCCACTTTGGAAGTCACATCTTCTTTAGTTGTCCTCATCTCTTTTCTTTTTTGCATCAACATTTTAGTTTTCCCTGATAATTTGTTCACATGCAAGTTGTTCTTAGACCCAGCTAATTTTGTTGCTGTTTCCATAAGAGCTTTGGTTACTTTTCTGTTAACTTCCGAAATATCCACTTCTTCCGATGTTAGGCCTTCTAAAGCAGAGAATCTGTTCTTCAGCTCCAACTTGAAGGTATTATGGTGTCTTTTAAGGTTGGTTATGTCAATACATTTTGTTTGTCTTATGAGCTTACCACGTTCGAGTTTAGTGTTGAGGTGCATCTTACATCTCACCAATCTATGGTCATTACCTGTGTTGAACTTGTTTAGCACACTGCAGTCTTCTATGACGAATTTTTTGTTACACATAATAAAATCAGTTTCACTTGTCGTGCCATTTGGATGTCTTCATATCCATTTCCTGTGTGGCTTTTTCTTGAAAAAGGAGTTCAAGATGAAAAACCTTTCTGCCTCTGCAAACTCAACGAGAGTATTTCCACGCTGGTTTCTGTTGCCGGGAACGAATTTACCTACTAAAGTTTCATTATGTTGCCGTTGCTCTCTTTTTGCATTAAAATCTCCCATAATTATCTTCAAGTGCTGCTTACCTTTATTATTTAGATGATGAATTTCCTCATAAAATTCTTTAATTTCGTCTTCAGGATGACTTGTGGTGGGTGCATGAGTTTGAATAATCTGAGCCTGGTAGCTTCTCGAGAGTTGGATAACGAGTCGTGCAGCTCTGTCAGAGGAACTTTCAACTTCTACAACTTCATCCTTCAGTTTCTTGTTTATTATAAATCCAACACCACTAGTTCTGCCAGTATCTGTCCCACGATAGTAGAAGAGATGTCCACTTTTCAGTTCAATGAGATCTTCTCCTTTTCTCCTTACCTCACTTAGCACGACGATGTCCCATTTGATCCTTTGTAGTTGCTCTTCCAATTCAAGAAGCCTTGAATCAGAAGATAGGGAGCGTCCATTATACGTAGCCAAGGTCAGCATCAGAGGGCAGCCTAGTCCGGTCCTCCGGATATTCTTAGCACATTCTACCTTCATGTCGCACTGGCCGCTGCCTTGGCCAGGTACATTCCAGCTGCCAGAGACTGAGGGCCAAGATTTAAGTTGTGGAGTCATTTTGGAGGGGTTTGGCCATAACTCACCACGCTGGCCAAGCGGGTTGGTGAGTGTGGGATAGCATTTCCTCTAATCCCGATAGTATAGTTATACCGCAATTGGCGGTCGTCAGAGCCCCTTTAGTGGGAACAGGATGCACCACGAGGAGGCGGGGTTGACATTTGTCAAGGAGAGGCTGTGATGTTACGCATCACCTGACCATACATCCCGCACTTCTATATATTTATATACATATTATATGACAATCATCAACCTGTACGAGATTGTAAATGGTGGTTAGTCCTTGGGGTCTCTCAAGTTCTTACAATTTTGTTTGGCGGTATGGTTTTTTTGTTAATTCTAGGATACTTATGGTTGATCTTTAATTGTCCTAAATAAGAGCGTGAAGCTCACGGAGGAGTTCTACCACCTCATCCCAACGAACCTAGCCTTCTCATATATAGATCGTATTGCATGAGCAATCTTGATGGACCGCTCTAATCGGCAAAAGAACACAAGAAGAGGAAAGATGGGGTGGGTGGAGCTGTTTTCAAAGCTCAACTGCAGTAGTGCTGCTATTGCGTTCAGGATCTGCTTACCTTTCATTTCCTCCGGACGAATATGTCGTAGAAGCGCTCGATTTGCGACAACTTACGTATGTTTTGAACATCTTACCCTATCCCTCAGTCTTACTTCCTACTTTTGGTGAAAGATTTAGTGAATAACATTCCTAAATAACAAAATGTCAGAGAAAGAAGAAAGAATAAGCTCTTCACAGCAGACTACATAAAAAATGAGAAGTATTTTTTATTGTATGTTCAAGTGAGGAGCGGAGATATTTTGGCAAATTGAACCACTCTATTTTGTGGTCACCTGTAAAAACGGTCACTTTTTCATAGAACCGTGGATGACCTTGCTAGACTGGTATCACTGTATATAAAATCACTTATTACACTAATGCAAAATATTTGAGCTACAATGACTCTTTATTTTGAGCAAATTTCAAACAGCAGTTTTACAACTGGATTTTATGAAAACATCTACACAGACATGACATAAGCAAACAGTCACTTGATTTGTTAATAATATTTATTTTCAGTCCACATGAAATGAAAGGAGCTGTAATTGTAGGTATTAAATCTGATAGCCATACCCTTTGCAGTACGTAGGGTTTTCATCCTATCAGGCATTGTGGGAATGAGATCAGCAATGGTGTTATGTGGAATCTGAGCACATGATTCACGTAATAACGCCAGCAGGTGCTACTTGTTGGTTGGTTTCTGTGTCATTCGTGGCAATTTTCCATCCCATATGGCCCACAGGTGCTCAATTGTGTTCATATTAGAGCTCTAGCTTGGCCACGACAGTTTCAGGATGGTGCTTTGTTCGTGCCATGTTTGGGTACGTTTTACCCTATAACATGGAGCATCATCCTCCATGAACAAGGAAGTAGCCTTTGACACCTGACGACTGGAGAATATTAGCAGCCAATCCCTCTCGAAGATGGTTATGTATTTTTGTGCATCGATGTTGCCTTCACATTCTACCTATGTATATGAGGACTGAAGGACCAACCATTCATATAGCTCCCCATAACATGACTGAAAATCCACCATGTTTCACAGTTGGCTGTAGGTGCTTCAAGCTGAATTCCTGGCTGGGCAATCGCCACACCCTGGCCCTGCCACTCGCTGAAAATTGTGCAAATCGGTACTCATCAGAGAATATGACAGAGTGCCAAAATGCTAAGGATCTCTCAATCATGTCTTCTACCCATGCCAATCTGCGACAAATATTTGCTTGTCGCAAAAGAGGTTTACGTCTACCCGCTCTTTAATGATAGCCAAGTTGGTGAAGACACCTCTGAGCAGTTCTGGAACTCACTTGGAGCTGTTCTACAATCTCAGCGGCTTTGCTACTAGGATTGGTTTCCACAGAACACGTGACAGCTCGAAGACACCTCTGTGATGGCCCAGGGCTACCCGTACGTGATGCTGGTGCTTCCTTGCCTGACTTCTTGAATTCCACTAATACTCAATTAACTGTGGCAAGAAGAATTTGCAGGTTTGCAGCAATCTGACGCTGGCTGGCTCCGAGATTAGATTGCCCCACGATTCGTTCTCCCTGAAAGTTGCTTAGTTCCTTGGCTCCCTTGGGTCGAGGTATGTTCGTTTGGTGGGTGAAGTTCCAACGCATGCAGGAGTGACATGCATTATAGACTACACTACATAGCAAACATGACATTACGATAGGTGTCTATTTACTTATGTCATGTCTATGTATATTGTCACGTTTTAAAAACCGCATAGTTTTATCTAAGCAATCATGGGTCTGCTTACGGAACAAGAACAATCGAATGAGATAGCCAAATAGTTTAGTTTTACGCATTTATAGCAAAAGGCAAGGTTGACACGTGAAACAATTTGTTTCTTGAAATTCTTACCCCAGGCATTATAACTCTTTCTATGTCCATCATAATCTCCGAGAAACTCTCGCCTTCCTGAGGTGCAGAATCGGGTAGCATAGATCTCATATAGCCAGGCTTTACATCTGGGAACACTCTTCTGCTGCGGATTGTCTCCAAATAACTAGCAATGTAATCCACCATCTGTTTACCTAAGGAAAAGACATACACAGTTATCACATTATCGACGCTTTATAAAAAGCATGTAGTTGTGCAATCATAAATTAAATCCCATATATCAAGAAAAGTAAGATTTAATTATAAGGGTCGCCCAAATGAAACTGAGTCTATCGGTTTTTTGCTGTAAGGGTTTATAGGTTGGAATATGTTAACATACAGGAAGTAAGAGTGATGCATGGGCTACGTACCCGCTACACATAGTCGCCTTGTCGGTTCAAGCAAGTGTCCTAAGGCAGCATGAGATTGTGAATACTCTGAGCGAAGAACGTCCGTGGTTGGCTGTGGAACCAATCTTCAACTGCATGCCGGACCTCAACGTCATTAGCGAACCGGCGGCCCTTGAGATATTCTTTCAGTGGCCCGAAGAAGTAGTAGTCGCAGGGTTACAGTTCAGGGCTATAGGAGAGATGATCGAGGATATCCCGGCAGAAGTTCCGCAGCAAATCTTGGCACACTGTCGCCATATGCGAGCGTGCGTATGGCGTACAGCAGAATAACCCCATTTGGCAACATACCGGGTAGCTTACGCTTGACGGCCGTTTTGAGGTTGCGTAACGTATTGCAGTATGTCGTTGCCTTCACCGTACTGCCTGCGTCTAGCCAATCCAACAGCAATGGGCCGTTCTCATCGAAGAAAACCGTAAGCAACACTTTTCCAGCTCTTAAGGAGGACTGAGCTTTTTTGGGCGTGGAGAGTTGGGGTGCCGCCATTCCATACTCATCCGTTTTGTGGCCGGATGGAAGTGATGGCACCAAGTTTCATCTGCGGCTACAATCTTGGAAAGAAACTGTTCTCCTCTGCGTGGTAACGCCGCAGATGCTTCAGGCAAGCACCCATTCGCCAAATCTTCTGCTCCGCCTGGCACCCATTGTGCGCAAACCTTGATGTATCCCGATCGGCGAAGGAGAATAGTGTGAACAGTTCCCTTACTCACGGAAAATATTACCGCAAGCTCGCGAGTGCTGATTCGGCGATTCTCCTTGACCAGGTTGTCCACGGTAGCAATCAATTCCATGGTGATGGCCACATGTGCTTGCTCAGGTCTCGGCATGTCCTCCGTGCTCACACGTGCTTTGCGAAATTCACTACACCAGAGGAACACTGTATACCGTGACTGACACTCATTCCCGTACACATCCTTTATACGATGATAAATTTCGGCTCCACTAACACCTTCTGCAGTCAAAAATTGCACAACTCCCCGCTGGGCCTGTTTGGACGAATCCATGTCACGACCCTACGTAGTCGACTCGCCTCCGCACATGCAAATTAGCAGAGGTGTCTGTTAGTGTTTCCCTTCTTAGCGATTTTCAGATTACTTGCAAAGTTGTCAACACACATCTAAATGTATAAATAAATGACTAAATAAAGTCCGTATAATGTTAGTAAAATTGCATCACATTTTCTGCAGATGCAAATTTCTAAATGGGAACGGTGCTCGAAAATCCATCAGATCTTAAATAAATCCCTTTCTAGAGTCAGTATACAGTGGAACCTCGGTTATACCTTTCTCAATTACACGTTTTCACTTTTATACGTATTTCTGCGTTAGTCCCGATATTTTGCTGTAGTTTCTAATGTTTTTTTTTGTTGTTTTTTTATCTCGGTTATACGCAATTCATTTATACGTTTTATCAGGATTCGAAATGAACATTTTGAAGTGCCAGTATGTTCATATTTAGCTAAAAATCATCCGGAAAAAATACCTTTGCCGGAAAATCTCCGAAACAGAAAACGTAAAAAAAAAAAAAAAAGTCCCTAAAAGAAAAACTCCTTTGTTTGAAAATGTAATTGAAAATTCCGTGGAATACTATTTCACAATGAGTCACAAGGTGGCGCAGTGGTCTAAGCGATGGCTTCTGATCGTTTATCCGAGATGAGTCCGTGTTCGAATCCCGGTGAGGCATGGATGTTGTGTTTGTCTTACGGCGCTGGCTCTCTCCCTTCCCTGGAACCAGTGGCCCTAAATTAGGGACGAGCGACTGCTTATAGCCCATTGAGTTGCTCACGGTGGTCGTTAAGGTGGGTACACCTAAAATCTCTGCTTTATGTTTCCAATGCTAAAACTTCTTTACATATCTTTTTCGCAATTAATGTATTCCCAAGAATGAAAATTTGCACCTCGATAAACCTAACTTTAAATTATAGCATGAGATACTTAATATTTGCTAAAACATAACCGTAATTATATAAAAAATCAGTCATTTTTCTTTGAGTAATGTTCAGACCTGTTAACAGATGGCGCGATCTGTACATTGATGAGTCAGTAGACAAACAAATGTTGGATTGCTTAGTTATGGTTATGTTTTAGCAAGTATTAAGTATCTCATACTGTAGTTTAAAGTTAGTTTTATCGATATGCAAATTTTCATCCTTGGGAATACATTAATTTCGAAGATAATATGTAAAGAAGTTTTACCATTGGAAACGTGAGGCAGAGATTTTAGGTGGAACCACCTTAAACCTCCAATAAAAAAAAATTAAAAAAAGTCAGAAACGATGGCTGTCGATTTCAGCTGGTTGGTTTGTTTATCCAGCGGAAACTACTTATGCTACACCGAGAACTAGGGTTAGACTTCTTTATAACGAGGAGTCTATATCCGGCACCAACGAATTTACGAGACTTCCGAACCTCGGCTAATCATCAGCGATTCAACTGGACTTGAACCCAGAACTTTAAGGTGCAGAGCCGAGAAAGTAACCCCCCTCCCGCCCATTCCAATAGGGACTTTCATGAAGTAGAGAGTAGGGCAATTAGAATCTCCGCAATCAGAATGAATGTTTAGTCTTAAATTAACAGCAATCTCACCACCTTCAAGAAAAAATCCGAAGTGAAAAAAGTTTATACTTATTGCTGCAAAACTAAAATTTGTGCTTTATCTATTGCTCTCAATTCTTCATTCTATGAAGAAACTCTTCAAATTGAATATATTAAATTAATGATACAATAAAAATGACAGACATCTTAAGTGGAATGATTTGGGGCTTGGGACCAAGATGCTATCATGCGCTGTGGGTAGGTTTATTTCCATCCTTTGAAAGGCTGAACTTATAGCTCAAGTGTACAACCACTCCCCTATCCTTTACGGTTCCTCCACAGCGATCTCTCAAAAGAGCACGAGGCACATGAGGTTTCTATGTTTAAGAATGCGCACTGATAAGTCACTGATTAAAAAAAAAATTTCATCAGTCCCCACTACTACAATTATGTATATTCCTAGTAAAAAAGGTGCCGGTATGAAATACTAGGAAAAATGAAGTGCCGGTATGCTATACCGACGTTAACGGTCCATTTCGAGCACTGCGCTTTATGCGATTATATGATAAAATTTGAATTTCAGCTTATCAAAAACACACGGTTTTTTTTTCATTCTTTTATATGTAACCAGGCATGTTGCAACTTTGAGAGAATCGAGACAGCGTTGTTGTGTTCCTTCTTGGTGCACGCAAAGTTGAACTTTCATCCCATCAGAGAAGGTCGGCTTGGATGAAAAATTAATTTCGCATTTCATGACTCACACACATATGGCCTATTTAAAAATTGATAAATCTCTGGAACGTAACTTTGTGGCTCCACTATTTCGTGATGTTGTAAAATAGAATCCAAAATATATCCTCAATATTCAACATTTTGGTTTCAAATGGATGCACTCAGGATCCGCAGAAAAAAAGCTGTTAATTCATGAGTTCCATAATGAAGCACTGGTTTAAGGTTCTTTGTTATGAGGATTCACTTAATCGAGAATCAGGATTCTTATAGACAGATAGAACCGTCAAAAGAGAAGTTTGATTTCCATAGGCTTTATGATTTTTGAAAGGAGATAAAATATAATTTATAGAGCTTTTTTTTCTTTCGCCGCTAATTCTACTTTAAATAAATCCTTATTAAGGAATATCTAATACTCAAGGCATAAATTTTGCAATAGTAGTTAACATTTTGAAATTTCGTTCATACATTTTTAAGGCCATCTCCTAGAAAAATGTGTAACGCAGGTTTCACTGTATTTTAGTTTTGTATGCTTATTCAGGCAATCAAGGTGCGCAGAACTCTGCTTATTTGTATTTACTCGTCGTGAGTCTGACATAAATCCTATAAGGGTTTAGAACGAAGTTACCTCAGCAAAAATGAATTTATCTTTTCTGCTTCGAAACTTTGGAATTCGAAATGTTCTTCAACGATCTAACTCTGGTTCTTAACTTTGGCAATCCAAGTGGTCCTAGGTTTTGCTTCTTCGTCCCGATGCAGGACCTTTCAGAGCTTGATGAGGCACATCATCTGTTCCGCCAACTGGAGTTGTCTCCTTCCATTGTATGATGCATATTGGCTATTTAGCTTTCCATTTTTATTTTTATTTTTTGTCATTCTTATGAAAATTTTGATTAAACTATTCTCTCGTTATACATGGATTATACACGGTCGAGTCACATTATTGTGACCACCAGCTAATATCCAGAGTAACCGCCGTGTGCAGCGCGGACAGGAGCTAGACTGGCTGGAAGTGACTCAATAAGGTGCTGGAAGGTGTTCACTGTTCATAGCTATGTGGAGCCATGCTGACAGCAGTGCATCTGACAGCTGCTGAAGAGTGCATGGTGGAGGATCCATAAAGCGAACAACACGATCGAGGTGGTCCCACAGATACTCAATTGGGTTTAAGTCTGGAAAATTAAGGAGCCACGGAAGTACTTTGAAGTCTTCATCGTGCTCTTCCAAACACTCTCGGATATTTCTAACTGTGTGACACGTCGCATTGTCGTTCTGGAAGTAAACATCAGCCCCAGAGAAGGCAACAGCATGTATGTGTGTTCGTGGTCTGCAAGGATGGATTCAAAGCGAATTCGGTCCATAGTGCTTTCCACAGGTATAAGTGGACCCAGAGAATGCCACGAAATCATTCCCCAGACCATAACGCTGCCCCCACCAGCTTGTGTTCTTTCAGCAATCGTTGAAGAGTGTTTGTTATCCGACATTTCTCGCCTTATAAGCCAACGTCCATCCGTTCGATGAAGCAGAAACATGACTCATCGGAGGAGGCAATCATTTGCCAATCAGTGGAGCTCCAATTCCGATACTGCCGTGCAAATGTGAGCTTTTTCTGCCGATGCACCTTCGTTAGCATAGGTGCAGGGATCATTCGTCTGCATCGGATCCCCATACGCAGCAGGGTTCGCTGAACTGTTGTCTTAGACACACTTCCGGTAGCCCCCTGGTTCATTCGGCCCGTGAGTTGCTCCACTGTAGCGTGTCGATCGGCCCTCACGCAACTTCGCAGCCGACGTTTGCCTTCCTCATCAATGGCACGTGGTGCTCCGTAGTTTGCACGTCGCTTATTCGCAATGGTGCCATTTCTCCAATCACGATACACTTGAACCACAGCAGCACGCGAACAGTTCACAAACTGCGCTGTTTCAGAAATACTGCTACCCTTGGCTCGAAAGCCGATAATCATCTATTTTTGCAAATCTGATAAATTGCTCCTTTTATCCATGACAGCAACGAGTGATATGTTTTCGGAATTCCTACAGTACTACCTTATACACTATCCAAGCCAGCTCACGACACATGCTTTCTTTCATTGGCTGCGCGCAATTGACGTCAAAAGTAGGAGGTCACAATAATGTGACCCGACTGTGTATAAATACATCTCCAATGGTTCTATTTTTTCTCAATCCAACAGGAAATTCTGAGAGCTTGCATTTTATTTTTGGCTCGATTAGTAATACAGTAGAGTCCCATTTTTCTGAACTAAACGGGAGACTGGTGGTTTGATTACCGATATTTTCAGATAACGCGGAAACAGGTGGGATGAGGGAGGGGAGGACAAATTGCAAATTGCATAGAAGGCGAGCATAAGTGTGAAATCAGATTTATAAATAACTATTCTTACAGTACATCCAACATAAGGTACAGAACTATTATTTGAAGAATGAAGGCGATTGAACCAGGCCCTATAATAAACACATTAACCAGACCTTTTCAGGAATTCGAACCCAGGCCTAACTTGGACAAGCCTGCATTGTGACAAATTTGTCAATGAGGGGGATCGAATCTCGCCTCCTCGCTCCGCAGCCAGTTATTCTAACAGACTATAAACTACATCGACGGAATGTATTGCTGCAGATTTGTCGTTTTGACACGTGCTTTGCCTCTATAGTACGTCACAGAACCTCTGATCATTTGGCCACCAGGTCTGCCGTATGAACTTCAAGAAGTATCTCTGTATTTTTATCATGCATTTGTTAATGCATGATAAAAATACAGAGATACTTCTTGAAGTTTATGGCTCAAGTCTGAACCATTACTTTTTCAATTTACATTAATGACATTTTTAACATTGAACCTAATGTGGATTTTATTTACGGATGATCCTACAGCTTTGATTACAGGTGCAGATATAAATGAGGCAAAAATAAAATGTAATACATTTATTGAAAATATGATGGAATGGCTAGATACAAATTTTCAGTGTTTAAATATTGAAAAAAACTAAAATTCTGTAGATAGACAGATTGTTGAGCTACTATCTATTTTTGTGAGCAATTGCACCCTTGAAAGAGTCAATAATATTAAATATTTGGGAATAATAACTGAGGATAATTTAAAATGTGATATTAATGAACAGGGATGTAAGGTCAGGTGATGCGTAACATCACAGCCTCTCCTTGACAAATGTCAACCCCGCCTTCTCGTGGTGCATCCTGTTCCCACTAAAGGGGCTCTGACGACCGCAAATAGCGGTATAACTATACCATCGGGATCAGAGGAAATGCTATCCCACACTCACCAACCCGCTTGGCCAGCGTGGTGAGTTATGGCCAAACACCTCCAAAATGACTCTACAACTTAAATCTTGGCCCTCAGTCTCCGGCAGCTGGAATGTACCTGGCCAAGGCAGCGGCCAGTGCGACATGAAGGCAGAGGGTGCTAAGAATCCCCGGAGGACCGGACTAGGCTGTCATTTGATGCTGACCTTGGCTACCTACAACGGACGCTCCCTATCTTCTGATTCAAGGCTTCTTGAATTGGAAGAGGAACTACAAAGGATCAAGTGGGACATCGTCGGGCTGAGTGAGGTAAGGAGAAAAGGAGAAGATCTCATTGAACTGAAAAGTGGACATCTCTTCTATTATCGTGGGACAGATACTGGCAGAACTAGTGGTGTTGGATTTATAATAAACAAGAAACTGAAGGATAAAGTGTTAGAAGTTGAAAGTTCCTCTGACAGAGCTGCACGACTCGTTATCCAACTATCGAGAAGATACCAGGCTCAGATTATTCAAACTTATGCACCCACCACAAGTCATCCTGAAGAAGAAATTGAAGAATTTTATGAGGAAATTTGTCATCTAAATAATAAAGGTAAGCAGCACTTGAAGATAATTATGGGAGATTTCAATGCAAAAATAGGGCACCGGCAACAGAATGAAACTTCAGTAGGTAAATTCGGTCACGGCAACAGAAACCAGCGTGGAAATACTCTCGTTGAGTTTGCAGAGGCAGAAGGATTTTTCATCTTGAATTCCTTTTTCAAGAAAAAGCCACACAGGAAATGGACATGGAGACATCCAATTGGGACGACAAGTGAAATTGATTTTATTATGTGTAACAAAAAATTCGTCATCGAAGACTGCAGTGTGCTAAACAAGTTCAACACATGTAGTGACTATAGATTGGTGAGATGTAAGATGCACCTCAACACTAAACTGGAACGTGGCAAGCTCATAAGACAAACAAAATGTATTGACATAACCAACCTTAAAAAACACCATAATACTTTCAAGTTGGAACTGAAGAACAGATTCTCTGCTTTAGAAGGCCTAACATCGGAAGAAGTGGATATTTCGGAAGTTAACAGAAAAGTAACCAAAGCTCTTATGGAAACAGCAACAAAATTAGCTGGGTCTAAGAACAAGTTGCATGTAAACAAATTATCAGGAAAAACCAAAATGTTGATGCAAAAAAGAAGACAGATGAGGACAACTAAAGAAGATGTGACTTCCAAAGTGGAATATATAGAGCTATGCAAGACAGCACGAAAAAGTATCACTGAAGACGTAAGGAAATTCAACTGTGAGCTAGTGAGGAAAGCAATTGAAAACAACCAAAGCCTAAAGATAGCAAAGGGACATCTCAGTAAGGGAAGAAAACAGATTATGGCTCTGAGAAAAGAAGATGGTTCTATAACAAGAAATAGAGGCGAAATTTTGACAAGAGTGAAAGATTTCTACTCCAAATTATATGAAAGGGATGATACATGTACTCCAGACATCATGAAAGGTACCAGAGTTCTTCCAGTCCTCCCAGCAGAAGTTGCTCATGCAATCAAGAACATGAAGCGGGGGAAAGCTCCAGGAGAAGATGGAATTACTATAGACATCATACAAGAAGCAAGTGGAGAAATTGAAACAGTACTCGCCCAAATTTTCACTCGATGCCTTAATGAAGGGAAGATTTCTGAGGATTGGAACAATGCTACAATGATCCTGCTACATAAAAAAGGTGACATTGAGGATCTCAGGAACTACAGACCTATCAGCCTCCTATCAGTGGTTTATAAAATCTTCACTAAAGTTCTTTCACACCGCTTGAAGGTAACACTGGACATGGCTCAACCGAGAGAACAAGCTGGATTCAGGAGTGGCTACAGCACAATAGATCATATCCATGTACTGAGAGAACTAATTGAAAGAGCGAGGGAATATGAACTTCCATTGTGCATGGCTTTTATCGATTATGAAAAAGCCTTTGATTCGGTGAAACCATCAGCAGTTACCACGGCTCTGAAATCCTGCGGTATTGAAGATGCATACATTAATATTATTAATAACATCTATGAAAATGCAAGTGCAAAGATTCGGCTGTTTGAAAATACAACACACATAAAAATTGGAAAGGGAGTGAGACAAGGTGACACCATATCTCCGAAGCTCTTTAATGCCATATTGGAAAATGTCTTTCAATCACTGAACTGGGAAAACAAAGGGATAAAGATTAATGGAGATTATCTAACCCACCTTCGTTTTGCTGATGGCGTAGTCATTTTTGCAACTACCCCATCAGAGCTGCAGAGTATGATCCAGGAACTTGCTGACAAGAGTAAAGAAGTGGGATTAAAAATGAACTTTCAGAAGACAAAAGTGATGTTCAATGCTTTTACAAGAAATGAAGATTTATCGATTGATGGAGAAAAACTGGAGATAACAGATACGTATGTTTATCTTGGACAGCAGATATCAAGTGAGGGTCACATTGATGAAGAAATTAATCGGCGTACAAAACTTGCCTGGAGAGCTTTTGGAAGAAACAGCATAATTTTCAAGAGCAATATGCCATTATGTCTTAAAAGAAAAGTGTTTGATCAATGCATCCTTCCAGTGCTTACGTATGGTGCAGAGACGTGGACCTTAACTAAAAGAGACATACAAAGGCTGCAGACAACTAAAAGCAGCATGGAGAGGTGCATGCTTGGTATAACCAGGAGAGATAAGAAGAGGAACTCGTGGATCCGAAAAATGATGAGAGTGGAAGACATCATGATCAGAGTTAAATCCCTGAAATGGCAATGGGCTGGACATACTGCCAGAAGGACAGACCATAGATGGACAGCCGAAATTTTAGATTGGATTCCAAGGGACAGGAAAAGACCCAGAAAAAGACCACATGGGAGATGGGTGGATGAAATTCGTAAATATGCGGGAGTGACATGGAGGAGACTGGCACAAGACAGACCGTTGTGGAGGAAACTTGGGGAGACCTTCGTCCAGCAGTGGATTGATAATGGTTGACAATGATGATTAATGAACAAAATATCGTAAATAAAATATCAAGGGTATTTGGTTTAATTACGAGAATTTCAAATAATTTAACAAATAAAATATTAAAAATCCAATATTGCAGTCTGATTTACCCATTTTGATTTATTGTTTATTTGTATGGAGTCAAACTACTAAGACTAATTAATATAAATTACAATCGTTACAAAATAGGATTGTCAAATTTTTAAAAACATTTAGGGAGCTAATTTTAATATAGGGGTACGGATTAATATCTGTGGATTTTTAGATACTGAGTAATTACGGAAATATATATTATTAGGATTTATGTATAAAAGAATAAAGGAGAATAGGTATTAACATTTAATTCAGCTGAACAGTGTGGGTCATGACTATCGAACTAGAAACTGAAATACATTTTGTTTCCAATGCCTAACAGTTTAACCCGACAAAGATTTATTGATTATCAGGGATTGGTATTATGGAATAGCCTACCTTGTCAACTAACACATATCAATAAATATAATTATTTTTGAAAACAACTAAAAAATATTTGCTAACAAACTAAAATATACAACTTAATAGTATAAAATTATTAAACCGGCCTTATATACGTAAATTTCATATGTGCAGGACGTTTGGTTTGACTACCCACTTTAGGGGAATTGAGATTCACTCAGGCTATATATTTATAGCCTTTTACCCAATTTCCTGTTCTGTGGTTACCCTGTATACATATAAGTATATACATTATATATGTTATTTTCTTGATTTTATATTATGTTATAAAATTAATATTGATATGTAATATGGTCAAGTGTAACCTCATAACAAAAAATGAAAATGAAATGAAATGAAATGTGCATACAGGGTAGTTTTGAGAAAACGACTTTCGCACACTAAAGTGAGAAAAGGACTTTCACACACTAAGTGAGATAAGGACTTTCACACACTAAGTGAGATAAGGACTTTCACACACTAAGTGAGATAAGAACTTTCACACACTAAGGGAGATAAGGACTTTCACACACTAAGGGAGATAAGGACTTTCACACACTAAGTGAGATAAGGACTTTCACGTGCTGAAGTGAAAAAATAATTCGTACGCTAAACAGAGAAAATAAATTTCACACACTAAAGGGAGAAAATGGCTTTCACCCACACTGAATTGAAAAATGATTTTCACACATTAAAGTGAGAAAATGACTTTCACACACTAAAAGTTGAGATCTTACCTCTGCATCGATATTCATCATAATCCATTTCGGCTCTCGTTTTCCTTCCGTTAAAAAACTGATTTTCACTTGGCAGAGCTTCCTGCCCAGGCTTGCACCTGAAAATAGAAATTGATGTGCAGTGAAATATGTATAGATGTCAATTTATTTAACGCAAGGCTTTCCAGTTTGCTTGTATTTTTAAACATTAAAATAACAAATTAATTGCAATTTCACTCTATTTTGAATTTTATAATCATAAACCAAAATTTTCATTGAAAAGACTCGTTTATACCATTGGATTAGACGAACGTACAATTTATGCTGTGTTCATTCATGAGTTTCAGAAACAATTACATCAGTCACATATTGTCCATTTACAAGATGACAGAATCGTGTACATTTCGCTATTACTTTGATGAATGCTAATTGATAAATAAGTGCTTTCTTTGTACTTAAGTCACATTCAGACGAAAAAAATAATGAGTTAGCATAATTGGGATAAACATGAATGAGATGATGATAAACAAAAATAGGGGAGGCAAGAGGAAGAAGAAGCAAATTAGGAGTAAGCAAGATTGGGATGACAAGCAATAAAACACAAGAAGTGGCAACTTACGTAAAGGGTCTACGTTATCACACACACACACACACACACACACACCACTCACTTTGATCTTTTGAAGAGTTACAATGTAAGGATAATTCGAGATCATAGAAATTTCTATTAATACTATTAATAATATCTATTAACCATTCCCATCGCTGCCTCAGTAAGTTACTAAGCAAAGAATTATTCTTTTCTTCCTGACTTTTTCTTCCCTGGAAAATTTAATGATATTGACACTTTTTTTCTAGCATTCTCCCTTCATTTTTATCTAGTACTGAGAACAATCTAACTGAGGCTGAAATGCCATTCAGCTGACAATTTTCAAACCATTCATCTGTTTGACAATTATATTCCTTTACCTCAAAAACAATTAGTAGGTAAAAAAGTAATAATATTATCTATTAACTTCCAAACAAGCTGCCAATAGCATAGGTAAGGAGCCCGCAGTGCGATGGGCTTCTCTTAATCCATAATCTAAGTAAAAGTCAATACTGCTTATATGAAACAAAAAATAAGCGCAGATTCGAGCATAGACGTATTACAGCTGCATGCGATTCTCAGTTCAAGCGCTTAGACCACTGGTCCAATTAAAGTTCCTGTAATCCAGGGAGAGGGCTTCAAACAGAAAAAAAATAAATAGAAAAACTAAAAAAAATTAGAAAAAATGATTCCTTAAAACAGAAATACTCCTCTCACAAAGGCGCCAATGTTCAACAGTATTGAGGTTTGTAAAAGAAATGCAGACCATTGTGCACCTTCTTCTTTAACATATGTTCGACGATGTTAGCTCTGTGGGAACGTGCATTATTATCTATTAGCATGAAATCAAAGCTGACTGCGCCGCCATAGGTCTTAATATAGAAATCGGGAATCTCCTGCCAGTACTTTTTGGAACTTTAGAAAAAGCATGTAATAGTAAGTGGATTTTTTTATTTCTTTTACTGCTTTACATAAAAGGATTGCATTTTGCAAGTACAAATATCCTAGAGTCTAGAGTTTAGGCTATTTAGACATCAAAAAATAAAGGAGCTGGCATTTTACAAGAGCATAACAATGGCATTATGTGACAATATGGTACGCGAGTAATAAAGTTCTGTAGCACAAAGAAACTAAAGATTATTCGTCATTAGGGATTATCATTTTGGCCGGTTTTTGTTTAAGATTATCTGTCATTATACCGATACGATCAGTTACTTCAATTCGTTCTTATCGATACTCACACGAAGAACGGCCAACATCTCTTGAGTTTTCATTTTGGCATTTCACTTCGACGTCAGCTTTTTCCTGAAATTCTATTTCCCAGGACAAACTACAGTCATTCAAGAGTATCTAAATTGAGTTATAAGGGCTGTGAAAATACAAATTCGCCGATGACGGAGATCGAACCTGCATCCTTCTGCTCGAGGATGAATACTTTCCCAATTAAGCTACACCAACGGAGTTTCTCGTTGCAACTTTACCGTCTTGACATGTGATTCACCTTTGCAATACGTTACATATATCTCCCCCCTCCCCTCCTCTTGAGAAAGAGCTGGGACGGAATCATTAGTTTCCGGGTCAGCCGGCAAACCATGCTTGAAGTAGCTGGCTGCAGAAGCAGGAATTTTGAATTTTTATTAATTCAAGACGATGTGTGGAAGAAGCATTTTCGAGGAACCCAACGGCTAGTAGATTCATTTCCACTATCCGGCGCCAATGGGAAAATACAAATTTTCCGGTGACGCCGATCAAACTCGCATCCTTCTGCTCTGGAGCCGAATGCTTCCCCAATTAAGCTACACCGACGGAATTTTTCGCTGCAACTTGCCGTTTTAATATGTGCTTCACCTTTGTAGTAAGTCATAGGTCATGTGGTGCTTGAAACATTTCGTTTTTCTCTGAGCACAAAATAAGGAACTAAAGAATGGAGTTTATTTATTCATTTCGATACATTTCGCTTCGATGCTGGAAGGAGAACGGGAATATTTTCTTTCTATCTTGGGGCAATATATATACTCTTTCATTTGATCTTGTTGAACAATTCTTACTTTCTCTGACAGTGTTCGTTTTCAAAATACCTTTTTTTCTTTTGGAATTTCTCCTGAAATTCAAGATTTGTTGTTTTTCCTTGAAATTCTGCATACATATGCTTAAATTTTTCAACTTAGAATTATATCTTATCAAAAATGTCATGAAAGTTTCTAAAATTCTCGTGTGTTAGTAAAATCAGTTTGTCCACCAACGCATGTATTATTTTACGTTTAAAATGTTTTTATTTGCTTTTTCCAATATTTTATTTTCCTTGTTACATATAAAATATTATAGGAATACTTAAATTTCTGACTTATATCCCAAATTTCCGTCTAACAGATAATTATTATTTTTGTGCTGAACGATGAATAAATTTAGCCAGAAAATCGGTTTGTTTCTCAGGTCTATGCAAACAACGTTTTTAGCACGCCTTTTGTAAAAAAAGATCGTGCTCATGTTGTCAGTTTGTCCGTCCGTCTGTGGACACCATTTCTATGCAACTATTAGTTCGATTTGAAAAATTCTTTTTGCATTGGGAAACTTGAAATATGCGAATGATGATCCTTCATTTTGTTTCGTATTTTTACGATGCACAATTTCGCCGCTAGTAAGTGCAGATGATATCGATTTCAAAATACATTTTATTCCATATATTTGCTTCTAAACATCCGATTGAAAAAATTATTTTACCTTTCGATTCCATTTATGCCGAAGAGTATTTTAGGTATAGTCATTTTTTCAAGTTAAGCATAAATTTTCTGCTGGGGGCGTAAACGTAAATTGCGTTTTCTCCGGTACCTGTAATTCTAAAACTCCGATTTCAGACATATTTCCTTCAGCGGATACAGCTTCTGATGGGAAATGTTGCATATAATTTCTAATTTTTGGTAGGCAACGGTTTGGCCACCAGGAGGCGTAAGTGTTAATTTCTGTTTCTGATGTATTTGCCACAAAATATAAACTTCTAAAATCTGGGTTGAAAAAATTAGTTCATGGACCGATACCACCACGTGGATAAACCTTTTCGGAATATTTTCTTACTAAAGTAATGCATGGTTTCTCTGCCAGGAAGCGTAGATGTATATCTTATTTCTGTCTATATCTCTGCTTCTAATGGTCCGATTTGAAAAATTCCTTCTTTACTGGATAGAGTTTTCGGTACGACATGTTCTTCATATAATTTGAAAATTTTCAAGTAGTTTATAGACATTCCGCTACAGGGAGTTAAGGTAAATAGCGTTTCCCCCGATGTCTCTGCTTCTAAAACTCCGATTTGAAAACTTCTTTACGCACGGGATACAGCTTCTGATGGGAAATCTTTGGCGTATAATTTCTAATTTTTGGTAAAAAATGGTTTGGCACCAGATGGTTTTGATGTACATTTTATTTTTGTCAATATCTCTACTTCTAAGAGTCCGATTTGAAAAGTTCCTTCTTTGTTGGATAGCGTTTCCGGTGCGAAATGTTTTTCGTATAATTTCGAACTTTTCAAGTATCTCATAGACTTTCCTCTAGAAGACGTTAAAGTAAATTGCGTTTTTCTCGATATTTATGCTTTTAAAACTGCAATTTGGAAAATCTTTGTGAATCGCATACAGTTCTTGACGGGAAATGTTTTTTTCATATAATTTATAATATTTGGTAAAAAATGGTTTGGCCACCAGGGGTCATAAGTGTTAATTTCTGCTTCTGATATATTTGCAGCAGGATCTGAGCTTCTGAAAACTCGACTGAAGAAATTATTTCCTGGGACCGATACGGCTCACATCGAAAAATCTTTTGAGAATACGTTCTTCTTAAAATAAAGCATGTTTTTCCCGCCAGGGGGCGTATTTGCATATCTTATATTTGTCGATATCTCTGCTTCTAAGAGTCCGATTTGAAAAAATATTTTTCTGTTGGAGAGCGTTTCCATTGCGAAATGTTTCTCATATAATTTCGATTTTTTCTCGACGAACAAGTGAGCCGCTGGAGGCTGTAAGTTCATGATTCCGTTTACAGCAGTATCTGCAGGATTGAAAAAATTCTTTCTTCGATCAGATACTATTGGTTTTCATACCGATTCCATTGACTTTGAATAGCTTTGATAAGTTTAATTCGCATCAGAACGGATTCAAAAGACGTGCTCATTACACCCGAAAATTCGGTGTCATCTTTTTTGTTTTTATTTTGTTTTTTATCTGAAGTACACAGCCGTTCTGCTAAGTTCTGCACAGTAATGAAATGTCTTCACATTTTTTTTTATTACTTTCACTTCAAATTAGGGAACGTCATACAGGAAACAATAACACGAATTATTTGGATGAATCATCCTTCCTGCAAGGTCTGTTGTGTTTGTGAAGACAACATGACGTTTGTTTGCAAAATTCAACGTTAAGAAGTACTGACTTGTAACACGAAACTATTTCTTTTCGTCCTTTCGTTCGGGATTTTCCCTGCGTTTCCAGACTTCTGCTGTGCCACTTTCAGCTCCACCCTCTCTGTCTTCCTGACCATCGGAGAATTTTTACGGTAATTCTGTTCTATTTTTCTTCTCTGCCTTCGGTGTTTGAATGAATTCAAACAATTGTGAACATGCGTAGACGGCAAGTGCAGCAGGGATTAAAACTGAATGCGCATGTGAATCTTACCTTTTCATCTTTATGGGCATGCATCTCTCTCTTTCAGTGGCGTACCGGAAAAACTCGATACCCCCCCCCGCAAAAATATCTAAGGAAATTTACAAAGGATGCTCACATTTTTTTAGAATGTTTTTTTTTTATGAGAAACTACAGAAAATAAAAGAAGTTCAAAGAATTGAAACTGGAAACAGCGTGTTAGAGAACAAGGAAGAAACATCTGCTGCAGTTAAATATCGTCTGCTAAGAAAATGGCGCACGTAAACAAGCTATGGATAGAAGGTTATGCTTTTGCTCTTTACGAAGAGTATACATCCATGAAGGATTAAGCACTAGCCTGCGCGAAGAACAAGCACTAGAGCGTGAGCGAAGATTAAACACTAGCGAGAGCAAAGTTCCCAAAGCTTTCGAGTTGCGTGGTTTCTGTGTTTGTACCAATTCATTGACTGTCAGTAATAACCCAAAAAAAGAAAAACTCATTGAAGTCAGATGTGACGTTCAGCACGAAAAACATAAAGAGAATCAACAAGATTTACACGTAAGTAAAAAGTCAACAAACAAGTTAGTAAAATCATGCAATGCATTGATTATGATACGCTTTCTAACATAACAGAAATCATTACTCAAGTTATGAGAGTAATCTGTGGAATAAATCTCGCTCTGACCCCATTTCGATGATATTCAACAGAACCGTTCAGTATACCTCCGGAACAATATACTAAAGTTTTGTCGCAATAGAAGCTTTTTTACGTACGTTATGACGCATAAGGGCAATCGAATGGATCCATTTTCAATGGGGTTTGCCCCCAGGTGGTTCCTTACCACTTACTAAAATTTCATCGAGTTATGACGCATAAGGGCAATCGAATAGATCCCGCTCCTATGTCCTGACCTTTGACCCCATTTCGTCCATTTTCAATAGGGTTCGTCCCTAGTGGTTCCCTACCACATACTAAAATTTCATCGAAATCGAACCATTTTTACGCGAGTTATCGTGCGGATGGACAGACAGACAGACAGACGGCAAAGCTGGAGCTTTTTTAAACTTCCGTTTTTTACGCTTCTTCAACCTACGGTTGGAAAGCGTAAAAAACGGAAGTTTAAAAAAGAGGTGTATGTCCAAGGACGCTCGTCGTAGAGAATGGAGTCCTGTCCTATGCAGCAATAATTTTCAAACACGTCTTTTAGTAGCAGACGAACAGCTGCAAATAGAAATAAGCACTTGTACCGCTGCCAAAAAAATGTGCTACAAATTTCTCAGAAAACGTTATTTTCAAATAAATCTATCCGAAGCCAAAAACGTTTTTTGTCGGTCTGACTTTCAAAACAGTAGATATAGCAAATTGAAGTAAATACTGGTGCAGAAAACGCGCGAAAATCTGTGTCATACTGACTAGTATCCTATGCAGAAAGATTCCATCAATCGAGATTTTGTCATACCGACTGGTATCTTATGCAGAAGGATTCTATAAATCGAGATTTTTGTCATACTGGCTGGTATCCTATGAAGAAGGATTCTATCAATCGAGATCTTTGTCATACAGACTTATATCCTATGCAAAAGGGTTCTATAAATCGAGATCTTTGTCATACAGACTTATATCCTATGCAAAAGGATTCTATAAATCGAGATCTTTGTCATACCGACTGGTATCCTATGCAGAGGATTCTACCAACCGAGATTTTGGAAGCAAATCATATGAAGCGCAGGTTTTTATCCAGTCGTCCGAAGGGTCTCAGGGGTGGTGTGCTCTCTTACGGTGTTTCCCTTTTCTGTAACCAGTGGGCCCGAAATTAAGGATTGCTACTGCTTATAGCCCCAAGAGTTGCTCGTAATGGTTGTTAAACCCCGAAGCACATACATACACAAGTCAAGAATAAAAGCACTGTTAAAAGCTATGACGTGAAAAAGAAATATATAATTTCTAGAATCACAGTAGACTTTCAATTATTATAAGAATTTTTACGAAAATATGAAAACAAACTAAATAAATGCGAAATTAATTATTAACGACGTTGGCTACTTTCAAGAGAGAAATCAGCGTTGGGTGGATTACCCCCCTCCCTCCCCCCTCCCCCCAGATGGTAGTGTGTGGGAGCAGACAGTAGAACCTAAATTAATGCTTCCTTATTTTTTACCATGTAAAGCAAGATCATTTAGAATTTTTTCCTCATTTATTTTATGATCCTCCTGAGGACTCGAAGTATTGATGAAATATTCATTCAGTCTTTCACGGTGGCATTCCAGCGTCCCGAAGGTTGCCGTTCATACTTCGCGTAGAGCACGCTCAAATAAATCTCATTCTACTTACAATTTAACCAAAATGGATGGATAGGCGGATGATGTAGTTCTACTGAACTAATTAAACATCGTGAAACGCAGGTGATGTCAATTGTGCACCAGCTGAAGTGTCAGGTTAAGTGACTTTCAAATTAGCTGTTTCCGTTTCTAATGGTCTCAACAGGGGAAATGCCTCAAAATTTGTTAGAATTTTCTACGCAAATCGACAACGAACCTCCCAGAGTGATGAAGCGATTTCCTGTGTTTAGGGAGAGTGATTGTGTAACTTCGGCGCATCGACTGACGTTGTAATTTGCAGAAATATTTCTGTGGTGGGTCAGTTTCGCCGAAAGCGAAACTATGTCTCAACATTGTTCATTCCGTTTCACTGCAAAAAGAGATACCTTTAATAGATTCGGTAGTTGTGTTGTGTCCTAATTACTGTCTTTTGCAATAGTACGCACAAATTCTCATGAGAATTTTGCAACAATTTTAACTATTCCGTCGTTTGTAAATCCCTCATGGTATATAGCTTCCTTAACCGTTTAACCGACTGAAACAGATTAACTCGGGGTTAGCAAAATGGGCTGAAACCAGCTCGAACGGATACTTTCGCTGTCTAAGAAGTCGGCAAGACGAGACTGGAATGCGTGAACCTACGCATCTGAAAGCATTGCTTTCTTCCTTAGCTTTGTTATTAAAAATGTTCATTTAAGAGTATATTCCCTGTCTAAGAAGTGAACCGAACGCTACTGGAACGAGTGAACCGAACGCGACTGGAACGAGTGAACCTGCGCATCATAAAGCGTTGCTTTCCCCCTTAGCTTTGTTATTCAAAGAAAATGGCCATTTAGGAGCATGATTGACACTAATCTTTACTGACAGATTGTGAAACACAAGTTTGTCCGTGTTCCCCTCACTCCGGAGTAAGCCGCTCTCCCAACTGAGCTACGTGGACAGAATGCCCTCGCTGCATATTTGTCATCTTGACACATGTTTTGACCTCTTTAGTACGTTACATAACCGCCCTCTTAATTTTTTTTTCTTTGAATAAAAGTAGGAACTTTTCATTAATTCCAAACAATGTGTGGAACAAACATCACACATTTTTCGAAGAGGCCAACGGCCAGTGGATCCATTTTCCACAATCGGGTGCCAGTGTGAAAACACAAGTTTGTCCGCGACGGACATAGAAGCCGTGTCCCCTCATTCCGGAGTAAGTCGCTTTCCCAACTGAGCTAAGCGGACAGAATATCTCGCTGCAGATTTGTCGTCGTGACGCATGTTTTCACCTCTGTAGTACGTCACAAGATTACCTGCTAAAAAGGTTGTGGCAATGGCGACGAACGTAGGGAAGGAAATATATTATGTTTGAATTACCTGTTTCTGACTAGTGCCATGATGTCCGTGTCGGAGTGTCCAGCCCTCCCCTGTCATGCCTTGGGTCATGGAGCATAGAATAATGGACAAGAGTTGATCGCTTTACAGCCGTGTGGTCCATAGGTCCATACCGCTGATATTGTGAAATTCACAAATTCGTCGGTGACGGGGATCGAACCGACGCTTCTCCTGGCCCCGGAGACAGTTATTCTAACCGACTAAACTACACCGACAGAATGTATTGCTGCATGTTTGTTGTCTTGACACGGGCTTCACCTCTGTACTACGTCACAAGATGAGTGGGGAAAGGAATTGTTTTGCCGTAGTTCTTGGAAGCTTTGTGAACATCTTTGTCTGGAGAGCGCAGAAAATTTTGAGCATCATTTGGCTCAGGAACTTCTGCCACTTAAAGGGTTAAAATATACTAATTCTGAAATACCACCGCAAAAATCAAATTAACAGAGAAACCCTCCCCGAAATCACGCGTAAATGGCACACATAAGAAGCTCGTCATGCAAAGTAGCAAATGCTGTGGTAAATAAACAATAAACGGCGCACTACTATATGAAGCCCTGGGACAGCAAAATTTGAAAATGCCAAATGCAAGTGGATTCCGTATATAATGAATTGGAGTCGAATTGGCACTCTTGGAGTCTGCGCTATCAGGGGTAGTGATAAGACGTCATCACGTCTCAGAAATTTCGTTTAGATGATTCATTGCGGACAGCTATTACGCGTCTCCACGTAATAACCACGGAAAACCGTCGAAGTCTAACAGCTGCTCTATATCGCGACGGGATCCCGAATCCTCATGGTTGTTCTTTTAGAGATGCAGAGAGTCCGAATTTCCTGTTAATGGAGGGCAGCGCCCGAGCTCATGGGGCTTTGCTGGTCAATGAATATCTTGAAAGCAAAGATATTGCTCGTATTAATTGAGCAATACGGTCACCAGATCTTAATCCGGTTGAGCCTCTTTGAGGCCTTTTAGTCGACGAGCTGCTGATCGCTCCCTTCCTCAGCTCTTCTCGAAGAACGGGACTTAATCCCACAGTCGCGCCGTCATTCAAAGATTGTATCTTCACTGTGAAGTTTGTATTGTTGCCCGTAGTGATCACATTCCGTATTGAAGACAATGATATGTCTTTTTTCATGCTGATTCTTGTTGTCATTTCATGCCTTATTTTACTGATTTTCCACGGGCTCGTGTTTGGGTGTCTTTGCATGCATCTTAGCATAGGCGTAGCAGAGAGGGCGGATCCTCGGGTCCGGACCCCCTCTCCTTGAGGGCAGTGGAGACGCCAGCCGCTCAGAACTGAGTGGGCTATTAGGGGAGCCATGTATAATGGGAGGGGGCACAAATTTTGAAGTATTTGGCAGAAATTTTGGCAAAAAAAATCTGCTGATGTGCATTTTAGCCGACGCTGATCATGATATCCTAGCAACAAAAAAGTTGTCAAGTCAATACTGTACGTAGTATTTATTCAATGTATGTAGTATGAAAACCATGGATATGAATCTTTATGGAAAGTTACTATTTCTTCGCAATTTCAGTTTACTTACGTCTTTTTTTTATAGGGCTGTTAATGAATTTAAGTTTGTAACCTGACAAGTAATATCTATTTCTCTCTCTCTCTCTCTCTCTCTCTCTCATTACTTTGTCAGTTATTGTCTGCTAACTAGGTTTTTGCAGTTGTTGCTTTACTGTTGAGCATCTGGAGAGTTCTTCCCATCAAACTGTTCATGCCACCACTTAAGTGAACACATAAAATCACTTCCATTACAAAAGTAAAATCGCTAAACTAAAAATGTCAGCAAATTCCTTAGAAATTCCTGTGTCTAAATTATTTCATATATATATGAAGGCTAATTGCACGAGAGAAATATAGAATCATCTGCGAATTAGGTTGATTAATTACTTCTTGCCCCCCCCTTCTAAATACGCTTACGATCTCCACCCTCATATCCACAGACTAACAAAGAGCACAAAGCAGTTTTCCCGTAGAGATATTTCGAAATTTGTGTCTTACTCACATTTATCTTTAAAAGAAACAACGATCAGTACTGATTCATGAGTCATAATAATGAGTAGACCTGAAGAAGGCGTCTACTCAAGAAAATGATACCAACTGTATTGCGCAGTAGGTGATCAGGGACCAAATGAATATAAAATTTATTCCGTAGGAAAATTAATACATGGCATCTACATATTTCAGCTTTTAGAATGATCTTCATGGTGATTTATTGGCAAATGGGGTCTTCAAGAGACTTGTGATTTATTTATTTTTTTGTCAAAACCGAATTTTTTAAAGGAAGTTAATTATCTGGTAACAACAATTCCTTTTCCAGCATGGTTTGATACTGCATACAATCGTTGTAATGTTCGTGAATATATAGCTGACTGAACAATACATAAATCAGTTCTTAAATACTTCAGCTACAATGAAACAGGTGTCACCCAAGAAACGGTTATTTATGGTTAGTCTTTATTCAGCCCAAACTCTTTTGGCACCTCAACAAGGCACAACTACAACTCACTTTTCGATAGTATTAACTTAATCCAACTAATGTGAGTTAGTAATCAGAACATTTGGTTAAGGAAAAACACTAAAGATATAACACCCAGCCTTTAAATAGATCAAACTTCAATTAAACAACGCAGCTTCCACGATTATAGCATTTATAATATCCACCATCTCCACACTTTTCAGATAATATGTAGAGCATTTTAGGAAGGGAGTGTCTGACTCTAGGTCTTAAACAACCCTTAGAAATAGGAAGCTAAGAGATTTGGGCTAGAGTGCCCAATAGGAAAGTGACACAGAAGCGAGATAGAAAGACGGAGGAAGACGCCCTTATTTATTACCGGGGCCAGTACCCGGGGTCCAACGGCTTAACGTGCCCATCCGACGCACGGCAGAATTTAGTGGTTCGGGCGTTCGTACCCGCCTGGGACCGAACCTGAAGTTTTTCCGTGGCGGCCACGAACGCTGACCACTAGGCCAAATCTCCACACTTCTGCTGCTGCTCAAATATTATATAGCTTCCAGTTCTCATCGGATGCATACACACGTCATACTTCCCGACCTCAAGGTGTTGCCAAAAATACTCTTGTGAGAGAAAAGATATAACGTTAAGATAGAAAACGCTAAAGGAGGATGAACTCAAATTTGCATACAGAAAGTACGTAAAAATTAAAGTTAAATTAGAGTATACGTCACATCGTCAGCGGATTTTCAAAATTATTTCACTGTTAAATTGTTATTAAAATCTATTCACGATTAAATTCGTACTTACAATGCACATTTCACCAGTTCTCATCAGTCTAGAATCTAAAATATTTTTTTTCATGAGGTAAAGTATGATTTATTCCCCTGAAGATAGGTGTGGTATTATGCTGAACCGCAAGACCAAAATTCCAGGCCTGATTTAGTCGTCCCAATCAAACCCTGCAGATAATTCGCATTTAGCTAATAATTCATTCTTCCCGCATATCTCATCGGGAAAAAATAAAACCCCCAACTGCTTATTTACATCATAAATCCTGACGAAACCGCGTGACAGAACACTGAAAAAAAATCCAGTAAACAACCTTATAACGTTTTAAATGGCATCCAACTTGAGGCTTTTGCATTTTTCATCTGGCATGGAACATTAGCATTTCTCTGTAGCGTTTGTAGGTAGCTGATTTACTGAACACTACATAAATCAATTCTCAAAACTTCCTCTATAGCGAATCAGGAGTCACTCAAATCACTTCAAAAAGGTTACTTATTAATCTATCATTTATTTCAGCCAACACTTCTTATAGCATGGCATAATATCCCGACAACATTAGTCGTAATTTGTACTTATAAATAGCACAACACGCAACCTTTGATAACTCAAACGGTAATTAAACAACCTTTAAATAACTGAAACGGTAATTAAACAACCTTTAAATAACTGAAACGGTAATTAAACAATCCACATATAACATTAACGTTTAAAATCAAATCCCACACTCAGCTGCTTCTCAAATATATCGTTCCGTTCTTATCTCAATAATCATACGTCACTCTCACAGACCTCAGTGTTGCCAACAATATTCGTGTGGGAGAGAAGATATCACATTAGGGTTGAAAGATGCCAAAGAGAACAAACTCAAATTTACTTAGAAATAGGAACTAAAAATGAAAGTTAAATTAGAGTATACGACATATCTCATTCTCAGCGAGGCGACATCTAATTGCCAAATCACACTCTCTCCTCTTTTTTTTTTTTTTTTTTTTTGTACTACTTTCCTCTCCTCTTTTAGAAAAATATCGGCTTGTCCGCTTGTCCATTTAGCATGATCTCTCCTGTGGCCATGAGGTCAGCTCCATGCCACTTCGACCTCTTTCATATTTCTTCATTAGCAATTTACTTTGCACGTGTACATTGCCATCATTGCTTCTTCCTATGTAAGAAGTTACAAGGGCTCTGAAATCCTGCGATACAGAAGATGCATACATTAGCATTATTAATAACATCTATAAAAATGCAAGTACAAAGGTTCGGCTATTTGAGTTTACAACACCAAAGGTTCGGCTATTTGAGGATACAGCACCAATAAAAATTGGAAAGGGAGTGAGACAGGGTGGCACCATATATCCTAAACTCTTTAATGATACATAGCAAAATGTCTTTCAATCATTGAACTGGGAAAACAAAGGGATAAAGATTAATGGAGATTATTTAACTCACCATTGTTTTGTTGGTGAAGTCGACATTTTTGCAACTATCCCTTCAGAGCTGCAGAGTATGATCCAGGAACTTTCTGACAAGATTAAGGAAGTGGAATTAAAAATGAATTTTCAGACGACAAAACTGCTTTACAATGCTTCTTCAAGAAATGAAGATTTATCAGTTGATAGGGGAAAACTGGAAATAACCAATACTAAATTTTCCTTGGACAACAGATATCAAGCAAAGGTCACACTGATGAGGAAATTAAACAGCATATAAAACTTGGCTGGAGAGCTTTTGGAAGAAACAGTACAATTTTCAAGAGCAATATGCCATTATGCCTCAAAAGAAAAGTATTTAATCAATGCATTCTTCCAGTGCTTACGTATGGAGCAGAGACATGGACCTAAACTAAAAAAGACATACAAAGGCTTCAGACAACTGAAAGACGCAGGGAGAGATGAATACTTGGTGTAACCAGGAAAGATAAGATGAGGAGCTCGTAGATAAGGAAATCGACAAGAGTGGAAGATATCATGATCAGAGTAAAATCGCTGAAATGGCAATGGGACACTATTGCTGGAAGGACGGACACTGATGTATGACCAAAATTTTAGACTGGATTCCAAGGGACAGAAAAAGCCCAAATGAAGACCAAGTGGCAGATGGGTGGATTAAATTCAAAAGCGTGCGAGAGTGACATGGAGGAAACTCGTTTAAGGCAGACCGTTGTGGAAAAAGCTTGGGGTGACCTTCGTTCAGCAGTAGATTGATAATGATTGACAATAATAATGAATGATATACATGTATGTATGTATATATATATATATATATCATTTATTATTATTGTCAATCATTATCAATCCACTGCTGGACGAAGGACTTCCCAAGCTTTTATATATATATATATACACACACAATCGAGTCACATTATTGTGACCACCTCCTACTTTTGACGTCAACAGCGCGCAGCCAATGAAAGAAGGCACGTGTCGTGAGCTGGCTTTGAGGGTACATAAGGTGTGGTGTGCTGTAGGCATTCTGAAAGCATATCACTCGTTGCTGTCATGGATAAAAGGAGCGATTTTTCAGATTTGCGAAAAGGGGTGATTACCGGCTTTCGGGCCAAGGGTGGCAGTATTTCAGAAGCAGCACAGTTTGTGAACTGTTTGCGTGCTGCTGTAGTTAAAGTGTATCGTGATTAGAGTAATGGCAGCATTGGAAATAAGCGATGTGGAAAGTGCGGAGCACCACGTGCCATTGATGTGAGAGGTGAACGTTGGCTTCGAAGGTGCGTGAGGGGCAATCGACACGCTACAATAAAGCAACTCACTGTCCGGATGAACTAGAGAGCTACCGGAAATGTGTCTAAAACGACAGTTCAGCGAACCCTGCTGCGTATGAGGCTCTGGCGCAGACGGATGGTCACTGTACCTATGCTAACGAAGAAGCATCGGCAGAAAAGGCTTACATTTGCAAGATAGTATCGGAATTGGACCTCCGCTGATTGGCAAAGCATTGCCTCCTCCGATGAGTCGCGTTTTCTGCTTCATCGAACGGATGGACATTGACGTATAATGCGAGGAACATAGGAGAACAAACACTCTTCAACCATTGCTGGAAGAACACAAGCTAGTGGGGGCAGCGTTATAGTCAGGGGAATCTTTTCGTGGCATTCTCTGGGTCCACTCCTACCTGTGGAAGGTACTCTAGACCTAATTCATTATGAATCCATCAATGCAGACCACGTACACCCATACAAGCTGATTGTTTTCCCTGGGGCTGACGGGATCTTCCCGCACGACAATACGACGTGTGGCACAGCTAGAAATGTCCGAGAGTGGTTGGAAGATCACGATGAAGACTTCAAAGTACTTCCCTGGCCCCCTAATTCTCAAGAAACCCAATTGAGCATATGTGGGACCACCTTGATCGTGTTGTTCGCTCTATGGATCATCCACCGCATACCCTCCAGCAGTTGTCAGATGCACTGCAGTCAGCATGGCACCACATACCTGTGAACACCTTCCAGCACCTTATTGAGTCACTCCCCGCCCGTCTAGCTTCTGTCCGCGCTGCACACGGCGGTTACTTTGGATGTTATCTGGCAGTCACAATAATGTGACTCGACAGTGTATATATATAAAACATTCGGTACATGCGAACTTCTTCATAACCCAACGGATGAAAATAGGACAATTTTTAACGTATTACGATGTATGCCAGGTTAAAATTAGCCAATCATACAAACATAAACTGCTTACCAATTAATTGAAGATAAATAATACTTACTCACTAAGAACTAACTAGCAATAAAGATATATGAATGAGATCTGCAATAAGCAAAACATTTAATGTAAAACTTAAAGTACAAAAAATTTAAATTTTATTTGTCGCATTTGTTTTGCTGTTTACACGTTGTCGCAAATATGACTCAATTGTAGGTTGTATGATAACAGCTATTAGTTGTTTTTTTTCAAATTCCTCCCCCACCCACCCCCAGTGGTTCAGGTGTTTTTGGATGCAAAATAAGCTCTCAGATTTTCTAAGCTTTTACTAGCTAGTCTGTTTGAAATTGCTTACTTTTCTCTAATGATTTCTTTCTCATCACTTGATTGATGGCAGTTCTTGCCCTGAATTCACTCCATTATGTCCACATCTCTGTGAATTAGTTGAATACGGCCATCACAATATGGTATCATACAACTGTTTAAGTTAAAATAACGAACTGCAAAATATATAACGAAAAAACACGACTTACAATAATAGCTTCAGGAGTATTTAATTTCCTTTTTTAATTATTTCTTCGCTCTACCAAATCCCATTTAATCATTTAACAGCACTTCTTCACTGTACGATTCTGTTTCTCACCTCCAGTGAATATCTATCCGCTCGGACCATTTCTGCACTAAAGTACGGGGTGTCCATAAAGTCTTTCCCACATTGCAAAATAAATATAAAAAAATCTGTGTAAGTTAAAATAAAATGGTTGGCAACGTAATATAACGCCACTCATGAAGTCTTTTTTTCTGTTCTTTAGGAGAGCGCTACTGCTAAATATGAGGAGCATTTAATCTATAATGGCTTCCATGCAAGAAAAAGCGGCGTGTGTGTGTGTTGTGGTTCCATGAGACCAAATCGGCGGTTACTGTCCAGCGTCATTTCAGAAAAAAGTACACACGATCGCCACCGGACCAAAAAAAGCATAAAAGCTTGGTATTAAAAGTTTAAAGCGAAGAGTAGTGTTGGCGATCTCCCCGAGCTATCCAACCACCGGTTACACAAGAGAGAGCTGCAGTTGTTCAAGAGACATTTCTGCGAAGCCCCAGGAAATCTATTCGTCGTGCTTCACTGGAAACTGGGATTCCCCGTACCACGGTTCACAAAATTTTACACAAATGTCTTCATCTGCATCCATCTAAGGTACATATCATTCAAGCTCTTCAGCCTGATGACCGGTCTCGCCGTGCTGCATTTGCGACGGATACATTGCAGCGCATAGCTCATGGTAGTGAAAACCTGCCCCGTGGTGTTTCTCAGATGAAGCCTCATTCCACGTCTCTGGTATAGAAAATAGGCACAATGTTCGAATCTGGGGATCAGAAAATCCCCATTGTGTCATCGAACAACAGGGGCTAGCCCGAAAGTGAACGTATGGTGCTACCTGATGCATTACAGAATCATTGGACCATCTTTTTTACAGAGCCAACGGTAACATGTAATCTGTACCTGGACATGCTGGAACTTTTTGTAGCACCTCAGGTGTATGCACTCCAACCTTCGGTCATTTTCTAACAAGTCGGTGCACCATCACATTGGTCAATAATGGTTCGTGAGTCTCCGAATGCCACATTTCCGAACAGATGGATTGGCCGCGACGATCCCATGACATGGCCATCTCGATCGCCCGACGTAAACCCTCTAGACTTTTTCAAAACTCTGGGGTTATGTGGAAGACCAAGTTACTCTAGCAGTGTTCCGGAAGTCGAGACGTTAAAGAGCAGAATAACGGACGTCATTGGTTCTGTCTCTGCTGAGATGTTAAACAAAACATGGCGTGAAATCGAATATCGCTTAGATGTCCTCCGGGCCACGCGCCTACGTGGAGCTGTACTGACACTGGAAAAATAACTTTACTTGTGCACCATCATTGTCGTGCAATCCCTATAATGTACCTGTAACACATTTTTTTTATATTAATTTTTGCAATGTGGGAAAGACTTTATGGACACCCTGTATTTTTTACGTTCAGATAGTGCAATTTCATCAGTTTCCAATTCTAGGTTTATTTTATCATCACCAACACACAAATACTTTATTTACATTCATAATATCTACCTTTCATATGTTTTTTTTAATTTCACTTGTAACATATTTTTATTTCGTTTTGTTTGGGGGTTCAAAGACCACCGTGAGCAACACGATCGGCTGAAAGCAATCGCCCTTCCAGAATTTTGAGTCACTGGTTCCAGAGAAGGGAGAGAGCCAATTCCGTAAGACGAACACAACATCTATGTTTCACTGGGATTCGAACCCAGACACATCTCGGACGAGTAATCGTAAACCCGCACTTTGACTACTGCGTCACCGGAGCGGTGTAATATATTCCAAAACTTCTTTATCTTTCTGCAAACAGTATCTGCAAATTACAAAGTAAAAATCGATGGTTTTTAAAATTCCTATCCTTGTGACGTATATGTCTAATTTAACCTTTCTTTTTGAGTTTCTGTTCATATGTGAATTACGCTACTTCTCCGTTATATTGCCTTTTGAACGAAACGTCAAATCCTCCGAATTTCCTTATACCTTTCGTCAGTGACTAACAGTGAGTCAGAGGTAAATAAAAAGCAAAAGCCACGCCTAATGCAAATAAGGGTGAAGTGGTGAAGTGGTACAAACGCTAGATGATTGACTGCTTGAAATAGGACCGCATATTATCTTGATCTATACACCTGAAAATTGTTATTTGAGTTGATGATGTGATTCCGTCCAGAGGATCTTTCAATTGTTTAAAGAGAAATTGTGTTTGTCTCTGAACTGCGTGGTGTTTCTGCAAAGTGGAGCTGTAAGCCAAGCATTAAGTCGAATGAACCAGTTTTTTGGGTGTGATATAAGTTCCATATCTTACTATATCGATTCCTGTGTTAAGAATATAGTACGAGGGCTGTACCGAAAGTAATGCAAACGTAGGCATAACTTTTTTATTAACTGACAGAGGTCGTTCTAATTGCACATGTTGGTACAGTAACTCTTCCTCTATAGTTACCCTTCTTCTTCATCGCATATTTGAAGGAGAGAAGGGTAGATGTCTGCTCTGATGTACTGAAAGCGTTTGAAGCCAATGAACACAGTTTTTTTTTCTTTTTTGATCTGGTGACAGGAGATTAAACGTGAGCGTATCTTTACAATCCGGAAACGAAGAATCAATCCATGGAATGGCGTCACACCTCTTCACCAAGGGCTAAGAAGTTCAAGAGTCAGCGATCACCACAGAAAGTCAAGGTGACTGTTTTTAGGAATGACAGGAGTGTCATTTTCCTTAATTTTCTGGAACGTGGTCGTACCGTGACTAGCGAGCGGTACATTGAGACACTCAAGAAGCTTAGAAAAGCCATAAGGAGGAAGAGACCGAACAAGAATCTGAAAAGGAGCCACATTCACCATGACAATGCGAGACTACACACATCTTTAGCAACAAATCAGGCGATCAGCCAAATTAGGCTGATCGGTGGCCCAGCTCTGGTGCCCTTCGACTTCCACCTGTTCGATCCAATGAAGGACATTCTCCCGGAGCAACGATTTGATGACACAGGCGAGGTGAAAGTGGCTATAAAAACTGAGTACAAAAGTCCACACCTGAAAGAGGATTCGAGAGTTGCGTTCAACGATTGCGCAAATGCATCGCTTGTGATGGAAACTATATTGAATGTAGCTTTGTAGGGAGAAAGGGTTACTCTACCAACGTGTGTAATTTGAACGACCTCTGTCAGTGAATTAAAAAGTTATGCCCACTTTTGCATTACTTTCGGTACGACCCTCGTATTTAAGTTACCGTTCTTTTCAACAAACAATCTGCAAAACACAAAACCTAAAGCTTAAAATATATATTTTCAACATTTACTTTTCCATTATTTCAGTACTTGTTTCACGTAAATCTGTGAAGGATGCAGCATCTTTGTCTACGTTCTTTAGTAACTAAAAAAAACCTTTTGATGTTTTTTAGCTTACTTTAATTTTTGTTTTTCACTCTCGATAATTTTTGGACTGCCGTAATAACAGTGTAAATGGGGTTTTTCTCCTTCAATGCCCTCTATTATCTTACTCTTGAAGCATTTTCATGTACTTATTTGTGAGGCGAAAAATGTTGTCATATTTATGACCTAAATATGGAACTATTGGATGCGTAGACTAAGTGATCACTCAATAAATGGCCCATCGTCTAATCTCATGCATGTCTGTATTTGTTAGACCGAGTAATTACGCCAATTCTTTTCTCCACCATTCACCACTCTTGTTCCAAGATTTTTCACATTTTTTGGAAACCTCTCCAGTGATGACAACAATTCATATTTCCTCAATGGTCCCTTTTGATTAGAATAAGGGAATTCTACATAAAAACTTGAAAGCTTGTACGTTTTAAAGATCCTACCTTTGTAAATTATTTTGATTAAGTTGTGTTCTGCTTACTTTTTTCATTTTCATTTCTTCTTTCTTTTTTTTTTATGGTAGGTCATCTGTTTTTTGATATTTTAATTCAAAAGTTGCTCGTCCTCATTTTTTTGCGTAGAGCTTTCCAAATGTAAGTCTGGAATATCTTTAGCCGTGCCAGTGGTCGAGTGGTCTGGTGCTCTGGCTTCTGATCATACGTCCGTAATCCGTAACTTTTCTGAAACCAATGGTCCTAAATTAAGGACGGGCGATTGCTTATGGCCCTCAGAGTTGCTCACGGTGGTCGTTAAACCCCCTAACAAAAAGAATATATATATTAGATATAGAGTTAGAGACATAGAGAGTGGAAGATATCATGATCAGAGTAAAATCCCTGAAATGGCAATGGGCTGGACATGTTGCCAGAAGAATGGACCACCAAAATTCTAGACTGGATTCCACGGGACAGGAAAATACCCAGAATGAGACCACATGGGAGTTGGGTGGGTGTTATTCGAAATCATGCGGGAGTGACATGGAAGAGACTTTCGCAAGACAGACCGTTGGGGGAAAAACTTGGGGAGACCTTCATCCAGCAGATATTTATTATGGTTGATGATGGTGACTATATGTGTGTGTGTGTGTGTGTGTGTTCAGAATTTTTCTTTGTGCGAGATGGGGAGCGTAGAAAGATACAGGAAGGATGTAGTACGGTTCATTCTGGCATAGTTCAAAGTAAGTATGGTGAAATGGCTACTCAAATCCGTGAGGTTTCAAGAACAGAACCATAGAAAGGGAGGGAAAAAAGAAGACAAAAAAATGAATTCTGCTAGGAAAACCTAACCTGCGGAATCCATCGCGCTAATTTTAATATTTTCGCGATATTTTTTACTCAAACAACTATGCAAAAATCGGAATCTCGTCCCTTTTTTTCAAATGTTTCCTTTAATCGCATAAAATGCCGTTTTCTGGAACTGTAGTCAACAGAAAAAAAACTTAAAATTAGTGCTAAATCGTAGGTATTAATGTAAAAAAAAGATGTAGATTAAGTTGAAAGATTAACGACACGCTTCAAATACTAAAAAAAAAGGAAAATTCGAACTGTTAATAGTTTAACAGCTTCTACTTCCAGCAGAACGCATGTCCTAGGCTGTTAGGAAATCTGGTTTCATAAATGGAATACAGCTGCGCCTAAGAAATTAGAAGTACTCTGCACTAGGGATACATGAATACGATATGTTCGGTAGATAGGTCCAGCGGCCGTTTACATGGATACGATGAAACTATCCACCGAATTCACGTAAATCTCCGTAAATAGCGACTAAGGGTAACCAGTTGTGTTTGGAAGAAGAGCCGTTTCTGTGAGAAATTAAAATTGTCGGCAGTTCTGTAAATAACTCTGAACAAATGGCAATGTTTTTTACAGTATTTCGTAACGAAAATCCTTGGCACTTTTATTCGGCAGTATAACTTATTTAATGTTTGTGCAAAATCACCGGTAAAATTCGTACTTACCCTCAAGCAAAGCGGTCACTAGCTGCAAGCAAACCCCAAAAGGCGTTAGCGTTGGTACTCGGCATGGAAACCTCTCTTAGGTAAGCTGACAAAGCTTTAAACAGAATTTCTGCCCTTCCGTTACTTAAAAAGATGCAAGTTGTTCTATGTGTATGACGTTTGGGTAGCATTAAATGCAGAAATCACCTTTCGGCGCAACAAAGTTCGCTCTGTGACGTCACCAGTCGTCGGCAACCAACCACGGTAAACCGATAGAATAACGAGATCGGGGGAACTCCGGATCAAAAGTTAACATCCGAGAGAAACTCCGCCAACGGTAAATACCGCACTGGCGAATCCCGAGGTATTCAAACGATCTGCTTGGGCATTCCCTCCAGGCTGCTACTCTTACGTCTTCTAATTTCAGGAGGCCATACGATATCCTAAGTACGTCAATTCCTGAAGATATGGTAGATGACGTCATTAAGCCCCCAGAAAAACTATCCGCGACTTTTCACCGAAGGAAACCTCTCATGCGCTGGAAGAAATAGCATTTGGCATCTGCAGAGATGGTGTGAAAACACGGTCAGAAATTTAAGGCAAAATATGCCTGCATTGCTTAACGAGGGAACGGTGTAAAAGAATGTTCTAAAAATGTCGCGAAAGCTAACAACATTAAATATTACAGTTCAGATGCTTAGCAACCAATGGTTTATGAACTCATTGCTTCCGTTTTAAGTGAACTGGCTGTTAAAATTAAATGTGAGAAAAATATAGATAATAATTCCCCACCGCGATGCAATTTTATACCGCGCTTTCTAATCCAGTCAGTTTAAAATTAATTATGCTTAATCAATGCTTGAAAAGTTCTTTAAAACGAACGGATTAAACCATTTTTTAATACTCAAAGTTTTTGCTCATCATACCTAAAACTGAAGTTTTGATTCATCTCGCTGTCAGACATAAAGAATCCCAACTCAAAGTGCGTGTTACCGATTTCACTCTAGAACATTAATCTTATTCTTGGAAAAAGCGAAGATAATTTTTTAAAACACCGAGTTTAAATTATCTAAAGCAGTTGTCTGAGTTAATGAGTTCTTCTCAGACTAAACAATTTTTCTCTTTAAACTAACTTAGGAAGTCCCAAAAATACGTTTAATTGATTAGAGATATCAGCACAATCTAGAAAAAATTAATGGAGTTTAGGAATACATTCCCGTACATACACTAATTGAGCAGAGAATTAAGCCAAATACATACTCCACTTTGCTTCAGTTGAAAATTAATTTATTTTCTCTTGAAAAGGTAACCGGGGTTGCAAAAAAAAAAAAAAGGCAACTAAAGTTTTGCCAAAAAATATATAGGAGGCACTTGACACGAAAACTGATGCAGCATTAAAAAAAACGGTTCACCACTCAGATAAAACTCATAGCTTATGTACATAAACTGTAGAAAATAATAAGAACATCTGTGAGAAGAGTTACGGATATTTGGTGTTTAGCATCCGTTTTCCAGGAGTGACATGCCAAATGGATAACAACCGATTCACATGACCAGCAACATGAATAATGTTGGTGGAAGATAAGTGTGACACAACAGGAGACACTTACCATTTGGAACTAGTCACGGTTCCTAAAGAATTACAAGTTTTGTCATGAACTGAATCATTTTTTTTTAAGTTTAGTTTCAGCTCTTGTAAAGGACTGATGATGAACGCACGGCTACAGGGGCCAAGCCCTGTGTGTGAGCCCCCATTTTTAGGAATCCTCAAAAATTCTTCAAAGTGCATTATGTCGAACAAAAACATTACATTCCATATTGTTACACGGCACTAGCAGTGTTCCTGCCGAGTCGGCCGGTAACGGTGCTTGAGACCTGAAGTACAATTTAGTTGGCCACGGCACCAGGTGAGAATCTCAGGTGCACTGCTGCACTCAAAGATTCACACCAGAACATAAAAAAAATGAAAGTTGAAGAATGACCCGAAGCATAAGGCTTGGGTGAATCCACCTTGCGAACAAAATAACAACAACAAATAAAAAATAAAATAATCTAAAAAAAATGATACTTTGGGATCAGAGTTGTGATGAGGTTCACCCGCAATCACCAATTCGTGACTGAGTGTAGTGGTCCGGATCTTACTCCGGTACATTCAATCCCCAACCAGCCAGTACAACACTCACTTTCGCAAATAACACATGATTCACAAATACACAACACAACATTTAATAACGTTCTGCGAGATTTAAACAGATACGGCGCTCTCTGAGCGTATAGACAATTGCCCCTCTTATGTGGGCAGCATACGGTGTCACACATTACTGTCGGAAGACACAAGCCGACTGAGTCTCCACCGGACTATCTGAACAAGAGATACTACTCGTTTACACACTAAATAGAGCTGCAGGTGATATTCATATACAATTGCTTAGAGAATGAAAAAAAAATTATATGCAAACGATCACATTAAAAATACTCGCGACACAAAATACACAAGCACGTTAATTTGCGGTATAAGATTATAGGTGCGAAATACTGCCAAAGTTAATTAACTAAATCTAATAAGCATGCACATGCAGAACCCTGCCCCGCTGACGTTGGTCCTGAACCAAAGTTAAAAGAAACTGTCCCGCCCAGCGGAATTTGTGGCCACACCCTCTCCCTTATTCATGTAAAAAAAGAATCAGGAAATGGGCCCTGTAAGAAATTGAAATCTGTATGTGCAGGTATTTCCTCTGAGGTTCAGTCACTCAGCATTACTGCATCTATGTCCATGCAGCTTTGGGTGTCGGGATGGCACAAGTTCGCAGATGTGCGAAGAAAGAAAAAGGAAATATTCATCTACTTACAGTTACGTGACTTTGCTGTGCAAATCCAGCGTGCATCACATAATATCACACGACAAAAAAAAAAACACACACACACAGACACTTGCACCATGTGGCAGCACCGATGATTCAACACTTCACTTTGACGCTTGATGTAAATGAAGCACACAATTAAAAATGGTAATATCACGCCGCACTTTGTTGCAATGATTAGAGTGCACACTGATCTATTCTCGTGACGATTTGAAGGTGGCCGTTAAGCAAAATAGGCCCTCTCACATCTGATGTTGCGGTTTCCAAGATTGATTTTCTGTGTTCCTGGGAAATGATTTTTGTTGTCGTGAAGAAATAATTGTGAACGTCGACTGCTTGGAGAGTGGCACGCCCTCACTTCCGCTGCTGCTATAGAGTAGATTCCGTCCGTCGCTACCTTCCGTCCTTTTTGACCGTTCATTCCCAATTCAGTCAGTTCCTTTCCGTTAGCAAACCATCTACCCTGCCTGAGTACGCAGTTCAAATATGCCACTCGCAGGTTTTGTTTCCATTTTTTTTTATCGAGTTGCGACCGCCAGCCCTGAGATTAATTTTCTCGGCCGAGCGAAATCAGACGTGCTTTTACCTTAAGCGTATATCGGCAACTCAACATTTCACCTGTATATTTGTTAGGTATCGAAGCCACCGCTCTTACGCTCATATTTTTCTTTCGCCAAGTTTTTGTCCCATCGCACTTACACGTAGTGGCTTCGCTGCTTACGTGACCACACACACGCACACATGGGGCCTCGCTTCTCCCCGTAAGACAAGCGCATCTCTTCACTTCCTCCACAGTAGGGGATGAATGGGGGTGACGATTCCACACTGCAGTGGTTGGCATCCGAACCCGACTTTGCTTGGCTTCGCTTCTCATTGGAATGACCACTGTCCACTCGCAGACTTCTTAATTTCCCTGTAACTTGGCTTTCATTAGGCCAAACAGTCGCTGATTTCCATTACGCTCCAGCCTAGAAATTGCAGCTTTATCACGCGGATTTAGGCATTCCGCTGTCTTTATGGCAATCTGGCATCTCCATCAGCCGCCTCGAGTTGTCTCCATTTCTTACCAAATGCGGGGAGGTTTGCTGCTTCATTTTTCCCAATTCATTTTTTGCAGAACCAAGGCATCCAGCCTTTCACATCGGAAAGCGTACAGACAACTGAACTTTCTTCCTTATTTTCACGCTAAGTGCGAACTCTTATTTTTCTGCACGGACCACACAGAGAGCAATTGTTCTCGAAAATGCCCCAAACAATCGACGAATTTACGATTATTCGCTAAACCTTTTGTCCCCATCTTCATTCATTTACTCAAGTGGACCCCTCTTCGAAAGGCACCACTTCGTGTTGCTTAGTTTCCCGTCAGCTGCGCCCTGATATTTATGACCTAACAGAGCTATTCTGAGACCACCCAGCCAGAGAGAGAATTCTTCGCCTCTTTTCTTTCCAAACCCCCAGATAAAACTTTATCTGCTGTTTACACTTTTAAACTCCAATCAAGCCTCGAACATAATTAATACTTAATTAATTTCACACATCAACCACGCCCATTAATTACTAAATTAATGGCGGGGGTGGGTCGTAACATCGGCCCCTCCTCAAGAAATCCAGAAGTCCTCTTCTTGGCATATCGCTTTGCTCTTATCAATTTCCAGAGCAACCATTGAGTGCTACCTTTTCCCACAGGTAGAAACAATTCAAAATGGCAAAAATATTGCGTTTCTTGCCTTCAAGAGCATTGGAGCGACTTCCTAATTATCCCGCAATTTTGTTAATTAATTTTAGAGAACATCCGAAAGAAAAAACAACGTAAATGAGAAATAAATAAAAAAAACTGAACTGTAAAAGAACATGTGAGCCTGCCGAACTGTGATTCCTAGCTGCCTCATACAATACGCGACATGGCGGACAAATTTTAAAGTTTTCTTCAGGTTTTAGGTTGGGGGGGGGTGTCCACTGTAACAATATCGTTCCGGAAAATGTAAAGACTGAGATAGACCCAGGGTCTCTTCAGGTCTAAGTCTGGCTCTAACTCTATATACAAGGAACATCCTGAAAGTAATGCCTCCTCCGTAATAACTTTTAAAATTTTGAAGTGATTTTAATAAAACTGGACCGACATGTACTATGATATGTTACCAATGTGGGAACAAATTTTTTTCAAAATCGGAAATAAAAATCATGAATGACAGAAAAGCAGCGAGCCATAATTAAATTCCTAGAAAAAGAGGGATGTAAGACTCCAGAAATAAACAAAAGGCTCCTGACGGTGTATGGAGCTGCCAAAATGGATATTAGTAATGTCCAAAGATGGATGGAGAGGTTTTGAGAGGGAGAAAGTAGAGTGTCGGACAAACAACGAAGTGGGAGACCCGCAACTGCAGTGATAGATGGCAACAGGCAACGAGTGAAACACTTCATCACAGTTGATCGTCGTGTCACCATCCAGGAGCTGTGTGATGCAATGCATTGTGGTCATAGTGGTGTGGAAACATTTATTAGGGATCTGGACTACAGAGAAATTTGTTCAAAGTGGATCCCAACATACCTAATCTGTGAAAAAAGTAAGCAAAGGGTGGCCATGTGCCGGAACCTCTTGAACTGTTATGAATGAGAGGATGAGGTGTTTTTATCTAATGTTGTGACAGGAGATGAAACCTGGGTGTTCTTTCATTACCTAGAAACACAGCGTGCGTCGATGGAATGGCGACGCACATCTTCATCTCGACAGAAAAAGGCAAAAACAACTCGTTCCGCAGGGAAAGTGATGGTCACAATTTTCTGGGAAAAACGTGGTGTCATTTTGACTGATTTCCTTGAATGTGGTGCAACAATAAACAATGTTCACTGTATGCAGACGCTGAAGAAGCTAAAGGAAGCTATCAGACGAAAAAGACGCGACATTCTACATCATGGTGTTATTTTACACCATGATAATGCACGTCCCTACACCTCAATGGAGACTTCGCATGCAGGTTATTACCAAAATGCGGTGGACGGTGATGCCCAACCCCTTACAGTCTTGATTTGGCTCCCTCAGACTTTTTACTGTTTGTTCCTTTGAAAAACACCCTTCGTGGGGAACGTTTCGACGATGTGACAGGCATTAAACTGGCTGTGAACTCATGGGTGAAACGACAGCCTCAGGAATTTTTCCAAAATGGATTTTACCAATGGTTTCAAAGATGGCGGAAATGTATAAAAAGTGATGGACAATACTTTCAATAGGCTAGCATTATTAACAACATATCCAAGTATTTTGCCACCAAGTTTCACATTTTTGCTGCTACAAATAAAAATCTTATGAGGGACGAGGCATTATTTTCAAGATGCCCTTTGTATTCATCATCATCATCATTGTCAACCATTATCAATCCACTGCTGGACGAAGGTCTCCCCAAGTTTCCTACACAACGGTCTGTCTTGTGCCAGTCTCCTCCATGTCACCCCTGCATACTTTCGAATTTCATCCACCCATCTCCCATGTGGTCTTCTTCTGGGTCTTTTCCTGTCCCTTGGAATCCAATCTAAAATTTCGGCTGTCCATCGATGATCTGTCTTTCTGGCAGTATGTCCAGCCCATTGCCATTTCAGGGATTTAACTCTGATCATGATGTCTTCCACTCTTGTCATTTTTCGGATCCACGAGTTCCTCTTCTTATCTCTCCTGGTTATACCAAGCATGCACCTCTCCATGCTTCTTTGAGTTGTCTGCAGCTTTTGTATGTCTCTTTTAGTTAAGGTCCATGTCTCTGCACCATACGTAAGCACTGGAAGGATGCATTGATCAAACACTTTTCTTTTAAGACATAATGGCATATTGCTCTTGAAAATTATGCTGTTTCTTCCAAAAGCTCTCCAGGCAAGTTTTGTACGCCGATTAATTTCTTCATCAATGTGACCCTCTCACTTGATATCTGCTGTCCAAGATAAACGTACATGTCTGTTATCTCCAGCTTTTCTCCATCAATCAATAAATCTTCATTTCTTGTAAAAGCATTGAACATCACTTTTGTCTTCTGAAAGTTCATTTTTAATCCCACTTCTTTACTCTTGTCAGCAAGTTCCTGGATCATACTCTGCAGCTCTGATGGGCTAGTTGCAAAAATGACTACGTCATCAGCAAAACGAAGGTGGGATAGATAATCTCCATTAATCTTTATCCCCTTATTTTCCCAGCTCAGTGACTGAAAAACACCCTCCAATGTGGCATTAAAAAGCTTCGGAGATATGGTGTCACCTTGTCTCACTCCCTTTCCAATTTTTATGTGTGTTGTATTTTCAAACAGCTTAATCTTTGCACTTGCATTTTCATAGATGTTATTAATAATATTAATGTATGCATCTTCAATACCGCAGGTTTTCAGAGCCATTGTAACTGCTGATGGTTTCACCGAATCAAAGGCTTTTTCATAATCGATAAAAGCCATGCACAATGGAAGTTCATATTCCCTCGCTCTTTCAATTAGTTCTCTCAGCACATGGATATGATCTATTGTGCTGTAGCCACTCCTGAATCCAGCTTGTTCTCTCGGTTGAGCCATGTCCAGTGTTACCTTCAAGCGGTGTGAAAGAACTTTAGTGAAGATTTTATAAACTACTGATAGGAGGCTGATAGGTCTGTAGTTTCCGAGATCCTCAATGTCACCTTTCTTATGTAGCAGGATCATTGTAGCGTTGTTCCAATCCTCAGGAATCTTCCCGTCATTAAGGCATCGAGTGAAAATTTGGGCGAGTACTGTTTCGATTTCTCCACTTGCTTCTTGTATGATGTCTACAGTAATTCCATCTTCTCCTGGAGCTTTCCCCCGCTTCATGTTCTTGATTGCATGTGCAACTTCTGCTGGAAGGACTGGAGGAACTCTGGTACTGGTATCTTTCATGATGTCTGGAGTGCATGTATCATCCCTTTCATATAATTTGGAGTAGAAATCTTTCACTCTTGTCAAAATTTCGCCTCTATTTCTTGTTACAGAACCATCTTCTTTTCTCAGTGCCATAATCTGTTTTCTTCCCTTACTGAGATGTCCCTTTGCTATCTTTAGGCTTTGGTTGTTTTCAATTGCTTTCCTCACTAGTTCACAGTTGAATTTTCTTACGTCTTCAGTGATACTTTTTCGTACTGTCTTGCATAGCTCTATATATTCCACTTTGGAAGTCACATCTTCTTCAGTTGTCCTCATCTCTCTTCTTTTTTGCATCAACATTTTGGTTTTTCCTGATAATTTGTTCACATGCAACTTGTTCTTAGGCCAAGCTAATTTTGTTGCTGTTTCCATAAGAGCTTTGGTTACTTTCCTGTTAACTTCAGAAATATTCACTTCTTCCGATGTTAGGCCTTCTAAAGCAGAGAATCTGTTTTTCAGTTCCAACTTGAAGGTATTATGGTGTTTTTTAAGGTTGGTTATGTCAATAGATTTTGTTTGTCTTATGAGCTTGCTACGTTCAAGTTTAGTGTTGAGGTGCATCTTACATCTCACCAATCTATGGTCACTACCTGTGTTGAACTTGTTTAGCACACTGCAGTCTTCTATGACGAATTTTTTGTTACACATAATAAAATCAATTTCACTTGTCGTCCCATTTGGATGTCTCCATGTCCATTTCCTGTGTGGCTTTTTCTTGAAGAAGGAGTTCAAGATGAAAAACCCTTCTGCCTCTGCAAACTCAACGAGAGTATTTCCACGCTGGTTTCTGTTGCCGTGACCGAATTTACCTACTGAAGTTTCATTCTGTTGCCGTTGCCCTATTTTTGCATTGAAATCTCCCATAATTATTTTCAAGTGCTGCTTACCTTTATTATTTAGATGACAAATTTCCTCATAAAATTCTTCAATTTCTTCTTCAGGATGACTTGTGGTGGGTGCATAAGTTTGAATAATCTGAGCCTGGTATCTTTTCGAGAGTTGGATAACAAGCCGTGCAGCTCTGTCAGAGGAACTTTCAACTTCTACAACTTTATCCTTCAGTTTCTTGTTTATTATAAATCCAACACCACTAGTTCTGCCAGTATCTGTCCCACGATAGTAGAAGAGATGTCCACTTTTCAGTTCGATGAGATCTTCTCCTTTTCTCCTTACCTCACTTAGCCCCACGATGTCCCACTTGATCCTTTGTAGTTCCTCTTCCAATTCAAGAAGCCTTGAATCAGAAGATAGGGAGCGTCCATTGTACGTTGCCAAGGTCAGCATCAGATGGCAGCCTAGTCCGGTCCTCCGGGGATTCTTAGCACCCTCTGCCTTCATGTCGCACTGGCCGCTGCCTTGGCCAGGTACATTCCAGCTGCCGGAGACTGAGGGCCAAGATTTAAGTTGTGGAGTCATTTTGGAGGGGTTTGGCCATAACTCACCACGCTGGCCAAGCGGGTTGGTGAGTGTGGGATAGCATTTCCTCTAATCCCGTTGGTATAGTTATACCGCTATTGGCGGTCGTCAGAGCCCCTTTAGTGGGAACAGGATGCACCACGAGAAGGCGGGGTTGACATTTGTCAAGGAGAGGCTGTGATGTTACGCATCACCTGACCTTGTATTAAAGGTATTTAAATAGGGGCCATTTAATATTATAGAATTAGAGCTTATTTTTATGAATACTTTGTAAGCGATATACAGGATGATTCATAAAGAAGTATACAGTTTCAACGCACTATAAAACAAGAACAATGTAAGATATTTTATGTTACCTGTAACAGAATTGTAGGGGAACTTTTCAAGTTTTTTTAGAGACAGTCACAGATGTTCTATGTGTACACCCTTGGTCACACGACACACATCTAGCCGGGAATCCATTTCCGCCCAAACGTGAGGTAAGATATCTGAATCAAGTGCAGTGATAGTGCTGTGATACTGCACTTTGTATGGAATCATTTTCAGCTTCTTTCTCAAAATTCTCCAGACAGTGGACTGTGAAATCTGCATTTTACGACTCACCCTCCGCGTTGATTTTCCCGAGCTTGGTTGAATGGCAGTGCAAACACTATCGACGACTTCTTACGATACACGTGGTCGTCCAGGACTTTTAAGTTTGCACAAACAGCCCGTAGTTTCAAATTTTTCTATGCCATTCGTAGATAGATTTTCTGGTTGGAGGTTCTTTATCGAATAATGATCGAAAATGCCGTTGCACAACAGTTACATATACCGTTTTACTCAGTTCAAGAACACAAAACTCCTTCTCCACTGCAGACGCTGCCATTTTGACTGACTAGGTACGTGACGCGCGCTATCGCCTGCGTCACTTCCCTCAGTAGCGGGACACAAACTTCATGAGTACATCTACCTAACGGTTCGCAGTTGGGGTCCGTGTTATCAACTGTTACTGTTTTACAGCATCTGAAAACTGTATACTTCTTTATGAATCACCCTGTATTATATTGAAATCTATAAATTTTGACACATGGGTGATCTCGTAGCGGCAAACATTAGAAACACACACACACACACACACACACACACAATGGGGTCGCTTAAATCTTTGGAAAAGAAAAAGATGTTGGAGCTACAGGTGGGAGCGGGAGCAGCATCTCATGAGCTTCTCCTTGCCGTCCAGACAAGTTAAACCTGTATAAAAAACACAAATTTTCTATTAAACTTTCATCAGACACTACAACAGAGTTAGCCCTATAATGAGGCACTTATCCCTAGTTTAGCTTCGCTCTGCCATGAACACTACGAAGTGAACACGTCCAACATCCTTGAACATCATAAATAACAGTAGGTTATATAATTTCTAATTCTGAAATTTTGAAATTTTGAAATTAGAAATTTTGTGGTGAAGCCTAGTAGGTTATATAACCTACTGTTATAGAACAGTAGGTTATATAATTTCAAATTTTGAAATTTTGAAATTAGAATTTTTGTGGTGAAGCCTAGTAGGTTATATTACCTACTGTTAAATTTTGTGGCGAAACCTACTGTTATATAACAGTTGGTTATATAATTTCAAATTTTGAAATTTTGAAATTAGAAATTTTGTGGTGAAGCCTAGTAGATTATATAATTTCAAATTTTGAAATTAGAAATTTTGTGATGAAGCCTAGTAGGTTGTATAACCTACTGTTATAGAACAGTAAGTTATATAATTTAAAATTTTGAAATTTTGAAATTAGAATTTTTGTGGTGAAGCCTAGTAGGTTATATAATTTCAAATTTTGAAATTTTGAAATTAGAAATTTTGTGGTGAAGCCTAGTAGGTTATATAATTTCAAATTTTGAAATTAGAAATTTTGTGATGAAGCCTAGTAGGTGTATAGTAGGGTATATAATTTAAAATTTTGAAATTTTGAAATTAGAATTTTTGTGGTGAAGCCTAGTAGGTTATATAACCTGCTGTTATATAACAGTAGGTTATATAATTTCAAATTTTGAAATTTTGAAATTAGAAATTTTGTGGTGAAGCCTAGTAGGTTATGTAACCTACTGTTATATAACCTACTAGGCTTCACCACAAAATTTCTGGACTAAAATGTACTGCGAGCCCTTGACATTTCCGTGAAGTAATCCCGAGCTTCCTTGTCCCCTCCTTCTCAGCGTCTTCCCTTTTCGTCCCCTGCTATCTTGTGGAGGGACTGCTGGTTGTGAACTCCGAAGTCCTCGTCTTCAAGTTCCTCCATCGGCTGAAGGGGTGACAAGGCGCCAAAGCGTAAACCAGCCTACACCTTTCCACGTGAGGCGTGTGTACGTGTGTTCTTTGTTGTAGCGCATGTATTAAGGACTGATACTAACAGGAAAGAGATAGAAGCAAGAAAAACGAAGAAACTCTAAGTAATAAACTGACCATACTTCAAATTAAATCCGAAAGTTTAATGAAGAACCTTCATACTTCAAATCCGAACTTTTAATTTAATAAACAGGACCGTCCAGATTTTGACAAACAGTTCGCTCAACAGGACCGAACTGGCAACAAATCACTCTTGCTTTTTTAACAGCTAGCGTTCGACACCGAATCAATTCAGATGACTTGATTCGATGTTGAATGCTAGAGGAATGTTGAACCATTCCTCGTTGAGGAAAGCATTAAACTCCTTGAATGACGCTGGTGGAAGTGAATCTGCCTCTTACTCCCCTCTCCAATTTTGCCAACAGAGGCTCAATAATGTTTAAATCTACTGATTGTGTAAGCCATGGGGGAGGGGATGTTCAGTTCCATGCTTCTCAAACCAAAATTGGACACAGCTGGCTGTGTGTATTGAACATTAACATCAGATATTCCTGAAAATACACTACTGTTTGCGAAAATTACAACACTATGAAGGACTGCTGGTATTAGCTTGAAAGTTACACGATATGTGCTAACTACACATTGCTACATGCAAATTGATTAAAATGTCAGTGAAGATGTGCATGCAGTATCGGCGCAGCGCCCTCTGAACTGTCTGGTCTTGAGTATAAAAAGCTGGCTCAAACGAGATGTTGCAATGAGTGAAAAGCCGAAATTAAGTCGAATGGGTGTTTCTTGTGTTTCGCCATGCCCTGTCTCCGAAGTAGGTCTCATTATGAACACCTGGAGGACTTTGAGCGAGGAAGAATTGTTGGGATGAGAGAAGTTGGATTTTCCTACCGCGAAACTACCACTCGTACGAAACGGAACGCCAGTAATGCGAACGTGGCGTTTATTACGTTATACGAGCGTGGTCTAAGCGCCGTCACATGACCATTATTCGTCCAAGTGGGTCCGGGTTCGAATCTCAGGGAGGCATGGATGTTGTGTTTGTCTTACGGCACCGTCTCTCTTCTTTCCCTGGAACCAGTTGCTCTAAATTAGGAACAGACGGGAGACTGCTTATAGCCTATCGAGTTGCTCACGGTGGTCTTTATACCTTCAATTAATAAATAGGAGAACTGTGTCAGCATAGGAAGCCTTCGAAGTGCTTTCTTATTTGAGAATTCTAAAATTGTGAAATCGATTTCATTAAATTCTCAAAAACTCGTTAGCAATGAAAAGCGGTTAAGAACGGAGTAGCAAATGCAAGTGCTTTATGTACCACCGCACTTCAAACGGTTCCAGTGTTCTGGAGTATTTACATTAGTTATTCTAATATGGTATTTACAAGCTAATTGTACTTAACGCTTTATGTATCGGAGAATCATTGTACAAGCAGGAAGACGGTCCCCAAGCAAAGTCATAATGGAAAGGAATGTTGCATGAAAAAAATCACTTACCTTGAAGCATCCATGCAGCCCTCGTTCAGTTTTACTAATTATAAGGATGGTCTTCGAAAACTAATTGTCAGCTTCTGCCAAGAGAATTAATGCAAGAAAACATTCGTTTTGTGCCTCTTTATAATATACGTTGTCATCTAGATATACATGTACGTCGGATGGCAAAGACGCAAAAAAGATGGGTGTAACTTCCGCATCCTGTCGGTGCAGCTACGAACATGAGTCGAAAGATAAAAACCCATGTTTTATGAACACAATTTTAAATTTCTATGTGCCTCTTTTAGATCTCTGTCAGATCTACACTCTCTCTCTCTCTCTCTCTCTCATCGTCATCATCATGCCTGCATACACTGTTTCTGCGTTATACATGTATAAACCTTTACCCTTTCTGTGAGCCTATGCCATCATACCCAAAGGGTTGGAAGAATACGAGGTGTGACAGTTTAATTCCCGGAATACACCTGTAGAAAAAATGTGTGAGTACCTGTGCACTAGGAGCTACTGTAACCTTCGAAGAGGTAATACCCTTCCGCGGCTATGCACTTAGTTAAACGCTGCTGCCATTGTTGGAAACATATCTGGAACTCTGTTCATGGAATACTCCTGAGTTCCTTTGTCACCTTCGAAGTAATCTCCTTCAGCAGCTATGAATTTAGTTAGACGCTGTTGCCATTGCTGGAAACATACCTGGAACTCTGTTTCTGGAATACTCTTGAGTTCCTTTGTCACCTTCGACTTTAGCAGCTATGCATTTAGTTAGACGCTGTTGCCATTGCTGGAAACATACCTGGAACTCTGTTTCTGGAATACTCTTGAGTTCCTTTGTCACCTTCGAAGTAATCAACTTCAGCAGCTATGCATTTAGTTAGACGTTGTTGCCATTGTTGGAAACATACCTTGAACTGTGTTTATGGAATACTCTTGAGTTTCTTTGTTACCTTCGATTTAATCCCCTTCAGCAGTTATGCATTTACTTAGACGCTGTTGCCATTGCTAGAAACATACATGGAACTCTTTTTCTGGAATACTCTTGAGTTCCTAGCAGCTATGCATTTACAGTAGTTAGACGCTGTTGCCATTACTGGAAACATACCTGGAACTCTGTTTCTGGAATACTCTTGAGTTCCTTTGTCACGTTACGCTGGATGTCAGAAATGTCTGAAAATCTTCGTTCTTTCATGCTAGTTTCTATTTTGGGAAAGAGCGAAAAATCACAAGGGACTAAGTCAGGTGGATAGGGTGGATGATCCAATTTTTTAATTGATTTCTTAGCCAGGAAGTCGCGAACACTGAGCGCATCATTGCTTAGGGAATTGCCAGGCCACAGTTGAGCTCTTTTCCTTCGAACAGAATTCCGTAACCCTTTCAACACCTCTAAATAGCATTGTTGGTTGACTGTTTGTCCGTGTTCAATGAATTGATGATCGAGAAAACACACAATCATGGTCTTGACTGCGAGCGGGACATGCGTGCTTTATCGGCTGTTATGCCACTCAAAGACACTCGACTTTTTCATAGCATCCTCACTATGCGCCACGTTCAATAGCTCTGAGGTTTCAGTAGCACTTTTCCCGATCTTCACACAGAGTTTGGTGTTAATGCGCTGCTCTAAATTTGTATCACTCATTTTACCTTAAATTCATACACAGACTTGCAAATGCTCGCTCACGAATGGCTCTACTGGTCTGCTGTTAACGCATGCACTACTAGAAATATGTCCAGGAACGCATAGGGATGTAATTCTGACCGCATCGCCACAAGGACGAAACTACGCGACCGTCCCTGGAATTAAATCGTCACATCTCGTAGTTGTTGAACTCCCCCTACCGGACATTACTTCAGGGGAATGACCCAAACCAGAGATTCACCGGCTTCACCTCCTGCGCGCAACCGCCATGGCAGCTGAGGCAAAGCTCAATGAGTCTGTTCGTTTGCACGTATCTTGAGGTCTGATGAATCAACACTCTGAATCTCCAACTTTCCTTTCTAGAGTTTTTCCTTCCTAGTTTGATAACCCTGGTGAACATCTAAAGCTATAAACAGTAAAACGAATTTGATTTAGAGCCACTGGTTCCAGGAAAGAGAGAAATCAGCGCTGTGGGATAAGCACACCACCCATCTGTTCGTGGATTTTTAACAGCAACGCAAATCCGAACTATTAGATACAGGTCCACTCCTCTGTTGTAGTTCGGTTTTTTGTTTTTGTTTTTTGTTTGTTTGTTTGCTTGTTTGTTTGTTTGCTTGTTTGTTTCGGAGTTTAACGACCACCATGAGCAACTTTAAGGGGTATACATACTTGTCCCTGATTTAGAGTCGTTAGTACCAGGAAAAGGAGAGAGCCAGCACTGTGAGGCAAACACACCACTCATAATTCATTCAGGAGTCGAACCCGGACCCTACTCGGACGAGAATCTACTCCTCTGACCACTCGTTCATCGAGGCTCCTTACTCACCAGTTTTGCGCTGTGGTTTGAAACTTCTTTGTTTTCTGTGTGATCGTCTCTTTGGTAGGTTATGGATTTTTTCCTTATCCCTTTGATCAGTCAGTCAATCAATCAAAAGCTCTGCCATATCAATTTTGCAATTGCATATTTTGCATTCCTAGTGTTTCCTAAGTACACTCTTTTTCTCTCTCACCTGAATTGTATCTTGATACGATAAGTAGAGGAAGCAGATAACTTTACTCTTGCATGCTTCTCATTTCGCTATTTGAGTTTCAGATTCTTACCTAAAATATTGTACTTGGGTGGGTAATTCAGTAAGTAATGTCCATGAGAAATACACTGCGCGACATAGAAAATAACACACCAGGAATTATTTGTAGGTGTGCCATAAAAATTAGTGGATATGTTTCAACAGTTGGGTTATGTGAATGATTGCGGTTGAGAACTAATCACGTGATGGGAGATGGTGATTAAAAGGTAAAGAAAGTTTCATCATAGAGCTACGTGCAGCTGATTGGTCCTTGCGTCGCATCACGGCGGCAATGTATTGGGTTGCAGCAACTGTCAGCCAAATGCAGCGACAGTGGTTGGAGGAAGGTAACTAGCGTCGCCCTAGTGGGACCGATGCTCGTGGGCACTTCACGGCAAGCCGTAGCAGCTCCGCAATCCACAGCGGACGACATTCCAGCACCTGTACACCCAGTTATGGACATTCCCGTATCGACAGCCTGTTAATCTCAGATTGACAGAGGCAGGTTCGCACCCTTGCCAGCCGTTGTGACAACTGCCACTGATCTCAGCTCATCAAAGCACAAGGTCGCAATGGTGACGTACCAGACATGCGTGGCGGGAAGAATGGAACTATGCCTTATTTAGTGATGAATCTCGCTTCTGTCTTGGCACTCATCAAAGCACAAGGTTGAAGCGGTGCCGTACCAGACATGCGTAACGGTAAGAATGGAACCCTGTCTTATTCAGCAACGAGTCACGCTTCTGTCTCGACGTTCATCGAAACGCACGGTGGCAGCGGGGCCATACCAAACATTCGTAGCGGAAAGAATGGAACCCTGTCTTATCCAGCGACGAGTCTCGCTTCTGTCTCAACGCTTATCAAAGCACAAGGTTGCAGTGGTACCGAACCAGACATGCGTGGCGGGAAGAATGGAACCCTGTCTTATTCAGCAACGAGTCTCGCTTCTATCTCGACGTTCATCGAAGCGCACAGTGGCAGCGGTGCCATACCAAACATGCGTGGCGGGAAGAATGGACTCTGTCTTATCCAGCGACGAGTCTCACTTCTGTCTCGACGCTTATCAAAGCACAAGGTTGCAGTTGTACCGTACCAGACATGCGTGGCGGGAGGAATGGAACTATGTCTTATTTAGCGATGAATCTCGCTTCTATCTTGGCACTCATCAAAGCACAAGGTTGAAGTGGGGCCGTACCAGACATGTGTAACCGTAAGAATGGAACCCTGTCTTATTCAGCAACGAGTCTCGCTTCTGTCTTGACGTTCATCGAAGCGTACGGTGGCAGTGGTGCCATACCACACATGCGTGGCGGGAAGAATGGACCCTGTCTTATTCAGTGACGAGTCTCGCTTCTGTCTCGACGCTTATCAAAGCACAAGGTTGCAGTGGTACCGTACCAGACGCATGCGTGGCGGGAAGAATCAAACCCTGGCTTATTCAGCGACGAGTCTTGCTTCTGTTTCGGTGCTGACAATCGCAGATCGAGAGTCTGAGATAACATGGTCACCGGGATGATCTTGCCTCGATCCGTGAGTGTCATACGGCTTGTCAGATTAGTTTCATGGTTTGGTGCAATATCGCTTTCAACAGCCGTTCGCCTCTCGTAAGTATAATCAGTACCATGATATAGCAGGATGATACCATGATGAAATGCTGCAGACCGTTTTATTTCCGGATCTACGTGGTATCCCTGATGCCCAGTTTCAACAAGGTAAGTCCCGCCCGCAAGCTGCCAACACCAGCAGGCAGTGCCTACAAAGGGTCCAAGTGCTGCCCTATTGTCAGGGCGATTCCCAGAGTTCTACCCTATAGAAAACGTGCGGAACGCCATTGACAGACAACATTGCACCTGCGCACGACCGCCTAGCAATGTCGATGAATTGTGGACACTGGTGAAAGACGCATGGTTCAGCAATACCTCAGGACACCATGCGGGAATTTTTCACTCTATGACACGCTGTGTTGCCGAATGTATATAGCCCAGTAGAGGCGTAACTTGGGAAGGGCAGGCAGGGCTTCTGCCCCGGGCGCAGCTCAAGAGATGGCGCAAAAATTACTTCGTACAATCGGATTAAAATCGGAATTGAAATTTTTGCACCAGTTTCTGATACAGAATGTACCTATAATTTCCTCCGCCAGTTGCAGTAGGTAGCTTGGCGGATGAAGTTCGCATTTTTTCCTCAAAATGTGTAGGGGATGTAAGTTGCGCACAATCAGAAATGACGAAGCGGTTATTCGTACATTACAAAGATGGAATTTATCTTTTTGAAGACACTCTCCAGGCAATTCGATCATTAGTGTCACTTCTATAAGCTGCATTCGGTTTGTTTAACGTGGTACCAGAAGTCGGAACTCCGGAGCAGCTGAGAATCTCACCGCTCTCTTCACACTTTGTATTTTACAGCCCTAAATGGAATTCCGCGTGCAGTTCAGCTTCACCACTCAGAACATCCTTGATGTAATTAAGGGTAAATGCACAATAGACCTTAGGTCGCGGTTCTGGGTCATTGTACCCCCCCCCCCTTCCCATTGTTACACGTAAGGGTAATAGAAATGCACGATACCCTTTAGCTGAATGATGTCCTCATTTCCTAATTTTTTCCAACGCAATTAATAAAGGTAAAATGCCCTTTCCCGTTTGGGATAAGAAATGTCATATAGTTCCCTAATACCTTATCTGCACTATCATATCCTAATAAAAATGTTTAAACGTTAGTTTGTTAAACTACAGTTGAAATGGCGATAACTTCGCAAAGGTCTTCTGGTCCGCCGAAAAATTAGCCCGTTTTTAAAATCCACTGCACAACCGTTAGTGATTATTAGTTATCATTTAACTACAAGCGAGTATGATAAAAAAAGGGTATAAAATTCAGTGTGAAGAGAAATGTCAGTAGCAAGTCCCGGCGGCTAATGTTAGTTCTTTTGAAAAACTAATTGCACACGCGTGTGGGTACTAAATAGTGCAGCTTTGTCCGTAACCAACAGACAAGACCAATTTTACTATCCTAAAAACTCATGCAGGAAGCAGGAGTTTAGGCGATAAAGCTATCTTGTCTTAAAGACTTGGGGGAGGGGTGCTATATTTTGTGGTTTGCCCAGGGCGCAGAAATGCTTAGTTACGTCTCTGTAGCCCAGCATGGCGGTCAAACGACGTACTGAGTCAGGTCACATTATACTGCCTCCTCTCACTCATCGCATTCATGTAATCACTCAGAAATTAAATGGCTTCTTTCCCATCTACTTGTCTACATGTGTTCTTGTCAAACTTACTCGCCTGCATGAACATGGTCGTTTTCACACAGGATTTTAAGGCTTTTCAAACGGACTGCCCTCCTCGATGTAGAAAATGCCACACCATGAGGGAATGAACGAAATGAAACGAAACTTACCATACATGTAGTAAGTTTCGTTTAATTTCGTGCATTCCTTCATGGTGCGGGATTTTCTACGTCAAGTGTAGCCCGTTCGAAAAGCCTTAAAATCCTGTAAATAGACAAAGTCATCGCTCTTTCCACGTTTTTCTTTAATTAACACCCAGCAGCCGAAAAATCGTTATCCGGACACCGCTGGGATTCAACCACAGATCTCTCGATAACTATCGAGTGCGTTCGTCTTACGCTACGGTGCCAACAATCCACGGCGCTACGTGTGTTTATCTGTCAGCATCTAACTATGACTAATTAATAGCAAGGAGCAATACACCAACTGTACTTAAAATAAAAAATTTAAATCTGACTATGACTTTTTCTAATTACATCGTCTCCACGTATTTGGAAGATTTTCACTTAAAATCCTCTGTGAAGATTACCATGTTCACGCAGGCGAGTCAGTTGGTTAATTATCTGATTCGATCATGTTTCATAACAGGAACAGATTGCTGTACCACTACAGAAGTTGTAGGTATGCGAAAAAGCCGATACCCATTAGATATCATAAAATCCATTTGTTTCCCCTTTCTAGAAAAGTATATGCTTTCCGCGCTGTGTCTTAGTGGTCAGAACTATATTTCACTGTAAGCAATAAGTGGCGTGAATTCACGGAAAATTTCTGAAGGTAACGTGCAGCAAAGTTGCTGGTAATTGTCCATTTCTTAACGAAATTTCCGTTTCTTCTAACTTCAGCATCTGGGTATTCTTTGCGCCTGCGCTTTCCTGCTCACGTAGCGTTTGCGTTCGTTAGCGCTGAATTTCGTTGTTTACATTCTCTGTCGATTACAAAAAATTCCTGAAAATGATAAAGATTCCTCCACTGCGAGATGTTTCAACAGGCTACATGAAGTTTACATCTGTAACTTTAATTAAAAACATCAAATCAAAATCTCTAAATCATTTATTCAAGTACTGGAAGCCGTAAAACACGGAAATCATGAAGTTTTATGATTTGCTCCAATCTGTGTTTTTGGTGGCATTTAACATTTGTGAAAAAAAACATCTATTTTATAAACTCTACAAATTCTTCGGAATAAGTACTCCAATAGCCTATCAGCTATGTCTGCTTTTCTAAGGTCACCTGAATAAAGTACACGTTTCACAGCACGCCAATTAGATTCAATATTTTGTGTATGTGCACCTGATTTTAGATCCACAAAATGTTCCGAATAGTTAACATTCTGATATACGTAACCGTCATCCGACAAACTGGCATATGCCTTCCACTGATGTGTGATAATAGTTGTTCCTTTGGGCAAATTTTTTTTTTAATTATAGGAATTAACTCCTTCGCCGAGCATTTATCGGGCAAACACAGGCACTATTGGAAAGAACACCCAAGTATTTTGATAGAATATTCATAGTCAGTAATTCTGTTTAATTCATAAACATCCGTTTCGTTTTTGTTTTTGTTTTCTGTATATTTACTGAAATTTCTCAAAGTTTTCGATTCAGTCCCTTTCATTCCTGCCTTTCTAAGTTAATGAAACGAGTCCCTATTGGGATTTGAACCAGCGACTTTCTGAACAGTAAGCACGTGCCTCACCGCTAAGCCAGAAAATCACGTGAACACCACTCACGAATAAGGTAGAACTATAATCACGTGATAATTAAATGTTTTTTTTTTTATTAATGCAGGTGAATTAGTCATTTTATTTTCTGTTATTTTTCCTAAAGGAGGAGTTATTACAAATTATATTTTTTTTCATCATGATTTTTCGAAGCAACAAAATGCTTCGGAACTTCATATCTTTTTAAAATTGGCAATTACTTTCAAATTTCTTTAAGAAAATGTGACATTTACTGCTTTATAGTATTATTTCATAAAATTCCAAAATATGAAATTTACTCTTGATAGCTATACTATCTTTTGCCTTAAGGAGTTCACAGGCTGATACATAGACATCATATACAATCAATTTAATAGCTCACCAAACCTCAAATATTTCCGCGAATTGATCTCACTACCGCAAATTTTTGTTCATATTAATACAGAAAAAGCGAGAACAGAATTTGTCCGTTAATATACGAAAGGAATTGCGTAGGGGTTCTGAAAAATTCAGAATTTTCCGTTAACACGTCTTAAAAACGGCAATTTACCGTTGTTATACGAAAGGAATTGCGGAAAGGTTTCTGAACATTCAGAATTTTCCTGGTGTACAAAAAAATTCGTAAAATTCAGATTTCCCACCCTCATTTCACGGAAAAGGTTATATCAGAAGTATGCTTCTTTAAGGTATTTCCACCTAAAATCTCTGCCTTATGTTTCCAATGGTAAAACTTCTTTACATATTTTCTTCGCAAGTGATGAATTCCCAAGAATGAAAATTTACACATCAACAAAACTAACTTTAAGTTATAGCATGGGATACTTAATACTTGCTAAAAAGTAACCATAATTATATTAAAAATCAGTAATTTTTCTTTGAGTACTGTTCAGACCTGTTAATAGATGGCGCGGCCTGTACATTGATGACGTCAGTGGACAAAAAAATGTTGGATTGATTAATTATGGTTATGTTTTAGCAAGTATTAAGTATCCCATGATATAACTTAAAATTAGTGTTATCAATGTGCAAATTTTCATCCTTGGGAATACATTAACTGCGAAAAAAATATGTAAAGAAGTTTTACTATTGGAAACATAAGGCAGAAATTTTAGATGGAACCACCTTAACTTACGAAGGGAATCAGAGAAAATGTCTCGTGAATTTCCGAAATTTTTTTACATCGTTTGCGGAACGTAGAAACTTGCTTCTTCGTGATTTCGGTCTTTTTTTCTGGAAGCCAAGGATTTAGAGACGAGCGACAGCGATCCTCAACTTCCAAAGGGGCGTTTATCGGATCCATAAACAGCGACTTGTCCTCCCAGTAAAAGAAGAATTACTTCTATTAATCATTTGATCATCGTAATTTTTCGGCTAGAAGTAAACGAAGCTAGATACAAAACCAGTGTAAAATATACCCGTTTTCTTTTGGTTTAATCGCCATTTTCTCTCACCCAGTTGTACTCTCACCTCGAGACCAATGTTTTGGGATCAAGGAACATGTCCAACTCAACACCTGTTCAAAAGGATGTTTACTTCTTCTCCGAAACTGTCCTGTGCGTTGAGTTCTGTTGCCACATGAAGTATCATTACTCACTCATTTTCAACAGAACAATGTTACTCTTCGTATGGCAGCACAATTTTCTAAACCTTGTTTTTGGCCAAAGACAAATGAATGGTTAGGGGCAGGCTTCTGACTACTGCTTCTGGGTATGGGTCAAAACCCGAAGCGAGACATGGATGTGTTTATCCGGCGATATCTAACTCATTTCCCTGAAGATGCTAACTCTAACTTAGAGATTTCTTATTTTTTGTTTCAGAGTTTAAATAACACTATGAGCAATTCGGAGGGTTATGAGCAATCGCCCGTCCCTAATCTGGGGTTGCTGGTTCCAAGAAAGGGAGACTGCTAGCGGCATTGGACAAATACACCACACTTGCTTCATTTCGGACTCGAACCCAGGCTCATCTTAAGCCAGCGACTCAGACCACTCAGCCACTGTTAGAGATAAACGATTCCTATAGTATTCAATACCTACAGAAATCATTACCCTTTCGTCCACAAAGACTTTGTGATTTGATAGCATTTTACTCTCCTCTTCAAATTAAACTTTTTAACTAATTAATTTCTTCACTGTAATTTTAGCTGACTCTCATTTGGTTTATTTTTTAAAAATGGCAATGCTGTAATGATACATAATCGTGCTGGTAACGGGATTATTTCACAAATAACTTTCAAGTTTATTTACCAAGATATGTTGATTCAGTGAGTCGATCTGCTCGAATCTGAATTATACGCACACACATAGGTACGTATAGATGCTCCTATTTACTACATTTAAAAAAAATGGGAACGTAAATGCACTAAATCAGTTGTGCGTCTCACAGATACCGTTGCTCAATTTGATTAAAAAAGTGAAGGGATCATTGTTTTTTCATTAATTCAATAGATATATGAAAGCGCTGGTGGTCAGCATGTCTTTTTTTAATTTCACTCAAAATCTTAGAGGAAATCCCACTTTTAAAGAAATTTATATCAAAACTTTGGAAGCCATATTCTTCAATTTAATAGTTTTACTTCTGCTCCGTCGTCAAATAGGTTATTCGGAAATTAGCTTGCGCCCAGCGCTTTCTATCTCGGGGAATTCATATACTGAATGTCAGTTTATTAGATGCACCTGCATTTGTCAGTTTATTAGATGCACCTGCATTTATCAGTTTATTAGATGCACCTGCACTTGTCAGTTTATTAGATGCACCTGCACTTGTCAGTTTATTAGATGCACCTGCACTTATCAGTTTATTAGACGCACCTGCACTTGTCAGTTTATTAGACGCACCTGCACTTGTCAGTTTAGTAGACGCACCTGCACTTGTCAGTTTATTAGATGCACCTGCACTTGTCAGTTTATTAGATGCACTTGCACTTGTCAGTTTATTAGACGCACCTGCACTTATCAGTTTATTAGACGCACCTGCACTTGTCAGTTTATTAGATGCACCTGCACTTTTCAGTTTATTAGATGCACTTGCACTTGTCAGTTTATCAGACGCGCCTGCACTTGTCAGTTTATTAGATGCACCTGCACTTGTCAGTTTATAAGACGCACCTGCACTTGTCAGTTTATTAGATGCACCTGCACTTGTCAGTTTATTAGATGCACCTGCACTTATCAGTTTATTAGACGCACCTGCACTTGTCAGTTTATTAGATGCACCTGCACTTGTCCGTTTATTAGATGCACTTGCACTTGTCAGTTTATTAGACGCACCTGCACTTATCAGTTTATTAGACGCACCTGCACTTGTCAGTTTATTAGATGCACCTGCACTTGTCAGTTTATTAGATGCACTTGCACTTGTCAGTTTATTAGACGCACCTGCACTTGTCAGTTTATCAGACGCACCTGCACTTGTCAGTTTATCAGACGCACCTGCACTTGTCAGTTTATCAGACGCACCTGCACTTATCAGTTTATTAGACGCACCTGCACTTGTCAGTTTATTAGATGCACCCGCACTTGTCAGTTTATTAGATGCACTTGCACTTGTCAGTTTATCAGACGCACCTGCACTTGTCAGTTTATTAGATGCACCTGCACTTATCAGTTTATTAGATGCACTTGCACTTGTCAGTTTATTAGACGCACCTGCACTTATCAGTTTATTAGATGCACCTGCACTTGTCAGTTTATTAGACGCACCTGCACTTATCAGTTTATTAGACGCACCTGCACTTATCAGTTTATTAGATGCACCTGCACTTGTCAGTTTAGTAGACGCACCTGCACTTGTCAGTTTATTAGATGCACCTGCACTTGTCAGTTTATTAGATGCACCTGCACTTATCAGTTTATTAGACGCACATGCACTTGTCAGTTTAGTAGACGCACCTGCACTTGTCAGTTTATTAGACGCACCTGCACTTGTCAGTTTAGTAGACGCACCTGCACTTGTCAGTTTATTAGATGCACCTGCACTTGTCAGTTTATTAGACGCACCTGCACTTGTCAGTTTATCAGACGCACCTGCACTTGTCAGTTTATTAGATGCACCTGCACTTGTCAGTTTATCAGACGCACCTGCACTTGTCAGTTTATCAGACGCACCTGCACTTGTCAGTTTATTAGATGCACCTGCACTTGTCAGTTTATCAGACGCACCTGCACTTGTCAGTTTATCAGACGCACCTGCACTTGTCAGTTTATCAGACGCACCTGCACTTGTCAGTTTATCAGACGCACCTGCACCTGTCAGTTTTTCAGATGCACCTGCACTTGTCAGTTTATCAGACGCACCTGCACTTGTCAGTTTATCAGATGCACCTGCACTTGTCACGAGTAGCTCACTCAAACATGTAAAACGTAACCTGAGCGCTGAGTGTTTTTGAATCAGGCAGACCAAATCGTTGAGCACCAGCTAGCATTCGACTGAGTGTCAGAATGGGCAAAACAAGTGATCTGAGAGATTTCGAATGTGACATGATTGTTGGCACCGGGTATTTCGGTTCGAGCGTCTCCCTAATGACTGCCCTTCTGGATATTCACACGCAACCGTACCTTGAAAAATGCGACAAGCAAAAAATACAGTCAGTAATCGGCGTTACTGTGAAATGAAACAGATCATGGATCAGAAGGAGACTGGCGACAAGGTCTGATACGTGGGGAAATGTTCCTCTGCACACCAACGTTGAATTATGCAGTGATTGGCTGGATTTGCTCTTGGCGACGCCAAGTATAAAAATCGTGCATCAGGGGAAAATGTAAACAAGGGCCGCGGATAGCCTAGTGGTCAACGCTCGTGACTGCCACTGAGGAACCTCAGCTTCGATTCCAGGCAGGTACTAACGCTCGAACCACTAAATATCCCCAGTGCGTTGGATGGGCACGTTAAGTCGTCGGACTCCGGGTACTGGCCCCCTGGTAATAAATAAGGGCGTCTTCCTCCCCCTTTTTATCTCGCTTCCGTGTCACTTTCCTATCTGGCACCCTAACCCAAATCTCCTAGCTTCTTATTTCTAAGGGTTGTTTAAGACCTGGGTCAGATACTCCCTTCCTAAAATCCTCTACATTTGATCTGATATGTGAACAATATACTTTACAGGGGCGTATTTAGAGGGGGCCGGGAACTCAGGAAAGTTCAGCCCCCCTCCCAAAAGTGTTTTTTTTTTTAAGTTTTTGCTTTAAATTCGAAAAAAAAATGTCTTAATTTAAGGTGGATATATAGTGATTTTGCTCCCTATACTTCGAACGGAAGAAAAATCGAGCCTATTTCCTTAGCGAAGAAAGATTTCCCGTACATCAAAATTAGCCCACTAATTAAAAAAACCTCCTTAGATTGTGCAATCTGTGTTTTTTGCAAAACAGTTTCCTGAACTATATTAAAAATTTATAACTTTACTTCGTTGTAGTGATAAGGAAGATTGGCGCCACCTGGACGCAAGTATCATAACTACATCAAAGTAAATTTATCGATTTTTAATATACACTCACGGACAATGAAATTTTCGCACCAAGAAGAAAGCATCAGATTGAACTGAAATTTTATGGACGTAATGATACTGATGAATGATACACATGATGGCAAAAACAGAGCTGCAGGACAACTACAAAGGCATCTGTGGCGCGCAGTCCGATCATCTTCGATAGCGCGTCGCACCGCCTCGTGCGGCGATACATGCGCAATACGGTCCGGCATGGAGGCGAACAGTCGCCTGATGTCCTGCGACAGACTGGCCCACACGTCTTGGACGGTGTGCTCCCAATCCCGGATAGTGCGGTACGGTGGCAGCTGGCGTTTCGACCGGTCCCACACATGCTCGATAGGGGACATGTCCGGGGAACGGGCAGGCCATGGAAGTGTCTGGACATGACGTAGACAATCCTGGGCAACCCGAGCCGTCTGCACGCGGGCATTATCCTGCTGGTATAGCGCACCTGGAATCCCGGCCAGGAATGGGAGCACATGGGGCCGTAGGATCTCCTCCACATACCGCTAGCCCGTCAATGATCCACGTACCACTACTAGAGCTGATCGGCTATCGTAGACTATGGCTACCCAGACCAAAATGCCTGCAGTGGGGGAGGTGTGGTGCTTGATAGCGAGGTTGGAATTGTGCCGTTGATCCGGGGACTTCCACACCCGGACACGATGATCATTGGTCCCCAAAACGAAGCGGCACTCATCGCTAAACACCACACGAGGCCAGTCTTCGTCGTTCCACTTCGCTTTGAACTGGCACCGCTGCACACGGAGCCGGCGATGTTTCGGTGTTAATGGCAGCACACGTAAGGGGCGCTGGAATCGCAGATTAGCTTCTGCTAGGCGTTGGGAAATGGTTCGTAGGTACGCAGAAGCCACTACATCTGCCTGTAGAGTGGACTGGGTCCCCGTGAGATCCGTTCGCTCCTAGCGCACGATCCGTCGATCCTCTCTACCAGTGTTCCTCCTGGTCCGTCCGGAGCCGCCCCACCATGTGGTAGTGCCGTCACGAGTTCACTGCTCTCAACACAGTTGGACGGTATGGTCAGAACGATCTACGTGGTGGGCTATAGGGCGCGTCTATCCCCCTGCGGTTTTCAGCCCGATGATCCGGCTTCTCTCAAAGTCCATAAGTTGCGTAAATCGACGTCTCTGGCGTCTACCCGGCATTCCTTTAACTCTGTACTCTTGCTTGCGTCGGTCGGTGCTTTTCGCTTTCATGGGGCATGGACTCCACACCGGTTAATAAGGCTGTCGGTACGTGCTTGCAGGGCTACAACAAAGTGTGCGGTCATGCGCACTCGCACCAAACGTGAATAATTTTGATACCGGCACGCACTCCAGCTATTTGCAATGTTTCGCGGTTGTAGCATGTTTTCTTCTAGGTCTGCAAATTTCATTGCCCGTGATTGTAGTTCAGGAAATCTTTTGCAAAAAAACACCGATTGTACAACCTAAATTAGGATGTTTTTATTTATCAGAGGGCCAATTTTGATGTACGGGAAATCTTTTTTTCTAAGGAAATAGGGTCGAAATGTTTTCCGTTGGAGGTACAGGAAGCAAAACCACTAGACGTTCAGATTAATAAAAATGCATCAACTTACATTAGAAAAAAATTCTTTAAATTTTTTTCTTCTATTTTTCATTAACTTTCATTTTGTTCTGGTGGATTTCAAAAATTTCTATTTGACGTTGCCCCCCCCTCCCCAGAAAAACCATTCTACACTGCTGACCACCCAAAATGCGACACCAAGAAGGAAGCATCCGATTGGCCTGAAATTCGCAGCATGCGTCGCCCGCGAGAGGACATGCAAACGATTAGCATTCCAGGGCATATGGAAATCATGTGCGCCCGGCACGCCACCGAGAACCACTATAAGAAGGGTGCACAGAAGGCGGGGTGTAAGTAGTGGAAGTGTGTTGTGCTGCCGGACCTATGCGTGAGAAGCTTCCTGAAGCCTCGTCGCAGAATACGGTAGTCATTCCAGCACGTTTCGGAGTTCGACAGAGGACGAATAGTGGCTTATCGTGACAGCGGTTTATCGTATACCGAGACATCGGCACCAGTGTGGGACGACATCCAGCCACAGTGAGACGAGTATGGATTCGGTGGGTGCACGAGGGACGGACGAACCGACGTGAACGATTGCCGCAGCCGCGGCACACCACCGATCGAGAGAACAGGCATGTTGTGCGGCGGGCATTGACGGCTCGCACCGCCACATCACGAACGTTAGCGCAGGAATTAGGGTGTGTTGCGCAACAACCTGTGTCAGCACGTACCGTTCGACGTCGTCTGCAGGAGCGGGGACTTGTTGCACGGTGCCCATTGCTCCGATTACCATTGACGTTACACCACCGGCGAGTGCGGCGGCAGTGGGCCGTTGAACGCCGCACCTGGACTACGGAATGGCACGGCATTGTCTTCTCCGACGAATCCTGCTTCTGCCTGAAACACCACGATGGTCGGATCCGTGATCCGTGTGTGGCAGTACCGCGGCGAGTGACTGTATGACGCCTGCATTATGCATCGCCATACCGGTCCGTCGCGTGGCGTTATGGTTTCGGGTGCAATTGGATATGACACCCGCACCCCTCTGCTGAGCATCGCCGGTACGCTTAACAGCCACGACTACATCTCCGACATTTTGGAGCCTGTAGTCCTCCCTTATCTGCAGGACCTGCCAGCGGCCACGTTTCAACAGGACAATGCGCGCCCGCACGTGGCACGCATCGTGCAACAATTCTTCACGGCCCGTCAGGTGTCACTGCTGCCGTGGCCCGCCTGTTCTCCCGATATGTCGCCCATCGAACACGTCTGGTAGCTGATCGGCAACCGAGTGGCCCGGCAAGCACCACCCGCGGCTACGCCTGATGAGCTGTGGCAACGTGTGGAAGCCGGTTGGACCGACATACCCCAAGCCCACATCCAAAGCCTCTTTCGTTCGATGCCGCGGCGTGTAGCGGCCGTTATTGCCAGCCACGGGGGCCACACGAACTATTGATGTCTGCGTGTTCCGCAAGTCTCACGGGCCTGTAAGCTCAATCGTTTCACCTTTGTATCTGTTGTTATGTGTCCAGTTAATCTGGCTTTGCTATCTCGTGTCCTTCTTGGTGCTGCATTTTGGGTGGTCAGCAGTGTATATACGTCCCTGGTGCTTTATGCGTAGCACTACACGATATGAAAACATAATTTTCCCATTAAACTACTAGAAACCACCAGCTACTGTGTCAGAAAACCGACGAACTGACAGACTGACAAAAAAATGACATAAGAGAGTCACTTTTTTTAGTTAACATACATGGCAAATGGCAAACGAATGAGATTATGCTTTTTTTGCATTTATTCAAAAGCGCCGCAGCCTTTTCATGCTTCCCACTGATGTGAATTCCGGAAATACACTTCCTAACTTTCTTGCACATTTATGAGCCAAATTTTAAGACAAGTCCTCGCCAGAAAAGTTGCCGATGCAATCACTTCCGTTCTTAAAACGTACGTCATATCACTTTTTTTTTTTTTTTTTTCGTTATTTCTTGAGTTCGGAAACTTTCTCTACACCTACAGCACAGCATTGCAGCTGTCTTACTAATACGTCAGTAAGTATTGCAGCTAACGTAGAAACTTCTAGCACATTACGTAAAAAGTACTAGTAAACCTTTACGGATATTCTTCACCCTTCCAAATTAGGAAAAATCACTATAAACTATTTCCTGGAATTTAGACTCATATCTTTCGATTTTTTACGCAGTATGGTCTACGATTTTCGCTCGTTAGAGGATTTCAATTGCCTCGTTTTGGCTGAAATTCCGAGCACTATGTGATTTATTTTTTTATTATGTATAATAAACGGTAAATCTAAATTTTTTACTCAGCACTTTAGTATAAAACCTGACGTACGAATTCGGTTTGAATCAAATTCCAGTAGCGATATTTTTTAGAACTAAACTGTCATTTTTTTGTGTGTGTGTGTTACTTTTAAGTTGTTAAATTCTACATTTCAAATTTCATCGATTTGTTTGAAAGGTAATAAAAATAGCAATCATTCAACCGATTTTCTAAAAAATCTTTCTAACGTAGAACGATTTTGTAAAAATGCGATCAGTTGAAGCTGAATTTTAGTAGCTTACTTCCAAATTCATGAGGTACTTTACATTTACTTGTGAGTATTTACTATACGGTTTTTTTTTTTTTTTTTTTTCCCGTATTTCGTTTTTTTTTTTTTTGGTTTTTTTTTTAGGTTGATGTACAGAACAGGAGGAGATTTGGCCATAACTCACCACGCTGTCCAAGCGGGTTGGTGAGTGGTGCAGAGACGTGGACCTTAACTAAAAGAGACTTACAGAGACTGCAGACAACTCAAAGAAGCATGGAGCGGTGCATGTTTGGTGTAACAAGGAGAGATAAGAAGAGAAACTCGTGGATCAGAAAAATGACAGGAGTGGAAGACATCATTATCAGAGTAAAATCCCTGAAATGGCAATGGGCTGGACATATTGCCAGAAGGACAGACCATCGATGGACAGCTGAAATTTTAAACTGAATTCCAAGGGACAGGAAAAGACCCAGAAGAAGACCACATGGGAGGTGGGTGGATGAAATTCGAAAGTATGCGGGAGTAACACGGATGAAACTGGCACAAGACAGACCATTGTGGAAGAAACTTTGGGAGACCTTCGTCCAGAAGTGGATTGATAATGGCTGACAATGATGATGATGATGATCGAACACAGTTTAAGTAGATGTTCAGAACATTCGGCTAATGCACAGAACTTTCTTCCCTTACATTCGGCTGATACACAGAATTTTCTATCAAGAGAAGACGTACCAAGATCAGTCATAAGTTCGTAATGTTTTAGAGTACAATGTTGAGTCCGGTACCACGCATTGACCACATATGGCTATTTGGCAAAATACAGTCCATCAGGGTCTATGGTCCTTCGCCAACGTTCAGCCAAAGATGCAATACCGTTGCGATACCAGGCGGCTGGCTTGGATGCAAAAAGCTCAGTGATGCCGTCTTTTACAGTCTTCAAGGAATGGAACTGTCTGCTGGCCAAGAAGTGTGCCATGGAACGAAACAGGTGAAAATTCGAGGGGGAAAGATCAGGGCTATAGGATGGGTGTGGTAGGACTTCGACGCCATCTTAATCCTGAATTTTCTAGCGGGCAATCTGTGGCCTATGACATGGGGCGTTGTCGAAATGCAGGAGGACCTTCTTTCGGTTCACCATTGCGGGGTAGCGCTGGTGTAGAACGTCATATACGTGTTGCAGCTGGTAGGCATACGGGTTTCCCATCGACGGTCCGACAATGTGGCACAAGCTCCCAGTGGATAGAGCCCTCCAAATTCCACCATCATCGTCTTCACTTCAAAACGCCCTCTTTGAACCACTGCTTGAGCCTCATCCCTTAGCGCAGCCATTGGTTTCCAGTATCAGGAGACGTAGGAAGACCCATTTGTCATCATATATTACGATTCCCAGCCAAAACCGGTCATCACGTGGATTTTGCAGCAATTCTCGACACAGAGTGACACGCTCCTCAGCTTGCTTTGGGCTCAACTAATAGGGAATTATTCGCGGACGTCTGAAGTGAAAATCTGAAAATCAAGGTGGTGTAGTTGACGAACGATGGTGGTTTGTGATGCATGGACCTCTTCTGCTATTCGTCGGGTGCTGTTTCCTAGGTGCTGTTCAACAGCTAAATGCAGGGCTTCGGTTTTGGTGATTACTGGTCTCCCATACCTCGATTTGTCAACAAGCTCCATGTCTCCGGACGGGAAGCGTTGGAATCATTTTCTTGCTGTTGCCGTGTGCACAGTACCCTCACCGTCTATCTGACAAATTTCCTTCGCGGCAGCTATCGCGTTCAATCCCCTTTTTTCCAATAATGGCGCAGGAGCACACGAACAGCAAGTTTCTCCTCCGACATTCTCGTCTCGTATGAGAGGCACATACGTGTTGGGCCCGGCGCATGCCTACCTGTTTCAGCAGCGGATAACGTCACCCAATTAGGCGTGGGACACATTCCACCTTACTGCGAATGTTCCACCTGTTCGGCGGAGCTTTTTCATCTGTACCGCGAAACGCTACGAACTTATGATTCACCCTACGAACTTATCATCGCCACCTTTGAGGCATACAGTGAAATCTGTCGAAGACCACATATTTGAGAAACGAATTTCTCCGAAGAAATAATTCTTCATTTTTACATGATAGGCATCAATTCTTGCTTTATGCCTCTGCACACATTCACAATCAGCTCATATGGGAGGCAAAAAGGAAACCGTTAGGAAGGATTGAGTTGCTTATGTTCATTTGCTTGGGATTTCCTTGTCCTGGGTAGTGTAACGACTAGCATGCTCGGCCGGAAATCAGGAGGTATTGGTTCGGTTCCTACTCCAGGACAGCGAAAATTTTCTGAATGAAGTAAATACATGGAATAAAATGAAAATATGCCAATTATCAGTGGAATATTCCTCTAACCATGATTTGGTGATTGGGGATGTATGCGGAGGCATAAAACCAGCATTGCTGTCTAAGACGGAATCGCATGGGGTTGAAAAATAATTCTATCTTGAACAGATTCCTTTGAAGTGTAGTGTGAACTAGACAGATAAGCCTGAAAATGCAAATTTTAGATCTTTTGCAGGGGAATTCTCTAAGAAGTATTAATCAACTTTTTAATTACATATATGCATTTTATATTCTAAAGTAATGCACTTGGAAACCTAAGATAAATTAACAAAAAACTATTGCTGTGAAAGAACAATCTTCTCTGTTTAATCATTTCTGTATAAGCAATTGAAAAATGCAAATCGCCACCTTTGAGGCATCAGAGTTTCGATTTATAGTTTTGTAGAGCGTTTTACTTAAAAATATATATAAATCCGTATAAATCCGTATTTACGGATAAATTAGAGCGTAATGTGCGACAAATAACTTTTCGTTAACAAAATAAGTAACATTTCCTTCGCTTCTTTTTATAATGAACAACAAAATGAATTTTCCATAATAGTATACGTCCACATTCTTACGCTACGCACCAGTTACGAATTCCTCCTTTTGGGTTTTTGGAAATGCGAAATAAACTGATAATATTTTGCATTTTTTTTATGTTTGAAATAGAGGGAGATATTACTTACTTATTAAACAGAGTGTCGAATGTACAGAGTCCTTTCGATTTTTTGAAGTTGGTTTTTGCTGCAGTTCAGAATGGAGGTCTGCTAGCATGGCATTTTCGAACAATAACGACTTTTTCAGTAGCACCCTGAAGGTCATTTGCTGTGGAAATCAAATTGTTGTTGTTGTTTTTTCTGCTTAAGAAAATTTTTAAAGCTTTTCACTGTCTAGAGCTTGCGCGTACGAAGTAAAAAAAAATTGATTTTTCTCTACTGTCAAGTTTTCATCATTGCTTGAAATTTCTTCATTTTCAGTAGATGCTACAGTATTTAAATGGACAATGTCATCGCTCTATCCACGTTATTTTATAAACAACGCATAGCAACTGAAAAATTGTATTCCGGCACTGCTGGGATCGAACCCCAGAACTCTCGATAACTAGTCGAGTGCGTTCGAATTTACGCTACAGCGCCAACAATTCTCAGCGCCATGCGTGGTTTATCAGTCAGCATCTGACTACACGAATACGTATTGATGGTCTCAGCAACTGAGATGACGACTGAGATGTCGTCAACTGAGATGACGACTGAGATGTCGTCATCCAGATGACGACATCTCAGTTGCTGAGACCATCAATACGTATTCGTGTAGTCAGATGCTGACTGATAAACCACGCATGGCGCTGAGAATTGTTGGCGCTGTAGCGTAAATTCGAACGCACTCGACTAGTTATCGAGAGTTCTGGGGTTCGATCCCAGCAGTGCCGGAATACAATTTTTCAGTTGCTATGCGTTGTTTATAAAATAACGTGGATAGAGCGATGACATTGTCCATTTACATTATCTCCACGTATTTAATATATATCAGCTACAGTATTTTATGTTCAATCAGTTCATTAATGGGAAAATCATGGCAAGCATTCGTACTAAGCTCATCGTCTGCCTCCGCATTGTCTTGTACCCCGATTTCGTCACAATCAAGAATATAGCTCGCATCATTAATTAGCACATCAACTTCACCATCTGTTAAGTCTGCCGTTTCATTTTCGATGCTTTTTTCTGAAAACCAGAAAACCAAGTTTAAGGAAACACTTCCTAACAGTTTCCTTTTTGCCTCCCCATCGGTGGCTCAGTCGGCTAACGCCTGGCCTCTGACCGTTCGTCCGAATAGGCCCGGGGTCGAGTCCCGGATGGGACATGGGTGGTTGGCTTGCTTGTTCTAACCCCCCCCCCCCCATCCTCCTGGGAACATGTGATTCCAAATTAAACACGGACAACTACTTACAGTTGCTTCATGTGCGTTAAACCCAAAATAAGTTCCCAGAAACTTTTTGGGGGTGTTTTACTGATCCATTGTTTGAGGGATTGAGGTTTGAAGACTATCATGGGCACTCATAGAACTATAAGCAGTCTCCCATATGGGGTCTCTTGTTCCAGGAAAGGAGCAGAGCCAACGCCTTAGAACAAATGCACCACCTAGGCTCATTAGGACCCGACCCTCAACAGTGACGACGCCAGCTGCTCAGAACTGGGTGAACTATTGGAGGGTTAAGCGGGGGGGGGAGCACAAATTTTGAAGTGTTTGGCAGAAATTTTGGCAAGAAATTCCACTCATGTGCATTTTACCCTACGCTGATAATGTTATCCCTAGTAAAAAAGTTTTCAAGTGAATACTGTACTTAGTATTTATCCAACGTACACAGTTGTATCAGAATAATATGATCATCCCTGGAATCACAGTGTACCTTCCCAGACTCGTCACAGAGTGCACGTGACTAGGTCGACCACATGGAGATAGAAGTGGCCGGCCGGGACAGATTAGATATAGTGCGTTACGTGAGCGCAGTGGGCAGAGGTAGTGATTTGACAGACGTTCAAAAAGGAATGATGACGGGCTACCGCGCCTAGGGTGGAAGCATCTCAGAAACACCAGACTTCGTGGGTTGTTCGTGTGGTGCTGTAGTAAGGGTGTACTACAGCACATGGCGAACAGCCCACGAAGTGTCCCTAATATAAAGTGTCCTTCAGGATTGGATGAAAAGTTTTGTTCACAAAAACTTTGTTTTGTTTGTTAGGAACAGACTGTGACCGAACACGATTAGCGACAGGCGCCAAGCAACGTGTCACGTTCTAAAAACACGAGGTTGAGACATCAGATGAATGAGCCCGCGTAAGACAGCAGAACTTCTTAAAGTTGTTGTGAGTCTAATGGAGGATGATAGTCATTAATTTATGACTCCCCGTATGCAGTTACGATGGAATGTTTTTTGTTGTCGAAGTTAAGTTTCAGATTGATCCAAATGCAATCATCATAATCTACAATTATATTAATAAAACTCCATTTAAAACATACGTTCATAAGGTGAGTAATTTTCGAATCTTCTTGTTTACATTCTATTCAAGATTACTGCGTTAACCCTCGTTACCGAAGAATGAAGTTCCTAACATTGTTCACAAAAACTTTTCACCCAATCCTGAAGGACACTTTAGATTACGTTATGCAAAAGGTGAGAGCGTGCATTAACACGTTTTGTGTCATTACCGTTACGATGTTATATTTAAATTGTAACATTTTCTATTCGCAGTCGATGTTTTTCTGAAGATGGGTCCATTGGAACCAGAGATGGAAACCGGTCAACGGGTCGACAATTTCTTGCGGGTCCAACGGGTCGGGTCGAGGTGTTCTTGGTCTGATTTTGACCCGGTTTTATTCCCGTTTTATTTTTGAAAAGAGAAAAATATATTCCAAAGAAAAATGCGCGTTTTGGAATTCTGTAGTCGATACTGGTGCCCACGGAGTGAATAATGATTTTCCATGCAAAAGTATTGTCGTCTCTTTCTTAAAGCAACGAAGATTTCCACCGACCGACGTCAAACACACCGACACCGTATCGTAAAAAGATCCTTCCTTTGCGTTCTTTTACCGTGCGATTGTCCAGGGCAAAGTACAAGCAAACGCCATTCGCCTGCTTCTCAGCTGATTCACTCTCTCCGTGCGAAGTTCACTGTATGACTAAGAGTTACTTTTCACATCGCATCTTTTACATTGAGCATTCAGAGGTTTTCGATTGATGTGCTAACATCCCGTTCCCATGACATGCCATGTAGAAATTAACTCCTTATTTGTTAATATGGATGGATTTAATATTAAAGAGGTTGAGAAAAGCGTCGAGGCCAACAAATAGGTACTTGTTCAAAACCACAAGGGGAAGAATGTATGCTGGAAATTGTTTCATCTCATTAAGGAGCCGGTGAATATTTCTGTATTGTTTGGTCTTGTTTGTTGTTCAAAATGTGGAAAGTGTATAATTACAAAGAAAGATGAAGGTGTAATAAAAGGTTATGGAACCAAAAATCAAACGGACCATATGAAAGTATGCGCACCTCCATCAAAGCGTAGAAAGAGTGAACAATCTAAATACATTTAAAAAAAATACATTTGTGTAATCGCAAATAATGATTCCCATTTGAAATATACTCACGGTCAAGGTCACGGTCATAGTCAGCCATTACTTCTGGATTACGCAAAATAGTGGTACTGAAAATGGCACTAAAATTTAGCGAGTAACCAAATTTTATTATTAAAAAAGGATTTCAGTTATTAAATATCGAGCGGTTACTGGGCTGAATGTATATATTACGTTTATATGTATATATAGATAAATTGAGTTTCGAATTTATAGTTCAAAGTAGATTTGTCCAGATCAGTTACGCGTTCGGATCGGGTCGGGTCCGAAATTTTTGACCCGTTTCCAAATCTGTTGTAAACCTGAAAAATCTTAAAGTTTTATTTACGTCAAATTTGTCATTTGTATTTCTTGACTTGGTGATATTTTATCGCAAATTTAAATCGTGCAAAGACGGTTCCATATTGTGTAATTATACTTTAGCACGATAGAAATAATCTTTTGGAATAAATGATATTTCTGTAGCTATGGCAAATCTGACGCAGAAATTCTAAACATTTCCTTGGAAATATGCTGGTTACGTCAGCTTCAAGGAAATTTAAGCCTTTAACAGCTGCTTTCTATTTTGCTGCATAAAAAGCTGCTTTCTACTTTGGATTTTGAAAGATGACACAGTCTATCCGGGGTGAGAGCGATCCCGTAGCATACTGAACTGAAAGACTACTTGACATTATGTCCTACTTGGAAAAAACTGTACTACAATCGGCAAAATCACATCTACTACACTAACTCATCAATAGCTAAAAATATTAATATCTTTTAGCGAGGAACATACACTCATTGTCATAAAAATCCGCGCACCAAGAAGGAGGTGTTGCATTGAAATGCGATTTTAGTAGTTATAACGAAGAAAATTTCTCCGTCATTTTTATCCACGCCGGGGCTCGAACCCGAGTCCCCTCATTCCGGAATAAGTCACTCTACCAATTGAGCTACGCGGACGTTCGTATCGCTGCTATCTGCTTTTATATCGTGTGCGTCCTGCTGAGCAGGCACGTCACATCTCCCCCCCCCGAAAGAGGGCCGGGGGCATGGCCCACGGGTCAGCCGTGACCATGAATTGTTGCAGGCAGCCATCCGCTGTAGAACGTGCACTCGAGAACTCCCAACCAATCTAGTGTGTGGAATGCAACATCACGCATTTTTATTTTTCGAAGCGCTGGAGAAGGGATTCTCTGATTTTTCCTATCTCGCGGTGTGGAGAGAACATCACACTATTGCGAATCTTGAACGGCCGCGTAATCCGGAAAGTTCGGGCGCCATTATAACGAAGTAAATTTCTTCGTCATTTTTATCCTCGCCGGGGCTCGAACCCAGGTCCCCTCATTCTGGAATAAGTCACTCTACCAATTGAGCTACGCGGACGTTCGTTATCGCTGCTATCTGCCTTTATATCGTGTGCGTCCTGCTGGGCAGGCACGTCACATAGTGAGATGGTACATACCAAGGACAGAAGTTATTACAATATCACCGCAGCAGGACGATTTCCTGCGGACATACGGTACACATTCCGATCAGCGTTAGTACCGCGTGCTCGGATACATGCGGTGATACGGTCCGGCATGGAGTCAAAGAGACTCCGTATGTTATCCTGGGACAAATTGACCCACACTTCTTGCAACTGACGTTCTAAATCACGAACACTGGCACATGGAGAAAGCTGGCGTCCCATCTGGTCCCACGCGTGCTCCATGGGCGAGAGATCAGGAGATCTGGCAGGCCACAGAAGCGTCGAATCATAACGTAGACAGTCCTGGAAAAACCGAGCCGTGTGCGGGCGGGCGTTATCTTGTTGGAAAATGGCTCCGGTTCACGCAGCCAGGAAATGCAGCACATGGGGCTTCAGGATCTCTTCTACGTAGCGCTGGGCTGTCAACGTCCCTAGGATCACTGCGAGGAAAGTCCCGCTGTCATACGCGATGGCTCTCCAGACCATCACGCCTTCAGTGCGGGAAGTGTGCCGCTGTACAGTGAGGTTCGGATTGTCGTGCTTATCTGCGGTCCTCCACACTCTGGCACGGTGGTCGTCCGTTCCCACATAGAGGCGGGATTCGTCGCTGAACACCATACGTCACCAGTCCGTAGCATTCCACGTTGCTCGCTGCTGTCACCACTGCATTCGACGCCGACGATGGTCAGGTGTTAATGGCAGAAAACGTAAGGGCTGTAGAAAGTGCAGAATCACCTCTGCCAGACTTCTGGAAATGATTCTGGTGGATACAGGCGTACTTTGTGCAGCCACCGCATGTCTCTGGATTTTGGACAAGGACGTCGTTGCATATGTGCTTGCCGCTCTCACGATCCCACGGTCCTCTCTGCTGGTGTTGTATCTGGGTCGTCCGGAGTCAGTCCGACATGTCCGGGTGCCTTTCCGTGTCCATTGCTCCCAACACGATCGCACCGCACAGTCCGACCAGCCCAAATGGCGGCCGATTCGGCGAGCCGGCCAACCTGCCTCTCTCATCCCGACGATACGGCCTCGTTCAAACTCCGTCAGTTGCCCGTACGCACATCTTCGGTGGCTCCTCGGCATGTGTATCGCTCAGGGATCTCCCCTGACTCTTACCGTGCACTTCGGCACGAATGTGGAGTTCCCTGCGCGGCGCCTTATAAGCCCCCAAGGATTGCTATTGCAGCGCTGGTCTTGAACGCGCGGGCATGCGGAATCGCACGAAACTTTAATCATTTGCATGTCTGCCTTCCCCGTAGCTATTCGCCGAGTTTCGCGTTAATCGCACGGTGATTTCTTGTTGCGTGGATTTTTATGATAATGACTGTATAGTCACTAGAGACAAACATCACTTAATCTAATAATAGAACCGCGTATAATGGTTACGAAGAGAATGAAGAGATCCATTAAAAGATTTTAGGGCTGACACATGGCATATATAAAGTCGCTATATGTTTTGCATAATTTTAAGATGCGCTTACAAAGTCTAAATTTTGTTGCTTGTTAATTAAAAGCAAAACTTTAAAGAAATATTTCAACGAAACCAAAGAAATCTATACCGAAGAGCCAAAACATTATGACCACCTACCTCATATGAAGTTAGGGACGCCAAAACAGCTCTTACCCCCAAGAGGAATGGACGCTACAAGATTTCTAGCAGTGTCTTACAGTATCTGGTTTTACGAAGGTCCTAACCATGGCTGATCGTGAGCACTTCACAAGCCTTGCGGTCTCTGGAATGCTCTGACCCAGTCGCGTGGCCATTACAATTTGGCCTTTGTCAAAGGTGGAGATAAAGGCATATCCAATGTAGCCTTCTGCTCATAGATGACGCTGAAAATCGCGCTGTTTTTGCGAACCCTTCTTGTGGGGGTCTTAGTTTTGTGCGTGAATTTCGTGAAGACTTTCCCTTATCAGATGGTGATATCTGAATAAGCTGCTGCCAGCATCTTTTTTTTCTTTTTTTTTTCTTTTTTTGAGGTTTAACGACCACCGTGAGCAACTCAGTGGGCTATAAGCAGTCGCCCGTCCCTAATTTAGGGCCAACAGGGTCCGGGTGCGAACCCAGGTGAAGCATGGATGTTGTGTTTGCCCTACGGCACTGACTCTCTCCCTTCCCTGGAACCAGTGGTCCTAAATTCAGGACGGGCAACTACTTATAGCCCACTGAGTTGCTCACGGTGGTCGTTGAAGAACGTGCATTTTTGAGAAATCCCACGCAATTTGGTGTGTGGAACATAACATCACACTAATATTCTATTTTCGAAGCACTGAAGAAGGGATTCTCATTTTTTCCTATCTCGCGGTGTGGAAAGAACATCACACCATTACAAGAAACCTATCAGCCAGGTCATCCTTGAAGTTCGGGCGCCAATATAACGAAGTAAATCTCTCCATCATTTTTACGCCAGGGGCGGGATTCGAACCCCCAACTCTTGACTCCGGAACTCCGAGTGCTATCCACTCTACTACACTGGCATGTTCTCTCACTGCTATCTGTCTTTATCTCATGTGCGTCCTGCGGACATGCACGTCACACTTTTCTTTCACTTAAGAACACTGCACTCACCATAATCCAACCCATTGAGTCCGAGGCACAGTATAATTCTTAATTCTTAGAAGAGTTCTTAATTCCTATTTTATTCCTTTTGCTGCGGTACCGAAGAATGTGTGTAAAATCCTAAAAGACAAGGTGTCCGTTAACTCTCTTTCTGGACTGAGTGGAGTACCCTTTGGCCGCTGTTAAGAGGTTTCGCTGTTTGGAGGCTATCGTTAATGTTAATCCTACGGTAGCTGTTCAGCACCAATCAAAACTTGGCATTTCTCGAAGGTTACCGTTGTTCGGAGCTGTCCATTAATGGAGGTTTCATTGTATCAGAAATATGTTTCGTTAATTCACGAAAGGAATCATGGAAATTGGCTCTTAAATTTCAAAAAACATTTTTACCGTGCACAAATTGCCAAGCTTTTCCTCTCCTACTCTGTAAGCACAAAGACCATTCCACGAAAACAGAGTAATTTTTTCTGAGTTGGCAACAGTGCGAAGGGAGGAAATAACCGGGCAGACGACTAATAGAATTAAGGAAGTATCTATGGCAACAGGTATTAGCCGTGGCAGACGATTCTGGTTTTGTTATTGCGCAGTTGTTTAAAATACGTCTGCATTTCGCCATACAGCTATGGAGGTGAGTGATTCAGAGTTAAGAAGTGAAATGCGTTGTGCGATAAAATTTTGCTATCGTTTGGGTAAAATGGCTCCAGAAACAGTTGATTTAATGAAACAAGTTAATAAAATCATGCAATGCATTGATTATGATACGCTTTCCAACATACCAGAAATCATTACTCAAGTTATGAGGATAATGGCTTTGGAATAAATCTCGCTCCTGTGCCCTGACCTTTGACCCCATTTCGATGATATTAAACAGAATTGGTTCAGTATACCTCCGGAACAACACACTGAAGTTTCGTTGCAATAGAGGCATTTTTAGTCAAGTTATGAAGAAAATGGCGGTGAAATAAGTCTCGCTGCTGTGACCTGACCTTTAACCACATTTCGATAATATTGCAGAGAATTTGTTCAGTATACCTTCGGAACAACACACTAAAGTTTTGTAGTAATCGAAGCATTTTTACGTAAGTTATGATGCATAAGGGCGATGGAGGGCATCCGACTTCTATGTCCTGATCTTTGACCCCATTTCACCCATTTTCAATAGGTTTTGTCCCCAGGTTGTCCCATATACCACATACTAAACTTTCATCGAAATCGAACCATTTTTACGCGAGTTATCGTGCGGACGGACGGACGGACAGACCGACAGACAGACTGACAAAGCTGGAGCATATACGCTTCTTCAACCTACGGTTGGAAAGCGTAAAAAAGCTTAGAAAGATAAATGTTTGGGTGAGTCAACGATTTTTAGAGAGCATCATGATTTCATACAAGTTAGTGACACATGCAACGCATTGATTATGATGAGCTTTCCAACATACCAGAAATCATTACTCAAGTTATGAGGATAATGACTGTGGAATAAATCTCGCTCCTGTGTCCTGACCTTTGACTTCATTTCGATTATATTCAACAGAACCGGTTCAGTATACCTATGGAACAACATACTAAAGTTTTGTCCCAATAGAAGCATTTTTAGTCAAGTTATGGGGATAATGGCTGTGGAATGAATCTCGCTCCTGAGTCCTGACCTTTGACCCCATTTTAATGATGTTCAACAGGATCGGTTCAGTATACCTCCGGAACAGCATGATAAAGTTTTGTCGCAATCGAAGCACTTTTACGTAAGTTTTGACGCATAGAGGCAATGGAATGGATCCCGCTCTGACCTTTGACCCCATTTTCTCATTTCCAATAGGATTCGTCCCGAGGTGGTCCCCTACCACATACTAAAGTTTCATCGAAATTGAACTATTTTTATGCAAGTTATGACGCATAAAAGCAATAGAATGGATCCCGCTCCTATGTCCTGACCTTTGACCCCATTTCGTCGATTTTTAATAGGGTTCATCCCCAGGTGGTCCCCTAACACATACTAAAATTTCACCGAAATCGAACGATTTTTACGCGAGTTATCGTGCAGACAGACGGACAAAGCTGGAGAATATACGTTTATTCAACTTAGTAATGGAAAGCGTAAAAAGGGAGTTTGTCGGCAGAACTCGTTCCTAGGCCTGGTTGACTTGAAAGTGTTGTTACGGAGTGTATTGTCAACACTGTTAGGGCAATCCTGCAAGAAGATCGTCGAATGACGAGTGAAGACATAGCGGCGTCAACTGATATTTCAAAAACGTCGGCATTCCGCATTCTACGCGACGAATTACTGCTGCATCGTGTGTGTTCTAGATGGGTACCTCATCACCCGACGAGAGAACAATTGTTAGCCAGAGTTCAGGTGCGTCATGAATGGAAACAAATGATTGAAAATTATAGAAACTTTCTGAACGCAGTAATAATTGACGATGAAACATGGGTCTCCTATTTCGACCCCCTCACGAAACGCGCAACAAGTGTCTGGAAACACTCAGGCTCGCCTCCTCCGAAAAAAGTCTGCCAAACCAAATCAGCAGGGAAGGTGATGATGATCATTTTCTTTGATCATAAAGGTGTAGTCTACCAGCGGTTCCTCCACAAATTACTGTCAATGCTGAGTATTACATTTCAGTCTTGAAGCGTCTGCGATGACACATGTCGATTAAGCGATCGGAACTGGTGGGCAGGAGGACCCTACACCCTGATAACACGCACCGTGCGATTTCTGGTTGTTTCCAACAATGAAGGAGAAGTTCCGTGGCGCAACATTCAACACAGATGCTGACGTTATTCAAACTGTATAGGTCGCTAAAGAAGCTTCCACAAAATGCCTTCGCCACATGCTTTGAAAAGTGGACTGAACAGTGTGACCTTTGCATATCATCCGAGGAAAGATACTTTGAGAGAGAATAACATATATTTTGCTGTACCAATATTTCTTCATTTTGTGTGATTTTAATCTCAGTTTTTATGGAACGGCTGTTCTAATATGAACTTATAACTGCAGTTTTTACTAAACCGTAAAAATTCACGTCCCCCAATATATATAATCATCATCATCATTGTCAACCATTATCAATCCACTGCTGGACGAAGGTCTCTCCAAGCCTCTTCCACAACGGTCTGTCTTGTGCCAGTCTCCTCTGTCTTGTGCCAGTCCCGCATACTTTCGAATTTCATCCACATATCTTCCATGTGTTCTTCTTCTGTGTCTATTCCTGTCCTTTGGAATCCAATCTAAAATTTCGACTGTCCATCGATGGTCTGTCCTTCTGGCAGTATGTCCAGCCCATTACCATTTCATGGATTTTACTCTGATCATGATGTCTTCCACTCTTGTCATTTTTCTGATCCACGAGTTCCTTTCCTTATCTCTCCTGGTTACACCAACCATGCATCTCTCCATGCTGCTTTGAGTTGTCTGCAGCCTTTGTATATCTCTTTTAGTTAAGGTCCACGTCTCTACACCATATGTAAGCACTGGAAGGATGTATAGATCAAACACTTTTCTTTTAAGACATAATTGCATATTGCTCTTGAAAATTATGCTGTTTCTTCCAAAAGCTCTCCAGGCAAGTTTTGTACGCCGATTAATTTCTTCATCAATGTGACCCTCACTTGATATCTGCTGTCCAAGATAAACGTACGTATCTGTTACTTCCAGCTTTTCTCCATCAATCGATAAATCTTCATTTCTTGTAAAATCATTGTACATCACTTTTGTCTTCTGAAAATTCATTTTTAATCCCATTTCTTTACTCTTGTCAGCAAGTTCCTGGATCATACTCTGCAGCTCTGATGAGGTAGTTGCAAAAATGACTACGTCATCGGCACAACGAAGGTGAGTTAGATAATCTCCATTAATCTTTATCCCTTTGTTTTCCCAGTTCAGTGAAACGACATTTTCCAATGTGGCATTAAAGAGCTTCGGAGATATGGTGTCACCTTGTCTCACTCCCTTTCCAATTTTCATGTGTACTGTATTCTCAAACAGCCGAATCTTTTCACTTGCATTTTCATAGATGTTATTAAAAATATTAATGTACGCATCTTCAATACCACAGGATTTCAAAGCCATTTTAACTGCTGATGGTTTCACTGAATCAAAGGCCTTTTCATAATCGATAAAAGCCATGCACAATGGAAGTTCATATTCCCTCGCTCTTTCAATTAGTTCTCTCAGTACGTGGATATGATCTATTGTGCTATAGCCACTTCTGAATCCAGCTTATTCTCTCGGTTGAGCCATGTCCAGTGTTACCTTCAAGCGGTGTGAAAGAACTTTAGTGAAGATTTTATAAACCACTGATAGGAGGCTGATAGATCTGTAGTTCTTGAGATCCTCAATGTCACCTTTTTTATGTAGCAGGATCATTGTAGCGTTGTTCCAATCCTCAGGAATCTTCCCTTCATTAAGGCATGGAGTGAAAACTTGGGCGAGTACTGTTTCAATTTCTCCACTTACTTCTTGTATGATGTCTACAGTAATTCCATCTTCTCCTGAAGGTTTTCCCCGCTTCATGTTCTTGGTTGCATGTGCAACTGTAACGTACCAGGAGATGTGACGTACCTGCCAGAAGGACGCACACGACATAAAGGCAGATAGGAATCAGAATACATGTCCGCGTAGCTTAATTGGTAGAGCAACTTATTCCGGAATGAGTGGACCCGGGTTCGAACCCCGGCGCGGATAAAAATGACGGAGAAATTCACTTCGTTATAATGGCGCCCGAACTATCCGGATGACCCGACCGTTCAAAATCTCGCATTGGTGTGATGTTATTTCCACACCGCGAGATAGGAAAAATATGAGCAGCACTTCGAAAAGAAAAAAGAAAAATAAGGGGGAGATGATGTAACGTACCAGGAGATGTGACGTACCTGCCAGAAGGACGCACACGACACAAAGGCAGATAGGAATCAGAATACATGTCCGCGTAGCTTAATTGGTAGAGCAACTTATTCCGGAATGAGTGGACCCGGGTTCGAACCCCGGCGCGGATAAAAATGACGGAGAAATTCACTTCGTTATACAACTTTTGCTGGGAGGACTGGAAGAACTCTGGTACTGGTACCTTTCATGATCTCTGGAGTACATGTATCATCCCTTTCATATAATTTGGAGTAGAAATCTTTCACTCTTGTCAAAATTTCGCCTCTATTTCTTGTTACAGAACCATCTTCTTTTCTCAGTGCCATAATCTGTTTTCTACCCTTACTGAGATGTCGCTTTGCTATCTTTAGGCTTTGGTTGTTTTCAATTGCTTTCCTCACTAGTTCACAGTTGAATTTCCTTACGTCTTCAGTGATACTTTTTCGTACTGTCTTGCATAGCTCTATATATTTCACTTTGGAAGTCACATCTTCTTTTGTTGTCCTCATCTCTCTTCTTTTTTGCATCAACATTTTGGTTTTTCCTGATAATTTGTTCACATGCAACTTGTTCTTAGACCCAGCTAATTTTATTGCTGTTTCCATAAGAGTTTTGGTTACTTTTCTGTTAACTTCAGAGATGTCCACTTCTTCTGATGTTAGACCTTCTAGAGCAGATAATCTGTTCTTCAGTTCCAATTTGAAGGTATTATGATGCTTTTTAAGGTTGCTTACGTCAATACACTTTGTTTGTTTTATGAGCTTGCCACGCTCGAGTTTAGCATTGAGGTGCATCTTATCATTCTATGGTCACTACCTGTGTTGAACTTGTTCAGCACACTGCAGTCTTCCATGACAAATTTCTTGTTACACATGATAAAATCAATTTCACTTGTTCATCCATTTGGATGCCTCCATGTCCATTTCCTTTGCGGCTGTTTCTTGAAAAAGGAGTTCATGATGAAAAACCTTTCTGCCTCTGCAAACTCTACGAGAGTATTTCCAGGCTGGTTTCTATTGCTGTGACCGAATTTATCTACTGAAATTTCATTCTGTTGCCGTTGCCTAATTTTTGCATTGAAATCTCCCATAATTATCTTCAAGTGATATATATTTGTATATATATATATATATATATATATATATATATATATATATATATATATTCTTTTTTTGTTTTACTTTCCGGAGGCACCGCATCAGGTCTATGATAAAATTCGCTTTTAACCACGTACATGGACCTCCACTCCGTGTGTATCGTCCTTCTCCGTTAGTAATTTTTTTTATAAATCTGATTAACTACCTTGTCTTCCCTGCTTTCACCATACTCTTTTTCAACTTTTCCCAAGCCTGTCTGCTCTTACTCATTTTCCACGCTTTTCAAAATCTGTGACTGATCGTTCTTTGTCTGGCGCTCTTTGGCCAAACCTGGCCCTTGCGCCACTAAAATCCACTAACCAACCAACCAACCAACCACTCCGTGTGTCTCAAGAATGTTGCTGCTTTTGCTATGATGATTAATATTTTTCAAATTAATGTTGGAGTATATGGCATATATTTTTTATAAGAACTAAATTATCCGTTAAATATTTTTACCACATTTGTAGCAATTACTGCTGAGGTACATTCTTCACAGTATGCAAAAATTGTTAATCTTGTCACATAATCAGTGGCGGCCCCAAGTACGGGCATACCGGGCAACCGCCCAGGGCCCCGCACACAGAGTAGCCCCGCACCGCCGCCATTTAATTAGTAGTTTTTGCTTGGCGTCACATAAAATATTGTAGTTCCCGATCATATACAAATAAATGACCAATTATAATATTTGTTTACTTCTTTTAATTAGTGGCATCAAAAAGTTACTCTGTTAGAAACTTTATAAATTTTGAAGATGACAATCCGATTTTTGGTGTAAATGTGACAAGTATAGTAAGTCAGATAACATCCATAAACTTGAAAATTCCATCGTCTTGGAGAGGGACTCGAACCCGCGTCTCCCAGATAGCACCTGGGTGTGCTAACCACTACACCACCCAAAACGACCAAGTCTCAAGTTTCCGATTAATTTGAATGTAACCATCACAGGATTCGCTCGTCGAAGCAACCGGCATTCATGTTTAGCGAATCTGAAGGTTAAGAATCCTATCCCGTGATTGTCCGGAGGAGCAGATAAATCCTGAAAAAAATACGGGATTACATAATATAATACCTATTTTGAAGATGCCAATCCGATTTTTGGTGTAAATGTGACAAGAATGGTAAGTCAGATAATATCCGAAAACTTGAAAATACACCAAAAATCGGATTGTCATCTTCAAAATTTGTATCATATGGTGTAATCCCGTATTTCTTTCAAGAGTAAGAATTTTTTTATGTTTTGGTCAGAGACATTTTTTCAGCGGGAAAGTTGTGCAGAAATGCTCAAATTTAATTTGTTTTCAAGATATTTTTAATAGGAGTTTTGTCGCAATTTCGGGTACAAGTAATGAGTTGCAATGTACGCACGGAAACCAGCTACCAAGAAAGGTCGCAGAATTCTTCTTTAAATAATGGACTTACTGTATCTTATAATTATACAGCCATCCTTGTTTATTTATTTAGTAACAGGTCATTTTGGAACAGGTAATATTTTGGATTCCTAATTATATCAATAAATAATGTATTGCATTACATCGTGTTTATTTCATATAAATCAATACCACAATTGCGAATAAAAAAATGTTTTGGGATCACATTCACCCCAAGTAAGGGTTTGTGTGAGAAAAAAAGCGTGTCACTGGTTTACGGTTAGAGTAAGCAACGTGTAATTTTACATATATATAAAGGGTTATTCAGCAGCATGTATATATACATATACATAAAGAGTTATTCCGATGGTTTTGGGTTATTGCGGTGGGCCCCGTGAAGAGTCATCGCCCGGGGCCCCGCAAGTGCTAGGGCCGCCACTGCACACATAATCTTTAGTTATTGTTACAATCACTAATAAGTACTGGTAGTTTTGAAAGCAATAACAAGTGATGATAAATTATCTTCAACTGGATTAGTGAGAAAAACTTACCTTTCATCTTGATTTCTCATCGACATTCCCGGCATTTCATTCGCTAAAGAAAAATGGTTTTCAAATAAATTCTGGAGTCACTTTTATAAGCCTGACCGGAACTGAATTTCAAATACGAAGAAATCATAAACTCCTAAATTGCCCCATAATATGAAATAGAGAAAGAGAAACAATAAGAATAAAAACCCATGAAAATTAGCATCTCATTTGTAATAAAACATCAGTATGATGACCTCGGAGCTGTCTTCAAAAACAGGTTCTGACGTATGCTAAATGCGTTAAATGACGCAACAAACGAACGGTGATAACTTCATACGCACTTGCAGATTTATGTTTTAAAAATCTACCTTTTCGGGTTGGGTAATCATAACTGTTTCTCAAGATCAATATCGACTTCCTGTTGCTTAGGTGTTTCACAGCTGGGGCGTATTTAGAGGGGGAAGCAAAGGGCATTGCCCTTTCCCGAAAGTGTTTCACCACTGGTGTACTAGAGGTGAAGCACGTAACAAGATGACAAATCTGCAGCGATACAGTCCGTCGGTGTCTTTCCTGTTTTCACATTGGCGCCCAAACGTAAAAATGGATCTACTGGTCTTTGGGTTCTTCGAAAAATGTGTTATGTTTGTTCCACACATCGTCTGGAATTACTGAAAGGTTTCTTCTTCGCTTCAAAAAACAAAAAATAGTAATAATAATTAAGAGAGAGATGATGTGACGTACTATAGAAATACAGAGGAGTAACGCGTGTCAAGACGACAACTGTGCAGCAATACAGTCCGTCGGTGTCGGTTAGAGCTACTCGACACGGAGCGAGGGGACGCGAATTCAATCTTCGTCACCGACAAATTCCTGTTTTCACACACCTTTTAATGCTTTTGGTAAGAGCATTAAAGGTGTGTAAAGCATTAAAACGTGTGTTGGGCCGCGGGGTGGCCTAGTGGTCAGCATTCGTGACTGCCATGGAGATAACTTCAGGTTCGATCCTGGGCAGGTACGAACGTTCGAACCATTAAATACGCGCCGTGCGTCGGATGGGCACGTTAAGCGGTCGGACCCCGGGTATTGGCCCCCCGGTAATAAATAAGGGCGTCTTCCTCCCCCTTTGTACTTAGCTTCCGTGTCACTTTCATATCGGGCACTCTAGCCCAAATCTTCTAGCTTCCTATTTCTAAAGGTCGTTTAAGACCTGGGGTCAGACACTCCCTTCCTAAAATCCTCTACATATGATCTGATCTGATCTGATTTTTTGGTAAAAATGCGACTTTTGGTTAAGTGCGACTAAAAAGGGGAAAAAATGTCCTTTAGTTTAATAAAAATGCATCAACTTACATTAGAAGAAACAGATTTTATTTGTGTGTGTGTGTGTGTGTGTGTGTGTGTGTGTGTGTGTGTGTTTTCCTAAATTTTATTTTGTTCTGGTAGATTTCAAAAACTTCCATTCTTCGCCGCCCCTTTCTCCCATCCCCCGAAAAAAATATTCTATGTAAGCCCCTGTTTCACAGGCAAGCTTTTTCCAGAGCCTGGGTTTCAAAAATACGACAGTGAATTTCCATATATTACTTACAGACTAGAAATGCAAATTAATTTGGGCGGTTTTCAGTGAAATCACGTGAATCAAAATGTTTAGAAATATTCTCTGATCTGAGACTCCTCTTTGTAGACCAAACAAAGAATACCAGAAGATATTTCGCGCTAATTGTTTGCAAGTGAAGAACATATTTTAAACAAACTGACTTTCTTCGACAAAGTTCTTCCGGAGAGGTTTGCTAATAGATATTATCGTTTCCAAAGATTAGTTTACTCAAAGAAAAACAAAATAACCACAAAACATGCACAAAATATTATTGCTATATTCCTGTTTAAAGAAAAGGAGAACTTTGTATCTGGTAGGCAGAGGCTTAACTAGGGCGGGGGCAAGCTGGACGCAGCTCAAGAGAAGACGCAAAAATCGCTGCTTACAATCTGATTAAAACAGGAATTGAAACTTTTGTACCAGCTTCTGTTACAGGTTTTTTCGCGTTGTACTTTGTCATTTGTCTATTTACAGAATTTGTTTATACCATGTTTCTCCAGTATTGGTAGCCTTGGCAAATTAAAATTCACATTTCTTCCTCGGAATATTCAGGGGATGTTAGTTTTCTCACATTCCAAATTCAAGGCGAAGTTTTATGTATGTTACAAGATAAAGATGACATTAAAACTGTTGAAGATTCTCTGGGGGTTATTTGATCATTACTGCGTCTGCGAATCACGATTACGAGCACCATTCGGTTCGTTTGATGTGGTACTGAAGATCTGAAGTCCGAAGCAGTTGCGAAAAATCGTAGAAACTGTCACGGTTTGACTGTGCCTCGCCGATAGAGATAATATTTGGGGTTGACGTTAATTTTGTTTTATCCAGCAATGTATGTTTATGTATATATATCTTAATATACAGTGTTAAATTAGTAAGATATATATATATATATACACTGACGGAAAAAAATCCCAACACCACGAAAAAATAGTTGTAGAGGATTAAAATGGCGGCAATACATTTGTATAGGTAACATATTTAATCGATTAAGGTTTCAAGATCCCAGCTTCATGCAACCGCGAGAAGAGCCATTTTAAATGTGAAATGCTGGTACATTAATAACCGGTGTAACCGCCAGAATGTTGAATGCAAGCATGCAAACGTTCGTGCATTGTGTCGTACAGGTACTGGATGTCAGTTTGTGGGATGGAGTTCCATGCCTGTTGCACTTGGTCGGTCAATACAGGGACGGTTAATGCTGGTTGGGGGTGACGCTGGAGTTGTCGTTCAATGATGCCCCATACGTGCTCGATTGGAGAAAGATCTGGTGATCTAGCAGGCCACGGCAACATGTCAACACTCTGTAGAGCATGTTGGGTTACAACAGCGGTATGCGGGCGAGCGTTATCCTGTTGGAAAACACCCCTGGAATGCTGTTAATGAATGGCAGCACAACAGGTTGAATCACCAGACCGACGTACAACTGTGCCGTCAGGGTGCGTGGGATAACCACGAGAGTGCTCCTGCTGTCATAGGAAATTTCTCCCCAGACCATAACTCCAGGTGTAGGTCCAGTGTGTCTCGGCCGCAGACAGGTTGGTTGCAGGCGCTCACCTGGCCTCCTTCGAACCAACACACGGCCATCACTGGCACCCAAGCAGAACCGGCTTTCATCAGAAAAACACAACAGATCTCCACTCCGTCCTCCAATGAGCTCTAGCTTGACACCACTGGCGTCGCAAACGGCAGTGGTTTGGAGTAAGTGGAATGCACGCTACATGGCGTCTGGCTCGGAGCTGTCCTTCAAGTAACCGATTTGTAACAGTTCGTTGTGTCAGTGTGGTGGCAACTGCAGCTCGAATTGCTGCCGCAGACGCAGCACGATGCGCCACGGCCATACGCCGTACACGGCGGTCTTCCCTCTCAGTAGTGCCACGTGGCCGGCCGGAACCCGGTCTTCTTGAGGCAGTACCTTCCCTTGACCACCGCTGCTAACAATCATGCACAGTGGCTACATTCCTGCCAAGTCGTTCTGCAATATTGCGGAACGAAAATCCACCTTCTCGTAGCGCTATTACACGACCTCGTTCAAACTCCGTGAGCTGTTGATAATGGCTTCTTCGTCTTTTTAAAGGCATTCTTGACTAACATCAACACACTACGTCGAATCTCAACGGTAACTAACGCTCACGAACGTTACAGCGCGTATTTACAGCAAACCTGCTTTGCATGTTCTGAGGGGCGCTACTAGCGCCACACGTATGTGCCGAGCGCGAAATTTGCATAGACGTCATCTTAGAGATGTACTCTCACCGCCTACCAACTGTCGTTTATCTAACACAACCCCTTTTTGGTGTTGGGATTTTTTTTGTCCGTCAGTGTATAATATATACGTGTATTATCATTGTCAATCATTATCAGTCCACTGCTGAATGAAGGTTTTGCCAAGTTTCTTCCACAACTGTCTGCGCCGCCCCGGTGGCGCAGTGGTCTAAGCGATGGCCTCTGATCATTCGTCCGAACGGGGTCCGGGTTCGAATCCCGGTGAGGCATGGATGTTGTGTTTGTCTTACGGCACTGGATTTCTCCCTTCCCTGGAACCAGTGACCCTAAATTAGGGACGGACGACTGCTTATAGCCCATTGAGTTGCTCACGGTGGTCGTTAAACCTCCAATAAAAAAAAACAAAAAAAACTGTCTGCCTTGAACCTGTCTCATCCATTTACCTCAGCATGCTTTCGAATTTCATCAATCCATCTCCCATGTGGTCTTCTTCTGGGTGTTTTTTTATCCCTCAGAATCCAGTCAAAAATTTCGGTTGCCGATCGGTGGTCCGTTCTTCTGGCAACATGTCCAGCCCATTGCCATTTCATTGTTTTTACTCTGATCACGATGCTGTCCACTCTTATCATTTTCCTTATCCACGAGTTCCTCCTCATATCTTTCCTGGTTACACCAGACATGCAGTTCCCCATGCTTCTTTGAGTTTGTATGCAGTCTTTGTATGTCGTTTTTTACGCTTTCCAACCGTAGGTTGAAGAAGCGTATATGCTCAAGCTTTTTCCGTCCGTCCGCACGATAACTGGCGTAAAAATGGTTCGATTTCGATGAAATTTTAGTATGTGGTAGGGGACCACCATGGGACGAACCCTATTGAAAATGGGACAAATGGGGTCAAAGGTCACGACGTAGGAGCGGGATCATTCCATTGCCCTTATGCGTCATAACTTGCGTAAATATGGTTCGATTTCACTTAAATTTTAGTATGTGGTAGGGGACCGCCTGGGGACGAATCTTATTCAAAATCGGTGAAGGGGGGTCAAAGGTTAGGACATAAGAGCGGGATGCATTCCATTGCTCTTATGCGTCATAACGTGCGTAAAAATGGTTCGATTTCGATGAAATTTCAGTATGAGGTAGGGGACCACCTGGGGACGAACCCTATTGAATGTGGACGAAATGGGGTCAAAGGTCAGGACATAGGAAGGCGATCCTTTCCATCGCTCTTATCCCATATTATTAAGGTGGACGTCAAGTAATTTAGCTTACTATACTTCCAATGGAAAAACTTTTGTACACATTTCCTTCACAATTAATGTGTTCCCAAGGATGAAAATTTGAACATCGATTAAAATAACTTTATTACAACTTGGAATACTTAATATTTTCTAAAACATAACCATAATTGCATTAAAAATCAATAACTTTTCCTTTGGGGGTGTTGAAACCAGAAAAAGTATGGCGCGACCTGTACTTTGATGACATCAGTAGACAAACAAATGTTGGATTGCATAATTATGGTTATGTTTTAGAAAATATTAAGTATTGCAAGTTATAAAATGAAGGTATTTTATTCGATGTTCAAATTTTCATCTTTGTGAACGCATTATTTGTCCAGAAAAAAGATAGCGTGACCTGTATTTTCATGACGTCACAGTCAAATAAATGTGCGGATCCTATTAAAGTTTTATGACGTCACACTTTTGCTAGCAGATGGCCGCGATTCCCATCTGCCTCCTTACGACACGCGTTGTGTGCGTATGTTCGTCAGCACGATAACTTGCGTAAAAATCGTTCGATTTCGATGAACTTTTAGTATGTGGTAGGGGATTACCTGGGAAGGAACCCTATGGAAAGTAAACGAAATGGGGTCAAAGGTCAGGACATAAGAGCGGGATCCATTCCACTGCTCTTATGCGTCATAACTAACGTAAAAAAGGTTCGATTTCGATTAAATTTTAGTATGTGGTAGGAGACTACCTGGGGACAAACCCTATTGAAAATTGGCGAAATGGGGGTCAAAGGTCAGGACATAGGAGAGGAATCACTTCCATCGCCATTATGAGTCATAACTTACGTAAAAATGTTTTGATTTGGATGAAATGTTGGTATGTTGTAGGGACCTTCCTGGGGACGAATCCTATTGAAAATGGGCGAAATGGGGTGAAAGGTTAGGACACAGGTGCAGGATCTATTCATAGCGCTTATGCATCATAACTTACGCAAAATTGCTTCGATTGAGACAAAACTTTATCATGTTATTTCGGAGATGTACTGAACCAGTTCTGTTGAATATCATCCAAATGGATCAAAGGTCAGGGCACAGGGGTGAGATTTATTCCACAGCCATTTTCCTCATAACTTGAGTAATAGCTTGAGTAATGATTTCTAGTATATTGGAAAGCGTATCATAATCAATGCATTGCATGATTTTACTAACTTGCTAGTTAAGGTCCATGTCTCTGCTCCATACGTAAACACTGGCAGGATGCATTGATTAAACATTTTTCTTTTAAGACATAAAGGCATGCTACTCTTAAACATTGTGCTATTTCTTCCAAAAGTTCTCCAAGTTTTATATGCCGTTAATTTCTTCGAATATGTATACACTGAAGTGCCAGAAAAACTGGTACCGACGAGCTTATGCAAAATACATAGCAACGTCCCCTATGCGCGTACTCGGTTGCGTCCGCCAGTGCATGTATAAAGCGATAGACATCCTTGCCAGCTGTCAGAGCTGTTTTCGGCATGAGAATGGCAAGTAATAACGATTTAAGCGATTTTCAACGCGGTGTCATAGTTGGCGCTCGTGAGATGGGCCATAGTATTTCGGAGGTCGAATCGAAGTTCGGATTTTCATGGACGACCATTGCAAGTGTGTACCGTGACTACAAGAATTCCGGCGAAACCTCCAACCTACGATACCAGTGTGGCCGTAAAAATACATTGGGTGAAAGTGACCATCGTCGGCTGTCAAGAATCGTTTCACGCGATAGGCGTGCAACACTCTCGCAGGTATCATCGGAATTCAATACTGGAGCCTCAACAAGCATCAGCGTCCGGACTTTGCAACGTACCCTGCACGATATGTGCTTTGGGAGCCGACGCCCAACTTGAGTCCCCTTGATGGGTGCACGACACAGAGCTATGTGCCTTGCTTGGGCACAGCAACACCGTAACTGGACATTTGATGACTGGAAACAAGTAGTCTGGTCTGGCGAGTCGCGTTTCCAACTATATCGGGAAGATGGAAGGATTCGTGTAAGGCGCAAACCCCATGAATCCATGGATCCCGCCTGTCAACAGGGAACTGTACCGGCTGGCGGGGGTCCTTAATGGCATGGGGTGTGTTTAGCGTCCAGCTAAACACACCTGACCGGCCAACGCTATGTGCGCATCCTTTCTGACGAGGTACACCCGTTCATGTCCTGCATTCATGCTGATAGGTTGGGCCTGTTCCAACAGGACAATGCACGTGTCGGGACGCCACATTATGGTTAGAGGAGCATTCATCTGAGTTTGCGGTGTTGCCATACCCACCCAAGTCCCCAGATCTGAACGTGATATAACACATTTGGGATGCCATGCAACGCGCTATCGGACACAGGAATCCGAGACCTCGGAATACACCCGAATTGTGGAACGCTCTGCAGGAAGTATGGTGTGCATTGCCTACAGCATATTTCCAGAAGCTAGTGGAGTCCATGCCCCGCCGTATTTCTACAGTCCTGCGCTCCCGTGGGGGACCTACCAAGTGTTAGACAGGTGTACCAGTATTTCTGGCACTTCAGTGTATATAAACAGTTATGGTTCCAGGCCCCTAATTTGCTTCGCTTCGTCCTTTACAGTATACGGCCTTAGGGAAAATACTAGATGAGAATGCAAACATTTATTGAATTTTGGGAAACAATTCTATTTACAGAAATACGTACTTACATTTTGTCGTTCGTGCGGTTACCATCCGCCGAACATAAAAAGAGCTCTTTCTCCTCCTCATAGCAACTTCGAAAGTCCTGCTGGTCTCTTTCTGTCTCCCCCGCGAACCTCTCCACGTTTGGGGATCGATTTGTTGACACCTTGTAACGAATGTCACTTTGGTTCCGCCTCCAAGCATGTAAAAAAGTCTACAGAATATCACCATGTATTTGACAAACAGCGACTATCTTACCACTTCGAGCAACGTGGTGTCTCTCAGGAGAAATTTCACAAAATGTCCAGCAGTGGGTTTGTAAGAATAAATTGTCCGTTCTCATACAAGATATCTTACACTGCCGTTACTTGAACAGATACACACACAAAAAATCATATTGATCATGTAAGGCAAATTCGAATAATGCATCAATTGAATATTTAAATCATATTTAAATATTTATAGAGTCTTTTCGTTCGCAGAGATCCACATATAATCAATCATCAACCATTATCAATCCAGTGCTGGTTTCCCCAAGTCTTTTCCATAACTTTCTCTGTTACATATACAGTATATGGATCAAAGACACGGATTTTAACCCAAAACATTTATTCAGTGACTGCAAACTACTGAAAGAAGCCCGATGGTGTGCACGCTTGGTACAAACGAGAAAGATAGCGTAGCTCATGCAGCAAGAAAATGACTGGAGTTGCCGACATTATGAACAAGGAGGTCAAATCCCTTAAGTGGCAATGGCCTGGATATATTGCTAGTAAAACTGATCACTAATGGACAACTGAAATACTAGACTGTATAGCAAGGGACAGAAAAAGAATTAGAAGAATTTCACGTAAAATATAAGTCGATGAAATTCGAAAGCATGTGGAGTGGCATGGAGGAGACTGGCTGAAGACAGAAAATTGTGGAAGAAATCTAGGGAGATTTATCCAGCAATGGACGATATCGGTTGTTGTTGATGATGATATAATAAGATAGATGAGAGAAGGGACGTAATGTTTTGAGCTTTGCCTCGGGCGCAGAAATGCTTAGTCACCCCTCTGCTGATATGCACTGTCATCAAACATGCATAATAAACTTATTAGGCAAATTTAAAGTTTGTTTTGTTTCACAGAGAGCGTAGATAATATTTTTGGTCGGTTGGCTACATCTGTTTCTGAAAGTTGGAACTACGTGTAGTTACTCTTTACGGTTGTAGACGATGCAATAGATTTCCCCACTGTCATTATCTTCTGCGTTTAATTGCTTGGATTATAAAACAGGACTTACATAAAACAGATTTCAAATTTCATGTTAAACTATCTTAATGAGAAGATAGTAACTAATTTCGGATTGAATTTTGATTGATAATACTAAAATCGATAGTTCTCTAGAAGCGACGCCAAAAATATTTTTTGGTAAATGAAAAATTTTAGATTTGTGCTTCTTTCTTCAGGTAAGATTTCGGTAACGCATCAACTTGTCGCGAACAATGCCCGAAATTTCTAACTCTTAGATGCCTATACAGGCCCGTAGCCAGACAAGCAAGCTGGAAGGGGCAGCTGATGATTGAATGATGTAAAGTGGTCGGGCAAAAGATTTGAAAGAAGTCGGGCACTATATTGTCGTGCGAGTCGCTAGTACGGGCAAAAGGGAACACAGGTCGGGCGCAGCCCGGCCTGGCCCTTCCCTGGCTACTGCCCTGTGCCTATAAGCATACGATGAGCATCAGCCTGCACCGTCCAACGCAGACTCGGCTGGGAAAGATGGAACTCTCTCGACACGTTCGCTCTGTAAATGTTACGGTACTAATCCGATCCAGGGACCGCAGATTCGGACACCCCGACAGGTTGTACGAACTGGAGAGGACGAACACGATGGATCATGTATCCATTGAGACTTCCCTGGGATATCGGTTCGCCACGCGATCAATCCTTTCTTTTTATGGGCACAAGGCCTTTAATCTACACTGCTGGCCACCCAGAATGCCACACCCAGAAAGACACGAGATAGCAAAGCCAGATTTACTGGACACATAACAACAGATACAAATATGAAACAATTGAGCTTACAGGCCCGTGCGACATGCGGAACACGCAGACATCAATACTTCGTGTGGCCCCCATGGCTGGCAATAATGGCCGCTACACGCCGCGGCATCGAACGAAAAAGGCTTTGGATGTGGGCTTGGGGTATGTCGGTCCAGGCTGCTTCCACACGTTGCCACAGTTCATCAGGCGTAGCCGCGGGTGGTGCTTGCCGGGCCACTCTGTTGCCGATCAGCGACCAGAGGTGTTCGATGGGCGACATATTGGGAGAACAGGCGTGCCACGGCAGCAGTGACACCTGGTTGGCCGTGAAGAATTGTTACACGATGTGTGCCACGTGCGGGCGTGCATTGTCCTGTTGAAACGTGGCAGCTGGCAGGTCATGCAGGTAAGAGAGGACTACAGGCTCCAAAACGTCGAAGATGTACCGGTGGCTGTTGAGTGTACCGGCGATGCGTACCAGAGGGGTGCGGGTGTCATATCCAATTGCGCCCCAAACCATAACGCCAGGCGACGAACCGGTATGGCGATGCATAATGCAGGCGTCATACAGTCTCTCGCCGCGGTGCCGCCACACGCGGATCCGACCATTGTGGTGTTGCAGGCAGAAGCGGGATTCGTCGGAGAAGACAATGTCGTGCCATTCCGTAGTCCAGGTGCGGCGTTCAACGGCCCACTGCCACCGCAGTCGCCGGTGGTGTAACGTCAATGGTAATCGGAGCAATGGGCACCGTGCAACAAGTCCCCGCTCCTGCAGACGACGTCGAACGGTACGTGCTGACACAGGCTGTTGCGCAACACACCCTAATTCCTGCGCTAACGTTCGTGATGTGGCGGTGCGAGCCGTCAATGCCCGCAGCACAATATGCCGGTCCTCTCGTTCGGTGGTGTGTCGCGGCTGCGGCAATCGCTCACGTCGGTCCGTCCGTCCGTCCGTCCCTCCTGCACCCACCGAATCCATACTCGCCTCACTGTAGCTGGATGTCGTCCCACACGGGCGCCGATGTCTCGGTAAAATAAACCGCTGTTGCGATAAGCCACTATTCGTCCTCTGTCAAACTCCGAAACGTGCTGGAATGACTGCCGTATTCTGCGACGAGACATCGGGAAGCTTCCCACGCACAAGTCCGGCAGCACAACACACTTCCACTACTTACACCCCGCCTTCTGTGCACCCTTTTTATAGTCAGGGCTAGAGAATAAGGAAGGGCTGGCCCACCAGGCAGTCAAAAGCAAGTCGCTTTGCTGGGGAGGACGTGACGTCACTGCGAGTACACTGACGATTTGGGATGCTGCCTTCGAAGGCAGAAGTCATACATGTATAGCTGTCGGAGTAAACTGAACACCTTTGCACATATTATATTTTTTTTACACAATTCAGAACGTTATGTCGTAGCAAGTAACGTTTTTGATTATTTTATCGGAAGGCGTAAATAATAGAAAGGGAAAAAATTATTAACGTACCTCTATAGTTAAAAAGGAGGAAGATATTCACCAGGTTTAGATATTGACATCGTCGTGCTACGTTTTTTAACGGCAGAATTTATCCATTTGGTTTTCTTTTGATTTGATTTTCTTTCCGACACTAAATCTTTGTTGTGATTAATATACCAAATTCTGATAAATGTTCGTATGCGCCAATAAATTTTCACAGCTTCTTTTCAGGTGCCAGGAAATCTTTCTTCTATTACAGTTTTTTATTTTCGAATTATGCCTTTCTCTCGGGAAATCTCTGTCCCGTGAATTGACTTAAAAATTATTTCAAATTGATGTACCGTTCTCATTCACTTTGGAGAAGGCACCGTTAGTCCCCCGAGTGATAAAGTTTTAATCCATTGAGCAGGTGGAAAATCTTCGACATTTCTAAAAATTATTCCGAGGGAGGGATCTTTATCACGTAAGCGATAGGCAATATAACCTGCGACATAACTCAGAGCTTGTTTCTCAGCATTACATTGCTCATCTTGAACTGTTTTAAGTATGTCGTCGTCCCAATCTTGCGGCCATGGCTCATTACAATTTTTTTCTAAAGCTTCCATTGAGTAAGTTATCTGCGTTTATTTCTCCAGATACTTCAAGAAGTTCTTGATTATCAGCTGTAGTGAAAGAACGCTTCTTTTAAAAGCTTTGCTGTCAAATACGTTTGGAGCGTTTTACCTTCTTGAAACTCTGTATTAACTTTTTTGGACAAATTAGTCAATTTATTTGCCAGCAATATGTGTTTTAAACGACTAATAAATTCCGTAGGTAAGGGGTGGTCATAAAAAGCACCTATGCCTCTTATTTGACTGAACAAACTCTTCAGGGCATCTTGAGTCAAACGAGTAGTTAAAATGTAACTGACTACGAAGCGTTAAATCCTCGTAGAGACCGAGAAGAGATGAAATTGAGACAAGAATGCCTTTTTGGAAAGGCAGTATATGTTTTCTCCCCATTACTCTGATATTCAGTATTTCTGACTTCATTTTGTTCAGAATTTCCTTTTGTTGTATAAAAAAAGGGTTAATACCAAAACCTGCTTTTAAAGGTTTGCTTTTGTCAATGTGTGGGTAACTGTTATTCATAATTCAAAAAATGAATCTGCTAAATTGAAGAAAACTGCAGCGCTTTTATGCTCTGTTAGATATTCAATACCCTTTGCCGTGGTGGCTGAAAACAGTTTTTGCTGGGCCTACTTTTTGCCTCTCGTTCCTTTTGATTGCTATATAGCACGGCAGCAATTTAGGACACAACTTTTTCTCCCCAGAATTCTTTTCGAAAACTTCTTTGGTGATGTCAGTTTGGAACACAGATCCGTCCTGCAAGAGAAGTCCATGGTCTATGAAATGATTGCGTAAAATTTTTAGAGAGTGAGGAGGGTCTGTAAAAACCCAAATCTTAGAACTATCGTCCAGCGGATGATTAAAAAATGATTTTTCGGGAGAAATTAATAATTCCTTCCACAAGGTCATACAACCACCTAAATCTGAAACAATCGCTTTTACTATAATTCCTGTTTTTTCAAGGTTTACAATTATTTCGGACACAAGCCTTTTATTCATTGTACGTTGAAATTCAAAATACACGGGTTGTTTCCAGGAAGACAATGTTCCTCTAGCCAAAACAACTAGCACCTTTGAGTATGGACCTAAAATCTGGTCCATTCCTGTATCGTAACACACTTTACTATCAACGTGTACTTCGTCAAAGCTTAAGAAGCAAACTTTGTCATTTTCGGAAAGGGTTTCGCTTTTTTTCCGCATAACGAGTAAAACATTATGCAAATTTCGGGATGACAACTAATTTAGAACACCATCGCTTTTTTTTTTTTTTTTTTTTTTTGGAGGTTTAACGACCACCGTGAGCAACTCAATGGGCTATAAGCAGTCGCCCGTCCCTAATTTAGGGTCACTGGTTCCAGGGAAGGGAAAGAGCCAGTGCCGTAAGACAAACACAACATCCATGCCTCACCGGGATTCGAACCCGTACCCCTTACGGACGAATGATCAGAGGCCATCGCTTTGACCACTGCGCCACCGGGGCGGCCACCATCGCTTTAACGTGCTAGCACTTGACAAAGGAATGCCAATTTTACACTTCCAAAATTTCTAAGTTTTTTTTTAAATAGTTATAGTTACTATTTCTTTAGATATATCTTCTGTCCATTTGTTAATATTTTTTTGTGTTGCGAAGAACTTTTATCTGTGTTGGTGTAACAATTTTCCTGAGGTTCATTTCCATCTGTTCAAGTATTTTATTTTTCATATTAGCTTTTGACAGGGCTTTTTAAATTAGCCCAATTTCTGCTCTCTTATTTCGTATGCTGATATTTTTTGACGCAAAACTCGAACAGTATTTTTGTGTTTGCTTTTAAAGCTACGTATTTCTCGTTCCAGTACGTCAAGCTCATCGGTGAGAAGTTTGTACTGACTTCTAACCTCTGAGCAAGACATGCACTGAACTGATGCACACTTTTCTTCTGAATATCCATTGTCATAATTGCAAGCAACTTCATCGATGTGTAACTTTTCAGGACTTAGCTCCGGAGTTCAATTCAATGCCCTTATACAGATATCTCTCTTAATTCTTTTGTGTTCTCGTCTTGTAGGTAGTGTTGATTTTTCATTTGGTAAATTCAAACTGGGAACAGCTGTGGGTTTCAGAATTTTTTTTCGTTAAGCCCAAGCAGACAATTTCGCATGTCATCTTTGTAGTCTGAATTTTGGAAATGATCACTACATATTCTTGCACTTCCAACTTAAAACTTGTCAGCACGCTTACACTTAACAATCCATTCTTTTATCACATTAACATTTGAAGGGAAAACATGGTAAATAACACAAAGTTCTTTTGTTTTCTTATGCGTATTTGTACAATTAGCGACTGCACAGGATGAAGGCATGTTGCGTGTTACTTTGAATGAAAAAATAAAAGAAATAGACGCTGAATTTTAGTTAAAATAAAATTTACATCAGTAAAAAACAGACGTTAAGAAACAACTACATAAACCACTACCGGTAAATGGAGAGCAACAGAAATAAACTGCACAGAATGACTGGAATGTCACCATACTCCGGCCCTGAGTTGGCACAGGTATAGCGTCAGCACAGGGGTCACCGAGTGTCCTCGCAGTGACGTCACTGCGCCTTCCAATTCCCCCACGAAACTGAGACCGCTAGACAAAAGGATGAGCCAGCCCTTCCTTATTCTCTAACCCTGTTTTATAGTGCTTCTGGGTGGCGTGCCGGGCGCACATGATTTGCATATGCCCTGCAATGCTAATCGTTTGCATGTCCTCTCGCGGGCGACGCATGCTGCGAATTTGAGGCCAATCGTATGCTTCCTTCTTGGTGTTGCATTTTGGGTGGCCAGCAGTGTATTATCACAACAAAACACAGACAAATAACACACACATTAATAGAGCACTCATTACATAGTAATTCCCTGATACAGAGGTATACACATTCTGCGTTAAAACATTTCAATTTGGGAATGCAGTCCCACTGTCGTCCATCGGCTGATTATTTCAGTTAGCCGTATTCAGTTCGGTTTCTTTGGAGTTCAAGTTCACGTCTGAGACTTGGGCAAGTCGAGTCCAGACTGGAGTGACCAGTGTCCAGTTTAAGTCGGAACCTCTCGTTTGCACTGTGGCAGTTGGGGCACCGTGGATCATTGGGACATCCCCAGTGCTTGGGCCCAGCTTGCCCACAGCGGGCACAATTCTCAAATACTGCGGGACACCGGGCTTTCTGGTGCCCGAACCCACTGCACTTGAAGCAACGGGCCTCTCAAGAATTCTCCAGGCAAGATTGACTTTGACTTTTTTAAGCAGGGCTCTAAAATCCACTGGGTCCAGTTCAATCACCCAGTGGATTGTTTTCTCTTTTCCCTTAATGGGAAAGAGAACCCTGCTCATCTCTGGTTCCCTTAGCACGTTCTGAAGAGGAAAATCGTCTTGCACCCATTCCAACTCAGTGTCTGCATCCGAGCGGTGCACGATCAGTTTTGGCAGGCGCCGTGTTGGCTTCTTCACCTGGCAGGACTCGACCAGATCTTCTTGTTCCTCGCGGGGTCTCAATCAGTTTCTGCACCCTTTCTGCACTAGTGCATTCGATGAGGATTCCGTTTTTCACTTTTTTTTTACTCCACGCACTCTAATACCGAGCTGTCTTGGGTCCACATCTCCCTGGAACTTATGCTTCACCTCGGTCGAACACATCTCAGGGTCCTTTGACAGGAACAAGAGATTGTGCTTCGGCTGGGGTTTTTTCAGCGCATTTGCCTTGGGCCTTTCACTCACTGCTTTCGTGTACGTCCGCGGTCTTGGATGCTGGACTGTCTCGTCGCTCCTTTTTCGTTCATCCAGTCTTCCCTTTAGGAATTCTATTTCCATTAGCTGTTTAATGTGGGCCTCTTGGATCCGGTCTATGATCGGCCGGATCAGGCTCCTTCACGTTATGCGAAATTCTGGTGTTCGGGTTGTCCATGGGAGCAATTAGCTCCATGAACAAACCGATAACTCCCTCCGGATCTGCTCTCGGAGCGTTCTCTGTGCCGCTATCTCCCAATTCTGGATTCAAGCTACCCGAGCAAGATGGGCTTAGCTCGTTAGAGCCCGCACTTGGCCAGCTCATGATGAACGGGGGGTGGGGGCTGCGTGACGACGTCGACGCGGCGGGGTCTGGATTGGCTAGGAGCTCTGAGCTCTTAAAAGAGCTTTTTTTTCGCTCAGAAACGAACTTCTTTGCAAGCGTGCATCGCGCGGTAACCCGACCGCACCTCTTGCGTTTTTGCTTCTAAGTCACAATTAAACTTATCGCCTGCTAGCTCCCATTCATCCCGGCTGGATTCACCAATCTGCCGGTCTTATATGCCTGTAAATCGGACAGCGGTAAATTCTGATATGTCTGCCCTTCTGTCTGCCGGTCTTATATGCCTGTAAATCGGACAGCGGTAAATTCTGATATGTCTGTCCTTCTGTCTGCCTGTCTTTCAAAAAGATACTTCCGCTTCAAAATTTAGGACTGCATAAATTCTTTCTGCATCGGCTAACGAAATACATACGCACAAGCCTACACATATTTGCCCGTCCATTTATCGAGAATTCATTCTTCTGAGATTTCTAAAATGGGAAAAATTAAATTCTTTTTAAGCCTGACAAAGAAAAGCAGACATACAGACTGACAACTAAAGGGTAGATATAAATTTTCAACATGCACCTCAGCCTTTCAATACCCCACCTAAGCGACTCTGTCTGCAGGATTTAATTTGTTGATGTTGGTAGAGGTGTAGTGCTAATTGAAAAAGTACAGGAATGCGCGGTGCCTTTACGTCTCCAATACCTTTCCCTTCTTACCATCCGTCTCCATTTCGCCTTTCTCCTTTTCAGTTTCTCATATTTATAGTATAAGAAAGTGTAGTGATAGTTGAAATCAGACTTCCCAATTTACAATACACTATATTAAATTCCCAATTAAAGTAATTTCCGAACTGTAATATCCCCACCTCAACGTTCTTAACAACAGTAGAAAAAAGAAGTTTCAAGGGAAGTGAAAATGGATTTAGAAACTAACTCTACCTTTAGGCATGCATGTGACTTTAATTCCACTAACCGCAGTTTTTCTGTGGCGTTTTTTCTTTTTTTTTTACTTTATTGAAAAAGAATTATAGAACACTCGCGTTGTAAAAAGAAAGCAATTATGCTGTATGGGGTTTACCAGAACTCTGGATGTTGGAATTACCGTAAAATATAAAATATCTTGTTTCCTGAAAAACCATTGTATAAAGGTCAAATGAAAAACATTTAAAGTCATTTCTAGGAAGAATAATAGAGGCATAAAGTGTGAAGCAAAGTAAAATAATGTTATGTAAATCCAGTGAACATTTGCAATTTAATAAATGAAAACTTATTAAACAGCTTTAATCTGTATATTGTAGAGAAGGAAGCAAATGGGGAGAGGAGAGGAGAAAGGAAACAAATGACCTATGATCTACCCTCTCCAATACCCATTATTTACCAGGGCATCCGCGTAGCAATAATGTAAAAATTATGTCCAGATGCTCATTTAGGAACTATCTATGCGGTGTGCTTTACGACCACGAAGAAATTTGTTCAGAACAGTTTGTGTAGCAAATCTTCTATGCAATGATTGATCTGTGCGGGGTGGGGGGTAAGAATTTCCTGCTTTTTCACAGTACGTTTCTTCCTCAACTTCTTTTCTTTTTTTCAAAATTTCACCACTCTTCTTTTTTTTTTTTTTTTTTTTTTGTCATAATGTAAAAAAGAAAAAGAAAATTATTACCATTCCGATATCTTTAGCGCTAGCTAGAGCCGTAGTTAGGATTTTGGGCGCTTATGGGCACGCATTAAAAAGGCGCCCTAATGCAAAAACAATAAAATATACTGTACATTAATTAGAACACAATTATGGTAAAATTATAACAAAATGCGAGTTAATGCTTTTACAAAAAATATAATCACATTTTTCTCTCATAAACGGTATAGGCATAACCTTTGATAATGAAAATACTTTGTTGCTACTTCAGTGTACACCAAATAAATAAAGAACTACCCACAAATTAAATTAACTTGACTTTTTGTAACTTCAGTTTCACAGATTCATCAGTAACATTGTCAAATCTGTTTCTCTACGCAGATAATTTTGAGGGCAATCCCCAAATCCTTCTCCTATTCCTATCACGTACATAATTCACACCTTGTTTACCAGTCGTTTAAGTTGACCTCCTGCTCAGAGCTTGATCGTCCATCAGACAGTCCCCGTTGGCGATTAATACAAAATGCATGCTCGCTGGATCCATGATTATAACTCAGGCTCGGTTCGACTTCGAAGAACAGGATTAACTTTTTCTTCTGTGGCCTTGAAACTGACTGAAAGACTTGCGTGCAGCTTCTGGAGAAATGTCAATTCATATCGCCGCTAAAACGCAAAAATTCAAGAATACGTAAAAATAATGAAAATATACAAATATGTCGAAAGTTCGTGCTCCCGCTTCTGTTTCACACCTCACAGTTCCTAATTACTATTTATTCAGCTATCTTAAATCTCATATGGCGCCTTCGTTTAACTGGAGCCTGTGCAAGGGGCTCCAGTTAAACGAAGGCGCCAGTGTGGGTGAAAACATACATTGTCGAGTCACATTATTGCGACCACCAGTTAATATCCAGAGTAACCGCTATGTGCAGCGCGTACAGCAGCTAGACGTGCTGGGAATGACTCAATAAGGTGCTGGAAGGTGTTCACAGGTATGTGGAGCCATGCTGACTGCAGTGCATCTAACAGCTGCTGCAGGGTGCGTGGTGGAGGATCCATAGAGGGAACAACACGATCGAGGTGGTCCCATAGATGCTCAATTGGGTTTAAGTCTGGGGAATTAGGGGACCAGAGAAGTACTTTGAAGTCTTCATCGTGCTCTTCCAACCACTCTCGGACATTTCTAGCTGTGTGACACGTCGCATTGCCGTGCTGAAAGATCCCATCCGCCCCAGGGAAGTACATGTACAGCATGTACGGGTGTACGTGGTCTGCAATGATGGATTCGCAACGAATTCGGTCCATAGTGCCTTTCACAGGTATGAGTGATACCGGAGAATGCCACGAAAACATTCCCCAGATCATAACGCTGCCCTCAACCAGCTTGTGTTCTGCCAGCAACGGTTGAAGTGTTTTTCTTCTCCGAAGTTTCTCGCGTTATGCGCCAACGTCCATCCGTTCGATGAAGCGAAAAACGTGACTCATTGGAGAATTGAAACTTTGCCAATCAGCGGAGGTCCAATTCCGATTCTGCCGTGCAAATATGACCATTTTCTGCAGATGCACCTTCGTTTGCATAGGTGCAGTGACCACCCGTCTGCATCGGAGCCCCATACGCAGCAGTGTTCGCTGAACTGTCGTTTTAGACACACTTCCGGTAGTCCCCTGGTTCATTCGACCAGTGAGTTACTCCACTGTAGTGTGTCGATCGGCCCTCACGCACCTTCGAAGCCGACGTTCACCTCTCACATCAATGGCACGTGGTGCTCCACAGTTTCCACGTCGCTTATTCGCAATGGTGCCATTTCTCCAATCACGATACACTTTAACCACAGCAGCAAGCGAACACAAACTGAGCTGTTTCAGAAATACTACCACCATTGCCCCGAAAGCCGATAATCATCTCTTTTTGCAATTTTATCTTTTATCAATGACAGCACTGAATAATATGTTTTCAGAAAAAAAAATTTTAATTTTAAAATTTCCGGTAGGTTTAGAAGCCAATTCACCAATTGCTGCATGACTTGAAGGATGAAATTTGTAGGAGCAGGCATGGTGCCCTGATACGAAAGATATTAAAAATAAAGGTGAAGTATTAGAGTTGAAGGAGAAAATTCTTCTCCCTGTGACTATGTAAATAGCACCATCGTACGGGGAACACAGAAAATTGCCGGGAATTTTGAACTTTGATAACATGTCACGGGGTAGAAAAGTCTGGCATGGAGGGAAAAACAAGACAGGGGTGGTTTTGTGGTAATTCCTTTCCTTGGCAATTCCTTTTCATCTTGGTAATTCCTTTATTTTATTTGTGGGTGATGTACTTCCGGGGATAATAGACTGAGAAGGCATCGAAGATAGAAGTGTGCAAGAGGAGATCTGCATTTTTTCATATCGTGAATTTTCATTGGAACGCTGGTAAGAGGCAGAAAGCTGACTCCGGGGTGAACACTGAGCAAACAGTGTTTAGGATAAGTGCAACATTATTTTGTGGAGAGTAAGAAAAGACATCATATTATTCGGATAATAAGTTCGGATAAGGGGTAATCCTATGTTCAGCATGGTCTGGATTACATAATACCCCCATAATTTTTAAGGGCCAAACTAGGGTCATAGGTGCATCTTTGATGCTCAGGATAGACCCGGGATTGTTTTGTATTTACAAAACGTAGGAAGTAACAATTTCGTAGAGAAAATAGTAAGTAGTAGTTGAATCGAGGGTCAATTCTTTAGGATACTCCTCATTGTCGACCCCGTAATTTAAACTTAGAGACGTAGCAAGCAGCAAGCTCAACTACAGCGGTTTGTGGCAATAAGGAATGCCCTAAAGTATTGCAGCTGCTATTTTCTAACAAGTGAGTTTAAGGGGTCTTAGGCTATTTTTGGCAGTTCTATTTTTTTCTTTGGGAGTCGTAGCAAGATATTTAGCATAAATTTAAATCTTTTGTATCGTTTAGTCATGTCAGTGGAATATTCGCTAATAAATTTTAGCGTCGGATTCGGGTGCATAGCAAGTTTGCTATAGAATTTTTCTGTTTACGTTCCAATGATTTGCTTCAGTAGTGGAAGTTTGAACTTGTCACGGATGTATCGATTTGTCTAGGAAGGAGTGAGATCGGATGGTGATTTTTGGGGATCGTTGGGTCAGTTCCTGGTTTGTGGATAAGGATAACATCCGCTATTTTCCAGCTATCCGGGAAATAGTGGAGTTTAAAGGCTGCGTTTATAATGTTCGTGAAGATTTCGTTGTATTGAATAATGAGCATTTTAATAACTTTGTTCGTGATACCATCTCTACCAGGAGCTTTATTAGGCTGTAGTTTTCGTACGATGCCTATAATAAAGGCCACAGTGACAACGAGCGCTTCCGTAGGAAATTTGGTTTTGTTGTTCGTGGGTGAAACAGAAGCATATGTGCTTTCCGAACCGCACGGAGAGCTGTCATTTGGCTGAAAATAACTTTTGATTAAATCGTGCACCATTTCATCGTGGTTTTTCGTGGTATTAAAATTATTGATAGTGAATTGATTCGCAAGGGAGTCTGCAAAGACCGCATTTTTCTTCGTCGGAACATGCAATTTTATTATCGGGTTTTCTCATCGGAGGTACGGCCTTATAGGGATTTTTGACAGTTCTTGCGATGTCCCAAACATTACGGGTCGTGGATGTAGAGGAATTTTCATTTACATTACTGAGATTTTGGCTATGAATATAATTATAGTGGCTTCTAGTATAGTGCCTAATTTTTCGATTTAGGAAGTAATAGTAATTTCTGTCTTCCAGCCTCTTGGTTCGGATCCATATACGTCGCCTTCTATTTCTCTCCGTAATTTTTCGTTTGATCCAATTAGGGAGTTCGTAGGGATTTGGAATCGGTTTCTTGGCGAACTGAGACTCTTTAATAATAACGTTGATGTGACCTTGTAGCTTGTCAATTTCTTGATCGATGTCAGATTCCGATTTGCACTGAGAAATTTGGGGGTTTGGCAATGCTTCAAGATGTTCCTGCAATAAATCTTATAAGTCCCAGTTGATAACCCATTGGGGTGGGGGATTCGTGTTCCATCATAAATACACATAATGGCAGGTAAATTATCAGGGTTGAGCTTATGGATCGTGTTTATTTCTTAGGGAGCATTGAAGTCTTTTAATGGTACGAAATCCAGGGTGTTATTTGCACCTTTTGATCTTATCGAAGTGGGTTCGTGTGGGATAGCTATATCGACGTTATGTCTATTTAGGAATTCAGATATGAATCTGCCCGCATTATTAGTGCGGCGACAGTTCCGTCGTGGGTGGGTAGCGTTGAAATCACCTCCAATGAATGTCGGGAATTTATCATCGATGAGCTTTTTCAAATCACTGGATATATTATTTCTACCTGAAGGGTTGTAGACACTTAGGAATTTCTTTTTAGAGCCGTCGTCGAATTCTACAATAATACCGTGCACTTCGAGGAATTGCAGAGAGGTGTTTATAGGAAAATCGTTATATTTAATTTTGTTGTGGACAATAATGATGACTCCATCTCGACGGTTAATCGTGCGATCGTTCCTGTAAATGCGGTTGTTTGGAATAGAGAATCGATGATGTGGTTTCAGTAAACTTTCAGAAATTAATGCAATATCAATCTTTTCCTCGTTTAAAAATTGCGTTAACTCGAGCTTTTTATTGATGACACTGCTGGCATTCCAAATAAGTATATTCAGTAACTTTTGGGAATTTCCGGAGTAGTTTGGGTTTCGTGGGGATACATTCTGAATATTTGGATCTGGGTTTAAAATTGCAGAGATTATAGGAGAATAAGTATTCGTAGTATTTCTGCTCGTATTCGGTGGTGTAATGCTCATATTCGGTCGTGTAATGTTCAGGTTCGTTGATGTAATGTTAGGTGTTAGGGCTAACCTTATCTTCATTCGTACAGTGTTTCATGACTGAACACACATTACGATCGATGTGTTGTTTCGGTGCAGTAGATAAGTGTTTCGGTGCAGTAGTATTTATCGCTGGATATTGCATTCGTGTATTTGGAGCTAGTATATTTGGTACCTGAAAATACTGAACTCGCGTACTTGGAGCTGGTGTGCTTGGTGGCTGAACTCGTGTACTTAGAGCTAGGGTACTTGGTGCAGGGCAGAAATACTGAGTCGTGTCATTTACTGGAATCGGTGGACGTAATATTTGTATCATGGGAGGAGGTGTTCAGACTTATAGTAGGCGTCTGAACATACGGATAGTTATTAATCGGTGGTAAAATAATCGATGTCTCAGTTTCTGGCATTTGTTGATTTATAGCAGGAAGAACATTCGAAGAGGGGGTGCAGTGATTAAGAGAATTAATCAGAGCACTATCGGAATTTTCAGATAAATACAGTCTGTAATGCTGGTTCGAAGCAAGGTAAGTGTAATGCAAATTCGTGGTGGTGTAATGCGGTTTCGAAGTGTAATAGTGTAATGCTGGTTCGTAGGGAAGGAAGTGTAAACGATATGAGCAGCCAATGCAGAATCCTGAGTTTCGGGCATTCGTTGATAACCAGCAGGAAAAATATTCAAAGAGGGGGTGCAGTGATTAATATAATTAATCAGAGCACTATCGGAATTTTCAAATAAATGCGGAATGTAATGCAAATTCGTGGTGGTGTAATGTGGTTTCGAAGTGTAATGCAAATTCGTGGTGTTGTAATGTGGTTTCGAAGTGTAATGCTGGTTCGTAGCGAAAGAAGTGTAACGATATCAGCAGCCAATGCAGAATCCTGGGGTCGGGCATTCGTTGATTACTAGCAGGAAAATTATTCGAAGAAGGGGTCAGAGATTAAAAGAATTAATCATAGCACTAGGGGGACCGAATTTTTCTACTGGTTATCTGGTTCGGATAAAATAATACAGGTACTCTGCTCACGTAGTGTACTAGTGTTTTTAAGTTTGGATGGGGATAATAAAAATGCAGTACGCTCTGGTTGCTAGCAGCATCTTGAGTACTAATAACATTTTTAATTGACTATACAATCATAGTAAGCTCATTCGAAAGCGGTGGGGGGGGATAACAGTATTAATCCTAGGATTACTATACGAAATATCTAAATCGGTGTCACGGTGCGTAGTAAGAGTAGATGGCTGTGTGATAGGTTTCGGAAATACCGAAAAGCAGGAGCCAGTCGGTGATGTCGGTGTAGGAGAGGAATGCGGTACATTTTTCGGTGGTGTAGTGTCATGAGGTGCTCTAACATTCTTTGCTAAAGCATTCGCTAGAACTTTCGTATAATCTGCCTCGCAGTTTGAAGAAATTTTGGAAGACCTGCTTGCCGAATTATTCGGGAATACCTTGTGCATGAATAACTCAGCAGCAACATCAACCAGGGGTTCATGTTTCCATGAACTCTTATTCCACGATACTTTGCAGTTGCTGGGCTCACGATCTACTCTATTAACCTTACCATGTTCTTCAGAGATGTTGAAGCAGAAGTCTGACAGCAACAGAAAATCGGGATGAACCTAAACGGGATAAACCTAAAAAGAGAACATAAATGCACTAGAAAATTTTATTAGTAGTGAGTGATGACCCAGCAGCAGCAGAGATCGCAAAGTCTGGTAATTCCGAAGCGGTGAGCAAAAACCCGTCCGTTCACCACGCAGAAATCAGATCAGATCATATATAGAGGATTTTAGGAAACGAGTGTCTGACCCCAGGTCTTAAAAATCCCTTAGAAATAGGAAGCTAGGAGATTTGGGCAAGAGTGCCCAATAGGAAAGTGACACGGAAGCGAGGTAGAAAGGTGGAGTAAGACGCCCTTATTTATCACCGGGGGCCAGTACCCGGGGCCCGACGGCTTAACGTGCCCATCCGACGTACGGCGGATATCTAGTGGTTCGAGCGTTCGTACCTGCCCGGGATCGAACCCGAGCACTTCTCCGTGGCAGTCACGAACGTTGACCACTAGGCCACCAGCGGCCGATTCGCAGATCACATGTAGAGGATTTTAGGAAAGGAGTGTCTGATCCCAGGTCTTAAACAACCCTTAGAAATAGGAAGCTACGAGATTTGGGCTAGAGTGTCCGATAGGAAAGTGACACGGAAACAGGGTAGAAAGGGGGAGGAAGATGCCTTTATTTATTACCGGGGGGAAAGTACCCTAGGCCCGACGGCTTAACGTGCCCATCCAACGCACGGCGGATATTTAGTGGTTCGAGCGTTCTTATACCTTCCCAGGACCGAACCCGAGGTCTTATCCGTGGCAGTCGCGAACGTTGACCACTAGGCCACCCGCTGCCTATTCTCAGGTAAAATTCCATATCTTATATACCCTCCAAGTCAACTCACGACACGTGCCTTTTTTCATTGGCTACGCACTGCTGACGTCAAATGTAGGAGGTGGTCACAATAATGTGACTCGACTGTGTATTAGTCATTGTGTATATTTTTATCACACCCAAATTTCCACATTGATTGTCTTCTACGCGTATTGCCTTTTGAGCTCTCTCTCTCTCTTTCTAGGACAATCATGCGAACAACAGTGAACATTTCAGTAGCCCAATAAAAAACTGGTAGACCAAAATTTGAATACTGCCCCTAATCGATCCAAAATTTAAATACTGTACAAGGATTGCACTCCAGCGCTAAACCGCTGTGTTGAACAATACCAAGTTGAAAGACAGTGTTCCATCCGAAAACTGTAGAAAGCCTTGTACTCGATCCCTCTCCTTAATAAGAGACATTTCCGTCAACCTTCAATCTCCGATTCTAAAAAAAATAAAAAAATAAAAATAAAAATGGAGTCTGCATTTTAATTTTCTCTCTTCGGCACGGAAAGAAAGAATTCAAAGGGGTAAACACATGAAACTTTCAGTTCCCGTGTAAAATTCCTTATTTGCCCAGGCTGAGCGAATGACAGCCTGCTCTAAAATCACTTAAAAATACAGGATTCTCCTCTTAGACGTATAAAAAAAGGAAGCATCATAAATTCTAAACTTTCCACAATTATTAGCGATAGCCTACGTATTGTTCCAGATACACAAACTGATAATTTTGTTTACATGTCTAATAAACTTTAACATGAGCTCCTCCAGCTGAGTGGCAACGTCCAACAGGTTATCTACATCAGCCCGTGTGTTGAGAAGCATTTGCAGTGTCAAGATGTTGATTGCAGCATAAATTCTGTCGCATAAGTCTTCCAGATTACGCACGGGTGTAGCGTACTGCGTCATCTAGAAGACTTACGATCCTTAACAACAGTATCCCCCTACAGGAAAAAATCAGGTGAAAATCAGGTGGTCTGGTGATCTGGGGTAGGGGGGATGTCATGAAATAAACGTTGATCCTCTTCCAATCCGTCTTGCATAGTGAAGTGGTCATCCAAGAATGTGCTGACATCAATGGTAAAGTGCGGGGAGCCCCATCTTGTTGGAAAAGTTTTCCTTCAGGAAGCTGAGGCACAGCGTATTACTGATATACGACCCAGCTATGTCAGTCCAGTTACCGTGGCCTCCGCAAAAATAAAGTAACAGATGATTTTGTCCTTCATGATTCCGCACCAAATACCGCATTTTGTAGAATCCCGTCCGTGTTCATAAACAACTTATGTATTTTCGGACCCCCAGATGTGGCAGTTATGTCTGTTTAGTTTTCACGACACGTGGAATGTTGAGGCATCTGAAAAGAAAACCCAGTCTATAGGAATGTGTCGTCTGCATCAGTTTTGGCTAACACTGTCTCCGCAAATTTTTTTCCATGCCGTTCTGTCATGCGGCTTAAATTGTTGATGCAGTTGAATCTTGTACGCATGTACACGCAACCTTTTTTGGAGTACCCGATGCACTGCTGATGGTGGGATGTCTAGCTGCACACTAGTCTCTTGGATGGATTTCCTCGGGCTTCTCTGAATCCGTTCAACATTTTCCTCAGACACCATACGCTTAGCATGTTTACCGGTCATCGGTAACACACTTCCCGTTTCTATGAGTTGTTTGTCCCATTTCATAATAGGAACGTAAATCCGGACGTCTGCTGTCACTCGAAAGTCGTACTCGTAGCAAAAAGGTCGCTGTACAAGCTTCACGGACTTCAATTCCGCAAACAATAGTAGAGAGAACATCTTCTGCAGTGGGTTTCACATGGCGACTGACGCAAAAGCTATCTATTTCTATCGCAATGCGGCGGAAGTAGATAGCTTCTTCGCTCCCAAATTTGCATGGTTTATAAATTTCACAGTTGCTCTTTACAATGGCGCCCACCTTCTATCAATCGAACTTGTTCTTTTTATGTTTCGAATTTTTATTTCATTATACGTCTAAGCGGAACACCCGGTATGTTCAAAGGCTTTACGTACCGCAAAAATATTATTGCGATTGATTTATTTAATTGAAAGTTTAACGACCACCATGAGTAGTTCGATGGGCTATAAACAGTCGCCCGTCCCTAATTTAGGGCCACTAATTTGAGGGAATGGAGAGAGCCAGTGTCGTAAGACAAACATAGCATCTATGCCAGGGCCAGATTAAGACCTTAGTGGGGCCCCTAGGCTAAAACCTTTGAGTAGGCCTCTAGGCTAAAACATCTGAGTGGGCCTCAAAACACTTACGACGGGGAATTATTATGAAATACTTTAACACGAAACTGTAGCAATATGCTTGTCAGAACTAATACGTGCATTCTTCAAACTAGTAAATCATCTGCAGAGTTTTCATAATAAGTGACTGTATTTTCCATTGTTCTCCTAAGAAGATGAGTTAAAAGCTTAAGATTCCTAGATTTCATCTTGGATTTTCTAATGATTTAGCATAAGATACTGTTCTTAGTGCATTTTTGTTGTTGTTGTTGTTGTTGTTATGCAATGTGAATTCCCAGCAAAAACACAAGTGCTGGGAAACTGCTGGCCACCAGCCGGCAGTGATGGGTCACTGCTGGCCACCAGCTGGCAGTGATGGGTCACTGCTGGCTGAAATGTGCCGTTCACGGCCCGGTAGTGGTCCGTTGGTAGCAGCGCTATCAGTTGGCGAGCCATTGATGGCCCTGCAGCATCGCCGTGAATTGTGAGCCTCCAAGCAAGTGCCACTAGTGGTCCGTTGCTGGCAACCAATGCAACCCCCAACAGCAGGTGGAAGCATCGGAACTGCGCATGCGCAGAAGCAACACTTGCTGTGTGTCTCTCATGGTACCAGTTAGTTGAAGACGACGCTATCGCCATCATGTTATTTTAGTGGATGTTAAGAAAAAAACCCATATGTGGAGAGGCGAATTAATTTCCTAATGAAATTTTACGTCGACGAAGATATCAGATTAAGCTGTGAAATACTAGATTACAGCCATGAAATACACCCACTCCATTCCCATGAGTAACAATTCATGGAATGGAGTGGATGAATAACAAGAAAAAATTTTAAACCGCTTGAAACACATATCCTGGAAAACCATTAAAATAGCGTTTGTTAAGGGAAAAAAAGAATTTTACGCGTACAAAATTTATTAATTATTTGAAAGAAAAAAAAAGCAACGCTATGTGGTGTACTCATCCATGGGTTGAATACACAAGACTGGGAGGAATTCGCTTCTAAAAATAACGAGAAGTAAAATAAAATATTTTTTACTCTTTAAAACAAATGTAGCTTCGGACAACGGAAAGGAAAGACACAACGTTAAAAATGTAACAGAATGTGACATGAACCCGGGTAAATATATATTTATTCAACAATCTCTTTTCAAGACGGCAAGGGCCGCCCCGGTGGCGCAGTGGTCTAAGGCGTTGGCCTCTGATCATTCGTCCGTAAGGGGTCCGGGTTCGAATCCCGGATAGGCATGGATGTTGTGTTTGTCTTACGGCACTGGTTCTCTCCCTTCCCTGGAACCAGTGACCCTAAATTAGGGACGGGCGACTGCTTATAGCCCATTGAGTTGCTCACGGTGGTCGTTAAACCTCCAATCAAAAAAAAAAAAAAAAAAAAAAAAAAAGACGGCAAGGACAGTACAAAACTTTGGAAAGCGACTCTAAGTATGTACACGCCTTGAAAATGAGTGAAGTTCCCTTAAGGTAAAAAAAAAACTATCGTTACGTTGAAAAAATTAATTTATGAATTATATGAAACTGACTTTTATGAAAAATACCTCGCAATATTATAAAATGAAAGAGGGAAGTATTCGATTACAAATTGCATACCAAACACATAGCTTCCAGCACGTAAACTACCCTTGTGAATTAGTCTGGTCGGTAGCGAGCGCGGCTTCCACGTAAACGGCCCAGGATCGAATCTAGTCAGATGCAAACGGCGTTTTTCCGGTCTGTCGAGAAAATTTCCGCAGCGCAGTGGGTTAATTCACAAGCATCGTAAGGGTAGAAAAAAAAATTGTAGCTTTAGGAAACTGCGGTTATCCTAGCTTTATTTTTTTTATTATTATTATTGCTACTACTAGGAAATTGGCGGACAAGATTCGGCAAGCCACCAGTTACGTCGCGTGGTTGCTGGCTGCCACTAACGGCCCACTAGCGGACCACATTAGGCTAGCCATCATTTCGGGCAAGTACTTGCAGGGCCACTGAAGGGCCACTTGTGGCAGCTACTGCCTGTGATGGACCACTGATGGCCCTGTTGTGGCATATGACAACTGATAGGGTGCCAACTGTTGGCCAGTTGTTGGCCTGAACTGCTGGCCCTTCTGTTGGCCGCCCGGACATTTTATTGACGGTTCGGCAGCGGCAACAAAGTGCTGGGCCAGCAATACTGTTTTTGCTGGGAAGCCACAGGAGAGTTCGACCATTAATTGTCCCAAGTGCAAATTGGGAGGTGTGCATGGATGGTAGTAAAAAAGCTGAAACTATCTCGCCGACGCATCTGTAAACAGCGAAGTGAAACCTTTACCCTTGATGTGTTGCTGCCTTGAAACTGTTCGTCTCTAACCTCTGTTTCTGTACGAGTGGAAATCATGCAAGGCAAAAGTAAAACTGTTTTATGAACCTCTATTTATCTATCTATCTGTCTGTCTGTCTATCTATCTATCATTTGGCCAGGCATGCATCCGGGGCCCTTGGGAATGGTGCTCCCTTAATCCGGCACTGATCCATGCCTCACCGGGATTTGAACCCAGAATCACTTTGGTCGAAGTATCAGAAACCAACGCTTAGACCACTGTGCCATCGAAACGGCACGATTTTTTTATCAATTTTCATCAAAGTTACTTAATTTGGGAAATTTTAAGTAAAATAGAAGTGTTATGTTAGAAACAGATGCTAAGGATATAATTGAATTTTTCTTTTAAATACTGCTATGTAATTCTATACGACTCCAAACTTTCAGCGTGAAAAATACGAGTTAGTCACACTGAATATATGCGGATTGCATGCCGCTTTTGCTAAGCAGAACATATCTTTTGTATTATCTTTTTTATTTGTAATGTGTTTTTACGACCACCATGTGCATGATTTTGGGGTTACTGGTTCGAGGGTCACTTCCATTGGAAAGGCCATCGCCATGCTTCATCCTATCAGATCAGATCATATGTACAGCATTTTTAGAAGGGAGCGTCTGACCCCAGGTCTAAAACAACCCTTAGTAATAGGAAGCTAGGAGAATTGGGGTAGAGTGCCCGATAGGAAAATCACACGGAAGCGAGGTAGAAAGGAGGAGGAAGACGCCTTTATTTGTTACCGGAGGGGCCAGTACCAGAAGCCCGACGGCTTAACGCGCCTATCCGACGCACGGCGGATATTTAATGGTTCGAGCGTTTGTACCTGCTGGGATCGAACTCTAGGTCTTCTCCATGGAAGTTACGAACGTTGATCACTAGGCCACCCGTGGCCCCATACTTCATCCGGGACTGGGCCCGAGCTTAATTTGAGTGATTATTCAGACTCCAACATCTCAGCTACTGTTGCGACCTTTTGCATTATACTTTAGAAATCAAAGATAGAGCACAATGGATTTCTTTTGTTGGAGACGGTGGTGAGTTTAATATTAAAGGCCTTCGCAAACACAAAAGACTTGATATTCAGCCAGGGATTTCTTTTGTTGGAGCCAGTGGTGAGTTTAATAGTAAAGGCCTTCGCAACCACAAAATACTTGATACTCAGCCAGGGATTTCTTTTGTTGGAGCCGGTGGCGAGTTTAATAGTAAAGGCCTTCGAAACCACAAAACACTTGATACTCAGCCAGGGATTTCTTTTGTTGGAACTGGTGGTGAATTTAATAGTAGATCAGATCATATCATATGTAGTGAATTTTGGGAAGGGAGTGTCTGACCCCAGGTCTTAAACAACCCTTAGAAATAGGAAGGTAGGATATTTGGGTTAGAGTGCCCGTTAGGATAGTGACACAGAAGCGAAGTAGAAAGGGGGAGCAAGACGCCCTTATTTATTACCGGGGGCCAGTACCCGGGGTCCGACGGCTTAACGTGCCCATCCGAAGCACGGCGGATATCTAGCGGTCCGAGCCTTCGTACCTGTCCGGGATCGAACCCTAGGTCTTCTTCGTGGCTGTCACGAACGTTGATCACAAGGCCACCCGCGGCCCCAGTTTAATAGTAAAGGCCTTCGCATCCACAAAAGACCTGATACTCAGCCAGGGATTTCTTTTGTTGGAGCCGGTGGTGAGTTTAATAGTAAAGGCTTTTGCAACCACAAAAGACTTGATACTCAGCCAGGGATTTCTTTTGTTGGAGCCGGTGGATAGTTTAATAGTAAAGGTCTTCGCAACCACAAAAGACTTGATACTCAGCCATGGATTTCTTTTGTTGGAGCCGATGGTGAGTTTAATAGTAAAGGCCTTTACAACCGCAATAGACTTGATACTCAAGCAGGGATTTCTCTTCTTGGAGCCGGTGGTGAGTATAATAGTGAAGACCTTCGCAACCACAAAAGATTTGATACTCAACCAGGGATTTCTTTTGTTGGAGCCGGTGATGAGTTTAATAGGAAAGGCCTTCGCAACCACAAAAGGCTTGATACTCAGCCAGGGATTTCTTTTGTTGGAGCCGGTGGTGAGTTTAATATAGTAAAGGCCTTCGCAACTACAAAAGTCTTGATACTCAGCCAGGGATTTCTTTTGTTGGAGCCGGTGGTGAGTTTAATAGCAAAGGCCTTCGCAACCACAAAAGACTTGATACTCAGCCAGGGATTTCTTTTATTGTAGCCGGTTGTGGGTTTAATAGGAAAGGCCTTCGCTACCACAAAAGATTTGATACTCAGCCAAGGATTTATTTTGTTGGAGCCTGTGGTGTGTATAATAGTAAAGGCCTTCGCAACTACTAAAGACTTGATATTCAGCTAGGGATTTCTTTTGTTGGAATCCGGTGGGGAGTTTAATGGTAAAGGCCTTCGTAACCACAAAAGGCTTGATACTCAGCCAGGGATTTCTTTTGTTGGAGCCGGTGGTGAGTTTAATAGTAAAGGCCTTTGCAACTACAAAAGTCTTGATACTCAGCCAAGGATTTCTTTTGTTGGAGCCAGTTGTGAATTTAATAGTAAAAGCCTTCGCAACCACAAAAGACTTGATACTCAGCCAGGGATTTCTTTTGTTGGAGCCGGTGGTTAGTTTAATAATAAAGGCCTCCGCAACCAGAAAAGATTTGATACTCAGCCAGGGATTTCTTTTGTTGGAGCCGGTGGATAGTTTAACAGTAAAGGCCGTCGCAACCACAAAACACTTGATATTCAGCCAGGGATTTCTTTTGTTGGAGCCTGGGGTGAGTTTAATAGTAAAGGCCTTCGCAACCACAAAAGACTTGATACCCAGCCAGGGATTTCTTTTGTTGGAACCGGTGGTGAGTTTAATAGTAAAGGCCTTCGCAACTACAAAAAACTTGATACTCAGCCAGGAATTTCCTGTGTTGGAGCCGGTGGTGAGTTTAATAGTAAATGCCTTCGCAACCACAAAAGACTTGATACTCAGCCAGGGATTTCTTTTGTTAGAGCTGGTGGTGAGTTTAATAGTAAAGGCCTTCGAAACTACAAAGACTTGATACTCAGCCAGGAATTTCTTTGGTTGGACCGGCTGGTGAGTTTAATAGTAAAGGCCTTCGCAACCACAAAAGACTTGATACTCGGCCAGGGATTTCTTTTGTTGGAACTGGTAGTGAATTTAACAGTAGATCAGATCATATCATATGTAGAGAATTTTGGGAAGGGAGTGTCTGACCCCGGATCTTAAACAACCCTTAGAAATAGGAAGCTAGGATATTTGGGCTAGAGTGCCCGATAGGATAGTGACACAAAAGCGAAGTAGAAAGGGGAGGAAGACGCCCTTATTTATTACCGGGGGCCAGTACCCGGGGTCCGACGGCTTAACGTGCCCATCCGACGCACGGCGGATATCTAGTGGTTCGAGCGTTCGTACCTGTCCGGCATCGAACCCGAGGTCTTCTGCGTGGCAGTCACGAACGTTGACCCCAAGGCCACCCGCGGCCCGAGTTTAATAGTAAAGGCCTTCGCAACCACAAAAGACTTGATACTCAGCCATGGATTTCTTTTGTTGGAGCTGGTTGTGAATTTAATAGTAAAGGCCTTCGCAACCACAAAAGACTTGATACTCAGCCAGGGATTTCTTTTGTTGGAGCTGGTGGTGAGTTTAATAGTAAAGGTCTTCGTAACCACAAAAGACTTGATACTCAGCCAGGGATTTCTTTTGTTGGAGCCGGTGGTTAGTTTAATAATAAAGGCCTTTGCAACCGCAATAGACTTGATACTCAACCAGGGATTTCTTTTCTTGGAGCCGGTGATGAGTTTAATAGTAAAGGCCTTCGCAGCCACAAAAGATTTGAAACTCAGCCAGGGATTTATTTTGTTGGATCCGGTGATGAGTTTAATAGTAAAAGCCTTCGCAACTACAAAAGTCTTGATACTCAGCCAGGTATTTCTTTTGTTGGAGCCGGTGGTGAGTTTAATAGTAAAGGCCTTCACAACCACAAAAGACTTGATACTCAGCCACTGATTTCTTTTGTTGGATCCGGTGGTGAGTTTAATAGGAAAGGCCTTCGCAACCACAAAAGATTTGATACTCATTTTTTTCTTTTTTCTTTTGGTTGGAGGTTTAACGACCACCGTGAGCAACTCAATGGGCTATAAGCAGTCGCCCGTCCCTAATTTAGGGTCACTGGTTCCAGGGAAGGGAGAGAGCCAGTGCCGTAAGACAAACACAACATCCATGCCTCACCGGGATTCGAACCCGGACCCCGTTCGGACGAATGATCAGAGGCCATCGCTTAGACCACTGCGCCACCGGGGCGGCGATTTGATACTCAGCCAGGGATTTCTTTTGTTGGAGCCGGTGGTGTGTATAGTAGTAAAGGCCTTTGCAACTACAAAAGATTTGATACTCAGCCAGGGATTTCTTATGTTGGAGGCGGTGGCGAGTTTAATGGTAAAGGCATTCGCAACCACAAAAGATTTGATGCTCAGCTAGGGATTTATTTTGTTGGAGCCGGTGGTGAGTTTAATAGTAAAGGCCTTCGCAACCACAAAAGACTTGATACTCATCCAGGGATTCTTTTCACTTCCTACAAATTGTGGAAGTTTCAAATCCATTTCGACACACCGTAATGCATCAGCAACGCTGCTGCTTAATGTGTGGGCGGCAATTTTGACTTTCATCTTTTCTCGTACCCCCTGAATATGGCGATTGCCCAATTTAGTGGCTGCCAAAAGCCCTTCACTTTTCTGGAAGGCTTCTAGCTGAACAATATGATCCCACTTTATTATTTCGTTGCATGAATTCACAAGGGACCCTTTGGCGGCTAAAGCATTCCGAACCAACTTCAGCATATGGCATGCATCAAGCAAAATGTAAATTTTTTCTGTACTAACTGGGTGTAGAAAGTATGTTCTCATATTCATTGCATCTAATGTGGCACCTAATTCAGCAGCTGTAGCTAAATTGGAACTTGCTCCATCAACTGTAAGGGAGATTACATGAATTCCAGTGCCATAAATAAACTTTAGTGCTTCATTAATTAAGTTTGCTCGTTCTGTTGCATTTAGCCCATTAATGAGGAAGTGTGCAATGGGGACTTTCCAGTGCCCGTTGACAGCATTTAACATGAATGTTAAAGCTTCTTTGGCTACAGACAGCTCTCTCCATCCAAATCTGTTCCAAAGTCTACATATCCAATAAACTTATTTGCATTCCATTTCACATGGCGTCGTATTGCCATTTCATCAACAATTAAAGCACACACAACAACTTTATATTTTGACAAAGCCTCTTCGACTTTTACTTTTAGTGCAAATACAGATGCTTCTGTAAACCCTGGAGAGCCATCAATGGAACAATACCACTTTTGAAGAGTTGTTGGATGGGGAAGACTAGTATTAAACACCTTACGTACGTAATTGTATGCCTTACTGGAATAAAAGTGCAAGGTTAGTGCAAAAGCACGAAGCTCAGGCGGATATTTTTCGCTGGTGGCACCATGTTCAATTCTGTGAATTAGTTCCACTGCTGATCCAGACAATGATGATTGAAAATAAAACAAAAATGAGTTATACAGTGCAGAAAATTGAATTAATCTGGCAAGAAATGAAAAATGAACATAAACGCATTAAGAGCAAGCAAAGAAGAAATATAAAACCTACATGCCGTATTCAACAGTGTTGGAACTAGATTATTTTATTTTGTCTTTGTGAATTTTCTGTTTCAATCCTCACAAAATATTACTGATTATCTGGGTAGGGTGGTTGTAAAAGGACTGACCTCGCTGGCTCTTGCTGTTGTCACACTTAATATTGTATAATATAAAAAAACAAAAAAACAAGAAAACATGACAATAAAAAAATATTACATAAAAAAAAATTATCTTTAGTTCTGGATTTTCCATGGAGATTATATTCAAACTGAATATTCTGATGAATCAGAATATTCAGTTTGAATGAGGATTTGAACACCACTTTTCTTTATTGAAAGTTTAACGACTACCGTGAGCAACTCAGTGGGCTATAAGCAGTTGCCCTGTCCCTAATTTAGGACCACTGGTTTCAGGGAAGGGAAAGAGCCAGTGCCGTAAGACAAACACAACATCCATCCCTCACCGGGATTCGAAACCGGACCCAACTTCTGGAAGAATGGTCATAAGCCATCTCTTATAGCACTGCGCCACCGGGGCGGCTTATTTTTAATTTAGGTAGGGCAAAATCTTTTACTGCTAATATTAATCTGCGAAAAAAAATTCATATTTTTAAAATTTATTATATAGTTTACAGTGCATTTTTAGGAGAGTTTTGGATGAGTGTCATACCTTTGTGTGGAACATTTTTAGGGTTCAAATTTACAGGTGGTCAACTACTTGATTTTTAAAAGTGTTGCTTTTACATTTTATTCACATAGGAAATATTTTAAAGCAATAAAGTATTATAATTCACAGAAAAATAGTTCCCCACACAAATTTAATAACATTACATTAGTGGACTAGCACAACAAATGCTGGAAACATGGGTGTGTATTCAGAGCCATATATTATACTTTTTTTATTAGCACCTGAAGGCCCTATATAGTGCAAAGACTACATACTTCAGTGACTGAATTTCATCAGGGTATGGGTAAAACAGTGACAGTAAGATCAACTTTATTTTAAAAGCAGTATAAATTTTCAAGATTAAATGGTTAATAACATACAGTGAGTCACAGAAGTCTTCATACACTCTTCAAAATCCGGCTATTTTAGAGATTATGAAACATTGAGAAATCATACAATTTTAAAACATGGTATATACATGTACAACTACAAGACTATCTGCCTAAAATATGTAAATGTTACCAAACTATATTCACATGATATATTCCTAAAATCTATGAAATGTCAGTCGAAAAAATTTGCACAGTTCGTAATTTCTCGGGAAGAACATCAAACTCACTCTTTGTCCGCAATCACCATCAACAGGCTTCATGTAATCTTAGCTTTGCTGTGAGTCTGAGTGCACATGAGCAAAGTTCATCTTGGCACATTAGTAACAATCGATCCGTGGAAGAAAATTTCTCTAGACATGAGAAATGTGATTGTGAAGTTACAAAAAGGAAAGAAATGGTATGGTGAGATTTCAAATATTGTTGGGAAAAGCTGCTCAAGTGGAGAAATTAGTTTTTATTGAGGGTACAATGGAAAGGCTACAGAACTTGAAGATATTGCATGGGTAGTGCCGGATCTAGGAGGGGGCTGCCGGTGCCCAAACCCCGGCTGCTGCATCGAGAGGGGCGCCAAATTGGCTCTGCGGAAAGAAAAGAATTTTCGAGAGGAACGAAAAGAAAAGCGGAAAAAAAAATTTTTATTATTCCAAAAAAAAAAAAAAAATTAAAGAAGGAAAGAATTTTTGCTTAATAGACTTTTAGATTTTTTTGCTTAATAGGCTTTTAGATTTTTTTCCTTAAAGGAAGATAGATTTTTTTGCTTAATGGAAAAAAATCTGAGATAAGAAAATACCTCAGAGAAGGAGAACAAATGTTGTCCCTTTTGTGTGAAACTATGTCAGGTCAAATCGGGAACAAAAGTAGCATTATCGGAAAATTACGTGAGAACTGTTGGCAAGACTGGCGCTGGCCAATCCAGTTCAGCCTTGCGCTGGCTAAGCAAGGTCTTTTTCTTGCGTCTTCTCTTTTGCACGTGCGCGGTAACATAGGAGGTAACAGCCTAGGGCTCTCTCCACACGTGCGGTGCTAAACTAAACAAAAAAAGTTTTATTCCCCGCAATTCCTAACGAAGAAGTAAGATGCTGTCAATGAAAAGAAAGTTGTCAGGAAGTTAAAATGCTAAAAGAGCTCAGAAGAAGAAAATGGAAATTCAACAATCAGCAGAAATGTTTTCAACGTGGATGAAATCGTCTGATCGTACTGACCAGGTCAGTGAAGAAGGTAAGGAGAGAAATTGCTATCGTCTTATATTGAAAACGTTAAAAACAGCCCATTGTATTTTAAATAGAGACCCGTGTAACCCTTCTGCCGGGACCATAGTAATGGTTTTTACCCCTTATTAATATAATTGCCTTGCTGTTGATTTTTTGTTTTGAAATAACTTTTATTTTGTTTAATGCGATCGGAAAATATGTTTATCTGTGTAAATTTTCGAAATTTTTACTAACTGCCGAGTTGTCGTGTGGTAACTTTATCGCTGACTTTAACCCTTTATTTGCACTGTGTCCGTATGAAACGGACAATGGAAAACTATGGACGTGATCAATGCGTAACCTGGGTTAATATTGTAAAAACAAAAGTGGCCTGACAATTTATTAAATCCGGGTTTGTGATGGGGGGGCAGGTTTCTAAAGACGTTAAATCGAACAAAGTGTTTCGCAAGGTATTTTTATTTAGATATTTGTTTGTGTGTTTTAAACGGCGTAACTGAAAGTGATGAACGAGCTTTTTGTAATGGCCGCTTGCGTGTATGAAACAGTTGTATTTGCAGGCTGAAATTTTTTTATGTGGTGCTTGTGTTTAATTTATGGATGATTTCTTGATATGTGTTTTAAATGTTCAGTGTTTTTATTAATGTGTGTGTTTTAAATGTTCAGTTATTACGGTGTGTTTAAAATTATGTTTATTAATACTCGTAATCAGTGATCGCGTTAACGCCTGGACAGGCGTATTTTACGCATCAAAAACGGAAATGAATTCCTAAAAAAAAGCTAGGACGAATTTTTACTTCTCCAAAAATTTTAAAAACTGAATCTAGGTTGTTGTTTTTTATTATCATCATTAGTCATTACTATATATAACTCCCCCCCCCCTTGAGTTGACTGTTGAACACAGAAATTGCGCCATCGGTAATGTAATTCCTTCCTCGTTCCCCACCCCAAGCTCTGCCACTGTTCTCGGTGTCGCATATCTCGGGCTGCGGGAAAACACGACCCCGAAAGGCCAAGGCCTGTGCGGACAAACGACTATCTCTGTCACCACTTGGGAAGAGAAATTTCAGTGACCATGATCTCTGCTGCCGTGCCCGGTGAACAACAGAGCTGCGAAAACGCCGTAAATAGAGGGAGGAAGGCAACTTTTTTTTTCGAGAGTTCTGAAGGGAAAAAAATAGCTGTTCTGTATAAAAAAAAAGCTTAGGGGTGGGGGCAGATTCCCGCTATTTACAACTGAAATGTTTTCTATTGCACTTCTTTTTTTGGAGGAAATATAAAAATATGAGCTAGTAAGCGTGGTATATAATATTTTACATGTATTCTGCGTATTTTTATACTTTAAATTTAATGGAATTCATATTTCTTACGATTACCACAGTACTTCCTTCATATAATTATCGTTATGATTTACATGCTGCATTTGTAGGAAACATGCAATAGAACTTTATTTCATTTGTAGGAAAATTTCCTACTGTCCTACATAATGGTATTTTATTTCATATCTTCCCACAGATATTCCCAGAGAGCTGACGCAAATTGAAAATGAAGGAAGGCACAGTGAGCACCACGAGGAAGATCAGATAGTTGTAGTTAAAGAAGATCAGAACAATGTCCAACTCCAAGAAAATGACATGAAGGAAAACGAGAAGCGTTCAGATCAAATGCAAGATGACGAAGAGTGTATAAATGTAGATTTACGTATTGGTGGCACAGGAAAAAATATTCCGTCAACTCCTGGTAAATTGTATTTAGATTTTCATGATCCAGGAAGTTGGCCTGAAAAGTTTTGTGATGCCCAAAGATGCTATTTGATAAGGATGAGAGCTGAAATTCGAGATGTCCATGAGCCTAATGGTCTTGCTAACAGTCTAAGGGATGGTAGGAAGCTTACCGGAGAATTGTTTTACAAACAGCTTCCAAACAATTTCAGAGTTCGGAGATCATGGTTAGCCTACAGTAAGTCAAAAAAGGCACTTTTCTGTATCCCTTGCAGATTATTTTCAGATTCCATTCCCGATCAAAAGTTTAAAAAGATGGGTTCACTCAGTGGAAGAAATTAAGTGATCGAATTCCAGAGCACGAAAACTCGTTAAATCACAAAATGTGTTTTTGTTCATGGAAGACGCTGGAATCATCATTGGTAACAAGAAAATGCATAGATAAAGAGCTTCAATAGCAAATCAGAGAAGAGGAAAACCATTGGAAAGCTGTGTTGCTGTCTATTGTTGATGTCATTGTGCATTTGGCAAAACAGGGTAGCCCGTTTAGAGGATCAGAAGAAACCAGTGACTTTGGTGACTCTACCAGTGGAAAGTTTCTCAATACCATAGAGCTCGTTTCACATTACCATGCCCCTTTACGAGAACATATTGAACGCCACAAAAAAGGTCAGCTTACTTATTTTTCTCACGCAATACAAGATGATTTTTTGAAAATAATTTCAAGAAAAATTAGGGAAAAAATACTGAACGACATTAAGGAAGCAAAGTATTTTTTCATGATGTTTGACTGCACTCCCAACGTAAGCCATCAGGAGCAGATGTCTCAGATTATAAGGTACGTACGGGTTGATGAGAACGGTCCAGAAGTTGTTGAGAGCTTCATTGATTTCTTCACTGTGACGGATAAAACTGGTTCAGGCCTGTCAGAAGCCATCATAGATAAACTGAAAAGGGATGGGTTGGACATCAGCAACTGCATGGGCCAGTCGCATCATAATGGTGCTAATATGGCTGGAATGAACAAGGGTGTTCAGAAACGTATCTTGGGTAAGAATCCCTTAGACTTTTTTATACCATGTGCAGCTCATTCACTCAATTTAGTGGGTTTTCACGCTGCTTGTGTGGTGATATAGGCAGAAACATACTTCGGTACACTTCACCGCCTCTATTTATTCTTTGATGCATCAACTTCAAGGTGGGAAGTTCTTCAGGCTCATGTGATAACCACACTGAAATCGCAGACACAAACCAGATGGTCAGCCAAAATCGAAGCCGTGAGAGTTGTTTTTTTCCAACTGGAAAAAGTCATGAAGTCCTTAGATGAACTTAAGAACTACAGTGACTCAAACTTGGAAACGAAAGATGGGGCCAAACATCTTTTGAAAGACCTATCAACATATGAATTTATTGTGATGACCTGTTTGTGGTTCAAAGTTTTGAGTCATATTCACCGGGTCAATAAACTTCTTCAAACAGAGGATATAACAATTGATATGTCTGCAAAGCACATCCGTGGACTCATCAAAATTCTGGAATCGTCTCGAGATACTTGTGCAAATGATGCAATCACTAAAGCCAGAGAAAAGTCAAAGGAACTTGGATTGAGCCCCAATTTCCGTAAAGTTCGAATGAGGAAAAGGAAGACATTTTTGGATGAAGATGAAGAGGTTCAAATGTCTACAGAAAAAAATTCAAGATCCTTCTTTTGGAAGTAATGGACAGGGGCTTCCAGAACTGAGAAGGAGATTTAAAGCGATCGAGGAACTAGATAAAAATTCAACTTCCTTCATGGCTCCAAGTTCCAGTCACTTTCTGCAGAAGAACTAAGGTCGAAGGCAGCTCAGCTTGGGGAGACGTATTCAGATAATATCTGCAAAGCTGAGCTTGAACTAGAAGTAGAGAGCTTTAAGCATCACGCTCTGAGCCTGGACAGTAATTTGAAAACTGCATCTCCTAAAGCTCTCCTAAATTTAATTTTCAAATGTAGACTTGAAGATGCGTACCCAAACATTTCAACAACACTTTGGATTTTGTTGACACTTCCAGTGACTGTTGCATCAAACGAACGAAGTTTCAGGAAACTAAAGCTGATTAAAACGTACGTACTGAACACTATCAGACAGGAACGTCTCTCAAACCTAAGTATAATTAACATTGAACACAAAGTGGCATCATAAATTTCATATGATGAAGTCATTAAATTCTTTGCAGCCAAGAAAGCTCGCAAGATAAAGTTATAGGATTTTTTTGTAATCATTTTTGTACACTTTTAGTAGAATTTTTTGTGTTCACACCATAAGTGTAATTAAATAATACCTTCATTTTGATAATCTGGTAAAAGGCCTCTTGTATACACTTTTTTAAATTTAAATATTTTTTTTTTGTTCAAACCATAACTGTAAATAAATAATACCTTAATTTTGAAAATCTGGTAAAAAGCCTCGTGTGAAGAGGGGGTGCCGCCAGTCTGAGGTTTTGCCCCACCAAAGAAAATTTCTAGTTCCGGCACTGGCATGGCAATCTATGGCCATCCATCAAAATCGGCGGGGGCGACTTAGTAACCAATGAGTTTTCCAACAAGATAACGACCCAAAGCATGAAACCAAGATTGTTAAGGAATTGATCGTTTATAATATACCGCAACTGTTTCATTCATCTACCAGTCTTCAGATTAAAATCCGCACCAAACACATTTAGGATGAACTTGAACGAAAAGGTTGTAAATACATCACAGATCGGGGGTGGTCTAAAATTACAGCACGTACAACAAAAATATCTTGTGTTTTCAATGACAAGGAGATTGCAATTGATTCCATAGGAGACCACACACAATATAAATTTGATTTCCAGAGCTAGTAGTCATGTACATATAATTTACTTTCCTCTGTAGATAGACTTTTGCAGCTAGTTCCACAGCATCAATCTGTTAAAAAAACATTTCTTACCAATGTTTTTTGAAGGCAAAATTATATTACCTTCTGCTCGCTGTCTAGCACGATATAAATATTTATTCTAGGAGGAAATGGAAAATAGTTTAATTGATAGGTGACACCGTGGGGTTCGGGTATACTAGGTTCAAGTAAAAGATTAAGAGGGTAAGAATATATATATATATATATATATTTTTTTTTTAAGTTTAAAGCAGGTTAAATTTTTTATATCGTGTTGAACAGCGAACAGAAGGTAATATAATTTTGCCTTAAAAAAACAATGGTTTCTTTACCACAATGAACTTACATTGTCCCCCTTAGACCTCTCTCAAGAAAATAACCAAACTAAAATAAATTTCTTATATTTTAATGTGTTTTGTTTCCTTTTCCCCTGAACCTATCTGCATATACTTAATATATTCGTATAATACAAATATATTTCCTACGTTGTTTACAGTTACTTGCATAATGCAACATTTTAGGGTGTATGTAGACTTGTGTCTCACTATATCAGTCAAATATGCTTACCTTTAATAGAGCACTTACTGAATCACTAATTAAGGCTTTTTGTTTTAGTTCGGAAGGCTTTCGTTCAGAGATGTAACACGTTGCTCCAATCGACGTTTCTTTTTGGTAATATTGCGAGCTTTGTGCTCATGTCTTGCTATCTGCTGCTTTGCAATATGTAGAAACTTTTGGGTTTTTGATGGGGAATACATATCTTCATCCGTGAAATCTACAACATAAGTTAAACGTCTTTTAACAGAATTGGAAATTTCAGATGATTTCAGACTTTGTATTGAAGTGCTTGGAAGTTCAATTTCTTTAGCTTCATCCAAAAGAAATACTCTCTCTTTTGGTGGCTTACATTTCCTTTGTTTTGAAATCAGATGTTTAGGGAAATCAAAAATAGTGGGAATTGCATCAGATTTCAGCCACCTAACTCCCCCAAACCTTCCAGTGTCAAAGAGTCTTCAATGAAATGCTTAGAACAAATTTTACTGTACTTTGAAGGGTTAAAATGTTCTCTGTTAAGTTTCACTGTCCATAATTTTTTCCTGTCTACATCCATTTGGAAACTATATAGAAAAAATAACACAATGTTAGTTAAACTAATCGTCCTGGTAATATAAATATGATTCATACTGGAAAGTGGAAACCAACAGGCCAACAATTACACCATTATTACTATTATTTATACATACTATATAAAAGAGAAAGTTGTATAGTAGTGGCCAAAATTGTAGAAACGTTTTGGAAATAGTGTATTTTTTTAGGTTTAATGGCTCGCAACACCACTGTTTTTTGGAATAATACCATAATATTATATATCAATGGAAAAGCAATTTCATCAAGAATGTAATGCAATAACTTTTATGAAGGATTTTGTGTTAGAACAGTAGTTATAAAGAAGAAAAGTGAAACATATAGAAAAAATGAGATATACAAAAATTCTCACCATGTCAGTTAATACTTAGTCCTGTTACTTTCTTTTTTGTTTCGTTAAAATAAATTAACTAAATCGATTTTTTTCTTTATATTTAGCATTTATTTATTTTTATTTTTTCGTGTGTGTGTGTATGTTGTGGGGGGCAGAAATATTACTGCATTATAACATTTTGTGTCGGCAGTGACAGTTATAGTTTTTTTGCATTCCATTTTGTTTTATTTCTTTTTAGGATAAAAATTAAATTAACCCGAGAAATACCAGGTACCCCTGCTAGTACTGGATACACTTGTAATCCCGCTATCTATCAAACAGTACAAAAGAGCGGTATCATTCAAGGTCTATAAAAGTGATTCGATGCAGTTTGGGTGTTCATAATGACAGCAAAAAATTTTACTGATCGCATCACAATCAATCCTGTCACGACAGTTATAAATTTCGTACCTATGAAATGACACCGGACCACCCTTTACAAATCATTCCTTATATCCAATAGCACAACATGTCCACCCCATGGTACAAATTTATTTCATAATTTCAACCACAGAAATTAAAATCGCTCACTTAACTTCAAGTAATCTATAGTACAGTTACGAACTACGCCCCGCGAAAGCCGGTGGTTGACACACATCACGTGACTACCCTCTGGAGATGTTTGTGTAAGCTGACCAGACGTACCCAATTCTGGAGGACAGTCCTCGAATTCAGTTTACTATCCCCAAAAACGTCTGAAGCCTTTGGGGACGCAAATTGCCCTCAAATTTTAATGTTTGTCCCCAAATATCCTCGAATTTACACTTACTCATTAACCTTTTAGATTTCCAATGAAAAATGTTCTTAAAAGTAGTTTTCGTTGTTTTTGTACTAATTTTCCAACATGCTTCTTGTGAAAACAAATTTTGACTTTTTTCTTCTTTCTGGGTTTAACTACCATTACGAGCAACTCTAAAGACTATAAGCAGTCACCTGTTTCTAATTTGGAGACATTCGCTCTAGGTAAGGGAGAGAGCAAGTGCTGCAAGACAAACACCACCCATGCCTCATTCGGGACCCGAATCCGTACCAACTTGTACGAATAGTCAGCACTAGGTCAATGCACCACTGGCGCTGTCAAATTTCGACTGTACTTGTTCTGGGTATCTCCAAAAACTTTGGCAAAATGAAAAATTCGCCATGCAATTACTATGGTGTGCAGCCTAATTTTAATTCAGCGCATGTACCTAAGGTAAAGCATTTCACTTTTACTAATATGTTCTTGCCATCATAGTTCTGCTTTGTCAATACAAATACCAACATTCTACAAGATATATCCTTTTAAGACACAGGTTTTAATGTGTAATATCGCACTTATTGAAGCAATGCAATTTTGCGACAAAAAGATTTGCATATTTATTTTGAGTACGCATGTGTCCCCAAATGAACTACCGATTTGGGGACGTCACGCCCACTTTGTCCTCAAATCGGTGTCCCAATATCTGGTCACCTTATGTTTGTGCCGCCTTCCGAGCTCCTAGCTCTGTCGATCTATATTCGTATTCTAAGACTGGCACACGTAGACGAAGACGTCATAGGTTTAGATGACATGGGGAAGGTACCGTTGCACGAGACATCCATTGCGTCGTTGTCAGCAACAAGGGTGATAGCAGCTTGAGATGAGTGAGAGGCAACTGAACAGCCGGAGGAAAGGGGATGTTCACTTCACGAGTTGAGGGCAGTGCAACGTCGCCGCCAGGGGAGGGCAACAAAACAGTACCCATGGAAGAAGAAGAGGTTGCCGTCAACATCGATGGAACACCGGAAGTGAGGTCCAGTTGCGGGTCTTCACCACCGGAAAACGCCATTTGCAGTGGCGCCGACTATCGTAGCTTCGACCAGCTCGGCCGAGAGATAAACAAGACGGAATAGGAAAAGAAAAAGGCAACTCACCAATCAGGGAGTATTCACACACGATAGGGGAACTTTCCAAAGGTAAGTGCTTTGAAACTTGGGATGCACAACTCACTAAAAACACACAAAATACGCATGAATTGACGGAGCTCAGAAGCCACAACTCAATTTTTTTTTTTTTTTTATTGGAGGTTTAACGACCACCGTGAGCAACTCAAATGGGCTATAAGCAGTCGCCCGTCCCTAATTTAGGGTCACTGGTTCCAGGAAAGGGAGAGAGCCAGTGCCGTAAGACAAACACAACATCCATGCCTGACCGGGATTCGAACCCGGACCCCGTACAGACGAATGATCAGAGGCCAACGCCTTAGACCACTGCGCCACCGGGGCGGCCACAACTCAATGAGCTATAAGCAGACGCCCGTCCCTAATTTGGGGTCACTGGTTCCAGGGAAGGGAGAGATCCAGTGCCGTAAGACAAACACAACATCCATGTCTCACCGGGATTCGAACCCGGACGCTTTCGGACGAATGATCAGAGGCCATCGCTTAGACCACTGCGCCACCGGGACGGCAAATCGAAATTCGAACGAACACTGCGAGATTTCAACTGCCTCCGATTTTTTTTGACTGAAAATTTAACGACCACCGTGAGCAACTCAATGGGCTATAAGCAGTCGCCCGTCCCTAATTTAGGACCACTGGTTCCAGAGAAGGGAAAGAGCCAGTGCCGTCAGACAAACACAACATCCATGTCTCACCGGTATTCGAAAACGGACCCCTTTTGGACGAATGATCAGTAGCCATCGCTTAGACCACTATGCCACCGGGCGGCCTGCCTTTGATTCGTAGTGTCTTTCTTTTTTTTTTTTTGATTGGAGGTTTAACGACCACCGTGAGCAACTCAATGGGCTATAAGCAGTCGCCCGTCCATAATTTAGGGTCATTGGTTCCAGGGAAGGGAGAGAGCCAGTGCCGTAAGACAAACACAACATCCATTTCTAACTGGAATTCGAACGAGGACCCCTTACGGACGAATGATCAGAGGCCACCGCCTTAGACCACTGCGCCACCGGGGCGGCGATTCGTAGTGTCGTAACATTCAAAATCTCTTTTCTTAAAGTGGACGACAAAACACATTGGAGAGTACACATTGGGATGGAAATTACAACGTTTCATTTCACACAGCCATTCCTTTGCCGGTGGCGCAGTGGTCTAAGCGATGGCCTCTGATCATTCGTCCGAACGGGGTCCGGGTTCGAATCCCGGTGAGGCATGGATGATATGTTTGTCTTACGGCACTGGCTCTCTCCCTTCCCTGGAACCAGTGTCCCTAAGTTAGGGACGGGCGACTGCTTATAGCTCATTGAGTTGCTCACGGTGGTCGTTAAACCTCCAATAAAAAAAAAACAGCCATTCCTTTAACAATTTCGTTTTTTTCAGAGGAATGTTGTTCTTTCCTGTACACAATTTAGGTTTCAGAATTTATTAGTACAAACATAATATGAGTAAGTTTTTTTTTTTTTTTGAGGTTTAACGACCACCGTGAGCAACTCAATGGGCTATAAGCAGTCGCCCGTCCCTAATTTAGGGTCACTGGTTCCAGGGAAGGGAGAGAGCCAGTGCCGTAAGACAAACACAACATCCATGCCTCACCGGGATTCGAACCCGGACCCTTTCGGACGAATGATCAGAGGCCATCGCTTAGACCACTGCGCCACCCGGCAGTAAAAGTTTTTTTTTTTTTTTTTTTTTTTTTTTGATTGGAGGTTTAACGACCACCGTGAGCAACTCAATGGGCTATAAGCAGTCGCCCGTCCCTAATTTAGGGTCACTGGTTCCAGGGAAGGGAGAGAGCCAGTGCCGTAAGACAAACACAACATCCATGCCGCACGGGATTCGAACCCGGACCCCTCACGGACGAATGATCAGAGGCCAACGCCTTAGACCACTGCGCCACCGGGGCGGCTCAGTAAAAGTTAGACATGTCGTTAATAAATTTACGAAAATCACGAGTTTACTGACCTCCTGCAACGTAACGCCATGTTAAGCAATGGGAAAACGCATGTGCTGCCCCGGTGGCGTAGTGGTCTAAGCGATGGCCTCTGATAATTCGTCCGAACGGTGTCCGGGTTCGAATCCCGATGAGGCATGGGCGTTGTGTTTGTCTTACGGCACTGGCTCTCTCCTTCTCTGGAACCAGTGACCCTAAATTAGGGACGGGCGACTGCTTATAGCCCATTGAGTTGCTCACGGTGGTCGATAAACCTCCAATAAAAAACGCATGTAAACAAACTGTTGTTGGTCCGCTGTCACGGAAAAGCTTTCTCATGATGCAATGCCAAGCGAATAATTAAGGTCCGTATCCTAACACAGTTATATCAAATCCAATTGCCGCCCCGGTGGCGCAGTGTTCTGAGGCGTTGGCCTCTGATCATTCGTCCGAAAGGGGTCCGGGTTCGAATCCCGGTGAGGCATGGATGTTGTGTTTGTCTTATGGCACTGGCTCTCTCCCTTCCCTGGAACCAGTTACCCTAAATTAGGGACGGGCGACTGCTTATAGCCCATTGAGTTGTTCACGGTGGTCGTTAAACCTTCAATCAAAAAAAAAAAATCCAATTATTATTAAATCCAATTATGAGTGACACCATTACTTTCAAGATAGGACATATTTTTTTCTTAATCTGGAAAGATTTCACAATACTGCACAATATTAAGCTTCGTGATTACATTTTGTTATTTGACAACCTTGTGCAATCAGAAAAAAGCGATATCTACAGTTCTTCCCAACTGCGCCACTTTGATGCAGGATTCGTTTCGAAGCTGGCAGCAGCACAAAAATTTCAACGTGCCTGTCTTTTGCGCTTTGTGTTTCGATTGGTGTCCCCCGTAGGTTTGTGTTCCGTTAAATAACGAAAAAATGCCTGTAAGTTTCTTTTTTTAATTAAGTTAATATTAGCAATAAATGTAGTTTGTATATGTGCGTATAGAAAATTTGCTCCAAAATATATCCTTTGAAGTTCGGTATGCTGTTCTAATTTTGAGGAGGGAACAAGTGCAGACATGTTGACTTCGGATCGTATCTACCACGTCGTGAAATTTACGTAAATTAGATATTCTAAATTATATTAACGTTTGCTTATATAATAATTGGTGTGCATTAAAGCATAATTTCTCGTTTGTGTACGTGAATGTTCTGAGGATACGTGGTTTTGGGTGGCATCCAATTTCAGTTTCTAATTAATTTTGCACCGGTTTTAGATAAATATGTTCAACGTTTATTGTGAGAATACTTATTGTTGTTGAAATAGAAGATCGGTTTTATTTCTCCTTTGTTCAAATTTTAGAGTAAATTATGCTGTTTCATGCTGGTAGTACATGTGTTGAAAAATCGATAACCACGTGGTTACCGATTTTAACGCATGTTAGAAACGTGTACTGAAGGTACGATCTAGTCTTGTTTTCCTACCTTGGTTGTTTGTATGAAATAAAATAGGCTGGTATTTTGTGAATATGTGTTCAGTATATCAGCCTGCCTTAGGAGGATGTTAACATACCAGAAGTAAATACTTGAACGCTTAAAATATGTAGCTGCTAAAATGCAGTTGATTTAGTGTTCACCATTTATGATGAAAAGAGATGAATGTATCTTTAATTTCTGCCAGGGTGATCTTGGTCAAGTAATTGAGGGCATGAATCGTGTTTATGGCAGTCTCATATTTCACAGAGATGTTTCATTCACCATGTTAACATGAAGAAGAGAGGGAAATACAGAAGTTAGTACTTGACTATTTGTATTAAAAAATGGAAGATAACTGCATCATCTATTGCTCAAGTAGCTAAGGATCCTAGTTTGGCTTTAGTGAAACATAGTGTGAAACATACATTGAGATCTTTGTTCTTCGGCTTTCAGTGGGGGCAGTAACCCCAAATTAAGTATCGACACCACTTCAATGTTGCTGAATGAATGTTTAAATGTTTTTGCATGAAATAGATGAATGTATCTTACGGCTGCTCAATTAGTGAGTGAAAAATTGTTGAGAACTTTACGCTATCTTTTTGGATGCATTAATAAAAAAAAAGTTAGCACGGCCTGTTGCTCTGATATGTTGTGCTTGAAAGTTCTTTTTTGCCGCCCGGTGGCGCAGTGGTCTAAGGCGCTGGCCTCTGATCATTCGTCCGTAAGGGGTCCGGGTTCGAATCCCTGTCAGGCATGTATGTTGTGTTCTTACGGCACTGGCTCGTTCCCTTCCGTGGAACCAGTGACCCTAAATTAGGGACGGGCGACTGCTTATAGCCCATTGAGTTGCTCACAATGGTCGTTAAACCTCCAATCAAAAAAAAAAAAAATCAAAGTTCTTTTCTGGAAATAATTTTTGTACGATTGACAAGTCTCAATTCATTATTTAAAACTCGTGACAAAGTAGATTGGACAATATAGTTGCCAGTGGTCCATTTTAGCTGCCGTTCACATGAATCAAATGTAGTCTCAAAATCTCTTTCACCTTAAAAGCAGCTTCATATTTTTAACAAATGTTTCTTGATAAAATAGGTATTCTCCCATTCCTTAGTCTCTTTTTATATTACACAGTGATGCTACCATTTTTCCTTTTTGAAAGTTCAAATGTCTTGACTCCTGCCACTTAGTTATACATTCAGTAAATGTGTAGTTTAGCTTCCTAAATTATTTTGCCGGAAATGTTGAAGGATTTCGAAAACGTGAGACAGATTTTAAACTAAGCAATTTCATGGCAAATGATGAAAAAATGCCATCTTTATGATGCATTTTAAAGATTGTTAGCATAATATTTACATGTAAATATGACACCGAGCAGAAGCTGCGGCGACATAAAGCTTTGCTCCGCTGAAACGATTGTCTCATTCCGGTGGCCATTTTGCTGATGGAAGTGTACAACAGAAATGGGGAACATTCCTACCAGAAAAGCGTTCCATTTTGTAGTGCTACGCTACAGAAAATAGCTCATTTCTGCCTTAATTTTTAACATCAGTCTGACAATTTCTTGGTTTTTTCGCATATGATTCTTTGATGCGCAATGTATGAAATCACTTTTTCGTGGACGGGGTGGGTGTTTTTTTTTTTTTTTTTTTTTTTAAATCCAATTTGAATGAACTGCGAACCATGCCGTCAATAAATGCAAAACATTAACTTCTGTTGAAGTTAATGCGCTATGTACTTTAACCCTTTTCTAGCAGAAAGAAAGGCATCTGCATACTTTCTATTTTGTATCAGGGAATCATGCATAAGATCAAAGCAATTATCACCATGTGTTTCGACAAACTGCAACAGAAATTAACTGCTTTGTCAGGTTACACTACAAATTAAAATGCTTTCCTGGCAAGAACGTTTCCTGTTCCTCTTGAATTCTTCCGCCAGCAAAATGGCCACCGAATATAAGTAAATTAAATAAAAGCAAGACACTTGCACAATGTCACGAGTGGTTTGATCCCATTGCTGTGTCCTCACGTGGAACACTGAGAAGCCAGTGCCATATCAAAGGAGGGCTCGTGGTTACGTCCTTGTTGCACACATTCCATTGCGTGATGATCTCAATGGTTTCGCGGAGCACAGTAGCTCTTCCGCTATCGTAAGGTGCTAATTTCTTAACGTCTCTCCATCTGGGTACTACCCACTCAGTTGCATCATAACTTCGTAAGTTTTCCAGGTTTGATGTCCCTTTGGTGCTCAGAAATCCAGATCTGAATTGACCTCTTTGTCATTTCTGATGTAGAACTTAAGGGAAGCGTCAGGGTAGTCTAAAGGAATAGCATAGACCCTGGCGTCAGATAAAGTAGGAGGTGATGCGCACTGGTCTGTTGAAAGGTTATCAGACAAAGTCTAGGCGTCCTCATGCCAGTATTGTAACCCATTCTTCATAGAGTATTCTTTAGGAAGTACGTTAGCCTAGGAATGTAGATAATCGAGGGGGGGGACTGCGCTATGGATTTGGCATGAGGCTGTGCATGTGCAGTTGTTGCTACTTTTCTGACTTATTTGGTCAATTCTGAGTATTTCGTACCCCGCTAGGTCTCTAAGGCTACAGATCTCCTCGCATGTGGCCTTGTTAGATGCGAGTTCGAAGACTCGTTTTGCTCAAAACCTGAAAAACACATATTTGCTTGCGGTCGGGCAGTATTGGGTTGTCCACGAGAGTGGGTTTGTAGTATACCTCTGTGCCAAGTGCTCCAGAGGGTAATCTTACCCGTACATCCAGAAAAGGTATCGCAGCTCCGGAATTATGTTCAGCTGTGAATTTAATGTTCAGGTGCGCAGCATTCATTCTGGCGAGAAAATCACGTACGCTGGCTTCTCCATGCTGTCAAATAAAGATAATATCACCAGCATATCTCCCAGATTTTGGGTATCTGGGCTGACGATTGCAAGAGGCCTGAGGACTGCTTCAGCAAGAACAGTCAACATCGAGGACCCTGCTAATAATTTGAAAACTAGCCGTGTATGTATGCCGTACACGGCTAGTTTTCAAAATTATTAGCAGATATTGCAGATAGTTTTTGCTTGTAGATTAAAAAAAAAATATTTACAGTAATTGAAAAGCTTACTTTAAGGCATTACCGAGATTAATATACTTCTAGTTTAACTTGAACTTTCACTTATTTTTCACATATTCCAAGGTCTTTTATTTTCACGGGTATTTCTGGCCTTTATATTTTATGAAGACTTGTTCTCAATGTATAGGAACTGTATCAAAAATTTAGTTTGCACAGAAAGAATTTAAATTTTATTGGCCAGGTTCCCCTTGCAGTTGCCACTTATTAAATTAAAATATTTTTGTTATGCATTTTGTAAGTTTACTATTTTGGAATTAAGTTGTTCAAAATGCTATTTATAATTTTTGAAGCTTCACTAATAGAACTGTTTTTCTGCATATAAAAACTTGAATTAGTTGCTTGCTTTTATGAGGTACGTTGTCCGATATTTTGCTATAAAGGTCTATTTTACACACATTGTTGCACATTCAATTATAATGTATATACTTATTTTGTTCTCATTGGAATCTGTAATGTTCTAATAATAAGCTATTTTATTATTTTTTCAATTATTTTATTCTATTGTTATAGCGTTTTGCTCTTCTCCGATTTGCAGCAAGTTTTCTGTTTCAGTTGTGTACGCGGATACATTTTCTTTTTATACAACTCTGGTTACCCCCTTTGTTTTGTTTGTAAATCCTGGATCGGAAGCTGAAGAAATTTGAGTCCGTGACTGTCCAGTAGTTTCGAAATAAGCCTTCACAGGTTCGACTCAGCAAACCTGTTCCAGTAGGCCCGGCCAAAATCAAATATGAACTTTTTCAGGTTTCGGGCAAAGCAGGTCTTCGAACTCTCATCTAACAAGGCGACGTGTGAGGAGGAGATCCATAGCCTTAGAGACCTAGCGACCGCAGCAGGGTACGGCATGCTCAGAATCGACCAAATAGTCGGAAAAGCAGCAACAACTGCACATGCACAGCCCGCCCGATTCATGGGTTTGGTTCACTATGTTCCTAGGCTAACGTACTTCCTAAAGAATACTCTCCAAAAAATGGATTATAATATCGGCGTGAGAACACCCACACCTTTGTCTGATAACCTCACAACAGACCAGCGATTGCAAATAGAAAATGTTACAATTTAAATATAAACATAAAACATTGTAACGGTAATATTAAAACATCATTATTACCATTACGATGTGTTTATATTTAAATTGTAACATTTTCTATTTGCAATCGGTGTTTTCTGAAGATGGATCCATTGTATATCCGAAAGATTTTAAAATTTATTTACTTCTAATTTGTCGTTGTTTTCTTGACTTTTGGATATTTATCGCAAGTTTAAATCGTGCAAAGGCAACGATGCTAGTGTACTTAAGAAATAGGAAACAATACATTTGAGTGAAATTGAAAAATCCAAACTACCTCTGCACACTGCGAGAAAAACAAGTTTATGGGTCACTGAAACAACACTTCGCAGTGTAAAAAAAGGGTAATGTCGTAATTCAAGCAACTTTGAAATCCACCGGTAGTTGCAGCTTTCTTTGCTGACAACCGATGATGGGTCCCAGTAAGGGAACAGTCTGCAAATTGCATTTGTAACAGTAACCTAGGAAACACAGCCAGGATTATCAAGGGGCTGCATACAAACTCAAATCTGTCTTACTAAATTGACAGGCAGCATCTGCATTATGTTGTAAAGTGATAGCATGATTCATCCATACCCTTGTACACATACTTCACTTTTCTCATTAACATGCTGTCCTCTTAACAAGATATGGTGTTTTTATTCAAGATATGGTATTTTTATTTAGAATTGGGAGTTTCGCCTTTACTGCTTTCTTTACTTTTTCTTTCTGGTATTGTTTTGGGCTAATGCTTGGCTGCTGTTGCCTGCATTATGTACAAGAGCTAATTCATACATATACTTGCATTTCTTTGCAACCCATTCCACTGGAGTCCTAACTCCTAAGTGACATGCTCCCATAATTCTGAGTAAGTGTTCTGATCCATTTATTAGAATGGATCAGAAATTTATGCAAATTACTGAAATGGTCCCTGGTGCTTTCAACTGGTTTTGCCTGTGTGCTACGTGTTCTGTGCTTCCTACTAAGCATTATTATTAAGTTGTAAAAAATTAAGTTTAGAAGTACATAGCTTTATTTTCAGTAGATATCCCACTGTTTTTACCTGCTGTCAGACTAATAGCATTTAATGACTTTTTTGGTTAGTCCAGGGTCTATTCTGACACTATTATCAATAGTGCTTGTTCTAAACTTTAATATGAGTGGTATTATATTGCTGTATCTTTCTTAGTTCCAGTGATAGCTCTTGGTGTCAGCTCATTTGCATGCACTAAAGTTTGGTTGAAACATGTCGTCGCACAGTAATAGAGTGCAGGTGTTTTTCTGTCTATGTAGTAAGTCAGATTTGAATTTGTATGCTGTCCCTTTACAATCATGGCTGTGTTTTGCTGGTTACTTTTTTACAAGTCCATTTTGTATATATATTGTTTATATTATTAGGGTGATCTGATTTTTAATTTAAAAATTTTCCAGGTTTTTGTAGGCTTGTTTAATTCTGTGGTAAGATTTTTTCTTTCCACTTCAAAGTAATGTCTAGGTAATTTATCTTATTTTCCTTTTGCTCTTCTAAAGTGAATTTCAGGGATTCATCTTGGGAATTAAAACCTTCTAGAATTTTTTGAGTTTCCACTCAAATCTTAATCTATAGTGAAAAGGATGTCATCCATGTATCTAGTATGCATGCAGAAAATAAAAGGTTTCAATAGGAAGGCCTCTTCTATTTTTATGTACATAATTATTACGTAAGTAAATGGAAGGCCTCTTCTGTTTTACTTACATAAGTAAAATAGAAGAGGCCTTCCTATTGAAATTTATTTTCTGCATGGATATCGTTTTCATCATAATCAAGATTCAAGTGGATACTCATCAAAAATTCTAGAGGGTTTTAATTCCCAAGATGAATCCCTGAAATTCACTTTAGCAGAGCAAAAGGGAAATAAGCTAAATTACCTAGACATTATTTTGAAGTGGGAAGGAAAATCTTACCACAGAATTATACAGGAAGCCTACAAAAAAACCTGGGAGAAATTTAAATTCTAAATTAGAGAAGTGTAGCTTTGCAATTTAAAGAAATTGGAAAAAATGTTCTTCAGAAGCTAAGGAAAAACAAAAAGTAAGTTAAAATCAATCTTATTAGAAAATGATTATTACCCTTGAAAAGAAATTTGTGAATTACTGGAAGAAAATCCTACTAGGAACAGAACTTGCACTACAGACAAAAATTAAAAAAAAATTGAATATTTATTCAGAAGAAAAGTGACTTACTTACCACTAGGGACTGTTTGAAAAACTAAAGAAAATCAGAAGTAAATGTAAAATTAGGTTAGCTCCATGTTTAAATAACAAAATAAAAAAAAATACTTACTATCCCTAAAAGAAAGAGAATAAAATACTTTACTCCAGAAAGGAGTCATTTATAAAATGAAATGTTCGTGTGGTTTACCGTACATAGGAGAATTAATTACCACAAAGCGGCAATAAGGAACATTTCAAATAAAACAGGATTAGACAGACACATAACAACAAACTGGCTGCAAAATGGACTGGGACTCATTACAAGTTATCAAGCATCAATCCCACCCAATTATCCATAAATTAGAGGAATCTCTGGAAATTTCCAAGACACAAGAAAGCAACATCAACGACCCTGTGTAAGTAGTCAGAAGCAAGAACTCCTGACGATCTAGTGTATGGATTGAAAATTTGAGAGGTAATGTACCTTAATGTCCTCTATGATTCCCGTTAAGTAATTAGAGGAAGCCATTAATTATAAGAATGATTAGATGTCCATAAATGTAAAGCTGTTCTTTTTGCACTATTAAGATTGCAGATAGACAGACCATGGAAGATGCTTGTGTAGAGTGAGTGTCCCTCCCAGCAAAATGAATGATTTTAATATAAAGCTTGCTGGGAAGTCAAAGTATGTTTACTTTGAGAAGTTGGTACTAACCCTGGAACTGCAAGAGACCAGAAATGTTTCAAACTGTTCTCTTTGTCATATCACTGTGATCAGCTATTGGCGTTGGTTTTTCACTGTAAAACTAAAGTACATTTGTGGTGTTATAATACCAACAGTTCGTGTCAATTATGCATACCTGCCCTAAAACAAGAAGTTAATTTGTCACCACAAAGTTCCAAACTAAGCCTAAAACCAGTAAACTTATTTCTGTATGCGTGTGCACTTTTTATTGGCTGATTTCATTACTAAAAAGTTTATTTCCTACTTCTTCCTCCTTCCTTTTTTTTATTTAATATAAGGGTAATCCTGCAAAATAGTAGAATATAGTGGAATACAACAATTAAGTAGCACATGGCCCAAATTAAGTATTAGACAATTTGCCTAATGTGTTTTTTAGAATAGCAAGCCAAAAATGAAATTGACTAAATTTTGACAAATCCCTTTTGCCTTTACTTTAGACATAAATGGTAAAAGAAAAGGTTTACTCCTCAGAGCTCATTAAAATTGTTTCATAAACCTTTGGTGCTGTCACCTTAGTGGCGCAGTGGTCTACGTGCGGATTTCTGATTGAGATGGGCCTGGGTTTGAATTCCTGTGAGGCTTAGATTTTGTGTTTGTCTTGCAGCACTGTCTCTCTCTCTCTCTCTCTCTCTCTCTCTCTCTCTCTCTCTCTCTCTCTCTTCCCTGGAATCAATAGCCCTAAATTTGCGATAGGCAACTGCTTAAAGCCCATCCTGTTCTTCACAGTGGTTGTTAAACCCCCAAACAAAGCTTCAAGAATCGCTGAAGGCTGGAGCCATGCAGATTTCGGCGATGCATTTGAATTACTGTTTGTCTTTAAAGGGAATTTTGTGCCTACCCTGACTGTTGCCTTTTCCTTCTCTTTTTACACATGGTGATACAATAATATCTTTCAGTTAAATCGGCAAATGTGCTCGTTTCATGCAACACATTTTTAAATCAGGTTCTCCTTGTGGAAACGATAAAAGGACATTTGAATTTATTTCCCTCCCCCTGACGGTCATGATTTTTCTAGGATTTAAAGAAATGAGTTAAAATTTATTAGAAATCAGTTTGTTGTTTAATTAGGTTTGGGGGGAAAAAACTTTAACTACGGCCTTGGGTGATGGATTTTTCAGACTCGGGGTTTCACAGAGAAGCTTGAAGTAAAGCCAAAATGAAAGGTATGTGAGAATTTGAAGGTGCTTTTAAAAGCATTATAATGCTTACTAGTGCTTAAAGTTAGGTTAGATTTTTCCTTGTTCAGCGAGTAATTGTTAATTGGTTTCAAAAAATGAACTTCGCTGTACTTCAGAGTTCGTGGGAATTGCAAGTTGTCATTTGATACTGATAAGTGGTAGACAGTTTCCTGTACGATTTTGAATCATAAATTGTTTGTTTAAAATAGCTGAGTAATTTCAGCATTTAAATTATTTTTGTGCATTATTTGTATATGCAGCAACTGTGTAACTTTTAATTCTTTTAGCTGGCCAAAGATTTACTTCATCCCAGTCCAGAAGAGGAGAGGAGGAAGTGTAAGCTAAAGAGACTTGTTCAACATCCTAATTCCTTTTTTATGGATGTTAAGTGCCCAGGTGAGAAATCTCAAAGTTTATGTTCTGTATCTGATCTTTTTTCTCTGTTCATACAGTATATTTTAATTTTGGATGTTTACGCCTTGCTCGGTGTTTAAAACAAAACTAAAGTTTGATCAAAATTACCTACAAGAATGTCAAAAAACACTTACAATAGGTTTTAATCTGAAACGTATTGACTCAGTATTAGTTAGTCTCTTTAGAATATGAGCATAACTCACTTTGTCGATCTTTATCACACTAATGCACTCTATTCCTCCGATTGTCCATTTATCTGTATTTATTGAAAAATAAGTCAAATTTGCAACATTTATAGACGTGGCCAGACATTGGACCAGCAGGGGTGGGAAGGTATATGTATAATATCAAAACATAATGCGCAGACCCTGAAATTCACACACTTTTTTTTTTTTTTTTTTACTTTTGTATAATCTACGTCTGTGTAAAATTTGCAGACTGACATTCAGAAGAAAGGGGGAGGGGGATCGCCGTATAATCTGCACAACACGATCCGGAAGCAGAATTTCCTACAGAAAAGTCAGTCACATGAAGCCCCCCAGTCCAAAAAAATGGGGGGAAATGTACTTATTAATGAAAGAAATTCATTTTTAAAGGTAACTTTTAATATATTTTTAAAGCTTAGTGGTGTGGCATCCATGGAGCACAAATTTTAAGCATGCCGATGCAGCTCTAATTGGATTACACATTGCCAATAAAAAAACGCTGATGCAGAACAATTCATATAAATATAGTACATACTCAAATAAGTTAAAAAAAATTGGAAGAAATCCTGCTTTCAATATAGAGTCAGCATACACACAGGTCAGTAAAAAAAAAGACCCGTGAATTCTCCTGTAGAGTTTACCGAAGGGTTTGTTTATGTTTTAGACCACAGCTTTTTGCTTGTCGCTGTGCGCTGCTTTTTGACCTCTTGGAACCTATTGCATAGTGACACGAACATATTCTCAGCTGTACCCCCCACGTTAAGTTTAAATTTGGCAGTGTAACTGAAGCGTTTCCTTTTCGAAGACATACATAGCAATTAAGGAAGGTTTGTTCAGCAAGTGCTGTGCATATATTTTCATTGGCTGGTTGGCAAGAGAGGGCATAAGCAGTCAGCTTTTGTCTTTCTCAACACAAAGACAAATAGACTCCCGCCGTTCCTCCCTACAACTTCCCCGATCTTTCATTATGTGACAACCCTTTCCCTTCCTCTTCGGTCCCTACAGAGAGAGTTCCTTTTCTAATTACACCCCCTCCCGTGCACTAATTACCCTGCAGATTTTTTTTTTTAATCAAAGAGCTGCAATTTTTTTTTTAATCGGCATTTATCCGCACAGCAAATAATCTGCAGATTATACGACGTAAATTAGAGTACATGTTTTTCCGTGGTGTACTACGTGTTGGCCTGTACAATTTTTTTGGCCGCCAAGGGCAACCAGTCTCTCAATAGCACAACTTTTTCGATAACTTATCAGTGCACGTTGAAAGATGTGGCTTAATACCAATGTTTCGCTAGACATAATATAGTTTGCTGCCAATATTTGGGTAAATATGGCCCTGTGTTCACACCCTAAGGGTGCGAGTGTGAGCCCTTGTATGACCACATCTGCCGCACACCCCAAGGGCGGCTCTGTCAAAAGAATTGAAGGGCGACCAAAAGCCCTAACTAATGTGATTAGTGCAGCAAAATTAGTGAATGCAATTCACAAAATGACTGCCCTGCCGAGGTGGCAATTATTATGTGCTGTGTAATAGCGACCGACTTCTTACAGAACCATAGCCTTCTGCAAGCAAAAATAGTATATTTTCTGTCTTAAATGCTCATAAATAAAAAAATATATATTTCCATCTGTTGGAAATATATATTTTTTTATTTATATATTATATATATATATATATATTATTATATATTTTTTTATTTTCATTCTTTCTGTTAATACATTTTGATACTTTTTCAATGTCACCAAAGATTCTGACCCCACATAGATTTTAAAAAATTAAAAGTGCCACAAAAACTTTCTTTCAGTGATTTATTATCCACACAACTTAAACTCATAAGTTTTTATTAGCAAGTGCCGTAATTTCTAATGGATGTGTATTTACTGCAATTTGCAAAATTTGAAGTAAAACAATTGGGCACCAGCACTAAATTACTCGGTGACTTAGCACTTATATTTTTCCAGTCATAGTCATATTCTGAATGAAGTTAAGATATGCTAGTAATTACATTTCTTGCCATTTTATCAATTTGAGTTAAGAACAGACAATGTGTTAAAGGGGCTGCACCTAACAATAGATGATTATTAGTTAACCTTTCTTGTACCTTGACCAAAGAGATGTCAAGACTATATAGTTGGTTGGTGGCAGTTTTAACAGTGAGCAACGGTACTCTGAATGCTAAATATTGCAGCCTAAGTTGATTGGAAACAAGTGCAGTAACATGCAGTTTTGACCAGTTGTGTGTGCTGTGTACAACATGCAAACACATGTAATGCTATATCAATCACTTAGTCACCACTCACCAAAACAGTAGCTACAGCAGTGATCAGCCGTATGAATAATACTTCTGTTCTTATGTTAAGTTACACATTTATGTTGTGGTCATCATGGTGTCTAAATTAAATTGCTGATGTAAAGTGATTTTCAATATTTTTCATTTTTAATATGAAAAGCAACAGATAAATGCACAATGATCAGCTCATTAAGTTTTACAGAAAAAAGTTAATTCAGGTTATTTTGTTATTTATAAATTGTCTCCATTGCATTGTTCAACAGTAAAAATTCTCTTCTGCCTTTGTATTTTTAGGCTGTTACAAAATAACAACAGTTTTCAGTCATGCGCAGACAGTGGTACTATGTGTAGGATGTTCTACTGTACTTTGTCAGCCTACCGGTGGTAGGGCTCGTTTAACAGAAGGTAAGCTTTTGCATGGGTTATATATATATATAAATATGTCCTCTCAGAATGTTTTTTTGGATCTCTCATTTTTTGTAACTAATGTAGAAATCTTCTAGTGAAACTACACATTGTCTATTTTGATATCCACTTAATTTGTTTGGCTGGAAAAAAGTGAATTTTTTTTTTAATTTTTATTTTTTGAATAACTATTTTTACTGTAGTTGTATTATTTTTAGAGGAAAGTTTCAGACAAAAATGATTTCAAGATTTGTCCGGCAGAGTTTGTGGCACAGAATCACACAAAATTTAAAAATGTCAGCACTTTTAGGCTGTCACCATTTTTGTGATTTTGTAAATAGTCCTTGGGCATGGGAAGCTTTGTTGTAGTTCTGTGTTGCAAATGAAGATGCAGTGTGCAACTTGATGACAAATACAAAATGTGGTAAAAGTGTTCTGCATGAAAGAAAATTCAGAGAAAGAGTTAAACCCTGCAAAGCAAGTAACACAAGACTGGCATTTGTGACATTTTTTTATTATTATGTATAAAGTGAGAGAAGTGCAACAAAGTTATTTCTTTACATTCAGCTTTTTCAGCAGAAAGCTTGTCCATGCATGAAATACTGTTGCTAAGGTAAGTGTGCTTATTTTTATGTATAGTTCAGTGATTACAGCCTATAACTTTAAATTGTAACATCACATGTAATATATTATTTATGTCAATCTGTTGGTTTCAGGTGATTACTGAGAGACCACTCAAAAGGTTGGCATCTCGAATAAGTCAAATATTGCACAGCATAAGGATAAAACAGTTTTATGCTGTTTTGTTTACTGCTGTGCAAAAATAAAAACCTGTGATGACAACTAATTATTTCTTCCTTCTGGCTTATTTGATTTAAAACAGTTACAAATGTATAAAATAAGAAACTTATTGCTAATGGAAAATTTTCTTGCTTTTCTGAAAAAAATTACTTCATCTAAAAAATTCATTTTCTCACAAAATGTGGCAAAAATCGAGAAATATTGCATGATCTGATACAAGAATATGTTTACAAATCTTGTGTCAACATGAAATCTAATATAACTGAGTGTGTGTAGTAAGAAATTTTATTGCTGGTGGTTATCGGGAGGAAATTCGACTTCTTCTAAAGAATACATATTTCCACAAGAAAATGCACAACCTGATGACAGTGCAGTTCTGTGCTGCTTTGTTGTAAACTTTGTGCAAAAGTAAAACCTGTGATAACTACTAATTATGCATCCTTCTGGCTTTTTAGATTTAACACATGGTTACAAATGCAGTAAGAAGTATACAGTCCATTATGACTAGCGTGGTTGTGTCTTAAATTTTTCCACTTCTAAAAAATGCATTATCACAATCGACGACAAACTAAAACCAGTTGAAGTTTTGTGGTTTCAGCAAACGTTTTTTGATTGGGCCAAAGTTTATTTATTGTAGTTTTATATATATATATATATATATATATATATATATATATATAGTGGTACATCATTCGTCCATGAACTGTATTTGGTCTGTAGGTGAAAAAGAGAATATGAAAATAAATGTGAGTTGTGATCATAATTAAGATTTCAGCTGAATCAGAATTAAAATAAAAAAATAAAAGCTTACAAATAATCTTTCTTCCAAGCTTGTGTGTGATGTCAGATTATACAAGTTTGTGAACAAAATACAGCATAGAAAGTTTTTTATGGAGTCAAATAAATCCAGTTATGTCATTCACTTCAGTCTGAATTGGAAATGTCCTCAAGCACAATCAGTTGCACAGGCAGTGACATGTTAACTAGTAACAATGTGTCCACCCCCTCTAAGTTTTACTTCAGCACCCCTAAGTGCAGTAACTTCCCCAGGATTTCGAACACGAAGAAGGATATGTTGTTCACGATGTGTGTGGGGGGGGGGGGTCAGGAAGTTAGTGTCTGGAAATGCAACTACCTAGAAGAGCCCTGTAGTTTTAATTTTTGGAACAGAAATACACAATGCTAAGTTATCTATCAGCCAATCAAGATTAACACGGTGCACAGACAAATGCATGAACGTGAATATACGTTTTATCACAGGAAATGGGTTCAGTAAAATATATTTAAATAGTTAAGGTTAATGGCTATAAGACTTGATATGCACCCATTTTATTTTCACTTGTTTTCAAAGTGCTTGGTTTTTTGTAAAATATCTGCTTTGCTTCTAAACTCTGAACAGTTGACGTGCTAGACAAATCATTGTTTTTTTTTCATTAGAAATGGCACTGGAGCTTTAATTGACCGTGCTGCAAAAAGAGCTGGTTGAGTTTTTGAAGTTTCTTCGCATGCTCTTTTTTTCTTACCCTGGTACTGTGCTTCATTTGGACGGTTTTGTGACATTTTGTAAATGAATGCTGTTCGGTTATATATTATCAGTTTCCACACAGGGAGGGAGGTAAACATACTATAAGGAAGAAGCAATATCAACATGTAATTGTTTTGTCCAAAACTAAAACAAATCACTTGGGTCATTCCATGTCAAATCAACCAATAAAAAATGCATTTTGGAACTCATGGATTTGGTTCATTTATGGTACATTTGTACCTTACCATGAGATGCTTAAAAATTATTTTTCGATTTTTTTTTGTCCATCCATTTTTGAGATATTGAATTTTTAAAATTACCTAAAATGCCAAAATGCACTAGTCACCATAACTGCAAATGCCATTTAAAGCTTATGAATAGGGCTTTCATTTGATATTTGATATACAACATGACACAATTGTAAATTTTCAAAAACATTTCAAAAATTCACACTTAAAGGAATATGTCTTGTAGCCCTTCAGTCCAGATTTCAAGGTGGTATCTCAATGGTATCATACAAAAATTAAATTTTCTTGTTGGCAGTGACAAAGAATTAAATTGACTTAGCCCCAAAAATAGACAAATTTTTTTATACCTAATGATAAATAACCATTTTTCTTGGCTAGCATGTTGTGCAGTTAGCTGGTATGTTCTCCCTGTAGCTATAATTGGATCCAGTTTGCAAAGGATAAAGTTTTCTGGTACAGTGAGAACATCCGGTTTCCTAGGATAAGAGAATGATGTTGCCGGTCCAGCTGGATGTAAGAATGATAGCTTGACTTCACGTTCTACCACATCCATTGAGAGAACACGTCCCATCCACCATGAGTTGTCATAAGCATATGCAACCATTCATACGCTCAAAATCTGCATCTTGAAGTGCGAGAGTGATTTTAATACAATGTGAAACAGTAGGAAATGCTTTGGTTTATAATTTTCCAGTTGATACTGGGTGGTAGGCATGAAACTTCTGAGTTCCTGTAACAGCAACTGCTTCATCAAATCGTACTTGTAAGTTTGGAAGCAATTCTGCTTTCAAAGCATTATGAAGTTTCGTTTGGAAAGCATGAACAAGAACTGTGTCATGTTTCAGACATTCCGAGATGAAAACAAAACTCTTATGTCTTAGTTTATAATTTCCCTTGTACACAACAAAGGGATGAACAGTTGCCATTGAGTTGTTCCAATGGAATGACTGGGCTTCATCTTGCAGAATGAATGAATAGTTCTCAGAAGAATTACATGTCACCACAGCAATTAGGGCAAAGTGCGATTTTGTTCTTTGCAAAAAAAGCAGATTACTGTTTCAAGATGATTAGCTGGGCTGAAAACTCCTCAACAAAATCCACTGTGGGTTTTGCAAATACATAGTTTCAAATGAACAGCGGTCCACTAAAACCCACTGCTTTGTAGGTGATGTTATTAATCATTTCTTCTTTGACTTGTCAAATAAGGCTTCTTTGAATTCATCAGTGCTAGGACATGAATCACAGTCGCCTAAATAACATTTCTGTGCTGGAAGATTACACATAATTCGTGATAAGCAATGTTATGATTTTAAAGGAGTATTATGTCCTTGCAGGGTCGCTTTGTTTAAATTAATACCAGCAATTATGAGCTTTACATTTGGATGTGTTGTGCACACACACACACACACACAGTGTGAATCCCACTAGCTCCTTCTATAATGCAGTTCCTTGGACTCGAAAATTTGGTTAATTTCACTAAGATTGCCAGGTATCGGACGCTTTTGGACATAAGTTCGACAACCATCTTTTTCTTAGAAATATAATCTTTAATGCCGGGCATTTGCCTGCTGACTTCTTCGTTGCAGTAAAATACCATTTCCAAATTGTTTACTGTGTCTTCAGGTCAAATTTTTCCAGGTTTGGGATTAGGTGAGGACAAAATTCCTTTTTCTTTCACAAGTGTTTTTTTTTTTTTTTTTTTTTTTTCCCTCTCCTTCCTTCTTTGCAATGTAGTTACTTACTCCAAATTCACTTTCTATTCTTTTACAGGACCAGTTTTTGGTTGAGCTTTTTACTTCTGTTCGTAGTTTTAAAATTTTCCTTTAGTTGCTGAATAATTTCTGAATCAGCACAGGGACGTTCTTCCTTATCTAAATCATCTTCAGAAGTAAAAACTAACTCTTTGCAGATCCTTTTAATTTTCCCCATCTTTTCTTTGCAATACTTCTTAGACCTAAATATACATAATATCTAAGGTATTATTTACCTGATATTGGCACAGTAGTTCACACGTTGTTGCTCTGTGACGCACGTGCTCCCAGCCCAAGAGAGGTCAATTTGTTAGTTTTTTTGGGGGGGGGTTAGTTAAAATTTTTCTAAATGAAACAGTTAGGTTATATTATTATCAGTTCACATTCATTCATTCGCACAATCGAACGTTTTAAATTTACTAATAATTAAAAGATTGTATTAGAAAAAGTTATACTCATCAGATCGGGAGACATCTCTGAAGAGGCTCTTCGTCATACTGTCATGGCGAGCGCTTTCGGCACATCCGGAGTGCCATCGTCGGGCCATCTACACCTACACGAGGGTTTTCTCGTGTGTGTTTGTAGCCGCTGGAGTTGCATGTCGGGAGACGAAGGGAAAGTTTTTCAGCCTGTGTTTGTGTTATGTGATTGTTTCTCATGTGTCTCCATCTATTGGATCTGTTGGTACGTATATCAGTCGTAAGTACAATTTTCCCCCTTTTTGTGTAGAAATTTTTGAGCTATTGTTATTTATTTGTAGAAACCAGTGTTATTTTTAGTCCTTTATTAAATGGTGCGACATTTTGGAATGTTCTTTTTTATGGATTTTTTTCGCGTTCTATAAGTGACTTTCAGGGTGGTAGGGTCTTGTAAGTTGCATATTTTATCTTTTCTTTGTTCAATTATAGCGCTTTCAGAAATCCTTAATTCTTTTTCGTTTGTGTGGGTGGTTAGTAATTTAATATTTTCAAAATCAGGATATTGTTTATGATTAATGCAGTGTTAATGCGTGCAGTTTTTTCTTCTTTTTTGTTCCAGTTTTTTATATGCTGGTGTAATATTTTTATTAATCTATTTTTTGTGCTACCAATGTAAGAGATGTGGTCTCCTAAACTGTGAAGCAATAGGAATTTTATACACGCCTGCTGATTATTGTTATATTTTTTCTTTATAACTAAGTCACCAATATTCTGAACAGAATGGCCAAAAATAATGTTTCTTCATTAATCTTAAAAATGTTCCACTTAGTCCTCTAATAAAAGGAAAAAAACCTGAAATGTTGTATTTCTTTTTTGGAATGTTTTGACTAGACTCCTTGAAATTCTTTTTGTATTCAAAAATCAACCTTTTGACAGTTTTTGTGTCATACCCATATTGTTTGGTTGTGTTAATAATCCATTGGATTTCTTCTTTGTACTTTTTATTTGAAGAATGTGTGAAGCAGAGTTTAAGCTACGACCACTATTTTCACAAAATGCGATTAATTAATCTAAAAAGTACGAGAAAATTAGCATCCCATTGCAAAATGGCGCCAAACATTTAAATATCACAGGGATGATTGTGTTTTAAAATTTCCGAAAATCTGAACTCCCGTAGTCCAGAGGGAAAATAAAAATTACGCCGCTAATTCACGGGTAAAAGTATTCAGTCATCCATTGTTCGGTCTGACGGTGTCGCGCGTCAGTTCGTCGCCAAAAACGATTCGTGGCACACCGGTTCATCGACAAAAGAGGCTAAATTTCATTAGCATTTTGCTACAGCATTTTTTAAGCCAGCTTAAATTAAACTCTGGTGTGAAGGCTCGTTTTACCTAATTCTTAATACTCATATTGACTATGCCCTGTGCACAGGTAATCACACTAACATAAATTGTAAAGAATATAATTTTTCAAGAAATAATGCACAACCTGATGACAATGCAGTTTTGTGTTGCTTTGTTGTAAACTTTGTGCAAAAGTGAAACCTGTGATAACTACTAATTATGCATTCTTCTTGCTTTTTAGATTTAACACATGGTTACAAATGCAATAAGAAATACAGTCCATTACGACTAGTGTGGTGGTGTCTTTTATCTTTAATTTCTTATACTTCTAAAAGACACATTATCACCGCCGATGACATGTAAAAACCAGCTGAGCCGCCCTGGTGTCGCAGTGGTCTAAGCGATGGCCTCTGATCATTCATCCGCAAGGGGTCCGGGTTCGAATCCCGGTGAGGCATGGATGTTGTTTGTCTTACGGCACTGGCTCTCTCCCTTCCCTGGAACCAGTGACCCTAAATTAGGGACGGGCGACTGCTTATAGCCCATTGAGTTGCTCACGGTGGTCGTTAAACCTCCAATCCCCAAAATCCCAAAACCAGCTGAATCTTTTTTATCGCAGTTTTATTGATTGTCACATCGTTGAACCGTGAACTTCATTTGGTCTGTAGGTAAAAAAGAGAATAGGAAAAAAATGTAATTTATGATCAGAATTAGTTTTCAACTGTATCGGAATTAAAATTAATATATATATATATATATATATATATATATATATGTGTGTGTGTGTGTTACAAATCATTTTTCCAAACTCGTGTGTTGTCAGTGTCCAAGTTTGTGAACAAAGTGCAATCATTTAAAGTTTTTCATGGTCAGATAAATCCAGTTATTACTGTCCTCAAGCACAGTCACTACTTGCACAAGTAGTACACTAAGATAAATTGAAGAATGTGTTTCTTCAAGTAATAATGCACAACCTAATGACAATGCAGTTTTGTGCTGCTTTGTTGTAAACTTTGTGCAAAAGTAAAACCTGTGATAACTACTAATTATGCATCCTTCTGGCTTTTTAGATTTAACATATGGTTACAAAAGCAATAAGAAATACAGTCCATTACGACTAGTGTGGTGGTGTCTTAATTTTTTTTCACTTCTAAAAAACACATTATACAGCTGACATGTCAAAATAGCTGGGTTTTTTTGCCGCAGTTTTATTGATTGTGTCATATCATTGGACCATGAACTTCATTTGATTTGTAAGTAAAAAGGAGAATGTGAAAAAATGAGTTATGATCTGAATTAAGTTTTCAACTGTATCAGAATTAAAATTTAAAAAGTAAGTTACAAATCATTTTTCCAAACTCGTGTGTTGTCAGAGTATCAAGTCTGTGAACAAAGTGCAAGCATTTAAAGTTTTTTTATGGAGTCTGATAAATCCAGTTATAATTGTCCTAAAGCAGTCACTTACACAAGTAGTAATACTAAGATAGATTGAAGATTTCTTCAAGTAATAATGCACAACCTAATGACAGTGCAGTTTTGTGCTGCTTTGTTGTGAACTTTGTGCAAAAGTAAAACCTGTGATAACTACTAATTATGCATCCTTCTGGCTTTTTAGATTTAACATATGGTTACAAAAGCAATAAGAAATACAGTCCATTACGACTAGTGTGGTGGTGTCTTAAATTTTTTTTTCACTTCTAAAAAACACATTATACAGCTGACATGTCAAAATAGCTGGTTTTTTTGCCGCAGTTTTATTGATTGTGTCATATCATTGGACCATGAACTTCATTTGATTTGTAAGTAAAAAGGAGAATGTGGAAAAATGAGTTATAATCTGAATTAAGTTTTCAACTGTATCAGAATTAAAATTTAAAAAGTAAGCAGGGATCGCATTCCTCCTAAAATTCCTAAAATTCCTAATATTTTGTGACCCTCCTTAAATTCCTAAAATTAGACCTAAAATTTGCTATTCATCCTAAAATTTTCGTAAGCTTATTTATTAAAAACACAACCGTTATTAACGCCAATAAATTTACCATTACGCAGGGTGCGCACGCGTGCTTGAAAACCTGGAAAGTCCTGGAAAATCATGATTACGTTTTCAAGGCCTGGAATATCCTGGAAAAACGGTGTTTTTTTAATGCCGTCTTGAAAAGCCTTGAAATTTGAAATTAGTGCTTTTATGCCCTTTTAGGAAATCGTGTTACTGTTACCCCTTCAGTTTTTAAAGTTCCTTTTCTCTGTTCTCAAAGAAACCACCGGCAGCGGTTTCCGATGTGCACCAAATCCTAATTTGGCTGGGGGAAAAAAAAGAAGAAAAAAAGCACTACTTCCAGTGCAATAAAATTGGATGATTACTAGTAGGTCGAAGGGGAGCTTGATGTCCGTCCGACAATTGAGAACAGAAGGGGAAAGAAGAGGCATTTAGCATTTGCAGGGGGTCGCGTATGTACCAAGTCAGCTGGCATCCACCAGTGAGGAGTATGCCTGAACAACACATTCATCATCTTCTTGTTTATGTGCATGCCACCCTCCCTCCCCTCAAGAGACTTCCACTACTTATGATAAAAAATAAGAAAACTATCTTTGCGAATTTTTCACGAAAGTGGCTGAAATTTTTACATTCACTGTAATTGGATTACAGAAGCTCACTTCCAAAATTCCAGTTGAATCGGTTTAAAACTTTAAAAGTTAGCATTGGTAATTTTTATTATGGACAAGTATGTGTGCCTCTTTGGACAGAGTGAGCCTCCAGCAGAAAGGGTGTTACCATAGCAACGGTTGATTGACAGCTGGGAGCGCTGATCTGAAGCCCTTGGTTGGGAAGAAAGCAAACACCTGTTTATCACTTCCACAGCACTAAAGGACTAAGAGAATATTTTCAGAAATCCATTTTTCTGAATTTTGAAAATAACACAGTAAAATTTTTACAGTAGTTAAGATACATCACAATAAAGTTCTAGTGCAAATTTCGCCAAATTCCGTTAGGAACTTTAGCAGATGCAAAAAAAAAAAAAACGTTGCATAATCGGATTGAAAAAAAGAAACAGTAATTATAAATTACGGGAAAAGCAAGTGAATTATTTTTTTTAGATGCCATGGTTTATTTAAACAGAGTGATCCTTAAATTTTTTTTTCTGTGATGATATGGACTCTATTTGAATTACAAACACGTTTTTATTCAGACGTCTGAGTTACTGTTTTAATAAAAAAATCATCTATAATTAAAAAAGTTTTCAATGGATTTAAGCAATATTCAGCAGATAAACAAACGTATTTTAGTAAATTGCAACATCATGACGTAAATTTGGTAATTTAATTTTGTCGAAAATTGGGGAGCATTTTTTTTTTTTACAGTTTCTATTATAGTTAAAGTGAAGGAGGAAGGATGCAACTTGACAGTTCAGTGAGCTGCAGGTGGTGATTTATGGCGATGTGCCAAATCAAAAGAAGCCATTCCATCAGGTAATTCCAAAGGTTGTGTTGTGTGGACGCGTCCTCCTGCTGCTTGATCTTAATTGGAATGTTTTTGTGCATGGGGGGGGGGGGTTCGAGAGAAATATCCGTTTCAGCTTTACAGCTTTCACGGCTCTTTTTTTTTTTTTCTTGGTAATAAATAAAAATCATAGTTGCTGCATTCACCATTGATCCATGTTTGCATTTCTTGAATATAAACAGCAGACAATCAGAAACATAGTGTTGGGCGGGTCTTGATGATCTTCATTTTGCATATGCTGAATTCAGTTCTGTGGGAATAAGGAATGACTTATACTGTGAATATATACAAAACTACATATTTTTGAGCTGAAAAAATAGGTCTACTTGTACACAGTAGCTAAAGTGTGAACTCAGATGAAGACAATCAGACATACGGACGTCTGATTCCATAAAAAAAAATCAAAGTTTTTTTATTTACACTACAGGTAAAAAGCAAAAACATGTTTTCAAACGTTATAAAGGAAAACGGATTTTTGAAACGCATGACTTGATGATCTTAATTTCTGAAAGTTTCTTTTTTCCACATCCTTTTTTTTTCAATTACAATACACTGTAATAGGATACTGTGTGTTATATCACTTAGAGATATGGCAGATTTTCGGTTGCTGATATCCGCGATCGTAAGCGGTAGTTGCATTGCGATTGTTGATGATGACAAGATAAATACTGGAGTGATGTAAAATGTTGCATAAACTAAAAAATAAAGCCCCCCCCCCCCCACCCCGAACTTTTATGCGGTCATCATAGCTGATCAACCATTTCATTCCATGAACATCAGCACATTTCAATCATTTGAACATTGGGGGTATCTGAAGGAATTCAGCCGTGCTTAAGCGCCCTAGCGCAACGAAAACATGCTAATTTTGGATAGTTCTATTCCCTTCCCCTCTACCATCCCTAATAATTGAGAGTGCATACATTGAGAGTGTTTCAAATATTCTATTTATGAGCTAGTTTTCGCGCTGTTTGTTATGCTTTTATTTTCGAAGAAAGAGAGGGAAAATAAGGAAAAGCAGCTAGAGAAAAAAGAAAAGCTGAGTTTGATGACAAAATAAAAGAAAATGATGCAGAAATAAATAGGCTTAAAAAAGATAAAGAAGCCTCCCTAGCAGTAATTCAAGAGGGAACAGAAAGAATGAGAAAAGCTGTAGAAAAACAAAATACTGTTGAAATAGCAGTTGCCTCTAACTTGATCATACAAGTTTCAGCTGAAATAAAGAAAACTGAAAGTAAATTAGTTGTGGTGGAAGCAGAAAAAGATAGGCTTATCAGGAAAAGGTTAAAACAATAATATGAAAAAAGTAATTCAGTGAACAATTGTACATAGTTCTTGGTTTTCAATTACCTTTTTAGGATATTATAGTTTAATGTGAAACCTGAAAACTTTACTGTGAAAATTGTGAATTGCTTCTGGTTCAACAGCATATTAATGTTCAAAGTGAAACTTGAATGTGGTAAATATACTTGAATATGATAATAACACGTGAAAAGATAAGAACTGAACATTAGAAGTAAATCATACTTAAACTTTAGACATTAGACGTTATGCAAAAAATTTGGGTGTGAACTTTGACCATATATACTAATGGACTGCGCATTGGCAATAGCTGCATCAAAGCCGCCATGGCTCAAACATTGGGCACGTCATCATCAGACTCCAAATTTCGTGTACAAATGCTGTTATGATTACTAATTTACGCTGCAGAACGTCAGTGTTTTCGGTGTATTATGTGAATGCACCTCATATATAATGAAAACTCTTCAGGTAAGTTTACTTATGAGCTATATACATGCATGATCGTGTTGTTTACATTTTGTGATTTATAATGTGATGAACATTTGCGAAGAATTTGGAACATGCATTCCATTTTTTTTTCTTAAGTTACTATATTTTTATATCAATAGCTGCAAGTTTCTGGTTAAGTAATTGAACTTTATTGACTTAGGTATTTAATTCGTTTCTTACCCATGAAAAATCATAGAACTTTCTTTACTATATCGGTCAGAGCAACCATAAGCACAGCAGGTGTAACCCATCTTTTTGACTGTTGTCATGTGATTTTATGTTGGAGCCAGAAATTTTGATGTCATGCGCAGTCTATCAGTATATATGGTTGAAGGGTGTGAAGCAAACTCTTTACAATGCATACAAAGTTGTTTTACTAGATGTATACAAATATACATCTAGTTTTTATTGAAATACACTCCTAAAATTTTCCTAAAATTTTTCTAAAAATTCCTAAAATTCTTACCTAAAATTTTCCAGAAGTATGCTATGATCCCTGAGTAAGTTACAAATCATTTTTCCAAACCCGTGTGTTGTCAGAGTATCAAGTCTGTGAACAAAGTGCAAGCATTTAAAGTTTTTTATGGAGTCAGATAAATCCAGTTATAATTGTCCTAAAGCAGTCACTTACACAAGTAGTAATACTAAGATAGATTGAAGATTTCTTCAAGTAATAATGCACAACCTAATGACAGTGCAGTTTTGTGCTGCTTTGTTGTGAACTTTGTGCAAAAGTAAAATCTGTGATAACTACTAATTACGCATCCTTCTGGCTTTTTAGATTTAACACATGGTTACAGTGCTATAATGTCTAAAAAAATGTATTATAATGGTCAGTGGTGTGACATCAGAACCAGTAGGTTTTTTATTTTAGCAATTTTTTTTTTTTTTTTTTTTTTCATTTTGGACGTGGGGCTAAAGTATTTGTCATAGATCTACATGATTAATGCTTATATCACATTTGGTGTTTAGTTAGAGGAGGGAAGATATAAAAATTAAATATGAGTTGAGCATAAAAGTAGTTTTAGCTAAGTTAGAATTAAAAATAAATATAAGCTCACAAAAATGACCATATACTCTTCCAAACTTCTGTATGGTTTGTCAGAGAAGTCAAAATCCAAGTTTAACAGAATAAAGCATGTAAAATTTTTCAGTCAGTCAAAGCAGTCCAGTGTCATTGTTAGCAGAAATGTTCTATATTTTCATTGTGCTCAGATTCCTAAGCTACATCAGCTTAGTCCTTGGGTTAGGGAGAATGCTGTATCACAAAAAGATCATGAAAGTATCAACATTTTAATTACAACAAAGTTCAGAATGATTAAAGCTGTAGTTTTCTCTGTAAATGTACAACTGTGTACTGGTGGCAGGAGAGGGGGGTAAGATAAGATGCCTTTAAATTGTTGTGAATCTGCTGGTGGTTGCTCAGAATGGCATGGACTGACTGCAAGAAGAATAAGTCAATCAGTACTAGATCAAAAGTGATAATTAAATAAAATTGCTGAGCTTGTTTTCAAGTTCTGTAATTCCTTTTTTCAAATTTTATGACCTATTCTGCAGATTACAAAATGACCTCAAATCTGGGTTTTTTCTGGGGGGGGGGGGGTTACAGTAACAAAAAAATGAAAAGTGTTCACATGTGTTAAGCTTCTCAAAGGCATTCATGTTTTCAGTCCTGACACAGTGTGTTGTCTTTAATTATTGGTTGTTTCTCTTTCAAATCTTGGATAATCTTAGTTAATTTGCCTTTGCACCTTAGGAAACAATATAGGTGGATTGTAATTTGTGGCTATGCATTTTTAATGTGCCACTGCACCAAGTATTGAGATTCCCTGTGAGGACCAACAGTGAACACTCGTGCATCTTCCTGATTAGCATTTTTCCACAGTTTGACAGTCGTTCATGTGTTAGGTTTGCCATGGAACAAAACTGACCTCCATGGGTTCCCGCTTCCAGTTAAATCAGGTTTTGCGCTGCTGTCAAGTCCTGAAGAGTTGGAAGGGACCACTCTCTCAGTATATGTGAGCTGTGTTTTACAGATTTCATGAAATGCTGTTCTTTAGCGCAAGTGATCTTCCAGCATTGTTACTTAGTCCATCTATATATAACACATGATTTGGTGTTCGCCGCCCCGGTGGTGCAGTGGTCAAAGCAATGGCTTCTGGTCCCCTGTCCGAGATGGGTCCGGGTTCTAATCCCGGTGAGGCATGGATGTTGTGTTTGTATTACGACACTGGCTCTCTCCCTTCCCTGGAGTCAGTTCTCCTAAATTAGAGACAGGTGACTGCTTACAGCCCATTAAGTTGCTTGCAATGATCGTTAAACCCTCAATATGAAAAAAGATTGTTCTCTGCCAAGCTGTGACAAGCAGTGGTGCCCATTCTACTGAAATCGTAGTGCACCTACTCATAGGTAACGCAGACAGCTCAACATCTTGTACCTTTATCTCTGTGTTCATCAAGTGCTGATAAGCTTCACATCATCAGCCTGTGTTGAGCTGCATATCTAATGCTGAAACACAGTGTGAAATTTCATTAAAAGTGTGTGGTGCATTGTTTTAAACCCCTCTACTATCGCCCTGATCACTACAAAACTTTCATTTCTGCACTAACTTGGGCAGACATCCCGTTGAGTAACTGTGTTTGATGTTATTTATCCCCACTCCCAGTAATTTAAACAAAAGTGAAACATTAGCTCATCTGTCTTGTGTTCTGTAATTTAGTATTATAGTACATGTTTTTGCTGTGTATAAATTATAGTCACATTGTTATGTCATGTAAAATTTATCTTTGGTGTTTCAATTTTATCATGTGCTTATTTAGCTCAATTTGTTTTAGAGGTGTTTCCTCTTTCTAGTAGTACTTGCGAGATTTAATTATTAGTCATAAAAGAAATTTGGCACTTCAGGAAAGGATTTTAGAAAAAAATTATGGTCCGATTTTCTAATCTCAGATTTTATTTAAATTTTAGAAAGTAATTTGTCAATTCATAAAGTAAAGCTGGCTGGTTATGAGCACAGGGTGCTTTAAAACCTGGAAAGTCTGTGAATCGTGATGATGTTTTCTAGGCTTGGAATATCCTGGAAAAATGTTATTATTTTTTTTTAAGCTGTCTTGAAAAGCAATTTGAAATTAGTGCTTTAAAATATTTGAAATTCTTTCAGGAAATCAGTGTTACCAGTTTGTCCGTCTGTGAACAAAAACCATCTGCAACTATTGGTCTGATTTGAAAAATTCTTTTTTACATTGAGGAGCTTGAAATGTGCGAATGATGATCCTTGCATTCCGGTTTTTGTTCTTTAATATAGTGCACAATATCGCCGCTAGAGGGCGTAAATGCAGAAGATATCGAATTCAAAGTATATTTTATTCCATATATTTGCTTCTACACATCCGAGTGAAAAAAATATTTTACCTTTTTTATTCCATTTATGTCTAAGACTAAATCCCTGAAATGGCAATGGGCTGGACATTGCCAGAAGGGACAGGAAACGTCCCAGAAGACGACCACATGGGAGATAAGTGGATGAAATTCGAAAGTTTGCGGGAGTAACATGAAAGAGACTGACACAAGACAGACTGTTGTGGAAGAAACTTGGAGACCTTTATCCAGCAGTGCATTGATAATGGTTGATGATGATACACACACACACACACACACACACACACACACACACACACACACACACACACACACTATCTAACCCACCTTCGTTTTGCTGATGACGTCATTTTTGCAACTACTCCATCAGAAAGAACTGCAGAGTATGATCCAGGAACTTTCTGACAAGAGTAAAAAAGTGAGATTAAAAATGAACTTTCGGAAGACAAAAGTGATGTTCAATGCTTTTACAAGAAATGAAGATTTATCGATTGATGGAGAAAAGCTGGAGATAACAGACACGTACGTTTATCTTGGACAGCAGATATCAAGTGAGGGTCATATTGATGAAGAAATTAATCGGCGTACAAAACTTGCCTGGAAAGCTTTTGTAAGAAACAACATAATTTTCAAGAGCAATATGCCATTATGTCTTAAAAGAAAAGTGTTTGATCAATGCATCCTTCCAGTGCTTACGTATGGTCCAGAGACGTGGACCTTAACTAAAAGAGACATACAAAGGCTGCAGACAACTCAAAGCAGCATGGAGAGGTGCATGCTTGGTGTAACCAGGAGAGATAAGAAAAAAAACTTGTGGATCAGAAAAATGACAAGAGTGGAAGAGATCATGATCAGAGTAAAATCCCTGAAATGGCAATGGGCTGGACATACTGCCAGAAGGACAGACCATCGATGGACAGCCGAAATTTTAGATTGGATTCCGAGGGACAGGAAAAGACCCAGAAGAAGACCACATGGGAGATGGGTGGATGAAATTCGAAAGTATGTGGGAGTGACATGGAGGAGACTGGCACAAGACAGACCGTTGTGGAGGAAACTTGGGGAGACCTTCGTCCAGCAGTGGATTGATACTGGTTGACGATGATATATAAAAATATATATATATAGACAAAATCGCAAAAAAAAATCTGTTTATAAAAGAAAATAAATATAAAAGAAAACTAGTTATTCACTCACTAGAATAGCTATACTAAAAATAGTAAAACTAACATTAAAATTAATAGGATTCTGAATAGTCTATAGAAGCTCACCAAGGTGATTAAATACATGCAAACATTTATTAAATACACTACTTGTGTATTTCATAATATTTCTCATGTATTCTGGAGAGTTAATTCTGATCAAACAGGTCCACATTCTTAATTATATTTTTCTCTAGTTAAAATCTCAGCGAGTAGGATTTTTTTCAGTGTGTGGAGGCCTTCAGCCCCACCCACACTGCCCTCCAGCAACTAGGGAGTGGCAGGGGTGAATGAAAGTTTGGGGTAAAAGGTCGGCTATGTTTCTTCAAGAGTGGAAGAAGTATAGTTGCATAAGAGGTAAGCTCTCTTCTTTGTCTTTAGGTTTTTGGGTTTTCCAAGTTCAATGTTTGAACTTTTTAAATATTTTTTCTAATTTTTGCTTTAAGCATTTAGGCACTAGCAAGTATATTAACTTCTTTGCGGATTTTAACTCTCTCTTTTCTTGGTAACTTTGCACGTTTTTTAGGGCTCTTAGGCTAAGCAGCTGGCCATTTTTTTGTTCTTGTAGTCAACGGTGTGTTTTCAATGTCGTTAAGATCCTAATAACCACTTAATTATGCACTTAAAGCACTTCTGAAATACTTTGTACATATTGCAACTAACTGTTTATGTCATATAATCTTCACAAAAGCATTTCTTTAGTTTATTGTTGTCTTTATTTTATTCTCGTTTTTGAGTTGTCAGAAGTTGTGGAGTAGGGGGCTTTGTAACCCAGTTTTCTTTCAGGAATCTGTGCTTTAGAAAAAAATTTATTTCCTTTTTTTTATTGCAAAGTTTAAGAATTTGTAGCACTTTAGTATTGCTATTCAGGTTTAAATTCTCTCTTAGGCGACTAGGTAACTTGGCAATGTGTTATTGCTGAACATTAATTCTGATTCATTAAGTCACTCTTACAACTTGAGTTTGCTATAATTATCTTCTTTCTGTTTATTAGTAACAGATGAAGAGCATGGGTTGGGCCAGGAAAGTTATAGATGCATGCTAAAATGTTAACTAAAGCTTCGTCATACAACTCTGTGGAGGTTATGACATATACATATATATATTTATTTTAAAATTTTTTGGTGGGCTTATTACTTGCATCTATGGCTTTGCAGAAACCCATTTCCAAATAGGTCTTTGTGGAAGTGAAAAAATGCAGAGTTTTGCTGGTCCTTGATAAAGCCAAAATTCGGTATTCTCGACACTTTCTACATTCTGTTTTTCAATTATTTTTTTTCTCTTTTTACTCCCACCGGTCAATATATAACCTTTTCTATGTTGTACTTGGTGTGAGTCAAAAACTTTTTTTGCTTCAGTCTCTTTTTAATACATTAGTGTGCAAAACTTAAGCAAATTTACTGATTTTGGCGTAATTCCGCGAAAACTCACCTGTGAGACATGAAATTCACACTACAGAGGCACAATGCAGTACCTAAAGGATGACGAAAGCAGCGTAGCAAACAAATGAATAGAACGCATACACGAAGGCAGGCAGCAAAAAATGGTTTATTGACAGCATGGTATTCGTACACCTAACCGACAGTCCATGAGGGAGAACAACAATCCAAAGTCCCTTAGTACGGGATATGTCCTCCCCGAAGTGCAATGGTTGCGTGGCACCGTCTGGTCATACTCAACACCAGATGATCCAACAGTTCTTGAGGTAACAGTTCCCCCTCTTCGATGAGCATCTGTGTCAGTTGTCTGGTGTTCTCCGGGGGAAACGATCGTGCCACCAGTCGTCTCCCCAAAACATCCCACACATGTTCGATGGGATTTAAATCAGGAGAGCACGCTGGCCACTCCATTCTGCGAATATCTTCAGAATCTAACAGATCCTCAACTGCTTGGGACCTGTGTGGGCGAGCATTGTCGTCCATAAAAACAAAGTTTGGACCAATGGCACCTCGGAACAGATGCACGTGGGGGCGGATGATCTCATCACAGTAACGCGCTCCGGTTACGGAACCTGTGTCAAAAATGTGGAGCTCCGTCCGATCGTTCAGCATAATGCCACCCCACACAAGTACACCAGGGCCACTCCAACGGTCTCGTTCCCTGATGTTCGTGGGATGAAAGCGTGTCCCTACCTCTCGCCAGATCAACTGGCGCTGAGAATCGTTTGTCCGACTGAAACGACTCTCATCGGTAAAGAGGACGTGACTCCATTGATCAGGTGTCCAGTGTGCATGTTCGCGACACCACTGTAAACAGTGCTGCTGGCAATGGTATGCAGCGTTCTGGCCGGCGGGCATATAGCCCGCCCTTATGAAGGCGTCTGGCCACAGTAAACCGGGATACCTGTCGTCTGGTTGCTGTACGCATCCGCTGCCAGCTGTCTGGTTCCGGTCTCTTTTCGCTTGCACGACGAGATATCGGTCGTCACTCGCTGTTGTTTTCCTGGGGGCGACCACCACCTAACTTTCGTACAGCTGCACCTGTCGTTCGGTAGGCTTTCCAAGCTCGTGACACTACACTTTTATCGATTCCAAACTCTTGGGCAACACTCATCACGGTACACCCCTCCTTCAGCTTGCCGATCATTCTACCACGTATAAAGGCATCCTGATGGTTTCTCCTAGCCATATTGCACGATCGATCTCACTTGCAGCGAATGTCTGGAAATGCCTCTGTCCGCCGTCTTTTGTAGTCGGCTGGCACTGCGCGCGCTGCCTCCACGCAGTTTACGTGCCCTCACGTCACCTCTGACGTCGAACTCCTGCTATTTGCATATGCATCACCTTTGTCATGAGTTGTTGTTCCCTTGTACAACCCGCAAATCGCCCTTGTCTCCCCTGTCATGACTGTATGCTGTCAAACGACGTTGTTGCTTAAGTTTTGCACACTAGTGTAGAATGTGAATTCTGAATTTTCATAACTGCTGCGTTGCGCGTTTTGATCTTTGGGTTTTTTTGCAACTTTCGTTTTAAATTTTTGGGTATTGTTCTTATGTTTTCGGCTCTGATCTTAAGTATATATATATATATATATATATATATATTCTATAAAGAAGATACCTAAGCAAAAAAATACATATATAATTTTGACTCACACCTAATACAACATAGAAAAGGTTATGTATCTACCTGTGTGAGTAAAAGGAGAAAAGATAAAAAAATAAAATAAAACAACTGAATGTAGAAGGTGTCGAGAATACTGAGCCTTGGCTTTATCAAGGACCAGCAAAAACTCTGCATTTTCTCACTTCCACAAAGACCTAGTTGGAAATGGGTTTCTGCAAGGCCATAGATGCAAGTAACATTCCCACCTAAAATAGTTAAAAAATATATATATATAAGTCATGTCCTCCGTAGAGTAGCATGACCTAGCACTAGTTAACAATTTCGCTTGCATCCATTAACCTTCATGGCCCGACCCATGCTCTTCATCTGTTACTATTAAACAGAGAGAAGAAGATTAAAGAGAACTCAAGCTGTGAGAGTGACATAATAAATGGAAATGATTTTCAGCTATAACGAAATTCCAAGTTCGTTTGAGAGAGAATTTAAACCTAAAAAACAATGCAAAAGAAATCCAAATTTTACATTGCAATTAAAAAAAAAAAGGAAATGTTAATTTATAACGAACAGATTTTTGAAAGAAAACATGAGTCTAAAACCCCTACTCTACAACTTATGACAGCACGAAAACGAGAATAAGTTAAAGATAAATATTAACTAAAGAAAACTTTGTGAAAGTTATATACCTTAAACAGTTAGTTGCAATATGTACAAAGTATTTCAGCAGTGCTTTAAGTGCATAATTAATTAGTTATTAAGAACTTAACTACTTTGAAAAAGCAGCGCATAGACAGCGCATAGAAAAGGAACAGGCTTAGCCTTCTTCTGTTCCTAGGTACCTCAAAAGACGCTCAAAGTTACAAAGAAAAGTAAGAGTTATAACCCGCAAAAATGTTAACAGACAAACCAATGCTTAAAAGCTGAAAAGCTAAAAAACGACAGAGAAAAGGTACATAAAGTACAAACATTGAACTTATAAAACCTAGAACCCAAAAACAAGGAAGAGAGCTTACCTCTTGTGTGACAAAAACTTTTCTCCACACAAGAGGAGAACATGGCTGACCCCTTCCGCCACTCCCTAGACAGCTGGGGGGCAGTGAGGGTGGGGCTGATGGCCTCCTCATACAGCAAGAAACCAACGCGCGGAGATTTTAACCAGAGAAAAAAATATATAAACTTAAGACTGTGGATCTGTATGATCAGAATGAGCAGAATTAACTCTCCAGAATACACGAGAAATATTATAAAATACACGAGCAGTTTATTTAATAATCTTTGCATGTATTAAATCACCTTAGTGAGCTTCTATAGATTAATCAGAATCTTATTAATTTTAATGTTGGTTTTACTATTTTTAGTATAGCTATCCTAGTGATGAATAACTAGTTTTCTTTTTTATTTGTTTTTATTTTCTTTTATAAACAGATTTTTAAGCTTTTTTTGTGATTTTGTTTATATTATTTAATTTTTTGTTTTAATAGGACCGTCATATCCATAGCACTAAGGTTCCTTTAGGTAGTTAATAGGCATCCTCTAGCCAACTTCCTTACGGCTTTGATTGGTCAGAATCATATTATTAACTGTGTAGAAAATTAAAGCAGATCTGCCAACCTTACTCTATTATTCAGAATAATTTTTCTTAAAGTTCTTTTGATGAAAGAAGAAGGAATTTCGTTCTCTAGAAAACTTTCTAATAGTATATTAATGTGGTAATTGAAATCCAAATTGTTGCTGCAAATTCTTGAAATTCTTAGGACCTGAGAAATTAGTACATTCTCAATTACTTTGGTTGAAATGTTATTATTCCAGTGTAGATATTTAATTACTTTGAAAGGAAAATTAACTCTTTTATCAAAGAGGCTAATAGATGGGTTACCTCTGTTGAGCTTAATGCTTAAGTCTAGGAACTCAAGTTCCTGATTACTGTGGTTGGATTTACATAAGTTAAGAGAGCTGGGATAGATATTATCAAAATCACTCTCTATAACTTCTGAATTATTGATACACAGCAGATCATCAATATATCTAAAAGTGTAAAGGTAGTTATCTGAGCAGGTGGGGTGATTTTTAATGAATTTATATTCCTTAAAGAACAGGAATAGATTAGCGATATTTGTGGACATTGATGTTCCCATTGGAATACCGTTCACTTGCTTATAGAGAGTATTATTATATAAGATATGGTTATTTTTTATGCAGCAATTGAGATAAGAGTTCCAAGTTCCTACATCAACAAATTGGTTAAGTTTAAATTCTGCATACAGCTCCTTAAATGTAGTGATTATATCTGATAGAGGCAGATTAGTATATAGGTTTTCAAAATCATAACTATTAATATCTAGGGGACAGACATTGAGTATAGTAGAAATTACTTCTGCATTATTATTAATTATCCAAAAATCTCTGTACATCAAGTTAGAACAGTTTCTAATGTGTTTCAAAACCTTCTTTAAGACATCTTCAAAAGCAAGATCTATTTTCTTTTTATGACTCCTTACTCCACTAGCTATGAACCTGAACTTCACAGGATCCTTATGAAACTTAACCGTTGCAAAAAGAAATGGAAATTCAGGCCCATATCTTCTAGTTTGTGGAATTTTAAGTTTTTTGAAGAATGCCTTAAACCGATTTTCTAACTGCATGGTAGAATAACTTACGGGCTCGTATGTTACTCTATTATTGAGTTCCATAGTTAACAATTCAAAATAGAACTTCTTACAGATAATTGCAAAATTATTGCTAGCTTTATCCGTAGTGGTAAAAATAAATTGGTCTTGTAGTTTGGAGAGTGACCTTTTAGCTTCTCCAGAGAAAAAGAGATTTCTGTCGAAACAAAAATCCAGACCTGCCAACTCACCGGTGAAGCTATTGATTATATTATATTTCCATTCTGCGAAGGCCTCAATAGGCTGATTGTACGTCAAACTGGTTTTTACGATGTACTTATTTACATCTTGAGTGAAGCTCTCAAGAATCCTTTCTTTGGAAATTGTGAAGGAAGGTCTGAATTTAGAGCCATACTCTAATAAATTCCTAAGCTTTTCATTTTCAACATAACTCAAGTTTCCGGTGATAATATGGTTGTAATTCTTATCATAGTGAACTGTTTCTTTATGTTCATCACAAGAACAAGAAGTAATTACAGGAATGTAGCTCGAAGAGTTAAGTTTGTAGTTTTTAACTATTGACCCTAAGGTCTTAACATATTTAAAACTTACAATAGACTGGTGCCTGTGGATGGGAAAAAAATTGCATTATTGTAGAACAGCTTCCTTACATTGAGATTATCGTAGGCTTTATTGAGGAACCTGATGGTAACAAAATTACTGGAAAATTCTTTAAGAGAAATTTTATCTTTAAGAATATGTTTAAGAATGTCCAGAACCAAAGCAAAAACATGCTTATCAACATGGTCAGCAGTTTCATTCCAGAATTTGAAAAAACATTTAAGGACAGAGTGCTTGAAGGACTTGAGAATTTTGTAAGTATTTTTAACAAAATTAGTGCCAGTTTTAAAGCTTTCCAGAGTTTTTAGCAAGTTAGCAAAATCAACTTTGCTTGATGTGCGAAATAACCTCTGTCCTCTATTACCTCTAGAGCAGCTCTTATTATTAACAAGAAAGAAGAGTTCACGAATTGAAAATTTATGCTGATTATGTTTATTGTCAGATAGAGTGGAATTAAGGCCATAGGGATAAAGAGACTGATGCTGCAAAATTTCAAGGGATTCAGTTTCTAGCCGAGCATAGAGGTCAGGAATAATATGTAGTACCTCTATTTTCACTTTGTCAAAACCATGAGTATGGAAATGCTCTAATTCAAAGGTAGAGTACTGGTTGGCGTTTGTGGAGGGGTTCACTCCTGAATTAGAGAACTTGTTTACTAGAGACCTGTGACCATTAATCCTAAGATGAAGAGGATTTTTACTTTGGCCAATATAGCTAAGGTTGCAGACAGTACAGGTGAGCTTATAGATGGTATTGTAGGCTTTGCAAAACTTGTTGGAGCAATTATCCTCAACAGAAGAATACAGGTTAGGATCTGCAGATTTACATGTCAAACAACGTTTGTCATTTCATAACTTTAGATTACCTTTGCCAGCGAGTTCATACACTATGGGAAAGGGTGCTAGCCTAACCGAGCGGGAGGATTTAAAATATCTGAGCTGACCTCCAATCCTTTCATCGTCCTTAGAACTCCACTTGGGCCAAAACATACAAATTCTGAGCAAACCAACTAGGAAAAACTTTTTAGAAATAAGCAGTCCAAGAAAAGACCAAACTCGAGTATAAACTACACTCCAATAAGCTGCATCCAGAACATACTAAAAAGAAAAATTAGAAAAAGAGAAAAACCTCAAGTGAAAAAAATAGTAATAAAAAAAATAATAATAATAATAAAACATTTCAACTAGAATTTGCGCATGAGCTGCTAAATAATAAATTGAAATTAGTTACTTAAGAGCAAAACTGAAGACTAAGGAATTTTTTCCTTAGTCTTCAGTTTTGCTCTTATAGTATATATATATATATATATATATATGGGATGTAAGGTCAGGTGATGCGTAACATCACAGCCTCTCCTTGACAAATGTCAACCCCGCCTTCTCGTGGTGCATCCTGTTCCCACTAAAGGGGCTCTGACGACCGCAAATAGCGGTATAACTATACCATCGGGATCAGAGGAAATGCTATCCCACACTCACCAACCCGCTTGGCCAGCGTGGTGAGTTATGGCCAAACACCTCCAAAATGACTCTACAACTTAAATCTTGGCCCTCAGTCTCCGGCAGCTGGAATGTACCTGGCCAAGGCAGCGGCCAGTGCGACATGAAGGCAGAGGGTGCTAAGAATCCCCGGAGGACCGGACTAGGCTGCCATTTGATGCTGACCTTGGCAACGTACAACGGACGCTCCCTATCTTCTGATTCAAGGCTTCTTGAATTGGAAGAGGAACTACAAAGGATCAAGTGGGACATCGTCGGGCTGAGTGAGGTAAGGAGAAAAGGAGAAGATCTCATTGAACTGAAAAGTGGACATCTCTTCTATTATCGTGGGACAGATACTGGCAGAACTAGTGGTGTTGGATTTATAATAAACAAGAAACTGAAGGATAAAGTGGTAGAAGTTGAAAGTTCCTCTGACAGAGCTGCACGACTCGTTATCCAACTCTCGAGAAGATACCAGGCTCAGATTATTCAAACTTATGCACCCACCACAAGTCATCCTGAAGAAGAAATTGAAGAATTTTATGAGGAAATTCGTCATCTAAATAATAAAGGTAAGCAGCACTTGAAGATAATTATGGGAGATTTCAATGCAAAAATAGGGCACCGGCAACAGAATGAAACTTCAGTAGGTAAATTCGGTCACGGCAACAGAAACCAGCGTGGAAATACTCTCGTTGAGTTTGCAGAGGCAGAAGGATTTTTCATCTTGAATTCCTTTTTCAAGAAAAAGCCACACAGGAAATGGACATGGAGACATCCAATTGGGACGACAAGTGAAATTGATTTTATTATGTGTAACAAAAAATTCGTCATCGAAGACTGCAGTGTGCTAAACAAGTTCAACACAGGTAGTGACCATAGATTGGTGAGATGTAAGATGCACCTCAACACTAAACTGGAACGTGGCAAGCTCATAAGACAAACAAAATGTATTGACATAACCAACCTTAAAAAACACCATAATACTTTCAAGTTGGAACTGAAGAACAGATTCTCTGCTTTAGAAGGCCTAACATCGGAAGAAGTGGATATTTCTGAAGTTAACAGAAAAGTAACCAAAGCTCTTATGGAAACAGCAACAAAATTAGGTGGGTCTAAGAACAAGTTGCATGTAAACAAATTATCAGGAAAAACCAAAATGTTGATGCAAAAAAGAAGAGAGATGAGGACAACTAAAGAAGATGTGACTTCCAAAGTGGAATATATAGAGCTATGCAAGACAGCACGAAAAAGTATCACTGAAGACGTAAGGAAATTCAACTGTGAGCTAGTGAGGAAAGCAATTGAAAACAACCAAAGCCTAAAGATAGCAAAGGGACATCTCAGTAAGGGAAGAAAACAGATTATGGCTCTGAGAAAAGAAGATGGTTCTATAACAAGAAATAGAGGCGAAATTTTTGACAAGAGTGAAAGATTTCTACTCCAAACTATATGAAAGGGATGATATATGCACTCCAGACATCATGAAAGGTACCAGAGTTCTTCCAGTCCTCCCAGCAGAAGTTGCTCATGCAATCAAGAACATGAAACGGGGGAAAGCTCCAGGAGAAGATGGAATTACTATAGACATCATACAAGAAGCAAGTGGAGAAATTGAAACAGTACTCGCCCAAATTTTTACTCGATGCCTTAATGAAGGGAAGATTCCTGAGGATTGGAACAATGCTACAATGATCCTGCTACATAAAAAGGTGACATTGAGGATCTCAGGAACTACAGACCTATCAGCCTCCTATCAGTGGTTTATAAAATCTTCACTAAAGTTCTTTCACACCGCTTGAAGGTAACACTGGACATGGCTCAACCGAGAGAACAAGCTGGATTCAGGAGTGGCTACAGCACAATAGATCATATCCACGTACTGAGAGAACTAATTGAAAGAGCGAGGGAATATGAACTTCCATTGTGCATGGCTTTTATCGATTATGAAAAAGCCTTTGATTCGGTGAAACCATCAGCAGTTACCACGGCTCTGAAATCCTGCGGTATTGAAGATGCATACATTAATATTATTAATAACATCTATGAAAATGCAAGTGCAAAGATTCGGCTGTTTGAAAATACAACACACATAAAAATTGGAAAGGGAGTGAGACAAGGTGACACCATATCTCCGAAGCTTTTTAATGCCACATTGGAAAATGTCTTTCAATCACTGAACTGGGAAAACAAAGGGATAAAGATTAATGGAGATTATCTAACCCACCTTCGTTTTGCTGATGACGTAGTCATTTTTGCAACTACCCCATCAGAGCTGCAGAGTATGATCCAGGAACTTGCTGACAAGAGTAAAGAAGTGGGATTAAAAATGAACTTTCAGAAGACAAAAGTGATGTTCAATGCTTTTACAAGAAATGAAGATTTATCGATTGATGGAGAAAAACTGGAGATAACAGATACGTACGTTTATCTTGGACAGCAGATATCAAGTGAGGGTCACATTGATGAAGAAATTAATCGGCGTACAAAACTTGCCTGGAGAGCTTTTGGAAGAAACAGCATAATTTTCAAGAGCAATATGCCATTATGTCTTAAAAGAAAAGTGTTTGATCAATGCATCCTTCCAGTGCTTACGTATGGTGCAGAGACGTGGACCTTAACTAAAAGAGACATACAAAGGCTGCAGACAACTCAAAAGAAGCATGGAGAGGTGCATGCTTGGTATAACCAGGAGAGATAAGAAGAGGAACTCGTGGATCCGAAAAATGACGAGAGTGGAAGACATCATGATCAGAGTTAAATCCCTGAAATGGCAATGGGCTGGACATACTGCCAGAAGGACAGACCATAGATGGACAGCCGAGATTTTAGATTGGATTCCAAGGGACAGGAAAAGACCCAGAAAAAGACCACATGGGAGATGGGTGGATGAAATTCGTAAATATGCGGGAGTGACATGGAGGAGACTGGCACAAGACAGACCGTTGTGGAGGAAACTTGGGGAGACCTTCGTCCAGCAGTGGATTGATAATGGTTGACAATGATGATGATGATGATATATATATATATAAACTCTGCGATTGTGCTACAGCTGAGATCTCAGAAAATAATAGTAATCAAAATCCAATATTTTTGAGTGCTTGGAGGAAAAGAAATAACTAAAATAACATTTAAAAAAATCCCCCCCCCCCCCCCATAAAGCAAATTGCCAGCACCTGCACCACCATGCTTCTTTGCCTCATATGTACATAAATACGTTCCCCGGCTGGTACAGCAAAGATTAATCTGAGTACAAATGGGGGGAGGGAATATCAGTGTTTTTGAGAATCTACGTTTTTCCAAGTGATAACTGCGTTAGAAACTGCAAAAGAATATTTTCTACGTGAAGTAAACTGAATTTCTCTGCTGCATTCTTTTAAATATAATCTTAGGTCATAAATTAGGGACTTTTTCACCATTTTGCTTGATGTTTCATCGCCGAAAATAGAATTCTTTTCCTTGATGTTACGGGAACCGATAAAGTCCTCCCCAAAAAATCGAGGTTTCATGACCGATGTTTGAAACTGCAACAGCGCAATCAACTCGAAATTTTTCTGCGATAAGTAAATGAATTTGTCTTTTTCATGTTCTTATACTGGAAAGGGAATATCACCTTTCTATGTCGCGAATTAGCGGGGTTTTTTTGCTGTTGTTCTGCGATGTTTCGCCGCCAAAAACAGAGTTCTTATCTTCGATGTTACTGGAGCCAATGCATTGAGGTTTACGATACATCAAGCACTTTAACAAATATTATGGTTACTTGATGGTGAATTAATGAGCTATCACCAATATATTGAACGACGATTTATTCAATGATGTGCCAATAACTGCTGCAGATGGGAAAGATGTGAATTCTTTGGTTCTTTAGAAAAACATCGTGGTTTTTGTTGATACATCGAAAATTCCCACCTATATTATGGATGCGTGAATGTTGCGGGCATGAATATCCACCGTATGTCCATCCCCACTCTTGAGTTAACGCACAGCGGGAAAAAAGTGCTTCCTCCCACAATGCTTTGGGGATTCTTTCAGCTAGCTGTTGCCAAGGGTCCCACTGAGTTTTTCGTCAAGCTCATTTTTTTTTATCGCCAAAAGTGTTAACAGTACAAAAAGGTAATCGCCAAAACGATTTTATTCTCGCAAATTGTAAAGATGGTGATCAGCAGTGTGACCCCTAGTTGTCGCTACACAGCCTCAGAAAAAGCTCGCTTAGCTGCTGGTGATGACACAGTGATTGCTACGCCTCAGTCAGAAACCGTTTTACTAAAAACATTTCATGACAACGAAAATAAAAAAAAAAAAAATGCGAATACTTAAGATGCCTTGTGCCCTGAAATATTTTTAAGATAACATTTTACTGAAAGTGAAGACACCATCACAGTTCAAATTATTTTTGTGAAGATACTGTTTGAGCTAAAAATATTTTTGTGAAGATACAATACCGCCAAACAGCATCAAATGCCGAACAGGAAAACAATTTATTTTTACTGCTCACCAACAATAAATTTCTGGTCGCCGTTGGCGACTGGGCGACCGCAAGTTTTGCGCCCTGGGTATGGTCACTTTCAAGTTACGCAAAGATTTTTCGTTGGGGGGCGTAAAAGTAAAACACGTTTCTCACGATTTCTATGCTAAAACTCCGATTCGAAAAGAAGAAAGAAAAAAATTCAGAACCAGTTACAGCTCCTGATAGGAAATGTTTGCATATAAAATTTAATTTTTGGTAAAGAATAGTTTGGCAACCGGGGGGGCGTAGATGTTAATTTCTGCTTCTGATGTATTTGCAGCAAAATCTGAGCTTCTAAAATCTTGATTGAAAAAATTCTTTCATGGACTGATACCACTTGTGCTGATATACATTTTCGAAATATTTTCTTTAAATAATGCACGGTTTCTCCGCTAGGGAGCGTAGATGTATATCTTATTTTTGTCAATATCTCTGCTTCTAAGAGTCAGATTTGAAAAATGCCTTTTTTATCAGATTGCGTGTTTTTCATATATCTTCAAATTTTCAAGTAATTCATTGACTTTCCACTAGGGGGTGTAAAGGCAGATTGTGTTTTCCATGATATCTCTGCTTCTAAAACTGATTGGAGAAACTCTTCCTGTGTCGAATACAGCTCCTGATGGGAAATGGTTTGGCCATCGGAGGGCATAAGTGTTTATTTCTGCTTCAATATATTTGCAGCAAAATTAGAGCTCCTGAAAACTCTACTGAAAAAATTCTTTCCTGGACCAATTTTGCTCACCTCGAAAAACCATTTACAGGGATCGCATTCCTCCTAAAATTCCTAATATTTTGTGACCCTCCTTAAATTCCTAAAATTATACCTAAAATTTGCTATTCTTCCTAAAAATTTCGTAAGCTTATTTATTAAAAATACAACCGTTATTAACGCCAATAAATTTACCATTACGGTAAGGTAAAAAGACCTGTTATTGTAGAAACACAGCCTATATGCTGTGCTGCTGAAGGGAGGGAAAATGTCACCATCGAGATCCACTTGCTTCGGGGCGGGTGCTCCACTTTTTTGCCTTCGGACAGTTTTCGAGAGTAACAAGAGATCTAAAGGAAAAGGGGAGGGGTCATTTTCACCCCTGGTTTGCGCTTTGCAGACAAACTCCGTGGCACGCAGATCGTACTTTATTTTTGTACATGCCTTGTGGAACCTCCTCTTTCTGCTGATGTTTTGTTATTGTAAACCGCAGGTGGGTGGAAGCAGAGAGGAAACGTGGTCTCCTTCCGTAACCTCCGGTAATGACGATGGGATGGTAGCTGAGTGTTATCGTGTCAGGCAGAAGAGCATGTGATCATTGACCTTCGATCATGCGTCGGCGACAGCGACCTTCGATGCGCAATATATCTCGGCTCCAACTCGCTTTGACTGAACTTGCGTGAGATGCGTATGATAGTTTCTGGTTTTGCGTCTTTTATGGTGTTCTCTGTGCTGTGTGCAGGTTCAGTTCTCTAGTGGTGACCTGCTTTTTTCTTTTTTTTTTTCTTCTTCTTCTTTCTATCTTCTGACATCCTCGCAGCCAAATTTCGGGAAGTTGTCTGGTTTTGCAATATTGGAACGTGTTTTTGTACTTCCCTTTCATTTTCTGGTTAGTAATACAAGTGTTTAAGATGCCTAAATCCAAAACGAAATTTCAAGATGCGTGGCTCGCCAAAGAATTGGACGGAGTGAAGTTGAAAGAATGGTGTTCTGCAACTGAAACAATATTTTCTGCCAAGTGTATATTGTGTTCAGAAATTTTCAACATTTCTAATAGTGGGTTTTCACAAGTAAAAGTGCATCATAAAGGAAAAAACATTTGCAGAAATTTCAAAGTAAATTTAAAAATAAGTCCATCCTTGAAAGCCTTTGGAGGACGGGATCTTCAGCCCAAAACAAATATTAGTGAAGTACTGAGTCATGATTTACAGTTGGCTAAAGCCGAAGCATTATGGGCGATGAAAGTTGCTTAGGACATTATGTCTTTTGTTTCATGCACTGAAACAGTTGAACTTTTCAAAGAAATGTTTCCTGATTCTGCTATTGTAGCCAAAATGCAACTTAAAGAAAAAAAGTTGCTTATGTGATATCACATGGATTGTCAAAATATTTTGAAGAGGATTTGAAAAAAGACATTGCATCTAGTAGCCCAGGAAAGGTTGCTATAGCATTTGATGAAACTACAAATACACAAGTGAAACGGCAGTTGGATGTGTATCTCAGGTACTGGTCTTCAGAAATAAATTCAGTTTCTTGCCGATACCTAACAAGCGTTTTTCTGGATCATGCAACAGCAGATATTTTGCTAAAAGAAATTCTTGATGTGTTATCATCCTTCAATATTTCGTTGAACAGAATTATTTGTGTATCCATGGACAGCCCAAATGTAAATAAGTGCTTTTTGCACAAATTCAATGAAGTTGTAAAACAAGAAACAGGCCAGAAATCTTTGGAACTAGGTTTTTGCAACCTGCATGTTGTTAGTAATGCATTTAAAAATTTTTTGACAAGCTTAAATATAGATTTTGACGAATTTGCTACTGATATGCATTCCTTTTTAAAGAGTAGTGCTGCAAGACGAGAGGATTATAAATCTGTCGAGGATATAACATTGGTCACAGCCAAATTTCTTTTGCGTCATGTCAGCAACAGATGGTTAACCGTTGGTTCTGTAGCCCAGAGGCTCTTGGATCAATGGCTAAATATTACAGAATATTTTTTAAACTTCTTGCAATCTCAAAAAATATTTGAAAAACAACTACGCAATTCGGCAAGGTATAAAAGAATTCACTGTTTCCTGAAAAATGAGCTAACTCCTTGCTATTTAGCATTAATTTCATTTTCACACCAAAATTTTGAAAAGTTTTCATTATGTTATCAGAGTGAAGAACCAAAAATATACCAGTTATATTCTGATTTAAATACTTTAATGAGGAATGTTATGGCTCAGTTTATCCAAGATGATGTTATTGCAGGGAAATTTGGAGAAGACCTAAAGAATGTAGATTTTGAAAACAAAAATTCATGGAAAAAACTAGGGGAGTTAGAAGTTGGTATGAAGACAAAAAATCTCCTCAGGAATGTTCAGGAGACCAGGCAGAAATTATTTCTCTTAGATGTAAGATCATCACTAATTGCAACCACAAAATATTTAAAGTCAAATTTGCCATTCTGCAATCAAAAGCTAAGAGACATAGAAGTTTTAAAGGTAAAAGAACCAAAGAAAGAGTCAACTCAACTTTCAGTCACTGAAGGACTTTCGGAAATAACCAGAATTTCAAGTGTTTTGCATCTTTCTGAGGAACAAATTGATAGAGTAAATGAAGAGTGGAAACTTTTAAATTGCGATAAGCCAACTCTAGATGAACTAGTGAAATTTTCAGAGGAAGGGCATATTCCAGTGCGGATTGATCATTACTGGCGTAATATATTTAGTATTAAAGACTCTAGCGGAAAAGAAAAATACTCAAATCTTGCTAAACTCGTCAAGTCAATTTTAGTTTTACCTCATGGTAATGCTGATGCAGAAAGGGGATTTTCGGTTAACACTGCTCTGTTAAGGAAGGACAAGGCTAACTTAAAAGACTCAACTATAACATCATTAAGAATAGTTAAAGGGGCCATTAAACACTATGGATGTGTAAGTAAAGTTCCCATAACAAGAAATTTGTTAAATAGTGTTCGTGATTCACATAAATTTTATAAAGAGTGTTGATAAGCTGAAGGAAGAAGAATAAAAAAAGGTAAAAGAAAGGAAGCAGAAAGAGAGGAAAAATAAGGAAAAGCAGCTAGAGAAAAAAAGAAAAGCTGAGTTTGATGACAAAATAAAAGAAAATGATGCAGAAATAAATAGGCTTAAAAAAGATAAAGAAGCCTCCCTAGCAGTAATTCAAGAGGGAACAGAAAGAATGAGAAAAGCTGTAGAAAAACAAAATACTGTTGAAATAGCAGTTGCCTCTAACTTGACCATACAAGGTTCAGCTAAAATAAAGAAAACTGAAAGTAAATTAGTTGTGGTGGAAGCAGAAAAAGATAGGCTTATCAGGAAAAGGTTAAAACAATAATATGAAAAAAGTAATTCAGTGAACAATTGTACATAGTTCTTGGTTTTCAATTACCTTTTTAGGATATTATAATTTAATGTGAAACCTGAAAACTTTACTGTGAAAATCGTGAATTGCTTCTGGTTCAACAGCATATTAATGTTCAAAGTGAAACTTGAATGTGGTAAATATACTTGAATATGATAATAACACGTGAAAAGATAAGAACTGAACATTAGAAGTAAATCATACTTAAACTTTAGACATTAGACGTTATGCAAAAAATTTGGGTGTGAACTTTGACCATATATACTAATGGACTGCGCATTGGCAATAGCTGCATCAAAGCCGCCATGGCTCAAACATTGGGCACGTCATCATCAGACTCCAAATTTCGTGTAAAAATGCTGTTATGATTACTAATTTACGCTGCAGAACTTCAGTGTTTTCGGTGTATTATGTGAATGCGCCTCATGTATAATGAAAACTCTTCAGGTAAGTTTACTTATGAGCTTATATACATGCATGATCGGGTTGTTTACATTTTGTGATTTATAATGTGATGAACATTTGCGAAGAATTTGGAACATGCATTCCTTTTTTTTTTTTTTTTTTTTTTTTTCTTAAGTTACTATATTTTTATATCAATAGCTGCAAGTTTCTGGTTAAGTAATTGAACTTTATTGACTTAAGTATTTAATTTGTTTCTTACCCATGAAAAATCATAGAACTTTCTTTACTATATCGCTGAGAGCAACCATAAGCACAGCAGGTGTAACCCATCTTTTTGACTGTTGTCATGTGATTTTATGTTGGAGCCAGAAATTTTGATGTCATGTGCAGTCTATCAGTATGTATAGTTAAAGGGTGTGAAGCAAACTCTTTACAATGTATACAAAGTTGTTTTACTAGATGTATACAAATATACATTTAGTTTTTATTGAAATACACTCCTATTTTCAATTTTTCCATTCTCAATTCTTCCGTTAACAGGCATAGACTTACTTATATCATGTTCCCTTCTATATTTCTTATTTTAACTGATTAGACGTGTGCCCTCCCCATTCTTAAATTCTGGATCTTCCCTTGCTTTGTTTTGTGAGAATTTAAACTGTTATCAATAATAGACTGATTAATTACATGGGAAGATATTGCAGAATAATGATGCAGCTAAAATGACTGATTGAATTTATAATTTTCAGATTGAAGGAAAGGTTATTACTTAAAACCAAAATTGCTTTTAAAAAATAATTTGACCATGATACTGTAAAGCATAATAATCGTGGATTTTTTTTTTTTTTTTTTTTTTTTGTATCTGTCTTAGAAATGTTTTCCCTCAAAAGTGTACAAACCCTGTGAGCAGGGGTGGGGAATTCCTGGAAAAAACTCTCCCGCCAGGGATTTTTTATCACTAGCCAAGAACACAAGACATAGGCACAATTCACATTACCAACAGTGCTCAGGGACAGAATGTGACACAAATTTTAAATTTCTGCCATGTAACAGATATGGATCAATTCCACTTTTTTGGCACTGATTTCTATATTTCCTGAGATCGATGCAGATCCATTGTAAAATTTTGTTTGTGGCGAAGCTGCTCCTGGACTGGTCCAGTGAGGCATGTTTGATCATTTGTGGCAGCGATCCTCAACGGTAGCTGGGATCTTAGGGGGGATATCGAAGGAAAGGAGGTGGAGTTAAAGGCCTAAAAGGGTGGTTGGTATCAGGCGAAGGGGAGAAAAATGGACTTTGAGGCATCATGGGTAGGAGTAGGAGGCAGTGAAAGTTCAATGTGCAGAATGAGGCAAAGGGATGACGTGTGCGCACTGTGGTGGGTTGTTTTAGGTTTTGTGTTACTGGCCTCAGTTGGGTATTTCCCATCCTCCAATTTGGCATCTTAAAAAGTATATTATTTCCCACCCATTCACAGTTTTCTTATGTTTTAAGTTTGCTGATTTTTATTTTAGCAGTTCATGTGAGAATTAGAAGGGCAGATATTGTTTCTGATAGTCCACAAGTGCATGCCATTGATCATCTGGGGAAAAAAAAATTTAGATGTGGCTGTTAAAGTCTAAAATTGAAACTTGGTGATAAACAAACTTATGTGTTGGTTGGTGACTGCATAAAAATGAATATGTGAGTGATCATAAAATGTAGATGTTTTGTGTGATCTTTGTTGTGATGTCCATTTACTATGGTAAAAGAGGATATGGGGCAATAGCTGACCACCTAAAAACAAAGAAGCACATGGAGAAAGTGTTAATTAAAAATGCAAACTGTACTATCTCGTGTAATTTCTTTTTCTTTTGCCAACCATCATCTTCAACAGCTTCTGCATCATCACCAAATGTTGCCCCACCACAAGTTAATGTCCCCATTTGTGACAGTATTTTAATTTTTGGTGTTCTTGCAGAGCACAGCTTACCATTTTCCATGGCTCCAGTATTAATTGATGTAAGACTTTAGCAGAAGATCAGAGAACTCTAAATCATTTATCAATGAATAGATATTGTGCTTTGTATAAAATGAGGTACGGAATTCCTGAAACTTTTAAAAATTTGCAAAACTATGAAATTCCCTTTGAATGTGGATGAAGCTACAAGCAGCAACAAATATGCATGTGCTATCCATCTTATCCAGTTATTTTTCTCCTCATATAAAGAGAGTGGTAGGTTGAACATCTTGTGTCTTAAGTGTCACCACAGTAAATTCTGAAACACTATATAGAAATATCAAACTTCTTTTGAAAAAAATATCCCTTGGGAAAATCTAATGTCCATATTAATGGACTTGTGTTATGAGGGGAATGAAAAGTAAAATTGCCCTTATATTAATAAGGCACGGAAGAAACACGCAATAAATTTTATAAGTTTCGTAGAAGCATGTGTGTCCATTTCTTCATTGTTAACTTTTTGCGCATTATCTCCTCTGCTGCTACCTGTCCTGTTTATCATATCTAAATTAAAATGGGAAACTTGCATTAAAAACATATTGTACTTTGAATAAACTGTACAAAAAAAATTTTTACCTGTCTCAATGTCATTTGTTATCCATTTAATAAAAATTTTCTTCCATGTTGGCTGACAGGCACTATGGAAGATGGTCAGTCGAGATGCAGTTAAATTAAAAGTTCTCAAGATGCAGTTGACTTGATTAATCTTATCTGGACTGATAGTTCAAAGTCAAGAACACAAATAAAAAACAGTGTGGCTGTGTCACGAAGTGAAGAAAAACACATTTTTCTTCACTAATTTATAATAAAATATTGCATACCTAATTAGTAATGATTGTTCAGCTTTTGTTTCTTTTCAATTTTTGCACATTATTTCAGCATCACAAAATTCTCTTATGCCCTTTTTACGTGCTTGTGTTCACCTCTAAAGTACCACTTATTTAAAATCTGCAGGATGAAAATTTTCCAGTGGTGTCCCATTAATGTGTTATATTTTTATTATTCAGGCTTCTGTTGACTAATTTGATCCTGAAATGATTTTTAATGAGATTCATCTGTCTTATAGTCACATTTGCAGGTTGATGTTGATATTATTACAACAAGAGTGTTTAAATTACTTGACTATGTGTGTAAAAAAATTTCTTGTGTTCAGTAATCTTTAAAAGTAGTTCCTCAACTTTCAAGTTCTGGCTACTTATTTTGAAGTCAAACCATTCATCTACCACACCTTTTTTTTTATATCTTCATCGTTTTCACATTTGATAGCTTTTCTTCTGTCAGATTTTAAGAACTTCTTCCCATTTGCAACATTTGTCAGAACATAAGTAGGTAGAATTAGACTGTCTCAGTACGATGTGTAAAAACTACTAGGCCCAAATTGCAGTTAAATTAAAAGCTTTATTTAAATTTAAAACACCAGTAAGTTAAAAGACTAAAAGCAAGATCTTTTAAGGCCGCCGCGACCCCATCATCAGGCAGGCTTAGTGCCACAGTTCTACGAGTAACAAAGCAATAAATATAAAGAGGTAGACCCATGATGCAACAGTGATAAAGAATCACCGTTGCCAACTTTAATCAATGAAAGTCCTGAAGCATATAGTTAAAATAGTAACGAATGGTGAACTTCTGTCTTGGAGTTCACAGGATTCTGTCAAAATCTTCCATGAGCGGGGATTGGAACCAGATAGATCAAGGCTGCAGCACGAATTCCCAAATTTAGTAATATACAAACTTTCAGATAAAAGCAAATTGTGTCTTGCTAGCAGTCTCCAGGATCCTAGAATTGTACCAATATACCTAACTTATATTTAGTACAAAAAAAGTTGACTGTTCGTTTGTCAGAACTACATATTTTGTTTCTCCATTATAGGAACTAAAAAAGATTTCTTCATATTTTCCTTTCTAATTTCATTTTTGCTTTTAAAACTTTGTTGTTGATTTGACACGCAAATGCTGCTTTTCAAAAACAAGGGACAAGTCTTTAAAAGATTTGAAGAAAATCGAGGAGAAAACTGATGGTTGCCACAAATCAAAAATCTTGTTTTCTTTACTATACCTTTTGCATTTTTACTACCTTGTTTTTCATTAGTTTCATTTTCTAAATGCAACACAACTGGCTGGTAGTTTGATAAACTGTCCTACTTTAAATGCCACACATCTAATTTGGTGCAATTTCTTAATTTCTTAATTTTGTTCTACTAATAAGTTGGCTATTTTTTTTTCCAGGTGCTAGATTTTTTTACTGGAATGTCCAATAATTAAAATAACAGTAACGTTACTAAATATGATACATTCTTCAAAGAGTAGTGTACGCATAACTGCAATCATTGAGTAACACTGCCCAGATATTAACTATGCATATGATAAACATTCTTTAAATTTTGCACATAAACCAGATATTTCATCAAACATGTTGGCTCCCCCATCTGTTGCTAAACCAACAATCCAAGAATTTTTCTTTAAATCTAAACCAAGAGAAGCAAACCAGTTCTCTCAATAGCTGAGAAATAGGTTGTAAGGAAAGTTTCTGAAAAATAATAAAGTGTGTGTGTATATAATGCAAGATTCTGCAGGCCTGCTGTGCACAAAATAATAGATTCTAAGGGCAGAATGTACACTATTGTGGTGAAGATTAGTTGCATATGGCGATGACAGTGGTGATATCAAAGGAAGGTGTGTGTGCAATATTGCTGTATGAATATTTTAATGGTGTGGAAGTTACGGAAACACTAGGAAAATTGTGGAATGTGTTTGGTGACAATAATATCAGACAGTACTTGCTATGATTGGTACAGGATCTGTCTGATGCGCCCAGAAGATGCAGACCCAGTAAGGTAAAAAATTATACACTGCAACACATGTTATTGTCCAAGTCTGATGCTGCAGTATGGGAACTGAAGACCTCCCATACGACCATCAACACCTGACTTCAGAAGTTGGAATCTTCATGTAAACTGCCCAAATGGGGTACCTCCCGTGCTTTGTCTGACCAGAATCAGATGAAGCGCTACTCCATTGCTGTTGCTCTGCTCAAAAAGAAAAATGTAAGGCTTTTCACTTCGGTTGGTCACGTGTGAATGTTGTGTGACAAAGAGCATAGACCAAGCAGGAACAACCCCACACAGAAGGTCACTAAGCCACTCCTTCATGGGCAGAAGAAGGTGATGCTGGGTTACTGTTGGAACTTTCGTGGTGTGATTCACTATGAACTCTTACTGCAGAACACTACCATCGCAGAGGATGCTTACATCCAACAGTTGGACGGTCTCAAAGCTGAACTGTAAGAAAAGCTCCCAGCGTTGATTAATCGCAATGGAGTTGTTCTTCACCAGAACAACGCTTGTCCGCATGTCGCTTTACGAACCCAACAAAAATTTGATGAGGTGGAATATGAAATATTATTAAATACACAGTTGACGTGGACCAGGAACATCGAACAGAAGTCATCGCTCTCTCCACGTTTATAAGAGTCTAGAGAATTTCAAGGCCACTGTGGTGCAGTGGAAGCATATCCGGCACGTAACTGGAAGACCCTGGGTTTGATTCCCAGTAACTGCCAATGAAAATGTTTCCATGACTCATAAACGTGGAGAGAGCGATGACTTCTGTTTGATAAAATATTATTGCTCCCCCCATTTCCTAGGCCTTGCCCCGTTCGACATTCACCTCTTCCGGTCTCTGTCGAATTTTCTCACTGAAAAAAACTTTGCTATTGGCGATTATGTGAAACATAACATAAATGACTTCTTCAGCTCCTGCTTGCCAGCCAGACTTCTATCAGAATGGGATATTTCAACTTGTAGATCAGTGGAACAAGGACATCAATTCCAATGGGGACTACCTGGATGATTTGGTTAAGTGTTTTGTGTGATTTTTTTAAGCCTGAAATATGTGCTTCTCTATTTTTCGGATACTTCCTTTACAACCTGATAGAAGCCCCAAAAACCATTCTTCAATTTTACTGCTTTTCAGATATCTTGCATACATGATCAATTCCTCTATTTGTGCCTTTGTCTGTAAAGGCATCTAAAATGATGCTGATGAACTGAGACTGTGTTTTTTTAGGTCCTTCAATACTGATTCTGTTATGACCTCCAATATGCAAGAAATAAATTTCCTGCAAGCAATACTGGTTTTAGGACAACTAAAGAAGATGTGACTTCCAAAGTGAAATATATAGAGCTATGCAAGACAGTAAGAAAAAGTAACACTGAAGATGTAAGGAAATTCAACTGTGAACTAGTGAGGAAAGCAATTGAAAACAACCAAAGCCTAAAGATAGCAAAGGGACATCTCAGTAAGGGAAGAAAACAGATTATGGCTCTGAGAAAAGATGGTTTTGTAACAAGAAATAAAGGCAAAATTTTGATAAGAGTGAAAGATTTCTACTCCAAATTATATGAAAGGGATGATACATGTACTCCAGACATCATGAAAGGTACCAATACCAGAGTTCTTCCAGTCCTCCCAGCAAAAGTTGCACATACAATCAAGAACATGAAGCGGGGAAAAGCTCCAGAAGATGGAATTACTGTAGACATCATACAAGAAGCAAGTGGAGAAATCAAAACAGTACTCGCCCAAATTTTCACTCGATGCCTTAATGAAGGGAAGATTCCTGAAAATTGGAACAATGCTACAATGTTCCTGCTACATAAAAAAGGTGACATTGAGAATCTCAGGTACTACAGACCTATCATCCTCCTATCAGTGGTTTATAAAATCTTCACTAAAGTTCTTTCGCACCGCTTGAAGGTAACACTGGACATGGCTCAACCGAGAGAACAAGCTGGATTCAGGAGTGGCTATAGCACAATAGATCATATCCACGTACTGAAAGAACTAATTGAAAGTGCGAGGGAATATGAACTTCCATTGTGCATGGCTTTTATCGATTATGAAAAAGCCTTTGATTCGGTGAAACCATCAGCAGTTAAAATGGCTTTGAAATCCTGTGGTATTGAAGATGCGTACATTAATATTTTTAATAACATCTATGAAAATGCAAGTGAAAAGATTTGGCTGTTTGAAAATACAACTCATAAAAATTGGAAAGGGAGTGAGACAAGGTGACACCATATCTCTGAAGCTCTTTAATGCCACATTGGAGGGTGTCTTTCAGTCGCTGAGCTGGGAAAACAAAGGGATAAAGATTAATGGAGATTATCTATCCCACCTTCGTTTTGCTGATGACGTAGTCATTTTTGCAACTACCCCACCAGAGCTGCAGAGTATGATCCAGGAACTTGCTGACAAGAGTAAGGAAGTGGGATTAAAAATGAACTTTCAGAAGACAAAAGTGATGTTCAATGCTTTTACAAGAAATGAAGATTTATCGAGTGATGGAGAAAAGCTGGAGATAACAGACACGTACGTTTATCTTGGACAGCAGATATCAAGTGAGGGTCACATTGATGAAGAGATTAATCAGCTTACAAAACTTGCCTGGAGAGCTTTTGGAAGAAACAGCATAATTTTCAAGAGCAATATGCCATTATGTCTTAAAAGAAAAGTGTTTGCTCAATGCATCCTTCCAGTGCTTCCGTATGGTGCAGAGACGTGGACCTTAACTAAAAGAGACATACAAAGACTGCAGATAACTCAAAGAAGCATGGAGAGTTACAAGCTTGGTGTAACCAAGAGAGATAAGAAGAGGAACTCGTGGATCCGAAAAATGACTAGTGGAAGACATCATGATCAGAGTTAAATATCCCTGAAATGGCAATGGGCTGGACATACTGCCAGAAGGACAGATCATCGATGGACAGCCGAAATTTTAGATTGGATTCCAAGGGATAGGAAAAGACCCAGAAGAAGACCACATGGGAGACTGGTGGATGAAATTCGAAAGTATGCAGGGGTGACATGGAGGAGACTGGCACAAGACAGGCCGTTGTGGAGGAAACTTGGGGAGACCTTCGTTCAGCAGTGGATTGATAATGGTTGACAATGATGATGATATAGATTGAATAATTTGTAGCTGTTTAAATATTTTTTCATCCACCTTTTTAATGCATTTGGCCAATGGGGTGTTAACATGAAGCTAATGAATTTGCAATAATGTCAAAAAATTTTCTATGCTGCACAGATTTAACATGAATTTAAAGGTTTCGTGTTTAAAAGGGCCACTAAGTCCCTGTAAAAACTTGCCGTGATGTGTTGACTTTCACATCTGCAGTGCAGCAAAATCATTTTGCAAGACCATTTTCATAGACAATCTTAGGGGATTCTGCTATCCATTTCTCCTAAAATTTCCTTTTCTGTGGCTTTTCAATTTTTTGCAACATTTCTGTTTTGATGGATATCAGTGAAGCTCAAACTGTGTGCCAAAATTGCTGTAAACGGAGATGTTTGATACCCCAAGGTTGACAAAACAACTGTAAATTCTAGTTCTCCATCAGTTAAACTTCTATCTGGTAATTTCTTTCTCTCGGGAGCTAACCTGTGAATCTCTGAACAGTTTAGTGTTATGTACGTATGTATTAACTATTCCAGCTTTAGATCTGAGGGACATTTAACATTCCTGTCGAATATCAAAATGTCGATGGCTGAATTTCTGCTGGTAAAATGATTCAGAAGTGCAATATCTGGATTTCCAAATGGAAGCCACGGTTTTAAATCAAAACCTATATGAAGCTTTTAGAAAAAACAAATCCACTTATATCATTGTTAAAAAAAAGTATCCCGTTTATTTGCTGTTGGAAAGTAGGATATAAAGAAAAGTCGTTATATTTAAAAAATTGTAAAAAATATGGCACATTCTTGTTGAAAACACAAAAGTAAGTGAAAATGTTTGCTCTGGTGTGCTGTATCAGTTTCACAACATTTTTGACCAGGTTGACAAAACAATTGCTCGTGGATAGTTTGATGTTGAAATAATTTGTATGGATTCCCTTTTCTCATATTATTGTAAAGGGAAAAGTGTAAAGAGTGATTTGTGGAAGTTTCAAAAAATTACTTTTGTTGTTTTTGCACAGCCACCAAGCAAGGTATTGAAAGAGGGTTCTGTGTCAACAAAGAACTAGAGGTTGAGCTTTTGAAGCCAGAATCTCTTGTTGCCTAGTGACTGATAGTAATCCTGGGTGGACTTAAAATAAACATTTTGTATGCTTGTGCCAGAAAAAAAATGTTTGCTGTACCTGCAAGACCACAGATTGATGAAAGGTAGTTAGTAGCGGACAAAACAGTGGCAGTTCCAGTGGTGGGCGACTGGGGGTCTCCTTCCGGAACCTAATGAAGTTTTTCGTTTAAAGTAGCGAAGATCGTAAATGGTTAGCGTTGCATGTTTTGTTATGGGGAAAGCCTGGGGGTATTCTTTGTTCTTTGCTAGTCTAGCATCTGTTATTGTCTCAAAACAGGGTAAGGCAGAGCTTGGCACTGAACTCAAGAGTAGGTTTTATTAAATTAACCAACTCCAAATATAAGGGCTTGGGCTTTATTTTTATTTTGAAGGATTTCATGCAGACGTAGTCTGTGCTGATTTCAAAAAGGCATAAATTTAATTTCTTTGGGAAATGTGCTATCGATCATACTGAAACAATTGTGATTTTTCACCTATTGCTTGCTTGCTCTCATTCAGGTATTTAACATTCCTGGAGCAAGTGAAAGTGTTTTAAAGACCTTGCAAAGGAATGCCAGGTAGAATTGGCACTGCCAATATGTATAATGTATATCTAAAAAAACCTTCCATATAAAGATTAAAATTAGTGATTTTTTCAAGTGGCCAGTGGGTGAGTGGACAGACAACATCTAGTGGCCACTTTCCTTATGGCTATTTCGTGTTGTATACACATTTTATCACTGCACTGTATACCTTTCATTTACTTAGACGTAGTTAAGTTTTAGCTTGGTAGTTACAAGGGTCTATTGTCCAGTGCGATTAAATGAATAAATATAACCTTAAAAGTTACATTTTTCTTCAACCACATCAACCTTTTAATTGCAATGAATTACTTTAGCTTACTTTTTTGCTATCTGTTTTCGGAAGTCATTTTTTGCATGAGCACTGTCTTGTCATCAAGAACATTGCCCACAATGCTTGCATTCTCTTAACTTCTGCATTGCTTGGCAAAACAGTCAGCAGTATTTCAACAATTTGTACTATGATCTTCATGTACTAAAAATTGCTTGTTTTCAGTTTCTCTAGCAGTTTTTGTTGGGGAGTTATTGATGGTAAAAAATGTTCAGACATTGTTTCAAAGCTGCTTCCAATTCTGCTAATTTTATCTTTTCATTCCATTTATTTTTGGTTAGGTTCTTTCTTGGTGTCAAAATGAAAACTGGCTGTATAGTTTTCAAAAATGAATTTCATATCTTATAGCAGAATGCAGACAAGAGTTTTTTTTTATTTTTTTCCCGTAACGGGAGCTGAGATTGGGAGAAATGTGGTACAGCTGAGATTGGGAGAAATGTGATACCAACCTGCTCACTTTATTTTAGACTTGCAATGATTCCTGACCACTAACAGAAAATATTCAGTAATTTCCTGGGTTGCTGTTCTAAATAAAGATTACGTTTAAAACATTGATAAACCTTCACAGGTGTTGAAAAAATAGTCATAACGAAATAAGAAAATATGCAGAGTATCCTGATTCCATTGGATTCTGTCCAGTTTTGGAACCCAGTATCAGGTTGTTGTTGGGGGGGTTCAGAAATTGTTAAATTTTTGGTAGAATTTTAGTGATTCGTCATTTTTTCCCTGTTTGCCCACCACAGACCTTCCAAATGCTATGAATTCTCCATAGTCACTAAGGAAATTGCCGATTGCCATGGAATACAGGAAACATCTAATATAATATACTATGGAAATAAAAAAAAAATCCAGTTGTCAGGGGTTTTTTTTTCTTCCCCTTTCAGAAAACGTTCTGGTGGAATTTTAATGATTTGTCATTTTTTCTTCTTTGCCCTCAGACCTTCCAAATACTACGAATTCTCTATAGTCACTACAGAAATCATCGATCGCTGCTGAGTATGGGAAACATCAAATATACTAGGGAAATAAAAAATCTGGTTGTCGGGTTTTTTCCTTTCAGAAAACGTTGTTTTGGTAGAATTTTAATGATTTGTCATTTTTTCCTGTTTGTCCACCTCAGGCCTTCCAAATGCTACGAATTATCCTTAGTCACTACGAAAATAAAACTGAAATAATATTATTCAACATTTGTTCAAAGTTTATTTTCATGTTTTCAAAATTCTAACATTCAGGAAACATTTTTGGGGGTGTTTATTGGATGCTTTTAATGTCGCAACATTTGTTCGATATAATTTGGGCATCTTCATGCCGTCCGTCTCCTGAAAATGATTGTTTTTTGAGCACTGGTGAAAATTTTCCGTAGTTTTCTAAATTTCCAATTTTTCTTACCCCAGGATGCACTTTTTTTTCACTTTCTGGTTATATTCTTTGTCATATTTTTTCTGGTTATGTTTCTAGTTTTTAATATCTTCAGTAATAGTGGAAAAGAACAACTTAGTATTTTTTAAAAACATTTTCTAGTGAAGCACAGTTTTTATTTCTAACAGCCTGTTCTTCCAAACTAACCAATCAATACGAAAAGTATGTTTTCTTTTCCGCTTTTTAAAGTTAAATTAAATTTCAAAATCGGTTCTTATTCCGCCCGTGATGGAATCGGCCATTTCCGTGACCTGGAAAATGACTATCATGGCTGAGTGGACAATACAGTACTGATTTTTGTTATTTAATTTTGCTGAAAAACTTGTGTTCACCCATTCCTTAGTAACGTGTTACTGCATTAAGGGGCAGACAAGAGTTTTTTTTTATTTTGTTTAAAGCGAACTTCACACGTGCAAAGGGAAACACAGCTCTGCGTGGAATGAAAGACAGCGGCAGAAAGTGAAGTCCCGATTTTCTATCTTCAATTTCTTTTTGTAAACAAAAAGGAAAATGCTTGCCCATTTTGTTTGATGATAAGCATGGAGTGCCTAAGCAATGGAAAATCGTGCATTTTCAGAGAAACCAAAATTTTAGAAACTAGCTACTGAAGACGTGTTGTGATACCACAGGTGTCTATTCCCAATATGGTTTGGTTATTTTGTGTCCCAACTTAAGTGGGAAAACAAACAGCCGCTTCCGTTCTTGAAGAGTGAATATGTAAATAGATCATACCCACTTGAAGGGGCTGTTTTTCACTGCTCTCATGAGTTGGATGATTTGAAAATGCATTTCCCGTAACGGGAGTTTTAAAAAAATGCAAGTAAATTCTTTAGCAATGAAAAAAAGGCAAATTTTTGAGCATGGTGACTAAAGTAACTTTTTCTACTGGACATTCTATTTTATCTAGTCGCCACGTAGTGAATGGCGACCGCTAATTTTAATCTTTACTTCCATAATGTCTTCTCTCCCTTTTTATATACCCCCCCTCAGAAAACTTCTAGATCTGCCCTTGGGACAAATAGAAAAGTGGTACTGTATGAAGAAATTACTAACAGTTGTTGATGAACTGATGAAATCAGTAGTAGATTGCTGCACGTAGCCTCACTTCCTCTGATCACGTTTTTCCCAATCGCCTTTCCCCTAATTTCGTTTCTCCTAAATCACGTTTGCCCGTATCAAGTTTTCGCTTTCGCGTTTGCCTAATTTTTGTTAACTGAAATAAAATGGTGGGTCTTGGATATCTCAAGAGAATTATTCTTTCCCTTCCTGTTGACGATGTCGACCACCATGCCAGCAAAAGTGTAAAGTGCACGTGGTTATTACTATTATTTAGATAGGGTGGAGGTGGTGTATCCGTCACCCCCACATAGATAAAGTACTACATCGCGCTAAACTTTTATTAAAGCAATAAATAGTATTGTAATGCATTCGCTATAATTGTGAACACAGAAGGCCCACTTCTTAAGAGTTCTTAGCGTGCACCCCCTCTACCCTTCCTCTGCCTTTTGCTGATTCAGTTCCACCTTACACCTTAATAGAAGACTCAATGCTGTCCCCCTTGAATGTTTTCCCACTTACCATCATCACTGATCGGGTGTAGAAGAACTGGTCACAAAATGTTTACGGGGCCGTATAAAAATTGTGTTTTTGACAGCTTCATGGCCACAACCCCAGAGGTTGGTTATCTGAATCACAAAGTTTCAGTGATGTCATATTTTCTTAACTGTGATCTTTAATGTAATTCTTTATTAAAAATAAATAAATAAATGTTTAAAATCTACAACTCAAAAGAATTTCAGGGTTTAAAAATTACAGCTCAATAAATTCTCTGCAAACGCAGGAAGTATGTCCGGAGGGGCAACTTTATACCAAAATAAAATATAAAGAATTTCTGGTCTGATCCGGAGATTTTTAACGTTTGCAAACTACAACTGTGCGAATTATCTGAGGACACGTGCAAATGCATGAAACCAGTGGGGGGGCTTAATACAAAAAAATATGTAAAGAGTTAGTAGCCCAATCGGGAGATTTTTGTTGTTTACACACTACAAGTGAACAAATTCTCTGCACGCATGTGCTATCACAGAAAAAACGGGGGGGGGCGTTAATACCTAAAATATAAAAAAATTGCAGCCCAATTGGAAGTTTTTCAGCGTTTATACAGTACAGCTCAAATTCTCTCCGAGCATGTGCTAACGCAAGAAACCTGTTAGCGGAGTCGAGCCCCCCTCCAGTTTCCTTCTTTGCACGTATCCTCAGATAATTTGTTGAGCTGCAATTTGTAAATGCTGAAAATTTCTTGATTGGAACTGGATTTCCCCCCCCCCCCAAAAGACATTTCCTGCAGCAGCAGAAATTTGTGAGTTGTAGTTTGTAAGCACTGAAAATCTCTGAATCAAACCAAAAATTCTCTATAATCCCCCCCCTCCCCCTACACACACAGTTTTCCTGCGTTTGCATATACCCACAAAATGAAATGTTTCTATCAGGACAGTTGTGCGTCTGCTTATCGAGAACCAGCAGTTTTTCCGTTATATCTTCACCGCGAGCGAAGCCATGGGCACAGATAGTATATATATATATATATATATATATATGGGATGTAAGGTCAGGTGATGCGTAACATCACAGCCTCTCCTTGACAAATGTCAACCCCGCCTTCTCGTGGTGCATCCTGTTCCCACTAAAGGGGCTCTGACGACCGCCAATAGCGGTATAACTATACCATCGGGATCAGAGGAAATTCTATCCCACACTCACCAACCCGCTTGGCCAGCGTGGTGAGTTATGGCCAAACCCCTCCAAAATGACTCCACAACTTAAATCTTGGCCCTCAGTCTCCGGCAGCTGGAATGTACCTGGCCAAGGCAGCGGCCAGTGCGACATGAAGGCAGAGGGTGCTAAGAATCCCCGGAGGACCGGACTAGGCTGCCATCTGATGCTGACCTTGGCAACGTACAATGGACGCTCCCTATCTTCTGATTCAAGGCTTCTTGAATTGGAAGAGGAACTACAAAGGATCAAGTGGGACATCGTGGGGCTAAGTGAGGTAAGGAGAAAAGGAGAAGATCTCATCGAACTGAAAAGTGGACATCTCTTCTACTATCGTGGGACAGATACTGGCAGAACTAGTGGTGTTGGATTTATAATAAACAAGAAACTGAAGGATAAAGTGGTAGAAGTTGAAAGTTCCTCTGACAGAGCTGCACGACTCGTTATCCAACTATCGAGAAGATACCAGGCTCAGATTATTCAAACTTATGCACCCACCACAAGTCATCCTGAAGAAGAAATTGAAGAATTTTATGAGGAAATTTGTCATCTAAATAATAAAGGTAAGCAGCACTTGAAAATAATTATGGGAGATTTCAATGCAAAAATAGGGCAACGGCAACAGAATGAAACTTCAGTAGGTAAATTCGGTCACGGCAACAGAAACCAGCGTGGAAATACTCTCGTTGAGTTTGCAGAGGCAGAAGGGTTTTTCATCTTGAACTCCTTCTTCAAAAAAAGCCACACAGGAAATGGACATGGAGACATCCAAATGGGACGACAAGTGAAATTGATTTTATTATGTGTAACAAAAAATTCGTCATAGAAGACTGCAGTGTGCTAAACAAGTTTAACACAGGTAGTGACCATAGATTGGTGAGATGTAAGATGCACCTCAACACTAAACTTGAACGTGGCAAGCTCATAAGACAAACAAAATGTATTGACATAACCAACCTTAAAAAACACCATAATACGTTCAAGTTGGAACTGAAGAACAGGTTCTCTGCTTTAGAAGGCCTAACATCGGAAGAAGTGGACATCTCTGAAGTTAATAGAAAAGTAACAAAAGCTCTTATGGAAACAGCAACAAAATTAGCTGGGTCTAAGAACAAGTTGCATGTAAATAAATTATCAGGAAAAACGAAAATGTTGATGCAAAAAAGAAGAGAGATGAGGACAACTAAGGAAGATGTGACTTCCAAAGTGGAATATATAGAGCTATGCAAGACAGTACGAAAAAGTATCACTGAAGACGTAAGAAAATTCAACTGTGAACTAGTGAGGAAAGCAATTGAAAACAACCAAAGCCTAAAGATAGCAAAGGGACATCTCAGTAAGGGAAGAAAACAGATTATGGCACTGAGAAAAGAAGATGGTTCTGTTACAAGAAATAGAGGCGAAATTTTGACAAGAGTGAAAGATTTCTACTCCAAATTATATGAAAGGGATGATACATGCACTCCAGACATCATGAAAGATACCAGTACCAGAATTCCTCCAGTCCTTCCAGCAGAAGTTGCACATGCAATCAAGAACATGAAGCGGGGAAAAGCTCCAGGAGAAGATGGAATTACTGTAGACATCATACAAGAAGCAAGTGGAGAAATCGAAACAGTACTCGCCCAAATTTTCACTCGATGCCTTAATGAAGGAAAGATTCCTGAGGATTGGAACACCGCTACAATGATCCTGCTACGTAAGAAAGGTGACATTGAGGATCTCGGAAACTACAGACCTATCAGCCTCCTATCAGTAGTTTATAAAATCTTCACTAAAGTTCTTTCACACCGCTTGAAGGTAACACTGGACATGGCTCAACCGAGAGAACAAGCTGGATTCAGGAGTGGCTACAGCACAATAGATCATATCCATGTGCTGAGAGAACTAATTGAAAGAGCGAGGGAATATGAACTTCCATTGTGCATGGCTTTTATCGATTATGAAAAAGCCTTTGATTCGGTGAAACCATCAGCAGTTACAATGGCTCTGAAAACCTGCGGTATTGAAGATGCATACATTAATATTATTAATAACATCTATGAAAATGCAAGTGCAAAGATTAGGCTGCTTGAAAATACAACACACATAAAAATTGGAAAGGGAGTGAGACAAGGTGACACCATATCTCCGAAGCTCTTTAATGCCACATTGGAGGGTGTTTTTCAGTCACTGAGCTGGGAAAACAAGGGGATAAAGATTAATGGAGATTATCTAACCCACCTTCGTTTTGCTGATGACGTAGTCATTTTTGCAACTAGCCCATCAGAGCTGCAGAGTATGATCCAGGAACTTGCTGACAAGAGTAAAGAAGTGGGATTAAAAATGAACTTTCAGAAGACAAAAGTGATGTTCAATGCTTTTACAAGAAATGAAGATTTATCGATTGATGGAGAAAAGCTGGAGATAACAGATACGTACGTTTATCTTGGACAGCAGATATCAAGTGAGGGTCACATTGATGAAGAAATTAATCGGCGTACAAAACTTGCCTGGAGAGCTTTTGGAAGAAACAGCATAATTTTCAAGAGCAATATGCCATTATGTCTTAAAAGAAAAGTGTTTGATCAATGCATCCTTCCAGTGCTTACGTATGGTGCAGAGACGTGGACCTTAACTAAAAGAGACATACAAAGGCTGCAGACAACTCAAAGTAGCATGGAGAGGTGCATACTTGGTGTAACCAGGAGAGATAAGAAGAGGAACTCGTGGATCCGAAAAATGACAAGAGTGGAAGACATCATGACCAGAGTTAAATCCCTGAAATGGCAATGGGCTGGACATACTGCCAGAAGGACAGATCATCGATGGACAGCCGAAATTTTAGATTGGATTCCAAGGGACAGGAAAAGACCCAGAAGAAGACCACATGGGAGATGGGTGGATGAAATTCGAAAGTATGCAGGGGTGACATGGAGGAGACTGGCACAAGACAGGCCGTTGTGGAGGAAACTTGGGGAGACCTTCGTTCAGCAGTGGATTGATAATGGTTGACAATGATGATGATATAGATTGAATAATTTGTAGCTGTTTAAATATTTTTTCATCCACCTTTTTAATGCATTTGGCCAATGGGGTGTTAACATGAAGCTAATGAATTTGCAATAATGTCAAAAAATTTTCTATGCTGCACAGATTTAACATGAATTTAAAGGTTTCGTGTTTAAAAGGGCCACTAAGTCCCTGTAAAAACTTGCCGTGATGTGTTGACTTTCACATCTGCAGTGCAGCAAAATCATTTTGCAAGACCATTTTCATAGACAATCTTAGGGGATTCTGCTATCCATTTCTCCTAAAATTTCCTTTTCTGTGGCTTTTCAATTTTTTGCAACATTTCTGTTTTGATGGATATCAGTGAAGCTCAAACTGTGTGCCAAAATTGCTGTAAACGGAGATGTTTGATACCCCAAGGTTGACAAAACAACTGTAAATTCTAGTTCTCCATCAGTTAAACTTCTATCTGGTAATTTCTTTCTCTCGGGAGCTAACCTGTGAATCTCGGAACAGTTTAGTGTTATGTACGTATGTATTAACTATTCCAGCTTTAGATCTGAGGGACATTTAACATTCCTGTCGAATATCAAAATGTCGATGGCTGAATTTCTGCTGGTAAAATGATTCAGAAGTGCAATATCTGGATTTCCAAATGGAAGCCACGGTTTTAAATCAAAACCTATATGAAGCTTTTAGAAAAAACAAATCCACTTATATCATTGTTAAAAAAAGTATCCCGTTTATTTGCTGTTGGAAAGTAGGATATAAAGAAAAGTCGTTATATTTAAAAAATTGTAAAAAATATGGCACATTCTTGTTGAAAACACAAAAGTAAGTGAAAATGTTTGCTCTGGTGTGCTGTATCAGTTTCACAACATTTTTGACCAGGTTGACAAAACAATTGCTCGTGGATAGTTTGATGTTGAAATAATTTGTATGGATTCCCTTTTCTCATATTATTGTAAAGGGAAAAGTGTAAAGAGTGATTTGTGGAAGTTTCAAAAAATTACTTTTGTTGTTTTTGCACAGCCACCAAGCAAGGTATTGAAAGAGGGTTCTGTGTCAACAAAGAACTAGAGGTTGAGCTTTTGAAGCCAGAATCTCTTGTTGCCTAGTGACTGATAGTAATCCTGGGTGGACTTAAAATAAACATTTTGTATGCTTGTGCCAGAAAAAAAATGTTTGCTGTACCTGCAAGACCACAGATTGATGAAAGGTAGTTAGTAGCAGACAAAACAGTGGCAGTTCCAGTGGTGGGCGACTGGGGGTCTCCTTCCGGAACCTAATGAAGTTTTTCGTTTAAAGTAGCGAAGATCGTAAATGGTTAGCGTTGCATGTTTTGTTATGGGGAAAGCCTGGGGGTATTCTTTGTTCTTTGCTAGTCTAGCATCTGTTATTGTCTCAAAACAGGGTAAGGCAGAGCTTGGCACTGAACTCAAGAGTAGGTTTTATTAAATTAACCAACTCCAAATATAAGGGCTTGGGCTTTATTTTTATTTTGAAGGATTTCATGCAGACGTAGTCTGTGCTGATTTCAAAAAGGCATAAATTTAATTTCTTTGGGAAATGTGCTATCGATCATACTGAAACAATTGTGATTTTTCACCTATTGCTTGCTTGCTCTCATTCAGGTATTTAACATTCCTGGAGCAAGTGAAAGTGTTTTAAAGACCTTGCAAAGGAATGCCAGGTAGAATTGGCACTGCCAATATGTATAATGTATATCTAAAAAAACCTTCCATATAAAGATTAAAATTAGTGATTTTTTCAAGTGGCCAGTGGGTGAGTGGACAGACAACATCTAGTGGCCACTTTCCTTATGGCTATTTCGTGTTGTATACACATTTTATCACTGCACTGTATACCTTTCATTTACTTAGACGTAGTTAAGTTTTAGCTTGGTAGTTACAAGGGTCTATTGTCCAGTGCAATTAAATGAATAAATATAACCTTAAAAGTTACATTTTTCTTCAACCACATCAACCTTTTAATTGCAATGAATTACTTTAGCTTACTTTTTTGCTATCTGTTTTCGGAAGTCATTTTTCGCATGAGCACTGTCTTGTCATCAAGAACATTGCCCACAATGCTTGCATTCTCTTAACTTCTGCATTGCTTGGCAAAACAGTCAGCAGTATTTCAACAATTTGTACTATGATCTTCATGTACTAAAAATTGCTTGTTTTCAGTTTCTCTAGCAGTTTTTGTTGGGGAGTTATTGATGGTAAAAAATGTTCAGACATTGTTTCAAAGCTGCTTCCAATTCTGCTAATTTTATCTTTTCATTCCATTTATTTTTGGTTAGGTTCTTTCTTGGTGTCAAAATGAAAACTGGCTGTATAGTTTTCAAAAATGAATTTCATATCTTATAGCAGAATGCAGACAAGAGTTTTTTTTTATTTTTTTCCCGTAACGGGAGCTGAGATTGGGAGAAATGTGGTACAGCTGAGATTGGGAGAAATGTGATACCAACCTGCTCACTTTATTTTAGACTTGCAATGATTCCTGACCACTAACAGAAAATATTCAGTAATTTCCTGGGTTGCTGTTCTAAATAAAGATTACGTTTAAAACATTGATAAACCTTCACAGGTGTTGAAAAAATAGTCATAACGAAATAAGAAAATATGCAGAGTATCCTGATTCCATTGGATTCTGTCCAGTTTTGGAACCCAGTATCAGGTTGTTGTTGGGGGGGGGGTTCAGAAATTGTTAAATTTTTGGTAGAATTTTAGTGATTCGTCATTTTTTTCCCTGTTTGCCCACCACAGACCTTCCAAATGCTATGAATTCTCCATAGTCACTAAGGAAATTGCCGATTGCCATGGAATACAGGAAACATCTAATATAATATACTATGGAAATAAAAAAAAAATCCAGTTGTCAGGGGTTTTTTTTTTTTCTTCCCCTTTCAGAAAACGTTCTGGTGGAATTTTAATGATTTGTCATTTTTTCTTCTTTGCCCTCAGACCTTCCAAATACTACGAATTCTCTATAGTCACTACAGAAATCATCGATCGCTGCTGAGTATGGGAAACATCAAATATACTAGGGAAATAAAAAATCTGGTTGTCGGGTTTTTTTCCTTTCAGAAAACGTTGTTTTGGTAGAATTTTAATGATTTGTCATTTTTTCCTGTTTGTCCACCTCAGGCCTTCCAAATGCTACGAATTATCCTTAGTCACTACGAAAATAAAACTGAAATAATATTATTCAACATTTGTTCAAAGTTTATTTTCATGTTTTCAAAATTCTAACATTCAGGAAACATTTTTGGGGGTGTTTATTGGATGCTTTTAATGTCGCAACATTTGTTCGATATAATTTGGGCATCTTCATGCCGTCCGTCTCCTGAAAATGATTGTTTTTTGAGCACTGGTGAAAATTTTCCGTAGTTTTCTAAATTTCCAATTTTTCTTACCCCAGGATGCACTTTTTTTCACTTTCTGGTTATATTCTTTGTCATATTTTTTCTGGTTATGTTTCTAGTTTTTAATATCTTCAGTAATAGTGCCAAAGAACAACTTAGTATTTTTTAAAAACATTTTCTAGTGAAGCACAGTTTTTATTTCTAACAGCCTGTTCTTCCAAACTAACCAATCAATACGAAAAGTATGTTTTCTTTTCCGCTTTTTAAAGTTAAATTAAATTTCAAAATCGGTTCTTATTCCGCCCGTGATGGAATCGGCCATTTCCGTGACCTGGAAAATGACTATCATGGCTGAGTGGACAATACAGTACTGATTTTTGTTATTTAATTTTGCTGAAAAACTTGTGTTCACCCATTCCTTAGTAACGTGTTACTGCATTAAGGGGCAGACAAGAGTTTTTTTTTATTTTGTTTAAAGCGAACTTCACACGTGCAAAGGGAAACACAGCTCTGCGTGGAATGAAAGACAGCGGCAGAAAGTGAAGTCCCGATTTTCTATCTTCAATTTCTTTTTGTAAACAAAAAGGAAAATGCTTGCCCATTTTGTTTGATGATAAGCATGGAGTGCCTAAGCAATGGAAAATCGTGCATTTTCAGAGAAACCAAAATTTTAGAAACTAGCTACTGAAGACGTGTTGTGATACCACAGGTGTCTATTCCCAATATGGTTTGGTTATTTTGTGTCCCAACTTAAGTGGGAAAACAAACAGCCGCTTCCGTTCTTGAAGAGTGAATATGTAAATAGATCATACCCACTTGAAGGGGCTGTTTTTCACTGCTCTCATGAGTTGGATGATTTGAAAATGCATTTCCCGTAACGGGAGTTTTAAAAAAATGCAAGTAAATTCTTTAGCAATGAAAAAAAGGCAAATTTTTGAGCATGGTGACTAAAGTAACTTTTTCTACTGGACATTCTATTTTATCTAGTCGCCACGTAGTGAATGGCGACCGCTAATTTTAATCTTTACTTCCATAATGTCTTCTCTCCCTTTTTATATACCCCCCCCCCCCTCAGAAAACTTCTAGATCTGCCCTTGGGACAAATAGAAAAGTGGTACTGTATGAAGAAATTACTAACAGTTGTTGATGAACTGATGAAATCAGTAGTAGATTGCTGCACGTAGCCTCACTTCCTCTGATCACGTTTTTCCCAATCGCCTTTCCCCTAATTTCGTTTCTCCTAAATCACGTTTGCCCGTATCAAGTTTTCGCTTTCGCGTTTGCCTAATTTTTGTTAACTGAAATAAAATGGTGGGTCTTGGATATCTCAAGAGAATTATTCTTTCCCTTCCTGTTGACGATGTCGACCACCATGCCAGCAAAAGTGTAAAGTGCACGTGGTTATTACTATTATTTAGATAGGGTGGAGGTGGTGTATCCGTCACCCCCACATAGATAAAGTACTACATCGCGCTAAACTTTTATTAAAGCAATAAATAGTATTGTAATGCATTCGCTATAATTGTGAACACAGAAGGCCCACTTCTTAAGAGTTCTTAGCGTGCACCCCCTCTACCCTTCCTCTGCCTTTTGCTGATTCAGTTCCACCTTACACCTTAATAGAAGACTCAATGCTGTCCCCCTTGAATGTTTTCCCACTTACCATCATCACTGATCGGGTGTAGAAGAACTGGTCACAAAATGTTTACGGGGCCGTATAAAAATTGTGTTTTTGACAGCTTCATGGCCACATCCCCAGAGGTTGGTTATCTGAATCACAAAGTTTCAGTGATGTCATATTTTCTTAACTGTGATCTTTAATGTAATTCTTTATTAAAAATAAATAAATAAATGTTTAAAATCTACAACTCAAAAGAATTTCAGGGTTTAAAAATTACAGCTCAATAAATTCTCTGCAAACGCAGGAAGTATGTCCGGAGGGGGCAACTTTATACCAAAATAAAATATAAAGAATTTCTGGTCTGATCCGGAGATTTTTAACGTTTGCAAACTACAACTGTGCGAATTATCTGAGGACACGTGCAAATGCATGAAACCAGTGGGGGGGGGCTTAATACAAAAAAAATATGTAAAGAGTTAGTAGCCCAATCGGGAGATTTTTGTTGTTTACACACTACAAGTGAACAAATTCTCTGCACGCATGTGCTATCACAGAAAAAACGGGGGGGCGTTAATACCTAAAATATAAAAAAATTGCAGCCCAATTGGAAGTTTTTCAGCGTTTATACAGTACAGCTCAAATTCTCTCCGAGCATGTGCTAACGCAAGAAACCTGTTAGCGGAGTCGAGCCCCCCCCTCCAGTTTCCTTCTTTGCACGTATCCTCAGATAATTTGTTGAGCTGCAATTTGTAAATGCTGAAAATTTCTTGATTGGAACTGGATTTCCCCCCCCCCCCCCCAAAAGACATTTCCTGCAGCAGCAGAAATTTGTGAGTTGTAGTTTGTAAGCACTGAAAATCTCTGAATCAAACCAAAAATTCTCTATAATCCCCCCCTCCCCCTACACACACAGTTTTCCTGCGTTTGCATATACCCACAAAATGAAATGTTTCTATCAGGACAGTTGTGCGTCTGCTTATCGAGAACCAGCAGTTTTTCCGTTATATCTTCACCGCGAGCGAAGCCATGGGCACAGATAGTATATATATATATATATGGGATGTAAGGTCAGGTGATGCGTAACATCACAGCCTCTCCTTGACAAATGTCAACCCCGCCTTCTCGTGGTGCATCCTGTTCCCACTAAAGGGGCTCTGACGACCGCCAATAGCGGTATAACTATACCATCGGGATCAGAGGAAATTCTATCCCACACTCACCAACCCGCTTGGCCAGCGTGGTGAGTTATGGCCAAACCCCTCCAAAATGACTCCACAACTTAAATCTTGGCCCTCAGTCTCCGGCAGCTGGAATGTACCTGGCCAAGGCAGCGGCCAGTGCGACATGAAGGCAGAGGGTGCTAAGAATCCCCGGAGGACCGGACTAGGCTGCCATCTGATGCTGACCTTGGCAACGTACAATGGACGCTCCCTATCTTCTGATTCAAGGCTTCTTGAATTGGAAGAGGAACTACAAAGGATCAAGTGGGACATCGTGGGGCTAAGTGAGGTAAGGAGAAAAGGAGAAGATCTCATCGAACTGAAAAGTGGACATCTCTTCTACTATCGTGGGACAGATACTGGCAGAACTAGTGGTGTTGGATTTATAATAAACAAGAAACTGAAGGATAAAGTGGTAGAAGTTGAAAGTTCCTCTGACAGAGCTGCACGACTCGTTATCCAACTATCGAGAAGATACCAGGCTCAGATTATTCAAACTTATGCACCCACCACAAGTCATCCTGAAGAAGAAATTGAAGAATTTTATGAGGAAATTTGTCATCTAAATAATAAAGGTAAGCAGCACTTGAAAATAATTATGGGAGATTTCAATGCAAAAATAGGGCAACGGCAACAGAATGAAACTTCAGTAGGTAAATTCGGTCACGGCAACAGAAACCAGCGTGGAAATACTCTCGTTGAGTTTGCAGAGGCAGAAGGGTTTTTCATCTTGAACTCCTTCTTCAAAAAAAGCCACACAGGAAATGGACATGGAGACATCCAAATGGGACGACAAGTGAAATTGATTTTATTATGTGTAACAAAAAATTCGTCATAGAAGACTGCAGTGTGCTAAACAAGTTTAACACAGGTAGTGACCATAGATTGGTGAGATGTAAGATGCACCTCAACACTAAACTTGAACGTGGCAAGCTCATAAGACAAACAAAATGTATTGACATAACCAACCTTAAAAAACACCATAATACGTTCAAGTTGGAACTGAAGAACAGGTTCTCTGCTTTAGAAGGCCTAACATCGGAAGAAGTGGACATCTCTGAAGTTAATAGAAAAGTAACAAAAGCTCTTATGGAAACAGCAACAAAATTAGCTGGGTCTAAGAACAAGTTGCATGTAAATAAATTATCAGGAAAAACGAAAATGTTGATGCAAAAAAGAAGAGATGAGGACAACTAAGGAAGATGTGACTTCCAAAGTGGAATATATAGAGCTATGCAAGACAGTACGAAAAAGTATCACTGAAGACGTAAGAAAATTCAACTGTGAACTAGTGAGGAAAGCAATTGAAAACAACCAAAGCCTAAAGATAGCAAAGGGACATCTCAGTAAGGGAAGAAAACAGATTATGGCACTGAGAAAAGAAGATGGTTCTGTTACAAGAAATAGAGGCGAAATTTTGACAAGAGTGAAAGATTTCTACTCCAAATTATATGAAAGGGATGATACATGCACTCCAGACATCATGAAAGATACCAGTACCAGAATTCCTCCAGTCCTTCCAGCAGAAGTTGCACATGCAATCAAGAACATGAAGCGGGGAAAAGCTCCAGGAGAAGATGGAATTACTGTAGACATCATACAAGAAGCAAGTGGAGAAATCGAAACAGTACTCGCCCAAATTTTCACTCGATGCCTTAATGAAGGAAAGATTCCTGAGGATTGGAACACCGCTACAATGATCCTGCTACGTAAGAAAGGTGACATTGAGGATCTCGGAAACTACAGACCTATCAGCCTCCTATCAGTAGTTTATAAAATCTTCACTAAAGTTCTTTCACACCGCTTGAAGGTAACACTGGACATGGCTCAACCGAGAGAACAAGCTGGATTCAGGAGTGGCTACAGCACAATAGATCATATCCATGTGCTGAGAGAACTAATTGAAAGAGCGAGGGAATATGAACTTCCATTGTGCATGGCTTTTATCGATTATGAAAAAGCCTTTGATTCGGTGAAACCATCAGCAGTTACAATGGCTCTGAAAACCTGCGGTATTGAAGATGCATACATTAATATTATTAATAACATCTATGAAAATGCAAGTGCAAAGATTAGGCTGTTTGAAAATACAACACACATAAAAATTGGAAAGGGAGTGAGACAAGGTGACACCATATCTCCGAAGCTCTTTAATGCCACATTGGAGGGTGTTTTTCAGTCACTGAGCTGGGAAAACAAGGGGATAAAGATTAATGGAGATTATCTAACCCACCTTCGTTTTGCTGATGACGTAGTCATTTTTGCAACTAGCCCATCAGAGCTGCAGAGTATGATCCAGGAACTTGCTGACAAGAGTAAAGAAGTGGGATTAAAAATGAACTTTCAGAAGACAAAAGTGATGTTCAATGCTTTTACAAGAAATGAAGATTTATCGATTGATGGAGAAAAGCTGGAGATAACAGATACGTACGTTTATCTTGGACAGCAGATATCAAGTGAGGGTCACATTGATGAAGAAATTAATCGGCGTACAAAACTTGCCTGGAGAGCTTTTGGAAGAAACAGCATAATTTTCAAGAGCAATATGCCATTATGTCTTAAAAGAAAAGTGTTTGATCAATGCATCCTTCCAGTGCTTACGTATGGTGCAGAGACGTGGACCTTAACTAAAAGAGACATACAAAGGCTGCAGACAACTCAAAGTAGCATGGAGAGGTGCATACTTGGTGTAACCAGGAGAGATAAGAAGAGGAACTCGTGGATCCGAAAAATGACAAGAGTGGAAGACATCATGATCAGAGTTAAATCCCTGAAATGGCAATGGGCTGGACATACTGCCAGAAGGACAGATCATCGATGGACAGCCGAAATTTTAGATTGGATTCCAAGGGACAGGAAAAGACCCAGAAGAAGACCACATGGGAGATGGGTGGATGAAATTCGAAAGTATGCAGGGGTGACATGGAGGAGACTGGCACAAGACAGACCGTTGTGGAGGAAACTTGGGGAGACCTTCGTCCAGCAGTGGATTGATAATGGTTGACAATGATGATGATGATGATATATATATATAACAATCCCCCCCTCCCTTCAAGAAAGAAGCTAAGCTGTGCTATGTCTATAATCGTACAGGACAAATATTTTTTTTTACCAGTAAAGCGGACTTGTGTAAATTGACAGAGAGGAAGCTGATGACTTCTTGGATTATTTGTTCCAAGTGTCAACTGAACTAGTGCTTTACAGATTTTTTTTTTTCTTTTAGTTTTATATGAGACTTGTGTTTTACGAAAACTTTAATTTACGGGAACGAGAAAATGATGTTGCTAAAGGTATTTATTTAATGTAAAAATGAATAAAATTTGGAAAATATTCTCGTACAAGGGGCGGCAAATGCGCTTGGCACACCCCCTGTTTGGACGGAGAGCTTTTGGGGAAAACAATACAATTTTCAAGAGCAACGTGTCATTATGTCTCAAAAAGAAAAGTGTTTAATCAATGCATCCTTCCAGTGATTACATATGGAGCAAAGTCTTGGGCCTTAACTAAAAGAGACATACCAAAACTGCAGATAACTGAAAGAAGCCTGAAGAGATGCATGCTTGGTGTAACCAGGAGAGGTGAGAAGAGGAATTCGTGGATAAAGAAAATGACGAGTGGAGGATATCATCAACCGAGTGAAATCCCTAAAAAGGCAATCTGATGGACATGTTGACAGAGGAACTGACCACCGATGGACAACTGAAATTCTAGATTGTATTCTAAGGGACAGAAAAAGACCCAGAAGGCCACAAGGGAGATGGGTAGATGAAATTCGAAAGCATGCGGGAGTGACATGGAAGAGACTGGATCGAGACACACCATTGTGGAAGAAACTTGGCGAGATCTTCATGCAGCAGTGGATTGATAATGGTTGATGATGATTAAATATACATATATTTTCTTGAATTTGGCAATAAAAAAATTGTATATGTTATACAACTATTTTTTTTCCTGAATTTTGAAGCTAAAAGAAACGTTTTATTTCGCTTAATGAGAATCGGAACAAACACGAATTAGGGAAAACAAAGATTTAGGAAAACGCGAATCGAGGCAAAGGAGAATTGAAGCAAACTTGATACTGGAAACTTTGATGGGACAAGCGTGTTTAGGCTAAACTTGAATTAGGGGAAATGGTAATTCGGGGAAACGCAATTGTGGTAAACGTGTTGAAGGGAAATGAGATTAGGAGAAATGGGAATTTGTGTAAAAGTGATTTCGGGGAAACTCAATTGGTGTATACGTGTTGACGAAATTAGGGGAAATGGGTGTTCACCGATTGCTGGTGGAGGATTTGTCTTGGATATTGAAATCAAAAAGTTTGGGGAAAACTGCAAATTAGAAAAAAGAAAAAGGAAAGGAACTAAAATTATTTGATTCTTTCAAAAATTTGTTTCATCTGTAAATAAAAGTTGCCCATTAAGATATTAATTGCACCATTTTCTTTTTTTTTTTTTTTTTTTTTTCTATTAGCACTCACCAGCTCTGGTGATTAACTTAATTTCATGTGACTGCATCATCCAGGAAACTAGTTCAGAGGTGTGATTTTTTTTTTTTTAATCCCTGCTATCTTTCTTAAATAACATAATTTCAGTTGGATTTACATTTCAATTGCAGCCTTGTGCACTCCCCCCCCCTTCTGTGCTGTTGGTCATGCCTTGGCGGTCAGTGAAAGAATGCTGTCATTCATACACAGTATTAAATGAGGTTTGTTATTCCAAGAAACAACCCTTGTGTTTGCGTGCGTGAGCAATAACTGTTAGAATTCACGACATAAATGCTGCTCTTCGTCTCAGGTAATTGCCATTTGGCTTTAGGTAGGCAGCTGCATGTTAATTCCTTTTTATTTCTAAAATTTTTATAATTTCAACACCTTGGATACTTCTAAAAAGCAATGAAACAGTATGCCAGATGAACTGACATAAAAATAAGTAAATATACTAAAAATGTTGCAAATAAATTCCTTCCTGGGACTATCAACTTGTGGAATAGCAAAATGCCAAACACAAAGTTAAATCTAATTTGGCTCATATAATATGGAATAATTTCCAGTATCTAGGTAACTTCTTTTGTTTTTGTTAAATATTATTTGCTGCAATGTTGTGACACGCATTGAAAATTATAGAACTGAAACAAATTCAACTTTGCAAAGAACTTCTGATATTGGGTGAGATTTGTTACCATGTGCTGGTTATTGAATGGCTGATCTGTTTGCTGTAAAACATAATTTGTAGGCTACCTTTGTGATTTAGTCTTAAGCAATGCAAAGTGTATACCCCCCCCCCCCAACAATTATTTAGACTGTAAAGGAAGGAAAGAGTTGGTTGCAGTTTCATGGTTTTTCATATTAGTTTTAACAGATTGGTACATTTGGCTTCACAACTTAAATAATTTAAATACAATTAATGCATCTGTAGAACTTGATGTGATAGTGTTTTATGACAAAAATGTTTGGAAGTTTAGATCAAAAAGAAAACAATATAGCATATGTGAACTTTTTAAGAACACCATTCGAAATCGCATTTTTGTGGTAGCTTGTAGCCTAGGTGTGTTGTGCCTCCTTTTAACAAGTGTTTCAATGAATAATGTGATGACTTTAATTCAGATATGCTTTTGTGCAAAAGTTTTGTTGATCTTTTGTTATTATGTATTTACAGGTTGCTCGTTCAGGAAGAAACAGCACTGAAACAAATTCAACTATGTAAAAAAACTTCCCTTGCAGATTGCGATAAAGAAAAGCAAAGGTCTTTTAAAGTGTCATCTGATAATGTACTTTTTGTTACAATAAATCTGTTAAGGGGGATATTGTATTCTTTTTTGTTTATTTGTGTGTGTAATTCGTTGATCTTTTGTTGGCATGTGTAGTTATGATCTTGGGAAGGGAGCTATGATGCACGTTTTTAGTTCAGTCTCAATGTCTTGGTTATTTCGGCATTATCTGCTTACACACACCAGGCCAATGTTTGAACATCCAACCAAATGCCACAACCTGATGACCACTGGCAAAATGTAATCATGTCCCATATCGTCGGGACAATTAAAACTTCAGCAGTTGGTGGGTAGCATGTTGTATGTTTAAGTGCATACTTACTTACACAAAACCTGTGCTGTGGATTGAATTGTATGCAATTCAGAAATTTTATTTCCACATACAATTATTACCACATGGTATCTTTCACTGAGTAAGGGGTAAAAAAGAAATGTAGCCTGAAGTACAAAATATTTTTGCGGCAGCACAACTGAGAGACTAAGATAGTTCCTGTGATACAGACAACTAGACCAGTAATGTGAAAGAATCAAAGTGTGGGTAGTCAAGTCTTAATCGTCATTAAGCGATGTTAGTAGGTAGAGGCATCCATAAGAAGATGCAAATCCATCATGTTCTTGACCTTTCACCCTCTGTCCCTGGAATTAGAGATGCTGCTTGTCTGCATTGTGTAAATTTAGTCTTTTGTTTAAACCGCATCTCATCTACCACATAGTTCTGATAAAATTACATTTTTTTCTACTACTTCCCAAAACTACTTTTCCAGATCATAGGCAGTTTGTGTAACATGAATCACTTTTGACAAATTAAGGCCTTTTCAGCAGGTTCAGGAGCTTAACATGCTGTGAAAACCATTAGCGCAAGTTCAGCCAAATATCTGGTGCTTGTAAAGAATGGTAGGTAAGTATACTGGTATACGGATATGTGACAGTAAAGATTGGGAAGTCACCTACAAAATAGATGGTCTGTACTCGTGGAATGTATGGTAAACTGAACATAAGCTGATAATGTCGAACTTTTGTCATGACAATGGAGTGTAATGATTTGAATATTTTATTTTTAAAAATGTTACCAAAAGAATTTAAAAACCATCCTGTCAACCGATGCAAAATTACCTTCTAAACCATCAAATCAGAGCAGGCAAGAAGCGAAAATACCAAAAGAGAGAAAATAAATACACAAGAAGCTGCGAACCCCTTTAATTATTGATATTATCAATAATAAAACTAGATGTGAAATAATTGCCAAAACTAATAGATGTGAAATAATTGCCAAAACTAATAGATGTGAAATAAATACCAAAAATATTTACATGTTATAACCAAAGGGATGAGATGAAATATTACTATACCGGCCCCTGAAGGCCATTCTCTTCTACACATATGAAGAAATGAAAAATAAATCCATAATATTGATTTGAGGTTCAAAAGTACTAATACAAAACAATACTAATAAAAGCTGAGTATTCTCAAGTGTAGAGAAGAGAAAGTAAAAGTAACCATTTCAAGGAACAGTAAATGCATCTGCTACAAAATAAAAAGAAACTACTAAATGCATCTACTACACTCAACTTGCTTCAAAATTAGATATTCTAATTATTTACATACAGTATGTATGTGTAATAGCAAGTTTTTTTTAGTAAATACTTTCTCTGGTAATAAAGACAAACTAAAAGCATTAGTAAATTACTTTTAAATTACCCCTGAAAATAAAATGTCCTGCAAGACTACTAAGGTCTTGATTGAAATACATATAGTCAGCCTTTTTGTTCTATTAATATTAAGAGAGGATTTCTGAAATGATGTGTAATATAAAATATTTACCTTCAAAAACTGAGCATCCGATTTCATTCACAATTTATTTTTGAAATGTCTCAGTGCATTGGCATATCTAACAGCAATAAGAAAGTATAATAAAGGCAGAGAATCTCATTTGTAAAGTCTAGCCGGGTATCCACGTCGCGCCACAAAATGCGACTGAAATCTGATAACCAAAAATCAATTAATATTTCATGCTAAGGTGAAATGAGTAATAAGGATTTTCTTTCAATACAGATTCATACGTCTATTTTTATGCAGGGTGTCCACATTCTGGAAAGTCGGGGAAATTTCAATCACAATTAGACTACAACTAGTTTTAACCCGGCGTTGGGGAGTGATGCCCTCATCGCCCAACACACTTGCACTTGGTGTTGCAGACAGTCGCTAACTTCCCCTTCCTACTAATGTAACCTTGTATTTCCTACCTATTATTGTAGGTTGTGTTACATTACTTGTTAACATTTCTCTTTTTGTTTTAGGTCAAAGGAGTAGAAGAAAATTTGTGATATAAGTTATACCTTGTTAAAGGGCAACTAAAACTGCAGCAATGTCAAAGCGTTGTGTGTTTAATGAACAGTGGTTGGACGGACAATTAAATCCTGAGTTTTCTGGCTCGATAGCTGCTGTGAACGGTGACAATGAATCAGCATTTTGTAAAGTGTCCTCTAAAACTTTCAAGCTTAGCAACATGGGGCGTCGGGCAGTCTCCAGCCACGGAAATGGCCCTAATCATTTGAAAAACATCCGTGCTAAAATGTCTCAGCCCAGTCTTGAATCTTTCACTTCCTCTGTGAAAAAGAACTCTCTTTGTAATAACAAACTCTTACCATCAACAAACTCAGGAAATGTAGAATTGGTACTTCTAGAAAATATTAAGTCTAATGACTCAAATACTTATGTTGTGAAAGTGATGTAACAAAATCAGAAATAATATGGGCCATGGAAGTGTTGTCCAAGCGAATGTCTCTGAACTCTTGTACACAGATTAACAAAACATTTCAGTTGTTTCCTGACAGTGCGATAGCTTCAAAATTTACTTTAGGCAAAGGCAAAGCATCTTATGTGATAAACCATGGATTGGCACCACATTTCAAAGAATGTTTAAGGGACGATCTGAAGCAGTGCACCGACTTTGTCATTTGTTTTGATGAATCACTAAACAAAATTGCTCAGCGTGGGCAAATGGATCAGTTTGTTCGTTATTGGGACGTCAATCTGCAAAAAGTATTCACTAGATACTTAAGTAGTGTATTTTTAGGACAGGCAACAGCTAAATAACCTTTTTGAGAAATTAATTAAAGGTGCACCTCTTCCCTTAGAAAACATGCTACAAGTGTCAATGGATGGACCTAACTTTAAACTCAGCTTTTGATAAATTATTAGTTGACATTGGAGTATGTTGTATTCACGTGGTCAATGGAGCTATGAAAACTGGACTTGAAGCAGTGAAATGGGATATACATCACTTTCTGCGTAACTTGTACTACCTTTTAAGAGATAGTCCTGCTCGCCGTGCAAATTATACTGTGATTACTGGATGTAAAGATTTCCCTTTGAAATTTTGCACTGTAAGGTGGTTGGAAAACGTTAATTGTTTGACTAGAGCATTGCTTGTCTATGATCATATCAAGAAATATGTTCAAGATTTATCGGTTTCCAGCAAACAGCACATTTCTTGCAGAATTCATGGAAAGTCCACTATTGAAATGCAAATCGACTGCATTTAGGACTATAGCTTCAGAGTGAATCTTTTTTGAGAAGGTACCAGAGCCCAAAGCCTTTCTTACACACTGATTTGCTGGATCTCATGTAAAATTTGATGGCACGAAGTTGAAGCCTGACAAATTAAGTGAAGCTGATAGTGTCTCAAAACTGTTAACTTTATATGTATCAAAAAGTGAAAATCTTCTCTCAATTGAGAAAGTTGATATTGGATTTAGTGCTAAAAAGCTATTAAAAGAAGTGAAGTGCTCAGAAAGGGAGAAATTAGAGTTTAAGCTTGAATTTAGGGAACTTGTGACCTGTACGATTGAAAAACTTTCTGAGAAAAGCCCACTAAAATTTAAGTTTGTCCGTGGGGTAACTTGTTTGGATCCAAATATTGTAGTGCAGCAGCAGAGTCGAGGCAAGAAGAGAGTGGAAATTGTGCTCGAAGTTTTACTTAGTGCAAACAGGATTTCAGATGACTGCTGAAAAAGCTAATAAACAGTATGCTTCATTGTGTGTAGAAGCTCAATCTGCTTTAAAGTCTCTGTTAAATGAATTTTTAGACATTCATGACGATTCCATTGGATTAGACAAATTTTACAGTGCTCTACTTGATGACCAAAAACAATTCGGTGAACTTTGGGATGTAATAAAAATTTGTCTCATTATGTCTCATGGAAATGCTTCAGTGGAAGGTGAATTTTCTGTCAATAAGTCTTCTTGTGGAAAATCTCTTGGAAGAATCCCTGATTTGTCAGAGAACAGTTTTTGATGCTATTAAAAATTTGGGAGAAGTAGAACACATTGCCATCAATAAAAGGCTTCTTTCTGTAAGAGCCTCCAGACGAAGATATCAGGATTATCTTGAGAAAAAAGGTGTTCTTCAAAACGAATAAGAAAGAAACCTGAAGGAAAAAAGAAAAATTGATCCTGAAATGAAATAATTGAATTCAAAAAGACAGTACGGAAGGGACTAGAGTTGGAAGAAGCAGCATTGCAGGCGAAGATTTCAGATTGGGAAAAGAAGAAAAGTGGTGTGTAATATAAAAACTTACTGTGTTCCTACTGTAATATTTTTATAGTAACTGTTCTGAATATTGTGTATGGGTTTGTTTGAGTGTTTCTTCAATAAATGTAAAACCATGAAAAAAAGAGTAAAATTAAAAAGGTACGAGTTGGACGGCTATGGGAAAGGTGGAGGCCGATAAAAAAAATTAAATGAAACAGTTATTTGGGAAAATACGTCAAACGGAAACATTTTTAAATAATATAAGTTTCTCAATTATCAAATTCAATTTTATTTGTTATCATGGCACATATTGAAAAACTCAAACCTTTTTGTGTACGGTCAGGGATTTCTTATAATTTGATCATGGAAATCAGGTTCGATAATTATGTGTGCACCCTGTTATGGGTTGCCTCAAATCGATCAACGACTTCGCTTAAATCAATTTGTTTTGCAATTGTCGACTCTGTAGCTAAGACAGCGAGATTATGTTGACGATCTTCAGCCATTCGATTTCTGAGATAGGTTTTCAACCTTATGCATGAGAATGTTCCTTCGCAGGATGCACTGGTATGGTTAGTGCAATGACTGCAAGCTTATACAGCTCATGGAAAGCTAATTTGTGTTCCTCCAAAAACGTCAGCTAACTTACTGAGACTTCCCACAACACATTTTCTTTCTTTTTTATAACGCTTTATAATTCTGGGTAACAAGGTGACCTCCGATTTCACACTATGTCGCATTTATAGTGCTCGGCAAGAGGCCTTGGATCGTCGATAACAAAAAATTCCTCATTTCTGGAATCCAAAGAACTGAAGCCACGAATGGGTGTAGTATGGGTTGTAAAACGTCGTTCGAGTTCATTGATTGTGTTAAACAGGGATATAAAAGTGCTATCAAAAATATTTAGTTAACAGGATATCCTGATTCAAAACTTCGGTAACCTACTTCGCCAGGTGTGGTGGGAGTTTTCACTGAACCGTTCCAAACCGTCTGCGATATCCGTTGCCTAGTCAAAAAGTGTAGCGAACGCTGCCTCCGAATCACGCATGGTAGAAAAAAGATATACTGTTGTTTCAATTGTCTCAAAGACTTTGTTTTGCATGATAATTTGAAACTAATGCCAGTTTATTCAAAATGCACGAGAAAACACAAAGTTGGATAGCAAAATCTCTACTCAGTTTCTCCAAAAGACCGCGAGCTTCAGTTTCCCGATCAGTAGTCTTCCGACAGCGATGATGATAAAACGATAATTGCCGGGAAAAAATGTTTTTTAAACTGCTGAACAGGCTGAGAAATGGCATGTCCATATGGTATCATTAAGGCGTTGCAATTCCAAAACAGTGGAACCCATTTCACGTTGCACCGAAACAAATTTAGCATGTGTTGCCAAACCAGAGAGGAAAACAAAACTTTTCTAATATTGCAAAGAAAACTAGCTGCTTTAATGTTTTTGCATGAACCTACAATAACCAAATTCAGTCTATGATTCATACAGTGAACATACACCGCTTGTGGTACTTCTTCCTGGAAGAGAGCTTGAACTCCATTCAACCGCCCACTCATGACATCTGCACAATCGTATGTCTGCGCAATGCAGTCGTGTTGATTGATGCCCCCATCTTCCCAAAAGTTCTTTATGTATTTAAATAGAGATCTTGCATCAAGTTCGTCAGCATTATGAAAGCCCAAAAATCTTTCATAAAGTGTGCCACGCAAATATTACCTAATCACCACAGAAATTTGTTCAACTTTACTAATGTCCTTCGACTCGTCGACTATAAAAGCAAAATACTTGGCAGTATCGATTTCTCTTTTTATGGTTTCTAACGTGATTTCTGCAAATACACTAAGTATTTCATTTACTTTGCATTCTGGGGCCAATATTCAACTTTCGTTTCAGGATGGGGGCCATTTGTAGCCATGAGTTCTTGAAGTTCTACAAAATTTCCTTTATTGGTGCTATTCGAAGTTTCGACATCCCCTCGTTGTGCTATCCCTTGAACAGCTGTATATCTTAATACATCCGCTATTTTTGTTATATACTCTCTATTTTCCGTGACTTCCGCAGCACTTTGAAGTGTGGCAACTGATGATTCTGTGCTTCTAGATTTCATTTTAAGAGGTCCACGACACCAGGCAAGTTTTGTGGGTCAAGCTGTTCTGATGTTTTTTAAAACCCGAATCCTTTTCAAGTGCTTCTTCCCAATTGTAACCTCGCTGAGTGAAGGTGACCTCATGTTTTTCGTCGTCCGATGAAAACATTCTACACGGAAAACAAAAAGGCGGAATCTCTCCTTATACTATATTCAAGCCATGGAAACATGTTATACCAAAATGTCTGGAAGCTTCTGTTCTTTACCATATTTTTCTTCTTTTTTTTTTTGTGGGAACTTTTAATATAGGCTGTTTGGGTTGATCCGAAAGGGAAGTTGCTATATCAAGCTCTCCGAGTTCAACATTTTTTGTCTTGCTACCATGAGGTCTTTTCAATGTTTTATTTTCGCCGCCCCGGTGGCGCAGTGGTCTAAGCGATGGCCTCTGATCATTCGTCCGAAAGGGGTTCGGGTTCGAATCCCGGTGAGGCATGGATGTTGTGTTTGTCTTACGGCACTGGCTTTCTCCCTTCCCTGGAACCAGTGACCCTAAATTAGGGACGGGCGACTGCTTATAGCCCATTGAGTTGCTCACGGTGGTCGTTAAACCTCCAATCAAAAAAAAAAAAAAACTGCTTACATCGACTCCCACACAGAGCATTTCAACTCGCTACAGCTCACAACAGCTTCCGAAAACAAAAGTAAGAAAACTTGTTGCCAGACATAGATTAACAAACATTGCAATAAAATCGCAGAGATTCACATCAGCGTCATTTAGCGGATAAATATAAATACAATCATTTCTTTACAGACATGTTATTTCAAAGTTCGGTTTGGGAAGAAATATCTCACCTTCATGTATCACGCACAATACGTGCAAAACATACATCAAGCAGAAAAAAATAGTCTTCACCAGAACGAGAAAGCAAACAAGTGTAACTACTAACTAGCCAAGAGAAATTTCGCTAACTGTCTGGTGTTGACTGACGCCGATCACTGTGCTGTTTTTGCCGATCGTGATAACTCCCACTATTTGTCATAATCTGCGAGGGCGCCACGATGGAAATGGGATTGAAAGGGTGAAGCTCATTCAACTTATTCAACTTCTCAACCCAGTGGCATGAGCCGCGGCATCGGATTGACGAGCTTCGACTTCTATGTGCCAAAGCGGAAGCGCTACATGCAAGTAAGGTTGCCCGTCTGAGTCGTGTATTATGGTTGGAGAAACATAATTACATAACGCTACCCTTCTCCCATTACCACAGACAGAACATGCAGCTCCATTAGTAAAGTGTAATACATTTTCTTAATTTATCCCAAAAATTCCAGGGGGACTGACGGTGGACTTGCGCCCCCTCCTCGGTGGCGCCGTCCCTGCTTTACAGAAACACTACATTTGCAAAATTATTAGGGTGGAGAGCTTCCTCATTTCTCTTTTTTTCAATGTTATTGCAGTCTTACCAAAGATTTTCTCTGTACTCAGTTTCCTTAGGGCATTGGCGGCACAGCCGCCGGGGCCCGGACCCGGTCAATAATTTCAACAATTTCAGCCAAGATTTTTATTTTTAGTATTTTTTAATTTGGCATATGTGCGATTGTTGTAATGTACCTTAGAAAGTTCCTCTAGGTAAGTTGTTGGGTGGTCCTAATTCCCAACAAAGCTCCTTAGGCATTGTTTTTCGTCTGTTTGTTCCGGGAAGTGGGAAGGTAGAGGGTGCACCACGATTCGAAATTTCGAGCCCGGTCAACGAACTTCACTTTCCGCCGCCCCTGCCTTGGGTGTAAGATTTTTTTTTTTTTTTTTTTTTTTTGATTGGAGGTTTAACGACTATCGTGAGCAACTCAATGGGCTATAAGCAGTCGCCCGTCCCTAATTTAGGGTCACTGGTTCCAGGGAAGGGAGAGAGCCAGTGCCGTAAGACAAACACAACATCCATGCCTGACCGGGATTCGAACCCGGACCCCTCACGGACGAATGATCAGAGGCCAGCGCCTTAGACCACTGCGCCACCGGGGCGGCGGGTGTAAGATTCAAAAAGAACTGTAGAAATTCCATTTTCTTAAAATAGGACTATGGTTGTCCTACATTTACCAGCCACTGTTTGTTCACTGAGTGGCATAGCTACATTTTTCAGCATGCCTTAGCTTCTAGAGGTCTGGAAAATGCTCTCTACATATACAGGTGTAATAGTGATATTATCCTGTGATAGGTGATTCAGATACATTTTCCTGGTAGTTGCGGGAAGTAACCAAAAGTAAAACTAAAAACAAACGTTTCTAGAGAATGTAGTTCATATGTTAAGAATCTAAAGATGCATGCTCGAAAAAATAATTGTAAAAATGCTTGTAGATGAATTAGGCTATTCCCCCCCCCCCCGTTAACTTTTTAAAAACAGATGCAGAGCAGTTACTGCATAGGATCATTAGATTCACTGCAAATATTGCATATGCTTTTTTCAAAATGATTGATTTTTTGACAATTTATTTTCATTACTGTAATGTCAATACTATTACTATCATAATTTACATATACACTCGTTTCCAAAATTATGGTCACAAACACATATTCTGTGATATTTTGAAAACTAAATGGTTAATTGCAATGGAATTTAGTACATAGATGCCTCATACTATGAGACATGCAATGGCAAAATAAACAGAAGGTAAATTGCGTGTGATGTGCAAATTAGACCAAAAACGGTCCAAACATGATCCATATTATCTCCTGAAAGGTCCAGCTAATAGGTAGTGTGGCCACCCCGTACAGTTTTACAAGTCGCACAACAAGCCCTCAAACTGTAATGAGGTTGTTGAAATAGCTTGTGGCAACAAATCCCCTTTTTCTTAAAGTGCGGGTTATAACGCCTGGAGGGGGTTGACGTCGTGCAATGGCTCTTCCTAGAGCATCCCGAACATGCTCTACAGGATTTACATCCTGCCAACTCTTTTGATTTTAGCAGAAGTCTTCCGATTTTTTATACATTCTTCCGACCAAACTCGCGTTCTTCTGCCGTTCGAAAATGTTCTGTGTTTTTTGCGAAAAATAACCTGTTTTATTAATTTTTGCAAGTAAAAAAAAAATAAAATTGAAAAGCTCAGCAATAACTTACTAGTCTTAATCTCAAGCCAAAACATTGTTCTTGCACCATTCTGCTAAAAAAAATTGCGATTTTGACAAAATCTGCGCTAATTTTGCGCCTTAAGTTAAAATTTACCGGTCATCGATATTTTAGCGTAATCTTACGCCATTCGAAATCGATTCAGCGGTTATTTCGTACGTGAGATTCTTCCGTGGATTTGGATTCCCCCAAACCCCTATTTTTTTTTTTTTGTCATTTTCGAGATCGATGCAGAAATGAAGAAATTTTCGGGGTATTAGTTAGCGCGGGGGGGTCGTATTCCGTCTTCGGGGTATTACCTTGGGAAGGGGGCGGGGACACTGTATGGTTCCAAACTTAGATGAGTGTTCCTTGAACCATGCCGTCGACGGCATACTTGCACCCTCCCGTCAGCTCGGTACAGCTGAAAACAGGATTCTTCTGGCCACTGCAGAGGTCCACCGATGATGTTTCCGGCACAAGGCGATGGGCAATTCTTGATGATGATGATGATGATGAAAAGTCAACGGTGGCTCATAAGTAGGGCGTCGGTTCCCGTAGCCCAGGGTATGTACCGTGTACCAGCACCATGCCATTCACTCGCTGATGCTGCTTGGGCTTCCGCCATTTAACCTGGATGTGATTTCCACTGCCGTTGCCAAGCGGTCACTCTGTACGAACCTGGATAGTCTATTGTCAACCCTTAGTCATCGATGCCCTGTGGTTGGGCACCACTTCCTCTCTGGGCGATGGTATACTCGCTGTACTGTTGCCCTTGGGAACCCTAGGATTCTTGCCAACTCGGATGGTGACCCATCTGCACTGCTGGCCACCCAAAATGCAACACCAAGAAAGAAGCATCCGATTGGCCTGAAATTCGCAGCATGCGTCGCCCGCGAGAGGACATGAAAACGATTAGCATATGCAAATCATGTGCGCCCGGCACGCCACCAAGAAGCACTATAAAAAGGGTGCACGTAAGTCGGGGTTTAAGTAGTGGAAGTGTGTTGTGCTGCCGGACCTGTGCGTGGGAAGCTTCCCGATGCCTCGTCGCAGAATACGGAAGTCATTCCAGCACGTTTCGGAGTTCGACAGAGGACGAATAGTGGCTTATGGGGACAGCGGTTTATCGTACCCGAAACATCGGCGCCCGTGTATGACGACATCCAGCCACAGTGAGGCGAGTATGGATACGGTGGGTGCAGGAGGGACGGACGGACCGATGTGAGCGATTGCTGCAGCCGCGGCACACCACCGAACGAGAGGACCAGCATGTTGTGCGGCGGACACTGACGCCTCGCACCGCCACATCACGAACGTTAGCGCAGGGATTAGGGTGTCTTGCGCAGCAACCTTTGTCAGCACGTACCGTTCGACGTTGTCTTCAGGAGCGGGGACTTGTCGCACGGCGCCCATTGCTCCGATTACCATTGACGTTACACCACCGGCAAGTGCGGCGGCAGTGGGCCGTTGAACGCCGCACCTGGACTACGGAATGCCACGGCATTGTCTTCTCCGACGAATCCCGCTTCTGCCTGCAAAACCACGATGGTCGGAACCGCGTGTGTGGGCACCGCGACGAGAGACTGTATGACGCCTGCATTATGCATCGCCATACCGGTCCGTCGCCTGGCGTTATGATTTGGGGCGCAAGTGGATATGACACCCGCACCCCTCTGGTACGCATTGCCAATACACTCAGCCACCGTTTCATCTCCAACGTTTTGGATCCTGTAGTCCTCCCTTACCTGCAGGACCTGCCAGCGGCCACGTTTCAACAGGACAATGCACGCCTGCACGTGGCGCACATCATGCAACTATTCTTCACGGCCCACCAGGTGTCACTGCTGCCGTGGCCCGCCTGTTCTCCCGATATGTCGCCCATCGAACACGTCTGGTCACTGATCGGCAACCGAGTGGCCCGGGAAGCACCACCAGCAGCTACGCCTGATGAACTGTGGCAACGTGTGGAAGCAGCCTGGACCGACATACCCCAAGCCCACATCCAAAGCCTCTTTCGTTCGATGCCGCGGCCGTTATTGCCAGCCATGGGGGCCACACGAAATATTGATGTCTGCGTATTCCGCATGTCGAACGGGCCTATAAGCTCAATCGTTTCATCTTTGTATCTGTTGTTATGTGTCCAGTAATCTGGCTTTGCTATCTCGTGTCCTTGGTGTTGCATTTTGGGTGGCCAGCAGTGTATCTTGCGCCGACAATACGGCTAAGGTCAAGGTCGCTCAGCCCTGTTTACCAATGTTTGTTGATTACGATACACTGTTGGAAAAAAACTCTGTCTGCTTATTTTATCTCCTGCGTTCGGGTTGAGTCTGCCACTGGATGGGAGACGCCCGTGGCAAATCCGCGTCTCCTGTTTTTTGTCTACTAAGTGTAGTTAACAATGAACCTATCCCTGCCTACAAAAAGTTCCCTAATATGTAGTCAAAGTGGTCACACACATACATACATATATGTACACGGAAGTGCCAGAAAAACTGGTACACCAGTATAATACTTCGTAGGTCCCCCACGGGAGTGCAGGACTGCAGAAATACGACGGGGCATGGACTCTACTAGCTTCTGGAAATATGCTGTAGGCAATGCACACCATTCTTCCTGCAGAGCATTCCACAATTCGGGTGTATTCCGAGTTCTCGGATTCCCGTGTTCGATAGCGAGTTGCATGACATCCCAAATGTGTTTTATCACGTTAAGATCTGGGGACGGGTGGGAATGGCAACACCCCAAACCCAGATGAATGCTCCTCTAATTATAATGTGACGACCCGACACTTGTGTAGAGGTGCATTGCCCTGTTGAAACAGGCCCAACCAATCAGCATGAATGCAGGACATGAACGGGTATACTTTGTCAGAAAGGATGTGCACATAGCGTTGGCCGGTCGCAGACGTTTGTAGACGTTCCAGGGGTCCCAGTGAAGTCCAGCTAAACACACCCCATACCATTACGGACCCTCCCCCCACCCCCCACCCCAGCCAGTACAGTTACCTGTTGATAGGTGGGATCCATGGATTCATAGGGTTTGCGCCACACACGAATCCTTCCATCAGCGCGATACAGTTGGAAACGCGACTCGTCAGACCAGGCTACTCGTTTCCAGTCATCAAGTATCCAGTGGCGGTGTTGCCGCGCCCAAGCGAGGCGCATAGCTCTGTGTCGTGCACCCATCAAGGGGAACTCGAGTTGGGCGTCGGCTCCCAAAGCCCATATCGTGCAGGGTACGTTGCACAGTCCGGACACTTATGCTTGCTGAGGCTCCAGCATTGAATTCCGATGATACCTGCGAGAGTGTTGCACGCCTATCGCGTGAAACGATTCTTGACAGCCGACGATGGTCACGTTCACCCAATGTCTTTTTAAGGCTACACTGGTATCGTAGGTTGGATGTTTTACCCGAATTCTTGTAGTCACGGTACACCCTTGCGATGGTCGTCCGTGAAAATCCGGACTTCCTTTTTACCTCCGAAATACTTAGGCCCATCTCACGAGCGCCAACTATGACACCGCGTTGAAAATCGCTTAAATCGTTATTACTTGTCATTCTCGTGCCAAAAACAGCTCTGCACAGTTGGCAAGGATGTCTATTGCTTTATGTACGCACTGGCGGATGAAACCGAGTACGCGCATAGCTGACGTTGCTATGTATTTTGCATAAGCTCGTCTGTACCAGTTTTTCTGGTACTTCAGTGTGTATAGTTATGTATTATAACTTAGCTGGTAGTTTTTGGAGTTAATATACGCATATTGTGAAGCAATGTTACAACAGATATAAGTAACTGTGCCTATATTTGAAAGAGCAGTGTTTTTGCTGTGGGTTACAACCTGTATCAGTGTCTAGCCCTAAGATTGTTACTTGTCCTGGATTTAGAGCCTCTGTACCTGAGGAAGTGGGAGGATAAGCAGAACTTCTATGCATTACAAGGATTTGAGTGCAATGCATGAGTGTGAAGGTAAAGAGTTGAAGCTTAAAAGTAACACAAAGTGCAAATTGCTCATATTGAATCTTGTAGTTCGACAATAAATGGAACATCAGGAGTTACTTTTAAAGTAATTAATAGATGAAGCAATTCATTGAGAGAGCAAGTTCTCGCTATATAATTAATTCAGTGTTAAACCTGACACTATTTGAACAGCAATTGTGTTACAGTTTGTTTCCATCATGTTTGGCAATTTAAAAATTCTGGATTAGAAACTCGTGCCAGATTCAAAAATCCACTGTCAGTTTGGAAATTTTGATGTAAATGCTGCACGGAAGGTTTAACTCGCCCTTCCAGGAACACTTTTGTTGCTTCTATGTCTGCCTCAGAAGGGAATACTTCTGAAATCTGTTGCTGAGATTGGAAGGGGGACATTGAGATTTACACGAATTTAATGTAAAAATAGGTTTATTTGAACTTACTGAACAGCTACTGGCTGTTTAGCATGTACATGTGTGCATTGGTGATGTTAAGAGTGCTAAAATGTATGTTTCACCACTGTTTTCATGAACCGTAAGTTGCAAATATTCTTGAAGAAGTGGCAGCATAATGATGACTACAAGATTGGCCAGTTATTAAAATCGTATAACCTATTGAATGAATGGTGCATAGTAAAACAACGTTGTATGCACACAGAAAAAATGGGATAAATTATAGGAATAGAACTGAATGCCATAAAGCTTTGGCAATGGCCAGAAGCAAGAACTTCCGCTAATCAAATTGGTCTCGGGTTCAAGCACCGACGAAGAATACGTAGAGTGTTTGTCGCATGGGCGCAGGTTATATCTCTTCCCTTGAACTAGTGGCCCTAAATTAGAGATGATAATATCCTTAGATGTTCAAAGGGGTGGTTAAACTCGAAACAAAAATATATATGATAGTTGCCGAACTAAAAACGCAAAACAGGATCAGAGGAATCATGCCACAGCCACCCGAGTGGCGCAGTGGTCTAAGCGATGGCTTCTGATCATTCGTCCGAAAGGGTCCGGGTTCGAATCCCGTTTTGGCATGGATGTTGTGTTTGTCTTACGGCACTGGCTCTTTCCCTTCCCTGGAACCAGTGACCCTAAATTAGGGACGGGCGACTGCTTATAGCCCATTAAGTTCCTCACGGTGGTCGCTAAACCTCCCAATAAAAAATATGCCACATTTACTAGCAATTGTCGTATGAAGATATCTGACGAGCAGAATGTTCGGATTACGTTTTATTGACTGCTGGTGTGTTGGCTGTGAGATTTGTTGCTTTGTATTCACGATATTCCAGACTCACCGCACGGAAGTTTAAATGACAATACTTCTACAAATTCCGTTGAATCTGTGTCGCATGGCATGAAGTGCAAACTGGTATTTAAAGCTTTGAATGTTAATACTATTTAACACCTTAATAGAGCAGTGCATTAGGTTATTAAACGTCATAATGTTTTAATTTACTCCATGATGAAGTATGCTTGACTTTGTACAAATAGGAGCAATAGTTAAACTTACTTAGTAGTAAATTACTTTTCATGCTCTCTTTCTCCTTTTTTCTTGTGCATAGATGGTCCATGTTAAACGAACTCTCCACTGATAAAAGGAATAACCCCCGAAACAAATACCTGCTTGTGGTTTTGGTAGTTTGATATTGTTTTCCGTCCACAACTCTCAATTGCGTTGCCTGTTTTTTACAGTATATCCTACCACAGATTATGCGTCGAAATCACCGAGTTGATGCACGGATCAACTCTCGGAGCCTGAGTACTTCCAATTTTTTTTTGTTATGTTGCAAATGTCTTCTGCCGTTTTCGCTATGTCCACATCTGTAATTATTTCTACCAGAAGCATATAGCTATTCTAAAAGATTTTTTTATTGGAGGTTTAACGACCACCGTGAGCAACTCAATGGGCTACAAGCAGTCGCCCGTCCCTAATTTAGGGTCACTGGTTCCAGGAAAGGGAGAGAGCCAGTGCCGTAAGACAAACACAACATCCATGCCTTAGCGGGATTCGAACCCGGACCCCTTTCGGTCGAATGATCAAAGGCGTACTTTAATCGGCGATATGTAGATCAGGAATGAATGTTTGTTTCGGCAGAAAGCTCGGGAATATTTTTGTAAAACTCACGAATGATCTGAAATAATGTTATCGTGAGACGCCATTGTAATATACAAATGACCAATGTAAAAATAGCTTTCCTAATCTGTTTGTGTATAAAGGGTTTTAAAACATTAAACTTATAATTAATACAGACATTTAACGTGGACCAGGAAATTCAAACAAAGGTGTTCGCTCTTTCCACGTTCAAACAAAGTACAAACAGTAAACTTGTAAATCATAAATTTAACCCAACGTTGAGTGTAACTGTAGTTTAGTAAATGGATTAAAATGTTTTGTCAAAATATCAATCGGTTTGGAAATAATGACTTGATAAACTACTGTCTTAAAATGGTTTTTGTTGGATGCTTTTATGAGTGTTTCCTATTAACACAAGAATGGGAATTTTGCTAGAAAGGTATGGCATTACTTTTTTCTAAATATGTTCAGTAATATTAGCGATAAAAATGAAAGTAACTTTAGTTTAATAAATGAATTTCTATACCCTTGGGATGTTGATTGCTGAACTGAGTAGAAAGGAAGTAGAAAAAATAAAATTGAAAGGGGAGTAGAAAAAATAAAATGGAATTCGGGTAGTACAGCCTCGATTTATGTTAAGTACATGTTAAAGTGTTACAAACCAATTTTAAATGTTGAATGTATCATGATTTTTCTGCATAAATGTAACATTAATTTCCTCAGCCATTCACAGTAGCCCAAATTTAAAATTGATTAGCGAAACAAAATGCTTAATATATACTGTTTTTTTTTTGTTTTTTTTTTCTGAAATATTGTTCTTGCCGTTCACCCATTTGAATGTTAGGTTAAATTTTATCATCTACAAATAACTAAATTATTGCACGTAAACAAAAAAAAAAAAAAAAGAAAGAAAGTTGGTGAAAGGAAGACTCGGGGCGTAGTTTAAAGTCAGTCGTACTTAATTTAAGGGGGAAAGTGCCTTCATTTGCAAATTCCATGCACATATATTCTAACCGATAAATTAATGATTTAGAGGGGCAATTTTGACGTGTTACTCTCATCTGTTTGTATTGCAAATGTGATGTCTACACTAACAGTATCAGGCTTCGCCGCCCCGGTGGCGCAGTGGTCTAAGGCGTTGGCCTCTGATCATTTGTCCGTAAGGGGTCCGGGTTCGACTCCCGGTGAGGCATGGATGTTGTGTTTGTCTTACGGCATTGGCTCTCTCCCTTCCCTGGAACCAGTGACCCTAAATTAGGGACGGGCGACTGCTTATAGCCCATTGAGTTGCTCACGGTGGTCGTTAAACCTCCAATCAAAAAAAAAAAAAAAAAAAAAAAGTATCAGGCTTCACATAAGTTTTAATTCATCATATCAATAATAATAATAAATTCCACACATGGCAAGTCGTTGCATGCCCATCGGTTAGGGCACGGACCCGTGAAAAATTTTCTGCCTGAATATTAAAAACATTTATATGATGCAGACTTGATACGGTATGATTTCCATCATCTACATTTTCCCAAGCATAACGTATTGATGTAGTACTACTTCCTATTACGATAATTAATCCTAATTTATGTATTCACAATCGAATTAATTTTTTAATGTCCATTAGAAAAACACACCTAAATATGGTACGAAAGTGAAACGTGTAAATTTTGAAGTTGTCATGCTTAAGGGATTTGTGTATGTATAATATGACTTCCACTTTCAAACTAAGTTCCATCTATTTCGTCATATTCACGTAACTTAATTATATGGTTATGAATGTTTTTTAATACATCAATGACACTTCTCATGATTTTTATTAAATGGGTTAGAGTAAGAATGGGTCACACACAATTTTCTTATATGTCATCTGAAGATGTGACGGGGAAAATCCAAGTATTGTGTGAATACGTATTTTAAACGGCTGTATATTGGTTCCAACATGTTCCATGAGGGTTTTGTTTTAAGGTAGTAGAAAGAAACTAAAGTACAAACAGTAGTAACTGCTTCAAAATATATACAGACCTATGCAGGAAAGTAAAATAATAAGTCACACAGTTTGTGTCATCCGTGAATTTGTCAGAATGTAGCGTAAAATATATTTAAGAATTTTTATTGTACAGATTATTGCATCACATGCATCTCACTGGAAACAAATTCTGACAAGATAGAAGCGATACGAAATAGGTAAACAAAAGGAGAGACAGAGGAAATAATTTGATCTTCGCAATATTTATGTATATGGAGTAAATGCATCGACGAAAGCTTTTCCGAAATGTTTTACTTATTTTTTTCTTCCTTTCGTAAAAGCGATCTGTATAATAGTGATCTATATATTTTTTTCCAGTTGCAAAATTACTGTTTACTACCCTGTCATATTTGAAGTGAAATGAAATAGCCGAAAATAATGAAATGAGAAGTCGAGTCGGATAACTTGGTCTTATCATCATTTCTGATATTAAAATTGCATACTGAAAATCACTTGCTCAGTCTGCTTATGTTTCTAATTAAAAAACAACGGATGATATGATTACTTACGTCATTTCATCTGTTTAATTATATTTTCCAGTTTTTGTGTGTGCGTGCCGTAAGCATTCGTGATTGTACAAACGATGCAAAAATTACTCCCATTGTTTACGCTGATATGCATATATTCAAGTTGTAGTAGGTAAGAAAATACATCGACAATATCCCGTTATTCGGAGGAAGAAATCGTAAGAATAGAAGAATTTTTATTATTAAGGTGGATGTCAAGTAATTATGCTTCCTATACGTCCAATGGAAAAACTTTTGTACTCATTTCCTTCACAATTTCTGGGTTCCGAAGGACGAAAATTTGAACATCGATTAAAATAACTTCATATTATAACTTGGACTACTTAATATTTTCTAAAACATAAGCATAATTATATTAAAAATCAAAAACTTTTCTTTTGGTGCTGTTGAAACCAGAAAAAAAATGGCGCCATCTGCACATTGATGACGTCACCTGACAAACAAATGTTGGATTGCATAATTATGGTTATGGTTTAGAAAATATTAAGGATTCCAAGTTATAAAATGAAGCTGCCGCCCCGGTGGCGCAGTGGTCTAAGGCGCTGGCCTATGATCATTCGTCCGCAAGGGGTCCGGGTTCGAATCCCGGTGAGGCATGGATGTTGTGTTTGTCTTACGGCACTGGCTCTCTCCCTTCCCTGGAACCAGTGACCCTAAAATTAGGGACGGGCGACCGCTTATAGCCCATTGAGTTGCTCACGGTGGTCGTTAAACCTGCAATCAAAAAAAAAAAATGAAGCTATTTTAATCGATGTTCAAACTTTCATCCTTGGGAACAGATTAATTGTGAAGAAAATGTGTAGAGAAGTTTTTCCATTGGAAGTATAGGAAGCAAAATTACTTGACGTCCACCTTAAGCGACGATGTAGCAACAAGATACTTTCTACATAATTACCACATTCCAAAATTTCAAATTACGTAATTACAATTAATGGATAAAAAATGAAATCAGTTCTTACCATAAGTTATTTGAAGAGAAAATCTATCCTTCTCTCTTTCTGCGTAGCGAATTTGTCAATAACTCTCTGGTCGAAGTCGGGAATATCCATGATAAGATAATTTTCAATAGAAAGCATGGCCAGTGCTGATAACCTTTCCTGTGTCATTGAGTTCCTCAAAAATATTTTTATTATTTTTAAAGTGGGAAAACACTGTTCTGCTTCTACTGATGTCATAGTAATTGTTAGGATAAGTTTCAGTAGCATGTAGCATTCACTTAATGCTTTTCCTAAATTGTTCCTCATAATGAACTCGCTTAAGCTTAACAGCCCCTGAAAGTGATCTGCTCCTCTGCGCAGTAGATGGACAAAAGTTCATGACGGAGTTTCGTTTTATCTATAAATGGATACACAGCACACACTGTTTCAATGTCTCCGCTGGGAATTTAGTGGAATAATGAGAGGGAACATTTGTGGTAAAAATAAGAAAGCTGCAACCAGATGCCCTGTGAAAGTAAACCTTTCCTTAGCCTGAGAAATAATGGCCATCCCGGTGGCGCAGTGGTCTCAGCGATGGCTTCTGATCATTCGTGGTCCGGGTTAGAATCCCGGTGAGGCATGGATGTTGTGTTTGTCTTACGGCACTGGCTCTCTCCCTTCCCTGGAACCAGTGGCCCTAAACTAGGGACGGGCGACTGCTTATAGCCCAATGAGTTGCTCACGGTCGTCGTTAAACCTTCAATCAAAATAATAATAATGACATCACATACTTCTTTTTCTTGTCTTATCCACTCAGAGTGGCCAATTTTCCGTTTTTTAAAAGAAGCAGATGTACCCTGTGTCATTGCACTGTCAACAACATCAATTTGTTTCCTAATTGTCAGTGCTCCTAATTGGTACTACATTTGTCTCAAAAACAGTAATAAGGATGTAGCACGTGACGTCACCGAGAAGATTCAGTGAAGTGGCAACAGCCCCGGCAAGAACAGCATAGCTGGCTGTCCTGCACTTAGTGTGTAAAGTGCAATCATTAGCGGTCAGTGTTTTTAAAAATTTGAAGCCAAACTGCCTAGATTTTGTAGCATTATGAATTGCGGTAATAGAGGAAATGGAGACCGTAAGTCTTTTTCAAGCTAGTAGCTGCTGTCTCTAAAGGCAGTACGAAAAAATTCTCTTATATGCCAAACGAAGGGAGATCGCTTCCCAGAGCTTAGAAAACACTTTTTATTGCAGAGTTAGACTCTTCAAAGGCAGAGGACCTTTTAAATGTTAGTTTTATCCAGAAATCAGTGATTTCTGGTAAAGCAGAGAATCAATCTTTTATTTGTTCGAACGCTATTGGAGTGCAGTGCTTGCACTTAGACTACCAGGCGTTTCATTCGTTGATTCCCAATTTTCAAGTTGAATTTAAAAGGTGTTGGCTGTTTTCTTTGCGTAGGTTTTATTGCAACTGACTATTTCCTTATAGAACACCTGTTAAAGATTGTCTCTTAGCCAAAAATATTTTTGAAATTAACGCTTCGTTCCCCGATTCTGTACACGTTTTTTTTTCTCCAGGGACTTCTTTTCAGAAGGTTCCTGGTTGATCTAGGGTGTGTTGAAACATTTTATAGGGCTAAAAGTTAATTTGTGAGCAAACCTGACTTGTAGTCAGAATCAAATCTCTGGATCTTCTGTATTTTTTAGATCTCGAGCGCACCGTTCCGCAGGCTCACTTTTTTTTTTTTTTTTTTACGAGTTTGCGGCTTTTCACTTTTAAGGTTACTTGGCTGTCGGTGTTGGGTTTTTTTAGTTTACTACTTTGTTCTATATGATATTTTCTCCCCAAATTACCTCTTATTTTATTTTAGTATACCTGGATTTTTACCTTTTTTTTTTTTTTTTTTTTTTTTTTTGATTGGAGGTTTAACGACCACCGTGAGCAACTCAATGGGCTATAAGCAGTCGCCCGTCCCTAATTTAGGGTCACTGGTTCCAGGGAAGGGAGAGAGCCAGTGCCGTAAGACAAACACAACATCCATGCCTGACCGGGATTCGAACCCGGACCCCTTACGGACGAATGATCAGAGGCCAGCGCCTTAGACCACTGCGCCACCGGGGCGGCATTTTACCTTTTGCGAAAAAATGCAAATAATGGCTAAAATTATTGTCCAAATAAAATCTTTTTTGGTGTCTAAGTTTGTTTACAGACCGGTGTTATGCTGCTAAATTTATTCACGGATAAGTAGATTATAAGGCACAAATCCCAGCAAAATTATTTTGTTTTTTCATCACAATTTTACGGAAAAAAAAAATATCTTGCTCATTTTTCTAAGGCTTGGAAATCGCTTTCCAGAGCTGAGAAAGACACTTTTTGCTGAAGAGTTAAACTCTGAAAAAGGCATAGAACCTTTCAAGGGTGAGTTTTATCCAAAATCGGCGATTCTTGGAAAGAAAGAAAGCCTACCTTTTTTACTCAAGTCTCCGCATCTAGGAGGTAAGAGAACCTTACTTATTAAGACAGCGTACCTATTTTCTCTATGAATTACTGATTACTCACCAATTTATGACCTTACTAAATTACCCTGTAAAAGAATACCGACGACGGGAAAATGTTATATGCCTCGAACTGTTCTGCGGTAAAGGCGTTTCGACCAAAGACGAAGTAATAAAAAATATTTACTATTTGCACTTTCGGAAAACTTTTCGCATCATCTTCGAAGATACTTGCATTCAGCACATAAGGATCTTTTCCTTCAATTTCTTTAATTTTTTCCAAATACCGTATTTTGGGCTCGGAAGTTAAAGTTTCAAAGTAAGACGCCATCATTTCAACGGGGCTAGTTGTCCTTCGCTTACGTTACTAAGGCTCGTTGCCATGCTGAGAGTCACGTGTCTGCTACATCCTCATAGCTTTTTTTGCTGTAGAGGGATCAAGGTCACCTTTTTTTAAGTTGACCGAACAAAATTTCTACAAGAGGCATGATTTTAGCGAAAAATGAAAGCCAAAAGCTGAAGATGTAACTTGCAATAACCTTTAAATGGCCATTAGCCTGGCAAATAGTACTTTCACTTTTAACGTCATTAGACTTGAGAATGGTCTTCAAGCATACGATAATATCTCTTTTTTATCAAATACCGTATTGACACTGAGTGAAAGAAAATTCCATCTTGTACGAGAAGCTCGGGGGAAACGTTTTTTCACAACCTGATCAAATACTGCAGTTCGTTGTGGACTATTTGAAAAAAAAAAAAACCCCGTACAGATGCTTTGCAAACCAGAGAAAAAAATTCGTACATTTCTATTTATAGAAGCAGCTTTCATCATAACTAAATTTATTTGATGAGCATAAAAATTTATGTATTCAGCAGCTGGATAAGATTCCTTCACAACTGCTTGCACGCCGTGGGAAGAACCGGCCATAACAGATGCTCCGTCGTACGTTTGTGCAATTAATTTTTCTGGATTTTTATTAATTTTATGTTTCTTCAGCTCTTCTAGTAAACAAGAAGCCAAGGTTTGTGCGTCATGTTGTGAAGGAAAAATAAAATCCCAAAACCTTTCACTGGTTTTCCTTTTACCACGTACCGGTAAACAATGGCCATTTGAAATATATCTGAAATGTCACTTGTTTCATCCGCAATGATGGCTAAAAACTGTGCTTCTTTAATTTATTTTTTATTTCATCATGACACACTTCTAACATTATTTGAAAAATTTAATTTTGAATTGTTTTCGATGTTTCTTTAAAGACAGTTGCCTTTTCTAAATGAGTTTTAATGCAGCATCTAATGCAGAACTAAAATTAACCAAACCTTTAAATATTCCAGGATTAGATGATGTTTCAGTTTTATCATGAGCTCTCAATGCTAACTCGAAAACCCCGCAAAAGCTAACACAATTTATTAAAATATTTAAAACATATCTGTTATGTCTAATCTTTTCATTGTCATCTAAAACTTTTCGTCTATGTGCTGTGTCTAACTGTTCAGCTATATTGACAGCACCAAAAAGTAACAATTTTAAAACTTTTTTAATCTGCGTCTCTGAAGCCTCGTGTTTTTTAATGTGAGTGGTCAAATGATTAATATCTGTCATGCCTGATTTTGTCCACGAATCCTCGCCTTCAAACAATAAATACGGGAAACAAAATAATGCGTTTTTTACATCACACCCACGCTCGTTATTTACGTAGAATTCTCGTTTAAAAAATCTTTTAAATCGTCGTTTACTAGTTGTTATGTTCTGGACAATATTCAAGTCAGGTAATGGCCGCCCAAGTTTACGTATATTTTGCTTTTCTTCATAGGAAAGTCCAGGAAAAGGATTTGATAAAGATTTTCAACACTATTCATTTAAATTTGCAAAAAATACATTAGTTTATTAATAACAACAAAGCTAATAACGTATATCTCATTGACACAATAAAAGAATAACGAATTAGAAAATTAACAAATACTACAAAGCACACACATAAGCTTTCCTCAAACGCAATCGTCCGATGTCAGACTATTAAGTTTGCAGGTGGTTACAAGAAAAGAACGCGGAGCTCATCTGCGGGTTTCAGTTTACATGTGATCTCGAGAGCAGTGGGTTACTACGCATGCTCTAGCGGGAAAAAAGCAAAACGGGGTCATTGGTAGTGGAGGTTGCCGCGCGTTTGCAACAACAACAACGTATCCTAGTGGTTGGGAATGCAATGGCTGGGTCTAGCATATCGCGTCATACCTAGGACATTGCCGCGCCGATGTTGCAACTCGTCGGCAATCCCCAGTCAAGCGACGGCTAGCTCATGCACTACTCGCAACATCGCATCGGTTATTAGATTGTTTGAGTTGACTGCACCACTTATTTTTGACTGATTTCAAGCTAAATAAACCAATTTCTCATTAAAAAAATAATGTTTTATTAACAAAATTTTATTTTTCTTTATAATGAAACTGGTTGTTGCCCAACACTGCAACTTGATCACCGGCAGCCACTGATACAACTCTGAAAAAAAAAATCTCATTAATGTCATTTGTCACTAGATGGTGCGACCAACATGTAGACCGATGACTCCACACAATCTTATGCTTTCATATGGAGAAAAGGGGCAAAAGTGTTCGTTTTTTAAGGTGGTTCCACCTAAAATCTCTGTGCTATGTTGTACAGATTTTAGGTTTCACCTAAAATCTCTGTCCTATGCCAATGGTAAAACTTCTTTACATATTTTCTTCACAATTAATGTTTTCCCAATGATTTGCACATCGACAAAACTAACTTTAAGTTATAGCATGGGATATTCAATACTTGCTAAAACATAACCATAATTATATTAAAAATTAATCATTTTTGTCTGAGTAATGTCCAGACCTGTTAACAGATGGCGCCACCTGTAACCGGATGGCGTCAGTAGGCAAACAAATGTTGAATTGCTTAATTATTGTTGTGTTTTAGCAAAATATTAAGTATCCCATGCTATAACCTAAAATTAGTTTTATCAATGTGCAAATATTCATCCTTGGGAATACATTAATTGCGTAGAAAATGTGTAAAGAAGTTTTACCATTGAGAAAACGAAACTTGAAACACTTCATAAACATTCACTTCTGTGCATACCAGATGAGATGTCGTCAGTTATAGCTATATATGTATGCATATTTATCAATGATACTTGTATAGATTAGTATGCACATATTTCATTTTTTTATTGTAGTTTTAACGACCACCGTGAGCAATTCAATGGATTATAAGCAGTCACCCATCCCTGATTTAGGGCCACTGACTCCACGGAAGGGAGTGACCCCGTAAAACAAACGCAATCCATGCTTCACCGGGATTCGAACCCATGCCCATCTCAGACGAACGGTCAGAAGCCAGCTTTTAGACTACTGCACCACAGAGGCGTCTTGTATTTCATGCTTCCACACCTTAATGTAGGATAATTTCATTTTTTATACGTGGAACAGCAAGTTCAAAGCGGTGGTTAATAGCTGGTTCCATCGTGAAGTAGCCTTTATTTATTAGAAAAAAAAAGCGAAATGTTTGTAGCACGATTTCCCTTGTTTGATATCATACACTGTGAACGTAGCACCAGGGTCGGCTGGACCACAGGGGCAACCGTATCTGGTTGTATCTGGTTTGCACGCAACTTGAAGGGGCCCCGCAGTTTAAGAAAAAAAATGTTATAATTTTTTTACAATTATTATTTTTTGTGTGTAAGATTTCGGGTGCGAAAGCATTAAAAAGATGTTTCTGTTTTTTTAAGTTTTTTTGTTTGTTTGTTTCCAATCCCCCGGTTTTCGAAAAAGGTATCGCCCTTCGCCGTACAAATACGGAGATATGTAGACTTCAAGTGTAACGACCTTGATATTTTCCGAATTCACCAAATCGCAAATTTAATTTCATCATTTTGTGGCCTTTGCTTCTATATATTTAACAATTTGCGTGCAAACCAGATACTTAAATTTAAATAAAATAAAAAAGAACAATATCAAAGTTGGTTTCGGGCTACACATGGAGGACATTTATTCAGTGACTTTAAAAACATTACTAGAAATTAAAAAAAAATCATATATGAGCGCGTATAAAAGTTTAAAAAGTCGCTAATTTGTCAGTTACTTTATTTTGCATTAAAAATCAATCACTAAAACATGTATCAGGAGAAAAAAACTATACGAATTTATTATTTTTACACTAAAATATTCGCAGTCCGAAAATTGTCGCAACGCACGTAGCTTTTTGTCATTTTGTGAAGCAGTTTTTATACAATAAGGGAAAATACAACCTCAACCCGATCTCCCCGGAAAGAAAATCGTAGATTTTAACAGTTGTTACTCTCTCTCTCTCTGAACTTTCAATGTCGTTCGTCCGTAAGGGGTCCGGGTTCGAATCCCGGTCAGGCATGGATGTTGTTTGTCTTACGGCACTGGCTCTCTCCCTTCCCTGGAACCAGTGACCCTAAATTAGGGACGGGCGACTGCTTATAGCCCATTGAGTTGCTCACGGTGGTCGTTAAACCTCCAATCAAAAAAAAAAAAAAAAAAAAAAAAAAGAACTTTCAATGCATATTCTGGTCTTTTTCTTGAGCTTAAAAAGCAAATGCTTCTTTGCGATAATAATTTTATCTTTACGATAGTTTTCGTTTTGAAGTACTACAGAGGTGAAGCACATGTCAAAAAGGAAAAGTTACAGAGATAAATTCCGTCGGTGCACCTTAATCTGTAAAGCATTCAGCTCCGGAGCGCAGAGGGATGCGAATTCGTCGACCATCACAAGCAAATTTGTGGGTTTCACATTCTGTGTATTCTTTACGGACATCTTTCACGTAACGACTTTATTAAAATATGAGATTTATTTCTTAGTGCAAGCAATGAAATTTTTCTCCGGGGCCTTGCAATGAAATTTCGCCCCAAGCCCCGCAAAAGCTCCATCCGGCCCTGCGTAGCACAAATCCTGTTAAACATCTACTGACGGAAAGTGAAGTTAAAGAGGAATTATCACTTTTTTTTTTGATTGGAGGTTTAACGACCACCGTGAGCAACTCAATGGGCTATAAGCAGTCGCCCGTCCCTAATTTAGGGTCACTGGTTCCAGGGAAGGGAGAGAGCCAGTGCCGTAAAACAAACACAACATCCATGCCTCACCGGGATTCGAACCCGGACCCCTTACGGACGAATGATCAGAGGCCATCGCTTAGACCACTGCGCCACCAGGGCGGCGAATTATCACTTAAGGTCTAAAGTTTTGAAAATGAAAACAAAACGGAAAAAAATAAACGGGACAACTTCTTGAAACTTAAAATTCAGTTGTACTTACGATCATTCCTCCTACTACGACTGAATAGTTCCGATGTTGATTACTCTTCATATTCTGAAAAACATGGATGCAAAAAATAAAAAATAAAAATGATGATAATTAAATGAAAAAGTAAAATTTTCGTTTCTACGTGAAATGGTAGTTATTGCTCTGTGCCACTTGTCTTTCTGAACTTGCCACTTCTCAGAAAACGGAAGTAGTTTTTCTTTAATTCTCTGAATCTGGCCGTCGTGGGACTATTTGTAAGTTTGTACAGGAAGTAGCATGGTTAGTGTACGCCCATATGATTACTCATGGCAAAAGCATATGATTATTTGTTTAAATTGCTTCTAATAGGAGACTCTGGTGTTGGAAAGACGTGCATTTTATATAGGTTTTCAGAAGATGCTTTTAATTCAACGTTCATATCAACCATCGGTAAGCATGCCTCAATGTGAATTTTGAACTCATCTTTCAAGCTGTGTTACCTGTCATCAACAACTCAGCGTGGAAAGCTTTCAACGCGTATATCTATCTTTGTGAGGATTTTAATGTAATTCTTATAGCTTGTGTCGATTATTATTTTTGTCTCTTGTAAAGTTAATGAGGAACTTCATTCGCCAACCTTTTTTTTTTTTTTGCATGTGACAGATTGTGCTTATGAGATTACTATAATTAAAGAGTAAAATTCTCATTCAGGAAGTTTAAATTTCCTTGTTTTCATGGCAGCAGCCTGCTCGAATTTGGGAGTAATTTCTGATAAATTTCTCGTACAAAAATTTCTCAGACGAATTTTTTTTTTTGTTAGTAATGTTTTCAGAGATGTAAGTCATGCTTTCAGATTAATGCTTGTATGATTTTGAGGCTTAACAATAGTGCCATTAATACCCTAAAATGGAAATATGGGAGTATTATACACTTCTGAAAGCTATAAATAACTGAAGGGAATAATAGGTAAGACAGGATTAAGGCAGTGAAAACCCTTTATTATGATATTGTTTTTATCAAATTTTTTATGAATTCCAGACACTTTCTCAATAAATAAATAAAAACGACATAAAATCTATGTTTCTTTTACTAATTTCTGGCAAGAATTTTCCTTAGTTTTTATCGGAATTCAGGCTTGCAAATAAATATGAATTTTTTTTTGTGTGCCTAAGTTGCATAAAAGAATTGAAAAGCAGGGGGATTTCTTATTGTTTATTTCAGTTATTTTTAGACTAGGTTTAAGTTGGATAATCAAGATAGACATGCAGTCAGTCTCCTTGCATCAGCTGTTTATAGAAGAACTGCAGGCCATCAACCTGGCATAAGAGCTGAAGACTCAGTGTTAGAAAACAAAACTGCAATTTTAAAATATTTTGTCAGTCTTCTCAGAAGAGTTCTTTCTTGCATGCCAAGAATTTTGCTGTTTGCAAAGCAGATAAAATTGGCTATAAGTTTTCCTGTTATAGAAATACCTTCTTCTTATGAAAATGTTCTTCCTTACTCTTAACCATAAGTTTCTAACACAGCCACCCTAAAGAATGTCGAGAAATTACTTTGCTTGTAACATTGTGACATCACACTGAATATAGGTTTTTAAAAATCAAAGACTTAATTTAAAACTCAACAAATAAGCATGAGAAATAAAGAGTGCTGAACTTTATAAATGTATATTACAGTTTATTGGCTATTCTCTGTGAAATAATCATTTTAAGAAGCAAAGTACTACCCAAAAAGAAGGAAATTGGAGTAAAAGTGAATGGCACAGTGAGTGTGTGGTCTGGAGTATTGGATAATGTGAGAGGACAGGCTGGTGTAGATGTGATTTTAAGTGCAAAAATGAACAACTTGATTCACTATAGTTGTGTAAGTAAGAGAATTCTCTGGATTCGCTTGAAAGTGAAACTTCAGAGAATTGTAATTGTTGTAGTGGCTCCTTGTGACTCTGAACCTTCTGATAAGAAGGGAGATTTCTGGAATGAGCTAAAAGCTGTTTTGAGCCAGTTTGGTGCTAAAGAAAAAGTTATAATAGCAGGGGATTTCAATGCTAGAGTAGGTGTGCAGAATGCAATTTCTGACAATGTTATGAGTAAGTTTAATGATCCTTATAGTAATGGTGAAAGATTAATTGAACTCTGCATTGAGAATGGTTTGTGTGTATCTAATACATTTTTCAACCATAAGTATATCCACACATATACTTGGGAAAATCGTACTCTTGGTCAAAAGAGTGTGATAGATTTTGTTGTCTACGATCAGCATCTGAAACACTTAGTTGTTGACACCCGTGTGATGAGAGGTGCAGATGTTGGTTCTGATCATTACTTGGTAGTGTCACGAGTGAAACTTAATGTTGGTTGGAGGAAAAGGAATAGGAAGAGACCCAGGATAGAAAGAATAAAGGTTGATAGGCTCCTTGAAGACCATCAGCGTTATTCTGACTTACTCAGAGAACGACTGAAGGATCTGAAATCTTGTGAGAGGGATGTAGAAAAGAAGTGGGAATGTTTTAAGAACTGTGTTGTCACTGCTGCTAAAGAGGTCTGTGGCACCACAATAGTGGGTAACAATAGAGGTGATGCTTACTGGAATAGTGAGATTGAAGAGGCAGTAAAGAGAAAGAAGGAAGCCTGTTTGGGGATGTTGCAAGGTAGAGTCTCTGTGGATGAATATGCTGTAAGAAGCGTGAAGCTAGTTTGCCACAATAAAGGCAAAAGATAGGAAGGAGAAGATGGAAAGGCATGAACTGGCTTTTTGGAAAGATAGGAAGTCCTTCTGGAAGTACATGAGACTCAGGAAAAATAGGGGAAACAAAGTTGTAAGTTGTGTGAAGAATGAGATTGGGGAAATGATATGGGAGCCTAATGAGTTAACTGACAGATGGGGTGAATACTTCTATAAGTTATTAGATCGGGAAAGCAAAGATCATTCTGAGACAGATGCAGATGATGTCACAATGAGGGATGAAAGCACAGGAGGGATCTCAAGAGAAGAAGTGTGTAAAGCTCTAAAATCTCTTCAGAATGGCAAGGCTCCGGGAGTTGATGGCATAACTGCAGAGATGTTGAAATACTGTATGGTGGTGACTCTGACTGGTTAACTGAAATTTACCAGTTGTGCTGGGAGTTAGGAATGGTCCCTCGGGATTGGAAGAATGCTATTATTGTTCCCTTGTATGAAGGAAAAGGTGATCAGACTGAATGCAAGAACTATCGTGGTAGTAGCCTACTAAGTGTGTCAGGGAAAATGTTTGGTAAGGTTGTTATTGAAAAAGTATGGGGCCTTATATCAGAGAAAGTGTGGGATGTTCAAAGTGGTTTTATGCCTGGTAAAGGCTGCACTAACAAGATTTTTGCATTACGCACGATGATTAAAAAATATCTGGCTGTTGGTAACAAAGTTTTTGCTGCCTTCATAGATTTAGAGAAAGCTTACGACCGAGTCAATAGGACACTTTTGTGGAAGGTATTGAATGAATATGGTGTTACTGGGAATCTACTTAATAGTGTAAAAGCCATGTATACTGGTAGTAAAGCTTGTGTACGAGTGAATGGTGTTTTATCAAAATGGTTTTCTATTGGTGCAGGAGTTAGACAAGGTTGTGTAATGTCACCATGGCTGTTTAATATATTTATGGACGCATGCATGTGTGATGCCAAAATAGATGATAGTGGTTTATGTCTTGGTGATATGTGTGTGTGCAGATTGTTGTATGCTGATGACACTGTCCTGTTGGCAGAGAGCAAAAGTGATTTGCAGAGCATGTTGTCTCGGATGTACAAAGTTTGCATGAAATTCAAACTGAGTATAAATAAGGGAAAAACCAAAGTTATGGTGTTTGAGACAGGGACTGGTAGCACTGAATGTAATGTAAGTCTAAATGGCTCTGTGATTGACCAGGTGAGTGAGTTTGTGTAATTAGGAAGCATGTTTGACAGAGAGAACAAATTGGATGGTGAAATTAGTAGGCGAGTGAATTCTTCGTTGAAAGGCATAGTTGCTCTGGGAGGTTTTCACAGGAATGATGGGTTCTCTAGAGAGTCCCGCATGGCTGTGTATGAAAGTGTAATTGTTCCTACGCTGATGTATGGCAGTGAAACCTGGGTACTGCAAAAGAAACATAGGAGTTGTTTGTGTGCTGGAGAAATGCGTTACTTATGGGGGGTTTGTGGCAAGACACTGTCTGATTGTGTGAGGAATGAAGATGTGTTGCAGTTGTGTGATGTGAAGCAAAATGTTGTTAGCATGGTGGAGACCAATATGCTTCGGTGGTTTGGCCATGTTGAAAGAATGAGTGATGAGATGCTTACTAAGAAAATCTTTTTAGCCCAAGTGGCAGGAAGGAAAGACAGGAAGGCCAAGGAAGATATGGGTGGATCAGATTCAGGAGTGTCTGCATGAGAAAAAGATTGAGTATGAAGTATAAAAGATCTTGTGTATGGTGTGTAATGGATATCAGTGAAGCCCGAGTTGTATGTCAAGATCGCTGTAAATGGAGAAGTGTGATACGACAACAGTTAGTAAAAATATCTGGTAGTTTGTATTTCTTTTTGGAGTTAACCTCTGAATCTCAGAGAATAGCTTAGGGATATGTGTAATGTATGTATTCTTTAACCGTTTCTTGTTCAGCTTAGCTGTTTTTTTTTTTTTTTTTGTGATCTACTGGTTCATGTAACTAAAAAAGTACATACATTTGACATAAAAAGATATATATAAAAATGAAATAAAACTTAAATTGAGCAAAATATGCTTAACAAGCATTTTTATTAATGAAATAAAGTTGCATTAAATGTGTACATTCATAAATATGTTCTGGAACAGATGAGCAGGAACAAAGAACAACACAAGTGCAGCGCAGAGAGCTACTGCACTTTCAGTTCCACGCAGAAAGAATAGAGATCTCTCGGTACCAGAGCAGATAGCTACTGCCCTATCAGTTCCATTCTGAGCAGAGAGCTACAGTGTTTTCAGTTTCACTCACAAAAAAAAAAAAAGAGCAGAGAGCAGGAACATACTAAGAGAACAGTAAAACTGAACCTGCCAGCTCTTCTGTTGCAAGATATACTCAAAAGACTGGATAAATCTAATCATCATTAACAGAGGTGAATGAAAAGGGAGAAGAACCCCCTAGCCTCACTAGGTACGAAGGAGCATTCTCACGGGCCTTCCCTCCAAACAAAATGAGTGCAGCTTAATTGACAGACAAGCTGGAGCTCTTTTAGTATCACAGTAGAAAGAGCAGAGCAGGCTGTTGGTGTTCAGTAGAAGGAATCAAGGTACTTAGAAGGAAGAGAGGTAGGTCCATCGTAACCGCGCCATCTTCCCGCTTGTCTTCGCTGCGCTGTGACGCCACGATGGCCATAAGCGAAGCTGTAACGCGCACGGAGCCATACCAAGAAAGTGTGTGCTCTGAGAATTTTCAATCGAAATAACAGAGCTAGTTTTGAGTAAATAATTTTTAAGTAAAAATTGTGCAAACATCCAACTATTTTTCAAAATAGAGTAAAAAAAAAAATATATATATATATATATATGAAGAGCAAAACTGAAGACTAAGTAAATTATTTATGTATTTTTTGATTAGGTTTCTCCTTAATAGAATATATATATATATATATATATATATATATATATATATATACTTAAGAGCAAAACTGAAGACTAAGGAAAAACTTTAGAATTTAAAACGAAGGTTGCAAAATAACCTGAAGATCAAAACGCGCAACGCAGCAGTTTTGAAAATTCAGAATTCACATTCTATAAAGAAGATACCTAAGCAAAAAAATACATATATAATTTTGACTCACACCTAGTACAACATAGAAAAGGTTATGTATCTACCTGTGTGAGTAAAAGGAGAAAAGAAAAAAAGAAAATAAAACAACTGAATGTAGAAGGTGTCGAGAATACTGAGCCTTGGCTTTATCAAGGACCAGCAAAAACTCTGCATTTTCTCACTTCCACAAAGACCTAGTTGGAAATGGGTTTCTGCAAGGCCATAGATGCAAGTAACATTCCCACCTAAAATAGTTTAAAAAATATATATATAAGTCATGTCCTCCGTAGAGTTGCATGACCTAGCACTAGTTAACAATTTCGCTTGCATCCATTAACCTTCATGGCCCGACCCATGCTCTTCATCTGTTACTATTAAACAGAGAGAAGAAGATTAAAGAGAACTCAAGCTGTGAGAGTGACATAATAATTAGAAATGATTTTCAGCCATAACGAAATGCCAAGTTCGTTTGAGAGAGAATTTAAACCTGAAAATCAATGCAAAGAAATCCAAATTTTTTACATTGCAATTAAAAAAGGAAATATTAATTTTTAACGAACAGATTTTTGAAAGAAAACTTGAGTCTAAAACCCCCTACTCTACAACTTATGACAGCACGAAAACGAGAATAAGTTAAAGATAATAATTAACTAAAGAAAACTTTGTGAAAGTTATATACCTTAAACAGTTAGTTGCAATATGTACAAAGTATTTCGGCAGTGCTTTTTAAGTGCATAATTAATTAGTTATTAAGAACTTAACTACTTTGAAAAAACAGCGCATAGAAAAGGAACAAGCTTAGCCATCTTCTGTTCCTAGGTACCCCAAAAGACGCTCAAAGTTACAAAGAAAAGAAAGAGTTAAAACCCGCAAAAATGTTAACAGACAAACCAATGCCTAAAAGCTGAAAAGCTAAAAAACGACAGAGAAAAAGTACATGAAGTACAAACATTGAACTTATAAAACCTAGAACCCAAAAACAAGGAAGAGAGCTTACCTCTTGTGTGACAAAAACTTTTCTCCTCACAAGAGAAGAACATGGCTGACCTCTTCCGCCACTCCCTAGTTGCTGGGGGGCAGTGAGGGTGGGGCTGATGGCCTCCTCATACAGCAAGAAACCAACGCGCGGATATTTTAACCAGAGAAAAAAATATATATAAACTTAAGACTGTGGATCTGTATGATCAGAAAGAGCAGAATTAACTCTCCAGAATACATGAGAAATATTATAAAATACACGAGCAGTGTATTTAATAATCTTTGCATGTATTAAATCACCTTAGTGAGCTTCTATAGATTAATCAGTTGTTTTATTTTATTTTTTTATCTTTTCTCCTTTTACTCACACAGGTAGATACATAACCTTTTCTATGTTGTATTAGGTGTGAGTCAAAATTATATATGTATTTTTTTGCTTAGGTATCTTCTTTATAGAATATATATATATATATATTTTAATAGGACCGTCATATCCATAGCACTAAGGTTCCTTTATGTAGTTAATAGGCATCCTCTAGCTAACTTCCTTACGGCTTTGATTGGTCAGAATCATATTATTAACTGTGTAGAAAATTAAAGCAGATCTGCCAACCTTACTCTATTATTCAGAATAATTTTCTTAAAGTTCTTTTGATGAAAGAAGAAGGAATTTCGTTCTCTAGAAAACTTTCTAATAGTATATTAATGTGGTAATTGAAGTCCAAATTGTTGCTGCAAATTCTTGAAATTCTTAGGACCTGAGAAATTAGTACATTCTCAATTACTTTGGTTGAAATGTTATTATTCCAGTGTAGATATTTAATTACTTTGAAAGGAAAATTAACTCTTTTATCAAAGAGGCTAATAGATGGGTTACCTCTGTTGAGCTTAATGCTTAAGTCTAGGAACTCAAGTTCCTGATTACTGTGGTTGGTTTTACATAAGTTAAGAGAGCTAGGATAGATATTATCAAAATCACTCTCTATAACTTCTGAATTATTGATACACAGCAGATCATCAATATATCTAAAAGTGTAAAGGTAGTTATCTGAGCAGGTGGTGATTTTTAATGAATTTATATTCCCTAAAGAACAGGAATAGATTAGCGATATTCGTGGACGTTGATGTTCCCATGGGAATACCGTTCACTTGCTTATAGAGAGTATTATTATATAAGATATGGTTATTTTCTATGCAGCAATTGAGATAAGAGTTCCAAGTTCCTACATTAACAAATTGGTTAAGTTTAAATTCTGCATACAGCTCTTTAAAGGTAGTGATTATATCTGATAGAGGCAGATTAGTATATAGGTTTTCAAAATCATAACTATTAATATCTAGGGGACAAACTTTGAGTATAGTAGCCAATAGATCATATCCACGTACTGAGAGAACTAATTGAAAGAGCGAGGGAATATGAACTTCCATTGTGCATGGCTTTTATCGATTATGAAAAAGCCTTTGATTCGGTGAAACTATCAGCAGTTACCACGGCTCTGAAATCCTGCGGTATTGAAGATGCATACATTAATATTATTAATAACATCTATGAAAATGCAAGTGCAAAGACTCGGCTGTTTGAAAATACAACACACATAAAAATTGGAAAGGGAGTGAGACAAGGTGACACCATATCTCCGAAGCTCTTTAATGCCACATTGGAAAATGTCTTTCAATCACTGAACTGGGAAAACAAAGGGATAAAGATTAATGGAGATTATCTAACCCACCTTCGTTTTGCTGATGACATAGTCATTTTTGCAACTACCCCATCAGAGCTGCAGAGTATGATCCAGGAACTTGCTGACAAGAGTAAAGAAGTGGGATTAAAAATGAACTTTCAGAAGACAAAAGTGATGTTCAATGCTTTTACAAGAAATGAAGATTTATCGATTGATGGAGAAAAACTGGAGATAACAGATACGTACGTTTATCTTGGACAGCAGATATCAAGTGAGGGTCACATTGATGAAGAAATTAATCGGCGTACAAAACTTGCCTGGAGAGCTTTTGGAAGAAACAGCATAATTTTCAAGAGCAATATGCCATTATGTCTTAAAAGAAAAGTGTTTGATCAATGCATCCTTCCAGTGCTTACGTATGGTGCAGAGACGTGGACCTTAACTAAAAGAGACATACAAAGGCTGCAAACAACTCAAAGAAGTATGGAGAGGTGCATGCTTGGTATAACCAAGAGAGATAAGAAGAGGAACTCGTGGATCCGAAAAATGACGAGAGTGGAAGACATCATGATCAGAGTTAAATCCCTGAAATGGCAATGGGCTGGACATACTGCCAGAAGGACAGACCATAGATGGACAGCCGAAATTTTAGATTGGATTCCAAGGGACAGGAAAAGACCCAGAAAAAGACCACATGGGAGATGGGTGGATGAAATTCGTAAATATGCGGGAGTGACATGGAGGAGACTGGCACAAGACAGACCGTTGTGGAGGAAACTTGGGGAGACCTTCATCCAGCAGTGGATTGATAATGGTTGACAATGATGATGATGATGATGATATATTGGGAAAAAATGGGAATATGACATGAATACTGTTCGATGCTTTTCTGCTGAATATATATATTTTTTTCCAAAAGCACACTACAATGGCTCTTTGGAGCTGAGAAATCTACATTTCATTATGTCGAATCAGTAATTTACCAATTTTATAAAATTAGCAAGTTGTTTTCTTTCAGGAAAAAAGCACTACAGCTTTGCTTTTGCTTACATTAATTGTTAGATTGCATCTGGGGCGCTAAAACGAATTCTCTGTCTCATAGGGCCTCTTACATTTATGTGGGTCCATTTTATTTTATGAAACACCTTTAATTCTGAGTTATTACGTTCCAGCAAAAGGTCAAATATCTGGCAAGTGATGGTTCCACACTATAGCATGTTCCGCGATCAAATACATGATTTCGGAGGTTTAATTAGATGGGGCACATCAGCAAACATCCATATTTTTCGATTTCCGTCTACTGGATTTGTAAAAGACAATATTGGGGTTATTCCAAGCTGCCTCCATCCTTGACACCCCCCCCCGCCCAAAGATCAGCACTAAATAACACGATTGCTCCATGCACTAAAAAATAACGGACTGCTCAACGGCTCGAATTATGTCAGTTAACAGCTTTTGATCCATCTGCTTATCAAAGGAATAATACAGTATATGGTTGTTTCCAAGCTTTCCAGAAGCCTCTCAGCATAAATACTAAAACGTTATTACTATGCGGTTCTAAAATTTTATCTGCAGCAGCATCATAACAATATCGGCAATCAACGCTCATTTCACCAAAAGGTAAAACTGAAACTTTGTCAAATTCGGTTAGGTTTATAAGCATTCATTTTCATCACCTTTAAAACAGGCTCAATTAAACCATCAGCAACAGAAATTTACCACACCATCGTTTCAGAGAGGAAATGCTTGGAAGCAGTATGTGCATTTTATTTTTGATGAAAAGATATGCTTTTTGAGAAATAGCATGCAAAACAGGTGCTTGACATATCTTCTTCATTCCATTTTGCTGGTCTCTTTTTTGACACAAGAGTTTGAATTTGCACTTCAGTGAAACAATGGCCAAGCAAATTTATGATAGCTGGCCACCTTTCACTGTTGCTGAGCAAATTTCTATTCTTGCATTTGTGTTTCATAACATTAATTTCCATTTTCAGGCTTCTTTTCTCAAGGCAAAAGCATTGTTTTACCATTACCAACTGCTTTCTTAGGTTTGATAATTCTTCCCGTAGTGAATTATTTTCACTCTTCAGTTGAATTATATTTTTGTTCAGACATTCGCCCTTCTCACATAATGTTAACGGTATGATAAATGTTGGTCAGGAATGATGTCACTTTCATTGTGACCTGTTATTTGACGTTCAATTGGAGATATACTTTCAATTCGATTTAATGCCTTTTTTTTCTTCTGACCTCTCCGATCTTAAACCGTTCACTTCGAACAGAAGTTTGCTCCTCCATCTGCTAAGGCATAGTTTTTGTAGGCATGGCATCTTTTCTCAATTTTTTTCTGGGAGGCAAATTCAGCAATTAATTTCTAAGATCTCGCTCTTACTTCGAGACATCAAGTGTTCTGAACACATTCGAGCTTTCTTTGCATCAAATACATCCTTTTGACAGCATTTCGCTACCCATTGCTTCAAGAAATCTCTATCCGATGGGAAAACAAAACATGGTATGTAACATCTAACTTCCTTTCCTTTGAACTGTTATTACGACAAAGTGCAACAGCGTATCCAGGTATTTTCAAGATAGTTGTACACAGAAAACAAATGAAGAAAAAAAAATGAATGAAACTACAAAGCAGGTCTAAAATTGACAAAGAAATGCAGCGAGTAATCGACACTACAGCACAAGCTCTGAATGCTCAAGAGATCATTTATGGCCACTGTGACGTCACACTCCAGCTCGTAGGATGACAGCTCGCCAGCGGCATGGAAACAAAGGCGATTGGACCTACCTTTCCTCTTTCTAAGTACCTTGGAAAGAATAAAGAAAAACTTCATGCTCAAATGATGTCAATACTAAGTCACCTCTGTCTCAGTACAATCCACTAAAAACTTCCATCGAATACACATGCCGTAGTTAAAAATGTTTATTTACACTCAAAACATATGTACAGATAAAAGCCGAAGAACTTAAAATGGCGAGATTTTTCAAGCTTGCTCCAAGTTCATTTTCAAGCCGAAAGTGCCATCGATGTACCAAGAGCAAAGATATATATACAAGCAGACACGACCATCGTGCACTGTTTGTTCAACCCCCTCCCCGACACAAATGAAAAAAAAAGTGTACCTTTACATCAAGCTCATGATATTATCGAAGAAAGACTTGCTACAGCAGCTGGATGATCTCCGCTGGGAATCTTATCTATTTCGTCAGCACTAAAACTCATTGCCCAGCGCACATATTTTAAGTTCAATGGGGTGGCACACCTATTAGGTCTCCCCCAATTCTGGCTGAAGGGGTGCTTCAAACGTTAGAGGATAATGTGATTAAAAATACTGTGCTTTCAAATCTAATTTTTACATTAAGTATGTCGACAACATCCTGGTATTCTTGCCATACACCTTGGAGCATCTTCACCAGTTTGCTCAGTCATTATTGTCTTACTACCTAACTATTAAATTCATGATACAACTTGAAGATAGCTACTCTAACTGCCCCGGTGGCGCAGTGGTCTAAGCGATGGCTTCTGATCATTCGTCCGAAAGGGGTCCGGGTGCGAATCCCGGTGAGGCATGGATGTTGTGTTTGTCTTGCGGCACTGGCTCTCTCCCTTCCCTGGAGCCAGTGACCCTAAATTAGGGACGAGCAACTGCTTATAGCCCATTGAGTTGCTCACAGTGGTCGTTAAACCTCCAATAAAAAAACAAAAACAAAAGAAAACTACTCACTTCCCTTTCTAGATTTTTTCTTTCAACGGGACCAGGTTAAGAATGCCATTAAGTACTCTGTCTACTGTGAACCATCTCACACCCTAACTCTTATTCCCTATTATTCTTCTCATCCCAAAAGGTACAAATTCGCTGAATTACAGTCTTATATTCATCAAGCTTTTCCACATTCTGCCTTTATACGTATATGACATGTATCGAACTTTGCAAAATTATGGATATTGCAATCCACTTCGGCTACCCTCGTGAATGCATTCACAATATGATTCAGGAATCACAGCGACTGTCTTTAAACAGGAAGGAGGTACCAGACGTTTTGTGGGTTCCAATGACTATATCCCACCTATTATCAATGTGATGAACCATTTATGTAAGAAATATTGAAGCTTCGGTGTAAGAACTTCTAACATTTTTTCACTTATAAAACAGGACCACGATAAAGTTTGTAATAGCAACAGACATGGTATATATTGTATACCTTTACAACCTGACCTACTATCTGACAAAGAACTTGTTTATATAGGTTCTACACTACAGACGTTAGGTGCGAGACTATCAGAACATCAGTACGACATAAGAACGGGGCCAACGTCAACCGCCCTGGCACGTACTGTGACTCAAGGTCAATACACCCCATGTTGGGATAATATAAAACATTTCGCCTTATCTGTTAACAGATGTGATACCTTATTTACTGAGTCATTGTTCATCACCTTGTTTGCTGATATATGTTGCAATGATGATCTTCCTAGCAACATACCACAACCATGGCGACTCTGTCTTGGTGTTTTTATATTAATGTTTTATCTGTCTGTGTGAAATGGTATGTATGCCTTTTTTTTTTCTTTTCCATTTGTGTCTTGGGGGGTGTGGGGTGTGTGGGGTGTAAGGAGGTGTGTGTGTGGGGGGTGGGTGGGTGAACAACCAGTGCATGATGGACGTGGTCTGTTTATATATATCTCTCTGCTCTCGGTACATCGATGGCACTTACGGCTTGAGAATGAGCTTGGAGCAAGTTCAAAAGATCTCTCCATTTTAAGTTCTTCGGCATTTATATCTGTGCATGTGTTTTTAGTGTAAATAAACATCATTTTTAACTACAGCATGTGTATTAGATGGACATTTTTAGTGGATTGTGCTGAGACAGAGGTGACTTATTATTGATTTCAGTAGAAGGAACTGGTGAAAAAGAATAGGCTGTTCTTATATTCCCCATCTCTAACTCCAACAGCACTAGCTTATACAAATAATGTGAAGAATAGAACTGATACGAATTCAACTGTGTTTCAAGCAACAAATAACTTGAAACCACGTATAATCCAACTTGTAATGGTAATAAATTAGCCATCAAAATGACTTCAACTTTAGAGGAGCTGATTGATCGTTTTTACAAAATGACATGTTAGTATTAAGTGACAAAGCCACATGGTAAATAAGTCCATCAATTGAAACTGTGTGATAAGCAGAGTATGCACTAAGTTAACTTTGCATTAGGAACAGCACCCCCATTTTATTGAACATTTGTGGGATATGCTAGAATGGGGTGTGAGAACTGTTTATCCTCCTCCACAGAATGAGTGTGAACTGACTGAGGTACTGCAGCGGACATGAGTCAAGTTGTGCGTGGAGGATGTTTGGCACCTTGTAGAATCAGTTCCTAAGTGTCTACTAGCTATTATTGCACAGAAAGGTAGGTCAACACATTATTAGGTAGGTGTTCCTAATGCAAAGCTAACTCCGTGTAAAGGCATTCCATTTGACTGCCAAAACATAATGGAATAGTTTAGGCGTTGTATTTGCTAGGTGAACTGTTGAGCTTTGCTGAAATTTTTAAATGCATTTTCCTACAGTGCAAAAAGATGCTGATTAATGATTCACTAGAAGTTTTCTTGTTTAGTTAATGAATGATTGTTTTCAGGGGTGGATTTGGTCGACGAAACCAGGCCTGGAATTTTAATCTTGTGGTCTACTACAGAAACACATGTGCTCACAAGGGAACTCTCATAAATTTCCTCATGATAAAAAAAATTCTCTTGGCTCCTGGGTGACTGAGAACTGTTGAATTATACACTGTATAACTAATGTAGTCGTGAACAAATTTTAGCAGCAATTTAAGGGTGAAAGAATTTTAAAAACCCACTCATGACTGAATGGAGCATGTCAAACCATGCTCAAAACAGGGTGTTTTACCAGATAATTGTATGTATTTGCTCACTGACTGTCTACTGAGCAACAGTATTTGTACCACCTCCTTGAATAAATGCCTTTTTTAAGTCTACCCGTTATTTTGACTCACGAACTACCATTTTGATCCATGAACCAGTACTGGTAGATCGTTGTTTCTTTTAAGATAAATGTGAGTGGGACACAGATTATGGAACATCTCTGCCGAAGAATCACTTTGTGCTCTGTCTGCATGTGGGTAAAGGTGTGGGGATAATGGACCATGAAACCTCCTTCAAGATTACAGAAGTAGGGGTAGGCCATACTAAAGTCCTTTTGGCTCAGAGTCCAATGACCTACACTTAACCGTAGTTAGATTAATTTATTTATAACAGCTTGCTTGGTCAGGTGACAAATTTCTTACTGGAGTACAGAGAATTTTGCTTTGTCATTTTACAGCAAATGCCCAACTTATATCTATATATAGATAGATAGATAGAATGAAACACCATTTGTTTTAAGACAATAGCTTTTTAGACAGATAATATAAAGCTCAAATGAATCTAACGATTTTTATTCATAAGTTCCAAAACAATTATTTGCTCTTTCCAGACAAACAGGGTACGAGAAGTAGTGGGCCATTTCTCGAGTGGTCCACCGGGAAATATCCCAGTGGCGCGGTGGGCCAATCCACCCCTGATTGTTGGCTTTCATAGTTCATGAATCAGGGTGGGATGATTAAGAAAGAGATCCTAGCATGCCCACATTCTTGGGATAAAGTAGCAGTCACAGCTGTACTCTTGTACAGAATTTGTGAGTGTTAGCAAAAGAAGATTGCTGGCTGTGGAATGTGTTTACCTTTTTACCATTTGTGTTATTATGAGGACAGGTAAATTCTAGTTCTTGTACTGTAGTGTGCCTAATGTTATAAACAATGAAACAAGTAATGAGAGTATTAATTAAGCAGGTCAGTGAAAGAATCAATGGTTTTGATATAAAGTTATTTGAATGCAGTTTTTGTACACGATTTTTTTGGAATGAGAAGCTTTTGTGATATTTGTTCTTTTAATTTTAAATGCAAGTAAAAATCAGGTTATCGTTTCATTCATACTGGCTCATAAATGCATGTAAATTTGTAATTTACAGGTCCAAATCATGGAGATTTACAGCGAAAAATGTACACACATTTTCAAATATGTGAATTTATAAAAAAAAATGCTTTAAAAATTATAGCAGTAAAATGTGTTTTAAAAAATTTTCCTATAAAATTTACCAGCTTGAGCGCAACACTGTCATTGAAGTTTGTGGCAAACATCGCTCTATTGTGCAGGAAAAGTAATTAGCAGCCATTCATTTAGCATCCATGTGAATCTTAGTCTTACTTGTGTTAGTCGGCAATAACAATGGCTCACTGCTATAACAAGAAAGGCATCTCCAGATAGATATCAGCATGCTTTCTGTTTCAGTCACAGAAGGCATTTCATTGAACATTCCAGAAAATCACAAAATCCATAGTCACAAGAGTATCATTTTAAAAATGTGAATGCACTGAATTCAATTTTGTTTGCCATAAATATATATCTGTTTGGGTAAAGTATTTGTTCAACACAAAACTTCTTTAATCTCTTATCTTGGAAGGTTATTCATATTTTCCGTAATCTTTTAAACATTCTTTTGTGTGTGTGTGTGTATTTTTCTGTTGGACATGGTAAGCAGGTATTTTGACCCATGCAGAGTATTGCTTTTATTGCTCTGTGTTTATAGTTGCTAAAATTTATTTAAAAATGTATTTAAAATGATATAAAAAGTACTTTTCTACAAAAAGTAATTGTCTTTAAAACTTATCTGGTTGAAGACAATATTAAATCCATATCATTATATCTCATGTGATTCTATCATAAAGTTCACATACAATTACGTGACCACAAGGTTCTTCAGGAAGACGCTTTAACGTCTGTAAATTCTGTTTTACACGTTCTGTAAAGTGGATACAGTCTGTGGTGGTGCATTAACTTATTCAATTAAAATATAAATCGGTTAGAAGTCCTAAAGATGTTACTTTCGGAAGTGCGTGTTCAGTCCAACGTCAGTAGTTATTGAGTTTCTTTGTCCAAAGTTGTATCTTGCTTCAATATGGTCAGTTGTTACGGTTAGTTCAAGAGCCATTTCGTTATAAGTTGTACCCTACTTCGGATTTGTCCAGATGTTAGGGTTAGCTCCATTCTGGCTGTGTCGACATCATATTGAATGGGTTAAGGTTTCCAGATAATAATTAAAGATTCTTGAGTTTAGAGTTACTATTTACATACAACTTGAAGTTCCACGTCGTACTTGGCCTTTAGGGCTATCTCGTCAATGCTGCACTCTCTTGGAAATGCTGAGGAAGTCTTCAAAGTTTGGTCAGGTTCATAAAAAATTTAAAAGCTTTAAAAGGTTCCAGTTAAAATCGTTATATACACCACCTCATACCATCCACAGTCTCAATCACCGGACGCGCGTTTCACCTAGGCTCTACCCTGGCATTTTCAACTGAGACTTCAGACCCTCTGTCGAAGTCTGCTGTCTGAAAGTCTCATGTCCACAGTGCGCATGTTCCCCATTTAACCCATTGCCAATGCCATCTAGTGTCAGGTCACATCAACTTTATCTTCATCTATGTCATTCTCACTCTTCCTTTTTCTCTTCTTCTCTCTCCTCTCCCTATTCCATTTCTTCTCAGTTTCGATCAGGTTCCTCCAAGCGTACGAAAGGTTGTATGGACTGTTATTATTGCAGTTAAATGGTTTGGTCTTATTTATTATTACTGCTTCTGCTATTTGTATTGTTCTCATATTATTCTGCTGGTTTAATATTGTAATTCCTTCCCAATGGGGTATACATTGACTATCCAAACAGAAGTCAATAAGTGCTGTTTTATTCTCTCTTCTGCTCCAGTTCTTCATGTGTTCAGTCAATCTGATTTTAATATTTCTTTTTGTACTGACTATATATTGGTTGACTATCACAGAAAGACCCCAATCTTACAAAAAGCGGGTGTCTACTCTATACCAATAATAATCAAAATAAAATCGTCAACCAATATATAAGCAGTACAAAAAGAAATATTAAAATCAGATTGACCGAACACCCCGATTCATGAACTATGTAAGCCAACAATCAGGAGTGGATTGGCCCACCGCGACACCGGGATATTTCCCGGTGGACCACTCGAGAAATGGCCCACTACTTCTCGTATCCTGTTTGTCTGGATTGTCTGGAAAGAGCGAATAATTGTTTTAAAACTTATGAATAAAAATCGTTACACGCACTTCCGTAAGTAACATCTTTAGGACTTCTAACCGATTTATATTTTAATTGAATAAGTTAATGCACCACCACAGACTGTATCCACTTTACAGAATGTGTAAAACAGAATTTACAGACATTAAAGCGTCTTCCTGAAGAATTAAATTAATAGTTCTTAGTAAAATCCACACTCTTTTACAGTCCAAAGGCAAGTTTTTTTTGGTGTTCTGACTTAAATCTTGGCTCAGTGGAAGCACATTTTTAAAGAAAAAGGTGTCTGATAGAAGTCAGAAGGAAAGGAAATGCCATTCCTCTTTTGGTGACTATCACACCACATAATTTGGGGTTTTCACATTGGTTGCACTGTATCTTCATTGTTTTCTGGTGGTTTTCTCTCATTGCTGGTTTAGTGGTAAGGTAGTTTTTGCGGTGCCATCTATTGAGAAATCTTAAACATTTGTTAAAGTATTTGTTAAAACATTTAAAAAATGCATTTGTGAATGCACTTTTTATTGTATGCCAAGCTGCCATTACATTATTGTGACTTATTAAGCATAATGTGGTTGCCAAATGGATCACCCTTCCTGTGCACAGCATTGCTTATAGAGACTTGGTTGGCAGTGTCATGTTTTCCAGTAAATTTTATGGGGAATATTTTTTAAAAGCATTTTAAAACTAGTATGAAATGCTGTGACAATTATAACCATGGTTGGACTGGATACGACTGATCGGCCCATATGTTTTTTTATTAATTATGTTAATATAGACACTGCCGCTCCTGACTACGCATATTTGGATAAAAATAAGCATCTAAAGCACGCAAGTAAAGTAAACAAATCCACATTTAGAACATTGGACCTGTGTGCATATCGTATATATGTGACCAACTCTAAATCTGTCGTGCCTGCATCGATTACCTGTACTTGTATAAACTTGATCACCATTACATACCATAATTTTAGGCAACTACTACCCCCTCATCCCTCCTTTAAAAAAAAAAAAAAGGCTAGTTAATCTTCATTCTTGTGCTTTCAAATAAAATTGCAAAAAAATCACAAAATGGTTTAAACTCCTAAATATGACATTTTGTCTCACAGGGTCAGTAGTTGTCTGCGGATTGAAAACTGAAACCTCTACATATATAGTTTTGCCTGTTCAGGTGCTGGTAGCAGACACCGCATCATTAGATGGGTATTACTATTTTATAGAAAAGGATAATGTGACGTATGTGGTTATTCATAACAGCATTCCACCTCAGACATTACGGAATGTATGAGAATGAAAGAGTCTGAGGTAAAACTCCATATTGAGCACCAACAACCCAGCGATGGAATGTGGGGGTGGAAGAATATCTCACATTCACAGTAACATAAATCCTTAGTTGGCATAATATAATTTCAAGAGATGTCAGCCTGAAAAGCTTTCACCAACGGTCTGAAACTACACACACAAAGTTATGAGACAATATATTGTTTACCAAATTCGAATAATGCAATTTTGAAAACAAACAAACCAACGACGACGCTGCAGCAGCGGCCCACTGCGCAATCGCACTCGCACAACTGGCCAATCCAACCCTGATTATAACTGTGTGAGCATTTCATATAAATTGCATTTTTGAATGAACATGCATCCAGAGATTGTGTTAACGATTGGGCAGGCGTATTTCACACATCAAAAATGTAAATTACTTCCTAAGAAAATTGAGTCTTATTTTTACTGCTCCAAAAATTATCCATCCTGATTTAAAAACTGGCCTCCAAGGGTTTTTTTAAGCATTATCATTACTATTTTCTTTTTTTTTACCTTGACTGTTTAACACAATAGTAGCTCCATCGAGAACATAATTCCACCTCCACCCCCGCTCTGCCTCTTCTTGGTTTCGCATATCTTGGGCTGCAGAAAAACACAACCCCAAAGGCTCGAGGCTTTGTGGAAAAAAAAATGTTCTATCTATCAGTGCTTGAAAAATACCATGCCCAAGATGTCCAGGGGCACCTAAATTATTATTTAGTCTGGGCAGGTAAATAAAAATCTAATTGCCTGATACAGGCAACTAAATTTGAAAATAAAGTTTTGAATAAAATTTGCTACTACAAGAAAAAAGACAGTCGTTGCATGTTGTGTTTCATTTCGCTGCTAATCCCCGGAAATTGTATTATTTTTAGAGATTGCCAAGAACAGAAGAACATCACTTCTTTAATCATATTAAGCTCTAGGTCCAGAAATTGTAACCATATGCAGTTTTGCTCTAAATGTTAATAGTCAGCGGTGGGATGTATGCCTCCTGATAGAACTAGCCACCGCTGTTAAGTGACAAAGGGCAAAATCTTTAACGAAAGGAACATGGCAGAATCACTAAGTTTCTCAAATACCAGTTTCGTCATGATACAATTTCAGCATCATCTAAAAACTTGAGATATACACCCTTCTGCACATTGAACATTTTGAATACAGACCCTTAAAATGAAAATGCAAAATATTTAAAAAATAATTCATATTTAACTTAATAAAAAAATAATTAGGGTTCTGATTTGTTTTCTTAAAAGATAAATTTTCCTGGGCATCCAGCTTTTACTGCTTGGACAGGTAAATAATTTCTGCACATGCCCAGCAGAGCATGCAACTTTTCAGATTTTTTTTTCAAGCCCTGTCTATGTCACAGCTTGTGAAGAGAAATTCCAGTGACCTTCAGTTCTGCTGCTACTGTGCCCAGCTACAAAAGGCTAGTAGGGTGCGTGTGTGCCAGCCCGAATGAAATGGAGGGAAGGCTACATTTTTTACAAGAGTTCTGAAGGTTTATAGACAGAATTGTTGAAAAAGTAAACAGTAAAAAAAATATATATATAAATATATATATATCATCATCATCATCATTGTCAACCATTATCAATCCACTGCTGGACGAAGGTCTCCCCAAGTTTCCTCCACAACGGTCTGTCTTGTGCCAGTCTCCTCCATGTCACCCCTGCATACTTTCGAATTTCATCCACCCATCTCCCATGTGGTCTTCTTCTGGGTCTTTTCCTGTCCCTTGGAATCCAATCTAAAATTTCGGCTGTCCATCGATGATCTGTCCTTCTGGCAGTATGTCCAGCCCATTGCCATTTCAGGGATTTAACTCTGATCATGATGTCTTCCACTCTTGTCATTTTTCGGATCCACGAGTTCCTCTTCTTATCTCTCCTGGTTACACCAAGTATGCACCTCTCCATGCTACTTTGAGTTGTCTGCAGCCTTTGTATGCCTCTTTTAGTTAAGGTCCACGTCTCTGCACCATACGTAAGCACTGGAAGGATGCATTGATCAAACACTTTTCTTTTAAGACATAATGGCATATTGCTCTTGAAAATTATGCTGTTTCTTCCAAAAGCTCTCCAGGCAAGTTTTGTACGCCGATTAATTTCTTCATCAATGTGACCCTCACTTGATATCTGCTGTCCAAGATAAACGTACGTATCTGTTATCTCCAGCTTTTCTCCATCAATCGATAAATTTTCATTTCTTGTAAAAGCATTGAACATCACTTTTGTCTTCTGAAAGTTCATTTTTAATCCCACTTCTTTACTCTTGTCAGCAAGTTCCTGGATCATACTCTGCAGCTCTGATGGGCTAGTTGCAAAAATGACTACATCATCAACAAAACGAAGGTGGGTTAGATAATCTCCATTAATCTTTATCCCCTTGTTTTCCCAGCTCAGTGACTGAAAAACACCCTCCAATGTGGCATTAAAGAGCTTCGGAGATATGGTGTCACCTTGTCTCACTCCCTTTCCAATTTTTATGTGTGTTGTATTTTCAAACAGCCTAATCTTTGCACTTGCATTTTCATAGATGTTATTAATAATATTAATGTATGCATCTTCAATACCGCAGGTTTTCAGAGCCATTGTAACTGCTGATGGTTTCACCGAATCAAAGGCTTTTTCATAATCGATAAAAGCCATGCACAATGGAAGTTCATATTCCCTCGCTCTTTCAGTTAGTTCTCTCAGCACATGGATATGATCTATTGTGCTGTAGCCACTCCTGAATCCAGCTTGTTCTCTCGGTTGAGCCATGTCCAGTGTTACCTTCAAGCAGTGTGAAAGAACTTTAGTGAAGATTTTATAAACTACTGATAGGAGGCTGATAGGTCTGTAGTTTCCGAGATCCTCAATGTCACCTTTCTTATGTAGCAGGATCATTGTAGCGGTGTTCCAATCCTCAGGAATCTTTCCTTCATTAAGGCATATATATATATATATATATATATATATATATATCTCATCCATTATCATTCCACTGCTGGATGAAGGTCTCCCCAAATTTCTTCCACAATTGTCTGTCTTGGGCCTGTCTCCTCCATGTCACTCCAGCATACTTTCAAATTTCATCCTTCCATATCCCATGGGGTCTTCTTCTGGGTCTTTTCCTGTTCCTCGGAATCCAGTCTAAAATTTCGGTTGTCCATTGGTGGTCCATTCTTCTGGCAACATGTTCAGCCCATTGCCATTTCAGTGATTTCACTCTGGTCATGATGTCGTCCACCCCTGTCATTTTCCTTATCCACTAGTTCCTCTTCTTATCTTTCCTGGTTACACCAAGCATGCATATCTCCATGCCTCTTTGAGTTGCCTGCAGTCTTCGTATGTCTTTTTTAGTTAAGGTCCATGTCTCAGCTCCATGCATAAGCACTGGCAGGATGCATTGATTAAACTCTTTTCTTTTGAGACATATTGGCATACTGCTCTTAAAAATTGCACTGTTTCTTCCAAAAGCTCTCCATCCAAGTTTTATACGCTGATTAATTTCTTCATCAATGTGACCCTCACTTGATATCTGCCGCCCAAGATAAATGTAGGAATCTGTTGTGTCAAGCTTTTCTCCATCAATCGCCAAATCTTTTGTTTCTTGTAGAAGCATTGTACATCACTTTTGTCTTCTGAAAGTTCATTTTTAATCCCACTTCTTTACTCTTGTCAGCAAGTTCTTGGATCATACTCTGCAGCTCTGAAGGGGAAGTTGCAAAGATGACTACGTCATCGGCACAACGAAGGTGAGTTAAGTAATCTCCATTAATCTTTATCCCTTTGTTTTCCCAGTTCAATGATTGAAAGACATTTTGCAATGTGGTGTTAAAGATCTTGGAAGATATGGTGCCACCTTCTCTCACTCCCTTTCCAATTGTTATTTGTGCTGTATCCTCAAATATCCGAACCTTTGCACTTGCGTTTTCATAGATGTTATTAATAATGATAATGTATGCATCTTCAATACCGCAGGATTTCAAAGCCATTGTTACTGCTGATGGTTTCACGGAATCGAAGGCCTTTTCATAGTCAATAAAAGCCATGCATAGTGGGAGTTCATATTCTCATGTTCTTTCAATTAGTTCTCTCAGTACATGGATATGATCTATTTAGTGCTGTAGCCACTGCTGTATCCAGCTTGTTCTCTTGGTTGGGCCATGTCTAGTGTTACCTTTAAGCGATGTGAAAGAATCTTAGTGGAGATTTTATAAACCACTTAAAGGAGGCTGATGGGCCTGTAGTTCCTGAGATCCTCAATGTCACCTTTTTTATGGAGCAATATCATTGTAGCATTGTTCCAATCCTCAGGAATCTTCCCTTCATTAAGACATCTGGTGAAAACTTGGGCATGTGTAGCTTCAATTTCTCCACTTGCTGCTTGTATAATGTCCACGGCAATTCCATCTTCTCCTGGAGCTCAACCGAGAGAACAAGCTGGATTCAGGAGTGGCTACAGCACAATAGATCATATCCACGTACTGAGAGAACTAATTGAAAGAGCGAGGGAATATGAACTTCCATTGTGTATGGCTTTTATCAATTATGAAAAAGCCTTTGATTCAGTGAAACCATCAGAAGTTACAATGGCTCTGAAATCCTGCGGTATTGAAGATGCATACATTAATATTATTAATAACATCTATGAAAATATAAGTGCAAAGATTCGGCTGTTTGAAAATACAACACACATAACAATTGGAAAGGGAGTGAGACAAGGTGACACCATATCTCCGAAGCTCATTAATGCCACATTGGAAAATGTCTTTCAATCACTGAACTGGGAAAACAAAGGGATAAAGATTAATGGAGATTATCTAACCCACCTTCGTTTTGCTGATGACGTGGTCATTTTTGCAACTACCCCATCAGAGCTGCAGTGTATGATCCAGGGACTTGCTGACAAGAGTAAAGAAGTGAGATTAAAAATGAACTTTCAGAAAACAAAAGTGATGTACAATGCTTTTACAAGAAATGAAGATTTATTGGTTGAAGGGGAAAAATGGAGACAACCAATACCTACATTTATCTTGGACAGCAGATATCAAGTGAAGGTCACATTGATAGAGAAATTAATTGACGTATAAAACTTGCCTGGAGAGCTTTTGGAAGAGACAGTATTATTTTCAATAGCAATATGCCATTATGTCTTAAAAGAAAAGTGTTTGATCAATGCATCCTTCCAGGGCTTACATATGGTGCAGAGATGTCGACCTTAACTAAAAGAGACATACAAAGACTGCAGACAACTCAAAAAGGCATGGAGATATGTATGCTTGGTGTAACCAGGTGAGATAAGAAGAGGAACTCGTGGATCAGAAAAATGACGAGTGGAAGACATCATGATCAGAGTAAAATCTTTGAAATGGCAGTGGGCTGGACATATTGCCAGAAAGACAGACCATCGATGGACAGCTGAAATTTTAGGCTGGATTCCAAGGGACAGGAAAAGACCCGGAAGAAGACCACATGTGAGATGGGTGGATGAAATTCAAAAGTATGTGGGAGTAACATGGAAGAGACTGGCAGACAGGCAGTTGTGGAAGAAACTTGGGGAGACCTTCGTCCAGCAGTGGATTGATAATGGTTGACAATGATGATGATGTTTTCCTCTCAAACTAATACATCTGAAAATATCACAATGGACGGTCAGAAAATATCACAAATAGATGATTTTACTGTTAAATAAGGTTCCAACCTTTTCTTCATTGAACAAAGATTGCTTGGTGTTATGATACCGGTTCGATTGACACTGCATTTTCTTGGTGTCTTTATAGTCTCCCTACCCCCTTTCATTTTTCTTTTCACCACTTTCGTTCATGGGAATTGAAGACAGTTTTGTTTACAAGCCCATGAGATACATCTTTGATGGTCATGAGCTAAACAAGTTTTATTTAAGATAAAACACATAGTATGGGTGGGTAGCAAAAGGGAGACAGGGGGTACTCCAATCTTTATTGTTTAGGCGCACCCCTTAAAAAAAGAGCATAACCTATGGGAAATTGAAAGAAATATTGGATGGATGATGAGTGTATTGTTTTGTTAATAATCCCCCCTTCCCCATTTTTTCATTTCAGTTGCTATAATGTTTGCATCTGTATTCCAGTTCTGTGTAGTCCACACTTGTTTAATCTTTAACAAAGAATCTGCTTCAGTTTTTTTTACTTAAAAATGGTAATTTTTTCTACTGGAAAATGTTTAAGAAACCAAAAAATAAATCAATAGCATCATTTTTTAAAGTACTGAGAAGAAAAATAAAGGAAATCCAATTCCAACCAGTATGAATTTGTTGGGCCAGACTGAGAAGGATGTTGAGGAAATGTGCTATTGTAGCTGAGAAACATCAACACTTTTAGGAAAATAAGTAAATGTTTGGATTTGGAAAAATCTGTAGGATATGAAAATCCTGCCAGGAAAAAAGTAAAACATGAGAAATTTCTGTCAAAGTGGTATGTAGAATTCTCATGGGTTATATATGATGCTGAATCTAACAATTTTTTGCAGAACTTGTAAAGAGGCAAAAATGAAAGTAGGTATAGGTACTGTTGGGGTATATTGTCTCCAAAGGAACACATTAGTAAAGCATGAAAATTCAGTAGAACACAATCACTTGAAAATTCAAAACTGAAAGTTGAATTTTCATTTTTAACCTTAGAAATTATTACTGTTTTAAATTTTGCTATACTTATTAAAGTAATTAAAATAACTGCATGTCCAAAGAACAGATGTTTTCATTGTAATACATACATTTTTAATCGAATTAAAAAACAAACCAGTTTTTTAGAAGTGAGAATTTTTATGGCAGCCATTTGCAAACTGAGGGGAAGAATCACAAAATGCTTCTGGAAAATCATACGTGAGAAGTATTTTTACTTCCTGTTTGAAAACTTACCATGGCCACTGCATGCATCAAATTATTTTGCCAAAAATCACTTCAAATTTCCATCAACAACTTACATTCTTGTCATATATCTGTAGTGGCATTGATAAAATGCTTGTTTTATGCAATATTTAAGAATTCACAAGTATTTCTTTTGCTTCTTATACAGGTATTGACTTCAAGATCCGAACAATTGAACTTAATGGTAAAAAGATAAAGCTTCAAATATGGTATGTATGCATTTGATATGAAATAATGTTAAAACACCTCTCTCTCTCTCTCTCTCTCTCTCTCTCTCTCTCTCTCTCTATATATATATATATTCTATAAAGAAGATACCTAAGCAAAAAAATACATATATAATTTTGACTCACACCTAGTACAACATAGAAAAGGTTATGTATCTACCTGTGTGATCAAAAGGAAAAAAAGATAAAAAAATAAAATAAAACAACTGAATGTAGAAGGTGTCGAGAATACTGAGCCTTGGCTTTATCAAGGACCAGCAAAAACTCTGCATTTTCTCACTTCCACAAAGACCCTAGTTGGAAATGGGTTTCTGCAAGGCCATAGATGCAAGTAACATTCCCACCTAAAATAGTTTAAAAAATATATATATAAGTCATGTCCTCCTTAGAGTTGCATGACCTAGCACTAGTTAACAATTTCGCTTGCATCCATTAACCTTCCTGGCCCGACCCATACTCTTCATCTGTTACTATTAAACAGAGAGGAGAAGATTAAAGAGAACTCAAGCTGTGAGAGTGACATAATAATTAGAAATGATTTTCAGCCATAACGAAATTCCAAGTTCTTTGAGAGAGAATTTAAACCTGAAAAACAATGCAAAAGAAATCCAAATTTTACATTGCAATTAAAAAAAGGAAATGTTAATTTGTAACGAACAGATTTTTGAAAGAAAACTTGAGTCTAAAACCCCCTACTCTACAACTTATGACAGCACGAAAACGAGAATAAGTTAAAGATAATAATTAACTAAAGAAAACTTTGTGAAAGTTATCTATCCTAGCTCTCTTAACTTATGTAAAACCAACCACAGTAATCAGGAACTTGAGTTCCTAGACTTAAGCATTAAGCTCAACAGAGGTAACCCATCTATTAGCCTCTATGATAAAAGAGTTAATTTTCCTTTCAAAGTAATTAAATATCTACACTGGAATAATAACATTTCAACCAAAGTAATTGAGAATGTACTAATTTCTCAGGTCCTAAGAATTTCAAGAATTTGCAGCAACAATTTGGACTTCAATTACCACATTAATATACTATTAGAAAGTTTTCTAGAGAACGAAATTCCTTCTTCTTTCTTCAAAAGAACTTTAAGAAAAATTATTCTGAATAATAGAGTAAGGTTGGCAGATCTGCTTTAATTTTCGACACAGTTAATAATATGATTCTGACCAATCAAAGCCGTAAGGAAGTTGGCTAGAGGATGCCTATTAACTACCTAAAGGAACCTTAGTGCTATGGATATGACGGTCCTATTAAAACAAAAAAATTAAATAATATAAACAAAATCACAAAAAAAGCTTAAAAATCTGTTTATAAAAGAAAATAAAAACAAATAAAAAAGAAAACTAGTTATTCATCACTAGGATAGCTATACTAAAAATAGTAAAACCAACATTAAAATTAATAAGATTCTGATTAATCTATAGAAGCTCACTAAGGTGATTTAATACATGCAAAGATTATTAAATAAACTGCTCGTGTATTTTATAATATTTCTCATGTATTCTGGAGAGTTAATTCAGCTCTTTCTGATCATACAGATCCACAGTCTTAAGTTTATATAATTTTTTTCTCTGGTTAAAATCTCCGCGCGTTGGTTTCTTGCTGTATGAGGAGGCCATCAGCCCCACCCTCACTGCCCCCCAGCGTCTAGGGAGTGGTGGAAGAGGTCAGACATGTTCTTCTCTTGTGAGGAGAAAAGTTTTTGTAACACAAGAGGTAAGCTCTCTTCCTTGTTTTTGGATTCTAGGTTTTATAAGTTCAATGTTTGTACTTCATGTACCTTTTCTCTGTCGTTTTTTAGCTTTTCAGCTTTTAGGCATTGGTTTGTCTGTTAACATTTTTGCGGGTTTTAACTCTTTCTTTTCTTTGTAACTTTGAGCGTCTTTTGGGGTACCTAGGAACAGAAGATGGCTTAGCCTGTTCCTTTTCTATGCGCTGTCTATGCGCTGTTTTTTCAAAGTAGTTAAGTTCTTAATAACTAATTAATTATGCACTTAAAGCACTGCTGAAATACTTTGTACATATTGCAACTAACTGTTTAAGGTATATAACTTTCACAAAGTTTTCTTTAGTTAATTATTATCTTTAACTTATTCTCGTTTTCGTGCTGTCATAAGTTGTAGAGTAGGGGGTTTTAGACTCAAGTTTTCTTTCAAAAATCTGTTCGTTACAAATTAACATTTCCTTTTTTAATTGCAATGTAAAATTTGGATTTCTTTGCATTGTTTTTCAGGTTTAAATTCTCTCTCAAACGAACTTGGAATTTCGTTATGGCTGAAAATCATTTCTAATTATTATGTCACTCTCACAGCTTGAGTTCTCTTTAATCTTCTCCTCTCTGTTTAATAGTAACAGATGAAGAGTATGGGTCGGGCCAGGAAGGTTAATGGATGCAAGCGAAATTGTTAACTAGTGCTAGGTCATGCAACTCTAAGGAGGACATGACTTATATATATATTTTTTAAACTATTTTAGGTGGGAATGTTACTTGCATCTATGGCCTTGCAGAAACCCATTTCCAACTAGGTCTTTGTGGAAGTGAGAAAATGCAGAGTTTTTGCTGGTCCTTGATAAAGCCAAGGCTCAGTATTCTCGACACCTTCTACATTCAGTTGTTTTATTTTATTTTTTTATCTTTTTTCCTTTTGATCACACAGGTAGATACATAACCTTTTCTATGTTGTACTAGGTGTGAGTCAAAATTATATATGTATTTTTTTGCTTAGGTATCTTCTTTATAGAATGTGAATTCTGAATTTTCAAAACTGCTGCGTTGCGCGTTTTGATTTTCAGGTTATTTTGCACCCTTCGTTTTAAATTCTAAAATTTTTTCCTTAGTCTTCAGTTTTGCTCTTTAGTATATATATATATATATATATAATCATCGTCAACCATTATCAATCCACTGCTGGACGAAGGTCTCCCCAAGTTTCCTCCACAAGGGTCTGTCTTGTGCCATTCTCCTCCATGTCACTCCCGCATACTTTCAAATTTCACCCACCCATCTACCATGTGGTCTTCTTCTGGGTCTTTTCCTGTCCCTTGGAATCCAATCTAAAATTTCAGCTGTCCATCGATGGTCTGTCCTTCTGGCAGTATGTCCAGCCCATTGCCATTTCAGGGATTTAACTCTGATCATGATGCCTTCCACTCTTGTCATTTTTCGGATCCACGAGTTCCTCTTCTTATCTCTCCTGGTTACACCAAGCATGTACCTCTCCATACCTCTTTGAGTTGTCTGCAGTCTTTGTATGTCTCTTTTAGTTAAGGTCCACATCTGCACCATACATAAGCACTGGAAGGATGCATTGATCAAACACTTTTTTTCTTTTATGACATAATGGCATATTGCTCTTGAAAATTATGCTGTTTCTTCCAAAAAGCTCATCAGGCAAGTTTTGTACACCGATTAATTTCTTCATCAATGTGACCCTCACTTGATATGTGCTGTCCAAGATAAACATACGTATCTGTTATCTCCAGTTTTTCTCCATCAATCGATAAATCTTCATTTCTTGTAAAAGCATTGAACATCACTTTTGTCTTCTGAAAGTTCATTTTTAATCCTACTTCTTTACTCTTGTCAGCAAGTTCCTGGATCATACTCTGCAGCTCTGATGGGGTAGTTAAAAAATGACTGCGTCATCAGCAAAACGAAGGTGGGTTAGATAATCTCCATTAATCTTTATCCCTTTGTTTTCCCAGTTCAGTGATTGAAAAACATTTTCCAATGTGGCATTAAAGAGCTTCAGAGATATGGTGTCACCTTGTCTCACTCCCTTTCCAATTTTTATGGGTGTTGTATTTTCAAACAGCCGAATCTTTGCACTTGCATTTTCACAGATGTTATTAATAATATTAATGTATGCATCTTCAATACTGCAGGATTTCAGAGCCATTGTAATTGCTGATGGTTTCACTGAATCAAAGGCTTTTTCATAATCGATAAAAGTCATGCACAATAGAAGTTCATATTCCCTCACTCTTTCAATTAGTTCTCTCAGTACGTGGATATGGTCTATTGTGCCACTCCTGAATCCAGCTTGTTCTCTCGGTTGAGCCATGTCCAGTGTTACCTTCAAACGGTGTGAAAGAACTTTAGTGAAGATTTTATAAACCACTGATAGGAGACTGATAGGTCTGTAGTTCTTGAGATCCTCATTGTCACCTTTTTTATGTAGCAGGATCATTGTAGCGTTGTTCCAATCCTCAGGAATCTTCCCTTCATTAAGGCATCAAGTGAAAATTTGGGTGAGTACTGTTTTGATTTCTCCACTTGCTTCTTGTATGATGTCTACAGTAATTCCATTTTCTCCTGGAGCTTTTCCCTGCTTCATGTTCTTGATTGCATGTGCAACTTCTGGACCTGAAGAACTCTGGTGCTGGTACCTTTCATGATGTCTGGAGTACATTTATCATCCCTTTCATATAATTTGGATTAGAAATCTTTCACTCTTGTCAAAATTTCGCCTCTATTTCTTGTTACAGAACCATCTTTCCTCAGTGCCATAATCTGTTTTTTTCCCTTACTGAGATGTCCCTTTGCTATCTTTAGGCTTTGGTTGTTTTCAATTGCTTCCCTCACTAGTTCACAGTTGAATTTCCTTACGTCTTCAGTGATACTTTTTCGTACTGTCTTGCATATATATACATACATACATACAGGATGCCCAGTAAAGTCCTTTCTCAGCCCCGTAACTTTTGAACGCTGACAGCTGTAGCCATAAAAATGGTATCTAGGTATAGTAAAGTGGCTATGCGCTATAACCACTTACAGCACCTCCTAGTGGCAAAGTCGGGAGTTAGCGTGCCAATCTCGAAAACTATATGGGAAAATAGTCAATTTCAAAGTTGTAAAGCAGCATCGATTTAGTACAAAAAGACACCTTGCGCACATAAATGTTAAGAATACAACGCTAGTTTGTTCGTTCGCGATGTCGAACACTGTTACGTCACGAAATGTGTCAGAAAAGAGATAATATCGCCTTCCGCAAAGCACTAGCCCGACTCAACTGCGGAATGTTTGGTTCCAACATGATGGCGCCCCTCCGCACCAGCCAGGAAACGTAAGAAGGTACCTGGTCGAGACATTCAAGCAACAAATCATCGGCTATGGTGGTTGCGTAGAGTGGCCTGCACACTCAACGGAACTCACCCCATTGGACTTCTTCCTGTGGGGCTACCTCAAAGAGCAGGTGTATCGGACCCCTCCGACAACGTTGCAGGACCTTCGACGCTGTATAACTGATGCTTGTTCCAGCATGTCACCTAACGTGCTGCAAAATGTGCAGCATGAGATTCAATCTAGAGTCAAAATGTGTATTGTGGCTGATGGAGAGCATATTGAGCACCGATGGTAAATGTGCCTAGTGACAACTAATTGCTCCTTACGCTGTTGCCACCAGAGGGTGAGGCTAGTATAAAAAGGGAAAGCTTAGTGCTTGCGACAGTTGTAAGTGATTTTTGGGTGACGAGATGGGTAAAAAATGAAATTTGACGGACTTTCAATGTGGGATGATTGTAGGAGCTCGGAGCCATAGAGCGAGTATCACCGAAACCGCCACATTCATGAAATGTTCCAGAGCAGCTGTTGTTAAAGTGTTTAAAGACTGGACTGTCAGCCAAAAAACTGGGTCTCTACGTGCAACGTGTGGTTGTCATTGACTAGTGACTGCTCGGGCAGAACGGAGAGTGTCCAGAGTGGTAACAGACAACAGAAGGGCAACAGTGCAGCAAATTACAGACCATCTGAATCAAGGATCCCCTCAAATGATCTCTGCACATACTGTTCGCAGTACACTGCATCGGATGGGTTATGGCAGCCGAAGGCCTGTTCGAGCGCCTTTGATGTCTGCAGTTAACAAGAGAAAACGTCTCCAGTTTGCACAGGAGCACAAGGATTAGACAGTCAATAATTGGAAACAAATTATGTGGTCCGATGAATCATGTTTTCAGTTGCACCATGGCGATGGCCGAGTGAGAATTTGGCGGAAACAGCACGAAAGCATGGACCCTAAATGCATTGCTACAACCCTTCAAGCTGGTGGAGGCAACGTTATGGTTTGGGGAATGTTTTCCTGGCATGCTTTGGGCCCTTTAATGTGTGTTGATCAACGTCTGACTGGCACATCATATCTAAACATCGTTGCGGACCAAGTGCATCCTGTCATGTAGATGGTTTATTCCATTGGCGGTGGCTACTTTCAACAAGATAATGCGTCCTTCCATAGTGCTCATATTGTACAGGATTGGTTTCAGGAACATTCCGGTGATTTTACTTTGCTTAGGTGGCCCCCACAATCTCCAGATCTCAACCCCATTAAGAAATTGTGGGATGAAGTTGAACGAGCCATCAGACAGCTGGATCCACAAACCTGCAATCTCACACTCCTTGAAACTGCTATTCATCAAGCATGGTCTCAGATTCCACAAACCACCTATCAACATCTCGTGGAGTCCATGCCACGAAGAATCGACGCAGTATTAAAGGCAAAAGGTGGCCCAACGAAGTACTGAGGAGGTGGTCATAATAAAGTGGCCACTCAGTGTATATATATAGCTATAGAATGTACAAGCCTTTCCAGGCTTCTTGTTCTGTTCTGTGTGATTTTCAATACTTTATATATATATATATATATATATATATATATATATATATATGTATATATATATATAAAAAAGGTGACATTGAGGATCTCAGGAACTACAGACCTATCAGCCTCCTATCAGTGGTTTATAAAATCTTCACTAAAGTTCTTTCACACCGCTTGAAGGTAACACTGGACATGGCTCAACCGAGAGAACAAGCTGGATTCAGGAGTGGCTACAGCACAATAGATCATATCCACGTACTGAGAGAACTAATTGAAAGAGCGAGGGAATATGAACTTCCATTGTGCATGGCTTTTATCGATTATGAAAAAGCCTTTGATTCGGTGAAACCATCAGCAGTTACTACGGCTCTGAAATCCTGCGGTATTGAAGATGCATACATTAATATTATTAATAACATCTATGAAAATGCAAGTGCAAAGATTCGGCTGTTTGAAAATACAACACACATAAAAATTGGAAAGGGAGTGAGACAAGGTGACACCATATCTCCGAAGCTCTTTAATGCTACATTGGAAAATGTCTTTCAATCACTGAACTGGGAAAACAAAGGGATAAAGATTAATGGAGATTATCTAACCCACCTTCGTTTTGCTGATGACGTAGTCATTTTTGCAACTACCCCATCAGAGCTGCAGAGTATGATCCAGGAACTTGCTGATAAGAGTAAAGAAGTGGGATTAAAAATGAACTTTCAGAAGACAAAAGTGATGTTCAATGCTTTTACAAGAAATGAAGATTTATCGATTGATGGAGAAAAACTGGAGATAACAGATACGTATGTTTATCTTGGACAGCAGATATCAAGTGAGGGTCACATTGGTGAAGAAATTAATCGGCGTACAAAACTTGCCTGGAGAGCTTTTGGAAGAAACAGCATAATTTTCAAGAGCAATATGCCATTATGTCTTAAAAGAAAAGTGTTTGATCAATGCATCCTTCCAGTGCGTATGTATGGTGCAGAGACGTAGACCTTAACTAAAAGAGACATACAAAGGCTGCAGACAACTCAAAGAAGCATGGAGAGGTGCATGCTTGGTATAACCAGGAGAGATAAGAAGAGGAACTCGTGGATCCGAAAAATGACGAGAGTGGAAGACATCATGATCAGAGTTAAATCCCTGAAATGGCAATGGGCTGAACATACTGCCAGAAGGACAGACCCTAGATGGACAGCCGAAATTTTAGATTGGATTCCAAGGGACAGGAAAAGACCCAGAAAAAGACCACATGGGAGATGGGTGGATGAAATTCGTAAATATGCGGGAGTGACATGGAGGAGACTGGCACAAGACAGACCGTTGTGGAGGAAACTTGGGGAGACCTTCGTCCAGCAGTGAATTGATAATGGTTGACAATGATGATATATATATATCATCATCATTGTCAACCATTATCAATCCACTGCTGGATGGACAAAGGTCTCACCAAGTTTCTTCCACAACGGTCTGTCTTGTGCCAGTCTCCTCCATGTTACTCACGCATACTTTCGAATTTCATCCACCCATCTCACATGTGGTCTTCTTCCGGGTCTTTTCCTGTCCCTTGGAATCCAGCCTAAAATTTCAGCTGTCCATCGATGGTCTGTCTTTCTGGCAATATGTCCAGCCCACTGCCATTTCAAAGATTTTACTCTGATCATGATGTCTTCCACTCGTCATTTTTCTGATCCACGAGTTCCTCTTCTTATCTCACCTGGTTACACCAAGCATGCATATCTCCATGCCTTTTTGAGTTGTCTGCAGTCTTTGTATGTCTCTTTTAGTTAAGGTCGCCTCTGCACCATATATAAGCACTGGAAGGATGCATTGATCAAACACTTTTCTTTTAAGACATAATGGCATATAGCTCTTGAAAATTATACTGTTTCTTCCAAAAGCTCTCCAGGCAAGTTTTATGCGTCAATTAATTTCTTCATCAATGTGACCTTCACTTGATATCTGCTGTCCAAGATAAGTGTAGGTATTGGTTATCTCCAGCTTTTCCCCATCAATCGATAAATCTTCATTTCCTGTGAAAGCATTGTACATCACCTTTGTCTTCTGAAAGTTCATTTTTAATCCCACTTCTTTACTCTTGTCAGCAAGTCCCTGGATCATGCTCTGCAGCTCTGATAGGGTAGTTGCAAAAATGACCACGTCATCAGCAAAACGAAGGCTGGTTAGATAATCTCCATTAATCTTTATCCCTTTGTTTTTCCAGTTCATTATTGATTGAAAGACATTTTCCAAAATTTCATTAAAGAGTTTGGGAGATATAGTGTCACCTTGTCTCACTCCTTTTCCAATTTTTATGGGTGCTGTATTCTCAAATAGCCGAATCTTCACACTTGCATTTTCATAGATGTTATTAATAATACTAGTGTATGCATCTTCAATACCGCAGGATTTCAAAGCCATTGTAACTGCTGGTGGTTTCACCTAATCAAAGGCCTTTTCATAATCGATAAAAGCCATGCATAATGGAAGTTCATATTCCCTCGCTCTTTGAATTAGTTCTCTCAGTGCGTGGATATGATTTATAGTGCTGTAGCCACTCCTGAATCCAGCTTGTTCTCTCGGTTGAGCCATGTCCAGTGTCTCCTTCAAGCGGTGTGAAAGAACTTTAGTGAAGATTTTAAAAAACACTGATAGGTCTGTAGTGTAAGTAGCCAAGGTCAGCATTAGGTGGCAGCCTAGTCCGGTCCTCCAGTGATTCTTAGCACCCTCTGCCTTCATGTCGCACCGTTGGCCTTTACCTTGGCCAGGTACATTCTAGCTGCCGGTGACTGAGGGGCTAGGTTTAAGTTGTGGAGTCATTTTGGAGGGGTTCAGCCGTAACTCACCACGTTGGCCAAACTGGTTGGTGAGTGTGGGATAGCATTTCCTCTAATCCCAATGATATAGTTATACCGCTATTGGCGGTCGTCAGAGCCCCTTTAGTGGAAACAGAATGCACCACGAGAAGGCGGGGTTGACATTTGTCAAGGAAAGGCTGTAGTATGTTGCGCACCACCTGACCTTACATCCCATATATACATACACTGAAGTGTCAGAAAAATTGGTAGAGATGAGCTTATACAAAATACATGGCATCGTCACCTATGCGCGTACTCAGTTGCGTCCGCAACCGAGTACGCACATAGGTGACGTTGATTTTCAACACAGTGTCATAGTTGTCGCTCGTGAGATGGGCCATAGTATTTCGGAGGTAGAAACGAAGTTCGGATTTTCACGGACGACCATTGCAAGGTGTACCGTGGCTACAAGAATTCTGGCAAAATCTACGATACCAGTGTGGCCGTTAAAAGATATTGCATGAACGTGACCATCGTCGGCTGTCAAAAATCGTTTCACGCGATAGGCATGCAACACTCGCAGGTATCATTGGAATTCAATGCTGGAGCCTCAACAAGCGTCCGTACTGTGCAACGTACCCTGCACGATATGGGCTTTGGGAGCCAACGCCCAACTTGAGTCCCCTTGATGGGTGCATGACACAAAGCTATGTGCTTCGCTTGGGCACGACAGCACCATCACTGGACACTTGATGGCTGGAAACAAATAACCTGCTGTGCCAAGTTGCGTTTCCAACTGTATCGGGAAGATGGAAGGATTCGTGTGTGGCACAAACCCCATGAAGCTATGGATCCTGCCTGTCAACAGGGAACTGTACCGGCTGGTGGGGGATCCGTAATGGTATGGGGTGTGTTTAGCTGGACTTCACTGGGACCCCTGGTACGTCTACAAAAGTCTGTGACCGGCCAACGCTATGTGCACATCCTTTCTGACGAGGTACACCTGTTCATGTCCTGCATTCATGCTGATGGGTTGGGCCTGTTCCAACAGGACAATGCACCTCCACACAAGTGTTGGGATGCCACATCATGGTTAGAGGAGCATTGATCTGAGTTTGGGGTGTTGCCATTCCCACCGAAGTCCCCAGATCTGAACGTGATAGAACACATTTGGGATGCCATGTAACACGCTATCGAACACAGGAATCCAAGACTTCGGAATACCCCCAAATTGTGGAATGCTCTGTAGGAAGTATGGTGTGCATTGCATACAGCATATTTCCAGAAGCTAGTGGAGTCCATGTCCCGTCGTATTTCTGCAGTCCTGCACTCCCGTGGGGGACCTACCAAGTATTAGACTGGTGTACCAGTTTTGCTGGCACTTCAGTGTATATCTCAGTGTAGGAAGTTATTGGATGTCGTGTCACATGGTATCTGAAGGTTGAGTCTTAGGTTATTTGTTGACATGCTGACTGTCAAGGGAAAGTTACTGTTCTCACAAAGATGCATCTTGTAGCTTAGTTCAGGCTACACTAGGATCTGTAGTTCACAAGGATTGTAAAGACTCCAATACCTAAATGAGCATTATGTCATTCATTTTCCAGGGATGTAGGCTTCTTTCCCTTTTTCCCGGCTGGTTTTGTGTTTGTTTCGTATGTCATAGGTAATGTGCTCTTAATCATATGGTCCTAGTTGACCCTCTCTGGAGCCAGTCACTAAATTAGGGATGAATGCTTTGAAGCCTCCTAGTCTTAGATGCTTTAGAGAATTCCAACTTTTTGTATCTTGTTGGGGTCATTCCATATCATATCAACAAGGGGTGGCTGCTGCACCATTTTTTTATTTATCTATTTTTATCTTTTTTGCACAGTTGTTTATACACATTTAGAGAGCTCAAACCTATTTTTTTTTTTTTTTAATTTCCTCATTGTTTGGCTAGGAAGGTCTCTAGATGGCACTCAGAATACCTCCATTTTTGCAACTGCAAGCACTTGCACAAAATGCTGTATTTTTTTCTAATTGTGCAAATTCAAAAAACACTCAAAATAAAAGACATATTATTTTGGTTTACTTTCTTTTTATTTTCTGGTGTGTTTTTGAAATTTTATTGGGAGTTAAAGTTGGCCAATGAAATTTGCTCCCCCCCATTTTCAAGCTAAATTTTCACGGGTAAGATGATAAAATAGGGAAACCAATTTTATATTGCAAGAACCATGATAACAGTACATTTTAAATGGTTTGATTTGAGCTCTTTCATGATTTTTTGACTGAGAAAAATTGAAAATTTTCAATTTTTTTCAGTAGCCATATTTTTAGTGTGGGATAGAGTAAAAATCTGAATATTATGTCACAAATCCTTCTATTTAGTAAGAGCACTGTATAAAAATTTTTTCACTTTATTATGAAGAATAAGAACAATTTTTGAATTTAAAGTTCAGCAAAAATCCACATTTTTCCATTCATTTTGAAGGGCATTTTAAACTACCTTAGCTCAAATGGAATACCATAGACTGTGTGAATTGTAAGAAAAATATACTGGTAAAAATATAATGTAAAAGTAAATACTAGTGTAGGAGTTTTAGGAGTTACTGAAAAGGGGATGAATGTTTTGAAAAATGTAAACATTATCATTCAAATTACAAGAAGAGATTTAATAAGAAACAAAAACTAGATGGTTAGTTACATGACTGTTGTTGCTGTAATGCATGAATCACACAGTTAATGAAAAAATAATTATCCTAGACTTTCTTTTAATTTTTTAAAGCTAATGCATTCTGATTGTACATAGTTTTGAATAACCAGCCACTTAAAAGTGACACATCAGGCTACTAATTTTTAAGCATTTTTTGTGTGTTTTTTCTGTTGCCAAAAATGATTGTCTCTTAGAAGGTTTGTATTTTCTTTCTTGATCTATGATGAACAGTTCAATAAGTTCATTGCTCAACCCTGGTTCATATTAGCACTCCCCACTCACAGATGGTAATTAATTGGCAACTTTGACGATTAAATTTTTTTAGTGGTCGGCACTTCTTCCATTTGTCATTTGTAGTGCCAATTTACAAAGGTATAATAATTCAAAAGTAAAAGTACGTGAAACCAGTGCTAACTAGAGATGGGCAAAAACCCTCGATGTTTTTGAACATTGAAGTTTTGCCTCTGATAACTCATGTTTAAACCTCAATGTTGCAGAAGTCGATACATCGAGAAAACGTCGAGCCTTATGACCGATCCAGTGGTTGCTCTGACTTTTTTACAGTTTTCAGCAAACCATTCGCCAAATTCAATTTTATTTTGCTTAAGTGTTAAGATAGTACAAAAACGGTAATCGCCAGTATTTTTGCTAACACTTTTTTCCATCGTCGCCGAAACGGTTTTTGTTTCGTAAGTTGCAAAGAATGCGATTGGCAGCACGACCCATTCAATGTTTGAAACTGCTAAAGAATATTTTCTACATAAAGTAAACACATTTCTTTTTGTTGCATTCTTGTAAAGAGGAAGGAAATATCACCTTTCTATGTCATGAATTGGCTGTTTTGGTCGACGTTTCCGTCGGTGAAATGAAGTCCTTTTCTTTGATGCTACAGAAATTGATACATTGAAAAAATATCGAGGTTTCCTCCAAAACATCAAGCATTTTAACAAATATTATTGGTTTTTCGATTTGAATTGGTGAGTAATCCAGGGGTACTTAATATCCAGAATTTCCGGAAATTTCGGCCGTTTTACTCAGGAAAATTTTGCTGCTGTTTTTTTAGAAATTTTCTGCATTTTTCATACTTTAGATTCTTCCGTGAATTCATGGAATTCCGGTTGGTTTTTTTTGTTTTCGTCATCATTTGGGTCGCTCTTGAGATAAATGCAAAACTGAAACAAAATTTTGGGAGAATTAGTCGGGGGTGGGGTGAGGGGGTCGTTTTTTTGAAACTTTCGAAAACGAAAGTTAAATGGAGTGTAGGTTTTTCCATAATCATTATTTTTTTCCTCGCAAAGTTACTTCTATCCAGTATTGTTGTTAAATGTCATTTTGTTGCATAAATGTTTGTACAGGGTGATTCATAAAGAAGTATACAGTTTCAACACACTATAAAACAAGAACAATGTAAGATATTTTGTTACCTGTAACAGAATTGTATGGGGAATGTTTCAAGTTTTTTTAGAGAGAGTCACAGATGTTCTATGTGTGCACCCTTAGTCACACGACACACATCGAACCAGTAATCCATTTCCGCCCAAACGCGAGGTAAGATATCTGATTCAAGTGCAGTGATAGTGGCTGTGATCATTTTCTGTGATCATCTTGTAAGGAATCATTTTCAGCTTCTTTCTCAAAATTCTCCAGACAGTGGGCTGTGAAATCTGCACTTCACGACTCACCCTCCGCGCTGATTTTCCCAGGCTTCATTGAATGGAGGTGCAAACACTATCGATGACTTCTTCCGATACACGCAGTTGTCCAGGAGTTTTAAGTTTTCACAATAGTTTCAAATATTTTATGCCAATCGTAGATAGATTTTCTGGTTGGAGGTTCTTTTCCGAATCGTGATCGAAAATGCTGTTGCACAACAGTTAGATTCCGTTTTGCCCAATCAAGAACACAAAACGCCTTTTCCACTGCAGATGCTGCCATTTTTACTGACTAGACATGTGCGCTATCGCCTACGTCACTTCCCTCAGTAGTGGGACACAAACTTTATGAGTACATCTACCTGACGGTAACTGTTACTTTTTTACAGCATCTGGAAACTGTCTACTTCTTTATGAATCACCCTGTATTTCAGCTTGAAACTGTGGGCAACAATTTCCGAAAAATGGAAGTTAGACAGCGCAAAAAATTCTGTGTTATCTTTAGGTATGAGATTCTTCCGCAGATTCGAGCAATTCCGCCTTTTACGTTATCATTTGGGCCATTCATGCGATCGATGCGCAACTGAACAGATTTTTTTTCTTTGGAGATGGGGGGGGGGGGGGGGGGAGTTGATTTCCATTGGAGGATGAAATTTCAGCCTTCCAAACTTTCGAAAATGGAAGGTAGACAAAAAGATTTCTCCCGTAGTTGTAATTTTTTCTCGCAATGTTTTTTCTGTCCAGTATTGTTAGATATGATTTTATTCCATATTTGAATTGTAGCTTGAAAATGTAGGATAGATTTCCGAAAACAGAAGTTCGATGGAGTGAAGATTTCTCCCGTAATCGTAATCCCCCCCCCTCTCCCCGCAATATTTCCATTCTCCTGTGTTGTTTTTAAATGTTATTCCTTTTCAATGAGTACATAAGCTGTTTAAGACCAAAAAACCTAGCATTTTTCATTAAACATGGAATAATCTCAAAGTGCAAAACTCGCAAGGATATTTTGAAAATAGATTTGAAGTGTGGTGATAATCACATGCCAGAAATAAATATGTGTTGGAGAAAACGTCAAAACACTTATTTTTCAAATGTGCATCAAATGATCACATGGTATCTTCATTTAAGAAGGAGCAAAAGGAATGCTATCTGGCACGCTCCTTATACGTGATACAGAAACTATCCATGGGAAATTCTGCTCTAATTAGAGTTTCAGGGTTAAGACCGCTCTCTTAGGGGCCAAACAACTACCTGTATGGCCAAGTATAAAAATATTTAAAACACGCTTAAGTTACGTAAGAAAATATAATTAAAAGGAAGCTTTCCACTGATAACTTCAGTCTTAGTCAGCCTTGTTGACAGATGAAAACCATGACGATGGTAATGATTGCCAGATCCGTAAAGCCATATACATTATTTCTTTTTTTAAATTGACTGCCATATTAATAGTAAGGTAATAGGGGAATTAGTATTGCAGTTCTTGGAGCTGTGACGAATTTCCAAACTTTCTCGATAGCATAACAAAAAACGATCAACAAATGAGGCAATTCGTTTGGGGTCATTCCAAAGAGGCTCAGCAAAAAATTTCTGTTGAGCTTCTCTGATGACAGACAACTTAGCAGGAGTAAAAGAACACATAAAACATTTTCATACGGCATCTGAAGAATATCTTTTTCAGATCTTTGAAATGATGTCAGTGGTCCTGCTAGATAGAAGTGGATTCAGTCCTTCTGCCTTCTGCACCTCAATCACTTCTTCTAGCCATCTACAAAAATCGTAAATGCATGTGATGTAGACTTTCCTTTCCTTTGAGTTTAAGAGAAAGGTCTGTTGAAAGTTTGGTGAGATTCAGGTTCCTCAAAGTCCTCTGAAACTAAAGTGATAAAGCACTTTATTTGGTTGCAAATTAATGCTTGTGTTAAGTATCATCTCACTATTAGCAAATCAGTCTTCTATTTGGCTCAACATGACTTTCATTAATAGCATTTGATCCAACATCACTTTCACTAACAGTATTTGATTCAACAGCACTTGCACTAAACAGCATTTGATTCAATAGCACTTGCACTAAACAGCATTTGATTCAACAGCACTTGCACTAAACAGCATTTGATTCTACAGCACGTGCACTAAACAGCATTTGATTCAACAGCACTCGCACTAAACAGCATTTGATTCAACAGCACTTGCACTAACAGCATTTGACTCAATATGACTTTCACTAACAGCATTTGACTCAACAGCACTTGCACTAAACAGCATTTGATTCAACATCACTTTCACTAACATCATCTGACTCAACATCACTTTCACTAACATACATGAAAATACCCTTAATGTTTTCTGTGCACACAGTGAACATCTCACAAAGTGTCAGGATGTGATTTCCTACCAGTCTTTGCACGCTTATGTTGTAAACTAGCCATTTGACTGTCCTACTGATTCCATTGCATGGCCTTTTCCCATGAGATGTCCCCCAAACATTTCACTCTGTACAAGATCAAAGTCTTTATGATAACTCAAGTTGGTAGTTTTTTTTTATGATAACAGAAGTTGGTAGTTTTTCTGTTCTTGTATTGCTCAGCAGCTCCTATAGAAAAGTACTGTATGATTTTCTGTACAAAGGGTATTCTTTTTATTTCTGTTACCAGAACTTTTGTAAAACATACTCTCAGTGGTTGTATGTTTAATGCAGTTGCTTATTACACAAAAACATATTTATATCAGAGATTGATTGACTGTGTCTTTGTATTACATTGCAAAAGGATGTTAAGTTGCTTGGTTATTTACCCAATGAAAACTTGGGATGTCATCTTTAATAACAAATGAGAAGTTCCTTACTTTGGAAACTGTCATTGTGTTTTGTGCAACTATGCAGTGTTTTAGAAATGAGAACCTGATTTGGCAGAGCTTGCAAGAGGAAAAGTTGATTGGAGTGAAGCATGAAGGCAATCTTAGTAAGAGATGGGTTTGCTTCCATTGGGCACTCCACTGGGCAGCAATGGTGCACGACAGCATCATCACAAAGCGTTTATTGAACAAAACTGCAGAAGATATTGGAAGCAGCATTGCAAAAGTCATCAGCTGTTTGTTAAGATTTACAGACAACAGTTGTGTGATACTACTGTGAATTATACAAACTACTCCCCAAACCAAGGTAGACAAATCTTTTTGTTGAATAGATATACTGAAAGACATTTTAGTATTTCTCAACATTACAAACACACTTCTTTTATGATTTTCTTTCTATCAGAGTCTTGATATTTTCTTACCATTTTAGAGTGTACAGACAATGTTTGGATATTTTTTTTTCTTTGCACTTGATGATAATGGAATCACCTTATTTTTGGGGTGCAGCAAGCACTTCCCGGGTCTAAACACATGTCATTTGCAACAAGAAGGGAGCAGGCGAAGGGTTCCATAGTAATCTCACCCTAGGGTGGAATTCTTGTGGAAAGCATGGCAGTAAACATTGCTTGATCTGAAAGGAGGAAGAGAGCTTCTTTTTCTCTGATCCTTCTTAAAGGAACAGTGTGATCTCTCTCTCCAGTGATATGTCCCCAGGGAGCAATGTGAGACAATGGGGAAGACAACAATGCAGTGGGTGGGGAGAGAGATGCTTGGACACGTCACATCCCAAAATGCTTGCACCCCCCAAAATAGACAATTCCATTATCATCAAGTGCCAAGTAAAAAAAAAAAATCCGATGATACATATGAACTTTGCTTCGCAATGTGGTAATGGTGACCAGAGTCTGTTCCATATTTGTGTTAGGTTTAGTGCTACTTGTGACGATTCATTAGCAACTTTAACAGGACAATGAACATGCATCCATGTTTTCAACATTTTCAGTGTGAATTTCTTAACCTTCGGAATTAATTAAATGCTTTGCCTATGGTTTACATCAGATTCCCTCAAATAAGTGTAACTCTGATGCTCACTGGACTCTGATCACCCATTCTGTGCATCTGATATGCCATCGGATTGCCAGTATCCATACATAAGGTGACGGTATAAGTTGAAAAATAGGTTAAATATTTTTAAACACACACCAATACGAAAAGGAAATGTCAATTGTAAGAAAGATGATAAAAGAGTGCATAAAAAACTGCATCTGAAATCTTCGGAAATGCTAATACAGTACTGGATCGGTGCATAGATTTCTGGTCCATAGTCTAGCATGTGCAAATCATGTGGTGCATAACACAAATCTCATGGCGTGGTGAGCATGCTTTGCTCAAGCTAAATAAAAAATATTAATAATTAAGGTGATGGGAAGGGGAAACAGTATGCACTTTATGAAATAACAGATTTATGGATTCAGTGGAAGAAATATTTTTCATTAATTACTTAGAACAATGTCAAGATTTCAACAATCAGAAATGCCTGAATTGCCAGTAATTTTCAAGTTTCCTGATGTGATGATGGTACATAATGAACAGTAAAACTGGTGATTCAAGTGTATCTAATTGCTAAAATCCTGATAACTTATGTATCTGACCATATTTTTAGTTAGGGTGTGTTTCTCAGTTGTCACTCTTCTAACTTTGCGTAATTACTGTAATTTCAGTCTAATTTGTCTGCAAATGAAGCATTTAGTTTTTTATCTGTTGTATCTAAAAAATCCTATTATCGAAGCATATATTTATTTTCTCCTTTCCCTTAAAACCCCAGATTTTATAGGTGACAACGTATTTGTTGCACCCTTGACAAAACTCATCTGAACCATGATTCATTGCTCAAAAACTACTATAAATGAGTAACCATGCAATCAAGTAAATAAAAGTATGTAGTTTATTTTACCGAAAAAACTGTTTCATTGGTTGACATGCAGATCATCTGATAATCATTTTAAAAGCAAAATTCTCAAGATAACACATTGTTTTAGCTTTTTGTGCTTTTCTGCAATGTGGCTGGGCTCTAGCAATAGCTGCAGCAATTGCATAAATGTATTCAAAATGTTCATGGGTAGTTTAAAAGTTTTTTATTTTAATCACACACAATTTAAGGGGTCTTTTCCTGTTAACGATTTATGAAGTTCATCAAAATTTTTTGCCAGTTTTCTGCAAACATTTTTCAAAATAAATTTTCATTATTCTTTATCTCAGTTTTAACTCACCAATTCAGGGGACACATCAAAGCTGCCGGACAATCAAGAGAGAGTGGTACAGTTATGGAATGAATGCCAGTTCTTACCTTTGGAAAATTTCAGCAAGTCTCTGGCTGCTTCTCTGACAGTTCTCCCTCCCCTACATATGTATCCTCAGCTGCACTTATTTTCACTACCCTAGTTCACAGACTTTCTCAGTTGTGGGTAGGTGTTACTGACTCCGTAAAATGCCAGTATCAGCAACATATGCCACATATCTTGCCAAAAAATCTATTTCCAAAACACATAAAATATCAAGGAAATGGGGGAAAACAATATTTTCCCAAAAAAGAAAGAATGGAAGGGGGGGGGGAGAGAAAAAAACACTTCCAAAAAAAAATTCAGTTTTTGGGTAATTCTGAAATTTGGGATGCTGGATAATAGGTCTTGTACTGTATTTTCATTTTGTTATTCATAGTATCATATATATATATATATAATTTTAATTAATGTCTAGTTCAGCATGTTTTTCTGTTGAATTTCCATCATTAATACTTCCAAAAGTAGGCATTCATTTGCAGTAACTACTTCCAGAATTCTAGGCATTGTGATCTGGTGACCTGCTATAGAATTAGCCTATTTCATGTTCTGTTACATAGTGAAGTAGTAAGACTGTAGAATAAGATTTAATGCTTAAGAAAAATCAGAAATAGCTTAGCAGGCTGATATTTTAATTTAAAAACTTCAGATTTTATTCAATCAAGATGAGGAATAGAGAATACAAGCAGTGTGGTAAAAGTTGTTAGCATCAGATATTCTTTGAGTTTGATGAATGTGGAATTCTTATCTAAAACAAGATAATGTGATTTGATATTGCAGCAGAACTGATCTCACTAAAAATTAAAACTGCACCCTTTGTATCAGGCTATATTTTTAATGTTTTTTAACTTTGAAATTATAAACTGTGTGTGTGTGTGTGTGAGAGAGTGAGTGAGATGCTCTGCTCTGCAGTGTAAACAACCCAAAGCTATATGCAATTTTATTGTGAAAATACTGAGCTTAATCAATAAATGAAGTATCAATTTTCCAGGGATACCGCTGGCCAGGAAAGGTTCCGTACAATTACAACTGCATACTATCGTGGCGCAATGGTAACTAGCATTTGATATTTATTAATGTTATTTCTTGTTGTTGAGTTTTGCAGTGTGGTTTTTCATTAATGGAAAGTTACAGCATTTCAAACAGCATTCTTCCTAAAACCTGATGGTAATACCATTAGCTTTTCCTCTTTGTTTACTCTGATCAGTAGTATTGAATTTTTGAAATGCAGTTGTAGTAAGGCCGTTTCATATTAGACCTTTCTAAGATTTGTGATCATATTATTTTGTACTGTCATTATAGCTTTTTTTATTCTTCTCCCAATCTTTTTCAGGGAATAATGCTTGTTTATGATGTTACCAATATTAAGTCATTTGAAAACATCAAAGCATGGATAGGAAATATTGAAGAGGTATGAATTAATTTTTATCAAAATTTGTGTTCATCCGTGTGAATGAATTTTGTGACTTAATATTATAATAATTTATAACCAAAAATTTTGTCTTTAATTTTGTGTAAGTATGAAATATGGTATGATAATTTTGGGAGAAATGTATTCCTTTATTTTTTGGTAACATTCAAGTGAATGAATTCTGACAGAAAAAATGTTATTATGAATCTGTGCCAGACATAATTACCTTCAAAAGTGAAACATTTCTTTCTGGAAATCATTTATAAATTAAAGTTCTTTGCTTTCAGCATATTTCTCTAAATGACATTCCAAACATCAAAGTTTTTATAGCACTTACATATAGTAAAATAGCTAAGTGCTATATTGACAGATGTGAGCAACATGTAGCAACCTAAATGGCTGATTTTTATTTTCTTGGGATGGAATATGGGGTAATTCTTCCTGTTTTTCAAGTAAAAGTCACTGAATTTCCTGTAAAATCATTTGAAAGAGAAAGTAGGAGAAATTCACCATGTTATTGATGTGCAAGAGGGACCTAAATGCCTGCTGTATTTTTCTATTTCTTAAATCTGCATTATTTTCTACTGGAATTGGCAGCTACTCATAAAAACCTTTTTATCAGTTACAGAGGATGTTCACACATTTTTAGAATGTTTTTGATAAGAAATTACAGCAAATAAAAGTTTGAAGAATTGAAACTGGTAACAGCATGTTAGATCTGCTACAATTAAAAAATGGTGCATGTAATCAAGTTGTGGATAGGTTATGTTTTCGCTCTTTACGAAAAGAAATGTTTGTATTCTGTAATTATAAAAACACTGTGAAAATCATGGAATTAGCATTTCTAAATGTAAAATAAGCAATATTATTAAGGAAAAGGTGATTAGACTGACTGCAAAAACTATCATGGTATTAGCCTACTCAGAGTGCCAGGGAAAGTGTTTGGTAAGGTCGCTAATTGAAAAAGTATGGGGTCTTACTTCAAAGAAAGTGTGGGATATTCAGAGTGGTTTTATGCCTGGTAAATGCTGAATTAACCAAATTTTTGCATTACGCATGATGATTGAAAAGTATCTGGCTGTTGGTAAGAAAGTTTTTGCTGCCTTCATAGATTTAGAGAAAGCTTATGACCGAATAAATAGGACACTTTTGTGGAAGGTATTGAATGAATATGGTGTTACTGGGAATCTACTTAACAGTGTAAATGCCATGTATGCTGGTAGTAGAGCTTGTTTACGAGTGAATGGTGTTTTATCAAAATGGTTTTCTATTGATGCAGGAGTCAGACAAGGTTGTGTAATGTAACCTGTTTATACAGGGTGTCTGAGAATTATTGGACACATAACAAAATTAATTCCAATTAGTAGTACTAATTCAGACTATTATATAGCTCTAATTATTCTACTATTCTCTTTTACGTGCTATATTTCAAAGTAACTTGTACAAAAATCTAGCGGATAATGCTTACCTTGGCATTCCTTTCTAACGACGGGAACATTTCACGCACGTGTTTTCCGGTTTAGGACAATAACATCAACAAAGACCGGAAAACACGTGCGTGAAATGTTCCCGTCGCTAGAAAGGAATGCCAAGGTAAGCATTATCCGCTAGATTTTTGTACATTACAAAATTATGTACAAAAAAACAAACAAACTATGAGCATTGTCTGTTTTTCTATGTCACATATTACTAACACGGTTTCTATATTTTTGTTTTGCAGAATTGTTATTCCCAGAATCTGATAGATGGCGCTAGGTGTGGCCTGAAGAGGAATGTATGAGAAATGCGCAATCAGGAGTTATGTCATCCGTACAGCAGAAGGCGATGTGTGTGTGTGTTATGGCTTGCGGAATTAAAGTCTGTCTAAAGTTAAAAGATGGTACCGTTTAGAGTATGGTTGTAATCCTCCATCAACGAATTCAATTAAGCGGTGGATGAAACAGTTTAAAGAAACTGGCGATGTGGAACATCGTGGAGGAGTCGGTAGGCCTAGCGTAAGCGGTGAGATGGTTGACCAAGTTAATGAAAGTTTCCAGCGAAGCCCCAGGAAATCCATTTGTAAAGCAAGCGGAGAACTGTGCATTCTGAAATCAACAGTTCACTATATCTTGCACAAGAAATTAAAGTTTCATGCTTATAAAATTCAAATAGTTCGAAATATGCATGTAAATAAATGATCATACTCTGCGATACGATTTCTCTGTGGATATGCTGAATCGAGCAGAAAATGACGAAAACTTTCTCAGTACTGTTATTTTGATTGATGAATCCACATTTCATGTATCGGGTATTGTGAATCGTCACAACCGTACGTTATGGGGCAGTGAACCGCCTCGTGCTGCTATTGAACTGGAACGTGATTCTCCGAAAGTTAATGTGTGGTGCGCCCTATCAAAAAGAGCAGTTATTGGCCCTTTCTTCTTTTTCAAAAACAACAACAACAACAACAACAACAACAACAACAAAAAAACATAAATGGTGACATTTACTTGGTATGCTAGAAAATTTCACTATACCCCAGATCAAAAGATATGACAACGTCGTTTTACAACAAAACCGCCTCCACATTGGTCAACGTGTGTACGTAAGTGCCTAAATGAGCATTTCCCCAACAGATGGATTGGGCGTGGTGGTCCCATTCTGTGGCCTCCTCGCTCTCCAGATCTTAATCCATTGGATTATTTCATGTGGGGTTATGTGAAGGATCGTGTCTATCAGACGCCTTGTACTGATTTGCAGGAACTGAAGCTGCTATTAATTCCATAACTCCTTAGATGCTTTCCAATACATGGCATGAAATCGAGTATCGCTTGGACGTACTACGCTCAACCAAGGAATCTCACATCGAAATTTATTAACTTGTGTAGTTACATTGTAAGTTAGTACAGTCAGTTTCTCTCTTTCTGTTTAATAATGTGTTTTCATTACCAATGCTTTATTAAAAAGAATAAACAAAAAAAAAACTCTTTTCGAAATTCATAAAAAGTAAACTACCTCAGGACTTCCAAAACTTTTTAAGGTTTTTCGAAATAAACTTAACAGTGATATTCGGTGCACTAAGCATAACTACTATCTTAGCATATTTTCACATAACTCCCCAAAACTAACATTGAAACATTTAAACTTGCTAATGGGCAAAAATACAGTTCTAACGGTTCCTCAGTACTTAATAGATTCTAATAACTTTCAGCTAACAGACAAATAAGAAATTACAAATGCATTAAATGCACATTTTACCTTATTTCCACAAATACTAAAAAATAATTTAATTACCCCAAATATTCCTTTCACTACCTACCTAGGGAGCACACACAGATCTAGTAATTTTTAACTTACTGAAATTACTGAAACAGAACTATTAGAAGAACTTAACCACATACATTCTAGCTCTGGCTATGATGATCTTCAACCATTTATTATAAAAAATGTCGCTAATTTCATTCTTGATCCTCTATTATTTATATTTAATGATATATTCCAATCTGATGAATTTCCTGATCTACTTAAAATAACAAAAATAATCCCAAAATACAAATCTGGATCAATAAATTAGATATTTCAGCTAGATAATGCAAGAGAGAAATGCAAAGGCAAGCATTATCTAGCTGAAATATCTAATATGATGAACGTATGCACGTTTATAGGACAGTAGTTTTCTGATGATATCAGAATTAGAACTATGAAGATTTTAGTTGGATCAATAAATGGTGCAAACAATTACTGCCCTATAGCCAATTTATCAATTTTTGCTAAAATTTTGGAGAGATTAATTTATAATAGATTAAACTTGTTTATTCATAATCTAAATATTATCCATCCGAATCAACATGGTTTTCAATCTGGTAAGTCAACTGAATCAGCCTTATTATATCTACAACAAACAGTCCAACATAATTTTGATCTTAACTTTATATACCATCGCTTTATTTTTTGGACCTGTCAAAAGCATTTGATACCATAAATCATAATATCTTACTACACAAATTACACACTATTGGAATAAGGAACAATGAACATTCTCTTCTTAAAAGTTATTTATCAGGTAGGCAACAATATACTCACATTAACCAACATCAGTCCTCTCTTAAATCCATACCAACTGGTGTTCCACAGGGCTCAATTTTGGGACCACTACTATTCAGTATATACATTAACGGTATCTTTACTTCCATAAATGATATTGATCTTCTTTATGCTGACAACATAACCATTCTCACGTCATTTAATTTAACGACTAACACTATTTCAAATATTAATACTCAACTTAATAACATCTCAGATTGGCTAAATTCCAAAGAACTAATAATAGATACCACCAAAACAAAATCTTTAATCTTTTCAAAACAAAATATTTCAAAACCACATTGTATCACATTATCTATCAATAATACAAATATAGAACAGGTTAATTCCTTACTTTATTTGGGGATTACTTTAAATAGGGACCTTAGGTGGAATCAACATGTGGACACTCTTCTTCTCAAACTCTCTAAAAACATTGGCATTATCAGTACGGTTTTCACAAACCTTACCTATAAAACACTAATTCAGTTATATTATACCATGTTTCAGACTTGCATTTAATTATTCTATCTTATCGTGGGGACAGACGACTAAATATTTTATAGAAATACACCACTATCACTATGTAATAAACAAAAGTTTTTGCAAATAAATACAACAGTCTTATGATTAACCAACTATATAACTTTAATATTGGGAAAATTATGTTCAAACAAATTAAGAATAATTTGCACACTAACATCATACAAATTGTACCACAGATACACTCACATGACACACGTACTAAATTACATATTCGGCCCATTCATCCGAAGACAGAGACCATGAAGCAGAGTATAAATTACACTGGCCCACATTACTGGAATTCATTACCAATAGAACTGACTTCTTTAAATAAGTTTAACCTTTTTTAAAAAAAATTAAAAAACTACGTAATGACTTGAGACTCCTCAAATTGATGATTGCAGTGGAGGGGGACTGTGATTATTACTATGACTTGTATATCTCAATGTAAATTGATTTTCAATGGTATCACCTGTAATGTTTATCATCTTTTTACATATCATTATAATTTTATTTAGTTTTTAAACACTGTTTCGTTTGTAACTTTAACTCCTGACTTAAGTGTAAAATTTGTGTAGGGAGCATGGGACCCAGTCAGGCCTTGCTGACCTTTTCCCCCTGCTTCCTTGCTGTGTTTTTTTCATTTGATATTTTTGTAACACTGGTTTTCTGCTCAGCAAAATAAATGAATTGCATTGAATTTATATAATTTTGTAATGTGTCCAATAATTCTCAGACACCCTGTATTCATGGATGCGTGCATGCGCAATGCCAAAATAGATAATACTGCAAATTTTGAAGATGACAATCCGATTTTTGGCGTAAATGTGACAAGGATGGTAAGTCAGATAATATCCGAAAACTTGAAAATTTTATAATACTGGTTTATGTCTTGGTGATATCCGTGTGTGCAGATTGCTTTATGCTGATGACCGAGAGCAAAAGTGAGAGCAAAAGTCCTGTTGGCGAGAGCAAAAGTCCTGTTGGCCGAGAGCAAAAGTGATTTGCAGAGTATGTTGTCTTGGATGTACGAAGTTTGCATGAAATTCAAACTGAGTATAAATAAGGAAAAACCAAAGTTATGGTTTTTGAGAGAGGAACTGGTAGTGCTGAATGTAATATATGTCTAAATGGCAGAATTGGCCAGGTGTATGAGTTTGTGTATTTAGGAATCATGTTTGACAGAGAGAACAAACTGGATGGTGAAATTAGTGGGCGAGTGAATTCTTCATTGAAAGTTATGGCTGCGTTGGGAGGGTTTCACAGGAATGATTGGTTCTCAAGAGAGTCCTGCATGGCTATATATGAAAGTGCAATTGTTCCTACTCTGATGTATGGCAGGGAAACCTGGGTACTACAGAAGAAGCATAGGAGTTGTTTGTGTGCTGGAGAAATGCGTTACTTACAGAGGGTTTGTGGCAAGACACGTTCTGATTGTGTAAGGAATGAAGATGTGTTGCAGTTGTGTAATGTGAAGCAAAATGTTGTTAGCAAGTTGGAGACTAATATGGTTCGGCCATGTTGAAAGAATGAGTGATGGGATGCTTACTAAGAAAATCTTTTTAGCCCAAGTGGCAGGAAGGAAAGGTAGAGGAAGGCCAAGGAAGTCATGGGAGGATCAGATTCAGGAGTGTCTGCATGAGAAAAAGATTGAGTGTGAAGTATAGAAGATCTTGTGTACGGAGTGTGATGGATGTCAGTGAAGCACGAGTTGTATGTCAAGATTGCTGTAAATGGAGAAGTTTGATACAGTAAGTAAAAATTATCTGGCAATTTGTATTTCTTTATGGAGCTAACCTCTGAATATCAGAGAGCAGCTTAGTGATATGTATGTATGTATTAATAATAGAGGGGGAAATCATCAAGCATTACTTTTAACAGGAAAAAGAACACGAAGCAAATATCCAAAGGAGGTATGTACTTTTACAACTATTTCAAAAGTAAGATTTATGGTCTTAAAAGAAAATCCACCAACCCAAAGAGTAATTCCTAAGTCATTAACAATCTCTGTATCAGCTGTAAACAAAGATTTGAGGCTGAACCCCCCCCCCCCCCACCCCCGCAACATGATGTTCACCCCTTTTGCATAGGCACGTGGCTGAGTGCTGAACATGGTGTAGACTTCTTAATGAAAATCACTTAGGTGGAGACAGATGGAAAGTTATTGTGACCATTGAAGCGTGGATCTACCTAAAATGACTATAACAAAAAAAAAAAAAAAAAAAAAAAAGCCAAAGAAGCAGGAAATAAACAACTTCAAATTCACCTGCAAAATTACGTACCACAAGGGACTTTTCGAGAAACTGAAGAGGATCGGAGCAAAATATAATATCAGGCTTGCTCCAGATCTTAATAACAAAATAAAGAAATTCCTGCCAGCTTTAAAGCAGAAAGAAGTAAGTGGACATCCAATTGCAAGAAGGAGTAATATATTGCATCGACTGTAACTGCAGACTCAGCTATATAGGAGAAACAGGGAGAAGTATTAAGGTCCGAATGAAAGAACACCAAGCAGCTATTAGGAACATTAGTAACAAAACAGGGCTAGACAGACATATACAAGCAAGTGGACACTCCATAAATTGGGATTCAGTAAGAATAATCGCCCACCAGTCAAACTTAGTAAAGAGGAAACTAGAAGAGAAGGGATCGAAATAGCAAGAAGAAGAAGTACCACAATTAACGATAATTGCGGTTGGACTCTTCCAACTGAGTGGCAGCAACTACTCCAGTGACGTAGTCCTGATGACGAACTAGGCTTTAGTTCGGAAATTTGACAACCAACTTTCATGAATAATAACCTCTATAAGACCCGTAAAAAAGTTAATTCCACACAAAAAAAAAAGGTCAATTTACTATCGCAAAAGAGCAGAAATTCCAAGAATCCAAAGAAAGTTTCAATAAAGGATTCATGATTGTTGCTGGTTTCTCATACAATGGGGAATTAAAGTTAAGAAAAGTTGAAAATAATATTAAAATCAATTATTACCAAATATTAACAAATGTTTCAACTCCTATATTTAAAGAGGAAATCTCATTCCTTTATCCACAGAACCTTCAAAGAGCAGAACTTCATCAGGGTAAGGCTGCCAGTCATATAATCAAATCTACCACCCTGTTTCTGGAAAAATGGAAAAAGAGATGGGTATTAGGTATATACCTTTTTGTCATATTCCTTCAAAGTCACCTGATGTGTCACCAATGGACTGTTGTGCCTTTGTACTGCTAAAAAGAGTGCTTTCTAAAGCAGACCTAAAACAATGATTAGACTATGAAAAGCAGTGGAAGAGGAGTGGAATAAAATCCCACTGCCAGTTTTAAGAAATGCCTCTTTATCTTGGAAACTTAAATGTAGGTTCATAGTCCGTAGAAAGGGCTATCAGATAGAACATCTAAGAAAGAAATAATTTTATTTTAAACATTAATTATATTGCTGGAAAATCGTTCTAAAAATGTGTGAACATCCTTTGTATATCAAACAGCAGGTATATACTCTTATCTACACATGCCATTTTGTTTTTGTAACTGTATTTACTTTTGCTATTATTACATAATTAGTGTTTGATACTTGTTATTTTAATTAGCATGCATCAGAAGATGTCGTGAAGATGATCCTGGGAAATAAATGTGATGTTGATGATCGAAGAGAAGTTGAGAAGACCAGAGGAGAAGAGGTAAATTTCCCTTACTCTTCATGTTTAAATTTATATTTAGCTTGTCATGAATTAGTATGTATAGTCATTTGTTGGCTTTGATAAGATTAAGAGGTAGTTTAAAACACACATGATTGTTTATTACTTTTTAAGATTTGTTTGTACTGTACTATGAAAGGGATCTCAAATATCAGAAATTATCATTAAAGCCGTATTTGCACGATCTATAAAACACTAAATGTAATTACTTCAACATACCGATGATTCAGTAAAATATTTAATACATTGGAGTCTAAGTTAAAAACGTCATATTTACAATTAAAATTACAAAGTAAAACTCATTCAATCTTTCAGCCTTACAATAAGGCCATCATCAGATGAAAGACTAAAAAGTTATAAGGAACGAAGATATATATATATATATATGTCAATGATCAAGTCCCAGTGTGATGTAATGTCCTGAGCAGATCAGATGTGCGAAGAGACCCCACCCTCTATTATCACCCCCAGTTTTTATACTTCCCCCTCCCCTTCCCTCATAGAAGCAGTACAGTGAAGAGAACAGGTATGAATGTAGGTAATGAAGTAGTCTCAAATAATGTCTCAAAATTTTGTTGACGGGATAGCCAGGATTGTAGTTTCAGCCTAGGTAGTCGGGCAAGTGCCGTAGATTGTGATCCAGTTTTTAAACAGTATTTATGTTTAGAAATGCTGGTCTTAATGGGCATCATAGTGGAGCCAATGTATACTTGGTCAGCCGTTGATTCATCTGGTGATTTTAGAGGGAGGGATTTGGTATATATACTCCATATCTACTGTCCATTTTGACTGCATACCTGTCGTTCTTGATTATGGAAAGAACATTTTTTGTGTGGATACTGAAATCACAGAGTATATTACTGCAACTATTTTTTAAGATGTTAACAATTTCAGGTACGTAGTCCACTGATCCAACAAAAAGTTTGAGGTCTTTTCCTGCGTAAGGTGTAATGGAAATGCCTACGGATTTTGTTAACAATTTTAGTAATTGTAGATTTTGGATACCCATGGTTAGATGCAAGATTGTAGATTCTTGAGATTTCCACCTGACGTGCCTTTGAGTTTGAGGAATGTGTGAATGCACAGCGAACCCAAAAGCGGATAATTTGTAATTTAATGGGTGCACGAAACCATTAGGAATCAAGGTGGTACTGGATGAAGGTTTACAGAATACTGCATACAAAAAGACGGTGGGAAATGGGGTGCCTATGTAGTATGAAGTCGAGAAACGGTAAGGAACTCAAATAAGAGTGTTTAAGGAAATTGGATATGTGGTTTATAAGAAAATAGTTATTGATATTTGTGTAACTTAGAGTCTGAATGCATTTACTAATTATCAGAGTGGGGCGGAGCAAGCTGTGTCACTGGAATCAAGTTTAATTTTTCATTATTCAACACCTATGTTGTCCATTTATGCACCTGAAACTAGGGGCAATGTTTACTGATTTTCATGTTGAATATTACCACTCCTTACCTGTAATTCTTCATTTGAATAACAATTTCTTTTGTTATGAAATATAAGACCTGAACAGCAGGGTGGCTCAAAAGGCTTTTGCTAGTTCAAAAATTTACTTACGAGAAAACAATGTGATACAACAACAAAGTTTAAAAAAATCTAAGCAATTAAGTATGATACAATTATAAGACTGAAAAAAAAACTAAGCAATGAAATGTGGTACAACCACAAGATTTTTAAAATAATTTAAGCAATTAAATTTGATACAGCTGCAAGATCTATATATATATATATATTCTAAGCTATGAAATGTTGATACATCAACACACAAAAACAAGGTTCCAAGAAAAATCTGATCAATGAAATGTGATACAGCAACAAGTTAAAAAAAATCTAAGCAATGAATGCATAGATTTTGTTGCTAGATGGCATAAGTGTTCACAAAGTTTGCTGTGCAAGTAGCTGAAACTAGTGCAAAAAATATGATTTGCTCAGTGTGGCTGCTGTTTAAAATGCTTGCTGTACAATCATAAAGGAATTTTCTTGCATCTTTTGGTGATAACTCCCGTCCACCTGAATCCTAAAGAGCATATAAGGAACTGGAAGAGAAAATTTCTGGAAAATAGGAAATGTTTTGTGCAGGCCGATGCATTATCTTGTCATTAGTCCATTTTTCTTTAGGAAAACCTCGGTCAGTGCAAAAATTTACTTGGGTAAGCTGTAGAATTTAGCTGATTTATAAGTGAAATTCAGCCTAATGTCATTTTCCAGGCATATTGTCTGCAATATTTGAATATTTTGGCTTTATTTCACATTAAGTAGTCAAAATGCTTCATCTATGGCTAAAAATTTAAATTTGTGGACTGCTGCAGCTACCTTACATTTTTCTTGCATGGGTCACTCAAATGAAATAATCACATAAGAAGACAACAAATTAAAATGTGCAGAATAAGTTACTTCCAAAATCAGAGCAGCAATCCCTTGATGCACGTTAATGAATCCAATACTAGTGAAACACTAAAACTTGCTAGAGCTCCAATGATTTTAACAGCACACGAATTCAGTAAAATAAGAACAAATACACTCATGAGATCTTTTGAGTTTCCTAAAACTCATCTTCAGATGAAAAACAAATTAAATCCTAAGTTTGGGTAATCATGGTATATATGCACATATGTAACAACTACGTCGGTGTGCAGCGAGTGACATACATAGCCCTTCACCCGATTGGTTGAAAAGCTACTCGTGCAGAAGTTTGACAGCCGTGAGGAAATAACTATACAGAAAGAGTGAAAAAACAAGTGGGTGCAGGGTGGGGATCCCACCCTCAACTTCTAACATATTAACCTGAAGCTGATGGTATTATATAATAAATCTAATTACCACAACATAATATTCACAAAATAGTAATACTCCAGAAATGAGAAATAAATACTTACATATGCTGCTATGCAATTTGTAGCTTAGAATTATGCCAATCATACAGAAGAGCTAATTAGTTCATTAAAAGTATTGTTCAAATTCTCAAGTGAGAAACAAATTTAAAGTGCAGTCAGTTATATTGTTTTAAATTATCCATCGATCGGTTAAAACCTAATCTGCTTCCAAGGGTTTGGTAAGAGTTCTGGTAAATTGTCATTACAACATTTGGGTTCTTTGACACAATCACCATACTTTCTGTGAGTAACATGGATGAAACAGCCTGGAGTAATAGTAACACAGGCATCAGCCCACATAAGTGAGTGTAACCCCTCATATAAAAGTCGTACTAGAGCTGTATTTTGGAGTCCATTCTTAATGGCATACTTACGTTCTTTCAGTCTAGCTCTCAATGTTCTTTTAGTGGAGCCACATAATACTATCTGGGGTATCCAGGGGTGCTTATTTTCTGGAAATTTTCGACGTTGTACTACGGAAATTTTCGGCGTTTTTTTTGTTTTTCACGGAAATTTGCGGCGTTGTACTGGAATTTTCGGCGTTTTTGGTTTTTTTTTTGGTTTTTTTTTAGAAATGTTATTTTATGGCTAGTGGCAAGGCCTGTCACTGTTCTTTCCCTGTTTTCCCTTGGTTGGTGGCCAAAGCAAAACTTAATTCCACTGGGAGTTGGGAAACCTGACTGTCAATCTACCCCCACAGAGGAGAAGAGAAACAGGTCCACTCTGTGTCTACCCAATTCAGCTGGGAGAGATCCCCTCCCACCCCCTGCCCCCACCCCCACCCCACACCTAATGTTATATTTGTCTTCTAAAAGTGTGTTAACTGTTTGCTTTCCTTTGTGGTTTGGTGCTGGGTTTGCCCACAGCTACTTGAAACAGAAATTTCTCACCCCTTTCTTTTCCTGGCAGTGCCCTTTTGCTCCTGCCCCACCCCAGGGCTTAGTGGCCCACCCACTCTGTCTGCTACTTTTGACCTTCAAGACTTCTCATCTCATCATCACAGAAATCTAGGGAGGATCTCCCTGCTCACTTTTTGTTCACCCCCTTCCCTTTGGGATGCCTGCTGGTTGCTGCTCAGGAAATCTTTGTCATTGGTTTCAATGCAATGACAAAGATTTCTTGAGCAGCTTTTTTATTTCTTTTTCTCAGTATTTTACTTTTTATAAGTATTATTTATAGCTTTGAAGGGCCAAACTCTGGAAATTTGCAATTAGTGAAATTTTATAAAGGCCACTGTTCTTTAAAAAAATATCAGAACTCGGGAAATAAATTACGAATGTAACACATATATTCTGATTTTTTTTTTTTTTTGTAAGTATTGATCTACGTTAATTTCAGGAAATTTGGGTTTGGTTTCAGAAAATTTGATTTCACAGAATAAGCACCCCTGGGTATCATTATCACAACTTTTTAGAGGTATTTCGTACACCCCGTACCTTTCTGTATGGGAGACCTGGTCTCGATCATGTTTGATCAGGTTAAACAAGTTGACATTTTTTACCCCAAAATCTATGTTGTATGGTCTACATATATATGGCCTTAAGCAAGGGGGTTATCATAGGGTAGTAATGCATAGAACCCAGACGTGCCAACTCTCCGGATTTAGGCGGGAGACTCCGGATTTTCAGCCATTCCTCCTGCCCTCCGGATAAATGTCAAATTCTCCCGATTTTCGCTGATAATTAGCCATTACGATGGTCGAAATTCCATCAACCACCACCTTGGATCGACGCAGAAGGAAAAGATTTCGAACCGCTTGTGAAATCTTTTTCTTGCCGCGTCGATGCAAGACGGCATTTACAGTCATCGGTATCATACTTTTCCTGTCCCCATATCTGCAAAAATAAAGCCACCCCCGGTGGTGCGGTGGTCTATTTTATGTTGGTTACAAACACACTCGCACGCCAGCTGTGACCTACGTATTGTTTCACATCTCCTCGCTCTTAGCTGCGAGCTCTGTTTATGGTTTCTTCAGAGTTTTGCGGAGTGCTTTTCAGTTTTGCTTTACTGTGGAGATTTTTATTTCTTGTGTTTCACCATGTTTGTCTCTTTTCCCTTCTTTGGCACATTTTGTAGAAGATTAATGTGCTCCTTTGTTCATCTCTAATTGCGAATCTGTTATTGTCAGCTTTGTTTTATCTTCTATTGTAGCATTTTGTGTACACTTAGTTTGTGAATTTGTTTTTGTTTTTTTTTCTCATTCCTTTTGCTTACTTTTTGCGGGAGATTTTTCCTTTTGCATTACGCCACTTTCGCGGTTTTTAATGTTTTATTTTATGTCATATTTTTGGCAATTTGTTTCTTCTTTACATATTAGCTGTTATTGTCTTTGCTGCATAATAAAGTTGTGAATCTGAGCGCCGGCTTTCGACAAATTGTCCGAGATGAGTTCGAATCGCCGTGGGGCATGCATGGTTTTTGCATACTTGCTAACTTTTACAGATTGTCCGTAAAACGGATTTCTGCTTAATTTTACTGATTTATGGATGGAAGTCTTTTTTTTTTACAGATTTTTTAATATTTCGATTGCTGAATCAAAATATTTCAATCCCCTGCAACCATCCATTTAGATTTTCTACCGGACCTTACGAGCGCCGTGTTGCGCGATGATGTCATCTTTGACTCGCCGGCTTCGTGCGGAGCCATAAAGTATAACGATGGTTCCGCTTCTTGGCGTCTCCTTGGGTAGCTCTCTGTCTCCACTGGAGTGCGCAAGTGACGTGCCGACCAGAGTTCTCCGAAATGCGTAATCTAATTACGCGTCTAGTACGCATTAAAATTTTATCAACGTGTAAAAATACGCATCTGGAATTTTTCTCGCCGCGTAAAAGTACGTGTCGGAAATTTTTCTCGGGGCGTAAAAATATGCGGCGAGAATTTTTCTCAACATGTAAAAACACGCATCGTAAATTTTTCTTGGCACGTAAAACTACTCATCAAAGAAATTTACCAATTCGTAAAAATACGCATCGTGACGGTATTTCATCTTTCAGAGATGGAAGTAAACGAAATAAAGATTTTTTCCGTAATCGTTCTTTTTCCTGTGATGTTGCCTCTGTCCAGTATTGTTATATATCATTTTATTCCGTAAATATTTGTATTTCAGTTTGAAAATGTTGGAAAAATTTCCGAAAACGGAAATTCGAGGGCGAAAGAATTTCGCTGTAATCTTTAGGCATGAGAGTGCGGCGGCTTCGAGGAATTTCTCCTTTTCCATCATAATTTGGGTTATCCATTAGTAGTGGTGGAGGATGTTTTCCACCTGAAACTTTCGAAAGAGAAAGTTTCGTCTTTCAAAACTTTCGGAAACGGAAGTTAGACGCAGTGAAGATTTCTCCCCTAATCGTAATTTTATTTTTTATGTGATGTTTCCTCTGCCTAGTATTGTTGTTAAATATCATTTTATTTCATAAATATTTGTATTTCAATTTGAAAATGGAGGGAAAATGTCCGAAAACGGAAATCGGACGTAGCAAAGATATCCCCTGTAACTGTAATCCCCCCCCCCACGACGATGATCTGAACATGTATCCTGTATTCTTAAATATTCCCCCTCCCCAAAAAAGTTTTGCATTTCAGTTTGACAAATGGGGGGGATTTTTACTACATATTTATTAATATAATTATGTTTTGTTTTGTGGTAAATGGCATTTGCGCAAAAGTTTTACTGATGCACATTTCAAAGTTCGCAAGAATGATGTTGTTAAGGTTAAAGATAGCTATAGAGGAAACGCATTTGTCTTTTTTGTTAAATCGCCAGGATTTAAAAATTGTCCCCGGTTCCTCTCCTTGAACATGTATCCACGCTCGTGGAGAGACTGAAGGTGTCTCCACAGTGTGGATACATGTTCAAGGAGAGAAACCGGGGACAATTGAATTGTATCGACGTCTCACTGTATCCACGCTCATGGAGAGACAGTGAGACGTGGATAGATGTTCAAGGAGAGGAACCTGGGGGCAATTTAACAAAAAAGACAAATGCGTTTCCTCCATGGCTATCTTTAACCTTAACTTCTTAAACATCTTGCATGGAGTCTCTATATCACTCAACGTAATGTACTATGGAATCATACCTGTCATTTACTGTTGAAGATATAAGTATCTTTCAGCACCTTACAGTGATATGGCATCCCTCAGCACCTTACAGTGCTCGTGGAGAGACTGTCGGGTGCTGAGAGATGCGGAAAGGAAAAGACTACTTGCCAAAATCCGAGCAAAGAGGTATCTACTGAGTCAACTGCAGGGTAAGACATATCATGTCTACTTACTCTTGGCTAGACAATTTCAACCCCTATTGTTTGACCACTTTCTGATTATTATCTCAGCTATTGCACAAACTAAAATTTCTAAAGCCCAAGTTAAACATATTCATAAATTATGTTTACTGGTTGATCAAGACCTCACAACGAGGTATTACACTACTGGTGCTAGTTGTAAAATTACTCAACAACAGCTAGAGACCAAGCCTACTTTTGTAAACTTTAGTGATGTACCATTACCTCAAGTGCAGAGTTCTGCATTAAATAGAGGCCCAAAATTTGCTTTCTTGAATTCTAAGATTAACCCCTTCCAACTGGTACCTTAAATGGAAAATATTATTTCAAATCTACCTTCTGCCAAACATGAAGATGTGAGACACATTAGTCAAGGAGGTTAATAAAACCCGGACCGGGGGTCAAATGGGGGACTTATTCCCTTTCAAGAACAAAGAAGGGCACTGGCTGAGTTACACAATAACCAAAGTTTAGCGATCATTTCTGCTGAAAAATCATCACAAATCGTGAATCTTAATAGAACTACCAATGAACATAAGATGGAGCAAGCAATTAACCAAATACCACATGTTCGGGTTACTCACGACCCTATGAACTCAACCTTGTCAGTAAGATCAAAAACTTTCATCTTTACCTACAGATATTCCATCTATATACAGATATCAAAACTTCCATCTATATACAGATATCAACTGTGTTGAGTAAGATAAAAAAACTTCCATCTTTACCTACAGATATCAAACAAGCTATGTACAATGTGCCAGGACCTAGGGTCCCACAGATGTTCGGAAAGCTTAAGATTCATAAAGAGAGACATCCCATATGCCCCTTGGTCTCAGGCTATGCAGCACCTACATGACCACTGGAAAAAGCACTTGCCACGTTCTTAGACCTTTGATTAATGAATCAAATTATCCCATTAAAAGTTTGATGGAAGCCTTGGACAGGGTCAAGAACTTTCATATGAACAGCTCTAACTTTATTTTAGCTTCATTAGATGTTGTTGCTTTATTTCCGAACGTCCCTCTATCTGAAACTCACGAAATTATCAGTTTAAAACTCCATAATTTGTGGTACGACCCAGAAACTATCACCTCGATCACAGCAGCTTTAAAATTGGTGCAAAAACGTTCATTTTTTAAGTTCAATGACGTCATATATCGCCAAACCGAGGAGGCTCCTATGGGATCACCCCTGTCTTATCTGAAATTGTATTGCAGCACATTGAAGAAAGAGTTCTTCCCAATTTTAAGCCCAGTCCATGTTTATACTTATGATATGTGGATGATGTGCTGGTTTTTGGAACCACCCTAAGGAGGAATTAAGTCTGTTTGTGGAACATATGTCATCTCAGTATCAATAGTTAGTGTTCACGGTGGAGGTAGAGAAAGAAGGTCGCCTACCATTTTTGGATTTTGAACTTGAGAGAGACTTGGTCACAGGTTCGTTGCAATATTCGGTCTACAGGAAAGAATAGTCTGTTACTAGTTTGATACCTGCCACGTCTATGCATCCAAAGATTTACAAGTTATCAGCTATTAATTGTATGATGAGAAGAGCTTTTACCCAATCCTCAAGTAATAGCAGACGTAATTTAGAAATCACTAGAGTGTTTGAAATTGCTACGACCCATGGTTACCACAGGTCAACCATTCAGTCTGTGCTTGGGAAAATTAGACGAGAAAGCTCAACTACCCTGCAAAGTGACAACAGACAAAAAAGTTTGTGGGTTCTATGCATTACTACCCTATGATAACCCCCTTGCCTAAGGCCATATGTAGACCATACGACATAGATTTTGGGGTAAAATATGTTAACTTGTTTAACCTGATCAAACATGATCGAGACCAGGTCTTCCATACAGAAAGGTACGAAATACCTCTAAAAAGTTGTGATAATGATACCCCAGATAGTATTTATGTGGTTCCACTAAAAGAACATTGGGAGCTGGACTGAAAGAACATAAGTATGCCATTAAGAATGGACTCAAGTACAGCCCTAGCACGACTTGTAAATGAGGGGTTACACTCACCTATGTGGGCTGATGCCTGTGTTACTATTACTCCAGGCTCTGTTTCGTCCATGTTACTCACAGAAAGTATGGTGATAATGACAATTTACCCTGTGTTACTATTACTCCAGGCTCTGTTTCGTCCATGTTACTCACAGAAAGTATGGTGATAATGACAATTTACCCTGTGTTACTATTACTCCAGGCTCTGTTTCGTCCATGTTACTCACAGAAAGTATGGTGATAATGACAATTTACCCTGTGTTACTATTACTCCAGGCTCTGTTTCGTCCATGTTACTCACAGAAAGTATGGTGATAATGACAATTTACCAGAACTCTTACCAAGCCCTTGGAAGCAGATTAGGTTTTAACTGATGGATAATTTAAAACAATATAACTGACTGCACTTTAAATTTGTTTCTCACTTGAGAATTTGAACTATACTTTCAATGAACTAATTGGCTCTTCTGTATGATTGGCATAATACTAAGCTACAAATTGCATAGCAGCATATGTAAGTATTTATTTCTCATTTCTGGAGTATTACTATTTTGTGAATATCATGTTGTGGTAATTAGATTTATTATATAATACCATCAGCTTCAGGTTAATATGTTAGAAGTTGAGGGTGGGATCCCCACCCTGCACCCACTTGTTTTTTCACTCTTTCTGTATAGTTATTTCCTCACGGCTGTCAAACTTCCACATGAGTAGCCTTTCAACCAATTGGGTGAAGGGCTATCTATGTATGTCACCCGTTGCACACCGACATAGTTGTTACATATGTGCATATATACCATGATTACCCAAACTTAGGATTTAATTTGTTTTTCATCTGAAGATGAGTTTTAGGAAACTCAAAAGATCTCTTGAGTTTATTTGTTCTTATGTTACTGAATTCGTGTGCTATTAAAATCATTGGAGCTCTAGCAAGTTTTAGTGTTTCACTAGTATTGGATTCATTAACATGCACCGAGGGATTGCTGCCCTGGTTTTGGAAGTGAAATAATCGCATTTCACCATGTAGTAATTTTTCTGTTCAGCAATTTCTAGAAGTTCTTAAAGTGAGTTTTTATGTTCTGTTAGGTATTAAGTAAATTTGTTCTTGCTGTTATAACTTACATTGAAAAACTGCTGGAAACATTTCATGCAGTTTTTGCAGTGCATCTAGAAATTGCATATTTGCAATGATGATGAATCACCCTTGTTTCCTTATTTTGCCCTTAAGTGGTTATTTACTGTAATTGCAATTTTTTATTTTTTATTTTGCCCTTCTTTCATTATTTATTGTAAGTATATCAAATTAGGGTCTGTTCCCATTAAGAAAAATAATGCTGAAAATGTGAGAGTTGATAATATTGTCATGCACAAACAAGCCTAAGAAATGCTACACATGTTAAAAAATTGTTTGAGTTATTTTGGCAGAGATATTTGTGGTGCTGGTTGTAAATGTGATTTTAATTTTACCCTATCATTTAGCATTTTCCCATAAAGTTGTAATAGTAATGGGAACAATGTTTAATATTTAATAATGCTTGTAAATACTTTGAACCTTTCATTTTAATAATGTTTTTAAATCTTTTATTTAGTTAGAACCTTTCATTTGAAGGGATAGTTCTTTTGATCTGCCACTGATTTTCTGGATTTGGGGAAAATCGGCCACTTCTCCCAAATTCGCATGGAAAGGCTTGGGGCAGATCCACACATACCCTTTGGGAATGATGGATGGAAGAATAATGCATAGTTCTTTTGTTTATCATCCCCAAAACTCCAGTCATCACAAACTAATTCTATTTCCGTAATCAATTTTCTTGTGAACCGAGCAGAAGTCAGCAAAATTTCTTTACTCTCTTTTCATTTTTTAAACTAAAAATTCTTACCTAATATATTCTTTCTTTGTTCTTGTCAGAAGCATTTAAAAAACTTTAACTTTTTTTTTCTTTTTTCTTTTCTTTTTGTTGAATGAGTAGATTTTAATTTGTCGTATTCAGCAGAATAATCATATGGTTGATATTGCCAGGAAGCACGCTCCTTATATGTTTGTTTTTGGAAAGTTCTCAGTTAGTTGTATTATAAAGAATTTTTTTGTTTCTGTGTTAATAATTTTGTTTGTGCGTATGTGTCATGTGTGTTTGTCATGCATGCAAATTCTTAATAAGCTTTGTCATACAAAACAGAAGTAACTCGTGCTAAAAAGTCATACTATAAATGACAACAAACTGTCTTCACATGATATATAAAATATTTTTTTATGATGGGATAAAAACTTTAATGATAGTTAAAAATTTAAAAGCGTGAGACCTTTCGAGTCCTGCCAACAGGCACCCATCCTCAGACGCAGTGCTAGCCACATTGTTTTACTCAACCAAGCGGACTACCTTCACAAAATGAATGAAGCCATCAGTGCCATTGAACACCAGATCTTGCCTACAGATCCCACGCAATCTACTATTGCTGCTCTTGGCAGATTGCGTAATCGTGCCTCATTCATTACCTTCCGCTATTTCCAACCACATGCATCCACCTCTGAGCCCTTGGGTTCCTGAGTTATTTGGAAAGATTAAACTTCGCAAAGCAAGCTTTCCCGCACGACCTTTGTTTTCCGCTTCAGCTAACCCTACTTGGCCACTAGAGTCTGCCTTAAAACGTTTTCTTCAACCTCTGACTAGTGACTCGCCTTACTCAATCTCTAGTTCGACAGACACCTTAGACAGAATTAGAGCTTTCCGCTCCTCTAATTCCACTCCATTTTTTATGGCATCTTTCAATGTTATTTCACTTTTCCCCAATGTTCCGGTACCGGCTGTTCATAATCTCATTTACGATAAACTTCAATCTCAAGCAGCTCTTTCTGTTTCTGAAATTCAGGCCATAATATCAGCATTACAATTAATATATAAACGGTCTTATTTTCAGTTTGATCATGTTATTTACAGACAGTGTTTGGGGGCTACCATGGGATCCCCCTCTCCCTCATTCTTGCCGAAATTTTATTGCAGGAATTAGAGGATGAGGTGATTAATTCGTTTCCAGTTAAACCTCTTTTGTTTCTCAGATACGTTGATGATATCCTTATTTTCTGGCCGTCCTCTCATGAGGATCTTTACTCTTTTGTACAGTGCCTTTCGTCCAAATATTCCTCCATCAAGTTTACAGTTGAGTTGGAGGTTGATAATTGCTTACCGTTTCTGGATTTCAAACTCCAGTGCTCTTCCTCTTGTTCTTTGTCATTCAGTGTATTCAGAAAACCTAGTTCATGTCTAATTATTATTCTCGCCACTTCATCCTCACTCCTTGTCTTATAAACTCTCTGGTTTCAATTTCTTAATGCCTTTTCTCATTTCTCCACCTATGAACTTCGGAGGACTGAATTGGATATCATTCATAATTTGGCGGAGTCTTTTGGTTACTCAAAATCTTTGATCGACAGATTGACTAGCAGATTCCTTCGCTCTGCTTCTACCACCTTGATTGGTAATTCCCCCATTCGCAAGTTTGTTGGTTCTTTTCCCTTTGTTCCATCAATTGTCAGACCTTTAAAAGACTATTTGCCATCACCATGATTTGAGTTTTGGGATCAGGGTTTCTAACTTATTTTCATTTATTAAAAAAGACCGTGACCAACCTACTGATCTGCAGAGACATGGAATATATCTCGTTCCTCTTGAATCTCTAACACCAAACTTCACTGACAAATGTTACATCAGTTCCACTGCCCGGACCCTTAAAACCCGTCTCAAAGAACACCAATATGACCATCGTAATGGTTCAATTTCCACTGCTTTATCCTAACTTTTAACCAAGGGGACTTACATTCCCATTTGGGACAATTCTAAAATTCTAACTGCTCTTCATACAAAATCTCAGCTGTTATTCACTGAAAGCCTGTACATCGATAAATTATCTGAAACTTGCTGTAATGATGAATTGCCAAGAAACATCCCTCGACCTTGAAACTATCTGCTTACAGATTTATCAACATAGTATCTATTAGCTAATGACTATGATTTTGCTGTTAATGACTGGACATGCACAATATACCTCATGACGACTGATTGTACATAGTTTGTTCATTCATGTATCTATTTATAAGCTGCCTCTTCCACTGTATGTGTTCATTGCGTCTGAGGATGGGTGCCTGTTGGCAGGACCCGAAAGGTCTCGTGCTTTTAAATTTTTAACTACCATTAAAGTTTTTATACATACATATCACTAAGCTGTTCTCTGAGATTCAGAGGTTAGCTCCAAAAAGAAATATAAACTACCAGATATTTTTACTTACTGTTGTCGTATCAAACTTCTCCATTTACAGCGATCTTGACATACAACTCGGGCGTCACTGATATCCATTACACACCGTACACAAGATCTTTTATACTTCATACTCATAATCTTTTACTCATGCATACACTCCTGAATCTGATCAACCCATGTCTTCCTTGGCCTTCCTGCCACTTGGGCTAAAAATATTTTCTTAGTAAGCATCTCATCACTCATTCTTTCAACATGGCCAAACCACTGAAGCATATTGGTCTCCACCTTGCTAACAACATTTTGCTTCACATCACACAACTGCAACACATCTTCATTCCTCACACAATCAGATCGTGTTTTGCCACAAACCCCCCCCATAAGTAACACATTTCTCCAGCACATAAACTACTCCTATGTTTCTTCTGCAGTACCCAGGTTTCACTGCCATACATCAGCGTAGAAACAATTACACGGGTGCCGGTCAAAACACCGACACCCAAAACACCGACAGGACAAAACACCGACACCCAAAACACCGACACCCAAAACACCGACAACCAAAACACCGACAGGACAAAACACCGACAGGACAAAACACCGACAGGACAAAATACCGACAGGACAAAACACCGACAGGACAAAATACCGACAGGACAAAACACCGACATCTCGTTTCTATTTTGTTTCTCCAACAGCAGTCGGCGCTGTAAGTCAAAGATCAAGTAATATCAGAAAGTTTGTACGACGGCTTTTAACGGCAAAACAAAAATTTTGCGGCATTGCTGTTTTCAATTTAGAACTACCAAATTTGGTGTACAATCTCATAGTACTCCAAGTTAGACCGTAGACGGATTTTGGAAGGGGTCCACACAAAATTTTCTTAAAATCTACAGTTTTCAGTTTAGAACCAAATTTGATATACTACCTCATGGTACACTAAGGTAGACTGTAGATGATTTTTGAAAGGGATTAGGGTCAAGGGGGCCCCATACAAAATTTTCATAAATTCTGGTTTTCAATTTAGAACCACCAAATTTGGTATACAATCTCATGGTGCTCTAAGTTAGCCCGTAGACGGTTTGAGGAAGGGTTCGAGGCGGGTCAAAGAGGCCCCCATACAATATTTTCGTAAAATCTACAGTTTTCAATTTAGAACCACCAAATTTGGTATACTACCTCATGGTACTCTAAGTTAGACCGTAAACCCTTTTAGGAAATGATCGGGGTCAAGGGGCCCCCATACAAAATTTTCGTAAATTCTTCAGTTTTCAATTTAGAACCACCAATTTTGGTATACTACCTCATGGTACTCTAAGTTAGACCGTAAACCCTTTTTGGGAAGGGATCGGGGCCCAGGGTCAAGGGGCCCCCATACAATATTTTCGTAAATTCTACAGTTTTCAATTTAGTACCACCAAATTTTGTATACTATCTCATGGTGCTCTAAGTTAGCCCCTAGACGGTTTGAGGAAGGGGTCGGGGCCCGGGGTCAAGGGGCCCCTATACAAAAATTTCGTAAAATCTACAGTTTTCAATTTAGAACCACCAAATTTGGTATACTATTTCATGGTGCTCAAAGTTAAACCGTAGACTGTTTTTGGAAGTGGTCGGGGCCCGGGGTCAAGAGGGCCCCATACAAAATGTTCGTAAATTCTACAGTTTTCAATTTAGAACCACCAAATTTGGTATACTACCTCATGGTACTCTAAGTTAGACCGTAAACCTTTTTTGGGAGGGATCGGGGCCCGGGGTCGAGGGGGCCCCATGCAAAATTTTCTTGAAATGTACAGTTTTTAATTTAGAACCACCAAATTTGGTATACTATCTTATGGTGCTCAAAGTTAAACCGTATACCGTTTGTGGAAGTGGTCGGGGCCCGGGGTCAAGAGGGCCCCATACAAAATTTTCGTAAAATCTACAGTTTTCAATTTAGAGCCACCAAATTTTGTATAACAGCTCATGGTACTGTAAGTTAGACCTAAACCCTTTTTGGAAGGGATCGGGACCGGGGTCAAGTGGGCCCCATACAAAAATTTCGTAAAATCTAGAGTTTTCAATTTAGAACCACCAAATTTGGTACACTATCCCATGGTGCTCTAAGTTCGACCGTGGACAGTTTGAGGAAGCGGTCGGGGCCCGGGGTCAAGGAGGCCCCATACAAAATTTTCATGAAATCTACAGTTTTCAATTTAGAACCACCAAATTTGGTATACTACCTCATGGTACTCTAAGTTAGACCGTAAACCCTTTTTGGAATGGATGACCACCAAATTTGGTATACTACCTCATGGTACTCTAAGTTAGCCTGGGTCAAGGGGGCCCATACAAAATTTTCGTAAAATTTACAGTTTTTAATTTAGAACCACCAAATTTGGTATAATATCTCATGGTGCACAAAGTTAAACAGTTGACCGTTTTGGAAAGTGGTCGGGGCCCGGGGTCAAGAGGGCCCCATACAAAATTTTCGTAAATTCTACAGTTTTCAATTCAGAACCACAAAATTTGGTTTACTATCCCATGGTGCTCAAAGTTAAACCGTTGACCGTTTTGGGAAGTGGTCGGGGTTCGGGGTCTAGAGGGCCCCACACAAAATTTTCGTAAAATCTACAGTTTTCGATTTAGAACCACCAAATTTGGTATATTATCTCATGGTGCTCTAAGTTAGCACCTAGACGGTTTGAGGAAGGGGTCGGGGCCCGGGCTCAAGGGGCCCCATACAAAATTTTCGTGAAATCTACAGTTTTCAATTTAAAACCACCAAATTTGGTATACTATCTCATGGTCCTCAAAGTTAAACCGTAGACAGTTTTTGGAAGTGGTCGGGGCCCGGGGTCAAGAGGGCCTCATATAAAATTTTCGTAAAATCTACAGTTTTCAATTTAGAACCACCAAATTTTGTATACCACCTCATGGTACTGTAAGTTAGACCTAAACCCTTTTTGGAAGGGATCGGGGCCTGGGTCAAGGGGGCCCCATACAAAATTTTCGTAAAATGAATTAAAATTTAGTGCCTAAGTAAAAGGGCAATGCTATTAACTTGGTTGATGTGCAAACGTTATGAATATGACATTGGTAGAGTAAAAATATTAAAAAGGCTTAGACCTTAGGAATTAATATTTCGTTCTTAAGTAAAAAAGCGCGATATTATTGACTTGATTTGATAGGTAAACGTTATGAATGTGACATCGGTAGAATAAAAACGGTTAAAAAGGTCTAGGCCTTGGCCTTATGAATTAATATTTCGTGTTTAAGTAAAACCACAATATTATTAACTTGATTTGATATGTAAACGTTGTGAATATGAAACCGGTAGAATAAAAACTGTTAAAAGAGCCTAGGCATAGGTCCTGTGAATTAAAATTTAGTGCCTCAGTAAAAGCGCATATTAACTTGATTTGATACGTAAACGTTATGAATATGAAGTCGGCGTATTAAAAGCTGTTAAAAAGGCCAAGGTGTAGGGCCTATGAATTAATTAAGTTACAAAAAAATATTACAAGCTGGACATGTTATGTAAATACTTAACGCCTAAGTAAAAATTCAACGTTTTTAAAAAATCCCATCTTATCGTCCTTTTCTGAACACAGCGTGAGTCGTGCTGTAGTTCCGTCGAACACTGCACACCGTAGTTTAAAGAAATGTACGGAGTCCGGCTATTTATTTCGTCAAATTAAAGTACAGTTCTCGTTTGGCTTACATATTATAGAGTTCCCAATTCAATTCTCAATATAGTCCAAGAAATAGCAATCTTTATACCCCCTCCCCCTTCCCCGAACTTTTATGGCCAGTTGTGAGCCGGCATGAAAATTCAGACAAACAAAAGAGCTCCTTTCCGTCGTGAGGCAGCTTGGAAAACTGCCACACATAATTCGGGAACTTGGAAAACTGCCTGACTGGAAATATGCCACACATTCAAAGTGTTCCCCAAGAAAACAACAATTTGTGGCCAGCCCCTTAGTAAAAAACATGTGGCAATTTTCCTGTGTGACACTTTGTCAATGTGTGGCAGTTTTCCACGTTGCTGAAAGATGTGTGGCGGTTTTCCTGTGTGTCAGTTTACAGTGAACCGCATTTGTGCACGACAGCCCCTTAGTGAAAACTATGGGGCAGTTTTCCTGGGTAACAGTTTTCCAATGTGTGGCATTTTTCCAAGTTGCTGAAGATAATGTGAAGCTTTTCTTGTTTGACGGTTTACCGGATATCTTATAAAACATCTGAAAGTTGCGGGAAAAATGGAAATGCCGATCCCGGCAATTCACCCTCCACATATTTGTTTTAAGCAGCGTGAAAATGGAAATCACAAGCAAGCCCAGAAATCTCCCCCACATTCGAGGTTTTGAGTAAAATGCAATTTGTGCGCTATACCTGACTCAAAAAGGTGGGGGAGATTCATGTGGGGGAATTTTCCTATGTGGGGGACTTTTTTGTTCACCTGTATGCAACATATTGCCATTTATTGTGTCGACAAGTAAACCGAAACATCTTACGATTAGTATGGTTTCTCAAAGTTATTTATGTTTATTTACATTTTGTAAATTTTTCTCTTGCATCACAAACATGCAAAAATCCGTTTGGCAGTTCACCAGAACATAAGGGCTCATTACGTCAGCTAAATTATGTAAAGGAACATTAGCAACTAGCAACGGCTCCACTGCAAAATAATTTTTGCCGAATATTTTCGTAGGTTGCCGGAAAACCGCCACACAGGAAAATTGCGACACGTTTTTCAGTAACTTGGAAAACTTCCACACAGGAAAATTGCCACATGTTTTTCATTAAGGGGCGGGGCACCAATTGCCGTTCCTCCGAGGGAAACTTTGAATGTTCAAGGGGGGGGGGAATAAAGATTGCCGTTTGTTGGCCTATATGATGGAGAATTGGATTGGGGACTCGAAACAAATTTCGAGAAAACTTTCTATGTAAGACAAGCGAGAAATGTACTTTAATTTGAAGAAATAAATTGCCGTGACTTAGTACATTTCCTAAAACTACAGTGCCCCCCCCTCCTCCCCTGCTGGTGGCGCAGGCATATGACCAATCGTCCAAGTAGGTCCGGATTCGAATCCCAGTGAGTCATGGATGTTGTGTTTGTCTTATGCAGAAGCGCCGACTATGGAGGCGCAAGGCGAATCTTGCCCCCTCAATAATTTTACTGGAAGAGAAGTGCCCACCTAGTGTCTTTCATTCTGTTCAACTAAATAATCGCTTGGTTCTCATAAAGTAGACCAAGCTCCATTTATGAGGCCAAAGCTCTTTATTTCCAAGAAAATGATAAATAGCAAAATAAGTAAAAACGTTTTTTACATATTCAGTATTGCTCATTTGATAGGAAACTTGATTGCCATCCCCGTATTGTTTTTGATATGTTTTCACGATGTGTGGGAAATGTTTAAAACAATTATCATAAATAAAATAAATAAAAATACAGAAACGGATAACCTCTTGCGCCTTTATTTCTCAATTTATTTATTGTGCTTCTCGTTCTTTGTTCGAGTAACCTCACTAATTTCTCACTTTTTTTTTTTACAAATGTTTGGAAATAAAGCATTTCTGGATATTTCTATAAAATCACAGGCTCAATTTTATTTTTAAATAAAAGAATATTTCTGTTTCCTTGTGCATTTACTAATGAACAATTACAATTGTGTTTTAAAATATACGACGTTGACGTAGTTTATCTTTTTGCCTTTTTTTTATTGTTATTTTGAGAATAGAAGAAGCGTGACCCCCAAATTTGGTGAAGCCACCGCCCCTGGTTTTACGGAACTGGCTCGCTCCCTTCCATGGAACCAGTTGCATTAAATTAGGGACAGACGATTGCTTATAGCCCACTGAGTTGAGTTGCTCTCGGTGGTTGTTAAACTCTCAACAACAACAACAACAACAACAACAACAAATCCCTTATATGAGAAAGTGTAAGAGTTTATCGGTACAAAACTTTTTCCATATAGAATTTTTTCGCCAAACGTCCAAAACCACATCGTGAGAACTTGCAGTTACAATGTGCCTCTCTCCCCCAATCACTTTAATACTGATATTTTTCATTTTTGCACTGATAAGGTTTTAGTTTCAATTTTATTGGTTTTTAGCATAATCAATTAAATATCCCTTTCTAGAGATTTGGCTATTTAGAAGAAAAGCGAAAAGGAAACATACATGTGTAAGTTTTTTTTACAAAAAGTAAAGCAAATTGTTCAGTTTACGTGAAAGCATTCCGAGTAGTGAACTACTCGGCATTCTTCGCGGTGTAATAAGAAAAAGACGAACTGTTAGCTCCCCATCCATTCATATGGATGGACGGAAGAGTCCCCCACCTCTTTCAGTCAGGGACCGTACAGAAATTGCTTTTGGCACAAAATATCGAACGTGTAGAAATTTTTGGGGTCGGCTTTTCCTAATTTTTTAATGCAACCTACATATGTTTACCACTTTTACAGTAGTTTATGTTAGCAAGATGGGGTGGGGGAAATTTCCGGATTAGTATTTCGACTAGTATCGCGGTTTTCAGTGAAAAACGATCTTACAATTAGTAGGCTGATGGGGTAGGGGAAAATTCCGGTTTTGGTAATTCCGTATTCACTGCAATCTACAGATGCTTTGTAAGTAGTAGAAAAATGTGGGAGACATTTTCGGGGACGGCACTTCGACTTTTATTCTACTGTAGTTCGTAGCAAAGAAACGATATTACAAGTAGCAGGATGGGGTGGAAGAAATTTCCGGGGTCGGTTATTCTTTCTTGAGGTCTGCAATGTCGTTATACTGAAAGCCATGCGCAACAGCCGAATAAATTAAAATCAGGTTATCCTCTGAATCGATGGCGCACACATTTATTTCTTCTCGAAAGTTTTCGGTTGCAATTTTCTTGTTGTTTGAGGAGTTGCCATTGTTTCACGATTTTGATAGAATCACCTGAAATTTCAGGATTTGTTAGAATATAAACATTGCATCCGTCGGTTCGCTTGCGTTCACTTACGAAACATGTGGTGTTCATAAACTCTGTATTTGATATAAATGTAGCCATTAGCGCACCCACGGAGGGGGCTTTGGGGGCTTAAACGCCCTCCAAGGAGATTATGAGCGACGTACGTCACAATTCAAACATTCAAAAATATTATTTTCCTAGTTCAAAAAATTACATAGTGTCTGACATAATGTCTTCCATTACATGGTGTCTTCTTTCCAAAGCCACAAGGAGATTAAGAGCGACGTACGTCACAAATTAAACATTATTTTACATGTTCAAAAAATTACATAGTGTCTTCTATTACATGATGTCTTCTTCCCAAAGCCCCAAAGAGATAAGGAGCGACGTACGTCATAACCGTATATAAACAATAGACGTACACTATATATATATATAAATGTGTGTACACACATTGTGTGCGTATACTATATATACGTATATATAGCCCCTCCGATACATGTACTCCAGACATCATGAAAGGTACCAGTACCAGAGTTCTTCCAGTCCTCCCAGCAGAAGTTGCACATGCAATCAAGAACATGAAGCGGGGAAAAGCTCCAGGAGAAGATGGAATTACTGTAGACATCATACAAGAAGCAAGTGGAGAAATCGAAACAGTACTCGCCCAAATTTTCACTCAATGCCTTAATGAAGGGAAGATTCCTGAGGATTGGAACAACTCTACAATGATCTTGCTACATAAAAATGGTGACATTGAGGATCTCAGGAACTACAGACCTATCAGCCTCCTATCAGTGGTTTATAAAATCTTCACTAAAGTTCTTTCACACCGCTTAAAAGTGACACTGGACATGGCTCAAGCGAGAGAACAAGCTGGATTCAGGAGTGGCTACAGCACAATAGATCATATCCACGTACTGAGAGAACTAATTGAAAGAGCGAGGGAATATGAACTTCCATTGTGCATGGCTTTTATCGATTATGAAAAAGCCTTTGATTCGGTGAAACCATCAGCAGTTACAAATGCTCTGAAATCCTGCGGTATTGAAGATGCGTTCATTAATATTATTAATAACATCTATGAAAATGCAAGTGCAAAGATTCGGCTGTTTGAAAATACAACACACATAAAAATTGGAAAAGAAGTGAGACAAGGTGACACCATATCTCCGAAGCTTTTTAATGTCATATTGGAAAATGTCTTTCAATCACTGAACTGGGAAAACAAAGGGATAAATCTTAATGGAGATTATCTAACCCACCTTCGTTTTCCTGATGACAGTCATTTTTGCAACTACCCCATCAGAGCTGCAGAGTATGATCCAGGAACTTGCTGACAAGAGTAAAGAAGTGGGATTAAAAATGAACTTTCAGAAGACAAAAGTGATGTTCAATGCTTTTACAAGAAATGAAGATTTATCGATTGATGGAGAAAAGCTGGAGATAACAGACACGTACGTTTATCTTGGACAGCAGATATCAAGTGAGGGTCACATTGATGAAGAAATTAATCGGCGTACAAAACTTGCCTGGAGAGCTTTTGGAAGAAACAGCATAATTTTGAAGAGCAATATGCCATTATGTCTTAAAAGAAAAGTGTTTGATCAATGCATCCTTCCAGTGCTTACGTATGGTGCAGAGACGTGGACCTTAGCTAAAAGAGACATACAAAGGCTGCAGACAACTTAAAGCAGCCTGGAGAGGCGCATGCTTGGTGTAACCAGGAGAGATAAGAAGAGGAACTCGTGGATCCGAAAATGACAAGAGTGGAAGACATCATGATAAGAGTTAAATCCCTGAAATGCCAATGGGCTGGACATACTGCCTGAAGAACAGACCATCGATGGACAGCCGAAATTTTAGATTGGATTCCAAGGGACAGGAAAAGACCCAGAAGAAGACCACATGGAAGATGGGTGGATGAAATTCGAAAGTATGCGGGAGTGACATGGAGGAGACTGGCACAAGACAGACCGTTGTGGAGGAAACTTGGGGAGACCTTTGTCCAGCAGTGGATTGATAATGGTTGATGATGATGATAGCCCCCTCCAACAAGAATTCCTGGGTGCGCCACTGGATGTAGCCATGTAAAGCTACTTTAATTCCCCGCGTATGTTAAAGAATTTTTCCATTGCTAAGGATGTGGAGTCTCTCAACTAAATGAACGACCGGAAAGTCAGGACTCGGGAAAACTATGGGGAAACCGGAAGTCCCTCATCAAGGACAGAGAATTTTCGGGTGTAGGAGAAGTGGCCACCGGAGAACTGACCACAAAAATTTAAAAATTTTAAGGGGTCGTATAAAAATTGCGTTTTTGACCGCTTCATGCCCACGACACCCAGAGGTTGGTTATCTGAGTCATATAAAGTTTCCGTAATTTCGTCTTTTCTTAATTGCGATAATTAATGTAATTTTTTTTTTTTTTAAATTTTATGATCTACATTTCAACAGAAGATTTCAGGGTTTTCAAACTACAAGTCTTCGAATTATCTGAGCGCATGTGCTGACTCAGGAAACTTTTCGGGGGGAGGGGGTGCCAAAAGTATAAAATATAAAGCATTTCTCGACCGATCCGAAGATTTTCAGCATTTACAAGCTACAACTCGACACATTATCTGAGCGTATGTGCCTACTCTGGAAACCTGTGTGTGTGTGTGTGTGTGGTGGTGGGGGGGGGTAATACCAAAAGTGTAACATATGAAAAATTTCTCGTCCGATCGGAAGATTTTCAGCATTTATAAGCTACAACTCGGCAAATTTTCTGACGGCATGTGCCTACTCAGCATACTGTCAGGGGTGGAGGGTGGGGGGTGGAATTACCAAAACTGTAAAATATGAAAAATTTCTCGTCCGATCCGGAGATTTTCAGCATTGAAAAGCTACGTACAACTCGACACATTATCTGAAGGCAAGTGCCTACTCTGCAAAACCGTCCGGGGGGCAAGGGGGTTAGTACCAAAAGTGCAAGATATGAAGAATTTCTCGTCCGATCCGAAGATTTTTAGCATTTACAAGCTACACCACCCCCCCCGACAGGATTCCTGAGCAGGCACATGCCTTCAGATAATGTGTCGAGTTGTAGCTGCTAAATGCTGAAAATCTCCCGATCGGAAGAGAGAATCTTCCTATTTTACACTTTTGGTATGCCCCCCCCCCCCCACACACACACACACAGGTTTGCTGAGTAGGCACATACCCTCAAATAATTTGTCGAGTTGTAAATGCCAAAAATCTGCCAATCGGACGAGAAAATCTTCATATTTTATACTTTTGAAATTAAACCCCCCCCCCCCCCCCGGACAGGTTTGCTACGTAGGCACATGCGCTCAGAACAGAAAATTTGTCGAGCTGCAGCTTGTAAATACTGAAAATCTCCCGATCGGACCAGAAAGACTTCATATTTTACACTTTTGGTATCCCCCTCCCCCTCACATACACAGGATTGCTGAGTAGGCACATGCCTTCAAATAATGTGTCGAGTTGTAGCTTGTAAATGCTAAAAATCTCCCGATGGGACTAGAAATTTTTGATATTTTACACTTTTGATACCACCCACCCACCCCCCACCCACCCCCCATCGCCGACAGGTTTCCAGAAAGTGCACATGCGCTGAGAAAATTTGTCGAGTTGCAGCTTGAAAATGCTGAAGATCTCCCGATCGGAAGAGAAATGAGAAATTTTTGATATTTTACGCTTTTGGTATCTTTTTTTTTTTTTATTTTGATTGGAGGTTTAACGACCACCGTGAGCAACTCAATGGGCTATAAGCAGCCCTCGCCCGTCCCTAATTTAGAGTCACTGGTTCCAGGGAAGGGAGAGAGCCAGTGCCGTAAGACAAACACAACATCCATGCCTGACCGGGATTCGAACCCGGACCCCTTACGGACGAATGATCAGAGGCCAACGCCTTAGACCACTGCGCCACCGGGCGGCATTTTTGGTATCCCCCCTCCACACACACACACACACACACACACACTACTTTCCTGAGGCAGCAGACGCCCTCAGGCAGGCAATTCGATGACTTGTAGCTTGTAATGTCTGAAAATCTCCCGATCGGACCAGAAATTCTTTATACTTCATATTTTAGGTTTTAAGCCCCCCCCACCCGACAAGTTTCCTGGGTTTGCTCATACTCGCAGAGAATTTGTGTAGTTATAGTTTATAGAAAAATATCGTAAATAAAAAAATACGAAATTACGGACATTTTATGTGTGTCAGATAACCGATCTGGAGGAGACAGAGCAGCCCAGAACACAATTTTTGTACGGCCCCTTAAAATTTTTTTGGCCAGTTCTCCGGTGGCCAGTTCTTCGCTTAGTCTTAGCTCCGAAAATCATGGAAATGTCTAAATTTCTTGCTGAAAATGAAATATTAAAAAAAAATTATGAACAATAGTTGCTCAAGTAGTGGAGAATATAGCCACACGAAATTTGTCTATGCAGAACAATTTTATGGCACTGAATTTGCAATGTTTCCAGTTCTCCGGTGGCCACTTCTCCGGGGGCCAGTTCTCCGTACCCGAGAATTTTCAGCATTGGAACTAAAATTACCAGTAGCAAAACCCAGGGAGCAAAACCTTCGACTGCGATTAAGAAAATGTGTGGTGTTACTTTTTCTACAATCCAATATACCCGTCCGAATCCTGTGGGGAAGGGGGGCTTTACTGGTAATATCAGATGGGGAAGAAAAGAACTTTTCTTTCTTCCGCGAAACTATACTCTGAGCAAAGGTAAGCTGATTGCACTGTCAACGCTGTGAAACCGATTCACCCACGAGTTCGTATCTCTTGTTTATCTGTATTTCTCCCCGCACCCTTCCCCTTAGGACCCTAAGGGTGATGGGAGGAAAGACAAAAGGAATCCTCCCGCTCATGCTTCCCTCAACTAACAACCACCAGACAAACGATTTTTTCGTTTTCAAAAACGCATCTGGGTGGATAAGATACACCTTCGTTAAACATATTCCTTGCTATTCCATTTCATCAGTTATACATAAACTTTAGGTGTTCCAAAGATATTTTTTTAGTTACATGTTGAACGTGTATGCAGTACGCATTTTTTAATTTATTTTTTTAGAAATACAGTGGACTGCGCTACGTTTCCAGATGTACTGAGAAAATAGTATGTTATCTCTGTGGGAAATGATATTTTATTTATTATTTAGCTAAAAAAAGTTTTTGAATGAATGAAATGGGAAATCCACTGTGCAAATGTTGTATAAAGCACAGAAATTTCTCAAAGGTTTTCGAATGTATTATTTGGTTTCTAGCACATTACAGCGATACGGAAACTCCTGGATTCAGGATTATTTCTTAATACATACTCTCAGGGTCGCCTGGACGATCGGTGCAGTCGCCCAGGAAGCGCACTTACGAGGCCCTGCAGTTAAAAAAATTAAAACAAAACCTTTTTGGGGAGACTTTCTCATTTATTATTATTACGTTTTTTTAAGTTTTATGTAATGTTTTCTTAGTTGCCAATCGCCCCGATTTTCAAATTGTTATCGCCCTTTGTCATACAAATACCGAAATTTGCAGATTTTAAATTATTATTATAACCACATTAATCGTTTCCCCATTCGTTAAATAGCAAATTAAACGTGTGGCTTCCTTCTGATATATTCTACAATTTGTGTGTAAACCAGGTACTTGAATTTAAGAAAACATAAAGAATAGTATCAAAGTTGTTTGGAAGTTATTGCAGTATTATATATGGAGGCCAATTTTTCAGTGACTTTAAACATATTACTGGAAAATTAATATATATATATTATAACGAAGTAAATTTCTCCGTCATTTACTATTACTGTTTAAAGGCCTAGGCTTTTTAAACAGTATTTATTCTATCGATGTCATATTCATAACATTTACGTATCAAGTTAATCATATTGACATAACTGGGAAGTATAAGAAGAGGGAGGTCCGGACTAAAGCCCACAGGACACTTGCCCACCGGACTAAAGCCCACAGGACACTTGCCCACCGGACACATGCCCACTACGGATAATTTGTCGATAATGCGTAACGTCTGAGGACGTTTCCGATCTAGTGTAAGAAAACTGATCAAATAAATATTTATGAACCTTATAAAAATTGCACTTTGTTTTAGAAATGTTGAAATTTAAGGGCGTTACCCCCAAACCTAAACTAATATATATTACCTTTCTTATGGGTTCAAGAAGCTCAAACTTAAAACATTAGACAACGCTATCAATAGACGAAAGAAAATTTTGAATTAAGGGGTGTTAAACCCCTAAAGGTAAACTAACATATATGATATTTTTTCATGGGCTCTAAAAGCTCTAACTATATCTAGGTTGTAACTTGAAATCTAAAAAGGCTCGCGGCCAAGGTGCTTTGTAAAGAACCGCGAAATAATTTGTTGAGTGCTTTTTTATTAAGTTTTATAAACTGTTAACAAGGATATCTAAGTTGCATAACAAATATCTAAGTTGTAACTTAAATCTAAAAAAGCCGGCTGCCTAGGCGCCTTGTAAAGAGCTGAGAACTGATCCATTGAAATAATCTGTTCAGTGACTTTTATTATGTTTTATTAAATGTTTACAAATACGAAATATCAAGGTTGTAATTTAAAATCTCCGAAAAAGGCCCGTAACGTGGGTATCTTGTCAACACCTGAAGATCGATTTGTTGAGTCCCTGTAAATTAGCCTTTATTGCATGACATGCGAAATATTAAAGCCATAACTCAAGATTTAGTGAGTGGCAAAGCTTCTACATAAACCTTGTGTCGTTATGATCTTACAAACGCATTTATATCCCTAGGAAAACACGTACATTTCGTTTTGTTCTACTAGGAAAACTTCCACACTTTGACAAGATCTGTGAAAGAAACGCAATTGCGGCATATGCATTTTGTCTATGACCCCGTAACGTCGCTGATCGGGGCGGGGGCAATCTCCCTGGTACGAATTTGCCATTTCCCGTAGAGATCTGGTGTGTTGTTTTTGATTTGCATTGCATTTGCTTTATTTTGGGATCCACCCCCCTCCCCCCCCAGCTGAGACAAGTCGGATTCTTTTTCAAAACGTGTGTTGGGTCACACTACATGCAAATTAAAAATTCGGCAGGTGGACAAATCACGTGGGTGTACATCATGTCCCAAACGTGCGTTGGGCCACACGGCATATACGAAATTAAAATTTCGGCGGGTGTACACCATATCCCAAATTCAAAGCAGGTCCTGATGCTTAAATTTCGACAATATGATAGCACATACCTGCCAAGTTTTACGATTTACCCGTAACATTTACGGAACTTTTTTATTTAACTTAATCCATTCAAAGTAAAGCGCCGATGTAAGTTACGAATAACTTTTCAGTTACATGTGTTTATGTGGGAACATTTGCAGCAGTTTTTCCACGGTTTAGGTTTATTGTTTTGCGTTGTTTCAGACACTAAAACAGTAAAACTTGCGCCGCGCTTAAACTGGACTGCGCCAACTAAGTGGTCTTGTTTAATCTTGGGCTTGGTTCTGTCCATCTCTCTCTATTTCTCTCTCGCTATGCCCCCCCCCCCCCCTTCCTCTCCTTTTCAGACAATGCGTTGTTCGTCCCCCGGGTCGCAACTTCTCAGTAGGCCAGCGTGGGGTGTGTTTTGCATTCCAGCACGTGTCTTTATTTCTCCCAGTTCAAAATTCTATTTCAGAACGTAGTTATCGTAGAAAAAAAAAATTCAAACGGATTTTAAATCTGTGGAATTTTTAAGCCCAGATCGATACCCAACATGACGAAATTAAGCAAAAGCTGCCAGTTTTGTGAAATTAAGAATGCGTTGGGGCATGGTTTCGTAACTTCTTCTCTTGCAATAAATTTGACCTAAAGAAAGAATGTTACTATAAGAGGAAGTTTAAAAAAAAAAAAAAAAGTAAATCCAATGTTCATTCGAGCCACTGCTTCTTAAGTTTTCTACGCTTTCCAACCGTGCTTTGTTCGTCGCTCGTTAACGTGCATAAAAATGTCTTGGTATATTCAATTAATATGTTGGGGTACTATTTTTTCTTCTGCAAATTGCATCTCTTTAAGCGGTTATTGTTTTACTATATCAGTTTTACTTGCATTTTTTTTCAAGTGTCAATAAATTTAATATTAGTGATTCGCTATGAGCAGCAATATAAAAGGGGATTGGGGGGGGGTTACTATAAAATATTCCGTGATGCGTGTTCTGCGGAATTCTCGTGTTTTGCAAAATCTTCAAAAAAATGAAAAACATGCATTTTGCACTACGTGTTGATGTAATTTCAGCTTTTCGCGTGGTGGAAAGAATGATATTGCTAATGATGGACGGAAAAGTCTCTCACAGGAAAACTTCCCCACAGGAAAACTCCCACTCAGGAAAACTGTCCCTCATTCGGAAAAGTTCCCGACATTGAAAAAGTTTCCTTAGGAAAAGTCCTCTGCCTTTTTCAGTCAGGGACCGTGCACAAATTGCAGTTTACACAAAATATCAATTGTGGGAGAGATTTCTGAGGTAACTGTAGGGGCGAACGTACCCAGCTAATTATGTGGCCACGCCCTAAATTATGTTTAGCAGTCGTCTACGTTATAGGACCACCTCACAGCCAATAGAAGCACCAGGTTCGTTCATATGAACTTACCCCAATATTAATATTGAGTGAACGGACGCTCCTCCCCACTTTACTATAAAGAATATTTGTGAACCAGGAGGATAGATTGAGACTGCCGAAAAACTACAGATAAAAACTACCAATGACTACAAAGTAATTGCTGAAAGATTTGATTGAAATGTAACAACATTTAATGAATAATATGGGAGGCTTTTGCAGGTAAGCTTGTCCGTAGAAAAAGAAACGCTCTCCGTAGTGATAAATCAAATGTCTTTCTTCCAGTGTAAAGAGAAAAGTTTGTAATCGGCCAACCTATAAACTGGCGCTCTGTCTTCGTTCGCTTACCGCTCTGTCTTCGTTCGCTTCCTCACTGTACGTATAGTGCGTTCACTATAACTTGACAGTTGGGAAGGATTCACTTAACCAGTTTTAGGGGAGCTTCGCATCGTAAGCAGCGTGCTTAAAACTAATCGCCTCCAACCCTCTTGGAGCAGGGCAATAAACAATGAAGATACGGGGTGGATGGGGGAGTGTTGGCAGTCCCTCCTAATGCTGATTCCTTCAATGGTCTTTGTGGGAGGGAAAAGAATAAGGCATTCTTGAACATCACCAAACGACCCTTTCCGACTTCTGTTACTGATTTCTCAAGCTAGCTTTGTAGCAAGCAAGAGATCTTTACTCACGGTTTTTTTCTTTTGCTGTTTATTTAATCTTTTTTTTTTTGTGTGACACTGTTTTTTTTTTTTTTGTGTCCCAGGATACCTATCGCCAGCTCATCGAATAGATACCTCGCCGCTGTTTTGCGGTCTAAACGGGGTCATACAACTTATTAGGCAGGTGATCATAATGTAATATGGCTCGTCGGTATATACATCATCACCATCATAATCAACCATTATCAATCCACTGCTGGATAAAGGGCTCCCCAAGTTTCTTCCACAACGGTCTATCTTGTGCCACTCTCCTCCATGTCACTCCTAAATGCTTTCGAATTTCATCCACCCATCTCCCATGTGGTCTTCTTCTGGGCCTTTTTCTGTCTCTTGTAATCCATTCTACAATTTCGGTTACCCATCGGTGGTCCGTTGTTCCAGCATATGTCCAGCCCGTTGCCATTTCAGGGATTTTACTTTGATCATGATGTATTTCTATCTTGTAACTTTCCTTTTCGACGAGTTCCTGCAGAGCATAATCCAGAAAAAAATGTTCTAAAAAAACCTGTGGCCTTTTAGAACGTTTCTCTCATTAGGTATAACACCTAATGAAAAGGTGTTAAACACCTTTTCATTTTAGAAGACCTTTCATTAGGTGTCATAAAATGTTTACAAATGCGAAATATCTAGGTTGTAACTTAACATTTTCTAAAAAGGCCCATGACATAGTGTTTTTTTCTTTTTTATTTATTGTATTGGGGTTTAACGACCACCGTGAGCAACTCAGTGGGCTAAAAGTAGTCGCCCATCCCTAATTTAGGGCTACTGGTTTCACGGAAGGGAGAGAACCAGCGCCGTAAGACCAGCACAACATCCATGCCTCACTGGATTCGAACTCAGACCCATCTCAGCTGTATGATCAGAAGCCATCGCTTAAACTACTGCGATAGCTTATTTATTTCGTACACGTCTGTAATTGGGTGAAATTTTTATACATCAAAAATTCGTTTGAATCATGATATTTGGATCATATTTTATTTTGCCCACTACTTTGACGTAATTTCAACAATGAACCCGGTGGGGGAAGGGTCAAAGCAGAATTGGACAAGTGTTCATTTTTCAACCATGCATTTTTACATTTTCTTGCTAACACTGATTCGTTTATGAAACGGGTGTAGGAGAACTGTCCACAAAACATTTGAGGGGCCTTATAAAAAAATGCATTTTTGACCGCTTCGTGGACACGACCCCCAGAGGTTGGTTATCTGAATCATATGAAGTTTCCGTAATTTCGTCTGCCGCCCCGGTGGCGAAGTGGTCTAAGGCGTTGGCCTCTGATCATTCGTCCGTAAGGGGTCCGGGTTCGAATCCCGGTCAGGCATGGATGTTGTGTTTGTCTTACGGCACTGGCTCTCTCCCTTCCCTGGAACCAGTGACTCTAAATTAGGGACGGGCGACTGCTTATAGCCCATTGAGTTGCTCACGGTGGTCGTTAAACCTCCAATCAAAAAAAAAAAAAAATAATTTCGTCTTTTCTTAATTGCGGTTATTAATGTAATTCTTTATACAAATGTTTATGATCTTCAACTCAACAAAAGATTTCAGGATTTACAACAAACTACAATTAATTATCTGGGGGTATGTCCTGCCTCAGGAAACCTGTCGAGGAAGGGGGGGGACCACAAAAGTATAAAATATAAAGAATTTCTGGTCCGATCGGGAGATTTTTAGCATTTACAACCTACATCTCAAACTCTCTGAAGACATGTGCTGACTCACGAAACCTGTCCGGGAGGAGGGTGGGGTGGGGTTCCTAAAATATAAAACAAAAACAAAGTATTTCTAGTTGTAAATGCTGAAAATCTCTCGATTAGACAAGGAATAAGAAGTTCCTTGCCGCCCCGGTGGCGCAGTGGTCTAAGGCGCTGGCCTCTGATCATTCGTCCGTAAGGGGTACGGGGTTCGAATCCCGTCGGGCGTGGATGTTGTGTTTGTCTTACGGCACTGGCTCTCTCCCTTCCCTGGAACCAGTGACCCTAAATTAGGGACGGGCGACTGCTTATAGCCCATTGAGTTGCTCACTGATTCCAGATGTTCCGAATGTCGCCCTTTCACAAGTGTGGTCCATGTCTAATTCGCCACTATCTATTCCAGCAGAAAGAAACATCCAATGGTTGTTTCTTCATCGGCGGTTACCAGTTCCTACCAAATTATTCAGGATGACGCTTGTTGATTCGCCTAACTGCATGTTTTGCTCTACGATTGCGGATGTAGATCATGTGTATCAACATTGCACAGTGCTTCTTCCCTTGCTACATCTGACCTTCACTACTGCACAGTGCCTTAGTACTAATGATCTCTCCTTCTCAGCCTATAGCACGCTACTCAGTTCAAGTACTCCGCCTATTCCTATATCAGAGTCATGTGCTTATGTATTCATATTAGCAAAACATGTGATTTTTTGCTACTATCAACAGCTACGTTCTACCCCTATACAGCCTACCATCTTTCAGGCGGGAGCTACGATGTGCAGTCAGTTCCGGAACAGAATGATTTCACGCTTGAGGCTTGCTTTCACTGTTGCTAAGGCTGCGAATCGAATCCCACACTTTATGTCAGTGTGGTCACCTTTTCGTCAATGGTTTTCTGGTCCATCAGAAGACCTTAGACTTTTGTTCTGACGTCTGTGAAATTGTTTGGACTAATTGAAGTATAGTTTTGTGATTATCGTGTTCTTAGGTGCCCTTGTCATAATCGCTTCTTAATGTTACTGCACGTTTGCATGTTTCTCACCAACAAGGTCCTGTAGGTGAGTTTCTTGTTATACCACAGGCACTTAACATAAGTTTAAAGTTTTTTTTTGTTTTTTTTTTTCGGTACTTTCCTTATGTCTGCCGGGCTTTATAATATATGGTTTTTGCTCACGGTGCTAAGCAACTGTTTGATAGTGTTTAAATTGTCTTATTGATTTTGCACAGTGTGGTTTCTGATCATGTTACCTGTACATAAAGGGATATGATCAGTCGATTACACAATGTTCTGCAAGGTTTAGCACTTTTGTAGTGCAGGGGGTAATTGTTCATCATTCGGTTATTTGTACTGTACCTGAAGTATAGTTGCTATGCCAAAAGCTCAGTTTTGTATATACTAATGTACTTTCCTAATTGCACTGCAAAATTTATGTTTGGCACATTTCGCATGTTGGGTCACGATTACATGTCTTAAGTTTTATGCTCATGGTGCGGAGCAAACGCTTTGATAGTATTTCAATTATATGTTAATGTTACACAGTGTGGTTTTTCTCATGTCACATGTGCCTAATAGGAAATAATCAGTTTATTAGATAATGTTCTGCGCTGTATTGCATATTTGCTGTACAAAGAGTCAGTTTCATATTTTCATTATTTGTATTGTACTCGAAGTATAAATTTTCTGTAAAACGCAAGTTCTGTTTGTACTAATATACTTTACTCTTTGCACTGTGAAATTTACAGTTGTACCATGGAATTGTAATTCCTTATTAGTGTCTTCCCTATGCCGTTGCATCTTGTGTACATATGTTGTTGTTCATTACAAGTTAATCTATAGCACTGTGATTGAGGCACTTGTTTAAGCCTAAGTAATAGTTCTTTTTGTAATTTGACAGCGTTTCACAAGGGAGATATTGCATTCAATTTGTATAGAGTTCACACCATCATTGTGGATAGATCATTTTATTCGCTTATCTTTCAGATACTGAAAAGTATAAACCTTCTGCTCTTTTCTTCTCTTTTCTTCTTTTTTTCAAGATTGCTCAAAATATACATGTTTGTTTTTGCACTGTAAAATTTATAGTTATACCTTGTACTGGTGTTCACCTATTAGAGATGGCACTCTGCTGATGCACTTTGCGAACATATGTTGTACATAGAGTAAGTCAACCCATCAGTCCAGTATTGTCAGTGTTATGAATTTGCTTACATTGTATATAGTGCATCCACATAATGTAAATATCTCATTGTCATTGTAAATAGGTCATCCACTTGCTTATCTTTTGGTAACTGTTAAGCACAGGCCATCTGTATCTTCCTGTCCATGTTTGCTCCAAATAAAATATTGTTGAAGCTCACGGTGGTCGTTAAACCTCCAATCAAAAAAAAAAGAAATTCCTTACATTTTACACTTTGGGATCTACCCCCCCCCCCCCGGCCCGACACAGGTTTTCTGCGTTATCACATGTTCGTAAAGAGTTTGTTCAGATTAGTTTCTAAACGCTCAAAATCTCCCGATCTGATCGGAAATTCTTTGCATTTTACACGGGTTTTTACCCCCCCAACAGGTTTCCTGGGTAAGCACATGCCCTCAGATAATTTGTTGAATTCTAGCTTGTGAATGCGGAATATCTCCCGATCGGACCAGAAATTCTTTATATTTCATATTTTGGGTTTTAAGCACCCCACCCCCACCCCCCGGTAAGTTTCCTGGGTTTGCACATACACGCAGAGAATTTGTTTAGCAGTAGTTTATATACCTTGAAAAATATCGTAAATAAGAAAATACGAAATTACGGAAATTTTATGTGTCAGATAACCAATCTCCGGAGACGTAGCCGCGGAGCAATCCAGAACGCAATTTTTATACGGCCCCTTAAAATGTTTGTGGCCAGTTCTGCGCTTTGTCCTTTTCCCGAAAATCATGGAAATGTTTAAATTTCTTACTGAAAATGAAATATTTAAAAAAGAAAAAATTTGGACAGTAGTTGAAAGTAGTGGGGAATATAGCGACACGAAATTTGTTTGTGCAGAACAATTTTATGGCACTGAAATTCCAATGTATCCAGTTCTCCGGTGTGGCCAGTTCTCCGTACCCGTTATGATATGAGATACACACTTCAATGTGGAGGGGACATTTATATGGCTTCCTTATCAATATCATGCTTTTTGGGAAATTTTTCTCCTTGGTATTTCTATTCGGTCACCCGTAGTGAGATCCTAGATGTGCACTAATACTGAGGTACAAAAATAATAGCCCAGCCCTGGACCCAATGTCTGCTTAAAGAAATGTGCTCAGCGATAGTGTATATATACGATATATAACTACTGAAGACTTTTCGTTTAAATTGTATCACAGAGAACAAAAAAAAAAAAAAATAATAATAATAATAATAATAATTCCCCGTGTTATCTGTAAATGCAATGACAGTATTCGACATTTGCTACCGAATATTAACAGCATGCATTTTCTTATTAAAACCTAGCCGTGATTGTTTCCTTATTTGACCGCATTTGGTTGAAACTTTTAATGTGAACCCCCGGGCCCATCATGGAAATCCGATACCATCTCACAAAACCGTAGAGGATACCCAGCATGCAAAGTCTGCGGTATCCTTCATGCAAAGTCTATTTAACGAGAAGCTTCGAAGCGCCACAGGGAGTCCCTCCCCCCTCCACCTCCCGTCGTCATTGTTCAAAGGCTCTTTGGTCTGCTGGAAGCGATTAGTTCCTAAAAGGCACGCTGCTTACTCCCCTCAAACTGGTAAAATGAATCCTTCTCAACTGCCAACTTAGAGTGAACGCACTATACGTTACTGCCGCTTCCTGGGCCCGAGGGCCTACTACTACTCTCCCTGTTGGCAAGCGAGGTCCTCGTGGCCAGCGCGTTTGCTCCTTTTCCCCTCGATGGCGTCGACGTGCCTATCCGTTCTGCGGGCGTTTATTCTTTCCACTGGATAGCCGGATCGTTTGATCGGTGGCGTTTCTTAGACGGGCTTAACCTACCGCAAGAGATACAAGCATATATGAACGCAATACATTTTCCTGTCCACATACAATGCTGATGTGTAGACAGCCAGACTTCTCGGCGTCTGTTCTTCGTTAAACAAAGTTTGCCGGATGCCATTATCTTAATGGGTCGATCTTTATCGTACTCGAGAAAGGTGTATCTTTTCCTGAGCGTGAGTACTTCTGGCTTTCTTTGTAGCCTTCAAATATTTTACAAAATGTTCTGGAACTTTCGAAAGTTCTTTGTCTTTGTGGAATACATTCTAGGTTCCATTAGAAAAATACATATATGGAGGTTTTTCGTCGTACACCCATACAACATACGTTAATTTTTGTATTACATTATAAAACCTAATGTATTTTTTACTAGTTCATTTCATGTGTGATTTCCTGATTACACAGGCTTAATGTTCCATTAATTATGTGTCGTGCATCAGTGAAGTTCCCGCTCTCAAAGTAACCATTTTCATGCTGTTTAAAACAAGTTGCATCCTTTCAACGAGCACAAATATGTGGGAGAATTTTCCGTGGTCGTCATTTCAAATTTTACCGCCGTTTATACAAAGTAAAAACAGTCTTACAATTAGCTGGACCGGGTGGGGGAATTTCCGGTGTCGGCATTTCGACTTTTACGCACTTTTTAGTAAAAACGGTCTTACAAGTAACTGGATGGGGCGGGGGAAATTTCCGGGTTAGTATTTCAACTGTGACCACAGTTTTTAGCGGTTTTCCTAAGTTTTTTAGTGTAATTTCACCGCAGTTTACAGTAAAAAAACGGTCTTACAATCAGCAAGCTGACAGGGTGGGGAAATCCCGGGGTCTGCATGTTTTATTCCATCGTGCTCATGTTCAAAACGTTTACGTAACATTTCAAATTATTATTACCGCGGTACAACTCAGGCAGAAAATATTATTAGGTCTAACACACTTAGGCGAAGAAAAAGTAAACTCGCCAAGCTATTAACTTGACTTTTTTGTAAATTTTACAAATATCGCATAGGCGAAGAAAAGCTCTAGGCCTACGGCCTATTAATCAATGTTTGGTGTATAAGTAATAGCGCAGTATTACTGACATTACTTGTTACGTAAATTTTAGGAATATGGAAATGACGGAATGAAAACTTTTAGAAGGGCTTAGGCGTTAGGCCTAATAATATTTTCTGCCTGCGTAACATCGCAATATTATTGACTTGTTACGTAAACATTATGAACATGAGAACGATGGAAAAGAAATCCGGACCCCGGAATTTCCCCTCACCCTGTCAGCCTGCTGTTTGTAAGACCGTTTTCCACTAAAAACCGCGGTAAAAGTGGAAATACCAACCTGGACATTTCCCTCACCCAACCCTGCTAATTGTAAACCGATTTTTACTCTAAACTGCGGTAAAAGTTTGAAATGCCGATCCCGGAAATTTCCGCCACATAATTGAGCACTTTGTACGGCTGAAACTTGTTTTAAACAGCGTGGGAATAGAAATGATGACCCCGGAAATCTCCCCCACGTTCGATATTTTGTGTCAAATGCAATTTGTGCATGGTCCCTGACTGAAAAAGATCAGAGACTTTTCCTGTGAGGGGCATTTCCGATGGGGGACCTTTTCGATGTGGGAGAGTTTTCCTGTTGGGGACTTTTCTGATTGCCTAAGGTGAACACATCCCCCTGTGCAAATTTCTACTGTCTGAAACAGTGGCTTGAGAGAAAAGATCGTTTTCCGAACTTAAAATCACGAAAAATTACTTTTGATCTAATATGAAACAGAAACGACTTTCAAATATAAGTATCGTTAATACTGAAAATAAAATTGCCACGAATTTGGGAAAAGTTTGCAACCGGAAAAAAAAAAAATAATAATAAAATTAGAACAGTTCATTTTAGCTGAAACTACGCATAATTGCTTGAGGGCTTTCTTGAAGCCTCAGTTTTCAAGTTTATGGTTATTTAATATCAAAACCAGTAATTTCCAATTCTGTTTTTAGTTTTATACAATTGATTAGTATATGTCCCCATAAGAGATATGTTTTGGCTACAATAGTTAAGGAGACGCCCGTCATGTATGTTCAATGTTTTATATATATATTCTTGTAGAAATGGCGGCATATCTGGGCTTGCGTGGGCGCTAAGTGCTCCTCACTTTTCCTCATTTTTATTATATCCCTAAATGGGAAGTCAGATAAATATTTTAAATCCTGTATTTCTTGCCATTTAAAATTCCGTATGATAAAGCTAAAGAGTATTATTTTCTATTTCAATTGCTTAATCTTCTAAAACTTTGAATGTTTTAATGAAATCCCTAAGACACGACTCTGCAAAAAAAGGCCCCTGCCTATAGGTTCCTTGGAAAGACCTGATAAATGATACGACGAGTGATTTATATTAGGTTTTATAACATATTTACAAATACCAAATATCTAGGTTGTAACTTAAAAACTTCTAAAAAGTACCGCGGCCTAGGTGCCTTGTAAAGACCTGAGAAATGATACGATGAGTGCCTTTTATAAGGTTTTATAAAAGGTTTACAAATACCAAATATCTAGGTTGTAACTTAAAAAATATTGTAAAAAGGCCCGCTCCTAGGTGCTTTGCAAACAGCTGAGAAATGCTCCATTGAGTGCCTTTTACCAGGTTTATGTAAAATGTTTACAATTACCAAATATACGGAAATGCTCTTTCAAAAGGATATAATAAGCAGAAAAATTTAAATCATTATTCCTTTCTGGAAAATAGAACAGTTTATCGTTGGTAAGATGATAAAATTGGACGAATCGGCGTTGGACCAATCGTACTATTGGACGAATCGGCATTGGACCAATCGTACCATTGGACGAATCGGACATTGGACCAATCGGCATTGAACCAATCCTCGTTGGGCGAATCGCCCGGAACTGGTTGAAACACATTCGTCCCGTAGGGCCGACCTTTGCACATGGTCTCGTAGCATGACAAATCGTAGTCCTATTCGGCAGAGACAGTAGAGAAATTTCTTGGTAAGCGAGCCGTTGCTGCATTGAATAACCCACGGTATTATACTGATCTGGCGCCGGCTCAGTGAGTGATCCCCCTCCCCTTCGATATCAGCACTAAAAAGAAGAAATTCATTGATATTTCTAACATTCAAACGGCGTGACAACCCAGCTGAAGAAAATAACGAAAGAGGCCTTTTACCACAGCTTTCAGTAATTATACGAACGATGTCAAAAGTGTATTGTATGAAGTATTTTAAACGCCAGTAAATTAAATGTTATTAAATATTACCTGTTGTTTATTTTTACTGTGCATTCACCGAGTTTTATTGAAGAGACATCACCGAATAGCGGTAACTTCTAAACAACGGTGAGTTTCAGATGGTACAGAATATGTGCACTACGAATAACATTAACAATAGCCTGCACACAATAGAATATCTTAACAGCGGTTAACGGGCACTCCCTTCAGTCATGAAGAAGAAGCAACCGTCATCTTGTGCCCTAATAACGTATCACTTCCGTACTTCGTTGGAAGCGATACGTTAGGGACAAAGAACATTGCTAAAGAAACTTCGATTCCGTGGACTGAGCCGGCAAACATTGATATGAGTGGATAAAAAGAGCTGTTGAAGAATTTCATAGTTGACGTGAATATTAATAAAGCCGTCTTATTTGGTTTCACCATTCAAGCCTCCTGAATAGTGGGGGAAAAGGTATCAATAGAGAAATAAAATGCGTTTATTAATATACACATGTAAATACAGTTATACGAGAACATCCGTTAAAATCCTGGCTTTCAACTCGAATTGCAAGATGAAACGAACTGTTTCTTGTGAATTGTTTTTCCAGTTGTTTTAATTAATGATTTTCACATAACACTGAAATTTAACATTTGAAAGAATAATGTAGAGTGTAGTACGTTCATGCGGTTTAAACCCAAGCTTGTACTAGTACGATTACAACTTCCTAATGTACGATATTTTCTATGTAACTGAAAACGAATTCTTACGAATTCTGAGAAATGAAAATCCGCTTTTCAAAACTGTATTTAGAACGGTACAAACACATTTTATTTCAGCAGTTAAAGAAGAAAATTATAACTTCCTAATGTACGACATTTTCTATGTAACCGAATACGCAGATTCTTATGAATTCTGGGAAATGAAAATCCGCTTTTAAAAACTGTACAGACAAATTTTATTTCAGCAGTTAAAGAAGAAAAGCTTGAATCCAAAATAAAATTCTTACTATGAAATGTATATAAAATAGAAACCTTTATCAGGAGTTTTAGTTTCAATATATAAGCACTGTAAAATACACTGCCTGACAGGGAAAATGCCACACCATGAAGGAATGCTCGAAAACTGACCAAACTGCACACACAGATAGCCAAGTGGGTCCTGAACAAATGATTTAATTGTCACATACAGACAAAAAAATTATAACAAATGATTTAATGGTCACTGTTACATTCGGCACCCTACGCAGCCCTGGAACACCCTCCAGTGGCCGAATATACAGGATGATCAATAAGGAGTGCGGCCCTCATTTTGGGTGATACAGCGTTGACTCCGACGTGGAATCAAGGCAATGAGAGTCCGAATAGAGTCCTGCGGTATCGTGGACCATGTATGTGGTGTTGATCCGCGTCCACAGTTCATCTTCATTTTGCGGGGGTGGGAGGGTACTCAACAGACGTCCAATCGTGTCCCACATATGCTCGATGGGCGAGAGGTCGGGGGATCGTGCTGGTCACAGAAGCATCCGCACACCGTGTAAAGCATTCAGGTTGATCCGAGAGGTAGGCGGCAGGGCGTTATCCTGCTGAAAAACGGCGTATGGGCTGCCCTGCAGTCAATGTTCAGTATTACGTACCAGCGGTGAGCAGCTGTTGGCGCTGATAGCATCCCACACCATGATGCTACATTGTCGGGCCGTGTGGTCCTCCACAATGGCAGAGGAATCCGCCGTTGGCCACGTCTTCTCCAGACTCTCACACGGCGATCATCCGTGGTGAGACAAAACCGCGATTCACTGTAAAGCACTGTAAAAAGCACTGAGTGCGTGGGATCACTCCTGAATTCACTGACCACAGAGTTGGTGGGAAGATTGGCTCGTTTCGCCGTTCTTCACCGCTACGTGTTGTACGACGAACTTTTCCCAAGACATAGTACTCTTCAAACCATTTGACTAAATCTTCCGCTTCGTCATCAAACAATAGTTTTATCTCGTTAAAGGCATTATCAATATCTTCAGGAGGAAGAAAAACAAGCGCCGGAAGATGTCGAACTATCAAGCTGAACTCTTCATTACTACAATATCTCGATTGCAGGCCAGGAGTAGCCTGAACTTAGCGCCAAATGTTTTGCCCAAGATGAAAGAAGCATCGGTGGTGTCTAGCGCCTGGAAAGGCGGCCCTTACAGCATTGATGACTGACATCTCAAAATCAGTGATCGCCCACTGTGGATCTAAAATAATATCTTTCTGAGTGGCAAATGTCTTTAGCTCTTCAAAGAATGAGAAGTAACTGGTTAGCGATTTGCTAGTCATCAGAGCGTAAACTAACGGCAAAACTCTACAGTTGTTCATAGGACCCACGGGACCGTGAATGGAATACAGCTGTTTAAAAATATTGGGCACTGTTTTAAAAGTCCCATCCATCACCCAAAATGCAGCTTCACTCAACATTTTGAGGTTAGCTTCTGTTGAAAAAATTAAACTTTTTTCATTCCTCTCATAGAAGTCTTTTAATAGGAATAATTCCCCGTCCTCTGTGTATTTTAAGAACTCAGGTATATTTAGTATTTCCACAGTTGCAGGTTCAGGTGGCATTTCAACCCTCCTAGTTCTTTTTATCAATTTCCTCTGTGCTTCTTTCGACGGCATGCTCTGATGAGCCACAAGAGACATTTCGGAGGCTACATCCTGTATAATTCGCAGGGGTAAATCGTTGGTGGTTCTGGCCTTCTCTTAGATGTCCGCAATCTTCTGGGCTACTTTAGATCGAGCACTTTCTGGAGCATGGTTATGCTCGGACGCACTTATAAGATAATGTTCTTCACCTGCAAGTGATGTAATTGCTCTACTTCTGCAGCCATTACTCTTCTGATCGCATATCCAGTAAAATTTATTACACCGTTGTCTTTCTTTAAGGAAAAGAAATCAATTTAAACTCAGTTTTTTCCCTCCCTTTTGTGAATCGACAAACGTACATATTTCCGACATGGTTGTGCTTGGAACTTCTTCAAAACCTCTGTTACTCATGGAACTGAGAAACAGACTGATTACAAAAAGACTAGTGCTCTTAGGTAACGTGATTTTTCCTCGCTCCGAGGATTTGGGTTCGGTCCAAGGTTAACGAATTTAATAACCTGCTCCCCTCTCACCTTTTCGTAGGAGTGTAAGTAAATGAAGGTCATTAGATAGTTGGGAGGCAGCTCTGGGTGGGAGGTAATAGCTTTCATTGCAAGATAATTTTTCGGCCGCAGTTTGTTGCTTATCTTTATCATACCAACAAAGCGCATTGTGAGGCTGGGAGAAACTGGGTTTCTCCCAGGGTTTTTTCCTGTGGTTAAAACTTGCAGTACCTCGCAGCACCCTGGGTGTTGTACGTGGGCAGTGATGTCTCTGGGGTGTTTCCTGCTAGTTCTTGGCTGAAGGGAGAAATCTTATTCTTTCTTCAATACATTGTCTGCTTATCTTTTCTATTACATCTCTGAGCTTTCGTAAAGGTGGCGACATACCAGGGCTATAGAAAAAGAAGGGCTGGATCGTTCCTTTGTTTCAAGATTAGTATTCTAAGCTTCTGCAAAGAACGGTTCATGGGGGCTGTGACGTCATAGCGAGAACCAGAGACGTGCCAAGTAGCCAAATTCCAAGGGTAGGCAAGAATCCCAAATAAAATTTTACGTTTAATAAATTAATAACAGAGACATGGCAAAAGCTATAAAAACGCTTTATTGTGAAAAATGGAAATGCTACGTGGCACGTTGATTTTTTTTGTAAAAATTTACTTCATTATATAATTCAATAGAAAACGACTTAAAAACAGAGCAAAATGATTTATTCTTTTGTTCACTAACGGATACCACGGGCAAAGGACTAACATTTTATTTTCAATTTTTTTTTGAATTTTGAAGATTTCAGCTTTCATGATATGCGTGGCCAGGTCCAATATGATGGAATAAATGGGGGCCAGTATGAAGGAAAAACACAATGGACTTAAAAAAAACATAATTTTTTTTTTGATTGGAGGTTTAACGACCACCGTGAGCAACTCAATGGGCTATAAGCAGTCGCCCGTCCCTAATTTAGGGTCACTGGTTCCAGGGAAGGGAGAGAGCCAATGCCGTAAGACAAACACAACATACATGCCTCACCGGGATTCGTACCCGGGCCCCTTACGGACGAATGATCAGAGGCCATCGCTTAGACCACTGCGCCACCGGGGCGCCCATAATTTTTGGACAATCACTTAGGCATTTTATGTACGTTTAAAAGCATTAACATGTCTTGCTATATAAACGTTATGAACATGAGTACAGGTGACTAAGAATTGTTGAAACTGCCCAGGTCCCCGCGATTAAAAAATACGAAATTAAAAACGTAACCTATGTAGCTGAGAAAAATCTGCAAAACCGAGGTAATTTATATCTCAAACTAGCAGGGGTACCCGGTATTTCCCGGGTAAATATTACTATTCGTGGAAACACCAAGCTCACCTGGTGAAAGTTAATATATTAAAAAGGTATTCCTGTAATTTTCCAGTAACTTTATTTTAATTCATTTAGGTTATTGCTTTTTGATAAACTCTACTTTTAGTTTATCAATTGGGAGCAAAAATGTAATGAGTTTCAGGATTGCCAACCCTTGAGCACGCAACGTTAAGTTGTCCATGTGAAAAGCAGGGTTCTTCCAAATTAATGCCCGCCAATGCCAGTGTCTGGCTGATGCAGTAGTATTTCTGCAAAAAAAAAAAAAAAAAAAGTAGGAGCAGGGTTGGCTGAAATTGTGAAAAAAAAATTGATTTACTTAATTTACTTATACGAAACAAAAAGAAAGGAAATGGAGTGGAAATATTTACCTTCGAAAAGACATCTATAGAAGAGCCGTGCACTAGCGTGCGCTTCTGAAAATCCAGCGACACTGAAATGCAATGTACCTATGACACGTCGAGTGCATGTGACTTGACATTGGCATTGATCATCCTTTTGTTTACCATTTTGAATATCTGGAACTCTCTTTTTACATTACATTGTATTTCTGCCTGATGAAGCAGTCCGTTGGTGGTGAAAACTAACGTTTACTCATTTGTGTTTTTAATACACCATTAAATAGATATTTTCTCACTCTGTTGTTATCTACGGTCTCCAACTTAGACCGTACATCGGATATTGGAGTGCTAAATTGCGTTGAAGTTCTTAAAAGTACAAAATGGAACTTTTACGAAAATTTTGTATGGTCCCCCTTCACGCCGGGCCCGACCCCTTCCAAAAACCGTCTACGGTAAAACTCAGAGTACCATGATATAGTATACCAAATTCGGTGGTTCTAAACTGAAAACTGTAGATTGTATGGAAAAGTTTGGGTGGGCGCCCTGTGACCCCGGGCTCCGACCAATACAAGGCTCCAACTCCTTCCCAAAACCATCTACTGTGTAAGTTAGGGCACCATGAGATAGTATATAAAATTTGGCGGTTCTAAGTTGAAAACTGTAGATTTTACGGAAATTTTGTATGGGCCCCCTTGACAACGGGCCCCGACGACCCCTTCCCCAAACCGTCTAGGGGCTAACTCGGAGTACCATGAGATAACCGAATTTGGTGTTTCTAAATTAAAAACTGTAGATTTTACGAAAATTTCGTTTGGGGTCCCCTTGACCCCGGGCCCCGACCACTTCCAAAAATTGTCTACGATTTAACTTTGAGCACCATGAGATAGTATACCAGATTTGGTGTTTCTAAATTGAAAACTGTAAATTTTACGAAAATTTTGTATGGGACCCCTTGACTCCGGGCCCCGATCCCTTCCAAAAAGGGTTTACGGTCTAACTTAGAGTACCATGAGGCAGTATAAAAAATTTGTTGGTTCTAAATTGAAAACTGTAGAATTTACGAAAATTTTGTGAGGGGCCCCCTTGACCCCGATCCCTTCCAAAAAGAGTTTACGGTCTAACTTGCAGTACCATGAGGTAGTATACGAAATTTGGTGGTTCAAAAGTGAAAACTGTAAATTTTACGAAAAATTTTTATGGGGTCCTCTTGACCCCGGGCCCCAACCACTTCCCAAAACGGTCAACGGTTTAACTTTGAGCACCATGGATACTAAACCAAATTTGGTGGTTAATTGGAAACTGTAGATTTTACTAAAATTTTGTATGGGCCCACTTGACCCCGGGACCCGACCCCTCCCAAGAACTGTCTACGGTCTAACGTACAGTACCACGAGGTAGTATGCGAAATTTGGTGGTTCTAAATTGAAAACTGTAGATTTTACGAAAATTTTGTATGGGGCCCTCTTGAATTCGAGCCCCGACCACTTCCCAAAACGGTCAACGGTTTAACTTTGAGCACCATGGGATAGTAAACTAAATTTGATGGTTCTAAATTGGAAATTGTTGATTTTACTAAAATTTTGTATGGGCCCACTTTACCCCGGGCCCCGACCACTTCCAAAAACGGTCAACGGTTTAACTTTGAGCACCATCAGACAGTATACCAAATTTGGTGGTTCTAAACCGAAAACTGTAGATTTTACGAAAATTTTGTATGGGCCTCCCCTTGATCCCGGGCCCCGATCCATTCCAAAAAGGGTTTACGGTCTAACTTAAAGTACCATGAGGTAGTATACCAAATTTGGTGGTTCTAAATTAAAAACTGTAGATTTTACGAGAATTTTGTATGGGCCCCCTTGACAACGGGCCCCGATGACCCGTTCCCCAAACCGTCCAGGGGCTAACTCGGATTACCATGAGATAACCAAATTTGTGGTTCTAAATTAAAAACTGTAGATTTTACCAAAATTTCGTATTGGCCCCCCTTGACTCCGGGCCCCGACCACTTCCAAAAACTGTCTACGGTTTAACTTTGAGCACCATGAGATAGTATACCAAATTTGGTGGTTCTAAATTGAAAACTGAAAATTTTACGAAAATTTTGTATGGGACCGCCTTGACTCCTGGCCCCGATCCCTTCCAAAAAGGGTTTACGGTCTAACTTAGAGTACCATGAGGTAGTATACCAGATGTGTTGGTTCTAAATTGAAAACTGTAGAATTTACGAAAATTTTGTGTGGGGCCCCCTTGACCTTTGTCCCTTCCAAAAAGAGTTCACGGTCTAACTTACAGTACCATGAGGTAGTATACGAAATTTGGTGGTTCTAAATTGAAAACTGTAGAATTTACGAAAATTTTGTGTGGGGCCCAATTGACCCCTATCCCTTCCAAAAAGAGTTCACGGTCTAACTAACAGTACCATGAGGTAGTATACGAAATTTGGTGGTTCAAAATTGAAAACTGTAGATTTTACGAAAATTTTGTATGGGGCCCTCTTGACTCCGGGCCCCGACCACTTCCCAAAATGGTCAACGGTTTAACTTTGAGTATCATGAGATAGTATACCAAAATTGGTGGTTCTAAATTGGAAACTGTAGATTTTACTAAAATTTTGTATGGGCCCACTTGACCCCGGGCCCCGACCCCTTCCAAAAACTGTCTACGGCTAACTTAGAGCACCACGAGATATTATACCAAATTTGGTGGTTCTAAATTGAAAACTGTAGAATTTACGAAAATTTTGTATGGGGCCCTCTTGACCCCGGGCCCCGACCACTTTCCAAAACGGTCAGCTGTTTAACTTTGTGCACCATGAGATATTATACCAAATTTGGTGGTTCTAAATTGAAAACTGTAAATTTTACGAAAATTTTGTATGGGCCCCCTTGACCCGGGCCTCGATCCATTCCAAAAAGGGTTTACGGTCTAACTTAGAGTACCATGAGGTAGTATACCAAATTTGGTGGTTCTAAATTGAAAACTGTCGATTTGTATAGCGGACATACAAACAAACAATTTTAAATATACAGGAAAAACTGAAATTTTTATATAGCTCCTTACTGCAGTTTTAACAAAGGAAATTTTGCATTGGTACTGCAGCGCCGACTATTGTCAAAGAAGTACGATACAAGGCTTGAAGTTTAAAACTGTTGAAGTAAAATGTTGACAGTTTGTCGGTGTTTGTCGGTGTTTTGTCCAGTCGGTGTTTTGTCCTGTCGGTGTTTTGTCCTGTCGGTGTTTTGGCTTGTCGGTGTTTTGTCCTGTCGGTGTTTTGGTTGTCGGTGTTTTGGGTGTCGGTGTTTTGTCCTGTCGGTGTTTTGGGTGTCGGTGTTTTGACCCAGACCCCAATTACACAGCCATGCGGAACTCTCTAGAGAACCCATCATTCCTGTGAAATCCTCCCAGAGCAGCTATGACTTTCAAAGAAGAGTTCACTCGCCTACTGATTTCACCATCCAACTTGTTCTCTCTGTCAAACATGCTTCCTAAATACACAAACTCACTCACCTGGTCAATCATAGTGCCATTTAGACTTAATTACATTCAGTGCTACCAGTTCCTCTCTCAAAAGCCATAACTTTGGTTTCTCTCTTATTTATACTCAGTTTGAATTTCATGCAAACTTCGTACATCCGAGACAACATACTCTGCAAATCACTTTTGCTCTCTGTCAACAGGACAGTGTCATCAGCATACAGCAATCTGCACACATGGATATCACCAAGACATAAACCACTATCATCTATTTTAACATCACACACGTCCATAAATATATTAAACAGCCATGGTGACATTACACAACCTTGTCTAACTCCTGCTCCAATAGAAAACCATTTTGATAAAACACCATTCACTCATACACAAGCTCTACTACCAGCATACATGGCTTTTACACTATTAAGTAGATTCCCAGTGACACCATATTCATGCAATACCTTCCACAAAAGTGTCCTATTTACTCGGTCGTAAGCTTTCTCTAAATCTGTGAAGGCAGCAAAAACTTTCTTACCAACAGCCCGATACTTTTCAATCATCGTGCGTAATGCAAAATTCTAGTTAGCGCAGCCTTTACCAGGCATAAAACCACTCTGAACATCCCACCGTTTCTCTGATGTAAGACCCCGTACTTTTTCAATAACAACCTTACCAAACACTTTCCCTGGCGCACTTAGTAGGCTAATGCCACGATAGTTCTTGCATTCAGTCTGATCACCTTTTCCCTTATACAAGGGAACAATAATAGCATCCTTCTAATCACGAGGGACCATTCCTAACTCCCAGCACAACTGGCAAATTTCAGGTAACCAGTCAATTACAGAGTCACCACCATATTTCAACATCTCGGCAGTTATGCCATCAACTTCCGGAGCCTTACCATTCTGAAGAGATTTTAGAGCTTTACACACTTCTTCTCTTGAGATCCCTCCTGTGCTTCCATCCCTCACTGTGACATCATCTGCATCTGTCTCAGAATCATCTTTGCTTTCCTGATCTAACAACTCACAGAAATATTCACCCCATCTTTCACTTAACTCATTAAGCTCCCATATCATTTCCCTGATCTCATTTTTCACACAACTTACAACTTTGTTTCCCCTATTTTTCCTGAGTCTCCTGTACTTCCAGAAAGACTTCCTATCTTTCCAAAAAGCCAGTTCATACCTTTCCACCTTCTCCTTCCTATCTTTTGCCTTAGTCTGGTGAACCAGCTTAGCAGCTTCACGTTTCTTGGAGCGATTTTCATCCACAGAAACTCTACCTTGCAACATCCCCAAATAGGCTTCCTTCTTTCTCTTTACTGCCTCTTCAATCTCACTATCCCACCAAGCATCATCTCTTTTGTTACCGACTATTGTGGTGCCACAGACCTCTTTAGCAGCAGTGACAACACAGTTCTTAAAACATCCCCACTTCTTTTCTACATCCCTCTCACCAGACTTCAGCTCCTTTGGTTGTTCTCTGAGTAAGTCAGAATAACACTGATGGTCTTCAAGGAGCCTATTAACCTTTATTCTTTCTCTCCTGGGTCTCTTCCTATTCCTTTTCCTCCAACCAACATTAAGTTTCACTCGTGACACTACCAAGTAATGATCAGAACCAACATCTGCCCCTCTCATCACACGGGTGTCAACAACTAAGCGTTTCAGACGCTGATCGTAGACAACGGAATCTATCGCACTCTTTTGACCAAGAGTACGATTTTCCCAAGTATACGTGTGGATATACTTGTGGTTGAAAAACGTATTAGATAACACAAACCATTCGCAATGCAGAGTTCAATTAATCTTTCACCATTACGATTCACACAAGGATCATTAAACTTACCCAGAACATTGTTAGAAATTGCATTCTGCACACCTACTCTAGCATTGAAATCCCCTGCTATTATAACTTTTCTTTAGCACCAAACTGGCTCAAAACAACTTTTAGCTCATTCCAGAAGTATTTCTTCTTATCAGAAGGTTCCGAGTCACAAGGAGCATACACTACAACAATTAAGATTCTCTGAAGTTTCACTTTCAAACGAATTCAGAGAATTCTCTCACTTATGCAACTATAGTGAATCAAGTTGTTCATCTTTTCACTTTAAATCACACCTACACCAGCCTGTCCTCTCACATTATCCAATACTCCAGACCACACACTCACCATGTCATTCACTTCTTCTACCCCAATTTCCTTCTTTTTGGTTTCACTTACACACAGCACATCCAGTCTATACTTATTCATCTCCTCAATCACCTCACTCATCTTGCCATTTATACCTCTAGTATTCCATACACCAATCTTACATTCACTCAGCCGAGATCTCTTTCTCATACGCCGTTTAGAAAGTCCAGGTCGATTCTGTGGTGGACCGTCCTTCTCAAGTGTGGTAGGTCCACCATATCCCACACTTGAGTCATTCTTAATATTTCTTTTTGTCTTTTTAATCAGGTAAGTACATCAGTGTGGGGGATTAGCCCACAGCTGAGGGTTCCAGTTGGCCATTCAACCTAAGGATTCTGGAACTAAACCCAGTGCGTTGGGGCCTTTTTGCCAATGTCACACATAACTAGCTTGCACCTCTCCAAGATTCACAGAGGCCCTAGTTGCTGTTGTGTGTGCCATTGTTACCACGGAGCACCCCGAGGAGGCAAACCCATCGCTCACTACGACCGCCCGCTTTATTCCATCATAAAACTCTTTTATATATCATGTGAAGACAGTTTGTCGTTTATAGTATAAGCTTTGTCTTCAATGGTCTTGTAATAACTCAAGTAATAGTGGAGTCAAATAAAATGAAGTAAAATAGTTAAAACTAAGTTTAATTTAGTAACAGACTTAAATCTCACTTCACAGTTTCAGCAGTTAATTAGTCTCAATTTGGTTAAAATAATGAAATTATGTAAAATATGAATGTACTCCTGTTGTCATACTATAAATACTAATTTAGTTGATGTAATTTGTCTTCTATTTGCTGAAGTGTTAAACCAAATATAAATGATGCACAGAAATGCAGGGAAAATGGCAGTTTTTCACAAATCCAAATATGGCTGTTCCCACACCATGTTTTATTCCATTTCCTTTGTTTTAAATGTAAAATGCTGTCTTTTAGAAAATATTCATAGTTTATCAAGAATTTGAATTGTCACCAGCTATTGAAGTCAGGTTTCCTAGGCATAGAAATTTCCAGAATTTGAAAGAGTGTAAGGGCCAGGGCTTTTCGATGGCATCTGTGCACTAGGCAAAATCCCCTTCCTGAGCAAAATATTGAAACATATTTCTTTTCCCTGGTGTGGATACAAAACAAATGATGCTCTAAGTACTAATTCTTTTTTTTATTTCAGTCTGGTACCTAAAATTTGTGTAGAATCTCTAACAGGGCCTAAGTCTCTCAATAGATAATTCAGCTACCTCACTTTTCAGGGAAAAAACAAAACAAAACAAAAAAAAAACTGATGGTATTATGCACATTGGTATACAATGTTACTTATTACTATTTCACATGTTGTATTGTTTCATTAAGTTAACTAGTTTCAACTCTAGTTTGTAAACCAACAGCCAGTTGATAGGAAAGAGAAAGAAAAAGTGTACTGTGGGAAACTCCCATATATGCACCCAATCAGTAACATCCTTAAAAAGAATGCAAGAAACTGAATTATGAAATTGCTGATACTGTTAAGGACATATCGAAATTTTTGGACTACTGACTACAACAACCAACCCACCCTAGAAGCTGCAGGTGTATACTCCATCCCTACAAGAAAGGCAAACAACAATCACACCGATAAAATATACACAGGCAGCACAAAACGAAGATTCAAAACTCACCTTATGGAACATGTCAAAAATTGGAACAGGAGAGAGGTGAAAACGGAATTAATCCAACACTGCCAAGAGAATGATGGTATCCCAGATTGGGAAAACGCGAAAATCTTAACAACACACAATACACACCAACAAATCCTAATGGCAGAGGCAGTATTGATCGAAAAAACTCGTGATATAAATTGTAATAACAACACCCCCTATGACCTGCCACATGCATGGAAATTCTTGGCGGAACGTGAGAGAAAATAAAAAAGATGATGTCCAAACAAACCCACGACCGTAATATGCATGCGCAACAAGAACACAGCAGATAACGAGAACGATCAGTGACCCAGTGATACAACGACCTCTTTGAAAACGCAAACATCGTACGCTACTGAGGATGACTCTCAAAATGAAGAGTTGAAACTAGTTTAGTTAATGAAACAATACAAAGTGTGAAACAGTAATAAGTAACATTGTATACCAATGTGCATAATACCATGCAATTAGCCACGTATTGATGTAGAGCATTTATTGAATATTTGACTCACAAACCTCATAAAAAAAACTGATGTTCTGTATTACAGTTAATACACTGAAACTGTGTCTTCACTATCACTGCTTTGTCATTCACAGCTTACAGGACAATCTTTTGAGGGTTTCAGGTGGTATTGGTACTGGTACCCCTAGGGGTCCACAAGCAACATATATGTATTATGTAGCAAATGAAAACCAAAATATTTTTTTTTTTAGTGTCGTATCCTTGTACATTACAAAAGCAAATGTAACAGTCATCACTGTGATTTTTGTTCACTCCAGCTCATTGGGATACCAAAATGTTTTTATTTTTTTATTTTATCTTTTGTCCACTTCTTCAGTTCTTCAACACAAACAGCACAGATCTTATGTGGAGCTCATGATTTGTACTGGTCCCCAAGTTTCACCACAAAGAATGCAAACTTTCTTTACAAAATCTGCCATGTTCCTTTGCTGCTTTTTAAAATGACAAAAACTCCCTACAAATATAACCAAAACTGCCCAGATAGTTATTTAGAATATCCCATGTAGGGGTGTGTTGACTAACTATCATGTAGTACACCCTCATGTAGCAATTGTCACAAAAACACTACATTAAAAACCAAACACAAATACAATAAATGATTAATAGCGAACTGTTCAGTGCAGAGACAGAATTGCACCTGGCAGCTTTCAGCCTTATACAGAGGTGGAGATAAGCTGAAGTGCAAGTTCAGACATGTTTTACTGTCCTGTTACTCTATCCCCTCTCCACACTTTTTCCTACCCTCCTCAAGTGTTACCAGATTCATGTTCAGCAGACCTATATTGCACAGCAAGTTTGAGTGGCAACATTACTTTGTAAGCCATTGGCAGAATTGGTAACTTGTAAACCCCTTATTTTTGCTTAACCCAATGATTTAAGAATTTTATTTTGTTGAAAAATTGTGTGTGGTAGACATGTTTTTTAGACAGCATCATCTTTGAAATCAGTACATCAAAGTTACTAAGAAACAGGCAACAAATCTCAAACAATAAGACCGTTCACCTGTGAAACCAAATCAAAGCAATGTTGTTTTTTCTCTTGTACCAAAACGAGCAATGAGGATGTTATCAGTGTATGTTACACTGTAAAAAATCTGTGGAACGTTACACAAAAAAAAAGTGAGCTCAGCTGCCTCACCATTTTTGAAAACGTTATGCAAGAAATCCTGACAAATGTTCCACACATTTTTGAAGAAGTCTGAAGCCTTGTCCCGGGATGATTTTGTGGAACGTTCCCCAATAAGGAGAGGAACTTTTTCAAAAAAAGTGATCAACCTTCCACACATTATAGAAACATTTTGTCCCAGGGTGTCAGCATCATTATGCGGAACGTTCCACAATAAACTTGAAAGTATTTCGCAAAAGCGAAAAGTCTCCTGTGGAACCTTTTCAACAACTTTGAGGAACTGTACACATGCTACTGAAAAATCTAGAAACAGGCTGGCAGCCTGATTTTGAGAACGTTCCACAGTAAACAGGGAAAAGTTCCAGAAACGTTTGAATCCTTCAGAGAACAAAAATGCGAAACATTTTTAACAAATCTGAACAAGGTTTTGCATAATATATCTAAAACATACTTTTGTATAAAAATGTTCTTGAAATTTTTGTTTGCACCAGGACAGATAATTTTTTACCATTTACAAAAATCACTCTTAACATTTCGAAAACGAACTCCAATATGGGCAATTCATTATGTACTAGTTCATTCTTGATAAGCATATGTAATGTAGTAACAGCCCCTACTAAATCTTATGCTTACTGAATGAAGAAAGATAAGGACAATTTACTCATGAGTTTTCTCAGATTTGAAAAGAGAAGTTGTAAGAATGAAATATTCATGAAAATACACTGGTCTTAGCAAATGTTAATTGTGTGTTACACATAGATACTGCATCTTTTGCAGAGAATGCACCCCACACAAACAAATGTATTCGAGGGTCTTCTACCTATGGCACATACAAAACAAATTTTCAGTTTACCCAGGCTTGACTGAATAATCAATAAATTTTACATTCGAGACACTTTAAATTTATATAGTATGGTGCCTTCTTAAGACTTTAATTACTCACTGAGCAAGTGATACAGGATGGAACTTATCCTGGCCGCCCCGGTGGCGCAGTGGTCTAAAGCGCTGGCCTCTGATCATTCATCCGTAAGGGGTCCGGGTTTGAATCCCGGTGAGGCATGGATGTTGTGTTTGTCTTACGGCACTGGCTCTCTCCCTTCCCTGGAACCAGTGACCCTAAATTAGGGACGGGCGACTGCTTATAGCCCATTGAGTTGCTCACGGTGGTCGTTAAGCCTCCAAAAAAAAAAAACTTATCCTGCATCATTTGTTACACCCAGTTAGAACTTATAGAACTTATCCTGCATCATTTGTTACACCCAGTTAGAACTTATAGAACTTATCCTGCATCCTTCCACACCCAGTTAGGACTTATTTCCCTGCAGTGCTCATCAGAAGTGATGACTTAGTCATTTTTAACAAATGGCCAGTAAATCAGCTTAATTTCATGTGCAATGTTTACACTCTAGAGGGAGGGCGGGCTCAATTTAATTTTGAAATATAATTATGGGAATCGCGCATCTAAACTCAGTATATGTTAATCAAACTTAAAGGAATAGTAAACTTTAAAAAAAAAAAAGTCCTCAAAAACACGAATTTTTGCTGTCATGTTATGCGGGTGACGGGGCGATGCTCGTAGAGCTGAAATTTGTTTCCCTACGGCCATTGAGAGCTGAGTAAACAGCCGACAAAGTTTCTGATGATGACATCACACTAGACAAGCGGTCAGTCAGACCACTTCTTCCCCCAGCAGCATCTGTGTACTCAGCACGGTAGGGGTTGTGACGAAAAGTACGCAGTAATTAGTGTCAGAAATTTCTCTCCTTGTGTTGCATGTGTCCTGTTCGTTAGTCATCAAACTTTCTGCTGCAATTTACACAACTGGAATGAATTTTAGTAGTTTACGAATTTCGCTGAAGCTCTTAGTTTACAATAACTCACTCAGTAGCACTACTTTTTACAAAGTGGTGAAACTTTTAGTTGGGCCAATAATCAAGTTTACGTGGCACAGTATGGAAAAAAAAAATACTGATGATTTAAAATTATGAGATTCCGAAATTTGGGTGAGCGGAGATGGACAGTTTGATTCACCAGGTTTTTGCGCCAAATACTGTACGTATTCCATTATGGATATTCACAGGGGAAATATTGTTCGTATTGTCGTCCAAAAAGGTGTTTTTGACCGGGACTTGGAAAAGAATACGTGCAATTTATTACTCTCAGGCCTCTATGAAGAAATAAAGATATGAGTTTTTTTTTTTTTTTTATCAGATAGACATAGAAGCATTCGTGCCCTCATGAAGAAAAAATATCGCCAAATTGATCATCAGTTTGATGTGTGGCACATGGCCAAAAGTTTGACTAAAAATCTAAAAGCTGCTGAAAAGAAAGCTCCTTTACTAGAAGCATGGTGGTCCAGTATAACCAATCATTTATGGTGGTCAGCTCAAATGTGTAATGGAGATCCTGAACTGCTGGTAGAAAAATTTATATGTGACTAACCTGCCATACAGTAATAACAGTAGAAATAACAGTTAGATAAACTGCCTTTTTATCTAACTGTTACTTCTAGAGCTATAAAACATGTTCAACTATTGCGGTGTCTCTGTTTTCATGGGGGGGGTCATTCATGACTTTGCACTTGGGCTACGAGAAATACTCATAAAGTTGTTTTCCCCATGACAATAGGAAAAACTAAAAACAACAACAATGAAATATGCACTCAGTTCAATGAAAAATACCTTTTATATATTTGTATATATAGACAGCAGCTGACAAATCTTTAGTGACAGTGGAAGTTAATCGAAATAGTCTGGATAATTTCCAGGGTAACAAATAAAACCTGAATACTGTTCATTAGATTCAGGAAAACATTCTCTAATTTTACTCACTACATAGGAAGGATTACTTTTCTGATTGTTCGCCCTACAGGTATCCAGGCATTCACCCAATATACAAATTGTTTGTATGCAACGTGTCGCCATAGTTTGCTACATACAAGTTAATTTTTTCTCTTGTTCTTTTCTGCCTGAAGAATCATTTGATAACGACTTGCCTGTAAGGTGTGGATGTTTAAAACAACATTGTCAAATGATTCATGGTTTATTACACATTAGGCACTACCTTTTATTTTTATCATCTGATCACTCTCGTTGCAACACAAACACTCGGCGTCTGTTGACATTCTCTCCAGTTATCACATTGGCACCAGTCAAGATTACCTTTTCTACCCCCGAATTTGTTTTCACATTCCTTGTTAAACATTCACATGTACCGGCAGAATATTGTGGTTCAAATGAATAAGGATTTACACCAGCCATTTTACAGATTGATGGGATCAACTGTGCTGCATAGAACAGTAAACAGCACAGACTGGAGCCCTCCGCACGCTGTTTTTTTCTTGTCTAGCATGACGTCACTGCCGGTTTTTCAAAATGCTCTAGCGGGAGAACTACTTACGATAAAGCAACTCTGATTGCATCAGTTTTCATGTCTCTTTCAACATTACATTTTCACGCAGGAAAAAAATAAAAAATGCCCGAAATGAGTTTACTGTTCCTTTAAATGACATGGAGGAAGCGAGACACCAAATAGTTGCAGTGGAAGAAAAGTGAAGTAATGACCATATAGATGTGTTCTGACAATTCAAAAGCAAATAAGAAATATATCACTTAAAAAAATTATTGCTGGAGATAAAAGTCCTAGGTGTAGCACCAGTAGTGCCACCACAGTTTGTAGAAGAAGTTGACTGTCGCTTGTTGCGATCTCCCTGTAAGTAATTGGCGAATTTGTCACAAGTAAGAGCATCTCATTCAACCATTCACAGGGCTGACAGAGGTTTGAAATTACAGTCATACAAAGTCAGGATGCCGCAAGAGGTGTGCCCATTGAATGTAGACATACATTATCACTACTGCCACTGGTTCATGAGGTTCAAATGCAATAGTGTCACAATTCTGTACACATTTCTTACAGAAAAGGCCTGGTTTCATTTTAATGGGTGTATAACTTCTTAAAAAAAAAAAAAAAAAAAAGTCCATATTCTTTTGAAAATTGCCAGGAAGCACACCAGACTGTTTCCAAAGAGAGAAATGTGGAACCACCTTGTTTCCGAGTCTACTGTGTCCTTAGCTATAAACGCAAACATTGTTCAACAGTTTGTGGCTTTGCTGCATAAGGATGAACGCTACTGTTGGTGCCAGCTAATGAAACAATGAGGCACACATTAAATGAATCCATGGAGATACTACTGGACTTATTCCAGAGTTCACTCGTTTTTTATGCTTTCCAACCGTCGGTTGAAGCCTATATGCTCCAGCTTTGTCCGTCCGTCTGTCTGCACGATAACTCATGTAAAAAATCGTTCGATTTCGATGAAATTTTAGTATGTAGTAGGGGACCACCTGGAGATGAAGATGGGGTTAATGGGGTTAAAGGTCACGACATAGGAGCGAGATTCATTCCTTTGCTCTTATGCGTCATAAATTGTGTAAATATGGTTCGATTTTAATGAAATTTTAGTATGTGGTAAGGGACCTCATGGGGACGAACCCTATTGAAAATGGGCGAACTGGGGTCAAAGGTCAGGACATAGGATCGGGATGCATTCCATCACATCACATCACATCTTATTAAAGGAGCAATTCTTGTATATATGTAAATTTTATTTTGAAAACAGCTCTAAGGATTTTGATGAAAGTGGTTAACCTACAGTTTTCTGGTACTAGAAATCGATTTAGCTTGACCTCGACTTTGGAAAAATTCGTTTAGTGGGTTAAATAACCACCCTGAGTTACCACGTTTTTAGTGTCATGGCATCGTTCTGTTAATGTTTCCCATTCTTAGAAATCTTACGACGTCGCGCTCTCGCGATCGACTTGCGATTGAGATGTTGGCGCACGGTCACGCCATCTTCATTACGTCACGTGTTGTTTGTGGATCCTATTAAAGTTTTATGACGTCACACTCTCGCGACCATCTGCCTCATTACGTCACGCATTGTGTGCATATTACTCATTACTTCTATTTTCTTCTAGAACAGAAGGTTTATTGTGTCAGTTGCTTGGAGTTGATATGTAGTACAGTATTAGCAGTGGAACGCTGATTTCGCATGTTTTTCCGTTCAAAATTTAAACTTAATACAGCATTTTTTTTTTTTTGTTACATTTTTGAATAGTCACTTGATGACGAGGGTATCCGCTGTGCTAACATATGATTAGTTCATTTTTTACGCTTTCCAACCGTAGGTTGAAGAAGCGTAAATGCTCCAGCTTTGTCCGTCTGTCCGCACGATAACTCGCGTAAAAATAGTTCGGTTTTGATGAAATTTTAGTATGTGGTAGGGAACCACCTGGGGACGAACCCTATTGAAAATGGGCGAAATGGAGTCAAAGGTCAGGGCATAAAATCGGGATCCATTCCATCGCCCTTGTGCATTATAACTTACGTAAAATTGTGTCGATTGCGACAAAACTTTATGTTATTTCGGAGGAATACTGAACCGGTTCTGTTGAATATCATCGAAATGGGATCAAAGGTTAGGGCACCGGGTGGAGATTTATTCCACAGCCATTATCCTCATAACTTGAGTAATGATTTCTGGTATGTTGGAAAGCGTATATACTTCAGCTTTGTCAGTCTGTCCGCACGATAACTCGCGCAAAAATGGTTCAATTTCGATGAAATTTTAGTATGTGGTAGGGGACCACCTGGGGATGAACCCTATTGAAAATGGGAGTAATGTAGTCAAAGGTCATGACATAGGAGTGGGATCCATTCCATTGCCCTTATGCGTCATAACTTGCTTAAAAATGGTTAGATTTTGATGAAATTTTGGTATGTGGTAGGGGACAACCTGGGGACGAACCCTATTGGAAATTGGGTCAAAGGTCAGGACCTAAGATCCGGATCCATTCCATCACTCTTATGCGTGATAACTTACATAAAAATGCTTAGATTGAGACAAAACTTTATCATGTTGTTCCGTAAGTATACTTTACTGATTCTGTTGAATAGCATCGAAATGGGATCAAAGGTTAGGGCACAGGGTGGAGATTTATTCTACAGCCATTATCCTCATAACTTGAGTAATGATTTCTGGTATGTTGGAAAGCGTATCATAATCAATGCATTACATGATTTTACTAACTTGTTTAATGGGTGGCCATCGTGCTCTTGCTGGACTTATTTCTTCCTGTGAGTGGAATCTAAAGGAGATAGTGTACAAAGATTAATTACCCTCATACGCTGACGCCTCAACCATAAATATAACTATGCATTTGCAAAGAAAAAAACTATACTAATGGGAATACTTTAGGTTACAAAGAAAGTCTTGTCTTTAATAAATAATATCAATCATTGAAAAAACAGAGATGCATTTAATACAAAATACCCAATTTTTTTCAGTTTCTGAAAGGTACACACTAAAATCTTAACTTGTGCCATTCGTGTAGTGCACTGAAAATGAAAACACTGTAAAACTTTGAACTGATGGTCCATGAAGACTACCTGCAAACTCCAAAGAAGTCATTTGAATCTGGCAGATAAGAACTAAACTTCGCATCCGCATATTTGCTTACAATTCACATGTAGTTGAGATATAATGACGACATTTATCTTATAAAGCATGAAATTCCCAAAATAACTAGAAAATTATAGAATACTAAAACACGGATATGACTATTACATAAAAATTCACTATGTGACTTTCATCAAACCATCACAAATTTCTAAGATCCTCTTCCTCAAGAAGATATTTCAATAAGAGACATTCAAAATTTGTTCATTTTTTTAAACTTAGTGCAAGCACAAGAAACTGAAAACGTGACTAACTTAGCAGCATGAAAACTGATCTTTAGGATTTTATAATTTTATCCTCAATCGGGCTTCTTTTTTTTTTTGGGGGGGGGGGTGTTTCTGAAAATACAAAAGGACAACTAACTATCTGCATATATCCACTTGTTCAGTCCATATATCCACTTGTTAGTTTTTCCACTTGTTCAGTTTTTCTCCATTGATGATTGGTTGCAACTGAGATAATCTAAAATAAGTAGTAATATTCCCAGCAGCACATCAGTACTTGAAAAGTTTCACTCAATTATAAACACGTAAGCCCTAAGAGAGAGAGAGAGAGAGAGAGAGAGAGTAAGGAATTATAAGGGCATTTTAAAACCGGGCATAGCAACACAACAGTGCGAGGACCTCGAACAATAAATATTCCACTGAACATCTACCAGGTGGCGCGGTGGTCTACGCGATGGTTTCTGATCATTCGCCCGAGATGAATGCATGTTCGAATCCCGGTGAGGCATGGATGTTGTGTTTGTTTTATGGCACTGACTCTTTTCCCTGGAACCAGTGGCCCTAAATTAGTGACCGACGAGTACTTATAGCCCATTGTGTTGCTCACGGTGGTCGTTAAACCCCCAATCACAAAAGAAAAAAAAAAATGAACGTTTACCATTCATCAAAATTTATATTATGTAACCACGGTTCCTCATCTGTTCAGTATGTTTTAAACATGCAAGTAAAGAATGCCATTAGCTGTTCAGTACGAGCTTACGAAACAACTTTAGTTGTACATTTTTTGCTTTTGTTAGGAAGGGGGAACTACAGCTGGTACGGTTTTAATCTTAAATTCTATACCTAACAGACATTTATTCCATAACACTCAAATGTTCCAGGCGTCCTAATTTTTTTAGAAAACAAAAAGTACACGATTACACAGTCTCTTGGCGGGATCATTTAGACATTAGGCCTAACGATCAGCAATTTTGTACGAACACAAAACGCAATTAATCTAAAGCTAGGGTGAGACATTTTACATTTGTGTAGAACATGAATTAATTTATCTTTTGTTAACCGAAAAAAAAGTACTAACCATGATTTCCACTCAGAATCTGTCGCCACAATTCAAAGTCCACGTTGCCGCAACGCACAACATGCTACGATGACCAGCAAACATAGCTTTAGAGCTTCATGGCGCATGCCCTAAATCTAAAACAGATGTCACGCAGCAAGCAAACAGTGATAAAATTCTGAAACATTACACAGTTCTCAGAAAAATACTCGTGCACATTTAATTAGATTCCGAAAAGTTACATGGAACACCGAAACGTTGCACTGAACTCCGAAACATTGCACGGAACTCCGAAACGTTAACAACCTCAGAAAAATTTGCGCATGCGCATTGAACAAATTGCGGGTATTGTGGAATGTTACACTAAACTCTGAAACATATTACACAAAGGCTTGAGTTTTGCCATGTTCCACAGAACTTTTAAAAGAAAAATGTATGAACTTATTAAAATAATACCAAAAACGTTGCACAGATTTCTAACCGTGTATACAGAAATTGGAACATCTTTGTGAATGAGAAGGGTGACACCTCTTTGTTGAACAGGTAGGTATCAGAGGAGATTCAAGTGAATAATGTAATGTGACCTCATATTCTTAGAAATCACTTCAGGTAAAAGGAATTGATTCTGAATGCAAATGATGTGTACATTCTTTATCGTTAAATACACACAAAGTGGATTTACCCAGCTGCTTCTGTCTGAGCTTTGTGTGCGAGTCATCTTTTATTCGAATATATTGCTAGAGGTCGCAGACATCTTTAGCTAAAGTCAATCCATATCAGTATCCTTAATTATCTCTGATCATTTATTTAGCTTACTGCATGTATTTGATAATACCATGTGCTAATTTGCATCAGTTATTTTTCATATATTTTTTTTTTTGCAAATTTCCCCTAAATGAGATAGAGATAGAGAGAGAGAGAGAGAGAGAGAGAGAGAGAGAGAGAGAGAGAAAATAAAAAAAAATTAGGGAGTTTTTTTTTCCTCCAGAAAATGTTTTCAATGTTTACCTTGGTTCTTATGCTGAATTTCAATGTGTTTTTGTGCATGTTTATATACAGTATATGTGTGATGAAAAATGTGCCTGTTGCAGCAAGCTCATAATTCACTAAAATATCATTTTCTGACTATTAATTGTTGCATTATATATGTTTCAGCTTGCTAGAGGTTATGGAATAAGGTTTATGGAAACAAGTGCAAAATCTGGCTTATTTGTAGAGGAAGCATTTATTACCCTTGCAAAAGACATATTAATAAAAATGGAGAAAAAATTAGTAAGTACTGGATAAAAATATATTTGTGCGAGTGTGTTTATAAATACTTAGTTTTTCGAATCAAATACATTGCATAATAAAATTTATGCCACAATCTGGCTAGTGAAATGTTGCAGCTTACTTTATTTGATCTAACATTAGCATTTTTGTAATTATTTTTTGTTTGAATATTGTTTTTATTTGTGAAAAGGCAGTTGTTCTATTTCTTCATCTTTCTTAATTATTTTGTGTTGTCGTGCTTTTTCAATTTTTTTTATGGAGAACTGTTGTTCACTTAGCTAAACCTGTAATGCAAAACACCCAAAAAAATTTTTCTTCAGAATTGATTGTGGAAGTGAAAACCTGTAGTAACATAGCCACTAGTCAGACCCAAATAAATATGTAGCATCTTAACTGTCAAGTCTGCTGCTCTTCTGAGGAGACTGTCTGTTTTTGTCACTGCTTCATGATATTTTTTTATGGTTTTTCAGAAGTTTTTTTTATCAAGAATCTTAAGAAATGCCCTTTTTTTCACCATTTTGTTTGATACTTTGCAGGGGAAAAAAGCCATAAATACATGCAAATTATTGAAGAAAAAAAAGGGGAAGGGGATTTGTAAAGCTAGGGAAAAACTGATTTTGCCAATGCTTTTCATCACCTCATTTCCTATCTCATGTTTTATGGAACAGGCTGTGTTTTAAATCTTATGGCACTTATATAAAGTCTCATTACTTTGATGCTAATTGCTTGAAGTTACTTCATCCAGAAAATGCAATTTGCAGTGCTTTGAGTGTAATAGACTTATTTAAAAGCAAATTCCTTGAAATCAGTTTATTTCAACTGAGAAACACAATTTATTTTTATTAAAAATAGTTTTTTTGGCAACATGAAGATTACTGCACAAAATACTATTCTGGAGGCTGCTTTATTAGAATGCAATACCCTATTCATTTATATTTCAACCAGAAATAATATTTTCCAGCTGGCAAGAAGATTGTGACATTATTTAAACATGTTATATGGCAGTATGGAAAATGCTTCATTATTCAATTGCAATTTTCATTGGTGCAAAGTTTGCATATTTGAGTGCAATTTTCAGGTCAGAAAATGCAATTTTTTTTAACACAATTTTTGTGGCTCAAAGGATATGGCATTACTTGAATGTAATTTCTGACAGAGCAAAGAATGCAATATTATTTTACAGATCATTGCTGGTGGCAGGAAAATTAAGGCACAATATGAATGATTTCCAGTGACTCTTTCCCCAGAGTAAAATTTTAGAGAATTCACATCATGTGAATCTACAGAATTGTTTGTGCAGTGTTGATGTGTAATTTTTCTTCAAAATGGTTGGATAATTCCATTGAACAACAGAAAATTGTGTTTTCAGATTAAAGTAAGCTAATGATACCAATGATGCTGTGACATAAACTAATGCTATTAATGTTAAAGCCATAAAATGGTGTTAATTATTTTTCTGCTGTGAGCATTGTAGTTGCCATCAATGAACTTGGAAAATTTGCTTGGGTCTTAGGAAGAAGGTCCCTGAAATTTTTCTGTATGAACAAAGCTTTTAGAGTGAGGGTTTTGGGAATAGGAGAAATGCATTTGGGGTGGGGGTGTAATAACCTCAATGAAAGTATCTAAGGCACCCATATGAGCCATCTAGCTCTAATTTAGAACCACTGATTCCAGAGAAGGGGAAAGACCAATGCCAAAAGAACAAACACAACATCCACATCTTGTTCAGGGATTCAAGGCTGAGACACGGCAGTTGCCAGTTATATCTTGACTGTATCTTGTTTCTATCAATTAGATCTAAAAAAGCAAGATAGTCAAAATGGGTAGTAAAGCCATTTATGGAAGCTCTGGTGGCTTTGACTACAACAATCATTTTCTTAAACACAAAAGGCATATAATTGTTTGTTTTCCCCACAGCAAAATATGTAAAATGCTGTAGTACCTTGGAACAAGTTCTATGTGCTAAAAAGTTATGGAGTGAAAAGTAGGCTATTGAAAATCAATTGTGATCTTGTACACCAAGAACAGAACATACAGCAGTCAAGATGGAAGAAAACACTGTTCAGTGGTTAGAAATTAACCCTGGATGTGGAAGAGTATGAGAGACAGTGCATCTGACATGAACTGGATTGCCCAAAAGTGAATGTTTTTGCTTCACTGAATGCTAGTGCTGTTAAGGTGTTAATTCCATTGTTTTTCATGAGTCCACTATCACAGGTGTGTATGTGTACATACTCAAGTTTTCCCGGATGCCACAGGTACAGGAGGGTTTTGAACAGCCTTTGTGTTTCTGCAAAACGGCGCGCCTCCACTCCGCCACCGTGAAGTTAGACATTTTCTTTCTCAGGAAGTGCTCCTGTGGATCAATCAAGGCAGTCCAATTATGTCCACTATGGTCTTGGGGCCTAACACATCTTGAACTGTGGGTTTACATTCAGTACAGTGTTTATATGTCCTTCCACTTCCTTTTACCTTAGGTAAGTTATGCGTATGGATCATGAATGCAGTCCTGAGAGTGGATGCGAATATGATTTGGCAGATTTGGGGCAAAATATCTTGCAAGTGGAATACCTGACGAGTTATGAAAAGAAGCCACATTGAACATTTGGGATTGAAAGTTGTAGTTGTATTGTATCATTGGAGACTTACTTTTTGTATTTATCATTTTCTGTTCAAGAGTTATTCTCTTTTTAGCTCAACTAACATTGTATTTTCATGTCTTATTTAGCATAAATATATGTATTCTCTCTCTCTCTCTTTATAGGGAAATCTAAATGCTCAGAAACCTGGCAGTCAGCAACTAAAACAGAAAGATCAGCCTAAAAAACAGCTGAGGTGGTCTTGTAATTTGATTTGATAATCCAAAACATAGTGTACATTTTTCTTGTAACTGTGATTTTTATATGCTTTTGAAAGAAAAGTGCTTTTGCTACTACTGGTCCAAAATGTGCTTGAAACATCGATGGTTTTATCCATACATTTACTCAGTGCCATTAAGATGACCAGTTTTTATAAAAGTAAACTTTTTGTGACTATCACGTTTTGTAAAACTTAACCAATGGGCATGAAACAACTGTATACTAGTTGGTCAATATTCACTGTAAGGGTTTCATTTTTTCCCCTTTTCGTTCATTTTTTAAGAAATATGGTGGGTCTTAAATTCATTGCAGGTCACTTATGATTTGTATGTATATATTGTATATGTGTGTGTGTGTTTGTACATGCATGAGGCACCTACCCTGTGTTGTTGTTATTTCAGTTTAATCTTTTTCATCTGTTTTTCATTGAAAAATGAGTTGGGTGTGAATTAATGATGAGTTTAAATAAAATGTGTAAAAGACTGCTCAGCATTTTCTGAATGAAACAAATGAGATCAAATGGCTAATTTGGTGGGTCATTTGATGGTAGTATTAACATTTGTAGCTTACAAGGTTTCCTTGAAATTTGAGAGCCTTTTTTTTTCTTATGAAGCATGTGCACCAAATGTATTAATATGTGATCTACAAGGTAAAATTTTAAAATTTACTTTTTTAAATTAATAGTATAAATGGCTGTTTTTTTTTTATTTAAAGAAATATATTTATTGAGATGACAATCATTTAGGAACAGCTTTTTCTTTTTTGTTAAAACTGCCATTTTTTTTTTCAAGGAAGAATATCTACAGTTGCACTTCAGGTATCATCATCGAATGCGGCTGAAAGAATTAATGTTTTACATTCTTGTTTCTCATCAGGTGCTGTGTGTCCCAAATGTATATCTTCATAAAATACATAGGTGTTCCAATGTAATAGATAGTAAAACATTTCAACCAGTGAGTCTCTTTTTGAGAGTTATGATAGGAATGCCGAAGTCCTTTATAAATTATATCAAGTTATCCTGAGGGAGAAGGAATTTTTACTGTTTATCATGAAAAATGCAGTGGTTAAAAAAAATTGGCACATATCCATAAGGGTGGTTTAGATATTCTTATCCCTTTCTTTCTTCCTTTTGTTTCCATTTCCATGAGTTGTGTGAAATACTATTAATAGTTGTACAAGTTTTTATCTATATTTTTACATGATAATGTTCATGGAATTTCATTGTAAAACTTAATAATTTTTGTTTTGGGATTTTTCTGGAGTTATCTAAAAACCTCTGGAACTGATTGCATGCTATATTGTAAGTACACCAGAAAGTTAGGGGGGATGAGGACACAGAGAAAAAATATATTCTGCATGTTTGTTTGTTTTCTCATTGAAAAAAATTTGCATACTGTAGACTTAGTTTATGTGTATAACATGTACTACTGGTTTCATCCTATTATTTGCAAGTTTCTACATTGCATATTATAACAGTTCAAGTTTTTTTTCATTTTTTTCTTCCCTTCATGTGTGATGTGCTTGAAATATTGAATTAGTTAAGTCTTCTTTTTCTTTTGGGCAAATTAAACTTAGGGAAGAATTTCCATTCATGCTATCAGTATTTGCTACATGTTAGATTTTAAAAGTATATATTTAAAGTATTATACCTGTATTATCAGTTAAACTTGTAAAATGGGGACAAAAAACAACAAAAAAAAAAAAAAAAAAAACTTTGGAATATATTGTTGTTGTTAGAGGAGCTTGGAAGTTATACACTTCTTTTTTTTTTTTTTCAAATCTGAACCTGCTTACAAATAATATTTCTCATATGAGTAAAACAATGCTTGATGTTAATATATATATATATATATATATATATATATGTGTGTGTGTGTGTGTGTGTGTGTGTGTGTGTGTGTGTGTGTGTGTGTGCACTGCAAAAACAAAAGTTACATCTTCAGAATTTCTGACCAAATTTTTAACTTTTTATAAATCTTACAGCCTGTTTTTAAATGTTCCATTCTATTCAGTGTAAACTAAATGGTTCAGTGTCCTACTGTTGATAAAGGATCATTTATCTAATTATGGGACACATTAGTAGGTAAATGCATATACATACATACATACATACATACATACATACATACATACATACATACATACATACATACATACATAGTACTGAATACAGCTCTCAAGAAAACTAGTAATGATATGTAAGAAAGTTTAACAATTTCAAAACTTCTTGAGTGTGTGGAGGATGTGGTTGAAAATGACAAGTAAAAAAAAATATTTCATCTGCTTGCTATATGTTTTCTGCATAAATGCTCAAAATATCACTGATTTCTTAAATGGGAAATAGAATCTGTGTCAGTTCTTAGTCTAGACAGCTTTGAGTGGAGACATTAAGCTTAGTTGAACTTTATCCAAATATTTTATTTTAAAGTTATCTATGTCTTCACATGCAGATATTTTGTGAAATTAGATTCATTCAAAGTGAACTAAGCTTGATATTCCCACCTGAAATTCGTTTGAATAAAAATGCTGAGTTATATTTTATCCTTCTCGGTAAAGAAGTTAATGTAGTTCAGTCAACTGTGAATCACTTAAGAAGCTGGTGTTTAATAATTGTACTGTTAAGTTTTCAGATCATTCCATGCTGACCCATGGTTGATTCTATATCTGTGACTTAGGTCAGGAGTCTTCAACTTCTGGAAGTAATCGTAAAAAAAAAAAAAAAAAAGACTTAAATATTGCCAGTATTAGTATTGATCAATTATTAATAATGATATATTTTATTGGTCTCTTTTTTATATGCTTTTGAATGAGCCAATGTAAAAGACTGATAGGGCATATTTTATACACAAAATGTATTAATTAAAAAGTATGATAGAGGACAAAAAAAAAAAAAAACTTTGTTAAATGTTTTCAAGATATTTACTCTCATTTTTCTACATAACCAGTTTGTTGACATCTGCCTGAATATGCAGTGCAGCAGTTTGAAAGCATTTTGGCAAATGGGAGTCAGTCATTTGTCTCCTTATTTGGGCTTTAATAGTGGTCATACGCACAAAATGAAAAATGTTATCCTGCTGAAAAAATGATTACATGCAACATCTAAGGAAAGTGGTATGTCAATTTTGCTGAGAATTTAAAATTATCTTTTAGCAAATTTTGCATTTGTGCCTATCATCAGTTTTTATAGAAAATGGAGAAAACTGATGCTACCACTCACACAATAATGTTAAATCTTAATAAAAAAAAAATGTGTATACTACTACAGTCATGCAGCACAAAACAGTTTGCCAAGCTTCATGTGACCATGGGTTGAGGTTCCTTTCTTAAGTTATGTTATGTTATGTTCTTTTGAGCATTTCATTGAAAAATTCATTGTGAGATACACAAGAAACAAATTATTTTGTAAAAGTGATAATACGAGGTTTCCAGTGATATAATTTCAATTGCAATTACGTTTCGAAAAACTTTAATGTAGCAGTAGCCAATACTATGAATGATGTGAGGAGCGCAGTTTATATATATATATATATATATATATATATGTGTTACCACTAAAGCTCGAAAGCCGTTAATGTGCACATTACCTAGCTAATCTGCAGATTAACTGATTTGCTCCGTTAACATGCAGAATCAAGAGTTTTCCGCATTTTACCTAAGTAATGTGCACATTAATGGCTTCTGTATCGTTAAAATTCAAAAGTTTGTTTCTCTCATTTCCTTTTCCTTCCCCCTCTCCCTCCACTTTTAGTTTGGTTTCGTGTGATATGTTTGTTCACGTAATTTGTGGTGAAATAGATCCTAAAGAGAAAGGGTATGGTAAGAATGTATTGTGCAACATCTGTAAAAAGAATATGGATCAGAAAATACAGCGTAATGAAGCCAAGAAAGGTTTAGAAAAGTAAGCAAAGAAAAGTTAGCAGTTTCTAATGCAAAGCACCCAAATGTCAATTAAGGTGTGTCACTGTGAGAATTAAATTACCCGAAGTAGACAGAGCAAAAACTGATGCCCGCTCGATTTTAGCTGTGGTTCTTAGTAAAACAGAGCATGGCTTTTATAAACTTGGTACTAAAACTGGTATTTTAAAACAGTTGTATGCAAAATCTGAATTCAGTGTTTGCAAAGAGAGATTTTTAACGAAAGAAGATGTCCCTGCTGTAGAAATATCTTTACGTCAAACAGCAATAAAACAATCCCTTGGTACTGGGCAGGGTTTCAGAAAATGTGACTGCAAATCTAAATGTACCACAAATAGGTGTGCTTGTCGCAAAAACCAATTGCTATGTAATTCAAAGTGTCACCAATCTTTAGATTGCACTGATAAGTAAGCATAATTTTATCATATGTTTTGCAAATTCATTTCCTTAATTATAATAATATTTTAAACTGTTTGATTCTTTCTATTATAGTTTTTTAATTGATTGATGATTGATTCTATCAACTAATTTGTTGATTGTTTGATTGTATTAGCTTGATTCTTTATATATCGAAAAATAAATAAATAACATTATGTTAATTTAAGTGTACAGAAACGTTGCTGTTGTTTCAGCAAAGATCTTATTTTCACTTTAACGAGTGCCTAGTAGGTAATGTGCAGATTATCTAGGTAATTTGAGCAATGAAACAATTTTCGGCACTTTAACGGATCACCCTAGTTAATCTGCACATTACCTAGATAACTGTTGAATAACTGATTTCTGCACTTTAGCAGTAACATATATTGTGGGGTGTAATATAAACTGTTTGTACCATAGCATACATCCTGTGTATAATTCAGCTCTTACCACATGCACTATGTTTCTAAGGTAACATTTTGACACCTATTGATTAAAATGGAATTAGTATTCATTGTAGAAAATTTCTTAAATTTTCCTAAATTTTTATTGAAGTTGCTGAATCAGATTTTGGATACTAGCACATAGGTGTTTTTTATTGAACCTTTGTCATCCTGACACTTACCCATTAAAATCTATAAAATGTATCAAAAAGTTTTGTTCATTTCTTCTGTTTTAATAGTAGGTCATTCTGGCAGCATTTGTGCAGACTTGATTTGCTTGCATGTATGATGACGTGCATATGGTGCTTTCAGTTAATTTGTCACACACAGTAAAAATCTTTACACTTCAAGCTGTCTTTCACAGTATCTGTTAATAATTTTAATATGTGCACTTTCAATGCTGGTATTTTTCTTTCTTTTTTTTTTTTTGTGAAGAAGCGGTACATTTGTTAGCACAACACTATAAAGGTGTTTGTTCTTGTGAATCCTATTAGTTTATTCAGAAATTTGCATTGTTCTTGGTGTAAACTTCTGTTGTTTGTTCATGCTTCAACAAATGTTAATAATGGTATATGTATATTATGCATTTATTATTTCATGATCAAATAAACTCCATCACAGTGAATAATAGAAGTTGTAATGGTGTAGTCAGTAGTTCATGGTTGAGTTTATGAACTATTTACAATACACATTATTTCTTTGCTTTGAAAGGAAAGGGGTTCTTTGCACAGTCACTAAATTTTACATACATATAGTATATGTAAATGTATATATAATTTCATTATCAGCACAGTGTCATGTAAAAACATGTATTGGTATTTTTCTTGTTTTGTTTTTGTGCTTTGAAAACATTTCTACTGTTAAATAAATTTATAACTCTGAAGATAAGCTACAACTTGGATATTTTTTTATAAATTATAAGTTTTTAGTAATAAAAAAAGAAGAAAAAGACTAATCATTTTCCAAAGATATTTTGATAACATTCTCATTATCTGGGAAGGAAACCTTGAAGTGATAAACCTACAAGCAAAAGTGTCAGATGTTTACCCAAAAGTAAAATTAACTACAAAATTAAAAGAAATTACTTATTCACAGATATTATTCTAATCATAAATAAAAACTGTACTTATAGATTGTGTAGCAAACTTACAGTGATGCCAATCTTTATTCCTAAAAATTCAGTTCATTTATGGAAACAGAAAAGGGGAGTAAGAAAAAGAAGAAATTAATTGAATTAAGAAAAATGAAAAATACCCAAATCTTACAGGGTCAACTCTTCAGATGTCAATAAAACAATTTTTGAATATGAAGAGAAAAAACAAAAAGTATAGAAGAAAATATGTAGTGCACACAATATGGACTTTAAAGCTGCAGTAACCTGCCCAAATAAAATTTCTAATCACTAAAGATAAAAAAAAAAAATCACTCCAAAATGTCATATTTTGAAAAACAAAAATATGGTAGTTTATGTAGGCAGTACAAAAACCTACTAAATCATTGATTTAGCTGGCATTTGTGTAATTGGGATGAAAACAAAGAAGAAAAACACACACCACAAAACAGCTTTAATTCAGTACTGTGTAGCTATTCATACAGAATCTGTGTTTTAAGAAGTAGAAATTATTAATCAACAAGAAAATTAATTTTGCCTGAGATATGCTGAAGCTATAACAATATAGAAAAGTAAAACATATAAACATCACTAATAATGACTATAATTCAGTGAAAATTCCTGTCATGGAAACTCATAATATTCAATGAAAAACAAAATTAAAACTGAAATAAAAACTAATATGAAACACATTTTGTAATGACTTAACTGACTGCATGTGGCACCACATTCAACATTATCCAAAAAATAGCCAATCAGGAAACCTGAAACTGTTTAATGCTAACACATTCACTCAAGGACCGTCAGATATGGGATGACTTTCATCTAAGTAAGACTGCCATTAGAAGTCTTGCAGAGCATGTGGTATAGTGCTCGAATGCATTGGCTGTTGTCATTCTGTTACCTGAATTTGGCGCTCCTTCCTAATTGATTTTTAACTATTACCTTTATCTTGAACGTTTTGTCCTGCATTTTAATTTTATATCCATAATATTTCAATTAAATATTTATTTTTCAATGATTTGCAGTACATTTGAGATGCATTTTTATCCTGGGCTTCAAACATCAAGCTTAGTTCAACAAAACAGTGAACATTGAATCAGACCAGTGGCCCCAGCTTCCCAATGATGTCTGAAGTTTTTCCACAATCTTATAACAATGATCAAAAACTGTTTTTAATAATGAAAAAAAAACACCAAGGCTATGTGGGCAGGAGTGAGTTTTTAAGAATTTTATTTTAAATACTTCCAAAAATAATAATATAACAAATAAGTTTTGCAAATTATCTAAACAAGGCATTCTCCAGGAATGCATCTCAGAAGAAATGTTCGTATGGGTAATTTTGATTTTTTTCTTTAAGAAAAAATGTTATGAACACCAGATTTTTCAATGTTGTAATATTTACTTTCAGAAATATGTTTACATATTGTTTTTAGGCTTTCTGCATTGATTAAGAATGGCAATAATGCTTTGAAACCAGTTATTCAAATAATGCCTTTTTCCTTCCAAGATACTGCATGCCCAATCAACATGACTTCTCATATTTTTGAATGAAAGTTACATTCAAGTCTATTCATTTATTGTCTAGTCAAGTCACCACATTCAAATTGTTGATGCATTCTGTTATTCATTTTGCTATCTACCTTCCTTGAAAAAGCTGTCTGTTTGATGTACAAAAGCTTGGAAATGTTGATTTCTATTTTTACTCCATTATTTAAAATGTGTTGTTTGACGTAAACAAAAATATTTTGCTTTCAGAAATTGGTTTAGATATTGGTTTTAAGCTTTTATCATTGATTAACAATAGCAACAAAGCTTTGTTTGATGCTTTAATAGTCAGAGGTATGTGTACATTAGGCAACCAAGAACATTTTGCATTTTTAATATTATGGCTTATATTTTTCATTAGCAACAGAAACAAGTAGGGCATAGTTTCATCAACACTTTATGATGTGTAATTTATCTAACTAATTTACACTGGTAGGATTTCAAGATTAACTGTTATGCCATCTTATATTATGGGTAATGAAAATGTTCCTGCTTTTGCCATGAATATGAAGGCTGGAAACAGTGATGCAAAGGATACTATGTGGTATTTAATTAGTAAAAGAAATTAGTATATTTTTACACTTCTGGCAGTTGCTTCAGCTCCAAACATACTGAGTAAGTTGCATCCTGTTAATTACATGTATGCCACCCTCTATTATGTTATAAAATATTTAGGGTATTTTTCTTATTGAAAAAATGTATCATTGGTTAGAATAGCTAGCTTATCTTTATGTTGTAAATAAATTTAACCATTATTTTAGTGTTATATTCAGTATTATTATAATCTTCCTTCAGGAAAATATGTTGCTTGTTCTTTTATTTTCAATGAAGCAATTTCTTATTATAAAATTTGTTCCTAGGTGTTTTAAAATTTTCTAGTATTTGTGGATTTTTTTTTTCTGTTTCAATTATTTTTTCTGTTGTATGTTTTTATGACAGTGGTTACCCATTTTAATGTCTTTAACTTGCACAAGAATTGTGATTATCATATTTTTTGTATAAAATTTTTTTAAAAATATCACCATTTGTATACAGTTTTGATAAATTTGTTGTTTGGGTAAGACCATGATGTAGGCAATCAAATTGCAGTATTGTGTTTTGAAATATGGAATATTTTACTCTCTTACTCACATTGAATGAATACATTAGGTATTGGAACAATTTTTCAGACATATTTATGTCTTGTTATGAATGGCTGAACATCTGGAGTGTTGTTTAACCATTCACACACACACACACACACACACACACACACACACACACACACACACACACAAAGCCATCAGCATGGGTGAAAGCCATCAGCATGGGTGAAAGTTTTCTATCCTAGATGTGTAATTCAATTTTTCAAACATTTTCGTAAACAGAAATTTAGATGGAATGAAAATTTCTCCCTAAATCACATATTTTTTCTTTGTGATATTTTCTGTCTTCTAATGTTATTAAATATTATTTTGTTTCCTAAAAATTTGTCTTTCAGCTTGGAATAAGATGGCAAAGCCATAATATTTTACTTCACGTTTACAGCTTTGAAAGTGTACAAATGAATGCATGTTCTTGTTTGGCTGCAGAAATGCTAAAATTAACTTATATTGACTCCTGTGCACTTATGTGAAATACTGAATATTAATGAATGCCTTCAAGGAAAAACAAATTTATGGTACTGTGAAACTTCTAAATATTTCTTGATCAATTGAAATTTTGAACATTTGATTATGTTATGATAAGGAACAAATTTAAGGAATAAAACTTAAAACATTTACAAAAAAATATTTTTCCATGTTATAAATTTGACACCTGAATATGTACATAAGTGAACACACACATAAATAGGTGGGATTTCATTCGAAAACAAGTATGGTGGGGAGAGAGGGAGGGGGGGGGTGTCAGCATAGTACCTAGTTGGGGTGTGGGTTCTTCAGTGAAAACAAATTTCCAGCCTTAGCAGTGATTGTTAGTTTTCATTCGTGCATCAGTGGTTAAACAACACTCCAGTGGGTTTTTTTTTTGTTGTTTTTTTGCATTATAGGTGATATCACCACATGTTGCTTTGGGGACTATTTCATTACCTCATTATCATCATGTACTTAAAAGGTGGAATTATAATAAGTGTGGGAAAAGAACATTTCCTTTTTTTTTTTTTTTTTTTTTTTTTTTTTGAGTAACATTTTATCTGGGATTTAAAAAAACCTGATATTTTATCTTAAAAGTTGTCTTAATATATTTTCTTATGTTTTGAAGCTTGTGAATGAATGTGCATTGATTGACTATTATGCAGTTGACTTTCACAGTTTGGGTTGCTTTGCATTTCTAAAAGTGTTTTGGGTATTTACTTCTTGTGAATTTGATGTACTTAGCAATTTCATCTGACAAATCTTTTTTATACACATCTTTTGAATGTAGGAGGAGTGATTGATATATTAAAGTAACTTTTCTAGTATTGTTAAACAAAAAAAAAAAAGAGGGTATCAGAAATGAATTATTGATTAAAAAATAACTTTTTCTAGTGGTATTGAATGAAAAAAGAGCAACAGGAATGCAGTGGGTTTTTGATTATGTGGCACTTTTGGGGTGAAAGAAGTTGCTCAGTTATCTAAAATGCCAGATAACCCCTTTTTTTTTCTTTTATTGTAACATGACGTTTTTAGACATTGTTCAAATTTATTGTTTTAAATTTGTTCAGTATATGAAATTTGTTGTAAATGAAATTTGAAATAAAAATACTATGCATGTGTGTGTCAGCACACTCTCCTTGTCATAGATTTACCTTTTTCTCATGCAGTGCCTTTGCCAAAAGTCGTTTAACCAGAAAGTGTCTGCATTGAAATTTAGCACCTTCATGAGTTCCAGTAGGTTATTTTTGTATCTGTGCATGAGATGTAAATGAAGGACTATTTTAAGAAATATGATAACAGTTCATTCATGCAAAACCATTTTAGAGAGGCATTATATAAATTAGAAGGGATTGGCAGTTTTATTTAAAATCCATTATATTTTAAAAAAATATTTGGTAGGTGAACCTCCACTTACAAAATTTCAGGAATTGAACAATACATATTGGCAAACTAATAGTGATTATCAGTTCCTTTAAAGAGCACAGAACCCTGCATGTATGTATACTTCTTGTGATTTTGTAATTCCACTTTCTATGCTATATTGAATGCACAATGCTACAGTTGAAAAATGAGACCTACACCCCCCCCCCAAAAAAAAAATTCATGTGAAAAAATCTCTAGTCACTTGCTTCATCTTCCAAACATCTCCATAGCAGTTTTACCCAACTGAACACAATGAAATAGTATGAAGCCTGCCGCAAAGGTTTTAACAGTCGAACTTCTTGCACATCTTTTAAATCAAATTGAGGTAGCTTTGAAAAGGCACTAGAGAGAGGATAATGACCCAGATCACAAAAGAATTTCCACAGTCTGCAAAGGCATGAACAGAGCATTGTGGTGTGACATATACAGGTGTACAAAAAAAAAAAAAAAGAAAATGGAGAAAAAAGTGTTCTATGCAACTTTTAAGATGTTTATTGAGAAGTAGCAAAGAACCCACGTAGCTTTATATTGGATCTGATAATCTGGGGCCTAGCTCTATGCCACAGTACTTAATATATGTATGTTAAAATACTCTGTTTAGAATAAATTTATTTTCAAATTATGTATTTTTACAAAACTTTTTTCTAGAATTCATAAATTTCCTCATATTTCCTGTATAGGTTGATCTCATCTGTAAATGGACCCCATTTTTTCAAAATAAAAAAAAATCAATAAACAAAATCTGGGAATTTTTTCTATCCCTGTGTTACATGTTTTGGCTTGGCTCATGTTGAGTGGTAAAGAGTTAGACGTACTGCATTAGCATCCATCAATGTGTAGTAGCAACAAACACATTTACTTAAAAAGTTGCCTTTTCTATCTTTTTTTCTTCTCTGTGGTGAGAGTTTGCAAGGAAAAATAAACTGAGTCCTCCAGAGATCTAATGAGAAAGTATCCATCAGGTTGTAAGTTATCAAGGGTTATTTTGGAAAAGGGAAAGTGTCTTATAGGGATAAAATTTGGTTCACTTAAAAACTTTTTTTTAAGTTTTCATTTTACATTAAGGTGTGATTTTACAAAAAAAATAATAAATAAAAATAAATAAAAAAAACAGCCATGAATCCAGAGGTCAGGAAAAAAAGAATGAAAGATGTTTTTTGGCATGTTAGATCCTGCGAGAAAAAACAGCATTGAGCCATTTCACTGTTAAAGAATTCAGCTACAATCACGAAGGGACAGGACTGCCTCAACCTAAGTAGGAATAAGAAATTGCTTACAAAACAAAATCCCTCCTGCTGTCAGCAGAACTGTTAGATCTGAAAGATGAGTTCCAAGATAAGATTGTTGTCGTAATGATGACAATATCATTGCTTAGTGACATGATTCTTGCCAATACAGCTGTAGGAAATCTGAAATTGATAAATTACGTGACAGTTCACACTGATAAATTTTTTAGCTCTGAATTGCAAACATTTTGGGATGATTTGGCCACCTCACCCGCAAAAGGGTCGAAGTGCTGTTCGCTACTGACGTCACATGTTTTAGCATGTGACATCAGTAGTGAACAGCAGTTTGATTAAAATGTCATGTCACTAATTATGTGATACCCAAGTATAATAGAAAGCAATGAGCATAGTTTTCTTGCAACTTTAACTGCCAATAATAGATTTCATAAACTTCACAAAGTATTCTCATACAGATGAATTTTGATTTTAAAATGTGGTCTTCAAAACTCAATTCACACACACAATAGCTTCCCCAGTGGCACAATGGTATAAGCACTGGCTTCTGACCATTTGTCAGAGATGGGTCTGACTTTGAATCCCGGTAAAGCATGGATATTGTGTTTATCTTATTGCACTGGTTCTCTCCCTTCTCTGGAACCAGTGACTTTAAATTAGGGACGGGCAACTGCCCATCAAGTTGCTCACTGTGGTCATAAAATCCCCAATACAAAAAATCACACATAAATACAATAATTATTTTTGAATTGTGCATTTTTACTATCTTTGTACAAAGTTAATCTATTTTTGAAATGCATTAATAAATTTAATCTTATGAAGAAAATTAATTCAACCTACAGACATTCATTTTACAAACATTTTGAAGAACATATAAAGTTTGTGTTCCCCTGTGTATTTCACATTATTGACCTTTTGCGAGTTTGTGAACAGTTTCTTTCATTGTGCTAACTCTAACATCCAATTAATGCACTAAGTTGCTCGCTACCTTTTCTATTTTATGTATCATTTTCAGTTTGTGACATGTTGAAAATGTAACATGCTGTTGCTTAATATCACTTCTATGTGCCCTAAGATTCATGTCTTCAGTGCTGGAGCATAAGAAGCATGGAGAATGCTGTAGTGCTGGATGTTAAAGCATAGTGATGTGTATGCATCACTCTGAGCAACTGTAATCATTAAACTAGCAAACAATGGAAAGAAAAAATCTATTTGTATGTGCAAGTAGATTTTTTTCTTTTCATTGGTTTGAATTTGCATGGGAAAGATACTGGGATGGTCATCAGACTGCTGACCACATTAAGCAAATAAAATATGTAATGTTGAATAGTCATAATTCATTTGGTTCTCCTTATAGTCCGATTTGCACAGGCGGTTGACATAAATAGTATTTTGGTTGTTACATGGTATTTGTGTATTTCTTGCTAATGAAGTTTGACACCCATTTACAGTGCATGCACATCCTATTCAACTATTTGCGATCACTAAAAGAATACTTTCGTGTAAGTGACAAACTCTGCATGCTGGTTTTGCAGAATTGTATGTATTTTTTTAAACTTATAGTTCGATAATTTTGTGTTGCATGTCAGAGTAACTGATTGAATGCACTACTTTAAAAATTAATATAGCATTAAATCCTGCTTGCAATTCAGCTCATTCAAGCCTGTAGTAATGTTCACAAATAATTTGTAGTAGTATCAGGGTTTCTGTCACTTGTTTTTGTGTGGAACGGAGACAGCATTCCACTTTCTATTAAGTATCATTCCACTTTCTATTATCATTCCCAAATTCAAAATATCCCAGTTTTGAGGAGCTGATGAACATGATGTGACTGAAAATGCTGATAGGGTACACAATGGCCTCATTGATATGACTGGGAATTCTGTATCCACTGTAGTGACTTACTGTGTCAGACTCTTGGTGCTGTTTTTACCCTCCTCCTATCTTCTTTTGGAACTTTATTCCTACCTTTTGCCCTCCTCCTATCTTCTTTTGGAACTTTATTCTCACCTTTTGCCCTCCTCCTATCTTCTTTTGGAACTTTATTCCTACCTTTTGCCCTCCTCCTATCTTCTTTTGGAACTTTATTCTCACCTTTTACCCTCCTCCTATCTTCTTTTGGAACTTTATTCTAACCTTTTGCCCTCCTCCTATCTTCTTTTGGAACTTTATTCCTACCTTTTGCCCTCCTTTGTTTGTGGAATAACTTTTTTACGGGTCTTATGGAGGTTATTTTTCATGAAAGTTGGTTGTCAAATTTTCGAACTTTGTTGTCACAGTTTCTTACTTTACTGATGTGTTGTACTGTTTATAGGAGGTAACATTTTGTGAACTCTGCTCCTTATTAAACCTCATGGTATGTGGTTGAGTAGTGTGGTTGCTAACTTCTTTAAAGTTCACAGTAAAACATGGATTCTGTATTTACAATTTTCTCTTTCCAGAAGTGACACTTCTAAATTAGGAATAATCAACTTCATCTGGGGTTTAAAGCAGCTATTGTCTAATTGACATTATTCAAAGCAAAAAATGGATGGTTGAGTGGTCACCCATTTTTTGTGCTGGTTTCTAACCATTCATCTGAGACAGGCCCAGGTTCAAATCTGGGATGAGGCATGGGTGGTGTGATTGTCTTGCAACACTGGCTATTTCCTGTTTCTGGAACCAGTGGCCTAAATTAAGGACAGGCAACTGCTTATATCCCTTAGAGTTGTTTACGGTGGTCTCAAAATTAAAAAAAAAATTAATAAGGAAATAAAGTTTTTCCACATTACATCACCAATCACATAATTTATTTCCAATTTTCTGAAAGTATGGATTATTTCATGCTAAATAGTTTATACTTTCTGTTGATTGCACTGATTTTACATGTCCTTGAGTGGTGAAATGTGGGATTTTTTTCTGTGACTAAAAACAAGTAGTCAATTCTGTGTCACTGTGGTAAACAGCTAAGTGCTGTTAAAATTATATTCACAATATTATGTAGTTAAAAGGAGGGTTGACTTCCAAGTATATGTTATGTGATCAGTTCCACAATCATCCAATCAAGCTACCCTCAATTTTTTCAAGATTTCATGCTCACAATTATAAGGTGATTTTTTATTTGCTGCCCATTGGAATAAATTAGAACTGAGTGATTTGATTGCATCAGAGAAGTTTATGAAGCTTGAGAACTTCAACATGTTTTTCCATTTTTACCTCTATTATTTTCTTGGCTTTAATTGCAAATATGAAGGAAGAGTAATTTTTTGCTAATTTTGTAATACATCCATTACCCATAAAAATTTGTTAGGATTGCTTAGGGACCAATACTGCTGTATAAAACATTCTCCTGGAAAAAATATGCAGACTTGAATTAGCTGCAGAATTGTGGAACAGTATTTTATCACAACATAATTTATACAGAAGCATTTTTAGGAAGTAGATGCTAAAAAACACACCTTAAATAGGTATTTTTTTTTTAGCAAAAAAGTGTGAAGGTGGCTGAAATTTTCAATTCTATATCCTTCTAATTAATTGGTAAAATTGAGTTGCTTACAATGGTTGTTAAACCATGAATTAAAAACAAAAAATTGGTAAATCAATTTGTAATTGTAACCATGACTTTATTAAATGTGATATTTTACCATGTTCCTAAGAACACTGGTGAAAAGAAGAGAAATTTGTAAAAAGTCTGAAACTTACACTCTATTGGTAAGTGTAATATTGGGAAGGTGTTCAGTGAGAAAATATTTAAAAAGCCATTAAATTATTGTTATTGAGGAAAAGAAAAAACAATGTTAATTGTGTAAAAGTAGCCTTTATAACTTATTTTCATAGGAGTATTATAGGCACAAAGAAATGAATGGTTATTAACTATATGTCAACAAAATAGTTTCCATATCATCTACTGTTTCGCACGTTACTAGAAATTCGAGCACGGGAAAAACGTCCATATAATAAAAAATTTTATTTCAACTTGTCACTAATATTCCTTTTTGATGTTCCTTATGATAGTTTAGAATTTTATTATATGAAGATTACAAATTTATATGAAAAAATGTTTTTATATGTACAGTCATATGCATCATAAGTTTTCAAAGTCCTCCAATATGTAGAGACAATATGTATTAAATGATTAACATTATTCCAGTTTTTTAACTCATGATTCACGAAATTAATACAATAGAAAAGAACTTTCGAACCTCTTGATTATGATGCGTTGAATCAGCAATAAGCCATCTTGTTATCGAAGAAGGCACAATTTTTCTTTCCTGTGGTATCAGCTTCCAAGTTGAAATTCGATCTTATAATTTCTTATTATAGAAGATGGTTGCATGTTCCATTTTCCGTGGCTCGATGTCCCAAACTAGTTTCAATTCCTTCTTTTGGAATCATCTTCAGTGGGTATTATGATCTACTTCTCATACACGTTGTATTTCGGCCACTCACATCGATTTTACTGGCAGCGTCCGACATTCAACGGCAGTTGTACTCTTGCGCATGCTATTTTGGTATTAATGCTCATTCTTAGTCGTGTTTTAATATAATTGGATGATATGAATTTCTGATTCTAAATTATTTGGTGTTGCCATTCGTTTGTTGAAAACAATTAATAAGGTCTTTTATTATATTTTTTAGCGTTATTTTCTTTTTCGATAAAATATTCTGAAACCACGTAATGATTTCGACAAATGTTGAATTAATATAAGAAATGGATGGTTCTGTAAATAAGTAGCAAGACGAGAAAAGTTTTCAGATGTATTTTATCAAATATAGAAGTAGTTATACTGAAAAAAAATATTTCATGGGGTATAGGCACAAGAAATTAATGATGGAAATGTAAATAATTGGCAGAATTGGAATAAAATTTTAGAGGTATTTTATCAAATAGAAAATAAATTATACTAAAAAAAGTTGCTCTTGATATTATAATAAGCAAATAATTTTTCTTCGTGTGTTCTTTTATGATTTTTGAAAAATTATAAATAATAGAAATGCCAAAAAATTTTAAGTGCATTTATCATTTCAAACAAAAACCTAAATTAAATTCCCTTGGTTTAAAGGAAGTTAAAAAAAAAAATGTTATTTTATGTAGAAAAATAAAATTGCTTTTTTTTTTTTTTTTTTTCTATGCTGTAATTTTAAATGTAAAATATGTAACAAATATTGGTAGGATGTTTATTATAGTAGTAGTATTTTCCACTTTGTGGTCAAGTGCCTGCTGTTAGCTCTTCATCTCAGTTCATGTTCTTTCCAATTGGCTCATCATTAGTAATCATATTGTTGATCATGGCTTTAGCTACAAATCGTGAAAGGTGTAGAAGAAGTTCTGTCATGTTTTCATAAGTAAAAACTGTTGTAAAAACTGTGGAGGCAACATCTAAATGTGTACAGTCACATTGTGTAACACTGTGTCCAGCTGTAACCAGCACTAGTGGTCTGAAGCAGTGAATTTTGAATATGTTGCAGGTGGGTTGTGACAAATTCATTAGCATTCTAAAAATTTAAAAAGGTTACTTATTGTAATGCAGTAAAATCTGTTTAAGGCGGAACCTGCACAAAACAGAACTTTTTTTTTCTTTCCTGCCCCAAGATGAAAGATAAAAAATTGCATACTATGTAACCTGTGTAAAATGAAACCTATCTAACGTGGAAATGGAAATTGCAAGAGAGTAAATCAACCTGGTAACAACAAAAAGTTTCCAGACGTTCCTGTGGTGTCAAAAATTTAGTGGAATGCAAATCATTACAGATAAAATGTAACAATTAATTCACACAGAACAAATATGCTTGAAGTTGTAAATAATATAATCAATCAGAGAGAGATTGCTTTTGAGTTAACACAAATTACAGCACTCCCACTGTTTGCCTTCTTAAGCATGTGCCGCTACTCAGGTTCAGTTCATGTAACCAGCATTCCTCTCTTTTTAGATGCAAAGTCCAAAATCTTCACAGCCAGCTGTTTCATACAGATTTCAATTATATGCTTTGATTTAATTCACCCAATTTGAAGCAGAATTTGATATAGGTTGTTTACTCTTTTTTTTTTTTCCTCTTTAATAACTTGCTCCTACATCAGATGCTATGACACACTTTCTCTGCCACATCCTTTCTTATGGCTTCATGACGGTATGGACGTGTTCACTCGTGTGTTTGACTGCATCATGCAAGTTACTGCACTTTTCATAACCTTCCCATTCACCTAACTTTATTGATGCACTTTTATCTCTTCATTTTGATCTTCTAAAATTTGTGACCAAGATCATTGTAATCTAAAGATTACCGTAACTATAAAGAGCTTGGTTCATTCATGACTAATTAAAGTAAATAATCAAGTTTAATAATATGTCACCATCTAATATCAAAGATACTGCTAAACAATGAAATTCAAACTGTTCAACTATCAGGTAATGAAAAATGTTTGGGCATTTTTTTATGACAAAACAAACATGCAAAAAATGTAGAAAGAAACCAATTTATTCATCAAAATAGTTACCCTCACACACAGTTATCTTTTCCCAATAGGAAAGAAGTTTATTAATACTGTTTTTGTAAAAGTCATGATCTTTGGAGGTGAAAAAGCTGTCCAACTTCTTTTCCAGGACCTCTGTGTTCCTGAAGTATTGATTATGCAGGTGATTGTCTAGGCTTAAAAATAGGTGATAACCTGAAGGGCTAATGTAAGGATATAAGGAGGGTGCATAAGAAGTATCCATCTAAGAGTCTGAATCTTGTCACAGGTCATACATGTGACATGAGGCCTTGCATTATTGTGTAGGAACAGAATGCCTTTGTAGTTCACTATCACTGGCTGCTTTTTCAAAAGTGATTTGTGAACCTGCTGTAGTTGGGCACAGTAGACAGCCGCAGTAATGGCCTGGCCAGACGATAACAGTTCATATATTGAACAATTCCAGCTGTAGTCCTCCATACACACAATAAAAACTTCTTCTATTGGATATTGGGCTTTGAGGTTTGTGGCACAGTGTCAGTGGATGACAACCAAAGATGCAATCTCTTGGTACTGCTGTACAAGATCCACTTTTCATCACAGGTTAACAAATGGTCCAGAAATGATCTCATTTCGTAGCGAGAAAGCAATCCCAAAGAAATGGTCGACCGATGCTGCTTGTTGGCAGATGTCAATTCATGTGGTATTCATTTGCTGAGCTTGTATACTTTTCCAAGGGGATGCAAATGTAAACAAATAGCAGACGTGCCAACTCTTTGGATTTAGGTGGGAGACTTTGGATTTTCCACCCTTCCTCCCACTCTCCAGATAAATGTTAAATTCTAATTTTCACCGAGAATTAGCCATTAGGATGGTTGAAATTCCATCAACCACATTGATTTTGAACCGCCTATGAAATCTTTTTCTTTCTGTGTCAATGAAGTGGCATTACAGTCATCAGTTTCCTACCTTTCCTCTCCTATCTGCAATAGTCTAAGTGCTGGCTTCTGACCAATCATCCGAGATGGGTCCAAAAAACTTTTCTCCCAGTCTGGTTGTCATATGTCACCCTCAGCAAAGAACTCTCCTGCTGTGGCAGTAGAATGCCAGGGAGGTCAGTAATTGATTGACAAATGGGAGCTGCCCTGCCTTCTTGCAATTCAGTCTTTCCACTCCTTGCTGCAACATGCTAAGTGATGATAAACAGTTGAGTTGCAGCGAATTCACTTAACACCCAGCGAGAGTAGTTACAGTTGTTCTCGCCTTGTAACGAAAGGAGGTGTTAGTATGATGTTTTTTTTTTTGTTACCTTCACACACAACCAAAAGAAGAAATGAAAAAAGTTGGCTGCTATTTTATTCGTAAAAAAAGTGGGCCATTTTATGTTTTCATTATTTTGCAGAATCAACGTACCAAAAATGAATTTCAGTAAGGGTAGGGGGTATTGATTTTCAAGCTGTTTTTTTTTTCCCCACCCAGAACTTTTAGTCGATCAATAATACTACCGTAATTTTTGGGCTAAGAACTGCGGCTCTTACGCTAGTGAATTTGTCGGGTGTGCGGCCCGTATGCCGAATTTGTTTTCGATAAGACTGTTTCTTCCCGCTCTTTTTTTTTTTTTTTTCATGCAGATGCTTAGTAAATTTTTTCAAACGTCTTTGTTTTTCACAAGCTCGACTGTGATCGTTCCCCCCCCCTTTCTACTCATACGTTTTACATCCCTTGTGTTTAAACGATAACTCAGCTGTCCTGATGTTGGTTTAGGAGGGAAAGTGGGGGAGGATGGGGTTAAGAGGTTTGTTTGTGAAAGGAATGCCTGACTCAAATGCCCTTTGAAAGGGGGAGTGGGAGATGGAATTGGGACATACGCACACAGACCAGTAGCGTGACGTCAGAGGCTTCTGTGGAGAGCGTGCCTAGGGTATCGTTTTCGTTGGCTGCATCATACATCATGCAGGAAGGTGCGATGCAACCAAGGGAAGGAACATTGATTTTCACTGGGGTGGGGAGACCGGTTTGATGGGCATTTCCCTGAACAAAAGCTTAAGAACATTAATAATGCAGTTAATCTGGCATGCGATACAGGTGTTTCTTGGCTCTGTGTTCCCGAGTTTTGCTTTGATTTTAATTTTTTTTTTTTATTGACTGACTATAGTGGAAGTTGAAGGCTTTGGCTGAAAATTCGGCTGGAAATGCTTTCTCACTAATAAGCGCTGTAGCATTATCATCTGATGTTAACAATGGGTAATTAATATAATACTTGGCTGAAGATAAAATCTTCATAAACGCAAAAGGAAAAAAAGATGGAAGAGCTTTCCCATTCATATAAAAGTGGAGCTCAACGTGAAGGCTGAGTGTGCAGTAAATGGAAGTAGGTCAAACCACTTGAAAGAAAAAAAGCGAGAAAGCGGAGACACCGCTGTTTGGAAGTGTTGGCGGGGAGATCCGCGAATACGTGCAAGGCAGCTGGTAAAAGGAAGCGTAAAGCAACTTCATTCTAACAAAAACATCTGTAGATGAGAAAAAAAAAAAGCATAACAAACATAGAAGGAACATTATTAAAGAAAATGTTAATCAAAAGCATTACAAGCGATCATTTACAATTACTTCTAAGACGGATTCTATTGGGGTGAACAGAGAACCATCTCGTAGCAGACATCCACATTGAATGAAATTTAGACAATTGTGCGGTTTTATGAGCAATGCAATATTCTAACGGGAGTCTTAAGATTAATTGTGGTTTATATTGGTTACATAAATAGTTTTGAGCATTTAATAAAGGCAAACAAATAACATCATTAGCATGATTAATAAAAACTGTATAAATAAAAGCTTTTGCCAGTATGAAAAAATAAGTGCATAAAGCAGATCGACACTGAGTTGCAGAACTTGCCTTTGAAGTATACATATAGTCACGTTGGGTGTGAGTTAATTCATGAAAATAAGGAAGATAATTTAGTTTTCTGAGCAGCACCACGACTTCACAGGTGCAGCCCTTATGCCGATGCAGCCCTTACGGCAACTTTTCTTTCCAAAATCGCAAAATTTCTCATCTGCGGCCCTTGCGCTGATGCGGCTCTTAGATTGAAAATTACGGTACTTCTGGAAAATTGTTCCTGCGTCTGGAAAATGTCAATAAAAAGTAGCGCTTGTGTGATTTTATGAGCTGTAAAGATCTCCCAATTTTCAGATTTTGAAGGTTGGCATATCTGTAATAGTTTTGTCACTGACATTGAACCTTTATGCCAACACCTGGCATATTTGAGCAGAATCTGCTTCAGCTGCAGCCTTCAGTTCATCGCCATCGACGACAGTTGGTCGCCCCTTACATGGCACATCTTCAAGCAACTCGTCACCAGAAGCAATTTTTTTAAAACATCTTTGATTGTTGTAAATACTACATAACCTGCTCTGAAAGCCGGGCATGGCTTTTGGGTTATTTGTGCAGCATTTGTTCCAAGTTTAAACTTGTACGGCATGCAGGAACGGATAACTCAGGTTGGAGTACTCATTTCCGGGTCAATTTTCACAATGTTATGACACCTCCTTTCCAATTTTCTGTATATAAGTAGATACTGCATATGTCTTGTTTTCACTGGCATTGTAATGCCATCTGTTGGGTCTTTTGTGTCACATATATTAAACTTTGTAATTCTGGAAAAATGCCAGAACTATTTGGTTACTTGATAATAAACAAATGAAATGCAGTTCTGAGTTTAAAATATTGCAAGGAAATATATATTTGATTTATTATCCATTTTTTCTAACATTTCTTGAAAGGAAAAGAATTTTTTTAAAATCACACCTCAGCGTAAAGGAAAACTCCAAATTCTTTCAAAATAGATTTTTCATTCCCTTAGTTTTTCACAACAAAATTTTCACAAGCTCAATTTTTAGATGTTTTTATCACATCATTTCTGATGGGTCATAATTAGTATCATGCATAACTTTCAATCCCAGATGAAGTGTCCTTTTTTAAAAAAGTAGGTAGAATTTGTATGGTAAATATTTTAATTTTATAAGCATTGGTTGTTGCTTGAATTGATGTTTTCAGTTCTCTTTTGAAGTGGCTGCTTCCATAGTTGAAGTGTTAACTATATAACTAACCATACTTTTTTTTACCTTTGTTATGTTGCATGTATAATGACACTTTTCAACCATGTCTGTCCTTTGTGCCATTAACCTTCTCTAATCAATCTCAAGTAAGAGTTTATTTATATTTAACTCCTTATATAGTTTCTTCTTTTGGCTAACAAATAGTTTTGTTACTAATTTATTTATTTTGGTTACAACTCATGATCGTCATAACTGAAGCTGGTGTATTCTAATTATAGTATATATCTGACTTGTGGTCTGTTACATTCCAGCTCAAAGTTGCCTTTTTCTGTGTGTGGAATGTGTCTTGGTTTAATGCAACTATTATAAAAATTCTGACCTATACTTGTGCTGCCATTTTCCGAGACCTACTCTGAAGTCTTGTTAAAAATGTTTTCATAGCATAACTAAATATCTATTCATTATTCTGAGAACATATATCTTAATAAGTGATTGTATCATGGTGTTAATGATGATCTTAGTTATGGCAAAGTAAATTTACATAATTTATTCACGACCTTGGGACCATTTAGGAAGTAAAAACATTCCTTTTGATCTTCCTGTGTATTCATGCTGTTAATGTTTTCTGAAGAATGTTCTAAAAGTATTTCTGGTAACTCTTTTATAATCCAAGAATTTTCATATAAACACATAATGCATTTTATGCCAAATGTGTCCTTTATGCAAACGTAGAAACAAAAGGAACCTCTCTACGAGGGAATATATCGGCATCGAACTGAAATTTAAGTTTAGTATGTTGATTTTTGGCAGCTGTAAGGAAACACAAAAATAAGTTGCTAGTTGTCTCTGTTCAGATGGTTGTAACAGATAGGATTTTTGAAGCATGGTTTTATTCCTGTGACAACGTATTTTTCTGCACGGTTTTTATTTGGAATTTTGAGATATTGAAAATGTGTGTGTGTGTGTGTGTGTGTGTGTGTGTGCACACGCCTGAAGTTGTCAGTTAGAGCAGCTGTGATGTGGGGTCATATGGTATCACAAGGCTGAACTTGATCCTGTCAGGCTGTAACATTAAGCAAAAACAGCGAGGACAAAAAAGATGAGTTGGGACGCAGCGCCATCTATTGACGTTGTTCGCATTAACAAACTGATTCTGTATCATTATTTACATTTGAGATTTTATTTATATTCACTTTCACATTAACAGATGGATATTTGTATTCTGAATTCGTAGTACTTGGGCAAGAGAATTTTTCTGTAGGAACTGGTGTAATTCATGTGTAAATCTCATTCCTCCTTTATTCTTCAACGACTTAGGGCTGAGATTTTGGTAAATGTGTAGACTAGCGTCTTAAATTATTTCGTCGGAAAAATGTTAGTACCTGGAAAAAGTGTGACGTACAGATTTTAGAGTATGGAAATTAATGGCAAATGGTGCAGAAATTTCGTATTTTAAATGTCTTTTAAAGATTTTTATCGTAACATTTACCTGCACAAGTTCGATGCTGTGAAGAGACGCTGCCGTAGGCCTAACGTATCGAACGTACAGGTATATGTTACGATAAAAATCTTTAAAAGACATTTGAAACAGAAAATTTCTGCACCATTTGCCATTAATTTCACAATTTAAAACCTGTACGTCGCACTTTTCCGAAGTACTAATATTTTTCCGACGAAATAATTTAAAACGCAAATCTACACATTTACCTACTATTTTACTTAATATGAGTTTATATAGCTGAGGTTTTTTTCTAAAATTGAATTAGGTACGTAAAGATCAGAATGAAAATGCTTACCACAAACAACAGTTGAAGGTAACTTGTCATTTGGAGCAAAATCCTGACTAAATATTTCTTTCAGCAACAGTTGCTTTAGGTTCTGATTTAAGGGAAACTCATGGAATGAAAATCCTACGTTTTTCTTCTTAGAAGATGTGCACATCGGCACACAGCAGTAAACCATTTTGAAAATGGGTTGGATTTTGTTGTGAAAACAACAGTTTGCTTTTACAACTAGAAGGTTTTTTTAAAAGAAACAAGAAAAAACGACGAACATACACAATCCCACAATTCAAACAACGCAGAAACTGAGGTGTTTATACCTTGGGATGCAGTGCCATCTAACGGCTGAAATCGTCCGTAACGCCCACTGGCCAATCACGAAAAGTCTATTGTCTTCAACGGTAATGGTACAGCCTGATAGGATCCAGTTCAGCTTTGGGTATTAAGTGAAAAATTAAGCTCTTCATTTCTTATGTTTTTCATAGTGTGTTAAGTATTTGTAAAATGTCATTGAGGGGGGGGGGGTCATTGATTTCTGTACATGCTAACTAACCATCTCTACCTCATTGTTTAACTGATGTCTCTTGCAATAATAGGTGGTGATAATTTTGTTTTTTTTTTGTTTTTTTTAATACCCATACTGAATGTGGTACTTTGTAGAATGGGGTATTTATGTGTCACGTGAGTTATCACCAGTAACATACAGCATAGGGTGACATGAATAATCATTGAGTTGTTTTGATGGAAGCATGCAATAAGTACAGTATTATGATCTGTGTTATTTGTGAATGCAAAAGTTATATTTCATGTGCACTATAAATGCTACGATCTCATATATCCACTTGTTCTTTAAAACATAAGTAACAGTTTTCATTAGATTGAGTTAGAAGTTTTGTACTACATTGGGTAACCTCCTCCTTAGTGAGAACAGTCTTATATAACTGATATGAAACCTTCTGTGCTTTGCTGATCCTGTGGTCTTATTCCTTAGCAAGCTTTCCTGCCTCGTCAATTATCACACCCAAACACTTTAAATATATTAGCTCTGTTCAAGCATCTTCTAAATGCACAATTGATATTTTTAGCAGTTCAACTTAAAACCATAGATCTAAATTTTCTCAACATCTATCCTTGCTTCTCAATTCTTCAGAGTTCCTTTTCAGGTGATCAGAAGTATACTGTAGTAAGCTGCAGATGCTGTCATATACTTGTATTAATGCCAAATCATTGGCATACAGAAGAATGTTGATCTTTGAGCTACCTGTTTCAGCAGCACTCTCAAAGTTTCTTAAACAATCTCATCTATATAAATTAAGAGTTAAAATGGTGACAATATACATTCCTAATGTATCTCAGAGCTAATCTCAAAGCACTTATCAGTGTTTTCCTTCAAGTCCAAGTGTTGCAAAACTTGAAAAGTTAATGAGTAATATCTGCAACTTGCCTTTCACATTTTTTTAATACACTGAAGAGCTTGATTCTAGGAACCAGGAGCAAGATCAGCATGTTGAAACAACTTTTTAAAGTCAACAAACACCATATTCAAGTTTAAGGGGTGCATCACAAAACTTTTCAGAAAGCTGTCAGATTACCTATATGTTATATTGACATCCTTTGTCGGTTTTTAAGGTATTTTGTCCTTTAATCAAATGATTTTCCACAACCTTTAAAAGCTTTTTATACAGCATGTTTTCATAAACTTTGGAAGGCACACTAATTATCAAAAATCTCCATGATAATTAATACAGTCCCTCTTGTTCCCTTCCTTGCTAATTGTTACTATGATTGATTTCTTCCAGTCATGATGAAATAAGCCAGTTTACCATGCTAACTGAAAATTCCTGCTTAATTTCCTGCTGCCTTTTTCATCAGGTGTCAAGGGTAAAATACCAGAAATAGCTCAGTAAGTTCAGGGCCAGCTTTAGGGATCCTTCCACACATTGACATTACATACACAATAACCTGGTAAAACTATGAACTGAGTGGTTGGCAGAGGGATTAGAACCCCACAATAGCCACCTGCCACTCAGACAGGAGGCTGGCAATGTGCCAACTACACCAGTCATCACTCATATCAATACAATACAAGTGATAAGTCTACCTGCAAACATGGCATAGCTCATCCTATACCATTTCAGACACATTAAACATTTCAAGACATTTCCTGATGGTGAGATGTATACATTAGTTGTAATACAATTATTAAATTTTTAGCCTGTAATTCCTAATTTACCTCCTCAATCATATTTAAAAGTAAACTTGATTATTAACCAGATACAATTATCCCTTCCCCTCTTCCCTAACCCTATTCTTAGCTCACTTCATAAGTTAACTTTGGAATGCCATTTTACAATTACAAATAGTTAAAATGATTAAATACAACACCTTTACGTTTCTGGATGATGGATTCGTTCAAATTGTCCAATTGCCAACAGTACACATTCGAATTGATTGTTTGGTTCCATGGTAGGAGCTCGAAAAACACAACACCTTTAAAATCCCACCACACTGAGACCAGAACCTTCCGCTGATGAATGTCTGCTTTGGATGTCATTTGAGGCGAAGCAGCATGTCGGAACCAAGACCGTTTGCGCAGCACATCATTGTACACAATCCACTTTTCATCACCAGTTATCAGTCACTTCAAAGAAGGATCGTTTTTCTCACGTTTAATGATCATATCGCAGATGTTTATATGCGCCGTGAATTGAGCTTCTTTGAGTTTGTGATGAACCCACACATCGAGCTTGCTTACGTATCCCAGCTACTTCAGGTGGTCGTGAAAGCTTGAATGATGGATGTGCAATGTGTCTGCAATCTCTCGTGTCGTGTAACGTGGGTTTGACTCAATCAGTGCCTTGATTTGGTAGTCATCAACCTCGGTTGGCCTCCCGGACCGAGGAGCATCGTTGAGGTCAAAATCACCAGCACGGAATTTTGCGAACCACCGCTGGCACTGATGTTCTTGTACAGCATTATCACCGTACACTTTACGCAACTTTTCACAAGCTTGGCACGCGTTCTTCCCTTTACGGAAGTAAAACAGTAAAATATGGCAAAAATGCACAGTTTGGTCTTCCATCTTCAACTTGATGTCAAATATCCGGAAATCAACCAAATCGCTCACTATTCCTTTTAGACTGCAGCTAGAACTGGCACCTGTCGAATGCCATAGCGATAACAGAGCTGCGCATGCCTCTAGTACTTCCAAAACCGCCCAACCGCCAGCGGGTGCCAAAATATGTCGTGACTTTTCTGACAACCCAATATGTTCTCACAAGATAGGGTTTCAATTTTAATATAACAGTAAATCCTGCCTAACTTTGATATTACTCAATTTGTCAACCCCGATGTGTTTTATTAGTTGACTTCTTAGCAGTGGTTTCTAAAAGTTGATTCCACATCCACCCTCCCAAAAAAGGAAAGTGATCACTGCCAATTTCAAAGCCACTGTGAACTTTCCTTTTCTGTAGTCTGATTTTTTAAGGACTTTTCCACAACAATATGATCAGTAATGCCCTTCCTGCTTCTAGCTCCTTCCTACCGAGTAAACTTATAAATATTTTTATGCTTAAAAATACTGCTAGTTTTCATGCTATCCAGTTTAACAACATCCCAAAGAATTTTTTTACTCATAGGAACCTAGTTCACTGGTTTGGTAGCCATGCTAACAATGTAGAAGCTAAAATTTCTGGAAATCATGGTGTTTTTGTGGCTTATTCTTTAAGCTGGTTCATGTGAAAGCTGCAAAAGCATTAAACCATGAAAGGTGTTCACTATGGATTTTAGTTCCTGCATTGCCATTTTGAGAAGAACAATTTTAAAATATGAAATAAATAAATTGTGTTTTGACTTCATTATAACATCACAGCAACTTTGTGGACACTACTTAAAACTGACTGTAAAAATAAATTGATTACCTATTTCAATTCAATAATGTGCCCATAGGTTTATATGAAATGATATAGAATTCACTGAAATTAATAAAACTATTGTAAAAATATCAAAATCTGCTCTGATAAAATTTAAAGTATTTCTTATTTTTATAGCGTAAGAAGCTAGCAGCCTATACCAGACTTAAATCTGTTTTCTAGGCTTGTGTCTGAATTTTCTTTCTGTGGGGTTTTAATCTTGCGTATAGATTGATACATGTACTCTGTGTCTTACATGTAATTCAAGGCTCTTTCTTTTACTTTAGATGTATATTTTGCTGGCGAGTTGCTGTATATTTTGATCTCTAATTTATTTCTTTTTCATTTCCCCCTTCCCTTTGCAGTCTGTATCTCACTTCTATATTTTGCACTGGTTTCACTAAGATATCATACATTTCCCAGTGTATTTGTCTAAATATTCATGTTTGCTAAAACATTTGTACATAATTTTATTTGTCTGTGTTCTTCCTCCACATAATCTATCTCCTTAAAGCTTATCAAACGCATATATATCAGAATTCATATGCCTGTTCAACCAGTGAGTTATGTATTGCTAGCCTATATCTTGAAAAATTTGTTTCCTTAATAGCCATCTTGTTTTACTTTTTCAGATTTTTATATCAATTGCTATGTTGTTGATTTCAATAGAAATTTGTCTACCATTAAAGTTTCAGCATCCACAAACACAAAATGCATTTAATTCTTGCTTTTGTGTAAGCCTTTTAATTTTGTTTTTCTTTCATACTTGCTGTCCTTTTTTTTTTTTTATCTTGATAATTTTTGGCATGAAAATATGGAGCATTAGTAGAAGATAATCTTATTATGTGCACACACACACACATACATACATACATACATACATACATACATACATACATACATACATACATACATACATGCTGATTTTATTTTTAACTGTTTCTCTGAGCATAGTATAACAGTCATCAGCTTTGCTTGACATCACATTTATTTGTTTTTTGGACAACAGAACAGTGAACTTGATAGTGTGGAAAAGGGAAGGCTTATTGCCCATAGTTTTGGGTCCAACTGTGAAATGTAATTAACAGAGCCATGGACATGTGTGGACCATCTTTTAAAAGCCCTTGGAGAGAAAATATTAGTATCATAATAAATAATAAATCAGTAGTCTTTGGAAGAATATGAGCATTAACTCACCACCTGACCTCGATGATCTAATCTATTAACACCACATTTTAAAGCACATTATTTCCTCGTACAGTTTTCATCCATATTATGTCAACTGGGGGTGTGACAAAATTTCAAAAATTTTTAAATAGAATATTTCACTATTTTAGCTTAAAAATGTTATGTTAAAAATACATCAAACAAACATTAAATGCATGTCTGAAATCCTACAAAATTTTCTACTATAAATCAATCTTTATCATAGCTTCCTTGATATAAAGTGTTAGAATACACATTTAAAAATTCCCTAAAAATTTAAAAGCAGTATATTTAAAAAAATTCTTAATTTTAATTTATTAAATTACTGTGTAAATTCATTAAATTATGTTATTGAAACAAAAAAATACAACCTATTGTCCCTTTTACACCTTGCATATGTGGACTGAAGTCATTTGGCTTAAGAATTGGTTGAGGTCTTTCACCACATCCTCCAGCATTCTCAAAAGCACAGTAGATTCAGAGTCAATAGTCCCTGACCCTCTGAAAATGATGCATGGAGCAGTCTTACTTGTTACTTTTAAGGCACATATCAGTAAATGAACCAATGATAGAGTCATGTGCTTCAGTGGTTCGTAATTCTCATTTACCGTTTCTGGTGTTCAACTTGTTTCACTGTCTCAGTTACATGATTTTGTAGAAACTGCTTGCACATTGATTGGTGCTGAAATTAGTTCTTGTTGGCAACATAGTGACCTAATTTCTCATGTTGTGGGTTTTGAGCAAAATATTAACATTCTTGCACTTCCTCAGTGCCACAATCGTTAATTAAAGACGAATGGCCTGTATAAGTGTAGATACTCATTGAGCCATTGTTTCTGTTATTGGTGTGTTGGGTTCATAGTGTTGCTAAGTCCTGGAATTGAAGGAAGGCTGAATGAAGTTTTATCATTATATACTGAATGGTGTGCTGTTATTTTGGTGTTCTTTTGGAAAGCTATGTATATTTTCAATGGTTTAAGTGGCAAGTCTACAAATGCTGTGGAATATCTGATATGAGGACCAGTTTAAACTTAGGTGTATTAACAAGGTGTCATGATGAGCATATTGATAAAGGAAATGGAAATGAGCACCAAAATGTTTTATCTAGTCCTTTCTCAAAACTGGAAATAAAGACATGTGTCACGTGAGATCGGTGCTTGAGGTGTTGAGGTGCCTACAAATTATTTTGTGCTATGAAATTTTAGAGCTGCTAATGTTAACTTCTGGGAGTAAGCATTCACTCTGGTGCATTGTTGACTTAATTAACTGATAGTTCTGTGTCTGGCGCTCTTTGGCCAAACCTGACCCTTGCGCCACTAAAATCAATTAACTAACTAACTAACTTACACAGTCGTATCAGAATAATATGACCACCTACCTAGTAATGGGAATAGCCACCTCTTGTCCCAAATAATAGCAGCGAGACAGCATGGCATGGATGAATGAGGCCCTGGAAGGTTGCCCGAGGCACATGTGCCCATTCGGTCTGCAGCAGAGCATGGAGGTCTCGCAGATGATGTGGTTGTGGGTTGGCATGTGGAACCTGTCTATCCAAATAGTCCCACAAGTGCTCAATGAGATGGAGTTCGGGCAATTTCACCAGCCACGGGAGAACGAAGATGTTGCTGTTGTGTTCCTGGAACCATTCACGCACCCCCTTAGTGACTTTGCACGGTGCATTGTCCTGTTGATACACCATCACTACCAGGGTAAACATCCAACATGAAGGAATGCATGTGGTCAGCAAGGATGGACAGGTAGCCATTGGTGTTCAGGGACCCATCCAGTGGTACCTACATTCCCATGTCATACCAGGAAAACATCCCCAGACATGTACACTGCCACCGCTGGCCTATAATTGACCGACAAGCGTGTCTAGGTGTTGTTTCTCGTGTATCTGACTCTGTATCCGCTACAGCCTGTCACTTCTGTGGAGTAGAAACCTTGATTTGTCGGAGAAGGCAACTTTTTTCCACTGTCCAATGATGGTAGTCCCATGCAAACCGCAGGCGTTATTGCCGATAACCTGGGTTAACATGGGTGCCTTGACACAGTGTCGACTCTGGAGACCCATGCGTAACAGGGTTCGCTCTACCGTTGTCAGGGACACGTACCTCGGTCCTCCAGTGTCAATTGCTGCACTGTTGCATGTCGATTGCCCCCCCCCTTTACCATTCGACGGAGGCGACGTTCTCCTCTAGGGTCGATGGTTTTTGGGGCTCCACAGTTATGCCGTCAGAAAGTGCTCGGTGTGCCAGCGGTCCATTCTTGGTACACCTTACTACAGCACCTCGTGAATAGCCCACAAAGTCTGCTGTTTCTGAGATGCTTCCGCCCTTGGCACAGTAGAACGACCGTCAAATCACTACCTCTTCCCATTGTACTCACCTAATGTACTATGGCTTATCTGTCCTGGCCGGTCACTTATATCTTCATGTGGCTGACCTTGTCACATCAACTCTGTGACTCATCTAGGTGGGTACACTGTAATTTGGGGGTGGGCATATTATTCTGATACGACTGTGTATTCCGTAATGGTGATTGAAGGCCATATGGTAAAAAATGTTCATGTTTGAGAAATTAAAGTCAAACGTGGTACTCAGCAGCAGCATGTGTGATGACCCGTTGCCCACAGTGTGTAACTATGCTATGAACAGAATGTTGAGTGGTGAGCACTTTTAAGAGATAGTAAGATCCAGCCTGGACATTTGGAGCATAATATTATAATAATCCTTTTTAACATTCCATCTTTCTCTGATCTCTTTTTTTAGTCTTCCAGTCCTTTTTTGTTTTAGTGTTCCATCTTCAGTTCATTATTTCTTGAAGTCTTCCAACTTTCTCCCATATTTTTTTTTCCAGTCTCCGCCCTTTTTTTTTTTTTTTTTTTTTTGTATGGTGCTCTTATGTTTTTTTTTCTTTTTTGTCTTCCCCTCGTTTCTCCACGTTTTTGTTTTTCGTTTTTTCGTTTTCCTTCCATCTTACTCTCCGTCTCTGTTTTGTCCTTCCGTCTTTCCTACATCATCCTTTTTTGTTTCCCATCTTTTTTCCAGTCTTCCATATATTTTCCACCTTTACCCCATGCATTGGTTTCTTTGTTTCTCAGTGAATTAGGACAGAAGTGACCTGCTACTGAATTTCACTAAATGTGTAAAGTGGAGGGGGGATATGTAGCCGGTTCAAGTGAATCATTTGTTAAAATATGGGCAGTTTACTGAAACCATTTGCTATGTTAAATGTTCAGATGCGAAGTATGCAGGCAAATATTTGTCAGTGTGTGTGTGTGTGTGTGTGTGTGTGTGTGTGTGTGTGTGTGTGTGTGTGTGTCTTTTTCTTGCTTTTATCTCTTTTCTATTCTACGTCAGATCAGTTGTTAATATATGCACTGTACCAACAACACACACCTCATGAAAGGATGGAGGCTGGTGCATACATATTTTTGTGACAGGGGGGACTTCTGAGGTCACAACCAGTGTTCCCTCCACAAGAAAACCAGTAGGATGCTGAGGGAAGAAGAGGAAACAATACAATTAATATATATAAAATACATTATTAATATATATAAAATGCAATTAATAATCAAGCTACTAATTAGGTAAAGCAGAACGTATGTTAACATTAATAAAAAATATGATTTTATGGCAATAATAGCAACACAATATTTTTTCTGATTACATACCCTCCAACGAAGTAACCTTATGTTTCACTAATGAGAACTGATAGCAAAAATAACTTAATAGAAAAAGTTTTCTGAAAGAGGCCACAATTCAGTGCCAGCCGTCTCGGTGGCGCAGTGGTCTAAGCGATGGTCTCTGATCATTCATCCGTAAGGGGTCCGGATTCGAATCCCGGTGAGGCTTGGATGTTGTGTTTGTCTTACGGCACTGGGTCTTTCCCTTCCCTGGAACCAGTGACCCTAAATTAAAGACGGGCGACTGCTTATAGCCCATTACGTTGCTCACTATGGTCGTTAAACCTCCAACCAAAAAAGAAAAAAAAATCGGTGCCCGCCCCTAGCCGCAACATGGCAGCCCAGCTCTGATACCAACGCTAAGTAAGCAAGAGTTTCTGGAGATTTCTTTGTTACTTTTGTAACTTTTTCTTCTGCTATTTTTAGGTGCAGGCAGCTCTATATATATTGTTCTTAGGCACTCTGTTGTTCCTTATCTAGATCTATAATTGCCATATATTGTGGCGGTATTTCTTCCATGTATTTCACTATGATTTGTGTCATATCAAGTATCGCATCTCTGTATGTTGAATGTAACATGCCACATAAATATTCTAATTTTATCTCAATGAAATTGGTAGTTTTTGCCATCGATGTTAGTGTACATTTATATTTAAGGGTATATGGTATCCCAATTTTTAAGAATCCCGTTGATAAAGTATATGTATTTATGTATTTATTTTTTGTTTTAATTGAGCATTCCTCTTCAGTTTTTGCATCGTACTGTTTTTCTGTTGCTTTTTTGTTTTTCATTCTGGACAAAGTTATTTGCCAGTTCTTCTGAAGTGAACAAATATTTAAAATGAAAAATATTTTCTTAAGTAATTGGAATGCACTTGATGTTTTGCAGTTCACTATTGTGAAAGTTTAGACATTTTTCTGTCATTCTGAACTGCAATTATGGTTCTGTTTGCACTCCTTTGATCTGGAAATCAGTTTTAACAGAAGAATGATGAATACAGCATTATGGATCTGGCAATTCCAGCCATCTTAACTAAAGTTGAAAAAGGCTGAAGTTTTCTGTGGTTAGTTTCCATTATTTCAACCTGTTTTGCATAATTTAAGGATGTCATTGTTTAATACTTATTTGCTTCATAGTTGCATGCTTGTACCCACGTGATTTATTAATGGCACAAGAACCAAACATAACCTATGTCAAATGTGGTGATAATGCAAGTATAACTGTATATTTATGGGTAAGATTAAAAATTAAACTTCATGAATGGGAAAATTATAAAACATATGCATAAATATAATTACAAAGTATGGTAAAAACTACTATCTAAAACACATTGAAAGAGTTGGAGATATGGATGTTCACCAAACAAGTCAACTAAAATGTATATTGTGTTGCCAAAATAGTGTTATCTGATTTTTATGAATCCGGGGCAGTCAATTAAAATTTATTTTCAGTTGAAATTGTTTTACATTTAAAATAAATAGGTTTGGAGTATAAGTTTAGAATACGACCATGTGTCAGTCTTGTTTGTCCAGCATGGAAACTCGTCAATGATACTTCTTTCTCAGTAGAAACTTAAAAGTTCCATAATTTAATTTCAGTTTTTGAAGCTTTGAAAGTGAAATATATCAGGTGAACAATAATGCTCTACCTTCAATATATTAAAAAATGTGCAGCTTAACACTAAAAGCAAAAGCATGCAATATAGGAATACATCGAGATGTACATTGTTAAATGTAAATATCCTTTTATTTTTGCTTTTATGAAATTTGTTTGAAGTCTGTATGGTTCAGTCCTTTTGCCACCTTGAGGAAGGACTTTGGCACTTGCAGTCTTCACATCTGTGTAGAGTATATTGATATTCACTTGAACAGTTGATGTCCTTGCAACATCAGCAAGGTCATTGCCTAAAATATAAACTTGCCCAAGTATCCAGCATATATAAATCCTATAACCTTTAGCTGTGAGCCTGTTTTGTGGGAAATATAATCTAGTGTTGGAAGGACAGCCTACATGTCTGAAGAGAAAATTGAGAGAAAATCTGAGGATTGTAACAGCTTGAAATAAAGCAGATCCTATATGACTTTCAGATTTGGAGCCATCTTTGTGGATAGGAATGATGTTACAGAACGGTGTTCGCTGAAATGTGTATGGAACATGTCAGATGTATTACTTTACTTATGGTTAATAAAAATGTGTAGAATAAAAACATATCCTTTATTATTTTCAATTGTTGTGACATTGCCCAAATCAAAACTGGAAAGTAGGTTTGCAGCCCTGGTGATGCAGTGGTCTAAGCAATGGCCTCTGATCATTCGTTCGAAAGGGGTCTGAGTTAATCACAGTGAGGCATGGATGTTGTGTTTGTCTTACGGCACTGGCTTTCTTCCTTCCCTGGAACCAGTGACCCTAAATTAGGGATGGGCAACTGCTTATAGCCCGTTGAGTTGCTAACGGTGGTCTTAAACCTCCAATCAAAAGAAAAAAAGAAAGTAGGTTTGTCATCACTAATTTCAAGAAGTAGAACAAATGATTAGGTGAATTAGTAAAAATGGATCGAAAGTAGATAAAAATGAGAATTTAAAGTGGATTATTGAAATGAGATATTATTCAAAAGTAGCAATTCAGTGATATCTTAACAGGTTAGTATTGTAGTGGTAGCTTGCAGCTTTTAGTGTAAAGGCTTGGGGTAGATGATGTCCTAAAATCTCGGGAGCAAATTTGCTAACCATGACGATTAATTGTGTCATGTTTGAAGAACAGTTGCCTAGCTGATTCATAAATCAGTGCTACGTAATCTAGGTTAGAATGAGCAATAACTCTACCACTTGAGCTAAAGCATCACCCCATGATTTATTAGAAATAACTTTTTGAATGTCAAGAGTCCTGCTACAATGTGATGTGAGAATGTAAGTTTGGCATTATGTGATACTCAAAAATTTCACTTCTCTAACAGCAGGAATTGGACTGCTCTGAAGAAAAATTATAAGCTGTAATGGTGTTTTTTCCTTACCATGGATATTGTAATGCTATTTGTTTGCCCTTTCTGATATTTCATTATTTATTGCTTGTTATTGTTCATTTAATAAAATTCAAATTACTTGATGAACAGGAAATTTGGAGATCATCAACATGTAATATTCCACAGACTACACACACGTATATGGAAGCTGACCCCAAGATGTTATTAATTAGCACTGAACAAGGTTTTGGTGGAAACACTTCTGTATGGCCTGCCTTAATCTTGAATATATTCTTGTAATAGAGACCATTTACTTGAGCCTGGAATGCACATCAGTGTGGTGTGGGAAATATTGTGTAAAAACATGGAGGTTACCTCAAAGACTGATGTTAAGGAAATCCCTGAGTAAACTGCAGTACTACATTCAGTTATAGCCTTTTCCCTTAGAAAAAAATGAGACTAGTCATTCACGCTTTACAAGTAAGTACTTTATGTATTGAAGTTTTAAGCAATAAAATGTTATCTAGATAATTTCTATGTCTGCAGAAACAGCTTGAAAAGAAGCCAAATGATTATTTATTTCAAGGTAGTGTCCAAATTTACCTCTGTTTTTTCAGATTGGTTTCTGTGAACGTGGTATAATGCAATTTTGTTTATCCCTTTTCAGTTCTCCATTGTGGTTGATTCATTCTTCCTTTTATAATCATATGAGATAATTACCTTTTGTAATTTTCTCATTAAAATCTCAGTATTCTAGTTTGTTCACAATTTACATCATGCTGAATTCTTGAGATGCCTTTTTCCTGTCGTCTCGTGGGTTTCCAGCTTTCGTCATTGATTTTTTTTTCTTTTCCTGTTGATCTACTTTTCTTATTTCTGTTTAATATTCATATGTTTTATCTTTAAGCGGTATGTAAGATATGCTTTTTGATTCTTGCACAGTTGAACAGCTAAAGGTATTAACATTAGTTTTGAGATAACTACAAAAAATACAATTGCAGCATTTAGGATCAAAGGCTTCATCATCATCCCAAAGCAAATTATGTAGAAGTGGCTGATGAGTAACATCAGACGACATCACGTTTTCAAGGAAAAAAAACACTTTTGTGCAAGACGTTGCACGTGTGTTGCCGAGTAACAGGACACAACATTACAGTTATGATGCTGTAGCAGCAGCAAAAGTACTCAGCAAGTTGATAATTTAACCCAAAAATGTTTTTTTCGATTGCTAGCATATTAGTATGTTATGAAATTATGCTGAAACTTCAGGATGATATTATTTTTATTCTAAAATTGAGGTAAGATAGTGTGCATGGACCCCAGGTATGTCTTCTATTTCCCATATTTCTTCAATTAGTAAAATAATTTAATTTTGTAAGTTTAATAAAATAGTTCTCAAAAACTGCAAATAACAGTCATTAGCTTTTTTACAAATAATATAGTATCATAATAGTCAGTAATACATATAGTTACAATTCCTGCATGCTGTCAAACATGCATCCTTGTGGAAAAAACTACACCTAACCAACTGTGTCAAATGATTTTTGAAATTACTGCAGGTAAGCATTGAAGCTTTTGATCCTAAGTAACACCATTGTATTTTTTGTAGTTATCTCAATAACTAATGTCAAACTGTGAACATATGGTCTAACCATATCACTAAGACTTTTTGTGATAAGAAAATAACTTAGCTAGGAGTATTATGAGAATAAAAAAATGAAACTGAAGATTCTTATTAAGTGCTGCAAAAAAAAGAGAGAGAACACGCATTCTTTCAATAGTAAAAAGTTTCATTACTAGGATTTCAGAAGCATGTTTTGAACTCATCATTGGCTATTTTGAGGAAAACTTAGTGACAAAATAGAATTAAGTTCTGTACATTCATATGTGTGTATAGGAAGTTAGAAAAAAAAGAACTTTATGTCCATAAATAAGCAAATGCCCTTAAATTGGTGTACAAAAAGTTTTTGAATTCACAATTAAGCACAACAGAATTTTAAGGTTAACCCTGAAACTTTTGAAATGGGAAACTTAAAAGCCATAAAATGGCTGGAACTGAAGTTATAGGTTATGCAAAATAAAATGACATGAGACAGTGAACTGACATTAAAGGTATTGTAAAGAAAGCAGCTGGGTCAAAATTGCAGATCAAAGTGAGCGAGAGAGAGAGCAACAATGAAACAAACTTACTGAAAAGATTAGTAGTAATACTGTTTCATATAGTGAAACATATTTTCTTGGTTATGTCTTCCCATATGTTGTATGGTGCTTCATTGAATATTGGATAGTGCTAAACATGTAACTAAATGACTATCTTTTTGACATGAAATAATATTATTACAAGTTAAAATTTTTTGTATGTATGTGTTTGCACTTTATTGTAAATTTTGCTTTCTAAGTCTTGAAATGTGCTCTAATTCTTTACTTCAAATACTGAAAAATGTGTATTTTTATAATAAAAATGGCAGCATTTCTTTTTCGGAATTATTTCATGGCTTCATATGTAAGTTGTTTAATTCCTATTAAGAAAGGATGTTTTGTTACATGAATGCCATTGTTAGAAACTAAGATGCATCATTCATATCACTGTTCATGTGTTGGTTAATACAAGAAACCATTTAAATTTTGGAGTCAATAACATATATATGTGTGTGTGTGTGTGTGTGTGCATAATATGTTTTAATTTTGGTAACTGTTTTGAAGTCACTGCTTTGGAATAGGTTAAAGAATTTAAACTATTTGTAAAATGCATTCCACATGATCTGCATGTAAAATGCAGTTTCCTTTTGTCAGAGGTACTGTGAATTTCCACCTTTTTTTTTACTGTTGCTTATTTGAACCCTCATTTTTAGCATAATTTTTTATTGCTTCACTTTACTTTTTTCTTTTTTTTTATGTGGTTGAGGGAAGTTTTAAGAATTATGGAGTAAATAATGGTAACATGGCTGAACAGATAATATGTAACAATTGGAGAGTTCCCCATTAAGGTGTCTTTGATTTAGTCTGTTGCATCCATCTTGTGATTAGAGCAGTGGATTGATTCAGTTTAAATTAATGCATGCAAGTTGGATGTTTAACCTTAAAATAGTTCTACAATTTGTTATAAAAAAAAAAAAAAAAAGGTGTTCATCAATAAAATTGTTCATCAGAAGTAGTGTTTCTTAGCCTTGGAAACCCAAAGACTGTTTTTGGCCAATAAAACATCAAAATTCTGTGCCTCATTAAAAATGATACATACATCAGCACACATCATTTTCATAAACAGTTATTTCTTTATCACTAAAGTAAAACATGAGAATTTTTCCACATGAAATTATATTTTAAGATATATATATATATATATATGCAAATGTTGTAGCGGTGCAGAGTAAAACAGAAGCTTCTGACTATTCCTTAAAGGTTTGAGTCCCAGATAAGCCACGAGTGTTGTGTTTGCCTTATGGCACTGTCCCTCTCCCTTCCTTAGAACCAGTAGCCCTTAAATTAGGGGCAGGTGATTGCCTATAGCTCAGTGAATTGCTAACTGTGTTTATTAAACCTCTTCCACTAGGGGGAAGAAAAAAAAAAGGAATGTAAAAGTAGGGTTTTCGTGCTTCCATCGTTAACTAGGTTTAAGAAGGTATAATTTCGGACAGCAAGAATTTCTTTGCTTCAGTTTCATTTATGTAACAATTTAAGGCGGTGCTTCATTTACGTATGCAGTTGGGGGAAAAAAAGGTAGTAATATTTCTGTAACATTTTTGTTGATGCCTGGCTATTCTGCCTGTGTTGTTTGCACAGAATTGAGTTACATTCATCAAATTAGACTCTTATTGCAATCATAAATTGGAAGGGTCATTTTATAAGTTGTCTAGTTTTAGCAAAGTTGTTGTCTTGATGGCTTAAAAACAGATGTCTCAGATTTCTAGATGCAAGGGTTTTTCTGGTAATGGTAATCAAACATTCCAAAAAGTACTTCCATGTTGTCAAAATTTGTTTGAGGTACAAGTCAGATGCTGTTCTAAAGTTGAGAATGGAAAGGTACATGTTGAACAGTAAGCAAGGCATATTCTCTTTGCCACCTTAAAAATCCTGTAGTTGTTTCATGTATTTGTGAAGAATATTCCTTCCACAATCTCCATTGGATAGATTCTCACTCATTTGCCTTGTGTGCATTTCTTCAAATAAGTTGTTCATTTTTTTAAGGCATTAATTTCATCATACATGCTGGAGTCAGTAGTCATCTCTTGGAGACTTGCATTTAGTTCATTTATTCATAAAAATTCATTTAGCAAGTGAGGAAACTATCCATCTGTTTCTTCATCATGAGAACTTTTTGCCAAATGATTAAAAGTATTAACAGGAAAATGATTTTTGCTTGTAAACATTTTTCGCAAACTGGTAAATGAAAAATACTAGTTGAAAATATTTATTTTAGTTGAACAAAATATCTTTTTTCATCCTTGGATCAGTTAATTTTTGTGATCAAAATGTTCCATGTACAAATAATTTCAGGGTAAGTGCATGTCATAATGAAAAATACATTCCAGTGTTTTCTGCTAGAAAATCACATAAACGTTGGATCCCAAAAATGCAAACATTCCTGTTTCTGCTTTGGTATAATTCATGGGTAGAGGAGTACAATAGGATTGTGCTGGTAAATCTTTCATAGCCATTGGAAAAGTCTAAGTACCAATGGCTTAGCCAGAAATTTCTTGGGGGAGGGGGGTCCAAGGATTTGGTTCATCAGTGAAAGCCTCCTAGAAAAACAAAATACTCCAAGTGAAAATAATCCCAAAATCTTTAAAAGCCAAAAGCCAAAAAAAAAAAAAAAAGAAAAAAAAATTACTGGGAAAGATTTTTTAATTATATCATATCGCTTTACATCTGTATTCAATCCCCCTCTCAAGGGAGGTGATATGGACCTGAGAATCCCCACCCTACCCCACCCCTTGGCTATGCCCCTACGCTTAGCACTAACTAACCTTGAATAAATCTTACCAAACTCCTGAGAATTGTTCTTCATCATAGTTATTGTATGTAAAGAATAAGGTCCTCCTGCTTCAAGGATTTTGAACACTGCATGTGTAAAAATTTGTGCCGCCCCGGTGGCCCAGTGGTCTAAGCAATGGCCTCTGATCATTCGTCCGAACGGGGTACGGGTTCGAATCCCGGTGAGGCATGGATGTTGTGTTTGTCTTACGGCACTGGCTCTCTCCCTTTTCTGGAACCAGTGACCCTAAATTAGGGACGGGCGACTGCTTATAGCCCATTGAGTTGCTCACGGTGGTCGTTAAACCTCCAACCAAAATATATATATATATATATATATATATAAATTTGTTGGCCATGTGTGATCATAAAGCAGCATTATTGAATCATACAATTGTGCTTAACATTTTTTGTGTATAATGCCTTCATTGATGTAAAATATTTTGTGGGTATGAACTTTGACAATATCCTGTCACCCTTGAATGTGCCTTGTTAGATTATCTGCGTAACATACCAGCAATGTTACCACAATTTATTCTGAATCCTTGCATGATATGAATGATAATACTTTTTTTTTTTCTGATTTTAACATATGTTAAATGTAATGTTGCACTGTGCAATCATAAACTCCATATGTGCAATCATATGCAGTTTCTTGTGTAGAAAGCACTACAGTATTTTAGGAAGTTCTTCCAGTGAATGTGTTAAGAAGTGTTGCTGCATGATAAGTGTGTGTGACCAAGTTCAGTAGGTTATGCTTGATGCATGTGCAGTTACGTATTGTGTGCTTTCGTATGTTTTGGCTTGAACTGAACTGAACTATGTATGTACCCTGTGGTTTGAAACGTGTGATATTTCCGAGCTTCTATGGAAAGCCAAAGTATGTGCCACAAGCTGGGTTCGCCCATATCCTTGTCGCATTTTGCCTTCAGTGATTTACTAGTTGATTACATGACAGTATGTTTAAGAGTTGGAATAATGATGTTTTTAATTGATTAAAAAAAGTGAGATTTCTGAGAAATGTTTTGGATTTTTCTGCATTCTAAAATTTTGCTTGTTCACTTTGTATATCATTTTATGCTGTGAAAGCCTATTGTTCGACGAAATACATGTAACTATTTTTTATAGTTACAGAAATGATTATGTAATAATATTAAATGTTCCTTTTTAAATAAAATTGTTTTTAAGTAAGTGTTGGTATTATGTATCCTTAGTAATAGTGATAAACACACTTCTTATGAAGGAATTGGGTGATTGTATAAACAGCGTACTCCATTTATAGGCTGCCTTGGTAGGCGAGTAGTCAGAGGAATGGGTGATGTGCCTGTCGGATGGCTATGAATCTTCCTCTTTCCTATAAGCAGTGGCCCTAAGTTACAGACGGGCGACTGCTTACAGCATCTTGAGTTGCTCGTGTTGTATATATATATACACACACACACTATCTACCAACAAGTAATTGGACACCCCTGCAATCGACGATATCTGCGGTCCTGATACACGTCATGGCCGCCGCCTTTAAATATCGTGTGGGAAACAACGCAACCAGTCACATGCAAGATGCCACGCAGTTGGGAGCTCTCTGATTTCGAGAAAGGTGTAATCGTCAGGTAACACAGAAATGGCCGATCCATACGTGACATATCCAGCGAGTTGAAGTACCCAAAATCGACAGTGGCCTACGTGATTGGCAAGTGGAAGATGAGAGGTGACTGTCGGAATGTGCCACGACCCGGCAGACCCACAAAACTGGGAGTTAGAAACCGACGGGTGCTGGGCAGAGAAATTCGGAAGAACCGCAACAAATCGATGGGCCACATCCGCGAGGAGTTTCAACAGGCATCCGGGAGTGTTCTTTCGATGAATACCATCCGTAAGGAAGCCCATCTGCTCGGTTATCATAGACGTGCTTCCGCCCACAAGCCTTTGATCACCAAGTCCAACAGCGCTGCTCGGCTAACGTGGTGCAAAGAACGACAGTGGAAACAGGTTCTCTGGAGCGACGAATCAAGGTTTACCCTCTACCGTTCGGATGGCAGGGTCTGGGTTTGGCGTCTGACTGGAGAACTCCTCCTGCCGGAATGTATTGTGCCAACTGTGAAGTTCGGCGGCGGTGGAATTATGCTACGGGGGTGTTTCTCCTGGTATGGCACGGGACCCTTGGTCGCAATTTCTGGTAGACTCAACGCCGAGACCTACTGTACCATTATGGCAGTTTTAAGGGGTGGACCCATGTTACTTTCAGGATGACAATGCCATCTATCATGGTGCGAGGTCCAACATGGCTTGGTATGGTGACAATGGGGTTAATCGAATTGGACTGGCCTGCGCAGTGCCCGGACCTTAATCCTATCGAGCACCTCTAGGATGAGTTGGAGCATCGACTTAAGAGGTGCCCCCACCGTCCGAAACCGGTGAAGGAACTGACCTGTCTTTTCCAAGCCGAGTGGAAGAAAATACCGCTAGCCGTCGTACAACGCCTGGTTGAGAGTATGCCCCGGTGGGTCGCAGTTGTAATCGTCGCTCGTGGAGGCTCCACCAACTATTGAAGGTGAATAAATTTCGTTTTCCTTTGCTATCACAGGTGTCCAATTACTTGTTGGTAGATAGTGTATATATAGTGCTTACATATGGAGCGGAGGCATGGACCTTAACCCTTTAAGCGGCCGCTGTATCTGAACCAAATAGTACCCTAAATGTTCTGCGCTCCTCAAACAGAAATATTCACATAGCGACCGAGTTTTACGAAAACAACTTCCAAACAATTCCTTCACTTTCTCATATCAGCAGTAACGGCCATACACCTGTCACAGGTGAAAAGGTATCTGCTCCACAATACTTCCAATTCACGGAAAGATGGAGTTTGGCTAGTCCTTGATAAGAACCAACCACACAAAGGCAGTTGATACACACTGTAGCGTAGTCCACTGATCGGTCGTCCGAGTGGGCGACTGATGATTTCTGTACGTAATGAAAAAGGCAACAAAAAATTTTCTGAAACTTTTTCTTGTCAGTGCTACAAAACTATTTCCAGAAGACTAATTTTGTAGGCTACATAACACTTCTTTTTATGGCTAGTTACAAGTCGGATGAGGTGACATATCGAGTGTCTGGGTTGTATATTTCGGCACACACACTCGGCTCTATAGATAATAAATGAATTAGTTAACTGAAACAACGACTTACAAGAATTCAGCGCAGCAATTCCTATCCTATGCGTGTTAGACGAATTCGCAGATGGCAAATTTAACATCTTACAGGGAAAATGGGTTTAACGGTACTGGGGGTAGTGTAATCCTTTTAAGCTGTTCAAGGTGTTATAGATACTTCATATGGTCATATTTTCAAACAATAAAAATAACACATTTGATAAAATAAATGTGGTTTCTTAAACGCACTCTGTCAAAAAAGAAAAAAAATGCGACACCTGGAAGCAGCGTCGCAAATGTTTCGAAACTTATTGGATACGCAAGATAATAGATATGCAGGAAATTGTTACATTTTCGTATAACAAGAAATAAATGTAATATGCCTGAGAAAGAAGACTTCAGAGCGGTAAATCCTCCATGAAGGGCGATATATTTGGCCACCCTCTGCGAAATAAGATCAGATCAGATCATATGTAGAGGATTTTAGGAAGGGAGTATCTGACCCCAGGTCTTAAACAACGCTTAGAAATAGGAAGCTAGGAGATTTGTGCTAGAGTGCCTGATAAGAAAGTGGCACGGAAGCGAGGTAGAAAGGGTGAGGAAGACGCCCTTATTTATTATCGGGCGGCCAGTACCTGGGACCCGATGGCTTAATGTGCTCGTCCGACGCACGGCAAATATTTAGTGGTTCGACCGTTCGTACCTGCCTGGGATCGAACCTGAGGCCTTCTTCGTGGCAGTCACGAACGCTGACCACTAGGCCATCCGCGGCCCCCTCTGCAAAATAACTTTTGACAGGCCTCTTATAGTATCCGGAAGTACTAATCACCACGCTTCATCAAGATGGCGTCACAGAGCATCTATTGTCGGAGGTGGTTGGCTCATAGTCTTGAGGTGTCCCAGACATGCTCTATCAACTTCAAATCTGGGAAACCGGCTGTCCATGGTAGCATGTTGACACCTTGTAGAAATTGTCTCGAAGCATTTGTAGTATGATGTGTTCTGGTAGCAGGTAAAGCCCCCCCCCACAGAAAAAGTCTCCATCGGAAAATTGCCCCACATTCGGTAAATTCCTCCACATTGGAAAACTCCCCCGTACGAAAATTTCACCACGAACGGCATGGCAACGGGTTCAAGGATTTCTTAGACGTAACGACGATCTGTCAAAGTTCTCGTAATGAACACTAAACTGGGGCGCGAATCGGAAGAGATAGCTTCCCAAACCATCATGCCTGCTGTTTGGTCTGTGTGCCGTTTGATGACATTCGCTGGATTGTTGCGTGACCGCATTAGCTCCACACGTGTGTCTATCGACTATCCGTTTCAAGTCAGAAGCGAGACTCGTTGCTGTACACTACCCGACGCCATTCTTCAACGCAGGTTACCCGGAAGCGGCAGCACTCCGAGCGATAATGATGGGAGGTAAGAGCATGGCCAGGAAGTATCTCGTTGGCCGTGGTACGGGTCAGTGGTGAGCAGAGACCTTGAAGGAGGTGAGCTACGCAATGGACGCCGTGAGTTCGAGCCCACTTCCCACATACGGTTTGAAACAGGGCACCGACTTCACGAAATTATTGGGAGAGCAGACGTGGGAGGGGTATGTGTCTTCCATTGTCAGAAGGAAAATAAAAAGAGGCAAGTGAAAAGAGGAAAATAAAAAGAGGTAAACTACGAGATTCGACGTATATTTCAAAACGGAATTTTAATTCAACAAGGAAACAGAAACGTTCTTTTGCTGAATATTAATATTTTTAAAAATAAAATTCAGCCTGCGATTTTATAAAAATATCCAGAGAGATTTTATTTCCAAAAGTTTATAAAAAATCTGTTAAGCTAGCGCGGTTACTCAAACAAGAACGAGAAGCACAGAAAATAAATAGATAAATAAAGGCGTTAGAGATTATACGTTTTTGTATTTTTCTTTATTCATTTTATTTTTGAAAATTGTTTTAAACATTTACCACATATCGTGAGAACATGTCGAACACAGTATGGGGCTGGCAATAAAATTTCTCATCAAATGTGCAAGGCTGAACATAGAAAAAAGTTTTTACTTATTTTATTTGTTAATTTTTTCGAAATAAATTGCTTTGGCATCATAAAGTGGAGTTTCGATCATCTTATAAGGAACAATACATTTCTATTATATAAAGAAAATAAGTGCATGTTTTTCAAGTAGCACAGCACACTGAATAGCATAGGAAAACTTTTTTTTCTCTATAGAAATATTTCTACCCACGCATTTCGAAAGTGACATACACACGCAAAAACAAAAACATATTTAATTAAACAGGACTACCCCCCCTCCCCAGTCGGCGCCTATGGTTTGAAATGATTTGCCGTGTGATTGGTGACTGATATTCGAAATCCCTTCTCTTTTCACGGCTTCGAGCGAGAAGGACCTGTCTCCGGATCGAAAGGCCTCTTCCTTCTGTAGACGCTGTACGCCAACTGCTCCCATACTGATGGCTATGCGTGCCTTCTTTCATCAACAGCAGGAATGGACTGTGGAATTTTGGTGGCGAAGATCTGATACAATAATCCAAACTGACCAGGTATTTTCATAAACGCAAATACTGCGCCCTCTTTCGAAGTCCGTTATATAATGTTAATCATTGCGCCGATAGGTTCTCGGCGTTCTACCTCTGATGGTTTTCCTACAGGAGTCACTTTTCAATAATGTGTGGAAGTATTTCTTGAAAATTCACGTCGATATCTTACCCGCGGATCACTACATTCACTCAGTTATTATAGCATCATCATTTACCGGATGAATTCGACACTGGAATCACTTGCATGTCTGGATGTTACAATCTTACCTGCTAATTTGCCGTCAAATCGCATCACTACTTCCTTGTGCGGCATTTTTTTACCCGGTATTTTTGTACGTAATATCATCATCAACCATTATCAATTCACTGCTGGATGAAGGTCTCCCCAAATTTCTTCCGCTATTGTCTGTCTTGGGCCTGTCTCCTCCACGTCACTCCAGCATACTTTCGAATTTCATTTCATCTCCCATGGGGTCTTCTTCTGGGTCTTTTCCTGTCCTTCGGAATCCAGTCCAAAATTTCAGTTGTCCATCGGTGGTCCGTTCTTCTGGCAACATGTCCAGCCAATTGCCATTTCAGTGATTTCACTCTGGTCGTGATGTCGTCCACTCCTGTCATTTTCCTTATCCACCAGTTCCTCTTCTTATCTTTCTTGGTTACACCAAGCATGCATCTCTCCATGCTACTTTGAGTTGCCTGCAGTCTTTGTATGTCTTTTTTAGTTAAGGTCCATATCTCGGCTCCATACGTAAGCACTGGCAGGATGCCTTGGTTAAACACTTTTCTTTTGAGACATACTGACATACTGCTCTTAAAAAATGTATTGTTTCTTCCAAAAGCTCTCCATCCAAGTTTTATACGCCGATTAATTTCTTCATCAATGTGACCCTCACTCGATATCTGCTGCCCAAGATAAATGTAGGAATTGGTTGTCTCAAGCTTTTCTCCATCAATCGATAAATCTTCGCTTCTTGTAAAAGCATTGTACATCACGTTTGTCTTCTGAAAGTTCCTTTTTAATCCCATTTCTTTACTCTTGTCAGCAAGTTCTTGGATCATACTCTGCAGCTCTGAAGGGGTAGTTGCAAAGATGACTACGTCATCGGCACAACGAAGGTGAGTTAGATAATCTCCATTAATCTTTATCCCTTTGTTTTTCCAGTTCAATAATTGAAAGACATTTTGCAATGTGGCGTTAAAGAGCTTGGGAGGTATGGAGTCACCTTGTCTCACTCCCTTTCCAATTGTTATTTGTGCTGTATCCTCAAATATCCGAACTTTTGCACTTGCATTTGCATAGGTTATTTATACTGCTAATGTATGCATCTTCAATACCGCTGGATTTCAAAGCCATTGTTACTGTTGATGGTTTCACGGAATCGAAGGCCTTTTCATAGTCAATAAAAGCCTTGCATAATGGGAGTTCATATTCTCTTGTTCTTTCAATAAGTTCTCTCAGTACACGAATATGATCTATAGTGCTCTAGCCACTCCTGAATCCAGCTTGTTCTCTGGGTTGGGCTATGTCTAATGTTACCTTCAAGCGATGTGAAAGAACCTCAGTGAATATTTTATAAACCACTGAAAGGAGGCTGATGGGCCTGTAGTTCCTGAGATCCTCAATGTCACCTTTTTTATGGAACAAGATCATTGTAGCATTGTTCCAATCCTCAGGAATCTTCCTTTCATTAAGACATCTGGTGAAAACTTGGTCGAGTGTAGTTTCAATTTCTCCACTTGCTTCTTGTAATATATACCTAGGCATATGAAATACTCTCCAGAGGTCGAGTGGTCTGGAGTGCAGGGTTTCGACTGCTCGTACAAAGGGTGATGGCCAACTCTGACAATCAAATAAGAACACTCATCTGGGATTAACGCAGTGTAAGGGGAAAACCTGCCGACTTCCCAATTGTGAGAAGGGAGGAAAGCACTGCGGACAATGCTGTGGGGTACATGAGCTCTACCCTGTGATGTTTTATACTTGTCCTGAATCATAACCACTGGTAAATGCATTTATATGCATTATATGAGGTCAAGACATCAACCACTGGTAAATCTCCGAAGATTCCATTCTGTATTACCCAGATTTTTTACAACTGACAAGATGTAATATAATCAAATTACTATGATAAACGATTCATACATTTTACTACTCGTTATTTTCCTAAAATAAATAAATAAATAAGAAAAAAGTTACTAACGAAGAACTGTACACCAACTAACTATACAGTAAAACTGTACTAGATATCCGATTTATTGGCGTCTTAAGCCAATAAATCGGATTTCTAGTATAGTTAACGAGAAAAGTATTTTCCTAAAATAATAAATAATATTTTACGAAAATATGAGTAAATTATTCACTCAGTATTTTCGTAAAATTCACATATTTGTGGATATTCATCAAGCAAACACTCATTCCGTTGTGTTAATCGAATTTCATTAATCTGAATACTGCTAAGAAATTTTTAACTCAAATGTTACAACTTTTTAGTACGATTTGAAAACTTCTTTTTACGTTGGGAAGCCGGAAATGTGAGAATGATGATCCTTGCTTTCAGGGGTTTTGTGGCGCATAACTTCGCCTCTAGAAGACGAAATGCAGATGCTATCGAATTCAAAATACATATTTTTCCATATCATCATTGTCAACCATTACCAATCCACTGCTGGACGAAGGTCTCCCCAAGTTTCCTCCACAACGGTCTGTCTTGTGCCAGTCTCCTCCATGTCACCCCTGCATACTTTCGAATTTCATCCACCCATCTCCCATGTGGTCTTCTTCTGGGTCTTTTCCTGTCCCTTGGAATCCAATCTAAAATTTCGGCTGTCCATCGATGATCTGTCCTTCTGGCAGTATGTCCAGCCCATTGCCATTTCAGGGATTTAACTCTGATCATGATGTCTTCCACTCTTCTCATTTTTCGGATCCACAAGTTCCTCTTCTTATCTCTCCTGGTTACACCAAGCATGCACCTCTCCATGCTGCTTTGAGTTGTCTGCAGCCTTTGTATGTCTCTTTTAGTTAAGGTCCACGTCTCTGCACCATACGTAAGCACTGGAAGGATGCATTGATCAAACACTTTTCTTTTAAGACATAATGGCATATTGCTCTTGAAAATTATGCTGTTTCTTCCAAAAGCTCTCCAGGCAAGTTTTGTACGCCGATTAATTTCTTCATCAATGTGACCCTCACTTGATATCTGCTGTCCAAGATAAACGTACGTGTCTGTTATCTCCAGCTTTTCTCCATCAATCGATAAATCTTCATTTCTTGTAAAAGCATTGAACATCACTTTTGTCTTCTGAAAGTTCATTTTTAATCCCACTTCTTTACTCTTGTCAGCAAGTTCCTGGATCATACTCTGCAGCTCTGATGGGGTAGTTGCAAAAATGACTACGTCATCAGCAAAACGAAGGTGGGTTAGATAATCTCCATTAATCTTTATCCACTTGTTTTCCCAGCTTAGTGACTGAAAAACACCCTCTAATGTGGCATTAAAGAGCTTCGGAGATATGGTGTCACCTTGTCTCACTCCCTTTCCAATTTTTATGTGTGTTGTATTTTCAAACAGCCTAATCTTTGCACTTGCATTTTCATAGATGTTATTAATAATATTAATGTATGCATCTTCAATACCGCAGGTTTTCAGAGCCATTGTAACTGCTGATGGTTTCACCGAATCAAAGGCTGTTTCATAATCGATAAAAGCCATGCACAATGGAAGTTCATATTCCCTCGCTCTTTCAATTAGTTCTCTCAGCACATGGATATGATCTATTGTGCTGTAGCCACTCCTGAATCCAGCTTGTTCTCTCGGTTGAGCCATGTCCAGTGTTACCTTCAAGCGGTGTGAAAGAACTTTAGTGAAGATTTTATAAACTACTGATAGGAGGCTGATAGGTCTGTAGTTTCCGAGATCCTCAATGTCACCTTTCTTATGTAGCAGGATCATTGTAGCGGTGTTCCAATCCTCAGGAATCTTTCCTTCATTAAGGCATCGAGTGAAAATTTGGGCGAGTACTGTTTCAATTTCTCCACTTGCTTCTTGTATGATGTCTACAGTAATTCCATCTTCTCCTGGAGCTTTTCCCCGCTTCATGTTCTTGATTGCATGTGCAACTTCTGCTGGAAGGACTGGAGGAACTCTGATACTGGTATCTTTCATGATGTCTGGAGTGCATGTATCATCCCTTTCATATAATTTGGAGTAGAAATCTTTCACTCTTGTCAAAATTTCGCCTCTATTTCTTGTTACAGAACCATCTTCTTTTCTCAGTGCCATAATCTGTTTTCTTCCCTTACTGAGATGTCCCTTTGTTATCTTTAGGCTTTGGTTGTTTTCAATTGCTTTCCTCACTAGTTCACAGTTGAATTTTCTTACGTCTTCAGTGATACTTTTTCGTACTGTCTTGCATAGCTCTATATATTCCACTTTGGAAGTCACATCTTCTTTAGTTGTCCTCATCTCTCTTCTTTTTTGCATCAACATTTTCGTTTTTCCTGATAATTTATTTACATGCAACTTGTTCTTAGACCCAGCTAATTTTGTTGCTGTTTCCATAAGAGCTTTGGTTACATTTCTGTTAACTTCAGAGATGTCCACTTCTTCCGATGTTAGGCCTTCTAAAGCAGAGAACCTGTTCTTCAGTTCCAACTTGAAGGTATTATGGTGTTTTTTAAGGTTGGTTATGTCAATAGATTTTGTTTGTCTTATGAGCTTGCCACGTTCAAGTTTAGTGTTGAGGTGCATCTTACATCTCACCAATCTATGGTCACTACCTGTGTTGAACTTGTTTAGCACACTGCAGTCTTCTATGACGAATTTTTTGTTACACATAATAAAATCAATTTCACTTGTCGTCCCATTTGGATGTTTCCATGTCCATTTCCTGTGTGGCTTTTTCTTGAAGAAGGAGTTCAAGATGAAAAACCCTTCTGCCTCTGCAAACTCAACGAGAGTATTTCCACGCTGGTTTCTGTTGCCGTGACCGAATTTACCTACTGAAGTTTCATTCTGTTGCCGTTGCCCTATTTTTGCATTGAAATCTCCCATAATTATTTTCAAGTGCTGCTTACCTTTATTATTTAGATGACAAATTTCCTCATAAAATTCTTCAATTTCTTCTTCAGGATGACTTGTGGTGGGTGCATAAGTTTGAATAATCTGAGCCTGGTATCTTTTCGAGAGTTGGATAACAAGCCGTGCAGCTCTGTCAGAGGAACTTTCAACTTCTACAACTTTATCCTTCAGTTTCTTGTTTATTATAAATCCAACACCACTAGTTCTGCCAGTATCTGTCCCACGATAGTAGAAGAGATGTCCACTTTTCAGTTCGATGAGATCTTCTCCTTTTCTCCTTACCTCACTTAGCCCCACGATGTCCCACTTGATCCTTTGTAGTTCCTCTTCCAATTCAAGAAGCCTTGAATCAGAAGATAGGGTAGCGTCCATTGTACGTTGCCAAGGTCAGCATCAGATGGCAGCCCAGTCCGGTCCTCCGGGGATTCTTAGCACCCTCTGCCTTCATGCCGCACTGGCCGCTGCCTTGGCCAGGTACATTCCAGCTGCCGGAGACTGAGGGCCAAGATTTAAGTTGTGGAGTCATTTTGGAGGGGTTTGGCCATAACTCACCACGCTGGCCAAGCGGGTTGGTGAGTGTGGGATAGAATTTCCTCTAATCCCGATGGTATAGTTATACCGCTATTGGCGGTCGTCAGAGCCCCTTTAGTGGGAACAGGATGCACCACGAGAAGGCGGGGTTGACATTTGTCAAGGAGAGGCTGTGATGTTACGCATCACCTGACCTTACATCCCATTTTTTTTTTTTTTTTTATATTTGCTCCTAAATATCCGACTGAAAAAAGTCATTCTTTAGATGCCATTTATAACGACGATTATTTTGGGTACAGTTTTTTCTTCAAGTAATGCATGTTCCGCTAGGGGGCCTAAAGGTAACTTGCGATTTCCGCGATATCTCTGCTTCTAAAAGTCCTAATTGAGAAATTCTTTCTACATCGGATACAGCTCCTAGTGGGAAATGTTCTACATATCATTTCTAATTTTTGGTAGAGAATAATTTGGCCACCAGGGGAAGTAAGTTTTTATATCTGTTTATCATCTATTTGCAGCAAAATCTGAGCTTCTGAAAACTCCATTGAAAAAATTATTTCGTGGACCAATACCTCTCACTTTGGAAAACCTTTTGAGAATACCTTCTGCTAAAACTTGTGCATGGTTTTTCTGCCAGAGAGCTTAGATGTATGTCTTATTTTTGTCGATATCTCTGCTTCTAAGAGTCCGATTTGAAAAATGATTTATCGGAGAGCGTTTCCAGTACGAAATGTTCTGCATGTAGCTTCAAAATTTTCTTAACGAACAAGTGTGTCACTAGAGGACGTAAGTTCACTTTTCCGTTTGCAGCTGCGGAACTAAAAACCCGACTGAAAAAAATATTTTTAGGTTAGATACTACTAACTATGAAAACATTTTGCATATATTTCCTTCGCAAAATAATGCGCAATTTTTCCGCTAGGAGGTTCAAATGTTTTTTTTTTTGTTTTTGTTTTTTTAGGTTTAACGACCACCGTGAGCATCTTACTGGGCTATAAGCAGTAACCCGTCCCTAAATTAGGGCTGCTGGTTCCAGGGAAGGAGAGAGTTTGTGCCGTAAGACCAACACGACATCCATGCCTCACCGGGATTCGAACCCGGACCCATCTCGAACGAATGATCAGAAGCCATCGCTTAGGCCACTGCGCTACCGGGGCGGCCTCAAATGTTTAATCTGTTTTTCTTGATATTTCTGCCTCTAAATGTTTGATTTAAAAAATTCTTTAAGTACTGGATACCATTTCCCATGTGTAACACTAAGTTTGTGCTTGTGGAGTCAAGGCTGAACTCGATTCTATCAGGCTGTAATATTACCGTTGAAGACAATAGACTTTTGGTGATTGGCCAGTGGGCGTTAGGGACGATTTCAGCAGTTAGATGACACTGAGTCCCAAGGTATAAACACCTCAGTTTCTGCGTTGTTCGAACTGAGGGATTGTGTACGTTCGTCGTTTTTTCTTGTTTCTTTAAAAAAAAACCCTTCTAGTTTTAAATCCAAACTGTTGTTTTCACAACAAAATCCAACCCATTTTCTAAATGGTTTACTGCTGTGTGCCGATCTGCACATCTTCTAAGAAGAAAAACGTGGGATTTTCATTCCATGAGTTTCCCTCAAATCAGAACCTAAAGCAACTGTTGCTGAAAGAAATATCTCGTCAGGATTTTGCTCCAAATGACAAGTTACATTCAACTGTTGTTTGTGGTAAGCATTTTCATTCTGATAATTACGTACCTAATTCAATTTTAGAAAAAAACCTCAGCTATATAAACTCATATTAAGTAAAATAGTAGGTAAATATATAGATTTGCGTTTTAAATTATTTCGTCGGAAAAATATTAGTACTTCGGAAAAGTGCAACATACAGGTTTTAGATTGTGAAAATTAATGGCAAATGGTGCAGAAATTTTCTGTTTCAAATGTCTTTTAAAGATTTTTATCGTAACATTTACCTGTACGTTCGATACGTTAGGCCTACTCTTCACAGCATCGAACTTGTAGGTAAATGTTACGATAAAAATATTTAAAAGACATTGAAAATACGAAATTTCTGCACCATTTGTCATTAATTTCCATACTCTAAAATCTGTACTTCGCACTTTTTCCAGGTACTAACATTTTTCCGACGAAATAATTTAAGACGCTAGTCTACACATTTACCAAAATCTCAGCCCTAAGTCGTTGAAGAATAAAGGAGGAATGAGATTTACACATGAATTACACCAGTTCCTGCAGAAAAATTCTCTTGCCCAAGTACTACGAATTCAGAATACAAATATCCATCTGTTCAGGTGAAAGTGAATATAAATAAAATCTCAAATGTAAATAATGATACGGAATCAGTTTGTTAATGCGAACAACGTCAATAGATGGTGCTGCGTCCCAACTCATCTTTTTTGTCCTCGCTGTTTTTGCTTAATGTTACAGCCTGACAGGATCGAGTTCAGCCTTGGTGGAGTTCTTATTGTTCACAATTCAGTCGCTAGGTGATGTTTCTGTACTTCTGTTTATAGCTGGATCTCCTCTTTTTAAAAGCCTACTGAGGAATTTCTTTTTTTACTGTATGCCAGTTTGCCAGTTTACTACAGTAAAGATGGGGAACATTATCTTCTTTAAATAATGCGCAGCTTTCCCGTCAGGGAGCGTAAAGCTCAAAACCTTTTTCGCGCTATCTCTGCTTTCGGGAGATGTATTTGAAAACTTCTTCCTTAGCATAGCCTTTGCCATAAATAACAATTTTCGCATATTTTCTACTTTTCCATTATACAAAATTCTTCAGCTTGGAGGCGTAGAGTTATATCATGTTTCCGTTTACATTTCTCCTTTTAATTGTTCGATTTGAAAATTTCTTTGTCTCTGATATGCGCCATTCGTTAATTTTCGTAATGTACTTTTTATACGCTTGCGGAAGTAAGTAGCTATTTCTATTTCTGGATGTTTTATCGTTTGAAAAAATCCGGTTGATTTTTTTTCTACCCGGCTCCATTGACTATGAATAACTTTGATAAATTTTATTCGTGTCGAAAAGGATTCAAAAGACGTGCTCATTACAACCGAAAATTCGATGTTATCTTTCTTGTTTCTGATTGTATAAGATTGACAATAAACAGTAATACTGCGTATGTTCTGACATCACTCATTTGTATGGTCAGACATACAGAGCAATATTAAATGTGGAATTCTTGTACATCGGATACACTTGGTAAAGGCAGCAACAATTTCCTTCTTGTCCGATATACCGTACTAGATGAAAGCCCGTTAATAATGACTGGGAAAATGAAATTTATGGTACAGAAATTATTGACATTTATTTAGTTTTTCAGTTTCCCCATTTGCTGGGTGCAAACAAAGCTCCTGCTCCATGGTAAATTTGTCCGTTAAATCGGAAACAACAGGGACCGTATCCAAGAGGCGGAGCAATGTTGGCTCCCATGGACGCAAACACCAAAGCGCTATTTATTGATCTTATGTTGTCCATAAAATTTTTCGAATGTTGATGCTGTTCTTTCGTTAACTGCTGAATAACAGGGGCTGGTCTTATAGCATCTAATTTTACTTTGCCTTTATGACAGCATGGCGTAAAAAGTTTGTTAAATGGCTGTTCTTCCGCAAAATGTTTTGCATGACAAAATTCGCAAATACTGTCCATGGAACCACAGTTATGAGCGTCTACATTTGGTTCTACAACGTTAACTGCGTCAAGAACAGCTTGGTTTCTAGTTCGTGGATTTTGTCGGCGGATTGTAACACCACGTCTCTGGCGTAATATTTGCGATTGTGACATGTCTGCAATCTGATGTCGTTCGCGACCTTGTGTGATTTGTTCTGACGTCATGTTTGCAATTCGGAGTCGTTCCCGACTTCGCTCAATTTGCTGAGGAGTTATATTTGCTACGCAATGACGATTCCGATCGCATTCTCTTTGCACAGTAGACATATTTTCCCGACAGGCCCTTTCTTGCTCTGCCTTTCGTCTTTTTGCTGCTTCCTTCTGAAAAGCTACTTTCTCAGCAGATTTTTTCCGTTTAGGAGACATATTCGCAGTGTTGTTGTTAAAACTCACGCAAAACAAAGTCGATGTTTTGAGACAAATGAACCACAATATGAATTAAATGACTTCGAATCGCACACACCCGAAAAAAAAAACAAAAAAAAACTCTAACTTCGAACGAAAGAAAAAAGATGTAAACAAAACATTTAACATTAACGGTTACGGATAACACAGTTTGAACACCGGAATATAAATGTTCGTCTTTTTCTGTTAAACAGCGTAATAAAGCATATCAAGGGTATATAAATAATAATAATAATAATGAATTTTATTTTTTGCTGTTGCATTGTAGGATGCAAAAAATAAAATTTATTATTATTATTATTTATATACCCTATATGAAATAGAACCAAAATTCCTGACATAAAGTTTTCGAATCTCTAAAGAGTTGACCGTGTGACGTAACGCATCTCTCATGTCATGTGAAAATGATTTGGATTAGATGACGTCACAGCAGCAGCTGTGTTCTTTGTTGCTGTAACAACAAAACAAAGTCATATATGCGTAGACTGTGCGCGTGTATGTGATGACGTCACCTACACGAAAACACGAAAAGCAAAGCGTGACGTCCCAAACATTTGTTACTCAGTTGTTGCTATGACGACTTTAAAAGTGGCACGGAGGAGGAGGACTCTAACAAATTATATCATCGTCATTGTCAACCATTATCAATCCTGCTGGACGAAGGTCTCCCCAAGTTTCCTCCACAACTGTCTGTCTTGTGTCAGTCTCCTCCATGTTACCCCGCATACCTTCGAATTTCATCCACCCATCTCCCATGTGGTCTTCTTTTGGGTATTTTCCTGTCCCTTGGAATCCAGTCTAAAATTTCAGCTGTCCATCGATGGTCTGTCCTTCTGGCAATATATCGAGCCCATTGCCATTTCAGGGATTTAACTCTGATCATGATGTCTTCCACTCTTGTCATTTTTCTGATCAACGAGTTCCTCTACTTATCTCTCCTGGTTACACCAAGCATGCACCTCTCCATGCTTTTTTGAGTTGTCTGCAGTCTTTGTATGTCTCTTTTAGTTAAGGTCCACGTCTCTGCACCATACGTAAGCACTGGAAGGATGCATTGATCAAACACTTTTCTTTTAAGACATAATGGCATGTTGCTCTTGAAAATTATATTGTTTCTTCCAAAAGCTCTCCAGGCAAGTTTTATACGCCGGTTAATTCCTTCATCAATGTGACCTTCACTTGATATCTGCTGTCCAAGATAAATGTAGGTATTCGTTCCTCCAGCTTTTCCCCATCAATCGATAAATCTTCATTTCTTGTAAAAGCATTGTACATCCCTTTTGTCTTCTGAAAGTTCATTTTTAATCCCACTTCTTTACTCTTGTCAGCAAGTTCCTGGATCATACTCTGCAACTCTGATGGGGTAGTTGCCAAAATGACTACGTCATCAGCAAAACGAAGGTTAGTTAGATAATCTCCATTAATCTTTATCCCTTTGTTTTCCCAGTTCAGTGATTGAAAGACATTTTCCAATGTGGCATTAAAGAGTTTGGGAGATATAGTGTCACCTTTTCTCACTCCCTTCACAATTTTTATGGGTGCTGTATTCTCAAATTATATATTAGGATGTAACTACATTAATGGACAACAGTTATTATTTATCCGGGATTCTCTGTTACTGAGAAATCCGTCGTTTCTTTCTGTGAGCGATCAGTCGGACATTTCTGAATACGGCGAGGGGAAAAAATCACTTAATCAAATTATCTCCGTTTCTGAACTTAGATACCGGCTGTATTAATTTTGCATATCAGTAACTGGTTTGTTTTTTAACAAACCAGTTATAGGCAAAATTTTGTGATTTTGTTCGCGATGTTTACGAATGCAATGCTTTAAGAATCATCGAAAAAATCGTATAAATTCTAAAGTAAATATAGTCACTCAGATATCTCATTTTACTCTAATATTTTATACAGTCATATTCGTAAACCGGAAATGGAATTCAGTATACCGATTAAATTTAACAAAGTATAAGGGTAGGAAAAATATCGCGATAAAGCAAAAGAGAACAGGCCGTTCACAATCTGGTTCATTAGTACAAGACGAAAAGTGTATAAAACAGGAACACAAAAAATTGAAGAACCCATGTCCAGGTAAAGGAATCTAAAATCTAAAATTTCGTAATTCTTTCAACACTGAATATCTTTCCACTCAAAGATGGTTTGCCAACACGCCGGGTCTTCATGCTGTGAAAAAATGCAATGCCTTCATAAAAAAAATTATATGCGCCTGGGGAAAATTAAGAATGCAATACATCAGAGAACAATAAGAAGTTATAAGTTTAAGGAAAACGAAAAATGTAATATGTTTAGGAACAGTAAGGAATGTAGCACACCTGACTAAAGACAATGAAAAATGCGAAACTCTTTGACACAGTAAAAAAAATTTGAGGACTGTAAAAGTGTAATACATCTGAGACAGAAGATACAATGTATTCGGTTGAAATTCAGTGTATTTAGGGACAATAAAAGTAGGCCCGACGCAAGGGTTCTCATTTCAGCTCTTCACTTGCACTGTTTTGCGTATGAGGACTTGTTTTCCGTATTGAACGCGCTATGTGAATTGATATCTAATCAAAAGTTTGAGTATTTTGTAACTCAACAGAGGCAAAAAAGAATATATTATACAAATTACTGAATAAAACTTTATTTTAAGTGAAATAGGTGGAGAGGCACTTCACCTACTTCACCTGAAGCCACTGCCCCCCCCCCCCAATTTAAACTGTTAGAAGATATGGCTAGTGCAATCGTCGAAGATTTTGGGGAACTTGGATAAGCGTTTTAATATCGTGTATAGACAGGCAATGACATGATTGATGCTCATCAGTTGGCCCGAATACCACAGACGTTTCGGTTCTTGAATTGTTCGAATTCGCAGAAACTTAGTTATATAAAATTAACTTTTTGTTAAATTTAGTGTTTATTCTTGTGGGAAATAAAGGGAGTCCTCTGAGCGAATTTCTAAGACAGTAATAGAAACACGCCATTTTCATAATTATAGCTTAAAATATGACAGAGAGAGAGATTCCTTGTCAGGTTACAAACTAAAGTCGTAAACAGCTTTATGACAGAAAAAAGAGAAAAACAAGAAAAAAAAAAAAGAAAGAAAACACGATGTAAGTAAGCTAGAATTGCGAAGAAATAGTAACTTGCTATAGAGATTTTTATCCATGGTTCCCATATTGCATATGTATGTTGAATAAATACTATGTACAGTATTCACCTGAAAACTTTTTTGACTATTGATAACATTATTAGCGTCAGGTAAAATCCTCATGAACGGATTTTTTAGCCAAAATTTCTGCCTAGCACTTCAAAATTTTTGCCCCCCCCCCATCATTCTTAGTCTCCCTAATAGCACATCCAGTTCTGAGTGGCTGGCGTCACCACTGAATAAAAGTAACGTATCTGGAAGAATAAGATGCCATGTGTTTTTAAAGAAAATTATACACCTGGGAACAATAAAAAAGTCATACGAATATAGAAAATTTAATGCGTTTAGTAAAGAATGTAATGCACCTGTGGGCAATGAAAATGCATTACATTCAGGCACAGTCGACAGTAATAGTTTGGGGACAACAAAAATGTGTTACGTCTGAAACAAACGATATGCAACTTCTACACCGATGAAACATTACATTATGACCACCTACCTAATAAGCTGTAGGACCCCCTTTATCCCGCAAAACAGCGGCCACTCGACAAGGCATCGATTCGATGAGGTGGCAATAGGTATCCTGGAGTATCTGGTACCATAATGTCAACAGTAGGTCCTAAAGTTCCCGTACATTTAGGGGGGGGGGTGATTTAGCGCGAAGCCGCTTTTCCAAGTCAAACCACAAATGTTCGATTGGGTACATGTCAAGTGAATTTGGAGGCCAGGGCATTAACAGGAAGTCACCAGCACGTTCCTCGAACCAATCCTTGACGATTCTGGTAGTGTGGCATAGCGCATTATCCTGTTGGTAATGGCCATCACCGGCAGGTAACACATTTGCCATGAATGGGTGAATTTGGTCCGCAACGATGTTCAGATACTTGATAGTTGTCAGGGATTGTGCTATTGGGATAATGGGGCCCAATGTGTTCCACGAAAATATCCCTCACAGCATAACACCGCCGCCGCCGGTCTGTTTCCGCCCAACAGTGCATAAAGGTGCCTTAGCCTCCGTTGGTAATCGGCGTATCCGCGCTTGACCGTCTACGTGATGCACCAGGAATCTTGATTCGTCAGACCAGGCCACTTTCTTCCAATCATCCACGGTCCAATCTCGATTATCTTGAGCCCATTTCATGCGTTGTTGGCGATGATGTGCAGTGAGCATGGAAACCCGGATGGGTGTTCGGCTACGCAGGCCCATGCGCAGAAGGCTGCGATGAACTGTGTGCTGTGACACATTGCCCTGACTACCACTGTTGTAGCTGAGGGTGATTTGTCGCGCTATGGCCTTGTGGTCGCTGTGAACAATGCGCGACAGTCTCCGCATCCCTCTGGCATCAATGAGCTGCGGACAACACATGGATAGACGACGGTTCGTCGTATACCACTTTTGATACGTAATCACTACAGCGGCACGTTAACAACCCACAATCAGCGCCGTTTCCGAGATCGTAGTTCCGAGGCGACGTGCCAACACAATTTGTCCTTTATCAAACTCCGATAAATCGGCAGCTTTTCTCATTCTGACTCCAAACACTCTACTAACCGAACGCCGGTCCTCGGGCTGTATATATACTGCTCTGTGAACTTCACCTGCGCCACCATTTGGTCTCCAGGCGCGGTCATTTCTCTAGGCTGGGGGTGGTCATAATGTAATGGCTGATCGGTGTATTTCATGAACAATAGAAATGCAATGCGTTTAGGGATAACAAGAGTGAAACATATCTGGAAGAATAAAAACACGCATTGCGTTTACGGACAATAAAGAATTAATGTATCTAGGGACAACAAAAAAGTATTGCATCTGCGGGCGGTAAATAATGTACTACACCTGGTGGCAAGAAAATTGTAATTAGGGAAGCGAGATCCCCGATATCTTTTTAAGGTGGACCGTGGACGTCTAATGATTTTGCTCCCTGTACGTCCAAGGGAAAAAAAAATGGACCATATTTTCTCAGCGAAGAAAAATTTTCCATGCATCAAAATTAGCTCAATGATAAAAAAAAAACATCTGTGACGTACCTGCCCCGCAGAACGCAGATTAGTTAAAGGCAGATAGCAGTGAGAGCACATGCCAGTGTAGTATAGTGGATAGTACTCGGGCCTCATGAGTTGACGGTTCGGGGGTTCGAATTGCTCCCCTGGCATAGAAATGATGGAGAAATTTACTCCATCATACATCCTAACTTAAATTTAAGCCGTCAGATGACATTTCGTAATTTTTAAAAGCAGAAATTGTGATGGTTTACTGGCCACTACTTTTTCAAGAGAATTTCAGTGATATTTTTGAGTCCAGTTATAGACTGTTAGTTAAGACAAAAATGCTGTTGTTATTAAATGTGAATTTAAATCCCAGTAGTATAGATATGTTTATTTAAACATATAACTTCACCTGCAAAAAAAAAAAAAAAAAAAAAAGAGAGGAAATTCTCGGCAAATATGTGCAGCGTCTTGTAAATAAATAATTGCCTTTCGTGTGACGAGTTTAATCTCATCGTTTTCTGAAGCTTTTTTTTTTTTTGAAGCTTTTTGATAAACAACGGAATTTCAGGTGTACTTTCGGACGATCTCGAGAAAACAGAATATTCTGAGGAAAGCACAAAGAAGGATTAGAAATTATTTTGCCCCAAAGTGACCTTTCCTTACTCTTTATCAGCTCCATCACATATCACGTAGGCTCTCGATTCTGTAGCTCTGGAAGCAAGACAGAAGATCAAGTGCAGGTTACTTCTAAATACAATTAACATACCAAGAATGAATCAGCCGAGGGAGGTAAATAGTTTCTGCAAGGCAGAAAAGACGCCAAAACACGGTTAAGGAGTGCATGTCCTCATTTGTCAGATGTCGCATTTTGTTCCATGCGTGGTTACATGTCCTTCCGGTGAGTAATTCCTTTAACTACTCCTGCAGACATAGCACGTTTTCCAAAAATTATCTGGAAGTATAAAAACACGAAGCATTTGGTCTGCCAAGCAGATCACGTTGCTTTCCACAGACCTATTGCGTTCCTAAAATACCGCTGTCATCTCTGAGTTCAAAATTGCTGTTTTGAGGTAAGTTTAATATTACTTTTCAGTCTTTTACCATAACACTTCCCAGAAAGCATTGAAATATTTTTGTGATGTCTCTATCACTTCAGATTACAATAGTGATCAGGAATTGCGCTTCGTAGTTCGTACGTCAACTTCCTACAACTTAAAATTTCATAATTTTTTATATATAAATTTAAGTTTTATAATTTGCTAAGATAAAAAATTAAGTAACTCTAATGTACCATCGTTTCTAAATGAGTTAAAATTAATCAGTATCTGAATATGTTAGGGTAGGGGCTTATACAGGAATTTTTTTCCGGGGAGGGGAGGGCAACAAGAAATGGAATTTTTTTAAATTTATCAGGACAAAATAAAAGTTGATGAAAAACAGAAGAAAAATTTAAGGCACTATTTTCCTAATGTAAATCGATGCATTTTTATTAAATTAAAACATTTTTTCTAATGTTAAGTGGCATCTTAACAAAGAATTAAAACACTTTCGGGGGGGGGCAAGCCCCTTCCCCCTTAGCACGCTCCTGTGTTAGGGGATCGTCGCCCAGCGTGAGTCGCTGTGCTCTTAAGATGTAAGCGTTTTCTTTCTTTTTGTGACAGATCTCTCACAGGGTTGTCACTTCGGCCATATTTAGCGCTTATGTCACAAAACTTATTCATTAACTCATTTTAGTTTAAATGCGCTGAATTTGGTGGAATAATATTTCGTGTTGGAACAATTTAAGCAACGTCCCTTGTGCGAAAACACAAATTTACCGGTGATCGAACTAGCATCCTTCCACTCCGGAGCCGAATGCTCTAACAATTAAGCTACACCGACGGAATTTAATGCTGCAACTTTATCGTCTTGGCATGTGCTTCACCTCTGTAGTACGTCATATCATCTCTCTCGTAATTTTTTTATTTTTTATTTTGATGCGGAGAAGGAATTATCATTAATTCCAGACGATGTGTGTAACCAATATAACGAAGTAAATTTCTCCGTCATTTTTATCCGCGCCAGGATTCGAACCCGGGTCCCCTCATTCCGAAATAAGTTGCTCTACCAATTAAGCTACGCGGACATGTATTCTGATTCCTATCTGCCTTTATGTCGTGTGCGTCCTTCTGGCAGGTACGTCACATCTCCTGGTACGTTACATCATCTCCCCCTTCTTTTTCTTTTTTTTTTTCGAAGTGCTGCTCATATTTTTCCTATCTCGCGGTGTGGAAATAACATCACACCAATGCGAGATTTTTGAACGGTCGGGTCATCCGGATAGTTCGGGGGCCATTATAACGAAGTGAATTTCTCCGTCATTTTTATCCGCGCCGGGGTTCGAACCCGGGTCCACTCATTCCGGAATAAGTTGCTCTACCAATTAAGCTACGCGGACGATTATTCTGATTCCTATCTGCCTTTATGTCGTGTGCGTCCTTCTGGCAGGTACGTCACATCTCCTGGTACGTTACACCAACATCACACATTTTTCGAAGAACTCAACAGCCAGTATATGTCCATTTACACAATCGGGCGCCAGTGTGAAATTCATAGATTTATAGAGGGAATTCTCTGAGCGAATGTCTAAGACAGTACTATAAAAGACATCGTTTTTGTAGGAGTTCAAAAAGATGAAATGGAGAGAGAAAGAAATATTCCTCAGATTACAAACTAAAAAACAGCCTTATGACTGCAAATATTAAAGATTAAAAAATGGCGTAAGTAACCTAAAATTGCGAAGAAATACTAACTTATTAAAGGTCATGGAGGTTCGTATCTGTGGTTCCCAATACTATTAGTGTACAAATAAGATTTAAAGCGTTTTAAGACAACGCAACATGTAATTTGAGAGAAAACAACAATACCTTTATGAATCAAAATATGCACCGTGATTATCTATCACGCCGCCCCGGTGGCGCAGTGGTCTAAGCGATGGCCTCTGATCATTCGTCCAAAAGGGGTCCGGGTTCCAATCCCGGTGAAGCATGGATGTTGTGTTTGTCTTACGGCACTGGTTCTCTCCCTTCCCTGGAACCAGTGATCCTAAATTAGGGACGGGCGACTGCTTATAGCCCATTAAGTTGCTCATGGTAGTCGTTAAAACTCAAAAAAAAAAAAAAAAAAAATATCTATCACCATCGGCCGGGCAGCTGACGGATTCCAGCCATGAAGAATACTTCGTCGTGTGACGCAATGAAGTTGTCAACCCATTTTTGTACTTCGTCACATGCCCGGAACCGTACAGCAGACAAACCATGTTGCATCGATCGGAACAAATGACAGCCTGAAGGGGTAATGTTGGGACTATACGCCGGGTGATGAAAAACTTCCCAGTGAAGCGTCAATAATGTTTTCTTGACTGATTTCGCGACATGCGGCGTAGCATTGTCATGCAGTAATTTCACGGGACGCAATACTTTGCCTGCGAATGGACGTTTCCGACAGATTTCCTGGTTCAATCGCAGCAATTGTTGCTTGTATCTATCAGTAGTAACAGTTTAACCCTGTTTCAGTAGTTCATAATAGAGCACGCTCTTCATATCCCACCAGATGCACAGCAGAACCTTCTTGGAGTGAATATTGTGTTTCGGAATCGAAGTCGTTGCTTCAACGGGGTCTACCCAGCGTTTTTTTGCGTTTGGGATTGTCGTACCATATCCACTTTTCATCACCCGTTACGATTTTCCTCAGGGAAGACTTTCTGTGTCATTTATTCAAAAGATTCAAACGCTTCATGACACGCTCATCCTTGTTCCTCTGGCTCAGGTCACGTGGCACCGATTTTCCTTCCTTCTGAATCTTTCCCACTGCGCGTAAACGATTGGAAATGGTTTGTTGAGTTACCCCCAGTTATTCAGCTAGTTCTTTTTACGTTTGAGACGAATCTTCATCCTGCAATGGTTGCAGTTCCTCATGTGCAACCTTCTGCAGGGCGCCGACACGTTCTCGATCGCTAACACCCAAATCACCTACTTTAAAATACTAAACCAAAACTCACACGTGCTTTTCGATACGATATTCTCCCCCAGAACAGAACAGATCGATGCACATGCTTTTGCAGCACTTTTTCCTTAATGAAATTCGTTACGAATGCAGTATCGCTTGCCATCTTTCACCTGTATCAATGTGCAAGTGTGTTTGACTGTTAAGAAAACTTCTGTGTCACATTTTATACTCTGAACCATATACGGTCACATGACAACAATGTGGAAGAATGTCGGATTTGTAAATTAGCTGTATAAGTCACACAAAAGCGGCATACGTCGCACAAAACACGCTTTAAAACTTATCTGTACACCTAATAAATTAGAGGCCCCCTCGCCCCCCGCCGAGTTCTGAGCTGCTGGCGTCACCTCTGATCAAAAGAGGAGCTAAGTTTGCTTAAATTGTAAGAACGTTTCTTTTTCTTTTTGAAGGTTTAACGACCGCTGTGAGCAACTCAGTGGGCTATAAGCAATCGTCCATCCCTAATTTAGGGTCACTAGTTCAAGGTAAGGGAGAGAACCAGTAAGGTAAACGCAACATCCATGCTTTACCAAGATTCGAACCCAGACCCTTCTCGGACGAATGGTCATAAGCCAGCGCTTAGATCACTGCGCCGCCAGTGCGGCTGAGAACTTTTCTTGGGTGTCTGTTGTATGTGCAGAGCCCATTTAAGAGGGGGGGATAGGGGGATGCAGCCCAAGGCCCCACATTTTCAAGGGGCCTCAGAATTATGTAGGATGCTTGAAGAATTGACAGTGCTCTACAGTTTGTTTGTTTTTTGCACATAGCACAGCGAAAACTATAAGAAACTGCCTTGTGAAAATTTTATTTGCTTCTATTTCTTTTCCCTTTTTTAGGAGGAGTCCGCAAAATGCATATAGTCGCCCCCAGTCCATCTTGAAATCTTTTGAAAACATTACAGATGTTTTGTACACATCTGTAATTGGGGGAAATTTTCTTACATTAAGAATTCGTTTGAAGCATGATATTTGTATCATATAATATTATTTTACCACTACTTTAATATTATTTCAACAAGCTGAACTCGGGGGAGGGGGGGTGCAAAGAAGGACTAAATTGGAGTCCATTTTTCAACCATGCAATTTTACATTTTCTTGCTAGAGGATTGAAGTGAGTATCCTATGATTCATTCGTCCATCCCATGATTCATTCTTCCATCCCATAATTCATTCGAGTATCCCATAATTCATTCGTTCTTGAATCATGGCATACTCACTTCAATATGGCAGGGATATTTTTATGGATTCCACATCATATTTTGGGAATGTTTCCTCCTAGATATTTTTATTTCGCCACATACAGTCAAATCCTAGATGTGCCACTAACACTGTGGGCCCAAATTTCTGCTCATCCCCTGGGCTTTACTCTGATCATGATGTCTTCCACTCTTGTCATTTTTCTGATCCACGAGTTCCTTTCCTTATCTCTCCTGGTTACACCAAGCATGCATCTCTCCATGCTGCTTTGAGTTGTCTGCAGCCATTGTATATCTCTTTTAGTTAAGGTTCACGTCTCTGCACCATACGTAAGCACTGGAAGGATGCATTGATCAAACACTTTTCTTTTAAGACATAATGGCATATTGCTCTTGAAAAGTATGCTGTTTCTTCCAAAAGTTCTCCATGCAAGTTTTGTACGCCGATTAATTTCTTCATCAATGTGACCTTCACTTGACATCTGCTGTCCAAGATAAATGTACGTATTGGTTGTCTCCTATCTCCAGCTTTTCTCCATCAATCGATAAATCTTCATTTCTTGTAAAAGCATTGTACATCACTTTTGTCTTCTGAAAGTTCATTTTTAATCCCACTTCTTTACTCTTGTCAGCAAGTTCCTGGATCATACTCTGCAGCCCTGATGGGGTAGTTGCAAAAATGACTACGTCATCAGCAAAACGAAGGTGAGTTAGATAATCTCCATTAATCTTTATCCCTTTGTTTTCCCAGTTCAGTGATTGAAAGACATTTTCCAATGTGGCATTAGAGAGTTTGGGAGATATAGTGTCACCTTGTCTCACTCCTTTTCCAATTTCCATGGGTGCTATATTCTCAAATAGCCGAATCTTTGCACTTGCATTTTCATAGATGTTTTTAATAATATTAATGTATGCATCTTCAATACCGCAGGATTTCAAAGCCATTGTAACTGCTGATGGTTTTACCGAATCAAAGGCCTTTTCATAATCGATGAAAGCCATGCATAATGGAAGTTCATATTCCCTCGTTCTTTCAATTAGTTCTCTCAGTACGTGGATATGATCTATAGTGCTGTAGCCACTCCTGAATCCAGCTTGTTCTCTCGGTTGAGCCATGTCCAGCGTCACCTTCAAGCAGTGTGAAAGAACTTTAGTGAAGATTTTATAAACCACTGATAGGAGGCTGATAGGTCTGTAGTTCCTGAGATCCTCAATGTCACCTTTTTTATGTAGCAGGATCATTGTAGCATTGTTCCAATCCTCAGGAATCTTCCCTTCATTAAGGCATCGAGTGAAAACTTGGGCGAGTACTGTTTCAATTTCTCCACTTGCTTCTTGTATGATGTCTACAGTAATTCCATCTTCTCCTGGAGCTTTACCCCGTTTCATGTTCCACATTGCATGTGCAGTTTCTGCTGGGAGGACTGGAAGAACTCTGGTACTGGTACCTTTCGTAATGTTTGGAGTACATGTATCATGACTTACCATCCTTGTCACATTTACGCCAAAAATCTGATTGTCATCTTCAAAATTTGTATTATATGGCGTAATCCCGTATTTCTTTCATTATGTATCATCCCTTTCATATAGTTTTGAGTAGAAATCTTTCACTCTTGTCAAAATTTCACCTCTATTTCTTGTTACAGAACCATCTTCTTTTCTCAGTGCCATAATCTGTTTTCTTCCCTTACTCAGATGTCCCTTTGCTCTCTTCAGGCTTTGGTTGTTTTCAATTGCTTTCCTCACTAGTTCACAGTTGAATTTCCTTACATCTTCAGTGATACTTTTTCGTACCGTCTTGCATAGCTCTATATATTGCACTTTGGAAGTCACATCTCCTTTAGTTGTCCTCATCTCTCCTCTTTTTTTGCATCAGAGTTTTGTTTTTTTCTGATAATTTGTTCGTATGCAACTTGTTCTTAGTACCAGCTATGTACCAGCGATTTCTCCACTTGCTTCTTGTATGATGTCTACGGTAATTCCATCTTCTCCTGGAGCTTTCCGCCGTTTCATGTTCTTCATTGCATGTGCAACTTCTGCTGGGAGGACTGGAAGAACTCTGGTACTGGTACCTTTCGTAATGTATGGAGTACATGTATCATCCCTTTTATATACAGTAGTTTTTAAATATATATAACTATATCCGAACTTACGGACACCGAACGGAAACTTTTCGATCACGCAGTATAAATACAACGTGCACAAGATTTTAAGGATGTGTTAGGTGTTCGAAATATATATATATATATGTATTATTCTCTGGGCTTCGCAGCTAGCCTAGCTAGCCTCGAATATACGCCGCTGACAGATAGATTACATTTTGATTTTTGCTGTGGAATATTTTAACCCCCCCCTTTCCCGAAACTAAAATCTAGTTACGGCCCTGCCACACCTATTTACAGCGGAATAAATCATACGTTCCCTCATGAAAAAGAAAAATATTTTAGATCCTAGATCGAAGTAAACTGGTGAAATATGCATTGTAACTATGAGTTTAGTCGTGAACAGATTTTAATAACAATTAAATGGTGAAATTATTTTTAAAATTCTCTCACGATTGAATGTAGCATCAAACCACACTAAACGTTACCAGATAATTAACTTCCTTTGAAAAATTCGGTTTTGACAAAAAAACAATAGCAACTGAAGTCTCTTGAAGACCCCATTGCCCAATAAATAACCATAAGAGATCATTCTGAATGTTGAAATGTGCAGATGCCACGTAGGAATTTTCCTACGGAATAAATTTTTGCATTCATTTGGTCACTGATAACCTACTGCGCAACACAATTGGCATCTTTTTCTTGAGTATACGCCTTTTTTTAGATTCACTCGTTGTTTTGACCTATGAAACAGTACTGGTAAATCGTTGTCTCTTTTAAAGATAATTGTGATATGTAAGACATAAATTGCGGAATATCTCTACGGGAAAGCTGCTTTGTGCACCTTGTTAGTCTCTAGATAAGAGAGTGGAGATCAGGGGCGTGTTTAGAGGGGAAAGAGGCCTCCCGCGAAAGTGTTTAACTTTGTTTTTTGTTTTTGTTAAAATGCCTTATTCTTATAAAAATGCGTCAAGCTACATTAAAACTGCTTTATTCTTCAATTTTCCATTAACTTATTTTGTCCTGGTGGACTTCAAAACTTACATTTTTTATCAGCCCTTCCGAAAAAATTCTATATACACCCCTGGTGGTGGTCACTAGTATGTACATTACAAAGGAAGAACAGGGCATACCAATCCCTAGGCTCCAAGTCCAATCACCTGCATGTACCTGTAGATAAATTTAGCTTAATTTATACATAACAGCGTGCTTAGTCCAACGGCGCTTTTCTCAGATAAGTACATATAATTTTTTTATGTAATTTCATAGAAAACTCCCAACATATACACTGAAGAGCAATTGAATTAGAGATACCTGTCTAGTAACGTGTAGCACCACCTTTCGGCCTGATGACGGCTGCGATTCGTCTCGGCATTAACTCGACAAGACACCGGAAGCGTTGGGAAGCCATACGGATCCACGACCCCTGAACAAGCTCCCACAGTTCACGAAGATTTGATGGAGGGGGTCAGAGCCTCGAACATCTCTCTCGATGGCATCCCAGATGTGCTCGATGGGATTGAGGTCAGGTGACCTAGTTGGCCAAGGAAGTGAGGTCACGTCGGTGGAGTGTTTATCCAAACCGTTCGGATACAATTCGGGAGCGATGGCACTGTGCATTGTCTTGTTGTAGGATGAGGTCCCCAGTGGGATGTTGAAGACGCACAAACAGGAGCAAATGGTCGTCCAGGATATCCCGGTAACGTTGACCTGTGAGGAACGATGTCCCACGTACCAGGGGTTTCATTTCAGTCCACGTAAACAGTCCCCAGACGAGAATGCCTCCCCCCACCAGCTTGAAGAGTACCCTGCTGGCAAGAAGGATCCATCGCTTCATGTGGTTTGCGCCGTACTAGTACCCTGCCATCCGCATGTACCAACGTGAATCTCGACTCATCAGTCCAGGCAACATTTTCTCACATGTCTAGGGTCCAGTGGCGATGATTCCGCGCCCATGCTAATCTTTGCACCCTGTGATGTGCGGTCAGCAGCGGTACCCTCGTGGGACGATGGCTTCTGTACCCCATAGCGAGGAGATGGTTCTGGTTGGTGTGGCTGCTTACACGTTTTTGTGCACCAGCGTTAAATTGCCGAGTGATTTCTTGCACTGTGGCCCGTCTATCCGCTGTTACAATGCGAGCTAGTCGACGATGACCCCGCTCATCCACACGCTGTTGTCTACGGCAGTTGGCCCTTGCAGGGATGGTTTTACCGGATTCGATGTACTCACGGTGCACCCGTGACACAGTGCCTCGTGAAAATCCCAGTGCCTGCACGACTTCCGAGATGGAGTGACCCATTCGTCGGGCCCCGACAATTTGCCCACGATCAAATACATGCGCTTAGATCCTTCGTATTACCCATACTGCGTCAGACTCTTAGTGATTCCCGTCGCATCACTCCTTATATTGTCGGATCGCTGCATACGTCATGTCGTTTCCGTTTACAGGGCCGCCCACAGCGCCACATTTGCATAACGCCGGCTGTCTCTAATTCAATTGCTCTTCAGTGTAGATAGAATGGAAATTTTCTTTTAGGGAAATGGCTTCCCAAAATTATTATTCGTTCGATCCAAAAAATCCAGACAAAAAGAATACGAGATAGTGGGCCATTTGTCGAGGGCTCCACCGAGAAATGTTCAGGTGGGCCAAACCGCCTCTGTATACAATGCAGACACCAGAGCTTCTCATATACCATCAAAAGTAATCGATGCTGGATCCATACGTCGAACTTGTTGATCAAGAGAGTCCCACTGATGTTCATTGGAATTGATGCCCGGCGAGTACAGTGACCTGGATAGCAAGCTAAAGTCATTAGACTGCTCCTCAAACCATTCTCGCACACGCATGGCAACAACAATCCTTGCCATGTTGCTATGTCTCTTTGCCATATTGTATTTATCTTGCTGGAAGCAACCCATGCCATCGGGGTAGGCAGTCATCATGAATGGGAGCACCTGATTCTCCACAATGAATAGGTAGTCTAAAGCGTTCATCGTGCGATCGAAGGGGGATGATTGCTCCTAATGATTCCCATTAAAAAACATGCCCCACACGAACTCACTGCCACCTCCTGCCGGTTTCTTTTCGAGCATTGTGTCGGGATGAGTTCTATTAGCAGTGCTTCTCCGTACTCTCCATTGATCATCCACACGATAAGGAAGAAAAGGTGATTCGTCTGAAAGGGTGACTTTCTTTCACTGGTCCAACGCTTCCTCTCAGATGCAAATTCACGCCGTAATCGTCGATGTCTGGCCGTCAGCGTGGATGCCTTGAGTGGACGGTGGCACCGGGGACCCATAGAAAGCAGAGTTCGTTGGACTGTGATCTGCGATACGCACGTCGATATGCCTGCATTAAATATTTTGGCCAGTTGTTCTACTGTGGCCCGTCTGTTGGATCGTCCTAGTCGGAATAAGCCGTCGCTGGCTGTTCTTTCGCTGGCGGGCGCACGGCTCGTTTCTCACAGCTAAGACAGCGGAGGGCTAGCACAGCTCCGGGAGCATAGGCGCCGACTATAGGGGGGCAAGGTGAAATTTGCCTCCTCCCTAATAATTTTACTGGGGGGCAGTGCCCACCCAATATTTTTTGTCCTGTTTAATTAAATAATCGCTTTGGCCTCATAAAGTGGACCAAGCTATGAGGCCAAAGAGATTTATTTCCGAAAAATTTATAAATAACAAAATAAGTAAACTTTTTTCCCTTATAAAGCATTGCTTATTTGATCAGAAACTTGATTGTCAGCCCCGTATTTTGTTCGACATGTTCTCGTGATGTTTAAAACAATTATGAAAAACAAAATAAATAAAAATACAGACACGTATAATCTCTAGCGTCTTTATGTATCCATTTATTTTTTGCGCTTCTCGTTCATTGTTTGAATAACAGCGCTACTTTTTCATATTTTTGATAAACGTTTGGAAACAAATCTCTCGGGATATTTTTATAAATTCGCTGGCTGAATTTCATTTTTAAAAATATTAATATTCAGCGAAATAATATTTCCATTTCCTTGGTCATTTGCTGATGAGCAATTATAATCGCGTTTCAAAATATACGCCGAATCTCTCATTTCATTTGAGTTCATCTTTTTGCCCCCCCCTTTAATTTTTCTTTTCCCCCTGACAATGGAACAGACGTACTCCTCTCACGTCTGATCTCTTCACGCCTGCTCCCTCAATAATTTCGTAAAGTCAGCGCCCCTGTCCGGGAGCATGAAGCGGAAGTATGCTACTGTTTACGATGTGGCAACGGATCTGTTATTTACATTTGAACGCAAACAGCCTGTTTTTGGAGACATTTAAAAAGTAGCATAATGAAACAAGATGCACATAAAGACAATCCAGGCGATCGACTGATGGAATTCATATTCCGAAGCGAATGTAATGTCAGAAGTACAGACGTCTTTGGGGAAATGCTTCAAATAATAAGAAATCATGAATGGCAATGAACGTCAATGCTTTTGTTTTAAAATTGTCTTTTTCTGTATATTTGTAATACGAATTAAAATACTATACTGGTAAATACGAAAGTAAAATTTTTTTATCAGTACCCGCAAGTATGTAGTGGTAAGTTCATTCTTTTTTTTTTTTTTTTTTTTAGTTCTTTTTCAGTATCTCAGTTATTGTTTTTCATGTAGCCCATGAAATATTTACTTTGATGAAAGCAACGTCAGTCATCATGATGAAATAAGAAAGTAAGCACAGAATGCAAAGATAATCACTTTTCCACTTCCCATGCTGTTTGCGTTCGAATCTAAACAACAACAGATCCGTTGCCACCAGGGGCGGATGGGGTGGACAAACCAGGCAGGGATTTTAGTCTTGTGGTCCACTACAAAAACACGTACCCACAGGGGACCGCCTCATAAATTTCCTCCTGAAAAATATTCTGTTAACTCCTGGATGAAAGAGAACTGCTGAAACATGCATTGTAAAACTATTTCAGTCGTGAACAAATTTTGACAACAATTCAAGGATGAAAAGATTTTAGAAATCCAGTCATGACTGAATTAACATGTCAAGCCATGCTTAAAACAGGATGTTGTACCAGATAATTACATTTATTTGGTCACTGATCACTACTAGGCAATGCTATACGTACCACCTCCTTGAATAGACGACTTTTTAAAGTCTACCCATTTTCCTGACTCATAAACTACAATTTTGATCCGTGAACCAGTACCGGTAAATCGTTGTTTCTTTTAAGATAAATTGGGATGGAACACGGATTTCGAAACATCTCTGCCGGAGAAACGATTTGTGTTGTACGTCTGTTCGCGGATAAGGGAGTGCGGATGATTTAGCATTAAAATTGTTACAAGCTCCATCAAGATTACGAAAGGAGGGTAGGGCCTAACAAATGACCCTCTGGCTCCAAGTCCAACTACCTACGCTTAAACGTAGTTAGCTTAATTTATTCATAAGAGCGTGCTTGGTCCGGCAGCAAAATTTTCACAGAAGTAGAGAGAATTTTGCTTTGTCATTTTAGAACAAAGGCCCAACATAAACACAAATAGAAGGAAACGCCAATTTTTTAAGACAGTGATATTTTAAACAGATCATATAAAGCTCAAATGAAGTTAACGATTCTTATTCATAAGTACCAAAATAATTATTCGTTCTTTCCAAACAATCCAGACAAAGAGGATACGAGAAAGTGGGCGATTTCTCGACTAGTTCACAGGGAAATATCCCGGTGCGCCAATCCGCCCCTGGTTGCCACGTCGAAAACAGTAGCGTGATGCTTCGGTACATGTTCACGGAGCTGTGCTAGCGTTTCGTTGTCTTATTTATGAGAAATGAGCCATGCGCCCGTCTGCTGAAGAACAGCCGTCGTCTCTACCCACGGTCGTCAATGCTCTTTGGGCATCCACTACTACCCCGATTACTGCAGGTCTTGCCGGTTTCCTTTCATTCCTGGAACACTTTAACAACTGCACGACATGAACAGCCCACAATATTGGCCATTTCTGTAATGCTACTACCCATCAGTTGGTAGCCAACAATCCATAAAGGAAGGATCTATAGAATGGAAACAGACATAGGAGCCCATGGAAATTCCTCACATAGAAAGTGACGCCCCCACGGACCTAAAACAGAAGCAAAATGTGACGTGACCCCGTGACGTCAGCAATAGTTACTACGGCAACCCAGCGCTCGGAGATGATCAGATGAACAACAGACACGTAAAAACCCAAAAGTTATGAATTCTGTAAGGAAAAGTATACGATCAGTAAGTAATAAGCAAAATAATACCACTTATTAGAACTCTAGAGGAATTGAAAACCAAAAGAATCTTAAAATTAATAAAGTATTGCGTGTATTCGTCTTAAACACTGCCGGATAGTAAGCCGAAGTCAAATGTCAAAGTAAAACCAGATTCACTAAACATGAATGCCGGTTGCTTCGACTAGCGAATCCTGTGATGGTTAAATGCAAATTGATCGGAAACTTGAAACTTGGTCGTTCTGGGTGGTGTAATGGTTAGCATACTCGGGCGTTTTCTGGGAGACGCGGATTCGAGTCCCGCTCCAGGACGATGAAAATTTTTCAAGTTTTCGGATATTATCTGACTTACCATCCGTGTCCCATTTACGCCAAAAATCGGATTGTCATCTTCAAAATTTGTAAAAACATTCGTTCGGACAAAAATCACGTGGTTCTTGGGTGTTCCTTGGGAAACCAGCTGTCAATCAACTGTAGTTCTGTTTTAGGTCACTGGTGCGCTGCAGTCGACTTCATGACGTCATGAGTTTCAGCTTTACACAGCCAGTGTGTTCTCTGAATATCCTTCCTTTATGCAACAATCATTCCCTTTTCAAACTCTGTTAGGTCACGTTCTTTTCCAATTTTCACGCGAAACAGCATACCATCCACGTGTTCTTGCCCTTTTAAATGCCTTACATGATTTGCATATGTTGCTACGCGCGCCATCTAGCAGCTGGTTACGGTTCCTTCTTACACCAGAGGTGGATCATAACGTTCCGACTGGACTGAATATATTTCGTAAGAACTTATCTCAGTCTTGTACGAGTTTCAACATGCTATGGTAGTTTTTGTTTGAAAATGTATTTAAATTTACTTTATGTGCATATTTTCAGTTTTCATTCTTTTTCTTTTTTTAGATGATTCATATAGCCGAATGGGCCAAATCCATTCTACTGTTCTTGTTAATCAAATGCCTAGCTTCACAACTGGTATTGGCATATTACTATGATGATGACGATTTCGTTCCTGAGGTAAAAATAAATAATTCTATGTTGTTATTGTTTTCAGTCCGTCATGTGATTCTTACCATGTCTTGTTTAGTAAACAGTATAGCAGTAATAAACAATTTGCGAATTCAGTTCTAGCTGTGCATAAAGACCACCAATGCTGCTTGTAACGTACCAGGAGATGTGACGTACCTGCCAGAAGGAAGCACACGACATAAAGGCAGATAGGAATCAGAATAAAACGTCCGCGTAGCTCAATTGGTAGAGCAACTTATTCCGGAATGAGGGGACCCGGGTTCGAATCCTGGCGTGGACAGAAATGACGGAGAAATTTACTTCGTTATAATGGCGCCCGAACTATCCGGATGACCCGACCGTTCAAAATCTCGCAATGATGTGATGTTCTTTCCACACCGCGAGATAGGAAAAATCAGAGAATCCCTTCTCCAGCACTTCGAAAAAAAAAAAAAAAAAGGGGGGGGGGGAGATGATGTAACGTACCAGGAGATGTGACGTACCTGCCAGAAGGACGAACACGACATAAAGGCAGATAGGAATCAGAATAAAACGTCCGCGTAGCTCAATTGGTAGAGCAACTTATTCCGGAATGAGGGGATCCGGGTTCGAATCCTGGCGTGGACAGAAATGACGGAGAAATTTACTTCGTTATATGCTGAGAAAAGTTTTGTCAAACAGATAAACTGAAGTAAATCGAAAGCAAAAATATACCATTTAAAGATCTACTTCGTAAAAACTAGAAGTTCCGATCCGTAAATTTATCAATTGTGAGTATATATCTGGTATTTCAAATATATGTACTTAGAAAAATCCACATATTTCAAATATATGTGCTCTAACTTCATTCAGTTTCTGTGCCGTTTCGGGCAGGGCAAAGAAACTGAAGAAAGTTAGAGCGAATCTAGCGATTCTGACAGGATAGTTTGTAAGTGAAAGCACAATAAATGGCGCCACCGTACAATTTTGCACATAGAAGGCAGAGAGAAATTGAGAAATTGTGGGCTTTGGAATGAACACCTTTATATGCAACTGGGTTATTCCTACCTGGTGGCCGTCGCCGTCATTTGCTCGACCGATCCACGGCGAATATTCAGCAATTGTTAGAAACTCACACCACCACGGAACCAGGTTTGAACCTGGGGTCCCTCCATCAGTAGTCTGAATCTCTAACCACTAAGCCATCCCCGACTCAACTTCAAATTTGGAATACTTGTACTCCATACATACTCATTTATTCATAGAATCAACTGGAAGTATATTATTCGATGGCACATCTGGGATAATAGATATACTCGTTGTCACATGCTGGGCAAATGGACCGCGCAATTTTATGACAAATATAGTATGAAGCGACAATATATTATTTATGAGATTGACACAAATATAGTTAATGTAAAAACGTACACAAAGACACTTTATGCATAATTAAATTACTTGTGATCAGTGACCTTGTTGTACTAATTATTTATATGTGTCACCCTACACATTTTTCAAAAAATTTCTCTTGAAATCTATAATATCTAAAATGAAGTAATACAAGATTATATTTATATTGACGCAGTTATTTGTAAGTACGTATGGTTACTTATATTTGAGCATGTCATGTATTCGTTTACGATGCGATTGTACTTAAAAAAAAAGCGAGTAGGTTCAGGTTCTCAGTTTTAAGTAGATTTTTTTTAACAGTGTACCGGACGGCTTTCTCAAGGTTCTAACCCATAGCGTAAATACAATGTAGATTAAACACAACGAAAATCATTGGCGTGTTTACAGTTTTTGAAAACATTCAGCGCGCCAACGCGTTTTAAATATCTCCCGTGCATCATGGATCACGATTTTACATAATGAAATATTAAACTACACATAAGTTATCTGAAGATGCGCTATACGTATGGCAACTCGTATGATACATTCTCATTGCAGACATTAGATTTCGTCAGGATCTCGATAGATTCTCTCACAGCAACTTCTTTTTGGGTGGTATAATTGGATATTTTTTGGCAAGAGGCAAAATGTATTTCCAAATATATCACCCAAAAAGAAGCTGCCGTTACAGAATCTAATATGATCCTGACAAGACCTAATGTCTGCGATGAGAATGTATCATACGAGTTGCCGTACGTACGGCACATTTTTTATATTTTTTTTATTTGAAGTTTAACGAGCACAGTGAGCAATTCCATGGGCTACAGGCAGTCGCATGTCCCTTATTTAGTCACTGGTTCCAGGGAAGGAAGATAGCCAGCGCCGTAAGACAAACATAACATCCATGCCTCACCGGGATTCGAACCCGGACCCATCTCGGACGAATGATCAGAAGCTATCGCTTAGACCACTGCTGTAGTGGCTAGAAGAGATAGTGTGCGGTGCGATAATACCTCACTGTTTAAATTTCAGTTCCCTCTTTTCATGAAACCCCTAGATGGCGCTCCTGCGAGCTTCGATGCTATGATTTCGAAACGTTAGCATGCTTTTCTATGGCGTGTTTGGTGGATAGCGAGTAAAAAAGTAATTTATTTGTTAGATCGATCATGAAAAGAAGTGTAACGTTGAGAACGTGTTTTGAACCGGGATGTAACAGCGGTTACAGATCTTGTGAACAAAAAGTAACTGTTTTCCGTGCCGAAAGATGAGACAAGGCGGGAGGAATGGAACAAGACAATTCCTCGTGGTGACAAACAGCTAGAACAGTGGCATGTAAACGTCATTTTGATGAACATTTTATGGAAAAAAAAATTGAAAACGCTTATAAATGATGAAATAATATTAACGCCCAGAGCTCGGCCAGTACTTTTAGATAATGCTGTGCCCACAATTTTCCCAAATAAATACTGTGCCTACAATTTTCCCAAATAAATGCTGTGCCTACGGTTTTCCCAGTAAATACAAAAAAAAAAAAAATGAAAAAAACAAACAAACGAATTTTTGTTTTTTGTTTTATCTAATGTAAGTTGGTGAGTACATGTTTTTTCATTCAAATTTTCGGGGGCCATTATTATATATTGTATAGGTAAAACAGTGCCGTGAATTTTAATTTCTTCTGTAAACTTCATGCAGCATGCATCACATTATCAAGACACTAATGTAACACATACTTTACATTTTTTACTGAATTTCTGTCTGGATTTGTTGTGAGAAATATGGTTATCTCTGATCGTTTTGAACAAGTTACCAATAATATTATTCGATCCAGGGTTTTAACAAAATCGGATCTCAAACAATATTTTTTATGTTTCAATTTACCAATAAAATTTTGTTTTGGGATATCAGTGAATTTCATTACTTTTATCTTTTAATCGCCAGCGAGATACGGACGGGACAACAATTTAAAATCCTTACTGAGAGAGAGAGAGAGATGTTTCGTTCCTGGAATGCTCGTGAACGATCGAGCGTTCTAAGGGGAATATAATTACTTCTGGCATATAATTGTTAACATTTTACGGAAAAGTCACGTAAACTCAAGTGTTTAATTAGACATATAATTACGGAAAAAAATTGTGTCCGGTAATGTATTTGTACTTATCAGCTTTGTAACGCGTACATTCAATGCGAGATTACGCGTTTCCCAATTAAAGTTGACGAAGCTTCCCCAAAACCCCCATTCGGAAGAATATTCACTTATATCTTCCCATGTATGATATTAATAACTTTTAGTATAACTGCAGGATAACGAAAAAGGTATTTTTTTTGTAAAATTTTAGTGAAATTACTATACTGCATGGAACGAGAAGCACGTATATCTATGAGCGTAGTTCACAGCAATAGCATCGAAGCTGTCTTCAGCGCCCTCCGTGATTTCAAGAACCTGTCTGCAGAAACGCACGGCACACTCACGATCTCTTCTAGCCACTGCGCCATCAGAACAGCCTGCCACTACTTCAGTCAGTTTAATGAATTACCAAAGGTCCTAACTCCGGAGCAGTTGGGAATCTCATCCGCCTCTTTACCTGTACTTTACAACTATAATGGCATTGCGCGTCCAGTTAGGCTTCACTACCCATAACATCCTAGATTTTACTGTAGGGCAAGGGAAATGCTTGAAACCCTTTTGCTGGCCTCCATTTTTTTTTTTTTTTTTTTTTTTTTAATTTCTTCTGACGCAATTAAACAGGGCAAAATGTCGTTCCCGTTTGTGATGATATCTACAGTAGCTCCATAATACCCTATTTACTGTATCATACCCCAATAAAAATACTTAAGTGTTAGTTTGTTAAATTAAAATCAAAGTGGAAATGAGCACAGCGGTAAATTGGTAATATTTTGAAAAATTGTAATTGCATAGGTGTGTGGATATTAAATAATGCGAATTTGTGCGTAATCAACATCACAGAAGGCTAGTTTTGGCTAAAAATTCATGAAACCTGTATGCCTATAATATTTCAAGCACCAAGCACTAAAATATTTTTGTCTGAACGACTTCGATGGAGGACGCAATATTTTGTGTTGTATTCCGAGCGCAGAAATTCCTAGTTATGCCTCTGTCTGTTACGAATGGCTTTCTCAATATCTCCCTACAGGTGTTCAGTTCGGTTATCATCTGTGGGCTTCTGAAAACACAGTTTGTCCGCTCCCCTTCACTCCGGAGTAAGTTGCTCTCCCAACTAAACTACACGGACGGAATGATACTGCTGCAGATTTGTTCTCTTGACACGTGCTTTACCTCTGTAGTGCGTCACATCATCTCCCTTTTAATTTTTTTTATTTTTATTTTGAAACGAATAACAAATTTCCATTAATCCTAGAGGATGTGTGGAAGAAGCATCACAGATTTTTCGAAGAACCACGCCAGTAAATCCATTTTTTTGCGTTCGGGTGCCAATATGGCAACACAAATTTGTCCGTGACGGAGATCCCTCACTCCGGAGTAAATTGCTCTCCCAACTAAGCTACACGGACAGAATGCACATCGCTGCAGATTTGTCGTCTTGACACGTGCTTTATCCCTGTAGTACGTCACAGATTGTGGAGTACATTCTAGGGTTTTGAAGTCACTGTGTGCTCCTGGAACTACTTGTGACGATCTGAACCGAATGGATGTGCCTGGTCAGCAGTGATATTAAGATACCGCGTATCATCCAGATGTTGTTTCAGAAATATTGGGAAACCCAATTGTCCTCCATGAAAACAGACCCCAGAGCATTGCGCCGCCTCCACCAACTTGTAGAGTTATCGCTAGTTGTCTGGGATCCATCGATTCGTGGTGTTGACGTCATGTTCTTCCCTGTCCATCAGCGTGTATTAATGAAAACGTGATTCATTGGAACAGACGACGTTTTTCCAGTTTTCAAGGATGCAGTTTTGGTGCTTTTGCATAACGCAGAGGTGGTTTTAATGTTTTGGCTGATCACTGATCAGTATACATTGTATACCGTACATACATTCTCAATGAAGGAAAGATCCCTGAGGATTGGAACAATGCTACAATGATCCTGCTATATAAGAAAGGTAAAGATGACATTTTGATGATCTCACGAACTGCAGGCCCATCAGTCTCCTTGCAGTGGTTTATAAAATCTTCACTAAGGTCCATTCACATTGCTTGCAAGTAACAGTGGTCTAAGCGATGGCCTCTGATCATTCGTCCATAAGGGGTCCGGGTTCGAATCCCGGTGAGGCATGGATGTTGTGTTTTGTCTTACGGCACTGGCTCTCTCCCTTCCCTGGAACCAGTGACCCTAAATTAGGGACGGGCGACTGCTTATAGCCCATTGAGTTGCTCACGGTGGTCGTTAAACCTCCAATCAAAAGAAAAAGTGACATTGGACATGGCTCAACTGAAAAAACAAGCTGGCTTCAGGAGGGGCTACAGCACTATAGATCATAGCCATGTACTGAGAGAATTAATTGAAATAACGAGTGAATATGAACTCCCATTATACATGGCTTTTTATTGATTATGAAAAGGCCATTGATTCCGTAAAACCATCAGCAGTTAAAATGGCTCTGAAAGCCTGCGGTATTGAAGATGCTTACATTAGAATTATTAATAACATCTATGAAAATGTAAGTGCAAAGGTCCGGCTATTTGAGGATACAGCACTAATAAAAGTTGGAAAGAGAGTGAGACAAGGTGACACCGTATATCCCATACAACATTGCAAAGTGCCTTTCAATCATTGAACTGGGAAAACAAAGAGATTATCTAACTCACCTTAGTTTTGTTGATGATGCCATTTTTGCAACTGACCCTTCAGAGCTGCAGGGTATGATCCAAGAACTTGCTGATAAGAGTAAAGAAGTGGGTTTATAAATGAACTTTCAGAAGACAAAATTGTGGTACAATGCTTTTTCGAGAAATGAAGATCTTGCGACTGATGAGGAAAATCTCGAGGTAACCTATACCTACATTTAGCTTGGACAACAGATATCAAACAAGGGTCACATTGATGACGAAATTAATTGGCGTATGAAACTTGGCTGGAGAGCTTTTGGAAGAGACAATATTCAAGAACAATATGCCATTAACTCTCTATTCTAAAAATAAAGTAACTGCCGCTGTTTTAGAAATTTCGCAACACTTGCGCTTTTCTAGTAGTATTGAACACAAAAATTTTAAATTTATATCGTCTGTAGAGAATTGTTCGGAGAACACGCTGAAATAAACCGTTTTCCGATTCTGGAGATATACTTCAAGAGCTGTTGTATTTCAAAGTTAAGATAAGCAAAAAATTTCTATCAGTTCGCTTTCCGGACACACTAACAGCAACAGAACCACGAAACTTTGTAGGCATGTAGGGCATGGCCGAAATTTTGCACCTCGTCGCGCTTTTTTTTCTATTTTTTTTTTATTTCGGTTTAGTTTACGAGTAATTACATTTTTAAAATTTAACAGAATTCTTTATTTCGCGATGGGATCCATTTTAAAAAACGGATAATGGCAAACTATAAATAATAACGCATTGCAGTTTTTACAGCATAAACTCACAACTATCATCCCTCTTTTACAAAAAATTTTTTTAAGAAAAAGTGATTTTCTGATTTTTAAGCATTTTTTAAAGACGCAAAGTAAACAAATTGGAGCCGCTTACTCTGCCTTCAGCGTTAACCAAACAGGAAAGTTTTGGTCCCGTGACTTGCTGGCATGGTGACGCAGCTATTTTTGCACTCTCTTCTCATTCGGTGAAAGGACCGACAACAATCAAACTGGCAATGACGCAATGCTTAATGACGTTGCAACGCTTTTAAAGTTCGGCGTTTTCTACCGGCATACGTGAATACCTATGTAAACATAGGCTTTCGCCTCGTATATAAAAAGCAAAGAAGGAAAAAGCGAGTGTGTTCGTCCGCGAATTGTTCGACCACTTCTAAATGACCTAGGGATCTTAAAATTGGCATGCTGATAGGCATTAAGGTCCGTATACCTAGAAAAGTACGAAAAGAAAAAAAATCAAAATGGCGGCTTTGGAACATTGCTTGAATTTATATTGAATATCTTCAATTTTTTGAAAATTCTTAGCGTTCGCTTTTGCCACGTTATATTCTGAACATCGGAAGTTGAAAATTCCTTGCATTTGAAACATGATATTACTATAAAATAGAATAAAAAAGGTTTTACTCACAATGTTTTTTGGTGGTCCTCTTCTTTTTATTGTTTTCCATTTTTGAAGTTAAAATATTATGATTCATGCCAAAAATTTGGTAACATGTTCACACTTGCAGGTACCCTGTTGGTGAGTATTGCTTAAAAACGAAGATTTGGTTAAAAACTAATTGAACAAACGAAGTCTTATTTACAACCTAATGACCAAATGAAAATATTCGCAAAACTTGGCCCTATATTGACTTTAAGTATTTTTTTAAAAATGAGGTCTTGTGTCTTCCTAGGTGAGTATGGCTTAAAACTTAAATGAACAGACGAAGTCTTAGTTAAAACCTAATGACCAAAAATGAAAATATTCGAAAAACCTGGCCTTATAAAGTCCTGGTTTTTCTAAGGTGAGTATGGCTTAAAAACGAAGTCTTGGTTAAAAATCAATGAACAGACGAAGTCTTCATTAAAACCTAATGACCAAATGAAAAAAACATCCGAAAAACTTGGCCTTGTATTGACTAAGCATTCAAGCCTTGAGAAGCAAAGAAATTCTGGTTAGAAATCCTAATGAAACAGAAAAAAAGTTAAAAAATCTTAAAAACTTGGGACCGGTGTCTCTCAACATTTCAAACACTTCCGGCCGTCCTCCTCGCTCTTCGTGCTGTGTCGCAAAGGGGAGTGTTTCTAACCAGAATTTCTTTGCTTCTCAAGGCTTGAATGCTTAGTCAATATAAGGCCAAGTTTTTCGGATGTTTTTTCATTTGGTCATTAGGTTTTAACGAAAACTTCGTCTGTTCATTGTTTTTTAACCAAGACTTCGTTTTTAAAAGCCATACTCACCTTAGAAAAACCAGGACTTCAGTTTTTAAAAATACTTAAAGTCAATATAGGGCCAGATTTTTCGAATATTTTCATTTGGTCACATTTTCTAAGCCATACTCACCAACAGGGTACCTGCAAGTGTGAACATGTTACCAAATTTTTGGCATGAATCATAATATTTTAACTTCAAAAATTGAAAACAATAAAAAGAAGAGGACCACCAAAAAAACATTGTGAGTAAAACCTGTTTTATTCTATTTTATAGTAATATCATGTTTCAAATGCCAGGAATTTTCAACTTGCGACGTCCAGAATATAACGTGGCAAAAGCAAACGCTAAGAATTTTCAAATAATTGAAGATATTCAATATATTTATAAGTAACACGTTTAATTTAAATTTGTTTCCCATCATAAGAAATAAATTATATGGATTGCTTGAATTTTTCGTGAATTGTTTGACCACTTCTAAATGACCTAGAGATCTGAAAATTGGCATGCTGGTATGTCTTAAAGTCTGAATACCTTCAAATGCACGAAAAGCAAACAAAAAAACACAGTGCTTTGAAACATTGTGTGCTTGAATTTTTTTTACCACTTCTACACCTAGAAAAAAGTCTGAAAACCAAAAAATACAAAAGGGTGGCTTAGCTTTACTGTTTGAAAATGCTTATAGGTTTAAAGATAATTTTGTTAGAATCACTGAAATGCTTTGAAAATTTCAATTTTTGATTTAAAATTAAGGGGCGCCAAAGCCTGCTCCGTTTTGCGTCAAACCGTATGCATTGACGTCACGATGCTGTTCTAAATCGTAAAACAGTTACGGATTTTAAATTACTTTTCTTAATTACTTTCCCCTTCCTTTAATTTTATGTTCGAAAAAGTTCAAAAAATGATTTTATAGATTCACTGTCCGAAGAACGGGCATGATTGCTAGTGTCTTAAAAGAATAGTGTTTAATCAATGTGTCCTTCCAGTTCTTACGTATGGAGCAGAGACTTGGACTTTAACAAAAAAAGACATATAAAGGCTGCAGGCAACTGAAAGAAAGATGGAGAGATGCGTACTTAGTGTAACCAGGAAAGATAAGAAGAGGAACTCGTGGATAAGGAAAACGACAAGAGTGGAAAATATCATGATCACAGTAAAATCCCTGAAATGGCAATAGGCTGGACATATTGCCAGGAAAACGGACCACCGATGAACAGTCGAAATTTTAAGCTGGATTCCAAGGGACAGAAAAAGACCCAGAAGAAGACCACATGGGAGTTGGATGGATGAAATTCGAAAGCATGCCGGAGTAACATGGAGGAGAGTGGCTCAAGACAGACAGTTGTAGAAGAAACTTGGGGAGACCTTCATCCAGCAGTGGATTAATAATGGTTGACACTGTGTATATCAGCAGTGGATTGATAGTGGTTGAAAATATATCTATATATATATATACATATAAAAGAAACAAAGATAGCGAGCAGCTCTTGTTGCGCTAAGATAAATAGAATTTTAGTATTCCAGTTAGAAATCTTTAACAAAAAATCCTAGTTTCAATGTATATTTATTATTTCGTATTATTTTTTTTTATCTTGCACGTTGGAAACAACTCGTTTTGGATGAAACAGAAACGGAAATAAAAAAATGTATATTGAGTATTTATAGTTTCTTTTCAAGTTGAAAAATCGTTCCATTATTTGCATTCCAGCAAACCTTTCAAATGTTTTAAAAAAATAAAATATTTTCCTTTTGTTTTTCAGACACCCGGAGACCTAGTTAAGGCGCTCAACGAAATGCTATACAGTAGTTCACTGCATCCTATTCACATTTCGTTCCAAGGGGATCCAAGTGTCTTTCACAAAGCCGAAACGTCGAGCAAGAGAGCAGATGGATATCCCTCAAATGATAAGCCACCAGGATTCCTTGGCGTGCGAGGCAAAAAAGATGGAAAACCGATTAACCGCATTCCCGGATTTCTAGGAGTTCGGGGAAAGAAAATGCTTTCTTCAAGGCTTGCTGCTCTTCCTCTATCGAGAATGTTAAAAGAATCCGCGAGCCTCAATGCGAAAGATTTCTATGACCCTAACTATTTGGCCTAATCATTAATGATGCTTTTCTACCGTTGTTTTGAAATAAATCGGAAGACATCTTCTAAGGAAAAAAAAAAAATTGGACGCTGAGTTTTGTTTGTTATGTTTTTTTTTAACGTGACGAACCTTTCCTTTGTTTAAAGAAACTCTTCACGAAGAATGAACTCTGGTGTCTGGTTCAGGACGGACTTAACGGAAGCCCAGGCGCGGGGCCACGGATGCTGCAGGGTCACAAAGGTAACTACTTTTTTTTTTTTTTTTTTAAATTTTGTCTCAAAAATAAATAAATAGAAAAATCTCTCTATATAAAATTTAATGTTTGTTTGTTTGTATGTCCGCTATACAAATCTACAGTTTTCAATTTAGAACCACCAACTTTGGTACACTATCTCATGGTACTCTAAGTTAGACAGTAGACGGTTTTTGGAAGGGGTCCGGGCCCGGGGTCAAGAGGCTCCATACAAAATTTTCGTAAAATTACAGTTTTCAATTCAGAACCACCAAATTTGGTACACTATCTTATGATATCCTAACTTAGACCGTAGAAGGTTTTTTTTGAAGGGGACGGATCCCTGGGTCAGTCGAAGCCCGAGGTCAAGGGGGCGCCGCACAAAATTTCCGTAAAATCTATAGTACTCAATTAGAACCACTAAATTTGGTATACTATCTCATGGTACCCTAACTTAGACCGTACAGACGGTTTTTGGATGGGGTCGGAGCCCGGGGTCAAGCGGGCCCCCATGCAAAATTTTCGTATAAAGTTCCATTTTTTACTTTTAAGAACTGCAACACAATTCAGCACTCCAATACTCGATCTACAGTCTAAGTTAGAGACCATTGATAACAATAAAGTGCAAAAATATCCGTTTAATGGCTTATTAAAAACACAAACGAGTAGACGTTAGTTTTCATCATCCAACGGGTGGCTTCATCAGGCGTAAATACAATGTAATGTAAACGAAAGTTCCAGATATTCAAAATTCAAAACTTTAAACAAAAGAATGATCAATGTCAATGTCAAGTCGCATGTACGTGACATGACATAGGTGCATTGCATTTCAGTGTCGCGGGATTCTCAGAAGTGCACAGCAGTTCTATAAATGGTGATCTATAAAACTGATGTATACAATTCTATAGATCGTCTCGAAGGTAAGTATTTCCATTCCTCTTCTTTGAAAAATATTGTTTAGCAAAAAGCAATAACCTAATGGAAAAACCAAAAACACTGTTTACCAAAAAGCAATAACCTAAATGAATTAAAATAAATTTACTGAAAAATTACAGGAATATCTTTTTCATTCATTAACTTTCACCCGCTGAACTTGGTGATTTCACTAATAGTAATATTTACCCGGGAAATACCGGGTACTCCTGCTAGTAAATAAATAAAAAGCATAGAGTGAGGAATAAATTCGTTGTTCTGCGAGCTTGTTTCCGTCAGAACTATGTCATCTACAAGGATTAATTTAGTAACTTAAAAGCAGACTGATTAAATATCACTTTTAAGGAATTATTTATATCCACCTAGGGGTTAGTTGGAGTCACTACCCCACCTCCCTTGTTCTACGACTCGGCGTTTATATTCAAAAAATATAAAGTTTTGATAGAAAAATGAAATTTAAATTTCAAAAATGTTTTACTATTTGGTAGAAATACGAAGTTCAGACAAACTTTTACGAACGCAACTCAATTTAAACTAAGGTAAAAAACATTAAAAAAAAAAGTTTGATTTTTTTTTAATCGGTGGAGTACCGGGACAGTAGGAGATCTACCTCTAGATCGCGAGGATGACGACACCACATCCACATCACACAGTCAACGGCACCGCACGTCACAAATAAAAACGGCGTGTGATAATTTGTTACTTGTTGGAAGGGCTCCGCCTCTTCTTGCTGCAAAGATTTCATGTTTGATCTTGGCTCACTCTCTTGTCACACATACTTCTGACAATGGTGCCTTACGACGTTCCCCTCATGGATTTCAATAATGGTGTTTGTATAGATAGGCCTTGGTTGAGCAAAGGGAGAAAACGCGCTTCTCAAATGTCTTCGAGAAAATCGAAGTTAAAAAATCCTGAGGGACTTATGAGTTAATTTTGTGGGGCAATTCTTCGAAGACCTCGTAACTCGACGTGCCTGACGCGAAATCGCTGGTTCGACTCTTGATAAGTGAACTTTTTGTTCATCATGAATGGAGTACTGGATTACACCATACAATACAAATTTTGAAGGTGACAATCCGTTTTTTTTGGTGTAAATACGACAAGGATGGTAAGTCAGATAATAACCGAAAACTTGAAAATTTCATCGTCTAGGAGCGGGACTCGAATCTGCGTCTCCCAGATAGCGCCCGGGTATGCTAACCACTACACCATCCATAAAGACCAAGTCTCAAGTTTCCGATTAATTTCATCCTGCTCCAGGACGATGAAATTTTCAAGTTTTCGGATATTATCTTTTCGGATATTACTTGTCATATTTACACCAAAAAACGGATTGTCACCTTCAAAATTTGAACTTTTTTGTTTTGTTTCTCAAATCAGAATCCAATTTGTACATAAAATAAATGTAAATCCCATGGGTTTATACATTTTTTCTATTTATTTTCTATTAAAAATGTGCATTTTCTCTTTTGCATCCCCTCTGCCTTGAAAATTCGTTTTCGGAATTGCTGTCGATTAAAAATAAAATTAATTAAAGATTCTTTTCCTAAAAATTAACAAATTCGGACAGGTGATTGGCACATAAAACACAAATTAATAAAATATGTGTTTTATTAATCGTTGGAAGCAGATGCACCAGTACATGAGGCAGGATGATATTGGTCGTAGAAGCAGAGGCGACTTTAAATCTTTTGGGGCCCTAGGCGCTAAATGATTCTGGGGCCCCTCCTTATCCCTTCAGAAATTTTCATCCGTCAGATTAACAAAAAAAAAGTAAAGTCAAGAAAAATGTTTTTACATTTTTGTAAAATACCATTCTATCATAAATTATTAGAACGTTTCGTAAGAAACAGCGCCAATGTAATCGGTTTGTCTGCCCGTGCACATCGAACTTTTTGTTTTTACAGATATTTCAAAAACTATTTTTACGGCTAATAGGAAATCAAAGGGCATTAAGTTTGGCACTTTAAACATCCCATGTAAACTCACGGACAATGAAATTTGCACACCTAGAAGAAAACATGCTACAACCGCGAAACTTTGCAACTAACTAGAGTGCGTGCTGGTACGCAAATAATTCACGTTTGGTGCGATTGCGCATGCCCGCACACCCTGTATTGGTGCTACAAGCACGAGCCAGCAGCCTTATAAACCTGCGTATAGTCGATCTCCCATGAAAGCGAAAAGCACCGGCCGACACAAGCAAGAGTACAGAATGACAAGAATGCCGGGTAGACACCAGAGACGTCGATTTACGCAACTTACGGACTTTGAGCGAGGCCTGATCATGATCGTTCTGACCTTACCGTCCGATTGCATTGGGAGCAGTGGACACGTGACGGCATTGCCACACGGAGGAGTGGCTCCGGACAGACCAGAAGGACCACCGGTAGAGAGGGTCGACGGATCGTGTACCAGGCACGAACGGATTCCACGGGTATCCGGTCCACTATACAGGCAGATGTAGCGGCTCCCGTGTGCCAACGAACCATTTCCCGATGTCTCGCAGAAGCGAATCTGCGATCCCAGCTCCCCTTACGTGTGCTGCTATTAACACCGGAAAATCACCGACTCCGTTTGCAGTGGTGCTATGCCAGAGCGACGTGGAACGCCACAGACTGGGGATGTGTGGTGTTTAGCGATGAGTGCCGCTTCGTTTTGGGGATAGATGATAATCGTACCCTGCTGTGGAGGTCCGCAGGTCAACGGCACAATCCCAACCTCGCTATCGAGCGCCACACCTTCCTCACTGCAGGCATTATTGTCTGAGGAGCCATAGCCCACGATAGCTGATCAGCTGTAGTAGTAGTACATGGATCATTGACGGGCCAGCGGTATGTGTATGATATCTACGGCCCTATGTGCTCCCATTCCTGGCCGGCATTCCAGGTGCGTTATACCAGCAGGATAATGCCCGCCCGTACACCCGGCTCGGGTTGCCCAGGACTGCCTACGTCATGTTCAGACACTTCCACGGCCTGCCTGCTCCCCGGACATGTCCCCTATCGAGCATGTGGGGGATCAGTTGGAACGCCGGCTGCTACCGTGCCACACTATCCGGGATTTGGAGCACACCGTCCAACACGTGTGGGCCAGTCAGCCGCAGGACATCAGGCGTCTGTTTGCCTCCATGCCGGACCGTATTGCAGCATGTATCGCCGCACTTGAAGGTTCGACGCGCTATTGAAGATGACCGGACTGCGTGCCATAGATCGCTCTGCAATTGTTCTGCAGCTCTGTTTTTACCATCATGTGTATCATTCATCTGTATCATTACGTTCATAAAATTTCAGTTCAACCCGATGCTTCTTACTTGGTGCGGAAATTTCATTGTCCGCGTAGGTACTTCATGAATTTACGGCTAAGGGCTGTCAAAGTCAAAAATTCAATAAATTAAAGCTCTCTTGAGAAGAAACTATTCGACATAGAGGAAAAAAATATTTTTGTGCCTCGCAGATTAGGCCTAACAGTCCTTTCTCAAATACTTACATTTTACATTAGTTCATTAATTTTCTGCTAGAGGCACTGAAAGCCAAAAAATATGGTTTTCACAAATTATTTTTGCGAATTGATAGGACATAAAATTTCATTAAATTTTGCTCATTTTAATTTTCACTATTAGTTCATAAATTTCCCTCTAGTTCTCGAACTGGAAATTTAGTAAATTTTAGCTTTACGCTACAAAGATTCCATTTCAGTAACAGCAAAAGTTAATTTTGAGTTTGATACGTTTGGCAAAACTCGCTACATTAGTAACATTTTCAGTTGCTAATTACTTGGCAAATTTAGCGCTAAAGAAGCTGAAAATGGAATTTTGCTGAATTTATCGGTACATTTCGTATAAATTGTCGTGAAATTGGAATGAGTTTCAATTAGAGGACATGCTCTCTCCATTGCTTCAGCTTTGGAAAATCACTTTGTTTTTACGATTTGTGCAAATTAGTCAAATTAATAGGCAGCGATCATGGTATCCAGCAAAAATAAAATACTTGAAGGCATTGGCAACCGGAAAAGTCCTCCGCGTTACAAAATACTGATAAAATTCAATTTGTGCACAGTGCTTCGCTTAAAAAAAGGAGTGGATGATTTTTCGTGGAGGAAATTTCTTGCGGCGAACGATTCCTAAATCGAAGAGATGCAGCAGTCCATGGCATAGACGAATGCTATGGACCAAGAAAGCTGGACACTAAGAATTCATCAGTCCGTGCAGGAAAGCGAGAATGTGAAGAATTTCTTGAAAACCTTTTCCTTATTATTTTCATCAAAAAATTGACAAGGCCTGCATTTTCTTATATTATGTCAAAAAGTTGTGTAAGATTTTATTTATACCTGCACTGCAGACTGTAGTTATCACAAACGAAGAATGAGGATTAAGTGCAAAAGATCCAACATGAAAATGGAAAAGTAGGAACCACAGCTTTGCGAGTAAGAATATCATTAAAACTTTTATTGCTTTTTCAAAAGTTAATTTTATGTCGATTTAAGGAATAGAAAAGGTGAAAATACTTGATAATAATCAGTATTAGACTAGGGGAAAATTTTGTTGCGATACTTTTTTTTTCTTTCTTTGATTCGAGGTTTAACGACCACCGTGAGCAACTCAATGGGCTATAAGCAGTCGCCCGTCCCTAATTTTGGGTCACTGGTTCCAGGGAAGGGAGAGAGCCAGTGCCGTAAGACAAACACAACATCCATGCCTCACCGGGATTTGAACCCGGACCCCTCTCGGACGAATGATCAGAGGCCATCGCCTTAGACCACTGCGCCACCGGGCTTTGTTGCGATACAACAGAAATTTCTTTTAATACTATTAAATAAGAAAAAGATAAATAGGGTAACATTTTTAAATTTATTTATTTTTCAGCCTAAGTACACTCTTTTTGCAAAAAAAAACAAAAAACAAAAACCGAAGCATTCGAGAAAGTCCTTTGATCCTGATGGAACTCTGCATGCAAGTACCTCAGGATCGAATATGCGAATGATTAAAAAATAATGACCAATGACTAAATAGCGGCCCGCGACAGCGTATGGGAACCGCACATCAAGGAGGGTATACCAAGAGCAAAGGGCAACAAAACAGGTCGTAGAATACGTCGACGTGCTGGACCACTGTGACAGCCGATTGCGGGTATATTGACCTCCAGACTCTGAGAATGCCTCGGTGACCGATCCGTGCAAACCACGATGAGCGAGCTTGAGAGAGGACATATAATCGGGCAGAGAGCGAGGCCAGTTGGCCAAGTCGCCGCATCGCCAGGCATTTGGATCAGAGCGATGCGGCAATCGGAAGATGTTGGCGCCATTGGGTCGAACAGAGCACCACAATCCCGTGGCACACGGGAAGTGGACGGCCGAGGGCAACGGAAGAACGCGAGGATCGAGCGATTGTGAGAGCCAAACGAACAGAACCGAATTCGTCGCTCTCAATCATCCGTGGCCATGTTGCTTCATCCACAGGCATGCAAGAGGCCATTCGGACCGTTGCCAGAAAAGTTGTAGCACGGGGATTACATTCGAGGAGGCCAATCTGCCACCTAGTACGCACAAGAGAGCATCGGTTGCTGTTATGTTGGACCCGATCAAGGAAGGATAGTGTCCAGTGGCTTTATGTTACCTTCAGTGATGAGTCACGATTTGCACTTGGCGCCGATGACCGACGCATACGTCTGAAGAAGAGTCGACCAGCGCACGGGTCCTGCCTTTACCGTGGAACGGCATAGGGCACAGACACCCGAACTGACTGTCTAGGAAGTATTTCCTACAATAGCTGGACACCCTTCGTAGTCCTCCGTACTACCCTCATGGCTCAACGGCACGTCGACGTATTCTAAGACCTGTTATGTCACCCTTCATGTCTCACATCACCGAGAAATTTTTCAAGTGGATAATACCTTGCCACACATTGCACGGCTCTCCCGGGCCTGCCTCTGTAATGTCGACACCTTTGTATTGCCAGCCCGATCGCCCGATCTCTCACCGAACAAATATGATGGGACCCCACCTACACCCATCTCTGAATGTTGGCGAACTGGCCCGCAATTTGGTTACCATGTGGCATGCCATACCTTAGAACAGTATCCGTAAACTGTATGTGTCTATACCACGCTAGGTTTCTGCTTGTATCCGAGAAAGAGGTGGCGCTGCAACGTACTGACTTGTTCCACTGATGTAGTTGTTTTATCCGAAGAAATGGCCCAACTACTGCGGAATTGCAATAATTTCCTCTTCTATGCATGTTACATTACACATACCAATTTTCATCTCGATTGGATGATTCTTTCTGGGTGCTTCGTTTTTCTTTACTCTTCTTTTTTTTTCTTTTGTGTGTGTGTGTGTGTGTGTGTGTGTGTGTGTGGCGAGTGTGTGTGTGTGAAGATTGTATTAGCTGTTTTGGTTTAAGAGGATTAGGGCTGAGGAAGAACTTGATTACCCTACCCCAAAGAGAAAAGGTAATAAACAGCAAACACCCCCGATCATCAGGACAGTTTCTACACAAGCACTCTTCATCGCAACTCAGGGGAAACAGGGAAAAGATTTCAACACGGATGTTTTTCCTTGTCTGGAAGTAGCATGAAAGTTTTATATCACAGCCAGTTAAATATTCGCCTTAAACAAGGAAAAGTGTGGAAAGCCTGAATCCTTGTTTCACCTACCACTAAAAGGAAGGCTAAATTACTTTAACAGTTCCTTTCAAAACAAGGGAATCGATAAGAACTCGAAAATTTGGTGTATCAACAACAGCAAGAAAAAATATACCATATTACTAATATGAGAAAGTAAAATATCCCTTGACAATGCAAATGAAGTGGTCACCAAGTCCGTGAAAACCAAAACAAAACTGGCAATCCAATTATAGGTTTCAGGGGCCTCTCAAGTTCTGGGGCCCTAGGCGCGCGCCTAGTGCGCCTAGTGGGAAATCCGCCCCTGCGTAGAAGCAAGGGAAACAGTCAAAACACGACATCTTGTGCATCGTACAAAACTTGCTCTTTTACACTCTCACAGGGTTTATTTAGAACATCAAGAGGGACACATACTCCTGATTTGAGAAATAAAATAAAGAGTTCTCATGTCGAGAGTCGGACCAACGATCTCGCGAATGTGAGAGTGGCACGCTGCCACAACGTCCGTATACCAAGGCTTATCCACATACACAAACAGTATTATTGAAATTCCTGAGGTCTTCTCGTGAGTTGTGACTGAGTGATGAACTATCTAATCTTGATATCTTGATGAACTATCTGAAACAGCACGTCGAATTGAGTTACATTTGAAGTAAGTCAGGAAATAAATATTTCGTACTATAATGGGGGCATTGTTTATTTTTAATATCTAAGATTGCGTATACCGTGCATTCAAATAAAACTACCAATGTTTGCCACAATCAAAGGTTTATTATACATCGACTATAGTTTCGCAGAGCGTTTGACTTGGCTTCCTCAGGATGAATGGAGCGTAAACATTCAAATCATTGTGACATCATCAGAGTTCTGATGGTCACGGTTTTTGGTGAGTTGCTTCCACGCGCTTGAAAGAAATGGAGTCGACGTTATATCGTTGACAAGCCGTGAAGAGTTCCGGTATACGTGGAAAGCTTTTGAAATATTAAGCTTGATAGTCGAATCAGGTTTATCAATGAGCGTAGCGTTTTCAAACAAAAATTTATGGTTATTTTCGTGCCAATGTTGGGCTATAGACGACTTCTTCAGTTCATAGCTCAGTACGTAATTCATGATGTCACAACTCACAATGATTTGAATGTTTACGCCCCATTCGTCCTGGTGATGCCGAGCTAAACACTCTGCGAAACTATAGTCGATGTATAATAAACCTTTGATTGTGGTAAACGTTGGTATTTTTATTTGATCTCAACACCACAAGTTCTGTAGTCATAATTGTTCTGTAGTGAGTCGATTTTCTGTAGTGAGTCGATTAAAATTTTTAGCTTTTTAATCAAAATTCGTTAGTCGATTAATCGCTCTTTTAAATGAAATCGCCTCTAACATTATTTCTGGGAAGACATTTTATTTTTCGCTAAACCCTCCCCATACCCAAGCTCAGAGACTGGGGTGCTATTTCTGGCAGATTTGCTTAGAATTTAATAAATATTTGACTCTTTAATTCTTGGTATTTAATATGATCGTCGCACTTCCCTTAGTCACCCTCTCCCCCCTTAAATTAAGTGTAGTTTAAGAAACAATCACGAGATTGTTACCATATGCAATGGCGCACTCAGTGTTGGTGGCCCACTTTAAAATTAAAAGTTTTGAGAATTCTTGAAATTTTGAAGACAAATCACGGGACTATTGGAACAATAGAAAAATTCTTTCGTAATGAGCGCATCACAGGAGTTAACGTGGAAATAGGCTTCGGTTTCCGAAATTTTGTTAGGATAAAACCAGAGCACATTTAAGGAGGAAAAAAAAATGCTGTCCAGCCCTTGGGCTGGACCACATTTTGGCACCCCAAAAATGATTTCACTATGGGTGGATGAATAAAAATACCCAGGAGAAAACATTCCCAAAATATGATGAGGAAGCCATAGAAATATCCCTGCTATACTGAAGTATGTAGTCCATGATTCATGGATGAATCAGTATTAGAAACAAAACGTAAAAATGCGTGGTTGAAAAATGGATACCAGTTCAGTTCTGCTTTAATACCTCCACTCCCAGGGTTGGGTACAGCTTGTTGAAATTTTATCAAAGTTGTGGGCAAAATAATATGATCCAAATATCATGATTCAAACGATTTCTTAATGTATGAAAATGTTCCCCAATTATAGATGTGTGTACAAAACATGTGTAATGCTTTCGAAAGATTTGAGGATGGACTGGGGGCGACTGTACTTTTTGCTGACTCCTAAAAACAGCGGAAAGAAATAGAATTTATTTTTTCAAAAGGCAGTTTCTTATAGTTTCCGCTGTGCTATATATAAAAAAAACAAAAAAAAAAAAACAAGCAAACTGCAGAGATCTGTCAATTCTTCATGCATCCTGCATAATTCTGGGGCCCTTTGAAAATGCGGGGCTCGGAGCTACAGCCCCCTAGCCCTCCCACTTAAATGAGCTCTTGATACAGCCCTTCCATTACATACAAGTTTAATTAGGATACAACCGTTCCATTATAGACAAGGCTCTAACAAAATTCGAGAAACCGAAGCCTATCTTCGCGTAAACTCCTGTGATGCTCACATTATCAGAGAATTTTGCTATTGTACCATTTTCCCGTGACTTTGATTTCAAAATTTCAAGAATTCTCAAAATTTTTCATTTTAAAGTGACTCTTAAAACAAAATGATTTTTTTTTCTTTTTTTTTGATCAAAGGACTATATTGAAGATAAAAATTCGCGGGGAATTTATTAAATCTCGTGTGAATGCGGCGCTTCGTTTATAGGACAGACCCGTAGAGCCTTGCGTTTTCGATTGAACGAACACAAGACGTACACTCGAAACTGTGACCTAAAGAAGTCGTCAATGGCTAAACACTGTTACGAAATTGACTATAAATTACTCTTTGAAAAGCGAAACTACTCGACAAACCAGATTCAACCACCAAACTTGATACTCTGGATGTTTTCCACATATATCACAATTCTTCGCAACTTGTTGACGACATGGCAATGGCATCCACACCATTTCTATCAAGCACGTGAAAGCAACTAACCAAAACGCGTGACTGTAAACACCATTTATGATGTCATGTACAATTTTAATATGTACGTGTTATTTGACCTGATGAAGCTAAGCCAGAGCCCAGCGAAACCTTGGTCGACTTGAAGAAAAAAACATTTGTGAGAAACCGTTGTATGTCCTTAATATACAAGGTGTTTCATTGTTATATTTTAACAATATATATACACTGAAATGCCAGAAAAACTGGCACACCAGTCTAATACTTGGTAGATCCCCCACGGGAGCGCAGGACTGCAGAAATACGACGGGGCATGGACTCCACTAGCTTTTGGAAATATGCTGTATGCAATGCACACCATACTTCCTGCAGAGCGTTCCACAATTCGGGTGTATTCCGAGGTCTCGGATTCCTGTGTTCGATAGCGCATTTCATGGCATCCCAAATGTGGCCGCCCCGTTGGCGCAGTGGTCTCAGGCGCTGGCCTATGATCATTCGTCCCTAAGGGGTCCGGGTTCGAATCCCGGTGAGGCATGGATGTTGTGTTTGTCTTACGGCATTGACTCTCTCCCTTCCTTGGAACCAGTGACCCTAAATTAGGGACGGGCGACTGCTTATAGCCCATTGAGTTGCTCACGGTGGTCGTTAAATCTCCAATCAAAAAAAAAAAAAAAATCCCAAATGTGTTCTATCACGTTCAGATCTGGGGACTTGGATGGGATGGCAACACCCCAAACTCAGATGAATGCTCCTCTAACCATAATGTGGCGTCCCGACACTTGTGTGGAGGTGCATTGTCCCGTTGGAACAGGCCCAACTCATCAGCATGAATGCAGGACATGAACGGGTGTACCTCGTCAGAAAGGATACGCACATAGCGTTGGCCGGTCACAGACGTTTGTAGACGTACCAGGAGTCTCAGTGAAGTCCGGTTAGCCGCCCCGGTGGCTCAGTGGTCTAAGGCGTTGGCCTCTGATCATTCGTCCGTAAGGGGTCCGGGTTCGAATCCCGGTGAGGCATGGATGTTGTGTTTGTCTTACGGCACTGGCTCTCTCCCTTCCCTGGAACCAGTGACCCTAAATTAGGGACGGGCGACTGCTTATAGCCCATTGAGTTGCTCACGGCGGTCGTTAAACCTCCAATCAAAAAAAAAAAAAAAGTCCGGTTAAACACACCCCGTACCATTACTGACCAGCCGGTACAGTTCGCCTCACCAGCCGGTACAGTTCCCTGTTGTCAGGCGGGATCGATGGCTTCATGGGGTTTGCGCCACACACGAATCCTTCCATCTGCCCAATATAGTTGGAAACGCGACTCGTTAGACCAGACTACTTGTTTCCACTCATCAAATGTCCAGTGGCGGTGTTGCCGTGCCCAAGCGAGGCGCATAGCTCTGTGTCGTGCACCCATCAAGGGGACTGGAGTTGGGCGTCGGCTCCCTAAGTCCATATCGTGCAGGGTACGTTGCACAGTCCGGACGCTTATGCTTGTTGAGGCTCCAGCATTGAATTCCGATTATACCTGCGAGAGTGTTGCATGCCTATCGCGTGAAACGATTCTTGACAGCAGAAGATGGTCATGTTCACCCAATGTCTTTTTACGGCCACACTGGTATCGTAGGTTGGAGGTTTTGCCGGAATTCTTTTAGTCACGGTACAACCTTGCAATGGTCGTCCGTGAAAATCCGAACTTCGTTTCTACCTCCGAAATGCTATGGCCCATCTCACGAGCGCCAACTATGACACCGCGTTGAAAATTGCTGAAATCGTTATTACTTGTCATTCTCATGCCAAAAACAGCTCTGACAGCTGGCAACGATGTCTATCGCTTTATATATGCACTGGGGAAAGCAACCGAGTACGCGCATAGGTGACGTTGCTATGTACTTTGTATAAGCTCGTCTGTACCAGTTTTTCTGGCACTTCAGTGTATATATTGATAAAATGTTTTTAAATACAAGTTGGTTGAAATGCACAGAAACCTGTAACTATGATGTTACATTTTTCTATACATTGTACAAAATAGGCCTAACATAGCTAGCATTTTTTCAATCATACAGACATTTTAATTGCATTCCAATGTTGTTGTTTTTTAAATGACATAAAACGAGAATAACAGGACACAGTATACGCAAATTATTAATTTTATTCTTTACATTTAGTTACAAAATGCCACCCAAACATAATTTGAGCGTGCAGAATTTTTTCGGTTATGTTTCCATGTGCTCTAGTCACTGTTCTTCGCTGAATAGTGTTAATTAAAAGTCATTTGATGAAAGTTCTGAGTGAATCTGTATTCAAGATGATTCTTAGAATAAAGATTAAAATTTCTTGAAGATGCGGGGTAATGCAGAAGGGCTTAAAACATTTTTGTCCTAAATGGCGGCGTAATCTGAGAATCAAAGTTTTCAGGTAGACTTGGAAGAACAGCGAGTCGCTTTCCTTCCCATGAACTGAGAGACTTCTTCGAGTTCCAGGGATCGAAATCAGCACTTTCTTGTACAGAGGGATTTTGTTCTTCGGAATTTCTTTTTCCTCCCCAAGAGTTGAATGATTTCTTTCCACCCCAAGAGTTGAATGATTTCTTTCCACCCCAAGAACTGAAATTTCTTTTACCACCCCAAGCGTTAAAATTTCTTTTACCACCCCAAGCGTTAAAATTTCTTTTACCACCCCAAGCATTGAAATTTCTTTTACCACCCCAAGCATTAAAATTTCTTTTTCCGTCTAAATTTTCGAGGAACTTTTTACCCCCAGAAGTGTTGAAGCTTCGTTTTCCACCCCTGGCGTGGAAGTTCAATAAGTTTTTGCTGTATTTGTGTCCAGAACCCTTATCGTCTCCTTCGTTTCGATCTTTTTTATTTTCTTCTGCGAACTTGCTGGAGTCCATGGCTCTTTTCCCACCCCATGGACTGAACTGCCTCTTATTGAAAGTAATCTCTTCACTGGGTTGTTCGGAAAACCCATATTTGCTTTTCTTCCCTCCCCATGGATCAAACCGCCTCTTGACGACAACTCTTAAGGATTCATTGATGAACTCTGGGACATTTGAAGAATCATTCTTTTCCTCTGACTCAGATCCAGAGTCTGGTTGGATTTTTGTTCCTTGTTCGCTCAGTTTCGACAGACTTTCATCGTAGACTCCATTGGAATTCAGAATTTTGAATTTATCCGTGCTTTCAACTGCTGACTTTACTCCAACAAAGAACACGGCGAAGAACAGCCAAAGGAAGATTCCTCCTTGAGCCGCCATCTGAAATAAGACAAATCAGAAAGTTCAGTTTTTTTCCTCCAACATACCTTTTTTTTATCACGTTATCTAACACATTATGTAAAACACACGAATAGTAACAGAAATGCTAAATCTAACACACGAAAGATGACACTGAATGCGTCTTTTGGTAGAATCTCAAGGTCCATTTGCTAAAGATGCACTCACGGAAAATGCGCACCTAGAAGAAAACATGCTACAACCGCAAAACTTTGCAAATAGCTAGAGTGCGTGCTGGTATGCAAATGATTCACTTTGGTGCGAGTACGCATGACCGCACACCCTGTTGTGGCGCTGCAAGCACGAAACGGCAGCCTTATAACCCGGCGTGTAGTCGATGCCCCATGAAAGCGAAAAGCACCGGCAGACGCAAGCAAGAGCATACAGAGTGACAAGAATGCCGGGTAGACACCAGAGACGTTGATTTACGCAACTTACGGACTTTGAGAGAGGCCGGATCATCGGGCTGAAAACCGCAGGGTGGTCAGCGCGCCGTATAACCTGCCACGTGGCTCGTTCTGACTATACCGTCCAACTGCGTTGGGTGCAGTGGACACGTGGCGGCACTACCACATGGTGGAGCGGCTCCGGGCGGAGCAGGAGGACCACCGGTAGATAGGGTCGACGGATCGTGCGCCAGGTGCGAACGGATCTCACTGGGACCCGGTCCACTATACAGGCAGATGTAGCAGCTCCTGTGTACCCACGAACCATTTTCCGACGCCTCGCGGAAGCGAATTTGCAATCCCAGCGCCACTTACGTATGCAGCCATTAACACCGGAACATCGCCGGCTCCGTGTGCAGTGGTGCCAGGCCAGAACGACGTGGAACGCCACAGATTGCTGACGTGTGGTGTTTAGCGATGAGTGCCGCTTCGTTTTGGGAACAGATGATCATCGTGTCCGGGAGTGGAGGTCCCGGGGTCAACGGTACAATCCGAACCACACTATGAGCGCCACAAATCCCCCACTGCAGGCATTATGGCCTGGGGAGCCTTAGTCTACGATATTCGATCAGCTCTAGTAGTAGTACGTGGATCATTGACGCGCCAGCGGTATGTGGATGAGATCCTACGGCCCCATGTGCTCCCATTCCTGACCGGAATTCCAGGTGCGCTATACCAGCAGGATAATGCCCGCACGCACACGGCTCGGCATGCCCACGACTGCCTACGGCATGTCCAGGCACTCCCATGACCTGCCCGCTCCCCGGACATGTCCCCTATCGAGCATGTGGGGGACCAGTTGAAACGCCAGCTGCCGCCGTGCCGCACTATGCGGGATATGAAGCACACCGTACAAACAACTGTCGGCCACTCTGCCGCAAGACAACATCAGGAGTCTGTTCGCCTGCATGCCGGACCGTATTGCAGCATGTATCGCCGCACAAGCCGGTGCGACGCGCTATTGAAGATGACAGAACTGCGTGCCACATATCCCTCTGTAATTGATCTGCAGCTCTGTTTTTGCCGTCATGTGTATCATTCATCTGTATCATTACGTCCATAAAATTTCGGTTCAATCTGATGCTTCCTTCTTGGTGCGCAAATTTATTGTCCGTGAGTGTATTTCAATTTAACGTCACCTGCCGAGAAAAGTTTACTTCATTAAAGCTGGAAAATGCAGGGAAAGATGTGGTTTTGGTTGCAGTAACCATGCAATTTGAACACCGTTTCTGATGCCTCAAGTAGGACACAGAACCACGGGTTGTGGAACAGTTTTGCCATGGCGGTAAGCACTCTTTATAAATAGCGATAAGAAGAAAGAGCTTTTAATACGGAAGAATGATAACAATCATTAAGTTGTAGTTTTTTTCTCTTTAATATCAGTTCTGTTCCAATCATAAGTATCACAGATTATAATGAATAAGGCTTCTCTACTACTAAGCTAATTATCGTGAATCTAGCTTTCACTAATATTATAATGAATTCAATGCTTGTACTAAGCTTCTAATAGTGAATTCAAATGGTTGTTGTTACTAGTTAATTAAGATCATGAATAAAGTCTCCTGCTAGTAGTGTAGTAATAGTAATGAACAAACTTATAACTGGTAGTAATGTTGTAGTAGTAATTAAGATGAATAAAGTCTTATGCTGGTTGTTACTAATAACACTAAATGAAATAAACCTAACAGCCAGACAGAGGTCTGACAGTACTATGAACTGAGAAAGACGTACTTACGTATAAAACCTTTTATTATGAACTTCTACTGGTATCTTCACACACAGCTACTCAAATAACACGTAGCTCCTTGCACATGAACAAAGCTCTATACTCATAAACAACAGCTCTCCACATAAACAAACGCTCTCTCCGTACACAACAACAAACGCTCTTTTTCACATAAACAAACGCTCTTCCTATACAACAACAAACGCTCTCCTTACGTATCGTTGAACGCGCCTATTTATACTGGCTACCACCACGTCATGACTTACACTCATTGCCAGATCTCATTCAGCGGGTGAAATAACATCTCGTTCAGTAAGAAGATAATTTACATAGAAAAATAAAATAACCAGAGATAGTAAAATCAAAAGGAAAGTGAATCGAGAGTATACGTTACAAGATCATAAATTAATTCACGAGTTTCATACATTGCTTTTGCTTTGCTGGGCCGTACCACGAGTTTGTGTTTTTTAAGTCCAGTGACGTAATACTGAGAACAAAAGTGCCTTAGTGGTGAGCGGGTTACAATCCGCTCACCACTAACTATAGGTACCACTTATGTACAGATAAGAACCCGGAAGGAAGATTCTCAAAATTTTGAAAGTAATTTAAAACCACGTTTTTCTTTTACATTTGCATTTTATAATAAATATTTATTACTAATTTTTGATCAATTTTCATCAAAATTGCTTAATTTATAGGAAATCAGATGAAAATCAGATGATAAGAACATGATTATCAGTTTAAATATTGTTCTGCCATCCTGTACGATTTCAAAAATTCCGTTCGAACGTTGGATGAACTGTCATCAGCCAGCGCTTAGACCACTGCGCCACGAATCAGTCACACTGCGAGAATGTGACTTTCACGCCGCTTTTGCTACGATTATGGAGTAGAAGATATACCCGTATTTTATGTGAATTTCTTGTGTTTGTACCGAGCGTTTTTACAACCACAGTGAGCACGATTTGGGGTCACTGGTTCAGAAAAGGAGAGAAAGGACCAGCTCCTTTGGGGGAGGGTACCACCTATTCCTCATTCGAGCCTAGGGTTTGGGCCCTGTTTCAGAGATAATCCAGACGACTGCTCCTCTGACGACGGGGCAACCGGGGTCTTTTTTTTCTTTTTTGTTACCCATAAGGAATCAAAGAATGGGCTCAGCGGATTAGTTTTGTTGGAACCAGTGTGGAGTTTATTTGAAATGCCCTGGCAACCAAAAAGGACTTGCCACTCAGCCTACACGCGTGTTTAATCTCTCCGTGCTGATTTCCATTGTAGCGGTGGAAGTAAGAGAAGCCAGCTCCTGTAACTTTACTTTGGTGGACTTCCATTTTGACGAAAGAGTTCCAATTCTCGTGCTAGAACTCTATGATCCATGAGCAGCCCTGCTACGTACTTCGTTTTATCCCTTCCCTGCAATACTAGCATTCGGTTAAAGTACGAGCACGTTCGCATATGAATTCGATATTCCTTTTATCTCACATACACTCATCTCCAAAAAAAAAAAAAAAAAAAAAATAGTTGCACCCAGAAGGAAGCAACCGACAAGAATGAAACTTGGCGGGTAGGTCTGACATCGTGAGACATGCAAATGATTCAAGCATCACGCTCGGGCGCGCATATTACACCAGCAAGGAGGGGCCGTAGCGCTCCACCTGATCGGCTATATAAGGTCGTCCCGTTGCGTGAGCTTGCCATTCTGACTCGTGCTGTTGTGTTAGTTGTACCCTTTGCAAGTGAAGTATGCCTCGGTGAAAAGTTCGGAAGCAATTCGAGCAGTTGGAGGAGTTCGAGAGGTGACGCATCGTCGGGCTCCGGGAACGGGATGGTCTTACCCCCGTATTGCGCCCCATACCGGTCCTGCGGATATCCCCATAGCACGCTGTTGGCAGCAGTGGATAGAACAAGGCACGCAGCAGCGACAGGAAGGTCCTGGGAAACCAAGACGAACCACGGAGAGAGAAGACCGACGGGTTGTCCGACATGCGCGAAGTGACCCAACAGACACGATTGCGGATATTCAGCGAGCAGTGTTGTCCTCTATGCATCGTCCGATTAGTGCCAGCACTATTGGCAGACGGCTACACGACGTAGGACTACACGCACGCAGACCTTTACGACGACTGCCCTTAACACCATTGCATCGTCGCCAAAAACTGCAATGGTGTCTTACCAGACTGTCAAGGAGCCACTCAGAATGGCAGCGGGTGATCTTCAGGGACGAGTCCCGCTTTTGTCTTGGAGGAGACGACCAACGAATCCGTGTGTGGGGACCACCGTGGTCAGCGCCAAGATGAACGGTTTGTTGTCAAGCGTCACACGTCCAGAATGCCTGGTGTCATGGTGTGGAGTGCAATTGCCTACGATGCCAGATCACCTTTGGTGTTCATTGAAGGCACTTTGACAGCCCAACGTAGCGTTAATGAGGTTCTGCAACCTATAGCCCTACCTTTTCTGAACGCTCACTCCGGTGCGATTTTCCAAGAGGGCAACGCTCGTCCGCACACTGTTGCTGTCTCGAGAGCTTGCCTTCAAGACACTGACACTCTGCCATGGCCAACCGCATCGCCAGACCAATCGCCGATTGAAAGTGTGTGGGATGCTATTGGATGCGTTATCCACACTCCACCCCTACCGCACAATCTGCAGGAACTGCGTGAGAAGATTCAAGTTGCATGGAATGGGTTATCGCAGGACACCATTAGGAACCTGTACAGCTCCATGCCGAGACGTCTGGCAAGCTGTGTGAGCAAACATGGTGGCCCAACGACATATTGAGATACACTACTTATTGGCGTGTAGCTCAATAAATATTGCGCATATCAGTCTCAATATTTAATCCTTTAATACAGACAAGTGACGTGGACCAGGAACATTAAACAGAAGTCATCGCTCTTTCCACGTTTTTATAAGTGATTCAGGGGAAATTTCTCATCGGCCGCCACCAGTAATCGAACCCAGGGTCTTCCAGTTACACGCCGGACATGCTTCCACTGCACCACAGGGCCCTGAATTCCTCCAGACTCACATACGACTAACTGCCAGGTTGCTTCTTGGAGCCCCGCACAATGCTGGGGATTCACCAAAGATGGTAAGCAGCAACTGAACAAATAACTATAGGAGGCGAATGAATAATTAATACAGACAAGTGACGTGGACCAGGAGCATCAAACAGAAGTCATCGCTCTTTCCACGTTTTTATAAGTGAGTCATTTTTCCGTGACTCATAAAAACGTGGAAAGAGCGATGACTTCTGTTTGATGTGTAATCCTTTATTGTCCCTGGTAACTTTTACCTTCCTCCTGAATAGCATTGCAAATTTCCTTTGCCCTGCTTCTCTTTTCATCTAATCCCGATAAGTACCTTAACACCGTTAAAGGGCTCTAAAGCTTATCTACACTACCGTGTAAGTCTCCAGCTTTTAGTGACCGATTCCTGAAGGAACAGCAATCTGTACCGAATGCCGAGAGCACAAGTTTACCAACGACATGGGCAGCAAAGCTACTTCCAGAGGGGACTTTCTTTTTTTTTTTTTTTTTTTTTTTTATTGGAGGTTTAACGACCACCGTGAGCAACTCAATGGGCTATAAGCAGTCGCCCGTCCCTAATTTAGGGTCACTGGTTCCAGGGAAGGGAGAGAGCCAGTGCCGTAAGACAAACACAACATCCATGCCTCACCGGGATTCGAACCCGGACCTCTTACGGACGAATGATCAGAAGCCATCGCTTAGACCACTGCGCCACCGAGGCGGCCCAGAGGGGACTTTCCTCCGAGAAGTAAGTGGCTGACTACACTACGGGTGTACCTCTACTCCGACGACAGACCTGCACCGCATTTATAACTACACTGGCTTCCATCAGCAGAGGAGTCACCATGTCATGCGATGGACGATTTGCCCTTGACATGTGGAACTTCGTTCATTGGTTGTGTTGATATTAGTGTAACTGAAATACCAAAAAAAAAAAAAAAAATCAATTGAACATGTTTCAATTTACAGACTTGGGTTAACTGGTAATTTATATTTAGGTCGGAAAACATCTTTTCCTTTAGATCTGTAGTTCATTCAGTATTAGCAAAATCTCTCTCTCTCTCTCTCTCTCTCTCTCTGTCTCCCTCTTTTATTTAACTTAGAAGACTTATGACGTTCGTGCTCATATTATAATTACGACTATTAATAGTATGTATGTGAATACCTAAAGCATACTTACACTCATTTTTCATTTCATTTATTCATTTTTCAGTTGCCACATATTACAGTTCAGAATACAAACAATACAACCAATTACAAAAAATGTAGCAACCAGGAGGAGGAGGGAAAAGGCCGTAAGGCCTGACATAGCCCTCCCACCCCTAGTACTAAAAAGAAAAGAAGAAAGACACAAACAACAAAGAACAAAACAAAAGACAAGTCAAAGGGCATACTGAATATAACTGAAAGATTAAATAAATATATAAGCGTATATAGATACAGGGTCTATCCATAAGCCGTAAAATCAATTCAGCGACCCGCTCGGATTAATTTCATACTAATTGAAAGACTTGTTCATAAGGTGGTGTTTGAATTTTTTTTAAATAGGTCAAAATTGTTAATAGATGTTAAGACCACCTCTGTTTCTACGGATGAAAGCGGCCCACAGCACCCAGTAGTGATGTCGTCGATCGGCGCGGAATATATGAAATGGCAAGGCTGGGCGTGTCAGTTTGCCAGTGTGAAGCCCATAAAATGGGGAAAGGGAAAGTTTTATCAGAATTTGAACGGGAAATGACTATTGGGACGAGGAAGAACGGGGAGTAGCATCTCAGCAATTGTTGGTTATTCAAACAATGCTATTTAGGCATTGTTGGCTATTCAAACAATGCTATTCAGGCAATGTTGGCTATTCAAACAATGCTATTCAGGCATTGTTGGCTATTCGATCGCATTCGCTGCGGAAATGTAGCGGGAATGGTCCAAAAGGGACACAAGTCAATCCAGCATGTCTCAAAGGGAAGACCACCTCTGGTTGACAGTCGAGGTGAACGCTGGTTGACACGTGTTGGCCGGGACGACGGACGGCTCACGATCCCCTCAATCAATTTCAGAGTATAACTAGGATTTACAGAGAAACATTTCCAAGGAGAAAATCCAGCAAGACACTCTTGTGGATAGGCTTAAGGCATGGGGACTATTTCATGTTCTAATACTGACTGACCACCATGGACAGCTTCTCCAGCTGTAACCACACGGAAGCACCGTGACTGGACACGGAAAGACTGGAAAAGTGTCTCTTGGTCCGATGAGTCCACATTTCAACTCCAACATGCTCACGGACGGATGCTTATTCGAAAGTACACGGATGAACAACTGCAACCAAACTGCTTGGTTGGAAGGGAACAAGCCTGAGAAGGTGGTGCATGGCATGGAGATTATTCTCATAGGCATCACTAAGTCCCTTCACATCCCCGTTGAGACATTTCCACCATCAGATCCCTAACCGTAGTTTTGGGGCCATGTGGCGTTCTACATGGTGATTATGTATCCGCATGGCACTCGACTCTTTCGAAAGACAATGTCCCATGAAACAAGGCTCGCATCGCGCAGGAATGGTTCTGGGACCTTGATCAAGAGTTTCATGTACTCCCTGACATCCAGATTCTCCCAATTTGAATCCCATCGGACATCTGTGGGATTCAGTAAAGCCCGGAATTCTCCGGTGCACGCCTGTGCCTCGTTCCGTCGCTGAACTCTGGGACCTCATTCTGTTAATCTGATACAACATACCTAAGGACATCTTCCGCGTTTTAGTGAAGTAGACCTCATCCTGCGTGCATGTGGTTGTCGCATCGAAAGTTTGCCCAAGCCACTATTAGGTGGTCATAGTATTATACACGGTCGAGTCACATTATTGTGACCACCAGCTAATATCCAGAGTAACCGCCGTGTGCAGCGCGGACAGCAGCTAGACGGGCAGGCAGTGCCTCAATAAGGTGCTGGAAGGTGATCACAGGTATATGGAGCCACGCTGACTGCAGTGCATCTGACAGCTACTGGAGAGTGCATGGTGGAGGATCCATAGAGTGAACAACACGATCGAGGTGGTCCCACAGATGCTCAATTGGGTTTAAGTCTGGCGAATAAGGGGGCCAGGGAAGTACTTTGAAGTCTTCATCGTGCTCTTCCAACCACTCTCGGACATTTCTAGCTGTGTGACACGTCGAATTGTCGTGATGAAAGATCCCATCCCCCCCCAGGGAAGACAATCAGCATGTATGGGAGTACGTGGTCTGCAAGAATGGATTCATAACGAATTCGGTCCATAGTGCCTTCCACAGGTATGAGTGGACCCAAAGAATGCCACGAAAACATTAACCAGAACATAACGCTGCCCCCACCAGCTTGTGTTCTTCCAGCAATGGTTGAAGAGTGTTTGTTCTCCGATGTTTCTCGCCTTATATGCCAACGTCCATCTGTTTGATGAAGCAGAAAACGTGACTCATCGGAGAAGGCAATCCTTTGCCAATCAGCGGAGGTCCAATTCTGATACTGCCGTGCAAATGGAAGCCTTTTCTGCCTATTCACCTTCGTTAGCATAGGTGCAGTGACCATCCGGCTGCATCGGAGTCACATACGCAGCTGGGTTCGCTGAACTGTCGTTTCAGACCCACTTCCGGTAGCCCCCTGATTCATTCTGCCAGTGAGTTGCTCCACTGTGGCGTGTCGATCGGCCCTGACGCACCTTCGAAGCCGACGTTCACCTCTCACATCAATGGCACGTGGTGCTCCGCAGTTCCCACGTCGTTTATTCGCAATGGAGCCATTTTTCCAATCACGATACACTTTAACCACAGCAGCACGCGAACAGTTCACAAACTGCGCTGTTTCAGTAATACTGCCACCCTTGGCCCGAAAGCCGATAATAATCCCTTTTTGCAAATCTGATAAATCGCTCCTTTTATCCATGACAGGACTGAGTGATATGTTTTCAGATTCAAAAATTCGTGGGGATTCGTGTCAATAAATTATAAAAATCACCTTCACAATGCTGTCGTTACACGATTTAAAAAGTAGGTCAGGTGATGATGATGATCATATGTAGAGGATTTTAGGAAGAGAGTGTCTGACCCCAGGTCTTAAACAACCCTTAGAAATAGGAAGCTATGAGATTTGGGCTAGACTGCCTGATAGGAAAGTGACACGAAAGCGAAGTAGAAAGGGGGAGGAAGACGCCCTTATTTATTCCCGGGGGCCAGTACCCGGGGTCCGACGGCTTAACGTGCTCATCCGACGCACGGCGGATGTTTAGTGGATCGAGCGTTCGTACCTGCTGGGATCAAACCTGAGGTCGTTTCCGTGGCAGTCACGAACATTGCCCACTAGGCCACCCGCGGCCCACAAGTAGGTCAGATTGCCAACAGCACACCTTATGTACCCTCCAAGACAGACCACGACACATGCCTTCTTTCATTGGCTACGCGCTGTTGACGTCAAAAGTAGGAGGTGGTCACAATAATGTGACTCGACTGTGTATATCATTAATATGCATAATTATTCGTGGGAATGCGCACGTATGTTCACATAATTCGGACAACGTTTAATTTTCAGTGTATTTCCTGCTCTTTTTTCAAGGTTGTATAGTTAATCCGCCGGATAGCGTCAATTCACCATATACTTCTATATGCTGTAGATAATGTATTCGTATTTGGCACTATATCTCTGCTTCTTAACGCCCGATTTGAAACGTTCTTTTTGCATAAGACATGGCCTGAGGTGCCAGTTTATTAGGCACACCTGCCATCGTCCCATAAATGGCTCACTCCAACATGTAAGATGGCACGTGAGAGAGGTGTGTGGTAAAAATTAGGCAGACCAGCTCGTCGAGCATCAGCTAGTGTTAGATTGATAGTCGACTTGAGCGATTTGGGGCATCGCGTGATAGTTGGCGCTGGTGTGGTCATTTCCGAAATGGCCATTATCTCGGGCTTTTCACGCACAACGTAGCAAGGTCAGCAATCCGCGATGTGGGCGAAAGCACATGCTGGATCATGTGGATTAAAAGTTAAAAGAGACTGCAACATGATCGTCGGATAACCCATTCGCGACACGATGCGACACGTGGTGCGTTCGGAGATGGCCCTCGACACACCAGAAATTCTGCAGTGGTTTCCCTAGTTGGGACTCGACTGTTCGTTTTCACGATTCCCACCAATCTCATTAATCTCTCTGATCCACGATCTTTTTTGTCCACTGGACCGTCGATTGCCAGAATTTTTTCCATGTCGCACCATTCGCGATAAACCCTTGCACCGGTTGTGCGTGAGAAACCCAGGTGGATGGCCGTTTGGAATATGGTCGAACAGGCGCGCTCTGCGCCAACTATCATTCCACGTTCTAAGTCGCTCAGATCACTCGTTTTGCCCATTCCAATCATCAATCTAACGCTAACTGATGCTCGACGAGCTGGTGTACAGAATTAAACTGATATCTCAGTGTATGTCACCATGAAAAACAAAATGCTGACTGTTTTCCAGCTTTTCATTATCTAAACTGTTTCTCCTTAAGTCTGCATTCTTATTTCTAATAATTTTCAGTTTTCAGAGGATGGACTGGAAAAATTCCTTTAACGTAGGACACAATGCTATCCATATCTTTGTAGACTTTTCAGTTAGCAATTTTCCTTTTAGGTGTCGTAAGAGTACATTAGCATTTGGTACGATATCTCCGTTTCTGGAAACTGCTCTGGAATATCTTTTTTTTTTTTTTTTATAATCAAGTAGAACTAACCATGATAAAGCTCAGTTTATACAAAGCTTCTGCCGTTGAAAGGGAGATTTTGATTTTTCAGTGTCAATATTTTCGGTAGGTGGCACGAACGTATATTTGTATTTGGCCATGATATCTACTTTCGCAGCAGTGAGATTCTAAAAATTCTTTCTTGCATCGGATAATTATAAATATATTGTCTAATTCTCTATAGTTCAAATTTTCCGCTGCCTGGCGTAAACGAAGATTCGCATGTTGCAACGATATGTCCGATGCTGAGAGTTTAATCAGAATTATTATTATTATTATTATTATTATTATCTTTATTCAAAATACACGAAACACAGCCTATGACGAACAAAATAAACATCAAAATCATCCTTGGCTGGTGTTGTTGAGTTGATACGAGTTTCCACCTAAGATCTAGGTATCAGTCAAGAATAAGCGTAAAATATATGTTGTCCCAAGTAAAGCTGTCTTCTGCAGTTGGTACATCAGAAAGCTGCAATTTTTCAAAATGATTCAAAAATGTTTTTGACATTGTTCCAAGTGCCCCGATGACAATGGGGACTACCATAGTGTGTTTAGTCTATAATCGGGTAACTTTTATATATAGTCATTTTTTCCAGTTCTTTTTCATCGACTCTGGCATCTCCAGGAATCGCTGTATCAATTATCCAGACTTTTCCGATTTTCTATGATTGTTATGTCTGGTGTATTATGTTCTACGTGTCGATCGGTTTAAATTCGAAAATCCCACAAGATCTTGACTTGATCATTTTCTATGACTTCTCAGCCTGATGTCCCCAATGAGTTTTTCGATGCTGACAGATTGTGCTTTCTGCATAATTATTATTATTTTTTATTAATATTTTGTATTGGACAGATGAACCTGCGGCTAAGGTAATTCAAATATTTTGAAATTTCAGAACAATACGTTTCGTTATTGCATACTTAAACCAACAAGCATTTAGTATCCAAACAGAAAACAAGTAAAGGTATAAACAAAAAAGACCTAGAAAATCTTTGGTTTCATTTCAGAAGTACTGGTTGCACGCTTAAAAATACATTTACGATATTAACTTTGGAATTATTTAATGCTCGTCGTGTGACGTGCCACGGAGGTGACGCAGGTGTCAGAACGGCAAGTCGCAGCGATAAGCCAACGTCGGTGTAGTTCAGACGGGAGAATAACTGGCTGCGAAGCGAGTAGACGTGGGTCAAATCCTTCGTATTTTCAAAGTTAAAGAAGTTGAGTAAGTTGTGTGTGGAAGTCATCCTTCTACGACAACGAGAAAACGTTGACCATACAGAGCTCCTCTTCCTTTTGGTGGTACAGGTAAAAGATGCAAGTATACATCAGACGAGAAAGAACTGGTCTGAATCATTTCCGCTACATCAAAATGCAGTTGATGCAACCTTTCTGTAAGAGAGACATGAGTGCTCTAAGGCTTTCAGAGTATTTTTCATCATTATCATGTACAGATAGTAGAAGCGTTCTTTAAACCAATGGCAGCCCTACTACACGAGTAATCTGAAGCGCTGTCCCATTCGTCCGAAATAAACCCTTGTTGAAGTCCTGGACGAAACATCAGTGATGTGATTATCTGTTGGCACTGGCTCCGCCGCTTCCTTGAAACCAGTGAACCCAAATTAGGGACGAGAAACTGCTTATGGCCTTACAGAGGCGGATTTACAGGGAAGCCTGCGAAGCCCAGACGCGGGGCCTCGCGATGCTGGAAGCCACAGAAATAACGATATTCGTTTTCTTTTTTAGGTTTTGCTTCTCAAAAAAAAAAAGAAGCATAAAGTGAGGTACAAGTTTGCTGTTCTTGGTTTTGGGAGCATGCTTCGGGCCGAACTCCAAGAATTTCATCAAATATTTTTTTCGAGCTTAAATTCAGGCTGACTAAAAATCAATTTTTGACAGTAATATTGCATAGTGCTACAGGGTGTCCCACTCGCTACCGAACCCGGCATTTCTTCTTTTATAATATTAACACCAATGAAGATATTGCAACGAAATTTGAAGTGGACTTACCTCATTTCTTGCGAAATGGGATGACATCACAACATGTGCTGGAGGTGGCCACCATTTGCGTCCAGACAGCATTGAACCCGGAGCACTACATTATGGAAAGTCATTGCCAATACGTCTGCCGCCACTGCCTGAATTTCTTCTGTGATGTTTGCTTTCAAGGTATCTATGGTTCGCGGTTTCTTTTGGTAAACTCTCCCTTTTAGGTATCCCCATAAAAAGCAATCAGGAGGCGTCAGATCGGGCGAGCGCGGTGGCCGTAGACCCATCGAAATTACGCGGTCGCTGAAAAAGGACTGAATTTCGGCCACACTGGTGTGTAATGTTGCTCCATCATGCTGGTAATATCCAATGGAGAGTTCTTCGTCGTCCAATTGATTTACAAAGGTGTTGAAGATTTCCATATATGCAGTATATCGATACATGTTCACACGTACGCGAACAGCCACGAACACGAGCACTCACTATCAACAACCGTATTGTGTAGACACGCACAGCGAAATGGCATAACAAAGCAGAAGAGAGGCGCGTCCGGCTGGATGGCGGACTACTCCTCAGTGCCGCCACACATAGGAATGTGTCTGCCACTAAGGAGCACTCCGGCGGACAGCGCCGGGTTCAATGCTGTCTGGACGCAAATGGTGGCCACTTCCAGCACATGTTTATGTCATCACATTTCGCACGAAATGAGGTAAATCCACTTCAAATTTCGTTGCAATATCTTCAATGGGGTTAATCTTATTAAAGAAATGGTAGCGAGTGGGAACCCTGTACAATACGACTCAGCTCAGAGGTTGGTGTGTTATTTCTGAAAGATTTATTTAGAATAAAATGAACATTCTACTCTTTAATTCGGTATTTCATACGTGGGTCATAACAAAAGTTATGCACACTGTCCATTTTTGAGAAAAGTTTGAAATAACTGAGAAAACTTACCTTATTGCCGTTCAATGTACTCCCCTCCGCTGATAATGACAGCTTGCCAGCGGTGAGGTAGGTCCGGGATGCCCCGTAGCAAGCCATCTTTGTTCAGCCATCGTATTAGTCGGGTAACGTCCAATGAGATTTCGTCTAGCAATTCGTAGCGGATGCCACGGAGCCGATTTTTTACTTTGGTAAAAGATCAAAATCGGGTGCACTGAGATCAGGGCTGTATGGTGGGTTTGGATGAAGTTTCTCATCCATATTTTGACAAAAGCCCCCGTACCGACGCTGCACCATGACACGATGTGTTGTCATGCAGCAAGATTGCTCCCGCTTCCAACAAGTTGGGGCGATTTCGACGAATTTTCGGTCTCAGCTTTGTCCTTAGAAAGAAAGTGTGCTTCGATCAAGAGTTCCTTCCCCACACACTTCTTGCAAGGCAGTGTGGATCTGTGTCGGAGTTTTTCCCCCACAGAGTTTCTGTTTTCACGTACAAGCGCTTGTGTAACACCGTGATTCAACCTGAGGAACTACGCACTTCCATTTCCAAACCCACCCACGTCCACACAGCAAATGATAGCGTGTTGTTCTGACACCACTATGTTGTTGAGAGTCTGACGTTGACATGACGCAATCATTTCTCCGGTTGCATCATCCGCTTCCGTTTTAGATTAACGTGTGCAGAATTTTTGTTATGACCGTCGTATGATAAGCCATCTTCCCCTTAAATTTCCTCCATCTTTCGGTCCATTTTACGAGGCAATCTCAATACCATGCGAGTAAAATGGTAAAATGGCATTGAAAAAGTTGATTTCATGAGACAAGTTAATTGATTTCATACATGTTCGGGATCTCTACGGGGAACTGTGAGTGGGGTGCAATCTCTGTTGAAACCCACTCACAGTTATTCTTAGGAAAAACTGCGCATTAGACACACTTGAGTTAATGTAACTATGCCAGTTGCATTTGTTCAATGTGATTAATAATACATATTAATCACATTGAACAAATGCACTGACATAGTAACATTAACTCAAATGTGTCTAACGCGCAGTTTTTCCTAAGATTATGAGGAGAATGCAAGATATATCTTTTGAGTGTCTCCTTAAGAAAACACCTCAATGGAAAACTTTTATTAGAGCCGATATCGATTTATTAGAGCCGATATCGAGAGCATTTAGCAGAAATGCCTTTTACTACCGTTGTTTTCTCTTTGGGCAGTGCAATCTTAACCCCACGGAGTATCGACCACCAATAACTTTATTTTAACTGTCGTCAAGTAAAAAAAAAAGTTCACATTATCTTTGTACTCTCGAATCCTTACCATCCATGAGACTCCTGCTGCGTGAGCTGCCTGTATGGTTTCATCCATACAGTATCTATTTTTCTTCTTTACCACCCTGAGCAGGTGTAGGGCTACTAGAAGTCACCCGTCTCTAATTTCGCACTACTGGTTTCGGATAAGGGACAGATCCTACGCCATAGGCCAAGCCCATCACCGCCGCCCCGGTGGCGCAGTGGTCTAAGCGATGGCCTCTGATCATTCGTCTGAACGGGGTCCGGGTTCGAATCCCGTGAGGCATGGATGTTGTGTTTATTTTACGGCACTGGCTCTCTCCCTTCCCTGGAACCAGTGACCCTAAATTGGGGACGGGCGACTGCTTATAGCCCATTGAGTTGCTCACGGTGGTCGTTAAACCTCCAATAAAAAAAAAAAAAAAAAAAAAAAGCCCATCACCCATGCTTTTTCCCGGACTTGAGCAAATAGTCAGAGGCCAGAGCTTCAGACCACTTGATCATCGGACGAGCATCTCTGTAGTAAGTTAGTCGCAATGATTTTTCATCTGGTTAAAAAACATATTTTGAGATAAATGTACGCGGTATCGTAATTGTTGAAAAACATTCGAACGTTTCATAAAAAGTTGGAATCGAGTGGTATCTTCAAAAAGAGATTTACATAAGTATAAGCAGGTCTGATATGCCGAATGGATAACAATCGGTTCGCATGATGAATGACAGCAACATGAATGACATGATGGAAGATAAGTGTGCCAGAACAGGCGACATTTACTAAAAAAAGTTCATTGTGGTTTCCTAAAGAATTACACACTTTGTCGTGAAAACTGAATCTATTTTTTTTTAAGTTTAATTTCAGCTGCACACTGGACCTGATTTATTCCCTGACCTACAAACCCAAACCCTAGAGCCCCATTGTTAGAGAGCCCCAAATTTCTTCAAAGTGCATTATTTCGAACAAAAGCGTACTGTAAAACGTAAGGTTCCCGATTTTCAGATAGCCCAGGGACTCCTCATATCTACGTCGGGCTCTGACTCTAGGCATTAAAGGTATATGAATACGGTCCCCTTTAATATAGGATTAGAGCTTATTTTTACAAATATTTTAAAGTGATATTCTGTATTTCAATCTATAAATTTAAACCCATGAGCATAGGCGCCGACTACGCGGGGCAATCGCCCTCTCAGTGATTAGACCGCGGGGGTAAAAGTATGTTTTGGTCCCCTCGGTCTCCTCTGGAAATGCATGCTTATTAAATTTTAAATATGTTGGTTTTGTATCAACATTTTAATTTATCTAACAATGCTGAGTTTTTTCTTTTAGTTTAACTGTACTCTTTCTACAAAGAGAGAAGGGGAGATACTGGGGTGCCCGAGCGACCACTGCAAGCTATTTTCGGTTGCGAAATTGTAAACAGGAGTCACCGGGATCAAATGTCTTCACAGCGAAAGATCGCTATAACAGAATTTATAAACAAATTATTGATCATGTGCTAACCGGTTTGCAAACCGGATTCAGTACAGAAACCAAATAGTTTTTACGATATGCTGAAAACTTCTTAATTGATACAAGCGTTTCGCTCCAAACTGCTTGGCCGGCCCGGTGGCACAGTGGTCTAAGCGATGGCCTCTGATCGTTCGTCCGAAAGGGGTTCGAATCCCGGTGAGGCATGGATGTTGTGTTTGTCTTACGACACTGGCTCTTTCCCTTCCCTGGAACCAGTGACCCTAAATTAGGGACGGGCGACTGCTTATAGCCCATTGAGTTGCTCACGGTGGTCGTTAAAATTCCAATCCCAAACTGCTTGCGATTTTTTTAAGGATGATTTGAACTCTGATACCTTAAAACTACGTAGGGACATGTTCCATGACACATTTAAAGACAAGAGTTAACTTTATCATGTTTTAGAGATGTCGTGGAAATATGCAAGACGAAACAGCTCCTTGTTGTGTACTTAACAGAGCTGTAAAAACTTGTGCGACTGCTTTTAACTGCGCCATTAACAACATGCGCCAGTAAACACTCATTTTCCATGTTACGAAGAGTGAAAACATACTTGAGAAGTACGATGTCACAACCACGTTTAAATCATTTGGCAGTACTTAACTGCTATGATACTGTATCAGAGTCTTTAAATTTAGTAATATTGGTAATGACTTTATCCGTAAATGTTCTTTTCGTGCAAACACGTTTGCTGTAATTTAAGAATTTGACAATGAGCAATAAAATATAATTAATCTGGGAATTTAAAATTCCATCGAACATGAAGTTGAAATATATTATTATTATTATTGTACTATATGTTATTGCTTCAGTGCGCATGTGCTTGTATACGTGTGTGGTTAAACGACGATCAATTTTAAAAGTGAATGCTATTTTCTCGTGATTTTTTGGTTCGCCCCCGTGGCATTCATGAAAAGTCGATGCCTATGCCCATAGGTAATATCGTAGCAGCAAACAATAGAAACATGCACACGCAAACAATAAAAAAGCTTAAATCTCCGGGGGAAGAGGGGATGATGGAACTATGAGCGGGATGGAGAGCCGTGTCTCATGGACTTCTGCTTGCCGTCGCGCACGAATCAGATTAAAGCTGTATAAGACCCAAAGTTTCGATGAAATTTTCATCAGACACTGTAACAGAGTTTGTCATCCGCCATAAATCATTTAGCCCCACATTAGCTTCCTTCTTTTTTTATTGGAGGTTTAACGACCACGGTGAGCATAGGCTATAAGAGGTCACCCGTCCCTAATTTTAAGGCCACTGACTCCAGGGAAGGCAGAGAGCCAGTGCCGTAAGACAAACACAACATCCATGCCTCACCGGGATTCGAACCTGGACCTTTCTCGGACGAATGGTCAGATGCCAGCGCTTAGACCACTGCGCCACCGGGGCAGCCCACATTAGCTTCCCTTCCCAGCTCTGAACATAGGCATCACCGCGGGATTTCTGTGCTAAAATGTATTTATAACCCATGATATACAGGGTGCCCAGTAAAGTCCTTTCTCAGCCCGTAACTTTCGAACGCCGACAGCTATTGCCATAAAAGCGGTGTCTAGGTATAGTAAAGTGGTTATGCGCTATTCGACGAGACCACTTACAGCGCCTCCTAGCGACAAAGTCAGGAGTTAGCTTGCCGATCTCGAAAGCTATGTGAGATACGGGAAAATAGTCAATTACAAAGTTGTAGAACGACATCAATTTAGCACGAAAAGATACCTTGCGCACATGAATGCTAAGAATAGAACGCGTACAACGCTCGTTTGTTTGTTCGCGATGTCGAAAACTGTTAGTCACGAAACGCGTCAGAAAGGAGATAATATCGCCTTCCGCAAAGCACTAGCCCGACTCAACTGCGGAATGTTTGGTTCCAACATCACGGCGCCCCTCTGCACCAGCCAGGAAACGTAAGAAGGCACCTGCTCGAGACATTCAAGCAACAAATAATCGGCTATGGTGGTTGCGTAGAGTGGCCTGCACGCTCACCGGACCTCACCCCATTGGACTTCTTCCTGTGTTGCTACCTCAAAGAGCTGGTGTATCAGACCCCTCCGACAACGTTGCAGGAACTTCGACGCCGTATAACTCATGCTTGGATGTGACGTGCCTGCCCAGCAGGACGCACACGACATAAAGGCAGATAGCAGAAACAACGAACGTCCGCGTGGCTCAATTGGTAGAGTGACTTATTCCGGAATGAAGGGACCCGGGTTCGAGCCCCGGCGTGGACAAAAAGGACGGAGAAATTTACTTCGTCATACCACTTTTGTTAGGGGTAGTCATAATTCAATGATCACTCGGTGTACACTAACAACTGATCTGATGTGGGAGAAAACAGAAAAACAAAAATTAAAATTACTAATTCTCAGTGATAAGTGGACAGATTTTTGCCTTCATACTTCCCATCCGAAAGTTTAATTTAGCGAACGGTTCCTGCAAACCGCCCAGATTTCAACAAAAGGTTTGCTCGAAGTAGACCGAACTGGTTACATATCATCCCTGCATATAAGGCAATCTGAAATCAAAAATTATTTTGCAGGTTCGAAGATTCTTTTGGTGAAGTATAGTTCTTGGATATTATAGTGTGTACCCGTTTCAACCTGTGAGGCCTAAAAGAAGTTTCGTCGCCAGGGGCGTACTGATAGCCCCTGCAACCCCCGCAGTGAGGGGGTCTCATGGTTAAAAGGGCCTCTAGCCTGAGCAAAAAGATTTCACAAACTTTTTTGCGTAAACTTCGTATGAAACTAATTAAAGAAATGGCCAAGAATTAAGGCAGCTTTGAATGAAGCATATAAAGAAGAAAGGCGTTTTGTTTTGTTTTTTTCAGTAAATACGTAAAATCTTTAGAAATCATTTTCGTTGCTTTAGTTCATAAAAAAGTTAATCGAAAAGGGGAAGAGTGAACACTGGAAGTTGTTTCGTGTCATTAAGAAACCGAATACGTTTCACATCAATACCAATTTTCACAAGCTTGAAATGAGTTGAAAGTTTCCAAAATGTGAATGTTGATTTCATGAGTGCTCCTTCCTTCTGAGGGGCAATCAACGGCGTCAAAACAGCGGGGGCAAAGTGGGCAAGTGCCCTCGCGCTTATATGCATCCAGGTGCGAAACATCATATTTTCGCCTTCACTTTGCTTAATCAGAAATCGGACTAATACTTGTAGTTGTTGTTGTTTTTCCGTCATTTAAAATTCCTTCTGATAAAATAAAATATTATTTTCTACTTTAATTAATACTTAGAACTCTGAATTTATGAGACGTCGAGAACTCTAAATTTTCTAAATTCCATCGAGATCAGTGAATTCCTAAGAGGCTGGTTAAACTCTCTCCCCTTGTCCATGCAGTATGACTCCTAAGACGCAGATTATTATCCTCGCTTGTCCAGTATTCGAAGAAAAAGTTACGAAAAACAGTTATCCTAATGTTCCTAAAAATTATTGTGTTGTTATACAAAAAAAAAAAAAAAAGCAGGAGCGTTTTTTATTTCAAGTATAATAAAATTAGTCTTTCTTTAAGAGAGAAAATGGAAGAAGGAGAAAGAACGATATATATTCTTATGTTGTTTGATGTAGAACGTCAATTTACATTTTTCTTATGTTGTTTGATGTAGAACGTCGATTTACATTTTTCTTATGTTGTTTGATGTAGAACGTCTATTTACATTTTACTTATGTTGTTTGATGTAGAACGTCGATTTACATTTTTCTTATGTTGTTTGATGTAGAACGTCGATTTACATTTTTCTTATGTTGTTTGATGTAGAACGTCGATTTACATTTTTCTTATGTTGTTTGATGTAGAACGTCTATTTACATTTTACTTATGTTGTTTGATGTAGAACGTCGATTTACATTTTACTTATGTTGTTTGATGTAGAACGTCGATTTAAATTTTTCTTATGCTGTTTGACGTAGAACATCGACTTACATTTTTCTTATGTTGTTTGATGTAGAACGTCGATTTAAATTTTTCTTATGTTGTTTGATGTAGAACGTCGATTTACATTTTTCTTATGTTGTTTGATGTAGAACGTCTATTTACATTTTTCTTATGTTGTTTGATGTAGAACGTCTATTTACATTTTTCTTATGTTGTTTGATGTAGAACGTCGATTTACATTTTTCTTATGTTGTTTGATGTAGAACGTCGATTTACATTTTTCTTATGTTGTTTGATGTAGAACGTCTATTTACATTTTTCTTATGTTGTTTGATGTAGAACGTCGATTTACATTTTTCTTATGTTGTTTGATGTAGAATGTCTATTTATATTTTTCTTATGTTGTTTGATGTAGAACGTTTATATACATTTTTCTTAAGTTGTTTGATGAATAATGTAAGGGCTACGGTTCTTGTGGAATTCGTACCTATGTGCATGGTTTTCAAATCAATCAGTTTTACATCGCTTATAATACAGTATATATCGGTAAAACGCTTTACATCTAAAAACAATGCAATATAGATACAAAGTTCAAAGTTTATATTAATTAAGATTTTATCAATATGATTGCTTTATCTGTAGCATGTTCAAATGACGTTATCACGCCCTATTTTACAACAGCGCAATAAGTAAGTTACCACGCGAACATATATATATACACTGTCGAGTCATATTATTGTGACCACCAGCTAATATTCTAATATTCAGAGTAACCGCCGTGCGCAGTGCAGACAGCAGCTAGACGGGCAGGAAGTGACTCAATAAGGTGCTGAAAGGTGTTCACAGGTATGTGGAGCCATGCTGACTGCAGTGCATCTGACAGCTGCTGGAGGATGCGTGGTGGAGGATCCATAGAGCGAGCAACACAATCGAGGTGGTCCCACAGATTCTCAATTAGTGAGTTGCTCCACTGTAGCGTGTCGATCGGCCCTCACGCACCCTCGAAGCCGACGTTCACCTCTCTCATCAATGACACGTGTTGCTCCGCAGTTTCCACGTCGCTTATTTGCAATGAATCCATTTCTCCAATCACGATATACTTTAACCACAGCAGCACGCGAACAGTTCACAAACTGCGCTGTTTCAGAAATACTGCCATCCTTGGCCTGAAAGCAGATAATCATCCCTTTTTGCAAATCTGATAAATCGCACCTTTTATCCATGACAGCAAGGAGTGATATATTTTCAGAATGCTCACAGCACGCCTTATATACCCTGCAAGCCAGCTCATGACTCGAGCCTGCTTTCATTGGATACGCGCTGTTGGCGTCAAAAGTAGGAGGTGGTCGTAATAATGTGACACGACTGAGTGTATATATGTATATATATATATATATATATATATATATATATATATTCTATAAAGAAGATACCTAAGCAAAAAAATACATATATAATTTTGACTCTCACCTAGTACAACATAGAAAAGGTTATGTATCTACCTGTGTGATCAAAAGGAAAAAAGGTAAAAAATAAAATAAAACAACTGAATGTAGAAGGTGTCGAGAATACTGAGCCTTGGCTTTATCAAGGACCAGCAAAAACTCTGCATTTTCTCACTTCCACAAAGACCTAGTTGGAAATGGGTTTCTGCAAGGCCATAGATGCAAGTAACAATCCCACCTAAAATAGTTTAAAAAATATATATATAAGTCATGTCCTCCTTAGAGTTGCATGACCTAGCACTAGTTAACATTTTCGCTTGCATCCATTAACCTTCCTGGCCCGACCCATACTCTTCATCTGTTACTATTAAACAGAGAGAAGAATATTAAAGAGAACTCAAGCTGTGAGAGTGACATAATAATTAGAAATGATTTTCAGCCATAACGAAATTCCAAGTTCGTTTGAGAGAGAATTTAAACCTGAAAAACAATGCAAAAGAAATCCAAATTTTACATTGCAATTAAAAAAGGAAATGTTAATTTATAACGAACAGATTTTTGAAAGAAAACTTGAGTCTAAAACCCCTACTCTACAACTTATGACAACACAAAAACGAGAATAAGTTAAAGATAATAATTAACTAAAGAAAACTTTGTGAAAGTTATATACCTTAAACAGTTAGTTGCAATATGTACAAAGTATTTCAGCAGTGCTTTAAGTGCATAATTAATTAGTATTAAGAACTTAACTACTTTGAAAAAACAGCGCATAGACAGCGCATAGAAAAGGAGCAAGCTAAGCCATCTTCTGTTCCTAGGTACCCCAAAAGACGCTCAAAGTTACAAAGAAAAGAAAGAGTTAAAACCCGCAAAAATGTTAACAGACAAATCAATGCCTAAAAGTTGAAAAGCTAAAAAACGACAGAGAAAAGGTACATGAAGTACAAACATTGAACTTATAAAACCTAGAACCCAAAAACAAGGAAGAGAGCTTACCTCTTGTGTTACAAAAACTTTTCTCCTCACAAGAGAAGAACATGGCTGACCTCTTCTGCCACTCCCTAGACGCTGGGGGGCAGTGAGGGTGGGGCTGATGGCCTCCTCATACAGCAAGAAAACAACGCGCGGAGATTTTAACCAGAGAAAAAAAATATATAAACATAAGACTGTGGATCTGTATGATCAGAAAGAGCAGAATTAACTCTCCAGAATACATGAGAAATATTATAAAATACACGAGCAGTTTATTTAATAATCTTTGCATGTATTAAATCACCTTAGTGAGCTTCTATAGATTAATCAGAATCTTATTAATTTTAATGTTGGTTTTACTATTTTTAGTATAGCTATCCTAGTGATGAATAACTAGTTTTCTTTTTTATTTGTTTTTATTTTCTTTTATAAACGGATTTTTAAGCTTTTTTTTGTGATTTTGTTTATATTATTTAATTTTTTGTTTTAATAGGACCGTCATATCCATAGCACTAAGGTTCCTTTAGGTAGTTAATAGGCATCCTCTAGCCAACTTCCTTACGGCTTTGATTGGTCAGAATCATATTATTAACTGTGTAGAAAATTAAAGCAGATCTGCCAACCTTACTCTATTATTCAGAATAATTTTTCTTAAAGTTCTTTTGATGAAAGAAGAAGGAATTTCGTTCTCTAGAAAACTTTCTAATAGTATATTAATGTTGTAATTGAAGTCCAAATTGTTGCTGCAAATTCTTGAAATTCTTAGGACCTGAGAAATTAGTACATTCTCAATTACTTTGGTTGAAATGTTATTATTCCAGTGTAGATATTTAATTACTTTGAAAGGAAAATTAACTCTTTTATCATAGAGGCTAATAGATGGGTTACCTCTGTTGAGCTTAATGCTTTAAGCTCTCTTTAATCTTCTTCTCTCTGTTTAATAGTAACAGATGAAGAGTATGGGTCGGGCCAGGAAGGTTAATGGATGCAAGCGAAAATGTTAACTAGTGCTAGGTCATGCAACTCTAAGGAGGACATGACTTATATATATATTTTTTAAACTATTTTAGGTGGGATTGTTACTTGCATCTATGGCCTTGCAGAAACCCATTTCCAACTAGGTCTTTGTGGAAGTGAGAAAATGCAGAGTTTTTGCTGGTCCTTGATAAAGCCAAGGCTCAGTATTCTCGACACCTTCTACATTCAGTTGTTTTATTTTATTTTTTTTTTTTCTTTTCTTCCTTTTACTCACACAGGTAGATACATAACCTTTTCTATGTTGTACTAGGTGTGAGTCAAAATTATATTTATATTTTTTTTTTTGCTTAGGTATCTTTATAGAATGTGAATTCTGAATTTTCAAAACTGCTGCGTTGCGCGTTTTGATTTTCAGGTTATTTTGCACCCTTCGTTCTAAATTCTAAAATTTTTTCCTTAGTCTTCAGTTTTGCTCTTAAGTATATATATATATATATATATATATATATATATATATACATATATGGAAGACATCATGATCAGAGTTAAATCCCTGAAATGGCAATGGGCTGGACATACTGCCAGAAGAACAGACCATCGATGGACAGCCGAAATTTTAGATTGGATTCCAAGGGACAGGAAAAGACCCAGAAGAAGACCACATGGAAGATGGGTGGATGAAATTCGAAAGTATGCGGGAGTGACATGGAGGAGACTGGCACAAGACAGACCGTTGTGGAGGAAACTTGGGGAGACCTTCGTCCAGCAGTGGATTGATAATGGTTGACAATGATGATGATGATGATGATGATATATATATATAATTATGATTATGTATGATTATAAATTGAGTTCAGAATTTATAGTTCAAATCAGATTTGTCCAGGTCGGGGCTTGATCCAAAACTTTTGACTCGTTTCCAACTCTGCATATCTCTCATTTCTTTAAATTTATAAATTAAGTTACATTTTCAGGTCCTCCTTCACGTTTTCTGGATCAGACCTTGCAACGCCGAGTTTTAACAAAAACAGACCTTGTTCTGTTGTGAAAAATGCCGAATTTTCCGAGACATTGAATGATTTAAGAAACGAAAGCTGAATTTCTTCAGAAGTTTTGCATTTTCCTTTGTCTTACGGAGACGGAAAGCACCCCTTACTTTAGAGTGTTCGCAGATTTTGAACTCGCACGATTACTGTGCTTCAGTTGCGCTTCCAACAATGAAATAATACATCAGAATATGCAGAAGTTGTAACTTTTCAGCTGCCATTTCTCCCGAAAAGTTTGTCTTTGACAAATATGCGTGATGTGGAAATTCGTTTAAACAGACGTTTCCCAGATGAAATGACTTTTTAAAGCGGAAAGCAATAGTATTTTTAACATGTACAAAAGTTTTAAAATTCCACGGCGTACTAAAGAAATGGAGATCTGTTTGCACCTTACCTGTTGCTTCTTGTGAGCAGCGGCTGCTTCCTATCTTCCGAAGAGCACTGAATGTCTTGTGGTGCCAAATAGGTGATGTGCCTTTATAAACCTATGCCCTTGTTTCAAGCATCTCAGCATCTATAGTACGCTAGAAGAGTGTGGGCATTTTTTCACTTTATATATGATGAAATAATGGGTTTCACGCCGCTAGGTGTCTTCTGATGTTTTGATGTGATTGAGGAATGTCACTCAAAACATCTTTTAACAAATAAAAATCCATCAGGAGAAAAAAGATCCGAAAGGGTGTAACTTTATAAAGGTAATGGTTATCCAAGAGCTCAACGTTATTTCATTTGTTTCAGCACTTCGCATCCTGTATTTTTAGCTCGTGGAATGATGGGTGAAAAATGGAACGCGATATCATCCCCTCGAATCTTTTTTTATTTCTTTGCCTCTTTTGCTTGAATACTACAAGAAATATTTTATTTTAAAACTTGCATCATTGTTTGAATCCAGAATCGTCAACAACTCATCACAACTTATTTATCTAAAGGACGCATGATTCAAGTTTTTTAATATGTTTATTATCGTTGATTTAAGGTCCGGCATTTATTGAAAGCTGTAGAAAATCTGCTGCGGCATCCCTCCCACCCAGCACCCACGTGATTAAACAGAGACGAAATCTGGAGCAATAAAGCTACAGTGGGTTGGGAATTTGTTAAATTCTGAAATAATGCACTGTTCAGTATATATTTAGAAAATGAATTTGGTAAATATTTAAAAGAGGAACCTGAACAGTTTATACAACTAATTGTTACTCATGTTATTATTAATAGCAATAGTACTACAAAAAGAGATTTCAGCACAAAAAGGGATATATACAATAGTACAAAAAGGAATACAAATAGTAGTACAAAAAAGGATTTATATAGAAGTACAAAAAAGGGATTTTACAGTAAAAATAATAAAAAAATAGAAAAAGGAGGAAGTGCTGCGCTAAAAACAGAAATTTCACTTGCAATCGCAAAGGAATGAACACATAACTTCTGTGACGTATATTCTAAATTAACTTTCATTTTTAGTTCCTTTTCCTATGTAAATTTGAGTTTGTTCTACTTATACTTCCAAACTTAACGTTATATCTTTTCCCTCAAACGAGAATGAGGTTAGCAACCATTGAGATCAGAGTGAACGTGACATATGCATGTATGAGATAAGAACGATAGATAAAAGGACGAGATAACAGTTTCTGGTGTGGTACGTTCGTGATTGCTACGGAGAAGACCTCGTGTTCGATCCCAGGCAGGTACGAACGCTCGAACCACTAAATACCCGCCGTGCGTCGGATGGGCACGTTAAGCCGTCAGGCCTCGGGTACTGGCCCCCAGTAATAAATAAGGGCGTCTTCCTCCCCCTTTCTACCTCGCTTCCGTGTCACTTTCCTATCGGGCACTCTAGCCCAAATCTCCTAGTTTCCTTTTTCTAAGGGTTGTTTAAGACCTGGAGTCAAACACTCCCTTCGTAAAATACTCTACATATGATCTGATCTGATCTGATCTGCTGGTGTGGTGGATGTTTCTGTGAAACGTCGATTGTTAAAGTAAAATGTGAACTTAACAATTTTAGTACCATGTGTGATGTTCTATTGAATTAGTGCTGGAATAAAGAAAGAATTCCCGTAAATTTACTTCTGTTTATGATTCGTCTGGCCGTAAAAATTTAATTAGGAACTATTGCATCGTATTCTTATCTAATGGTTTAGACATAACGTAACGACAACATCTGCTCACGAAAAATACACGTTATACTTCTTAAAATACAGTACTGTACTTGTTTTTCCAAATAGTGTTTTCCTTTGCAAATGAAAGGGTATTTGTTACATTCAGAGCCTTAATACTGTCAGGTGTTTTTTACGTTCTTTTTTTAATCGTTCTCAAACTGTATAGTCATAGAAGGAACAAGAACAACAGCAAATTTCTTGTTTCAGAATCTTCCAGTTTCGTATTGTAAGTTTCTATATTTTGGAGATTCTTCCAATTCTTTAGTTGTTTTTATTATTGTTACTGTTATTATTACCAACACGCTTTTAAATATTAGACAGTCCACATCTACCGACTTAACATCTGTAACCTAGGCTTTGTGATGTATCTACCTCAGAGGCGACGCACAAGTCGAGAGTTGCAGCGACAAACTTCGTCGGTGTAGCTGAATTGGGAAAGCATTCGGCTTCGGAGCAGAAGGATGCGGATCACTGGCAAGTGGATTTTATACTATATTGGCACTCGAGCATAAAATGAATCTCCTGGCCGTTGGCTTATTGGGAAAATGTGCGAGTTCGTTCCACACATCGTCTGGAATTAGTCAGAATTCCTTCTTCTACAGTGATCTCTTTCAAGCGTGGTTTGCCGGCTGACCTGAAAACCTATAATTCCGTCCCAGCCCTTTCTCAAGGTGGGATATACACTATCTACCAACAAGTAATTGGACACCCCTGCAATCGACGATATCTGCGGTCCTGATACATGTCACGGCTGCCGCCGTTAAATATCGTGTGGGAAACAACAACGCAACCAGTCGCATGCAAGATGCCACGCAGTTCGGAGTTCTCTGATTTCGAGAAAGGTGTAATCGTCGGGTATCACAGAAATGGCCGATCCATAAGTGACATATCCAGCGAGTTGAAGTACCCAAAATCGACAGTGGCCTACGTGATTGGCAAGTGGAAGATGAGAGGTGACTGTCGGAATGTACCCCGACCCGGCAGACCCGCAAAACTGGGAGTTAGAGACCGACGGGTGCTGGCCAGAGAAATTCCGTAGAACCGCGCCAAATCGATGGGCCACATCCGCGAGGAGATTCAACAGGCATCCGGGAGTGTTCTTTCGATGAATACCATCCGTAAGGAAGCCCATCTGCTCGGTTATCATGGACGTGCTGCCGCCCAAGAGCCTTTGATCACCAAGTCCAATAGCGCTGGTCGGCTAACGTGGTGCAAAGAACGTCGATAGTGGACCGTTGAACAGTGGAAACAGGTTCTCTGGAGCGACGAATCAAGTTTCACCCTCTACCGTTCGGATGGCGTCTGCCTGGAGAACGCCTCCTGCCAGAATGTATTGTGCCAACTGTGAAGTTTGGCGACGGTGGAATTATGCTATGGGGGTGTTTCTCCTGGTATGGCACAGGACCTTTGGTCGCAATTCCTGGTAGACTCCACGCCGAGACCTACTGCACCAATTTGAATGACTATGCGCTTCCTACGTTGTGGCAGTTTTAAGGGGTGGACCCATGTTACTTTCAGGATGACAATGCCACCTGTCATGTTGCGAGGTCCACCATGGCTTGGTATGGTGACAATGGGGTAAATGGAATGGACTGGCCTGCGCAGAGCCCGGACTTAACCCTATCGAGCACCTCTGGGACGAGTTGGAGTGTCGACTTAAGGGGTGCCCCCACCGTCCGTAATCGGTGAAGGAACTGACCTGCCTTCTCCAAGCCGAGTGGAAGAAAATACCGCTAGCCGTCGTACAACGCCTTGTTGAGAGTATTCCCCGGAGTGTCGCAGCCGTAATCGTCGCTCGTGGAGGCTCCACCAACTATTGAAGGTGAATAAACTTCGTTTTCCTTTGCTATCACAGGTGTCCAATTACTTGTCGGTAGATAGTGTACATGACACGTGCTATGTTCGTTCCACACATTGTCTGGAATTAGTCAGAATTCCTTCTTCTACAGTGAGCTCTCCTTCAAGCGTGGTTTGCCGGCTGACCTAGAAACCTACGATTCCGTCCCAGCCTTTTCTCAGCGGTGTAGGGGGATTGTGAGGTACCTACCTTAGAGGTGGCGCACATGTCAAGACAGCAAAGTTGCAGCGACAGACTTCGTCGGTGTTGCTTAATTGAGAAAGCATTTGGCGATGAAGCATTCGGGTTCGTTTCTCGCCACTGGAAAATGGCTCTCACGTTATAGCTTGTTGTGTAAAATGAAGTTGAATTTTCACAGCGTTTAGAAATAGCACGATTTTTAGATATACTCAGTAAAGGTTGTAGCCAATATTAGTTTAGTTAGCTTCATCTTTAGTTGTTTTTTTTTTTTGTTTTTTTTTTTTTTTTTTTTTTCTGTTTCAGTAATTATGTCAGGCTGGCTGGTTTTAGTCAATCGCCTTAACGTAATGCCAGATCTACATTTCAGCAGTGTATGCACAAAGCAGTTTTGATCTCCAGGTAAAAGCTCTGTTTTGTTACTCTTCAAATAATTTGGTGGAATTCAACTTTAATAATTATGCTTTCAACGCATTTTAAAAAATGTCTTTTGTACAAAAAAAACTTTGTCCGTCCGTACGGGGACAACATATCTCAGCAACTCAGTGGTGAAAGTTGGCGGAGACGGCGTTCCCCTACGAAATTGGTAAGGGGAACTGCGTTCCCCTAAATAGTAGTGAACAAAAGTACACTGATATTTGAAAGACAAAATATATATATATTTGCTGCAGAACTATACCAAGGAAATTATAGTTCGCAGTTTATTTATATACGGGTCACCCAAATGAAAGTGAGACTCGTGTAAATAGCATCGTTGTATAATTACGCAGAGCCGTGCATTTGTGCCGGTAGATGGCGTATCATGTCAGGAAGCACACTGTTATCGGAGGCACGTGTCAGTGTGCTGTTTGCACTTGCGGAGGCAAGTTGACTACGAAGGTCGTGACATGGATTCGTCCAGACTGGCCCATCGGGCAGTTATGCAATTTTGATGGCCGAAGGTGTTAGTGGAGCCGAAATTTATCGTCGTATGAAGAATGTGTATGGGAATGAGTGTCAGTCACGGGTGTACAGTGTTCCGCTGGTGTAGTGAATTTCGTAAAGGACGTTTGAGCGCGGAAGAGATGCCGAGACCTGGGCAAGCACACGTGGCCATCACCATGGAATCTATTGCTACCGTGGACAACCTTGTGAAGGAGAATCGCCGAATCACCACCCGCGAACTTGCGGCAACATTGTCCGTGAGTAAGGGAACTGTTAACGCCATTCTCCATCGCCGATTCGGATACAGGAAGGTTTGCGCACAATGGGTCTCCAAGCATCTCCAGGAAGAGCAGAAGACTCGGCGAATGGGTGCTTGCCTGGAGCATCTGCATCGTTATCACGCAGACGGGGACAGTTTCTTTCTAAGATTGTGACCGCGGATGAAACTTGGTGCGACCACTTCGATCCGGCCACAAAACGGATGAGTCTGGAATGGCAGCATCTCAACTCTCCACACTAAAAAAAGTGCAGTCCTCCTTAAGAGCTGGAAAAGTGATGCTCACGGTTTTCTTCGATGAGAATGACCCATTGCTGTTGGATTGGCTGGATGGCAATCACATACAAGCAAGGCAATCATATACTCCAATAAGTTACGCAACCTGAAAATGGCCATCAAGCGTAAGCGATCCGGAATGTTGTCAAATAGGGTTATTCTGCTGCACGACAACGCACGCTCGCATGTGGCGACAGTGACTACCACATCTTCGGGCCACTGAAAAAGGCTTTCAAGGGCCGCCAGTTCGGTAACGAAGCTGAGGTCCGGGACGCCATTGAAGACTGGTTCCACAGCCAACTACGGACGTTCTTCGCTGAGGGTATTCACAATCTCGTGCCGCGCTGGGACACTTGCTTGAACCGACAAGGCGACTATTGGTAGCGGCGGATCCGGGTATAATCTCGAAATTCGCTTTCCCGACAAGCCAAATTCCCAACAGCCGAAATCCCTACAACCCAATTTCGCAACAACACCCAAATCCCGACAATCCAAATTTCAGTATTTCTTATTATAATAAATCAAATAATTGATTAAATATTGTTATATAAATATCGATCAAAAAATGCTATTAGCTAAAAATAAAGTAATGATATTAGATAAGAAATAAAATGCTATTAGCTAAAAATAAAATATCACGCCAAAAAGATTTGGAAAGATTATCTAGGATTCCAAAAGTAACGTTTAATTAAGGCATGAGCTCATCAGGTGTTTCACTTTCTGGATTTTGGATTGCCGGGATTTTGGTAGTGTCGGGATACTCGCGGTGTCGGGATTTTCGTAGTGTCGGGATATACTCGCGATGTCGGGGTTTTGGGTAGTCGGGATTTCAGCTGTAGGTACAGTATTTTGACTTGTCGGGATTGATCTGTGGGGATTCTGACCCAGATCCGTGTAGCGGGTATGTAGCCCATCCATGTATCACTCTTACTTTCCGTATGTTCACATATTCCAACCTATAAACCCTTGCGGCAAAACCGGCAGTCTCAGTTTCATTTGGGCAACCCTTATACGAGGTCCGATCAAAAAGTTCCGAGACTAGGCCGATATACAACAAAGTACTTACGTTACTTAAGTCTGGCTATGAGATCCCTCAAAGTAGTCTCCTTGGGCAGCGAAACACCGCTGCCAGCGTTTTTGCCCCTGTTATAACGCTCACTAGAAGTCCTGTTCGCGAATCTGTCAAGCACCGTTTGTGATTCGCGCTGGATCTCATCCACGGTTTCAAAACGGCGACCCTTAGCTTCATATTCGGAAACAGAAAGAAGTCGCAGGGGGCCAAATCCGGCGAGTAAGGCGGGTGAGGAAGGGCAGTCATGCTGTTGCTGCTGCAAAACTGGCGTGTTGCTAACGCTCTGGGAGCTGCTGCATTGTCGTGATGGAGCAGGAAATCGCTCCTACGCCACATTTTAGGTCGCTTCCGGCGAATGTCTACCCTACGACGCCGCAGAATACCGCAGTAAAAAAGGGCGGTGACGGTCTGGCCCTGAGGGACGAATTCACGCTGCACAACCCCACGAATGTCGAAGAACACGACGAATATGCTTTTGGTTGCGCTTCGGGACTGTCGGGCCTTCTTCGGTGGTGGAAATACCGGGCTCTTCCACTGCGACGACTGTTGTTTGGTCTCCGGATCGTAACCGTAGACCCAAGTCTCGTCCCCAGTGATGACCCGCGACAGGAACGTTGATTCATTCACCTCCTGTTGACAAAGATCTGACAGAGTTTAACACGAAGCGCCTTCTAATCGGGGTTCAGAATCTTTGGCACAAACTTTGATGCAATGTGGTGCATGTTAAAAACCGACGTCAGAATTTCTTGCACGTTCCGTATGACACATTGAGGATGGTAGCAATGTCTTGAATGGTTCTCCGACGATCCTCATGCACCAGTTCCCAAATTCTGTCCACATTTTCGGGTGTTTTGCTCGTGGACGGTCGTCCTGACCTCTCGTCGTCTTCCAGTGCCGTTCTGCCGCTCTTGAAGCGCGAGTGCCACTCAAAACACCTCGCACGACTCATTGCTTCATTGCCATAAGCCTGCAGCAACATTTCATACGTCTCCGTTCCCGATTTGCCGAGCTTGACGCAGAATTTGATATTCACTTGCTGCTCTAGTTTGCAGTCCATACCGAAATCGCAGCTGTGTTCTGCACGTGGTCACCAAATATCGCGTAGCACATTTCCCAATGTTCACAGAACGACGCCACTCGGCACAATGACTCATGAAGGTCACTTCCCTCTACCGTTGCTCGCGCATCCGCGTACTGCCATCTGTTGGCGCACTACGTACCTAGTTTCGGAACTTTTTGATCGCACTAAGTATCTATGAATTCTATTCGTAATTTATGTAAGATTTTTACGTTTGAAAACTTTGTCTCTGATTTTTCAGTTTTCACAGCTTTTGGTGCGAGACAATAAATTTTGTCCTTCGGACTCTTAGCTAAAAGCTCGTAGCCAGAGAGGTTGCTCGGATTCGACTATTTTGCTTTCGTATCTTCCAGTACGTTATTGAATAGGGGAGAATGTTGAACTAGTAATAATGTTGCAAGCTAGATTTTGAACAAGGTTGACAGAGTTTACTAACCTTGGCCAATACCAAACTCAAATTCATTCTTAGTAACTGTTGGGTACATAGCAGTTGACCAGGACCGCAATGACTTCAGGAAGAGACGGCATCCTCTAATAACTGAAGCGTTGTCCAACAGCAGCAGTTTCTTTTGTATCTTAAAAATGAACACTCTCTGAGATGTTCCCCTCTTAAGTTAAAATTACCCTGGTGTGTAGCTTTTGTTGTTTTGATAGTGCGCATGGGCGTCCATATATGGGGGGGCAAGAGAGGACTTTTGCCCTCTCCTGGAAATCAAATCATGCTCTTTCTGTCCTTAGAAGGTAGTTTTTTTTTATTGAAGATTTAATGACCATTGTGAGGAACTCAATGGGCTATAAGCAGTCGCCCGTCCCTAAATTAGGGCCATTGGTTCCAGGGAAGGGAGGGAGGGCCAGTACCGCAAGACAAACACAGCATCTATGACTCACTGGGATTCGAACCTGGACCTTTCTCGGACGAATGGTCATAAGCCAGCGCTTAGACCACTGCGCTACCTGGACGGCTTAGAAGGTACTATAGAGATACTGAATGCTAAATTTTCTGCAGAACTTCTGGAAGGGCATTTTTTGTAGAAAAAATAGGAAAAACTTTGGAAATTTCCAGTAGCAAAGGCAGAAATTTGCATTAGAAAGTAATAATGGAATTTCCCGCTGCATGTTGAAGAACGGGGTACTACGTACAGTATTGGAAAGCATGAAAGGCGAAGAAATGAAAAATATATAATCTTCTGTAGCAGGTACACTGCTAAAATAATCTCTCGAAATTTTTTCCAGAAATTTGATTTCAGCTTATTTTTTCATTCTTCATGATCATCTGAGTAGTCTGTGTAGTTTCGTTGCGCATGTGACCAAAATGATCAAAAGAACGACAAAGAAATTTATTTATTGCCTTACATGCTGCCTAATTTCACTTACCCATCTTTTTTATGTAATTTTATGGCCTGCTGGTTTTCTAGAAACTGTATGTGTTGGGAGGATTGGGAAACCAGTTAGACAACAAGACGGTACAGTGGAAATTTGCATATGGTGTTTGCAGGGGAGGCGACTTCTCCAAAATATTGTTTGGGAAGGGGGGCAGGCGTGAAGAGATCAGACGTGGAAAGGGCACATCTGATCTCTTCACGCTTACCCATACCAAGAGGAAAATTAAAAAAAAAAGAAGCAAAAGATAAAATATGAGATTCGACGTATATTTTAAAACGCAACTGTAATTGCTCATCAGCAAATGAACAAGGAAACAGAAATATTCTTTTGCTGAATATTAATGCTTCTAAAAATAAAATTGAGCCTGTAATTTTTTTTAATAAAAATATCCAGAGAGATTTTATTTCCATAGTTTAGTAAAATATATGAGAAATTAGCTGGGTTACTCAAACAAAGAACAAGAAGCGCGAAAAATAAATAGACAAATAAAGGCGCTAGAAAAAATACGTTTGTGTATTTTTATTTATTTTATTTTTGATAATTGTTTTAGATATTTACCACATATCACGGCAACATGTCAAACACAATACAGGGCTGGCAATCCAGTTTTTTTATCAAATGAGCAATGCGGAGAATGGGATTTTTTTTTATTTATTTTGTTATTTATTAATATTTTGGAAATAAATTGCTTTGGCCTCATAAGGTGTAGCTTGGTCCACTTTATGAGGCCAAAGCGATTATTTAATAACACAGGATGAAAAATATTGGGTGTCCACTATCCCCCGAGTAAAATTATTGGAGAATCGGAGCTTATGTTTCATCTGAAACATATTCTATACCTGAGATAAGTGGATGATGTGTTATTGTTTTGGCAATCTACCCTCGAAAAGCTTACAAAGTTCACCACTTTGTTGTCTACAAAATGCAGTTTCATAAGATTTTCTACGGAATTTGAGACTAATTATGCATTACCCTATCTGGACTTATTATTGGAAAGAAACCCTATTAGGAACGATGTAACTCACTCTGTATATAGAAACCCAACTGCAACAATATCATGAAAGAAATACGGGATTACGCCATATAATACAAATTTTGAATATGACAATCCGATTTTTGGCGTAAATTTTCTAAAAACTGAATGCCGGTTGCTTCGACTAGCAAATCCTGTGATGGTTATATTCAAAAGGATCGGAAACTTGAAACTTGGTTGTTCTGGGTGGTGTAGTGGTTAGCATACCCGGGCGTTTTCTGGGAGACGCGGGTTCGAGTCCCGCTCCAGGACGATGAAAATTTTCAAGTTTTCGGATATTATCTGACTTACCATCCTTGTCACATTTACGCCAAAAATCGGATTGTCATATTCAAAATTTGCAACAATATCTATGATTCCTTACAACTCCTTCCACCCACTCGGGCAAAAACTCTCAGCCCCCTTACTTCATGTTTCATCGAGCAGTAACTCATTCTTCCACAATCGATTAAAGAGACCTAGAAGTTGCGAAAATGAAGGACATTGCGGCATTCTATTATTACCCATCTATACATACCACCGTTAACTCCATAATGCGCCGTGTCTTTAATGCACCATACTCAACATTACCAAGAGCAAGACCATGAGCAAGACCAACCTCTTCATACGTGGGTAAACTACCATACATCCCTGCTGTCACAAATATCCTAAAAAATGCAGGTCGACCATTTAATATCGATTTTGGCATATAAACGTGCAACATTCTCGCCCATATTAAAATCACAGGGATCAGACACCCCTTGATTCCAAGCTTGGTATTTATGCAATCCCACTAAAAGCTATGAATGATGATGTATCCGACAAAATATTGTACGTAGATTCGACCCGTTGCAACCTTAATTTACGTGTCTCTGAACATAAATGTAATGCCAAATCATGCTCTACCTCCACCGCCGTTTCAAGACTATGCCCGAAGGGTCAACACCAACCTATCTGGGATGATGTTATTATGCTAAATACGCCGACTACCTGTTCTTCTATCTTCTTGACAGAAAGCTTATTGATCCATAAATATAGGGTAGAATGTTGTAACGACGATAACCCTATCACTACACCGTTACCATGGAAACTGCTTTGTAACTACTACAACGAAAGAGACAATGCCGCCAACGACCCAATCTAATTTCGTTTCATTTATTGCATTTTAGTTGTTACAAACATGGTATTACACAATCATAAATATATAGCACACATTATATTTTTGTAACAACAGGGAATGAGGAGGGAAAAGGCCTGATAGTCCTGACGTGCCCTCTTCTTCCAAAGCATCACAATTTTCATGAAAAAAAAAAAATAAATAAACAAGTCAAGTCCACACAATATCAAACACATCTAGGGTGGTACTATAAATTAATAAAGGTAATAATACATTATGAGCTTTTGGTCAGTAAGAAATACCTTAGTTTTCGTTTAAATATATTAATATTCTTAAGTGATACAATATCAGTAGGAAATGTATTCCATAATGCCGAACCAGTATAATTAACAAATGATCTAAATCGGTCTGTTAGTGGAAACATGGGGATTAGTGTTGTTTTTTGTCTCGTGGAGTAATCATGAACATGAGTACTTATTGAAATTAAATCTTGGTAGTAACAATTTTTTATTCTCAAAAACATCAGTTTACCTATACTATAGATATGCAATTGTTGAATAGTTAGTATATTAAAATCATTTGGACTGAGTCTAGCCTGAAAGACTGTATTTGAAAATTGAGTATATTGTAATTTAAATTGTAATAGTCTCATGAATCTATTTTGTAACGACTTAAGTTTTTTTTCATATTATATAATGTAGTCGATCTCCATACAGATTTACAATAGATCAGATGAGACTGAATTAAAGTATAGTATAATAAAATCCTTAGTTTTGGGGTTAAATTGGCCACTGCACTACTAATAACCCCTATATTTCTTGAGATCTTATTAGATAAGTAGTCAACATGTGAATTCGATTTTAAATCATGCTGAATAATGATACCAAGATAATTATGATTTTGAACCACTTCTATAGATGATCCGAGTAAATTAATATTCTGAATTAAGGAAGTAGGGGTTGACGTACTTGAAAAAATCATTACTTTTGTTTTCTTAATATTAATAGCCAGATCATTTTTAGTTAACCAATTAGTGATAGATACAAAACGGATTTGTAGTTGTCGCACCAGTGTCTCAACATCATTTCCATGTATTAATATGGTTGCATCATCTGCATATAAAATAATATCTGAATTGCGTAGACAGGTACAGAAGTCATTAATATAAATATTAAATAATAATGGAGCAAGTACCGAGCCCTGAGGGACTCCTGAAATGACTGATTGTAAGTTAGATTTGGTATGTTCAATTTCTGTATATTGCTGGCGACCAGTGAGATAGTTTCTGAAGAGATTATGTAATATACCCCGAATACCAATTGCACACAATTTTAATAATGATAAGTAGTGATTTAAAGTATCAAATGCTTTTGATAAATCAATGAAAAGTCCCAATGTAAATTTATTATTAATAGAATTAGATTGAATTTTATCTTTTAAATGTAAAAGGGCGATTTCTGTTGAGGAATTTGGTAAAAAGCCAAATTGATTTTTGTGCAAAATTTTGTATTTTTCAATATAAGCAAATAATCTAACAAATAGTAATTTTTCAAAATTTTTTGCAAATATGGATAATTTAGCTATAGGTCGATAGTTATTAATATCTGTCAAAGAACCCTTTTTAAAGACAGGAGTAATTTTTGCAACTTTTAACGAATCTGGGAAAATACCTGTAGCTAGAATGGAATTAAAAATGTATAATAGGGGAGTAACAATGAAAAAAGTTATAGTTCTTAAAATTTTGGGAAGAATATCATCTGGACCAGGTCCTGTATTTATGTTAATATTTTGCAGTTGGTAGATTAATTCGGTTCTAGTAATTTCCAAAGTATGCATTGAATTTAAGGTACATGAGTTGGAGTAATGAGGTAATTGTTGAATCTCCAATGTATAACGACATGATTATGTAATGAGCATGCGCATGTAAAAAATAATAATAATAATAATACTGTTTCGTCAATGTGCTTACTATGTATATACACTATCTACCAACAAGTAATTGGACATCCGTGCAATCGACGATATCTGGGGTCCTGATACACGTCACGGCCGCCACCGTTAAATATCGTGTGGGAAACAACAACGCAACCAGTCGCATATAATATGCCACGCAGTTCGGAGTTCTCTGATTTCGAGAAAGGTGTAATCGTCGGGTATCACAGCAAAATCGACAGTGGCCTACGTGATTGGCAAGTGGAAGATGAGAGGTGACTGTCGGAATGTGCCCCGACCCGGCAGACCCACAAAACTGCGGGAGTTAGAGACCGACGGGTGCTGGCCAGAGAAATTCCGTAGAACCGCGCCAAATCGATGGGCCACATCCGCGAGGAGTTTCAACAGGCATCCGGGAGTGTTCTTTCGATGAATACCATCCGTAAGGAATGCCATCTGCTCGGTTATCATGGATGTGCTACCGCCCACAACCCTTTGATCACCAAGTCCAGTAGCGCTGATCGGCTAACGTGGTGCAAAGAACGTCGACAGTGGACCGTTGAACAGTGGGAACAGGTTCTCTGGAGCGACGAATCAATGTTCACCCTCTACCGTTCGGATGACAGGGACTGGGTTTGGCGTCTGACTGGAGAACGCCTCCTGCCGGAATGTATTGTGCCACCTGTGAAACTTCACAGGTGGCAAGTTTCACAGGTGGCACAATACAATACGGCGGTGGAATTATGCTATGGGGGTGCTTCTCCTGGTATGGCACGGTACCCTTGGTCGCAATTCCTGGTAGACTCCACGCCGAGACCTACTGCACCATTTTGGATGACCATGCGCTTCCTACGTTGTGGCAGTTTTACGGGGTGGACCCATGTTACTTTCAGGATGACAATGCCACCTGTTATGTTGCGAGGTCCACCATGGCTTGGTATGGTGACAATGGGGTTAATGGAATGGACTGGTCTGCGCAGAGCCCGGGCCTTAACCCTATCGAGCACCTCTGGGACGAGTTGGAGTGTCGACTTAAGGGATGCCCCCACCGTCCGAAATCGGTGAAGGAACTGACCTGTGTTCTCCAAGCCGAGTGGAAGAAAATATTGCTAGCCGTCGTACAACGCCTGGTTGAGAGTATGCCCCGGTAGGTCGCAGCTGTAATTGCCGCTCGTGGAGGCTCCACCAACTATTGAAGGTGAATAAACTTCGTTTTCCTTTGCTGTCACAGGTGTCCAATTACTTGTTGGTAGATAGTGTATATGTAGGATGTCTGCTTATTCAATTGGACTAACTACTTGTAACGACAATTGAAGAGCTTATTTCCAAAAGGCAGAAAGTTTTTTTTTTTTTTTTTCGATTCTTCAGAAAACGCGAATTTTTAATTTATGATGTATTATTAAATTTTAAGAAAATATATTTTTTACCAATAATAAATCTCTAACACTTTTTATCAATAATCTCTATGTGATTACCGTACATGTGCTACCAACTCTCGCATAGAAAAGTCAATTTTGCTACTTTTTGGACTTAATGCCATTTGGAAATAAGCTCTTCAATTCTACCTTACAAATGAGACGACGCGCGCGCAGAAGATCGTTGGTCGCAGTTGTTCGTTATGGAATGAATTCGTTTAAGTTATTAATTATCGTCGTGTGTTACTTATGTTGTATGTTCTAATAAACATGTTATAGATATGATGGCTGATTGTATTAGTAGTGCAAGATTGAATTCCCCTAGACACAGCGAGTTCTACAGGGTGTCCACAATGTCTTGTTACCCTTCAGGTAATTAGAAATGTAAGTGAGCTATGTATCTGTTGTATGATGTATATGTTGAGTTATGGTCTGTGTTGTGTTTATTTACATATTAGATACCGGAACCATGTATGATACCAGCGAATACACCCTGGAATAGCGGATTGTTGTCAGTGTCTGGGTACACGAACGTCCATACACAGGGAAGACAATGCGTGACGTGCGTGCCGATTTCCAACAACGATTCGACAAAGAGGTTCCTCCAAAACAGACTCTTCTGCGGTGGGAACATAAACTCTTCGAAGCAGGCAACATCAAGGATAAACCACGAACGGGAATACCATCAACCAGAGTGCAATAGTGTCAAGCGGTCGAGGATAAGTTATCAGGTCACCGACGAAGTCGCTCCGCAAACGATCAGCGGAGCTTAGAATACCACGATCAACACTGCATAAGCACATGAAGAATGACCTGAATTTGCACGCATATCGCCCGATGTTCGTTCAGGAGTTATCAGACATCGATTTAAACCGCAGACGGGATGTATGTGCAATGATGCTTCCGACATTTTCCACCATCCCAAAACGTGGAAAGGTCATTTTCAGTGATGAATGTGCAATATAGCGCAGCTGTCGATCACGGAACGTTGTGTTCTGGTCCAAGGAAACCCACATTATGTCGAAGAATTGGAACATCATCCTCCGCATGTCATGATATGGGCTGCAATGAATAGTCGACATCTGTTTGGACCGTATTTCTTTGATGGTCCAGTGAATCAGACAACTTATCTGGACATGCTGGAAACCTGGTTTGTGCCACAACTTGGAAATCTTGGCATTCTGAATGACGTATGGTTTCAACAGGATGGGGCACCAGCCCATTACGCAGTCGCGGTTCGGGAATACCTTGGTGAGGTCTTTCGGGATCGTTGGATCGGCCGAGGTTCGGCAGTGCTGCCCGCTCCACTTGAATGGCCACCTCCAAGCCCAGATCTCTCAACGTGTGATAATGCCCTTTGAGGTTTCATAAAGGACGTTGTTGCACAGCAGCGCTACCAAACCACTGATGAACTTAAACAAGCAGTGCGACGTGCTTTCTCTCGTATCACCCCGCAACTGCTTCGGAAAATATCCCACAATATCCCACAGAACATGGCGTAAAATTATTCTCTGTCACGAGAATGACGGAGCCCAAACGGATCCACTGGATGTTTATGGATGCTTCAACATATAACTCAACATATGCATCATACAACAGATACATAGCTCACTTACATTTAGTATTACAGGGGGGGGGGGTAACAAAACATTGTGGACACCCTGTACATATATAGCCTTCCAAGGCATAAAGCAACCACACCATCTGATCACGGGTCCACAGTGGACTTGAAAGTGCTAATATATATATATATACTGAAGAGCAAAGCCGAAAACAAAAGAAAAACTTTTGAATTTAAAATGAAAGTTGCAAAATAACCTGAAGATCAAAACGCGCAACGCAGCAGTTATGAAAATTCAGAATTCACATTCTATTAAGAAGAGACCGCAGCAAAAATAATTTTTTTTTACTCATACCAAGTACAACATAGAAAAAGTTATGTATTTACCGGTGTGAGTAAAAAAAGAAAAAAAGAAAACAACTGAATGTAGAAAGTGTCAAGAATACTGAGCCTTGGCTTTATCAAGGACCAGCAAAAACTCTGCATTTTCTCACTTCCACAAAGACCTAGTTGGAAATGGGTTTCTGCAAAGTCATAGATGCAAGAAATAAGCCCACCAAAAATTTTTAAAAATTATATATATATGTCATGATCTCCGCAGAGTTGTATGACTTAGCTTTAGTTAACAATTTAGCTTGCATCCATAACTTTCCTGGCCCGACCCATGCTCTTCATCTGTTACTATTAAACAGAAAGAAGAAGAATATAGAAAATTCGAGTTGTGAGAGTGACATGATAATTAGAAATAATGTTCAGCAATAACAAATTGCCAAGTTCGCCTGAGAGAGAATTTAAATCTGAATAGCAATACAAAAGTATTCAAAATTTTTAACATTGCAATTAAAAAAGGAAATATTAATTTACTAAAAAACCCAGATTCCTGAAAGAAAACTGGATTATATACCCCCACTTCACAACTTCTGACAACACAAAAACGAGAACAAAACAAAGACTATAATTAACTAAAGAAATGCTTTGTGAAGGTTATATGACATAAACAATTAGTTGCAATATGTACAAAGTATTTCAGAAGTGCTTTAAGTGCATAATAAAGTAGTTTTTAAGAACCTAACTACTTTGAAAACATAGCGCAAATTCAAGAACTATGAATAATGAATGGCCAGCTGCTTGGCCTAAGTGCCTAAAAATCGCGCAAAGTTACCAAGAAAAGAAAGAGTTAAAATCCGCAAAAAAGTTAATAGACTTGCCAGTGCCTAAATGCTTAAAGCAAAAAAACAGAGAAAAAGTACAAGAAGTACAAACATTGAACTTGTAAAACCTAAAACCCAAAGACAAAGAAGAGAGCTTACCTCTTATGCAACTGAACTTTCTCCACACTTGAGAAAAACATGGCCGACCTTTTCACCCAAACTTTTAAACTCCTCTGCCACTCCCTAGTCGCTGGGGGGCAGCGTGGGTGGGGCTGAAGGCCTCCACACACTGAAAAGATCCAATTCGCGGAGATTTTAACCAGAGAAAAAATATATAATTAAGAATGTGGACCTGTATGATCAGAAAGAGCAGAGTTAACTCTCCATAATACATGAGAAATATTATGAAATACACAAGTAGTGTATTTAATAATCTTTGCATGTATTTAATCACCTTAGTGAGCTTCTTTAGACTATTCAGAATCCTATTAATTTTAATGTTAGTTTTACTATTTTTAGTATAGCTATTCTAGTGAGTGAATAACTAGTTTTCTTTTATATTTGTTTTTATTTTCTTTTATAAACAGATTTTTAAGCTTTTTTTTTGTGATTTTGTCTATATTATTTATTTTTTTATTTTTAATAGGACCTTCATATCCATAGCACTAAGGTTCCTTTTAGTAGTTAATAGGCATCCTCTAGCCAACTTCCAAAAGGCTTTCATTGGTCAGAATCATATTATTAACTGTGTAGAAAATTAAAGCAGATCTGCCAACCTTTCTCTATTATTCAGAATAATTTTTCTTAAAGTTCTTTTGATGAAAGAAGAAGGAATTTCGTTCTCTAGAAAACTGTCTAATAGTATATTAATGTGGTAATTGAAGTCCAAATTGTTGCTGCAAATTCTTGAAATTCTAAGCACCTGTGAAATTAGTACATTCTCAATTACTTTGGTTGATATGTTATTATTCCAGTGTAGATATTTAATTACTTTGAAAGGAAAATTAACTCTTTTGTCAAAGAGGCTAATAGATGGGTTACCTCTGTTAAGCTTAATGCTCAAGTCTAGGAACACAAGTTCCTGATTACTGTGGTTGGTTTTACATAAGTTAAGAGAGCTAGGATAGATATTATCAAAATCACTCTCTATAACTTCTGAATTATTGATACACAGCAGATCGTCAATATATCTAAATGTGTAAAGGTAGTTATCGGAGCAGGTGGAGTGATTTTTAATAAATTTATATTCATATTAATTACTTTGAAAGGAAAATCGTTCGTTGGCGACAGCCGACGAACGATTTTCGTCTGTGTTCTTCCAACTGTTAAATTCGGCGGAGGCTCCATCATGGTGTGGAGTAGTTTTTCGCAGATGAGACTCAGCCCATTGGTTATTATACCAGAAACCATGAACACTGAAGTGTACCTAGACGCTCTGGATAATTTCGTTCTACTAGCAGTGTGACAGGATAATGGAAGTAACCGTTGTTTCCTCCAACACGATCGAGCTCCTTGCCACACTGCTCGGCGTGTGCAGGACTGGTTTCTTGAAAATGCGGTGGAATTGTTACACTGGCCTGCTCAGGGCCCTGATCTTAATCTCATAGAATACCTCTGGAATGAACTGGAGCGACGGATATTTATTGGCCACAACGACCGTTTTCGCTCTCCAGTCTGGCAGCAGCTTTGCTGGACGAATGGTGAACCATTTCTGTCGAGACTTACCGGAAACTGGTCGATAGTACGCCTCGACGTGTTGCAGCTGTCATACAACCAAAAGATGAATCGGCTAACTACTAATTGCGAGAATAAAGCCATTTGTCCCAAAACGTTGTGATGTCTGAATACTTTTGATAATGTAGTGTATTCATGGGCGCCTCCAGGAAATTTTTCAAGGGGGGTCAAGTGTAATTAATTAAGGTTTGGCTAATATGCAGAAAACAGTAATTCGCGAAAATGAAAGATTAATATTATTACTATTACTAGTAATATTAATCTTTCATTTTCACGAATTACTGTTATCTGCATATACTACTACTCAGGGGCGGTTCGTCATTAGGGACCAGTGGGGCCGGGCCTCACCTAAAAATTTTTATTTCTAGAAATATTTTTTTTTTTGCCCTGATTCTTATTCTTTCTCTTAACTACATGTTGATAAACCTTTCCCTTCAAAAACCATTACCTAAAGGAAAAGTTTCCTTCAAAAACGAAAAACTATTCCCTGAGGAAAGAGATCACGTTCAGAGTGTGTGGTTATTGGGGCCAGCTCCAATATGCCTCAGTAACATCACTACGCAAGCGAAGAGGAGACGATTTCCTCCCCGTCTCATTCAGTATGATGACCTACACACAACACTGCCTTAACCGCGTGTGCAAGAAAAGCTGAGGAGGCAGATCTATCTGGGCCCGCGCTAATTTGATTGGCCGGGAGAGTATCCATTTCCGTAACGCCTTGGGTTGACAGAGAAGCTTACCCCGACCAAGCTCAAGGGCGGCGGGAGGGTTTCATATGTCGTAGCAAAGTTCAGTTAGTTTTTTTTTGTGTGTGTGTGTGTCTCTCTCTCTCTCTCTCGGTGATGTGTTCTTCCTTTGTGTCGTGACTTTTTTGCTTGTCGAGTACAATGAATGGAGTAGATATTTTGTTAATCTCCGTTCTTTGCTTTAAATCTGGAAGAAAAGCTTCACTTAAAAAACTCAGTGCTTATCACCCCAAGAATTTTTAGTTTGAGCTTCATTTAAAAAAACGCAGTGCTCATCAGCCCAAGAATTTCAGTCGAAAAGCTTCACTTAAAAAATCTCGGTGCTCATCAGCCCAAGAATTTGAGTTTCCAAGAGTATGAAGTTTACAAAGCGCTTTGCAGAACTAATTTCCGTTTTAACTAAGATGATTTTCTATGTTAAAAATAAATAAATAAATGAGAAAACCTGTAGTGTAAGTATAATTTGCACATGAGTACATATATGTTTTTAGGTTTCACAAGTTCTTTAAAAATAAAGGTTAAACCTTTCAAATAATGCAAATGGTAGTATGGTACTCATTCTATATGGAACGAAGTTCATGAAACATTCCCTCGTTGCATATATTTGGAGTTATTATTTTTTCACTACATTTTTTTTTTCCTGTGATTATTCTTTTTTTTTTTTTTTTTTTTTGATTGGAGGTTTAACGACCATCGTGAGCAACTCAATGGGCTATAAGCAGTCGCCCGTCCCTAATTTAGGGTCACTGGTTCCAGGGAAGGGAGAGAGCCAGTGCCGTAAGACAAACACAACATCCATGCCTGGCCGGGATTCGAACCCGGACCCCTTACGGACGAATGATCAGAGGCCTGCGCCTTAGACCACTGCGCCACCGGGGCGGCCCTGTGATTATTCCTCAGTTGAGAAATCTGAAGAAACACAAAGCACAATTAACATAAATTAATGATCATATGTTTTAAGGTAACAATTTTATTTAAGGAGTTTTAACATTTTTCTGTTAATAGTTATGCATTCTATTCTGACGAAATTTTTTTCGTGTGCAATACGATAGTTGACACATTCCTGCCTGATTTGGGCATTATTGTGAGTCAAGGGGGTAAACAGAGGCAGAGTAAAGGAATCTTGGGGGTGGGGGCGGGGTCTGAATAGTTCTCCTAATAATGACAGGTTTTTTTCATTTCATTGTTTGACTTCGGCTACTAGCCCCACCTGTTTCAGTTGCCACGAGCCGCCACTGCTACTACTACTACTACTATTATTATTATTTATTGATGCTGCACTTGAAGAAAGTGTATGTTAGTAATAGTCATGTACGTATTATCATGTACATTGGTAACTGTTTTCAAAATAATGAACAGTGTCGAGCAGGGCCATGCCAAGCCTTTTAAGTCCAGCACACACCACCCTGAGCGGAACTTGTTTGGGCTTACTACCGTACGGTTTGCTAGGTTTTTCGCTTTCACGTTATCGTTTTCCAATTCCAAATTTCCAATAAAATTGGGATATTAATTTAAACGCTCCAAACTCCATCTTTCCTTGTGGTCCAGTTCTGTGAGTGTAAAAAAAAAAAAGTAATAAATAAAATAAAATAAAGGGGGGAATAATTCTGCAGGGGGTCAAGTGACGCCCCTGTCGGAGCCCATGAGTGTATTTAGCACATCTTTTGTAAAAACAGATCGTGTTTATGTTACCGGTTTGTCTGTCCGTCTGTGGACACCATATCTGTGCAACTACTAGTCCGATTTAAAAATGCTTTTTGACTGGGAAACTTGAAATGTAAGAACGATGATCCTTGCATTCCGGTTTCTTTCCGATGCCCAGCTTTGCTGCTAAAGGGCGTAAATTCTAAACACCCGACTGCAAACATTCTTTCTTCCTTTCGATACTATTTATCATGAAGGCTATTTTTAGTACAGTTTCGTTTTCAAGTAGTGCATAGTTTTTCCGCAAGAGGGCGTAAAAGTAAATCGCAATTTTCGCCATATCTCTGTTTCTAAATGGTGGATTTGAAAAAATCTTTTTGCACCGGATAGATCTCTTAGTGCGAAATGTTATGCATATAATTTCTAGTTTCTGGTAAAGAAAGGTTTTGCCACTAGAGGGCGTAAGTTTATATTTCTGTCTCTGATGTATTTACAGCAATATCTGCGCTTCTGAAAACCTAAATGAAATAATTATTTTGTGGCCAGATACCTCTCAGTACGAGAAACTTCTCCAAAATATCTTCTGCTTAAAATGATACATAGTTTTTCCTCCAGGGGCGTAGATGCATAACTTATTGTTGTCGATATTTCTGCTTCTAACAGCCAGATTTGAATATTTCTTTCTTTGTCGGAGAGCGTTTCTAGTGGAAAATGTCTTGCATATAATTTTTAATTCTTGGCCTACAAGTTTACCACCAGAGGGCATATGCTCACATTTATGTTTACAACATATTACCGGCAATATCTGCGCGTCTAAAAAGCCGATTGAATTTTTTTTTCAGTCAGATATTGCTAATTACGTAAAATATTTGTGGACATAAAAAAATTCTTTCCTTTGCATACCTTATGCTATGAAGAATACTTTTTTTCGCCGCCCCGGTGGCGCAGTGGTCTCTGATCATTCGCCCGAAAGGGGTTCGGGTTCGAATCCCGGTGAGGCATGGATGTTGTGTTTGTCTTACGGCACTGGCTCTTTCCCTTCCCTAGAACCAGTGACCCTAAATTAGGGACGGGCGACTGCTTATAGCCCATTGAGTTGCTCACGGTGGTCGTTAAACCTCCAATCAAAAAAAAAAAAAAAAAAAAAAAAATACTTTTCGCATATTTTCTGTCTTTCCATTATTCGAAATTCTTCCGCTAGGTAGCGCCAATTTATACCATGTTTTCATTTATATCTTTTCTTCTAACTGTTCGACGTGAAAATTCCTTTGTCTCTGATATCTTCCTTCCTCTACGAGAAACGTTTTGTACACAATTTAATTTTCGTAATATACTTTTCAGCCGCTAGTGGAAGAACTTATTTCTAAATGTTTTATCGATTGTAGAAATCCGTCTTTTTTTTTTTTTTTTTAGTGAGTTCCATTGACTATGAAATATTTTATTCGTGTCGGAAAGAATTCAAAAGATGGGCTCAGTTCAACCGAAAATTCGATGTCATTTTTCATGTTGTCTTAACATCAAAAGATTTCATTGCTAAATATACGAAACGATGTATACTCAAAACGAACTGTAATGAAATGACAGTCCTCGTGTACGTCAGACAGGGCGACTTTTAAACTATACGATGTCTAGCATCCCATGGGCAATCAGTGGCGGGGAAAACACAAAAGGCACGGACACTCATGGGAAAGTCTGAAAGATACAAAAGGGGAGTCAAAGTACCAACGGCCGCATAAGCGACGACACCGTGCATATACTCCATGACGTTAGTCCAGCGGCGTGGAGGGAGTTGCGCCAAATAAGAGACGGGCGACTGTTTATAGCCTTAAATGCCCAGTTGTTTTTAACCGAAAGCGAAAATAAAAAAAAATATAATAATAATACAATAAAAAATAGAGAGAAGTCAGTACCTAAAAAGTAATTTGAATTAGTGATATGTATGGAAATTGTCAGGAGAGTAGAGTGGATACGTTAGGGCTTGCGAACGGCTGGAAATTTCTGCAACTCTTTTTTGTTTTTAATTGGGGGGGGGTGACGACCACCATGCGCAGCTCAATGGGCTGTAAGAAGTTTCCCGTCCCTAATTTGGAGCCATTGGTTCCGGGGAGGGTCAGTGTCGTAAGGGAAGCGCACCATCCATGCCTTACCCAACATTCGGGCCTAAACTCATCCCGGACGAAAGGTCAGAGACTAGCGTTTGTGCCGCTGCGCTACAGAGATGCAGTGCCAAACCATCGATTTACGGGCCCCAAGACAAGCACATGAGTGGGCACTCACCTCCTCTCTTAAGATATCAATAGCTCCCCTACTATGAAAAAAAATATTTTGTGCAATAAAAACAAATGAAAGAGTATATAACGGTGGTACAGCTTTCCTGTGATTTAACGTAAGATTAGTAAAAGCATTAAGAATTTTTTTTACTCTTATGATCACGCAGCAAAATATTTAGATACCGTGTAGCAGTGGCTGCAAAACGCAGTGGATGGCGAACATTTCCTTAAGTTTTACACATACTTGCCTCCGACTTTTTTAGCCCGGAAACCAAGTTTTGTAATTTCACTGGCTTAGCCCCTGATTAGTAGGCAGTGAATTAAATTTAATTAATCAGAGCTCATACACCAAAGAGCTAAAATATTATGACCAGCGCGTCGTTATTAAAATCAAAGCATCTGCAGGTAAACGACAGCACGTGTGAAGGTCACGATACGGTATAAATAACACCCGACACTGAGCTCTGTTAATGTTATTCTTGTTCTTCAGACGGGGAGGGCAGAGGACTAAAGCAAGTTTTTTTTTTTTTTTTTTGATTGGAGGTAAACGACCACCGTGAGCAACTCAATGGGCTATAAGCAGTCGCCCGTCCCTTAATTTAGGGTCACTGGTTTCAGGGAAGGGAGAGAGCCAGTGCCGTAAGACAAACACAACATCCATGGCTCACCGGGATTCGAACCCGGGCCCCGTTCGGACGAGTCATCAGAGGCCACTAAAGCGAGTTTGACAAAGGCCAAATCGTAGTGGCCAGGCGACTGTGTCAACGCATTTCTCAGACAGCAAGGCTTGTGGGGGGCTCACGGTAAGCCGCGCTTAGTACTTTCAAAAATTGATCTGAGGAGGGCAAAACTATGGACCGCCGGCAAGGTGCAAGACGACCACCGCCCATCGATGCTAGAGGTGAGCGAAGGCTATCCCGTATGGTAACTAGCCAACAGAAGGAATACTGCAGCACAGCACAACTCGCCGGTAATTTGAATGCTGGTAACAGGAGTAATCTGCCACAACACAGTACATCGAACCCTGCTGAAAATGAGGCTGCATAGCCACAGGCTGCTTCGACGAGTGCCCATGCCACCCGAGTTCACCGTCGAAAATGCTTACAACGGGCACGCGAGCATTAAAACAGGACCTTGAATTATTGCAAGGTTGTATACAGTCCCACGAATCTCGTTTCCCGTTGCACCATGTGGTCGGCCGGGTACGTGTAGGCACCAGGTTTCACCGTGGGATGAAACAATGCTCGTAGAGTAAGTGTAATGCTTTGGGCAATGTTCTGCTGGGAAACCCTGTGCCGTTATTCATGGCAGGAAAATATGACGTCTACCACAGACCAAATACATCCTTTCATAGGAACGGTATTCCGCTCTAGTAGTGCCTTCTTTCACAGCACGATAATGCCCCCATGCCCCACTGTCCGGATTGTTCAAGAATGGTTTGGAAACATGAGAAAGACTTCCCTGGCTTTTTTTTTTTTTTTTTTTGGATTGGGGATTTTAACGACCACCGTGAGCAACTCAATGGGCTACAAGCAGTCGCCCGTATGTAATTCAGGGCCGGCCCAGTGGTCAGCGTTCCAGACTGCCATGGAGGAATCTCAGGTTCTATCCCGGGAAGGTGCGAACGCTCGAACCACTAAATATCCGCCGTGCGTCGGATGGGCACGTTAAGCCGTCGGGCCCCGGGTACTGGCTCCAGGTAATAAATAAGGGCGTCATTCTCACAATTTCTACCTCGTTTCCATGTCACTTTCCTATTGGGCACTCTAACCTGAATATCCTAGCTTCCTATTTCTAAGGGTTGTTTAAGACCTGGGGTATAAGACACTCCCTTCCTAAAGTCCTCAACATATGATCTGATCTAATTTAGGGCCGCTGACTTCAGGGAAGGGGAGAGCCAGTGCCGTAAGACAAACTCAACGTCCATGTCTCACCGGGATTCGAACCCGGACCCATCTCGGACGAATGATCAGAAGCCACTTCCCTGACTTCCAAATTCCCCAGATAACAATCCAATCGAGAATCTGTGGTTTGTATAGGAACAGGAAATCCGATCTGCGGTGGCTCAACCTCGTAACTTACAGGAGTTAGAGGATCTGCTGATAACTTCTTCCTACCAGATACCACAAGACACATTTAGAAATCCTGTAGCGTCCATGCCTGGACGGGTGAGCGCTGTTTTAGCGATACGTGGAGGACCAACACCATATCAGGCAGGTGGTCATAATGTTTTGGCTTTTCGGTGTATTGTTAACGGTTCTCTTCAAACTCCAAAGCTGAGCATCACCGAATGGTTTAAAAGGATTGCAAAACAAGCAGAAAGTTAATGCTCAACGGCAGAACAGTTCAGAAAAAAATCTTTTGTAGTAAAAAAGCAAAAAAAAAAGTATAAGATTAAGACGTTCAGCAATGAAAGTCCCAACCACTCTTGCTCCTCCCACTTCTCGCACATACTGTAAAATTTAGAGACAAGTTTGATGAAGATTAAAAGCGAAACTCTACTTACCAGCTCCTTACAAAACTTTTTGAAAATCATTAAAAAAATATCTGGAGAAAAAAAAAAAAGCACACTTTCAGCTTTAGTTTTGGGGACGTAAATCACTTACAATTCGGTTTATTCCTTTCTCTTGCCGCCTCAATAACTGGGCTCGTTAATAAAACGTGGCAAAGAAAAAAAGATACGACTTACGATTAACATATTTTCGATACTTTAAACTTCCCCAAAACATACATTTCAAAAATAGGGTGGATTTGTCTGTGGAAGAGACAGGATGATATGTTTTTTTTCGTTTTGATATAACACAGTTAATGATTTGTCCTCTTGCCTTGAGGGCATATTTTTTGCATTAGTTCCTGCGCAAAAAGCAAAAAATTCGTTCGATACGAACACTGTTTCACATAAATTTCACAGTGCACTACCGTAAATTGTGCAGTAGTATGCTGCGAATTGTGCCTGCCACTAAATTCTGAGCTTTAGTAACATCGATTTGCAAATAAACATGAGTCACAAGGAGTAACCTAATATATAACAGTGGGCATTTTCCCCTTTACTTTTGAATGCGGGCACTTTTTCTGGTGAATATTTCTGTGAGCATTTTTGTTGTTGGTACTCTTTGCGAACATCAGGTTTTGGGACATAACAATACTGGAAAGAAATATACAATGTTTAATTTAAACAAATTAAAAAATAAATAAATTAAAAAAATCGTGACTTTTTTTATTTCGAAATCTTTATATTTTTTTTACCTTTTATTTTAGATGTACGTCCTCCAACAAGCTAAAAATGAAATATCAAACAGAAGTAATTGCTCTTTCCACGTTTATAAGTGAGTCACGGAAAAATTCTCATCGGCCACCACCGAGAATCGAACCTAGGCCTTCCAGTTACGCGCCGGACATGCTACCACTGCACCATTCAGTGGCCACTGAATGGTGCAGTGGTAGCATGTCCGGCGCGTAACTGGAAGGCCTAGGTTCGATTCTCGGTGGTGGCCGATGAGAATTTTTCTGTGACTCACTTATAAACGTGGAAAGAGCGATGACTTCTGTTTGATGTTCCTAATCCACGTCCCTTGTCTGTCTTAATTATTCATTCGCCTCCTAGTTATTTTTTCAGTTGCTGCTTACTATCTTTGGTGAATCCCCAGCATTGTGCGGGGCTCCAAGAAGCAATCTGCCAAGTGGCTTGGCAGTTAGTCGTATGTGAGTCTGGAGGAATTTGAGGCCACTGTGGTGCAGTGGAAGCATGTCCGGCGCATAACTGGAAGACCCTGGATTCAATTCCCGGTGGCGGCCAATGAGAATTTTTCTGTGACTCACTTATAAACGTCGAAAGAGCGATGACTTCTGTTTGATGTTCCTAATCCATGTCACTTGTCTGTATTAAAAATTAAATTTTCTTGCTTTTTTTTTTTTTGCAAGAAAGTTACCAATTACCTCACTAAAATCAGTTTTCTTGGAAAGCTCATTTTCTATACATACAGTAACACAGTGCAGATAAGAGTACTTCCCCCATTGTAGGACTCCTCCTGTTGTTCATAAGAGATAGTTTACTGAAACTACGTTCTGCCTCAGCAACAGTTATAGGCAATGTGCAGAACAACCTCAGAGCAATGCACATTTCACCAAACACTAACTGCAGTGTTTTGTCCTAAATTTCCCTCAGAATAATGGCTGATGGCAGTTCAGAACTGTGAACTTTAAAATTATTTCCAAATGTGTGTTGAAAGAATTTTTTCAGGTGCAGTATTTCATTAACAAATTCTTCAGTCAGATCCGTGGGATGCATTTTAACAAGGAGTTTGCATTTTTTTTTTTTTCAAGAGCATCCCCTGTGGAACTCAGGTATGTTAAGACAGGGCAAAACACTTTGCTTATATTATTGGAAGCTGCAAGTCTGTGCTTCAAGTCATTTCTAATGTAATCCAGAGTTACATAGAATACATTAATTCTAAATGATGATTTAGATTGACCATCACTATACACAGTATCTGCTTCTCCTGAGGCAGCATCATCACCGAATTTTTATTTCTTTATCCTTTTCATAGGGAAGTATGATGGGAGTCATCCCATGTCTTCTGCAACTGTGCATGCTTCTAACATTATGGGCAATTTGTCACTTAACTGTTCCAAACGTGTAACAAGACTGTGAATGAAATCACATCTGTGCCCATCGTGCAAAAGTCACTTGTTCTCAAATATTGGGTAGGCTCTTGCCATTTCTTCATTGCTCCTACAGCCCCACAGGTGGCATAATTTCTGTGGAAAACAGTTAAAACACATTCCAGGCCATTTCCAAAAGCCCAATCTTTTTTTTTTTTTTTTTTTTTAATTTGAGGTTTAACGACCACTGTGAGCAACTCAATTGGCTCCTAATTTAGGGTCACTAGTTCCAGGGACGGGAAAGAGAGCCAGTGCCATAAGACAAACACAACATCCATGCCTAACTGGGATTCGAACCTGGACTCCTCTTTCGGACGAATGATCAAAGGCCATCGCTTAGACCACTGCACCACCGGGGCGGCCCAATCTTTCTGGATTTGCACAGTTGAAAATTTATTTGGTTTTTTTTTTTAGTTTCACACACATTTATGTCATTTACAATTTGATTTGTCACTTGACCTGCCTTACTAAGCCCCAGGCTCTCTGGAATCTGTTTCCTTCCCACACACCTCCTAGTTTGAGGGAGTATCCATTGTGATAACATGCTGTCCTGGTACATCTGGAAACATATTGCAGTTCAATGTATTTCTGAAAAAAAAAAATGTGTACTGCAATATGTTTAATGTGTAACTAAAAAATAACTGAAAAAAAAAAAGAAATGTGGAACCCTTTCGAAACGTCGAAAGTTCACTTGTAACTGATGAGAGGGTATAAGTAACGAATATGTTTAATGAAAGTGATATCTTATCCATTCAGTTACGTTTTCAAAAAAGGAAAAAATCATTTGTCCAGAGGTTGCCATGTTTGAGAGGGGGGGGATTTTAGGGGGACATCATGATGGAAGCATCAATGTGGGAAGTTTCTTTTTGTCTTGTCTTTTGTCACCCTTAGGGGAAAGGGTCCGCAACGCATGGCACCTCATTAGTGTGCGGAGAAATACTGAAAACCAAAAGATATCTTCTTCGGTGAATTGGTTTCACAATGTTAACAGTGTAACAGGTTAGCTTTGTCCTGAGTATAGGCAATCAAACAAATCAGTACCTTTAAGGTGGTTCCACCTAAAATCTCTGCCTTATGTTTCCAATGGTAAAATTTCTTTACACATTTTCTTTGCAATTAATGTATTCTCAAGAATGAAAATTTGCACATTCATGAAACTAACTTTAGGTTATAGCATGAGGAACTTAATACTTGCTTAAACATAACCATATTTACATTAAAAATCAATCATTTTTCTTTGAGTACTGTTCAGACCTGTTAATAGATAGTACAACCTGTACATTGATGACTTCAGTAGACAAACAAATGATGGATTGCTTAGTTATGGTTATGTTTTAACAAGTATTAAGTATCCTATGCTACAATTTAAAGTTAGTTTCATTGACATGTAAATTTTTGTCCTTGGGAATACATTAATTGCGAAGAAAATATGCAAAGAAGTTTTCCCATTGGAAACATAAGGCAGAGATTTTAGGTGGAACCACCTTAAGAAGTTGGTACATTGTCATGCACAGGCAATATGCCTTGAAAATTAGCATGACTTCCTGGTCTAGGGGATGGACCAGAGATGTTTTTGAAGGCATAAGTAATGTACAAATGTTACAGCTATTGTTTTAGGTGTTTAGGGTAGCCAGGGGCATTATCTAGGATGTGTAACACTTTAAAAACAAGATTACATTTTCAACAATATTTCTGTTTCAACTGCAAAATGTTTCTTGGACTAATCTTCAAAGACTCTGACAGGTACGCAAGCCTTTTCTTATTTGTTTTGAAGTGCAAGGGTAGCATGCTCTTGCTTAAACCTTTTAAGTGTAGAGGGATTCTCAGAGTGGTAGACCACTAGAGGCGTCATTTTAGTTTCCAGCAGCAGTGTCAACCTATCTCTAGTAGCTTTAAATAAAGGAGCAACTTTCTTTTTGCTGATATAAGTCTTTGGATGGCATTCACTTCTAAAATAAGCCCATTTCATCTGTATTGAAAATTTGCTTCAGGTGTTATCCATATTTTTTTTTTTTTTGTCTGCTTTTAATGCTTCAGGAAACTTGCAGAAACTTCATGATCAGCATTTCCAATTTCTCTCGTAATTTTTAAGTTGCACAGCTTTTGGCATCTAATGAACTTATCCAACAATCCTTTACTTGCTAAAAATATATAGATTTGGCCCAGCAACATTTTTTCTTGAGAAAGACACTCATAAATATCAAGAGCATTAGACCAAAGTGCCAGGTTACAAAGACTTATTAAAACTGGGCTTCATTCAATGTACAGTGGTAGCATTTTCCATCTCTTTGATCAGTGGGTTTTTGATCTTCAAAGTTATCTTGGAAGACATGTCATAGAATGAGAAACAATAGTGAAATTTTTTTTCAGCATTCTGCTTGATGCTCGGTGTTGTTGACTAACACAGGTTGAAAAAGCACACTTAAGTGCTGATGATCCTTCACTAGCATCAGCAAGTCATGAAATTTAAAACTTTGTTTCTCTAAAGTTAGAAAGGTTCTCTTCCATTTATTTACTGTTACAGAAGTAGCAGAAGCACCTGCAGGACTTCTGGTACCCATAACAACCAATAAGGAAAAACAGGGTGCAATAAACAAGATGATATATCCATAGCACACAACAGGAAAGATCTGCTAAGAACAATACCTACTATAAGACTAAATGATCCTTTTTGTACACCACACATCCCACACAAAGCAACACATGTTGTGGTGGAAAAGTAGCAGGAGTATCCAGCCATTTTGTGCTGCACTGCATAGAATCAAATAGAGCAAAATTTTCTTGCATATAATGTGTAAGATGGAAAGAATTTCTCTCTTACACATTCCAATATGTGGAATTTGCCTGCATTGAAGACTTTGTATGTATGTGTGGTGAGAGTTTTTTTATCACATTAATTGAGTGCTCATAGTTCACCTGATCTCTAACATATTGAGCATTTTGCTCCAGATAAATGATATTTCTCTTAGTTTTAATGCCACATAGATAACTTTCACTTTGGCATTTCTTATTTTGACCGGCATACCCACTGAAACTCTTTTATCATTCCTTCTGCAGAATGAATATTCGGAAATAAAAAAAGTGAGAATAGGAATTAAAAAACTTTACATGCGAACCGTACATAATTTTCAAAAATCGGTGGAATGTGGATTGATATATATTTATACATGTACGACTCACATGGCAAATTATCTTCAAAACAAATAACAAAATCCTTTGCAAGATTTACCTACTTAGAAATCATCATTTTTATTAAAATGTGGAGAACATGTAGAGACAGATAACAAGGCAAGTACACTGCCGGACAATTGCTAAGGACGGATGACAATAGCAAACATAAAATGGAAGGCAGGAAAATGTGGAAATTAGCATAAGTGCGGGATACAGTAAGACGTGTTGTGCGTATGCAAATTTTGGATTGCCGAACTTGTTCGTGACGTCATAGCGCTGATAAGAGATATAAAGGATTTGACGCGTATTGACCGTTGTTGTTCAAACGCAAAGTTGAAAGGGAAAGAATCAATTGACGAACTTGCAATTTTCAGTATGTCTTCCCGACATCACCTAGATGATTTTACGCGTGGCCGTATTATTGGCAAGATTGAAGGGGGGCGAAAAAAATCAGATGTTGCCAGGGAGTTCGACGTCAGCCACAGTGTTGTTTCAAGGGTTTGGAAATCATTTCAAACAAATGGAGAGTGGAGCAAACGTCACGGGGGAGGTCGTGTTCCCAGTACGACACCTGCAGAAGATCGGTACATAGTGCTATCAACAAAAAGACACCGGCGCAGCACAGCTAGTGAGGTAGCAAATCAGTTTATGGCTGCTACTGGCAAGCGGATCTCCCGAAAAACTGTCGTCAGACGTTTGCATGAAGGAGGACTATACGCCCGCCGTCCTGTTGTGTGCATCCCATTGTCCAGACGTCACCGTACCGCCCGTTTGCAATGGTGCCATCAGCATCGCAATTGGACTGATAACGACTGGTCTGCTGTCCTCTTCTCAGATCAGAGTAGATTCAGTCTATTGTCTGATTGTCGACGACAGCTGATCTGGCGTGATAGTGGTACTGCTTATTGTCCAGCAAACATACAGGAAAGGGACCGATATCCGACATGTAGTGTCATGGTATGGGCTGGCATCATGATCAATGGTCGTACGTCCCTCTATGTGCTTCCAACTGGGACTATGACTGGCCAACGATACATTAATGATGTTCTGCTACCTCATGTTTGCATGTTCCGTTGTGCTGTCGGTGATAGATTCATTTTCATGGACGACAACGCAACATGTCATCGAACAGCCGCTGTCCAGGAGTGTCTTGAGAGCGAGGATATTCAACGCCTCGTATGGCCAGCACGTTCTCCAGATCTGAATCCCATTGAAAATGTGTGGGATGCTTTGGGGCAGAGTCTTGCTGGTCGCCAATGCCCTCCAATAAACAAGGACACTCTCATCCGTGCACTGACAGAGGAATGGGATAAATTACCACAACAGCTGCTTGCTAATGTTGTGCAAAGCATGTCACGACGTGTGGAATCTTGCATCGCCCTCCATGGTGGCCATATCCCGTATTGACATCTTACGCCGGAACGCCTGCGGACGGTAATTGCATTTTTTTCACGTTTACGTATTCTGCACAAAATTGCCTGTTTGTCCCTTGAACACGTTCGAAAGCCTTCTGGATTTCAGAGCACAATAAATTGTCTTTCTTGTAATGTCCTGGCATTCTGACATTATTTTATTTCACTTGGCATCCAACCACACTTACTTTTTTATGCGCTATATAGCCGTTTATGATCCGTCCTTAGCAATTGTCCAGCAGTGTATTATGTGATTAATAGCAGCTCCTTGCACCCCACATGGAAGGGGAAAAAAAGCAATATGGGTAAATTTTTATTTAAGCATACACAAGGTTCATACTCTTTAAAGGAAAATAAATTCAAGCACTTTTCAAGGACTTTTAAACCCAAATTATCATATGTATGTACTGTCGGTTGGTCAGTAGGGAGGTGTTTTAGTAAGTTCAGACTGTTAATCTTAGTTGGAACAGGCACATCTTCAATGACCTGCCTGTTACCCCTTGTCCCCAGTTGGTTTATTTTATTAACTTTGAATTGACCCTCTGTTTTGATGTTTTTCGAAATAATTTTATTTCGTGGAATATTTTGAAAGGGTACATTATTTTAATATCCATCTGCTGGTATGACACTTACTGTTTGCTTTAACTTTTTATTTTTTGATGCATGACTTTGTTGCAGCCAGGAGACGAAGGGTCCACATATGAAGAACAAGCAATTCCTGCAAGTTCCATCCTCCGGCAAGAATGCGCCTCTAACCCCAGTAAACAGAAGCCCATCACAATTTGCAAATACATCATTCCACTTATTTTACTCAATTGGCTGATGCTTTACTCTGTAGTAATATCATAGCCAAGGCACCAGCTGTCCACACAAACTTGGGTTGAATGCAAGTTCTGCGTTATTTGATCAGTTTGATGTTTTTATCAGAGCTACATAGAAATCTCCTATACATCTTTTTAGCACAATCATTTAACACATGCTCTTTCATATCATTGCTTAAAAAAATCAAGTACTATTTATAGTGCCTTAAATTTTTTCAAGTACTTTCAAGGACTTGAAAATGAACTTTTTTATTCAAGGACTTTTCAAGGTTTTCAAGGAGTGTACGAACCACAATACATTCGAATAATATTTCTTGAGTATTGATGATGAGATGACAGGTGCATATTTTGTAAGGTGATGTACTGATTTTGGTAAAGCTATGCGCAACATTGTGGTAATGAAAATGTTAAAAATTGTATAATCTTTGTTTTTGCACAATTTAGATTTATACATAACATATTCAAAATTATTCTTTCTTTGCTAAATAAAGCTTTATTTCATGTAACATCACAATCAAACTCTTCAGTTACAAATCTGATTTCAGTAAAAGAATTGTATAGAGTATGAAAATAGAATCAATTTGACTTATTCAAAACTATCTCAGTATTAAACGCTGTCATTGTGCTCAAAATTATTCTTTGTATGCTAAATAAAACTTTTTCATGTAACATTACATTCAAACTGTTCAGTCACAAATCTGATTTCAGTAAAAGAATTGTATAGATTATGATAACAGAATCAATTTGATTAATTCAAAACTATCTCAGTATTAAATAATATCGTTGGGCTTTTACATGACTTTTACTGTAACAACTGATTTCACATCAAAAATAAAACACGTAATGCTCTAGTAACTTCATACTAAAAACAAAACACAATACAGTCGAACTCATTTATATTAAACTTAAAGGAACTGTTGCATATGTTTGATCAACAGAATAGTTCAATATACATGAAGTGTTGGATATGAAGAACTCAATATGTGCATTCACTGTACTGTAGTTATTTTACAGAACTTGGTTGCAGCATTTGGACATTCACTGGGTTAGAGACTGAAATGTTAGGAACTCTGACATCGACAAATCTCTTATGAAGAGCTTTATCCACCTCATCGCACACATATGCTTAGCATCATCATCATTTGGATGTTCACTAGATTTCCTTTTTTTGATGTCTTCATTTTTTAAAATTTCTCTCTGGTATCTTAAAATGATTTGCTACATTACACTATTTTTCATCACTTTCAACTCTTAAAGTTGCTTTAAGCTTTGCTGAAAAAATAGGGTTTGTTGCTATTTCATAAAACAGTAATGCACCTGTGAAATTTAAACAAGAAAAACAAACTTCTCTTATCCCAACTTCTCTCTTTCCTACAGTCAGTCATGTGGTCAACCTTCAGTGCCCAAACTATAGCATTTTTAATGACAGAATCCTCTTCCATAGCCTTAGTGCTCTTTCTGTAGATGAATTTCATTTAATTTGAAGTTCCCCAGGCATAAAGAATTTGCACATGACCTTGAATAAGCATCAGACAGACTATTTTGGACACAGTATGCTACCGATAAAGTCTAGTGGTATGCTACCAACAAAGAACTGATTTTGCACAGTTAACAGTACTGGAGCCATAGGCATAACCACTGGAGGGTCAGGACCCCCAGATTTTTAGAGTCGAGGATCCCCAATTCCGTAGTTTTTTGGGTGACTTCCGTAAAACCGTAAGATGGGGTGAAAATCTGTACAAACTATGGAAAATCCATAAAAGATGGCATCTCTGGATACCTATGAATCTTTTAGAAACAGAACCACCGTATCCTGCCACTGGAGAACCATTTTCAGTCGTCCTCCGCGTCAACGAAATAGCTAACGACTGACCTTACGCTGTATTTATGAAATCGCTCAGCTCGCCGGGAAAGAAATAATTGCGCCATCCCAAAGAGCAGGGAACGACATATAAACAATCTGAATTACACAACACTCCGAAAGACCACAAAACCATCTGTAAACAATTTTCATCAGGATTTCATAACGTACAGCATCGTTTCTCCTACATACCACGTGATTACAACAAAACTCCTCCTCCATAAGCTCCACCAACATCACGAAACCTATCCGTCACTTATTTCGAAAAAACAACAAATTAGAAGGTAGGTGAAAAACATTCCGAAATCTTGGGATTGGCGGTATGTGTTGATTAAGCGTCGTTATGTGTTTAACCAAATTATGCATTATGCGTCGACCTTAAAAAAGCATTATTCAATTCGCCATTTAAAACAGCATTTTTTGCCATGAAAACATTTTTTCGCTCGGCAATTTTTTCTGTGGACTGCCATTTTGGTGCAGTTGGGCGCAAATATTAAATATTTTTGTAATTTGTAGCAGTTTGGCACAAAATAATGAAATTGGCGCAAACTTTCCATCACTGACTGCACATAATACAACACATTTCAACAGAAGCATACATAGATTGGGGGGAGCAAAAAAATTGAAAGTTTTGGATACATTAAGACAAAATAAAGTTACTGAAAAATAAAAAAAAATATGTTAAAGCATTTTCGTTCTAATGTAAGTTGCTGCCTTATTGCTAATGTAAGTCACATTTTAACAAACAAGTTAGTAAAATCATGCAATGCATTGATTATGATACACTTTCCAACATACCAGAAATTATTACTCAAGTTATGAGGATAATGGCTGTGGAATAAATCTCGCTCCTGTGTCCTGACCTTTGACCCCATTTCAATGATATTCAACAGAACTGCTTCAGTACACCTCAAGAATAACATACTAAAGTTTTGTCGCAATAGAAGCAGTTTTACACAAGTTATGAGAATAATGGCTGTGGAATAAATCTTGCTTTTGTGCAATGACCTTTGACCCCATTTCGTTGATATTCAACAGAACCAGTTCACAATACCTCCGGAACAACATGATAACGTTTTGTCGCAATCGAAACCTTTTTGGTAAGTTATGATGCACAAGGGCAATGGAATGGATCCCACTCCAGTGTCCTGACCTTTGACCCCATTTCCAATAGGGTTCGTCCCCAGTGGCTCCCTACCACATACTAAAATTTCATCAAAATCGAACCATTTTTACGCAAGTTATGACGCATAAGGGCAATGGAACAAATCCTGCTCTTATGTCCTGCCTGACCTTTGACCTCATTTCGCCCATTTTCAATAGGGTTCATGCGCAGGTGGTTCCTTGCCAAATACTGAAATTTCATCGAAATCGAACCATATTTACGCATGTTATGGCGCATAAAGGCAATGAAATGGATCACGCTTTTATGTCCTGACCTTTGACCCCATGACACTCATTTTCAATAGGTTTCGTTCCCAGGTGGTTCCTTACTACATACCAAAATTTCATCGAAATCGAACCATTTTTACGCAAGTTATGACGCATAAGGGCAATGGAATAAATCCCGCTCTTATGCCCTGCCTGACCTTTGACCCCAATTAGCCAATTTTCAATAGGGTTCGTGCCCAGGCAGTTTCCTACCACATACTGAAATTTCATCGAAATCGAACCATATTTACGCATGTTATGACGCATAAAGGCAATGAAATGGATCCTGCTCTTATGGCGTGACCTTTGACCCCACTTCACCCATTTTCAATAGGGTTCGTCCCCTGGTGGTCCCCTACCACATACTAAAATTTCATCGAAATCGAACCATTTTTACGTGAGTTATCGAGCCGACAGACAGACGGACAGGAAAAGCTGGAGCATATACGCTTCTTCAACCTACGGTTGGAAAGCGTAAAAAACATAAAAAAGTGAACCACTTTTGGAAGGCCAGGGTCACTTGGCCCCTCACCCTCTAAATACACCCCTGCCCCCAAGATGACCAGTTGGCAGGTCCACATATGCAATGAATGTTGAACTAGTGGTCTGCAACTAAGAAATGTTTCAGAAACACTGTTCTAAAGTCTCAAGAAGAACACCTGACTGAATTAATTGTACCTTAGAAAACTGATAATTATGAAAATTCTGATTGTTCAGTTTGTTTAATAAATTTCATGGGGCATGCAAAATATGTAGTCAAAGAATCTTATGGAACCGAGTGAACTGGAATATAAAAATGAAGTATGCTTGTTAGTATCAAAACAAATGAAAGCAGGATTGGGGGACACTCCACCAATAAAACTTGAATACACCTCAACCCCCTGCAGTGTAGTAAAGACCTTGAGATAATTACACACAAATATCACTTGCAAAGATATCTGATGATCCCACATTTTGTAAAAAATTCTAGCAAATGTCACAAAAATAATTAGAAATAACGCTGTTCTTGGAAAACAGAAATATCCTTCTTCATTAATGCTGTAGATGCCTTGCTAATAATTGTTAAATAAACATCCAACTTTTGAGCATCTCAATAGCTGGGGTATTCAGCTGTAAGTTTTCTCAACACAACAGCTGAAAAGTACTGCCCATGAAATCTATAGTGCCTGCTTATGGCATGCCAACAGTCACACAAAACCTGTTAGCATATTAAACAAAGTCCAGCACTAATTAATTGTTAAATGCATAATTATTAAAAACTATTTCTAACACTGTCAGATATTAGATAGAATCTAATATTCATTAAAAGTTGGACACCCAGTCATTAAAAACTAAATACATTTTAAGCTGCAGTATAACATCCAATAAATATAAATATAGCCTAATGATTGCTTAACTAACCCAGCAATTCACCGGTAGCAGAACTTTTAATGACTGGAAATGTAATGGCATCATTAATCACTGCATAACAATCATGAAGTGACAGCAAAATTTCCACTGGAGATGGATGGAAACCTAAAATAGAATTAAATAGTAAAATATTTTGATATTTCATCTATAACAAATGTTTGTATATACAAAAATAGGTCTATATAAAAATAAATTTTGTGTGTTGAATCACAACAAAATATCTACTGCAAACATACATATGTATATCATATATAAGCTAATACATAATCACTTGTGCTTCATTTTTTGCTGAGCTGTTTTATAGACACACCATTTACCCTAGGGAGAAAAAAAGAATATGTATTAATATTCAGAAAATAAGACTGCCTCTGTTCAGCACTAATTTAGTTTAATAATAATCATGACAGACATTTTTAGTAATAACAATGTTCATAAATTAAAAGAACAAAATTTTTTGCTGCAGATTATAATTCAGTGTATTAGCTGCAATTCCAAGACACACATACAAGTGATTAAAAATAAAAACCATGATTTTATTTATAGCTCATTGCAATATATTTATTAATTGCAGGAAACAATTTTTCTAAACAAATATAGCAGAGGTTCAGAAATAGAGAGAAAAGGAACTACATTAAATGATCAGAAGGATTGGATTTCATCACGGGAGTGGCAACACCTACTGAGTCCTGGTTAAAGGTTAGGTTTACTAATTGGAAATTTGACAAGTGAAAAATAAGATATTCCTTAGAAACCATTTTAAACTTCAAGTTTATAAACAAAAACTTCTAGGAATAGCCATATCGTCCTTAACTGTTAAGGGGTTTTTACAAGTTTTGTGAAAATATTCAATACTAATTTTCAAAGTGGATACCATTGTTTCTCAGTCCCATAGCCAGGGGCAAAAAAAAAAAAAAAAGGGCAGGTTGGCTGCTCTTTTTGCCCATCCTAGTGATCATACACATGTACACAGTAATAAAAACATCTGATCTTCTGCCCAAACTAATTCGTTTGCTGCCCCTCTCAACTTCTCTGCCAGAGGCCTGCTTCAGTGATGTTTATTCCAGTGGTAGTTAACATTTTGTGACAGTCACAATTAACAGATTTAGATGTCTGCTTCTGTGTGGTTATGGTTAAGAGAGAATTTTGTCTCACTGGTGTAGGAGTGACAACCCCAAATGGTCACTCATGACACAGACCTATTCTTTTTAGGTTTTAAATTGCTTTTTCAGTCTCATACAGCTAGCCCAATGTCAGGAACACCTAAACTAGTGCAGCCGATAACAATACAGCAAAGAAATAACAACATGCACAATATTCTGGTACACACCATAATCCGAGAGTCTTCGACGGTGAGATACATGAGAAAGGTATGAGAATTTCCTTGGGCTAGGATAAAAATTATTAGCATTAAAAAGTAATAAGGAGGTGTGCAGGGGGATGACAGGACTTCCTAAATAAAAAATTCAACAGAAATGTACCTTGCATTTATTTATTTTTAAAATAGAAACAGTCAGAGATGCAAAATATTATCACGTGTGAATTTATACACACTCTTCCCTTTATTGAAACAGTTTCCAAATTTTTATCACCTTGCCCACATCAAGTTTTTGAAGGGTAAAAATAGAATTTTTTTTTTAAGGTTGGCAACCCTAAAAGCCACGAAACATTGGAATATGACCTTGAAATTAATTATGGAGACAAAGTAGTTTTAATACTCTAAATAAGCCAAAGCTTATGGCTGGTTTCATTTACATAAAAATATAAATTTCTAGATTTAAAAAAAAAAAAAAATAAGACACCTTTTTTTTTAATTTTAGCTGTTCAAAGCTACAGTATTTACAAATTAATTATTTTTTTCCAACTTACTAGCTGTTTTAGAAAGATGGCAATCTTACCTTTAAAATGACACCTGAATGATTAGTTTAGGACAAATAAAAGCAATTTTATTAATCAAACAATGAACACCACTTTTTTTTGAAAATATGACTTTGAATGAAGATTCAGAGGGGGAACTCCCCCCCCACACACACACACACTCATTGGAAAAAAATTGAAATTATGGATTCCAGCTTCTCCCTATATATATGAGGGCCGTTCACAAAGTAATGAGACTGATTTTACATGTGGCAGAAGTGTAAGGCAGTATAAACATACATACTTTTGAAGTATTCTCCCTTTACCTGAATGCATCAGTTCCACCTTTCTATCCACTTTCAGAAGGTGTATTCAAAGCCCTTCCTTGACATGTGGGGTTCAGGATACCCATCACAGCATTTTTTAGCTCAATATTTGAGGCAAACTGAAGCCCACAAAGTTGTTTATTTCACATCAGGGAATAGGTGGAAGTCGCACAGTGCCAGGTCCGAAGAATACAGAGGGTGAGCCATCATTTTGATGCCTAGATCATGGATAACCTGCTGGGCAAGCAAAGCACGATGTGCTAGGGCATTATCTTGATGCAAAATTCAACCAGTTTGTGCATATTCTAGGCATTTGAGGGAATTTTTTTCTTTAGAGGACCTTTGAGAACTTTAGAATAATAGGCACCAGTAAAAATTTTCCCTTGTGGAACAACATGATCATACACAATTTCCTTTTTATTGAAGAAAACCAGGTGCACGACTTTTCCTGCACTGGCTTGAACTTTTTTCTTGGATAGAGGCTGTGGGTGTTTCCATCGGGTGCTCTGTTGTTTTGTTTCTGGATCGAAATGGTGAAAAAATGAAAATGTTTCATCACATGTGACGACTCAATCCAAAAAGTGGCTCACATTGTAACTAGCACTTCCATTCATGACAAGTGATAACACGATTTGCCTTGTGTTCATCTGTGAGAAAGCGGGGAATCCACTTTGCAGCGACTTTTCAGTACCCCAACTAGTTTCTCACGATATCACCAACGGACATCTACATCACATTAGCAACCTCCTCAATGGACATTCGATAGTCTTCGCACAGGAGTGCATCGATAGTATTGATATTAATCTCCACAGTCGATGTTGAAGGCCTACCAGTGAATGGCGCATCTTCCAGACACTCTTCACCATTCACAAATTTCTTGTGCCACTCAAAAACTCTTCCATAAGATGAAGCATCATCCTTATACCTCTGTAGGCTGTTTTAATAATTTCGAGCATTTTTGTGGCAGTTTTATTCAAATGCACATAAAATTTTATAACTGCTGTTTGCTCGAGTTTTAAATTCATACTGGGTTACAGAAACACATCTAAACTGTGCAGTCTACCACAAGAATGAACTAACGGAATGCTGTAATAATGCATCATCAAATGGCTGACCTTGCAGGTGTTCTGACACAGGCAGCTGCATTTTTCTGCATGGGTTTGTTTTGGTGCTGTGACATCAATCTTGTTACTTTTTGAATGACCTACTTACTATCAGTGATTAAAGTTTCATCAAAATCCATGATAATGAGGAAACCAAAAAATTAAAATTTGTTTATTTGGAATGAAATGACCTCATTATTATAAACTTTTCTCTTTTCCATTTCATTCTTAGACTGATTTTTTTAATTTTTCTCCATTAAGCTAATATCTTCTTTGACAGGGCACTGAGTTTTTGCTGTTAATTTATACAACTAAATTTGCACCTACAGTGGTAAAAAGTAAAACTGAAGTGAGAAATTTATTGGCCCATCGAGGAAAGGAGGTGACTGAATACCACAACATCTGCACTATTAGCATGAAGCTCTAACCAACTGTAACAGTTTCCAGTAAGCAATTACAACACATGAAATATTCGCATTGGCTACTCAATTTGTACTGGAAATGTGATTATTTTAAAGTATCATTGTGCTGCACTTGAATTACCATATTTTTCGGCACATAATCTGCAGATTATCTGTTCCTAAAAGTTTAAATATGATGGTGAGGATAATAAGGAACCCCCTCCCCCCTAAACTTAAAAAATGAAGCAGTTTTGCTCTTCATACCTTGCCATATAATGATTGAAATCTGTATCATGTAAAAGCTTTAAGAATGCCATGTGTTCGACAATAATGCACCAAGTTCACTGTATCAACATATCTCCCCCTTGGCTTTGACAAAAACGTCTGTGTGTGTAGGCATTTCCTCTCGGCAGATTGCTGCTTTGTAAAAGTTAGGGGAGAAAACATTGCCTGCAGCAAAGTGCCTTGACCTTGAATAGCGGAGTGTTGTTTCCATTCCATGCTGCTCTGACCCATGACCTCTGTAGCATCACCCCCCCCCCTCTCCTACTCTTCCCGAGGTTCCAACCCCACACCACCAGTTTATTTTGCTCACTTCAAAGAGACTGCCTCTGGCACTGCTCCAAGACTGAAGGGGAGAACTTTGACACCATCATAAATTATTTATGGTGTGAAATCTAGTGTTTCAGTTGTTGATGTACTAATTTAAGCATTACTCAGCGTTACAGCATGACTGCCACATGAATTAAAAATATACATCACAACCAATTGAAAGTTGTGGGGTATTGCAACAGCAGACCTGCCAACCTCTCAGAACCAAAAAATGTAACACTCAGATAGAAAAATCATAACATGATGCATACTGATAATTTTTTAAGCCTATTTCAGCTAAATAAGTTCTTGATGATGAGAATTTAGGGATTTTTTCCCTACATTAAAATTTTATTGAGAAACTAATTAAATCTAATCAGCAAACACTTTTATGTTGTTATTTATTAGAAAAAAAAATATGATTACGGGAGAAATCCTCACTCCGCCTAACTTCCATTTTCGTAAATTTTAAGAGGCGCAAAACTTGCATCTTAGGAGGTCTGCAAGATGGTTTAATCGGGTTCTGGGGATGTTGTTTTTGTCTGCAGGACCAAAATAAATCTGCGATGCACATCGGCAGTCACCGTGATTCTGCTATGAGTATTAGTAGAAAATGAATCTGTGATGTACATCGGCCGTCGCTGTGATTCTTCTACGGGGGTGGATACAAAATAAATCTGTGATGTACGTCAGCCATCGCACCGATTCTGCTACGGGGACGAGTACAAAATAAACTTGCGATGTACGTCGTCGCGATTCTTCTACAGGGATGAGTACAAAATAAATATGCGATGTACGTTGGATGTCGCCACTATTCTGCTAAGGTAATGAGTACAAAATAAACCTATGGTGTACGTCGCCTGGCACAGCGATTCTTCTACAGGGATGAGTACAAAATAAATCTGCAATGTATATCGGCCGTCGCCGCAGTTCTTCTACGACAATGAGTACAAAATAAACCTGCGATGATCTTCTACGGGGATGAGAACAAAATAAATCTGCGATGTACATCGGCCGTTGACACGATTCTGCTACGGGGATGAGTACAAAATAATTCCGCGACGTACATGGTCCTCGTGAGAAAAAAAATTACGATTACGGAAGAAATCCTCACTACGCCTAACTTCCATTTTCGGAAATTTTGAAAGACGGAAAACTTGCATCTATGATATGGAGTCTGCAAGATGGTTTAATAAGGTTCTGGGGATGTCATTTTTGCCTGCAGAACCAAATTAAATCTGCAACATACGTCACCAGTTGCCGCGATCCTGCTACAAGACTTCTGTCTGAAAAGGGAAAAAAATGGGGGAAAACATTACTATTTAAAACAAATCGTATTTTTGGCTGCAAAATCGTATTAGTGTACTGCAGCATCATTTATCGTACTAAATATGATAAAATCGTAACAGTTGGCAAGTCTGCAAAGGTAACTTTTTTAAATTTTCAAAAAAATTTCAGCGATTTTATATTTTGTTAAACTCATTAAATGGAAAGAAAGTATATATATACAGCAAAACCTCGAAAATCCGGCATGGACGGGACCGTACAAGTGCCGGATTTATGCAAATTCCGGATTTCTGAAGCTATCTAAAATTGCGTAACAGGCATTACATAAAGCATGTACTTACATGTAACAGGCCACTTTAACGAAAATTGGCGCGTCTACGCCTTATAAATATGCAAGGGTCACACTGCCGAACGCATTCTGTGCAATTCACGAAAAAAAAATATTTGCTGATGGAAAAAAATTTTTAGCGAAAATATTGGCGATTACATTTTTGTATTATTTATTATAAAACTGTTGTGGATCATGCATCTGTTTTTTAACTTTTACTATGAATTTCGTCTGCGGATTATACGCAAACTTTTTTTTTCATGCTGAATTTTATTGTCTGCAGATTATACGCCACCGCAGATTATATGCCAAAAAATATGGTAATTCCAACCACTGCTTTTAAAGGTAATCAGTTGCAGTGCTAACCAGTGAATGATGACTGCAATACAGTCAAGCTAAGGCTACTATGACAGATAGTTGCCATAATTTTGTTCATATAACAGACTGTACACTACTGTATCACTACAAAAATATGATATTTTGAGCAGGACTTGAAAAATTTCTGAAAAGTTGCATGCCCAGCTGAGCATGAGCAGAAATTATTTTACCTGCCCAGGTTGTAAAAGCTGGATGCCCAGGAAAATTTATTTTTTAAGATAAACCAGAACCCTCATGTTTTTTAAGTTAAAAAATATGATGAACTTTTTTACATATTTTGCATTTCCATTTTAAGGGTCTGTATTCAAAATGTTCAATGCACAAATGCGTGCATTTTAAGTTCTAAGATGATGCTGAAATTTGTATTAAATGGTATGATGATGAAATTGGTATTTGAGAAACTTAGTGATTCTGCCATGTTCCGTTCGTTCAAGTTTTTGCCCTTTGTCACTATGCATGGAAGGCTAGTTCTATCAGAGGCATGCATCTCATCGCTGACTATAAACAACATTGGAGCAAAACTACATATTTCTGGACCTGGAGCATAATATAATTAAATAAGTGGAATTCTTCTGCCCTTAGCACTTCATAATAATAAAGTTTTTGGTGATTAGCAGGGAAATGAAACACTACATGCAATAACAGTCATTTTTATTTATTTATTTATTTATTTATTTATTTATTTATTTATTTATTTATTTTTTGTGGTAGGAAATTCTATTCAAAACTTTATTTTAAAATTAAGTTACCCAGACTGGACAACAAGATTTTTTATATACCTGCCCAGGACATTATACATGCCCCGAGCATCTCGGTCATGGTATTTTTCAAGCCCTGTTGAGCGTACACAAAGTTCTTGACAAGTCTGTCGATTTGCACTCATTCCTCTGCTGAAGTTAACAAGCTATGACTTGTTTGACAGCTTGTCAGAACTTGTCATTACATGTTTAAAACAAAGGCCATTTTATCATTTCTCTCTTTGCTGGTAGTGCATAAAGTTTGAAAGGAGAAAAAAATTAAAGACATGCAATAGTTAGCTTTATTTATAGGTAAATGCAATATAACTCTGAAGTCATGAATTGGAAAAACATATTTACTCTCTACTGAAATATGAAAAGGTATTTCTCTAAACATGTTATAACACTCACGGACAATGAAATTTGCACACTTAGAAGAAAACATGCTACAACCACAAAACTTTGCAAATAGCTAGAACGCGTGCTGGTATGCAAATGATCCACGTTTGGTGCGAGTGTGCATGACCACACACCCTGTTGTGGTGCTGCAAACACGAACCGGCAGCCTTATAAACCAGCGTGTAGTCGATGCCCCATGAAAGCGAAAAGCACCGGCCGATGCAAGTTTGAGTACAGAGATTTCAACAATGCCGGGTAGACGCCAGAGACATTGATTTACACAACTTGCGGACTTTGAGAGAGGCCAGGTCATCATGCTGAAAATCGCAGGGTGGTCTGCGTGCAGTATAGTCAGCCACGTGGATCGTTTTGACCACACTGTCCGACCGTTTTGAGAGCAGTCGACATATGATGGCACAGCCACACGGTGGAGAGGCTCCGGATGGACCAGGAGAACCACTGGTAGAAAGATCGATGGATCGTGTGCCAGGCACAAAAGGATCCCACGGGGACCCAGTCCACTATACCGGCAGATGTAGCAACTCCTGTGTGCACAAGAACCATTTCCTGATGCCTCGCAAAGGGAATCTGTGATCCCAGAACCCCTTACATGTGCTGCCATTAACACCAGAACATTGCCAGTTCCGTGTGCAGTGGTGCCATGCCAGAGCGACGTGGAATGCCACAGACTGGGGACGTGTGGTGTTTAGCGATGAGCACCGCTTTGTTTTGGGAACACATGATTATTGCGTCCGGGTGTGGAGGTCCCTGGGTCAACGTCACAATCCCAACCTCACTATTGAGAGCCACACCTCCTCCACTGCAGGCATTATGGTCTGGGGAGACATTGCCTAAGATAACCGATCAGCTCTAGTAGTTGGTACATGGATCATTGACAGGCCAGTGGCATGTGGATGAGATCCCACAGCCCAATGTGCTCCCATTTTTGGCCAGGATTCCAGGTGCGCTATACCAGCAGGATAATGTCCGCCCATACACAGCTTGGGTTGCTCAGGACTGTATACGTCACGTCCAGACACTTCCACAGCCTGCCCACTGCCCAGACATGTCCCCTAATGAGCATGTGTGGGACCAGTTGAAACGCCAGCTGCCGCCGTGCCACACTATCCAGGGTGTAGAGCACACCGTACAAACATGTGTGGGCCAGTCTGCCACAGGACAACGTCAGATGTCTGTTCGCCTCCATACCGGACCGTCTTGCAGCATGTATCGCAGCACGAGGAGGTGCGATGCGCTATTGAAGATGACCGGACTACATGCCACAGATCCCTCTGCAATTGTCCTGCAGCTCTGTTTTTGCTAGCAAGTGTGTCATTCGTCTGTATCATTATATCCATAAAATTTCAGTTCAATCCAATGCTTCCTTCTTGGTGCACAAATTTCATTGTCAGTGAGTGTAATAATTATAAAATAAGCAATACTTATTTTAAATAAATATCCTGCACACAGCAAACAGTTTAAATTTTGTCAATTTTTAATATACAGGGACTGACCATTACATAATTTTCCTACCATTATTAATCCTCCTATAAGGCCTATAAAAACACCACATAAAACATCCCACCAGAAATGACGACGATCCATAAGCCTTGATATGCAGCACACAATAGACCAAACTAAAGGTAACACACACATGAATATCTTCCAACACCGCAAAGATATTTGGCTCTGATTTTTTGAATAGGAATATACATAAATCTGTTATAAAAAGAAAAAAGCAGTATTTTAATAAGTCGCAAGTACATTAATTATAACCAGCAACATGAAATTACAAAACTTATTTCAGTTTATGCAGCAATGAGTATTGGTTTTAAAAAGTCAGTGAGGCTTTATAATATGAACTTTCATTAATGGCAACAGAAATAATGTACCACCAACTTCTGCAACAGAAAATGAATGATGCCACCAAAACAAAGTGACAACACAGATGTGCCTGAGGATGTGGTAACTGTCATGTAAATTAAAAAAAAATCGTACTAATTATTCTAACTAAAAGATATTTAAATGAGGAATCTCAATTATTTCTGCCTGTTCTCAATACTCCATATTTTAAGAATGAAAAGTGAAAGTGGTAATTAATACCTTTGCATATGCATGTGTGTTTAACTGCTATGGGGAGATTCAAAACTGCTAGTTTGAGAGACGGTATGTTGTTATGATGGTAACTACACAGTCGTATCAGAATAATATGACCACCCCCAGAATCACAGTATACCCACCCAGGCATGTCACAGAGTGCACATGACAAGATCGACCACACGGAAATATAAGCGGCCAGCCAGGACAGATGAGCCATAATGCGTTATGTGAGCACAATGGGCAGAGGCAGAGATTTGACGAACATTCAAAAAGGAATAATCATCGGCTACCATGCCAAGGATGGAGGTATCTCAGAAACAGCATACTTCCTGGGCTGTTCAGTTCATGAGGTGATGTAGTAAGGGTGTACCAAGAATGGACAGCTGGCACACCGAGTATACACCCCAACGTCATAACTGTGGAGACCCAAAGGCCATCGCCCCCAGAGGAGAATGTCGCTTCCATCGACTGGTAAAGGGCGAACAATGTGCAACAGTGCAGCAATTGATCATGCAAATGAATGCTGGGGACCCAGGTACTTATTCCTGAAAACAGTAGAGTGAACCCTGTTACACATGGGCCCCTGGAGTCGACGCTACATCAAGGCGCCCATGTTAACACGGGTCCATCAGCAACAACGCTTGCAGTTCGCATGGCACTACCATCATTAGACTGTGGAAGAGTGCAAAAATGTTGCCTTCTCCGACGAATCGAGGTTTCTACTCCACTGAAGTGACGGGCGGTGGTGGATACGGTGTCAGACACACAAGAACCAACACCCGGGCACGGCTGTCAGTCAAGTACAGGCCGGCGGTGGTAGTGTGGGTGTCAGGGGGTGTTTTCCTGGTATAACATGGGACCGCTGGCATCACTGGATGGGTCTCTGAACACCAGTGGCTACCTGTCCTTTCTCGCTGACCACATGAATCCCTTCATGTTGGATGTTTACCCTGGTGGTGCTGGTGTCTACCAACAGGACAATGTGCCGTGCCGTGCCATGCCATGCCGCTAAGGGGTTGCGTGACTGGTTCCAGGAACACGACAGTGATGTCTCCATTCTCGCTTGGCCAGTGAAATCGCTGACCTCAATACCATAGAGCACTTGTGGGACTATTTAGATCAACAGGTTCGACATGCTGACCCACAACCATGTCATCTCCATGACTTCCATGCAGTCTGAATGAGCATGCATACCTCGGGCAACATTCCATGGCCTCATTACGTCCATGACATGCCATCTCACCAATGTCATCTGGACCAAGGGTGGTTATTCCTATTATTAGGTAGGTGGTCATATTATTCTGATATGACTGCATATAATTGGAAAGTATAAGGAAATTAACATTTTGATACTAATATTGTAAAAATTTCACATGTTTCTTTCCAGAGGGGGGAAGTCATATCCAAGTTTAATTAGTCTTCAAGAGATTGATTTTAAGAATATGATGCATTTTTATTGAGCCAACCATAGCCCAGGGCACTACACATAGAGGGGCACCAAAATTTTGAGAATACATGTGGCACAAGACGTTTTTATCTCATCCCCCCCCCAAGAGAATGAAATGGGATTTTTCATTTCTACACATTATAAACTGAGTAGTATAATACCTTTAATTCTTAAGAAAATATTAAATGGTGTTAGTACATTCGACATGTTTAATTATTAAAAATATTAATTCATTTTGAAAGTGAGTTCAGTAAGCCTCAGAAGCCTCCGAGGAAGTTATTTCTTCCTCCTTCCAGGCAAGGTCAAAACTCAAAAGAGGGCGGAGAGGGGGAGCATTTCTTTTACAGAGCTCGCAGACAACAGGGAACAAGAGTGGGAGACTGGGAAAGGGGCACTGCACCGGATCATAATTTTTACAAGGCATTGAAAAATCTGAGCGTGAGGACAGCCCTGGGATGTGGGTTTAAAGACAAGAATCGGACTCCATGAATTCAAGGTCAAGGCCCCATGGTATTGTGGGTGACAAGAGAGGGCAGAGTACTGGTCAGCAGGGCCCTGACTGGTTAGAATGCATTCCAATTCAGCTTATGACACCAGCTGCCTGCTTTGGGATTCCCCCTCTGCCCCTCGTAACTTTACATGTGTGTTTTCATTCTCGCTTTGTTCTCTTGGGAGAAATCATTACTATTAAGCATCACCGGCAGCAAAAATGTCGACTACGAAGTTCTCTGGATGCGAAAATAGAAAAAGGAAGCTTAAAAAGACTGAAAAAGAAGGGCAACTTTAAAAAAAGTACCAAAACTAAAGAACTTTTTTAAACCAGCAGAAGATGACACAGAAAGTGAAAAGAAAATGCAGTGGTTGGTTGCAAGATCTACCGATGAAGAAGTGAAGGAGCCAACTGAAAAAGAACTAAGGGCTCAGGGCAAAGATCAAATTTGTGAATCTTCCGATGTGAGGATGAAGAAGGTAAGTCTAACACAAATCTTGGAGGAAATTTTCAATCTGTTGAAGGAAATGAACTTTTGTTACATCATATGATATTAGATCCTGCTAAATAAAAAGTAGACGATTCTTTTGTTGATTATATTAAAAAAAATCCTCCGAATCAAAATTTAAACGAAATAGATTTTGCAGTTTCAAAAAGATCTTATAGTGATCGATTTAGATCTGCCTCAAAAGGATTACTTTATAAGGGTCTTCAAAATTTGACCCTTTTCTGCAGCAACATTTGAAAAATTTTAGAAATAAGGGAAGTGGAAATGTTTCATACCTTTCGAAGGATGTATGTGAAGAATTCATTTCATTAATGGCCTTATCAGTCACTGACGCAATAGTTAAAGAGTTGAAGTCGAGCAAATATTACTTTATTATTATAGACTCCACTCCATATTTGTCAAAAGTTGACCAGTTGACTGTTATTTTTTGTTATGTTCTAAAAAATGGACAACCAGTGGAACGATTTATTTGTTCCTTGCCCAACACTGGTCATAAAGCAGAAGACATAGAGAAGGTTTTATTGAAGCTGTTACAAGATTTAAAAATAGAGGTTAAAGAAAAGACTGCAGAGGCCAAAGTTATGACAATGTGAGAAATATGTCTGGTGAATATTCAGGTCCTCAAGCTCGATTAAAAAGTCATAACAGTTTAGCCTACTATATTCCGTGTGCAGCACACTCTCTTAATTTGGTTGGGAAATCTGCAGCGGGATGCTACCTTGAAGCTACATCTTTTTTTATATGTCCGTATCAACTTTTGGTCATCTTCATCACATAGGTGGCAAATCTTGAAGACAAGTCTTCAAGATAGTTCTAAGCTCCACAGCAAATCTGGATCGCAATCGCCACTTCTTGTACCCAGAAGGTTATGTGAAACCCGATGGTCAGCAAGGGTTGATGCACATGCAAGGCCTTACGCTCTAGTTATTCCTGCATTAGAGATGCACTTCAAGACTTCACAGAAAACACCGGTGAACAATTAGAAACAGAGGGATTAATTATTAAGTAAGGTGAATTTGTTAGAAATGGACATTCTCTTAGAGCTTTGGAGTGATATTTTACAAAGAATTGATAGTTGCAACAAAACACTGCAGAAAGTGAATATTGACCTTTCAGTTGCTGTAGAACTGTACGATTCACATATTAAATATTTAAGTGTTCTCCGCAATAAATTGGATAAGTATGGTATGAAGAAGATGGAAAACTGTTGTCTCAGTGCGACGAATATAAGAAAAATGTTACTAGAACCGGTCAGATAAAACTAGAATTTCAAGAGATGAATGGCAATAAAGAAACTGTTTTCACTGGAAAGGAACATATGCGAATATGCGTTTTTCGTACGATCATTGATAACTTGGTGCAGCAGTTGAAACGTCGACGAGATGCGTATTCCGATGTGGAGAGCATGTTTGGGTTTCTAACGCAATTATCAGATGTTGATGAGACAACAGTATCCCAAAAGGCAAAAAAATCTACTGACAGTTTACTCTCAAGATTTAGGCCCAGAATTTGAACAAGAATGTCTTCATTTCCAGAAATTTTGGAATAATTTAGATAGACAAGCAGTGACAGACCCAAGTGTTAGTGTTCCTGTTGAGGATATGTTGAAACTGATTAGGGAAAAAGAATTGATTCAACTTTTCCAAACATTGATGTTATCCTAAGGATTTACCTATGCATACCCATCACTAATGCTTCTGGAGAAAGAGGTTTCTCTCTTTTGAAAATTGTCCACAACTATTTGAGGACATCTAGTTCTCAAGAAAGAACAAGTGCATTGGCAACTTTGTCACTTAATTCGAACATTGCAGAAACATTAACATTTGATGATATAGTAGAGGATTTTGCCACAAAGAAATCGAGAAAAAAAAATCTTTTATCGGAGAGTAATTCTACTATATATAAGTTATATTAATTCATTTCTCCTATCTCTCAGTCACTTAATCGATATACAATAAACCATTGCAATAAATATTGGTAGCAGCACTATCATTATATATTTTTAAAATTCTAAAATTAATATTGCATACGTTGTAAATTTAAATCCAAAATTTTGCAAGCAAATGTTTCAGAAGTGTGTTAAAAAAACAATTTCATTTGTAAATATAAAAATTTACTGTGAAGTGATGTTTTAAAATTATGTGAATTAAAATTAGGGGAAAACGACATTTATAAATTTTTTATTTCAATAATGCCCAGTTTTAAAAAATACATGTGCTAAAAATTTTACAGGGTTGGGTTGTTCTTGAGAATATGCTGATTTTTTGTGTGATAAAAAATCTATATGTAATTTAAATATGAAATTCTAATCGGCCTCAAATTTCTTACAATAAGTTTACTTAGGGGCGTCTGATTTTTCTTGGCACAGGGCGCTGTAATGCTTAAACCCGCCCCTGGTCATAACAGGATCATGAACCCTTCTAATCACACAGAATAATATCCATATTCTCTCGCCAAAATCTAAATTACGCTTTTTACATGCATTCCGCAGTGTGGGAATGATCCATGGGAAATAAGTCACAGAACCCATAAATTTTTTAATGGGAGGATCCGCACTTTTCAAAGTGGTGAGTGCAAGCACTTGCATTTTTTGGCCACTGCATTGATGTCTGACCTCGATGCATCATACTTGTTTCATCATTGACATGTCATAACTTCTTGAGTAACTTGTTATAAATACTGAACCTTTGTATAAGACTGTAACAGTGCACCTGAAGATGGACCAGTAGCTGGTCGGAAAGATCTTGTGCAATTTTTAATAACTTTTTTTCTTGTAATTAAATCTTTTAAACTTGGTGCTTTTAGCATTGTGGAGTTTTAATCATGTATTAGACAGCAGTATTGCATGGATAGGATGTTTTCATTCACGAGGATTTTGATCTAGTGATACACATACACATTTATCATTTGAGCAAATTCTGTCAACACTGGCAGTTAGTAACAAAGAACCATGCCAAATCTCTGGCAGAACCATTCCCTGTATGAAACTGTTCTCTTGAAGAATACAATTTCCCCTAGACCTCTAAATACAGCTGCTATATATATATTAAAAAACATATTTAGGCTTAGAGAATGCATGCATCATGTTCATGGTAAAACATAACTACTTACACTCCTTCATTTTGCAATCACACATTACACACCCACTTCTCTGCTTTCCTCCTTCAGATGTCCATGTTCTTTTGCATGGGAACCAGAGAACAGCAATGTTAACAACAAGAGTGAAATCAGAACTAAAAATGCCCTTTTCCATTTTTCTTTTTAATATTTTGGAACAGGTGTAAACAGAATACCATGATCCTCAGCAGCAGAATAGTGGACCATAAACATGTTAGATAAGGAGAGCACAAAACTTTTCATGGGCATATATCTTGATTTTCAATTCAAAAGATAATTTTGTTGTCAAGAGACAGCTAAGCATATGAGTTTTGTGGTCATAGTTGTAGTTAGAATTACTTAAACTGAAACTTGAACACGAAAGAGATAACACAAGGCACACAGACACACAATCACCAAAGGGGAAAGTAATTTCGGAATGAGTGATAATTCGTTATTTCAAGCAATCACTCAGAATGAATTAGGAATATTCCTGCATAATCATTATGTATAAGCTGTAGCAGTATTGTCCATGAAAACTGGAGTTATTAGATAAACCTAATAAATCATAAGTGATGTTGCACCAAAATGTATAAATTGCAATATGATAGTGGAGCTAGTGAAATGTTTTGTGTACAATATTTTCCAGAAATAAAAAAAAATCATACTTACACTGAGGAATATGAATGTGTAAAATGACAGTGATGCATGACCAGATGGGAAAGATTTATAAATATCTCTTTTTACCAACCAATCAGGACCATTTCCTGTGCACTTAAAATTTGTGATAAGCCTATAAAAAAAGCAAAAAAAAAAAAAATGTTAACAATAGAAAGTGCACATATGTATCAATAAATGCTTACAGATCCTAAAGAAAAACCTTTTACACCAGTCAAGAGTGGTTTGCATGAAGAGTTACACCAAACCTAGTACAATTTATGTCCCACTCCATTTAAATTTTTTGATAACATAAAAAACATTCTTTATCATTCAACATAAAACATTAAAATACATTACCTTTATAAGAACAAATATTATATTACTGCATATATACTATACTTGAAAATGTGGTGTACAAAACCGAAGAGCAAAACATATTACTACTACTTATGTAATTGTTGGCACAAATGTGCTATGTTTTCACTGTTTCCATGTAGCAATTCCTTCAGGAAACCTGGAAAATCATATTGCCCTGGAGCAGGAATCGAACACGCATCTCCCAATTTCCATTTGAGCATGCTGTCCGTCACACCACCCAGGACAAGGAAGTTCCAAACAACTGAAGCTATCCTGTGCTTCCTCATAGTGTCGCCACAATCTTTTCTTACACCCAGGGTCAGATGTAGGTCACAAGTTCCAGTGCTTCAGAAAATAGCATACATATAATTGGGAAACAAATCTCCCTGAAGAAATATTTTTTTACAAATACGTGGAATGCAATTTACAAATGTAATTGTTGGCACAAATGTGCCATATTTTCACTGTCTCCATGTAGCAACTCCTTCAGAAAACTCGAAAATCACATTGCCCTGGAGCAGGAATTGAACCCGCATCTCCCAATTTCTATTCGAGCATGCTATCTGGTACACCACAATGCAATCCGTTACACCGATTTCCGTTCGAGCACACTATCTGTTACACTATATTACTACTTTCAATGCACTTCAAAAAAAAAAATTTTTTTAATGGCATCCAAAATACTGAAAAAAAATGAGGAGATGAATTTAGCAGTCATTAAACAGCTTGCAAATGCTGCAGTACAGCTATGAAGCTCTGGTATTCAGACAATTCTGATCTGTAATGTAGTCAATACTAAATCCCATGTTCTCATAACAGGCACACTGTATATTGAAAAGATCATTTATTATACACATCTACCTCCTAACATTAAACAGCAGGGTCTTGTACATTTGTAGCTATTCACTTGATGCTGCATAAGAATGTTTTTATATTATTAGAAATGTGCAAATTCCAGGAGTTATATTTTTCATTCCATTATTTTATCTTAATGTAAGTCAGGCATGTTTATATGTAGTGCAATGTAATATCAAATATAAATAGGTGTGATTTTTCAAAGAAACCATTACCTTCAAACAGGTTTTAAATTATAATATTTTTGATTACAGTGCTTTTGAAAAATTACCTTTCGTTTGAGAACAATTAAGTTAAAAAAATAATCAATTTAACAGCTTGGATAGAAATCCATTTCTCTAGGTTGCCATAGGAATGAAGGATATATATATATCATCATCATCATTGTCAACCATTATCAATCCACTGCTGGACGAAGGTCTCCCCAAGTTTCTTCCATACCGATATGTCTTGTGCCAGTCTCTTCCATGTTACTTCCGAATACTTTCGAATTTCATCCACCCATCTCCCATGTGGTCTTCTTCTGGGTCTTTTCCTTTTTTTTTTTTTTTTTTTTTTTCTTGATGTCTAATGCTTTCTTTTTCAGTCTTCTTAGGAAGCAGTACTGCTCAGATATTTGGAAGTATACCACCTTGAGCTATGGTTACTCCCGACAGCAACTTGTTCAATTCTTCGTCATTTTCTGAGTGATAATAACAAAAATATATATATATATATATATATATATATATATATCATTGTCAATTATTACCAATCCACTGCTGGATGAAGATCTCCTTAAGTTTCTTCCACAACAGTCTGTCTTGCGCCAGTCTCCTCCATGCTTTCAAATTTCACTTACCCATCTCCCATGTAGTCTTCTTCTTGGTCTTTTCCTGTCCAATGGAATCCAGTCTAGAATTTCTATGATCCTTAACCAACATTCTTTTTTATTGAATAGGTAACAAGTAAAAATTATTTTTCCTAAAAGTAAAAGTCTTTTCAGACAGTGGCATTTAAAATTTTCCCTCTTTTAATGAAAATTTGAAGAAATAATGGAGGCATGAATTTTCTGAACAATGTTTCAACAAGAACACATAACCCTTTCCTGACAGGTATCATCACCAATAGTTAGTGATAATAATAACAATTTAAAATTTCATTATTAGCAAAAATTCCCAGCTATACTTCATTTAAAACTTCATTATGAGTGACAATTTTCACCTGTAATCCAAGTTGCTGAGCCTTTTCCCAAATAGTCTCATCTGTAATGACACCATGATTGGCATTTATTCATTCTATCCATAATTATTATGGCCTGCTCCAGCTTATGTTTGCCATTTTTGTTTTCTTTACTGGTTGTAATGATTTTTTTAAGCCCATCCACTTGTTTCTTTCATTTAGGATAACTCCCGTTGTCTGCCTATGAGCACATATCTCAAATAAATTTTGAAAAATTATTCACAATAAATTGCTAGCTTGAAGGACGATTTTTTTCTTGTACTCACAAATTAAAATTCTTTCATGGACACTCAAGACAGATTTCCCCATTACTACAAAATTTGGTCAAAAACAAGACTGAGATAAGCATGACTCACAAATAAAACAATTCCCTATCCATGTGATAAACCATCAGAATGCATGAAATGCATTGAATGGTAAAAAAATGTTGTGCAAGTGGAGTTGGATTTGTCCCTTTCATGCAGGTGGTCAATTCTTAAGATAACACCCCCCCTGTCTCTCTCTCTCCCCCTCACTCTCAATGCACTAAAAAGTGCTGATGAACACACACACACACACACACACACACACACACACACACACACACACACACACACACACACACATTAATAGCCATACAGCTTCAAATAATCCACATGCTTGAAATAGAGTATCCATTCATGCACCCAAAGGAGAAAATGATCCAACAGAATCATGATGAAAGGAGGGGTGGGGGCAAAAACCCATGGCTGTGTTTCATAGAAAATTTGTTGAACTTGAAATAGTAAGAATAAGAATTAGACTCACTGAATGGCAAATGAAAGGTACATGCGATAAACTTCTTTAATTCTTTTCTGTGCAGATGGTGGTTTAAAAAGTGTATTTAACACACTTTAAAAATATTTGGTGCTCTTAGTACATGGGCACACAGTGAGGTCACAATTCACATAGGGAATTTTCAATAAGCAAGTATTCAGAAAATTCATTCCAGGTTTGCAGTAGACAAAAAGTGAGGGGGGTGTAAGGAGGAACAGTCTAAAGCGGTTTGACTGTATATAAATTGTATAATATCAAGGAACAGAATACTTTAGTCCTAGTTGTAAATGAATTTATGGCACCTCTATTCATATTGTACTGTGGAATTAACTTTTTTATGGGTCTTATAGAGGTTATTATTCAAAAAAGTTGGTGGTCAAATTTTTGAACTAAAGCCTAGTTTGTCATCAGGACTACATCACTGGAGTAGTTGCTGCCACTAAGTTGGAAGAGTCCAACTGCAATTATCGTTAATTGTGGTACTTCTTCTTGCTATTTTAATTCCTTCTTCTAATTTCCTCTTTACTAAGTTTGACTGGTGGGCGATTATTCTTACTGAGTCCTAATTTATGGAGTGTCCACTTGCTTGTCTAGCCCTGTTTTGTTACCAATGTTCCTAATAGCTGCTTGGTATTCTTTCATTCGGACTTTAATACTTCTCCCTGTTTCTCCTATATAGCTGAGTCCGCAGTTACAGTCGATGCAATATATTACTCCTTCTTGCAATTGGATGTCCACTTCTTTCTGCTTTAAAGCTGGCAGGAATTTCTTTAATTTGTTACTTTAATTTTAATTTCTAACACTTACAAAAAATTAACTTTTTGGAGGGAAATTATATGGTATTTTTCACAAACAATTCATACTTACCCATCAGAACACTGAATTTGTTCCATGTCAGGTTGGCAAGTTGTAAGGAAATGTGGCCTCAGTTCACCAAATGCAATCTTCAGAATTTCAGTAATTGTAATAACATGGAATAATCCTGAACAGTAATGTTTGGCATACCATTTAAATGAATTTCGATCTTCATGAATTTGATCTTTTAAAAGCCGCTCGGACATATATATCTGTAGAATAAAAATGAAAAATTTATATGAAATATTCCCACAAATATTTTTAATGTAACATCACAAATCTCAGATTCAGAACATCAGAACACTGAAGCTAGACTTCTTTGCTACTTTAAATTTTGTTACTACTGTTGAACCATATGCCTAATTGACAATCTCAATCACATGGGGAAAAATGCCTGAAGAAAATGCAAGTCTGGAAACCCAATAATTGCTATCTCATTTGAAGGGCACCTGATATTTGTTTACAGTTACAAGAAGATTGCTTTTCTCAAGACCAATTCTATATGATAATTACATGAAAATAGTGATAAGTTTTATATATAAATACATATATACGAATGATGAAAAAGCGGATTTCTGTACGCCAAATTAATGAAAAGATGACAAAAAAAGTGAACTCAGTTTACTAGGCATATAAACGATGAGAAAACAAAGAGATGCTAGCTTTCGCTACCTCCGGGTAGCTTCGTCAGGCATTTAGTAGTTAAGATCGCAGAAACAACACGAAAAACACTTCCAAGAATATAAGTAAATTGAAAATAAGCAAAGACACTTGCACGATGTCACGAGTGGTTTGAGCCAAGGGCCGGGTGCTCACGTGGAACATCAAGAAGCCGGTGCCATATAAAAGGAAGGCTCATGGTTACGTCCTTGTTGCACACATTCCGTCACGTGACGATCTCAACGGTTTCACGGAGCACAGTAGCTCTTGCGCTATTGTAAGGTACTAGTTTCTTAACGTCTCTCCATCTGGGTACTGCCCCCTCAGTTTCCAACATTACGGGATAGGGCCATCATAAGTTTTCCAGCTTTAACGTCCCTTTGGTGCTCATAAATCCGGGTCTGGATCGACCTCTTTGTCATCCCTATGTAGAACTTAATGGATGCACCAGGGTAATCTAAAGGAATAGCACAGACCCCGGCATCAGATAGTGTAGAAGGTGATGCACGCTGGTCTGTTGCGAGGTTATCAGACAAAGGTCTAGGTGTCCTCACGCCGATATCGTAACCCAGTCTTCGAAGAGTATTCTTTAAGAAGTACATTAGCCTAAAAATGTAGGGAATCGAACCCACGAATCAGGTGGGCTGCACTGTGGGGTTGGCACAAGGCTGTGTGCATGCAGTTGTTGCTACTGCTTTTCTGACTATTTGGTTGATTCTGAGCATGTAATACCCCGCTGCGGCTGCTAGGTCTCTACGGCTACGGATCTCCTCCTCACATGTGGCCTTATTAGATGAGAGTTCGAAGGCTCGCTTTACTCGGTACCTGAAAAGCACATATTTGCATGCGGCTGGACCTGCTGAGTCAGGCAGTATGGGGTTGTCCACGTGGGTGGTTTTGTAGTAGACCTCTGTGCTAAGTGCTCCAGAGAGTAATCTTCTTACCCTTACATCCAGAAAAGGTAATGCACCTCTGGATTCATATTCAGCTGTGAATTTAATGTCCGGGTGCGCAGCGTTCATTCTGGCGAGAAAATCATGTAGGCTGGCTTCTCAATGCTGCCAAATAAGGAAGATATTGTCAGCGTATCTCAATCAGATTTTAGGTTAACCCAGGCTGACGATTGCAAGAGGTCATTTTTGAGTGGCCGGAGGACTGCTTCTTTTTTTTTTTTTTTTTTTTTATTGTAGGTTTAACGGCCATTGTGAGCAACTCAATGGGCTATAAGCAGTCGCCCGTCCCTAATTTAGGGTCACTGGTTCCAGGGAAGGGAGAGAACCAGTGCTGTAAGACAAACACAACATCCATGCCTCACCGGGATTCGAACCCGGACCCCGTTCGGACGAATGATCAGAGGCCATCGCTTAGACCACTGCGCCACCGAGAGGACTGCTTCAGCAAGGACCACTGACATTGAGGACCCCATAGGTACTCCTTTGTTTTGTTTGTAAATCCTGGATCGGAAGCTGAAGAAATTTGAGTATGTGACTGTGTCCAGTAGTTTTGAAATAGCTTCCACGGTTTCCGAAGGGAACAGGTGAGACTCGGCGATATAGTGCTTCAGGTTTGTGGTGGCTTCATGCACCGGCACTGAGGGATATAAAGACTTGATGTCAAAACTTCCAATGATGTCACTTGGTGACATGGTCATGGACTTCAGTCTGGAAACGAAGTCAGCTGAAGAGAGTAAGACACTTTCCGCTGGCGGTAGGAACAGCTGCAAGAAAGATGAGAATGCTTTTTTCAAATTTGCTGAAGGGGCGCGTTTCCTGCTGACAATAGGTCTGACTGGATTGCCGGGACTTGTGATGTTTGAGTCAAGCAAAAAGGTGAGGTACCTAAGGTCCCGGTGGGATCTTGGCCCCTCTTTTAAGTACTTCAGGTAGCGCCTTCATTCCTCCTACTCGCTTAATCATGGCCACCCACCTGTTAAGCGGGTTTACAGCCTGCAGGATGGAATCAGACTGGGTGACAAACTCCTCAAGTTTCTGGTGATGGTCGGAATCAACCATTACTGCAATTTGCCCGGACTTATCTGTGAGGGTGAAGATGAGGGAGTGGTCTTTCTTGAGGTTGGCGACAGATTTGGGTATTCCCGGTGATTTCCTGAGTCGGTGTTGCTTTATGGAACGGGTTAATCTGTCAGCACATCCGAGTCTAATCTGGTCCCTTTCTTGGAGCGGAACTACCATGACGCATCCGTTAAGTTTTACATTGGGATGACAAAGAGATCGATCCAGATCTGGATTTCTGAGCACCAAAGGGACGTTAAAGCTGGAAAATTTACAACGGCCCTAGCCCGTGATGTTGCAACTGAGGGGGGCAGTACCCAGATGGAGAGACATTAAGAAACTAGCAACTTAGACAGCGCAAGAGCTACTGCGCTCTGCGAAAGCATTGAGATCATCACGTGATGGAATGTGTGAAACAAGGACGTAACCATGAGCCTTCCTTTGATATGGCACTGGCTTCTCGATGTTCCACATGAGCACCCGGCCCTGGGATCAAACCCCTTGTGACATCGTGCAAGTGTCTTTGCTTATTTTGAATTTACTTATATTCTTAGAAGTGTTTTTTCTGTTGTTTCTGCAATTTTAACTACTAAATGCCTGACAAAGCTACCCAAAAATAGTGAAAGCTCGTTTACACACCTAATAAACGGAGTTCACTTTTTTATTGTCTTCTCAGTGATAAGTTTTGATGTGAAGTCAGACTAAAAAAAGAATTATTATACATTAGATTGATAAGAAAAGATCTACCCAAGCATCAAAACTGATAGGAAATGACTAGCTGCAAAACAATATGCTGATTACCATTTCTTTTACTTGACGATTATGGGCAAAACACGTAACAATATTAACAAAGAAAGGTAACTTGATCACGCTAGTTACGTTAACTGAAAACTTTTACAAAAAGTTCGTAAGTTGGAAGCTTTCGACCTTATCTTAGGTCTTCATCACGCCAATGGAGGACTAAGATTGTTGCCAGATTCTACATTTGAATTTTTCCTATTTTTGTTGCCAAAACTTAGAATTGATCTCCAGATCAACGGAATGTAGAGAGGAGATTCAGAGTTGCAAGTCATTGAGTTGAAAATAATTTCTATGCTTTCACGGTAACGGAGGGCAAAACGATTGTCAAAAGAAGCAATTTGTTTTGCTTCGTTCCAGTGGGGAACTGCAGATGTGTCTTCCATTGTCAAAATCGCCCCTTCAGCAAATTCGAAAGCTTCCAACTTACGAACTTTTTGTAAAAGTTTTCAGTTAACGTAACTAGCGTGATCAAGTTACCTTTCTTTGTTATTTCTTTTACTGTTTATATGTTACCATACTTTGGGTCCAGGATCTCTGCTACAGAAGAACACATTTTTTACTGATGAACAATAGACTGAAATGAAATTTGTAAATTTTTAAAAATAACAGCACTTTGTGTTTTTTGCATTTTATACATCTTCTTTGATCTTTTTTTTATTAGCATATTATGGTCTTTTTTCCAAACTTCTGAAGCACTCACTTTGAGTCATAATATAATGCTTTTGCAGCTTCAGTGGCGGCTCGTGATCTAATTACTATGGAGACAGACAATTTTTCTGCCTGGATACAAATAAGTTTATTTATTCTAACATCATTTTATTATTATTATTATTATTATTATTATTATTATTATTATTATTATTAATTTCTCATGTAATGTGTTACTGTGAAAAGATTTATCCAGATTTTAACAGAAAAGCACGTTTTATGTGTTCTTGAGGCCAACTCAGATCCTGCTTCGTAAGATTCCTGCCTTATGCCTCAATTTTGCTTTTCTCTCATCAGCATTGTCCTCTTGGACCAGTGAGGAACTGCTAAGCCAGTTTCAGGATGAAATCTATCGCATCAGAGTCAATTTTTTATTCAAGATATTTACAGAAATTTAAATATGAGACTGATATTAATGCCTTTTGCATTTCAAATGCAATTCTATTGTTAGATGGTGATGGGCACCTCAAGCTACTGGGCTCTAGTGCAACTACATCGCCTTGCCTTATGGTAGCTACGAACTGCTCAAAATTTATGTAACCCAGCAGAGACCATTGTATAGTTACATAAGTGCCAACTGGGGCAGGGGGGGCAAGGTGAATATTTCCCCTCCAATAATTTTACTGGGAGGCAGTGCACACCCAATAATTTTTACCTCATCTAATTAAATAATTGCTTAGGCCTCATAAAGTGGACCAGGCTCCACCTTATGTGGCCAAGGTGATTTATTTCCAAAAATATAAATAGTAAATAGACAGTGTCATCGCTCTTTCCATGTTTTTCTGCAATTAACGCACAGCAACCGAAAAATTGTATTTCGACACTGCTGGGATCGAACCCCAGATCACTTGATAACTAGCCCAGTATGTTTGTCTTATGCTACGATGCCAACAATCCACAGTGCTATGTGTGTTTATCTGTCAGCATCTGACTTCACAAAGCCGTAGGAATGGGCTCAGCAACTAAGACATCTCCATCTTGTGTGGCGTAATGGCACAAGCTATTTAATTATAGCTAATAAATCCAAAGGGCAAGAGAAATGGTGAAAATCTTCCAAATACATGGAGACAATGTAAATAGACAAAGTCATCACTCTTTCCACGTTTTTCTGTAATTAATACACACAGCAACTGGTTGCTGTGTGGGTCATTTAATTTCAAATCACCCATCCATCTCAGATTTTTGTGAAAATTGGCACAAAGTATTGTGCTGGTGAGATATGAAACCAGTTAAAATTTTAGCTCAGTTGGTCCAGTAGATCTTGAGTAATGCCACTTTAAAAATTGGGTAGCTCTGCCTTTGAAGTTTTTGCGTGCTTAGTTTTCACAACTACACTGTAGGACAAAAAAATTCATAACTTCACAACTAACTGTTGCAGACACATATATATTTTTTTTTTCTTAAATGATCTGCATGATCCGTACATTTGGGAACAACTTGTCTCTGCAAATTTTCAGAATTAAAAGAGCACTTTTTTAAAAATTTAATGACAACCTATCAGTGAAAAGCTCAAAGCTATTTTTATTTTATTTTTATGTGCCACCATCTTGGATATAGGTTCATTTTTCTTTTCTGCGGCAGGCCAAAATAGGGCCTCACAATGATTTTGAAAAAAGGCAATTGCTTTCCTCTTATTGTAGATCGAAAGTTTTGGTTGTCACTACCTTAAAGAGGACATTTTAGGCTTACAAAAAATGTGTAAAAATGATAGATTTTTTTTTTTTTTTTAACCTTGCTTAAAATGGTGTCGAGATCTGCAATACTCACCAGCATAAATCACCATTTTTGATGGACTGTTAAGGTGACTGGGTGTTGGAACCCCAAGTTGAGAAATTTTTTGCGTAATAACTATGGCTAGTAATTTTCAGTTATGGAGAAAACAAACAAACAAACAAACAAACAAACAAACACACACACACACACGTTTCAGATCATCAGCAAATAAAATAATTTATTTTGGATCTTCAAAAATTGTTTTGTAAGTACATAGTACATGAACTCAACAAGGAGAAATATTCTACTTTTGTATTTAAAATGTGCAATCAAATAAAAGTAATTTAAGCTGTTGGATGTAAAGTTGCAATAATATAAGGTACAGGAATTTTCTTTAGTTAATTTTTCATCTAGTGCATTTAAATACTTTTAAGAAAAAAAAAAAACCATCTAACCTAAATTTTTTTGTATCAATAATGAAATGCCCACCATAAGTACTAATGAACGTTGAGCCCCCCCCCCCCATTATTCCTCCTTCCAGATATAAAAACGGCAAGAATTTTCTGAACTTGCGCATCACGAACATGATTGTTTTTAGATTGGTAGGGAAGTGGTCATTTTTTGCAGCAGGCCATGGCAAGTCGCTAGTGAGGGTATTGGTGCAGACAACAAAGTTAACAACAAAATCCAGTTTGCAGTGACCTTTTAGCTCAACAAATAACACCTGCTGCAACAATGTATAACTTCTGCAAAGATAACATAAAAGAAATTACATTTTTCTTTGTGTGTGCAGAAGGGATGAACAAAATGCGTAATCAGCTTAGTCTCCATTTTGAGAAAGCAAAAGCTCTTCCTGGTTCATGCACAATGCATCACTTTACACCACTTCCCAATTTCAGAATTGGTGCTAAGAGATTAAGTTCTGATAAATATTACAGTATTATTTCCGAAATCAGTGTAACTAATTTTCAAGATGAGTTACAGTTACATATTAACTGCTGTGTAGCATGTGTATATTATTCCTGTTGGTATGTGGGATTTGTTGAAAAGATTAACTATGATGAAGGTGATGTGACTGTTCGATTCATGCACCCACATGTGCCTTCTCCATCCTTTCATTGACCTAATAATGATTGTGAAGCTCCTCTGACACATATATTATTTCAATAAAGCTCATATTGAGAATTGGCTTCCTAGTTTTTTAATTCAATTACTAATCAAAAACTACTATTATGGGAATTTTTACTAGGAACTTTTTTTATTTTAATGGCAAATTTTCGGAGAAAACTCTCCTCCTCCTTCAGGATGTCTTTTTGTTGTGACTTATTCCCGTCACTAACTGCGTTAGTGACGGGAATAAGTCACAACAAAAAGACATCCTGAAGGAGGAGGAGAGTTTTCTCCGAAAATTTGCCATTAAAATAAAAAAAGTTCCTAGTAAAAATTCCCATAATAGTAGTTATGATTAGTAACACATATTATGTTTGGTTGAGGTAAACACTGCAACAGGAAGAACATACAGCCTATCCAAACAGGCTGAAGACCTGGCTCAGTCAAAGTCTTTTTTTCATATGAAAATTAGTAGTTGTGTTTAGTTTTAATTCAAACTGACAGAGAAAAGAATCCATTTATCTCATGTAACCAAGGAAAAGTTCATTCATAAATCATACATAAACGTATCATTCAATGTCAAAAATAATTCATAAAATGGTTTGCTCCATTAGTTTATATTTGTATTAAAATTAGTAAGAAATTTAGAGACACCTAATCTTTGCAGTTGCTTGTATTCTTAAAAACAAAAAAGGGAAGAACCAGCTTAGAATAGCATAGATGGCCCTGTCGGTCGCTTTTTTCGCAATTGGAGATTATTTTTATGCACAGCAACTATAAAAAAACTTGGTGATTTGACTGGAGATTGTGAGCATGGCTTTGCAGGCTAGCGGTTTGATCAGATACAAATTGAAATTGGTCAAAATATTAAATTCAAAAGCAACAAATATAGTGAGTTGCGGCGCACTCACAGAAGTAAGGCTTACACATCTAGACAAGTGTTGCTGCTGAAGTTTGTGAATTGCAAACTGTACAATATGCTCTGGTAAGTTTCTTTTTAGTTTTTTTATTTACCTTATGTATAAATTGTATGTATAGTATTTGGTAGCTAAAGGTGTTTAAAATAAAATTCCATAAGACTTAAAAAATATTTTGAAAACAAATAAGCATTTAATATTCATCAGTTTCTGTGCATTTCGGAGTGCTGAAATGTTACCATTTATTCACAAATATTTTAGAGCCTGTAATTTCTAAACCAGTTTAAACCACAAAATGAAACTCACAGGTTTTGTTGAGTACCAGTAGGGGTATTTTTTGTGGAAAAAAAATTATCTGGTCCCTTTTTTGAGATATGTAACATATCTCAAAAAGGACCATATATATATATTTTAAGGGGACCAAACCCAGACTTAAGTTCTCCATAGCTGAAAACTCTATTAGCCATAGTTATTACACGAAAATTCCCAACTTGGGGTTCCAACTCCCAGTCACCTTAACAGCCCATCAAAATTGGTGATTTATGCTTGCAAGTATTGCAGATCTCGACACCATTTTAAGCAAGGTTAAAAAAAAAAAATTATATCATTTCTATACATTTTCTGTAAGCCTAAAATGCCCTCTTTAAGGTAGTGACAACCAAAACTTTCGATCTACAATAAGAGGAAAACAACTGCCTTTTTTCAAAACCATTGTGAGGCTCTATTTTGGCCTGCTGCAGAAAAGAAAAATGAAGATATATCCAAGATGGTGGCACATAAAGATAAAATAAAAATTGTTTTGAGCTACACACTGATAAGGTTAAACTATGGGGCAAAAGGTGTATAAAATGGTCAAGCAACCACTTAATTAAAAAATTGGGTAATATCATGTCGGAATGTTCCATATATAAAAACACGCCATTTTGGAGATTTTTTATTTTCTCGCCAAAATTGCGAATTGCCCAAAGTATTTTTTTCTCCTAATGAAAGGTTACATTATAATACACACATAAAAATATTTTTAGCAAATTTGAAGTGGGGGGCTCATTTTGAAAAACAAAAATGTTTTGTTTAATTAAAATGTGGCCTCATTTTCCCGTCTTTTGTCATTAAATTAAAAAAAAAGTGTTCTTTTAATTCTGAAAATGTGCAGAAACAAGTTGTTCCCAAATGTATGGATCATGCAGATCATTTAAGAAAAAAATTATGTGTCTGCAACAGTTAGTTGTGAAGTTACGAATTTTTTAGTCCTACAGTGTAGTTGTGAAAACTCAGCATACAAAAACTTCAAAGGCAGAGCTACCCAATATTTAAAGTGGCATTACTCAAGATCTACTGGACCGACTGACCTAAAATTTTAACTGGTTTCATATCTCACCAGTACAACACTTTGTGCCAATTTTCACAAAAATCTGAAATGGGTGGGTGACATGCCCTGAGTGATCTGACATGGAATGACCCATGTGTTAATTAAAATTTAGCCGCCCTAGTGGTGCAATGGTTTACTGGTTTATGACCATTCATCCGAGAAGGATCTGGGTTCGAATCCTGGTGAGACATGGATGTTGTGTTTGTCTTACGGCACTGGCTCTCTCCCTTCCCTGGAGTCAGTGGCCCTAAATTAGGGACAAGCGACTGCTTATAGCCCATTGAGTTGTTCACGGTGGTCATTAAACCTTCAATAAATTAAAAAAAACATAATTTAATTTGGTTGCTGTGTGTTAATTACAGAAATACGTGGAGGGAGGGATGACTTTGTCTATTTATATTGTCTCCTCGTATTTGGAAGAATTTCGCCATTATATTGTGTTTGACATGTTCTCATAATATGTGGTAAATGTTGAAAACAATTATCAAAAATAAAATAAATAAAAATAGAGGAATGTATAATCTCTAGCACACACACACATCATATCATAAATACATGTATATCTTATTTTTGTCCACAACTCTGTTTATAGGAGTCTGATTTGAAAAATTCTTTCTTTTTTGAACATTTTCAATGCGAAATATTTCTCATATAATTTCAAATATTTCTTAAGCACAAGTGCGCCACTAGAGAGCGTAAGTTCACGTTTCTGTTTATAGCAATATCTGCGAGACTAAAAACCCGGTTGAAAAATATTCTCTTTCGATCAGATACTACTAACTATGAAAACTCCTTGGGTGTATTTTCTTCCCAAAATAATGCACAATTTCACCGGTAGGGGGTGCAAATATTTAATCTATTTTTCTCAATACCTGTACTTCTAAATGTCCGATTTAAAAAAAAAGTTTAACACCAGATACCATTTACCTTATGAAACACTTTAGGTTTGTGGTTCACAATTCTGCCACTAGGTGGTGTTTATGTACTTCCGTTTGCAGCCTATCTCTGCCTCTAAAGACCCCATTGAGAAATTTCTTTTTTTACTGTATGCCATTCGCTATAATAAAGATGGAAAGTGAATAAGATTTTTCCTACAATAAGAAGATCCTCTTCAAACAATGTACAACTTTCCCCCTAGGGGTTGCAAAGGTCAAAACGTTTTTCTTGCTATCTCTGCTTCTGGGAGACGTATTTGAAAAGTTAGTTTTCCTTAGCCTAGTAGCTTTTGCAATGAAAAATACTTTTTGCCTGTTTTTAACTTTTCCATTATGGTTGGTTGGTTGGTTGGTTGGTTGATAGATTTTAATTGTGCAAAGGCCATGGTTGACCAAAGAGCGCCAAACAAAAGACATCAAAACAAAAAACAATCAATAAAAAACGTACACAAGGTTAAAAACAGGCTGATGTGGTAAAAATGAGAGTGAACAAGTTAAAATCTAAATGAGCTTAAAAAGTCAATTTCTCGTAAAAACGAAAACACTGCTTTCATGTCGCACGCTTCGCCAATAATAACTTGCAGCGTAGCTGCTCCTTCGTCCAACAGATGAGAGTGAAAATGACGAAAACGATGATCACAAAACCGAACACAAGTACACAAAACATGAAGGACAGTGATACGACAGTTGCACGCCTCACACACCGGGACACTCTCGCCACACAGCAAAAAGCAGCGAGTAAAACGACAGTGCCCAATGCGGAGACGTGCAAGAACAACTTCCTCACAACGGTTCTTCCGCAAACTAGACTTCCAAAGTCCGATCTGTGGTTTGATAGAATGCAGCTTATTGCTGCCCTGCTGAGACCCCAGGGACTGCCACTCGTCCAGGAGAAATGTCCTGATCAAAGGTCTAAAATCACGGAAAGACAGTGGCAGCCGAGCTGGCGACATGGAGGAAACAGACCTGGCCGAGAGATCTGCCAGCTCATTACCCCGGATCCCAACATGGCCAGGAACCCAACAGAATCGGACCAGGAAGCCATCACCCTCCAAAGTTCCAAGAAGACAACGGACATCACGGATGACAGGTGAGTCCGTGTCCTCCGGAGAAGATAAAACTTGGATGACGGACTGGGAATCAGAGCAAACCATAGCGCGACGATGTGATCGAGACTGTATGTGGCACAAAGCGAGGTGTACCTCACGCATCTCTGCCGAAAAGACGGTGGATTCAGGCGGAAGCCTCTCAGCATGTGAAGCATCGCCACACACAAAAGTGGATCCAACGACATCCCCGGACTTCAAGCCATCGGTGAACACAGGCACGAAATCCGGGTAGACAGACTGTAATTCAGCAAAGAGCTGCTGGTACATTTTTCCATTATGCAAAAGTCTTTTGCTAAAAGGCATAGAGTTATATCATGTTTCTTTCTATATCTCTTCTTTTAACTGTTTGATTTGAAAATCTTTTTATCTCTAATACGCTCCTTCTGCTATGGGGAAACGTTTTTTGCACCACCATTTGTTAATTTTCGTAACATACTAATTTAGCCCCTGGTGGAAGTAAGTAGCTGATGTTTTATAAGTAGCTGATTTTTTTTTTTTTATCTTGGGTTATTTTGACCTTTATTGAAATTTGCTAAGGAATGCGTTATATAAAAATTTGCCACAAAAGCAGATTACTTTCTAATATCAGAAACTTAAATCTAGTTGTGCCTTAGTATTTCCTGAGTTAAGTATCTTCCATAATTAGTTTTCATCTTCCATAATTAGTTTTCTAATCATGCCCAGTTAAATTGCCTTGATCACTAATGAATGCAGTCGTACACAGCCCTTGGATTTCAGGTTTTCCTGTTCTTTTTCCTTTTGCGTTGGAAATTTTTTTGTTTACTTTGTTTGCTGGAGAGTACAAATTTAAAACAAAGCTGAAAAATTGATAATATGAAATAACCTTAAACTTTCTGTCTAGTTGCAGAAAGAATTCTGCACGACATTTACAAAGGTGAAATGCAATATTCATCCCACAATAAGACAATGGAAAACAGTGGTAACATAATTGTTGTGCATTATTGTGTTTATTGAATACTTGTTGATCATCAGGTTGACTCAGTTATTTTTATTATTGTGAAAATAGCTCCAAGAAAGTATATTTTTCCTGCCTTCTCTTTCCCTCATTTTTCATGTTCCTTAAATTTTTTATGATTCTCATGTCTGTGACAGTAAATAAACATTCTTTCTCAAAACTAAAACTCATCAAATGTGTTTACAAAGCATAATAGCAGAAGAATGGCTTAGTGGCCTTTCTTTATTGTCATATAAGAATGAACATGCACGGACATTGTACTTTTCCCAGATGATCGATGTCTTTGCACAACAGAAAACAAGGGGGAGATCCTTCCTTTAGGGTTGTTCAGAATATTGGAGTGAGTAGACACACAACCTAATATTCTGCATTCTATATTTCCAATTGCATGATGAGCAACTGGTATAGCATGTGAGAAAATGCCATATATAAATTCATAGGAATACACCATGGCATACCTGATATAACTATATGGTATTTCTAAGGAACAGCAGGGCTTATTGCACAATTCAGCACCAGGGCCCCAATATTACTAGCTATGATATTGCTTTTGAGTTACCTAAAGTAAAGTAATCACATAAGCCAGTGTGGAAAGTAGTTACAGTTAAGTAAGAGATCCACATTGCCATTGGGCACTTTTAAGAAATATTAAGGCATAGAACAGTTACAATTAAAATGGCAATTAAAAAAGTTTGCATTTTCACAAATAACATAATAACATACAGAATGATAAGTGTGCTTACTACAAATGATGAGCCTCCCAACAATGTAAATAACAACATTGCTAAAGTAATTGAGTCACCATTATATGGTTCCCTAATAGTGGTATCATTACAGAAAAATCCGACATTTCTCCCAACTGATGCATAACTTGAATTGCTCCACAATACAAATAGAGCAGCTGCAAGATAAAATACGTATGTTCAATTTACAAGAAACAAAGACAAATATTTGCATATAATAAAGCATCTTCACACTAAATACAAAATCACATTAAATTATTTCACCATATTCGTTGATTTTTTTTCATTCGATCAAAAAGTACAATATTTCTGATAAGAAAGACTGCTATTTCTTATCACAAAAGCATTTACACACTTGTCAATCATCCTAGAAATATCTGAAATGTCAGTATAAAGTAAATATGTTCAACTCGTAAAATAACTCTGATATTTAGGAAATTAAACAAAAATAGTAATCAAAACAATACACAAAATAATAAATATTAATTTGTATTTAACTGTTTCCTACTCAATAATAAAGCATGAAACATTGATTATGAATAAGACATTTAACTATGTGCAACTTATAACCAGTCACAAGGAGAATACACTATAACAATTACTATTTACTTAGCTTCACTTTCAAATGAGTCCAAAGAATTCTCTCACTTATACAGCTGTTGTTGCCACCCCCCTCCGTGGCGCAGTGGTCTAAGCGATGGCCTCTGATCATTTGTCCGAACGGGGTCCGGGTTCGAATCCCGGTGAGGCATGGATGTTGTGTTTGTCTTACGGCACTGGCTCTCTCCCTTCCCTGGAACCAGTGACCCTAAATTAGGGACGGGCGACTGCTTATAGCCCATTGAGTTGCTCACGGTGGTCGTTAAAAATCCAATAAAAAAAAATAAAAAAAAACAGCTGTTGTTCATTAAAATCACACCTACACCAGCCTGTCCTTTCACATTATCCAACACTCCATTCACTTCTTCTACCTCAATTTCTTTCTTTTTAGTTTCACTTACACACAACACATCCAATCTATATTTATTAATTTCTTCAATTACCTCATTTGTTTTTCCATTTATTCCTCTAGTATTCCATACATCAATCTTACACTCACTTAGCCAAGATCTCTTTCACATACACCGTTTAGGAATTCTAGGTCAGTTCCATGGTGGATCATCCTTCTCCAATGTGGAAGGCCCACCATATCCCATACTAGAGTCTTTTAAAGTCTTTCTTTGATTCTTTTTAATCATAAAAGTATACCAGTGTAGGGGATTAGCCCACAGCTCCAGTTGATCATTCCACCTATGGGTTCTAAAACAAAACCTAGTGAGTTGGAGTCTTTTGGCCAATGCCACACAGAACTAGCTGGTACCTCAACAATATTTATGCCGAAGCTTAAGTTTGTGTCAGCTTTCAAGATTAATAAAGGCCCTTGTTGCTGTCGTGTGTACCACTCTTGCCCAGCGGGGCGCACCGTGGTGTCAAACCCATCTCTGAATAAGATCGGGTTTTTTTTTTTTTGGAAAGACAGAAAAACTTTCTGGAAGTACATAGGACAGAGGAAAAAGAGGGGAAATAAAATTCTATGTTGTGTGAAGAATGGGATCATAGAAATACTATGGGAGCCCAATGAGTTAAGCGAACGATGGGGTGAATACTTCTCTGAGTTATTAGATCATAAGACTCCAATTCTGTGGCAGAAGCAGATGATGTCACAGTGGGAGATGAAAGTACAGTAAGAGGATCTCAAGGAAGAGGTTACCTGATCTGCTTACAGGTGCAGTTGGCAACTAATTTATCAAACTCCTCCAAATAGGCTTCAGCAGCATTGTAATTGGCTAACACTTTTTCACAACATAGGCCAACATATAAAGTCCGTTACATTTCTTTAATTTCACATATTAACCTGACAATTACTTGCAAAGTGTTGTTGAGATGCCTAGCTACTAAAAGAATTTTTGTCTGGGCCATAATGAGGGAAAGAATGATTGTGAACTTTTCACTGCAACACAGCCGAATCCATTCCATTAACACTTTGTCGACAGAAATATTCTTTGTTTAATGTAGTATTTTCCTTGCTGCCATTAACTTTGGTGCATCACTATCACTGTAAAACTTCAACAATTTGGCTTTTTGCTTTTTAAATCATAAATGGTTGATAAACCTATGCCATATTCACTACATAACAACTTAATGGAAGTACTCACCTTTATCTTTATCTAGTCACGTTAATAACTTTACTTTGTCCTCTATACTGAGCAACATGTTTCCTTTTGGCACACTTCGTATCTGATGGCCTTCCTAGGAGCATTTTTAACACTGTGTAGGTTTAGGTTTAAAAAAGGGGGGGGGTAAATATGCAGTTAAAATAAAAGAGCAACCCTCACCTGAACAGTGTTTATAGTAATTACTACTGCACAGGTGTGCTGTGCTGTAAGTAATCCCTAAGTTTTGTTGGCCCTTATTTGTATTGCCTTCCTAAATTAAGCAAATAGATGTCTGTAGTAGTGAATTATTTAAACAGCTGCAATTGGTGAATATGTTGTAAAAAAAAAAAAAAAAAGTTGTAAAAATTAAAAGCTGCCAAGGCTACACCGGCTACAGATATTCAGTGCCATTGATCTACAGGGAAGTGGATGCTGTTGCTTTTTCATGTTAGCTTCAAGTGTGTCAACTGTCAATCTCTAAGCACAGGAATGTGCGACTCTCAGTGGGGTTACTGCCTTCCAGCCTCCTGCATGTGGGAGTCACTCTGCATCTTTCTGTCTTCACAAGAGCAAGGCATGGGCAGCTGACCCTGTACAAAATTGGTTGAACACACCAAAGCAGACTTGCCAACCTCTTAGAACCAAAAAACGTAACACTCAGATAGAAAAATTGTAACACGACGCATCTGATCATTTTTTAAGCCTATTTCAGCTATATAAATTCTTGATGATGAGAATGTAGGGATTTTTTTCCCTACATCAAAATTTTATTGAGAAACTAATTAAATCTAATCAGCAAATTTTATGTTGCTAATTATTAGAAAAAAAATTACGATTATGGGAGAAATCCTCACTTCGCCTAACTTCCGTTTTCGAGAAGGCAGAAAACTTGCAACTTAAGGAGTCTGCAAGAAAACCGTTTTTAGAGGCAGAAAACTTGCATCTTAGGGAGTCTGCAAGATGGTTTAATCGGGTTCAGAGGATGTCATTTTTGTCTGCAGGACCAAAATAAATCTGCGATGTGCATCGGCCGGCACCGCGATTCTGCTACGAGGATTAGTAGAAAATGGATCTGCGATGTACGTTGGCAGTCACCGCGATTCTTCTACGAGGACGAGTACAAAATAAATCTGTGATGTACTTCAGCCGTCGCCGCGATTCTGCTACGGGGATGAGTACAAAATAAATTGATGTGTACGTCGGCTGTCGCTGCGATTCTGCTGCGGGGATGAGTACAAAATAAACCTGCGATGTACATCACCGCAACTCTTCTACAGAGATGAGTACAAAATAACTCTGCGACATACATAGTCCTTCGCGAGAAAAAAAAATTACGGTTACGGAAGAAATCCTCACTACGCCTAACTTCCGTTTTCGGAAATTTTGAAAGGCTGAAAATTTGCATCTATGATAGGGAGTCTACAAGATGGTTTAATAGGGTTCTGGGAATGTCGTTTTTGTTTGCAGGACCAAAATAAATCTGCGACGTACGTCGCCTGTCGCTGCAATTCTGCTACAAGGCTGAAAAGGGAAAAAATGTCTGAAAAGGGGGAAAAAACATTACTATTTTAAAAAAATCGTATTTTTGGCTGCAAAATCGTATTAGCATACTGCAGCATGATTTATTGTACTAAATACGATAAAATCATAACAGTTGGCAGGTCTGCTACCAAACAACATGATCTTTTCAAATAAGCACATCAAATTTTGAAAAAGTCCAAAAATAATTTTCTAGTTAACAATGATAGCTCATCCAAAATAAAAGATCGAAATCATTACTGTACAGAGGGCGAGTCAAAAGTTTTGCAATATTTGGATCTTTTTATGTCTTCATACGTACCTTTACGATGAAAGCTGACTAGCATTCAAAGTATAGGCCATTGTGTTGCACTGTCTTTAGCCATCTGTCGGGCAGTTCTTCGATTCTGTGGTGGAGCCAGTTCTTGCCCTTCAAAGGTGAAGAACTCCTTCACCCCAGCAGCCACCTCCTCCTGGTTGTTCAAGTGCCACCCGCAAAGGAAGTGGGCCATGGGCCGGAACAAATAATAATTCGACGGGGCAAGGTCCGGACTATACACTGGGTGTGGCATCAGTTTGATGCATTTGAGTTCCTAGAGTTTTGCCCAGGTCGTTCGTGCAGTATGAGACCGAGCGTTGTCCTGCTGTAGGAGATTGTGCTTTCTGTTCACCAGTGCCAGGTTCCTCTCCTCCAAAACGGCATACATCTGCTCCAGCTGTTCAGAGTAGAGGCTGACATTGATGATCCAACTGTCTGGAACAAATTCACAATGGATTATTTCCTCAAAATTCCACCAGACGCAGAGCATCACCTTGTGCTCGAAGCACCCAAGTTTGGCAACAGGTTCAGGAAGCTGGCCCGGGCTTAACCACTGCTGTTGTGTGTCAGCATTATGGAAATAGATCCACTTTTCATCGCATGTAACAATTCTCTTGATGAAATGTACATCGTGCGGGTTTTCTAGGAGTTTCGTGCACACTTCCACTTGGCAGTTTGGTTCAGCTGGCATCCGTTCATGAGGGACAATGCAGCAGCTCCTGTAGACCTAGCCGAGTTCCTGAAGGTGATGAACCACGGTGGTCCATGATATGCCCAGCTTGCCTGATAATCTCCGAGTGCTGGTTGTTGTATTTGCCTTTATGGCCTGGGGCACAGCCTCCAAATCCACGGTTCGTGGCCTACCTGACCTTGGCTGATCGTCAAAGTTTCTGTCACCTGAGCGAAATTTCTTGAACCATCTGGTTGTGGTGCTGTGGTACATGGAACCTCCTCCTTTTGACTGATAAATGTCTCATGTTGCTTGAGCAGTGTTATGGCCCAGATCAAACTCGTAAAGCAAAAGTTCTCTAATTAGCCGGTTGTGGCTGTTCATCTTTTAGGTGTCCCAACCACAGACAGAGCAACCTGCAATGCTGTTCACAGCAACAACTACTTCATATCCCTTTCGACTGACAGTAGTGCACGACTTGAACTAGTTTAAACACATGACATACCCACCGCAGCACATGCATTTATGCAAATATTGCAAAACTTTCGACTCACCCTCTGTATTATTCATGAAATGTGTGCAACATATCAGCAGAACTAGAAATTATGATGACAATCTCCACACCATGTACAGAAATATGGCAGTAGCAGTACATGTTGATGACACAGCAATTGCCTATATGTCTAGAAATAAAAATCATGCAGCCTTTATGCTACAATACTATGTCAGTAAGCTAGAAAAATATTTCCTAAACTGGAAAATTAACACTGAAAAAATGCAGGCAATTCTTGAAATCAACTTCTATGGGAAAAAAAAAAATACCCTGGGTAAAGGATGTTAAGTACTTAGGTTTAAATCTAGACCATAATTTAAATTGGAACAAACACATTAATGAAACTCTTTCTAAAGCTTTGAAACTCAGGAGGCTGCCTTTAACCACTCATTAAAAATAAAAAAAAACTGAGTCTAAAAAATAAAGCCCTGTTATGGAAAGCCTGCTTCAGTCCTGTAATTACATATAGATGTGCTACTGCAGGGGACTCTAATAAGCACCAAAAGAAAAGAAAATCACCTCATTTCAAAATAAAACTCTTAGTTACTGATGACAGGACTAGATGGAAATACTTCAAATCATGAAATTAGAAATATGCTTAATTTTAATTCTAATTTTCACTACACTATGTATGAATTGCCAAAAAGATATGATAAAGCCAAAGATCACACTAACCCTCTAGTCAGTGAGGCCCTTAATTATGAAAGCAAGGATTATGTAAAACATAAAAGGCCCAAAATCATCATAGAAAATATCCCAGAAAAACAAAACAAAAAAACAATGAAAACATGGAAAATAAATCCAGCAAAATTCTGGGATTGATTAAATTCTCAGCCAAAACCAGATATGTGATGGTTGCTCTGTCTTTGTTCAGAAGTCCACTATATAGCACTATATACACTGAAGTGCCAGAAAAACTGGTACACCAGTCTAATACTTGATAGGTCCCCCACGGGAGCGCAGGACTGCAGAAATACGACGGGGCATGGACTCCACTAGCTTCTGGAAATATGCTGTAGGCAATGCACATCATACTTCCTACAGAGCGTTCCACAATTCGGGTGTATTCTGAGGTCTCGGATTCCTGTGTTCGATAGCGCGTTGCATGGCATCCCAAATGTGTTCTATCACGTTCAGATCTGGGGACTTGGATGGGAATGGCAACACCTCAAACTCTGATGAATGCTCCTCTAATCATAATGTGGCATCCCAACACTTGTGTGGAGGTGCATTGCCCTGTTGAAACAGGCCCAACCAATCAGCATGAATGCAGGACATGAACGGGTGTACCTTGTCAGAAAGGATGTGCACATAGTGTTGGCCGGTCACGGACATTTGTAGACGTACCAGGGGTCCCAGTGAAGTCCAGCTAAACACACCCCATACCATTACGGACCACCCCCCCCCCACCACCACCACCACCACCACCACCCCCACCACTACCAGCCAGTACAGTTCCCTGTTGATAGGTGGGATCCATGGCTTCATGGGGTTTGCACTACACACAAATCCTTCCATCTGCCCCATATAGTTGGAAACGCGACTCATCAGACCAGGCTACTTGTTTCCAGTCATCAAGTGTCCAGTGGCGGTGTTGCCATGCCCAAGCGAGGCGCATAGCTCTGTGTTGTGCACCCATCAAGGGAACTTGAGTTGGGCGTCAGCTCCAGCATTGAATTCCGATTATACCTTGCGAGAGTGTTGCACGCCTATTGCGTAAAATGATTCTTGACAACCGACGATGGTCACGTTCACCCAATGTCTTTTTAAGGCCACACTAGTATCCTAGGTTGGAGGTTTTGCTGGAATTCTTGTAGTCACGGTACACCCTTGCAATGGTCGTCCGTGAAAATCCGAACTTCGTTTCTACTTCCAAAATACTATGGCCCATCTCAGGAGTGCCAACTATGACACTGCGTTCAAAATCGCTTAAATCGTTATTACTTGTCATTCTCATGCTGAAAACAGCTATGGCAGCTGGCAAGGATGTCTATCACTTTATATACACACTGGTGGACACAACCGAGTACAAGCATAGGCGTTGTTGCTATGTATTTTACATAAGCTCATCTGTACCAGTTTTTCTGACACTTCAGTGTATATATATACAGAGAGAGAGAGAGAGAGAGAGAGAGAGAGAGAGAGAGAGAGAGAGAGAGAGAGAGAGAGAGAGAGAGAGAGAGAGAGAGAGAAACTTACAATTAAACTATACAAGCAAAGACGACAGAAGTAATTTGCAAATTTTGCAAAAAACTATTTTTGAGCTAAAAGATAGTGAGAACTGGGTTACTTTCTTGTGTTTCCTTCCCGTGCTTTCACTGCTTTCTTTACAGGCTTCCTTTTTTCCTTGACTCTTTCTACCCTTCCCTCTGTTTGATGTTGCTGTTTGCGGTTGACAGCTGTACAGGTAAGTATGTAGAGCAGCTTACAATTTCCTCACTTAACGGGAAACCGTATGTCTCTTTAACTCCAATTTTTCTGCACTACACTATTTTTACTTTATTATCAGGGCACACTGTTTCCACTTCTAAATAATTTTCTTTTTCCACTCCCTCCAAAGGGGGTAGCGTGCTGTGGGTGAGTGGACTCTGAATCTTTTTAGGAATTCTTCGATTCGATTCACACTATGTACAGCAGCATCATAAAACTTGACAGCCAGCCAAGCTGAATTTTGACAAAAAATCATTGAAAAACACATTACTGCTGTATGAATTTTCTTTTCCTGCACAATAAATTAATGTTTGAAACTGTCTGAATTAGCACCATACATTTTAGTTTTATAATTTAGACTGCATTTTTTTTTTTTTTTTACTTAGCACTAATTTCAAATTCATTTGTTCTGGAATTTAGCTGATTTTTGGAGTGTTCCAGATAGTGGGATGCCAGATAAAAAAATGCATACAGTATCGGGAGTTGCACTACCTATCGCATTCTTCACAATTTGCAAAAAAAAAAAAAATGTTTTGGTGATGAATAAAATGTTTTGGCAAAAATATTGGCGATTGTTTTTTTTAATATTTTGCTGCTTAATTATACAGAATATATAACCTATTATTTTTGTACTATTACAATACTTCATGTTTTTTATATTTCCAATCAGGGTTCCCACTCAATTTCAGAAATGAAATTCCCTGACTTTTCCAGGTTTTCCAGGAAAATTTCCACAAAATTCCAGACCATACTTTTACAATTCACAGCACTTTTACAGTAGAAAAACTAGGATTTCTATTGAATAAAGCTCATGTTGAGAATTGGCTTCCTAGTTTCTTAATTCAATTACTAACCAAAAACAACTATTATGGGAATTTTATTAGGAATTTTTTATTTAAATTGCAAATTTTCGGAGAAAACTCTTCTCTTTCTTTAGGCTGTCTTTTTGTTCAAAAAAACAGCCTGAAGAAGGAGAAGAGTTTTCTCCGAAAATTTGCAATTTAAATAAAAAAAAATGCCTAGTAAAATTCCCATAATAGTTGTTTTTTATTTGTAATAGGATTTCTACTCAATATTCAGTAAAATCAACCTAAGCAAAGACTATCCTAAGCGTATTAACATAACAGATTAATAATAAAACCACCTTACTAGTAATTAGAAATCAAAATATTTTAAAATACAATTAAAGCCCAATTTTATGACTCAGTGAACTGGCAAAAATAATCACTAAATTGGGGGTATCATTAAACTGGGAAACTTTAGCAAAATTGGGACCCTAAGGAACTGGCTGTATTAACTTACATTGCTTAGAAAAATAAATTACTCCTACATGACCCAATTTTTTTTTTTTTTTTTTGTTTGTTTGGCAATTTCTTTTTTTTTTTTTTTTTTTTTGCTTTGAATGTTTTTTTTTTTCTGTTTCAAGTCTTGCTTGCTCTTTTTTGCTGAAACACTTTAATTTGGTCCCAAGTTCTTTTCTTTGCATTTTCAGCCTTTTTTTTTTTCTTCTCCTCTAGTGCAAGATGATGTCGAGTTTGTGACATCTTCATGCTCCCTAACATCTCAGGGGTTATTGGCATGGATTGTGGACCACCATATGATTTCACTGCACATCATATGTGCTATGTGAAGCAATTAATGATTTTTCCTGTATATTTTCAACAAGAATGTCTTTGTTTATTGAAAAACCTGACTCTGATGAAGCATTGCCATGGGATAAAGTCATAACAATTCTCACAGCTTGCCTCAGCTCTTTAAATTCCTCCTTATTCAGGTATTTTGAAAAAAAAAACAAAAAAAAAAACATCTAATCGTGTGTTTTTCATACAAAATAAAGAGATCTTTTTTCTACTTTGTTTGTAAATGTTGAAAATCGTTGCTTGGCACGATCTGCTGATAATGCTGGTAAAATGTTACTATCATGCAGAAGTTGCAGCAAGTTATCCATTCATTTTTCACATAGTACAGCATTAGAACACAGTACATGAGGGACTAAGCAGGCCATAGAACCCACAGTCAAAAAATTTATTGGACTATTTTCAATAATTTTGTTGGTCATATTAACCAGGAAATTTTTACATTACAAATTTGTCCTTCTTGCATTCAGAGGCACCACTTTTTTTCATGTAGCTCCTGGCAGAAATTCCAATATCAACTTCATCATTTCTTCTATGGGACTTAATTGAAAGACACATCTATCTTCACTAATTTAAAGGGAGTGGGAGCTTCTCTTAGTAGTTCAAGTTTGACAAATCTTACCATTATTTGCCTTAACATATCCGCCAAGGAGCTGTACAGAAAAGGAATCATAGGTGAAAGACTTTGAAATGATTTTAGAAATGGCTCTAAAATATCAACAACTAATATAAAAAATGATATTTTTGCCAAAATTAACTTATTGTTACATGCATATTCGATGTTTCCAATAGATATGGTTTGTGGTAAATCTTTCTTTGCTGTTTCAAAATATTTTTCAACATGAGGAAAGACCTCCAATGCTCTTTCAGCAACCCTAACATTTTTCACCCATCTAATTTGGAAGAACTTCATTGGAAAGACATGACTGTTTGTTAGGGCTATGAAATCTGCACACCTTGCTGGACTGTCTTTGAACAATCTATACATAGCTTGAAATAAGAAATTTAACTTCCACGTTGTTATTCTGTTTCCTCTCTGGAATGCTCCGTGAATTACATGGAGACTACATGTCCCAATATTTAATAAAGAATGGCCTTTGTTTTCTTTAAGTTCATCACAAATATGTCTCTGAAATTTAAGATTTACATGTGGCCCAGCCATAGAAATTCATAAAAGATTTTCCAAATTTAAATCTGATGAGCCTTCACAAAAATTTTCATATAAATCCTGGGCAGTAGAATGGCCAAGGAAAACTGAATTTAAAAACCGAACCTTCACTTCATTAGAATTTTCAGGCCAGTACATAATAATTAAATCCTTTGCTGTTTTAGGGTAACAGCATTCAGAGTTTCATCAATATATAGTACAAAATGTGATGGTGAAGTTTCTTTCAATAGCAAAAAATGAAAATATGGGGCCAAACCAAAAGTAATGAAGTACGGCGTTTTCATGCTTCCCAAGGTGATATTCTTCGCTACTTCACTATCAGAGAACATGGCTTGAAATATCTGTGCAGCATTCGTGAAGCCATTGTAGGATGAGTGTGTCATCACAAATTTGAGGGCTCACAAAATTTCGGACATAAAAGTTTTCTTTAGTAACATAATTCGCCACTGAAGAACATGCCAATGTCAAGTTTGACTCCTCTCTTTGTATTTTTTTATCACTTTCAACACTAGAAGTACCCCTAAATAAGGTAAAAATAGATACTTGCTTTGTACTCTCAATTGACTTCCAGTGCTTAACACTCTTCTCGTGACTAAATATAGCTTGTCTGCCCATGTTGCTTAAGTTGAACATTTTACAGCAAAGTCAACAACATGCTGTATACAGGCCCATGTGTACCACTTTGATCCAGTTTGCCCATTGTAGATTCAATTCTTTATCTGTCCATTCCAAATTAAAAACCATTTTTTTTATTGCTCATTTTGAACAAAATGCTAATGTGCAACAATGTGAAAGAAGTGTGAAGATCTTTTAACTCAAAGACTGCTCAAAGCTCACGTGCTTCCACGTGAAAGATAACGCTAAAACATTATAACCCGTACTTACAGTTGTGCTCTCATTCATTGGAGCAACTTCATGTCAACAAAGAGCTGGAGGGGGAGGGAAGTGTCGCTAGAACTGGCATTGCCTGCCCCCTATCCTGAGGAGACAGCAGAGGCGCAGAAAATCTTTGCCTCAGCATGAATATCATATGCTCCCCCCTGCTCAATCCCCCTTTCTCTCTCTTAGCAAGAGCGCCACATGACCTTGTTTCTCCCTCGAACTTCCGGGTTCAGCAGCGAATGGAACCCGGCTAGCGAAGGAGAATTCGGGTACAAAATATGACAAAAGCTTAACCCTTGGCAGGTCTGACAAGGGATCACTCATTTTCCAGGATAGTTGTGCGGATTTTCCAAATTTCGGTGAAAAATAGCAATTGTTCCTGACTTTTTGGACAAAATCAAATTCCCTGACAATTCCAGGTTTTCCCTGTCCAATAGAGAGTGAAAAAAAAATGGCAACTTTGGATTGTATTTGGCAAAAAAATTGAATTTGGCAAATGGGTTGATGAAAACTTTAAAAAAGCCAGAGCAACCACTGCAGTGTTATACTTCCGCAATCCATCAGTGACGGCTGCTGATGACAGAAATGACCGAGAGGTGCAGTGTGTGCGTCACTGCCTCTTGCCAGAGCTCCGCTCTTTCTTCCTTACGAAGCTCGCTCTTGCTGCTGCGGTGAGTGGTGAGTCGCGTTTACAACTTGTGACCCCACCCATGTGTGTGTTCAACAGGGATGGATGTTTAACAAAACAATTTATTTTTGTTTTAGGATTTCTTTTTTCATCTGACAAAAAATCCCCTAGATATAAAAAACAACAATGCAAAACTACAGCTAAATTGAAAAACGATACAATACAGGCACACTTAAGAAAAGGGTGAGAATAGTGACAGAATTTTAAAAAAGGTAACAAAAAGTAACAAATAGTGAGAAAAGTGACTTGCGCCGAGGTCTGAATGATCTACTTCCTCGGAGTTTACTACTTCTTTACTGATCTTACGCTTCTTTGGTGTGCTTAATCGCTTCTTTTATACAGTGTGGCAAAGAATTTTTAAGACTGGGTCTGTAAAATGAAATAGAAACAAGAAATTATAATTTGTTTTGGTTTGTTATTCAAAATAAGTCCCTCCAGCTTCAATACACTTGTTACAGCGATTTAATAATGATTCGAATGCCTGTTCCAGTTCACTTTGCTGAATTGCCTCCAAATCACGTTTCGAAGCTATTTGTATGGTCAAAATATCATCAAAATAACACCCTTTTAACGTCATTTTAAGTTTTGAGAATAAAGAAAAGTCACAGGTTGCTAAATCAGGCGAATACGGTGGATGATTCAACACACAGACGTTATTTTTCGCCAAAAATCTACGAACAAGAAGCTAGCTGTGACTGGGTGCATTATCGTGCAACAAACACCAACTGTTTTCATCCAGATATTCTGGATGAATGCCATGAATTCTGCCCATCAAATGCCTCAAAACATTCAAATAAAACTCACCAGTAATTGTTTGTCCACTTGGAACAAATTCTTTGTGGATAAATACCCTTACTATCGAAGAATGTAATGAGCATTGTTTTGATTTTCGATGGAACTTTTCTTGTTTTTTTGGCTTGTGGCAAGTTTTTTGACTTCCATTCCACACTTTTTTTTTTTTTTTTGATTGGAGGTTTAACGACCACCGTGAGCAACTCAATGGGCTATAAGCAGTCGCCCGTCCCTAATTTAGGGTCACTGGTTCCAGGGAAGGGAGAGAACCAGTGCCGTAAGACAAACACAACATCCATGCCTCACTGGATTCGAACCCGGACCCCTTACGGACGAATGATCAGAGACCATCGCTTACACCACTGCGCCACCGGGGCGGCCATTCCACACTTTGTCGCTTTGTTTTACGATCATATTGAAAACACCATGTTTCATCACCTGTAACAATTGATTTTAAGAATTTTGGATCATTTTCAGCGGCTGAAATGATGTCTCTGCAATGTGCACTTCTCCTTGATTTTTGTTCATTGGTTAACCTGTGAGGAACAAATTTAGCACAGACTTTTGTTTTGCCCAAATCTTCATGCAGGATGGTTTGAATCATTTCTTTGTTGTTGTTTAAAGACTCTTCCATCATTCTTAGTGACTCACATCGATTGTTTGCCACGAAATCATGCACTTTTTCAATAATCTCAGGTGTCCTAGATGAACTTGGTCTTCCGGTATGCTTATCATCTTCTAGCGTATCTCTTCCGTCCAAAAAACGTTTGTGCCACAGGAAAACATTTGATCTACTTAAACAAAACTCACCGTAAACTTGTTTCATCATTTGGTACGTTTCCGAGGCACTTTTACCAAGTTTTGCGTTAAATTTAATAACAGCCCTTTGTTCCATCTTAATACTTCAACATGAAAAAAATTTTACTTCTCTAATGAACGCCCGTTTCGTTCGAGTTACTTTAAAAACTGTGCAGTACTTTTGGTAGAAAGCAAGCAGATGGTCACGGTTTATAACGCATTCGCGATTACACTGGTAGCGCCACCGTAGGCTGAAATCTAGCGCCAGTCTTAAAAATTCTTTGACGCACTGTGTATGTTTACTGAAATGCCACATGCATTGTGGAAATACTGAATCTCTAGCTATACCAAAAATACACTAGGTTTTAAAAGTATCAAAATATCTTAGTTTTCTCTGGCAAGTTCCCTGATGCAGAAAATTAAGACAAAAGTAAACACCACATAAATAAACTACAAATTCAACAAAACTGATGGATTTTTTTTTACAAAGGAATAAAAGGATATTACTTATTAGTCAAATTTTTGGGTTTTATCATTTAGAATGAATTCCAACTTTTTAAAATTATTCTGTGTAGTACCTCTTCTTTCCATTCCAGTCCGGCTATTTTTTTTTTTTTTTTTTTGAAGTGATATTATTTTTTGTGGAATAGCTTTTTTACGGGTCTTATAGAGGTTATTTTTCATCAAAGTTGGTTGTCAAATTTTCGAACTAAAGCCTAGTTCGTCATCAGGACTATGTCACTGGAGTAGTTGCTGCCACTCAATTGGAAGAGTCCATCCGCAATTATCGTTAATTGTGGTACTTCTTCTTCTTGCTATTTCGATCCCTTCTTCTAGTTTTCTCTTTATTAAGTTTGACTGGTGGGCGATTATTTTCACTGAGTCCCAATTTATGGAGTGTCCACTTGCTTGTATATGTCTGTCTAGCCCTGTTTTGTTCCCAATGTTCCTAATAGCTGCTTGGTGTTCTTTCATTCGGACCTTAATACTTCTCCCTGTTTCTCCTATATAGCTGAGTCCGCAGTTACAGTCGATGCAGTAAATTACTCCTTCCTGCAATTGGATGTCCAATTCTTTCTGCTTTAAAGCTGGCAGGAATTTCTTTATTTTGTTATTAAGATCTGGAGCTAGCCTGATATTATATTTTGCTCCGATCCTTTTCAGGTTCTCGAAAAGTCCCTTGTGGTACGTAATTTTGCTGGTGAATTTGAAGTTGGTTTTCTCCTGCTTCTTTTTTTGGCACTTGTTTAAATATTTTCTCAACATATGGGGAGGGGTAATTGTTTTCTGCCAATATTTCCTTTAATTCTTCTTTGTGAAGATCTTTCTGAGTAGCTGAAGAGACCAGGATTTCAATCTTTTCCAAAAATTGTCTCGCCGTATTCGATTTAATATAATCAGGGTGGAATGAGCAGAAGTCTAACATCTTCCCTGTGTTGGTGGGTTTTCTAAAAAGCTGAGTGAATATTTTCCCCTCTCTTGAGGTCAAGGTTAAATCTAGGTAATTGATGCTATGGTCTCTTTCCTGTTCTAGGGTGTACTGCAAAGGTATTCTCTAGTAAGTTAAATTCTTCCAGAATCTGAGAGGGTAGAGATTGGTCCACAGTATCTACTATAATTAGGACATCATCCATGTACCTTACATAGAGAGCAAACAAGGAGGGTTGTATAAGGATTTTTGCCTCTAGTTTACTTATATAATAATTTGCTAGCAGAGGTGCTAGTGGAGAACCCATTGCAAGTCCTGAAGTTTGCCTGTAATATTTCTTTCCAAACTGGAAGAAATTATTCTTGAAGGAAAATAGGAGCAGTTCATATATGCCAAGTAGTATTTCTTTATTGTGATTATGGAATACTATTTTTTCCGCAAGGTCATCTGCAATGAATTCCAGTAGGAGGTCCAGGTTAATGTTGGTATACATAGAGACTATATCCAGGCTTGCCATTACTGGATGAATTAATTCTGGCAAGTTGTCCAGCTTTCTTTTTAGCTGCATTGAATTTTTTAGTAAGGTAGGGAGGAGAAGGGAACATATCTCTTAGGTGACCAAGTAAATAATAATTAATGTTGGAGAGTGGCGAATTTCTAGTGTCTATTATAGGTCTTACTGGATGGCCTTCTTTGTGAACTTTTATCGTACCATAGATCTGTGGAATTCTTGACTGGATTTTGGAGAAGTTTTTGAAGAGCTCATTAAGCTGTTTTTTATTTCTTAAAGAGCTGATTAATTTCTTAAGATTTTTGACAGTTTGATCTATAGGGTTACCATTGAGTTCTTCATAATAAGGCTTGCTCAATTCAGCTTCCATTTTATTGTAATACTTCTCTTTTTCTACCAATACCAAAACTTTGCTCTTATCTGCTCTTAATATAATCAGGGTGGAATGAGCAGAAGTCTAACATCTTCCCTGTGTTGGTGGGTTTTCTAAAAGCTGAGTGAATATTTTCCCCTCTCTTGAGGTCAAGGTTAAATCTAGGTAATTGATGCTATGGTCTCTTTCCTGTTCTAGGGTGTACTGCAAGGTATTCTCTAGTAAGTTAAATTCTTCCAGAATCTGAGAGGGTAGAGATTGGTCCACAGTATCTACTATAATTAGGACATCATCCATGTACCTTACATAGAGAGCAAACAAGGAGGGTTGTATAAGGATTTTTGCCTCTAGTTTACTTATATAATAATTTGCTAGCAGAGGTGCTAGTGGAGAACCCATTGCAAGTCCTGAAGTTTGCCTGTAATATTTCTTTCCAAACTGGAAGAAATTATTCTTGAAGGAAAATAGGAGCAGTTCATATATGCCAAGTAGTATTTCTTTATTGTGATTATGGAATACTATTTTTTCCGCAAGGTCATCTGCAATGAATTCCAGTAGGAGGTCCAGGTTAATGTTGGTATACATAGAGACTATATCCAGGCTTGCCATTACTGGATGAATTAATTCTGGCAAGTTGTCCAGCTTTCTTTTTAGCTGCATTGAATTTTTTAGTAGGTAGGGAGGAGAAGGGAACATATCTCTGAGGTGACCAAGTAAATAATAATTAATGTTGGAGAGTGGCAAATTTCTAGTGTCTATTATAGGTCTTACTGGATGGCCTTCTTTGTGAACTTTTATCGTACCATAGATCTGTGGAATTCTTGACTGGATTTTGGAGAAGTTTTTGAAGAGCTCATTAAGCTGTTTTTTATTTCTTAAAGAGCTGATTAATTTCTTAAGATTTTTGACAGTTTGATCTATAGGGTTACCATTGAGTTCTTCATAATAAGGCTTGCTCAATTCAGCTTCCATTTTATTGTAATACTTCTCTTTTTCAAACTGTCAAAAATCTTAAGAAATTAATCAGCTCTTTAAGAAATAAAAAACAGCTTAATGAGCTCTTCAAAAACTTCTCCAAAATCCAGTCAAGAATTCCACAGATCTATGGTACGATAAAAGTTCACAAAGAAGGCCATCCAGTAAGACCTATAATAGACACTAGAAATTCGCCACTCTCCAACATTAATTATTATTTACTTGGTCACCTCAGAGATATGTTCCCTTCTCCTCCCTACCTACTAAAAAATTCAATGCAGCTAAAAAGAAAGCTGGACAACTTGCCAGAATTAATTCATCCAGTAATGGCAAGCCTGGATATAGTCTCTATGTATACCAACATTAACCTGGACCTCCTACTGGAATTCATTGCAGATGACCTTGCGGAAAAAATAGTATTCCATAATCACAATAAAGAAATACTACTTGGCATATATGAACTGCTCCTATTTTCCTTCAAGAATAATTTCTTCCAGTTTGGAAAGAAATATTACAGGCAAACTTCAGGACTTGCAATGGGTTCTCCACTAGCACCTCTGCTAGCAAATTATTATATAAGTAAACTAAAGGCAAAAATCCTTATACAACCCTCCTTGTTTGCTCTCTATGTAAGGTACATGGATGATGTCCTAATTATAGTAGATACTGTGGACCAATCTCTACCCTCTCAGATTCTGGAAGAATTTAACTTACTAGAGAATACCTTGCAGTACAACCCTAGAACAGGAAAGAGACCATAGCATCAATTACCTAGATTTAACCTTGACCTCAAGAGAGGGGAAAATATTCACTCAGCTTTTTAGAAAACCCACCAACACAGGGAAGATGTTAGACTTCTGCTCATTCCACCCTGATTATATTAAAGTCAAACTTAATAAAGAGAAAACTAGAAGAAGGGATCGAAATAGCAAGAAGAAGAAGTACCACAATTAACGATAATTGCGGATGGACTCTTCCAATTGAGTGGCAGCAACTACTCCAGTGACATAGTCCTGATGACGAACTAGGCTTTAGTTCGAAAATTTGACAACCAACTTTGATGAAAAATAACCTCTATAAGACCCGTAAAAAAGCTATTCCACAATCACTATGAATAGAGGTGCCATAAATGCATTTACAACTGTGATATTATTGGTGTGTCAGAAGTTCTGCAGAATCCCAGGACAAGCATATGCAAAATATTTTGTATATTTTGCATATGTTTGTCCAAACTTGTTTTGTATGTCATACTTTAAATTTAAGCTTTATGTTCTGCCAATCTACTTTTAAGCTTTCTGCCTGTCTTTCCCACATAGCTGAGACCATATCCTCTTGCATAGGATGTTCTTTGTTTTTGCTTTAATTTTAGAAGATAATCACTAACTTCATTTTAAAATCCTGGAGCCAGTCTGACAAAAAAATTCTCACTAATCCTCTGAAGTTTTTCACATAGGTAAAGTAATTTTTAGAAAAGTAATTTATGGTAAGTAATTTTTAGATAAGTAATTTATGGTAAGTAATTTTTGTAGTTAATTGAAACCTTTTTTTTTTTTTTACTTTCTTTTTACTAAGGATTTTTGTGACTTGTAGGGAAGGGTAATTATTTCCTTTCAGAACTTTAATTCAAGTGTTTCAACATTTTTATTTTTTTTTAATTTCTGAAAATTTATATTTTCCAAAAATTTAGTGGCCACATTTGTTTTGATGTAATTCAGATGATTTGACTAACAGTGTAACATTTTATTATCCTTGATAAATTTTTTATTTAACAGAGTTTCAATTTTCCCTTCTGTTACTAGTAATGTGAAGTCCAAAAATTTGAGCTATTGTTGAGTTGAGTTATCCAGTACCGTAGCCTACGGTGATCGCGAAAGAAGCCTGCTATTTCTGCCTTCAAAACGAGGAAGCACTTATGCTGGAAGGCTCACTAGGTGGTGCTTTTACCGAGGACAACAACAACAACGATTAGCCGGTGTTGCTAGCGGGTGGGTGTGCTGACTCATATAATTAAAACACAAATTTTCTCCATAATCATTTGATTTTTTTTTATTTTTCCTTATGAAAGCGATTAATAATAATATTATATAACTAATAAATAACATTGACGGTATAGTTTATCAGTTTTCTCCCATAATCTAGCATTCTGTTATGTTTTGCATCAGTGAAGTTACGCATTTCAGGACACATTACTTAGACACATCGATGGCCTGCTATGTAGAATTTTAATGCATATTTTTTAGTAATTCACTGTTCCCATATCATTTTGAAAAGTAAGATTGCATAACTACCTATTTTCTTTATTTGAACACTTTCTACCTTTAAAGGGTTCGTTATGCTCATGAGGCTTTGCTGTCTGTGCTACTTCTCGTGTGAAAATATTTATTTAAGAGGAGTGTAATGCTCTGGCTTAATTGTCCAATTTTTAATTAAATTAAATCAAGGAATTGCCCACAATTTGGTTAAAAATTTGATATAAAATGAGGCAGTATGGTAATTCCTCATATTAGAATGCATGTTGTACACAAATGAATATGATGATATGTGTCAGTCAGTTATACCCAAGGAGGTTAGAATAAGATATCTGGAGGCTACTGCCATGAAACATTCGTGAAAGTTCAAAACAAGTATAACATTAATCAGGCAGTACCACTTTGCTTGAAGCCTACTACCGCGAGCGGCAGCCATTAAAGTGTGGGAAAGCTGGTGGTTTCCAAGAATATTGCAATGCATGTTGTTTTCGATGAATCGCATTTTTTCGTAGCAAATATTTCTGATTGTCCTTTGTAACTTGCCGCCAATGTGTTAGAAAACGCTACTGAATTTATAAAATTCGTAATTATTTTGAGGCACCTACCCATTTCTATTTCAAACTCAAATTCATGAAACATTCATGCAAGTTCAAAACAAATACAATGTTAAAATTAAAAATTTCACTCTTTTATGAAGTATAATTCATTCCAGTTTGATATTAACACGATTACTGCTACCAAAAACCACGCAATTAGAAAATGCACACAGCTGAAACTGCACGAGTATCATGCATACAAATCAAAATTTCCACAGTTACATGCTCTAAACTTGCTTGGGAGAATATACAAAAGACCCACATCAATACCTCACTTCTTTTATATAAAAATAACTGAAAAAAACGAGAAGTATGCAGTTTCATACGCTACGGCAGTTTACTAAAAGCGCTAATGGTAAGGCAATGTTGTCCTCGGTAAAAGCAGCCTCTGGTGGTGTTGAAGGAAATCACAAAGTGCTTCCGTTTTTTTCAGGAAATTTGGCCCACAATAACAGGCTTCTTTAAAGATCCTCGTAGGCTACATCAGTACCAAAAATTGAGCTACTTTTTGGACTTGACTTTGTTTTCATACACAGTAACTATCTGTGTCATAATCATGTTTTCTCAGGCAATCAGTGAGGTAAAACTATGATGCTTCCGATATCCTGGACACTCAGTACAGTATATCATGGAGCAGGTGAAGCTATTTTTATTTTTTTATTTATTTTTTTGCACCGCACAGTGGCACAGTGGTCTAAGCAACAGCTTCTGATCATTCGTTCGAGATCGGTCTGGGTTCGAATCCCAGTGAGGCATGGCTGTTGTGTTTGTCTTACAGCACTGGCTCTGTCCCTTCCCTGGAACCAGTGACCTGAATTAGGGATGGGAGACTGCTTATAGCCCATTGGGTTGCTCAGTGGTTGTTAAACACCCAATAAAAAAATAATAAATAAAAATATGGTGCAGCAGTAAAGAAAGCAAACTTAAAATTATAAAATACATATATTTAGTTTGCTTGTGATGAAATTGTATCCTAATGTTGGAATAAGTAAACATCAGTCCCACTCTCGTCAGTTCACACAAATTTGAAAAACGGACACATACCAAACTTGGTTACTTCATAATTTAGTGCCTCTTAATATTTATTACAGCCCCAACCTCAAAACCAAGATTTAGATATTCTTAAATGTTCTGAACTAATGCAAGAGTGCAATATCCTCAAATAACCAAGGTGGTCTTAACATCATTAAGCATACCAAAAAATAACTGTGATACAGGGCAATCTTTTATACAAATATGTACTAGTGTCCTCAAGCAGTTTCATATAACATCACAGTGGGTAGGTACTGATTTCAAAATTTTATTTTGACAAATTTAAATGCCAAATTATGTGCTCCATCAACTAATATAAGATCACAAGAAACTGGAAAACCTGCTTTTTATGAAGAAACTCAGTAAAAACATATCAAGCCGCTAAAGGAAACTAGATTACATAAAATGCTTTAAAATATTGTAACCACAATAAAAAAAACAGCACATAACTTTGTTTTATTGCTGTGTTGAAACATCTGACTATTAAAAATAATGCACAGTTCACTTTTTTTTTTTTTAAATTAGAATTTTAACGACCACCGTGAGCAACTCAATGGGCTATAAGCAGTCGCCCGTCCCTAATTTAGGGTCACTGGTTCCAGGGAAGGGAGAGAGCCAGTGCCGTAAGACAAACACAACATCCATGCCTCACCAGGATTCGAACCTGGACCTCTTTCAGATGAATGATCAGAGGCCATCGCTCAGACCACTGTGCCACCGGGGCGGCCACAGTTCACTTCATGATACATGGTTTGCAGTATGTCAAAATTCATAAGAACAGAAAGTGTTTTAATAACAGTTAAGCGCCGCCTCAGTAATCACTGATACAAGTTCGAGGACTAAGTGAAGCATGGGCAGCAGCGATGGTCCTAATAAGGATAGGCAGTTTCTTAGACACTTGCATGGGTAAACATGCGCACAAAGTGAGTAAACTCAAAATATGAAAACCGTGACACTGCCTATCCAATGGAGAACAAGGTACATCCTTAAGGTGCCACGCCAGTGATGCAGTGGTCTAAGCACTAGCTTCTGATCATTCGTCCGAGATGGGTTCATGTTCAAATCTCGGTGAGGCATGGATGTTATGTTCCTCTTGCAGTATGGGCTCTCTCCCTACCCTGGAACCAGTGACCCTAAATTAGGGATGGGAAATTGCTTATATATAGCCCATCAAACTGCTAATGGTGGGGCACTAATTAAACCTTCAATTAAAAAAAACCACCCTTATGTTTCAAATTTGTTAAAAAAAACCCTCTTTTAAGCGCCCAAACAGGCAGGCAATCTCAATGGAAACAGTATGCATTAGTTACTTAACACTGACAATTTTCCTTTTTGTTTGACATTTAACAACTCGATTAGCTATAAGCAATTGCCCATCCCTAACTTAGGGTTAGTAGTTCCAGGGAAGGGAGAGAGCCAGTGCTGTTAGACAAACAGATCAACTATGCCTCACTCGGGATTCGAACCCAATCTCATCTCGGACAAATGGTCAGAAGACAACGCTTATACCACTGCGCCCGTTGGACGGCTTCACTGTTTTCAGCTACTTCTATGAGAAAAAAAAAAAAAAAAGGCGCGTATTAATATTAAAAGTCATATTTGTTATGTCTAATCATCGTATTTATACAACACTTTCAAAAACAAGGAGATATGAACTGCTTACATATCAGATGAACGAAGGTAACAAACTTCATTGTAGGTGCAAATTGATCCATCCAGTGAAAGGAGCAAACTGATATTACAGATATGTAAGCTAATCTGATTACACAGAACGATAAAATGCGTGATAACTTCTCAACCCTTTAACGTCACTTTAACTTCTACATCCAGCTTAGATTGGAAGAACGTACAGGATGCTAAACATACCCACTACTTCGGAGAGAACGCACCCAAACACGCTTACTTGCTTCCTCCAATGTGTGGTTGTGTGCTAAGCAATGTGTTGATATGTGTTTTATCAACATTATGCAACAAGCCGACACGACTCACCAAGAGCGATTTCAATTCGATATAGTTAGCTTATCGATGCCAAAGAAGATTGATTTGTCCTGGAGGGAACCTTCATGCTATTCAAGGAGGTTAGAATAATTCCTACCTCCATGGTTAGAATAGATTGAGTAAGGGTGACGTCACAAACTTGAAGCACTTTGAGCAGACGACGCAGAGTTGATGGCCACGCCCAATGAGACGTTACTGGTACTTTTTCACCATTGCCACCTAGGTACTTAGAAGGAGGAGAGGTAGAACCAAGGAGGTTAGAAGTAATAGGAGGAGACATCAGTCCCTCTCCATGTGCTTCTTTTTTTTTTTTTTTTTTTTTTGATTGGAGGTTTAACGACCACCGTGAGCAACTCAATGGGCTATAAGCAGTCGCCCGTCCCTAATTTAGGGTCACTGGTTCCAGGGAAGGGAGAGAGCCAGTGCCGTAAGACAAACACAACATCCATGCCTGACCGGGATTCGAACCCGGACCCCTTACGGACGAATGATCAGAGGCCAACGCCTTAGACCACTGCGCCACCGGGGCGGCTCCCTGTGCTTCTGGCGTGACGCCACTTTTTATCAGCTGACTACGCCAATGCGCCCAACCTAAGAATCTCCTGTATATCTCTATGGGGAAATCGCGATTTTGAACAGGTTTTTCGGACCCTTACTCTACCCATACAGGCATGAAAGAAATTGAAGCTCAAATATTCATTCCCATAATAAAAAAATTCCAGAAAAAACAGGAAAATAAGTGTTAGTATTTCTTTAAAAAATTCAACAAAATAATGATTTTTTTAGCGGAAGTGCATAGTGCGCATGGCTACTTACTGTCCATATGCAAGTAACCATGTATACTGCCCATGTGCAAGTAACCATGTTAAAAATATAACCAAAAGCCTAATGTTAAGAAATGAGAAGAACGAAATACGCCTTCTTTCATCCTTGGTTTGCATGCGCTAAGCAAAACTGCTTAAGCCACAGGAAGTGACGTCACGTTACCGAACTCCCGCAGCACAAACTCCCTCCGCCTCAGAAAGAGGACAGAAACAGCTGATCTGTTTTGGCTTCACTCAAAACGGGTCCCTTCACCTCCTCTTCTTCTAACCTCCTTGGGTAGATCCATCGTAACCGAGCCGTCTTCCCGCTTCTCTTCGCTGCGCTGTGACGTCACGGGGGCCATAAGCGAAGTTGTAACTCGCGCGGAGCCATACCGAGAAAGTGTCGTGTGCTCTGTGAATTTTCAATCGAAATAACAGAGCTAGTTTTGAGTACATAATTTTTAAGTAAAAACTGTACAAACATCCAACTATTTTTCAAAAATAGAGTAATATATATATATATATATATATATACACCTCCAAAATGACTCTACAACTTAAATCTTGGCCCTCAGTCTCCGGCAGCTGGAATGTACCTGGCCAAGGCAGCGGCCAGTGCGACATGAAGGCAGAGGGTGCTAAGAATCCCCGGAGGACCGGACTAGGCTGCCATTTGATGCTGACCTTGGCTACCTACAACGGACGCTCCCTATCTTCTGATTCAAGGCTTCTTGAATTGGAAGAGGAACTACAAAGGATCAAGTGGGACATCGTCGGGCTAAGTGAGGTAAGGAGAAAAGGAGAAGATCTCATTGAACTGAAAAGTGGACATCTCTTCTATTATCGTGGGACAGATACTGGCAGAACTAGTGGTGTTGGATTTATAATAAACAAGAAACTGAAGGATAAAGTGGTAGAAGTTGAAACTTCCTCTGACAGAGCTGCACGACTCGTTATCCAACTATCGAGAAGATAGTAGGCTCAGATTATTCAAACTTATGCACCCACCACAAGTCATCCTGAAGAAGAAATTGAAGAATTTTATGAGGAAATTCGTCATCTAAATAATAAAGGTAAGCAGCTCTTGAAGATAATTATGGGAGATTTCAATGCAAAAATAGGGCACCGGCAACAGAATGAAACTTCAGTAGGTACATTCGGTCACGGCAATAGAAACCAGCGTGAAATACTCTCGTTGAGTTTGCAGAGGCAGAAGGATTTTTCATCTTGAATTCCTTTTTCAAGAAAAAGCCACACAGGAAATGGACATGGAGACATCCAATTGGGACGACAAGTGAAATTGATTTTATTATGTGTAACAAAAAATTCGTCATCCAAGACTGCAGTGTGCTAAACAAGTTCAACACAGGTAGTGACCATAGATTGGTGAGATATAAGATGCACCTCAACACTAAACTTGAACGTGGCAAGCTCATAAGACAAACAAAATGTATTGACATAACCAACCTTAAAAAACACCATAATACTTTCAAGTTGGAACTGAAGAACAGATTCTCTGCTTTAGAAGGCCAAACATCGGAAGAAGTGGATATTTCGGAAGTTAACAGAAAAGTAACCAAAGCTCTTATGGAAACAGCAACAAAATTAGCTGGGTCTAAGAACAAGTTGCATGTAAACAAATTATCAGGAAAAACCAAAATGTTGATGCAAAAAAGAAGAGAGATGAGGACAACTAAAGAAGATGTGACTTCCAAAGTGGAATATATAGAGCTATGCAAGACAGCACGAAAAAGTATCACTGGAGACGTAAGGAAATTCAACTGTGAGCTAGTGAGGAACGCAATTGAAAACAACCAAAGCCTAAAGATAGCAAAGAGACATCTCAGTAACGGAAGAAAACAGATTATGGCTCTGAGAAAAGAAGATGGTTCTATAACAAGAAATAGAGGCGAAATTTTGACAAGAGTGAAAGATTTCTACTCCAAATTATATGAAAGGGATGGTACATGTACTCCAGACATCATGAAAGGTACCAGAGTTCTTCCAGTCCTCCCAGCAGAAGTTGCTCATGCAATCAAGAACATGAAGCGGGGGAAAGCTCCAGGAGAAGATGGAATTACTATAGACATCATACAAGAAGCAAGTGGAGAAATTGAAACAGTACTCGCCCAAATTTTCACTCGATGCCTTAATGAAGGGAAGATTCCTGAGGATTGGAACAATGCTACAATGATCCTGCTACATAAAAAAGGTGACATTGAGGATCTCAGGAACTACAGACCTATCAGCCTCCTATCAGTGGTTTATAAAATCTTCACTAAAGTTCTTTCACACCGCTTGAAGGTAACACTGGACATGGCTGAACCGAAAGAACAAGCTGGATTCAGGAGTGGCTACAGCACAATATATCATATCCATGTACTGAGAGAACTAATTGAAAGAGCGAGGGAATATGAACTTCCATTGTGCATGGCTTTTATCGATTATGAAAAAGCCTTTGATTCGGTGAAACCATCAGCAGTTACCACGGCTCTGAAATCCTGCGGTATTGAAGATGCATACATTAATATTATTAATAACATCTATGAAAATGCAAGTGCAAAGATTAGGCTGTTTGAAAATACAACACACATGAAAATTGGAAAGGGAGTGAGACAAGGTGACACCATATCTCCGAAGCTCTTTAATGCCACATTGGAAAATCTCTTTCAATCACTGAACTGGGAAAACAAAGGGATAAAGATTAATGGAGATTATCTAACCCACCTTCGTTTTGCTGATGACGTAGTCATTTTTGCAACTACCCCATCAGAGCTGCAGAGTATGATCCAGGAACTTGCTGACAAGAGTAAAGAAGTGGGATTAAAAATGAACTTTCAGAAGACAAAAGTGATGTTCAATGCTTTTACAAGAAATGAAGATTTATCGATTGATGGAGAAAAACTGGAGATAACAGATACGTATGTTTATCTTGGACAGCAGATATCAAGTGAGGGTCACATTGATGAAGAAATTAATCGGCGTACAAAACTTGCCTGGAGAGCTTTTGGAAGAAACAGCATAATTTTCAAGAGCAATATGCCATTATGTCTTAAAAGAAAAGTGTTTGATCAATGCATCCTTCCAGTGCTTACGTATGGTGCAGAGACGTGGACCTTAACTAAAAGAGACATACAAAGGCTGCAGACAACTCAAATTAACATGGAGAGGTGCATGCTTGGTATAACCAGGAGAGATAAGAAGAGGAACTCGTGGATCCGAAAAATGACGAGAGTGGAAGACATCATGATCAGAGTTAAATCCATGAAATGGCAATGGGCTGGACATACTGCCAGAAGGACAGACCATAGATGGACAGCCGAAATTTTAGATTGGATTCCAAGGGACAGGAAAAGACCCAGAAAAAGACCACATGGGAGATGGGTGGATGAAATTCGTAAATATGCGGGAGTGACATGGAGGAGACTGGCACAAGACAGACCGTTGTGGAGGAAACTTGGGGAGACCTTCGTCCAGCAGTGGATTCATAATGGTTGACAATGATGATCATGATGATCATCATTGTCAACCATTATGAATCCACTGCTGGACGAAGGTCTCCCCAAGTTTCCTCCACAACGGTCTGTCTTGTGCCAGTCTCCTCCATGTCACCCCTGCATACTTTCGAATTTCATCCACCCATCTCCCATGTGGTCTTCTTCGGGGTCTTTTCCTGTCCCTTGGAATCCAATCTAAAATTTCGGCTGTCCATCGATGATCTGTCCTTCTGGCAGTATGTCCAGCCCATTGCCATTTCAGGGATTTAACTCTGGTCATGATGTGTTCCACTCTTGTCATTTTTCGGATCCACGTGTTCCTCTTCTTATCTCTCCTGGTTACACCAAGCATGCTACTTTGAGTTGTCTGCAGCCTTTATATGTCTCTTTTAGTTAAGGTCCACGTCTCTGCACCATACGTAAGCACTGGAAGGATGCATTGATCAAACACTTTTCTTTTAAGACATAATGGCATATTGCTCTTGAAAATTATGCTGTTTCTTCCAAAAGCTCTCCAGGCAAGTTTTGTACGCCGATTAATTTCTTCATCAATGTGACCCTCACTTGATATCTGCTGTCCAAGATAAAAGTACGTGTCTGTTATCTCCAGCTTTTCTCCATCAATCGATAAATCTTCATTTCTTGTAAAAGCATTGAACATCACTTTTGTCTTCTGAAAGTTCATTTTTAATCCCACTTCTTTACTCTTGTCAGCAAGTTCCTGGATCATACTCTGCAGCTCTGATGGGGTAGTTGCAAAAATGACTATGTCATCAGCAAAACGAAGGTGGGTTAGATAATCTCCATTAATCTTTATCCCCTTGTTTTCCCAGCTCAGCGACTGAAAAACACCCTCCAATGTGGCATTAAAGAGCTTCGGAGATATGGTGTCACCTTGTCTCACTCCCTTTCCAATTTTTACGTGTGTTGTATTTTCAAACAGCCGAAACTTTGCACTTGCATTTTCATAGATGTTATTAATAATATTAATGTATGCATCTTCAATACAGCAGGTTTTCAGAGCCATTGTAACTGCTGATGGTTTTACCGAATCAAAGGCTTTTTCATAATCGATAAAAGCCATGCACAATGGAAGTTCATATTCCCTCGCTCTTTCAATTAGTTCTCTCAGTACGTGGATATGATCTATTGTGCTGTAGCCACTCCTGAATCCAGCTTGTTCTTTCGGTTCAGCCATGTCCAGTGTTACCTTCAAGCGGTGTGAAAGAACTTTAGTGAAGATTTTATAAACTACTGATAGGAGGCTGATAGGTCTGTAGTTTCCGAGATCCTCAATGTCACCTTTCTTATGTAGCAGGATCATTGTAGCGGTGTTCCAATCCTCAGGAATCTTTCCTTCATTAAGGCATCGAGTGAAAATTTGGGCGAGTACTGTTTCGATTTCTCCACTTGCTTCTTGTATGATGTCTACAGTAATTTCATCTTCTCCTGGAGCTTTTCTCCGCTTCATCTTCTTGATTTCATGTGCAACTTCTGCTGGAATGACTGGACGAACTCTGGTACTGGTATCTTTCATGATGTCTGGAGTGCATGTATCATCCCTTTCATATAATTTGGAGTAGAAATCTTTCACTCTTGTCAAAATTTCGCCTCTATTTCTTGTTACAGAACCATCTTCTTTTTTCAGTGCCATAATCTGTTTTCTTCCCTTACTGAGATGTCCCTTTGCTATCTTTAGGCTTTGGTTGTTTTCAATTGCTTTCCTCACTAGTTCACAGTTGAATTTTCTTACGTCTTCAGTGATACTTTTTCTTACTGTCTTGCATAGCTCTATATATTCCACTTTGGAAGTCACATCTTCTTTAGTTGTCCTCATCTCTCTTCTTTTTTGCATCAGCATTTTCGTTTTTCCTGATAATTTGTTTACGTGCAACTTGTTCTTAGACCCAGCTAATTTTGTTGCTGTTTCCATAAGAGCTTTGGTTACTTTTCTGTTAACTTCCGAAATATCCACTTCTTCCGATGTTTGGCCTTCTAAAGCAGAGAATCTGTTCTTCAGTTCCAACTTGAAAGTATTATGGTGTTTTTTAAGGTTGGTTATGTCAATACATTTTGTTTGTCTTATGAGCTTGCCACGTTCAAATTTAGTGTTGAGGTGCATCTTATATCTCACCAATCTATGGTCACTACCTGTGTTGAACTTGTTTAGCACACTGCAGTCTTGGATGACGAATTTTTTGTTACACATAATAAAATCAAATTTCACTTGTCGTCCCAATTGGATGTCTCCATGTCCATTTCCTGTGTGGCTTTTTCTTGAAAAAGGAATTCAAGATGAAAAATCCTTCTGCCTCTGCAAACTCAACGAGAGTATTTTCACGCTGGTTTCTATTGCCGTGACCGAATGTACCTACTGAAGTTTCATTCTGTTGCCGGTGCCCTATTTTTGCATTGAAATCTCCCATAATTATCTTCAAGTGCTGCTTACCTTTATTATTTAGATGACGAATTTCCTCATAAAATTCTTCAATTTCTTCTTCAGGATGACTTGTGGTGGGTGCATAAGTTTGAATAATCTGAGCCTGGTATCTTCTCGATAGTTGGATAACGAGTCGTGCAGCTCTGTCAGAGGAACTTTCAACTTCTACCACTTTATCCTTCAGTTTCTTGTTTATTATAAATCCAACACCACTAGTTCTGCCAGTATCTGTCCCACGATAATAGAAGAGATGTCCACTTTTCAGTTCAATGAGATCTTCTCCTTTTCTCCTTACCTCACTTAGCCCGACGATGTCCCACTTGATCCTTTGTAGTTCCTCTTCCAATTCAAGAAGCCTTGAATCAGAAGATAGGGAGCGTCCATTATACGTAGCCAAGGTCAGCATCAGATGGCAGCCTAGTCCGGACCTCCGGGGATTCTTAGCACTCTCTGCCTTCATGTCGCACTGGCCGCTGCCTTGGCCAGGTACATTCCAGCTGCCGGAGACTGAGGGCCAAGATTTAAGTTGTGGAATCATTTTGGAGGGGTTTGGCCATAACTCACCACGCTGGCCAAGCGGGTTGGTGAGTGTAGGATAGAATTTCCTCTAATCCCGATGGTATAGTTATACCGCTATTGGCGGTCGTCAGAGCCCCTTTTGTTAGAACAGGATGCTACACGAGAATGCGGGGTTGACATTTGTCAAGGAGAGGCTTTATATATATCATCATCATCATCATCATTGTCAACCATTATCAATCCACTGCTGGACGAAGGTCTCCCCAAGTTTCCTCCACAACGGTCTGTCTTGTGCCAGTCTCCTCCATGTCACCCCTGCATACTTTCGAATTTCATCCACCCATCTCCCATGTGGTCTTCTTCTGGGTCTTTTCTTGTCCCTTGGAATCCAATCTAAAATTTCGGCTGTCCATCGATGATCTGTCCTTCTGGCAGTATGTCCAGCCCATTGCCATTTCAGGGATTTAACTCTGATCATGATGTCTTCCACTCTTGTCATTTTTCGGATCCACGAGTTCCTCTTCTTATCTCTCCTGGTTACCCCAAGCATGCACCTCTCCATGCTTCTTTGAGTTGTCTGGAGCCTTTGTATGTCTCTTTTAGTTAAGGTCCACGTCTCTGCACCATACGTAAGCACTGGAAGGATGCATTGATCAAACACTTTTCTTTTAAGACATAATGGCATATTGCTCTTGAAAATTATGCTGTTTCTTCCAAAAGCTCTCCAGGCAAGTTTTGTACGCCGATTAATTTCTTCATCAATGTGACCCTCACTTGATATCTGCTGTCCAAGATAAACGAACGTGTCTGTTATCTCCAGCTTTTTTCCATCAATCGATAAATCTTCATTTCTTGTAAAAGCATTGAACATCACTTTTGTCTTCTGAAAGTTCATTTTTAATCCCACTTCTTTACTCTTGTCCGCAAGTTCCTGGATCATACTCTGCAGCTCTGATGGGGTAGTTGCAAAAATGACTACGTCATCTGCAAAACGAAGGTGGGTTAGATAATCTCCATTAATCTTTATCCCCTTGTTTTCCCAGCTCAGCGACTGAAAACACCCTCCAATGTGGCATTGAAGAGCTTCGGAGATATGGTGTCACCTTGTCTCACTCCCTTTCCAATTTTTACGTGTGTTGTATTTTCAAACAGCCTAATCTTTGCACTTGCATTTTCATAGATGTTATTAATAATATTAATGTATGCATCTTCAATACCGCAGGTTTTCAGAGCCATTGTAACTGCTGATGGTTTCACCGAATCAAAGGCTTTTTCATAATCGATAAAAGCCATGCACAATGGAAGTTCATATTCCCTCGCTCTTTCAATTAGTTCTCTCAGCACGTGGATATGATCTATTGTGCTGTAGCCACTCCTGAATCCAGCTTGTTCTCTCGGTTGAGCCATGTCCAGTGTTACCTTCAAGCGGTGTGAAAGAACTTTAGTGAAGATTTTATAAACTACTGATAGGAGGCTGATAGGTCTGTAGTTTCCGAGATCCTCAATGTCACCTTTCTTATGTAGCAGGATCATTGTAGCGGTGTACCAATCCTCAGGAATCTTTCCTTCATTAAGGCATCGAGTGAAAATTTGGGCGTGTACTGTTTCGATTTCTCCACTTGCTTCTTGTATGATGTCTACAGTAATTCCATCTTCTCCTGGAGCTTTTCCTCTCTTCATGTTCTTGATTGCATGTGCAACTTCTGCTGGAAGGACTGGAGGAACTCTGGTACTGGTATCTTTCATGATGTCTGGAGTGCATATATCATCCCTTTCATATAATTTGGAGTAGAAATCTTTCACTCTTGTCAAAATTTCCTCTATTTCTTGTTACAGAACCATCTTCTTTTCTCAGTGCCATAATCTGTTTTCTTCCCTTACTGAGATGTCCCTTTGCTATCTTTAGGCTTTGGTTGTTTTCAATTGCTTTCCTCACTAGTTCACAGTTGAATTTCCTTACGTCTTCAGTGATACTTTTTCTTACTGTCTTGCATAGCTCTATATATTCCACTTTGGAAGTCACATCTTTAGTTGTCCTCATCTCTCTTCTTTTTGCATCAACATTTTGGTTTTTCCTGATAATTTGTTCACATGCAACTTGTTCTTAGACCCAGCTAATTTTGTTGCTGTTTCCATAAGAGCTTTGGTTACTTTTCTGTTAACTTCAGAGATGTCCACTTCTTCCGATGTTAGGCCTTCTAAAGCAGAGAACCTGTTCTTCAGTTCTAACTTGAAGGTATTATGGTGTTTTTTAAGGTTGGTTATGTCAATAGATTTTGTTTGCCTTATGAGCTTGCCACGTTCAAGTTTAGTGTTGAGGTGCATCTTACATCTCACCAATCTATGGTCACTACCTGTGTTGAACTTGTTTAGCACACTGCAGTCTTCTATGACGAATTTTTTGTTACACATAATAAAATCAATTTCACTTGTCGTCCCATTTGGATGTCTCCATGTCCATTTCCTGTGTGGCTTTTTCTTGAAGAAGGAGTTCAAGATGAAAAACCCTTCTGCCTCTGCAAACTCAACGAGAGTATTTCCACGCTGGTTTCTGTTGCCATGACCGAATTTACCTACTGAAGTTTCATTCTGTTGCTGTTGCCCTATTTTTGCATTGAAATCTCCCATAATTATTTTCAAGTGCTGCTTACCTTTATTATTTAGATGACAAATTTCCTCATAAAATTCTTCAATTTCTTCTTCAGGATGACTTGTGGTGGGTGCATAAGTTTGAATAATCTGAGCCTGGTATCTTTTCGAGAGTTGGATAACAAGTCGTGCAGCTCTGTCAGAGGAACTTTCAACTTCTACAACTTTATCCTTCAGTTTCTTGTTTATTATAAATCCAACACCACTAGTTCTGCCAGTATCTGTCCCACGATAGTAGAAGAGATGTCCACTTTTCAGTTCGATGAGATCTTCTCCTTTTCTCCTTACCTCACTTAGCCCCACGATGTCCCACTTGATCCTTTGTAGTTCCTCTTCCAATTCAAGAAGCCTTGAATCAGAAGATAGGGAGCGTCCATTGTAAGTAGCCAAGGTCAGCATCAGATGGCAGCCTAGTCCGGTTCTCCGGGGATTCTTAGCACCCTCTGCCTTCATGTCGCACTGGCCGCTGCCTTGGCCAGGTACATTCCAGCTGCCGGAGACTGAGGGCCAAAATTTAAGTTGTGGAATCATTTTGGAGGGGTTTGGCCATAACTCACCACGCTGGCCAAGCGGGTTGGTGAGTGTGGGATAGAATTTCCTCTAATCCCGATGGTATAGTTATACCGCTATGGGCGGTCGTCAGAGCCCCTTTAGTGGGAACAGGATGCACCACGAGTATATATATATATATACTGGGGAAAAAACGGGAATATGACATGACTACTGTTCGATGCTTTTTTGCAGAATATCTTTTTTTTTTTTTCCAAAAGCACACTGCAATAGCTCTTTGGAGCTGGGAAATTTACATTTCAATACGTCGAATCAGTCATTTACCAATTTTATAAAATTACCAATTTGTTTTATTTCAGGAAAAAATACTCTACAGCTTTGCTTACGTTGTTAGATTGCATCTGGGGCGCTGAAACTAATTCTATGTCTCGCCTCTTACATTTGTGTGGATCCATTTTATTTTATGAAACTCCTTTAATTCTGAGTTATTACGTTCCAGCAAAAGGTCAAATAACTGGCGAGTGATGGTTCCACACTACAGCGTGTTCCGCGATCACATATATGATTTCGGATAAGCTTAATTAGATGGGGCACATCGGCAAACATCCATATTTTTCGATTTTCATTTACTGGATTTGGAAAAGAAGACAATATTGGGGTTATCCCAAGCTGCCTCCAAACCTTGATACCCCCCTCCCCCAGATCAGCACTAAATAACGGATTGCTCCATGCACTAAATAACCGGATTGCTCAACGGCTCGAATTATGACAGTTAACAGCTTTTGATCCATCTGCTTATCAAAGGAATGATACAGTATATGGTTGTTTCCAAGCTTTCCAGAAGCCTCTTAGCATAACTACTAAAATGTTACTATGCGGTCCTAAAATTTTATTTGCAGCAGCATCGTAACAATATCGGCAATCAACGCTCATTTCACCGAAAGATAAAATTGAAACTTTGTCGAATTCGGGCAGGTGTATAGCATTTATTTTCATGACCTTTAAAACGGACTCAATTAAACCATCGGTAACACAACTTTACCACACCACCGTATCAGAGAGGACATGCTTGGAACCAGTATGTGCATTTTATTTTTGATGAAAAGATATGCTTCTCGAGAAATAGCATGCGAAACAAGTGCTTGACTTATATCTTCTTCATTTATTTTTTTTTTTTGCTTGGAGGGTTTTTTTTTTTTTTTTTTTTTTGTTGGAGGTTTAACGACCACCGTGAGCAGTTCAACATTTTATTGACAAAAGGCATGATACAGCTCGTCACACTGGACAAGGAAAGAATACAGAGAAAAACATGAATGATACATGAAAATGATATATACATGAATAAGGGGCATAGCCACCCAAAAGGATAAATACAAAATGCTAAAAACCCACAATGGGGACAGACCTGTGACACTGAACACACGTAAAAGATATTAGGTCAATGACCTGTGATACAATATATAGAGCTTGAGAATACATTAAAAATACAGGATGCACAATAAATAAACAGTGAAGTTAAAGTTTCGAACTCAGCACTACATAGGAGCACAGTGCATATAACATGAGTGGTGCACATTGACATATCAGAAGATCACAAAACAGTTCAGAAACCACTTAATATACAATGCTAAGAAAAACAAGAAAAGTGAAGAGCAAGTAACATACTATACATATTTACATGCAGAAGCACAGCCTGCTGGAGCAGAACAAAAATAAGTAAAATAACTCAGTAAGCAAGGTACTAGCAAGGTGAAGAGAACAGCCAAACACCAAAACAAAGACAATCCAAAAGATGACACAATCAAGTCACCAGTAGGATGGCAGAACCATGAATAGAAAACCACCCGGTGCGCTGGGCCCAGGTGTTCTGAAAGGTGGCGATTGTGTGTGCGGAAGTTGCAGCTGTGAGTTCCAACCGGAGGCGCGCCACAAGCCGGCCCCGAAAGCTAGCCCGCAGCCGCCCACCGGCCGACAGAAGGGATGGAAGTTCAGGAGAATTCCTGAGAGATTGATGAAATGAGTGAATCACTTGCTTGGTAAGTACGAAAAGAAAGCAGCAGGCATCCGGAAGGCGGGTGGGCGGATGTTTTGTGAGCAACAGCCGCGGATATGCTTGAAACGGCAAGTCCTTGGAGCAAATTATGTCAGCTAACCGGAAAACAGTATGAAGAAGTGGCAGCAAGATAGGGCAGTGGCAGTACATATGAGCGACGTCTTCGTCAACGCCACAGAAAGGACAGAGAGGAGAAGAGATAAGAGACATGCGATAGAATAGGATGGGGGACAGGGAGCCGGCGATGAAGGAACCGCCAGTGGGTGTTACGTTCTAGCGGAGAAGAAAGGGGGAAGAAGAAGCAGACCAAACGGCCAGGGAGGAGGAAGGAGAAACCCCGGAAATGGGATGGGGGACTCAGAGGGAGCTCGAAGGAGACGGTACAGGGCAGCGGTAGTAAAAGAAAGGACAGGTGCGACAGAGTCACGAAAAGGAAGAAAGAAAGGGAGAAGGAGGCTGGGGCCGGGGACGACGAGGAGGCCGTTGTCAGAAACAAGAGAAGGATACAGAAGCTGAAGAGAGAAACGGAGAAGGGCATAGTCGTCCTCAAGGGAAGGAGTTGGGGTGGAAAAGAGTAAGTCGAGGGGTTTCCAGGAAAAATCGGGATTAATGAGGGCCTGCACGGTTAGGATGCCGGCACGGAACCATGAGAAAAAAAGAAAGAAAGGTTGATCGGGGGGGGGTGAACCAGGGTAGAGAAAAAGAGTGGTTCTGCAAGGAGATCCAGGGTGGTGGTAGGAGGAGAGCGAGAGAGAGGGGGGAACGGAAAAGCGCTAGAGCCTCAGATAAAATAGTAGGAAAGTTTGAAGAGGGAATAATAAAGTAGTCCATCCTGAGGAAAAGAAGAAAAGTGAAGGATGGATCGCGAAGAGAAAGAATAACGTCAAGAGAAAGTGTGGCCGCCCCGTTGGCGCAGTGGTCTAAGCGATGGCCTCTGATCATTCGTCCGAAAGGGGTCCGGGTTCGAATCCCGGTGAGGCACGAGTTGCTCACGGTGGTCGTTAAACCTCCAATCAAAAAAAAAAAGAAAAAAAAAACCTCCAATCAAAAAAAAAAAAACAAGAGAAAGTGTAAGAGAAGGAGAAGGCGAAGTGACGAGACGAAGGAAGGAGGCGATGCGGTATGCACGATAGTAACAGTGAACATCTATAAGATTAATGCCCCCATGCTTGACAGGGAGATATAGCGTCGGAGCGGCTGACCAGTGCTTGGAGGCCCAGATTACTGAAGTAAAGATGCTGTTGAGTTCCGTCAGGCGGGTTGACAAGAAGACGGTGGAGGTCCAGGAATAGGTGCAGAGGGAAAGTAAGTATCGTCGAACAATGTGAGCTCGCTGACAGTAAGAAGTAATGGGAATCGCAAATCTCCAAAACGCTGCTTGATGACGTAACCTACACTGCAAACTGGTCCATGTCAAAAGGCCCGCAGTATAGGGGTGACCGATATGGCCTCCAAGGATCTTCTGAGTCGAGGAGGACGAGACCGCACCCCAGGGGATATCGGTCCGGCCCATCCACGACACCACAAACCAGTACTTTTGGTGACATTAAGCGAAGCGCCAGAAACAGTAGCGTAAAGATGGTAGGTGGAGAGAAGATTGTCGAACTGGACGTCCTGGCGGAGACAGAAGGTTGCGTCATCTGCAAACGCTGTAAGTACGCACTCATGGTGCCTAGTGCTGGCAACTGACGGAGGAAGAGTAGACAGGAGTGATCTTCGAGCAGCCAGGAGGAATGGTTCAAAGACAATGGCGAAGAGTTGCCCTAAGAGGGGGCAGCCCTGCCGGATTCCTCGAAGAAAAGGTACGGGCGTCGTTAAAAAGGAGGCCGTCCGGACGTGGAAGAAAGCGCCCCGATAGAGGTTGAGAAGGAGAGAAACGAAGGAGGAAGCAAGGCCAAAGCCGTGAAGAGTGGCAGAAAGAAAGTCGTGGGAGATGTTGTCGAATGCTGAACTCTGGTCAAGGTTAAACAGGGTGAGGGGTTCTGAGAGGGTGCGGGCGAGAAAAACTATGTTCTGGAGGAAGGAGATGTTGTTAGAAATGGACCGACCAGGCACAGTGTAGGACTGGTTGGGGGAGATAAGAAAGGGAAGCACAGAGTTCAAGCGGCGAGAGAGAAGTTTTGTGAAAAGCTTATAGTCTAGATTGAGAATGGAAATGGGGCGCCAGTTTCGCAAGTCCAAAAGGTCTCCCTTTTTGGGCAGCAAGATGATATGTGCTACAGTAAACTCCGGCGGCAGTGCGAAAGAGGTTTGGGCGCAAGAAAAGCAAGTGAGAAGAAAGGGCATCAAAGACGGGAGGAAGGCGCGGTAAAAGGAGAAGGGAAGGCCGTCAGGTCCCGGGGATGCGCGTGAATTAAGGGAGGCAAACGCCTCCCGAAATTCAGCAGGAGAGAAGGCGGAAAGAAGAGGATCACAGAGTCGGGGTGGGACCTGAGGTAGAGCTGAAAAAAGAGGGAGGAAGAGATAGCATCAGTAGGCACCACAGCACGAAATTTGTCCTGGAAAAAGCGCCGAACTTCCGTGCAGAGACGTGAAGGGTCAGATGAGATAGTACCATCAGGCAGGCGAAGGTGGCGTAGCGTCTGCGACGTACGGTGTGTTCTTTCGGTACGTGAGAGCTCCTCGTAGGAAATCTCCGGTGAAGAAAGATGAAGCATCTTCAGCCTGCGAATAGCCTCCACGGCGAGCGGATGGAGTTTCGCTCGTAAAGCATCCTGAACAGCAAGGTAAGCGGGATCTTGTAAGGGGATTGCAGCCAAGGAGCAACGGAGATTACAAATATCCTTCGCACGTTCGTTACGAATAGCGAACGAAAGACGGCGTACGAGCAGACGAAGATCGTGTTTTATGTCTAACCATAGACGAAGGGTACTGGAAGCGGTACTGATGAGATGTTGTCTATCAGCAAGAAAACGGCGGACGTCGGCGCAAAACGCCACCTCCAAGAGTAAAGAATCATCGAAGGTCCAGGAGCGTTGTCTGGAAGGCGGGAAAGAGGAAACGCAGATGGTAAGCGCCCCAGCAGAATGGTCGGAAGAGGTAGATGGATGATGTCTCGCCGTAGTGATCGCTGGAAGCAGCGGTGGGATGACATATATGCGATCGAGACGTGCTGCCGCCGAACCTTGTGCTGGAGAATTCCGCCAAGTATAAGAAATGGTGTCCGGGTGAAGATGCCGGTACGAATCAACAAAATGGAAATCGGTAATAAGTTGAGTAAGCAGATCGACAAGAAGGGAGTGGTGCTCCCCTCCTGTAGACGTGCGGTCAAGCAAAGGGTGTAGAGTGCAGTTGAAGTCACCCCCGAGGATGCAAAAGTCCCCGGGGGGACCGCCTCAAGCGCAGCCCGAAAGTAATGAAAAAGCGGAAGGAGTTGAGATTCGTCAGTAGGAATATACACATTAAAGATATGATATGGTACACAATTGATGCAAAATGTAAAACATTGTAATTGATCGGTAAATAAGTTGGTAACAGCAACAGAAGTGATAGATGGGCGAAAACGGTGATGTATTCCGACAGCAATTCCGCTTGAACGCAGTACACGATGGGCATAATGGAAGCTGTACTGCCATCGGCGCCACTGATGGAAAGGTGTTGTAGGCGAGCACCACGTTTCCTGGAGCAGGAGGACATCGGCACAAATTGCCGAGAGGTCCTCATGCACGGCGGAATTCACCTCGGGGATCCAAACCCCCGACAGTTGAAGGAAACTACCGTGAAAGTGCCAGGTCACCCGGTGACGCGGTGAGCCTGGTGATAGAAATCTTGAGTCCGTGGATCTGTTTCCGAATGAACTTGGCCGTCTTAGCGGAAGGACCAGATAAGTAAGAAGAATTGTCCACAAGCTTATCCAGATCGGAAAGCTGTTGCAGGATTGCAGGAAGTCCAGCTTCATGGGTCTTCGCATACTGGAGGAAGCCGTGCGCTTTTTGCGTGTAACAGGTGAGAGCATGTAACTCCTCATACGTAAGAGGCAAAGACGGGAACGATGTGTCGCGAAGAATCTGATCAAAGTCTTCATATGAAACCATTGGAGAGGAAGGGTCAGAAGTGGTATCAAAGTCCTGAAGATAAGATGGTTTCTGGCGGGTCCGGGAGGAGGAGCGAGCGGAGCTCCCAGCAGCTCTACCTCGCTTGGTGGTGTTGCGAGGAGATTTGGGCGCTGTCCTCTTATCCTGGCGAGCGCTGTGATCAGGCTCGGAGGTGTCACTCATGGTCTGTTCCGTACTGGTGGAAGTGCCGTCAGTATCTGCAATTGATACTTCAGTAGCTGACAAGACACGGTCGTCCGCGGAGTCAGCAGGTGGATCGGGGGCGCGGAATGTGGAGGACTCTGGCAGCACTGGAAAGTCAGTCGCGGAGAGAGATGGCTGCACACCAGTCGATGACGGAGCCCTTTCTCGTCTCAGAGGTGCTTCAGACGAAAGTCGTGGAGGCAAGGGCGAGTCAGAGGATTGAAGAGAAATCACCTGCGGTGAATCTTGTGGGGCAGCATCAGCATTGCGACACTGCTTGTAAAAGTGCCCAAACTTCTTGCATTTGCTGCAGTGATGTTCAGTGAGCACATCAATATAGCGGATCTGGTTACCGCACTTGACTTTGAATTGAGTCGGGATGGTCTGGATGTCCTCCGGGGAAGAAAAACAACTCTACCCACGCGCCGAGCGCCGAGCAGGGTGTTGTCGTCGGGGTCTTTAGGGGCAGCAGAATATGTCTGAATCGCTCCAACCACGCGGCCGAATGACGCAAGAACCACAAATAAAACTGTATCGGTCACTTCCGGGGGTACCGGGTAGAAGGACACATTCAATGGGCGCTCGGCAACTGGGATGGGAAGAAGATGTTGATCACCAATGGTGAGACCGGCATTCGTCACAGCACGAGCAGAGTCGGCCTTGGAAAAGTAAACCACAATCGTTCGGCCTCGCCGAAACATGTGAGAAATGGCATGTTTTGGAAATTGCCGCTTTAAAGCGGTGGAATAATCTTTGAAGAAGGTGTTAGGCAAGGATTCAAAGACAACACCTCTGTCTAAGACCGTAGTGAGAGCAGTACCTGCTGGCGAGTCTTGGGGAATTTCCAAAGAAATGGTATTTCCGTCACGTTGTAGTTGTGATTGGAGAGCTTCGGCGCCAGCGTACATGTATTGCGGGGGCCGTTGCACAGTGGAAGAGGCCATGGCATTGGCATACGTAAACGATGACGTCAGAGGTTTAGATGACATGGGGAAGGCACCGTTGCACGAGACATCCATTACGTCATCGTCAGCAACTAAGGTGGTGGCAGCTTGAGATGAGTGAGAAGGCAACGGAACAGCCTGAGGAAAGGGGTTGTTCACGTCACGAGTTGAGAGCAGTGCAACGCCGCCACGTGGGGAGGGCAGCGAAGCAGCACCCAATGAAAGAAGAAGAGGTTGTCATCAACAGCGAAGGAACACCGGAAGTGAGATCCTGATACGGGGCCTCACTGCCGGAAGACGCCATTTGCAATGGCGCCGACTATCGTAGCTTCGACCAGCTCGGCCGAGAGATAAACAAGTTGTAATAGCAAAAGAAAAAAGCAACTCACCAATCTGGGAGTAATCACAAACGATAGCGGAACCTTCCAAAGGGAAATGCTGCGAAACTTGGGATACACAACTCTCTAGAAACACACAAAATACGCACGAATTGACGGAGCTCAGAAGTCGCAACACCTACCACCGTGAGCAACTCAATGGGCTATAAGCCGCCCCGGTGGCGCAGTGGTCTAAGGCGCTGGCCTCTGATCATTCGTCCGTAAGGGGTCCGGGTTCGAATCCCGGTGAGGCATGGATGTTGTGGTTGTCTTACGGCACTGGCTCTCTCCCTTCCCTGGAACCAGTGACCCTAAATTAGGGACGGGCGACTGCTTATAGCCCATTGAGTTGCTCACGGTGGTCGTTAAACCTCCAATCCAAAAAAAAAAAATGGGCTATAAGCAGTCGCCCGTCCCTAATTTAGGGTCACTGGTTCCAGGGAAGGGAGAGAGCCAGTGCCATGAGACAAACACAACATCCATGCCTGACCGGGATTCGAACCCAGACCCCTTACGGACGAATGCTCAGAGGCCAGCGCCTTATACCACTGCGCCACCGGGGCGGCCTTCTTCATTCCATGTTGCTGGTCTCTTTTTTGACACAAGAGTTTTTTTTTTATTGGAGGTTTAACGACCACCGTGAGCAACTCAATGGGCTATAAGCAGTCGCCAGTCCCTAATTTAGGGTCACTGGTTCCAGGGAAGGGAGAGAGCCAGTGCCGTAAGACAAACACAACATCCATGCCTGACCGGGATTTGAACCCGGACCCCTTACGGACGAATGATCAGAGACCAGCGCCTTAGACCACTGCGCCACCGGGGCGGCACACAAGAGTTTGAATTTGCACTTCATAATATTAATTTCCGTTTTCAGGCTTCTTTTCTCCAGGCAAAAGCATTGTTTCACCATTTCCAACTGTTTTCTTACATTTGATAATTCTTCCCCTAGTGAATTATCTTCACTCTTCAGTTGCATTATATTTTTGTTCAGACATTCGTACTTCTCACATAACGTTGACGGTATGATAAATGTTGGTCAGGAATGATGTCCCTTTCATTGTGACCTGTAATTTGACGTTTAATTGAAGATATACTCTAACGCATTTTTTTCTCACCTCTCCGATCTTAAACCTTTTACTTCGAAAAGAAGTTTGCTCCTCCATCTGCTAAGGCATATTTTTTGTAGCCACGGCATCTTTTCTCAGTTTTTTTTTTGGGGGGGGGAGGCAAGTTCAGCAATTCATTTCCAAGATCTCGCTCTTACTTCGAGGCACATTCGAGCTTTCTTTGCATCGAATACATCCTTTCGACAGCATTTCGCTACCCATTGCTTCAAGAAATCTCTATCCAATGTGAAAACATGGTGTGTAACATCTAACTTCCTTTGAACTGTTATTACGACAAAGTGCAACAGCGTATCCAGGTATTTTCGAGATAGTTGTACACAGAAAACAAATTAAGAAAAAAAAGAATGAAACGACAAAGCAGGTCTAAAATTGACAAAGAAATGCAGCGAGTGATCGACACTACAGCACAAGCTCCGAATGACTCCGAATGCTCAAGAGATCGTTTATGGTTCTCGTCAGCCTCGTTTATGGCCACTGTGACGTCACAATACAGCTCGTAGGGTGACAGCTCGCCGGCGGCATGGAAACAAAGGCGATTGAACCTACCTCTCCTCTTTCTAAGTACATTGATTGTCACGGCTAACTGGATCAACAACTATTGATGTTACTGCAAAAGGCTCCATCACTTCAGCGATCTCTACGTGGATTCGCGTACAAGAAAAATGCCACTTTTCGTCGCTCGAGGGTGCAGATGCCGACCCCAGTTAGTGAATTTTTTTAGGCTGATCGTAATTAGTTTTTCATGTGCCGGCCTGTTTAAACGTGCTTTGCAGCGAAGTAAATCAACAGTTTGTTTTAATCTATTTTCGTGAAGTTAATCGTTTCAGTTAAGTAACTGTATGAAAGCAAAAATAAAGTGCATAATTTATTTTATAGCCTATATCGTACTCAAATCGCAAATATTTTCTTGATTAAATTCGGTAGCTGCCAAGGTGTACTGCTGTGTACCTTATTGTTACTCCAAAAAGGGAAAACCAAAGGAGTGAGCTACCATGAATTTCCCATTGAGACTGAGTTGAGAGAAAAGTCGTTAAAAGTTATTTCAAGAGAAAAATTTAATATCAAGGATTTTTTTCATCGACTGTAGTTTGCAGTGTACACTTTCAGCAGGACGATTATGTTCGTGGCCTGAAAGTCAGACGTCTGAAAAAAGGATATGTTCCTAGTAATTTCCCTGGGTACCAGTTCTACAAAATTCCAACTGCTAAGAAACCCAGAAGGTTAGTAAAAGTAGAAGTGCCTCCAGCTAAGCGGCTGAAATTGCAATCTTTTGTTTCATCACCAAATGATGCAACTGTGATTCCTCTAATTAGCAGTTCTGAGTAGATGAATACTTCTGTTTATATACAAACCACAGTTTCTGCAAATACTAAAGACTACAAAAAATTTGTGGAAGCCCAACGACAGAAGATATATCGCCTTAATGAGAAGTTAAAAGTAATGCAATGTGACTTGGTCTCTACCAATGTCACAAATCTGAGTTCCTTATTGAGCAGATTGGAAATTATCCTAAAAAATGTCCCAGGTGGGCTCCTGAGACAACAAAAAAATTTGCTGCATGGCAGTATTGTTCCCCCAAAGGCTATGCATATGCAAAACAACACATGCTACTGAACATTCCAAGCAGAAGTACATTATGCCGATATGTTGGAAACATAGACGGTGAAACTGGAGTTGCCGCCCCGGTGGCGCAGTGGTCTAAGGCGCTGGCCTCTGATCATTCGTCCGTCTGGGGTCCGGGTTCGAATCCCGGTGAGGCATGGATGTTGTGTTTGTCTTACGGCACTGGCTCTCTCCCTTCCCTGGAACCAGTGACCCTAAATTAGGGACGGGCGACTGCTTATAGCCCATTGAGTTGCTCACAGTGGTCGTTAAACCTCCAATCAAAAAAAAAAAAAAAAAAAGAAACTGGAGTTATTCCTTTAATCAAGGAACGCCTTTTATCAGAACTAGAACATTTAAATGAAGCAGAAAAATTTGTCTCTCTTATAATTGATGAAATGTTTATCAAACCGCAGTTACAATACGACAAGAAGATGGATCGTATATTAGGAGAGCGGGACATTAACATTCGTGTTGGAAGAAAGTCAGATGTTATCTCCGCCAAGCCTTGTGTAGTGCTAGCCAATAACTTACTATGTTTTTTATTGTCTGGTCTGTCTACTAATTACATAGTTTCAGCTGCATATTTTTTTTCAAAACGGCTATGTGGTAGGATCTGTATGCATTCACAATGTCTGTCATAAAACAAGTTGAACATATTGGTTTTCATGTTGTAAAAATAGTTACTGAAAACCATAAAACCAATCTTACCATGATCAAGCTTATGTCCAGTGGTTCACTATAAACTTCTGTTTTGCATCCTTTGGATGTCAACCGTGAACTATTCCTAAGTTTTGACCCTTGCCACATCATGAAAAATATCCGTTCCCTATTTCTGGAAATAGAAATGAGTGATGGGGAAGGTTATATAAACGGCACCTATGTTAAAAAGCTGTACGAAATGCAGATGAGTGAGACTGTGACACCTGTTAGATTCTTGAGTCGAAAGCATGTTTCACCGTCTAATCTAGAAAAAGTAAATGTGAAAACTGCTGTTCAAAATTTTTCACCCCAAGTCATTGCTGCACTAAAGTATTTGGAGAAGAATTCATCCTGTCATCAACAGGCTGCAGCCTTTGCTGAAGCAAGTTCCACAATCAAGTTTATGAACTTCATAAATAAATGGTTTACCACATAGAGGTAGGAATAAGAGGAGGCGCTGTCTCCAACTCTTCTTTTTTTTTTTTGATTGGAAGTTTAACGACCACCGTGAGCAACTCAATGGGCTATAAGCAGTCGCCCGTCCCTAATTTTGGGTCACTGGTTCCAGGGAAGAGAGAGAGCCAGTGCCGTAAGACAAACACAACATCCATGCCTCACCGGGATTCGAACCCGGACCCCTTTCGGACGAAAGATCAGAGGCCATAACTTAGACCACTGCGCCAGCGGGGCGGCCTCCAACTCTTCCCATGCTAGCAAAGTGAAGCCGGGTTTGTACGATTCCGCGGTCAAAGTAGAACCGCCAGCTTCGGCGTGGTTACATTCAAGATACAAAGCAGACGGCCGCCCCGGTGGCGCAGTGGTCTAAGCGATGGCCTCTGATCATTCGTCCGAACGGGGTCCGGGTTCGAATCCCGGTGAGGCATGGATGTTGTGTTTGTCTTACGGCACTGGTTCTCTCCCTTCCCTGGAACCAGTGACCCTAAATTAGGGACGGGCGACTGCTTATAGCCCATTGAGCTGCTCACGGTGGTCGTTAAACCTCCAATCAAAAAAAAAAAGCTGACGATTTTCCGTAGGAAAGCATTAGTGGGACCCTGTTCGTTTTCTTACGATTTTACATTGTCTTAAATTATAAGCGAAATGGAAAAGCAGTGGAATAGGTTTAAGAAAGTCTTAGGTTAACATGAAAGGAATTTCAGTACATAAACTTAGATTTTCATGGAGGAAATGAGATTTAAAAAAGCGTCTTCGTAACCACTGAGACGTATAGGAAATGACGATTGCTGCCCCGCTGGCGCAGTGGTCTAAGGTGCTGGCCTCTGGTTATTCGTCCGTAAGGGGTCCGGGTTTCGAATCCCGTTCAGGCATGGATGTTGTGTTTGTCTTACGGCACTAGCCCTCTCCCTTCCCTGGAACCAGTGACCCTAAATTAGGGACGGGCGACTGCTTATAGCCCATTGAGTTGCTCACGGTGGTCGTTAAACCTCAAAAAAAGAATGACGATTTAAAATGTGTTTATACTAAACATAATTTTATAAAACATTTAAAATCTTTCTCTGTCTTACAGGATTATCGTAAAATATTGTTTATCATAAAAATTGTGACGATCGAGCTTCAGAGAATTTGTATTATGAGTGAATTTTTCAAAAGATCGCACTTTAAAGGGAGGGAACATTTTTGCCATGTTGTCAGGAGGAAGATTAAAGTAAACATCGACGTTCCACGTATGTTTTACTTGAAGAACAATTATGATTGTTCTTAAGCAAATAAGCAAAGGGAGGGGGAGAATATTCTCATTGAACATTATTATTTAAAAAACAAAAATTCATGAAATATCTAGATTTTATTTCTAAGCCTTTATAAAAAAAAAAAATGGGGAATCAGCGAGCTTGTTCAAAGAAATTGAAAAAATCAGACTCAAAATATGATGTTACTGTGTCTACATTTTATTTTTTATAATTGCTGTAAACACTTGGCTGATTTTAGTTTCTTCTAATGAAGGTAGGAAATTCCAACTGGTTTGTTTAGAACTGTGGTGAGCTTCAAAGGTATGAATGCAAATAATTTTAAAACTACAGGCCTTATTAGGAAAGGAACTTTTTTCGGCGGGGAGGGTGGTAACTTTTTATCTTTTTAAAATGTGAAGTTTCAAAATATAGCACGAAAATATACAATTTATTAGTTTGTGGAAATAGGATTTACAAGTCCTGCTAATAGTAAAGGAAATCTGACTTGATGAAATGTCTTGATAAAAACAGATTTACATAAGCAGTAGAAATAATTCCTACTGTAAGATCTCTTTTAAAAGAAATCCGACTGCATTCAAAATATTATACTTCTAATACACATCACAATTAACAGAGGCACATTCACAATGTAATAAGTTAATAGCTTTTAAGTAGTAAATGAAACAGACGTGTGTATATAATAAGGATTTTTAATATGGTTTTTGAAATATACATATGGCTGCCGCGGTGGCGCAGTGGTCTAAGCGATGGCCTCTGATCATTCGTCCGTAAGGGATCCGGGTTCGAATCCAGCTGAGGCATGGATGTTGTGTTTGTCTTACGGCACTCTCTCTCTCCCTTCCCTGGAACCAGTGACCCTAAATTAGGGACGAGCGACTGCTTATAGCCCATTGAGTTGCTCACGGTGGTCGTTAAACCTCCAATAAAAAAAAAAGAAAAAAAGAAATATACATATACCATTTATGAGCAAGGTTACATTTATTAATAAAGAATTCATTGAAGGTAAATCCTGTACTTTGTTGCTAACACAATATATGTTCAAGAATAGAAAAATCTGGTCACATAAGGTGTGGTTAATCAACACAACAAGGTGATTAATTTTAGCTCTAATGACAGAGAGCATTACTAACAGCAGCCCATATGCTAATGCACGTTTAACCTACATTTTCTGGCATGGATAACTAATCAGAAGTGCATGGGAAATACAGAAGTGCAAATTTTCTGCAATCAGATGCTAAATCATCTTTAGTTTACTGTTTTCCATGTAACATCTCTAGTACCAAAATCTGATTTCCAAATCTTATGCTGACCTTTTAAGCTAGAACTTATTACTACTGCCTATTTCATCTGATTAGTTAAGTAATAAAGTTTTCACTGAAGTAATTTATTTGTTTATCATAACTATGCATTTTCATATATTGCAATTAATATCTTTATAATTTTATGCTGTTATATTTTTACTTCAGCTGAATTCAAGATTTCCCCCATTTCTGTCATCAGAAAGCCTAGCTGTGAGCTGCATTTCACACTCATTATGTACATTGTAAGCCGTAGAAAATATATCAGTACTATCATTTCCTAATGGGGATTCAATATACCTCTAGTTACACAAGACAAAAGAGAATGAGCTAGTTAGAACATGTAAAAATATTATTATGAGTTGATGCCCACATACACATTAAACTTCTTGAAGTCCTTTTTATATATGCAAAAAAAGAAAAGCTTACCCAACAGTATTTGTAGCTGGAACTTAGCTTACTGCTTCAATTCAAACCATTAAAGGCAAATGTTTGTATGGAAATTTATATGTACATCCAATACAAAACACTTATCTCAAATAGTTAAATCTCATCTTCAGTAACCTTCACTAACAGCAGCAAAATGTTTTTCTTCACATACAATGGGCGCCACACTAGGTATGAGTGTCTTTTCTCTTAAAAGGCTTAATCCCTCAGTCCTAATGGGAAAACAAAAAATGAAGGGTAGGGGATGCATGGACACACAACAAGAATACCCAAGAATATAAAAAAATATATATACAATACAGGAAATCTGTAACAAATATCAAAATATTGGGTACAAGAGATTTACATTGATGTGCGAAACAGTACAGGCTAATTTACACTGAGCTAATCAGAACATGAACTGTGAGCAAATAAACCACAATATATATTTGAATGTTTCAGCTACCACAAATACCTCGGCTTTGAAAAAATTACAATATGCTGATAAAACAGAGACAGATCATAAGCTCGATAGACAAAACACACATGCCACACCCACTATGCAAGGAATGACCTTTTAGCTACATTTCACTGATTTTACCAAAAAAAAGGTAAGATATAATGTAAAGGAAGAAAAGGTATCAAGATGGACTTTAAATATCAACAGAGAACCAAAAGGGGAAGTTTAATTAGAGCATATATGCTATAAAGCTTTAATGCTATAATTAATATCAGATAGAAAAAGCAGATTATTCATGAGAGAGTTAAAATGCATTAAAACAATGTTTTTTTTTTTTTTTTGATTGGAGGTTTAACGACCACCGTGAGCAACTCAATGGGCTATAAGCAGTTGCCCGTCCCTAATTTTGGGTCACTGGTTCCAGGGAAGGGAGAGAGAGAGTGCCGTAAGACAAACACAACATCCATGCCTGACCGAGATTCGAACCCGGACCCCTTACGGACGAATGATCAGAGGCCAGCGCCTTAGACCACTGCGCCACCGGGGCGTCTAAAACAATGTTTAATCTCAGAACATATACATGCATTACAGAATAGCAACTAAATCAGGTAAAGAAAACATTTGGTACCAGAAGTGAATGAAATATATGACTGATAACTTATTTATGGAATATCAAAGTAACTGATGATCCTAAAATGTTTACTGCTCTGTAAAATGAATAAGAGAAGATGAAGTTTTAGAATACCAAAAATGTGCAGTGACTAGAAATGGGGTGGCCAAAGAGAATCAAATCTATTTTTGGAATGAACAGGAAATACAGGAAATTTAGAGATGTATGACTGCAGTGTTAATAATGATAATGTATTTCAATGTATTATGAGAATATTTCTTCAAAAATCAAAATGTGCATACATATTTTTACAGGGTCATAGCTTGAGAGGAGCCAGAAGTGCAAATCTTCACTGTAAGGTACTCATGTTCAGTCACTTTCAAATGTTTTCTTGTTTATTTGTCTCTTACTTCTATTCTTTTTTTTTTAAGCTTTTAAATATCTGTTCACCCTTTGTGTTTCAACTTTCACTTTTCTCATCTACTGTGTTTAGTATAACCATCATTTTATGTTTCACATACAAAGTGGTCTTTTGCATGTGAAACAGGAGATATTAACAGTGATGTTTTGCATTGTCATATAATCCCAAGAAATGGTTAGTGCAGTGTCTCACATGCAAAAGTTACTGTTTTAATGTCCTCTGCTAATCCAGATAATCTGCATTTATATTGTGAAGTTCAGTTTTAAATAAAGGAGCTCCAGTTCCATTAACTGATCTTGTAGCACACTATTAAAAACACCTTGTCTATTAGTTTAAAATGAGTATTTACTAGCAATGGTCAAATCTGCAATTGGGTATACTGGTCAAGCCCTAAAACAGGAAAAAAGAAATAGATGAACTTTTGGTAAATGTAGCTAATTCCTAACCAGTATCGTTGTTGTTTATATAGTGCAAAGTTTTTGGATATGAACACTGTCATAATTATAAGTGGGTTATTAATAATTCATAGACGATTATGTTAATAATGTAGTTATATTGAACATCTTTTTAAGCACTATTCCAGAAAAATTTGCTATAACTTTCGTAAAATTTGCTACAACTTTCGTAAACAGATCTGTATAACCTACGTAAACCTAGCGACTTCTTTAATTTTGCTACAAGTTCAAAACATTACATAATATGCTAAAAACAAGCAAATCACAGCGAAATATACAGTTGTCATTCACAGTAAATTGCAATTGACGATTGAATCCCAAAGAACTTAATTAAACCTAATAAACGGAAAATAAAGTGATACTAACCGGTGGAATGACATACCTGGTATTTTCTTTTTAAATTTATTTGCACAGCTGAATGCCACGCAGGATCCCATGGAAACTAAATATGAATAAGCTAAAGTATGTTGTCAAACACAGAAAAAAATCTACGCTGACAAACCAGTTTAACGAAAAATATGAGCTTCTAAAAATCAAACATTTTCAATGCTTTCCTATGAAAGACACGACCAAGAGAGTAACCAAGCACGTGGAGGGATATCATAGCAGTTAACTGGTCGGCTTCAGAAATCTGCGGTTACAGCGTCTCCTTTATTTCCTACCTCCATGGTTTACCATTAATAATATAAGCATGGCTTTCTGCGATTAATCGTATAATATACTATTAATTGCAGAAAGCCATAGTTACATTTTGGTAGGATCCAGTTCAGCCCATTGGTTCAGTCCCTTATACGATATCTGTGGTTCAGCCTTGCACCTGTCTATTGGAAACCTCAACGAACTATAGGGGTGCTGCGCAAACGTAAACAAACTTCTCTAGTACGGGTAACGTCGCACGTGTTTCCATAAAGTCGAATGTTAGAATGGCTGGTTTGTCGCTTTCAATCCTTGAAATAATGAAATTTGTGGACGCTTCCAAAAATTCAAGATGCATTAAAGAAGGGGAAGTGATTGTTAATGTCGGCCATATAATTTCTTGTGGAATTAAGAAGGAAGATGGAAGAGAAATTCTCATAGTTTCGCACTGCATTCAGTCCACGGCAATAACGTCGTCGCCTCACTCCATCAACGGTGTTTTAGATACAAGTAACAGTGAAATTTCTATAAAGTCATTTGAGTGCTCTTGTAAAGCGGGCAGAAGTGGAACGTGTAAGCACTGTGTAGCAGTAATGCTTTACTGTAACAGGTAATTTTTATTTTTACATTTTCAGGCAAGTGATATAGTAATACCGACAGGGGTGTTCTAATCCGGATTACTATTAAAAGCTGACATTTCGTTTCACTTGACGTTTCCCAGGACCCATTTTCAATACTGTCAACAATAGCATTTGTAATTTTTGAACATTCTGTTCCTAAAAGTGTTTGTGAATTGGTAATTGTTGATCATCATTGGGTTCTGCGTTTTTGAACCGATGACTGTTGACAGAACTTTGCAAATCTTGTTCCATAATGAAGTTTAAATTTATACGGATAACAGCAATTATTTGTTTTCAAGATTATGTAGAAATGCGGATTTTTTAATTACTACTATGCAATAAAAACACGCTGCCTTGTTTATTATTCATTCAAAGACGTTACTAGGTTAGTAGCATTTCACTGGAAGGATTTCAAACGCAAGGCACAAACGTTTATACTAACTTGTGAAAAACATAGCTGAAACCTTGGGAACGACATTGCGGGACACAACAATATGATTTGTTCTTCTTCACGGAATTCTCCATTATACAACTCTAATTCCAGAATGAATGCAAAAATACAGCAAACTACGACAACTGAACGTAATGAGCGATCTACCAACAGCCAAGCATTGAGCCGAAAACGTTACCCGTACTACAGTATTTCTTTCCTTTTGCCGCTAGAGGGAGAGCGGACCGCTGAGATTGCCAATCGCACAACATGCCTGAAGGTTAATAGTACTTTATAGCTTACTGCTTCACTCGGTTTTTGGCAACAATAGGAGCGACGGTGCAAAAATTTTGTTGAGTATCTGGCGTTGGCAACATCAATTACAGAGGCATTTTGTTTGGAGAACCATCGTAAACATATACGAAGGTTTGAAGAACACATAAAATAAGGATGTCACAGTCAGAAGTTTATGTGCGTTATTATGTTGGCCATAAGGGGAAATTCGGCCACGAATTCCTGGAGTTTGAATTCAGACCCGATGGTAAGTGTATTGTTAGTTTTATTTCACAAGTGACAATGTTACTAAAAGTCCGTTGTTGTCAAACAATCGGATTGGCATGCTAGTGAAAACAAAAGAAGTGTTCGTAATCATATCTCGGGTTTTATTATGTTTTGTGTGTCATAGCAATATTTATCTTTGAGCATAAGTTGGGCACAATTTTGGCATTCATATTCTGTTAATGGTGCATGTTTTGGCGGTATGAGGAAAATACGCAAACTGTTTTACTGAGCTGTTTTAACGTCTGTTAGGGGCATAAGTTTTTTTGTGGACTATTCCTGTTATCTGCCCGCCGCTGTTTGCTTTTGTTCATTATTACATAAAATGACACGATTTGACTTCCGAATAAGAACGCTTTCAAGCAGTTCCCAATTTTAACCGGGGAATGGTCCCCGGTAATAAATAAGGGGGGGGGAATGGTCCCCGGTAATAAATAAGGGCGTCTTCCTCCCCCTTTCTACTTCGCTTCCGTGTCACTTTCCTATCGGGCACTCTAGCCCAAATCTCCTAGCTTCTTATTTCTAAGGGTTGTTAAAGACCTGGGGTGAGATACTCCCTTCCTAAAAATTTCTCATATGATCCCAATTTTGAGTGTATTGTTCCGATTTGTTTACATGAAACCTGATCACACCCAACATGAGAGGAAGTAGTTCACGCAAAGACCTACTTATTCACTTTTTAATAAATTCTAAACTGTTTAAGAAATATATAAAAGAAAAAAATTATACACTATAAGAAAACAAATATAAATTTGGTACCAACATCACTCTGGGGCCCAATATGCTATGATATCTTTCATAATTTCTGAAAATGGATCGTCATTAGTTTTCAATCTTTTGTGCCACATAGGTACGAATCCAACATGCTTCTATGAGTGTCCCAACGACTATTAAAAATTTCGCCTTTCCCCCCACATAGATTTCACCTATTGAGTATAGGCACCTGTGTTGGGATTTACAAAGTTCAGTGAATGATTTACCTGCAAGTGTAAATAATCTTCAGATAGACTGTTGTACGCTCGCCCAGATATTATCGTAGATATATTGTATATATATATCTGAGCGAGGTTGTACGCTCGCTCAGATATTATCGTAGTCCTAGGATGTATATATTGCTTAATAAATGGTATTAAAATATGGCTACTTCGTGCAGTTAAAAGAACATTCCTTCCGAATGACCATATATAACTAAAGCGGTCAAGAGAGTGTCATCACTGCGCATATTATTTCCAGTGGGCTATGTGCACATAAGTAGTATGTATAGAGAAACATGTGATCACTGTGCATCAGCTGCCAAGGGCTCTGCGTTCTACTTCCGAAATCGGGAACTACTTGAAAGCGTTCTTATTCGGAAGTCAAATAATGTCGGGCAGATAACAGGAAAGGTCCGTTTTTAATTTCATGAGGAAATATAAAAGTTTAAACTTAGCAACTGACAAAACTAATCGGAACATTCCCCCTGCTCAACTACATAACTTTGTATAATTTATGACTACTAAGCTTGCGGTGTTAAGATAGAATAAAAATAACGTTTCTCACAATAAAATGTTTATTATACATGGACTATAGTTTCGCAGAGCGTTTGGCTCGGCTTCCTCCGGATGAATGGTTCGTCCCGAGGAAGCCTAGCCAAACGCTCTGCGAAACTATAGTCGATGTATATAACATTTTATTGTGAGAAACGTTATTTTTATTCTACATAGCTAGAATTACAATGACATCCTATCAGGATCGTATGTAGATTTTTTTCCGGGGGCATGAACGATGAAATATGGAGTTTTTTTTTAATCCACCAGAGCAAAATAAAAGTTAATAAAAAATAGGGACCTTTCCTGTTGTCTGCCTGTCATTGTTTGCTTTTCATTTCATTTATTTTGTTATTGGGTTACATTTGACTATGTTGCATTTCAAAATTAATTTTATAACATAGTATTAAGAAAAACAACAAATATAATGTGAATACTTATGTACAGGGTAACCAGTGTGAGAAATTTCGAGGTCAAATGCACTCGCCAAAAAATTAAAAAAACACTTGCCACTCCTTAGTGCATACCTGCGAACTTTCAGAAACCGAAATCCATTAAAAAAATTTATTGATATATTCCATGAAATTATTTGTCGCGCATATTGTTTAAATATATCGAACATATCAACTAAAAATGATATGTTAATGATATAATATGACTACAGATGTTTGAATTTATCGGTACGTTTATTTCGATTAAAATAGAATCTATACATAATTTCTCATTACTATGCTATCATTTTGATCTATAAAGAGAGAAAAACTTGATTTTATGGAAGTCCCACCCTTTGGCCCCCTAAATCCAATAGGATTGTATCCCACGCCGTCACGGAACAAACTAAAATATTTTCAAAAACGAACCATTTTCATACTAGGTTTATCTTATGGAGTGACGTACAATGAGACAGTCAAATGAAATAAATGAGGGACACAAATTGGTAAATTATGCTCAACTAAAAACGAAGTGAATATTTTGCGTGATTTGCATCCAGTTCATAAAAACCTTTAGCAAAGGAAGTTAATTTCGTATATTTTCCCCATGCAGTTAACATTAGATTTGTGCTTGGCACTAGAAATATGATTAGTAATATAATTCAACCACGCAAAACACTGAAATTACATCGACACATAGTGCAAAATGCGTATTTTTCATATTTTGCAATACACAGGAATTTCGCAGAATTCACATCACGGAATGTTTCATAGTTTATAGTACCCCCCCCCCCTGCTTCTTATTATATTGCTGCTCATATTGAAAAAAAAAAATGTAACTAAAACTGCTATAATAAAACAGCAACAGCTTAAAGAGATGCAATTTGCAGAGGAAAAAATAGCGACTACCGGGTTATCCGATTGAGCTAATCAGCTGGGAAAGCCGAGATCAGCTGAAAGTTGTTATCAAGAAATAAAGGTTTAGATTTTAGTTACGAACATCATACGATGAATTAGTATGGACCCCAACATACTAATTTTGTTGAATCCAGCGAAGAAAGACATCATGCAAATTATTGTAACGACAGACAAATCTGGAACATATTACAATCTACGGTTGCAAAGCGTAGAAAACTTACTGACTAAAGGACCAGCAAAATAAATCATTGCTTTAGAAGCACTGGGTCGAATGAGCATTGGATTTATTTATTTTTTAATTTCCTGTAGTACTACATTCTTTCGTCAGTTATTGCCAGATAAGTTACGAAACCATGCCCCAAATGGATTTCTAATTTCACAAAACTGGCAGCGTTTGTTTAATTTCGTCATGTTGGGTATCGATCTGAGCTCAAAAATTCCACAGATTTAAAATCCACTTGAATTATTTTTCTACGATAACTGCGTTCTGAGATAGCATTTCAAACTAGGAGTAATAAAGACGTGTTCCAATGGAGGATGCCCGCCCGTCTGTTAACACGTCGAGAGATAAACAAGCCCGGCTGCAGCTGTTTACATACCGTTTACGCGCAGTGTAAGTTCTTTAACGTTTGAAACAACCCGAAACAACATGTGGGAAAACTGCAGACAAATGTTCCCAAGTAACTGAAAGTTACTTGGGAACATTTGTTTTTAATCCAGCGGTGCCGGATTACAATTTTTCAGTCGCTATGCGTTGTTTAAAAAATAACGTGGAAAGAGTGATGACATCGTCCATTTATATATATTAACTGAGAAGTTTATTTGTAACTTACATTGGTGCTTCAATTTGAATGGATTATGTTAAATAAAAAGTCTTAACGCTGAGTGCAAAATCATCAGAAAGAAAAAAAAAATCTGGAAGAATCAAATCTGTAAAATTAACACTCTGCCGGTAAAGCAAGTTGCATTTCCATAAATTTTACCGGTAAATCAAAGCCTGGCTGGTATTTTAGCAATTCGAACCCTTGTCCACCAAACGACAGATAGCATTGGTTTACGCAATTATACATGCATGGTTTCATAAGAATAACCCAATAATATACATCACTTTCAATTTGTTTTAAGGATTCCACCAATTCAGAAAGAAATTTTTAGCTCACAATGCGTGAAGGCTCTGCAAAGGTTATAATCTCCAATCAAAGATCATGACGTCATATGAAAAGAGAATGCTGCTAGCGAAAAAAACAAACCAGCATTTTACATACCGTACATACTCGCGTATAAACCGAGCCCCCTAGTTCCTTTTTTTTTTTTTTTTTTTTTTGATTGTTTGGAGGTTTAACGACCTTCGTGAGCAACTCAATGGACTCTAAGCAGTCTCCCGTCCCTAATTTAGGGTCACTGGTTCCAGGGAAGGAAGAGAGCCAGTACCGTAAGACAAACACAACATCCATGCTTCACCCGGATTCGAACCCAGACCCCTTTCGGACAAATGATCAGAGGCCATCGCTTAGGCCACTTCGCCACCGGGGCGGCCACCCCTAGTTCAACAGCTAGAAATTGGCAAAAAAAGACGGGATCTGCATATAAGCCGACACTTTCACTTTAAAAAAAAAAAAAAAAATTTTTTTCTTCCAAAAACTTTCGGCTTTTACGCGAGTATATATGATATTTATAATAAAATTTTAAAGTTTTGCCGGTGTTAATTTAGTCATCTTGTGAGCAAACGTTGCCGTATGTGCTGTACACGTGTTAACAGCTGTAGCCCTATTAAACTGGGGACTTGTAGAAAACAGTCATTTTATGAGCTGATCCCTAAAGTTAAACCATTTGGTTACATAGGATAGAAATACTGTGTTTAAATTCACATTTTTATCCTACTATAATTTTTTATTATTCATTCACGTCTTCCAAATATTTTTTCTATTAGGTAAACATTTCATGAATTTAACGATGACGGTGAAAATCCTCCGATCAACCGTTGACAGTGAGCAATTTTTTTTAGAAAATTAGTATCTACGGTGATTCACACTTTTTTTTTAACAGTAAAATACTTACAAAAATTGTTTTCGCAAAGAAAAAACACTGCTCTTCCCAATTTTTAAAAATACGATTAAAATAGTGAGTGTTTTTATTTTTTTTTCCTTAAACGAAGTTTGTCTGTTATGTCTTTGCTATCAAAAGTAAAGTAAAAAAATGCAGGGCCGAAGACCCGGTGTTTTGTGTTTTCACGCACTGCTTAAAAGTTCATTCTAGTAGCTCAATTGCAGGTGTCATAAATCTGAGGAAAGCTCGTTTATTTTTTGCTTTTCTTTCTTTGTTTGAGGGATTGTATCTGCTGTGGCCTGCCTGCATCTCTTGATGGGATTAACCTTATCCCCTCCCCCCACTGGTCGAAGTTCATTCGAGTGAGTCACAGGGATCGCATTTCTCCTAAAATTCCTAATATTTTGTGACCCTCCTTAAATTCCTAAAATTATAACTAAAATTTGCTAATTCTTCCTAAAATTTTCGTAAGCTTATTTATTAAAAATACAACCGTTATTAACGCCAATAAATTTACCATTACGGTAAGGTAAAAAGACCTGTTATTGTAGAAACACAGCCTATATGCTGTGCTGCTGAAGGGAGGGAAAATGACGCCATCGAGATGCACTTGCTTCGGGGCGGGCGCTCCACTTTTTGCCTTCGGACAGTTTTCAAGAGTAACAAGAGATCTAAGGGAAAAGGGGAGGGGTCATTTTCACCCCTGGTTTGCGCTTTGCAGACGAACTCAGTGGCACGCAGAAGATCGTACTTTATTTTTGGACATGCCTCGTGGAACCTCCTCTTTCTGCTGATGTTTTGTTATTGTAAACCGCAGGTGGGTGGAAGCAGAGAGGAAACGTGGTCTCCTTCCGTAACCTCCGGTAATGACGATGGGATGGTAGCTGAGTGTTATCGTGGCAGGCAGTAGAGCACGTGATCATTAACCTTCGATCGTGCGTCGGCGACAGCGACCTTCGATACGCAATATATCTCGGCTCCGACTCGCTTTGACTGAACTTGTGTGAGATGCGTATGATAGTTTCTGGTTTTGCGTCTTTTATGGTGTTCTCTGTGCTGTGTGCAGGTTCATTTCTCTAGTGGTGACTTGCTTTTTTTTTTTTTCTATCTTCTGACATCCTCGCAGCCAAACTTCGGGAAGTTGTCTGGTTTTGCAATATTGGAACGTGTTTTTGTACTTCCCTTTCATTTTCTGGTTAGTAATACAAGTGTTTAAGATGCCTAAATCCAAAACGAAATTTCAAGATGCGTGGCTCCCCAAAGAATTGGACGGAGTGAAGTTGAAAGAATGGTGTTCTGCAACTGAAACAATATTTTCTGCTAAGTGTATATTGTGTTCAGAAATTTTCAATATTTCTAATAGTGGCTTTTCACAAGTAAAAGCACATCATAAAGGAAGAAAAAACATTTGCAGAAATTTCAAAGTAAATTTCAAAATAAGTCCATCCTGAAAGCCTTTGGAGGACGGGATCTTCAGCCCAAAACAAATATTAGTGAAGTACTGAGTCATGATTTACAGTTGGCTAAAGCCGAAGCATTATGGGCCATGAAAGTTGCTAAGGACAATATGTCTTTTGTTTCATGCACTGAAACAGTTGAATTTTTCAAAGAAATGTTTCCTGATTCTGCTATTGCAGCCAAAATGCAACTTAAAGAAAAAAAAGTTGCTTATGTGATATCACATGGATTGTCAAAATATTTTGAAGAAGATTTGAAAAAAGACATTGCATCTAGTAGCCCAGGAAAGGTTACCATAGCATTTGATGAAACTACAAATGCACAAGTCAAACGGCAGTTGGATGTGTATCTCAGGTACTGGTCTTCAGAAAAAATTCAGTTTCTTGCCGATACCTAACAAGCGTTTTTCTGGGTCATGCAACAGCAGATATTTTGCTAAAAGAAATTCTTGATGTGTTATCATCCTTCAATATTTCGTTGAACAGAATTATTTGTGTATCCATGGACAGCCCAAATGTAAATAAGTGTTTTTTACGCAAATTCAATGAAGTTGTAAAACAAGAAACAGGCCAGAAATCTTTGGAACTAGGTTTTTGCAACCTGCGTGTTGTTAGTAATGCATTTAAAATTTTTTTGACAAGCTTAAATATAGATTTTGACAAATTTGCTACTTATATGCATTACTTTTTAAAGAGTAGTGCGTGCTGCAAGATGAGAGGATTATAAATCGGTCGAGGATATAACATTGGCCACAGCCAAAATTTTTTTGCGTCATGTCAGCAACAGATGGTTAACCGTTGGTTCTGTAGCCCAGAGGCTCTTGGATCAACGGCTAAATATTACAGAATATTTTTTAAACTTCTTGCCATCTCAAAAAATATTTGAAAAACAACTACGCATATCAGCAAGGTATAAAAGAATTCACTGTTTCCTGAAAAATGAGCTAACTCCTTGCTATTTAGCATTAATTTCATTTTCACACCAAAATTTTGAAAAGTTTTCATTATGTTATCAGAGTGAAGAACCAAAAATACACCAGTTATATTCTGATTTAAATACTTTAATGAGGAATGTTATGGCTCAGTTTATCCAAGATGATGTTATTGCAGGGGAAATTTGGAGAAGACCTAAAGAATGTAGATTTTGAAAACAAAAATTCATGGAAAAAACTAGGGGAAGTTAGAAGTTGGTATGAAGACAAAAAATCTCCTCAGGAATGTTCAGAAGACCAGGCAGAAATTATTTCTCTTAGATGTAAGATCATCACTAATTGCAACCACAAAATATTTAAAGTCAAATTTGCCATTCTGCAATCAAAAGCTAAGAGACATAGAAGTTTTAAAGGTAAAAGAACCAAAGAAAGAGTCAACTCAACTTTCAGTCACTGAAGGACTTTCGGAAATAACCAGAATTTCAAGTGTTTTGCATCTTTCTGAGGAACAAATTGATAGAGTAAGAGAAGAGTGGAAACTTTTAAATTGCGATAAGCCAACTCTAGATGAACTAGTGAAATTTTCAGAGGAAGTGCATATTCCAGTGCGGATTGATCATTACTGGCGTAATATATTTAGTATTAAAGACTAGCGGAAAAGAAAAATACTCAAATCTTGCTAAACTCATCAAGTCAATTTTAGTTTTACCTCATGGTAATGCTGATGCAGAAAGGGGATTTTCGGTTAACACTGCTCTGTTAAGGAAGGACAAGGCTAACTTAAAAGACTCAACTATAACATCATTAAGAATAGTTAAAGGGGCCATTAAACACTATGGATGTGTAAGTAAAGTTCCCATAACAAGAAATTTGTTAAATAGTGTTCGTGATTCACATAAATTTTATAAAGTGTGTGTTGATAAACTGAAGGAAGAAGAATCAAAAAAGGTAAAAGAAAGGAAGCAGAAAGAGAGGGAAAATAAGGAAAAGCAGCTAGAGAAAAAAAGAAAAGCTGAGTTTGATGACAAAATAAAAGAAAATGATGCAGAAATAAATAGGCTTAAAAAAGATAAAGAAGCCTCCCTAGCAGTAATTCAAGAGGGAACAGAAAGAATGAGAAAAGCTGTAGAAAAACAAAATACTGTTGAAATAGCAGTTGCCTCTAACTTGATCATACAAGGTTCAGCTGAAATAAAGAAAACTGAAAGTAAATTAGTTGTGGTGGAAGCAGAAAAAGATAGGCTTATCAGGAAAAGGTTGAAACAATAATATGAAAAAAGTAATTTAGTGAACAATTGTACATAGTTCCTGGTTTTTAATTACCTTTTTAGGATATTATAATTTAATGTGAAACCTGAAAACTTTACTGTGAAAATCGTGGAATTGCTTCTGGTTCAACAGCATATTAATGTTCAAAGTGAAACTTGAATGTGGTAAATATACTTGAATATGATAATAACACGTGAAAAGATAAGAACTGAACATTAGAAGTAAATTATACTTAAACTTTAGACATTAGACGTTATGCAAAAAATTTGGGTGTGAACTTCGACCATATATACTAATGGACTGCGCATTGGCAAATAGCTGCATCAAAGCCGCCATGGCTCCAACATTGGGCACATCATCATCAGACTCCAAATTTCGTATAAAAATGCTGTTATGATTACTAATTTACGCTGCAGAACTTCAGTGTTTTCGGTGTATTATGTGAATGCGCCTCATATATAATGAAAACTCTTCAGGTAAGTTTACTTATGAGCCATATACATGCATGATCGGGTTGTTTACATTTCGTGATTTATAATGTGATGAACATTTGCGAAGAATTTGTAACATGCATTCCATTTTTTTTTTCTTAAGTTACTATATTTTTATATCAATAGCTGCAAGTTTCTGGTTAAGTAATTGAACTTTATTGACTTAGGTATTTAATTCGTTTCTTACCCATGAAAAATCATAGAACTTCCTTTACTATATCGCGCAGAGCAACCATAAGCACAGCAGGTGTAACCCATCTTTTTAACTGATGTCATGTGATTTTATGTTGGAGCCAGAAATTTTGATGTCATGCGCAATCTATCAGTATATATGGTTGAAGGGTGTGAAGCAAACTCTACAATGTATACTAAGTTGTTTTACTAGATATATACAAATATACATCTAGTTTTTATTGAAATACACTCCTAAAATTTTCCTAAAATTTTTCCAAAAATTCCTAAAATTCCTACCTAAAAATTTCCAGAAGTATGCTATGATCCCTGGAGTCAGTTCCCAGTAGCGGCACATAAACAAGCCCACGGAGTGATCTTTACAGACTTCAAACGAGCAATACATGCACCGAGAACCCAGCAGTTTATGGAAGAGCAAAAAAAAAAAAATGTTTTGGAAAGGTTTACTCATCAGTGTGGGAATTTCAGAGGGGGAAAAAAAAGTAATTACAGAAAACAAATTCAGCATATCAGCAGCACCACATACGTGTCACACATTTAAAAAAAAAACAACTTTTGTCATCATAATAGCTGCGGCTGTTAACAAAATTGCGGTAATTCAATGAGAAAAGTTTTACTCGCCAACGACAATTCTTCATTCGCCGATGGCAAGCTGGTGACCGGAAATTTCGTGCCCTGAGGGTAACCACAGAACAGGAAATTGAGTAAAAGGCTATATATACGTGTATATAGCCTGAGTGAATCCCGATTCCCCAAAGTACGTAATCAAGTCAAACATCCTGCTCATAAAATTTACTCATGTGGTCTGATTAATAAATTTAACCATGGAATTTTATATTTTAATTAGTTTGCAAATATTTTCTTAGTTGCTTTCAAAAATAATTATAATTATTAATATGAGTTAATTGACAAGGTAGGTTATTCCATAACATCAATCCCTGGTAATCAATAAATCTTTTGGGGTTTAAAGTGTTAAACATTGGTAACAAAAATGCATTTCTATCTCTTGTTTGATAGTCGTGACCCACAGTGTTCAGTTGAATTGCATGTTGATACCTATTCTCTTTAATACATGAATCCTAATAATCTAAATTGCCATAAGAATTTATCCGTACCCCCATATTCAAGTTAATTCGCCTAAAATTATTTAAAATTCTGACCATCCTATTTTGTACTGATTGTAATTTATATAAATTAGTCTTAGTAGTTTGCTCCCATACTAATAAATAATAAGTCAAACATGGATGAATCAGACTGTAGTACAACATTTTTAATGTTTTATTTGTTAAATTATTTGAAATTCTCGTAATTAAACCCAATACCCCCGAATTTTTTTTTACAATATTTTGAATATTTATATTCCATTTTAGATTATCCTCAATTATTATTCCCAAATATTTACTATTTCAAGGGTACACTTCTCCACATAAATAGATGGTGGCTGAACAATCTGTCTATCTGTTTAAAAATCATAATTTTATTTTTTTCAATATTTAAACACAGAAAATGTGTCCAGCCATTCCATCAATTTTTCAGTAAATTTATTACATTTTATTTTTTATTAATAATTTTTCTCAATATTATTTTATTAATCCAAGGTTTTCTCGCCTTTTTAGGCTGTGTTACATATTTTATTGGAAAACATTCGTTATAGACTGCTGTAAATTGATCAAGAAATATACTATATAATTTTTCTGAAGAATCGTGTATTGTAATACTATCCCAATTTATTTTTTGAATTAATTCATAAAATTTACCCATATTAACCTCACTCAGATCTGATTTTATTTTAGTTTGAAAAGATATTGATTTTTTATTATGAATTAAATAAGTAGGTAAATGACCACTTATATCATAATTTAAAACACCAGCATATATATAATTAGTATCAATGTTAATTAATAACAAGGAACAATACACCAATTGTTCTTAAATAGTATAACTATACTAGCAATCTGAAATTTCTTGGCGTAGAATAGAAATAAAAGTTTCCAAGATTTCTCACATCAACCAGATGGCTTTATCAAGGAAGATAGACAGCTAACTGCAAGCTGGATAAACAGTTCAACAATTTGAACGTGGTGACATGACAATAACGAATAGATGCGAACAAAATCAGGTATTCAAAGACGCAAGGCGTTATGCTTGTTTTGGCACGCGGAATCCTGAAAGGAAAACCGAGAGGTAGTCACTATTTGAAGAAATGGTTCCAAACTCATGGCAACTCCACTCCAGTGAGACGCTATTGTTACATGACTCACTGTTGGTTATGATCTCCAAAGTTTCGCGAATGGCAGTAGATTTTGGGGGGAGTAGGAAGCTAATTTCTTTACGTCATCCCACATAGGAGCAGCAGACTTGAACTTGACTTCTCTGGATAGGGCCGTGGTTACTTTGCCGTTCTTTATGTCCCCTTTATGTTCATTAACTCTAATTCTAAATTAACGCTTAGTCATTCCAATGTAGTATCTCGCCGATCCGTCCGGATATAGTAGAGGAATGGCACAAACACCTGCTTCATTGGAAAGTGGGGACTTCTCAGTGTTTCCTTTAAGCATGGTATATAAAGATGTTGGAGATCGGATGCCAACACCAAGGTTCATCTTCTTGAACGCGTTCTTGAGCTGATAGGAAACATTTGGTATATAAGGAATTGGTCCCAGGTAGCATATCTGTGGCATAGAAAAAATAGAACGACTGGTTCGGGTTTTCTCGATGTACCAGGTTCGGGGTGTATCCTGCCTCAGTGGCCAGCTCGATAACGTTTCTCAATTCGCATCGTCTAGAAAGGACATCTGAGGAGACTGCAAAGGCTCTTCTTATTCGAGAACGAAATTAAGCTGTCTTGTAGTCAGCTTAGCAGAATGAGTTTCAGAGCGTCAGGTTAGCTATGGATGTGGGTTTATAATAGACTTGTGTGCGAAAGTGACTTTCTGATAATTTACTCGGGAAAACATCCAGATAAGGCAAGGCGCCATTGCGTTCAAGCTCCATAATGAAATTGATAGTAGGGTGAATATCATTGATTTTATCTAGAAAAACCGGGACAGTATCCTTTCCGTGAGGCCATATAAAGAATATATCGTCCGCATATCTTAGCCAGGTGGTAGGTCTTGGGGTGATGTTGTCATTCATTCAGCCATAACTAATTAGTCACTTTATTCCCAGGAGTCCTGCCACAGCATCTTCAAATTAATGGACTTGGTCTCAAATTCCAGCTACTTCAGTTTCCAAGGACAAGTTTACAAACAGATGAATGGCGCTCCGATGGGATCATCTCTTTCAGCCGTCCTTGCGGAAGCATTACTTCGTCCAATTGATCAATATATATTCACCAACCTCACCCCAAGACCTACCACCTGGCTAAGATATGCGGATGATATATTCTTCATATGGCCTCATGGAAAGGATACTGTCCCGGTTTTTCTAGATAAAATCAATGATATTCGCCCTACAATCAATTTCACTATGGAGCTCGAACGCAATGGTGCGTTGAATCCATAAGTAGTTATAAGTTTTAATACTCTTTGAGTATTTGTATTTATTGAAGCAAGATCTATATTAAGATCCCCCATAATTATGACTTGTTTATTTGATAATGTTGTGTATTCAAGATAGTTAGTCAACAATGTCAAAAAACTGGAGATATTTCCTCTAATATAAAAACTGGAGATAGTAATGATATAAATATCATTTTCAATAGTTAATATTTCCATATCATAATGGATATGAGTGCATTCCTGTATTCTGAGAAAAGACCATAATTACTTTTAAGGTAAATAGCCACTCCCCCCCTATCAAATGTATTTGATGTTGTTTAGATGGAAACCAAGTCTCAGTAATACAAAAAATATCTATATTTGAATTTAATGATTTAATTAAAATTTCCAACAATGTGAATTTATTTATCAAACTTCTAGCATTAACTTGAATCAGTTTTAATCCACTATGTGGAAATTTTTGAAAGCATGTATTCAAGGAATCTATTTCAGTGTAAGTATGTGTATTAATTTTCCTGCTCCTAGGTTACCACAAATAAGAATTAGTAAGTAATATTGTTAATTAGTTTCAAGACATCTTCATAAGTTGTAATAACGTGAACTCTGTCAGAGTCTGTTTTCTTAATAAGAATTTTCCCATGTGAAAACCAAACATATTTAAAGCAATGTTCAACTGCAAAATTTTTTACCCTCCAGAATAGTTCTCTGTTAAATGGTGACATGTTTTCATTGATGTAGATCCTGAAAGAACTGAGACTCTTCAACTGCTGGATTTGTAATAATTTTGTTTCCTTTCCATAAGCCACTTGTCACGATTTGTCCTTGTTGCAAACAACTATTATTTTGTTTATTGTTATATAAAATGGTACTATTTGACTTACGAATAAGAACATTTTCATGCAGTTCCCGATTTTGTGTATCGTTCCGCTTTGTTTACATGAAACCTGATCACACCTAACATGAGAGAAAGTAGTTCACAATAAGTGTTATGGGAATTTTTTTTATTGGTGTGTAAAATGACACTATAAGTAGCAAAAGCCTACTTATTTACTTTTAAATAAAAATTTTAAAAATTGTTTAAGAAATATATAAAAGATTCGCTAAACATGAATGCCGGTTGCTTCGACTAGCGAATCCTGTGATGGATTCACTAGTCAAAGCAACTGGCATTCATGTTTAGCGAATCTTTTATATATTTCTTAAACAATTTTTAAAAATTGAATATATTCAAATTGATTGGAAACTTGGTCGTTCTGGGTGGTGTATGTAGTGGTTAGCATACCCGGGCGTTTTCTGGGAGACGCGGTTTCGAGTCCCGCTCCAGGATGATGAAAATTTTCAAGTTATCGGATATTATCTGACTTACCATTATTGTCACATTTACGCCAAAAATCGGATTGTCATCTTCAAAATTTATATAAAAGAAAAAAAAATATACAGTATAAGAAAACAGATTAGGTACCAATATCACTCTGGGGGCCAATGCACCCTACAATATCTTTCATAATTTCTAAGAATGGATCGTCATTAGTTTTCAGTCTTTTTCACCACATAAATTCACATAGGTAAGAATTCAACATGCTCCTATGAGTGCCCCAACGGGTTTTATTTTTAAATATTGCCTTTCCCCACATAGATTCCACTTATTGAGTATGGGTACCTGTGTTGGAATTTACAAAGTTCAGTGAATGATTTACCTGCAAGTGTAAATAATCTTCAGATAGATGGTTGTACACTCCCCATTCGTCAGATATAATCGTAGTCCCAGGACGTATATATTGCTTAATAATTGGTATTAAAATACGGCTACTTTGCTCTTGAACAGTTATAAAGAAGCTCTTGTTTCTCTACAAACTATTTTGGAAACCCATTGTTCTGGCAATACACGACCATTGTTGTTTTTCCTTTTAGAAAATAAACTTTGATCTATTTCTACTGTGAGTCCTGATCCTCCTATAAATGGAGGTTTTCTTAACACATTTGGCCGCCCCGGTGGCGCAGTGGTCTAAGCGATGGCCTCTGATCATTCGTCCGAACGGGGTCCGGGTTCGAATCCCGGTGAGGCACGGATGTTGTGTTTGTCTTACGGCACTGGCTCTCTCCCTTCCCTGGAACCAGTGACCCTAAATTAGGGACGGGCGACTGCTTATAGCCCATTGAGTTGCTCATGGTGGTCGTTAAACCTCCAATCAAAAAAAAAAACACACCACATTTGTATGCAGTTCATGCTCACAAAACAAAATTGTATAACCAAAACTCCAAGAATATACGAAAAATATAGCCGTTTTGAAGTCTTAATTTAAAACCTGTGAACCACGTATTAGAGTGTAAAGGTATTCCTTCTTGGCATTCTTGTTTATAACATCTCCATCTCTCTTCCAATGGGTGATTTTGCCAAATCAACCAGACTGAACCTGACCATTTCAGATTTCAATGAAACCTTCAGGGATCATTCTCCCTGGTGATATAAATGAGAATATATTTAAAAATGTTTTTTATCTCATTGGGTTTTCATATAATTAATTTTTTTTAATTTTGAAAAATCGTCGTTTTTTGGCTTGCATAAACTTTTTCAATCTTGAATTTCTCAAGTTCTATAAGGCCTAGAGAGTTGTTTGACCCCTCATTTTAAAGAGAATTTCATAAGTTTTAATTTGATATGCAACTTGACTATGCTTGGTGAAAAAAAAATTAAAGGTGTTTTTCAAAAAAATTGTGAAAAAAATGTGTTCTGTAATATAAGCTTTAAATCCTGAAACTTTTAGAGTGGGATCTCAATAGGGTCAGGAGTTATGGTACCAATGGTATTGTTTTAAATACCAGTTAGGGTTACATTGCTACCTTTAACTTTTGTAAGGTAAAATAAAAATAAACTACATTAGCTATAAGGTAACCAATTTACATTAGGGTCTGTTACAGATAATGATTTACTAAACCTACAGACAAATTAAGGATAGCATGTGAGTAAATAGTCTGCTAATCACAGGTGTTCTGGCACAAGCTTGTACAGACTTGTCTGATGATTTCATGTTCTTGCAGGAGTGTGACTCATGCCTACTCTAGCTCAACTTTTGCCTAGTTTCCTCTAAGATCTCAGTGAGTGAACAGTCAGTTGTTGGCAGTGTTACTTAACGTGTTTCACATAAAAATATGATTTTTATAAGTTAGTTTTTTTCCAGTGGAAGTGAAATGAGTGTTATGTGCTTGTTAAGTAATAAGTTTAACCATTTTTGACATCTTTGTTTGGAACAACTAGGCCTCTCTCCAGTTCAAAAGTACAGTCAGTTCTATTTAGTCTTAAAGGCCTATTATTATATAAGATATTTTTATTGTTTCAGACAATTTGACTTGTAATATTATTTATAATTTGAACTCTACTCTATTATTAGGACTCTGTGATGATATGGGTGAACCCAGTACATCAAAGCATTTTTTGGTATATTGTTGTAACCCATTTAAGAAACCTAGTCATAATTATTATAAGAAACAATTGAGATCTGTAAATGAAAATATTTTGAGACATAATGCCAATTTACATGGTGACAAAATATATGATGGGTGTCGTAAAGCTTCCAGAGATTTTAACTGAACGAAGAAGGCTTGCATTCAGACAGCTCAGAATCACAAGACCATTTGAATGTTCCTGAAGTACCAGTTCAAAATGCATTGTCAACTCCAGAGAAAAAAACTAGGCAATTGAAGCTTTGAACAAAAGTCTGACTGCTATCGAAGAAACACCTATTAAAAGAAAATGTTTGATTGAAAAAAAAATACCCAGTAGCAAAGACTAAAAAAGTGACAGAAGCTTTTCAAACAAAAGTACTTAATTTAAATCCAGGTACCACTGAATCTGACGCTGCAAAAAATTATGACAATGAAATTATTAATCAATTGAAAGAAAAGTTCAATGCTACTACAGACAAAAGTGTTAGAATGCAGGTTCTAACTACACTTCCCAAACGCTGGACTCGAAAAAAAAAAAAAAATTGAAACTGAATTTGGAGTGTCTAATTTTACTGCTAGGAAGGCAAAAACAGTGTTAAATGAAAAAGGCCCCATAGCAGAAAGTTCCTGATTAGTCTGCGACAGATACGGCGATGCGCTAATGTCACAAAATAATCTGAGGGTGATCAATGGACAAGATAACTACTGCATGCAAAAAACAATAAAAATTTGCACAGATAGAAATGAAAAAAGAAAGAAAAGAACTGACCACTTTACATTTCTTCTACCTTAAAAAAAAATGACCTAGTTACTAACGCAATCGCAATGATGACAGAGGAAACATCGCTACAAAAAGAAAATACACTTATGGGTGAAATCTTCGCCCCTTCCTACTTCCGTTTTTGCAAAATCTTTCCCATTTTCGATCTTAAATACAAACGTTTATGTAATTAAAATGTTTAAACAATAATGCAGTGCAAGGAAAACAACGTAAAAAAAAATCAATTATGGGAGAAATCTTCGCTGCATTCGTTTTACGATTCTGGGAGAAATTTTCTCCGTCCAACTTCCGTTTTCGGAATATTTTCTTCCATTTTTAAGCTTAAACACTAACATCTATACAATAAAAGGATATTTAACAACTGTACCAGACAGAGGGAACATCGCAAAGAAAGAAAAATATATGATTACGGGAGAAATCGTGACATCATTTAACTTCCGTTTGCGGAAAGCTTTGATAGACATAAAACCCACATCCATCATTGGGAGTCCGTAAAAGAAGATTTAATAGGGTTCTGAGAATATCTGTTTTGTCTGCAGGAAGAAAATAAAATCTGTGGCATACGTCGCCCGTCGCCGCGATTCTGCTACGGGGGAAAAAGGTATAATGTCATCCTCTGACCCAAAGCCTGGAAGAACATTGGACCCTGCAACAGTAGCCCTAGTCAAAGAATTGTATCAAACTGATGAGGTTAGTCGTCAAATGCCTGGTAAAAAAGACTTTGTTTCAGTCAAAAAAGATGGCAAACGTTTACATGTTCAAAAGTATTAAATTCTAAGTACATTAAAAGAATCATGTACCATTTAAGGAGTGTTACCCTGATCAGATAATTGGAATTTCTAAATTTTGTGAGCTTCGTCCCACGCATTGTCCTGGGTCCAGTGGGACACATTCTGTGTGCGTTTGCACAACACATCAGAATGCCAAATTAATGATGGCTCAGTGTAAAATACCTGAATTGACAAATGGTGAACTCCTAATTAAAACATACAAAGATGTAACAAGCAATATAATTTGCAAAACACCAACATCTAAATGTTACTTCGCAAATTGTGTTAATTGCCCTGGAAAAGATGATTTGAAGGCTCTGTTTGAAGAAGCTTTTGAGCTTAATAGCATTGAAAATGTGAGTTTCAAACAGTGGATGCAGATTGATAACAGGTGTGTCCTGGAAACTGTTATAAAACCGAGTTTTGGATTATTTGTTTCAGAGTTTGCCAAAACTTTTAAGACACTCTTTCATTGCTACTCAACAGTCTTCCTATTTGCAACACTTGAAAGAAAATCTACCTCAAAACCAATGCATTGTACTTTGTGATTTTGCTGAAAATTATGCATTTGTGCTTCAAGATTCTGCACAAGGCTTTCATTGGAACAATGCTCCAGCCACGGTACATCCGTTTGTTATATACTACGTTGATGAGGAAACCAAAAAGTTGGCACACCTGAGCTTAGTTATTCTTTCTGATTGTATGGTGCATGATACAGTTGCTGTTCATTTGTTTCAACACCTCATGATTGACTTTCTTAAACAGAATCTTCCCCATAAACCCGAAAAGCTGAATTACTTTTCAGATGGAGCATTATCCCAATACAAAAACAAATCAAACTTTCTCAATCTCTGCCATCATGAGAAAGATTTTGGCATCAAGGCGGAATGGAACTTCTTTACATCGTCACATGGAAAAAATGCATGTGATGGTGTCGGAGGAACTGTTAAACTATTAGCGGCATTGGCCAATCTACGAATGGTCTACAATGATCAAATTATGACCCCTCGCCAACTTTATGATTGGGCTAAAGGCAATATTGTCAACATCAGTTTTTTGTATTCCACTACAGACGAATACGAGGCAGAGGAAAAGACCTTGAAGAGTGGGTTTAAGGCAGCAACAACAATAATGGGTACTCAACAATTTCACAGTTACAGTCCTGTGAATGAGACGAGTTTTAGTGAAAAGCTATTTTCAGAGGAATCAAGTGTAGAAATAGTTTCAGCTGATGACACTGATGATCTGGACATTAATGACATTGTTGGCTTTGTTACATGCCAATACTCAGACAAGTGGTGGTTAAGGTTGTGTGTTAGGAATAGAAGGAAATGAAGTAAAAATAAGTTTTTTGGAACCACATGGCCCTCCTCCATCTTTCAAATACCCACAATTTACTGACATACTAGTTGTGCATAAAAGTGAGGTTTTAACAAAAGTTGATCCTACAACAGCTACAGGAAGAGTTTATCGACTTACAGACTCAGAAACCAAAAAGGCAAACAAGAAACTATTTGTCAAATTAAAGAAGATCTAAGAAGTCGCTAATTTGGCGTAACTGTGAGTGCTAACTGAAAAACACTTTTATTAATTTTATCAGGTAAAACTTTAGCCTGTTGGGACTATCCTTCCCTTGTTTTATGTTTGAATATGTATTAGTATGATGTTTTATGTAGATTTTAAAACTCAGTGTCTGTTATGTAAACACACTAAAACGAGAATTATAATCCATTATTACTTGTACAGTAACTTTAAGTTTTTGCCATAGCTCCCGATCCCATTGAGATCCCACTCTAAAAGTTTCAGGATTTAATGCCTATAATATTACATAAAACATATATTTTTTTTCAAAAATTTTAAAAAACACTATATTAAATTTTTCAAAATTTTTAAAACACTATATTAATTTTTTTTAATTTAGAAAAAAAATCTTTTTTTACCAAGCATAGTCAAGTTGCATATCAAATTAAAACTTATTAAATTCTCTTTAAAATGACGGGTCAAACAACTATCTAGGCCGTGTAGAACTTGAGAAATTCAAGATTTAAAAAATTTATGCAAGCCAAAAAATGATGATTTTTCAAAATTTTAAAAATTAATTACATGAAAACCCTTGAATGAGATAAAAAAATTAAAATATATTCTCATTTATATCATTAGGGAGAATGTTCCCTGAAGGTTTCATTGAAATCTGAGATGGTCAGGTTGAATAATGAATTTTTTTGGTTGATTTGGAATGGAATGACCCTAATGTTATTTCTGGTATTGGAAATGTTTTAAGTAGCAAAGTGAAATGCCAAAATGGACACACTGGGTAATTTAAAATCTGAAAAATCAAGTGTGGCTGTCTTCTTAAAGATTACTGACTTTTCCATTTGTGGCCCATTTCAAGGATTTCCATTTGTAATGCATTCACCTCATTCATTAATGGCTGATTTCACTGGTTCAACCCAATGTGCTGTAGTCTGGGTCAATCTCTTGAGCAACTGGATCCGGTGCCATAGAATGTAAGATTGTCATTTATCATTATTTATACAGTATTTCATTAAAAAAATACATAGTTCTTGTAATTTATATGCATTATATTCATAGCAGACATGCTTTTGTGCTTATCTCACTGTTTTTTTTTTCTCCATAGGAAAACTGAGGTATGCCAACAATTCAAACTACAAAAATGACACAATGATTCGAAAAGAAGTAAGCCATATTTTTCTTTTTCCTTTTTTTTTTTTCACTTTACCTTGTATAATTTTAAATGTTTTGTTATACGGCATTTCATGTATCAATGACCAGTACATTGCAGTTGCATTTAATAATAAATGCATTGCCAGGAAAGAAAAAAAATGCCGAAGGTCAAACTTAATGTAACCCACAGCTGCCAGCTATTACGGATTTTAAAGTGACTGTATTGTATGGAATTACAGATCATACCTAAAAACATTACGGAAAGTCACTTGCTAGTCAGTCTGCAGCACAATTTGTGAATGAACCTACAGCATTCAGAAGAATGAAAATGTTCGTTACAAACTCTAGCATTCGCAACATTCACAGAGTCTGACTTATAGCACTTGTTCAGCCATTCTAGCTTTTTCAAAGGAAATGTGTATTACACAATACAATGACCTATAGTTTTTCGTAATGGTTCTTACAAGTAGCCACAGCACAACTCGACATGTTTCAACACAGTGACGTTAGAAACAAGTCCTCAGTCACAGCTAAGGGGATCCATGACGGCAGAGTTCCTTCAAAGGAATGACCCAGCCCTAGTATTCTAACAGCCCTGCTGGTAATAGTCCTGACCTTAACCCCATCGAAAATTTGTGTACCATTATAAAAGACAAGGTAGCAGAAAAACAGGCATCAAATTCCCAAACTTTGATTGATGCAATAAAGTACATGTGGTGCAAAGACATTTCAAGTGACTACTGGAAATCCCTCATTGAGGATATGCCACATCATATTCTGTCAGTTATGAAAAACAATGGTGGCCACACAAAGTACTGATTTCGGTCTTTTTGTATTCTAAAGAATGTAAGTATTCATCTGTGGTGCCAATTTTTCAAATATCTCTGACAGTAATTAGTGGTTTCTTTAAAAAATTTATTTTTTAAAAAACTGACAGTCTGGTCTTAAACTTGTTGCAAATGGCTGTACATATAGATGTATTGTGAACGCCGATGTGATGCAAACACGATGTTAAAAAAGCGGTTTTCATCCATCCATCTCACTGCATTGGTGATGCCACACGTTTGCTGTTCTCGGCAAATTCGCAGCTCCTAGCAATGTTTAAAAATAAAAGGTGGCAGCTTAATATTTTTTCGCTTTTGCAGAACCGCGTAAAATATATATTGTTATTTAAAGTTATATCTATGTATAATTTTTGGAATGTCCATTACTGCCCTTCCTACTTTTGAAACTTTTGAAATGGAATTAGGCATGAAAATTGGCACACGTATAGTACTGGTTGAATACAAAAAAAAAAAAAAAAAGAACATGAGCAGGGAAGGAAATGAACTCCTGCAATTAATCATCATTTTCAGACCTTCAGATTCAATTCTGGCGTGAAAATCAGTTCATATAGGCAGCCACAAAAATGTTGAATTCTTCCAAATATGTTGTTTTTTGCCTTATAATTCACAAATTATCTGTTTAAAATATTATAAATTTAGGTTCTGCAGATTATACGCTAATGCAAGTAATTAAAAAACATTTTTGTGGTACAGTGGTACTCCAATTTTTAAAAAATCATCAGGGGAGCATAGTTTGGAAAATTACCAGAAATGCATTAATAATGTCAGTAAAATTTAATTAATACAAAGATGGAGGTCCACAAACAGTTGGAAAGATTTTTTTTTTTACTTACGAGCATTTTGGCAGAAAATTCAATTCAACAAAGACGACGTTAATTGCTCTCGCAGACAGTTGCGTACTGTGGGGTGCTTAGTATCACACACTCATGGATGCCTCATGTCTAACCACAAAGCTACATGAAAAAACTCATAATATTTGCTTTTTATTATCTTGAAAGTAACATAGTCATTTAAAAATGAGTTTTTTTTTAAGATGTTTTCTAAAAAACATTTTTTTATTATTTTTGGATTCTGTACGAAATTACGGTTTGGAATCAATATCGCAGTTGTTTCACTGTCTGTGGATTATGCGCTGCAGCAGATTATACGACGGAATTTTATTTCTTTTCCTGAATTTCACTGTCCAAATTACACACTGCCATGGATTATATGAAGTAAATGGTATATATCCAGGGATGCCACCCTCTTACAGCATTCATGTGTAGACACAAGAAATATTATGAAAAAGTATTTTAAGATGTTTTAAATTTACTGCAGACTAGACAGTTATAAAAATAACCAGAAAACAAAATCAATATTGAGAACTAACTGTATGTGCGAATTTGAGATTTTGATTTAAACAATTAGCAACTTACGAAACATTGACAAAGGAGAAAATTAAAAAGGGTGTTTTACTTACCCCTATTTCTGCTAGAATAAATGATAAATGACAGGATCCACACAAATAGGAAACACAAAGGTTGGGCATGAACACTCAGTTTAATATAATATCTCACGGTTGTACACAAATTATTTATATAAGATGACTAAATGATTCACCATGCTTGTTTCACAACTTTGAATTGACTGACCCTCTCTCTTTACTAGAGAAAAAAAAAAAAAAAGTCACAAGTAGAAGTCTGCCATCTATCGGTCAGCATGGTCTGAATCAACAAGAATAATATATTAACATGCTTATTCTGCTTGTTTCAGTTGTTGAACAGTTGCATGCTTTGCATTTTGAATTTCTTCTTTTAAAAATTTCCTACATAGCATGGCTCACTGTTATTCAGCATATAGATTTTTTCGACCAATAGTGCATTTAATGTTTCTATGCTTAAACGTGGTTGAAACTCAGTCATATAATTTTTTACAATGCTAAACACTCTTTCAAACACAGCATTAATGTGCGGCACAACTAAAATAGTTAGCATTAATTTTGGAAGAAAAATGTACTTCGCTGCCCCATTTCCATCTTTCAATTCTGAAATTTTCGTCCAAGCTATATCCGCATTTGAAGATAGAACATCACTGTCAAACTGATCTGCTTGATACCTGGAAAATTCCATTTCCAGACTGTCCAAGTCATCATTAGCTACAATTCCAGTGAAAGTATCTACAAAATGCTTGACTGAAGAGAAAGAGACTTGTTTCTTTAAATTCAGATCAGCTACTTCAGCATGTTTCAAAAATTCACCACACAAGGAGAGCTTTTTGATTTACATGCAGCTTGATAAAACTTTCTTACACAACAATAAAAGTTCTTTGCTTCTGTTTCACTAATTTTATTTTCAATTAGATATGCTCTGGTTTTAGCACCAATATCTTCGTATGCTTTCTGATAGCTTAGTTTCAGAAATTTTAGTGTACTTAAATCAGTCAAAAAGTCTGGTATGGCAGAAGGTTTGATAAATCTTACCAATAAATCAGTAAGGAAAGAATAAAGGCTTAGTTTCTAACAAGATGGATCATTGGTGCTTCACTTTGTAGTTTAACATTTAATGATGTAAATACATGTAATGTTGCTAGCAGAAATAACAGATACAACTTTGTATCTGGGGACAGAAGCATCTTTTTCACATTTCTGATACGGTCATTGTCTTTCAAATCATCCGACTGTGAGCAAAAACTCTATTATAGCATCCCATTAAGATAACATTTTATTTACAGCATCTAAGAATGACAGCCACCTTGTTGAGACATATTTTTAAAATTTATACGATTTAAGCCCACACATTTCTTGACAGTCCAACAGCCTTTTCTTTCTCTTTGAACTGTTGTCAGTATAAAAATAAATGTCCAGCAGCAGTGATTCAACTTCACAATTAAGCTCTTCTTGCTGATTTTTTTAATTTTTTAGCACATGTGTGAAGTAAATGGCAGATGCAACTTTGGACATAAATGTTAAAGTTTACTTTTTTTATATGTGCAGCTATACCATTCAAATGCCCTAACATGGTGCTTGCATTGTCACAACCAAATGAAATACAATTTTTCCATAGAATTTTTTTCTTCTCCATTTCTTTATCCAGAATACGAAAAATACCATAACCAGTATTTATCACTGCATTCCAAGAGAGACAATATTGCAGAAACTATTTTTTGCTTATTTACATCAAAATGTCTTACAACAGGATATAATTTAGTAAAATTTTGATCACTGCTGCCATCAGTTTCCATTGAAAATGGTGAACTCCTTAATGATAACATAATATCTGAAACAGTTTTGTCAGCCATACATTTTAACACAGCTGTAGATTTTGTTCAAGCACAAAAATAAGCTTTTGTGATTAGTGAGTCTGTAAACATATTTTTGAATAACGGTCCAGCATGATCCACTGCACTCAGTGGCAAATTGTGCTCAACCAGAAATGCAGTAAAAAGCATTTCTGCGTTCGTTGTCCTTAGTTCCAAGTCATCATTTTTCACCAAGAAAGAAGCCAAAAGTTTTGTCTGAGTTATAATGATGCTTCTTTGATGCATAATGAAGGGAACAATCATAGAAACCACCATGTTTAACTGAAAATATGCTGTTACGCACAGCGCAAAAGGCGTCATTTGATGGGAATACGATGAATTGAATTTCTGATCTGCAATCTTTAACTCCTTTCTTGCTTGTTCAGCCACATTTAAACGTACATACATACATATCACTAAGCTGTTCTCTGAGATTCAGAGGTTAGCTCCAAAAAGAAATACAAACTACCAGATATTTTTACTTGCTGTTGTCATATCAAACTTCTCTATTTACAGTGATCTTGACATACAACTCGGGCTTCACTGATATCCATTACACGCCGTACACAAGATCTTTTATACTTCATACTCATAATCTTTTTCTTTAGGCCAAATAATATAAGAACTTGGAAATAATTATGAATGTAACACATATATATTGATTTATTTTATTTTATTATTATTGTGTGTGTGTGTGTGTGTGTGTGTGTGTTTGTAAAAGTATTGAGCTACGTTAATTTCAGGAAATTTGATTTCACTGAATAAGCACCCCTGATAATTTCTTAGTTTAAAAAGAGTTCCTTTAAAAAATGCTACTTCTGTTTTATTTTAGATCACAGAAGTTAGAAATGAATAAAGGGGAAACAGTTCTCTCCCCCCCTCCAAAGATGAATGTCACAAACAAATTTTACACATTGTATCTGCCCACATGAGGGAAAGCAAGAAAGATAAAGAAGTTAATGTTTTGAGTGCCAGCAAGCATGCATCCCACAACCAGCCAATTAACCTTTCCAAAGAGGGAAATTCATTTTCAGGGCTGGGTCTGACAGCATTTTGTAAAATTGCTTCCAGAGATAGATCCAACTACAACCAATTGTTCTGCTGTTTAATTTCTGTGTAATGTTAGAGCCCAGGTGTTGGAGAAGGAGCAATCAGCTTCCCCTGTGTTAAGTCTAGATCTCCAGGACTTTTGGCTTTTAAGCTCTGACGTGAAGAGACTCAAACTTTTTTTGCACCCTATCACTTTGCACACATGTAAAAGAAAATGTATTTTTTTTGCTCATAATAGTTTAGAATAGATGAATACATACAAATACAAAATGAAACCATTACAACACCCCATAACATCTGCTAACAAAACCCGTTTACCATTGTCATTATTTTTGAATTATGATGTATGTAGTTAAAAGTAAGTTCTACTAAAATAGGTTTGAAATTGATGAATTTCAGACAATTGTTTTCTTGTGTAGTTGTTTTATATTTGTATTGTGGTCTGTCTGGTTGAATGTTGTTATACATAAATGATTATTTTTATAGGCTTATGTTCATAAATGTGTCATGGAAGAATTAAAGCGTATTATTGAAGACTCAGAGATCATGAAAGAAGATGACAATTTGTGGCCTCATCCAGACAGGGTTGGAAGACAGGTGTGTGTGTGTTTATTTGTATGTTAAAAAAAGAATTGAAATTTTGTAGTCAGCTTAAAAAAATTTGTATGATATTAATACCTCTAATTTTTCATTGTGTTGCTAAAATTACCTATTTAAAGAATGTGTTGTCAAAATAGTAACCTGTTTAGCATGTTACTGTTTAAGTGTAAGTCTTATAATTGGCCATGTTGTTTGTTTTGCTAGCTGCTTTGTGTTTCTTTATATGCTGATTTCATTGGTAGAGCTGCTGATTGCTAGTGATTTGGCAACCAATAAATGTTGCCATGTCAAATTATTGTCTTCTCTGCAGCATCTACGCAATGGTTTATAAAAGTGAGTTCATGAGTTCAGGGGCTTTTTGTATCATCAAAATTGCCAATTTAACTACAAAGGCTTATCCAAGACTAGTAATTGTTTAGAAATTGAGTAGTCCAATTTCAGTGGCATTTACTAATGAATTTATCTAGTTCACTAATTTTTTTTTTTTTTTCACTTTTTAAGTTCCTGTTAGTACCTTTACTTTCGTAACCTTTAAAAAAGGGTTTATATTTGGTGCTGGCACTCATATTTCCATTATCAAACTGATATAATCATGGTATCCTGCAGGGGCGCAGAAAAGTTTCAGGGCCCAATATTTCCCCAGAACACAATTTTTTTTGTCCGAAATTTCCCCCAAAACTGTAGCGGACTTTCATACAAGTTTCAGCGATTATTAGACTATATCTTGATGATTAAAAACTATTCTTAAAGCCTGTTACTTAAAAATTTAAAAAAGAACTAGTATTTATTTTAGATTCAAATGTGAAATATACACTTAGATTCAAAATGTCTGGAACATTTTTGGATCTAGATGAAAACAGTGGCAGGGCAGAGAGGCTGAAAAATAAACAGTTAAAAGAAAATTTTGCAATTAACTATAATTTTTTTCATTCTAGCATTTCAGGCATCTATTGTGCCCCATAATTTTACTGAATAAAATTTAAATTAGACTTAAATCCTTTAAAAAATGCGGGGTCATTCACTTTAAAGTGTCCGGAACCCCCAATAATGTTTCAAATCGGCAGCTATGACACATTCGCTGCCACTAGTTTCAGAAACGTTTATTAGAGTGACTAATGATTGCGTTGTACTTGTTACACCACGCTGTCTTCGCCTTGGCACTAGTAAAGTTGTTTGGGCTCGGTGTATCACTTGGTGTACTGCTGGCTGCCAGCGGCAGCCAGCAGTACATCACTGCGCTCATAACCTCTCTTGTATTCATAACAACGCGACATTTTTCAAAATGATTACCTGATTACCGTGCAGTAAATTACTCTTACCTTTCAGGTTATAGTCATTAATAAGTCAATTTTTCGTTTTATTATTATTTTACCCCGGGGCAAAAATTCCCCCATAGCTGCCTTAATCCCCCCCTCCCCCGGAACCTTGTTTGCACGTTCAAACATATTCTGCATCCCTGGTATCCTGTACATATTTCACCAACTGTCCTATCAATAGTTGTTCCTCCCATCATGCCTGCATGTGGGTGAAGTTATGCAGAACACAGGGTCTGGGATAACTCTCCAACACGATTTTTTAGAAATGTTACTAACTGATGCTGCAGCATATGGCAGTATTTGCTGCAACTGTTGTAGACTTTCAACCTGAACACAGCTGACTTTGAACCCAAGGTGCAGAAACATGTGGCCTTGTGGAAGTGATGCAACATTTGGACTGTTAGTGCTAAATAAAATCTTTGCTACTGGTTATAGCATTGGTTTCTTAAGTAAAAAGAAATGCTGGAAATACTCGTGGGCGGCACACCAGGAAGGGCAAATTTAATCAGTAAATTTCAATTTCCTCAAAATCAGGTGCAGACAACTTCTAAAAGATAAATCCAGGATCTTCCTAGCACTGTCAGATCTGCAAACTGGAAATAGGGAAGTTGAGCCTGTTTATTTTCACAGAACATATAGTGGAATATATGTGGGTATATAGGAATGAGGTGATAACCTCATTATAGAGGTATCCGCAGTGTCTCCTAATCTGAGTATGTATTTGTCTGTGTATTTATTTTGTTTGGAGCCTAGAGTTGCACCTGCGATATAGCCAACTGCATTATATTCGGCTTCCACTGTACTTAAAATGTTGCTCTGCTTGATACAGTAAATTTGTAATTTGCATTTGTGTTATTTATATAATGTATTGCTAAAGCAAAATATTGGAAGAACAGGGTTAATTCAAGTTTTGCTTAGTCCAAATTTATGGTGGGAAGTAACAACGAGGTGTCTACTGGTCATGAAAATCATGAAAGTCAAGAAAAAGTCACGAATTTTGCTTTGGGGTCATGAATTTCTATTTTTTTTTGTAATTTTTCATTTTCTGGCAAAAATCTTAAGCAATTAATTCTCCATGCACTGACAACATAAGGCGCAATCAATCCATCTAACAATTTAAGTGTGAAAAAAAAGGGGCATTTGTTCCTTCCTCCAGAAAGAAAACTGATAGAGCAGAAAATGTCTTAGTATAGAAATGCATGTACACAATGTTGTTTATGAAATTTTGAGATCAGTTTAGCAATTTAAATTATGCTGCTTGTAGAGTCAGGACATTTTTCAAATATAAATGTTAGAACATTTTTCAGGTATAAATGTTAAAGAAGGGTGTCTATTGAAATCTTGTAGTGAAATGAGTATTTTAACTTACTTACTTTTAAGTGCACTCAAAGTATGATGAGCAGATTTTTGTTTCTAGCAGAACAGCAGGGGGCACTTTTTCCATAGAAAAGGAGGAGGCAGAGTGTTACCCCTCTTTAATGTGTATGTGTATATACATGTGCATATACCATAGCCTGGATGGATAAGGATATATACACGGTTGAGTCACATTATTGTGACCACCAGCTAATATCCAGAATAACCTCCGTGTGCAGCCTGGATAGCAGCTAGACGGGCTGGGAGTGGCTCAATAAGGTGCTGGAAGATGTTCACAGGTATGTGGAGCTATGCTGACTGCAATACATCTGACAGCTGCTGGAGGGTGCATGGTGGAGGATCCACAGAGCAAACAACACGATTGAGGTGGTCCCACAGATGCTCAATTGGGTTTAAGTCTAGGGAATTAGGGGACCAGGGAACTACTTTGAAGTCTTCTTCGTGCTCTTCCAACCACTCTTCAACATTTCTAGCTGTGTGACATGTCGCATTGTCGTGCTGGAAGATCCCATCTGCCCCAGGGAAGACAATCAGCAGGTGTATGGGTGTATGTGGTATGCAAGGATGGATTCATAACGAATATGAGTGGACCCAGGGAATGCCACAACAACATTCCCCAAACCATAACGCTGCCCCCACCAGCTTGTGTTCTTCCAGCAATGGTTGAAGAGTGTTTGTTCTCCGACGTGTCTCGCCTTATATGCCAACTTCCATTCGTTCGATGAAGCAGGAAACGTGACTCATCGGAGAAGGCAATCCTTAGCCAATCAGCGGAGGTCCAATTCCAATACTTCCGTGCCTTTTCTGCCGATGCACTTTTGTTAGCTTAGGTGCAGTGACCATCCGTCTGCATCGGACCCCATATGCAGCAGGGTTCGCTGAACTGTCATTTTAGTAGACACACTTCCTGTAGCCCCCTGGGTCATTCGGCCAGTGAGTTGCTACAATGTAACGTGTCGATTGGTCCTCACGCACCTTCAAAGCCGACGTTCACCTCTCGCATCAATGGCACATGGTGCTCAGCTGTTTCCACGTCGCTTATTTGCAGTGGTGCCATTTCTCCAATCACAATACACTTTAACCACAGCAGCACGCGAACAGTTCACAAACTGCATTGTTTCAGAAATACTGCCACCTTTGGCCCGAAAGCCGATAATCACACCTTTTTGCAAATCTGATAAATCACACCTTTTATCCATGACAGCAATGAGTGATATGTTTTCAGAATGCCTACACCACACCTTATATACCCTCCAAGCCAACTCACAACACGCACCTTCTTTTAATGGCTACGCGCTGTTGACGTCAAAAGTAGGAGGTGGTCACAATAACGTGAATCAACTGTGTGTGTTTATATATATATATATAGCGACATCTTTTAAAAGTGGTCATTAAAATTTCTTATTGATCATGAAATTGTGTTTTCCAAATTTGGTAGACACCCTGAACAATGACCAGTCGGTATGTTTGGTTGTAGGCGTCTAAAAAAGCCTAATCAATTTAAATTCTGAATTTGAGAAAAGAAATATTCCCTAAAAAAGTCTTTCGCATATAATGTTAAATGTTTTTTTTTTTTTTTTTTTTTTTTTTTTTTATGCTGTAGCTGGGTTTTACAATAAACACTGGTTTTCCAAGATTTTTCTTCCCATTTTATTCATGTGGTTGCCAAAAAGTCAACAGGATTGAAAATAAATAAATGTCAAGCAGTGGTTTTTTTTGTTTGTTTGTTTTAAATGAGGAAAGTTAATCAAAGGTACAAGTTTCAGTGTATAAAAAAAAAATTGGGGGGGGGAGGGAGGGGTGTTACGTAAGTGTTCCAACATTGACTTTAAGATGAATTCTGGGCACTATACCACTGACAAGCAGCCACTTTAAATGTTTAAGAAAAAAATATGTTTGACTAAATGAGTTAATTATTTGTGTTGAGCTTTTTACAACAAAAACCCTTTTTTTCTGTGGAATACTGATGTAAATAGATGTTTATAACTGAAAAATTCCATCACATCACTCACATACTTGTTGCTTACCTATAGAAAAAAAGTTCACAGCTCTGTTGCTCGATGAAAGTATTACTTGCTGTGCTAATCATTCCACACGGCGATGTATCTATCTATAAAGAGAATCTTAACCATAGTAAGAAAATGTCAGTTTTGGCCAAGTGTGAGCACCAGCACTTTTAAGTATACTCCGTATTCAAAAAATTTTGTTTCTGTATTCAAAAATTTTTGATTTTCTTCTCTAGAGGTGTGCTACGAAAAAAAAAAAAAAAAAAAATTCAGAGAAAGATTTAAACTCTGCCAAAAAAAGAGCCAACAAGACAGTAATTTTTGTGTGAACACTCAGTGTGAAACTGCTAAAATAGTATGACAGTCACTTGCACGACTATCACACATCCCCATTTCTTTAAAACTTTCCATCTTTTTTCAAGGAAACATTACTGTTTGTTCCAGCTTTTTCAGCAGGAGGCTCTTTTTTTTGTGCGTGAAATTTTAAAGTAAGCGTACTAATTTTTTTTTTAGGGCAGTGTAATTATGGTCTGTAAATTTAAGATATAGTGTAGCTCATGTTGTATTGTTCGTGCGCAGCCTAAGTTTAAAACATAGTGTTTCTCATGTCGAATTCAGGTAATTACTGATGAACTTCTTGAAAGGTCGGCAGCTCTGTATACAGAGATCATGCTAGGATTTTTTCAAAGGAGTTAAAATATTCCTTCAAATTTTTTGAAGAAGTATTTTTCTTTCCAAAGGAATAATTTTAGAGAACGAACAATTATCGCATTAAATTTTTAGCTAAATAGTATTTAATATAAAAACAACTAATTTTATCTATATATAAATATGTCAACGTGAATTAGCATGTAATTGGATTTCTTTTATGTAAAATAAGTAAATCGTAATTTATCAAAATCTTGCCTACTTGTCTTGTTTTATCCACGTGAATGAAAAAAAAATGTTAACAGGAAAAGAAAACTAAATTCAAAACCAAAAGAACAAAGATAATCTTTATTTGCCTCCTATTATAATTCCAACCTTCTTTGTTTTTTGTTTTTCCATTAAATAACAGCTTGCTCAAAATTAAATGCACATTCAACTTTTCCATTTATTTATTTTTTTTTCACAAAAATGTGGACCCAGTTCTGAAAGAAGAGTTAAAACATCCCCACTTTGCTCACTAAGCCGGTTTCGCTTTTGAGTTCTAATTCTATTCTGCGTTGAAAATCCTCTCTCACATATATAAATTGTGGGATGCTAACACCAGAAAAACTAATTATAAATATAAGGATCCGATTTATTGGTGTCCAAGTAAGAAATCACACTAATTTCACTCCGCAAGCTTTCTCCATCAACAAATGCTAAAGGTGCTCTTCTGTTCAGTGTAGCAAGTGCCTTGGCTTCAACTTTTGCTATTATGTCCTCTACGCGAGAGACGTCAAACCCTCCTGCAAAGGCAAGATCTTTCAAAGACTTAATTTCGGCATCATAGTCAAATTTCAAGGTGCAAAGATCTTTAGCTCTTTTAGCCCAGTATTTGAATAGAGCCTACTTTTGTGTTGTTGGGTTGGCTGATCCTGGTGGAATAGGGTTAGGTACGTGCAGGGGTTTATAGTAGACTGGTAGAGAGTGTACCTGAAGTCGATTTTGTCACAAGTACATCTAAATAAGGTAACTCTCCTTGATTTTCCATTTCTCTCACAAATTTAATGTCTTCATGTATGTTGTTTATGTCTACTATGAAGTCTTGCAAGTAGGCTTTTCCATGCTCCCAGACAAAAATGATATCTGCATAGCGTAGCCATACTCTTGGTGTCCTGGGAAGAGTGGCGGGTACGATCTGTTCAATAGGTCTCATGATGGCTTCAGCGAGTATTGGAGACAAGACTGAACACATCGGGACTCCTTTTAATTGCTTGTTGATGTGGGAGCCATAGGCAAAGAAGTTGGATTCTACAGCTAAGACAATAACAGCAAAGATATGTTTCAGAGCTTCTTTATCATAAAGGTTAGCTCCAGTCAGGGTTCGTTTGATGTTTTGCGTAGCCTCCAGTATTGGAACAGAGGGGTAGAGGGAGATAACATCAAAGCTGCCAATAAGTTCATGTTGTGCTCTCATACTCAGTAGTTGAAAGAGGAATGACCAATGCTATTTGTGAGAGAATTGAAAACCCTGGGTAAATGGGCATATCATCTGCTGTTAAAGACATAATCAGTCTGCAGAACTGATTCATTTTCATCTCCGAATACAATGACTGCCCTTGGAAAAACTCTTCTTTTATTACCTCTTCTGTAACACCCAGGTAAGCATCAGAAGAATAGTGTTTCATCAACTTATTGAAAGAGTCTAATCAAGAAGAATTTGAGGAAAGTAAACTTGGATTTTTAAAACCTGATCGAAGTCAGAAAGTAAATTCATATTCTGCAAGTTGAATCGTTCTTTTAAGTTTTCCACTAATTTATCCAAAAATTGCACTTTGAAACTCTTTTGTAGAATTTGCACAAATGGATAATTTAAAATCTATAGTAATCACTTTCTGTGGACTTCAGGAATTCCGACAAATGTCTACCACTACACGACTCATTTTTCATTGTCTTGAGGCGGTTTATTGTTGAAAACAGTTTGTTAATAACTGTTGAAAAATCTACGTCATTACTCTGAAAGACTACTTACACGGTCAACTATTATAAATATATCTCATAAAAACAATAGCACAGCAACAAAACCATATTCAGTACAGTGTTTTAACAGCCCTGGTCCTTTTTCTGTTAGATTACAATTACTTGAACGGTTCTGTTCAACAATGTCAGTAAGTTCAAGTACTAACGCATCATAACTGATATGACAAGTATCGACAGCAACGCCAAGAGAGAGCCACCGAACAACATGTATTTTCTTTAGACTAATATTAGGTTCCTGTAATAAGTCTTGCATCATTTTTAATTTTTCAGATCTTATGGTAGATGTGTGAAAATAAACATAGAGTGAACTCAAAAGTTTTTGGAAGTTCTGAGAAAGTCCTATTCCATTTGATGCTTGCGATACTGCTAGTGCTAAATGATAGGCAATGCAATGGTAATGTAAAAGTTTTGGCACCAAATGTTGAAGTTTTTTCCCTAAACCATTATTTTCCCCCATCATGACCACTGCACCATCCGTAGCAAGACCAATTAATTTTAATAGTGGCACTTTTTTTTTTTTTTCTCCAAGAAATTTATCAAAATTTCTTTTAATGGTTTTGAGTTGCATTCCCCACTCAGTTCCAGATTTGCCTGGTTTGAGGTTCATTATTACCTAAGTGTCGACATAAATTATCAGTTTATGGTCAACAGCAATATCAGTTGACTCCTCAATTACAATTGATATGATGAAAGGACTTTTATTAATTTTACTATCAAGTTCAGATTCCAATATATCAGACATGCTATTTTGAATAGGAGTTATTGAACTGTCGGATAAATTTATATGTTGTTATTTGATTACTTCATTACCACATGATTTCATTAGTAACATTAGAGGCTTGTACTTCGTCTGCGGCAGCTCTTCCTTAGCTAATGTATAAATAGTCTTAAAAACTGCTAACTCGTCCTCTGAAACGTTACTGCTTAAATTTTCAATGACACTGTGCATAACCTTAGTCTCTTTCTGGTTATTCACAGGAAACTTGTGTTCAAGTGTTTTTTCATGTCCAGCCAAAATGCTTCTTTGTAAACAGCCAGAACCATTAGTTGTCATGACTACTTTCATACTGGAATTCTGTCAGATTTTACAAAACATGCGATTTAGATCTTCATTTATAAGTCACCCATGGAAATCGCGAATACCACTTTGGCAAAAAAAATTTGTGTTTTGCAGAATTTGACTTGTTTAGTCCAGATTCGCTTAATTTTCTTTTCTTCATGTCATTATGTTCAAAATTTGAAGGAACAAAAGCATTTGCTTTGCATTCATTGTGAACATTCACGTCTTGGCTTGTGTTGTCATCATCTAAAGGCAGAACTTTTGGTTTAAAGAAATCCTTCGTAGTCTTTACGGAACCTCTTGACAACCTTTCCATAATTAATTTTATTAAATATGTACGATGAATTACTAAAACTAATTATTAACAATGATAAATGTGAAAATGGCAATTAAACGAACTTCAAAACACGTCGCTTTTACTTCCTCCACGCAAGGCTTAACTCGACCGATACACTAGCACCTCAATCCTGACGCTGCTGAATCCTCCTTCCCTGTAATGCGTGCATGCCCATTGGTTGAGCTGCTCATAAGTCCCACTCTTTGCCCTGAAGGTCCTTCCGAATGATTGTCGAATGCCGATTCCTAGCTGACTAGCTCGTCATGGGAACCAAATCATGATTTTTCATAAACTGTGACATAAAAATTAACATATAATTTCTTGATAAAAAAGAAAATGGTCATTTTTATGACAAAATCCTGGTGTAATCACCGATTATAAAAGGAAATTTCATATGGAAAAACAGCATAAAAATACGCGTTTCTAAATTTTAAAGCATATTCGGTGTTTTTAAGGCATGAAATATGCTTGTAAGGCATTAACGCGTTATCGCGATCTCTTTCTGTATATGTATGTATTTGTTCTTTTTTCAATTTGACGATTTTTCCTGTTTTTAAGGAACAATTTCTTTTTGTCTGTATCCTAAATAATGATAAATTACATTTTGTTAACTTGGAAAGTATCATGATTTTTTTGTATTTCTAGGAACTTGAAATTGTTCTGGGTGATGAACACGTTTGTTTCACTACTTCAAAAATTGGATCTCTAGTTGATGTGAACCAAAGCAAGTGAGTGTTAATAATACTTATAATCAATACTATGGTGTATGTGATCACTGAGATCCCTTCATGTGACCATATCATGCTTTTGTTTAAAACCACTTTGTGCTAAATGATGGAGTCTGATCTTGTATCTATATTTTTGTGTGTGCTTTATTCATGTATGTAGAAAAGTATTAGTATATTATAAAAGTGTAGTTGTATATTTCCAATAGCCTTATTTTAAAAATCCTTGTGGTGTGTGTTGTTATCACACAATGTGTGACCCCAGTGTAGTCTTTCAGTAAATTTTGTTGCATTATATCAGGCCAGATTAGCACATTTTCTGCTTCATATTTTCCACAAAAGACCATTGCCTTTAAAGTGTGTAACTAAGAACATAAACATCTTAGTAGATACTTTGTGTGCATAATGTGTATGTTCATTGTTGTTTCACACCTGCTCCTTAAATTAGCATAGGTGCTGGAGCAAATATTATACATTGTGTGTATAATTATTTTAATATTTTTACTCTATGGGAATTGCATTCTGGCTTAATATTTGTATGATTGATACTAAATTTTACTTGTAGCTGGCTTGTTGCATAATTCAGAAATGTCTGTAATATCCTTAGACTCATCACTGAAAGCACTTTGGTGACAATTTTTCTGCAAAATGGTTCCCACTGAATATCCAGTTTGGCATGTACAGGAATTGGAATTGTGCTCAAATTCCTGATTTTTCTTTATGGCCAGAAAGTCCTTAGCTTTAAAAATTGTCTGCAAGATAAAGGGAAGCCTAAATATTAATTAATATTAATTTTTTATATTAATAACCACCATCAAGAGGCCAGAAACGTCTGTAAAAATCAAAAAGAACTCAGGGGGAAGGAAGATTAAACAAAATTTCTTCAAGTGGAACTAGAACCAAAGGAATATATCTGGGTAAATCCTTAAGTAAGTGAATTAAATTTTTCTGTAAAATATATCATTGTGCACTGCAACAAAGCAAAATCTTAAAAATTGAGTAAATTTGTGATTTTGATAACTGTACAAATTAGTATTTAGTCGCAATAGTCAAACTATCTTTTCTCTGATAAGAAAAATAGAAAGATTTTATTTTATTCAGAAATAAATCCATGATTAATAAATCATAAGGTTTCCCACAATCAAAACTTCATATATACTCTGTGGGTGTGTAGAGATTGATACACCATTGTTGTCACATTTCATTCGTTTGTAAAATTGGTGCCCGTATAGGATTTTTGTTCGAAATCTCTTTTGTAAATTGATCACAGTTTTTGAGAAAAATTAGTGAATTTGTAAAAATGTGGTGGGAGCATTTTCATTGCGTGCTTGAAAACCTGGAAAGTCCTGTAAAATCATGATTACGTTTTCAAGGCCTGGAATATCCTGGAAAAACTGTGTTTTTTAATGCTGTCTTGAAAAGCCTTGAAATTTGAAATTAGTGCTTAAAAAAATGCCCTTTTAGGAAATCGTGTTACTGTTACCCCTTCATTTTTTAAAGTTCCTCTCCTCTGTTCTCAAAGAAACCGCCGGCAACGGTCCAGTGCAATAAAATTGGATGATTACTAGTAGGTCTGTTAGGAAGGGAAGCTTGATTTATATTCTTTGGCTTGATGTCCGTCAGACAACTCTGAGAATGGAAGGGGAAAGAAGAGGCATTTAGCATTTGCAGAGGGGTCGCATATGTACCAAGTCAGCTGGCATCCACTATTGAGGAGTATGCCTGAACAACACATTCATCTTCTTGTTTATGTGCATACCAGCCCTCCCTCCCCCTAAGAGACTTCGGCTACTTATGATAAAAAATAAGAAAACTATCTTTGCGAATTTTTCACGAAAGTGGCTGAAATTTTTACATTCACTATAATTGGATTACAGAAGCTCACTTCCAAATTCCAGTTAAATCGGTTTAAAACTTAAAAAGTTAGCATTGGTAATTTGTATTATGGACAAGTATGTGTGCCTCTTTGGATAGAGTGAGCCTCCAGCAGAAAGGGTGTTACCATAGCAACGGTTGATTGACAGCTGGGAGCGCTGATCTGAAGCCCTTGGTTGGGAAGAAAGCAAACACCTGTTTATCACTTCCACGGCTCAAAAGGACTTGGAGAAAATTTTCAGAAATCCATTTTTCCGAATTTTGAAAATAACACAGTAAAATTTTTACAGTGGTTAAGATACATCACAATAAAGTTCTAGTGCAAATTTCGCCAAATTCCGTTAGGAACTTTAGCAGATGCAAAAAAAAAAAAATCTTCTGTTGCATAATCGGATTGAAAAAAGAAACAGTAATTATAAATTACGGGAAAAGCAAGCGAATTATTTTTTTTAGATGCCATGGTTTATTTAAACAGAGTGATCCTTAAATTTTTTTCTGTGATGATATGGACTCTATTTGAATTACAAACATACATTTTTATTCAGACGTCTGCGTTACTGTTTTAGCAAAAAAATCATCTATAATTAAAAAGTTTTCAATGGATTTAAGCGATATTCAGCAGATAAACGTTATTTTAGTAAATTGCAACATCATGACGTGAATTTGGTTTTGTGTTTCAGCTTTACGGCTTTCACGGTTCACGGCTCTTTTTTTTTTTTTTTTTTTCTTGGTGATAAATAAAAATCATAGTTGCTGCATTCACCATTGATCCATATTTGCATTTCTTGAATATAAACAGCAGACAATCAGAAACATGGTGTTGAGCGGGTCTTGATGTTCTTCATTTTGCATATGCTGAATTCAGTTCTGTGGGAATAAGGAATGAATTATACTGTGAATATATACAAAACTACATATTTTTGAGCTGAAAAAATAGGTCTACTTGTAGACAGTAGCTAATGTGTGAACTCAGATGAAGACAATCAGACATACAGACGTCTGATTCCATAAAAAAATCAACAGTTTTTTTATTATACACCACAGGTAAAAAAGCAAAAACATGTTTTTAAACATTATAAAGGAAAACAGATTTTTGAAACGCATGACTTGATCTTAATTTCTGAAAGTTTCTTTTTTCCACATCCGTTTTTTTTTTCAATTACAATACATTGTAACAGGATACTGTGTGTTGTATCACTTAGTGATATGGCAGATTTTCTGTTGCCGATATCCGCGATCGTAAGCTGTAGTTGCATTGCGATTGTTGATGATGACAAGATAAATACTGGAGTGATGTAAAATGTTGCATAAACAAAAAAAACAAAAAAAAATTGCCCCCCCCTCTCCCCCATCCTCCACCCCGAACTTTAATGCGGTCATCATAGCTGATCAACCATTTCATTCCATGAACATCAGCACATTTGAACATTGGGGGTATCTGAAGGAATTCAGCCATGCTTTTAAGCGCCTAGCGCAACGAAAACATGCTAATTTTAGACAGTTCTATTCCCTTCCCCTCTACCATCCCTAATAATTGAGAGTGCATACTGTAGTTTCAAATATTCTATTTATGAGCTAGTTTTCGCGCTGTTCGTTATGTTTTTATTTTCGAAATTACTAACCTTTTCGAACTATGGTTGCAGAAACGTTTATGCTTTGGGTTTGTCTGTATGATAATTCGCATGAAAGCGGTTGGATTTCGGCGAAATTTTAGTATGCTGTTGGGTACAACCTGGAAACCTACCCTGTTGAAAAAGGTCTAAATTAAATTTAAATGCCAAAACATAAGAGCAGTATTCGTTCTCCAAGCTTAGGAATGTTAACTCACATAAAATCTGTTTGATTGCAACAAAGTTTTGGTATGTTATCAGGGAGGAGAAACCTACCCTTGTAGAAAATGGTCCAACTTGAATTCAAAGGTCAGGGCATAACAACAGAATTCGTTCTTTACGATCTTGTGCTTGATAAACTTGATCCATTTGCGTAAAGCCCATTCATCCATTTGCATCTTTCATCATTTTTATTACTTAAAACTGAAATTACTTTTAAAAAATAATTTGAACATGATACTGTAAAGCGTAATAATCATCCTGGAATTTTTTGTATATGTCCTGGAAAGTCCTTGAATTGTTTCCCCCCAAAAGTGTATGAACCCTGTATAATTCAATCCCAGAAAAATTATGAAAATAAAGTGAGAAGCAAGACAAGTTCTTGTAAAGCAAAAAAAAAAAAAACTTCCCTGAAATGAAATTATCTGGAAGTAAATAAAAAAAGAAAGAATTGTGACCAATCCGCTACTGGAATGCAGCATAATACAGTTGTGGAAATGCAACAGAAGACTTTAAAAATACGTAGAAACAAGATTTAAAAAAAAACACCCTGTGACCGTCAACTTCCTGAATGTCACGGATACTGAGAAGGAAATGTTGCAAATGCTAAAAGGTATGGCTCTTGAAAAAACACACACCACTTTAATCTAATTGGATCAAAGCTTAGAATAAATTATCAACATTTTTTCACAATTAAATGTTTTATTCTCAGAGCATTTGGTTCAGCATCATCAGGACAAATTGAGCGTAAGCATTCAAATCATTGTGACGTCATCAGAGTTCTGATGGTCGCAGATTTTGATAAGTTATTTCCACGCACTTAAAATGGAGTCGACATCATGTCATTGACAAGCTGTGAAGAGTTCTTCCGGTATATGTGGAAAGCTTCTAATATATTAAGCTTGATAGTCAAATCAGGTTTATCAGTAAGTTTAGCGTTTCTAAATAAAAATTTATGGTTATTTTTGTGACAGTGTTGGGCTATTGATGACTTTGTCAGTTCATAGTTCCATATATCAGTCTTGTGTTCCCTCACACAGGAACTTGAGGCTTTGCGGGTCTGTTTTATATATGAAAGTCCACATTCACAAGGTATCTACTAAATTTCCCAGGAATTTATGTCTTCGATGTAATCTTTTAATCCATAAAAATTCACCTTGTTTATGGGTTTGAAATTAACTGTTGAGAATTTTTGAAATTCTGAAGCAAATCGGAGGAGCAAATGGGATAACCACCCAATTCGCTCATACTAGGGAGGTCTGTTGGCATGAGCGAGGAGAGAGGCTTCAGTTTCCTAGATTTGTGGACAGCTTTGTCTATAATGGAAGGGCTACATCCTCTGTGTGCTGCAATTCGTTTAAGAAAATCAAGCTCTTTCTGTAAGGAATCCTTTCAGAAAGAGCTACACAGAGGATATATATTGCCCTTACAGAAAGAGCTTCTGTGTTCTCCCCAGAAAATATTGCCAGCCGGGTGGGAGGGCCATGTAATTTTTCACATATAAATTATCAAATTTTCTGTTACTTATAAGTGTGACTTAAGCGATCCAGAGCAAAAATTAATTGCATAATTTAACATATATCAATTCAAGGATAATTTGTGCAACAAAACATTCAGAAATTTTAATACTGGTTAATTTTATATTTTTAACTGAAAAATCCGACACATATTTTAACTGAAAAATCCAACACATCTACATGAACACACAAAATGTAGCAATTAAGGTACCTTTCATTTAAAAAATAGAATGTTTTAATTAATTAGAAAAAAAGTTAGTAGAATTAAATTAAAAAAATAGTTATGAAAAATGTTGAAATCCTTATATGCAGTAATTTTCTCAAGATTAGCATTTTATATATTAATTCTTATCTTCTTAAAGGCCCAGTTGCCTGCAGCTTTTTCATAATAAAGTCTGTTTGATCTGGTCCCTCTAGTGAAATCAGCATCAGATTATTGAGTGTGCTCTGCTTTATGCAATTCTTTAAACAGGTTTTAATTTCGATATAGCTCAAGCTGTTAAGCCTGTTGCTGGACTATGTGGTAAAAATTAATAGCAATTTTGAAGAATATATTTTGTTCTTATATTTTCTGTTTCACACGTTAAAATTCTTCGTTTGTGACTATGGAAAGCAGTGTGCACAATTATGCAAGGGAGTTTCTTAAAAAATCACTTATGTCAATAATGCGAAAATGTTAACTCATCTTCGTTCTTCGTGCTAGCTGCTTGATGTTCACTTATACACAGAAAATGGTGCCCAATTTTCTATTTATCCGCATAAGTTGTCAAAAGTCATTATATTGCCTATTAGATGATATGGGCATATAAGCTAGACAAACCTATATTCCTTATTCAACAAATTGGTATGAACTAGAATGAAGTAAAAACCCTTAAAATTCAAATAAAAATCGGAATAAAATTCAAACATAATCAGAATAAGATTACGATAAAAAACAACCAAAAAATGGCAATGACGAATCCTTCAAAAAACTTTCAGATATGCTTATGTTGTTCACACACACCTTCCCAGTCATTCCATTCGTGTTTCAACTTCTGAAGTCGCAGTCTTCGTCATTGGTCAGCGATGTTCTTGTCCCAACTGCCTAGTCATCTATGCCATGTCAATTTCTTGGCTGACGATAGCCAAGACAATTTCATGTCTTGCCAAGAAATCGTCATGCCAAGACATGATGCATAAAGTCATATCTTATTTTCGTCGATATCTCTGCTTCTAAGAGTCTGATTTGAAAAATTTATTTCTTTGTTGGAGAGCGTGTTCGTGGGGAAATGTTTCTCATATAATTTTTAAAATTTTCGTAGCTCACAAGTCTGCCACCAGAGGGAGTAAGTTCACGTTTCCGTTTACAGCAATATCTGCAGGACTAAAAACCCGATTGAAAAATTTCTATCTTCGTTCAGATACTATTAACTATGCAAACTGTGTGTGTATTTTCTTTTCAAAATAGTGCACAATTTTGCCGCTAGGGGCGCATATGCTTATTCTGTTTTTCTCAATATCACTGTTTTTACGTGTGCAATTTAAGAAATTATTTCAACACTGGATGCCATTTACCTTGCAGAACACTTAAAGCTAGTATATGAGGAATTTTGTAGTTCACAGTTCTGTCGGTAAATGAAGTTTGTGTACTTCAGCTTGCAGCTGTATCGCCACTTCTGAAAACGCTATTGAGAAATTTCTTCACTGTATGCCATTCGCTACAACAGAGATGTGGAGCATTATCCTCTTTAAGTAACGCAAATATTTCTCACTAGCTGCGTAAAGGTTGAACGCTTGTACCATGAAGAATAAGTTTTGCCTATTTTCAACTTTTCCGCTAGCAGGGGTAAACTTATATAATGTTTCCTTTTATATATTTAACTGTTCGATTTGAAAATCTCTTAGTCTCTGGTACCTTCCTTGTAGTATGAAAAACTTTTTGTTCACTATTTGTTAATTTTGGTAACATGCTTTTTAGCCGCTGGTGGAACTAAGTAGATGTTTCTATTTCTGGATGTTTTATCGATTGTTGGAACCAGTTGATTGTTTTCCAAATCGGTTCCATTGATTTTGAATAGCTTTGATAAATTTAATTAGCATCGGAATGGATTCAAAAGACATGCTTTATTACATCTGAAAATTCAGTGTCTTTTTTTATCTTATCAGATTCGCAAGAACTTTCTTTCTTAATAGCTTGTTTTAAAGAGTAATGTTTTCCCCAGATCATTCTTTGTTGGGAATCTTTTAATTTCAGTTTGAATTATTTTGTTTTTTATTTGATTATTTTATTTTCATTTCTCACTTGCACATTAAGTTGTGACATTTTATTTCCCCGCATCTTAGCAGAAAACTTATATTGTGCTAATCAAATGTTGCATGGATTTTTGTTATAATTTATTTTATTTGCATTGCCTTTTTCTTTTATCCTTTTTTTTTTTCAGAATTGATTTATTTATGCAATTTAAAATATCTTTATGATTAGTTTTTTTGTATCGTAAGCATTTACTGCTAATTTTCTATTTATCTGCATAATAAAGCTATTAAACCTTTCATAGTTAATTGTTCTGTGCATCTTTGGTTTTTGCTCCCATCGTGTTTGTCGCATGCGAATTTACTTGCAATAGCGTCTGGTAAATGTCCACCTGCCTCTACTAATATTCTTGGATTTAAAATGCAAAAAAGTTGCGAAAAAGTCAAGTAGAGTTATTCGCAAGAATTTTCGAGTCTAAAATTATCTCGGGTATCCGAAAACCATAGGTTTTGTTCCCTGTGTGCTGATGATTTTTCAACCGCACACGAAGGAAAACACGATTGTGGTCGATATTTTCACTGTAAAAACAGAAGGAATAACCATAAGTGTGTGGTATCACACACTTATGACATAACATATTTATTAAAAGGTGGAGTTGAAATAGTATGAATTTTCTGTGTATTTACTCAGTTTTTTGGCTTTTTTTTTTTTTTTTTTTTTTTTTTTTTAATTTTAGGGGTATTTAGGTATGTTGCAAAATTTATCCAAGTATTGTCCCCCATCCAGATTTAAATGTTGCTAAAAATGTAGCAGTGTACTCTGGGAAATGTGCATGCTACCCTGCAAATTTTAATGCGGGAACTTGACTTCACTACGGAAAAACTACAGGCGCCACGCCACGCATATAGACTACTGATAACTTCCTTCAGATGTTGGCATCTCTGCATCAGTTTTGTGTCCAATTCTTTTGTTGACATTTTGATAAGAACTGTTTATAAATAAAGCATGTTCCCATTTACAGACAATATTGGAGTGGCACATAAACTTCTGGAGAAGCAAGAAGATTTCTGAAGAAGTTGAATGACAGTAGGGTTTGATTTTACAACAAGGGAGTCTGTAGCTGAGTTTTTATGCAGATTTGTGTGAATCTGATGGTATATGTAGTATTAAAAGGAATGGGGCCCCGTTAGCATATACCCGATTCTGGCTGAGCAATGCATTAGAGCCTGAAACCCACAGCTGGCAACTTTTGGCACTTTACTGTCTGCTGTCCTGGAATCATTGGCCAAAATACCACCAGAAGAACATTTCCAACAATTTATATATATAGATAAAATTCCGAGAGTCCTTAAAACATTTTGAATAGTGCTTAAAAATGCAAAATTTTAATTCTTAAAAATGAGTATGAACCCTGGATTGGTGAGAATGTATTGTGATTTTCGGAATTTCAAAATTTTCTTATCTGAAGCTTTATTCTGTTATTTTGTTTTGTTTGATATTTTTTTTTATGTTATTTTACTTTTGATTTCCCTTTCTGGTCATATTCTAATTTTTTAAAATATTTTTCTGATCATGTTTCTTGCTTATAATGGTAATGTAATAGTGAAAAAGAGTGACTTTGTATTTTAAGAATTTTTCCTAGTTAAGTGTGTTTTTTCTATTTCTAACAGTCTCTTCAAAAACAATCAGTTTCTTGCTTATAATGGTAATGTAATAGTGAAAAAGAGTGACTTTGTATTTTAAGAATTTTTCCTAGTTAAGTGTGTTTTTTCTATTTCTAACAGTCTCTTCAAAAACAATCAGTACAGAAAGCATCCCTCCATCCCTTCCACTTCTTAAAAGCAAAATTAAATTTTAAAATCTGTACTTAATCTGTCTTTATAGAATCAGCCATTTGTGTGGTCCATAAAATTATCACTGCAGGGTGAACAATGCAGTACCTAATTGATATTTAATTTCACGTAAAAACTTGTTTCCCCATTCCTTAGTAACATTTTGCTGTATTTATTAAGGGACAGACAAGAATTTAAGAATTTATTTGTTTAAAGCGAAATTAATGTTTTGAAACATTCATGCATGCAGAGGAAACATGATTCTACGTGGAATAAAAGACTGACTGAAAGCATAGATTTTCTGAGAAACTAAACTTGAATAAGCAAGCTGCTGAATACTGCTTGTTTTAAAAACAGCTTGTGGCATCAGAATTCCATCTAAAGCCCCAGATGTCTATTCTCAAAATCATTACTATGTGTCCCAACTTCAGTGGGGGAAAAAAAGCCTCTCCCTTTCTTGAAGAGTGAATCTATAAATATATTGCACCTACTTATTTATTGAGGAGTACTTTTTTTACACCATGCATGAGTTGGATGATTTAAAAGTACATTTGCTAATTAACAGGAGGGTTTTAAAAATGCAAATAAATTCTTTAGTAATGGAAAAAAACTTTGGCCTGCCACCAGTCCATGCCGAGAGGCAAATTTCTCCATGGCGACTAAAGTAACTATTTCTTTAGAATAATTCTTGATGTCCACATATCACACATAAGTTACATTAAAAATTATAAGTGGCGAGACGTTTCGGTAGTGACTTCTGGCTTCTTCAGCCATGGAATGAAACACGTGGTATAGGCATCGGTTGTTGCCAGATTTCAAAATAGCTTTCCAAATGATATGTAATCTGGCAACAACTGATGTTTTTACCACATGTTTCATTCCATGGCTGATGAAGGCAGAAGTCACTGCAACGTCCCACCCCTTATAATTTGTAACGTAACTTATGCGTGATATGTGGACATCAAGAATTATTCTCACTGTGAAGTAACTATTTCTACTGGCCACTTTGTTTTATCCAATCAGGTGAGTGGTGAATGCTAATTTTAATCTTTACTCTAAAGCAATGCATTTATCTAAGGCAGTCAGTATTATAGTGCATAGTTTTTTTTTGGGGGGGGGGTTAAAGAAAAGACTAAAAAAAAGTAACCATCTATTTAATCTTGCATATATGTATGTACAAGGTTAAATAGATGGTAAAAATACTTTACCATCTATTTAATGGCATATATACAGTGTATATGCCATTAAGATTGCTGTCCATTATGTTGTGATGGCACTTATTCTGAAAATTACTGTAGTGTTGCGCTCATCCCATTTGTCTGCTTTGATTGTTATCAATGGATTATTTTGAAACAATGAAAAGTAGTGAGCACACTAAAAAGATTTGCAAATTCAACGTTTTCATTTTGGGTGTGAAGATTTGTTCTTTTAGTTATTGGTGACTGATACACTATAATTTGTACTGGGTGATGCCAATTGGACAAAAAAAAATATGCAGTGAAATAAAATATGAAACGAGATGTGTTTTTCTCCTGAAATATACAAGCTTTGTGTAAACCAAACCTGCCAATTACTTGAGCTCTTTGGACCCTAACAACTGGATAACAATTTCCAGGGCACAGATTTGTACTCTGAATCCACAAGTACCTAAGAGCAGTGGGAACCCACAGTACAATGTAATAACTCAAGTGCTTATTATACAACAGAGTAACAATTTAATTAACAACAAATTTATACATGAGGCTATCTTTTCTAATATGGGTAGGACTTCTGTGGAGTTAACATTACTGCTCTTTCACTAGCCAATAGCACTCTCAAGCAAATAAAACTTTGTGACAAGAAAACAGAAGACCTGAGTATTTTCAGAGTAACAATCGGTAAAAAATTGAATGCAGGACTTGTACACTAATAGTTTGTGTGGATGAAGTAGCACTTCAATGCACACACTTATTTTCTAAATGCCAAGAACATCCAGCTGAATTACACCTGTTGAACAGCACTTAGCTACTGGTAAACAGCCACATGCGCGCAGAGAAGAATACCATTTTCCAATAAGATCATGATAGAGTTCTACTGGTGCAGAGTGAAGTCTTCCGGCCATTTGCAGCCCTATCCACACAGCTCTTCTTTAATTATGGTTGCATGAACACACGCACAGTCTTGAATCCTCTGATCCTCTCCTTGGATTGAAAGGGTTGATCTCCATTCAGTGTGGCCTCTGGTGTCAGTCTCCATTGGCTATCGTCCCATCAGTTCATCAGAGTTTTTCTGGTTTTCCAACAGCCAGGAATTTATTGAGGTTTTCCATTCTTGCAGCTGCTCTTGCAAGAATGGAAAACCTCAATAAATTCATGGATGCATTGGCAAAGCCGATATTGGGTTCGGGTGAAGAACGGCAAGGTGATATTACATAATATGTCAGAAAAGCCAATATCGGTGCAATGACGTCCGCATACCTGCCAAGTATTCCAGATTTCCCAAAAGTTTAACGGAGTTTTGGGTAGTTTTATGGTCGGAAGATAGTTTCTTCCGGATTTTCGCCAAAATGGCTTGTAATTTTTTTTATACTGACGGAACTTGATATCGTTGTTATTGTCGCTTAGTGTAAACTCCTGCTTTTGTTTTATTATGATCTCATAGCAATTGAACCTTACGTTATCTCATGTTTCTAGCTGGGAGCGATCGCACACACCCCCTCCCGCCAATCCTTCCAAACTTGCTCTCCCTCAGTGTTGGAATAGCTGCGCTAATTGCGCCAAAGTGCGAATTTTTTTTTAATTCTGCGCCATGCAGAGTTCGCCAAAATGCGTAATTACGCGTCTAGTACGCATCGAAATTTTACCAACGCGTAAAAATATGCATCGGGACGGTATTTCGTCTTTCGAAAACGGAAGTAAACGAAATAAAGATTTCCATTATCTTAATCTGTCCAGTATTGTTGTTATACATCACTTTATTCTAAAAATATTTGTATTTCAGTTGGAAAATGTAGGGAAAATTTCCGAAAACGGAAATTCGGCGGCGCAAAAATTTCCCTGTAATCTTTAGGCATGAGCGTGCAACAGCTTCGAGAAATTTCTCCTTTTCCGTCATAATTGGAGTTTTCCTCAGATCGATGCATAACTGAACAGAAATTTTGGGGCAATTGGTAGCGGAGGAGAATGTTTTTCGCTGGAAACTTTCGAAAACGGAAGTTTCGTCTTTCAAAATTTTCGAAAACAGAAGTTGGACGCAGTGAAGGTTTCTCTCATAATCGTAATTTTATTTTTCACACGATGTTTCCTCTGCCTAGTATTGTTGTTAAATATTTTATTTTATAAATATTTGTATTTCAACTTGAAAATGGAGGGAAACTGTCCGAAAACGAAAATTGGACGTAGCAAAGATTTCTCCCGTAATTGTACCCCCCTCCAATGATGTTCTGAACATGTATTCTTAAGTATTCCCCCAACCCCTAAAATAAGGTTTGCATTTCAGCTTGACAAAGAGAGGGGGGGGAATAAAGATTTTTCCCGTTATCGTAATTATTTTTCCTGAAAACGAAAGTGAAGAAGCTGCAAATTTGTAAGAATTGATGCATGGTGTTCAAAAGTATTCATATTCTCAAAGTTACACTATTCATCCTTTATCTAATATAGCGCTATCGTGCATTCGTGATGGATAAAATTGCCATCCAAGGGCATTAAACAAACAAGTCACTGTCTTGTCATTGCTGAAACGAAATCAAGTTATTTCTAAAATTGCATCATTCAATTTAAAAAAAAAAATTCAAAACCTTGAAAATCATCACAATTTCTGAACTCCATCTATGAGTGACTGATACAGAAAAATAATTGAATACAAGTATCATGAAACATACTGCTAGCACATCCCATACATTACCGCTCTCCCCTAATAATAGATAATCATAAATTAACAGTTCTGGTACTGTCTCAAATCTTCTTGATTTTAAACAAATCTTGATTTTTGCAAGCAATCTTCTTGATTTAGGAATGGGGGGGGGGGGGGGGGATTGTGGTAACATACTTTGATAATCATTGCAAGCGAGTGAGATGCATGCTGCTCTCTTTGCCATGCCTAGAAACCAGTTCAACAGGTGAAAATATTGCCAAACTTGTGTCTGAAGAATTTCAGTATCTTGGTATTCCGTGGATGAACTGTCTTGCCTTATGTTATAAGACTTCTGTTATGGTGGGGAGAAAAATTGGTGACTCTCTGAAAAAAATGTGTCTCACTCTCTAAAAATGAAACTCATTAACAAGGTTTGTTAATCTTATTTTATACTTAAATACTAATTTTTTTTGTAAATATATTTTTATTTGTATTAAATAATTAACTGTAATTAAAAAAATAGAGAAACCTATAATATATAATTTTATTATTTATAAAGTCTAAATACGCACTGCTGAACGCGCGTTAATGTCCCAGTTTTTTATTTTGAAAAGTTGGTGCTCTGATATTTATTTTTACTATAACAATGGAAAAGTTCCTCATTAGAAAGAGAAAGCATTCTACTGACGATTCTGCAAGTTCAGCATCGAGTGCTACGATTTTAAACAGTGAAATATTGCCTGAAAATTGTAGTGAGGCTGTTCCTGCTGTACCTCCAACTAAATTTTAAAAAATCTTAACTTTCAAGAGAAATAGCGCAAAATGTACGACTGGCTTAAAGTCGAAACCGACTAAAATGATACAGTGTTAAAGTGTTAAATCATACAGTGTTAAAGTGATTTTTTGTTTTTGACATTGTAAAGGTCACTATGTTTATTTTATTATTCATTGTTGTGAAAGGAGCCAATTCGCTCAAACGCTTTTGAGATGGGAAGTAAATATCCCCATCGGTGTCGTGCAAATTGTTTTTGAAGTTGTTAGACCACTTCAAAGACTTTGAAGATTTGAAATGCCTGTTGAGTGAATATCCATATATATTTATTCTGCTAAAAAATAACTATGCTAGTTTTAAATTTGCAGATGTTGCAGAACTTTTCATCTACAGGTATAAAGATGTCTATCCAAGCACAGTGTTGTTGAATGAAATTGCTTTGGTTGTGCTGATAAGTTCTACATTAGTAGAGCATTCTTTTAGCACACAAAATCAAATAAAAAATAAATTTCGCAACAGACTGAAAGAATAAACTTTAAAAAATTTGATTTGAATATCAGCAGCAAATGCAACACTAGAAAGCTTTCCATTTCACAAAGCTGCTGAAATATTTAATAACAAAATTAAGAAGATGTGTATAAAATATTTATATTATTTTTGTGTTTGTTCGTTTTTTACCCCCATAATGTAGTATTTTTCTCTAAGTTTACGATTGTTTAAAATTCACACCTGATTTTTCAAAATCACCCCCAGAAAAAAAGCCTGGGGGACATTTTCACCCATGATTCTGGAACCCTGGCGAGAACCCTGGTAACACCATATTCATTCAACACCTTCCACAGAAATATCCTGTTTATTCGATCATGTGCTTTCTCTAAATCTATGAAGGCAGCAAAAACTTTTTTGACAACAGCCAGATACTTTTCAATCATCATGTGTAATGCAAAAATTTGGTTAGTGCAGCCTTTACGAGGCATAAAACCACTCTGAACATTCCACACTTTTCTCTGATGTAAGACCTCGTACCTTTTCAATAATGACTTTACCAAACACTTTACCTGGCACACTCAGTAAGCTAATACCATGATAGCTCTTGCAGTCAGTCTGATCGCCTTTTCCCTTATACAAGAGAACAATGATAGGATCCCTCTAGTCCCGAGATACCATTCCTAACTCCCAGCATAACTGGCAGATTTTGGTTAACCAGTCAATTACAGAGTCACCACCATATTTCAACATCTCAGCAGTTGTGCCATCAACTCCTGGTACCTTACCATTCTGAAGAGATTTTGGAGCTTTACACACCTCTTCTCTCCAGATCCCTCCTGTGCATCTATCTGTCACTATGACATCATCTGCTTCTGCCTCAGAATCACCTTTGCTTTCTTGACTTAATAACGCACAGAAGTATTGACCCCATCTTTCACTTAACTCGTTAAGTTCCCATATCATTTCCCTGATCCTATTCTTCACACAACTTGCAACTTTGTTTCCCCTATTTCTCCTGTGTCTCATATTCATCCACAGAAACTCTACCTTGCAACATCCCCAAATAAGCTTCCTTCTTCCTCTTTACTCACTATTCCACCAAGCATCATCTATAGTGCTACCTACTATTTTGGTGCCACAGACTTCTTCAGTGGCAGTGACAACACAGTTCTTAAAAACATATCCACTTCTTTTCTACATCCCTCTCACACGACTTCACTGAGTAAATTAGAGTAACTCTGATTGACTTCACGGAACCTTTCAACCTTTATTCTTTTCATCCTAGGCCTCTTCCTATTTCTTTTCCTCCAACCAACATTGTTTCACTCGTGACACTACCAAGTAATGATCAGAGCCAACATCCGCATCTCTCATCACACGGGTATCAACAACTAAGTGTTTCAGACGCTGATTGTAAACAAAATCTATCACACTCTTTGACCGGGAGTATGATTTTCCCAAGTATATGTGTGGATATACTTGTGGTTGAAAAACGTGTTAGATACACACAAACCATTTTCAATGCAGAGTTCGATTAATCTTTCACCATTATCATTCACACAAGGATCATTATATTTACCCAGAAGATTATCAGAAATCGCATTCTGCACACCTACTCTAGCATTAAAATCCCCTGCTATTATAACTTTCTCTTTAGCACCAATCTGGCTCAAAACAGCTTTCAGCTCATTCCAGAAATCTTCCTTCCTATCAGAAGGTTCCGAGTCACAAGAAGCATACACAACAACAATTACTATTCTCTGAAGTTTCACTTTTGAACGAATCCAAAGAATTCTGTCAGTTATGCAGCTGTAGTGAATCAAGTTGTTTTTCGTCTTTTCACTTAAAATCACAGCTACACCAGCTTGTCTTCTCAGATTATCCAAGACTGCAGACCCCACACTCACTGTATCATTCACTTCTATCCCAATTTCCTTCTTTTTAGTTTCACTCACACACAGCACATCCAATTTATCCTTTTTAATTTCTTCAATCACCTCATTCATCTTTCCATTTATTCCTCTAGTATTCCACACACCAATCTTACACTCAGTTGGGATCTCTTTCTCATTCTCTGTTTTCCATTTCCACATCATTTTTGTGGTGGACCGTCTTTCTCAAGTGTGGTAGGTCCACCATATCCCACAGGAGAGTCCGGAATAGTAATTCTTTGAGTCTTTTTAATCAGGGAAGTACACCAGTGGGGGGAATTAGCCCACAGCTGACAGTTTCAGTTGGTTATTCACCTAAGGATTTTGGAACAAAACCCAGTTAGTTGGGGTCTTTTCACCAATGTCACACAGGACTAGCTGGCACCTCTTCAAGATTCACAGAGGCCATTGTTACCACAGAGTACCCGAGGAGGCAGACCCATCTCTTGCTAAGATCGATCACTATATACAAGTCCCTAAGTAATTTGTAAATCTTAAATACATCTTTGTGAATTTACCGAAAACACAAAGATAATTGTTGTTATTAATGAACCTGTTCATTTTTAATGGAATGTGTTATTGCTGTAATTTATTTTGCCACTTGTTTTATAACTTTGTTTTGAATTATTCTTGGGAAATGTAATTGTTATTTTATAATGTGTTGAATACTAAAACTCAGTCTTTTTTATTCTTCATAGGGAACCAGATGGTTTAAGGTGTTTCTACTACCTTGTGCAAGACATCAAATGCCTTGTGTTTTCCTTGATTGCGTTGCATTTCAAAATAAAACCTATTTAATGTGTCATATGGTGATACAACCTTATTGAACTAAAATATAACATTAACACTCAGAACTGCGTGATTTTATTGTTATAGCTCATGCAATAATTCATTTACTTTCAAGTACAACTTTGCAATCCTCAGGGTAAGGACAAGTACAGTCTTGTCACTTGGACAAGTAAAAAATTTTAGTCCTGAAATAATAGTCCTTTAACAAAGTTGTATATTACACTCCTATTAGTGTTATGTATAAACCCATTTCAGTTAGACAGTAGTTGCTGGTAGTTGTTTACACTTCTAAAAAAGAGAAATGTCCACGATATTAACTTGTGTTTGCTTGGGTTTTTTAACAATCCAACCTTGCACAAGAGACGTGGTTAAAACACCCCTCAAATAAAGTTATTGCTTGTGAAAAAAAAAACTGATACAATTTCTTGCCACACAACTTTGTACACACTCTTGCTTATGTAAACTGAAAATGTTGCACAGAAAATTATTTTAATTGCAAGACTGACATTTTCGAAAATCTTGGTAATTTAAAATAATGTTACTGAACTAATGGCTTGATGAAATTGTGGATTCTCATGAGCTTACAAATTTGTACTTCTGACCAATTGCTATTTACTGGGCAACGACTAGCTTAGTTACTGAAATTATGGATGAACCACACAAAACCCAGACAGATTTTGTGAGTAGCAAAGATATTCTTGTAACAGTTACTCACCCTCTACGCAATTTTTTTTTATTTTTTTTTTTTATGCTGTTTGTTCACATGATTATTGCCAATATGCATGTAACTACATACTCTTTATTTTCATGTTTCAGGCTGATTACATGTAGACTAGTAATTAGCTGTTGTTTTAAGTAAATGAGAGAAAAAAATTACATTATTTTTTGTGCTGATGACATTCAAACCTGATACTTTCTCCTTAACACTTAAAATAATTCCTATCCGGACTGATTCTCAAAACCCGAGACTCAGCACCCCTACCCCCTTTTTTCTCGGCTATTAAAAAAAATGATCTGCTTGATTAAGGTGTTTACTGTGGAACCTCGCACATAGGGTGTGCATTTCAGTAAACTAATACAGCTAATGTAGGTAAGAAATAAGGTGACCAAAATTTGATAAATCAGCTACTTTTCAAGAATCCTGAAAATAAATAACTCTTCAAACTGCCTTTATGAAGAGGGCATCAGTTCTAAATGGGAGTGGCAGTTCTATAAGTTATTTGTGTGTTTTCTGGATTTCTGAAAGGTAGCTAGCTGATTTGCCAAATTTTGATTACCTTCTTTTCTTGTCACACACATACACAGAGTTGTTGGCTTTGCATTAAAAAAACCTACCTAATAACGCATTGGTCCACCTTTCTGTGCAGTCACAGCTCGCAGACACCTAGGAACAGATTCTACGAGGTTTTGAACATCCTCGATGGCCACCCTGGTGACGCAGTGGTCTAAGCGATGGCTTCTGATCATTCGTTCGAGATGGGTCGGGGTTCGAATCCCGGTGAGGCATGAATGTTGTGTTTGTCTAAAGGCCTTGGCTCTCCCTTTTCCCTGGACTCCGTGGCCCTAAATTAGGGACGGGTGACTGCTTATAGCCCATTGAGTTGCACATGGTGGTCATTAAACTTTCAATAAAAAAACCATCCTCAATGCATAATTTGTCTGCTGTGCACTGCAGCGGCTCCATCAGTTCATGCTCATTCTGTTACAAATGTTCAAATGGGTTACAGTTGGAGGAGTTTGGGGGCCAAGGAATGTGGAAAATTCGTTGTTGTTTTCCACCAGCCACTCGTTCGTTATATGAGCACAAGGACATGATGAGTTGTCCTTTTGAAAGATGGTACTGTGGTTCAGGTAAATCTCCTGCTGATATGGTTGGAGATGGTCAGCTGGCAGGTGTAGCTTCCACCATTCAGTGTTAGTGGGATGATGACCATTGGACCTAGGGCCTGCCAGGAAAAAGCTCTTCAGGGCACCACCTCCACTGGCCTGTTGAATCCCAACTGTGCCACCAGGAATGGGCTTCATGCTGTTTATGCCATATACGAACCCAGCCATCCACAGGGTCCAGTAGGAAATTGGACTCGTCACTCCAGATGACCTTCCATCTGTCGAGGAACCATTGCCAGTGGTCTAAGCGATGGCCTCTGATCATTCGTCCGTAAGGGGTCCGGGTTCGAATCCCGGTGAGGCATGGATGTTGTGTTTGTCTCACGGCACTGGTTCTCTCCCTTCCCTGGAACCAGTGACCCTAAATTAGGGATGGGCGACTGCTTATAGCCCATTGAGTTGCTCACGGTGGTCGTTAAACCTCCAATCAATCAATCAATCAATCAATCAAACCATTGCCAACGTTCCTTGGTTGATGTGCTGAATAAATGTCATCATGGGCACCCTTGTTGATCTCTGGCTGTGAAGCCCTAGGTGGAGCAAGGTCTGGTGCATGTGGAAAGTGTCGAACTGCACCCCTGTTCTACTGGTGGGTGACTCTTACATGTTGTTGCTGATATATTAGTTGTGACACCCAATGCTCACCTCTAGGATTAACTGCACATGGCTTACCAATGTGAGCCTTTCATCTGGGTGCCTGTGCATGGTTAATCCATCCTGGTAAACCCTTGATACAGTAGTAGGGAGCAGCCAACAAGTGCGGCTGACCAATGTGAGCCCTTCTTCTAGGTGTCTGTGCATGGTTAATCCAGTCCTGGTACACTCTTGATACAGTAGTACGGGAGCAGCCAACAAGTGTGGCTGACCAATGTGAGCCCTTCTTCTGGGTGTCAGGTGCATGGTTAATACAGTAGTATGGGAGCTGCCAACAAGTGCGACTGTTTCCAAAATGCTGGCACCTGCCCTCTGGGCCCCAGCTAACTCGCCGCTGTCAAATTGGATTAAGTTGCCACATTTCCTTCCCCATTGCTGGCAATATTTATGGATTTTGTACAGAGGACAGGTGTGCACCATTTATGACAGCAGCACGTGATGTTGATATCATGTGCTACTCTGTTATCGGTCCGAAAATGTAAAACAAGGTGTCTAGTGTATTCTGGTTTACCTATTATTATGCTATTTATCCTGGTTCTGACTTCTGTTTACACTGGCCACTACATACAAATTACTAGTAAAAAAATAAAGTTTTGCTGACTTACACACTCATGGTACTGTCAAATGTTTTTAGGCTAAATATTCATGAAATACAGGATCATTACAAAAACAACAAATTATGTTTCTTATACAATCAAAAAAAAAAAAAAAAAGAAACTTCTGTACCATGTCTCTCTCATACTACCTACCTGACTAAGTAAAACAAATCATATAACTTCCTTTGAACGTTTGTCCCACTTTGGTATCGCAATGGAAGAGCATTTGCCCATTTTAATTGTGGAATACCAGCCTCGACCAATATACTTTTCTGTAATGTTCATGAAACATTCTTTTGCATTTGGACATCAAACAAAAAGAATATCTGGTTTTTAAAGAATAAGTGAAGAATTCAACTACCCCTCCAATGTGTGTATTCCTTTCCAAAAAGATTTACCAGTAAATGATAAACAGTGAAATTGTGCCATTCACTACATTTCAGTTACACTAAAATTTCATATTCGTCCACCCCCTTTTTCTTCTCCTCTGCTGTTACTACCACTGTGATGCACATTAATGCCAACAAAACTACTCGGACTTTCAAAAAGCACTTTAAAAGGGGGGAAGGGGGTCCGTAGTTGAACTTGGAACATGATGCACATACTGCAGTACACTCAAATGAGGATTATATTTCATGATGGAAATTGGTCTGAAAGAGTTTGTTCCCAGAAGAGAGCATAGAAAAAAAAATTGTGTATGTATTCAAACAATGGCTGATTGTACATGAACAATTTGCAGAATTTCCAATGGCTTTTTCTCCTTTCACAGTGGCTATCCATGCCTATGAAGAAAGGAAACTTCTTACCTTGGCGTCATGGTACTAACATCCTCGCAATAACCGAGTAAGAGACTGACCAACAAGAGAGAGTCCCATTTGTGCTACAATTCCTGGATAATAGTTGCTGATTTAGCCGTGATTCATTTTGCTGTTTCGATTCAGGCAAAGAAAATCAGTCCATATGAAGTTGGGGGATCCACTCCCCCTTCTCAGTGAGCTTCCTGTCCTCAGCTTATGTGTCTTGCTTATAGTGATGCGAGGAGACATACCAGCTGTGATGGTATCATAGCCGACGTGACTTGCAATTTCCTCCAACCCGTCCGGTGTTCTTGTGGCTACTATGTCAATTTGTTGTAGGATGTCTATGTCTTTCCATCACAGGTTTTCAAAAAATTTCTGCGTTAAGTCTTAAGTTATGCCACACACTTTATTTCCTTTCTCAGGTAAAGCTTATGTGTTAACAAGTGTTTTCGGCTTGAAAACAACATGCAGGGATAGTGTTTATGACAACTGCTACCACATCACGAGGTAGCTTGTGAAAGGGATAGAGAGAACGTGCACACTAAATTATGTTTAATTTTGAACTTGCGATGAAAGGTGTGCTGGTGCATGGAAGCGGTCACTTAAATAACTTTACTAACTGCTGATTGGTTAAGAGTTCATGCCATAGTCCCATGGCAACAATCCTCAGATGAACCTTTGGGGGAAATGGCATTTTTCTGGAGAAAATGCAGATGCTTTTAAGATTATTTTTCAAAAGGTTAGGGGTGAGTCACTTTCACTTTACCTGACAACATTCCAAACTACATTTTCTATGACACAAAGAACTTTATCGTAGGAATGAAAATGTGGTTTGGAAACTTGATTTATAGATAGTGCATTTCAGTATTTCACAAATATGGGCTAAAATGCCATGCAGATGTTAAGAAAAAAATGTTGACAGACAAAAGAGAACATTTGTGCTTAGGCATTTCATGACACTTTTTTCTTTCTTAAACAGGAGTTGATTAGCTAGCTGCCAAGGCAATGTTAACTGTTGAATTGGCAGAGTGAAAATATATGTACTATGATTTTTTCTAAAAATAACTAATAATACACTGCCCCCATTGCTAATGGAATTTCCACTAAAAAGATGACTACGACAAGATATATATACCAAGGCACATACAAAACAGAAAAATAAATAATATTTGAAATATTATTCTCATAAGGAAAAAGTATCAAAAATTATTTAATACTCACTCAAGAAATTGAACAGATGACATATTTGCTTTCTGAAGACACCAGGTTATAACAATCAGTTTACGAAACCAATTATTTCACTCACTCAAAGAAGAGGGGGGGGGGAGAATTTAAATATAAACTAAATAACAAAAAAGTAAGAAAAATAAATAAAGGAAAGGAAATAGAGAGAATGAAAGTATTTCATTCCTTTTTTTCTCAATTTTTGTTTTTCTTATTTTGGCTCGCAACAGAATAAAAAACAAAAAACACTATTTTTGCTGTAATATGCTACAAATGGTATTATGTAAACTCCTGGCTTGTAAATTTCATATTTTCTGTAAGTTTTTTTTTAACTCAACATAATTTAAAAAGAAATCTAGGACATTACAAAAAATCAGTCCCATCCCTCTACATCATAAGTGAGCAGCATACTATGTGAATATGCTCGTAATCTAGTTTATGTAAGTGCCATATGTCCCAAGTTCAGGAGCTGAAAATTGGTAAAAGGAAAAGTGGGGATTCAAAAATAGAAAATATGGTATTCATTGAAAATATATTTTCTGGCATGTAGATTGAAATATAAAAATCACTTACAAAGTATTCATAAAAATGAGCTCTAATGCTATATTATAGTGGACATGTATTTAAATACTTTTAATATGTAGAGCTAGAGCCTGACTTAATCACGAGGAACCCCTGTACGTACCTGCAAATCTGGGCCCTTAATTTTTACGGAAGTGGTGCGATGGCTTATGATCATTCGTTTGTAGGGGATCCGGTGAGGCATAGGTGTTGTGTTTGTTTGTCTTACGCCACTGGCCCTCTCCCTTCCATGGAACCAGTGGTCCTAAATTAGGGATGGGCAACTGCTTATAGCCCATTGAGTTGCTCACAATGGTCGTTAAACCTCCAAGCAAAAAAAAAAAATGTGCTTTGTTAGACACACACATTGCACCACTTTGAAGAAATTTTGGAGTTTCCTAAAAATGGGATCCTAAAGCTTGAGTGCTGAATGCTCGTGCATAAATCAGGCTCTGTCTACAGCTAAAACTAAACATAAAGAAAGTTTCAGTTCACAACAATTAACTTGTGACGATAAATGTCTCCTGTTCTGTCACACCTGCTACCACCATTCATGTTGCTGCTAATGCGAATCAGTTTTTAACCATTTGACATGTCTCCCTGGCTGTAAGTTGGTTTCAATAGATAGAATTTTCAAGGAAGGTGGATGCAGATTGCTGTTTTTTGTTGTGGTTGTGCATCTATTCCGCTCTGTCGGAAGAAAAGAAAATTCATTTATGTTGACTGGGTTTACAAATAGAAGTGTCATACAAACTACGAATCTTTAGAGTTTCACGTATCTGCTGTGAGTATGTGGCATGAGAAAAGAAAATATCAGGAAATGTAACAGTATCAACCATGGTAAAAAATGATGTACTGGAATGTCATAAATACTATATTAAGTGAACCGCAGAAGTAGTTCACTGACTGGCCATTTATGAGTTACCAGGTGCTGATTTTATTTTTCACAATTGGCAAGTGGTTTGTAAACAAAACACTTGCTGATTGTGTAAAAAGTGTAACAGTTTGTACAACATAATTATCTTCCGAAATACATAATAAAACACAACTGACAGAAATCCTAACACAAAATTTTGCATGTTATATTCATAACACTAATATTCCGTGGTACTCCATTCTGGAAGATGACTGTTTGAGCAGAGCTCTCTTTACGAGATTCAAGGCAATTAGTTGTTCGGGCATAGGTTTGAGATGACACATCCGATCGCCATGATTTTTTTCATGCGATTGGACATCGTCCATGGTCCGGTTTTGATGCCTTCCGATTCTCGAAATTCAATGTCATTGAGGAATTTCGATTAAAACTAGATGGCCTTTTACTTGAACCGTTTCATAAAAGTCGGCTCACTAACGTTAATTAAAAAAAATCGTTTGAATAGAAATGGAAAGACTGCATCTGTTAGCTCAACACTTGCTTAATTATAATCCGAGTGTGTCTTTCCGTTTTGTTTACGTGCAACCTAATCGCAACCAGCGTGAAGGAAAGTAGTTCATGATAAATTTTAGGCGTTTCTTTTTTAGAATGTTTCGTATTTTTGCTCTGGAAGTCATAAATTTTACGCGTCGATTTTTAGAATTTGTTATAATAGACGCCTTAATGAGCTCAAATTTTGCAATAGCTTCGCTCAAAATTTGCCAACTGTACCCGAGTTATCGGGTATCGTTGGCGGCTTGTCCTAGTGATAAAAGTAGTTGGGTGAAATATTGCTGTAGCAGTTAGGTGTGTGATAAGTAGAAAAACGCCGCCCCGATGGCCAGTGGTCTACGCGATGGCTTCTGATAATTCGTCCGAGATGGGTTCGAATCCCGATGAGGCATGGATGCGTTTGTCTTACGGCGCTAGCTCTCCCCCGTCCCTCGAGCCAGTGACCCAAAATTAGGGACGGGCGACGGCTTATAGCCCATTGAGTTGCTCACGTTGGTCGTTAAACCTCCATTAAAAGAAAGGAGGGGGGACAAAAGCACAGCAAATAGTAAAACTATACCAGTGATCCGATTTTTATTGACATAAAAATTTAAATTTCAATGTTTCCAAGCGTTTGCACATTAACAAAAAAACTGCCAGTTTTCTGTATGACTTCCTTGAGAACGTCATCTGGTTGATGTGCAAATGCTTAAAAACGTATAGGGGGCAGAGGGGCAAAACCGGGTACCTTTTTGTATTTGGCTTGGCACGAAAAATCGGAAAGCACAAAAAAAAAAGTGCACTCACCGTCAGCAGTCTTCAGTGAATCTTGAACTATAAGAAATTAGTTATGAAGAATAGCGTTTTAAAGAAGAATGCAAAGTACCCGGTTTTGCCCTATCCGTCGGGTAAAACTGGGTACCCGTTAGAAAGCATGTAAAATACCGTGCAATTACTAAATCGCATTGCTGCAAGACACATGTGGCCATATTCTGCATGAAATGCACTGAATCCAGCCCTCGGTTGATGTTGAGTATAAATCGTTGCAAAATATGCAGACTTCATCTGTTTGCTCTTCTGAGGATGCCATATTTTTCGTAGGCCTATTTGATATTTTAACTGTAGGGGTTTGAAAAATATTTTTTTTTCTAGATTGTTTTCCGAGTGAAAATTTCTGTCTGCAACTGCTGTTTGTAGGGAGACGAAGTGACGATGGTAGTTTTTCATCCTCCTCTTCTATTTGTGCTGGGAAGTCATTTCTTCTTTGGGAATGTGAAGCAGCGCAGTGGTCTAAGCGTTGGCCTCTGATCATTCGTCTGTAAGGTGTCCGGGTTCGAATCCTGGTGAGGCATAAATGTTATGTTTGTCTTACGGCACTGGCTCTTTCCCTTCCCTGGAACCAGTGACCCTAAATTAGGGACGGGCGACTGCTTATAGCCCATTGAGTTGCTCACGGTGGTCGTTAAATCTCCAATCAAAAAAAAAAAAAAAAAAAAAAGCGCAGTAGGGGAAATTGCAAGTGTTGATGTCGACGGCTGGGCCTCTACCAGTGATGAAGAACCTTAGCGCGCTAAAGCACTTTTCGTGGTTGGTTGGGTAGAAAAGCAGGGCAAAGAATTTTTAGATGATCATGTAAAAGGAACACTGATTTATGTGAGCGCATACTCGTACCTTAACAGAACGTTCGTATTGCAAGGACGATACTAAACTGTCGGATCGCCGCCCCGGTGGCGGAGTGGTCTAAGCGTTGTCCTCTGATCATTCGTCCGAAAGGGGTCCGGGTTCGAATCCTGGTGAGGCATGGATGATATTTTGGCTTACGGCACTAGCTCTCTCCTTTCCCTGGAACCAGTGACCCTAAATTAGGGACTGGCGACTGCTTATAGCCCATTGAGTAACTCAATGTGGTCAAACCTCCAATGAAAAAAATCTCAAATCAAGCTTTAAGGCGTGATCACCCATCGTAGACAGCGACAAGCGGTCGCAAAGATGGCGTTGGCTAGTTGTTCACCATTCTAGGTAGGCCTGCGTTCGAAGCATATGTAGTGTGCTTGTCTTACAACAATGCCTTCCCTGGAGCCAGTGAGCTTAAATTAGGGACGAACGGGTGGCTTATATCCCTTACAGTTCTTCATAGTGGTCTCTAACCCTCCTCCCTCCCAAAGATGACAGTTGTTTTATGGTTGAGAAGGGCATTTCTGCCAAACTCGCCACCCGCTGCAAAAAAAGTAATCCTTGAGCCCATTGCGTGATTCCTTATGAGTAACGCAGAAGGATGCTCCGGGAGTACGAGTGGTCCGAGGCACTGGCTTCTGGCATGTCGCTCGGGACGAGGCATGGGTAGTGCGGTGCGCCTGACCAACGGGACTGGTCGTTTCCGGAACCAATGGCTCCAAATCAGGGTTCGGCGGCTATGGCCCTAGATGATCGCGGTGGTCATTATACCCGGAAATAAACAAAAAGGAACACAAAAGATGTCTGCCACTTTCACCTCATAACTTTAGCAAGAGCGGCATATAAGTTGCATGTATTATTATTTTTTTTTTAATTGGAGGTTTAACGACCACCCTTAGCAACTCAATGGGCTATAGGCAGTCGCCCGCCCCTAATTTAGGGTCACTGGTTCCAAGGAAGGGAGAGAGCTAGTGCCGTAAGACAAACACAGCATCCATGTCTCACTGGGATTCGAACCCGGACACCGTTCGGACAAATGATCAGAGGCCATCGCTTAGACCACTGCGCCACCGGGGGCGGCTTGCATGTATTCAGCGTGACTGACAAAACAAAGACTTTGGAGGAGAATAGACTAGCACACGTAACGCTAGCCCTTCGGAGACGAGCAGCAATTGAAATGGCAGCGCCATCTGTAACCGCGAGGACTTGGTGAGAAAAACATAGCTATTAGAAGGTGCATGCAGTGTTTGATTCGACGCATAATATATCGAATAAATAGCGCAAAAGAAATATTCGGGTGCGAATGCAAACCAACAAATTCCTAGATCAAAATTTAATTAGCAAGCTCTCAATTTCGATGAAAATCAGCTATGAATTAGAAAATTCGCCGCTACATACAACGAACAACTGATACGTGAAGTGGCAGCAAATCATTCACCGCCGCCCCGGTGGCGCAGTGGTCTAAGGCGCTAGCCTCTGATCATTCATCTGTAAGGTGTCCGGGTTTGAATCCCGGTGATGCATGGATGTTGTGTTTGTCTTACGGCACTGGCTCCTTCCCTTCCCTGGAACCAGTGACCCTAAATTAGGGACGGGCGACTGCTTATAGCCCATTGAGTTGCTCACGGTGGTCGTTAAACCTCCAATCAAAAAATCAAAATCATTCATCCGAAAGGGGTCCGGGTTCGAAACCCGGTAAGGCATGGATGTTGTGTTTGTCTTACGGCACTGGTTCTCTCCCTTCCCTGGAAGCAATGACCTTAAATTAGGGACGGGCGACTGCTTATAGCCCATTGAGTTGCTCACGATGGCGTTAAACCGACAAAAAAAATTGTTGCAGCGATGCGAATTTAAATATACCGCATTATCGTTCCTTTTTTTTTTTTTTTTTTTTTGATTGGAGGTTTTTTTTTTTTTTTGGTTGGAGGTTTAACGACCACCGTGAGCAGCTCAATGGGCTATAAGCAGTCGCCCGTCCCTAATTTAGGGTCACTGGTTCCAGGGAAGGGAGAAAACCAGTGCCGTAAGACACACACAACATCCATGCCTCACCGGGATTCGAACCCGGACTCCGTTCGGACGAATGATCAGAGGCCATCGCTTAGACCACTGCGCCACCGGGGCGGCTATCGTTCCTTCATATTACCCTTAATCACCCGATTTTGGTCCTCAAATTGTTTTATTGGAAAAATATTTTTGCCACATGAGCTCATGAAAAATGAATATCGCATGAAACAAAAAGGTCTACAGAAATCATGTTTACAAAACTATCATTGCTTCTCCTCAGACATGCAGAGCTCTTTATATCTATTATTAATTGCAGTGCTGTATTAATACACAATAAACTAATTTTGAAAGCTATTCCTACGTGTAATTGTAATTTGAAAGAATAACACATTTTTTTTTGATTGGAGGTTTAACGACCACCGTGAGCAACTCAATGGGCTATAAGCAGTCGCCCGTCCCTAATTTAGGGTCACTGGTTCCAGGGAAGGGAGAGAGCCAGTGCCGTAAGACAAACACAACATCCATGCCTGACCGGGATTCGAACCCAGACCTTACGGATTGGATTGGAAGTTTAACGACCACCGTGAGCAACTCAATGGGCTATAAGCAGTCGCCCGTCCCTAATTTAGGGTCACTGGTTCCAGGGAAGGGAGAGAGCCAGTGCCGTAAGACAAACACAACAACCATGCCTCACCGGGATTCGAACCCGGACCCCTTACGGACGAATGATCAGAGGCCAACGCCTTAGACCACTGCGCCACCGGGGCGGCCCCAGACCTTACGGACGAATGATCAGAAGGCCGCCCCGGTGGCGCAGTGGTCTAAGGCGTTGGCCTCTGATCATTCGTCCGTAAGGGGTCCGGGTTCGAATCCCGGTGAGGCATGGTTGTTGTGTTTGTCTTACGGCACTGGCTCTCTCCCTTCCCTGGAACCAGTGACCCTAAATTAGGGACGGGCGACTGCTTATAGCCCATTGAGTTGCTCACGGTGGTCGTTAAACCTCCAATCAAAAAAAAAAAAAAATGATCAGAGGCCAGCGCCTTAGACCACTGCGCCACCGTCAATTTATCTTATCTAATTTTCTATGCCTCAGTAAACACTGTATGTTTTTTTTTTTTTTTTGATTGGAGGTTTAACGGCCACCGTGAGCAACTCAATGGGCTATAAGCAGTCGCCCGTCCCTAATTTAGGGTCACTGGTTCCAGGGAAGGGAAAAAGCCAGTGCCGTAAGACAAACAGAACATCCATGCCTAGCCGGGATTCAAACCCGGACCCCTTCCGGACGCATGATCAGAGGCCATCGCTTAGACCACTGCGCCACCGGGGCGGCCACTGTATGTTCGTATGAAGCAAATGAACAATTAATACATCACTCCCTGTAACTGATACATGCATACAGCAATCATTTTCTTACCTTATTTATTTCTTTGACTACTGACCTGTGTGATCTTTTTTTTTTTTATTTTTTTGCTGAGAACAGATGACTACAGAAACATTTTTTCAAATTATCTTGTAAAAGATCAAAAAGGAGAACATAGCACAGGATAGGCACTGAAATAGTGGTAAACAACTTTTGTTTTCCTTCCTGCAATTATGATTTAGTCAAATGCTAGCTTTAATGTAAACTGAATGTCCACAAACTGTTATGTAATCAAGTGATGTTTTGACCGCTCAGCACGGAATTCGCCTATACCCAATCTGAGAATGTGCTGAGTTACCTTGTATGCAACGAATGTGTATCAAGATTTGACAAAATTCACTTTTTTTTATTGGAGGTTTAACGACCACCGTGAGCAACTCAATGGGCTATAAGCAGTCGCCCGTCCCTAATTTAGGGTCACTGGCTCCAGGGAAGGGAGAGAGCCAGCGCCGTAAGACAAACACAACATCCATGCCTCACCGGGATTCGAACCCGAACCCCGTTCGGACGAATGATCAGAGGCCATCGCTTAGACCACTGCGCCACCGGCTCTCGCCGGATTTAGAAAACGTAAATATACATGCCCCGATGGCAATTTTAGTTTTAGTGTATAAAACAAAGCAATTAATTTAATACTTAAGATAATCTTAATGCTACTGAGATATGAAGTCTATGTGAATGAGTTTTTTTTTATTTAATATTCTCCCGTTTTCTTAAATTTTTAATATTAATCTCTCAAAATTTTCATCTATAAACAAAAAATTATACTAAATATGAAGGGTGATCACTCAAAAACCTATGTGAGGGGGAATCCATGGATTTTCGGGGGGCTAAGACCCCCGAAAAGATGCCTGAATACATCACTAGTCGTACCTCGTGCCATTAGGTAGTTCTTTGCTAATACAAAATTACACTATTTGATTTTATTTTCTAGCTAGACTTTCTCACATTCATGAGGAAAAAAAAACTTGATCGTCAGAATATTTCGCTGTGGAGACATTCTTTTCATTGTTAAAGGCCATTTAACGGTAATAGAAAGGACCTTTAAAAGGAACCTTTTTAGTATTCTTATATACGCACTTTCACAACAGCACGATCGTGATGGGTGGTTGACGTGCTGCCATCTATTGGCCGATACGGAGTATGGTATTCAACTAGTTAGTTATTAAAGTCGTCCTCAATTTTAATATTAAGATAGATTTCGACTTGTATTCATCTGAGAAACTGCAGATATTCCTTATGATATCGTGCACAAAATTACTTTACCGTATTATTCAATATGATTATTTGTCACATTTGTTAAGTAACCTCAATGAATTTCTTAGGAAGCAAAACTTCCCACGCTAAAACTTTTCACGATATAATTCAATGTGATCATTTCTGACATATGTTAAGTAACCTCACAGTGAACTTCTTAGGAAGCAGAACTTCCCACGATGTAATTCAGTATGAATTATTTGTCACATATGTTAAGTAACCTCACAATGAATTTCTTAGCAAGCGGAATTTCCCAGATAAAAAGACAGTGTTCCTGTCACATCACTCTCCTCATAGGCCCCGCCCACTCGCAATCTCCAAAGTAGCTCTGAACCAATCGCGTGGCGGAAATGGCTCTAATCGCAATTTCGTACATTCACTTGTGAAATACGCTTCCCGGCATGATCTCGATTACCAGACATGCATAGGTGTCTGCCCTATTTCCGAAATCTGCCTTGTCTTATCAGTCAGGTGGAGGAGTATTTGATCTTCTTTGACGATTTGCTGACTACTGAACCTGTTGCCGTGCCCTGTCATCAACGACTTCTTCACAAGCAATCGATGCTGAAACCAGCTGTTGCTGCTGGTCAGTGCTCCGCTTCGAGTTGATTAGTATTTTTGCCTGTATCTTGCTCGGACTGATTATGTGATTTGCTCTGTGTGCACTGACCGACTTGCGTCACATGCATTGACTGCTTCCATATTTTTGCTCAGCCCCTACTCATTGTTTGAACTCTAACTGGATGCCTATTTGTGCCCATTTTTGTCATTTCCCACAATTTTTGTTTTTTTTTTGTTTTCTTGGGTTTTTTTCGCCATTTGTACATACTTCACTTTTTTTCATTCAACTTTTCTGTAACATTGTTGTGTAAACTCACTATATATATATTGATTGTAATGTTTTCTGAATAAAGATTTTATTTGAACACTAGCGCTGTAGAAATATGCCGGGTTTTTCCACATTTAAAATTTGTCTGACAAAGTTCTGTTGCTTAAAAAAATGTGTGTTTTCCTAGTTCAGTAGTCTTTCCTTCAAAACCAATCACTGGAATTCGCATTTTCCCCTCCCTCCTTCGTCTCCAACTTGTGCTAGCAAAATTAAATGTAAAACTATGTGCTTCATCTGTCCATAATGGAATCGTGACCCATAAAATCATCTTCACGGCAGAGCGAGCTACATTTGCGCATTTTCGTGATCCGTCAATTTTTTTTTACGGCAGAGCGAGCCACGCTAGTATAAGTTTTGATATTTTCACTTAAAATGCATATTTTGCCACTCCTTACGCAGCCCTTTCTATATGAAGTAACACAGCAGGCATTTTCTTAACAAAATTACTGTCCAAAAAATGCCGCTCAGTCCTCTTTATGTAGAGAAAATGACTTTATGTGCCATGATAGGCTGGCACTGACAGTCATAAAATAAGTTCCGATTTTGAATACTTGAACCACTTGAACAAATACTATACACACAAAAGTATTAAGAGTGCTGCTTACCTTGCTGAAAAAAAATAGTTCCCAGAAGTACCCGATATCCATAACATATCCCTTGAAATACGGAACGAAAATAAGAAAATACGTGGTAACAGAAAATATACGAAAATTTTCTGTTACCACGGAGAGCAGAAGCGAATCAATAGCACTACGATTGTGACGTGATGATGGACTATGCGTACGTTGTCGTTCACATTGTGAAATATTCTATGGGGAATATTCGATCATTTTTTTTTTTTTTGATTGGAGGTTTAACGACCACCGTGAGCAACTCAATGGGCTATTAGCAGTCGCCCGTCCCTAATTTAGGGTCACTGGTTCCAGGGAAGGGAGAGAGCCAGTGCCGCAAGACAAACACAACATCCATGCCTCACCGGGATTCGAACCCGGACTCCGTTCGGACGAATGACCAGAGGCCATCGCTTTGACCACTGAGCCACCGGGGCGGCCGATCATTTCTGTGGCTACGATCCACGTCTACCAGCTAAACTTGGTCCGTTTGATGTAGTGGTACCGAAGCGTCCGAACTTCAAAGCCGTTACGAAAAACTGCAGTCACAGTTCAATTTAACATCCCGCATAGAGATAACACTGGATATGACGATAATTTTATTTTATCGAGAAATGTATTTATTACACTGCCAGACATTATAACTATAATTTAATATGATAATCATATATCATTATTTTTGTCAACCATTATCATATATATTAGTAACTGAATAGTTATATATATATACATACAATTATTAAATTAGTAATGCATATATATATAAGGTAGAAAGACAGATGGGCGCAATATTTTGTTGCTTGCCCCGGGTGTAGAAATGCGTAGTTATGCCTCTGCCCCTGACTAAACCCCTCTCTTCCTAAAACAATTAGTACAGACTTCCCATTGATCCTGTCTGACTTCTCCACTTCAGTATTTGTGGCCCTATCGGATACTTGGACTATTAAACAGTGTTTCGAAATCAGTCCCATACCTTTGTTCTTTCTTCACCTACCTTGTTGAAGCTATCAACAGGCAGATCAATGACAAGGTGGATCTTCCAATGCCAGTTCAGCTTTGGTTCAGCTTCCGTTCTGCACTCCCCACGTCATCAACTTGCTATTGGTCGGTTGGGATTGTGTTTACAGCATGGCGTTTGGATTTGCTTGACATGCATGTCAAGAGGTTCGCACGATCTTAAATCAATGACATTTCATATATTTTTTAAGAACTATGTACTTTCCTGTAGGCTGGCCGAAATATTTAGAAATACATAACACGGTGTGTCCTCCGTCATACGTTTTTTGCAACAGAGATCGGTCTTTATTTGGCGTGTTAGCGGACGACAGCATTAGCATTTGGTTTGTCAGGGTGAGTAATTAAATAACCAACATGTAAGCTTCGTTAATACGCAAGGAAAAGTTTATCGGGATCCATCGATGTTACAGATGTACCGGAATGTCATAAAGAATTTGCGTCACTATATACTTTTGTAAGGAAATCACTACGTGCTATAAGTTGATTTCCGTTTGTAAATAAGTTTCATCCAACTGCACTCCTGTGAAGCATGTTTTCAGTTTCATGATCGTCGTAAAATTGACAGTTAGTTGGTTTTCAGCTAAGTAAAAACAATAAAAAACCTAGTTGAAAGCTAGTTAAACTCAGGTGATACTGTACGCGTACTGTCACTAGGCCTGAATGTTGATATAGTACCTACCTTGAAAATGTTAACACCAGCAGTGGCGAAACCAGAAGTTTTACTCCGGTCATAAGTTCTTTTTATGTACAGTAATTGGAAAGCTACTTTTTAAAGGTAGCTAGCTAACACTACAACTAATTTTTTGAAAAAGTAACTTGCTACAACTACTTTTTCTGAAAAGTAGCTAGCTCTACTACTTTCTGTAAAAGTAGCTACTTTTTATATTTTATAAGTCAAAAGCACAAATTCTGGGGATCATCTCAATATGTACCAAAGCATATTGCACAAACAATTTATCTTTGTATTTACCTCAGCTCTTATCATTTTATGTAACATATTAATTCTAAAACTGCAGACTTCTAAATGTTAAAATATCTAAAAGTTTTGATAGGAAAGTGTATCTAGGTTAAGTTATCCATCATATGGTTTGGACAGTTTTTCTGTACACACACATGGTCTTGTCTGCACGCCACCCTGGTGGACAAGAGGTCTAAGGCACAATCTTCTGATCAGTTGTCCCAGAAGGGCCCAAGTTCAAGTCCTGAAGGGCAAAGGTGGTGTGTTTACATAATGGCACTCTCTTGCTTCTGTGGAATTTATAATCCCAAATTAGGGATGGCTGCTTATAGCCCTTAGAATGGCTCATGATGGTAGTTAACACTCAGGGCCAGATGGAGCTCTTGTGGGGCCCTGGGCAAAATTTCATTGCAGGGCCTAGAGCAAAATTTCATTGTGGGCACTAAAAAATAAATCTCATATTTTAATAAAGTCGTTTCTGAAAATTATCGTTCGTGAGGAAGACACACGAACACTGCCGTAAAAACAAAACGATTATCTCGAAGTATTTCCTTTAAGCTTAAGAAAAAGACCATAAATATGGACTGAAAGTTCAGAGAGAGAGTGAGAAAAGAGAGAGAAATAGAGAGAGGAGGGAAAGAGATAGAGAAAGAAAGTGAGAGAAATAGAGAAAGTGAGAAAAAGAGAGAGAGAGAAAGTAAAAAGTGTTAAAATCTACGATTTTCTTTCCCAGGAGAAGAGGTTTAGGTTGCATTGTGACTCTGATAACAGCTTATTCACAAAATGATAAAAAGATACCTGCTTAGCGAATATTTCCTCATTGCAAATATTTTTGTATAGGAAATATAATAAGGATCCCTCTAAAATAAATTGGTATAAACAGTTTTTTCCCCCGATACATGTTTAGGGATTGATTTTTAATGCACAGTGGAGTAAATGACAAATTAGTGGCATTTTATACATGTTCATATATGAAAGTTCACTTTTTTTTTTTTTCTCAATTTCTTGTAATATTGGAAAAGTGTCCTCCATATGTAGTCCAAAAGTAACTTGGATATTGTTCTTTTTATTTCCTTAAATTAAAGTATCAGGTTTTCACACAAATTGTTGGATATATAAAAGTAGGGTACCACACTATTTCATGAATGTGGAAAAGATTAAAGGTGGTTACAAAAATCATTTCGAATCTGCAAATCTCAGTGTCTGTATGACGAACAGGGGGAGATAACGTATTCAAAAATGGGAAGATTGGGAACAAACAAAAAACTTCAAAAATATATTTTTAAGGGCCTTGTGCCCCAAAAGTAAAAAAAAAAAATGTAGTTAAATTTTTTTTTTTTTTTTTTTTACCAAAAATTATTTTGTTTTCTAAACTGGCCCTATTACCTCCCCCCCCCATCTTGTCTGCAAAAAAAAATAAATCAAATTTTTAAAAGGTTGCACTTCAAAGTGTAATAATGTGTATTGGATACATATTTATGATCAAAATAGAAAAAGGGAAAATAATTTCTTTCCCTCCCTGCAAGCAGCCAGTGGTTTAGAAAGATGCTTTATTATATAAGCTGTGTGTGCCATCCTGGCGGCTTAGTGGTCTAAGCGCTGGCTTATGACCATTCGTCCGAGAAGAGTCTGGGTTCGAATCCCAGTGAATCATGGATGTTGTGTTTGTCTTATGGCACTGGCTCTCTCCCTTCTCTGGATCCAGTGACCCTAAATTAGGGATGGGTGACTTCTTATAGCTCATTGAGTTGCTCACGGTGGTCGTTAAACCTTCAATCAAAAAAAAAAAAAAAAAAAAAAGCTTCTTGTAGGGGGAAATTTTTTTACCTCCACAGTGTTTTCTAGATATGGTTTCACCACTTCTGTTATGCTGTCTTTTTAAATAGTAAATACATTATATCTATCCAGCAGGAAAAGAGTACATAAAAAATAGTTGATGGTCTGTCTGGTTTTCATAATGTAAGGTATGTGATTGTAGGAAGGGCACACTCAGCCACTGTTCCAGCCATTAACACTTCACTAAATATGTAAATGTCGCATGATTACTAAAAATTTTTCACAAAGTAGCACAATTTGTAGATTAATTTTCTGGCACAAGCTACTTTATTTTTTAGCATGCTACTGCTACAACTATATTTTCTTATTTGTGGTGATACAACATGTGATACTACAGTAAAAGTAGCATGTTACAATACAAAATAACACACTGTCTAAGCACGATTTATTATAAAAAACGAAAACTATCTACAGATTAAAACCATTAGCACTTTCGGAGTGCCATGCAGTGTGTTATTTTGTATTGTGATTTAGTAGCACATCATCTCTTTCATATTGGACGTAGCATGTTACACTAGCAATGCTACTTCCAATCACTTTATGTGTACTTGCATACATAAACATTTATATATATACTGTGTACTCTTAGTAATCTGGGTGCAGATTATGTTGGTCTTCTTCGTTGATTCTTGAAATTGTGCACCATACATATATATATATATCATCATCATCATCATTGTCAACCATTATCAATCCACTGCTGGACGAAGGTCTCCCCAAGTTTCCTCCACAACGGTCTGTCTTGTGCTAGTCTCCTCCATGTCACTCCCTGCATACTTTCGAATTTCATCCACCCATCTTCCATGTGGTCTTCTTCTGGGTCTTTTCCTGTCCCTTGGAATCCAATCTAAAATTTCGGCTGTCCATCGATGATCTGTCCTTCTGGCAGTATGTCCAGCCCATTGCCATTTCAGGGATTTAACTCTGATCATGATGTCTTCCACTCTTGTCATTTTCCGGATCCACGTGTTCCTCTTCTTATCTCTCCTGGTTACACCAAGCATGCACCTCTCCATGCTGCTTTGAGTTGTCTGCAGCCTTTGTATGTCTCTTTTAGCTAAGGTCCACGTCTCTGCACCATACGTAAGCACTGGAAGGATGCATTGATCAAACACTTTTCTTTTAAGACATAATGGCATATTGCTCTTGAAAATTATGCTGTTTCTTCCAAAAGCTCTCCAGGCAAGTTTTGTACGCCGATTAATTTCTTCATCAATGTGACCCTTACTTGATATCTGCTGTCCAAGATAAACGTACGTGTCTGTTATCTCCAGCTTTTCTCCATCAATCGATAAATCTTCATTTCGTGTAAAAGCATTGTACATCACTTTTGTCTTCTGAAAGTTCATTTTTAATCCCACTTCTTTACTCTTGTCAGCAAGTTCCCGGATCATACTCTGTAGCTCTGATGGGGTAGTTGCAAAAATGACTATGTCATCAGCAAAACGAAGGTGGGTTAGATAATCTCCATTAATCTTTATCCCTTTGTTTTCCCAGTTCAGTGATTGAAAGACATTTTCCAATGTGGCATTAAAGAGCTTCGGAGATATGGTGTCACCTTGTCTCACTCCTTTTCCAATTTTTATGTGTGTTGTATTTTCAAACAGCCGAATCTTTGCACTTGCATTTTCATAGATGTTATTAATAATATTAATGTATGCATCTTCAATACCGCAGGATTTCAGAGCCATTGCAACTGCTGATGGTTTCACCGAATCAAAGGCTTTTTCATAATTGATAAAAGCCATGCACAATGGAAGTTCATATTCCCTCGCTCTTTGAATTAGTTCTCTCAGTACGTGGATATGATCTATTGTGCTGTAGCCACTCCTGAATCCAGCATGTTCTCTCGGTTGAGCCATGTCCAGTGTCACCTTCAAGCGGTGTGAAAGAACTTTAGTGAAGATTTTATAAACCACTGATAGGAGGCTGATAGGTCTGTAGTTCCTGAGATCCTCAATGTCACCTTTTTTATGTAGCAAGGTCATTGTAGCGTTGTTCCAATCCTCAGGAATTTTCCCTTCATTAAGGCATCGAGTGAAAATTTGGGCGAGTACTGTTTCGATTTCTCCACTTGCTTCTTGTATGATGTCTACAGTAATTCCATCTTCTCCTGGAGCTTTTCCCCGCTTCATGTTCTTGATTGCATGTGCAACTTCTGCTGGAAGGACTGGAAGAACTCTGGTACTGGTACCTTTCATGATGTCTGGAGTACATGTATCATCCCTTTCATATAATTTGGAGTAGAAATCTTTCACTCTTGTCAAAATTTCGCCTCTATTTCTTGTTACAGAACCATCTTCTTTTCTCAGTGCCATAATCTGTTTTTTTCCCTTACTGAGATGTCCCTTTGCTATCTTTAGGCTTTGGTTGTTTTCAATTGCTTTCCTTACTAGTTCACAGTTGAATTTCCTTACGTCTTCAGTGATACTTTTTCGTACTGTCTTGCATAGCTCTATATATTCCACTTTGGAAGTCACATCTTCTTTAGTTGTCCTCATCACTCTTCTTTTTTGCATCAACATTTTGGTTTTTCCTGATAATTTGTTCACATGCAATTTGTTCTTAGACCCAGCTAATTTTGTTGCTGTTTCCATAAGAGCTTTGGTTACTTTTCTGTTAACTTCCGAAATATCCACTTCTTCCGATGTTAGGCCTTCTAAAGCAGAGAACCTGTTCTTCAGTTCCAATTTGAAGGTATTATGGTGTTTTTTAAGGTTGGTTATGTCAATAGATTTTGTTTGTCTTATGAGCTTGCCACGTTCAAGTTTAGTGTTGAGGTGCATCTTACATCTCACCAATCTATGGTCACTGCCTGCGTTGAACTTGTTTAGCACACTGCAGTCTTCTATGACGAATTTTTTGTTACACATAATAAAATCAATTTCACTTGTCGTCCCATTTGGATGTCTCCATGTCCATTTCCTGTGTGGCTTTTTCTTGAAGAAGGAGTTCAAGATGAAAAACCCTTCTGCCTCTGCAAACTCTACGAGAGTATTTCCACGCTGGTTTCTGTTGCCGTGACCGAATTTACCTACTGAAGTTTCATTCTGTTGCCGTTGCCCTATTTTTGCATTGAAATCTCCCATAATTATCTTCAAGTGCTGCTTACCTTTATTATTTAGATCACGAATTTCCTCATAAAATTCTTCAATTTCTTCTTCAGCATGACTTGTGGTGGGTGCATAAGTTTGAATAATCTGAGCCTGGTATCTTCTCGAGAGTTGGATAGCGAGTCGTGCAGCTCTGTCAGAGGAACTTTCAACTTCTACAACTTTATCCTTCAGTTTCTTGTTTATTATAAATCCAACACCACTAGTTCTGCCAGTATCTGTCCCACGATAGTAGAAGAGATGTCCACTTTTCAGTTCAATGAGATCTTCTCCTTTTCTCCTTACCTCACTTAGCCCGACGATGTCCCACTTGATCCTTTGTAGTTCCTCTTCCAATTCAAGAAGCCTTGAATCAGATGATAGGGAGCGTCCGTTATATGTAGCCAAGGTCAGCATCAGATGGCAGCCTAGTCCGGTCTTCCGGGGATTCTTAGCACCCTCTGCCTTCATGTCGCACTGGCCGCTGCCTTGGCCAGGTACATTACAGCTGCCAGAGACTGAGGGCCAAGATTTAAGTTGTGGAGTCATTTTGGAGGGGTTTGGCCATAACTCACCACGCTGGCCAAGCGGGTTGGTGAGTGTGGAATAGCATTTCCTCTAATCCCGATGGTATAGTTATACCGCTATTGGCGGTCGTCAGAGCCCCTTTAGTGGGAACAGGATGTACCACGAGAAGGCGGGGTTGACATTTGTCAAGGAGAGGCTGTGATGTTACGCATCACCTGACCTTACATCCCGATCATATTCATATACTGAGAGAAGTGATTGAAAGAGTGAATGAGTATGAAATCCCATTATGTATGACTTTTATTGATTATGTAAAGCCTTTTGATTCTGTGAAACCACCAGAGCTGCCCTGGTGGCACAGTGGTCTAAGCGCTGGCTTCTGACCATTCGTCCATGAAGGGTCCGGGTTCCAATCCTGGTGAGGCATGGATGTTGTATAATTACGGCACTGGCTCTCTTCCTTCTTTGGAGTCAGTGGCCCTGAATTATGGATGGCTGACTGCTTATAGCCCATTGAGTTGCTCACAGTGGTTGTTAAACCTCTAATAAAAAACAAAACAAAAATGAAACACCAGCACTTATAATTAATGCCTTTGAAATCCTGTGGTATTGAAGTTGCATGCACATTAATATTTTTAATGTCTATGAAAATGCAATTGCAGATGTTTGACTGTTTCAGGACTCGGCACTTATAAAAATTGGAAAGGGAGTGAGACAAGGTGACACCATATCTCCCAAAACTCTTCAATACCATATTGCAAAATGTTTTTCAGTCATTAAACTGGGAAGACAAGGTGATAAAAATTAATCGAGATTATTTAACCCAGCTTCGTCTTACTGATGATGTAGTAATTTTTGCAGGTATCCCTGCAGAACTGTGGAGTATGGTTCAGGAGCTTTCTGACAAGAGTAAAGAAGTGTGCTTAAAAATCAACATACAGGAAACAAAATTGATGTACAGTGCCTTTTCAAGAACTGAAAAAATGGCAACTGATGGGGCAAATCTAGAAGTAATTGATGCTGCTACATCTATTTTGGACAACATATATCATTAGAGACCATGTCAAAGAAGAAATTAATACATATGTATCAAAACTTGGTTGGAGAGAGCATTTGGTAGAAACAGTACAGTTTTCAAGAGCACTTTGCCATTATGTTTTAAAAGAAAAGTGAAGGATTGGAAGAGGAGCTCATGTATCAAGAAAATGACAGGGGTTGATATTGTGATCAAGGTAAAATCCCTGGAAATGGCAATGGGCTGGACATATTGTAGAACTGACCACCGTTGGAAACTGAAATACTGACTGGATTCCAAGGGACAGGAAAAGGTCTAGAAGAAGACCATGTAGGTGATGGGTGGAATAAATTCGAAAGCATGTCAGGGTGACATGGCGATTAGCTCAAAACAAAGTTGTGGAAGAAATTTGAAGACACCTTCATCCAGCAGTGGATATATATGTATGTAATTTATTAAAAATAGGAAGCAAAAGTTGGAATACTGCCAAGACAGTACTAGCTGTTAAAAATGAAGGTTAGGAGTTATAATTTTGAGCCAAAGAATTGCAAGTAAACTAGGAGTTGAGAAAGCAGAAAATCAATACTGAGAGGTAAAGAGACAGCAATTGTTTGGAACTTACATAAGTTATGAGCAATAAAAATTTGTAAAAACCTGAAAAATTAATGCAAAGTTAGAAATATGAGAACCCATTCAACATGGTGTTTTCAAGGGCAACACATGCAAATATTCCCCTTATCTCTACCACAAACTAGAATGTTGGTTTCTGCCTGTTCCCTTTAGGAAGTTATTTGCAACACTGAAGAAAAATAACTCTAGATCAGCAAATGTAGATTTTGGGAATGCTGTGCACTGATTGATTACTTTGGGGGCATAATTACGTCCAGTGTTATCTGATAGGTGTACCAATGCTCCCTTTATATAAATCACTCAATACGCCCCATGCATGTGCGTGTTTCTGCAAAAGCATGTATATTTACTTATGTGGAGGTGTCTGAATGCTTTTGTCTTCATAATGTATTCACATCATCATCATCATCAATCTACCCCTGGATGAAGGTCTCTTCCATAACCTTCTGTCCTCTATGTTGTTCTGGCTTGCTATCGAATTTCATCCACCCATTTCCCACGCAATCTTCTTTTGAGTCTTTTTATGTCCATTGTATCCATCCTTAATATATATTTCAATTGTCCAGTGGTGGTCAGTAGTTCAAGCAAGTGGCCATCCCTTTGTCACTTTAGAGTCTTGACTGTGACCATGATCATCCACTCTTACCATTTTGATGATCCATGAGTTCACCTTCCGTCTTTCATGATTACACCCAGCATGCATCTCCATGCTTCACTAAACTGACTGCAGCCTCTGAATGCTCTTTTTTTTTTTTTTTGTTTGTTAAAGTCCATGTCTCTGATTAGACGTCTGCTTGGGCCTTATTTTGTGAGCCAGTGCCTTTGGCCCAGCCTTGCCCTGCCCTACCCGTCAGTTCCAGCTTTTATTTAGGCCTGGCCCATGATGTGCCATTTTGTATTATTTTGTCTTTCTATTGTATTTTTTTTAAATTGTGAAAATTAAATAATGAAATGAGATATTATTGGTATTATTGAAAATATTTAGTTGAATGTAAGCCTAAAAATATTAACTAAACTTTGGCAGTTATTGAAGAATATAACCTTTAAAGAGCTCAGAGAGAGAGAAAAAGAAAGACTAAGCACATTCAAAATCTCCCTTTCTCTGAACTAGCGAGCAGTAACTCTACAAAAGTCAATCCCTGTAGGGATTAGGGATAGGAGAAACAAATGTCATCCCACTCTCTCATATGAACACACAAACACACCCCATCACACTGCACGCATCCCCCATCCCCCACTCCATGCAACACACACATTCACTCGGAGTCGAATATTTTTGTTGTCAACAAGCCCCAAAGGGTTTTTACCATATTAATACCTACAGATGGCAAAAACACTGGTGTCTTACCATCTGTAAAACACCTCACCTCTATAATTACACCTTGGGCTATGTCATGGAAGTAAGTAAAGCCAGAGTAAAATGATTAAGCATGGAAATGGAAGTAAGTAAAGCCAGAGTAAAATGATTACCAGGAAATTGGGAAACACAACTTTTTCTTTCTTTACCATTGCGATAAAAAGAATGGCCCGGCTGTAAGTGTCTGGGAAAAAGCCCAGCCCGGCCTATTGCTTTTTCTCTTTGCAGACCTCTATCTCAGATCCATAAGTGAGAATTGGAAGGATGCATTGGTTAAACATGTCTTTTAAGACATAATGTCATGAATTGCTCATGAAAATTGTACTATTTTTCCCAAATGCTCTCGAATTGAGTTTTGTACGCCTATTAATTTTGATGTCCCCCATCAATACAGTTCTTGTAAAAGCATGGCACATCAATTTTGTTTTCTGTTAAGTTCATCTTAATTCCACTTCTTCACTCTTGTTGGCAAGTTTTTGGATTATTATCTGCAGCTCTGAGGTTACTTGCAAGAATTACTGTCTTAAAAATGCTTCAGCTGTTTTTCCAGCAGTGTGGAATATTTCATCTTAAACTACAGTGTTATTGCTCTTGAATATTCAGTTATGTTCATTCAAAAATTCTAGCCTTCAATAAAAATCAGATGCTAGTATTAAAAAGATAGAGGTGTGATGATAATACAGGGTGTTTCAGAAAATTTGATATCATTTGAGATGTAAATATCTGAGTAACTAAATAGTCTAGGTAAATGAAACTAAACAGGCTTAATGTTGAGCAAAATCAGATTTATTCATCAAAATTTGAATGAGAAATTCAAAATTATGTGGATTTTATGAACGATTTCACAAGTTTTCAATATGCACACTCCCGGTGACACGGCGCGCATCAAGTCGGTAGTCCAGCTCCTGCCAAACATGATGCATCATGTCTTGGGTAACAGTCTCCAGTGTGGCAGTTATTCTCTGCTTGAGTTCCTCTATGCTTGTAGGAAGAGGAGAGGGGGAACATAGACCAGTCCCTTCACATAGCCCCAGAGAAAAAAGTCGCAAGGGGTCAGGTCGAGAGAACGTGGTGGCCATTTCAACAGCACATTGTCTTCATCAACAGCACGCCCAATCCATCTCCCTGGCAGATTGTCATTGAGATAAGTGCACACAGTGAGCTTCCGGTGACGTGGAGCCCCGTCCTGTTGAAAAATGAAGTATTCACGTTCATTTTCAATCAGCTAATCAATTAGCCAGTTCTGAAGCATTTGCAGATAAACATCACCGGTCACATTTCCCTCAAAGAAAAACGGGTTGTGAAGATGGTTCTTGGAGATGGCGCAGAACACGTTCACTTTTGATGAGTCCCTCATGTGCTCAAATGTGGCATGGGGATTTTCTTCACCCCAAATAAAAACATTATGCTTGTTGACTTTGCCATTCGCATGAAATGTGGCCTCATCGCTGAAAACAAGACAATTTTCAAACTCTTCTTCTTCTAGTTTCTCTTGCATATCGACACAGAATTGCTTACACTTTTATTTGTCATCTGTCTTTAAGGCCTGAACGAGCTGTAGCTTCTAGGGTGTCATTCGCAAGCGTTTCCTTGTGACACGCCAAACTGTCGTTGGAGGAATCTGGGTTTCCAGACTCGCTCTTCTTATGGACTTCCTGGGGCTTCACAGAAATGTTTCCCGAACCCGCTCGACCATCTCTTCTACTACTGGTGGTCATCCAGATCCTTTTGCCCTGCACAGACAGCCTTCATCTTTGAACTAACTTTTTGTGCCATGTCCAAATCTGCATTGCAGTTGGTGCATTTTTAGCAAATTCTCTCACAAATGCACGCTGCACAGTCTTGCTCGACTGTGTTCGAGCATACTCTAACACACAAAACGCCTTTTTTTCCCAGTGAATGGCATTTCTATACCTGAAAAGAAAGAAAACATTAAACATAGAACATAGAATTTTGAGTTGTTTCTACACATGCTGTTAAAATTTGAGAACATTTGAACGAGAATTGGTCATGTTATTAGATTACAAAATATCAAATTTTCTGAAACACCCTGTAAGACAATCCATGAATGATTTGGGCATTGAACTTATTTGTGTATTAGATTCTTATTCAAATTATTATTGAATAACTGAAGTACGTATTATGATGTCTTTAGCCATTTCTTGATGTTGATAATGTCATTTGTTTGTATCTGTAGCCATGTGTAGAAATCATTTGTCTCAAAAGAAGCAAAGAGTCACTAATAGAAGTAGGGTCCAATCAGATTGCAGAATGGAGACCAGACTCATCAATGATAGTGGTTACAGTAAGTTTATTTATTTCCATTAAGGTGTTGGAACAAATCACTTTTCTGTTATCTGAAACTGTTTGATTATATTCTGAAAATGCATGTGACATTTTTATTGTGATGTGATGCACTGCTGACATTGCACATTCTCTCATGTGAAAATAACCATATTAGAAAGACATTGTAGACTGTACAGATAGGATACGTCAGTTTGTATACTAAAATATTATATGTATGCGGAATCTCTTTTGATATAGAAAGAATTCTTGAAAGAGTTGGGTAAACAGATGTTAAACTAATTTACCTTCAGTGTTGTCTGTGTTGTGGAAATAATAATGTTCCCTACATCCCAAAGGTGTAGTGTATATGTAGCCATAGAGTTCCATTTGAATTATGCCATGCAACTGGGTTAATTAAAATAGTCTGATTTTCAAAGTACACTGCTGGCCACCCAAAATGCAACACCAAGAAGGACACTAGATAGCAAAGCCAGATTTACTGGACACATAACAACAGATACAAAGATGAAACGATTGAGCTTACAGGCCCGTGCGACTTGCGGAATATGCAGACATCAATAGTTTGTGTGGCCCCCATCACTGGCAATAACCAATAACGGCCACTACACGTCGCTGCATCAAAAGAAAGAGGATTTGGATGTGGGCTGGGGGGGGGTACATCGGTCCAGGCTGCTTCCACACGTTGCCACAGTTCATCAAGCATAGCCGCGGGTGGTGCTTGCTGGGCCACTCGGTTGCTGATCAGCGACCAGATGTGTTCGATGGGTGACATATCGGGAGAACAGGCGGGCCACGGCAGCAGCCGTGAAAAATTGTTGCACGATGCGTGCCACATGCGGGCACGCATTGTCCTGTTGAAACGAGGCTGCTGGTAGGTCCTGCAGGTAAGGGAAGACTACAGGCTCCAAAACGTCAAAGATGTAGCGGTGACTGTTGAGTGTACTGGCGATACGTACCAGAGGGGTGTGGGTGTCATATCCAATTGCACCCCAAACCATAACGCTAGGCGACGGACCGGTATGGCAATGCATACCGCAGGCGTCATGCAGTCTCTCGCCGCCACACGCAGATCTGACCATCATGGTGTTGCAGGCAGAAGCGGGATTCGTCAGAGAAGATAATGTCGTTCCATTCCGTAGTACAGGTGCGGCATTCAACGGCCTACTGCCGCCACACTCGCCGGTGGTGTAACCTCAATGATAATCAGAGCAATGGGCGCCATGCGACAAGTCCCCGCTCCTGCAGACAACGTTGAACGGTACGTGCTGACACAGCTTGTTGCGCAACACACTCTAATTCTTGCGCTAACGTTTGTGATGTGGCAGTGCGAGCCGTCAATGCCTGTTGCACAACATGCCGGTCCTCTCGTTTGGTGGTGTGCCGTAGTTGCAGCAATCGCTCACATCAGTCCATCCGTCCCTCCTGCACCCTCTGAATCCATACTCACCTCACTGTGGCTGGATGTCGTCCCACACGGGCAGTGATGTCTTGGTGTGATAAGCAGCTGTCGCGATAAGCCATTATTCGTCCTCTGTCGAACTCCGAAACGTGCTGGAATGACTGTCGTATTCTGCGACTAGGCATCAGGAAGGTTCCCACACACAGATCCGGCAGCACAACACACTTCCACTACTTACACCCTGCCTCCTGTGCATCCTTCTTATAGTGCTTCTCGGTGGCGTGCCGGGCGCACATGATTTGCATATGCCCTGCAATGCTAATCGTTTGCATGTCCTCTTGTGGGCGACACATGCTTAGAATTTCAGGCCAATCGGATGCTTCCTTCTTGGTGTTGCATTTTGGGTGGCCAGTAGTCTATGTTGGAACACACATTGACCTGAACCATTTAGATTGCTAATGGCAATTTTTTACCTAAAAAGGCAAGTGAGGTTTACTGCTTCATGAAAAATTTTAAGAAATTTGATGGGTCACCCATAACAAATCTTGCTGAAAATCATAATGTGAATAGTTGTAGACATGAGTGGTTTTCCTAATGTCTTCTTGAGACGTGCCATGTCTCTGGATGTAGTTAGGAGACTGCGTATTTTCAGCCCTTCCTCTTGCCCGCCAGACGAATGTCAAATTCTCCTGATTTTCAAGGAGAATTAGTTGTTAGGACAATCGAAATTCCATCAACTACCATGATTTCGAACTGTCTGTGAAATCTTTTTCTTTCTGTGTCAGTGCAAGGTGGCATATTACAGTCATCAGTTTTGTACTTTTCCTCTCGTATCTGCAGAATGAGAGCCGCCCTGGTGGTGCAGTGGTCTAAGTGCTGGCTTCTGACCAATCATACGATACGGGTTGGAAAAAATTTGCTTTAAAAAATTTCTCCCAGTACGATTGTCATACGATGCCTTCAGCAAAGAGCTCACCCACTCTGGCACTAGAATGCCGGGGAAGGTCAGTAATTGATTGACAGTTGGGAGCTGCCCTGCCTTCTCCTTGTAGTTCAGTCTTTCAACCCTTCACCTCAACAAAGCTGCTGGCATTGTAAGTGATGATAAACAATTGAGTTGTGGTGAATTAATGACAAAAAGGAATAGTTACAATTGGCCTCGCCTTGTAACGAAAGGCGATGTTAGTACGATGCTTTTTGTTGTCTTCGCCTTCGTGCACAACCTAAAGAATAAGCGAAAAACAGTTGGCTGTTTTTTTTATTTGTAAAAAAACAACATTCGGGCCATTTTACATTTTCATTATCTTGTGGAATTGACGTACCTGAAAACAAATTTCAGTAGGGGGAGGGGGTGTTGATTTTTGCACTTTTTTTCTCCAGAACTTTCAGTGGACCAATAACTTCTGGGAAATTGTTCCTACGTCTGGAAAATGCCAATCAAAAAATAGCGCTTGTGTGATTTTAGGAGCTGTAAAAATCTCTCAATTTTCAGATTTTGAAGGTTGGCATGTCTGCTTCTTGAGTCAGCTGCTTTAAGTGCAAATAATAATAGCAATAATAATATTTCTTCTTAATCTTTCAGAAAGTCACCAAACAAATGCCTGATCATGATATTAAGGTGTGTATGCCAGCAGAGAAGAAATTGAGGACCTGTTGATGCAGCCATGCTGTCTGTCTCACATTTCTCTATGCAGGAAAATGCCTGCCAGCCAAGTACATGGAAATCACAGGGTGTGAGGTTAGGGTTGTAGGCAGAATGCTCCAACACCTCTGTTCAGCAATCCAGGCCTCTGGTGGCAAATAGCATGGCACATGCCAGGCATCTGACAATACTGACCAGCATTTACACTTGCACCATGATTCAGGAAATCGATCAGAGGCACAAACTGGCAGTCACAAAAGACAGTTGGGATAATTTTTGAGCTGGATAGTGTCGTCTTGAATTTTTTGATAGGTGGAGATGACTGGTGCTTCTGTGTGACAGATGCTCATCTGGGTCCTGGTGTCTAATATGATGCTCCCAAGTTGTGTTCTATTTACAAAACATAAGTGCTTACTACTGACTATGACAACTGCCATCTTATCCATTTTCATTTAGACCTCAAATATGTTTTAATTACATACTATAGGTACTGATTATGTCAACTGCCGATCTTATCCATTTTCAATGGGTTCAGCCTTTCGGGAACAGTTGCCTGCAAAATACTTAAATTTCATCAAAATCATAATGAAATTATGTGAACTGTTTTGAAGAACTCTATGTAAGTGAAGAGATCTCCCTCCTGCAGTTGAAATATTGATTCAGTTTCTGTCATTTTCAACAGGATAAGTAAGTCCATTGGGTTCCCAAAACAGAATATTTATATCGCATCCCAATGAAACAGTGTAAAAACTGAAGCAGTGTCCAAATAACCTGAACTGGCCGAGAAAGGTGCTGGATCATCCTCTTCTTTCGTCAGATCTGCATACAAACTCTTAGCTTTAGCTTGAATAGCTGCTCTACTAAGAGGCACGTGCTGCTGGTTATGATGCTCAATCCAATGACTCAGCATGTTTTCCATTCTTTCCATTGCTTCCGAGCGAGATTTGGTCACTCTAGTTACACTCGAATTGGGTGAAGATTGAGCACTTTTTCGAATTGATTCCGCATTGTCACGAATAGTTCTCACAGTGGATTCACTAAGTCCCAAAGCATGCTGAATGTCAACAATACGCTCACCTTTCTCACAGCGATCCAGAACTTCTAACTATATTTCTAACGAATACGACCTTCGTACACGTTTCTTCCCCTCGAAAGACACATTTTTTTCCCTTTTGCCTGATATCGTAGATTCTCTCACACCCAGCGTTACTGATCTGATCTGAGCGAGCACTCACGTTTTAACAAAAACATCAAAAGATGCGTGTCAAGATGTGCAAACCCATTATTGTAATTATTGTTTCCTCGTAGTGTTAACAGATGGCACCACTGAATTGCGTAAATCTAAAAACGTGGATAACAAAACTACTTGTACCGAGATCTACCTGTATTTACTTTCCATTGCTGTGGCAAAGGTACACATTTTGCTAATTTGTTTTCACTCCTGTTGGGTTCTCGTGTATAATTTCCAAATTGTAAATGTTTAAATATAATTTTTGAAGAAATATTCAACTATCCATCAACGTATAGTTGAAATTCTTAAAAGTTTGAAACCTCAAAAATATTTTAATTCACTAATAGTATGGCAGTACCATTTTCACACTAACCATGTGGTCCCCCCATGAAAGGATTTTTAATACACAGAACATATTCCACCCTATGACACATTTACACAAACTTAAAATCATTTAAAAACCTTAAAAACCATATTAAAACACGATTCCTTCAGGTATTTAAAATCATCATGTGAAAATCTGCTGTATCATAACTTTCCATTGCTATTAAGTGGTTTTCAATAAGTCTTGTTATTGTATTCAGTGTACAATAGTGTTCTTAACACCTCCATTGTTCAAATTGAAGTGCAGCTCTTTCCTTCATGGCGTGACTTGTCACCATTGATCTAGACATGTGCAGCATTTCAGCCTACCACACAAACATAAAATTGTAAGGTGCTGCCATCTATTGAGATCAAACAATTCAACAAAAACGTAACATAAAAACCTGGCTGAAAAGAGAAACATACGTACTGTAATTATTAACTTTTTTTGCTTTTTTAAATTTTTCTTGTTACCTGAGTACTTTTTAATATTGCTTTAATTGCTAACAGTTTTACTATACACTGGTTAGAAAAAGTGAGGGATCTTGCAGTTCTGAAAGGAAAATGTGGTGATATGCAAATTTAGCAACTACTGGAGATCCGTTATCAGCGTGAGTAGCCGTGTCATATGTAAATTAGCATCATGACAACATAGCACACAGCATGTCACATGCGAGCTCCTATAAAAGTGCCCTGCAGGAAGTGGAAAACAAGTCATTTCACCATTTGGTCTATAAGTTTTCTGAATGTATTGCCTTCAGTGTGAGATTAACCTGAAATAATGTCCAGACGATGTTTGAGCATTGGCAACAGAAATAGGGCTTTTGGCATGTTACAGGCTGGCAGGTGTACGGCAGACGATGTGGCTGCTGCTTTAGGAGTTTCGGAAAGTGTAGTAAGTCGGACACACACACACATGATTTCTACAGCATGGAAATGTTACAGATCGACCCAGGAGTGGTCGCTCGAGAATAACCACCAGGAGGCAAGATTGCTACCTGACATTAAGTGCTCAGAGAAGGCCTAGTATCACCAGTAGCCAACTCTGGGAATCACTTCAAGCTGCTTCTGGTGTCACAGTATGTACGCAAATGGTACGAAACTGTCTTCACGAGTATAGACTTAGAGCAAGGAAGCCGCTAAGATGTACAGCATTGACATCAGCTCACTGTTGTCAAAGATGTACCCAAGTCCAACAGTGCATGTCGTGGAATATAGAGTGGCATCTTTTCACAGACGAATCCTGTTTCATCCTTTATCTTGATACTCGATGAGGACACATGTGGAGGAGATCCGGTACATGAGTGCAACCGCATTATGTGCAGTCTATCCACTCTTACCTGTGGAAGACAGTTCTAGTCTGACCAGAAGTGTGTTTTAATGGCCGTACTTCTTTTTATGTTTGTCAGGGCAACAGAAATACCTCAGTGTTTCGAAACAAGATCATTGTGCCCATTGTGACACTGTTTCATTCTGTTATTAGACATGCATTCCGTTTATGACAATACAACCAGTCAGCGTGCCTGAAGCATGCTTCAGGAGCTGAAAAATCATGGGATTGAATCATTACTGCTGCCTCTGAGATCTTCTGACTTTAATCCTATTGAGAATATTTGGGATGCTGGATAACCACGTTCCATACCCCAGAACACTGGCAGACCTCTGTGACATGTTGCCTGTAATATGGAACAAGCTGCCTCAGACACTTGTCAATAATGACATTGCAAGTATGCCTCATAATTGTCAAGACATTCTTCGAGACAGAGGTGGTGTTATTGAGTGCTGAAATCCAGAGGTATGCACATTCTCTGAATTTACCATTTTGTCTACACTGCTGGCCACCTAAAATGCAACACCAAAAAGGAAGCATCCGATTGGCCTGAAATTCACAGCATGCGTCGCCCGCGAAAGGACGTGCAAACGATCAGCATTGCAGGGCATATGCAAATCATGTGCGCCTGGCATGCCACCGAGAAGCACTATAAGAAGGGTGCACAGGAGGCGGGGTGTAAGTAGTGGAAGTGTGTTGTGCTGCCGGACCTGTGCGTGGGAACCTTCCTGATGCCTCGTCGCAGAATACGGCAGTCATTCCAGCACGTTTCGGAGTTCGACAGACGACGAATAGTGTCTTATCACGACAGCGGTTTATCGTATCGAGACATCGCCACCCAAGTGGGACGACATCAGCCACAGTGAGGCGAGTATGGATTCGGTGGGTGCAGGAGGGACGGACGGACCGACGTGAGCGATTGCCGCAGCCCCGGCACACCACCGAACGAGAGGACCGGCATATTGTGCTGCAGGCATTGACTTCTCGCACCGCCACATCACAAATGTTAGTGCAGGAATTAGGGGGTGTTGAACGGTTCGTGCTGACACAGGCAACAACCTGTGTCAGCACGTACCGTTCGACATCGTCTGCAGGAGCGGGGACTTGTCACATGGCGCCCATTACTCCGATTACCATTGACGTTACACCACTTGCGAGTGCGGCAGCAGTGGGCCATTGAGCGCCGCACCTGGACTGCGGAATGGCACGATATTGTCTTCTCCGACGAATCCCGCTTCTGCCTGCAATACCACGATAGTCGGACCCGCGTGTGGCGGCATTGCGGCGAGAGACTGTATGACGCCTGCATTATGCATCACCATACCAGTCTGTCACCTGGCGTTATGGTTTGGGGCGCAATTGGATATGACACCCGCACCCCTCTGGTACGCATCACCGGTACACTCAACAGCCACTGCTACATCTCCAACGTTTTGAAGCCTGTAGTCCTCCCTTACCTGCAGGACCTGCCAGCGGCCAAGTTTTAACAGGACATTGCGTGCCTGTACATAACACGCATCGTGCAACAATTCTTCACGGCCCATCAGGTGTCACTGCTGCCGTGGTCCGCCTGTTCTCCCGATATGTCGCCCATCAAACACGTCTGGTTGCTGATCGGCAACCGAGTGGCCCGGCAAGCACCATCCGCGGCTATGCCAGATGAACTGTGGCAACGTGTGGAAGCAGCCTGGACCGACATACCCCAAGTCCACATCCCAAGCCTCTTTTGTTCGATGCCGCGGCGTGTAGTGGCCGTTATTGCAAGCCATGGGGGCCACACGAACTATTGATGTCTGTGTGTTCCGCAAGTCGCACGGGCCTGTAAGCTCAATCGTTTCATCTTTGTATCTGTTATGTGTCCAGTGAATCTGGCTTTGCTATCTAGTGTCCTTCTTGGTGTTGCATTTTGGGTGGCCAGCAGTGTATATTGTAGTGTTACTTTGTTGTGTGCAGAAATTGCACAATAAATTGCTTTTGTAAACACACACCTTATCACTTGTGTTATGTAACCTCACTGATGATATTTAAATGTGTGTTACTTGAGTTAGATACATACATCCTTCATTTATGCAGTATCGCTAACTTTTTATGACCAATGTATTCTTTTTCTACCAGTATTTGATTTTTTTTTCTGCCAGGAATTTCAGTTAAAGTGAAAAGTAAGTTATAGTATATTGATGTATTTACAACCTGTAATAAAACCTTTTGATGTATTTGATATATGATTTTTATACACAGTCCAAACAAATGTATTTCCTATTTCAGACCAACTGCCATCATATGTTATTTTATTACATTGAAGTCGATGAAACCATTAGAGGGATTTATGAACAGCAGGACAGCAAGTATGCTATTTTTTTGTACTCATGAATTTTTTATGCTTTATTTAGACTTCTATTCAACACTATTTATTTTAATTAAATTAAGACAACACCTAGGTAAGGTTTGTTTTAATGTGACTTTTGCTCATTTTATATTTAGATGTTTTTTTATCGTCTATCATTATAACATCAGTGTTTACTTAATCGTGTGAATAAAATAGACCGACATCTCTTTGTTTTCTCATTGATGGTAAAAGTGAAATTTGTTTTTATGATCCTTCTTTAAAACTGTTCATTATTTAAATAAAATGAACTGCTTTTATTCTACATTATTAATTTCTTGGTGCAAAATTAAGTATGCATTATATGCAGTCAACCCTTGACGTACTGCTGCCATTTGTTACATTACATTTATGGCATTATATCAAGGGTGGTGGTATATCAAATTTGACAATTATGTTTAAGTATTCCAAATTTTCTTAATTATGGTTCATTGAAAATCATAATTGGCATTAAGTTAAAAACATGTTAATTAGAGAAAATGCGGTTATATATTGTGTACTTAGTCCCCATTTCCATTTCTGAAGCTTCTGGTATTCATTAAATGCAGAAATTTGCTTTACATAACGGAAAGACAAAGTCAACATTTTAGTTATAAGGAAATAAATAAAAAAACCATGTTACATTGCTAAACCTTTGTAAAGTTAAAATTAATAGCATTACACAAAATTATTTTACATACTGTGGTGGTTTTGATTCCACTCACACATACTATTGTTTATGGTAGTGTTGGCCAAACAGATAGGCACTTATCATCACCAGCCATTCCTCATTACTGCAGGTTGGTGCAAAGTTTTCACCACTTTTCTCAATTTTGCTCAACTAGATGGTTGTTTACATAAGCACACAAGTTCTCTCTCCCTTTTTTCTTACAATGGCTGTTCACATCATCACATGTACTGTAGTTTCTTTTAAAACAGTTATCTGTTTTTATATGTGCTTTAAATTTTAACCCAATTATTTCCAGAGTGCAATCTAATTTAAGAAATGTGTTTAAAATATTGCCTCCTGTGAATATGAATCTTCTTACTCTGAGTTGTATCATTAAATCAGTGTCTTTAACATTAAGGTTTGCCACAATTGAATCATTGTTCAAAAACATGGGAAGGGAATTCTCACACAACTTGCAAGTGGCAGTACATCAAGCATGTTTTGTGTTGGGAAAGGCAGGCTGGCATAATAATGCATATTGGCGGTTGATGAATGGTAAGGGTGTGGCGATATATCAAGGGATCAAGGAAGGTTTATATAGATCACGTCTGTTCAGACACAAGTTGTGGCATTATGCAGAGGTGGCAGTAAATCGAGGGCTGGTACATCGTGGGTTGACTGTATATTTATATATTGTATAAAGGAAGAAGCCTTGATCTTTATGTAATCATCTGTTTATATTTGATGTTATGATTACTTAATGTTACATGTTTCATAAAATTATGACTCATTCAAAATATTCTTTGAGGCAACGCATAATGGTTTACATTTGATGTTACCATGACATCATACATTACTTTAAATTCCAGATTTAAAGCACGTACCAAGGTACATGAAAATGCTATAAAAAAAAAAAAATGACTACAACGTAAACTACTGAAGGCTTATAGTTTGAGTCCGATAGAATTTTTTTTTTTTTTTAATCTGCCAGTTGAAAATCTATCATCAGCTATTTCTGAATTTGTACCCTTTGATATTTTAGAAGAGTTATCCATCATCATAGCTTTTTATGTCACATGGGAAATGCTTCTCAGTGAAGTGTCAGCTCAAGTTAACTATGCTTTCTTTCCTCAGAAGAGAGTGCGCCATAACTTTTTTACTGCTAACACTCTTGTGAGATTTATGGTGTACCCTTTGATATTTTAGAAGAGTTATCCATCATCATAGCTTTTTATGTCACATGGGAAATGCTTCTCAGTGAAGTGTCAGCTCAAGTTAACTATGCTTTCTTTCCTCAGAAGAGAGTGCGCCATAACTTTTTTACTGCTAACACTCTTGTGAGATTTATGGTGTGTTGTCTTTCATTATTTAGTTCTGATGTTCTTTATGGCCTCACTTAACCAGTTCCATGGTTAATGCAAAGAAGTGATATGAGTGTCAGTTTAAAAATTTTCAAATAAATTTATTTTGAAGGATGGAGCCACAAATATTTCTAAATGTTACTGACAGTAACATTGCAGTGATCATGCCTGAATGTGACATGCAAATGAGACTAAAGAAGAGAGGGGACAAAGATTGATTCAAAAGTCACAATGTCAACAAAAATGGTTAGCAGAAAAGTCAGAAACAAAACAAAATGCAAGATTAGCTGGAGTTTCACAGAATCACCAAAATATATAGAAATAGAGGAAAAAGAGGAATGCCAACATTGCTTGCACAGAATTGACTGCAACTGCTGGAGAAAATTCAGGAGAAAGAGAACAAGGAAGATGTCAAGAAGCGAGGCACTTGAAAGCAAGCACTGGAAAAATTTCATCATGCCATAAGATGGTCTGAAAATTGGGAATTTAATGACATTGGCTTAGTATCAGTGCAATGTGTGCATTGCCATGTGATTCATTTTAGTGGAGAAGTGGTATAAAAGGGAAATTAATTGCATTCTTGCTGCAATTTTGGAAACAGTCTTGAACCTTTTTGAGTCATTGCACAATGACCTCAACATTTGTTCAATGGAACTCATGCTCATGCATTGAACTTGTAAGCATTACATAAGAATTTACAACAATGCCTTTGCAATAGTATAAATGAGAACTATGGTGTGTCAAAGCAAAAAGGACTACCACTTTTTTGTTTCAGAATATAGGGAATGCTTTATCATCATATTGGTCCAGTAAACTACCAAGTGAAGATGCTCCTTATATTATGGATTCTGAAGAAGTGTTACAAGAACACATTAGAAATCCAGCAAACATTGAAAGCCTTCCATAACTAATGATTGTGCTGGCTCAACTACTGGTGTCCATCAATACATTTGTAACGTCGCACAAAATGAAGGAGGTGGCACAAGCTGAAAAACAGTTTGGCAGAACATAAGCAACATGAAGTAAGCAAAGGCTCTATGGTTTTTGACATTAATGAAGCGATCAGAAGATGTTACAATGTTTCAACAGTGAATGAAGTTGCAGTTGTGTACATGTCTGAAGATGGTGAAATACCCTTGTGTGAGATGGAGCATTGCTGTTTATCTATGAGGTGGTGGACTGCAAAGCATATCATGACTTAAAAAGGAATTCAATCCAATCACTTATATATATATATATATATATATATATATATATATATATATATATATATATATATATATATACTTAAGAGCAAAACTGAAGACTAAGGAAAAAATTTTAGAATTTAAAACGAAGGGTGCAAAATAACCTGAAAATCAAAACGCGCAACGCAGCAGTTTTGAAAATTCAGAATTCACATTCTATAAAGAAGATACCTAAGCAAAAAAATACATATATAATTTTGACTCACACCTAGTACAACATAGAAAAGGTTATGTATCTACCTGTGTGAGTAAAAGGAGAAAAGATAAAAAAATAAAATAAAACAACAGAATGTAGAAGGTGTCGAGAATACTAAGCCTTGGCTTTATCAAGGACCAGCAAAAACTCTGCATTTTCTCACTTCCACAAAGACCTAGTTGGAAATGGGTTTCTGCAAGGCCATAGATGCAAGTAACATTCCCACCTAAAATAGTTTAAAAAATATATATATAAGTCATGTCCTCCGTAGAGTAGCATGACCTAGCACTAGTTAACAATTTCGCTTGCATCCATTAACCTTCATGGCCCGACCCATGCTCTTCATCTGTTACTATTAAACAGAGAGAAGAAGATTAAAGAGAACTCAAGCTGCGAGAGTGACATAATAAATGGAAATGATTTTCAGCTATAACGAAATTCCAAGTTCGTTAGAGAGAGAATTTAAACCTGAAAAACAATGCAAAAGAAATCCAAATTTTACATTGCAATTAAAAAAGGAAATGTTAATTTATAACGAACAGATTTTTGAAAGAAAACTTGAGTCTAAAACCCCCTACTCTACAACTTATGACAGCACGAAAACGAGAATAAGTTAAAGATAATAATTAACTAAAGAAAACTTTGTGAAAGTTATATACCTTAAACAGTTAGTTGCAATATGTACAAAGTATTTCAGCAGTGCTTTAAGTGCATAATTAATTAGTTATTAAGAACTTAACTACTTTGAAAAAACAGCGCATAGACAGCGCATAGAAAAGGAACAAGCTTAACCTTCTTCTGTTTTTAGGTACCCCAAAAGACGCTCAAAGTTACAAAGAAAAGTAAGAGTTAAAACCCGCATAAATGTTAACAGACAAACCAATGCTTAAAAGCTGAAAAGCTAAAAAACGACTGAGAAAAGGTACATAAAGTACAAACATTGAACTTATAAAACCTAGAACCCCAAAACAAGGAAGAGAGCTTACCTCTTGTGTGACAAAAACTTTTCTCCTCACAAGAGGAGAACATGGCTGACCCCTTCCGCCACTCCCTAGACGCTGGGGGCAGTGAGGGTGGGGCTGATGGCCTCCTCATACAGCAAGAAACCAACGCGCGGAGATTTTAACCAGAGAAAAAAATATATAAACTTAAGACTGTGGATCTGTATGATCAGAATGAGCAGAATTAACTCTCCAGAATACATGAGAAATATTATAAAATACACGAGCAGTTTATTTAATAATCTTTGCATGTATTAAATCACCTTAGTGAGCTTCTATAGATTAATCAGAATCTTATTAATTTTAATGTTGGTTTTACTATTTTTAGTATAGCTATCCTAGTGATGAATAACTAGTTTTCTTTTTTATTTGTTTTTATTTTCTTTTATAAACAGATTTTTAAGCTTTTTTGTGATTTTGTTTATATTATTTAATTTTTTGTTTTAATAGGACCGTCATATCCATAGCACTAAGGTTCCTTTAGGTAGTTAATAGGCATCCTCTAGCCAACTTCCTTACGGCTTTGATTGGTCAGAATCATATTATTAACTGTGTAGAAAATTAAAGCAGATCTGCCAACCTTACTCTATTATTCAGAATAATTTTTCTTAAAGTTCTTTTGATGAAAGAAGAAGGAATTTCGTTCTCTAGAAAACTTTCTAATAGTATATTAATGTGGTAATTGAAATCCAAATTGTTGCTGCAAATTCTTGAAATTCTTAGGACCTGAGAAATTAGTACATTCTCAATTACTTTGGTTGAAATGTTATTATTCCAGTGTAGATATTTAATTACTTTGAAAGGAAAATTAACTCTTTTATCAAAGAGGCTAATAGATGGGTTACCTCTGTTGAGCTTAATGCTTAAGTCTAGGAACCCAAGTTCCTGATTACTGTGGTTGGTTTTACATAAGTTAAGAGAGCTAGGATAGATATTATCAAAATCACTCTCTATAACTTCTGAATTATTGATACACAGCAGATCATCAATATATCTAAAAGTGTAAAGGTAGTTATCTGAGCAGGTGGGGTGATTTTTAATGAATTTATATTCCTTAAAGAACAGGAATAGATTAGCGATATTTGTGGACGTTGATGTTCCCATTGGAATACCGTTCACTTGCTTATAGAGAGTATTATTATATAAGATATGGTTATTTTTTATGCAGCAATTGAGATAAGAGTTCCAAGTTCCTACATCAACAAATTGGTTAAGTTTAAATTCTGCATACAGGTCTTTAAAGGTAGTGATTATATCTGATAGAGGCAGATTAGTATATAGGTTTTCAAAATCATAACTATTAATATCTAGGGGACAAACTTTGAGTATAGTAGAAATTACTTCTGCATTATTATTAATTATCCAAAAATCTCTGTACATCAAGTTAGAACAGTTTCTAATGTGTTTCAAAACCTTCTTTAGATATAATCACTACCTTTAAAGAGCTGTATGCAGAATTTAAACTTAACCAATTTGTTGATGTAGGAACTTGGAACTCTTATCTCAATTGCTGCATAAAAAATAACCATATCTTATATAATAATACTCTCTATAAGCAAGTGAACGGTATTCCAATGGGAACATCAACGTCCACAAATATCGCTAATCTATTCCTGTTCTTTAAGGAATATAAATTCATTAAAAATCACTCCACCTGCTCAGATAACTTACCTTTACACTTTTAGATATATTGATGATCTGCTGTGTATCAATAATTCAGAAGTTATAGAGAGTGATTTTGATAATATCTATCCTAGCTCTCTTAACTTATGTAAAACCAACCACAGTAATCAGGAACTTGAGTTCCTAGACTTAAGCATTAAGCTCAACAGAGGTAACCCATCTATTAGCCTCTTTGATAAAAGAGTTAATTTTCCTTTCAAAGTAATTAAATATCTACACTGGAATAATAACATTTCAACCAAAGTAATTGAGAATGTACTAATTTCTCAGGTCCTAAGAATTTCAAGAATTTGCAGCAACAATTTGGATTTCAATTACCACATTAATATACTATTAGAAAGTTTTCTAGAGAACGAAATTCCTTCTTCTTTCATCAAAAGAACTTTAAGAAAAATTATTCTGAATAATAGAGTAAGGTTGGCAGATCTGCTTTAATTTTCTACACAGTTAATAATATGATTCTGACCAATCAAAGCCGTAAGGAAGTTGGCTAGAGGATGCCTATTAACTACCTAAAGGAACCTTAGTGCTATGGATATGACGGTCCTATTAAAACAAAAAATTAAATAATATAAACAAAATCACAAAAAAGCTTAAAAATCTGTTTATAAAAGAAAATAAAAACAAATAAAAAGAAAACTAGTTATTCATCACTAGGATAGCTATACTAAAAATAGTAAAACCAACATTAAAATTAATAAGATTCTGATTAATCTATAGAAGCTCACTAAGGTGATTTAATACATGCAAAGATTATTAAATAAACTGCTCGTGTATTTTATAATATTTCTCATGTATTCTGGAGAGTTAATTCTGCTCATTCTGATCATACAGATCCACAGTCTTAAGTTTATATATTTTTTTCTCTGGTTAAAATCTCCGCGCGTTGGTTTCTTGCTGTATGAGGAGGCCATCAGCCCCACCCTCACTGCCCCCAGCGTCTAGGGAGTGGCGGAAGGGGTCAGCCATGTTCTCCTCTTGTGAGGAGAAAAGTTTTTGTCACACAAGAGGTAAGCTCTCTTCCTTGTTTTTGGGTTCTAGGTTTTATAAGTTCAATGTTTGTACTTTATGTACCTTTTCTCAGTCGTTTTTTAGCTTTTCAGCTTTTAAGCATTGGTTTGTCTGTTAACATTTATGCGGGTTTTAACTCTTACTTTTCTTTGTAACTTTGAGCGTCTTTTGGGGTACCTAGGAACAGAAGAAGGCTAAGCTTGTTCCTTTTCTATGCGCTGTTTTTTCAAAGTAGTTAAGTTCTTAATAACTAATTAATTATGCACTTAAAGCACTGCTGAAATACTTTGTACATATTGCAACTAACTGTTTAAGGTATATAACTTTCACAAAGTTTTCTTTAGTTAATTATTATCTTTAACTTATTCTCGTTTTCGTGCTGTCATAAGTTGTAGAGTAGGGGGTTTTAGACTCAAGTTTTCTTTCAAAAATCTGTTCGTTATAAATTAACATTTCCTTTTTTAATTGCAATGTAAAATTTGGATTTCTTTTGCATTGTTTTTCAGGTTTAAATTCTCTCTCTAACGAACTTGGAATTTCGTTATAGCTGAAAATCATTTCCATTTATTATGTCACTCTCGCAGCTTGAGTTCTCTTTAATCTTCTTCTCTCTGTTTAATAGTAACAGATGAAGAGCATGGGTCGGGCCATGAAGGTTAATGGATGCAAGCGAAATTGTTAACTAGTGCTAGGTCATGCTACTCTACGGAGGACATGACTTATATATATATTTTTTAAACTATTTTAGGTGGGAATGTTACTTGCATCTATGGCCTTGCAGAAACCCATTTCCAACTAGGTCTTTGTGGAAGTGAGAAAATGCAGAGTTTTTGCTGGTCCTTGATAAAGCCAAGGCTCAGTATTCTCGACACCTTCTACATTCTGTTGTTTTATTTTATTTTTTTATCTTTTCTCCTTTTACTCACACAGGTAGATACATAACCTTTTCTATGTTGTACTAGGTGTGAGTCAAAATTATATATGTATTTTTTTGCTTAGGTATCTTCTTTATAGAATATATATATATATATATATATATATATATATATATATATATATATGGGATGTAAGGTCAGGTGATGCATAACATCACAGCCTCTCCTTGACAAATGTCAACCCCGCCTTCTCGTGGTACATCCTGTTCCCACTAAAGGGGCTCTGACGACCGCCAATAGCGGTATAACTATACCATCGGGATTAGAGGAAATGCTATCCCACACTCACGAACCCGCTTGGCCAGCGTGGTGAGTTATGGCCAAACCCCTCCAAAATGACTCCACAACTTAAATCTTGGCCCTCAGTCTCTGGCAGCTGGAATGTACCTGGCCAAGGCAGCGGCCAGTGCGACATGAAGGCAGAGGGTGCTAAGAATCCCCGGAGGACCAGACTAGGCTGCCATCTGATGCTGACCTTGGCTACGTATAACGGACGCTCCCTATCTTCTGATTCAAGGCTTCTTGAATTGGAAGAGGAACTGCAAAGGATCAAGTGGGACATCGTCGGGCTAAGTGAGGTAAGGAGAAAAGGAGAAGATCTCATTGAACTGAAAAGTGGACATCTCTTCTACTATCGTGGGACAGATACTGGCAGAACTAGTGGTGTTGGATTTATAATAAACAAGAAACTGAAGGATAAAGTTGTAGAAGTTGAAAGTTCCTCTGACAGAGCTGCACGACTCGTTATCCAATTCTCGAGAAGATACCAGGCTCAGATTATTCAAACTTATGCACCCACCACAAGTCATGCTGAAGAAGAAATTGAAGAATTTTATGAGGAAATTCGTGATCTAAATAATAAAGGTAAGCAGCACTTGAAGATAATTATGGGAGATTTCAATGCAAAAATAGGGCAACGGCAACAGGATGAAACTTCAGTAGGTAAATTCGGTCACGGCAACAGAAACCAGCGTGGAAATACTCTCGTAGAGTTTGCAGAGGCAGAAGGGTTTTTCATCTTGAACTCCTTTTTCAAGAAAAAGCCACACAGGAAATGGACATGGAGACATCCAAATGGGACGACAAGTGAAATTGATTTTATTATGTGTAACAAAAAATTCGTCATAGAAGACTGCAGTGTGCTAAACAAGTTCAACACAGGCAGTGACCATAGATTGGTGAGATGTAAGATGCACCTCAACACTAAACTCGAATGTAGCAAGCTCATAAGACAAACAAAATGTATTGACATAACCAACCTTAAAAAACACCATAATACCTTCAAATTGGAACTGAAGAACAGATTCTCTGCTTTAGAAGGCCTAACATCGGAAGAAGTGGATATTTCGGAAGTTAACAGAAAAGTAACCAAAGCTCTTGTGGAAACAGCAACAAAATTAGCTGGGTCTAAGAACAAATTGCATGTGAACAAATTATCAGGAAAAACCAAAATGTTGATGCAAAAAAGAAGAGAGATGAGGACAACTAAAGAAGATGTGACTTCCAAAGTGGAATATATAGAGATATGCAAGACAGTACGAAAAAGTATCACTGAAGACGTAAGGAAATTCAACTGTGAACTAGTAAGGAAAGCAATTGAAAACAACCAAAGCCTAAAGATAGCAAAAAGACATCTCAGTAAGGGAAAAAAACAGATTATGGCACTGAGAAAAGAAGATGGTTCTGTAACAAGAAATAGAGGCAAAATTTTGACAAGAGTGAAAGATTTCTACTCCAAATTATATGAAAGGGATGATACATGTACTCCAGGCATCATGAAAGGTACCAGAGTTCTTCCAGTCCTTCCAGCAAAAGTTGCACATGCAATCAAGAACATAAAGCGGGAAAAAGCTCCAGGAGAAGATGGAATTACTGTAGACATCATACAAGAAGCAAGTGGAGAAATCGAAACAGTACTCGCTCAAATTTTCACTCGATGCCTTAATGAAGGGAAAATTCCTGAGGATTGGAACAACGCTATAATGATCTTGCTACATAAAAAAGGTGACATTGAGGATCTCAGGAACTACAGACCTATCAGCCTCCTATCAGTGGTTTATAAAATCTTCACTAAAGTTCTTTCACACCGCTTGAAGGTAACACTGGACATGGCTCAAACGAGAGAACATGCTGGATTCAGGAGTGGTTACAGCACAATAGATCATATCCACGTACTGAGAGAACTAATTGAAAGAGCGAGGGAATATGAACTTCCATTGTGCATGGCTTTTATCGATTATGAAAAAGCCTTTGATTCGGTGAAACCATCAGCAGTTGCAATGGCTCTGAAATCCTGCGGTATTGAAGATGCATACATTAATATTATTAATAACATCTATGAAAATGCAAGTGCGAAGATTCTGCTATTTGAAAATACAACACACATAAAAATTGGAAAAGGAGTGAGACAAGGTGACACCATATCTCTGAAGCTCTTTAATGCCACATTGGAAAATGTCTTTCAATCACTGAACGGGGAAAACAAAGGCATAAAGATTAATGGAGATTATCTAACCCACCTTCGTTTTGCTGATGACATAGTCATTTTTGCAACTACCCCATCAGAGCTACATAGTATGATGCAGGAACTTGCTGACAAGAGTAAAGAAGTGGGATTAAAAATGAACTTTCAGAAGACAAAAGTGATGTTCAATGCTTTTACAAGAAATGAAGATTTATCGATTGATGGAGAAAAGCTGGAGATAACAGACACGTACGTTTATCTTGGACAGCAGATATCGAGTGAGGGTCACATTGGTGAAGAAATTAATCGGCGTACAAAACTTGCCTGGAGAGCTTTTGGAAGAAACAGCATAATTTTCAAGAGCAATATGCCATTATGTCTTAAAAGAAAAGTGTTTGATCAATGCATCCTTCCAGTGCTTACGTATGGTGCAGAGACGTGGACCTTAGCTAAAAGAGACATACAAAGGCTGCAGACAACTCAAAGCAGCATGGAGAGGTGCATGCTTGGTGTAACCAGGAGAGATAAGAAGAGGAACACGTGGATCCGAAAAATGACAAGAGTGGAAGACATCATGATCAGAGTTAAATCCCTGAAATGGCAATGGGCTGGACATACTGCCAGAAGAACAGACCATCGATGGACAGCCGAAATTTTAGATTGGATTCCAAGGGACAGAAAAAGACCCAGAAGAAGACCACATGGAAGATGGGTGGATGAAATTCGAAAGTATGCGGGAGTGACATGGAGGAGACTGGCACAAGACAGACCGTTGTGGAGGAAACTTGGGGAGACCTTCGTCCAGCAGTGGATTGATAATGGTTGACAATGATGATGATGATGATATATATATATATATATATATATATTTTTTATTCCCATTGGGTGATTTCAATTGACATGAAGGATTTCAAAATCATATATTTAAGTGTTTTGATTTCATTTTGTAACTGTAATATCTGTCTTTTCAGCTTATGTTGTGTTGTAATTTGTAACAACTTTTAGTGACACAAACTTCCTGCATGCTAGATATGAGCATATGCAAATTTTTCCTGTTCTGTAAAGGCAAAGAAAATATCTTAAAATAGGCAAAACTTTTGAGGTGGATACAGTGTTACAAAACAGTTGCTGGCAGCTTCAAATATTAAGTCTGAGAGCTGCTTGTATGTCCAATAAGAGGGGTAAAATATGTGCATACACATGCATATCACCATTTTTGCAAATTTTACAGAGTAGACAGATTTACAAAAAAAAAAAAAAAAAAAAAACCACTGGTCATGTGTGTTCAGTATTTAGCACTGTGATATAGGAAAAGTGGCAAACAAGAACATTCACTATTACTAAGCAACACTTCGCGGTGGCATGATGTACTGAATGGAAATACATACCTATCGCTGTGAAGTTTTAAAAATAAATTATGTTGTTTTCTTATTGGATAATTTTATGTTACTATCCATTTGTCATGTATTTTGTAAGATAGCAAAATATGTATATATTTAACTGTTAATGTGCTACTGTTTGCTGTATAGTTCTATAAATTAAGTAAATTTTTTCAGTAGTAGTATAAATTGTTGAACTCTGTTACAGGGTTACTGGGCTGAAGAGAGAAAGTGCCGAACTGTTCGTTAAAGAAAAAGTTCCGCCTATATCTGTTGACCCTGCTTTTGTTGTCTCACTCCCTGGGGAAGTTACAAGGTGTGTTTATTATTATTTCTGAAATAGGTTGAAACAGGTTATATTCCAAATCATACAATTATCTGTAAACTTTTAAAATTAAATAGATTTGTTCTACTATTATATGATGTTTGTCTTTAATGTTTTGCTAAAGCCAGAAGTTTGTGGGAAAACATCTGTATCAGATAAAATACAGGTAGGAATCTGTTTACGCCACTTCATTTTTGCACATCTCATAGATCGTGATTGGAGGGGGTGACGAGTCATGACTCTGCCCACATTCCTAGACACAGATGGTCCTGGCATTGAAATGAAACTATAATACTAAATAACTAAATTATGGCGTAATATTAAATAATTTAACAAAAAATATAAAATGCAATGAGAAAAAGTGAATTATGTTAACCTCAGACTAAGAGCTGCAAGTGAACTGACAAACATGCACTGATGTCTAGACAACAGGACACTGAAAGTTTAGGAATGAGTTAACATGTTGTATTTTTGCCCAAAGGAGTTCTGTACGAAGAATAGATTTCCTCGCATGGTTTTGCAGCAAAACCATACGAGGAAATCTATTTTTCGTACAGAACTGGTCACACTCCAAATTTGACTGAATACTAATAAAGGCAATCTTGACCTCTACCAGTGGCCTTAGAGGTCAATATTATCTTTCCATCGAACACAATTTCACTTTTACAATTCATGGAACAAGAAACAATATCCACCTTTATGACTTATGGACAACACTCAAGGAAATTTCTGAGGCTATTCAAATGTCCGTTAATGTCACGTTGAGAGACTACTGGAAGTCATACGACATCATGAAAGGTATCTCAGTGGCATTTCAAAATCATCTATGAATGGTATGCGGCATAAGTTTTAGCCTGACTGCATTCCAGATTCGTAAGAGCACGACACTACATTTGTGTCAATAACAGAGAATGTGACAGATATAGCAAAGGAAATAGGACTAGATGATGTAAAAGTTGATGACATAAATGAATTTGAGAGTCATGGTGAAGAACTTTCAGTGGAAGATTTAGAAGAGCTAGCTGAACAACTGTCCAAGGAAGAGACAGATGAAAGTGAAGCTGACTCTGCAATGCCTGTCAAGACACTAGCAGTAAAATCAGTGCAAGAGGCTATTGCTCTTATTAATAAGGGATGTGAGATATTCTGGATCAATGATCCCAACTGGGAGTGGAGCCCAACCATTAAGAGAGGAATTCATACAGTTCCACAGCCATACTATAACTTATTATCAAAAACGGAGATAACCAAACAGACATCTATTCTATCATTTTTAAAGCAGTAAAATTTGTTTCTTTTTCTTAAAACATTATTGTGTTAAATATTATACAATTTAATGCATAAATTTCATAAAATAAGATATTTTTCAAGTATTTTATGTTGATTACTGAAAATATTGGAGTGGAACCTAATGTATTTACATATGTTCTCATATTTTTGCTTTAATTTATGCCTCTTCATTGTACACTGGAAATCTCAGGAAACTGAGTCATACCCATATTTAGTGTTGAGAAAGAAAATTTAAATCTACAAGTCAGTAAAATAATTTAATTTGTCCACTGTTCTACCTTATTTATTCACATTATATAATTTGATGCTATAGTAATTGTTCTGATTAACTGAACATTTTTCTGTATCATGGAATTTCCAACATGATTTTGCAGAAACTAAATTTAGGTCTTAGTATTTTGCAAAAATGTCTTACAAGTAACTAAGGTTTTTTTTTTTTTTTTTTTTTGCATTATAACTATAGTGTCCTTGACAGAGACGAATTCCCATGAGAGAAGCATACTAAAAAACCCCACTGATGTACTGGAAAAAGCAGTTTTCTTGCTCCCTTCGAAGCGGACAGAAGAGTTGGCAGCTGTGCATTTTGTGTGTGTGTTCGTGAAATGTGATGTTCTGTGTGTGAATCACGTTACTGCTTCTCCATGCTGTAATGAAACTTAAGAATAATTAAACCTCTCAAATAACTTGAGGTAAGCATTTGTTTTCCATTTGTGAGTATGTTCAACAAATTATGATAGGTTCAAGTGAGGTCCATAATATTGGCAACGAGGATGGGATTTCGCATACAAGGTACCCTCACCAGTTTTTTCCAGTATGTCAGTGGAGCTTTTGAGTATGCTTCTCTCATAGAAGTTTGTCTCTGCCGAGGACACCACAGTAACAATAACATAAAATGCATTCTGTCAGCATTTCTGTATGTTGCCTGTCTTTTACTGCAATTTTCTAATAAGATCACTACATATTGGTCATTACTCAATACTTTTATCCATATTTAGATATTGTCATGTTGTTTGCACAGTGGTTATTTAAGACATAGAAGAATTTTTTTTAAAATAGTAAAACAAAATATGTATTGTGATTTAAAAACTGAAACCATTTAAGATTGGCATTTTAATAGCATTATAAATATTTATGGTAAATGTTTTATTTGTTTCTTTTAGTTAAAATTCATGGTCAAACTAATTATACTCTTTTGCATTGAAATTGTACTTCCTAGAGTAGTGATTCAGTTTTATCTGGATCTATACAAGTTAGTGCAACATGGAGGAATGCCCAAATGATTCCTTCTTTCCAATATGCTTGTGTATGAAGGTGGTTATCACCTTTTGAGGATGATAGCTTTTCAAAGCTCTTGGTCCACATTGTCAATGAGGCTTGCCTTGGTTCAGCTTTCTTTGTTCTTTGTCATCTTTCTTAACACTCCACATTGTTATTTTCAGTTTTCCTTTTTTCAGATAATTTACTTTAAAAGGTGTTTTGTATAAAAATACTAAACATAATAAAATTATGTGCTTCAAGCCCATTTTGTCCATGTATTTCGCTCACTTTTTCTTCCCATTGCATGACAGACAGTTTTGTTGACTAACACAGTTCATCAGAGATCTTTTAAGTCTCTGGTGTTACTGTGTTCTTCATTCTTATGCCTTGCTTGGCATCTCCCCCTTCTCTATTTTTAACCATCGTGTGCTTTGGCATTTGCTGCTGATTTACAATGGACTATTGACAGTAAATGAACTTATTTTGCTCGACCACTTATTTTATTCAAAGTTGCATGAAAACGACGTGTTTCTTCTCAATGCTTTTTTTGTTGCACAAGAAAGGAGTGATTATCTTAACATTAGCAACACATTTGCTGTTAAGTTATTCATTATTTGCCTTATATTATTTTGTTTTAAGATAATATGACCCCAAAATTATTGCATTTGATTAATTTGAAACTTAAAAATGTAATTTCCTTGTACAGTGCCATTTATTTCTGCATTTATTTGTTAATCATTCTTACCAGTGAAATTACCTCACTCACGCCTTAAGTTTATGGTAAATCATTTCAGGTATAACCAATGTAATTGGAAGTAAATATATCAAAATCTTAAGGAATTGAGTGTAACTTCAAGTTCACATATTATTGCTGTTTGTTTGGTTCTAATAGTTATTGTGTCATATGATATAAAAAGCGAATTTTTGATTTCTAAACTTTTCTGTTCTTACACTGTGAATGTTAGAATCTACACAAGTTTTAGTATTTTGCAACTGGTTAGGGAATTAATTTGTCCAACTTGTTATAACTTCAGTTTAGTTTGCATTCGGGACGAGTTGATGGTAGCAACTGATGATGGTCACTTGTGGCGTGTTCTGTGGGATGGTCAACTGAATAATGAGTACTGCTTGGATCTCTCCAGCATTCCATTTTGTTTAGACCAACAGCAGTCAAGAGGTAACGATAAGAAATTAGCTGTTATTTGTTTCAATGTTATTTTATGAGTATAAAAAATTTCTGTCATGCATGTAAGGTACATTCTTTTTCATGCCCCATAAACAGGAATATCAATTAGATTTTTATTTTTCAGCATCTACTTTTGAAGGAATTGGACTCTGTGTCACAAGCATAGAGTACTCACCTTTAATAGGTGGCTTTTCTGTTGTTTTCTCAAATGGACAAGCTGCATTTATTACTGCCACAACTCTTAAATTTGAACCTCAGGTAAATTCTTTTTATTTGAATTTTATTCATTTCTTTTTTTTTTTTTTTCAGCGTAGAAATTAAACAGCCTTTTTCAAAAACTTATAATATTGATGTATTTCATTTTGACCACCCATCTCCCCCCCCCCCCTTTTTTTTTTGATGAATCAGGAAGCAATCGGTATAGACAGAATATTGTTCAATGGACAGGAAGAAATAGAAAACAAGATTTTCTTCCCTTATAGGGTCTGTGTTAATAACATCACTAAACACTGTACACAAAAACAGGCATGAGATGACAGTGATAAATGAACTCATGTCCTACAACTCTTGGTTGTAAAACATACCAGATTTATAGCAGAGATATGTCTCATTCTATTGCATATTCTTTGGATAGATTATTACCCATGCTTAAGGTGGACATCAAGTGAATATGCGCCACTATTCTTGAAATAGTGAAAATTGAGTTACATAAGTTCACATACAAGGAAATGCTTCCTGTTTTGTAAAAATTGGCACACAGATGGAGGAGATACTGAACTATAGTCAGTGGCATGCAAGTTTGAGAACAAAAAATTATAGGGAACATTTTGAAATTAAATTTCTGCAAGGTGGGGTAGTGTAGCATATCATTAATAGGTGGCACTCTACGTATGTCAAGTACTGGAAACATGGCACTTCCTTACCTTTTTACTTGGATACTAAAAGTTTTCATACAAACAATAATAACTGAGCAGTCATTGACTTTTGTTTAGGATGTCAGTAATTATGTAAATCATATATCAGATGCTAGTAATCTAAGATGCTCACAGAAGCTCCTTCAGAAATCACCATCTGATAAGGGAAAGACTTCACAAATTCACTCACAAAACTAAGACTTCTACAAGAAGGGGTCACAAAAACAGTGCAATTTTCAGCATCATCTATGAGCAGAAGGGTGCATTGGATATGCCTTTATCTCTACCTTAAGTCATACGCAGACCATGATATTAGCGTAAATATGCCTAATATAATTACTGTCATTTTTAAGGTAAACAAAGCATAGATTTTCTAAGTAATCCACATGTAAAAAAAAAGTGTTCTGGAAAACTTTGTGTCACACTCCAGACTGTGATCTGTTGAATGTTTCAGTACTTTGGCATATGATATCACAATTGCATATTAGAGAAGTTGTACGAGCTTTTCTTTTTTTTTTTTTTTTAATCATCTCTCTTAAGTTTGAAAAGATGGTGTAATCATGAGTCAGTGATGACCAGTCAAAAACTTTGAAACTGTTCTTCTGCTGTGGTTGCTAATGTGTCTAAAGGAAGATTATTCTTTTATAATATTAGCTATTTCAGATGAACATAATGTGCACAATGAAAACTATGCAAGTTATTTTTGCAAAATAAGCTGGGGGAGGGGAATGTTTTTGCTGTTCAAAAGAATGATCAGGCTAAAATAGTGACAGAAATGTTTAGTATTTTTTTGCAAAGTCACTTATGCAAAAATATTGTTATGACCTGTATAGATATTTGTGCATCTACATATTTGTAAGTACATAACTATTGTAAACAATATGTTACTCTCATGTTAGGCTTTTGTTCCAGATACTCAACTTCAATGTATTGTGCTCAACTTCAAATAGTGCAGCAGCATATAGTTTCACAATTACTTTTAAAAGGGTTGCCACATTGCATTAGCCAGTATTTTATCACAAAGCTTTTATTTCTCCAAAGTACAGTATCAGATGTGTCTTCTCACCTTGCATCTTGTGTCATGATGAGGCATGGCTATCTGTTATCAAAATGACAAATATCTGAACTGTAGTCAATGATGACTAGTTGTAAAGCTCATAATTTTTGTTTTCTCTTTAGGTAAAAATCATTTCTAAAGCATAATAAGTAATAGGCAGAAAATCAATTCTTACTCTTAAATGGTGTTTGTGAGATAATAACAAAAAGGTTTTGATATTCATGGTCAGAAACAAATCCGTATTAAAACAAAGTGATAAATGTTAAATATCTATTTGCTATGGGAGTCACAAGAACATCTGAACAAAAGTTTGGCAAATAAAGGATGGAAAATGCATGAGTAGAAAAGTAAATTAAGAATTTTTTTTTTCAAAAATCAGCATGAGAGCAGAAAGAAAAAAATAAGTGGGAGAACAAGCAAAAGGAAAGCATATTTGTGTTTGGAACAGGGTTAGAATTTGTTTGTGATCTAAATTAAGAACCCTCTGTTTCTTTCATTATTGTAGTGCTCATAGCAGGCTTCAGACTATTGTGACTAATGAAATCTATAATTTAGACAGCAATGGGTTTAAAAAAAGTACCACATATACTCACCTATAAGTCGACACCCCTACTTCAAAAAATAAAAATTATTGAAAAACCTTGATCTGGATTCACTGAAGTGCCAAAAAAAAACTGGTACAAACGAGCTTATGCAAAATACATAGCAACGTCACCTATGCGCGTACTCGGTTGCGTCCGCCAGTGCGTATGTAAAGCAATAGACATCCTTGCCAGCTGTCAGAGCTGTTTTCGGCATGAGAATGACAAGTTGTAACAATTTAGGTGATTTTCAACGCGGTGTCATAGTTGGAGCTCGTGAGATGAGCCATAGTATTTCGGAGGTAGAAACGAAATTCGGATTTTCACGAATGACCTTTGCAAGGGTGTACCGTGACTACACGAATTCTGGCAAAACCTCCAACCTACGATACCAGTGTGGCTGTAAAAATACATTGGGTGAACGTGACCATCGTCGGCTGTCAAGAATCGTTTCACGCGATAGGCGTGCAACACTCTCGCAGGTATAATCGGAATTCAATGCTGAAGCCTCAACAAGCATCAGTGTTCGGACTGTGCAACATACCCTGCACGATATGAGCTTTGGGAGCAGATGCCCAACTCGAGTCCCCTTGATGGGTGCACGACACAGAGTTATGCACCTCGCTTGGGCACGGCAGCATCGCCACTGGACACTTGATGACTGGAAACAAGTAGCCTGGTCTCATTTCTAACTGTATTGGGAAGATGGAAGGATTTATCTGTGGCGCAAACCCCATAAAGTCATGGATGCCGCCTGTTAACAGGGAACTGTACCGGCTGGTGGGGGTCCGTAATGGTATGGGGTGTGTTTAGCTGGACTTCACTGGGACCCCTGGTACGTCTACAAATGTCTGTGACCGGCAAACGCTATGTGTGCATCTATTTTGACGAGGTACACCCGTTCATGTCCTGCATTCATGCTGATGGGTTGGGCCTGTTCCAACAGGACAATGCACTTCCACACAAGTGTCGGGATGCCACATTATCATTAGCGGAGCATTCATCTGAGTGTTTGGGGTGTTGCCATTCCCACCCAAGTCCCCAAATCTGAACAGGATAGAACACATTTGGGATGCCATGCATCGCGCTATCGGACACAGGAATCCGAGACCTTGGAATACACCCAAATTGTGGAACGCTTTGCTGGAGTATGGTGTGCATTGCCTACAGCATATTTCCAGAAGCTAGTGGAGTCCATGCCCCGTAGTATTTCTGCAGTCCCGCGCTCCCGTGGGGGACCTACCAAGTATTAGACTGGTGTACCAGTTTTTCTGGCACGTCAGTGTATATATGCCAATTTTAAATTCCAAGATTTTGGAATAACATATTGAGAGTGAGTGAGAGAGAGAGAACATACACTTTTTCCTTTGCACTTGCATCATGAACATAAACATCTTCATCATCATGCTTGTTGTCTCCGTCTGAATCATAAATCAAATCATCTGCTGTGCCATCCATGACATTAGGGCTTTTGCAGCATTTTATGTAAGACTTTATAACCGTTTTTGGTGATATTGCATCCCACACTTCTTTCACCCAAGAAGTAACAAAGCCAATGTCAGCTTTTTTTCAAGTTACCACCTTTTGTGAAACACTTTTTCTTTGTTCCTCCACAACTCTGACACAACTGGCAAGAGCAAGGCCAGTAGATGCCCATGTTTGCTGTGAAAACTCAGGAGAGGAGAGATGTCTTATTGGTTGTGCCCCTCCCCAACAACTAAGTGATTTGGTGTCTGACTCACTGTATGTCCAGTTCCCAACATGGGGTGCCGCAATCCAACAGAAAAAATAATGAGGAGATTCCCTCATTTTCAGAAGCAAGAATTTCCAGTTGCAATTTGAAATGGGATTAGGTTTCACTTTTATCAAATTAGCAGCACCTATTCCATACAAATCCTGCTCTGATTGAAAAAACATTTCATAATATTTTTGTGTTTTTGGAAGTACTTCCAAAGTGTGATGTGAATCATCCTGTTGCAGTTAACAAAAATATTTCATATTTTTTTCTATTTTTGGAAGTATTTAAATTCACTTAACATGAATCCTTTCACTGCAGCTGTCGGCAGTTTGTTCATGTGTGAGATCGTGGCTCTCCGTGGGCCACTGTGCTATATAAACAGGAATTATAAAATGAAATGCAAAACAGGGTCAGATATTTTAAGAATACATGAATGTATTTCAGTGAACAAAAGTAAAATATGTAGAATTAAATGTGAAAAATCTTTGTAATCATAATTTTCTTCTTCGGTGGGAAATCAATGTCTCCTTTCACATCACATGTACGACATTAGCTGATGGGAGAATAATCATATCTACCAGTTGTTTTCCATAATTCTTCTCACCTGCCATCCAAAAGTGGATGGGCAGAGCTAAGGATATGATTGACATAAGGTCAGAAAACTGTTGTATAGTGACACTTGCTGAGCCGTAGTCTAAAACATAAGCAAACCCACCTGCAACTATAGTGGTAAAGTCCAGCTCTATTTTCTACTGACCCATATATTAGGTGTGCAACTTAATTCTAGGCCACAGGCACAACACATTGACAGCAAATTATAGCAAATTGAATACGTACCTAATCAGGGAAATAATCCCTGTCATATTGGATACATTTGAGCCATCGGTCAGGGAGTTGCCGAATGCCACTGCGTGAAAAAGAGGGCTGTTTCGAGTCGATAAAGTCATCAATACTTGTGCGGACCTCCTCGACAGAAGTGAAGTGCATATCACTCAGGGGATGTTGCAGGGAGCAAAAGAGGTGATAATCGGACGGGGCGAGGTCTGGAGAATACGCCGGGTGGGACAAAATCTCCCCTCCCAGGTCGGTGATCATGTTTAAAGTCGTTTTCGCGGTGCAAGGACGCACATTATCCTGAAGCAACAGGACCGACCTTCTGCCCTGGCAGGTGTATAGCCTTTTTTCCTTCATTGTGTCACTCACACGAATGAGTTGCTGACAATAATGCTCAGCATTGACTGTTTCACCAGGTTTGAGCAACTCATAGTATAGGACACCGCACTGATCCTACCATATGCACATCAACAACTTCCTGGCATGGATATTCGGTTTGGCGGTACTGGTGGTAGACTGACCTGGATAAACCCACAATTTGCGCCACTTAGGATTATTGTAGAGGACCCACTTCTCATCACAGGTCAAAATCTTGTGGAGGAAATCCTTCTTCTTGAATCTGGAGAGCAAGGACACAGCAACATCGTAGCGCCTAGACTTGTTCGCAGCTGTGAGTTGGTGGGGCACCCTCCTTGTGAATCCGTCCAAGCTTGTGCAGGCTCTTTGCAATGGCTTGTCGTGTTATTCTGAGTTCCTGGGCGAGCCCTGACTGTGTGTGACAGGGATCTGCATTGTACAGTTGTTCCAGTTCCTCATCGTCAACTTTTTGTGGCTGTCCCGGACGTTCTGCATCACGGAGATCAACATTTCCCTGCTTAAACCGCTGGAACCACTTCTTACATATACTGTAAGACACAGTAGCCTTACCCAAAGCAGCACAAGTTATTTGCTGGGGCGGCACTTTTTTAAGCTGAAATGCGAGCAGGAGACACTGCCTCAAATGTTGCTTCTCGAACAACATTGCTTTCACCGTCGACTTTCGTCCCTTCTGTCACTACAGCTGTGAGCAGTTACAGATGCCTGGGAAGCTGTTGGATAGCATTGCGATCAGCCATTATCACACACAGCTATTTGCATTTGCTGACATTCTATGATCGCTTGCGGTTAGGGGCCGAGAATTAAGTTGCACACCTAATATAAGCTAATTCCCCCTTCTCCCACTTTGAAAGCAGGATTTCTTCCAAAAACTTTTGACTCATATGGAAGTATGTGTGAACAGGTAGGACTGCTTGACATGAATATTCCCTCTAAGCCACCATGGGCAATGTGCGCCTACCCCAACAAGCTGGACAGGCATCAAAACCACTTGGATAAAAAATTTAATTTTCTTAGCTTCTCTTACTAATGTTGGATTGGAACCCTTATTTTTTCTAATCCCCCCATTTTTATCACCATCCTTTCTGCAATTGATTTTAAATAAAAAAAATTATTGAGAACATTTCATTAATTAAAATTTTTATTTCATAAAAAGTGAAAAGCTCAAACTTACTTCTGGAATAAAAACATTGGAAATTAGGAAAAGCATGTTTACGCATAATACGCAGTTTCTTTGCATATCAAAATACCAAGGAGAATAAGAAACAAAATAACAACTAAATGCAAAACAATTAGTTCAAATGGAACTGCATGGAGGAAGTTAAGTCGCTGCGTACGCACAGCTTAGAGGGAACATTGCGTGACCTCCATTCTGCCCAAGTTATTTCAATCCACCGTCTTAGCTAGAATTTTTAAGGTTCAGTAAAAAGACCATTTTTGTGAGTGTTAAAAAGTTTTCAACTGGGATTCTGTTCAGAAATACTGTGCTTTTTTTCTTTTTTTTTTCATTTTCCATAAACAAATGTAGAGCAGAGTAGTCTGATTAAGTATGCTCATTTAAAAGCATTTTTTTTAGTTTTTTAAAGTTAGTTTTGCTGTCATTTTTAAATTTCCTTTTGCTGTGCTTGACTTGCATTAACACACATTTTTACTTCACTGAAGATTTACATTGTACTCTTGATTATGCAGGCTACAATGAAGTAGACGGGATACATGGATAATTTTAAATTTGTATTATGGGCATTATGTTGTGTTTTACAGATACTAACAGCTAATTGTTCAGTATTTAATTGAGTCTGTAATTTTTTATTTTATTTTAGGGAATCCCTGTGATGCTTTCTAAAAACAATTCAAAATTTTCTTACACTTATGATATTGTTATATTCACAGTCCCACTGACTCATAGGCTCAAACAAAGTGTCAGCATGAGGCAATGCTGTGCTGCAATTGATGTGCTTTTATTTTCGCTTTCTTCCTCTTTTGCAGTGGCAGTAATGCTATATGTATCACTCATACATCACATTTAAGTCCTTGTTCATGTTCAGCCCTCCCCGCACGGGGATAACTGGTTTTCCAGTTATTTGGGGAGTAGCGCCCCCACGGCCCAAGCCCACCTTGTGGTGGAACATCTTGCTTTTTTCTTGTACGATAACATCACCGAAAGGACAGCTGTTCATCCAGCTGCTGGGGGATGGCGACCCCGTGGCCCGAGCCGACATTTCTTGCATGATTTATTAATTTTTGGCTTTTGTTCTCATATTGCCACACACCGCCTCAGCTGTAGGTTGCTAAGGTTGTGATAAGTCGCCTGCGCCGGAGTTTAGTTCTTTGATTTCCCCTCTCTCTTCCCCTTTTTTATGTTCCCCTCTTCATTTTTCTAAGCTGGTTGGCTAGACCTACCTGCACGTTTGCCATGTGCCGTGACCCGTAAGGTGGAAAAGGGGATGCTGGAGGCTGAGGTTTCTGGGAGCCGGGATGTAGTTGTCTCCAGCTACCAACACTCCTCTTTGCCCTCTGCTTCACCCTAAACATGCGGCTAGGAACTAACCCACTCCTAGTCAGGAATTCTGTCTAGGAGTGGGTTAGTTCCTAGCCGCATGTGTTTCCCAGGCTATAAACATGAAGCGCCGCATGGAGGAAGGGACGCTCTCCTCCTCAAAGAAACTCCTTAGTACTGATTGTAATGCTCTGTTTCTTCTGATTCATTCTGTTGATCCTTCACAGTCCCCCGAGTTCAAAGAGCCCCTTCTGGATTAATAAGGCTCTTCGAGCGTTTACTGGCCCTCCGACGAGTGTTAAGCAGCTCCCATCGAGGGATCTTCTTGTGGAAACATCTAATCCACAACATAGTGCCACCTTGCTGGAGACGACCATTCTGCTGGATATTCCAGTACAAATAACACCCCGTGGTTATTTGAATTCCTCTTGCAGTGTCGTCAACTCCCAGGACTTGCTTGAATGCAGTGATGAGGAACAACTGGAGGAGCTTGGCAATCAACATGTCACTGGGGTTCGGCGAATTCTTTTTAGGCGAGATGGGAAGTCTATACCCTCCCTGAACATCATTCTCACTTTTGACACCCCAAGCCTGCCAACTTCCATCAAGGCAGGGTACTTACGTCTTGATGTTTGCCCATATATCCCCAATCCCTTGAGATGTTACAAGTGCCAGCATTATAGTCATTCTCAACAATCTTGCCATAGCGTAGCAAGGAATGGGCACTGTGGTCCACGGATCATTCTTTGATGGAATGCTCAGCAGAATCAGATCAGTGTGTTAACTGTGATGGGTCACACTCTGCATCTTCCAAGCAGTGTCCAAAGTGGATAGAGGAGCAGGCTATCCAACGCCTGAAGATAAGAGAACATCTATCTTATCCTGAGGCCAGACAGCGGATCGCTCCTTTAACACCAGGCTGGCAATCATACGTCTCAATCGTAGTTCAGAAGGTGCACTGTTGCTGTGCAGACTGAGGTGTACATCCCAGCGTGGTGTCCTTATGATTTCAAGGACATCGTTGCTGCGGGATTGGAGGCACTAAAGTCTCGCCGTCTTGAGTCCAAAGTGACACCCACATTGTCGCCGAAAAGATCCTCTGCCATTACTGGGACTCAGGCTAAGTGCACTACAATGAAGTAACCCGAGAAGCAGAAGCCAGGCACATCCTCCCCGAAACCCCACTCTAACACTCAAGAGTCGGGCACCATCATCCAAAAACACGGGGAGTAAGCACACCCCTGTATTACCTCCTGACACTGAAGAAGTACTGGAGCTCATGGACTGTGAGACGTATTAGTCGTCTCAGTCTTCATCTTTTTTTTTTTCCTTTTCTCATAATGGCTTCAATCATTCAATGGAATTGCTGAGGTCTGCGGCGACAACTTGATGATTTGAAAGGCTTACTGTCTTCGTTTACACCTGTGTGCGTGTGCCTCCAGGAGACAAAGCTTCGCACGACGGGCACTCTTTCGCTGCGCAGATATTCTATTTTTCACAAAGATCATGAGGACGGACTTATCGCCCATGGAGGAGTGGCCATTGTTGTTCCTCATAGTGTTCCTGTCACTGCGGCCGCTCTTCAGACGACTCTGCAAGCAGTGGCAGTGAGAATTTCTGTGACCATCCCGTTCACAGTCTGTTCCATTTATGTACCACCAGATGAAGCTGTGAGCCTTTCAGATTTGGAAGATTTAGTTGACCAGTTACCGCCTCCTTTCTTCCTTCTAGGAGATTTCAATGCACACAATCCGTTGTAGGGTGATAACACTCGAGACGCAAGGGGCCACATTGTTGAGTCACTACTCTCCAACACGTCCCTCTGTATCCACAACACAGGGACAAAGACATATTTTCATGAACCTACCCACTCGTACTCAACCATTGATCTGTCTCCGAGTTCACCATCTTTATATCCTGACTGGTGGAGCGTGTCTGGTGATCCCCTTGGCAGCGATCACTTTCCTATCTTTCTTCGTCTAGCAGGTGGCGGATACTGCCATCCTACCCATCCTGCTGGATGGGATATCGATCGAGCCAAGTGGGATGCATTCACGGCTTCAGCGACCTTTACTCCTGCTATGGTGTCCTAAAGTATGATCGGTGAAGCTGTTGCAGCAGTTACGGATTGTATTGTGCAAGCGACAGAACTCTCCATCCCAAAGACGTCGACTAAACTTCTACGTTGTTCGAGACCGTGGCGAAATTCCGATTGCAAGGCAGTACGTCAGGCTCAACATCAGGTTTGGGGTAGGTTTCGTCGGTATTCCACCGTCGCAAACCTATTAGCTTTCAAGAAAGAAAAGTCTGACGCGCGATTGGTTCGTCGTTGTAGTCAACGGGACTCATGGATACAATATGTATCCGGAATTAACACCACTACCAGCCCTAAGATCCTTTGGACAGAATTTGTAAGATTCGCGGAAAGTACCCTTCTCGGGAGATCTCCATCCTCGAGAGTGGTTACAGAACGGTTGCTGATGCTCAGGGAATTGCTGACTGTCTTGGCACTGCATTTTCTTCAGTGTCTAGCAGTGGCAGTTATCCTTTTTCGTTCCAACAGCATCAGCTGTGGTTTGAGAGAAAAGGAGTTTCCTTCAGACTTTTCCTCGGAGGATTATAACAGCCCACTGACTGTGGTGGAACTGAAGATTGCTTTGAATCGGTCAGGCCAGACATCTGTCGGACTGGATAACATCCATTACGACATGCTGAAGCACCTTTATCTGTCCTCTCTTGAATGCTTGCTAATCCTGTTTAACAGGATTTGGCATGAGCACGACTTTCCCGATTCTTGGCACACTGCTATTGTCATACCTGTTCTCGAACCTGGTAAAAATCCCACCAACCCGTTCAGCTATCAGCCAATTGCTATGACGAGCTGCCTTTGCAAACTGCTCGAGCGCATCATCAATCTTCGTTTGATTTTTTATTTGGAAACTCATCACATTTTATCATCTCATCAGAGTGGATTCCGTCGTTTTTGATCCACCACTGATCATCATGTTTGCCTTGAGACATCTATCAGGGAGGCGTTTGTCCGGCGTCAGCACATGGTCTCCGTGTTCTTCGACATGGAAAAAGCTTACGATCGGTCGTGGAGATACAGCATTCTCCATGATCTGCACGACTGCGGATTGCAGGGAAATTTACCAACATTCATTGCTGGTTTTCTCCAGAACCGGATGTTCCATGTGCGCGTCGGGTCGACCCTCTCTGCGATGTACCCACAAGAGCAGGCGTCCCTCAAAGCTCCATTCTATCTGTCACTTTGTTCATCCTTCGTTACATACATACATATCACTAAGCTGTTCTCTGAGATTCAGAGGTTAGCTCCAAAAAGAAATACAAACTTCCAGATATTTTTACTTATTGTTGTCGTATCAAACTTCTCCATTTACAGCGATCTTGACAGACAACTCGAGCTTCACTGATATCCATTACACGCCGTACACAAGATCTTTTATACTTCATACTCATAATCTTTTTCTCATGCAAACACTCCTGAATCTGATCCACCCATGTCTTCCTTGGCCTTCCTCTGCCTTTCCTTATTGCCACTTAGGCTGAAAAGATTTTCTTAGTGCGCATTTCATCACTCATTCTATCAACATGGCCAAACCACCGAAGCATATTGGGCTCCACCTTACTAACAACATGTTGCTTCACATCACACAACTGCAATACATCTTCATTCCTCACACAATCAGACCGTGTCTTGCCACAAACCCCACGTAAGTAACGCATTTCTCCAGCACACAAATGGCTCCTATGTTTCACTGCCATACATCAGAGTAGGAACAATTACTGTTTCATACACAGCCATGCGGGACTCTCTAGAGGACCCATCGTTCTTGTGAAAACCTCCCAGAGCAGCTATAACTTTCAAAGAAGAATTCACTCGCCTACTGATTTCACCATCCAACTTGTTCTCTCTGTCAAACATGCTTCCTAAATACACAAACTCACTCCCCTGGTCAATCACAGTGCCATTTATACTTACATTACATTCAGTGCTACCAGTTCCTATCTCAAACACCATAACTTTGGTTTTTCTCTTATTTATACTTAGTTTGAATTTCATGCAAACTTCGTGCATCCGAGGCAACTTACTCTGCAACTCACTTTTGCTCTCTGCCAACGGACAGTGTCATCAGCATACAGCAATCTGCACACACAGATATCACCAAGTCATAAACCACTATTATCTATTTTGGCATCACGCATGCATGTGTCCATAAATATATTAAACAGCCATGGTGACATTACACAACCTTGTCTAACTCCTGCACCAATGGAAAACCATTTTGGTAAAACACCATTCACTCGCACACAAGCTCTACTACCAGCATACATGGCTTTTACACTATTAAGTAGATTCCCAGTAACACCATATTCATTCAATACCTTCCACAAAAGTGTCCTATTCACTCGATCGTAAGCTTTCTCTAAATCTATAAAGGCAGTAAAAACTTTCTTCCCAACAGCCAGATACTTTTCAATCATCATGCGTATTGCAAAAATCTGGTTAGTGCAGCCTTTTCCAGGCATAAAACCACTTTGAACATCCCACACGTTCAATGATGTAAGACCCGTAGTTTTTCAATAACAACCTTACCAAACACTTTTCCTGGCACACTCAGTAGGCTAATACCACAATAGTTCTTGCATTCAGTCTGATCACCTTTTCCCTTATACAAGGGAACAATAATAGCATCCTTCCAATCCCGAGGGACCACTCCTAACTCCCAGCACAACTGGCAAATTTCAGTTAACCAGTCAATTATAGAGTCACCACCGTATTTCAACATCCTGCAGTTATGCCATCAACTCCTGGAGCCTTACCATTCTGAAGAGATTTTAGAGCTTTACACACTTCTTTTCTTGAGATCCCTCCTGTGCTTTCATCCCTCATTGTGACATCATCTGCGTCTGTCTCAGAATCATTTTTTTTCCTGATCTAATAACTCACAGAAGTATTCGCCCCATCTGTCACTTAACTCATTGGGCTCCCATATCATTTCCCCAATCTCATTCTTCACACAACTTACAACTTTGTTTCCCCTATTTTTCCTGAGTCTCATGTACTTCCAGAAGGACTTTCTATCTTTCCAAAAAGCCAATTCATGCCTTTCCACTTTCTCCTTCCTATCTTTTGCCTTACTGTGGCAAACCAGCTTAGCAGCGTCACGCTTCTTACAGCAATATTCATCCACAGAGACTCTACCTTGCAACATCCCTAAATAGGCTTCCTTCTTTTTCTTTACTGCCTCTTCAACCTCACTATTCCACCAAGCATCACCTCTATTGTTACCCAACGATTGTGGTGCCACAGACCTCTTTAGCAGCAGTGACAACATAGTTCTTAAAACATTCCCACTTCTTTTCTACATCCCTCTCACGAGACTTCAGATCCTTCAGTCGTTCTCTGAGTAAGTCAGAATACTGCTGATGATCTTCAAGGAGCCTATCAACCTTTATTCTTTCTATCCTGGGTCTCTTCCTATTCCTTTTCCTCCAACCAACATTAAGTTTCACTCATGACACTACCAAGTAATGATCAGAACCAACATCCGCACCTCTCATCACACGGGTGTCAACAACTAAGTGTTTCAAACGCTGATCGTAGACAACAAAATCTATCACACTCTTTTGACCAAGAGTACGATTTTCCCAAGTATATGTGTGTATATACTTGTGGTTGAAAAATGTATTAGATACACACAAACCATTCTCAATGCAGAGTTCAATTAATCTTTCACCATTATCATTCACACAAGGATCATTAAACTTACCCAGAACATTGTCAGAAATTGCATTCTGCACACCTACTCTAGCATTGAAATCCCCTGCTATTATAACTTTTTCTTTAGCACCAAACTGGCTCACAACAGCTTTTAGCTCATTCCAGAAATCTTCTTTCTTATCAGAAGGTTCCGAGTCACAAGGAGCATACACTACAACAATTACAATTCTCTGAAGTTTCACTTTCAAACGAATCCAGAGAATTCTCTCACTTATGCAACTATAGTGAATCAAGTTGTACTTCATCTTTTCACTTAAAATCACACCTACACCAGCCTGTCCTCTCACATTATCCAATACTCCAGACCACACACTCACCGTGCCATTCACTTCTTTTATTCCAATTTCCTTCTTTTTGGTTTCACTTACACACAGCACATCCAGTTTATACTTATTCATCTCCCCAATCACCTCACTCATCTTGCCATTTATACCTCTAGTATTCCATACACCAATCTTACATTCACTCAGCAGAGATCTCTTTCTCATACGCCATTTAGGAAGTCCAGGTCGATTCCGTGGTGGACCATCCTTCCCAAGTGTGGTAGGTCCACCATATCCCACACTTGAGTCATTCTTAATATTTCTTTTTGTCTTTTTAATCAGGTAAGTACATCAGTGTGGGGGATTAGCCCACAGCTGAGGGTTCCAGTTGGTCATTCAACCTAAGGATTCTGGAACAAAACCCAGTGAGTTGGGGTCTTTTCACCAATGTCACACAGAACTAGCTTGCACCTCTCCAAGATTCACAGAGGCCCTAGTTGCTGTTGTGTGTGCCATTGTTACCACAGAGCGCCCCGAGGAGGCAAACCCATCGCTCACTACGACCGCCCGCGTTCATCCTTCGTGTGAATCAAATATTCAAACTGCTCTCTCTGACGGTTCGTGGAACTGTGTACGTTGATGATCTGCAGATTTCCTGCTCTGCTGTCAACATGCACACCATTGAAAGACAGCTGCAGTTGGCTATTAACAAGATCTCTAACTGGGCTTCTCATAATGGCTTTAGCTTCTCGTCCCAGAAGACCATTTGCGTGCATTTTTGCTGCAAACCTGGTCTTCACCCAGACCCCAATCTCCGTCTGGGGAGTACACCATTCCTGTGGTGTCAGAAGTCAAGTTCCTTGGAGTGACCTTTGACCGCGCACTCACCTTCCATCTTCACATTCAATCTTTAAAGGTGAAGTGCACGAAGTCATTGAGCATCCTGAAGATCCTCTCTCGAACATCTTGGGGGGGGGGGCTGACAGGTGCTCAATGCTTCGTATCCAACACTCTTATTCGGACAAAGTTAGACTTCGGCTGCATAACATCTGCGTGGCCTTCAGTTTTGAAGCTTCTGGATCCCGTCCATCACCAGGCTTTGCACCTGTGTACCGGTGCTTTCCATACTTCTCCCGTGCATAACCTGTATGTCGAGTTGTGAACCAACGTTATACCTCCGCCGTAAGCAGCTGTCTCATTAGTTCTCTTCCAAGTTGAAATCTCTTCCTGATCATCCACTGCATGATTCCATCTTCCAACCGCAATGTGTTCACTTGTTTTCAAACTGCCCTTCTTGTGTTTCTACTTTCGGGATTCGGATGTCAAACATACTGTGTGAGATGCTGGTCTAAACTTGTCGAAGATTGATGTGACCAATTTTTTCAATGAACCCTCTTGGCAGCCGGTTCAAGCAATGGCTGACCTTTCTCTTTGTGTGTGGCCTAAGTCATCAACTCCTGCTCTGGTGTACCAGAAGCTGTTTGCCGAACAACAGTCTCTCTATACAGATTTTGTGCCTGTGTTCACCGATGACTCGAAGTCCGGGGATGTTGTTGGGTCCGCTTTTGTGTGTGTTGATGAAACTCATGCTGAGAGGCTTCCACCAGAATCAACAGTCTTTTCGGCAGAGATGCGTCGCACTATGATTTGCATCGATTCCCAGTCAGTCATCCAAGCCTTATCCTCTCCTGAGGATACGGACTCACTAGTCAGCAGTGATGTTCGTCATCTTCCTTGAACTTTGGCGGATGCTGGATTCTTGGTCCGATTCTGTTGGGTTTCTGGCCATGTTGGGATCTGGGGTAACGAGCTGGCGGATCTCTCTGCCAGGTCTGTTTCCTCCATGACACCCACATGGCTGCCACTGTTTTTCTGAGATTTTCGACCTTTGATCCACAAATTTATCATGGACGAGTGGCAGTCCCTGTGGTCTCAACAGGGCAGCAATAAGCTTCATACCATCAAACCACAGATAGGACCATGGAAGTCTAGCTTGAGGAAGAACCGTCGTGAGGAAGTTGTTCTTGCGCGCCTCCGCATTGGGCACTGTCATTTCACTCACCACTTCTTGCTGTGTGGCAACACTGTCCCAGTGTGTGAGGCGTGCAACTGTCGTCTCACAGTCCTTCATGTTTTGCGCACTTGTGTTCGTTTTTGTGATCATCGGTTTTGTTATTTTCATTCTCATTTGTTGGACGACGGAGCAGTTATGCTGCAGACTGTCCTGGGTGAAGAATGCTACATGTTCGCAGTGTTTTCGTTTTTAAAAAGATTGGCTTTGTTAAACTCGTCTAGTTTTTAACGTGTTCACTTTCATCTTTCACTTTTACCAAATCAGCCTGTTTTTAACCTTTTGTACGTTTTTAAATTAGTTTATTTTGTTTTGAGTGTCTTTTATTTAGCACTGTTTGGCCAACCATGGCCCTTGCGCCATAAAAATTAAACAGCCAACCATGTTAAACCCTTTGCAGCCGTTCTCGTTAAGGCTTTCTTTATACAAAATGTTCTAAATCACACACATTAAATCCACGATTTCAGATATCTCTTTTACATTTTGAATTTTCTGCAAGATCGTGTAAGTGTGACTAGATTTGTTTTTACATTGGACCACACCTGAGGGACACATCATACAGGGTAATTATAAACTTGGATAACAACTTTGAAATTTAAAATTTCACTGCTCATGTTAAATATTATATTTGAAATTGAAACAAAGTATTGAAGTACGTGCATAATTTTTATTACATGTGTTCAATATGCACTCCCTTGGTAACATGGCATATATCTCAGTTCCTGTAAGATCCTGTCCAGCATTGCCTGGTCCACTTGCAGCATGGCTTCTGAAATCCGAGTTTTCGACTCAACAATGCTGTTGGGTATGCGAAATCTGAACTCCAGTTTCTGATTTTGCTACTTTAAACCACAATATGCAGTGTGCCTTCTCTACCCCACTGAAATTGGCCATTTTGCTTGCCCAATTAATGTGCTGCCACCCCATGGCCTAATCACAAAACAGTAATACTTAAAGAAACATGGGGATATATAATTTACACATTAATACAAGTTTCATAGCTGTAGTTTAGTTGTATTATGTATAAAAGTTAAAAATGTTAAATTTGTAATTAAAGTTTGTAATTACTCAGCATCTAGTATACTGGTTTGGAAGGGGTGGAGATCCCTGCTGTCCAAGGAAATTTAATCATCCTGAGATGGCATTCACCATTTGTGTGATTCACAAAGAGATGCATACACTTTTATATTTATAGTATATATATATGTCTATAGTGTGTAATATCATGAATCAGTAAAAAAAAAGTCATGTGTGTAATATCATGAATCGGTAAAAAAAAATCATGTATGTATAATCCAGAATTCTTAGATATATCAACAAATGCTGAAATTTTAAAAATGCTTTGTTCAGACATGTCATGTTTTCTGTATTATAGCAAGTCCTTGGTATTTTGGCTCAAGATGTAAGAGACGGGACGTGTACAGCTGTTAATCATAGGTATCGACTCATTGCATATGGACTGAAAAGGTACGCTTATTTAAAGGTTTGCTGTGATAATTAGCTAAATAATTGCCCATTTTTTAGATGTATTTTTTGTACATATTCACAGGATAATATGGTATAAAAGCTCACTGCTGTAACTGTTACTATAAAAGCTAGTTTTTTTTATTTTTATGCTTTAATGTACAACATTGAAGTGTAGACTCTAGAATGTGATTGTGCTTGAAAAATAACATCATTAAGGCTTTAGTGTAATTGGAATGAATGACAGAACTAATTATTTATTGTTAAGGATTAAGGAATGAAATAAAAAATTTGAAAACTTCATATGAATTGTGATTACAGCTAATGTAAATTGCTTTCTGTACTGTAATAAAAACTTAGATGTCATTTAAATTAGTTAAACAGTACTTTTTCATTATCACTGTGAATCTACCAGAACACATTTTTTTTATGAGTTGACTAAATAGCAACACAAAACAAAGAATAAGCAACATAGCAAAACTCAACGAACACCTTCAAAAAGTTTTTTCATCCCAACAGAACAGTAAGGAGAGGCAACAACAATTTAAGATATTCAAGAAGTGACTGAAACGAAACGTGCAGGGCAGTGTTGTTCCAATTCATGATTTCATAAGAAGGCAATCTAATTAGAGTTCAAGTGTAAAGCAAATAAAAATAGACTTTGAAAAATGTAGTAGAGAATGTTACAATGAAAACAAAGTGCAACAGCAGTAGAAGACATGGTTTGAATAAGAACTCTGTTAAACACCTGCCCAGATGGAATGCTGATGAGTCTTCAGTATAACTTCAATGAAAGGTTAAGGCACAGCGTTACTAAATAAGACTATGAACAGAAAGACTGCTCAAGAAAAAAAGAGCTGTGTTTTACCCATACATGAGATTCTTCCGCGGATTCGTAGAATTCCGTTTTTTTTTTTTTGTCATCATTTGGGTCATTCTCGAGATCAAGGCAGAACTGAAGAGAGGGGGGGATGGTCGTTTTCCGTCTGGGGATGGTATTTCGTCTTTCAAAACTATCGAAAACTCGAAGTTAAACGGAGTGACGATTTTTCCCGTAATCGTAATTTCTTTTTTTTCACTTTGTTGCCTGTTCCCAATATTGTTATTAAATGTCATTTTGTTGCATAAATGTTTGTATTTCAGCATGAAGCTGTGGGCAATGATTTCCAAAAACAAAAGTTAAGACGGCGCGAAGATTTCCCTGTAGTCTTCAGGCAAAGATTCTTCCGTGGATTCAAAGAATTCCGCCATTTCCGTTATCATTTTGGGCATTTTCGAGATCAATGCACAACTGAACAGAAATTTTGGAGGTTAATTGTGGGGAAGAGGGATTCGCTTTTCGTTTGATGATGGGATTCCATTTTATGAGACTTTTAAAAAAGGAAGTTAGATACAGCAAAGATTTCTCCCATAATTTTATTTTGTTTTCTCGCGATGTTCCTTCAGCCCAGTATTGTTCTTAAATAACCTTTTATTTCACAAATACTGCATTTCAACCTAAAAATAGAGGTAAAAGTTTTCGAAAACGGAAGTCGGTCGGAGCGAAGATTTCGCCCAAAATCGCATTTTTTTTTTTCTGCGATGTTCTCACTATCCTGTGTTGTTGTTAAGTGAGACTTTCCTCCATAAATGTCTGCACTTAAGCTTGATAAGGGAGGGGAAATTTTCCAAAAATAGAAGTGACGGAGTTTGAAAATTCGTTAGAATTGATGCATGGTGTTAGTATTGATATTCTGAAAATCACACCATTTTTCTAAAGTAGCAAAAGCTTTGATATCATGCATTTGTGGTCCTCAGGCTGAAAGTTCTTTCAGCATGATGGATAAATTATTGTCATATGAGGGAATAAAAGGGGAAGAGGAAAGAAAAGTGGTGAAGAAATAAGAAGGAAATTATATCAACAGAAATCCGCCCCGGTGGCGCAGTGGTCTAAGCGATGGCCTCTGATCATTCGTCCGAACGGGGTCCGGGTTCGAATCCTGGTGAGGCATGGATGTTGTGTTTGTCTTACGGCACTGGCTCTCTCCCTTCCCTGGAACCAGTGACCCTAAATTAGGGACGGGCAACTGCTTATATCCCATTGAGTTGCTCACGGTGGTCATTAAACCTCCAATCAAATATATATATATATCAATCATGAACAGAAAGCAAAACTAAGCAAAGATTGCTATGCAGCTGCAGAGTCAACAAAAGACAAATATGTCCATGGAACTTGCTGAGAAGAAAGCAACACAAAAGGAAAATTGAGCTGATGTTCTAGCAAGTATAAAAAAAAAAAAAAAAGAGAGAGAGAGGGAGAGAGAAATGTGTTTGAAGCAGTGTCTTTTAAAATCACTTTGTTTTGTTTTGAATTCAGTAATTTTATATTGTGAATACAGTGAACAATTCCATCTTGCTGCTTTTTCTCACACTTTCTTGTCACATGTTCTGATTTTTTTGCCCGATTAAAAAATTCAGCTTTTTAGTTCCTTGGTCAGTCTCACGTATGTTAACCAGATAAAAACGTTTGATATTTTTAATTCATATTATCTTTACAAACCACATAAAAATACTAAGATATGGTAATAATTTGATTTAACAGTTAATGCCCAATTATTTTGCAGTAACTTTTGGTGGTAAATAGTAAAGATGCCAACTAATATGTAAATTTAAGAAAACCTTGTGCACTCTTTCTGCAGATTACATTGCATAGAAAACTGATTAATGAATAGCTTCCTCAAGGCATCAGTGCAGTGGCATAGTGATGACTGGTGCTTAGGGGTGAGGTATATAATTTGTGCTCCTTGGGAAAATAAGAACACAGATGATTGAGAAAGTGGTTTCAGGAAGTGACTGCAGTATCACTAGGCCAGGGCTCGAAATACCTGGGTGAACAGGTGCACTGCGCACGTAAAAATTAAATTGTGCACCCAATTTTTTTCTGCATGCACCTAACTTAAAAAATATATCTATATTTAGTGTTTTACACTATTTTGATGTTTGAACAAAATGTTGTGGGCCCATATCACATGAATGTAGGAAGAAGGCTTATTACAACACCCTCGCCCGAACCATGGGCAACAAGAGCGTGCCTGAACTTTCCGATGATCAAAATAGTTCCAAGGGCAAAAGCTGTGTCAAAGCGATCAACTCCGCAGAAGGGAGAATTTAGATCACGTGAGAACCTTGCGACAACAGTTGTGGCGTGCATGTGTTGCCACTCTTGTCCGATGCATCAGTTCCTGTAACACTGAGGAAAAGAACTCTATTTTCGCTGGTGAAACAACAAAAAAACCTGCCAGTTTGTGGCATAAGATGAGGATATTACCTTCCTCTTTATAAGAGTGCACCAAAGATAAATTCATTTTGCATCGTGCGGAAATATTCTTTCGCACTTATAAACATCGATCATGAAACTATCGATGTTTTTTCGATGTGTCACTGCCTATAACATCAAAGTTAAAACATCAAGGTTTTTTGTCCATTACTAGTGCAAACAATAGAAAGATCCCTCTCTGTTGTTACAGTGCAGACCTAAAGCTGTGTGCTGTCTTTGAAACTTTTGGTTTGTGCCTGTCTTCCGTTTTTGATTTTAATCTCTATCCATTGGATGAATAATTACAATGCTTTTTTAAAATGTCACCGAAGAAGCGTCCTGCACCTCTTAGCTTGAAAAATAATACTTTGCAGAAATATTTTCGTAAAGACGTGAGTGAAATCCCTAAAACAGCAGTTGTGGACCAAAATGATTCCTTGCTGCTTGACAAACAGACAAAAGGAATAAGGGGAAATGATGAAGTGAATAAAGTAATAGCAGAAAAAGATAAAGAAGAAATAATTGTTGAGAAAGAATACGCTAAAGAAATAATTGAAATCGTTGATGAAAATAAATCAAAATTTTTTTTTGAAATTGTGGATAAAGAAAATCCCAAAGAAATAATTGAGAGAAATAAAGTGGAAGAAGTAATTTGCACTAAAGCTTATGCTTTCCAAGAGACTTGGAAAACTGGACTTGATTGGCTTTCCTACAATGAACACTTAAAAGCAATGTTTTGCACTGTTTGCCAGTCATATGACAAAACATCACATTCAAATACCTTTCGTGATAAAGGCTGTGGTTCTTTAAGGAAACATATGGTTGAAGTACATGAGAAAACACCAGCATATCTTAAAGCAATGGAAGCAAGAACTGCACTTGCCAAAGCAAAGGATTTTCAGACCCCTATGCAGAATCCATATTGAGGTTAGAAGAAAATAAAATAAAGCAGTTACACACACTCTTTTGAAATTGCTTTTCACATAGCCAAATAAAATATGTCATTTACAGTATTTAGAAATTAAATTAAATTTTTAAGATGTGTTGGATGTGAAGTAAGTGAAACCTATAACAATGATAAGCAAGCCAAAACATTCATTTCCTACATCAGTAAGAATATATATCAAATTTAGTTGCATCTTTGAAAGAAAGCATTTTTTTTTTTTTTTTTTTTTTTTGGCTGATGGCACAGACTGCAGTGAATGCAATGAAGAAATAATTTAAATTAGATTTCTTGAAAAGGGAAGAACTGTCATCAAATTTGTAACTATAGAGCAAGTGCAACATGTTGATGCAAAAAGCATCAAGAATTCGTTGGAAAATACTATGACAGATTGTTTGAACCTAAGTTTAGAAGACACTAAAACAAAACTAATTGCTTGCACATTAGATGGTGTGGCAAGTAATTTCAGAGCCAAAAGTGTTGTCTACAAGCTACTTTGTGATAGTTGCAGTCATCTGCAGTGAAAGATGTAATGCAAAGTTCAAAATATTTCACACAAATGGAGTCTGCTTTGAATGACTTATTTGTAATATATAACTTCTAAGAACTGGTCAGAGTTACAAACAGTTGGTGAGTCATTAGAAACAAACATTTTAAAACCTGTCCAAGTAGGAGGTGTTTGTTGGTTACCTCACCATGATCATGCCATTGATGTCTTTATTATCCATTTGGAATCCCTTGCATCAACTGGCTCAGCAAAAAACAAAAGAATGTGCCGCAAGCATTTTGAAAAAAATGAAATCTGTACAGTTTGCACTATTCTTGAACTTTTCAAAATTAGTAAAATTACTTTCTAGTTTAAGCAAAGTACTTCAAGCAAATGATACTAGTCTAGAATATGCTCGCACACAAATTTAAGCTATTCTTAACAATTTTAATGATTTAACAGATATTAATAATCTTTCAAAATTTTCAGATTGGGATACAGAGAATGGTGTTCATATAGTATCAGAGAAGATTATGTTTCAGTAGGAAAATCTGTCAGAAGGTGCAAGTCAGCACTTAAAATCAGCTCGTTCTGCTTTATCAAAAAAATTGCAAGAAAAGTGTGTATCATCCGTAGCTGAAGAATTAGACTTAGCAAAGGAGCAAATCATGAAAGAAGCACAGCATATAATCAAACTGTGCAGTTTTCCGATTGAAGAAAGATTTAAATCTTTTGTTAAAGATTCACTTTTGTGTGCATTTGTAGTCTTCGAGCCATGTTATTGGCCTAGCAGTGAACAAATTGAGATCTATGGTAACAACGAAATTGAGAATTTATGGTCACATTTTCAAATTCCACTGGAAAAAAATGGCTTTAATAAAGTTGAAGTGATGATCCAGTGGAAAATGTTAAAGAAAAAGAAACATGTGAAGGACCTGTGGGAAAACCAAAAAAAAAAAAAAAAAAAATGTCCATAGAAACCAAATTCCAGAACTGTGGCAGAAAGTTATATCAGATGATGATGGAAAATATAAAGATATTCTCAGTCTGATACAAATTGAACTTGTGATTCCCATCGATACAGCTGAGTGTGAGTGGCGGTTCTCTTTAATGGGACGTGTGAAAACTGACTGGAAATACTCCCTTCATCCAAACACACTGAGTGATTTAATGCGTATAAGTGAAGAGACATTAGAACTTTTTGTCTGGAAAATGCTGTGCTGCAATGGTGGAAAAATGCAAAAAGAAGAGTGGACACTAAACCTTATGGGAAAAGAACTGAAAAGACTATAGCTGATGGATTCTGATTGCCAACCAATGTCTGTTGATGAATAAAACATTCTTCATATAAGTATAATTTCTCCAAACAAAAAATTAATATTAAATATGTATTTCTATTAATTACAAACATATCCAATAAATTTAGTTTTCATTAGTCAATTAATATAATTTTTTTTAAGTGTACACCAGAAAAAACAATTGTGCACCCAAATTTAGAAACTTAGGTGCACAAGGGTACATCTACATAAAAAAATCTAATTCGAACCTTGCACTAGGCACCTATACGATGTTTTTTTTTTGTTTGTTTCTGTATTGAATGTATTCTGCAAGTTTATTCAAAGAAAATTTTATTTCATATAATATTCTTAAAAAACATTAACTTTAACTGAGATTAGAAAATATATATATATATATATTTATATATATATTGCACAGTGTGAAATCTAGGAGCACCAAAAACTTGTAGCACCTAACAAAATGGCAAATTAAAAACTAAACCAGAAAATTTATCACCACCCCAGTATCTGAGCAGTCTGAGGTACTGGGTTCTGACCATTCATCTGAGATGGGTAAGGGTTTGAGTCCCAGTTGAGGAATAGGTGGCATATTTGTTTTGATGGCACTGGCTCTTTCCTTTCCGTAAAACCAGTTTCCCTAAATCGGGGACAGGACCACCATGAGCAACTCACTAACCTTTAGAGTTGTGCATGGTGGTCATTAAAACAACAAACAAAGTGGTGAACAATCAATCTCAAAGAAACTTTCTACATGTGAAAAAGTGTATGTTTTCATACTATAAAATTACTTGTGTATTTCCAATTTTAGTAAGTCACAGTAACATCAATTCAACCTTTTCAGCACCCATATGGACTGGTGCCCAGGGGCAGCTGCCTCTATGTGCCCACCTGTTGCTACACTTCTGTATCAGTGGAAAGGTTCCCAAATGGAATATGCACCATTGTATGTCAGAATTTGCAGTATTTATGTACCCAGTTGTGTGCATATTTTTGGCATTCTTTGAACCAGATTTGTAGGTCAGAGGAATGTTGGGGACTTGGGTTCTTGTTTTTGGAAGTGCCCTCACATGCTTTGATAACATGTTTTAGCGACAGGGAAAGGAATATTGCATGTTAAGAATTGGCTTCCTAGTTTCTTAATTCAATTACTAATAAGAAATTACTATTATGAGAATTTTACTAGGAATTTTTTTATTTAAATTGCAAATTTTCAGAGAACACTCTTCTCCTTCTTCAGGCTGTCTTTTTGTTGTCACTTATTCCTGTCACTATCGCGGTTAGGGTTAACCTTGAAGGTTACGGTTATTTTTCATCGAATCCTGCCAGATGTTAGGCAGGGAAATGCAAAGGATTTTCCCTGCCTAACATCTGGCACGATTTGATGAAAAATAACCGTAACCTTCAAGGTTAACCCTAACTGCGATAGTGACAGGAATAAGTGACAACAAAAGACAGCCTGAAGAAGGAGAAGAGTGTTCTCCGAAAATTTGCAATATAAATAAAAAATTTCTAGTAAAATTCCCATAATAGTTCTTTCTGATTAGTAAAGGGATATTGCATTTTTTATTTTCTATTCTTTGTGAGTGTAAAATTCTGTATATCAGATGTTATCAGAGCAGTTGCACAGAATAAGAACAAAACATGCCTGCATTTACCTTGAAATATCCGTATCTAAGTTTCATACAACATGTAACATACTGAATGTTGAAAATTAGCAGCTGTGGATTAGGCTTTGTTGCATCTATTGTTTATAAGGGTTGTTCAATAAGTAGTGAGACTTTTCTGCCTGAAAGAGTTCTAACATGACATACCTAAAAATAATCATCACAATCATTTAGACGGCAGTCCCATCATTGCACAAATCCTTGTATTTCTGCGGCATGAAAGGAAGCAGGCTGCTGCTGCAACCAGTTATTTACACCTTCATGCACCTGATCATCTGAAGTGAAATATTTGCCTTTGAGAAATTTATTCATAGGTCCAAAGATGTGAAAATTGCAAGGCTATAGGTCAGAACTATATGCCAGATGTTGAAGGACTTACACTCAAAAGTGCTGCAATGTCTTTAGCGTGGTAACTGCTGTATGTAGCCGGGCATTATCATGCACGAAGCACAATACCCCGAGTTAGGTTGCCAAGTCTCTTATTTCTGATGGCTTGTTGAAGCTTCATTTAAAGTTTGACAATATTGTTTGGCATTGATGGTTGATCCTTTTGGTAGCCACTCAAGAAGCAGTGGTCCTTGATGGTCAAAGAACAGGGTTAACCATCACTTTGCCTGAGGAAATGGTGAACTGTGATTTCCTCGGCGGTGGCAATGATGCATGTTTCCACTGCATGCTGTGGCATTTCGACTCTGGCTCAAAATTATTACACCAGCTTTCTTCCCCGGCAATAAAGCACAGCAGAAAATCTTCATCTTCTGCATGATAGTGGGACAGATGCTGTAATGTTAGTCCCATTCATTGACTCACCTGTTCATCGAACAAATGTTTTGGTACCCATGTGGCACAGATCTTAGGATATTCAAGTTGTAAATGCATGATCATATTGACAGTTCTGATGCCTACGCCTGCACTGTTCGCCAGTTCTCGGATCGTGATTCTTAGGTTGGCCTTATGGCAGCATCCACACGTGCAATTGTCATCACTGAAAATAGCATGACGCAGTGCTCCTGATGTTGGCTAGTCTTCAGTGCTAATGTTCGTCCACCACTAAAGAGCTGGCATGCTGCATTACAGTACTACACGGAAGACAACCAGGTCCATACACTACCTTCATTCGTCTGTGAATTTTGCTTGGTGGCATTTTCTCCACTTTCAAATATTGAATTACAGCACATTGAGCAACGTTGGATGTATCCATCTCCAACGAGAGAACAATAAAATTAGTCCAGCATCTTACACAGCTTCATAACAAACAAGCTGCAATGCAGTTTCATAGCCTTTAAATCACCTTTACACTAGCGCTACCCATTGACAAAATTAGGAAGCGCAAACACATTCCAGCCAAAGAGTCTCACTACTTATTGAACAACCCTTTTACATAATGATTTTTGCTTTTTAAGGAAAAAGGTATTCAGTATATATATATGAAATTGATTGTCATATAATTTTATAGTATTTTATCAATTACTTTTGATTTATCCCTCTCTTTACAGTGCACAGGGTATAGTTTTCTGCCTAGACGATCTGACAGGAGCCTTGCAAATCACACACCGATTAATTTTATCATCAAAAGATTTCCCTGGTAATTTCTCAGTTAGTAGTAGCATTATCATGTTTTTTATTTTGTGAAGAGTTGTGGTAGTTGCATTTTGCATGTGTTTTATTTGTAAAGTGTCAGCCCATAAAAATCATAGGTACTTAATGACATTTCTTGAAAAGTTTTGAGTTGTAACTTACCTAATTTTAATTTTTATAATCCTTAATTTTTTTATTTTGTCAAATAAGTCCATGTACTTGTGTACCTAGAAATGTTGTTTAATGCACAAATGTAATTCAAACATTCTCATACTAAACTACTTATCTTCAGGCTTGCCCACTAAATTTTAAATTTTCATGTTCCCATTTTTGACTCCACTGTTGAAACTTTAGAATACAACAGATTTTTTGTTACATTTGTTTTGATCAGAGTACCACATGTACTCATATATAATTTGACTCTCTTCTGTAGTTTAACAGGTGAAAATCAGTAAAAATTCAGGACCTATGTGAAAGCCAACCATCAAATCTGAAGAGTTTGGGAAATAATGGCATTTATTGAAATATTAATACAGAAATGCTTATTCATATTTTAATGAATTTTCCTAATGAAGTTTGTGTGGTTTCCCATTCCTCACAGTCTGTTCTTGCTGTCTCGATGGTGCAAACATGTGTCCTTTGTTTTTAAGAGAAATTAAAATTGAAAATGGGCACTTTGTGCTAGAGCTGGTGCCATCTTTTGTGATTCATAAAATTGTTTTCACAGCAGAGTGAATGGAGGCAATACCAATTTTTAATCTTTAATGTCACTTAATATACATGTTTTTCTGTACCTTACAGTTGTTTCTTGATATAAAACCAACACAGCAAGCTAAAAATTGAAAATTTATTATGTCTGCTGTAAAAACAACTTCATGGTAAGGGAAATAGTGGTCAGCACCTAGGATGATTTCACTTGAAAAAAAAAAAAAAGAAAAAAGACTGAAATGCTTGTTTTATTGATTTATTTAGCAAGGAGAGTGTGTAAGGAGTGGAGAACCAGCACTTTATTAGGGAAATGCATTAAAGAAGATATGAAGCTATGTTTGCACTATTAGCCTTTAAATTTTTTTAACTGACTTGTGCATAATCCAACCCCTTCCCCTCCTGTTTAAGAAACGTTTTATCTTAATTTTTTTTGCTTATGTGTGAATATGTATGCACTGTATTTGTTGGCGTATAACACACACTTTTTTTCCTAAAATTTAGGGGGCTAAAATTCTACCTATGTGTTATATGCAATATACTACTTTAAAAAAAATAATAATAAACTTAGGTAAAATGAATACTGCTGCAGAGTGCAACACATTCTGACATTGCCAATGCTAACAGTTTGACATCACTTTACTCTAACTGCAGACACTTCTCTAATGCATATCTCTTCTGTTTTCTGGTGGATTTTGTCAAAAGTGATATTCAGTTCGTCGGAAAGAAGATACATGCACACACACACACACAATTTGAGATACACTCCTGATTTACCTCTTTTAAGTGCCTGAATGTAAACCCCCTCACTTCAGCAGCTAATGCGAGCTGCCACGTTAAGCCTAAGCGTCTGCTCTTGTTAAGTTGCTTTCACGGCACAACCCACTTAAGCAGCAGCTGCTTGGCCGGTGACATCCGAACTCCATGGCTGACAGTTGGTGATAAAAATCAATAGTGTATGCGTGGTCTTGTTGTGCTGGTTCAAGGGTATCATTTCTCACAATGATGACCCTGCATTATTGTAAAACATTTAGGATCCCAGACTTCTGGCTATTTTTAATTTTAGTATGTCTCATCACTTTCCAATCCTAGCAGTGATTCTGATTAAAATTTTTGTTACAGGTCTAATGTCCAAGTTTTTTTGTTCAAACAGATGCTTTTTCTTTCGTATTATTTGCCTTATATGTGGTCTAAATATTAATAAACATGTGTGTTGAGTTATCTAAAAAAAGTTCAGAACTCCCAAGTCATTTATTTTAAATTTAAGTTTTTTTTACTCAAACTTCCTTCTTAAAATTAGGGTTCATGCTATTCGCCGATAAATACGGTATATCCAGTATCTCAATCCCCATAAAGGGTGCCTATGTCTTCCCAACTAAAGTGTTTCATGAAGTTATAAACTTCCACCCATTTTAAGTATCATAATTTAAAATCAACTGTAAAGTATCCTCATGTATGTTACCTTTATTTCACCTTGTAGTTGTGGCATGGCAATTCAACTATGAAAACAAGCTAGACACTGATGAACATCAGAGCTACTTTATTCTGTTGTGGTCAAAAAGTTGCATGTTTGGCAAACAACTTATTTTGGTATTCACTTTTTTAAGAAATGCGTGTGCACACACACGCATGCACACAGAGCTACCATTGCATTATTATCAAGTTGGGCTCAGATTTTTAAAAAGTAGGTACTTGTGAGATATTCTGGGTCCTTTTAAAAAATTAAAATAATCACAAGATAATGCATATTTACAGTTACATAAGCAAATGAAAAATAAGTGTAATGTACATTGTTTGACACTTTAAATTATGCTCTTTGAAAGCAATCTTTTAAAAAAAAGAAAAAAAAGTGCTGAGAGAATTAAATTTTACATTTTCAGCAAAATGTTATCATAATGGAACTACACCAAAGACAATGCATTTTAAGTCAGCCCAGAAGACCAGAGTGGTTTTTATTTTTCAAAACACAGGAATTGTGATATGACTACTTTTGAACAGTTTTTTACTTTTGACGAACAATCATTGAAGTAGATGTACAATTTTTAGTACAGTATAATCTTCCACAGTACTTTCATCAAATGTAAGTTTGTTTGTTTTTCAAATTTTAAATTTCAGCTGTTTCAGTATTGATTAAGGGAGCTGAAAGGTTTAATAAATTAATCAGGACATTTGTATTGTTACATAACCTTATATACATAAAAAAAATGTGGGTTGCCATCTAATTCTTTTAAAAACTTTGCCCCTGGCTCTGTAAAAGTCAGACATGATCATGGTAAATATATTCATGTGCCCTTTTCTCCAAATTCTCACCCCACCGCAGGTAAAGTGCAATTTAAGATGTTCTTCAGCCTTTCTAGATGCTTTTGAGACTAATGGGGAAGTTTTGTTTTGTTCCTTCGGAGAGTTTAGACCCCTTTTATGCATGCATTTAGTGTTGTGCGACACATGATGCCAAAATGTCTGTTCTATGAATCACTGGGAATAAAAGAGTCATTTTATGCTCTGTCGTCCTTTTGAGTTGCCGTCGCATTCTGAATGACATGCCTTCGTGAATCCTACAGATTGCCAGTGGCAAAAAGTCATGCCATTTGTTGGGAACAAGAGAGTCATTTTATGCTGTGTCGTCCGTTTGAGTTGCCTTCGCATTCTGAAAGACATGCTATCGTGAGTTCTACAGATTGCCAGCAGCAAAAAGTCATGCCATTTGTCTGTCATCTGCTGTTTGGGCATCATTAAAATGATTAAAAAACTTGTCACTATCGTCCCGTAATCCTTCCCGCCCATCATTCCATTCTTCTCGCCTTTCCCCTTGTTGCTTTTTCCTCTTTCAAACCGCTTTGAGGGACTGTGCATTGCTGGCTGTTTTCGTTCTTTCCTTAATCCTCACGAATTTGACTTTTGCCAAATGGCATGTTAAGAAAATCTGAAATAAAATGTAGTTCCCAAAGGATGCATAGAATTTGTAATTATGGGTCCTTTTTTGTTTTGGGGTGATTTACACGCTTATAGCACATCAGTGGCAGCGCCACGCACACGTACATGCACAGAGAGAGAGAGGGGGGAGAGGAGGAGGAGAAAAGAGAGGAGGAGGAGGAGGAGGAGGAGGAGAGAGAGAGAGAGAGAGAGAGAGAGAGAGAGAGAGAGAGAGAGAGAGAGAGAGGGAGGAGGAGGAGAGAGAGAGTTCATAATCTGTAGGAGACAGATTATCACAATTAATGGACCCAAGAAACTTGCACTCATTATTTCCCGGTTCAACATGTTATTCTTCTAGGTTTAATTCCAGTCACCTGTTATTGATAATTTGTTTAATGATAAATAACCCATTAAAAACAATAAGTACCATATATACTCAGGTATAAGCCTATCCTCCTCCCCCACTTCAACAGCTACAAATTGCTAAAAAATCTTGACCACCATATAAATTGACCTTAAATTTTAAAATTTTGGATAACATTTATTCAAAGAAATTATGCAAATTTCTGAGATTATTTTTTGTAGAAACCTTCAAAATACAATTCAATATTGGAGTTTCCAAATAACTCCTGTAACATTCATGAAATTTCTTATGCAGCATTTTTTGAAAAGCTTTATAACTATTTCTAGCAAAACTGCATCCCACAGTTCTTTCACCCAAGAAGTAAGAAGGCCAATATCGGCCTTTTTCAAGTTGCCTCCTTTTGTAAAACACTTTGTCTTTGATCTCCCATAGTGCTGACCACGCTGACACAACTTATGGGAGCAAGGTCTGGAGATCCCCATGCTTGTTGTGAAAGCACAGGAGAGGCAAGATGCCTGATTGATTGTGCCCCTCCCCAACAGCCAGTCATTTATCTGTTGTTTGACTCACTTCACACCGGCAAGTTCCATGGTCCCACAGGTAAAATAAATAGTGAGGGGATTCCTTCATGTTTGGAAGCAAGAAATTCCACGATCTCAATTTGAAACTAGGTTAGGCTTTGCACTTATCACATTAGTAACACCTGTTTCCATAGGAATCCTGCTGTGGGTGAAAAAATATTTCATATTTTTTTTTTTTCTGTTTTTGAAAGCACTTCCGAAATGTTAAGTGGATCCTCCTGCTGCAGTTGCTGGCGATTTGTTTACACTTCAGATCATGGCTCTTATCTGCTATGCAATATAAGTAGTGAAATACAAAGTGAATTACTAAACTGGGTCTAATTTTTTAAATACGGTAAAATCTCAAAAATCCGGCATCAACAGGACTGGATGAGTGCCGGATTTATGAAAATTCCGGTTTTCTGAAGCTACCCAAAAATTGTGTAACGGTCATTACGTACTTACACGTAATAGGTCACTTTAACGAAAATTGTGCGTCTACGCCTTATAAATCTGCAGAGGTTGCGCTGCCATAGCATTCTTTGTAATTTGCGAAAAAAAAATCGTTTTGGTGATGGAAAAAAGTTTTGGCGAAAATATTGGCGATTAACTTTTTGTACTGTTTATTATAAAATTCTTAAAATTCTGTTGTAAAAAATTGAATTTAGCGATGGTTAGGCAAAAACCTTAAAAAGTCAGACCAACCGCTAGCGCTAGGCGATTTATCAGTACATTGCGAAAACCCGATGTTAATTTTACATCGATGTTACGCTTTTTCGACTGACAAAACTATGATACATCGCAAAGGCGTTTACCACGATGCATCATGAAGGCCAATGTAGATTCCATTACACGATCGAATTCACATACTGCCACCACCAAGCACAGATCATCATCACATGTTCGACACACATTTCAAACTTACACGCTGATTCGTTGCCTCATTGGTCTGCATCACTTCAGGGCGGCCCAATGAAAGACGAATTTGGGAAACCTCCCAATGTTACACGTAGGCGGCTATCAGCAATTCGCACGCTGAGATCGGATGATCTCGTAACGTGTTGTTGAGATGGTTCATTGGGAGATTTCCATGATTATTGGTGAAACATCTGATGTTCTCATGAAAATGACACCGGAAAAGTGCTGGATTTCTGAAGTTGCCGGTTTTCTGGATGCCAGATTTTCGAGGTTTTACTGTATACACTGAAGTGCTAGAAAAACTGGTACAGACGAGCTTATGCAAAATACATAGCAACTTCACCTATGCGCATACTCGGTTGCGTTCGCCAGTGCGTATATAAAGCCATAGACATCCTTGCCTGCTGTCAGAGCTGTTTTCAGCATGAGAATGACAAGTAATAAAGATTTAAGCAATTTTCAATGCGGTGTCATAGTTGGCGCTCGTGAGATGGGCCATAGTATTTTGGAGGTAGAAACGAAGTTCTGATTTTCACGGATGACCGTTGTAAGGATGTACCGTGACTACAAGATTTCCGGCAAAACCTCCAACCTATGATACCAGTGTGGCCATAAAAAGACATTGGGTGAACGTGACCATCGTAGGCTGTCAAGAATAGTTTCATGCGATAGGCGTGCAACACTCTCGCAGTTATCATCGGAATTCAATGCTGGAGCCTCAACAAGCATCAGCGTCCGGACTGTGCAACGTACCTTGCACGATATGGTCTTTGGGAGCTGACGCCCAACTCGAGTCCCCTTGATGGGTGCACGACACAGAGCTATGCGCCTCGCTTGGGCACGGCAACACCGCCACTGGACACTTGGTGAGTGGAAACAAATAGCCTGGTCTGACGAGTCACGTTTCCAACTGTATCGGGCAGGTGGAAGGATTCGTGTGTGGCGCAAACCCCATGAAGCCATGGATCCCGCCTGTCAACAGGGAACTGTACCAGCTGGTGGGGGTCCGTAATGGTATGGGGTGTGTTTAGCTGGACTTCACTGGGACTCCTGGTACGTCTACAAACATCTGTGACAGGCCAACGCTATGTGCACATCCTTTCTGACGAAGTACACCTGTTCATGTCCTGCATTCATGCTGATGGGTTGGGCCTGCTCCAACAGGACAATGCACCTCCACACAAGTGTCGGATGCCACATTATGGTTAGAGGAGCATTCATCTGAATTTGGGGTGTTGCCATTCCCACCCAAGTCCCCAGATCTGAACATGATAGAACACATTTGGGATGCCATGCAACACGCTATCGAACAAAGGAATTCCAAGACCTCGGAATACACCTGAATTATGGAATGCTCTGCAAGAAGTATGGTGTGCATTGCCTACAGCATATTTCCAGAAGCTAGTGGAGTCCATGTCTTGTCGTATTTCTGCTGTCCTGCGCTCCCGTGGGGGACCTACCAAGTGTTAGACTGGTGTACCAGTTTTTCTGGCACTTCAGTGTATACATACCGTATATTTTGAATGAACACAAGTAAAATCATAGTATGAAATGGGGAAAGTCTCTGTAATCGTAATTTTCTTCTTTGGTGTGTTTCGGCTCATGTATGCCATTGGCTGATGGAAGGGGAGCACTGTTCCTCTACAGTGTCTTGAGAGCAAATTAATCATACCCGTCAGTTATTATGTATGGATATGCCCCCTCCTCCATAAAAATGGGGGAGGGCACAATTGAAGATATAACTGATGGAAGGTCAGGAAATGATCGCGTAGTGACACATGGAGAGCCAGGGTCTGAAACATAAACAAACCCACTTGCAAATGCTACAGGTGAATTCACATAACACTTTTGGAAGTCCAGTCCTGTGTTTTACTGACCCACCTATAAGCTGACTTTCCCCACTTGGAAAGCAGGATTTCTTCCAAAAACTTTCAGATTATACTTGAGTATATATGATATATTGTGAATTATCATATATCCTATGACATGCTTGATAAATATTTGTGTGTGCATTTGTGTGTGTAAAAGAAAGCATTCATCAAGAAAGATAAATCTTGGAGCTGTCTATGAATTTTTTTTTAAATATGCACTGTTCTAAAATTGTTTTCATTTTTGATTATATCTTGATCAGGACAGTTTTCACAAGTTTTGATATGGCATGAGTGCTACCAAATTTCAAGTTGTAATTGTGAAACAAAAAATTTGTTATTGAATAGAAAACAGTCCTGTTTTTTTTTCTTCAGAAATGTGTGTTGCTTTCACTAATACTAATTTGCTTCATTCTACCCTCAAAGTGGTTATGAATATGCATAACTTTCTATGGCCCCATATGCACACACCTTAACTGACTCACACAGACAACGCAATAGATTAAAAACTGTATCTAGTTTAAAATTGATAAAAAAAGGAAGATTACTTCCCCTATAATTAAAAGTCTTTTCAGACTGCAGCATTTAATTTTTTTCTCTTCTTTTAATGAAAATTTGGCCGCCTTTGTTATGCAGTGTTCTAAGCGCTGGCTACATTTTGATAGGTATGCACAACCCAGTCCTGATAGATGTCACCAATGATGAGTGATAATAATAAAGTTTCATTCTTAGTGAGAAGTTTTAATGTATAAAGCAGTGTATATATATTTTATTCTTAGTGAGAATTTCAGTATATATATAGTTTCATTCTTAGTGAGAAATTTGTATATATATATATATACATACACACACAGGGTGTCTCAAAAATACACGACAAAACTTCAGGAATGAGTTCCTCATAGGTAGATAAGAAAAAGTTTATATCAACGTAGGTCTGGAAATGCTTGGTTTCCGAGTTATGAAGGTCTGTCTATGACAATTAACTGCTCACATTACCTTATAGTAATTGTTCAAAATTTCCACCTTGTGCCTCAATACAGGCCTCACATCGATATCTCACGGACTCGAGAACACACTGCCAAATTTCTGGCATGTGTCGTTTGTTTCACAACCTGCCACAATTTGATTGCAGAGAGTTTCCACATCTGCTACTTGAGTCGAATACACCAATTATTTTAAATGGCCTCACAAAAAGAAATCTAGAGGGTTTAAATCTGTTGAGCATGGAAGCAAAGCAGTTGGTCCACCTCTACCTACCCACTGACTAAAAAACTTTTGATTCAAATAATTGTGAGCTAGGTGGCTAAAATGCGCGGGAACGCCATCGTGCATGCATAAAGTGTGCTTGTTGGTCGGAAAGGAAAACCACCAGATTCTGTCAGTACTTTGTGATGAAGGAAATCACCTTCGAGAGATAAAACATTCCAGTGAATAACTGGTAAACCAAGACAGACCTGAGTCAGGTAGTGTGAACAGTTAAGTGTCGTAGACAGACCTTCCTAACTCGGAAACCAAGCATTTCCGGACGTATGTTCATATAAACTTTTTTCTTATCTACCTATGAGGAACTCATTCCTGCAGTTTTGCCATGTATTTTTGAGACACCCTGTATATATACAAAGGCTGTTACATAAAAACTGAGAGTGATTTTTTTGAGTTGGCAACAGCGCAAAAGGGGAAAATTACCACCCAGACGACTAACTGAATTAAGGAAGTATCTATGGCAACAGTTATTAGCCATGGCAGATGATTCTGGTTTTGTTATTGCACAGTTGTTAAGTTATGTTTGCATTTCATCATACAGTTATGAAGGTGAGTGATTCAGAGTTAAGAAGTGAAATGTGTTGCACGCTAAAATTTTGGTATGTGAACCTGCTCCTGAAACAGTTGATCTAATGAAACAAGTTTACAAAGATAAATGTTTGGGTGAGTCAACAATTTTTAGATGGCACTGATTTGAAAAAAGGGCGTTTGTCGGCAGAACTCGTGCCTAGGCTTGGTTGACCTGAAAGTGTTGTTATGGAGCATATTGTTAACACTGTTAGGGCAATCTTGCAAGAAGATTGACAAATGACATGAGAAGGCATAGTGGTGTCAACTAATATTTCAAAAACATTGGCATTTTGCATTCTATGCGACAAATTACTGCTGCATTATGTGTGTTCCAGAAGGGTACCTCATCACCTGACGAGAGAACAATTGTTAGCCAGAGTTCACGTTTGTCATGAGTGGAAACAAATGATTGCAAAGGATCCAAACATAGTAATAACTGCCGATGAAACATGTGTCCGCTATTTCAACCCCCTCACAAAGCACACAACGAGTGTCTGCAAACACACAGTCTTGCCTCTGAAAAAAATCCGCCAAACCAAATCAGCTGGGAAGGTGATGATGATAATTTTATTTGATCATAAAGGTGTAATTAACCAGCATGCCGTTCCTCCTCAAATTACTGTCAATGCTGAGTATTGCAATTCAGTCTTGAAGTGTCTGTGATGACACATAACGATTAAGCGACCGGAACTGGTGGGCAAGTGGACCCTACACCATAATAATGCCCGCCCACATGTGTCCGCTTGTGTGCAACAATATCTTACGAAATGCAGTACTGAAATCATGCCACAATCTGCCTACAGTCCTGATCTCACCCCATGCGATTTCTGATTGTTTCCAACAATGAAGAAGTTTCATGGCACAACATTCCACACAGATGCTGACGTTATTCAAGCTGTACAGGGGTCGCTAAAGCAGCTTCCACAAAATGCCTTTGCCACATGTTTTGAAAAATGGACTGAACGAAGGGACCATTGCATATCATCCAAGGGAAGATACTTTGAGAAAGAATAACATATATTTTACTGTAGCTATATTCCTTCATTTTGTATGATTTCACTGTCAGTTTTTATGGAACGGCCATTGAATACACACACAATGATTTGCAATTGATAGCTGGCTTGAAGAATGATTTTTTTCCCTTTGTACTCACAAATAAAAAAAAATTCATGGGCACTCAATACAGTTTTACCCATTGCTGCAGAATTTGGCCCTCCCTCCCCCCAAAAAGAGGTAAGAGTGGGATTCATACATGAAAGAGTTTCCTACCCATGTGATAAACCACATTGGAATGCAGTAAATGTACTAAATGGTAAAAAGTTGTAAATGCGACTTCAAAAGTGTGGGTGGTCTCTTTTATGCAGGCCATTTCATAGGGCAACCCTGTACTGCCATCACTTTCAAGGTAGTAATGAGTGCTGATGCACAAACACACAAACAAATAGCCATGCACATTCAAATAATCCATATGCTTCAAATACAGTAGTCCATTTATGCAGGCAAAGTGAGAAACAAACTAATAGAAGTGTGGCAAGGGAAGGGATGACAAAACATCTGTGGCAAGTTTCGTAGAAAATACTATGAACTAGAAATATTAAGAATGAGAATTTCACTTTTAGAATGGCAAATGAAAGGTACATACAGTAAGATTCTTTAATTCTTTTCTGTGCAGATGGTGGTCTAAAAAGGTTGTTTAGCATGCTTTGAAAACATGTGGTGCTCTGAGTGCACCAGTGGTTGGTGAACAGCAAAGTGGCAGTTCATCGGGGGAATTTTCAATATGCAGGTATTCAAGGAAATCTGTTACAGTAGGCAAAAAAGCAAGGGTTGGAGTTTAATAAGGCTCAGCTGTATCTGATGCATTTTAACATGTGTTTCGTGTGCAGCACCCAGAAATGCACACTGTCCTCCTGTGCTAAAGCAATAACTTCTACATTTTGCAGAGGAGAAAAACAAAAGTTTGTTTACATAAATCTGCAGTGGGCATCAGTAATTTTATAAATATATATATATTTAACCAACCCACTGGTGTATTGTACAGCACTGTATTGAAACAGTCTACGTCCCACCGGTGGGTCATAACACACTACAAAAAAGTCGCCAAAAACATTTCTGCAGCAAATGTGTTAAATTGAGTAGTTTTAACTGGATTTGTCTGTTTATGTGCGTATATCAAGAGAGTGGTGTACAGTCTTCATTATTTAAGACATGTATTATCTTAAATTCTTTAAAGAATAGTCCAGATTGAAAATTATATTGCATGTAGACTTTAGTGAGGGGATTTTGTCTGCATAAATATATTGCAAATAAATATGAATCTTATTAACCTCGAAACAGAAAAATTTATATGATTATGATAAGTCAGTAATGGATACTGTCATAAAAAATATTCATATTTGGCAAGTGTTGGGAAGAGCTCTGTCAGTCTAGGAAGCATGCAGGAACAAAGATAAATTGGATGGCTTAGTGCAGGGATGGCGAACCTTCTCTGACTAGTGTTCCACCTGAAGTTTGCTTTACTGCTTTCAAATGTCTGGTGTGCCACCTCTTATTCACATTTTTTTTTTTTTCCCCTAACTGATGTTTCATCATGAAACTTTTTTGCGAATACCATCAAAATGATATTAACAGAATGTAAGCAGGTGAGTTAAGACTAAGGCAATTTCAATTTGAACCTTGTTTAATTTATAAGAAGATAACTGAAAAATCCCTTACATAATCACCTTGTTGCTGAATGCTACTAGCCAAGGCATTTATGTTCAGTTCATAACCTGTTGCCTTCAAAGTTATAGACACCATCAGTAGTCACTGACACTATTTTATTTAAGTCAATCCCTATTTTTTCTACCAATTCTTGCTTCTTCACTTCACACATTATATCTTTCCGTGTGATCGTAGTTGGCAAACTCAACAATTTAATTAATTCCTCCCTCATCACATTTCCACAAGGGATTCTAACAAAAACAGCTAACCTTGCTTTCATCAAGACATATTGAAAACATATCGGCATTGTTTAAATCAGATTTAATTTGGTCTGAAACATCTGCACTCCTTCTTGTTATTCTATCTTTGGCATAGTTCCCAATGGCTGGCATTTCCTCAGTTCTATTCACAATTTGTTGCTTGTTGGGAAAATCTTCAAATAATGTGTCAGACATGGCTAAGAAAGTTGCCTTCAAAAAATCACCACCACAAAGCGGGTTCCTATGATGTGCTATACAGAGCAGACATGCCAACTCTCCGGGTTTAGGCCGATAATGCCGGATTTTATTACACTTCCCGGAATTCCGGATTAGAAATTAATATTGCCGGATTCCATCGTGATTACTGTAGCGTAAATTAAAAAGTAATGAGAAAGGTTCGAAGTTCTCCAAGGCATCGGAGAACTTCGTTGATTAACGTAGCGTAAATTAAAAAGTAAAGAGGAGAAAAAGTTCGAAGTTCTCCGAGGCATCGGTTCATTAGCGGAGAAGCGACCTTTCCCTTCTGAGTCAGCATCAAGCAGTTTTGCTCTGCGTTGACAGCGATGTTTACTCTTCTGTCTGTTAATGATCTCTGGCGCTGCAGGCACGTAGTAGGAGTAGGCGTGGCCTTAGCGTGCACCGTACATACTGGCGCAGATTTTTATCGGAAACGCGCAGTAGTGTTTTGGTTTCTTTTATGTACTTCGTCTGTCTTCACAGGAATTTCTGAGAACTTTTTGTGCACGTGTTTAATCAAGCGATGGCTGGTAGAAAATATCAGTCTATTTTTAAGAAGTATACGACAGATTATCCGCCAGATTATCCATGTATAATCGAATCAAGGAAGCACCAACAATTTTCCTTTTGCTCTATTTGTAGGTGTGATTTTTCCGTTGTCCACAAGGGCAAAGGATATATCATTAATCACATTCGTACGCAAAAACACGTGGACAATTCTAAGTGCGTGGAAAATAACAAAACATTAAATTTTGCTCGAGATAGTTCCTCTTCCGATGCCATTATCCATGCTGAGTGCTTGTTTACTTCATTCCTCGTGTAACATAACTTACCTTTAAGCTGTGCTGACCATGCAAGTGTGCTTTTTAAGAAAATATTCCCAGATAGTAACATTGCAAAAAAATATGCGTGTGACAGGAAAAAAACATTGTGCGTTGTTGCCGAAATCTTAAAAAATAGACTTGCATACTTGCCAACTTTTACGGATTTCTGCTTAATTTTATGGATAGAGGTCTTTTTTAACAGATTTTTTTAATATTTCCATTACTCAATCGAAATATTTCAACCCCCTGCAACCGTCCACTTAGATTTTCTACCAGACCTTACGAGTGCTGTGTCACGCGATGATGTCATATTTGACTCGCTGCTTCGTGACATCGTGCAGTAGCTCTCTCTCTCTCTCTCCACAGTAGTGCTCAAGTGATGTGCCGACGAAAGTTCGCCAAAATGCGTAATTGCGCATTTAGTACGCATCGGGAATTTTTCTCGATGCGTAAAACTATACCTCAGGAATTTTTTTCTCGCGCGTAAAACTACGCCTCGAATAATTTTACCAATTCGTAAAAATGCACATCGGGACGTTACTTTGCCTTTCAGAAACGGAAGTAAACAAAATAAAGATTTTCTCCGTAATCATAATTTCTTTTTCCTGTGATGTTGTCTCTGTCCAGTATTGTTGTTATATATTGTTTTATTCCAAAAATATTTGTATTTCAGTTTAAAAATGGAGGAAAACTTTCCTCCATTTTTAAACTGAAATACAGTTTAAAAATTGGAAATTCGACGGCGAAAAATTTTTGCTGTAATCTTTAAGCATGAGAGTGCAATGGCTTCGAGGAATTTCTCCTTTTCCGTCATAATTTGGGTTATCCTCCAGACCGATGCATAACTTAACAGACATTTTTTAAATATTTTTTTTGATTGGAGGTTTAACGATCACCGTGAGCAACTCAATGGGCTGTAAGCAGTCGCCCATCCCTAATTTAGGGTCACTGGTTCCAGGGAAGGGAGAGAGCTTGTGCCGCAAGACAAACACAACATCCATGCCTCACCGGGATTCGAACCCGGACCCCTTACGGACGAATGATCAACGGCCATCGCTTAGACCACTGCGCCACCGGGGCGGCAACTCTTTCTTTGATTGGAGGTTTAACGACCACTGTGAGTAACTCAATGGGCTATAAGCAGTCTCCCGTCCCTAATTTAGGGCCACTGGTTCCAGGGAAGGGAGAGTCAGTGCCGTAAGACAAACACAACATCTATGCCTCACCGGTATTCGAACCCGGACCCCTTATGGACAAATAATCAGAGGCCATCGCTTAGACCACTGCGCCACCGGGGTGGCAAATATATATATATTTTTTTAACAGAAATTTTTTTTACATTTTTTATATGCCTTAACGTAACATTAGTGCTTCAAATTATGTCCATTGATATTTCAAACATACAAAAGTAAGCTTGCAGGATTTTCGTAGAAAATTGCAGGATTTTCTCTTTTTAAGGTTGGCAAGTATGACAGAGAAAAAGATGAAAACTAGCCTCAGTGTGATACAAATTTCTTTCTCAGTGTGATATTATTCCTTGGCCTGAAAGAAGATGCACAACAATTTGATTGTTCAATACAAATTTGGAAGATATGAATCTGTTTATTAGTGTATGATAAATATGACATGGATGTTATCTGACTTAACATCCGTGATTCATATCTCCCAAATTTGTATTGTACAATGGTGTAATCCTATATTTCATTCATGGATTATTTCATCCATTAATTTGATTGTTTTTCATATAGTTTCACTTTTCATGAAATGTACTCCTTCTTTCTTCATTTGACATGGAACAAACGCCTCTCAAAATGAAGCATTACGTTGCATGTGTGGGACACCACTGTTTCCATACACAGGCAACAGAATTCTTTTTTTTTTCTATCACTCTGAACTACAGTGTCTGCTGTTCTTGAAATACTCGGCCACGATCTTTGTTGTCTTTGTTAAGTTTTTTTTTTTTTTTAGCACCGAAAACATGTTTTCATGGTCCCTATACAAAAACGCCAGCAAGAAAGCAATTCCAATACCCAAGAAAAATAAGCAGTAGCTACAAACAAATCAACCTTCACTGATAAACAGAAACTCTGGAGTGGCATCACAGTGTTAATTTGTAAATCTGAAATCTCTCCGTTCATTGTTCAAGGTTACTTTCAGTTCTCACAGGAACTCACAGTATCTTGTGTGTCTTCCTCTCTGATTGGTTTTCTTTCCTTCCCACAAAGGGGGAGGGGGCTTGAGCCGACGCAGGTGTGGTCAACTTGTGGTGGAAGTCCATTGGAGCGGAATTAAAAAGTAATAATAATTGCGTATGCACGATGCTTGTCTTTTGGGAATTAATGTTTAAAGCAATTAAATAAAGTGAGGTTGATTTACTATCCTTTTGGGGGACACATCTTGGCTAGATTAATTTCTTGTCAGAGCTTGGTTATTTGTGAGAACCCGCTACAGACATGCTGTCGAAAAATTGTTTTCAAAAAACTAAACTTTTATTTAATGTTAATGTTTTCATACCAACATGCCACCCAGTGGCACATGTGTCATAGGTTTGCCATCCCTGGCCAAGTACAATTGAGTGATTGAATAGCGGAAAGGAATTTTTGGCTAAGTAGTTTTAATATTTTGTAATTTCTATCATTTTTACCTCTGAATGAAGAATGTAAGAACCAATGCACTAGAATTCTGGTGATTTCTAAGTTCACACACACAAATATTATATTTCTCGTGGATAAATAGTTTAATTTGTAAAGGTGAGATGGTTTAGTTTTTGCTCAAGCATATATGAATTAAGTTTGCTGCTGCATTACATGGTAACTGTTAATACTATCATCAAAGAATAAATGCTATTCTTCTTGAATTTCTGTTTCACACGTTATAACTATAATGTCTTGACCGAGGAAGGCAACATGCAATCTATTACTCCTAAGTACCGGTATGCAGTTTCTAATGATAACTATAATGCAAACTCATCATTTCTTTAGTTGAAAATCCAACTTGCTGCAGCTGGAATTAAACATTGGGATATATATCACATCATCAAATGAACACACGAAAGCTATTGATAAAAAAGAAAGAAATAAAAACCTTTAAAATGGAATAAAAATTGAATAAAAGCACACAAATAGATCACCTACCACTGATGAAGGCTGTAGCTTATTCTGCTGAAGCATGTTTGAAGTGATGGAGGAGGGTTCACGTGTGAACGTTGATGAGCTTTCAAGTTCTTTGCATGCTTTTATTCGATTTTTATTCCATTTTTAAAGGTTTAAACTTCATTCATTTTTATCAAGTGCCGTCGTGTTCATGCAATATGATATGATATATATCATCATCATCATCATCGTCAACCATTATCAATCCACTGCTGGACGAAGGTCTCCCCAAGTTTCCTCCACAACGGTCTGTCTTGTGCCAGTCTCCTCCATGTCACCCCTGCATACTTTCGAATTTCATCCACCCATCTCCCATGTGGTCTTCTTCTGGGTCTTTTCCTGTCCCTTGGAATCCAATCTAAAATTTCGGCTGTCCATCGATGATCTGTCCTTCTGGCAGTATGTCCAGCCCATTGCCATTTCAGGGATTTAACTCTGATCACGATGTCTTCCACTCTTGTCATTTTTCGGATCCACGAGTTCCTCTTCTTATCTCTCCTGGTTATACCAAGCATGCACCTCTCCATGCTGCTTTGAGTTGTCTGCAGCCTTTGCATGTCTCTTTTAGTTAAGGTCCACGTCTCTGCACCATACGTAAGCACTGGAAGGATGCATTGATCAAACACTTTTCTTTTAAGACATAATGGCATATTGCTCTTGAAAATTATGCTGTTTCTTCCAAAAGCTCTCCAGGCAAGTTTTGTACGCCGATTAATTTCTTCATCAATGTGACCCTCACTTGATATCTGCTGTCCAAGATAAACGTACGTGTCTGTTATCTCCAGCTTTTCTCCATCAATCGATAAATCTTCATTTCTTGTAAAAGCATTGAACATCACTTTTGTCTTCTGAAAGTTCATTTTTAATCCCACTTCTTTACTCTTGTCAGCAAGTTCCTGGATCATACTCTGCAGCTCTGATGGGGTAGTTGCAAAAATGACTACGTCATCAGCAAAACGAAGGTGGGTTAGATAATCTCCATTAATCTTTATCCCCTTGTTTTCCCAGCTCAGCGACTGAAAAACACCCTCCAATGTGGCATTAAAGAGCTTCGGAGATATGGTGTCGCCTTGTCTCACTCCCTTTCCAATTTTTACGTGTGTTGTATTTTCAAACAGCCTAATCTTTGCACTTGCATTTTCATAGATGTTATTAATAATATTAATGTATGCATCTTCAATACCTTGCAGGTTTTCAGAGCCATTGTAACTGCTGATGGTTTCACCGAATCAAAGGCTTTTTTTCATAATCGATAAAAGCCATGCACAATGGAAGTTCATATTCCCTCGCTCTTTCAATTAGTTCTCTCAGCACGTGGATATGATCTATTGTGCTGTAGCCACTCCTGAATCCAGCTTGTTCTCTCGGTTGAGCCATGTCCAGTGTTACCTTCAAGCGGTGTGAAAGAACTTTAGTGAAGATTTTATAAACTACTGATAGGAGGCTGATAGGTCTGTAGTTTCCGAGATCCTCAATGTCACCTTTCTTATGTAGCAGGATCATTGTAGCGGTGTTCCAATCCTCAGGAATCTTTCCTTCATTAAGGCATCGAGTGAAAATTTGGGCGAGTACTGTTTCGATTTCTCCACTTGCTTCTTGTATGATGTCTACAGTAATTCCATCTTCTCCTGGAGCTTTTCCTCGCTTCATGTTCTTGATTGCATGTGCAACTTCTGCTGGAAGGACTGGAGGAACTCTGGTACTGGTATCTTTCATGATGTCTGGAGTGCATATATCATCCCTTTCATATAATTTGGAGTAGAAATCTTTCACTCTTGTCAAAATTTCTGCCTCTATTTCTTGTTACAGAACCATCTTCTTTTCTCAGTGCCATAATCTGTTTTCTTCCCTTACTGAGATGTCCCTTTGCTATCTTTAGGCTTTGGTTGTTTTCAATTGCTTTCCTCACTAGTTCACAGTTGAATTTTCTTACGTCTTCAGTGATACTTTTCTTACTGTCTTGCATAGCTCTATATATTCCACTTTGGAAGTCACATCTTCTTTAGTTGTCCTCATCTCTCTTCTTTTTTGCATCAACATTTTGGTTTTTCCTGATAATTTGTTCACATGCAACTTGTTCTTAGACCCAGCTAATTTTGTTGCTGTTTCCATAAGAGCTTTGGTTACTTTTCTGTTAACTTCAGAGATGTCCACTTCTTCCGATGTTAGGCCTTCTAAAGCAGAGAACCTGTTCTTCAGTTCTAACTTGAAGGTATTATGGTGTTTTTTAAGGTTGGTTATGTCAATAGATTTTGTTTGTCTTATGAGCTTGCCACGTTCAAGTTTAGTGTTGAGGTGCATCTTACATCTCACCAATCTATGGTCACTACCTGTGTTGAACTTGTTCAGCACACTGCAGTCTTCTATGACGAATTTTTTGTTACACATAATAAAATCAATTTCACTTGTCGTCCTATTTGAATGTCTCCATGTCCATTTCCTGTGTGGCTTTTTCTTGAAGAAGGAGTTCAAGATGAAAAACCCTTCTGCCTCTGCAAACTCAACGAGAGTATTTCCACGCTGGTTTCTGTTGCCGTGACCGAATTTACCTACTGAAGTTTCATTCTGTTGCCGTTGCCCTATTTTTGCATTGAAATCTCCCATAATTATTTTCAAGTGCTGCTTACCTTTATTATTTAGATGACAAATTTCCTCATAAAATTCTTCAATTTCTTCTTCAGGATGACTTGTGGTGGGTGCATAAGTTTGAATAATCTGAGCCTGGTATCTTTTCGAGAGTTGGATAACAAGTCGTGCAGCTCTGTCAGAGGAACTTTCAACTTCTACAACTTTATCCTTCAGTTTCTTGTTTATTATAAATCCAACACCACTAGTTCTGCCAGTATCTGTCCCACGATAGTAGAAGAGATGTCCACTTTTCAGTTCGATGAGATCTTCTCCTTTTCTCCTTACCTCACTTAGCCCCACGATGTCCCACTTGATCCTTTGTAGTTCCTCTTCCAATTCAAGAAGCCTTGAATCAGAAGATAGGGAGCGTCCATTGTAAGTAGCCAAGGTCAGCATCAGATGGCAGCCTAGTCCGGTCCTCCGGGGATTCTTAGCACCCTCTGCCTTCATGTCGCACTGGCCGCTGCCTTGGCCAGGTACATTCCAGCTGCCGTAGACTGAGGGCCAAGATTTAAGTTGTGGAATCATTTTGGAGGGGTTTGGCCATAACTCACCACGCTGGCCAAGCGGGTTGGTGAGTGTGGGATAGAATTTCCTCTAATCCCGATGATATAGTTATACCGCTATTGGCGGTCGTCAGAGCCCCTTTAGTGGGAACAGGATGCACCACGAGAAGGCGGGGTTGACATTTGTCAAGGAGAGGCTGTGATGTTACGCATCACCTGACCTTACATCCCATGATATATATATATATATATATATATATATATATATATATATATATATATTTAATTTCAGCTGCAGCAAGCAGAATTTTCAGCTAAAGAAATGGTGAGTCTGCATTGTAGTTGTCATTATGAACTACATAATACCAGTGTTTAGAAGCAATAGATTGCATGCTGCCTTCCTTGGTCAAGACATTAAAGTTATGTGTAAAAAAGAAGTTTGAGAAAAATAGCATTTATTGTTCGACGATAGTAAGGTGAGATGGTGTTTCAGAACTGTCACTAATACAGTAAAAAATGAGACTGTACAATAGGGTGGATCAAAAAATCCAAAACTCCCTGATTAAGATGCCCTAGTGCAGAAAAGTTGTGAGGGAGCATCACTAAAAATTGTGTGAAATATTTTTTGAATCCATTAATATCTTTGGCTTTGACCAGAGGCTCAAAGTTTTGAAATTTTACGAAAAACATGAAGTTTTGAACGCCGGTCGAAAATACCAGAATTACTCGGATCAAAATGCCCTAGTGCGGAAAAGGTTTTAATAACCATCAACAATAAATGCATAAAGTATAATACATACATACATATCACTAAGCTGTTCTCTGAGATTTAGAGGTTAGCTCCAAAAAGAAATACAAACCACCAGATATTTTTACTTATTGTTGTCGTATCAAACTTCGCCATTTACAGCGATCTTGACATACAACTCGTGCTTCACTGATATCCATTACACGCCGTACACAAGATCTTTTATACTTCATACTCATAATCTTTTTCTCATGCAGACACTCCTGAATCTGATCCACCCATGTCTTCCTTGGCCTTCCTCTGCCTTTCCTTCCTGCCACTTGGGCTGAAAATATTTTCTTAGTAAGCATTTCATCACTCATTCTTTCAACATGGCCAAACCACCAAAGCATATTGGTCTCCACTTTGCTAACAACATTTTGCTTTACATCACACAACTGCAATACATCTTCATTCCTCACACAATCAGATCGTGTCTTGCCACAAACCCCACGTAAGTAGCACATTTCTCCAGCACACAAACAACTCCTATGTTTCTTCTGCAGTACCCAGGTTTCACTGCCATACATCAGAGTAGGAACAATTACTGTTTCATACACAGCCATGCGGGACTCTCTAGAGAACCCATCATTCCTGTGAAAACATCCCAGAGCAGCTATGACTTTCAAAGAAGAATTCACTCGCCTACTGATTTCACCATCCAACTTGTTCTCTCTGTCAAACATGCTTCCTAAATACACAAACTCACTCACCTGGTCAATCACAGTGCCATTTATACTTACATTAAATTCAGTGCTACCCATTCCTTTCTCAAACACCATAACTTTGGTTTTTCCCTTATTTATACTGTTTGAATTTCACGCAAACTTCGTACATCCGAGTTAACATACTCTGCAACTCACTTTTGCTCTCTGCCAACAGGACAGTGTCATCAGCATACAGCAATCTGCACACACGGATATCACCAAGACATAAACCACTATTATCTATTTTGGCCTCACACATGCATGCGTCCATAAATATATTAAACAGCCATGGTGACATTACACAACCTTGTCTAACTCCTGCACTAATGGAAAACCATTTTGATAAAACACCATTCACTTGTACACAAGCTCTACTACCAGCATACATGGCTTTTACACTATTAAGTAGATTCCCAGTAACACCATATTCATTCAATACCTTCCACAAAAGTGTCCTATTGACTCGGTCGTAAGCTTTCTCTAAATCTATGAAGGCAGTAAAAACTTTCTTCCCAACAGCCAGATACTTTTCAATCATCATGCATAATGCAAAAATTTGGTTAGTGCAGCCTTTACCAGGCATAAAACCACTCTGAACATCCCACACTTTCTCTGATGTAAGACCCCGTACTTTTTCAATAACAACCTTACCAAACACTTTCCCTGACACACTCAGTAGGCTAATACCACGATAGTTCTTGCATTCAGTCTGATCACCTTTTCCCTTATACAAAGGAACAATGATAGCATCCTTCCAATCCTGAGGGACCACTCCTAACTCCCAGCACAACTGGCAAATTTCAGTTAACCAGTCAATTATATAGTTGCCATCGTACTTCAACATCTCTGCAGTTATGCCATCAACTCCTGGAGCCTTACCATTCTGAATAGATTTTAGAGCTTTACACACTTCTTCTCTTGAGATCCCTCCTGTGCTTTCATCCCTCATTGTGACATCATCTGCATCTGTCTCAGAATAATTTTTGCTCTTCTGATCTAATAACTCACAGAAGTATTCGCCCCATCTGTCACTTAACTCATTGGGCTCCCATATCATTTCCCCAATCTCATTTTTCACACAACTTACAACTTTGTTTCCCCTATTTTTCCTGAGTCTCATGTACTTCCAGAAGGACTTTCTATCTTTCCAAAAAGCCAGTTCATGCCTTTCCACTTTCTCTTTCCTATCTTTTGCCTTACTGTGGCGAACCAGCTTAGCAGCGTCACGCTTCTTACAGCGATATTCATCCACAGAGACTCTACCTTGCAACATCCCCAAATAGGCTTCCTTCTTTTTCTTTACTGCCTCATCAATCTCACTATTCCACCACGCATCACCTCTATTGTTACCCACTATTGTGGTGCCACAGACCTCTTTAGCAGCAGTAACAACACAGTTCTTAAAACATTCCCACTTCTTTTTTACATCCCTCTCACAAGATTTCAGATCCTTTAGTCGTTCTCTGAGTAAGTCAGAATACCGCTGATGATCTTCAAGAAGCCTATCAACCTTTATTCTTTCTCTCCTGGGTCTCTTCCTATTCCTTTTCCTCCAACCAACATTAAGTTTCACTCGTGACACTACCAAGTAATGATCAGAACCAACATCCGCACCTCTCATCACACGGGTGTCAACAGGTAAGTGTGTCAAACGCTGATCGTAAACAACAAAATCTATCACACTCTTTTGACCAAGAGTACGATTTTCCCAAGTATATGTGTGTATATACTTGTGGTTGAAAAATGTGTTAGATACACACAAATCATTCTCAATGCAGAGTTCAATTAATCTTTCACCATTATCATTCACACAAGGATCATTAAACTTGCCCAGAACATTGTCAGAAATTGCATTCTGCACACCTACTCTAGCATTGAAATCCCCTGCTATTATAACTTTTTCTTTAGCACCAAACTGGCTCAAAACAGCTTTTAGCTCATTCCAGAAATTTTCTTTCTTATCAGAAGGTTCCGAGTCACAAGGAGCATACACTACAGCAATTACAATTCTCTGAAGTTTCACTTTCAAACGAATCCAGAGAATTCTCTCACTTATGCAACTGTAGTGAATCAAGTTGTTCTTCATCTTTTCACTTAAAATCACACCAGCCTGTCTTCTCATATTATCCAATACTCCAGACCACACACTCACCGTGCCATTCACTTCTTCTACCCCAATTTCCTTCTTTTTGGTTTCACTTACACATAGCTCATCCAGTCTGTACTTATTCATCTCTTCAATTACCTCACTCATCTTGCCATTTATGCCTCTAGTATTCCATACACCAATCTTACATTCACTCAGCCAAGATCACTTTCTCATACGCCGTTTAGAAAGTCCAGGTTGATTCCGTGGTGGACTGTCCTTCTCAAGTGTGGTAGGTCCACCATATCCCACCCTTGAGTCATTCTTAATATTTCTTTTTGTCTTTTTAATCAGGTAAGTACATCAGTGTGGGGGATTAGCCCACAGCTGAGGGTTCCAGTTGGTTATTCAACCTAAGGATTCTGGAACAAAACCCAGTGAGTTGGGGTCTTTTCACCAATGTCACACAGAACTAGCTTGCACCTCTCCAAGATTCACAAAGGCCCTAGTTGCTGTTGTGTGTGCCATTGTTACCACGGAGCGCCCCGAGGAGGCAAACCCATCGCTCACTACGACCGCCCGCTAAAGTATAATACCAATCAGTTAATTTATTTGGTTCTGACCAAAGGCTCGAAATTTCGAAATTTTACATAAAAAATTCAAAATGTATAAGTTTGTTTATAGATTAAAAGTCATCTCTGACGTCTCATCATGGTCTCATACTTGTTCAGTTTTGCGATGTCTTGAGGTTGATTTTTTGAAGTCGGATTTGTGATCAAACTTTGGCATGATCTTTCTAGACAGTAGGATGGATCATATGTAGCCATCCCTATTGTGCTCACAGATGCGAGCAGATGCCTTAGTCACTAGTTTCACTATCTGCTCAAGAGCTTGTGTGTGAAACAGAAATTGGGAGAAATCCCTGCTGTTGGCCTTTTTGTGGAGACTCATCAGTTCTTCTGAGCTCACTCGGCTCAAGACTGGCAGTGGTAAAACTTCACAGTGAAACCAGTCGATAATGTCTGTGTAGTCATTGGCTTCAAAGTTAAGCTTAGGCACAACAAAGCTGCGGACAAATTCACTAACAGTCCCACTTGTCTTGATTACTCTCCAGACTGCGAGCTGTCTCAATTCGGCTCTATCATCTGTAAGCATAGCCAACAGCAGATTTTCAGGGGAAGTGAAGAACGCATTTCTAGAAATGACTGGATCAATAACCTCTAAAAGTTTTTCTGGCAAGAATCTAGATCTGTTAACAAGTTCCCATAATTGTTTTGCACCATCGTCGATGGCTTGTTTAGTTTTGACAGTAAACCATGAAGGTGTGTAAACTTACGTCACATATTCCACAATCTGCCTGAATCTTGAAGATGGATTTGCAGTAGCGATGTATAGCCTCAATAATCTATATGTAGCTGTCGACCAATGGGAGTGTGAGAGCGGTACCGGATTATGTTCACTGAGGTCAGATGAGCAGGTGCCTGATTGAACTGTATGTGATATTTTCAGCAAATATCTTTGGTCTGTACTCAAGTCTGAAGCTGTAATTGAAGGTAAATCACAATCCATGTGTTCATATTGACTACGGGTAACTCTTCATATCCAGGAAGTTGTTTACCCATGGGGTGACTTGGGACCACTGTTTGGCCATCTGTATGTTCGAACAGGTGTCTGAGAGGTAGCTCATTCAAAAGGAAAAGGCAAATTATATCCATTACAAAGGCCTGCCAATTTTTAGCTCCAGACGACGATTTATACCAGATTTGTACCCCATATTTACTGCGGTTCCATCACAAATGATTAATTGAAGTTCACTGAAGTCACAAACACAAAACTTCAAGACCACATACTCATATATGCTGTCGGATATTTCAAATGCTCTGCCAGATTTGGGAGTCACCTGTCCAGCATACTGTGAAGACGGCTCTTTCACTAGCGAGATGTGTTCCTCTGTGATGGTTCTCCGGTAAAATTTTGCCCGATTTTTACTTGGGCTAATGTCGTCTGGTCCTTCTGGTCATCAAAATATAAACCTGTCAAGGCAGTATCGAGTGCAGTCTTTGTTTAAAGCTGCTTACAACATTTTTCCTTTTCTCTTTGAGTTTTGCTTTTTTCTGTTACAAGTGAAGTGTCTGATTTCGATATGAGGCCCATATCCTGAAGTACATTAGTCGCTATTTCAGCAGTTGCTCTGTCAGACACACCAAATCGCTGACTACTAAGTACATTTACAGTACAGTTGTTGGTACTCGCAATTGAGATGGGGATTGAGTTGGCCCTTACTGGTATTGGGGCAATACAAATCATAAGTTCTTTTGTTAGAAACTAATTCAGTTTCTGTTTCAGTTGGATCTTTGTCATCAGTCCCACTGGAAACGCACGCAACCTCCTGTTTTGTGGGAAGACCAGAATGTTGTAATTTTCTCTTGATTTGCTTTTGGAGCTTCTGTGTTTCCATAAGAACAATGGGACCTATGTAACATTTCCTGGTTGATCTGTGATCCACAAGGAACAGTCGTTCTTTGTCTGGGACTTCATTCACTGAAGAGCAAGTGCATTTATTTATATCTGAGCACTTGCAAGCAGCTATGTCAAAAAGTGTTGTATTTGCTTCATGCCTAAACTTTTCAACCATATCTTTCAGTAACACGTCTACTAGAACTCTTCATGTTAACATACTTCTTGTGATATGAGAGCAATATAGCACATACACTCTGCTGATAAACTGTTGGAATAGATGCTCTTTGAAACAACTTTTCAATTTTCCCATCCACAACAGCAATTAGGGCCTCTGTGAATCTTGGAGAGGTGCCAGCTAGTTCTGTGTGAAATTGGCAAAAGACCCCAACTCACTGAGTTTTGTTCCAGAATCCTTAGGTTGAATGACCAACTGGAACAATTAGCTGTGGGCTAATCCCCCACACTGATGTACTTACCTGATTAAAAAGACAAAAATAAATCAATACCCGGAATCAAGTGTGGGATATGGTGAACCTACCACACTCGAGAAGGATGGTCCACCACAGAATTGACCTGGACTTTCAAAACGGCGTATGAGAAAGAGATCTCGGCTGAGTAAATGTAAGATTGGTGTATGGAATACTAAAGGTAAAAATGGTAAGATAAATGAGGTGATCGAGGAGATGAATATGTATAGATTGGATGTGCTGTGTGTAAGTGAAACCAAAAAGAAGGAAATTAGTGTAGAAGAAGTGAGTGGCACGGTGAGTGTGTGGTCTGGAAATGTTGGATAATGTGAGAGGACAGGCTGGTGTAGGTGTGATTTTAAGTGAAAAGATGAAGAACAACTTGATTCACTAGAGTTGCATAAGTGAGAGAATTCTCTGGATTCGTTTGAAAGTGAAACTTCAGAGAGTTGTAATTGTTGTAGTGTATGCTCCTTGTGACTCGGAACCTTCTGATAAGAAGGAAGATTTCTAAAATGAGCTAACAGCTGTTTTGAGCCAGTTTGGTGCTAAAGAAAAAGATATAATAGCAGGGGATTTCAATGCTAGATTAGGTGTGCAGATTGCAATTTCTGACAATGTTCTGGGCCAGTTTAATGATCCTTGTGTGAATGATAATGGTGAAAGATTAATTGAACTCTGCATTGAGAATGGTTTGTGTGTATCTAATACATTTTTCAACCACAAGCATATACACACATATACTAGGGAAATTCGTACTCTTGGTCAAAAGAGTGTGATAGATTTTGTTGTTTACGATTAGCGTTTGAAACACTTACTTGTTGACACCCGTGTGATGAGAGGTGCGGATGTTGGTTCTGATCATTACTTGGTAGTGTCACGAGTGAAACTTAATGTTGGTTGGAGGAAAAGGAATAGGAAGAGACCCAGGGTAGAAAGAATAAAGGTTGATAGTCTCCTTGAAGATCATCGGCATTATTCTGACTTGCTCAGAGAATGACTGAAGGAGCTGAAGTCTGGTGAGAGGGATGTAGAAAAGAAGTGGGAATGTTTTAAGAACTGTGTTGTCACTGCTGCTAAAGAGGTCTGTGGCACCACAATAGTGGGTAACAATAGAGGTGATACTTGGTGGAATAGTGTGATTGAAGAGGCAGTAAAGAGAAAGAAGGAAGCCTATTTGGGGATGTTGTAAGGTAGAGTTTATGTGGATGAATATCACTGTAAGAAGCATGAAGCTGCCAAGGTGGTTCGCCAGAGTAAGGCAAAAGATAGGATGGAGAAGGTGGAAAGGCATGAATTGGCTTTTTGGAAAAATAGGAAGACTTTCTGGAAGTACATGAGACTCAGGAAAAATAGGGGAAACAAAGTTGTAAGTTGTGTGAAGAATGAGATTGGGGAAATGATATGGGAGCCCAATGAGTTAAGTGAAAGATGGGGTGAATACTTAGGTGAGTTATTAGATCAGGAAAACAAAGATGATTCTGAGACAGACACAGATGATGTCACAGTGAGGGATGGAAGTGCAAGAGGGATCTCAAGAGAACAAGTGTGTAAAACTCTAGAATTTCTTCAGAATGGTAAGGCTTCAGGAGTTGATGGCACAACTGCTGAGACGTTGAAATATGGTGGTGACTCTGTAATTGACTGGTTAACTGAAATTTGCCAGTTGTGCTGGGAGTTAGGAATGATCCCTCAGGAATTGGAAGGGTGCTATCATTGTTCCTTTGTATAAGGAAAAAGGTGATCAGACTGAATGCAAGAACTATCGTGGTATTAGCCTACTAAGTGTGCCAGGGAAAGTGTTTGGTAAGGTTGTTATTGAAAAAGTATGGGGTCTTACAACAGAGAAACTGTGGGATGTTCAGAGTGGTTTTATGCCTGGTAAAGGCTGCACTAACCAAATTTTTGCATTATGCATGATGATTGAAAAGTATCTGGCTGTTGGTAAGAAAGTTTTTGCTGCTTTCATAGATTTAGAGAAAGCTTATGACCGAGTAAATAGAACACTTTTGTGGAAGGTATTGAATGAGTATGGTGTTACTGGGAATCTACTGAATAGTGTAAAAGCCATGTATACTGGTAGCAGAGCTTGTGTACGAGTGAATGGTGTTTTATTTAAATGGTTTTTGATTGGTGCAGGAGTAAGACAAGGTTGTGTAATGTCACCATGGTTGTTTAATATATTTATAGATGTGTGCATGCGTGATGCCAAAATAGATAATAGTGGTTTATGTCTTGGTGATATCCGTGTGTGCAGATTGCTGTATGCTGATGACACTGTCTTTTTGCCAGAGAGCAAAAGTGATTTGCAGATTATGTTGTCTCGAATGTACGAAGTTTGCATGAAATTCAAACTGAGTATAAATAAGGGAAAAACCAAAGTTATGGTCTTTGAGAGAGGAACTGGTAGCACCGAATGTTATGTAAGTATAAATGGCTCTGTGATTGACTGGGTGAATGAGTTTGTGTATTTAGGAAGCATGTTTGACAGAGAGAACAAATTGGATGGTGAAATTAGTAGGTGAATGAATTCTTCATTGAAAGTCATAGCTGCTCTGGGAGGTTTTCGCAGTAATGATGGGTTCTCTAGAGAGTCCCGCATGGCTGCGTATGAAAGTGTAATTGTTCCTACTCTGATGTATGGTAGTGAAACCTGGGTACTACAGAAGAAACATAGAAATCGTTTGTGTGCTGCAGGAATGCGTTACTTACGGGTGATTGTGGCAAGACACGTTCTGATTGTGTGAGGAATGAAGATATGTTGTAGTAGTGGGATGTGAAGCAAAATGTTGTTAGCAAGGTGGAGACTAATATGCTTAGGTGGTTTTACCATGTTGAAAGAATGAGTGATGAGATGCTTACTAAGAAAATCTTTTCAGCCCAAGTGGCAGGAAGGAAAGGTAGAGGAAGACATGGGTGGATCAGATTCGGGAGTCTCTGCATGAGGAAAAGATTATGAGTATGAAGTATAAAAGATCTTGTGTACGGCGTGTAATGGATATCAGTGAAGCCCGAGTTGTATGTCAAGATCGCTGTAAATGGAGAAGTTTCATACGACAACAGTAAGTAAAAATATCTGGTAGTTTGTATTTCTTTTTGGAGCTAACCTCTGAATCTCAGAGAACAGCTTAGTGATATGTATGTATGTATGTATGTATGTATGTACAGTGTTGCAATACATGAGAAACTAGGTTCTTATTTGCTGTCAGTATCCAAAATAATTTTACATCTCTTGTTGAAACAACACCTGATGACATCTTCATATGTCGGAAGCTGGCTGTGACACAGATCTTTCGATATACCAACAATGGGACAAACAAATCTTTGTCTCAAAGGAGGCTTTAAAATTGAAGACTTCGGAATCGCCATCTCATTCGCCATTACACCAGCGAAGTTATACAGCAGTGTGTCATTACAGTCAAACTAGTGAAAATAGTGTGGCACCGGCGGTGGACTCAAATTCCCTCCCCCACCTCACGTTGGTAAGAGCAATGGCGGCCAAGTTCATTTTGAGGAGGGTAGATTAAGACAGGATAGTTGGATTGGCTGAGAGGGAACGTGAGTGTATTATTGCTATATATTTAGAGTATTTTATGTAAAATTTTGAAACTTCGAACCTTTGGTCAGAGCTGAATAAATTAAGTCATTGAAATTATACTTTGTACATTTGTTGTTGATGGTGATTAAAACCTTTTCTGCACTAGGGCATTTTGATCCGAGTAATTCTGATATTTTTGACCAACACTCGAAAATTTCATGTTTTTTGTGAAATTTCAAATCTTTGAGCCTCTGGTCAGAGCCAAAGATATTAGCCGATTAAAAAACATTTCACACAATTGTTAGTGGTGCCCACTCACAACTTTTCTGCACTAGGGCATTTCGATCAGGGGGTTTCGTGTTTTTTCGACCCACCCTACTATACTAGTATGTGAAACAAAGTGAGAAATTTTGACATGCTTGGCAAAACGCATATTTTGCCTGTTTGAACTGTTTTGGCTTAGTAATTTTAAGATTGATTTTATTAGTGTCTGCATTAAGAATTATAATAAATGATTCTAGTAGCTGAAATATTTTATAAGAGTTGCTATAGCAGAAGCATTTTATGTGAAACTGCATATCTGTTTGCCCAGATGGCTAAATTTCTGTCATTTATTTATTATTTCCCCCGAAACATCACTGTTAATCAAATAAGATTGTCACATTTTTTCCCAGATTGCATTTTATAAAGGACCCCCCCCCCCCGCTTTTTTTTTTTTTTTTGCTTTTGGAAAATTGACATATGAAAGTTGTAAAAAATGTCTAGCTTCTAATAATTTTTAGTTGTTTCATATAAGTAAGTTAGTAAGAATTCTGAAGTGCAAGTTAAGTCATTTCCTAATGATTTCTTTTGTTCAGAATGTCAAAGTTCCATGTTGCCAACTTAACACTGTGCACTTTCCTTCACACATGCATATCTTCTATGTAAACTTCTCAGTACATTAATACTGCACTGAAAGGGAGGGGAATTGAAATTATCCATTATTTTCTTTGAGGTTAGTGTTGTTTTAAGAATTCTTTGATAATAGTTGGTATGCTTTATGTTGTTTGTTTAATTTTTTGATTATCAATACTTCTGTTTGTAGATGTTGTCAGTGCAGCTGGTGGTGTTTCAAATCTGAAATGGACTCCAGATGGAGGTGCTCTTGCCATGACATGGGAGAAAGGAGGTCTAGCTGTATGGAGTGTCTTTGGGGCTCTGTTAATGTGTACGTTAGGCTGGGACTATGGGTAAATGCATTTTGTCATCATATCTTAACTTTCAGCATGTTTAAACTTGTGTAAACTATATTATCTTTTGTGGTTTGAATTTTATTAGAACCTTGTCATTTGTAGGTAACAGTTTATAATACATAAGGTGTCCCTTTTCAAAACAGTGTATCATGTGAAAGAAATGACAAAATGGAAAAATAAGAATATCGGCAGACAAAGGAAAGCTTTTACTGTAAACAAACGTAATCAGTTTTTATAGTTCTGGAATGTTTTTATTCGAAAAAAAGATGTTAAAAACTTACTTCTTTCTTCCTTGGCAGCATCTTGATCTCTCTGTGACACTGTGATTGTGAAGTCATTGTGCAGAAAGGACATGAGCTTTGCCTGTGTAAGTTGATGCATCTATTTTGGCATTTTATTTTGACTGGCTATCATTGGTGACCATAGGCCTAGCCAGGGGAGAGAGTGTCCCTTGGGTCTGGATCCCCCTTGAGGGGGATGGAGTACAAATTTAAAGTGATGTATATACTGCATATACTCGTATATTAAAAAAACGTTTTTTCTCAGTAATTTTTTTTTATTGTTTGACTTTTAAAGATTTTGGGCTTGTTCCTACTTGGAGTACTTTTTTTGCAAGAGGCTTCCACGGATGAACCAAATCCATGGACACCCCCACCCCCCAAGAAATTCGTGAACAGTTATTATCCATAACTGTTCCCCACAAAACTGGGATATAACTCTTAGAAGGTCGCAAATTATATCACAGCACATCTCATCTTCTGTTTAAGCAAGCATCCATCATCCACCAACATTTTTAACATTGTGCGCATGTTTTTCTGCTCACAGTGATTTCATAGCCGCAGCTTCATATGGAGATCAGCACGTGGCCAAAAAAGAGAAAGTAAGTTTTTAACTTTTTTTCATTAAAAACATTTCAGAGCTATACAGCTGAATACATTTTTATTTACAGTGAAGCTCTCTCTCTCTCTCTCTCTCTCTCTCTCTCTCTCTCTCTCTCTCTCTCTCTCTCTCTCTCTCTCTCTCTCTCTCTCTCTCTCTCTCTCTCTCTCTCTCTCGCTCTCTCTCTCTCTCTCTCTCTCTCTCACACACACACACACACACAAAATTAACTTTGCCATTCCTTTTTTTCTTTTCTTTTTTTCCCAATTCACAATATTGACAATTTCTCTTCTCCTGTGATTTCACTTCCTCAGCTGATGTGCATTCAGTTCTCTCCTGATGGAGTTAGCAACAGATGTGTTTGGATAAACTTTGTCACATACTTTGCCATTGCTTCACAGTAGACCCATACAATCCAAGTGCTATGGATTCTCCGTGGTCATTACACAAATTGTTGATCTGCTACGTAGTATGGGAAACCGAATATTCTACAGAAATAAGTAATCTCAAACAGATAATGTTGTTCAACATCTGTGGAAATTTATTTTCATGTTTTCAAGTTTCTAACATTTATTAAAAAAATCTGGAATTGTTTATAATTTTTTTTTTAATATTATAACATTTCTGCTATGTGTTTTTGACATCTTTAAAGTTATTTGGTGGTTGAAAATGTTCAGGGGTACCAGAAATTATTGTTCTATCAGGTACAAGAATATTCCATGACTTTTGGAATTTCGAATTTTTCTAATGAAGCTGTGTTTTTTGTCTTATCAATTCTCTTCCTTATGATATTCTTATTTTTAATATTTTTTGGATCATGTTCATTGTTCTTAATATCTTTTGTAATAGTGAAAAAAAATCCCTTTGTATCTTTAAAAAATTTTGTCAAATGAAATGCATGTTTTACCATTTCTAACAGTATTTTTACTTCAAAACCAGTCAGTAAAGTGGACATGTTTACTCTCCCTTCTCCAAACAAATGAACTTTCAAAATTGGTACTTAATCTGTCCATAATGCAATCTGAGCTATTTCTGTAACTTGTAAAATAGGTTTCATGGAAGTGTGTGCCAATTTTTGATATTTAATTTCACTTAAAATGTGCGTTTCCCCATTTCTCAGTCGCTTCTTGCTGTATCAAGGAGTAGCATAAGCGTTTTTTCATAAAATTGGTTTCATGGAAGGGTGTGCCAATTTTTGGTATTTAATTTCACTTAAAATTTGTGTTTTGCCATTCCTCAGTCGCTTCTTGCTCAAGGGGTACAGCAAGCATTTTTCCTTTTGTTTAAAGTGGAATTAATATTGAAAAATGCAACTCTGCAGAGAAAACGACCTTACAGGGAACAAAAAAACAGACTGCTAGTTGAAGTTCTGAATTTGAACTTAAATTTTTTTGTAAACTCAGAGTTACTTATAGTGGTCGCTAAACCCCAAAAGAAAAGAATAATTTTGATTTGTTCTGTGGATGAGAATGAGGGAATTAATTTCCAGTAATACAGGATGCCTGGGACAAAAACTATCAATAAGAAATCATCGTAAATCAATGCAAAACATAGATACAAAAATGTTGTTTGCTGTAGCAGAAAGACTTAAGTTTCATTGGCCATCAGTAAATCTCCACATGTTTACCCTTTGTGGCACGACAGATATCCAAAGTGTATTCGACCTCCCGCTATATGTTTTCCAGCTCCTGCGAAGTGACACTTTCATGAGCCGTAATGATCCTCCGACGCAAATCCACTAAATCTTTTACTGGAGTTTGGTAGACAGTGTCTTTGATATGCTTCCAAAACAGGAAACCAAGAGGGGGTGAGATCTGCGGATCTGGGAGGCTACAGGACAGATCCGATCCAACACCCAGGAAAACATTCGTTCCAATGAGCCCTGTCATGCACTGCATAATGAGAAGAGCTCCGTCTTGTTGGGAAAAGAATCCATCTGATATCTGAGGTGTGGCACAAATTTTCAGCATATCCAAGTAAACATCTGCAGTGACAGTCCATTCAATGAAAAAGAATGGGCCAATAATTTCATGCACACTGAGGCAGCACCAAACATTTAATATAGGGCCATCTTGTTGTAGCTCACTGCATGCTGATTCTCAGATTCCCATATTCTGCAGTTGTGTCTGTTGATAATAACTTGTAGGATTGTGTAGCTGCCTGAAGTGTTCTTTAAAAGTTGATGTGCCTCCAAATAGAGTGAGACAGCTCCTCCAAATAGAGTGAGGCATTTTAAAGAAGTAATAGTCCAAATCAGATACCATTTTCAGTTCTTTCTGCTTGTTTAGATGTTTTGAGCAGATGTGCAGAAGTTAATCTTTCTTGTGATCATTGACCTCACACATGTTTCAACTGCAAGAGTTCATAATGTGACTTGCAGAGCGCACTTAGATTTACCTCTGTGGATGTCGTCTTCATCAAACATTTCAAAACCCTCTTGTGTGATGTCACTGATTTCATGATTCATTTCTTATGCAAGTCAGTGGCAGTGAGTGCCAACTACCGTTAGTCAGAGCTACTACTCTACAACAGCTAAAAAAAAAGGGAGGGAGAAGAAGGGATATAGAAAATGATGAGTTCAGTTCTACTGATCAAAAATGGTAAATTTAAGATGGAGCTTAAGATTTTACTGTATAGGAGTAGTATTTATTGAAAAGTAGCTTCAGATGTGAAATTATGAAGCAGGATACTTCATGTTGTACTTTATGCCGTGGTTTGTAATCATGTGCAGCAGCTTATGTAATATTTATATCAAATTTAATTTTTGTGTTTTCTAAATGCACATATCTTTCCATCTACAGATCAGCTGATGTGATGAAGAATATTATCAAAATCTCATCCCTTGTAAGTTTAAAATTTCATTTTTTGAAATACTTTTTAAGACATTTGAATCATTTAACCAAATTGTATGTAATGAACATTATTGCTAAGTAATTAATTTTTCAAATCTGTCATCATCGTTATGGTAGAACTTGTAATTTCTTGTTACACTTTGGAAACAAAGTTTTGTGCAATGTAATATATAGGTATAATGATTTCTTATATATTGTCAGTTTCCTCTTATTTGTTCAGGTTTTTCATTATAACATGTCAGTTGTGTCATTGCATTTGCTGTCAAATTTGTTATATATTTAATCATGAAATAGTGCTGATGAAAAAAAATCAGCCTGGCTAAAGGTAAATTTAATTGCATAAAACACCTTAAAACCTCCAATATTAAATGAACTGATTTCTTTGTTTATATGCAGCTTTTGAATTTCAGACATACTTTGTTCATTCTGGACAATATACTCTGCAGTTCACCTTGCTCTCGGACAACAAGACTGAGTCATTGGCATTCTGCCACCTGCACACACTGATATCCCCATGACATAAACCTGTGCTATCTATTTTGGTATTACACATGCATGCATGCATAAATATGTTTAATAACCATGACAACACTACACAACCTTGTCACTGATTAGAATGCAAATTAGTAACATAACAATAATAATAAAATGTGGAATATATATGCTTGGTTGAAATCAACAAACTTTTCACATAACAATACCACAATAAACATAGAAATTAAGTGACCCCCCCTCCCCCACACACAGTTTTTTTTTTCATTTAATTTCTACGTCCACTGGGAAATATAATTTTCTTGTAACTTATTAAAAAAAAATCCTTTGAAAATGAAAGTTACAAAAAAATCATATTTCTGAATTTCTTTTCAGTGTCTTTACATTGAAATCATTGTCTGTCTAAAATGCACTGCTTGATGTAGAAAAGCAGGAAGTATTTGTTTGAGTGCCATGCAGATTCATCAGTACGTGTCACCAGTTTGGTTATGTACATGACTGCAGTTGTAAATCAATCACGTAATAGACGAGGGCATTAAAGGGCATAACTAAGTTTGGTTGTCTTCACCTGGTCATGTGGGCCACAGTATCTGGAGAGATCTTGGTGGCAAAAGCACACGTGAGGAGTAAGAATGCCTGTGTGACTTCACCTAGACAACTACTATCACATACATATTCCTTTACCAGAGGTTTCATCATAGGGCTGTGTGCAGTTGGTTGGTCCCTGCATCGCATTGTATCAGAAATGCATCAGGATGCACCACCTGTCCCTCGAATTTGTTAACAGTGTTCTGAAGAAGGTAACACGCATCACATTAGTGGGGCTGATGCATGTAGAAGGACTTCTTGATCGGAATGTTCAATGGAAAGTCTTAGTAGCCCTTGAATCCACAGCAGAGGACATGTGACGAGGTGTACAGGTAGCTATGGACATCCCTAAACTGGGAACTACTGATTGGCTGAGGCAGATTTGTGCTCTTGCCAGCCATTGAGATGATTACCACTCATTTCAGCACATCGCCATGTAAGGTTGCAGTCCTGCTCTATTAGGCATGTTTGACAAAACAAATGGTACCATGTCATATTCAGCAATGAGTCTTGCTTCCATCTCTGTGCCAATGATCTATACTTGAGAGGCTGGAGATGACATGGCCACTGGGCTGATGTTGCTCCCATCCATGAGCGTCATACTCAGCCTGGTGTCATGGTTTGGGGCAAATCCAATTTAAACAGCCGTTCACCACTCCTACGCACAGTCGGTACAATGGCAACGCAATGATACTTCAATGAGGTGCTGCAGCCTGTTCCTGTATCTCTGTGATATCTATGATGCCCATTTAAACAGTATAATGTCCACCTACACACTACCAACATCAGGAGACAGTGCCTACAAAGTGCCCAAGAGTGGCCCTGGCCAGCGCAATCTCTAGTTTTCACCTGAACTGAGAACACGTGAGACATCATGTAATGCCTCTGTGTTACCACCTCACAATGATGATGAATTATGGACACTGATCAACAATGTATGGCCAGCGATACCTCAGAACACCTTTCACGATCTACAGACTTTTCCACTCTGTACAACTCTTGTGATGCAGAATGTATAGCCCAGCATGGCTGTCATAGCACCTACTGACCAGGCCACATTACACTGTGTCTTCACCATTCACATTCATGTAATCCCTCAGAAATTGAATAATTTCTTTCCTACTTAGTTGTCTACATGTGTAGTAAGTTCTGTCTCAGCATTCTTTCATGGTACAGCATTTTCTATGTCAAGCAGTGTGTATAAAAATCATAGTCAAACAAACTTCCTTCGAACTCAGATTTTTTTTTTTTAAGAACAAACTGAATATGGAAGTACCTACAGTAGAGCCTGTTAATAATGAGGACCTCAGGACTGATGGAAACCCTCGTTAAATCTGGGTGCTCGCTAAATGCATTTTTGAGTGAAAATTTCCACCCTGTAAAAATGTGCATATATGTTTATATTATGTATCCATAAGAATTAGATGTACTTGAAAGATTTAATTAATTATTTGTACTGTAGTTGATTAAATCTTTCAGGTATATTCAACTTGACGGCCATGGGAAGCTGACCACTGTTAAACTACACAGCACACATAAAGGGAAGCTGACCACTGGTAAACTACACAGCACACATAAAGCAAATGCAGCAGAGATCTTACCAGTGCAGTGCTCACTTGGAGGGTTGAAAGGAGCAATGGACACAATTTCAGGAATTGTTATTTCCTTATTACGCACGTTTTTCTCGATGTATCGAGATTTAAAAAAACATGTTTTCCATACGTTATTTTTTCAGGTAGAACCATTTAATGGTGGTTTTAACTGCTGTAACTTTTTACATGTTATATTTCTTTTGAGTGGAAAGCAATTTCTTGGTTGGAAGTTATTAATATTCGCTGTGAATATATATTGCGGTAATCGAATGCGATTCAAGGAAAAATGGTTCTACCTGAAAAAATAAATTGTTATTTCTTGTTCCTCATTGGCAACATCCTCATTCCCCTGCCCCTCTCTGCAATTGTCAGCCATTAAGCCACCTACATGTGCATGAGCCCCACCTATCCTCAGTTTGCCTAAGAATAGGTGTCATGTGTTCAAATTTGCTGGTACAATACACCCAATGCATAGCTAGTGGAGTGGATGATGGAGAGAGTCTGTTACACAACTCACTTGTTTAGCATTTGATGTACTTTTCCCCCACTGCTTTTCTATCAACATTCTACCACCAGCACACAAGGATTCCCATGCTGTGCTACATTTTCATCCTGTATGCCACCATTTCTGTTCCTCCATTCTAGGACAGTGCTCAGCAGAGTTTTTCTGTGCCATTAAATATCAAATTTTATTAAATTTGTTATTTTTGTTGTTAAAAAGGATCATCCTAGCTTTTTTTTCTCTCCCTCTTTAAATCTGGGTGCTTTATTTAATTTTTTTCATTAAAACGACCAAATTAGCTTTGAATTAACATTATACCAAGCAAAAGTTATTATTTTTCTTGCTAAATGCAGGCTTGTTAAGTGAGTTCTGTATTTGATATTTTCATTATTACCTGAAAGATTCAACCCCCAGCCTGAAAATTCTGTGCATAGAATCAGTAGTTGTCAATTCTTTGTAAATGATGCAAGTTAACAATAGCAGTTTCTTTCATTTTGTAGGAATGGGGTCCTGAAGGTTATTATCTTTGGGGTGTTGCCAAGAAGTTATGTGAAGTCTCAAAAGATGATTCTTCTTCTGATACTGGGCATGTTGCAAGAATTGCACTGTTTCAGTTTGTCAAAAGTGCCCTTACTGTTAATGCTGGCATGGTAAGTTTATTTTGAATTAACTTTTAGAATTTATTATGTTATCAGTATTATTGTAGTTTTGTAAAAGTTATCCCAGATAAAATTTTACCGACATATGCCATAAAAAGTAATTCCATAATACTGCAAAGTGAAAGAGTTTCTATTACCAGTTGTTACTACCTGTAAATGTGTAAAAAGTATTTTTTATTACCTTTTTTTTTTTTTTTACCAGACAGGTCGAGAGCATGTATTCCTACAGGCTGAGGATCGTTTGTATATTAGTGCAGGAGCTGATGTTGTTCACCGAAAACTTTCTAGTCCAAGGGCTGGAGCTGGTAGTTATGAGCCCTGTTTCTCTTATTCAAAGGATCAGATGGTTGTTGGCAATAAACAGTGGATTATTGTCCCTGTAAGTTCTATTGTTCAGTTAAATTAAAATTGTAAAGTTGTGAATTGTATTAAAACTTTGTATCATGTGATAAAGAGCATTTAACTTTTGGTTTATAGTTAAAAGTGTAACTTTGCCTGTTTCGTAGAATACTAGTGGATAAAAATATGTGAAATTTGTGTTTTTAAATTAATGGCAGTGAAACATTTTTTTATGAAGCTACAGTCTCTGATCTTTTTGAAATGTTTGTGGATAATCAATAAAATGAAGCACCTCTCTCAATAAGCATAAACAATTAGGTTACCTCTACATAATTGGAGATCTATTTCCTATCTGTAATAGCACAGTAATGACTTGGTTTTTCAGTATGCAGGTATTAGTGTCATAAAAATAGAACCTTGATTTTTAGGGCTTTGTTAATTTAAACAGTGTAGAAACGTATGATATCATCAAACTGAACAGAACATTAAGATACATGTACATGATCCATGTCAGGGCTGATTAAAACCTGGCACTTAGAAATTAGGTACCGACACCCAAATTTTTTACTTCAAAATTCCTAATTTGCACTAAATGTCACAATTTCTGTCATATAATTTGAAGATTATCTGTTTAAAAGTCATAAAAAAGTTTAGGTTATGTAGATCATAAACTGTTTTTAAAAAACAGTTTTTGTGGCACTTTAGTTCTTTATGCTTTCCAGCCATAGGTTGAAGAAGCATATATGCTCCAGCTTTGTCCGTCTGTCTGTCTGAACAATAACTCACATAAAATTGGTTCGATTTTGATGAAATTTTAGTAGTGGTAGGGGACAACCTGGGGACGAACCCTATTGAAAATGGGCTAAATGGGGTCAAAGGTCAGGACATGAAAGTGGGATCCATTTCCATCGCGTCATAACTTACATAAAAATGCTTCGATTGCGACAAAACTTTATCATGTTGTTCTGGAGGTTATACTGAACTGGTTCTTTTGAATATAATTGAAATGGGGTCAAAGGTCAGGGCACAGGAGCGACATTTATTCCACAGCCATTATCCTCATAACTTGAGTATTAACTTGAGTAATGATTTCTGGTATGTGGGGAAGCGTATCGTAATTGTGCATTGCATGATTTCACTAACTTGTTTAAAAATCCATGTGATGTTAAGAGAGCTGGTGGTATTGAAAAAGTATTGAACATGCATTAGTAGCAGGAAAATTTGTAATGCAATATGAAGGAAGAGAGCTGCAAAAAGATGGATTATTATTATTTTTTTTACTTACAAGCAGTTTGACAGAAAATATGATCCAACAAAAATGGTGCTGCAGTAAGACCTCTGAGTAGCAGACATCCTGGAACTTCAACATTTGTCTTCTACTCGAGAGGTTGGCTTCTGAGCTCAAACTAGACTTGCAATGCAAAAATCTTCATATCAAATACGTATGAATAATACGTAATTAAAATGATGTTTTTTGATTAAATGTTTTATTTATTTTTTTGCTATTGTTTTATTGTGAGAAACAGTACACACATGTGGATACACACAGTACATGTACAGTATTTTAATTTTAAAATGCAGTTCATGCAATGTATGCATTTTGATATATATTAAACATGCGTGCATAACAAAATATATTGCACCATGAATTTTGAAATGCATGTATTTACCGCTCATTATTAAATTAAACCAGTCAGCAGTCTTTTAGGTGCAAAAAGTCTGATGAAACCTGTTTTTCTGAATATATTTTTAAATTCTTCAATATTACACTCCATATCAATTTTGTTTAATGAAAAAAAATTGCGACTCTTCACTACAATTCAGAGCATCTTTAAAAAAAAATGCACCTCTTCTTCAACTGCATCAGATGCTTCCCCAGTCAAATCATTTTCTTGTGATGTTTTCAAAGCAATGAACTCATTCATGCACATTGTTCATCTCCTCTTTGATACACAGATCTTCATTAACTGTAATGAATCTTTTGCATTTTCTTCACTGTTTAGAATACATAATTAGTTTTAAAATGGTGTCTAAATCCTCTTCTTTTAGATTGACAATGAATAACCCATTTTGTTTGAAAAAAGCTGTTTTGCCCACTTCTAAAAAATGATAGGCCCATACTGAAACCACAGACAATAGTTTTTGTAATGGGGATCAGAGGACAAAAAGTACCCTATTTCTGTCCAAAGAAGCTGAACAAAATCTCTGTGCAAAAATTCAGATTTATTCCCCCCCTCCCCCTTTAACATTTATATTTTTAACTGTCTTATGACCAAGATCACTGTCCGTTATTCGGAAGGTCTGCTATTAAGAGGTAAATATACAGAACCGTATATACTTCAGGACTGGGAATTACAAAACTGTCTGCTAAATGGATGTGTCCACTATGCAGGAGTGTCTGTTAAGGAGGTTTTACTGTATTTACATTCGTGGAAAGCTCTGTGCTGTGCAATTCGGCAGCACAAGTAATCTTTGCCATCATCAGCCTATTCACTTTGCGAATCACATTCATTAGTTTTGCTGCGCTAAGTGCATTAGTTAAGGCATTTGTTCGCTCTGTTGTTTTTTACAAACATTATGAAAAGTGACTAATGCTACAGATGTCTGTAGTTTCTACTGTTTTTCTTTTTTCGGTCAAACTAATGAACAATGTCAATGCTGAAAAAAATATGAATTTCAACATTATCATTGTTCATTAGTTTGTGTTCTTTATTCACTTGAAAATAACACTAAAGTACTCCAAAAAACATTTGTTGTTTTTAATAAGAAGATCATTTCTTTCTTACTTTTTAGGACTTTTGGGTCATCCTATGAATCACAATGTTTCTGTCAGAAATTGTGTTTTGGGATCAACATATCGGGCGCATTGTGATTATTTTTTCTTACGAATTTCACAGTCTTACTCTTTCAGACACATCTCGTGGTCATCCACCACCACCAGTAGCTGTAACAGATAAAGAGCTGAAGAATATTGTGGAAGCTGATCCATGGCGAAGTGTCCATAAAATTATGGCAAAGGTATGTGCACATCATTCAGTGGTTGTCAAGCACCTGGCATGTGTTACGGCTACTTGTGGATGACCACGAGGAGCATTTGCAAAGGACAATGAAATTTTGCAAACCATCGACATTTAGTGCTTTCATTCATAGAACGCTGCCTAAAAACCACATTAATGCTGTTTCGGGCTGCCATACCCAGAAAATGTCAGAATTTGAACTCATACAAAGAAAATTACGTGCAACTGTGGTCCACTTTGACCAAGGCTTGTGCACTCATGGTTAAATCTTGTCATGAAATGAGACATTCACTGCACACACAAGATATATGCCGACCTTGTGACATGTCATGTGACCTTGCTGGATGACATCATTCTGCTGAAGAGTTCGAATACGTCCACTCGCAGAAAGCGGACAGTTATCTGCACCAACCCAATAATTATTATATCATAACTATGTATTTGTATGATGCTCAGGCATGTTTTGGGCACAGACCACATTAAATTAATAATAACTATGAAATTGTTACTCCTGACTGGGCATTCTCCATCTCTTCTTGCCCATTGCAAGGTTTTTGGCATATACTAAATTGCTTCCTCAAACATTAGTGACTGATTTTCGCACCTTCAGTTCACCTTCTTTCTGTAGCTTTTCTACATGGTACCCCAGAATTTGACACCTGTTTAGTCAATCTCTCTTCTCCAACTTGATACATATACGTATAATACCATCTGAGAATGTTCTCACTAACTTTTTCATATGCAGAAGAAGTACCCAGCTCTGTTTTAATGTCTGCATTACTGTTTTGCCACTGACCCCTCCGATTTTCCCCAAATATTTGTTTTTTTATTTTCTTCTTTTTACAACTTTCATGTCTGCAGCTGCTGACCTCCTACACAGTCATTTGTGCTATTGTTTGTGAAAATTGCAACATGATGAAGGACTGCTGGTATTAGCTTGAAACTTACAAGATGTGTACAACAGGTTGGGACATGCAAATGGGTAAAATGTCTGTGAAAATGTACATGCAGTTTCAGAGCACCACTTCTAAACTGTCCAGTCTTGGGCATAAAGAGCTGGCTCAAATGAGATGTTGCAATCACTGAAGAGCCGACATTGAATTGAAAGGGTGTTTCTTGTGTCTCACTATGCCCGTCGCCAAAGTAGGTCGCATTGTGAACACCAGATGGATTTTGAGCGAGAAAGGATTGTTGGAATGACAGAAGCTGGATTTTCCTACTTTGAAATTGCCACTTGTACAGGATGAAATGCTAGTACAGTGATGAGAACATGGCATCAGCACACAGATGAGACTTGGATGCACAGAAATCCGGGAAATGAACTGCAAAATTTCACAACTGTACGGGAGGACAGACACCTTTACAGCATGGCAGTGATTGATCGCACAGTGACATCCATGATGTTGGTGCAGCAGTGGAGTACTGTCACAAGTCAGGCTTTGTCCTCCAGCACAGTTCAATGTCATCTGCTTAGCATAGGATTGGTCGCTAGCAGCCCATTGCTGTGCATTCCTTTGACCCTCATCCACAGATGCCTCAGGCTGCAATGGGGTCTCAAACACAGACACATTAGTACACTGACTAGCAATACATTATGTTTTTTGACGAGTCATGATTTAACTTGATGGTCGCACACGTGTTTGAAGACATAGTGGTGAACGACACCATGTGGCTTCTATTTTGCAGCATCATGCGACCCGATGCCAAGTGTGATGATTTGTGGTGCTATTGGGGTTGATTCATGATCTTGCCTGATATGAATTGAGGGAACTCTCAACAGCCAGCAATACATCAGGGATGTTTTAGAGGCAGAGGTGATACCCTTTGTAGGGGTGAACATAATGCTCCGTCCATCATATGCGATCGTATGTCCGTATGGCTTTATAATTAGAGCTCACCTATGGGAGCATTTACCCCACAAACAATATGGTATGGTGCATATAACTTGAACAACCAATAATTGGTTAAACAGGTGTTCTTCTCCCTCAGCTTTACTATTAGAATCTGCTAATCAAGGGAGGGGAGGGGAGTGACCTGATGAAGTCTCATACCTTGAAAAAATCTACTAATTTTTATAAATAAATATAACAAAGTTTATTTACTGCTTGTGAATGCTGTCTGTGTCTATACTGCTGCCCTGAAGACTTAGTCTGCAGCAAGATAATAGCTCACTCTTATCTCACATGCTCTATTTTCCATTGTAGTGCAGTTAGTTTCGCTTTACTCTGCCGCTTTTTTCAATCTGCCCTGCCAGAGTCTGCCTGCAAATTCTGCCCAGAATCTCCAAGCATCTGCAAGAGCCAATACTGGCCTGTATCGTGATGATGCAACTTCTCCCTTCTGTTCCTTTACGGGAACCCACTGAGTTCTCGACCGGAGAAACTCCACTGCACAAATTCTCTTCCGCACTCGCCAAAAACCGAAGTCCAACTGCTTCTCTCCTTTGGTTATGTGAAAATCCTCCTCTTGCTATATCGCCTGAGGTATGTCCACTCCTCGCACTGAACCAGCCAGGGAGACAGTCAGCGTCCACTGCTACCCCCCCCTCTCCTCGGACCTGTTTGATCCTGTCACACCCAGCTATCACTGCGAAATCGAAAGGCACTTAGTGGTTTCTTTCTAGCCCTTGAAACTCCCTATGAACTGCGTCTTAAACCGGAAGCTCAACACGGACAGTATTTGTGACACCATTGTATCTATACATTGAGAATGGTATCTACTGCAACAGGAATAGATCTTTTCCCAGACAGACTGGCGCTGTCGTGATTTTAATACATTTCAGAGTCATTAGCACTAATGGCTCCTTTCAACCTGAGCATCAAGAGAGCTTTTAGTTTGTAGATGAACCCATAGTAATGCTCTATGCACCATTTTTGAAATGTTTTGCCCCAAACAAAGGAATCAGAAAGTTCCTTCCTGGAAATGGGAAAGGTGTATACAGAGTCTTTTCCTTTATCGCTCGCCTTCTGATCAAGTCCTTTTATCTGGACACACAAAATATAATAAATAAAACGTTTATTTTCGACATTACATAAATGTTATATATCGCCCTTACAGTAGCCTTCCTTCAGAGTTGTCCTGGCATTGTATTCTAGTAGGACAATACTCAGCCAGATGTAGCCTGTAATGTCCAAGACCTTCCATGCATGGCAGATTTTGCTTCTTTCGTGGCTTTCACATTCGCCGGATATGTACTCGATCGAAGGTGTCTGGGATATGGCAGCTAAGCGACTGGCCCATCAAGCACCTCTGCCAGTCATCACAAATGAACTCTAGTCTCTCATAGAAGCAGCCTGGCAGGCTATTCATCAGGATGATATTAGAAACCTCCTAAATGCAATGCCACACCATGTAGAAACTGTTATTGTTGTTTGAGGCGGCTTCACGCAATACTGAGTTTTGAAGCAAAAAAATCTTGTGTAGCTTTACAAATGTAATGAGTTATCTCCTGTAACATGAGGAATCTGTGATATAAAATTCATTTGAATAGCTTGATTCTTTCTTGGCATTGCAGTTTTCACAAACAGTAGTGTACTTGTCACCTAACTTTTACTCCCATAAAAAAACAACAACAACAACAACAACAGATAGTTCTAAATATTACATTGCAAACAGCAAGTAATGTATCTGGCTAATCTCTTTCTTGGTAGTAACAGACTTTCTCTTCTTTGTCAATACTGTTTCGTTCCTTTACAGGTATGTAAAGATAATCCATATATTCTTTATCAACTATTAAGGAGTTTTTGTTGTATTTTTTTTTAATATTTTTTACTGCTTGTTTTGTATAAATGAATGTATTTGTTTAAAAAAATGTTATAAATTTTTTTAGATTCCTTATGCGTACTTAGGGAACAACTGGCCAGTGAGAGTAAGTTACATACAAATATAAACGTGTGCTAACTTGTTTCTGGAAATATAAGGGTCGCCCAAATGAAACTGAGACTGTCATTTTTTTGCCGTAAGTGTTTATCGGTTGGAATATGTGAATATACAGGAAGTAAGAGTGTTACATGGGCTACATACCCGCTACACATAGTTGCCTTGTCGGTTCAAGCAAGTGTCCAGCACGACACAAAAGTTTGGATACCCTGAGCAAAGAACGTCCGTGGTTGACTGTGGAACCAGTCTTCAATGGTGTCCCAGACCTCAGCATTGTTAGCGATCTGGCGACTCTTGAGAGCTTTTTTCAGTGGCCCAAAGATGTGGGAGTCTCAGGGTGACAGATCGGGACCATATGGGGGATGGTTGAGGACCTCTCAGCAAAAGCTCCGCAGAAAATCTTGGCACACTGTTGCCACATTTGGGTGTGCATACTCGTGCAGCAGAATAAACCCATTTGACAACATACCAAGTCGCTTACACTTGATGGCTGTTTTGAGGTTGTGTAACATATCGCAGTATGTGGTTGCCTTGACCATACTGCCTGTGTGCAGCCAATCCAACAGCAATAAGCCATTCTCATTGAAGAAAACCATAAGCATCACTTTTCCAGCTCTTAAGGAGGACTGAGCTTTTTTGGGGTGTGGAGAGTTGGGATGCCGCCATTCCAGACTCGTCAGTTTTGTGGCCGAATCGAAGTGGTGGCACCAAGTTTCATCTGTGGCCATAATCTTGGAAAGAAACTGTCCCCGCTCTGCGTGATAATGACGCAGATGCTCCAAGCAAGCACTCATTTGCTGAGTCTTCTGCTCCTTCTGGAGATGCTTGGGGACCCATTGCGTGTAAACCTTGCTGTATCTCAATCAGCGATGGAGAATGGTGTTAACAGTTCCCTTACTCGCGGACAATGTTGCCGCGAGTTTGCAGGTGGTGATTCTCCTTCACTAGGTTGTCCACTGCAGCAATCGATTCCATGGTGACTGCCACATGTGCTTGCCCAGGTTTTGGCATGTCCTTTGTGCTCACACATCATTTATGAAATTCACTGCACCTGTGGAACACTGTGACTGACACTCATTCCCATACACATCCTTTATACAACGATAAATTTTGGCTCCACTAACACCTTCTGCCGTCAAAAACTGCATAACTGCCTGCTGTGCCTGTTTGGACGAATCTATGTCATGACCCTACGTAGTCAACTTGCCTCCACACATGCAAACATCACACTGACACGTGCCACCAATAACAGTGTGCTTCCTGACATGGCACACCATCTACCGATGTAAATTCACGGGCTGTGTGTAATTATACAAATGACACTACTACACGAGTCTCACTTTCATTTGGGTGTCCCTTATAGCTTATTTTTCCCAGATTGAATGACTAACTTTTCTAAGGTTTCAGCAATAAATGTGCTCCAGCTATCAGTAGAATGAGTAATATGAATCTGTATGTGAATTGTTATCTTGGTGCACTCTGTTCAGTAATATGAAATAATAATTTATTCATGAAAATTTGTTTGTATCATTTCATTATGCTACAGTCATTATACAGAGCTCCTAAAATATTTTAAAGCAATGTAACAAGACTTAACTGTCATTAAAAACAATCTATTCTTTGGTATTTTACTCAGCTGATATATTCACTGCAGAGTAACAGATTCTGCATGTGAAATTGTTTTTAACTTGAGAAGTATGAGGGTTGTACCAAAAGTAATGCAAAAGTGGGCATAACTTTTGTATTAATTGACAGAGGTCATTCAAATTGCACATGTTGGTAGAGTAACTCTTTTCTAAACAAAGGTACTACTCAACATAGTCTCCATTGCAAGCGATGCATTTGTACCATCGTTGAACCCAACTCTTGAATCCTCTTTGAAAAAATTAAGGTTTGAACTGTTGTACCCACTTTTTCACAGCCACTTTCACCCTGTCTGTGTCATCAAATCGTTGTTCTCGGAGACTGTGCTTCATTGAGCCAAACAGGTGGAAGTTGGAAGATGCCAAATCTGGGCTGTACGGTGGATGGGGGACCGCCAACCAGCCTAACTTGCTGATGGCCTGATTTGTTGCCAAATATATGTGTGGTCTTGCATTGTCATGGTGAATGTGGATCCTTTTCAGGATCAAACAAACTCAAACTTTCAAACTCTTCCTTCTTATGTTTGGTCTCTTCCTTCTTATGGCTTCTCTAAGCTTCTTGAGTGTCTCAGTGTACCGCTCGCTGGTCACGGTACTGCCACGTTCCAGAAAATCAAGGAGAATGACACCCCTGTTATCCCATGAAACAGTCACCATGACTTTCTGTGCTGATTGCTGGCTCTGGAACATCTTAGGCCTTAGAGAAGAGGTGTGATGTAATTCCATGGATTAATTCTTCATTTCTGGATTGTTAAAATATGCCCACATTTCATCCCATCATCAGATTGGAAAAAACACATGTCTTCATTGGCTTCAAACGCTTTCAGCATATCAGAGCAGACTTCTACCCTTTTCTCCTTCAAATCGGCTGTCAACTGCTGAGGTACCCACTTTGCACACACTTTCCAATACCCTAAGCCGTCCACCATCTTCTGTATGGCATTGTGACCACAGTCCGTCCAGTTGTGCAACAAGCTCATGGATTGTGACTTATCTCTCCCTGCAAATCAATTAATCCATGTGCTGACGATTCGTGCCAGTGGTCGCAGATGATGGTCTCCCATTGCGTGGTTTGTATTCAATGCTGGTTTTCCCTTCTTTAAACTTCTTCATCCATCTGTGCACATTGCTCTTGCTAATGCTGTCATCTCCGTAATCATTATGTAGCCTTCTGTGGATGTCTGACAGCCTGCACCCTTCCTTCATCAAGAACTCAATAACTGCATGTTGCTTATGCTTGAAATCGATTGTTTACCTGCAATGAAGAAGAAGGGTTACTATAGAGGAAGAGTTACTCTACCAACATGTGCAATTTGAACGACCTCTGTCAGTTAATAAAAAAGTTAGGCTGACTTTTGCATTACTTTCGGTACAATCTTTGTAAGAGAAGCATTTTAAATTATAATTCCATTGAAAAGCCACAGGAGAAGAGCATTTTGATTCAGGTAAAGGATTGCATAGCTATGAACTTCAGTCATAGCTAGCGAGCAGTTTGTAAACAGGGCCAAATTGAACTGTAAGCATATATTAAGCAAAGTTAATGTACTGGGGGACAAAGAGGAATGGGAGTGAGGAGAGTGAGAAAAGAAAGATTCTTGGTGTTTTTAGAATATACAGTAGTGGTTTCCTGTTGTATTGTGTGACCAGCAGCAAGTCATTTGTAATGAGTGATACACAGTGTGTGGTTTGGGTGAATAATGGTGCCCATTGATAAAAATGCTATGTTAAGTTCCATTCATTTTGTGCAAGCAGTGCCATATGGCATGTGCTGTGTGAATTTCTTCAGGAAAGCTTTCATTGTGTAAGCAAAAGAAAGACGTAACTTTTCATTGTCCTGGTTGATCTAGTTTTGAGTGGTTCTGTGCCTCCTACAACTACATTTCACCAAGTTCAACAATAATTAATGTTCTTATTTTCCTTCTTGTTTCTTATTCCTGTTACTCCTGCTTACATATTTTCTTATACCACATTGCCCAGTAAAGCAAGTTAAAGTTCTTCATGAAAGTAGAGAAAAATCCATCTGAAAAATGATTCAACATTGGTAATTGCCTTGGATTAGCACCATGCACCTTAATCTCAATTATAGTAAATCTGCACGAAAAATGATGTGCTTACAATAAGTTCCATTCACAATGGCAGCTTGGCTACAAGTCTTCTGGTCAGCTGTGTGAATTGTTTTCACAAAGATGGCAATAGGTTTACACTTTGTGCAGAAGCAGAATCTAAGGTCACTGTGGATAGAGAAGAGGATGATTTTGGTGACTTTCACAAATATTAGATTCAGTTTGGTGCCATGCAAAATGTGATTTGATCTTGATTATGTGTGTAGACAAGGAAGCTTACCTAATGGCATGTCAGCCCCATTGATGAGTTCTGTGATGGTTGTGAAAGAGATGGAATCAATGAGGAAGAGGAAGAAGCAAATGTGGGCCTGAAGTTATGCCAAATTTTGTGGGAAGCCCATGGTGCAATGATAGAAGTGAAATCATTTTTTTATGCACACAATATTAGTGAGCATGATCAGGAAAACATTTTAAACATGGCAAGAGCTCAGTTTCACCTAAAACATAAAGTTTTGACAGAACAATTGTTCATTAAGGACTTTTGTTAAAAATAAAAAGTAAGGCAACTTTAAAACAAACTTTGTTTATTGTTCTGTGTATGCCAAAGAAAAAGTGCAATATTAAAATTTTTTTATCTTATTTTTAATGCTTTTCTGCTACCATCATTTTAATTTTTGTTCCCCTTTAGAAACAATATATCAAGATTTTACTGTATAATGAAAGAATATAATGAATTTATTATTCATTTTATCACTTGTCTATGTCATTCAGTATACATATGTTCTGGTGAAGTGGAGTGACCAGCATATTAGGATTACAAAGAGGGGTTCTTTGGACATCTCACTGTTGTTATTTAAAAGTTTTGTTAATCCAGAAAAATAATGCATTGTCTGTTTTGAAAGAAATTCTAAGAAGATAAAAATGTGAGAAAATATTTGCAAGGTGTACCATCTTTTAATTTTGTATCCATCTATCTATTTTCTTGTAACATTGGATTCATGATGAAATAAAAAATATCAAAAATCTAAAAAAAAAAACAGTTACAAGATAAATCTGATACACTGAGTGCTCAGTGAATTACAACTATCCATATGCACAGTTAATTATATCTAATAATGGAGTAACAAGGATGAGGGTGTGGCCTGTAGCCTAAAGGGGTATACATAAAAGGTTTGTGGTTCAGTTGAGAGAGGAGTTACAAACATGATGGGTACAACCAAGGATTTGTCAGGGTTTACGGAAGGCCAACTTATGGGCGCATGAAGGGTTGGCATGTCTATTTCAATAACAGTTACAGTTGTGGATTGTTCAAGAGCCACCATGGTTAAAATGTACCAAGAATGGTGCCAGGTGTAGTGGGAGTGTACCAAGAATGTGCCATGGATCGCCTGGTACAGGGCAATCAGTGTGCAGCACAATTTTTGCAGTTGACAGCCCAATATAATAGGAGTCATCCAGAAACAATACCCCATGTGAATATGAGATACATGGATAGGCTACAAGAGCAGACGCCCTGTATGCCACCCTATCCTAACAGCAGTCCACCAAAGTAAATGACTCTTGATGCCAACAGCATGCTGCTTAGATAATAGAAGATTGAAAGCATGAGTGCTGGTCCAATGAATCATTATACTCAGTGGTGGAAATGGAAATTATTCACTGCCGGAACCCAACATACAGGTAAATGGCGAAATTTAATGTGCGCAAACATATTTGCAGTAGGTATAAAACCATATAAGGAAATTTCGCTATTAAAATTTAAAATGAATTATTCACATTTAGCTGAAGTCAGCTGTTTTCTTTATTTAGTGATGAACAATTCATACAAAAATAACTTTGTTTTTTCCCCTTATTTATACTCAGTTTGAATTTCATGCAAACTTCATACATCGAGGACAACATGCGCTGCAACTCGCTTTTGCTCTCTACCAACAGGACTGTGTTATCAGCATACAGCAATCTGCACACATGGATATCACAAAGACATAAACCAGTATTATCTGTTTTATGAAAGTAAGGGAAAAACCATATACTGTTTTTATAATACTGTTTTTAAAATAAGGGAAAACCCAAAGTTATGGTTTTTGAGAGAGTAACTGGTAGCACTGAATGTAATGCAAGTCTAAATGGCACAGTGATTGACCAGGTGAGTGAGTTTGTGTATTTAGGATGCGTGTTTGACAGAGATAACAAATTCGATGGTGAAATTTGTAGGCGAGTGAATTCTTCATTGAAAGTCATAGCTGCTCTGGGAGGTTTTCACAGGAATGATGGGTTCTCAAGAGAGTCCCACACGGCTGTATATGAATGGGTAATTGTTCCTGCTCTGATGTAGGGCAGTGAAACGTAGGTACTACAGAAGAAACATAGAAGTCATTTGTGTGCTGGAGAAATGCGTTTCTTCGGGGGGTTTGTGGCAAAACACATTCTCACTGTGTGAGGAATGAAGATGTGTTGCAGTTGTGTGATGTGAAGCAAAATATGGTTCGCAAGGTGGAGGCTAATATGCTTTGGTGGTTTGGCCATGTTGAAAGAATGAGTGATGAGATGCTTACTAAGAAAATCTTTTTAGCCCAAGTGGCAGGAAGGAAAGACAGAAGAAGGCCAAGGAAGTCATGGAAGGATCAGATTCAAGAGTGTCTGCATGAGAAAAAGATTATAAGTATGAAGTATAGAAGATCTTGTGTACGGTGTGTGATGGATGACAGTGAAACCCGAGTTGTATGTCAAGATCGCTGTAAATGGAGAAATTTGATACGGCAACAGCAAGTAAAAATTATCTGGTAGTTTGTATTTCTTTTTGGAGCTAATTTCTGAATATCAGAGAATAGCTTAGTGGTATGTATGTATGTATGCAATTCATACAAGATCGCGTTATTAATTGAAATCTATAATGCATTGCGAAATGTTTTATTCAAATTAAATGTTCCCTTTCTTTTGGTGTTGCATTGCTTCCGGAATGGGATTCTCCTGCGTTCTGGCCCATTTCCATTACTGATTATACTTAATCCATACTGCTGATGGTGAAATCTGTATTGGCATCAACAGCTCAAGGCTATGGGTCTATCATGCATGGCATTGACTTTCCCAGCCAGTGGTGACGATTGTATGATATGAAGCATGTTTAGCTAGCATAAACTGGAACCCCCGGTGCATGTGGCATATCCACTCCAGCTTCTACAAGAGATTGCTTCTAGACTATGCACACCCCACAATGTTGTACTTCCAGCTGAAGGCTGATGGGTTCTTCCAGAACAATAATGCCTCATGTCATCGTCCCCACTTAGTGCAGGAATGGTTTGACAAACTCACTGTTGATATGAAGCATCTTGAATGGCCCCCCAAACCTTCCTGATCTCAACCCAGTTGAACATCTGTGGAATGTTGTTATGAAACTCCAGATGAAGCAGTTGGATCCTTCCTCCCTCTCCTTTCCAGGCTGGAACAGCGGACTGTGACAGAAACAGCTTGGTTGCAAGTCTCCCACAACTGCACAGACACCTCATGGAGTCAATGCCATTCCAGGTGGAAGCCATTCTTCAAGTGAAAGAAGAGCCCACGAAGTAGTAAGTATGTGGTTATAATTCAGTGAGCACTGAGTGTGCATACATTTACAAGGCATGTATACAGTATGTCAACATACACATTCTGTTTTTCTCTTTCCAGTATACTGCTATTGACTCAAGTGGGCTAAATATGGCAGTTGCTGGACGGAGTGGTTTAGCTCATTACTCGCTGTCTCAGAGAAAGTGGAAATTGTTTGGCAATGAAACTCAGGTAATTTATTCATGCTTTTCTTATGAGAAATTTAGTAGATAATTGCATTTGCTCCATATTATTATTATTTTTTTTTTTGTGCATGCCATTTAGAAAGACATTATTTAGAGAAATACTTTTTACACTTGGTATGCTATTATGCAACAGCAACCCTTTTTAGATTGTGTTGCAGATATAAATTTTTCAAAGTACAACTGCAAAATTTGTTGCCAAATCTTGTGATCAGTAAATGGGCTAAGCAACTTCATATAAGCTAAATCATTCCATCTTCATTTTCCTTTTTGTTCATTCTCCATTCCCTTTTTAGATAGAAATATCTGTTTTAGTGTATTGCAACAGAATATTTTTAAATGAAATTTAAAATCCTTCAAACAGAACCCTCAATTATCTTAATCGTCCCATTCCTGCATACAAATGTGATGATTAGCCAAGTTAAGTTACTGGTGCAGAACATTAGTTTTTGGAATTATATTTTATGGTGCATAGCTGCAACTACTGCTTTGTAATTTTATGAAATGATGCATAAAGTAAACTAAGAAGTTATAGTGTTTCTCTTTGCAAGTATTCTTTTTGTGTGCATTGCTACAAATGCAATTCTTTTCTTTCAGGAGCAAGATTTTGTTGTGATGGGTGGCTTAATATGGTGGGAGGATTATGTAATATTAGGATGTTATAACCTTCGAGATTTACGAGATGAGGTAAGTTGGATAATATCAAGTAATTGAATTAGTAGTATTTTTCACAATGTTTTATTTTACCCTTTAAATTTTTGATGTAAAACTTTTCAGAAAGGGGGGAGGGGGGTGAGAGAGAGAGAGGGGGGAGAGCGAGCGAGAGCGAGCGAGAGCTTACATGTACAACCCCTCCCTCCACTCAAAAAATTGAATGCTGAAGACTACTGATTGACATGAAGGAATTTTGATATAGAAATTAAAAAAGAAATATTCAGTACATAGGGAAATTCACTAGATTATTCAAATCAATCAGAATTGTATACTGAATTATCTATACTTTACTGGTCTCCATATAACATCTCCTCAGAAATCAAGACATGCGGGTTCGATTCCTGTTCCAGGAAGATGTAATTTTCAACTTTTCTGAGATGTTACATGGAAACCAGTAAACTACAGGCAATTCACTTTACAGTTCCAATTGCTTTGAATAATCTAAGGAATTTGGGGTAATTTGCAACAATAAAAGTTCCCTGTTGAACAAAAAATTTTCCTTTTATGTGTAAGTTTCTAAAATAAAATATTTTGTTGGGAGGTTGTCATGCTATAAGTTTTTCAGCTGAATTTGAATGAAATTATTAAAGTTGACAAATTCGTATGACCTGCTGCTAGAAGAGCTTTTTTTAAAAAAGTGCTCAAGATATATCACAACTTCAGCAACTCTTTGTAAATCTTCTTTTCAAGTGATTAAGTAGGTCACTTGGAAAAGGAATGTGATGCAGTCACACAATAATGGCCCTTTTCCCAAGCCTGGCAAAGACCCCAAGTCTCCCTCTATTTATCGGCCAATTGCCCTCACTAGCTGTCTGTGCAAAATCCTTGAACGAATGGTTAATTCCCGGCTAATTTATTTTCTTGAAGAACATCGAATACTGTCTCCATCACAAAGCGGCTTCCGTCGTCATCGTTCAGCTCCTGACCATCTCCTGCTCCTTGAGACGTCTGTTCGTGAGGCGTTCGTACGTAGGCAGCATCTGGTGTCTGTATTTTTTGACATCGAAAAAGCTTACGATAGAGCGTGGCGTCACGGTATCCTCCGTGACCTCCGCGAGAGTGGGTTGCGGGGAAACCTGCCAACCTTCATTGCCAACTTTCTTCGTAACCGTGTGTTCCAGGTGCGCCTGGGTACAACGCTGTCCGCCTTTTTCCATCAAGAACAAGGCGTTCCTCAAGGCAGCATTCTTTCGGTGACTCTGTTCATCCTCCGCATTAATTGTTTACTCAAAAATCTTCCTCCTGCGGTTTCGGCTACCATTTATGTTGACGACCTTCACATCTTCTGTTCGTCATCCAGCATGCGTTTCGTTGAAAGGCAGTTGCAGTCTGCAATTACCCAGATTGTTAAAGCCGCTAACAATAATGGGTTTGTTCTTTCTCCCGACAAGACAGCCTGTGTCCATTTCTGCCGGAGGCGTGGCCTCCATCCTGATCCAGAGCTCTATTTGAACCGTGCAGCCATTCCAGTTTTGCCGGAAACCAAGTTCCTTGGTTTGACCGTTGACCGTGCTCTCACCTTTCGCTCGCACGTTCGACGGCTAAGGACTTCCTGTCTGAGAGCCTTGTCAATCCTTAAGATCCTTGCCTCAGTCTCCTGGGGTGCAGACAGGACTTCTTTGTTCCGTATTTACCATTCTCTCATTCGGTCTAAGCTGGATTATGGCTGTATGGTGTATGGCTCTGCGCGTCCTACCGTTCTCCGGCCGTTGGATACCATCCACCATCAAGCGCTGCGTCTTTGTACGGGAGCATTTCGCACGTCACCCATTCCCAGCCTTTATGCCGACGCGAACGAACCGTCGCTTCATTTACGCCGTCTGCAGCTGTCTCTTCAATTTTACCTGAAACTTAAATCACTCACAGACCATCCTTTATACGGTGCAGTTTTTCATCCCCAGCATGCTCGTTTGTTCGAGATCCGTCCCTCGTGCATTCGAACCTTCGGTCTTCGTATGGCGGCCGTAGCTCGTGATGCAGGGCTCGACTTGTCACTCGTTGGAGAGACCAGGGGCTTTGAGGATTCTCCATGGCATTTTCTTGGTGTCTTGGTCGATACCAGCTTTACATCTTTTGACAAGTCCTCAACCCCTGCGTCAGTGTACCAGCAGCTCTTCGCTGAACACCGTTACGTCAATGCAGACTTTATTCCTGTTTTCACCGATGGATCTAAGGCGGCTGGTGTTGTTGGATCCGCCGCCGTCTGCGTTGACGAAGTTTCTGTTGCCCGCATTCCTCCTGAGGCCACGGTTTTTTCAGCGGAGATGCATGCTGTGTATCTTGCACTTGTTCACGTGCAGTCGAGCTCTCATCAGCGTGCTATTGTGTACACTGATTCGTTGAGTGTTGTGCAATCATTGTCATCTTTGGATTTCACTGGCCACCCACTTCTTTTTGCCGTTCGGAGACTTCTTCGTTCTTTGCTCGAGGCTGATGTCCAGATTCGGTTCTGCTGGATTCCTGGGCATGTTGGGATCCCAGGGAACGAGTCTGCCGATGCTGCTGCTAGATCTGCCTCTTCTTTGGTCGTCACACCCTTGCCACTGTTTCACCGCGATTTTCGCTTTCTTGTTCACGATCATATCAGACGAACGTGGCGAAGTCTGTGGGACCAACAGGTGGAGAATAAACTGCACCGTATAAAACCTAACCTTGGAATCTGGAAATCATCGTGTCGCCGGAACCGTAGGGAAGAAGTTGTTCTTGCGCGTCTCCGCATTGGGCATTGTCGCTTCACGCATAGCTATTTGCTGTGTGGCGACGCTGCCCCAATGTGTGAGGCGTGCGACTGTTTACTCACCATCTCTCATGTTTTGTGTAGTTGTGTTCGGTTTTGTAATAATCGGTTTCACTATTTTCAGTCTCATCTGCTGGACGAGGACGCAGCTACGCTTCAAAAACTTTTGGGCGACCACTGCGACACTTTCGCAGTATTTTCCTTTTTAAAACAGATTAACTTTTTAAAACTTATTAAAAAAAAAAAAAAAAAAGTGATATAATAAATATAATAGTAAACTAATAAAGTTATATATAAACCTAATTAACTAACTAGTCTTCACATCTTTCATCATCCTCTTTTCTAACTTTTACTAAGCCCGTCTGCTCTTAATCATTCTCCACGCTTTTGGAAATCTTTAGCTGATAGTTCTGTGTCTGGCGCTCTTTGGCCAAACCTGGCCCTTGCGCCACTAAAATCAACTAACTAACTAACTAACACAATAATGGCAATCCTCCAAATATGTGGCGTTAGTGAATAAACAAATACATCGCTCTTTTCATGTTTTACCAACACACAACAACCAAAAAATTGTTATTTGGTCATCACCGGGGAATTGAATCCCAGATCTCATGATATGGAGAGATCCGGGGTGTAATTCCCCGGTGGTGACCGAATATCAATTTTTCGGTTGCTGTGTGTTGGTAAAACGTGGAAAGATTGATGTATTTGTTCATACACAATAATGACCTTGATTTATGGTTTTGTGAACTTGACGCATGTAATCTGCCAAGTTCACAAAACCTGGTCATTATAACATGACAAGCTCCCAACAAAATATTAATACTTACAAAATACTCGTGTGGATCTGGTCATTATAGCATGACAACTTCCCAACAAGTACTTAACAAATACTCACTCCAACAAATTATGTGGGATTAATTACTCTGTGCAATTCATCCCTTGTGAAGTGCCATATATCCAGCAACTGGTATTTCGTTTAGTGTTTTCTGTTTTCCCATTTGTGTGAAATGAAATATTGACTTCATGTTATTTCAGAACTTAACAACCAATACCTTAAAAAATCATTATTTTTTCTTATTCTTTCTGCTAATGTTATGAGCTGAAAATAGGGTATCAATAAACAATGTCCAAGATTTTTCATGGCATTTTCAACTGCCAGAGACCTTAAACTGTAATTTTTTTTCTTGCAATCACACATTTCAAAAGTATCAACATTTTTTTAAGCTACAGCATCAAAAGTTTTTCTTTTGTTTAATATTATTGCTGACAGATACACTGTGTTTCAGCAAGTGAAAAGCATTTAGAGCATAAATTCTTCATTCAGTCAGGTAAGAAAAAAAAGACCTTTTTGCCAGGTCAGAGCTTGACAGTGATTATGTTTCTGCTATTTCTCCTATACTATTTTATGAACCTACAATGAACTTCAAATATCACTTGCTTCAATTTTGTCAAATTAATACATTTCCTCAGAAAATCTAAATCTAACATGAGCTGTTGGAGATTTTTGCAGATTTGAGTGGGTTCTGAATAATTTTTTACAGTGGGTTCTGAATAATTTTTTCGTTTTGTTTTTGAATAATTTTTTACAGATACCAAAGCTGTTTCTGTGGTAAATCTACTATCAACATAACCTATGAAACACCAGTTTTCAAAAAAAAAAAAAAGAAAGAAAAAAAATGTAAGCTTTTTTTTTTTTTTTTCTCTCTTGGAAATCAATATTTGTCTAAATATTCAGCAGTGTTGGCTAAGCAAAATATTGATCGAATTCGGAACAATTCTGCATCCAAAGTGTTTAACATAAAATATTTCATTTGCAATTCGTCTGATTCTTAGTTGTGTTTTCTACGTTAGTTAAAATGCACACAGTCGTGGCTTGTGTAATGGAATAAAAATTTTAAAAGAATTAATTTTGTTTTGTTGCTCTGTACTTTCACAACAGTATAAAGAATGGAAAGGAAAGAAAAGATAATTTTTTTCAGTATTTATATGCTCTTATATAAATCAGTGTAAAATAGTATTTTATTCTTTTGCTATTACATAACATGGCACTAGGACTGAAGCTTCATATTACTAACTTACCTCATGTGTTAATTTTAGATTTACTTTTTATTTTGCATTTCAGATTCGTGCATATCCTCAGGAGAGCAAACTAGATAATAGCTTTGTTCGTGTTGTAAAAATGCCAACTCAAGTCTTGCAATTGTCAGTTTTGGAAGACCGTTTACTTAGTTTTTGTGCAGATTCACATTTAACACTATACAATTTACAGAAGAAAACATCACCTACTAGTAAGTACTAAAATACATATGTGCTGGGATTTTTTTGTTGTTTTGTTTTTGAAATATGTTTGTAGATATTGCCTAACATTTGTTAATATGGTCTGGGTTAAAAGTGTATAATGGCTGCGTAAATTCTAAAAAAAATTTTTATTGTCTTGCTGTTTTGAGTTTTGATGTTTTTTTTTTAATTTTGCCCCATCTAGGTTGTATTTTACAAATTAATCGTATTTTGGAACTTGATGTCACAAACTTAGTTTTCCATCCAGCTTGTGTTGTATCTGCTTTGCTCACATCATTGTGCACCGAAACAGGTAATTCATGGTTTTTAACAATTATTTACTTGCTTTAGAATAACATAACTCCATGTGTAGGTGAGTAATGTACATATTTTGTGCATAGAAAATATAAATTTAAAGAAAAGTAGAGAAAGAACCATGAACATGTTTGTTATTGAATTTCAATTTTGGAATCTTGTGCAAGTTTAGAACGTAATGATGTTCAAATTAATTCGGTTTTGCTCTCAGTTGTTCAAAACTGCATCATGTACAACTGACACAAGCTAAAGTTACTGTCTGATGTTTTTTTGTTTTTTTTTGTTTTGAAATATTTGCTTACTTTCTTTGTTCTGTTCTTCACGTATTTTTACATGAAGAACAGAACAAAGAAAGTATGCAAATACTTCAAAACTCAAATAATAAAAACATGTAATTACTGCATAGCAGGTAAAAAACCTAAATGCAAAATTTGCATAATAAGTTAGTCTAAATTTTAGAAAGTGTTCTTAACTGATTTTTTACGCTTTCCAACCGTAGGTTGAAGAAGCGTATATGCTCCAGCTTTGTCTGTCTGTCGGCACGATAACTCGCGTAAAAATGGTTCGATTTCGATGAAATTTTAGTATGTGGTAGGGGACCACCTGGGGACGAACCCTATTAAAAATGGACAAAATGGGGTCAAAGGTCATGGCATAGGAGCGGGATCCGTTCCATTGACCTTATGCGTCATAACTTGCGTAAATATGGTTCGATGTCGATTAAATTTTAATATATTGCAGGGGACTACCTGGGAATGAACCCTATTGAAAATGGGTGAAGTGGGGTCAAAGGTCAGGACATAGGCGCGGAATGCATTCCATTGCCTTTATGCGTCATAACGTGCGTAAAAATGGTTCAATTTCGATGAAATTTTATTATGTGGTAGGGGACCACGTGGGGACGATCTTATGGGGTCACAACTCGTGCTTGAGATGTTGGCACACGGTCACGCCATCTGTCTCATTGTGTCACGCATTGTGTGTGGATCGTATTAAAGTTTTATGACGTCACACTCTTGCGAGCAGATGGTCGCGATTCCCATCTGCCTCATTACATCACGCGTTGTGTGCGTATGTCCGTCCACACGATAACTCGCATAAAAATCATTGGATTTCGATTAACTTTTTGTATGTGGAAGGGGATCACCTGGGAAGGAACCCTATTGAAAGTGAACGAAATGGGGTCAAAAGTTAGGACATAGGAGCGGGATCCATTCCACTGCTCTTATGCGTCATAACTAACGTAAAAAAGGTTCGATTTCAATTAAATTTTAGTATGTGGTCTATTGTCCCCTACCATTTGGGGACAAACCCTATTGAAAATGGGCGAAATGAGGTCAAAGGTCAGGACATAGAAGCGGAATCACTTCCATCGCCATTATGCGTCATAACTTACGTAAAAATTCTTCGATTTGGATGAAATGTTAGTATGTTGTGGGGACCTGCCTGAGGATGAATCCTATTGAAAGTGGGTGAAATGGGGTCAAAGGTTAGGACACAGGAGTGGAATCTATTCTATAGTCCTTATGCGTCATAACTTACGTAAAAATGCTTCCATTGCGACAAAACTTTATCATGTTATTTCGGAGGTATACTGAACCAGTTCTGTTAAATATAATCGAAATGGGGTCAAAGGTCAGGGCACAGGACCGAGATTTATTCCACAACCATTATCCTCATAACTTGAGTAATGATTTCTGGTATGTTGGAAAGCGTATTATAATCAATGCATTGCATGATTTTACTAACTTTTTATTTTAATTATCTGCCTTTGATTAGTTACCAAGGTTTGTTCTGAAAGAATTATTGTTACTATTTTTGTTCATCTCTTATGACCATCATGAAATCTTGCAATGGAGAAGATTTACGTGACTGGAGAGTTTAGCTGTGCTTTTGATTAAACCAGACAGACTGTACAACACGTTATGTACATCTCCAAATTTTAAATTTTATGTGTCATTTGATGACTTTTGCCTAACTCTGTAATTGACTGGTTAACTGAAATTTGCCAATTGTGCTAGAAGTTAGGTATGGTTCTTTAGGATTAGAGGGATGCTGTTGTTGTTCCTTTTTATAAGGGAAAGGGTTATCAGACTGAATGCAAGAACTTTCGTGGTATCAGTTTGCTGAGTGTGCCAGGGAAAGTATGTGGAAAGGTTGCTATTGAAAAGGTACGAGGTCTTACATCAGAGAAAGTGTGGAACGTACAGAGTGGTTTTATACCTGGTAAGTGCTGCACTAACCAAATTTTTGCTTTACATTTGATGATTGAAAAGTATCTGTCTGTTGGTAAGAAAGTTTTTGCTGTCTTCGTATATTTAGAAAAAGCTTATGCCAAAGTAAATATTAATAGGACTCTTCTGTGGAAGGTACTGAATAAATATGGTATCACTGTGAATCTGCTCTGTAGTGTGAAAACCATGTATACTGGTAGTAGAGCATGTGTACGAGTAAATGGTGTTGTATCAAAATGGTTTTCTATTGGAGCAAGAGTCAGACAGGGTTGTGTAATGTCACTATGGCTGTTTTTAATGTATTTATGGATGCATGCATGATGTTGAGATGGATAATACTGGCATTACTTAATACTAATAACAAATAATTTTAATGGTTAATACTGGTTTGTCTTGGTAGTGTCCGTGTGTGTAGTTTGCTACACAGTCGAGTCACATTATTGTGTCCACCTGCTTTTGACGTCAACAGTTTGTAGCCAATGAAAGAAGGCACATGTCGTGAGCTGGCTTGGAGGGTATATAAGGTGTGCTGTAGGCATTCTGAAAACATATCACTCATTGCTGTCATGGGTAAAAGGAGCGATTTATCAAATTTGCGAAAAGGGATGATTATTGGCTTTCGGGCCAGGGGTGGCAGTATTTCTGAAACAGCACAGTTTGGGAACGGTTCGCGTGCTGCTGTGGTTGAAGTGTATCATGATTGGAGAAACAGCACCATTGTGAATAAGCGACGTGCACACTGCGGAGCACCACGTGCCATTGACGTGAGAGGTGAACGTTGAAGTGCACGAGGGCTGATCAACACACTATGGTGGAGCAGCTCACTGGTTGAATGAACCAGGGGGCTACTGGAAGTGTATCTGAAATTACAGTTCAGCGAACCCTGCTGCATATTGGGCTCCGATGCAGACGGATAGTCACTGCACCAATGCTAATGAAGTTGCATTGGCAGAAAAGGCTTACATTTGCATGGTAGTATTGGAATTGGACTTCCGCTGATTGCCAAAGGATTTCTTTCTCCAATGAGTCACGTTTTTTGCTTCATCAAATGAATGAATGTTGGCGTATAAGGCGAGAAACATTGGAGAACAAACACTCTTCAACCATTGCCGGAAGAACACAAGCTGGTGGGGGCCATGTTATGGTCTGGGGAATGTTTTCATGGCATTCCCTGGGTCCACTCATACCTGTGGAAGGCACTATGGACTGAATTCATTATGAATCCATCCTTGCAGACCACACACACCCATACATGCTGTTTGTCTTCCTTGGGGCGGATGGGATCTTCCAGCACGACAATGCAACATGTCACACAGCTAGAAATGCCTGAGAGGGGTTCGAAGAGCAAGATGAAGACTTCAAAGTATTTCCCTGGCTACCTAATTCCCCAGACTTAAGTCCAATTGAGCAACTGTGGGACCACCTTGATTGTGTTGTTCGCTCTATGGATCCTCCATCACGTACCCTCCAGCAGCTGTCAGATGCACTGCAGTCAGCATGGCTCCACATACTTGTGAACACCTTCCAGCACCTTATTGAGTTACTCCCAGCCTGTCTAGCCCCTGTCTGCACTGCACACGGCAGTTACTCTGGCTATTAGCCGGTGGTTACAATAATGTGACTCCATCGTGTATATGCTGATGACACAGTCCTGTTGGCAGAGTATGCTGACATGGATGTATGAAGTTTGTATGAACTTCGAACTGAGTATAAGTAAGAGAAAAACCAAAGTTATGGTTTTTGAGCGAGGAACTGTTAGTACTGAATGCAAGATAAGTCTAAATGGCACAGTGATTGACCAGGTCAATGAGTTTGTGTATTTAGGAAGCATGTTTGACAGAGAGAACAAATTAGATGGTGAAATTAGTAGGGGAGCAAATTTTCATTGAAAGTCATAGCTGCTTTTAGATGATTTCACAGGAATGATAGTTTCTCAAGAAAGTCCCAAATGGTTGTGTATGAAAGTGTAATTGTTCCTACTCTGATGTATGGCAGTGAAACCTGGGTACTACAGAAGAAACATAGGAGTTGTTTGTGTGCTGGACAGGTGCATTACTTACAGGGAATTTGTGGCAAGACATGCTCTGATCATGTGAGGAATGAAGATGTGTTGCAGTTGTGTAATGTGAAGCAAAATGTTGTTAGTAAGATGGAGACTAATATTCTTCTATGGTTTGGTCATGTTGAAAGAATGAGTGATGAGATGCTTACTAAGAGAATTTATTCAGCCCAAGTGGTAGGAAAGAAAGGTTGAAGTCCAAGAAAATCATAGAAGGACCAGATTCAGGAATGTCTGCATAAGAAAAAGATAATGAGTATGAAGTGCAAAAGATCTTGTGTGCTGCATGTGATGGATGTTAATGAAGCTCGGGCTGTGTGCCAAGACTGCTGTAAACGGATACGCTTGGTACAGTAACAGTAAGTTCTTTCTGTGAGAAGCTGACCTCTGAATATTAGAAAACAGCCTAGTGATTATGAGTGAGTGATCAATCAATCAACCAACCAACCACCATGCTACAGAAGGGAAGGTGGGGGAATGTTTTGTTTTAGTGATAGGAATTTTCATGGGGGAAAAAAATGCTTATAAGATTTTGTGCTTTTGTTCCTATAATCTCTCTCTTTTGCACAAACACACTCACAACAATTGTATAGCCCCTACTGACTTCCAGTAGCTGCCTTCATGGTTAATAGAAGTTTTGTGTTCACAGAGATATTATAACAACATTGAAGCCATACAACTACATTTGTAACTGGAGGAGACCTACCATTAGAAAGTTTGTCAGTGTTTTAACCTCCACAGCAATGCCTTTTTGCCATGAACCAACATTTTTTGGTAATTTAATCTTACATGTTTAGTCATAATGATGCCATTATACTGAATTTTTATGTAGAATATTTTTTACTATTATCATAAAAGTGTTAAGGAACTTGATTTCAAATGCAAAGTTAATAGTTAAAAACTAATAAGTTTTATAGGATTATTAACATAATAATCAGAATAGTCTGAATTGTCTAGTTTACTGTTCAGCATGTGACATTTCAGAAAACTTTAAAATTACATCGCTCTAAAGTGGGAATCGAACCCACTTCTCCCAATTTTTGTTCAAGCGTGCTAGCCATTACACCACACATGACAACAAAGTTCCGAATATCTGAAGGTGAGGAATCTGAACAACTTAAGATTTTCTCCAATTGAAGCATTGAAATCTTTCCTCATAGCATAGTAAATCCCAGTATCACTGATATGGAAGTTAAGGGAGAAATATTCTTCACAAATGCATGATTATTAACATGGCAATGAGAATAGTCTGAATTGCATAGTTTACTGTTCATCATGTAACATCATTTTGGAAATCTGAAGTTGTTCAGATTCCACATCTTCAGACACTTGGAATTTTGTTGTCCTGGGTGGTGTAATGGATAGCATGCTCAGACGAAAATTGGATAATACGTGGGTAGATTCCAGCTCCAGGGCGGTGCAATTTTCAAGTTTTCTGATATGATGTTACACGTTGAACAGTGAACTGGACAATTCAGTCTGTTCTGATTGGCGTGTTAATAATGTAGTTGTCCCATGTATTTGTGAAGAATTTTCTTTCATAATTTCCAATTAATTTTATATTTCATAAATTGTGCATCATTCAGTGGTGCATTAACATAAATGACAACCACACATTGAAAATTTATAGTATGTAGCTGTATAACATACTGTAATTTATGATATTATTAATCCTATATTTTGAGCAATGCCAGCCATAAAATTCACATGGAAAAATAAGTTAATGTATATTTTCTTCACATATGAAACATTTGAGTTGTAAAAGGTTCTGTTGCTATGTAATGAGTTTTTCCTCATGAAAACGGGCTGTTGATGTTAAAAAAAAAAAAGTTTCATCATAGGTATTACTCATGCCTTAGTTTTCATTACTTTTTATTTGATTTGCAATAACATAAAAATGAGTCACTGAATGAAATGATAGTTTTCCCATAAGTCCCATTAGTTGTCACATTTGTTGTGTGAAAAATTGAGGAAAACTGTGTTCTCTTTACTGACAACCTCATTTTGTTTCCAGAAAACATATCCACCTGTCTCATAAACAAATCAGTATTCCAGCAAATGAAATATATCTGTGATCATTTATGCAATATAAAATACTGAAACAAAGCTAAGCAAAAGTTCATTGTTTTAAAAGAACTTTTAATCTGATCCACTGTGTGGATGAAGGAACTAAAAATATTGCATAAGAGAAAGCTTAAGTGAAAATAAAAAGTCATGTAGTTTTTTTATTGCTAAAGTATTTGTTGCTAGGTCTTGCAGTCTTAGAAGAGGTGGTATTCTTTGTTTGATGTGGTAATGACTTCAGAAAGAAGAATGGTACCAATAATTTAAATACGCAAAAGTATTTGATTTGAATGAACAAAGTTTGCAGTAATCAGACAATATCTCAGCTTTTCATAAATGCAGAATTTTTGAAGTTGTTTTTTTATTTCCTTGCTGTAGTATTGGTAAGTGACAGGTCTTATCTTCAACTGTTCTTCAGAAGTTGCACTGTTTTCTGTTTTGTTAATAACAGGGTGCGCACAGGTGCTTGAAAACCTGAAAAGTTCTTGAAAATCATGATTACGTTTTCAAGGCCTGGAATATCCCAGAAAAACAGTGGTTTTTTTTAAGCCGACTTGAAAAGCCTTGAATTTTGAAATTAATGCTTAAAAATATATTTCAATTTCTTTTAGAAAATCAGTGTTACCTCTTTTTTAGCATGTTTTTTTGTAAAAAAATCATCATGCTTATGTCAACAGTTTGCCTGTCCGTTCGGCCACAGACGGACAGATGACAAACAAATCGGTGACCTCAAAACCGGTGATCTCTACAACTATTAGTCCAATTTGAAAAATTCGTGTTGTATTGCAAAGCTTGAAATGTGCAAATGATGGTCCTTTCATTCCGTTTTTTTTTTTTTACGATGCACTTTTCCACTAGGGGCATAGTAAATGCAGATGATGTCAAATTAAAAATAAAATTTCATATAGTTGCTTCCAGACATTCGATTGAGAAAATTCTTTACCTTTCGATTCCATTTATGTCAAAGACTATTTTTAGGTATAGTCACTTTCTCAAGTTACGCATAGATTTTCCGCTAGGGGCATAAAGGTAAATTGTGTTTTCCCCGATATCTCTGCTTCTAAAACTCCGATTTGAAAAATTCTTTCTGAACCGGACCATACAGCTCCCGAGAAGAAATGTTTTGCATATAATGTCTAATTGTTGGTAAAGAATGGTTTGGCCACCAGGGGGCACAAGTGTTCATTTCTGCTTCTGATGTATTTGCAGCAAAATCTGAGCTTCTTAAATCTTGATTGAAAAAATTATTTCATGTACCAATACCACTCGTGCCGATAAACATTTCTGGAATATTTTTTCTTAAAATAATGCTAGGTTTCTCCACCAGGGGTCATTTGTATATCATATTTTTGTCAATATCTCTGCTTCTAAGAGTCTGATTTTAAAAAATTCCTTCTTTGTCGGATAGCGTCTTAGGTGCAAAATGTTTTTCATATATTTTCAAAATTTTCAAGTAATTCATAGACTTTCCACTAGGGGGTGTAAAGGTAAACTGCATTTTCCCCAATATCTCTGCTTCTAAAGCTCCATTTTGAAAAATTATTTCTGTGTGGTATACAGTTCCCGATGGGAAATGTTTTGTATATCATTTCTAATACACTGGTGTGTAAAAAATAAGGACGAAGAGGAGAAATTAGCATAACAGCGGAACAAGCAGGTAGAATGGACCGAAAGACCACTCAGGAGATAGACTAGGGTCCGGTACGGTAAGGCATGCACATATATGCAGCATGACGTGAGGGGGGGAGGGTATAAAGCACACGGGCGGTGTACGCTCAGCAATTCGGTGAAAGCTATTGCTCATTTTACATCAGTTTAAACGACGATGAGTTGCTGCCACTGTGTGATATGGCCAACAGGCAATCCAGTAGACGACATCTGGATGACTTTATCCGAGGTCTTGAGAAGCTGGAAGGAGGTCGAAGTGTGACTAGTGTGGCTGAAGAGTTCGGGATCGCTCACAGCATCATTTCACGAGCTTGAAGAGCATTTCAAACAACAGGAACAGCTGTCCGAGAGTTTAGCAGTGGTCGTCCACGAGCAACCACGGCGGCGGACGACTGGTATATTGTCCTACAGGCAAGAAGAGACAGATGGCAGACAGCGGGAGAAATCGCAAAGCACATGCAACAGACAACTGGATGTCCGTTATTGCGTTTTACCGTGGCCAGGAGGCTGCACAAAGGTGGTCTATTTGCACGACGACCAGTACAGTGTGTGCCATTAACGCCTGCTCATTGGAGACGGCAGTTTCTGTGGTGCCAGGAACAAAAGAACTGGACACATCAGCAATGGGGTCAAGTTCTCTTTACGGATGAGAGCCGATTTAGTCTGATGAGCGATTTTGGACGTATACACATCTGGAGAGAGCAGGGAACATGCAATCACACCTCCAACATCGTCAAAAAGGGACCGGTTTGGAGGTGGCAGAGTTCTTGTTTGGGGCAGTATCATGCTTGGTAGCCGTACTGACCTCCACATCTTCCAAGGAGGTTCAGTCACTATTGTCCGCTATTGTATCGAGGTTCTCCTGCCTCACGTGTGTCTGTTTAGACGTGCTGTGGGTCCTGAGTTCCTCTTCATGGATGACAATGCTACACGTCATCGTACAGTGGCTGTCGCAGAGCTGTTGGAGAGTGAAGATATTCAACGCATGGATTGGCCCACAAGGTCCCTGAAACTAAATCTAATCGAACACGTGTGGGACCTTCTCGGGAGATGCTTGGCAGCACATCACCAGCCGCCAGCAACGATTCCGCAGCTGCAATTGGCACTGCAAGAGGAACGGGCCGGGATGCCTCAACAGCTCCTTGACAACTTTGTCCTCAGCATGGACATGTGTTGTAAATCCTGCAACGCAGTCAGGGGTGATCATATCCCCTACTAAAGACTGGATTTTTCTTGGCAGCCACCTGTCACATGGACATTTCTGTCTTCTGTCCAGTTGTGCTCGAAGCTACCTTTTCGATAAAGTGCCTTTGTATCCTTTGCATTCCTTGTTTGGACGGTTTTGCTCACCTGTCCCATATTCTTACATCTTGGGGATCTTATGGTATAATTTGAGTCGATGTGGAGCACTTCTGCACGACGTTACATTCGAAAAACCATCTCTTCCATAATTTTTGCATGCCAGTGTAGTTGGTAAAGAATGGTTTATCCACCAGGGGGTGTAAGTGTTTATTTCTATTTTGATATATTTGCAGCAAAATCTGAGTTCCTGAAAACTCGACTGAAAAAATTCTTCCATGGACCGATACTGCTCACCTCGAAAAACCTTTTTTTTTTTTTTTTTTTTTTTTTTTTTGCTATCTCTGCTTTTGAGAGACGTATTTGAAAAATTCTTTTTCCTTAGCATAGCTTTTTCCATGAATATTTTTTGCCTATTTTTAACTTTTCAATTATTCTCAATTCTTCTGCTAACATGAGTAGACTTATATCATGTTCCCTTCTATATTTCTTATTTTAACTGATTAGACGTGTGCCCTCCCCATTCTTAAATTCTGGATCTGCCCTTGCTTTGTTTTGTGAGAATTTCAACTGTTATCAATATTAGACTGATTACATGGGAAGATAGTGCAGAATAGTGATGCAGCTAAAATGACTGATTGATAAGAATTGATGTCATGGATATTCCTAGACTTGATACACTTTAAGTTTCACTAAATTATGGGCTTTACTCATAATTTAGTGAAATTAAAGTGGAAAAAGTATTATAGTCCTACTCTTCCTCAGGACTGTACTATGGTCCCTTAGGACCATAGTAGGCCTATAGTCCTGAGGAAGGATAGGGGGACTACCCAAAAATTTGACTGTAAGTCATTTCCTTTTATTCCTGGGTAAAACCCATAATTTAGTGAAATTTAAAGTGTGACTGATTGAATTAATCATTTTCAGATGGAGGGAAAGGAATTTTCTGATAAGCCTTGTAATAATTGCATCTCCATGATTCAGTTTTGCATTATTGGGTAATTCTCCATTAAAAACATTAAAGAAATGTAACGAGTAAAAAGGCACACTCATCTATTTACATATTTCATCATTTTTATTATTTAAAACCAAAATTACTTTCAAAAACGTAATTTGACCATGATAATGTAAAGTGTAATAATCATCCTGGAATTTTTTTGTATATGTCTTGGGAAGTCCTTGAATCCCCCCCCTCCCCAAGTGGCTTGGAAGTTAGTCGTATGCAAGTCTGGAGGAATTCAAGGCTGTTGTGGTGCAATGGAAGCATGTCCGGCGCGGAACTGGAAGACCCTGGGTTCGATTCCCAGTGGCAGCCAATGATAATTTTTCTGTGACTCACTTATGAAACATGTTCTTTTTTATTCTTGTTCTGTAATTACACAGTGCATAAATTTAACATAAAAATTACATTCTATGAATGATGCAGTTTTTATTTGTTAATTTCTTTTATTAAATTGTGATATAACTTCCTTTCAATAAATAGTTCGATGGCCATGCAAAGGTGATGAGAGCATCTTGCTTAATGTGTGTGGTCGTTTGCTGCTTTTGCAGCAAGATCCCTCCCACAAGGTTTCTGATACTGTAAACAGTGATGAACAGGTTAGTTTCCTTTTATTCGTTACTCTTAATTCTTGTCAGTGAAAAAGTAAGGGCTAAACACTATGTGTGTGCATACATACTTATTTACATTTGGGTTTTTTTTTTTTTTTTCTGGGGTAAAAGGTACCAGAACTATTTAAACATAAGTTCCTGTAAAAGGAGGACTGTTGACCTAATAAAAGGCAAATTGATTTCTTGAACAGTGTTCTTTTAGCTTTACATAGTAAATTATTATATTAAAAAACCAACATTCTGAAACAGTTTTTATAATACATAGCATATGATGAAATTAAAATCTCTGCCAAGCTTACTCACTAATGAGAATTAAATTTCTGGTGGGGATTACATTATATTAAGGAACAGAAGGAAACTGAATTTTGATCCTGAAATATAGTCAAAATTCTGTTCAACTCTTGCAATATTTCCATCATTCTCATTCGTTCTTTGCTTTCTATATCCATTGCCAAATGATATCCTTGAAGGAGCTATGATTGAACGTATTTTGTTGGATCAAACTGGAGTAGCAGAGATGCAATTTTTATGAATAACAATTGAGTTATTATTGTCATTGAAAGAGAAGACCTAACTGGGGTGATTTTCAAATTCATCTGAAAAAATCTCCTTTCACATCCTGTTGAAGATACAGCAATGGTTTGCAAAGCTCACTTCAGCTGTAAAAGTTGCTTTGGTATTTATTTTCTTTGAAGTTGTAGCTATTCTCTAAAACCTCAAATCATATCTCTTCCATTGAGTTGAAACCTGTTAGATAATTTCCTGACTCCTTGTTCACTATATAGTGCATTTCCCTTTATATGTGTAAATATAATGTACCACTGTACAAAGGTTGTATGTACTACAACACATTTTACACAGGAAAGAAACTATTCTGTGTATGGCTTGGGAAAAAAGTAACACAATGGGTTAACTCCAGCCATCTCTCCCCCTCACAAGTTGCAGTAATTAAATGTTGTTACATGTTCCAGGTATTCTTCTTCTTCTTAGCCTGTTGATACCCACTGCAGGGTATAAGCCTACCTTAGTCTTTTCCAGCTTCCTCGATCCTTAGCTTCAGTCCACCATTTAGCACCTCTAAATTTCTAAAGGTCATCTCTCCATCTTATTTTAGGTGCCCTCTTTGTCTCCTTCCATCTCTTGGTTGCCATTCTGTTACTAATTGCATCCATCTTTCAGTCTTCCAATATGTCCAGCCTATCTCCACTTTGATTCTTTTACTATTTTTATAATATTTATTATTACTGTTTTCTCTTATAATTTCATTTCTAACTCTACCTCTTCTTGTTCCCAACATTCTTCTTTCTAGCTTTCTTACTGACACTCTTATTTATTTACATTGTCGTTCTGTGATACTCCATGTTTCACTTCCATAAGTAAACATGGAGATAATACATGCATTGAAGATCTTTCTTTTTAAATGCAATGGAATATCACCAGTTAAATAGCCTTTAAGTATCCAAAAGGCTCTATTACCTTGGATAATTCTTCTATTGATTTCTCTTTCTTGTCTTTCTTTAAAACTGATTACTTGACGATATATTCATCTACTTTTTCAATTTCTTTTCCTTCTATCAAAATCTTTTCTGTATCCTCTTCTATATTGCTCATATATTTAGTTTTTGTTGTGTTTATTGTCAGACCTTTTATAAGACTTTCCATCCATAAATCCTTTATCATATTCTGCGCATTTTGATATTGCTAGTTGCAATGATAACTATGTCATCAGCAAATCTTAAATGATGTAAGTCTTCCATTTATGTTTAATCACTTTTCTTCCCAGTTTAAATTTATAAAAATATCTTCTAATACAGAGTTAAATAATTTTGAAAATATTGGATCTCCTTGTCTAACTCTTCTCTGTATCTTGAAAACTGAGCCCAGGTTCTCTAACTTCATTGTTCCTGTAGCCTTGCTACTTACAATATTTTATTTATTAAACTGACATATTTTCCTTCCAAAGTTTGTCTTTTTATTGAAGAACTCATTTTCTTTTGATATATAGAATCAAAGTATTACTTGTGTTACAGGTATTACAGTACTTTAAATTTAATAAAATTTTTGTGTTAGAACAGGTGCTGGAATGCTGTTCCAGTGCATTCTGCCAGAAAAAAGCCCTGCATATTTATATCTGATAGGGATTTATTTATAGTATTTTGAAGAAGCACTATGTGCATATATACACTGAGAGGACAGAAATCATGGTATACCTAGTTCCTGGGCAGCATGACACTGTCACCGCTTTCGCTAGTAGATGAATGCACCACTTGGCGGGTATATAGGTAGAGAGGGCATCACTGCATTCACATAGACAATAATTTGATGTCATTATGGATAAATGTCATGAGTTAACAGAGCATATACACTCAAGTGCCAATAAAAGTAGAATACCTCTTTAATACCGCGTTGGTCCTCCTTGTGATCGAATAACAGCAGCAGTGCGAGGGGCATGGACTCCACGAGCTCTCTGTAGCACTGTGGAGACAAGGTAGTTAGAATGAGAGAGGTAGGTCAAAGATTGTAAACAAACTGCGGGTGGTCTCCTCTCACGGAGGCTTGTGACGTAGTTGGTCCCCAGCAGTCTTTGGGCGTGGTGGCAATGAATGGTGAAATACACGATTCTTAGTTCAAATTATAAGGTTTTAAGAACGCATAAGTGGAATTTTTACAATAGGAATTGCAGAATTAAAACAAAACTTGCCGATTATTAAAACTTGGAACTTTCCCTCCATTGTTTCCTTTTTTTTTTTTTAACTCCCTGGAATTCAATGCATGTGCTTGGTTTTTTCTCTTCCTTAAGTTTTGTTGGTTGACGTCGTTAATATATTTAATACGAAAATGTTCTTGCTCTCGCATAGGTTTTAATGACACCCACATCAACTTCTGGAAAGTTTAATTCCAATTTCTATTGAAGTTTGTTTATGGCCCCTTGGGATTTACATATGCCTGCTCCATGAAATTCTGAAAAAACTGATTCAAACTGTTTGACCATTTCTATCCAAATGTTGTTTGGTTATCATTAGCCCACCTCATGATAAAGTCTTAATCCAGCCTTTATTTTGGTTCCCCGTTAAGTAGGAAAATGTTCCCAATTGGGCGTGGTGGTAATGAATGGTGGTTTTTTTTTTCCCCCCTTGTGACGAAATGCTAAATATCCAGCAAAATAGCGTATGGCTTCTTCCTCTTCAGGATTAGCGAAATTGCAAGTATTAATTCACACATTGTCCATCTCACAAGCATTCGAATTTCTCATCCTGCATTTGAAATCAATTGGTAACGGATGATTAAAAAATTTCCTAAACCCCGAATTTGGGAGAAGAGGTTTTCTAATGCATCCTGGTTGAGCCGACTAGTCATGATGCTTTTTATTCCATACTGGGCAACATCTTGATGCAAACCTCTCAAACTTGAGATAGATGCAAGTAACCCGTTTTGAAAGGGAAGCATCTTTAATTTATTGCCAACTCGCAATTCTGTGATGGCCCTCTCCATTCTGTTCAATACTTTATCTTGTGCTTCTATATCATTTCCATAGGCAGAACGAATATTATTATTGGAATCAATTGGAACCCTTGAGTTAAAAATGTCAAAAAAACTCGTTAACTGTTTAAAAAAATCACTCATAATTTTTTCTTCCGGGAAAATGTTTTCAGTGCACAGACTGTATGGTGTGAAAATAATTGCACTGCATAATATACTCACTGCCTTTCACCTCAATATGTTTTGGTTTTAATTTTGGACAAAGCCTCATTTCATTTCTGTCTGCTTTTAGTATTTCTTCGATTTCTCTCTTTTGCATTATTTTTCCACCTAGTTTTAAGCCACTGTCTAGAAAGTGATTTCTTATTAATTTGATCATATGAGGAATATCTGCAAATGCCCACACTTTTCTTTGTTCATCAACTGGATTATTAAAAAAAGAATTTAGTAGAGTTAATGCCCAGTTGTTTCCACAGACTTTGATTTGTGGCCCCTAAATCTGAAACGATAGCAACAACTTTGAAATCAATATTTTCTAATTCTGTAATGACATCAAAGAGCACAGGTTTTGTCATTCTTTCGTCAAAATTGTAGTAAATTGGTTGCTTCCAATTATGTGTTAATCCTCTAGCTAAAATTACTTGAGTTTTTAAAAGGGCCTAAAATGCAATCAGTGGCATGATCATAAACAACATCACTCTTTATGTTCATCTCATCGAAAGACAAAACTGTAATTTTTTCCATTGCTGTTAAATTTTTACCTCGCATACCCATCATTCAAATAACTTGAGACAGTATGCCAGGGGAACAGTGGAAACCTCGAGTCCAAAGTTTAAGAGTACTTATGCTTGGTAGTGGAATCTTCAGTTGCTCCCTTATGTGTGTATATGCGTTACTCGAAATTGCTCGCAACATTAACGCTTTTGCAACATCTGCATCTTGCCAGGGTGTGTTGATGTTGTCATTTAAGAGTCTTGCAATTTGCCCAGGTGTAAAACATTTCGACAATAAATGCACAGTTTCCTTATGTGCTAGTTCTTCCTTTTCCAGCATTTCACATTTTGCAGTTAGAATGCCAAAATCTTTTCGCAGTTCCTCGTTTTCTCTTCTTAAATCTTCAATTCTACTTTCAAGAACCTTATTTTTCATTATAGAACCACACGATGCTTCTTTCAATTTCTTCAATTCGGAATGTAACTTTTGATTTTCTTTATACAAGTGCTGATTTTTCTGTATTGGGATCATTTGCAAAGGACACAATACCTAAAATTTGAAAGCTGTTCAGAACTGGATCTGAAGTATTGGCTTCATTAGTAAAGTTTATTAAGTTATTGATTTCCTTTTTCTGCGTGCGCCGATCATGCCTGTTATTTCTTCCAGAGTCACCCGATACATTGCGATTAATCATAAGTAGTAACAATGTTGGTACGCCATCTGGTTTCAAACTCTTTTTTTAAGGTAGGTCTAATAATTATGCTTGTAAGTCACGCAAATAAGATGCTTCGTCAAAATGTACAGAACAAACACACGCATTCTCAACACGGAAAAAATCTTGCCTTCGACATCTCAGAGTCCACAGTTTACGCAATTCAGCATTTTGCGGAAAACAGTGAAACAAAATTCCTTTACTGGACTTTCCGTTTTTGCATAAAGTGACAACACAATAAGCCATTTTTAGCAGTTGTTGATTAAACAAAGAAATATAACTTCTGAAACGAATTCAAGATACCAAGTGGACGTTTGCACTGGGGAGCAAGAGCGTTTGACGTCTCCAAGAGAGTTCCACTAACGTCACTGATTCCTGGAACCCTAAGCCAAAGTGGGTTGGGTGAACTCATTGACCTACCTTCTCTCATTCTAACTACCTTGCTGTGGAGACAGTGCACACCAAGTTTCTTGAAGGACATCGCACAATTCCGTAATATTTGTCAGTGGAGAATTCCTGGCATTGACTGCATATTGAACAGCATCCCAAATGTGTTCAGTGGCATTTAAATCTGGCAAATGCAGGGCCATAAGATGTCAAACTCTGTGGAATGTTCCTCCAGACATAATTGGGTAACAATGGACGTATGCAGCTGCACACATTGTCGTGTTGAAAGAGGTCGCACCCATCAAAGTGGTTGCATTACATGAACGGGTGCAAGTCCTAATGCGTGCCGACTAAAAACACCCCACGTCATAACAGAGCCACTACCAGCCTGCACTGTCCCTTGTAGGCATGTGGAATCTGTCGCCTCGTGGAGTTGTGGCCACGCACGGAGTTGGCCATCTGCCCTAAACAGTTGATACTGCGATTTGTCGGACCAGGCTACACATTTCCAGTCATCTTTCATCCAGTGGCAGTGTTCCCGAGCCCAGGCAAGGCACACAGCCTTGTGTAGTCAGGTTGGCAATAGCACGCAGGTGGGCCATCAGCTCTGGAACCCCACAGAACACAGGGAACATTGATCTGTCCAAATACTGATGCTTCTCTTGGCCCCAGCATTGAATTGCGCTGTGATTTGTGCAATGTTGCATACCGAGCGGATGTTATCATGCATGCCAGGTGCCGCTGTCCACAGTCATCCAGGGCTTTTCTACAGCCTCACCAATTTCGCACGCAGGATGTTTTCCTTGATTTTGTGTAGTCCAGGTACACCCTGAAAACTGTTGACCGTGTAAATCCAAATTTCATGGTAATTTCCAAGATGGAGTGACCTATCTCCCAGGTTCTGACTATCATACCATGTTTGAAATTGCTTAAATCCTGATAAGCTGCCATCTGAACTTCAGATGCTACTACTTGAGCTTGCAGAGATATCTGCCCCTATATATACATCGTTTGCAGACGATACCATTTACTACATGGATGTGTGGCATGTAATGGAAATGGTAGCACCCTTTATAGTTTTTTTGTCACCTCGGTGTACTTGCCATTTGTTGCGCTGTATCTCTGCAGTATCCCTAATGCCCAGTTTCAACAAGATAATGCCCGTCCACACACTGCCAACATCAACAGACAGTGCCTACAATGTGTGCAGATGCTGCCCTGGCCAGTGCGATCCCCAGACTTCTTGGTAATGGAGAACATAGGGGATGTTGTTGGTAGATGACTTAATGCCTCTCTACCTGACCCCCGGCAATCTCAAAGAATTGTGCACACACGTCAACAATGCATAGTTTAGTGATGCCTTAGGACACCATCTAGGCTGATGCCGCACTGTGTTGCCAAATGTAACTCCCAGCATGGTGGGCATATGACTTACTTACTCCAGCTAAATTATGCTGTCTCCTCAACCGTCACATTCATGTAGTTCTTGAAAAATTAAATCACATTAATTCACTTCTTTCCCACCTACTTGCTGCTGCATGTTTCATAAGTTTTGTCTCATTTTGTGCGTTTTTTCATGGTGTGGTTTTTCTATGTCGAGCAGTATATAATTAAGTTCTGGTTATTTCTCCAGTTTTTCCACTTAATAGCCTTTTTGGATCTTGTATTAAAAAAAAAAAAAAAATTGTAGTGCTACTTTAAGTCAGATTACAACTTGTAAAAATATTGTATGTACTGGCATGATGTATGAGTACCCTAAAAGTCAGTACCAAATTGATTCATCTGATACTGTCAATGAATATATTGATTCCATTTAGTTATCCTGTGATTTAACTGGGAAGTTCATTAGGATTCCTTGCATTTACTTAATGTTTTTAAATCATTAATCTGTACTGAATTCCAGTGTAATTTGAAAGACATTTAATGTCAAATGTCTTAATCACTTTTTTAAATTTTTTTACTCAGATAAAAGATTGTATTTTTCCATATTTCTTTTGTGTGATGTGTCCTCATGCAGAATCAAGCTTCCTATAAAAAAAAAAAAAAAAAAAAATTCCAGTGTGGTACATAAATATTTGACCACTGAAGTCGTGTAGATCGTTAAGGAAATCATATCACTAAAGTATAGACAATCAACTTAAGATGTTCACTTGCTAGAAAGTAACCTGAGCCAACAAGTTCCACACATTTTTACTGGTGAATTAAAGTTGCAGTTAGTGTTATGCATCCTAGTCCGATCATTGTGGTATACCACTAAGATTGGTTGCAACTGCAAGTTTTGAGATATAAAAAGACAAGAATATGATGCATCAAAACATTAAGGAAGTTAATAAGAAAGATCAGTAATCAACTTAGGAATAACAGTATTCCCGTAAAACTGGGTGATGTGAGACTAAAAAACAAATGTCATTGGCAAGTGATTTTGATGGCAAGCATAATATTATTTGTTCAGGAATAAAGAACAATCACCCCTACCCCCACCCCCCACATTGGTATTGCTAACAAAATGTTTGCCATATATTGTTGATCACAGGTTCATTGTGCAGGAATGTGAATCAGTTTCTCCCCACTTAGTTTTGCCATGTAATTTTGTCCAAATTTGCTGAAGTGTGCAACTTTGTACAACTTTATACAACCTCAGTTTTCCTTTTCTTGTTTTCAACTGCACCACTGAAGTTTCAGAATGTCTGTCATGTGCAGGTTTCTTCCATATCAACTGCTTATCTACTTTGCTATCAAAAGCTGAAGCCACATCAATCTGTTATGATGTTTTGTTTTAAGCAATGCATTAAGTAAGACTTCAATCTAGTTTTCCAATAAAAATAGTTAAAAAGAAATGACTGGCGTCAGATAATGTTTGGTTATTTTAGAGAAACTTGTAGATTTCATGTTGCAGAGAACCCAATCTATCCCAAGCCACAGAAAGGTTATCTGGTACCATCTCAAATCAATTGGAAATTATGTTTTAAAGAGTCACTTTGCATAATTTAAAATGTGAAGCAAGCAACTGTTCTGAATGCATTTTATTTTCAAATTATTCTGCAACATGGCCCACCTTGTGTGTGCTGGTTTCTGGATTTGTCTTAAATGTGGTCCATGCTTGAACTTCACTTTGTATGTAATTATTGAAAACTGCATGTGGGTTGGCTTGGGTTATTTCACAGTTAAACTAATCCCAAACAGTGTTTAAGCTGTCACTCGCATTTTTGCCAAATCGCGATAACAACGGTATTTTTGCGACGAAAAATCCGCTCTGAATCGCCAAAAAATGAATGTTTACCATAATTTTTTTCTTTCGTCTTCTCGCTCAGCCCTGCGTTGTTTTTCATCCCCGTCATGTTTTCTTTCTGTCAACCCGCCCACCCCTGCGTGTTTTTTTTTAATCCCTGTCATTTTTTCGCTCCATCATCGCTGCTTCGCCCCGCTAACCTGGTTTCCTTCCCTGTCATTTTTTCTTTTCCACCATCCCCCCTCCTGCTTTGCCCTTGCATTGTTTTTCATTTCCGTCATCATTGCTTTGCCCCGCCAAACTAGTTGCTTTCCCACGTCATTTTTGTCTTTTTTTTTCCTATTGCAGAAAAGCACCGGTGAGAATTGAGAGCTCTTTCGTAAGGGCTTTGCTGCGCTGGGTAAGGGAAGGCATGTTTCGTTTGTTCCTTTAGCGGTTCGTCCCTGCAGCAGCACACACCGTTTAGGTCGGTCGGTGTGTCTTCAGTTGTGGCTTTGCTCAGTCCTGACATTTGTATATATTTTCACAAACTGCATGCATCAGCAAACGTATTATTTTTAATTAAAATTAGAGGTATAAAAATCTATTTGGTTTTATTCTTGAATTCTATTTGAAGTACCAAATTTTATTTGGCCGATGCATTGTGCTAGTATTTTTATACGTAAATAATAGCAAAAAATATAACTGTAAATTTGGCTAATCAGCATAGCATTTTGCTACAACTTCTGTGGACAAAATAATCAAATTGCTAAAAGAGAAAAAATTCCAGCTTAAACACTGCTCCCAAGAGTTTGTTTTATTTTAAGATGTGATAAGTTGCTGAAATCAAAGAAAACAGTAAATCAGCTCCTTGGGGAATAAAAAATAATGTATAACTTGAGTACATCCAAGATTAACTTTGCTTAAAAATTAAACTCCATATGTGTTTGATCTTCCAAAGAAAATGTTAAAAAACAGTTGAAAAAAGAAATTAGTTGACTATGATGCACATAAACCATATATTAAAGCATCAGATTCTCCTACCTGTATGAATGAACAGAAAAGCTAGCAATCATTCTGTTAACAGTTTTTTTTTGTAACTAAATTATGTGTATGTAATACTTTGATTGTAATACTTTTGTATATGTGAGTGTGAAAAAGAAATTTAGCTGGGAAGATTTTTCTAGTGAATATGTTATGCATTCTTATCATTTAGAAAATACCAGCATACAGTGCTCCCACAGTATTAGCATCAAGTGTTGAAAATGTATGGGTGTGTTCACATAATTCTCAGGACACTCCACATCTGACAGAAGCTTTATGGATTGCTTGTGGTGCTCATGGAATGAGGGTATGTTTTGTTTTAGTGGATTGCTGTTGTTTTTTAATTTTTATTCTACATTTTTGTACTGATTGTTCATTTTCCCACCCCAACATATTTTGTTTTAATTTTTTACATTTTTATGCTAACTGTTTATTTTCCCACCCCAAAGCGATTGTTTTTCATTTTTATTCTATATTTTTGTTTTAACTGTTCATCACAATTTTTGTTTTGCACATTTCTGTTCAGTGGCTCAAAAAAATCTGAAGAAAGCTCAAATAAACATGTAAATAAAAAACGACAATACTGAAAGCATGTTGCTGTGTGTAGGATTCTATAACTTTATTTTTATATTTTAACTTTAGCAGCTGCTCAAGCTATTCCCACTCTTCTGTAGGGATAGAAGAGAACTATTGTACTCAGTCTTGAATTCCATTAAATATATGTGATTTATGAAATTTCCCCAGTCCCTCCCACCATTGGTTTAAATTAGATAACTTTCATTCTTGTTTCTGATAAATATAAGTGGTCTGCAAAGGTGTAAGAAAATAAAAATGTTCCTAAAAATAACTATCATTACCCATTCTAAGCAAATAAAGTTTTTACAGCAGTATTTTACCTTCCAGCTCCATTCCCTTTGCAAGCTTACATTATTAACCATGGTGCTTGTCTTGATACACACAAAACAAATTTGATATCAAGCATTCCAAGAGCTATGTTAAAAAAAAAAAAAAAGCCTGTGTTCAGTACACATAGTACAAAAATAAATAAATGGAATAAGGAACACTTAAAAATTTGAAACATTTAGTCTTTGGAATGTGACTACACAATTTTGTATGATTATGCATAAAGGACCAGTCATTATAAGTAATTTGCATGGTATATAGGAGCAGCACCTGATAGTATGGCAGTGGGAAGTTTGGAATGCACTATATTCATTGCCATATGGCAAAAATCCATCCAGTGAGTGGAGCTTCATTAATTTGACTTGTCAAATAAGACAAAGTATTTTGCACATGGCATTTTACTTTACCCCCCTCCTCCAGTGGCTTATTAAATTAGAGAACTTTCTCTTTTTTTTAATCTGAGTGGCATGCAAAGGTAGGATTAAGTATGATATTAGATCCCATGGAAGAGTTAAATGAAAGGCTCTAGGATATGATAGTGCAGGTGCTTGCCTTGTTATTCTGGAAGAAGGAAGGTACTAGTTTGTGTGTTTTTAATGCAGTACTCCATGTATGACAAAAATGTACTCTAAAAATTTTGCATGAAAGTACAATTTTAAAACAGGTTTGTCTATGTGACTGTGCCCAACCATTCAACATAATTAATGAGCAATTTTTATAAAATTAGTCATGCTAATGTTGGTATATAATAATGCATGAGATGCTTTCATTTACTTGTTCTGCCTGCATAATTTGTGCATCAACTGTTGTCATGTATGCAAACAGATTTATTTCATATAAAAAACTTTTCAATATATCTTTAAAAGTCTGCTTACTTGACATCATGTTAGTAACAGGCCAAGTGGGCTCATATTTCACATAAGTTGTGAAAAATTGTCACCCATAGTCAGTATTTCATAGTAATCTGTTATTATTACAGTGTTATGTTCCTTGTTCATAGATCTACCATTTAATTTGATATCTGTCAGGGCAATTTTAATGTTGTTTTTAAACCTTTTAACATTTCACATCAAGCTGCATCTTACATGGATACCGTTTTTCAGTTTTTTCAAAATGTTTAAACATTGTCTTTATTTATTTACAAAGCTGCTTGTGAGTTTTTGAGCCTTTTTTTGTCTTTGTCCTTTCAATGGTGTTTATGTTTCTGCCACTTTTCATGGCTTTTAATGTGATTTAATTTGTTTTATATATAAATTTTAACTCAACTAATAACTTCCAATTAGTAGTTCTAATTCTGACTATTATATAGCTCTAATCATTCTACTATTCTCTTTTATGTGCGATATTTCAAAGTGTACAAAATTCTAGCGGATAATGCTTATCTCAGAGTACAAAATTCTAGCGGATAATGCTTATCTCAGAGTAAAGAAGGCCAAGAAGTGCACAACCAAAGGAAGATGTGGAATAAAAAATTGAAATACATTGGAGCTTTCCCATACTTGGAAGGAGTGAGTAATGAAATCAATAGGCACTGTGCTTAATATGACTTACAACTAGGAAGCTCAGTGCACACCGTGAAAAGTATGACTGTCAACAAAAAAACAGAGGAAAAAATGCTAGAAGAATCGGGAACCTATGAAATTCCAATTGCCCACATACCCCCAATATCGTACATTGGATGTACGAAAAACAGATAAAAAAAAAAAAGACTTAAACAACACATATCTAACTGGCAAAAAAAAGAAGCCAAAACTGCTTTAGTGCAATTCTGCATGGAAAACCGGACATTCCCAAAATTCGATGAAATTAAAATGCTAAAAAGGAATAAAAAATCGGAAAGGCAAATGAGGAGGGAAGAAGCAATATTAATCTATAAAAATAAAGCAAGGGTATGTAACCAGAACGACCCTAGCACATTATCGGGCCTGTGGAAAGAACTAATAAGACAAGAAAAACAACAACAAAAGAAAAACCGGCAAAAAAGAAAAAAACCAGGATAGGAGAAGAAAATTAAAAAAAATTCAAAAAAATAGTTGATTTAATAAAACATAGATGGCGCCAGCCGGGCTTGATAACGAAATATATCCAGGAAAGTATATCTGACGAATGGCAACAAGGAGTGTCGGACTCCATTACCGCAAAGTTAACCATGAACATCGGTGGTAAAGTCGCCATGCTCCTGAGGATGCCCAGAGGATGGGCAAAAATTTCGGGTATAAAGAACGGTAAAAATTGATGTGTTTGAATCCTAAGGCAAAGATCCAATGTGTATACCCAGCGAAAAGTGTGAGAAGTAAAGCCAGTCATCGCATACAACGGACTTTAGGACAATAACATCAACAAAGACCGGAAAACATGTGCGTGAAATGTTCCCATCGCTAGAAAGGAATGCCAAGGTAAGCATTATCCGCTAGAATTTTGTACAAGTTACTTTCAACTAATAACTTTTTAATGAAAGTGTGTCGCTGATGGAGTCTACAATATAGACTTAAGATCAAGGAACATTTTAGGAAACATAACAATATACTCATAACAGACTACTATGAAACATTGATGATGGGCAACAGTTTTTAACAACTTATGTGAAATATGAACCCATTTGATATATAACCAACAGAAAATTAGGTGCACAGACTTATAAAGATATCTTAGAAAGTTTTTATTATGAACTAAATCTGTTTGTGTACATAGTGGCAGTTTACATGAGAAAGATGTATGTGACAATGATATAGTGAAGTACAGGGTAATGCAGGCATGTAATGTATTGTTGTATGCCAAGTATTACTATAAATGGTTCACATAAGTTTTTGATCATGTTCTTAATATGAGTTTATTTTTATGAGGAATTATTAACCACTTGAGTTGATTAGTCATGCTGTTTACTGAGTACCTTTTGAAAAAATTAATTTCCCCTCTTTCTATTAGGTCTGGTTACCTCTGTTTCCTAGGGATGGAGAGAAGCCTCGAGCTCACAATTTTATGTCCAAAAGAATTATGCTTCCAGTTCCTGTGTACATATATCCTTTATGTAAGTCAGCATTCAGCCATTTTGTGTCACTGTTGAACTGCATTTTTGGATCTTTAAACAGTTTCAAAATTCAGCTGCTATTACCACTAAAAGATTTCTTCTGATAATTTAGATAAAGAAATAACACATAGGCCTGCCAATGACCTAATCTGTTTACCTGGCACTTTCACAGAGACAGCTTGTGCATCTCCTTTGAAAGTATTGTAGTTGTTTTATTAAAAGTCTTATAATACAGTGTTTTCTTGGTGGCAGTTTTATGTGGATTGACCATATATTCAGATTTGCTACTGTGATGTTAATGACAAAATATCTTTCATGCAATTAAAATGAAATTCATGTACCAGGGCGAGTCAAAAGCTCATCTCATTTGCAGCTAAAAAGTGTGATGATGCATTAAAGCCATGCATGCTCTCATTATTCTGCAAAGTTCAGGCCATTGTTTTCTACAATCCTTTGCCAGTGTTCCTCCAGGGCCACAATCCCACAATGGTACCACTCAACAGGTTTTGAGGACAGTAATTCTGATGCCAGGTCCCACATCCCCCATTGAAGCAAAGTGCTGTCCTTGTAGGAAGTGGGCCATTTAGTGAAGCAGGTGGTAGTCAGATGAGACAAGATCTGGACTGTATGGAGGATGGGGATAGGATTTCAGTTGCTTCTAATTCCGGTTGCATACCTGCCAAGTTTTACGGTTAAACCGTAAAATTTATGGAAATTGTACTTGCTTTATGGTTATTTTACGGATTTATTTTTGAAAAAGATTAGGGCTATATATATAATATATATTTATATACTGTATATTAGCTAAACATTTTTCGAAGAGAGAATAATTACTTCAAAGGGCTATGGCACTTGCATGTTTCTGATTACCCTGATCATAATTTCTTCCAACCCCCTCTCATCTCATCCAATTTGGAAATACTCAGAAATAAACTTTGCAAGATTAATGATAACTACAGAGAGGGGGGGGCAGATTGCTGTTTTAAAGGTATTTTAGCACTGACACAAAAATTTAAGTTCAGTACCATTTGTGACTTAACGTAAAAAGTCACTGCAATATATTGCTTATAGCTATATAATTTTGCGGTTACAAATGAATTCTTTTTTCATATGTGTAGCCTAATGACTGTATACTGAAGACTTAATTATGTTTTTACTACATTTTAATCGTTTGCATAGCATATGAAATCGATATGATTCTCATTATGAATCGGTTCTCAATCGATAAGCTCGATCAATACATTTCGTCAGTACGTTCAATACATTAGTCAGTCTGACTTATCAATTAAATGTTCACTGAATTTTTTTACAGATTCCAATTCTTGAAAGTTGGCAGATCTGCTGTTGTTTTTGGTGGTCCACTCTGGAAGTGTGACTTGGAAAATTATCCACTTGCGGTAATACCAACTTCCTATTCAGGAGCACTCAGTAGCTTCGGCACGAAGCATAACGGACCCACTGCAGTTGTTCTTCATAAAGGTTCCTGTCCACAGCCTGACCATCTGGCATGAGTTCCGAGTGTGCGACTGCTTATAGCCCATTGAGTTGCTCACGGTGGTCGTTAAACCTTCAATTAAAAAAAAAAAAAAGTTCCGAGTGCACTAGATCTTCACAGTTCTACCAAATACACATCATGACTTTCCTCTCAAACATCCCTCTTTACACCACTGGCTGTGCTTCCTGGTGTGGCCTCAACCACTGAGTAGGGTAATTTAGGGATATCAACTTATCGTCACCTGTGATGATACAACGCCAAAAGCTAATGTCCTGTGGGTTTGATAGCAATATGTCAGAGCAGCACACTGTTCTGCCTATTGGGGTGTCATTTCATAGGTAACCATTCGATGGTGCCTGGAGAAGAAACCGAGCTGGTGCAGGTGATAAACAATTACGGATTTGGAAGATTCCACCTGAACTACCAATTGCCATGTACTGGTACTAGGATTCACTGTCACAGCCTCATCCTGGGTGCCAGTGTTGGTAGTTGTTGGATGCTCTGACCTCAGCCTGTCTTCAAGATTGGTGACCCCAGCATTGAAACACTGGAATCATATTCATGCAGTGCTGCTGTCCACTGTTTCCTCGCATTCAACAGCACAAGCTTCTCTCACTACTACTGTTGCATTTAACCCTTTTTCCAATAATTGCATAAGCGCACCCAAACAGCACATTTATTGACCACCTTTGCTTACCTCATAATGCAATGCGGCTGCATGCCAAATGCACGCCATCAGCCTCGTATTTTCATATCATAGTTGTACCCAGTCGATGCTGGTGCATATTTCACACAGGAATGAAGGCCCAACATTATGTGCAGTTCAAAACTGGGAGATCTTTTGATTCACTCTGCTATATGTAAGTGTTCTACTTGCTGGTTGAAATTATTGACCCCCAACCACTACCACGTTTGCCTTTGTATTGTTACACCAGAAGTGAAAAGTGTGTAACACAAAGTTTACAAGAGGAAATTAGACACATGGGAAATTAGTTAGAGACCTAATCATTGCTTAGATATTAGAAAAGGATTATATAATATTAATGGTAACAGTTGGTGACTTTTCTTTCTTGTAGTTTTAAATAATAATACAGTAGTGTTGGCTTTCTGTAATCTTGCATTCTGTGAAATTTGCCCATTCATGATCAAAGTAGAAATCCACATATCTGTGTTTTTTCATCACAGTCTTATTTGGGAAAACTCTGCTCATTCATGATTTCCATGACACATGATACAGAAACATGCATTTTTTTCACACCCGATGTTGAGCAGTATTTACAGAAGAAAAATGTAGGGAAGAAGGCGCTCTTTTTTTCTGGTCAGTACTGCATTCCATAGTCCTTACCTTGAGGTTAAGTCTGGTTTTATAAAAGTTAGGTGTAAGAGACCTGTCTGACTTTCGGTCTCTTACTTGGTCCGATACAGACACACTTCTTAACACGTGTCCTTCATTCTTTGTAACTCGTGTATTTCCATAAGTTACAACTTGTTAAAAAAAAAACGAAACAATCTTACGATAAAAATGGCTTTAATATAGAATTCACTTATAACCGAAATCGATATCGCCATACATCTTATACTTGATTTGCCGACCGCACTTCAGCACATGTGCATCTCCATTCTCCGGGGTCTCACTCCCACTCCCCTACATGCATCCTCTTCGTCCCTCCCGTGTCTCGCGTTGAACTCTCCTTACAAGTCCTGCATAGGGAGTGTCGCTTAAGCCCCTCGGGTATAGCGTCCACTGGAAGGGTGATCCGGAGTGATGTCAGCAAGTCTCCCCGCACCGCTGGCATTAACACATATCAAAAGAAGAAAATAATCGCTGTGTTCTAATCAGAGTCCTTACATTAAGTTTCTTCCTTCTAATACCACATCATTAATTCAGCCTATGGACCAAAATGTGATAGCAAACTTTTTAAGGCTCAGTGTCAGAAGATTACATTCAAAAATTGTTTTAATGCAACAGATGGAGAAGAGAAACCTACTTACTTTAAGAGAATTTTGGAAGCAATGGAAGGTAAAAGGTCTTTGTACAACATTGCCAGTGTTTGAAAGGATGTTTCAAAGAAGAGTTTGAATACTGCTTGGAGATTCCCAGTTAGCTAAGTGGTCTAAGTGCTGGGTTCTGACCATTCTTTCAAGATGGGTCTGGATTCATATTCCGGTGAGGCTTACAGCACTGGTTTTCTCCCTTCCCCAGAACCAGTGGCCCAAAATTAGAGACGGGTCACTACTTATAGCTCATCAAGTTGCTCACGGTGGTTGTTAAACCCCCAAACAATAACAAAACATGGAAGAATTTGTGGTCTGAAATAGTGCCTGAATTCAAAGGTTTTGAATCTGAAAAACATTAGCAGCAGGAAGATGAAGAGGTGGCTAGAGTTAGTGAAAGTCTTGGCCTTTAAGTAACAAGAGAAAATGTAAAACCTGTGCATTTTAAAGACTCTTCAGATGAAATTACTGAAACAGATGAACAAGATGTGTCAGAGCCAGAGTCTGAACTAGTGGAGGCAAAGATTGATTTCACTGTGAGTGACTTGAAGGAAATCTTTCAGAAAGCAGATGAGTTCTCTTAAGACTTGACCCACTTCATGACAGGTTTTTTAAGGTCTTATGTGACTGACACCAAAATGGAGTCTTACCAATTTATGTTAGGTCAACTGACTAAGCCCCAAGGCAGAGAAAAACTGCTTCATATTTCAAAAGAAATGAGCTTCCCATGCCTCCAGAAGCAGCTGAACCAGTATCCCCTCCCCCAGCTGCGTCATTTTCAGTTCAAAGGCTTCTAAAAAAGCCCTCAAGGTCTGGTGAAAGTTACACCCTAAGTATCCTACTAAGACACCTCTGAAAACTATAGTCGTCCCCCCCCTTTAAAAGATCTGCCATCTTCTGCTACTCAAGAGCTGCGCACAAGCAGCTCATGACTCTATGTTATCTGACATTAAAGATAACATAGAGTCAATGTGGATTAGAGGAAATGCTGTCCCACACTCACCAACCCGCTTAGCCAACATGGTGAGTTATGCCCCCCAAGATGATTTTGAAACTAAAAACTTGGCCTTCAGTCCCCGGCAGCTGGAATGTACCTGCCCAAGGCAGTGGCCAGTAAAGCATGAAGGCAGAGGGTGCTAAGAATTACTGGAGGACTGGACTAGGCTGCCATCTGATGCTGACCTTGGCTACGTTTAATGGATGTTCGCTATCTTCTGATTCAAGGCTCCTTGAATTGGAGGAGGAACTACAAAGAATCAAGTGGGACATCATAGGGCTAAGTGACATAAGAAAGAAAGGAGATCTCATTGAACTGAAAAGTGGACATCTCTTCTACTATTGTGGGACAGATATTGGCAGAACTAGTGGTGTTGAATTTTATAATAAACAAAAGACTGAAGGACAATGTTCTAGAAATTGAAAATTCTTTGGACAAGGCTGCGCAACTCATTATCCAAATCTCAAAAAGATACCAGGCTCAGATTATTCAAGCTTATGCACCCACCACAAGTCATCAGAAAGAAATTAAGAAATTGAAGTATTTTACGAGGAAATTCGGCATCTAAATAACAAGGGCAAACAGCACCTTAAAATCATTATGGGAGATTTCAATGCGAAAATAGGGCAACAGCATCAGAATGAAAATTTGGTAGGCAAATTCGGTCATGGCAACAGAAACCAATGTGGAAATACTCTCGTACAGTTTGCAGAGGCAGAAAGGTTTTTCATCATGAACTCCTTTTTCAAAAAAATGCCACATAGAAAATCGACATGGAGACATCCCAATGGGACGACAAGTGAAATAGATTTTATTATGTGTAACAAGGAATTTGTCGTCAAAGATTGCAGTGTTCTTAACAAGTTCAATACAGGTAGTGACCATAGAATGGTGAGATTTAAGATGCACCTCAACACTAAACTGGAATGTGGCAAGCTCATAAATCAAACAAAATGTACTGACATGGGCAACCTTAAAAATCATCATAATACCTTCAAGTTGGAACTGAAGAACAGTTTCTCTGCTCTAGAATGTCTATCATTAGAAGAAGTGGACAACTCTGAAGTTTACAGGAAACTAACCAAGGCTCTTATGGAAACAGCAACAAAAATAGGGGGTACTAAGAACAAGTTGCATATGAAAAAAATATCAGAAAAAACAAAAATGCTAATGCAAAAGAGAAGGAGATGAAGGCAAATAAAGGAAATTTAATTTCCAAAGTAAAATATACAGAGTTATGCAAGACAATTCGGAAAAACATCACTGAAAACATAAGGAAATTCAATTGTGAACTAGTGAGAAAAGCAATTGAAAATAATCAAAGCTTGAAGAAAGCAAAGGGACATCTCAGTAAGGGAAAAAAAAACCATTATGGCACTGAGAAAAGAAGATGGCTCTGTAACAAGAAATAGAGGTGAAATTTTGACAAGGGTGAAAGATTTCTACACAAAATTATATGAAACAGATGATACACCTATTCCAGTTATTAAGAAAGGTACCAGTACCAAAGTTGCTCCTGGCAAATGCAATTAAGAACATGAAACGGGGAAGAGCTCCAGGAGAAGATGGAATTACAGTGGACATTGTACAGGAAGCAAACAGAGAAATAGATACTACAGTTACCCAAATTTTCAGTAGATGTCTCAATGAAGGAAAGGTTCCTGAGGATTGGAACAATGATCCTGCTACATAAAAATAGGTGACATTGAGGATCTCAAGTACTATAGGCCCATCAGCCTCCTTTCAGTGGTTTATAAAATCTTCACTAAGGTTCTTTCATATCACTTGAAGGTAACACTGGACATGGCTCAACCAAGAAAACAAGCTGGATTCAGGAGTGGCTACAGCACCATAGATCATATTCATGTACTGAGAGAAGTAATTGAAAGAACGAGGAAATATGAAGTCCCATTATGCATGGCTTTTATAGATTATGAAAAGGCCTTTGATTCTGTGAAGCCATCAGCAGTTACACATTGCCGTTGAAATTCTGCGGTATTGAAGATGCCTACATTAGCATTATTAATAACGTTTATGAAAATGCAAGTGAAAAGGTTCAGAATTTGAGGATACAGCACCAATAAAAATTGGAAAGGGAGTGAGACAAGGCGACACTATATCTCCCAAACTCTTCCATGCCACATGGCAGAATGTCTTTCAATCGTTGAACTGGGAAAACAAGGGGATAAGGACTAATGGAAATTATTTAACTCACCTTCATTTTGCTGATGATGTATGTCATTTTTGCAACTACCCCTTCAGAGCTGCAGAATATGATCCAGGAACTCGCTGAGAAGAGTAAAGAAGTGGGACTAAAAACGAACTTTCAGATGACAAAACTGATGTACAGTGCTTTTACAAGAAAGGAAGATTTATCAATAGATGGGGAAAAGCTGGAGATAACCGATACCTACATTTGCCTTGGAGACCAGATATCAAGCAAGGGTCACATTGATTAGGAAATTAATCGGCATATAAAACTTGGTTGGAGAGCTTTTGGAGGAAACAGTACAATTTTCAAGAGCAATATGCCTTTATGTCTTAAAAGAAAAGTGTTTAATCAATGCATCCTTCCAGTTCTTACGTATAAAGCAGATGCATACTTGGTGTAACCAGAAAAAATAAGAAGAGGAACTCATGGATAAAGAAAATAACAAGAGTGGAAGACATCATGATGAGAGTAAAGTCCCTGAAATGGCAATGGGCTGGACATGTTGCCAGAAGAATGGACCACAGGTGGACAAGTGAAATTTTAGACTGGATTCCAAGGGGCAGAAAAATACCCAGAAGAAGACCACACGGGAGATGGATGAAATTCGAAAGCATGCTGGAGTTACTTGGAGGAGAGCGGCTCAAGACAGACAGTTGTGGAAGACATTTGGGGGGGCCTTCATCCAGCAGTGGATTGATAATGGTTGACAATGGTGATGATGATATCTTATTAATCCAAATGGATAAAATTGTAGACATGTTTATTAAAGTTTAATTCTAAAAAAATGTGGGCTATTTGGTCGATTTTTTAAAATTAACATCAATATGTTCAGGTATAAAGTAATAAAGCATTAGCCATAACATTTTTTTTTATTGTTGTGGCATATATACTTAAATTAACATTGTTATTACACTATATGTATGATGTGTTTAATATGATATTAAATTCATTTGCATTTCCACTTTATTTTGCATTTCCAGAAGGTCAAAGTTTACTAAGGGGTCCTATCCATGTGCGATTCTTGAAAACCACAATCCATGACATAATATTTGGTTCCAATTCATCATGAAATGTGCATATCTACTATAATAATAGTAATAATAATTTTAAAAAATAAAAATGAAAAATTCAATTAAAAAATTCAAGGAACAGAATACCTGTGCTTTTAAAGTATCTCATATAAATATTCATAAATGGTTTTTTGTTCAGTGTGTATAAAAGACATTCAAGCAAACAATTCAAAATTTTGATTATCAAGAATTGATCAATTTAAAAATATATGGTCTCTGACCTACGAGAGACTGAATCTGATATAAAGCATGTAGTACATAGGAGAAAAACAGCATTTTCAAAAAATTCATCTTGATACAAAGTAACACTTCAGTCAGTGATGAAGTTTAATATAAATAACATAATGTGTTGTTGAAGGTCTACTGTGTTCCACATTGCATGAGGGTGAATAAAAGTTTCACAGCATGCAAAGTTTGTTTTTAAGAATTCAGGTAGTTCACTAGTTTCTTTCACATAAAGTAGATATCTTGACAATCTATAGTGTATTATTTATTCAGAAGCACTGATAAATTGTTTTTCTTTAAATATTTTTCATCTTCATTGCTGTTGTTCCATTGATTCAATTAAATTGTTTTAATAGCTTTTTCTTTGCATAAAACTGTTACATGTAATTTTAATTTGTGCATATTTTTTGTAGCTGTGCTTTTTAAAGATGCTGTGATCTTGGGTGCTGAAAATGACACAATTCCGTGCTCTGCTGACGGTTATGCAAAGCATCCATATTCAATTATTTCTCGCACGGTGAGGTTCATGCTCCATTTTGACATTGTTAATTTTTGTAAGAATTCACTGAATGTTTCAGATAAATGATGCTATAGCAGTGATTTATTGATTGCTAAAACATAATGAAGTTACCCATGAAATATATGGTATCTTTCTTCTTAAGTTTGATGTTGCTGTTATTTGAAGGGGGTGAGTACTTTTATGATATGCATGAAAGCTGCATTGTTTTATACTATGTATGATATCAGTGTCTGTACAATTTGTAATCCATATTGATTTGCCAAAGAATTTTGAAAAGTATTATTGCCCCATAGTTCTGTGTATTTCCATCTGAGTATTCTGTCATTTCACCACCCAGGCAAACACTTTGGAGGGAAATGAAATATTAAGCTTAAAAATCAGTTACTGTTTGCCAGTGAGGAGAAGCCTCTGTATTGAGTGCACATCACATCTAGGTGAAACATATGAAATTGCTGTCAGCTAAACATATAGTGGAACTTATTGTTCTCTCACAACAATCAGTAGTTCCATAGTCGTAGGCAATGAAATGATGACAAGTGAGACTTGTCATCATATCATTGCCTAAACAGTTCCTTCATCACATGTTAGTTTTCTTGCTCTCTCTTTCCCCAGTAGCTCCATGTTTATAATTCTAGGCCCCTCATTTCTTCTCAACACCAGTGCAAATCATGCTACTTTTGCCAACTTCAAAATTTATAACACTTTAATTGTTGTTCTTATCCTCTCTTATCTAACTGTAGCCTTTCTAGTGACACCACAGATCCACCTTCAGTTCTGCAATGTTCAGGTTACACTTCATACAGTTTATCACTGGCCAAGTTGTAGCTTTGTTCAAGATTTCCTGTTGCATTACAATGTCGAAAACTTTTTTTTTTTTTGTAGTCTGCTTGCCAGTTTTTTATTACTGAGTGCACCAGGTATTTTTTTTTTCATTTCATGTTCTGGATTACTCACCTCTTTCATATCTCCATCAGCGTTCAAATTACTCGCTGGTCTGCTAGCCATTGGCTAGTAAAAATGCCATTGCACCACTGAAAAATTTGTTATTGGCCTGGGTGGCCAGTAAGGTTTTTTTTTTTTTTTTTTTTTTTTTTTTTGGAATTTGTAAATTCATAAAGAATTGAATCAGATTTCAAAATATCCAGGTTTTGTTATGGCAGTTATTTGAAAAAATCAAGGTTTTGCTATGGATTTTTTTAAATTCAGATATTTACTACTCAAAAACTGAATATTGAAATTGCAAACCATATTTAAATTTGATGAAAATTTTGGACCATAGGAAACCGAGGTGTCCAACTCAAAACATTTGGACCAAGACAGCTTAATTTTTGCACAAGAAGTGAACCCAGAGAATGGGTCTTTTATAATGTTTTCCTACTGGAAGTTGAAGAACCATTTATGCTCTGGCTTTGCCCATCTTTCTTTCTGTCCACTTGGGAAAACTTCCTGCATTTCACACAGAAGCAAGGTACTCCATGAAGGTAGCTTTTGGTATGTTGTAAAGTGCTTCATAATCAGTGCACTGTATGAAGTGCACTGATAGTGGATAGTGCTTCATATCTGTGCCCTTATAACCCAAGTACCATCCTAGATACTAGCACCATGTGCATGCAAAATGCATTAATATTTGTTCCATTTATGGACCAGTAAAAATGAGTGAACTACCAACTTTTGGTATACACTGGTCCAAGTTTTTTTGTTTTTGTTTTAATTTCTACCACTATGTAGCATGTTTCATGTTTTATTTATTAGTACTGTTTGCATGAGTAAGTGTGCACATTCTGTACTAAATTTGTAATATACAGCTTCAGTGAAATATGTTATTTTCTGCGAATGTGCAACGTTTTTTTTTTTTTGTACGGAACAGTGAGCATTTTGTCAGACCAGTGATTTGGACATTCGAGTGGTCCGCTGGGCCTGTAGAAGATTTATTTCTGATTCTAACATTGTCCATCTTTCTCCAGTGCTTTTATATCATACTATTTGTTTCTTTTTTACTTCTTGAATATTAATTTAACAACATGGTTCTCTCCTTTGTCCTAGCACATGCTGTCTGTTTTGATTCTACTTTCCCTCATCATCAAAAAAATAGTTGCACCCAGAAGGACGTGTCAGTTTGCAAAGCTATTTAGGAAGAAGGTAAAGGTTACCATTAACAATAAATGATTAAACATTGAGACTGATATGGGCAATATTTATTGAGCTGCACACCAATGAGTAGTGTCTTTCAGTATGGCGTCAGGCGACCATGTTTGCTCGCACAGCATGCCAGATTCGGCAGTTGTACAGGTTCCTAATGGTGTCCTGCAATAAGCCATCCCATGCAGCTTGAATCTTTTCACACAGTTCCTGCAGATTGTTCTGTAGGGGTGGAGTGTGGATAGCGTGTCCAATAGCATCCCACACATTTTCAATTGGAAATAGGTCTGACGATGCGGCTGGCCATGGCAAAGTGTCAGGGCCTTGAAGGCAAGCACTCGAGACAGCAGCAGTATGTGGACGAGCATTGTCCTGTTGGAAAGTCGCACCGGAGTGAGCATTCAGAAAAGGTAGGGCCACTGGTTGCAGAACCTCATTAATGTAATGTTGGGCTGTCAAAGTGCCCGTAATGAACACCAGAGGTGGCTGGCATTGTAGGCAATTGCACCCCACACCATGACACTTGTCCTTATGGACGTGTTACACTCTACAACAAACCATTCATCTTGGCGCTAACCATGGTTCCTCCACACATGGATTTGGTGGTCATCTCTTCCAAAACAAAAGCGGGACGCATCACGGAAGATCACCTGCTGCCATTCTGAGTGGCTCCATGACAGTCTGGCACGACACCATTGCAGTCTTTGGTGATTATGCACTGTTGTTAAGGGCAGTTGCCATAACGATCTGCGTGCGTGTGATCCTATGTCATGCAGCCATCTTCCAATGGTGCTGGCACTAATCGGACAATGCATGGAGAGCACCACTGCTCGCTGAATATCTGCAATTGTGGCTGCTGGGTCACTCCACGCATATCAAACAACCCATCAATCCCCTCTCTCTGTAGTTCGTCTAGGTCTAACAGACCTTTCCTGTCACTTTTGCGTGCCTTATTCTATCCACTGCCGCCAACAGCGTCTATGGTGATATCCGCATGACCGGTATGACACGCAAGTCAAGGATAAGACCATCCCGCTTCCCGTAGCTTGATGACACTGTCCTTGTCGAAATCCTCCAACTCCTCGAATTGATTCCGAACTTGCAAAGGATGCAACCAACACAACAGCACGAGTCAGAATGCCAAGCATTGCCAATGAGACGACCTTATATAGCCGGTCAGGCACAGCGTTACAACCCCTCCTTGCTTGCATCACATGTGCGGCCGAGCATGATACTTGAATCATTTGCATGTCTCACGATGTCAAACCTACCCACTAAGTTTCATTTCTGTCGGTTGCTTCCTTCTGGGTGCAACTATTTTTTTTATGATTATTGTATATTCAGCCCCTCTATCCTCCAAAGCTCTTTTCCTGCTGCCGAACTTCTGATGTACCTCATTTTTGGAATAATATAATAATGTCAAATGAGAATGGGCTCAATGCTAATCTTTGGTGCATATTAACCTCATACCAAATTCTTGTGTGTCCCTTGTGCTACTTGGGATGCGTATAAGAATATTGGCTATTGGGCTGATATGTTGAAACATTATCAGCTAGTTAGCAGCAATGTGGAAAATTACAATAATTTTTGGGCTAAACGTGGCTCTTACGGTAAAAAAAGTTTGCCCCCTGTGGCTCTTGCCCCATTTTTTTTTCTAAATGATTGCTTCTAGAGCCATATGTCTTCTTTTATATTGTATGCTATATTTTGGGTGGCTTCTTTCTCTCTTGCTAATTTTTTTCCTCTGTGAGTGGCAGGCTAAATCTGGCTCTCTTGCTCTGTTTTTATGGGTACTTTCTCCTCAGTGTATTGGCTAACACATGATGTTTGCTGATCATCAGGTGACTCTCTTTCATCCTGTCCCTAGCTGTGAGGTTAAAGCCTCGGACAGCAACTACGTGATGAAGTTAGAGGGCATTTCTCTCGGGCATTCACAACCTGCAGCACTTTCAAGAATTTAGTGTTGTTTCAGAAAATAAGGTTAAAATTGTTATCAAAATTTATATGTATTTCTTCATGCTAGCATGTTTCTGCTTCATTTATCCATTTATTTGTACTTTTTTTCATGTGTGTTCTTTATTATAAGAACTGGTTTAATATTTCTAACTTTATTTTCATTCAGATAATTTTTGATAGCACAAGCCAGCCTTTTCCTGCTAAAAGTAACGCCAGCAATTCATGTAGTGAATACTGTATTTACAAGTGGGAATTCATAATCAAATAAGTAAATAAGATAAAGGAAAAAATATTTGAGATTTTTAATGCCATCATCCATATTATTTTTATATTAGCTCATTAAATTACTGAAAATCACATAAAAGATTATGAAATTATGGGAAAATACTTTAAAAATGCTCAGGTAGTTCGGATAGTGGTTCAAATGTGATACAGTGTTACTTGTCGAAGCTCTTGCATTGATAAATAAGAGATCACAAAATTTTGGAGTGTGGCGTTTATGCCAGTGCGATCTTACAACAAATTTGTTTCCTAAATAGCTATTTTTTTCAAGTGTGGCTTTTTAAGCCAATGTGGCACTTAGCCCCACAAATTTCACTAGTAAGTACTGTGTTACAAATTTCACTAGTAAGTACTAATAATTGCAAATAATGATTGATTTTTTTAGCAAGAAGATTCTATTTCCTTGGAAATTACATTGTCATGAGTGGTATAATGGTGTCATAAGTAAACAGAAATTGTGTGACATATTTTCATGACAACTCCCATGATATCCTAGTGAGAAGGATTGGCAGTGAAGTATGTAACAAGCTAAAAATTAGAAGAAACAGTAATATCCTCTTAGGCATTGGTTACATTATGGAACTGTAAATGGGGGAATGTTTCGGTAGTTGACTTCTACTTTCCTTAGCCTTGAAATGAAACATGTGGAATGAACCATGTGTTGTTAGCATCAGTTGTTGCCAGATTTCAAAGTAGCAATACGATTTGCCATTTGCCAATTGGGAATCGCGGATGTGTCGCTGATAGTTAAAATTGAAAGGGAGGTGGAAGGATGTTTTTTTTTTTGGAGGTAAAGTAACACATAGGCTTTTCCACTATGGCGTGTACAGTTGCATTACTCTTTCCTCCACATCTGTTCCTCTAATTGTTCAATTGAAAGTATTTCTTTTGCTTCAAATAAATATCTTTCAGGATGAGAAAGATTTTGCCTACAATTTGTGATTTTTTAATGTGTCTTTCTACCACTAGTTGGAGCATATTGCCATTTCTAGTGACAAATGTTTTACATGTTATAGGAATCCAGTTTAAAAATTTTCTTTTTGTAACTGGTTCCACTCACTATAAAGAACAATATAAGCATTGTGTATTTTAAGCATTGCACAGTTTTCTGCTAGGGACATAAATGCATTTTCTTCTTTTTTAGCAGTCCACTTTGAAAATCCTTTTTTGGTTAGAAAATATTCAAAAGACATGCTCATTATAACTGAGAATGTTATGTCTTCTTTCTTTCACTGATTACATATGTCATAACTTTTTATTCCTCAATCCATATGTACTCCAAAAATTGAAAACAGTATGTGAAATTCTTTTGCTAAAAGTATATGTTAATTTATGTTTCTAAAAAATAATCTAGTAAAGAAAGGTACCAAACTGGTGGTTATTCACTTTTCTCAGTGTATGCTGTAGTTGTGATTAATGGACAGTTAACACAAGTGAAATTTCATTTATCCTTCTCACTCCTCTCATATTTCTTGGAACTAATATATACTGCATAGGTGTAATGACTGGGGGTGGGGTGAGCCCCCCCCTCCGATTTTTTTCAGAGTTGGGGATCCTCAACGTAAGGGGCCCCCTCACATTTTTTGGGAATATAATGATACAATGCACACTTTATGATGTGAACCAACTAAATTTAATAATATAAGATTGTAATATCGCTGTAAGAAGCGTGAAGCCGCTAGACTGGTTCGCCAGAGTAAGGCAAAAGATAGGAAGGAGAAAGTGGAAAGGCATGAATTGGCTTTTTAGAAAGATAGGAAAGCTTTCTGGAAGTACATGAGAATCAGAAAAAATAGGGGAAACAAAGTTGTAAGTTGTGTGTAGAATAGGATCGAGGAAATGATATGTGAGCCCAATGAGTTAAGTGAAAGATGGGGCGAATACTTCTGTGAGTTATTAGATCAGGAAAGCAAAGGTGATTCTGAGACAGATGCAGGTGATGTCACAGGGAAGGATGGAAGCCAGGAGGGATCTCAAGAGAAGAGGTGTGTAAAGCTCTTAAATCTCTTCAGAATGGTAAGGCTCCAGGAGTTGATGGCATAATTGCTGAAATGTTGAAATATGGTGGTGACTATGTAATTGACTGGTTAACTGAAATTTGCTAGTTGTGCTAGGAGTTAGGAATGGCCCCTTGGGATTGGAAGGATGCTATCATTGTTCCCTTGTATACGGAAAAAGCTGATTAGACTGACTGCAAGAACTATCGTGGTATTAGCATATTAAGTGTGCCAGGGAAAGCGTTTGGTAAGGTCGTTATTGAAAAAGTACGGGGTCTTACATCAGAGAAAGTGTGGGATGTTCAGAGTGGTTTTATGCCTGGTAAAGGCTGCACTAACCAGATTTTTGCATTATGCACGATGATTGAAAAGTATCTGGCTGTTGGTAAGAGAGTTTTTGCTGCCTTCATAGATTTAGAGAAAGCTTACGACCGAGTAAATAGAACACTTTTGTGGAAGTTATTGAATGGATATGGTGTTACTGGGAATCTACTTAATAGTGTAAATGCCATGTGTGCTGGTAGTAGAGCTTGTGTACGAGTGAATGGTGTTTTATCAAAATGGTTTTCTATTGGTGCAGGAGTTAGACAAGGTTGTGTAATGTCACCATGGCTGTTTAATATATTTATGGACGTGTGCATGCGTGATGCCAAAATAGATTATAGCAGTTTATGTCTTGGTGATATCTGTGTGTGCCGATTGCAGTATGCTGATGACACTGTCCTGTTGGCAGAGGGCAAAAGTGATTTGCAGAGTATGTTGTCTTGGATGTATGAAGTTTGCATGAAAGTCAAACTGAGTATAAATAAAGGAGAAACCAAAGTTATGGTTTTTGAGAGAGGAACTGGTTGTACTGAATGTAATTTATGTCTAAATGGCACAGTGATTGACCAGGTGAATGAGTTTGTGTATTTAGGAAGCAGAGTCCCGCATCGCTGTGTATGAAAGTGTAATTGTTCCTACTCTGATGTATGGCAGTGAAACCTGGGAATTGAAGAAGAAACATAGGGGTTGTTTGTGTGCTGGAGAAATGCGTTACTTATGGCGGGTTTGTGGCAGGACACATTCTGATTGTGTGAGGAGTGAAGATGTGTTGCAGTTGTGTAATGTGAAGCAAAATGTTGTTAACAAGTTGGAGACTAATATGCTTTGCTGGTTTGGCCATGTTGAAAGAATGAATGATGAGACGCTTACTAAGAAAATCTTTTTAGCCCAAGTAGCAGAAAGGAAAGGTAGAGGAAGGCCAAGGAAGACATGGGAGGATTAGATACAGGAGTGTCTACATGAGAAAAAGATTATGAGTATGAAGTACAGAAGATTTTGTGTACGGCGTGTGATGGATGTCAGTGAAGCCAGAGTTGTATGTCAAGATCGCTGTAAATGGCGAAGTTTGATACGGCAACAGTAAGTAAAAATTATCTGGTAGTTTGTATTTCTTTTTGGAGCTAACCTCTGAATATCAGAGAATAGCGTAGTGATATGTATGATGTATGTATGTAATTTTTCGTAGAATGCAAACACGTGTATAATGTGTACTTAATGAAACAGCGATATTGATTCCTCATAAGCAGAATCAGTTCTACAACTATGTAATTTACGTTTCTGCCCTATCTTTCATAGTTTTACAGTTGTGTTTGCTAAGGTCTACAATTCTCCAACAGAGGCACCTATGTCATGCCTGTTAGATCGCGTTTCAGAAACTGTTTTGCTCTTGCGCTTGTGTGTTTAGGGGAGGGTGTCCCAAACTCTATCTTATACAGTATTTACATAATATTGTATATATATGTATACATATAATGTGTGTATGTGTGCTCACCCCCCCCCCCCGATTTTGAAACACTGTAATGCCACTGATATACTGTGTAATTTTCAGAACTTGATGTTGCCAAACAGTTATGGGACTCTGAAGATTTTGCACCACTAAATATGTATTTCTCTTTCTTACATGGCATATGCAGATTTTTACCATCCAATATATTGAGTGCATTTTATCCACGATTTTGTTTTTTGAATCCAGGATACTGAAAGTTTCCAATTTTGAAAATGCAGAAAGTTTCTAATGAATCTCTTTGACTTGAATACAAATTCCTGTTTGCATACTTTGCCTTTTTTTATTTCCTCATAAGAAAATATTTTGTTTTCCTTATAGAAAAATTAATAATTGACATGTTTCATAATTACAAAGGTATAAAAAAATTTCAGTACTGCTTGTAGTGAAAAATAAAAAAGATTGGAGAATTTTCAGCATGAAGTTACTCTTTCTTCAGTATTTTTTATTGATAATAAATGTTAAAAAAAATTGTGCAACATTAACCAGTTAAAATTGCTGAACCCATACATCTTACTGTCATTTTAGAGTCAAGTGTATCTTCATCATATATTACGGCAGCTGCTGAGACGAAAGTAAGGAATGTTTTTTATCTGTTATAATATTGATGTATATTCATCAGTGTGTTCAGTCATTATTTTATTGGCAATTATGTGTGAACTTTTTCAGTGATTTGTAGATTGATATACAGATAGTATAATTCATGTGCATTATAACAAGGATAGATCTGTGATCCACAACTCCTCCTGCCAGTCTAGCCAATTTAAAATTTGTGTGCATCTTACGACCAACAGGTTGAAAAGCACTTTGTTAAGGACACCTAGGAGTACAAAATTAGAACATTAGATACCTCAAAAGAATCCCAGTGAAGTAAAAGAAAACTACTAACCCTCTGTATTTTATTCAATGCTGCAGTGAAAAGATGATTTTTTACACTGCAGTGATGTTCTGGAAAATTATTTGTTCATTGCAATATCAAGTAGATTTAGGGGAGGAAATAGTTCCTACTACTTTATTGGCTTCATTTGAGGTATCTGATGTGATGATTCCATGCTTCTTAAGTGCCTTACTTTTGTAGTTCTTAGGCTGTGGATCACATCCTACAATGTATTAACAAAAACTGAAAAAAAAATTGAAATAATTATTTCTTTGAAATCTTAATTTGGAACGAGCAATTTCTCTTTATAATTTCATGTGTATTAAATAGATAATTCCATTGATGTTAACATTTATTCTCTTGATGTTGGCGGCAGGCAGGTCAGATGGGTGATTGGCCTTCTCCACCGTCACACTGAAACAGCCACTGCTTCTGTGACTATCACAGCATTGTAAGAAAAGTGTGCAATCAAAATCTCTATTATCTGTATTTATTACTGGTTTCAAATTATCAGTGGCTTCATAAATACTAAGAGTTTGTAAATTGCAGATTGAAATATTATTTGAGCTAGTGTCACTTGTAGTGAGTAGGCTTTCTGTCTGTAGAGGTAATCTGAGTGAAAGATATTACCTGCATGAGTGACAATTGCACATAATGCTAAATTTGTGTTTCTAACCCAAAATCCAAATTCATCTGTATGAATCCAAAAAATGAGATGAAATCATGCTTTCTTTGGTCAAAAATGCTATCTAATTCTGTTATGGAGCTGTCAAAGATTATACAATCTGTAAACTAAGTACAACAAATTTTCTGCAGAACTAATTAAGCTTTTAGAATATAACAAAACAACTATTCATTGGTAGTCAGTTTTTGAAATTTTGGCCTGGAAAAAAAAATATTGAAAAAAATCCATTCAGATATCTGTGTTTTGGGCTTTCAATGGGACAGCTAAGCTTTTGCAAAGAACTTTATCATATTTAATTTTATAATTTTGTGATCAGCTTGTGTTTTAGGGTTAATGTCTATATATCTTAATCCACTTTGTCCAAATGTACTGAATTGGTTTCAGTTATTTAAGCAAGGATTTATATATGGTTTTCATATGACAGCTGCTGCTTCTCCAAGTTGAGAGAAATCATAGATTCCAAGATTCACTCAGTTTCCTGTGGTGATCTCCAGCACTTACCGAACATGTAAACAATTAAAAGATAAAATGGCCTTAAAAGAATGCAAATGACTGTCAACAACCACTGGACGAAGTCAGAATAAAACGAGACACTACAAACAACCACAAGACAAACAAGGACCGCATATTTATCACACGTATAACTTCACCAAAGGACCACATATTTTATCACACATACAATTTCACCATCAGCGTTCCTGAGTGTTGAAAGAAAGAGGAATATTTGACTAGGCCTACATTGAGCATTGGCCGTGGATGTTTTTTGGGACATAATCATCGACATCGCAGGTAGGGCACTTTTTTATATATATGTAATTCGGAGGGAGCTGCTTGGTATGTCTATATGAATAACTTTTATGTGTCGATATGAATAACTTTTACGGTTCATACAATGTTCAGTGTATGTCGATATGAATAACTTTTACGGCTCAATATATGTTGGACGTCATGTCTCAGGGATATATTTACACGAAGAGCAAGGTGATGAACAGTAAACGTTTAATGTTTATATGTTAAGATAGTAATGCTTTGAGCCACGTAAAAATATGCTCGATTCAGCATAGAGCTTTGTGCTGATTTCAGTAGATAATGCAATAAAGCATATGTAGTTAGATATGCAGAAGAATTGAATAAAATGAAGCATGCTAGTATGGGATTGCTACTTTAGTAATGTTTTTTGTTTGTTTGTTTTTTTGTTTTTGTTTTATGAGTGTCTTCTTTTGTATTAAAGTCTAAAACTGAAATAGTAGTCACTCATTTCAGCTGTTCTACTAGAAGTTTTAACTGTTGTATTTGTACATATTGCTAGCTTTTCTTGTAGCTATGATTCTGAAATTTCCACTGAACTTTGATACTGTTTTAAGGTAAAGATTTGATTCATACACAGCTTGCAGTTGTTCCCTTCTAGAAAACTTGCTTTATTTCGGTGTTATTCTGTGTATGGATTGTGATACACTTTAATGACTTCAAAAGGCTTTTCAGCCAATATTTGTTATTTGATTATAAGAGAAAATTATTCAAAAAAGTGGTGCATATTTTGTTGTTTCTTTTTTTATAAAAATTTCAGGGCCTTTAAGGATATTTTTTAAAGATTTTTCAATCTTGATGTAGAAAGTTGTAGTTTTTTTTGTTGAATATACTCATTGATGTCTTCATGAGTTCAAATGGTGTTAGTAATTATGAGCTCATTGCTAAAGTATATTTCCTTCAGCTCCTTTCCATTTATAAGTGCCATGCAATTTTCTCCATATGTGCATGTTATACTATATTTCCCTTTTTTGCTGTTCAAGGCAAGACATTTTAATTTCATTTAGTTTTATCTACTCAATTCATATTTTTGAAAACTGAATCCACAAGATGAAGCAGGGGACTTCAATATGTCTTTTTCAGTTACGATCTTTGAGATATGTGTATATTTTTCTGTACGACACGGAGCATCATGCCAAATGAAGTTACTTTTAGAAGTAACACTGTGTCATAGAATGCCAGTGAGATTTATTGTTTTACCTCACAGAATCTTTGAGGTCTTTATCGCTAGGAGATTTTTTTATTTTTTTTTTCGATTTCAATGTGCAGGGTTTTTTATTGTTTTGACATAAATTAATTGTGCTGAAATGGTTGTGATTGCTAATCAACATGCAAAACTGATCTTTCATTTAAAAAAATTTGCATTAAATAAAAACATTTTGCAACAGTAGAATGGTCACATTTGTTTTATTTTTAAGAGAGTATCATGAAAAACATGTGGTGCCGCAGTGGTCTAAGCGATGGCCTCTGATCATTCGTCCGAACGGGGTCCAGGTTCGAATCCCGGTGAGGCATGGATGTTGTGTTTGTCTTACGGCACTGGTTCTCTCCCTTCCCTGGAACCAGTGACCCTAAATTAGGGACGGGCGACTGCTTATAGCCCATTGAGTTGCTCATGGTGGTCGTTAAACCTCCAATGAAAAAAATAAATAAATAAAAACATGTAAAAGTCAAATTATGGGGGAAGCCTTCCTGACTATTACCTAAATTTTATCTTAAAACTTGGTGGCATAAAAAAAAAAGAAAAAAAAATGTATGTGTTTACTGCATTATCCTTTAAGTTTTAATAAATGAATGGACTAAAATCTATTGGAATTCACTTTACCTGTAGATCTTGACACTTTTTTCTTATCTGTTTGAATTAGCAATAAATGATTGTTTACTCCCTGCAGTTTAGGTTACCATGCTTGGGAAATAGCCCGAGGTTGTACAAAACTACCATATTTTCCACACTCGCTGGAGCTGTTGCTACATGAAATACTAGAAGAGGAAGCTACGTCTTCTGAACCTATTCCAGGTGAAATTTTTCATTGTTCTGTAAACACTAGAGGGGATCACATTTTCAGCTGATTTTATGGCATATGGACGAACACAGAAAGAAAACAATTAGCACATACTGTAAATAACAGCTGAAATGTGGTTGCTCATTTGTTGTATGTAGTTGTTAATACTTCTTGCTTCTCTAAAAAAAAACCAAAACAACAACAAAAATCATATATTATCCAAGTACAATTAAATTTCTGTATAATGAACTCCTGTTTCATACATTATCCAAGTACAATGAAATTTCTGTATAATGAACTCCTATTTAGCTAATTTCTCTATTTGTTAAACATTTGGGAGGGGGGGCTGAAATTTGTAAAAAAGTACAATGTAAAATAACTTCCATTTGACAAAGCCAATTTTTATTTCAGAAAGTCCATGTGTAAAGTAGAGACAAGGAAAATTTGTTTTCATGCCTTTATTTTTGTCCCTTTATTTGCAGGTCCTTCACTCGCAACAGAATTCTTGTTCCCTGCTACAATTGTAGGCATTGTGGGCGAGAAGAATTTGTACAGCATGATCACAAACTCACAAGGAGCTATTACAGTTGTGAAACAACAAGAGGAGCTTCCATAGCTAGCCATAAAGGGGATGAAAAAATGCCAATCAAAGAAAGGATTAAAAGCATGTTTCATATGTGGAAATTTAACTTTGATGTGTGGTTCCTAGAGAGTTCATTGTACCAATACCCTAGGTTATCGACTAAAAGGAAAAGGTTAGCAAATTTCCTAGGACCTACATCATTTTGTATCTGGGAGTAGTGGAGAGTTTAAACACCACTTTACTTAGATGTTTCTGAGGCAGAATCATGAAATCATAGTACACTGCCGGACAATTGCTAAGGACGGATGACAATAGCAACGATAGCAACCATAAAATGGAAGGCAGGAAAATGTGGAAATTAGCATAAGTGCAGGATACAGTAAGACGTGTTGTGCGTATGCAAATTTTGGATTGCCGAACTTGTTTGTGACGTCATAGTGCTGATAAGAGATATAAAGGATTTGACGCGTATTGACCGTTGTTGTTCAAACGCAAAGTTGAAAGGGAAAGAATCAATTGACGAACTTGCAATTTTCAGTATGTCTTCCCGACATCACCTAGATGATTTTACGTGTGGCCATATTATTGACAAGATTGAAGAAGGGCAAAAAATAACAGATGTTGCCAGGCAGTTCGACGTCAGCCACAGTGTTGTTTCAAGGCTTTGGAAATCATTTCAACCAAATGGAGAGTGTAGCAAACGTCACGGGGGAGGTCGTGTTCGCAGTACGACACCTGCAGAAGATCGGTACATAGTGCTATCAACAAAAAGACACCGGAGCAGCACAGCTAGTGAGGTAGCAAATCAGTTTATGGCTGCTACTGGCAAGCGGATCTCCCGAAAAACTGTCGCCAGACGTTTGCATGAAGGAGGACTATACGCCCGCCGTCCTGTTGTGTGCATCCCATTGTCCAGACGTCACCGTACCGCCCGTTTGCAATGGTGCCATCAACATCGCAATTGGGCTGATAACGACTGGTCTGCTGTCCTCTTCTCAGATGAGAGTAGATACAGTCTATCGTCTGATTGTCGACGACAACTGATCTGGCGTGATAGTGGTACTGCATTTTGTCCAGCAAACATACAGGAAAGGGACCGATATCCGACATGTAGTGTCATGGTATGGGCTGGCATCATGATCAATGGCCGTACGTCCCTCTATGTGCTTCCAACTGGGACTATGACTGGCCAATGATACATTAATGGTGTTCTGCTACCTCATGTTCGCACGTTCCGTGGTGCTGTCTGTGATAGATTCATTTTCACGGACGACAACGCAACATGTCATCGAACAGTCGCTGTCCAGGAGTGTCTTGAGAGCGAGGATATTCAACGCCTCGTACGGCCAGCACGTTCTCCAGATCTGAATCCCATTGAAAATGTGTGGGATGCTTTGGGGAGGAGTCTTGCTGGTCGCCAATGCCCTCCAATAAACAAGGACACCCTCATCCGTGCACTGACAGAGGAATGGGATAAATTACCCCAACAGCTGCTTGATAATGTTGTGCAAAGCATGACACGACGTGTGGAATCTTGCATCGCCCTCCATGGTGGCCATATCCCGTATTGACATCTTACGCCGGAACGCCTGCGGACGGTAATTGCAGTTTTTTCACGTTTACGTATTCTGCACAAAATGGCCTGTTTGTCCCTTGAACACGTTCCAAAGCCTTCTGGATTTCAGAGCACAATAAATTGTCTTTCTTGTAATGTCCTGGCATTCTGACATTATTTTATTTCACTTGGCATCCAACCACACTTACTTTTTTATGCGCTATATAGCCGTTTATGATCCGTCCTTAGCAATTGTCCAGCAGTGTATATGAAGAGGATGAGGAATTTGAAAGTGAGGGGCTGGTGCAGCCTGCAAAAGATGAAATGCTTAAGGTGTTTGTGACAGTTCAACTTGGATTGCAGTTTCAAGCTGATGTACTGGATGTGTTCCAATCTATGCACAGACGAGGTGCTTTTTAACAAACATGCTCTTTTTTTTTAAAACTAAAATCATCAACAGAGGGTAACCATTAGTTTACAATACTGACAATATCAACATTTCATATGGAGTCGTGCTTTGTGCCATGCGCAGTAACTTGCATATTACAGTGAGGGGTTATGACTATTTTGTGTCAGATAAGTTAGTGTTGTATTAATTTTTGTAAATATACTGTGTACCAAATAAATCAAAACCTCAGGCAGCTGATTCCTGTATGTATAATTGATTGCACAAGCTGTACTGAGATGCCAGTTTATCAGGTACACCTCCCCTCGTTACATGAATGGCTCACTCCAACATGTAAGGCAGCATGTGAATGCAGTGTGTGGCATGAGCTCGACAAGCAGTTAGCGTTCAGTTAGGGTCGAGATGGGCAAATCGAGTGGTCTGAGTAACTCTGAACATGTCATGATAGTTGAGGCCAGCCAGGAGCATATGTAGAGAAGGGGCCAGGAGGGCCTTTGCCACCCTCGAAAGTGTTTCATTTTTCTAAGTTTTTTGTTGAAACGCGACTTACACTAAAAAAAATACTTTATTTTTTCTTCTAATTTTCATTAACTTTAAATTTGTTCTAGTGGATTTCATAAACCTCCATTTTTCATCACCCCCCCCCCCCATATGTATATGCTCCTGGGGGCCAGCCGTTTATTTTGTTTGTTCTTTCAGTCCTTGTTATTAATAATTTTGAATCAGGAATGTGCAACTCCTTCCAGCTTGGAGTGCTAAGAGAAGCTATTGAGTAAACTAAAAAGAGATACGTAAGTAAATGAACTTTGTCTCTGCTGTAAAATTCCACTGCTTCTGTTTTGCCAGATAACACATAAATTAAATTCAAGTACTTACTTGCATATGAGAAGCACCACGAATAATAACACAGCTAATTACAGAGGAAATTATGTGTAACATATGCTTTTCTCCCTATATATAAATCATATCATGTTTTATGTACTTTCTTTGCTATTTTCATGGATCAAATGGTGTAGAACCATACCTTTTTTATGAACTCTTGTGGCAGTTTGATTTCTTTTTATGCATTTCTACAGGACAGGCCATATTACGGGAGTACTGTGTATGTATGTACATCACATTGTGCATAGGTAGTAATTTCTTGTGCTGAATTTGTTGGTTATTAATTCAGATGGAACATGGGTGATATTAGTTCCATGATATTGCTTCTCATTTTTGTCTTTATCTTTGGAACCAGTACCCTAAATTAAGGGTGGTGATTTTTCTCAGCTTTAGATGCTAATTTTTTTCCTTTCTGTGTAACATTTGTAATCTAAGTGAAAGGAGAGACAAACTTTATTTCTGGAAAGAAAGAAAGAAATTATGGTTTTCAAAACACAATGAAGAGCTCCAATGTACCATCATTTGCACAAAGATGCAGACAATCAATACAGCTTAACATCAAAATGATGTTCTACCAATTTTACCAATGATTGTTTGAATCTTGGAGCATCTTACTAGATAGCTGTGAGGAGTTAAACAAAAGATACTGGAAAGGGAGGATGGAAGGTGATAGGGTTTCGTCTGCATCTGATTTAAAATGTGCAGAAAGTTTAGATGAATAAAGCAATGCATTTTACACTATATTGTCAAAAGGATTAGGACACAACAATGTTTTGGAACAAATGGCTTTATTACCACAATTAGCTGTTAGTTGGTCCACCTTTTGTATGTATGATAGTGGCAACTTGTCGAGGCATACTATCAGCCAGTTTCCAGTAGGTCTCAACAGGAAGTTCTCACCATTCATTCTGCAAAGCTACTGCCAAAGTGAAGAGCAAAGATGGTCTTTGTGGTCAATTTCATATCCATCGCTCCAGTTCATCCCAGAGGTGTTCTATGGGATTAAGGTCAGGACTCTGAGCAGGCCAGTCTAACAATTCCACCTCATTTTCAAGAAACTAATCCTGCACATGCTATGCAGTGTGGCAGGGAGCTCGATCATGTTGGAAAAGACAGTAGTCATTTCCGAAATACTGCCACATTGTTATATACATATGTACATATCACTAAGCTGTGTTATGGTGAGAAAAAAATAATTTATTTTGTATATATTGAATTGATTCTATTTTATTAAAAGCGTTGCTATATTTATGCTAGTATTGAAATTGAATATGGAAATTATAGAAAAATTAAATTTGGGAGATGGGTGGATGCATTTCGAAACAAAAATATTTTCTAAGTACTAGAAAAGGCCATGAACATCCTAAACAAAAATGCATCTGAAAATTTACATTCCACAAGAAGTTATTGGAAAGTTTGCGTTGTTTGTGTTTACGCAGAGTTGAGTCATCTGAAAGTGCAAAAATAAGTGGATATTGTTGCATGTGTATGAAAATGTGTCACTATAAGTCATACGATAAAATGTACTCGTTCAATAACAACTTGTGGAGGCGGTGAAAGTCAATTTAAAAGGATAGGACAAAAATTGCAGTTATGAAATACCTTATAATACCAGGATTCGGATCGATAGCCTTAGTCAAGCTAAGGTGGAGTACATGGGCTCAAGTCATGGAAGACAACAGCACACAAAAACTTTCCACACTGCACTCATTTTGAACTTTTTTTGAAAGGCTACTGCCTGTATTTATTATTTTTCTTTAAAAACTTAATAAGTTAATTTAGTGGACAAACAGATGGTATTTCCTTTTTTTCTTGTTTGCTTAAACACAGCAGTATAAAAACAGAATCTCAATTTTCTTTCTATTTCTATTTGGCCACTGGCCCTATGAACAGCACAACTTTACATATTTCAACACAGTTGGTTTGAACACTAGGCATGCATCCAAAATTATACCATGATTCACATAGCTTACACACAAAAAAAGATACTGGATTATTTTTAATTCTACAAGGTGGACAAGTTCTGTTCTTTTGAAACGTACTCTCTTCTCTCTCACCTAGTTAGCTCAATGACAAATTTACAATTTTACACTTATTGATTTAAATTTACAGCACCTAAACAATCTTAGCAAACTCTGCAATCTCCCAGACCAGCTTCGAAGACTTCAATTTAAAATTTACAGTTATTTTAAGAGCCACAAATTATACTTTCACAAATCTACTATCAGCAAGTAAACAAACCAAGTAAATTATCCTCAAAACAGAATTTACACTGAGCACAAGCATTAATTAACATGACATAACCTATAGAACTACCCTGAATGAACCTACTGCACTTATAAAGAAACCTCACTAACTAATCTTAAAAATTATCACTATTCATAACATCACCATAATTCAGAAATTCAAACAATCTTCTTGCACTAGCTTGCTCATAAAAATCACCTCACTCTGCACTTCACATAATAGCTCAAGATACTTAATAACTCTATACAGTAAACAAAAGCTCAAAATACCAATTAACTAAATTTCCAAACTAAATATCAAGTTCACTAACACCAACAACCAGAATTTAGAATTTACATCCCTAGCACTACAGCAAATCATAAACAAATAAATTTAGATACTTTAAATCACCAAACAAACTTAAATTTAACACCTGCAGTGAATTACTGAGGTAGCGGTGAGGCAAATACTCTCAGTTCAGACACTACCCTGGGTTTTTGAGAACCAACACAGGAAGAAAATACCAGTCAGGCTGAAGGCGTGAAATTGGGTCGTGAATCCAATTTCAGCCTAGGCAAAGGGAAAGGAAAAAATCCTCAAGTGTGACACATCATCATCAGGTACAGAATTTCCTCTAACATGATCTCACCACATTTCTTGAAGCAACGCTCGACCGACCCTCGCTGGCAGTACATATCTCCGTGAGCAGTGAAACTACTGGGGGGTTTGAAGACAAGTTTTCCCCCAAAAACCACATCCTCAAGGATCTCCCTTTTCGAACCAATGCATGATCCCACCTTGATCAACCACGCCTGCAAGAGCCTGTCGTACTTCAACCCTAAACACTCCAGGCACATCCGGCCCAGAACTAACACAACTATATCCCAGGAGAAATTCACTTATCTCTCTATATATCCCAAGAAATCCTAAATCACAATATCCACATATATCCCAGGAAAATTCACTTATCTCTCTATATATCCCAAAAAATCCTAAATCACAATATCCACATATATCCCAGGAAAATTCACTTATCTCTCTATATATCCCAAGAAATCCTAAATCACAATATCCACATATATCCCAGGAAAATTCACTTATCTCTCTATATATCCCAAGAAATCCTAAATCACAATATCCACATGTATCCCAGGAAAAATCACTTATCTCTCTCCACATATATCCCAGGAAAATTCACTTATCTCTATATCCACATACATCCCAGGAAAATTCACTCATCTCTATCCACATATATCCCAGGAAAAATCACTAGCAAGGAAATTCCTCTGCACCATGGCAATGCGCAGGTCCACTTCAGACAATAACACTGACCATTTACATAACCCACTAAATATTTTCACCTTATTGAAAATTAAAATTACATTTAGACTTTTAACCTTATAGTAAAAAACAAGAAAATTTAGGCCAAAGAAAAGAACAATTAATACTGGAACTGGTGAGCAAAAGTGTGTCTTCTCAACCCATGATGTTCATTCTTTTTGTGAAATACTAAACTTGAGAACAAAAATACTTTAACATCTATTCTGCACATATCGCATCCTGGTGAAAATTCCCTACTCAGAGCCCTCTGCCCTAGGACAAGTTCCCGGTTTGCCCTAAGATCACCCCTTTCCAATGGGAGATTAACACTCATCTGGAGCATGTAAAATACTGGTCCTCAAATAACACACCTACCATCTTAATTTCGACACTCAACACTCCAAGAATGTAAACAGCACTTTAGGTTTCCAGTTTCATCACACTATAATATGTTCCCAAAATCCCAATGTAAATCATCCCATAATTTATCTTCACTCATAAAAAAATAACTCAACGCTGTAAAAGGCTAGAGAAAAATGTTTACTATTATTTTATCACCCACGACATCACAATAACACTGCTTTTCAATTATCACATGCCCAACTAAACTATTATCGATGCACCAAAATTTACTGTGCCCAAACATTAAACTAAATTTTTCTGATACATCAAAATTTACTGGCCTGGGAAGTTGCTAAAATACCAGACATGACAACACACAAAAAAAGCATAAATGAAAACATTTTCAACTCCCCTCTCTTTTTTCTCTTTTTTCTTCTGAATTCATACCTGAGTAACTAATAAATTTTAATTTTGAAAGCTGAACGACAACACAGCCATAATCAGAGGCAAAAAAAAAAACTTGCTCTTTTTCTTTTTGTTTCTTATGCTCAGCTCGAAGTTTAGGTACCCTGTGTGGGATGTTATATATCAATACAGAAAGATATGAACTAAAACATTACCCTCGAGCTGGCGTTCTTTTTTTTTTTTTTTTTTCACCACAGCTTACAGTCCTGGCACAACCACAGTCTCGTTAGTATTTCTTTCTTTTCTTCCTCCCAGTTCCCTTCCTTAAACGGTTAATAGCCGAGGTAACCATTTTCGAAACTTCGGGATGAGATGGAACCTTTATTTTATTTTTATTTTTTTTCTCTTTCCTTCGGCCTTTGAAGCAGGCCTCCTTTTCGGAGTAGCAACCGAATTGGGGAGCTGTAGAGGCTGGGCCCACTCTTTCCGGGATTTCCATAAGGGAGAAGGCATGTCCCCCTTCAGCCAAGAACTTTCCACTAACGACATTGTCCCAGCCTGCCGCCATTTAGTTTTTCAGGGCGAGGTTCCCGGCCGGCGGAATGCCGCTTTAACTGCGTTCTACATCGTCAAAATTTTCAATAGGCAGCCCAGATCCAGAGTGTCCCCTTGTGGTGGACTGGTGGTCAGCAAAGGCAGTCAAGAAAAAACCACTCTTTTTTTTTCTCTGTGGTTCTCTCCCGCCAAAAGGCGAGGAGAAAAAACTCCGCCGTCCCCTCTTTCTCTGACGGCCAGCAAGAAGACCAGAAAAAAGTGTCTTCTCAACGGATAAAACTCTGGGGTGCTTGAAACCGCTGACCCCTCCCATTGGTCGAAACTTCAGCCTAGCAACTAACGACTCCCCAACGGAATTTTCACTCCCACGCAAGCCAGGGGTGACACTCTGACCTTCACACGTGTAGACCAAGCTCTTTTTGACCCTGAGGTCTAAAAATAGATTCTGTTGCTGAATTCCCTACCCCAAAGACGAAAAGTTGTTGCACTTTTGGCGACTTCTTCACGACGTTTGGAAACAGGAACGCAAAAAAATGGCGAATTCTTGCTTTGCAGAAAATCACTAATTTTAATTTTCTTTTTCTCTCGTTCCGTGATGTTTGTTAAACTAAAATTAATTTTGATTCTCTGAGCTGCACACCTACTCGCCTTTTCCTATCGCGATAAAAGAACAGATAAATTATTTTCAAAACCCCAAAGTCAGTTAAATCAAATATTATTCTTTTTTTTTTTTTTTTTTTTCTCACCAACATGAAATTTTGTTTTCCTGGTTGTGATTAAGACAAGCGAATTTTGCGCATGAATTCCCCTGCCTTTCAACCAGGAATTTTCTTCTAACGTATGTCATGGGAGAAAATTTTTGCATTAATTAATCTCTGATAAACCAACAGAAAGATTGATCAGGTCTCTCTGAAATTCACCAGAGGTTAAAATTTTCGCCATGACAGCTGTTCTCTGGGATACAGAGGTTAACTCCACAAAAAAAAAAAAAAAAAAAACTACCAGATAATTTTTAACTGATAAATAACTTACTGTTGCTATATCAAACATCTCCATTTACAGCAATCTTGACATACAACTCGAGCTTCACTGACATCCATCACATACCATACACAAGATCTTCTAAACTACATACTCATGATCTTTTTCTCATGCAGACACTCCTGAATATGATCCTCCTATGACTTCCTTGGTCTTCCTCTACCTTTCCTTCCTGCCACCTGGGGGGGGGCTAAAAAATTTTCTTAGTAAGCATCTCATCACTCATTCTTTCAACATGCCTAAATTACCCAAGCATATTAGTCTCCACTTTGCTAACAACATTTTGCTTCACATTACAGAACTACAACACATCTTCATTCCTCACACAAGCAGAACATTTCTTGCCACAAACCCCCAGAAGTAACTCATTTCTACAGCACACAAACAACTCCACATTGTTGGTTGGGCAAAATTATCTAGAACATCGAGGTACACACTTCAGAGTCCATGGTTTGTGTTATAAGAACCAGTGGGCTGAGTCTCATCCTCGCAAAACAACTCCATACCATGTTGGAGCCTCTGCCAAATTTAACAATTGGAAGAACACAATCTGACAAAAATCATTTGCCGAGCTATCACCAAATCCAAACATGCCCATCATTGGAAGAGTGAAAAGTGTGACTCATCACTCCAAAGAACAGCTTTTCAGTCACCCACAGTCCAGGAATGACGGGGGGGGGGGGGGGACACACCACTCCAAATAGCACTTTGCATTCATGGTAGTGATGCATGTCTTGTGTGCCACTGCTCTACCATAATAACCTACAATGTGCACCTCTCTGCAGATGGTTATGGTTCTAGCCGAACCGTTGCAAGCATTTCCTACTTCAGCAGCTATTGAAATGGCAGTGGAAGAATGCGATTTCTTACCATGGCTCTTCTGTCATGTTCTGCCAGTTTGTGCGACCTTCCTGAACATTTTTTATTTATTTATTTTTAGCTGTAGTTGCTCCATCCTGCTTCCATCTCTTCACAACATCACTTACAGTCAATTTTGGTGCATTTATTTTAGCTGTAATGCTTTGTTTGGAAACATTACGCAAATGACATCCTATGACAAGTCCACACTAGAACTCAGAAAGTTCATGTTCTTGAAGCATATCCACTTCAAAGTTACTGATAACATGACAGAACTTCTCATCTTTATATACGTACCTCCCCACTCACAGTGCACCTTCCTGCGCAACCGTTCTTTGCACTTATGGAAATGTTTAGTAATGACCGAATACTTTTGATAATATAGTGTATATTGAAATGGAAAACATCATGGAGATGACAAGGATGGAAAATTTAAGGTCTGAAAATTCAGAAGTCATCTGTAATAATTCTGGCTACTGAATTAAAACCATCTGCATAACATTTTAGTCCAATGGGAAAGGATGATTACTCAAACTCTTTTCATGTTGACTCACTGACAGAGAACTTTGAAAGTAGGTGATAAATGTTTTAAAACAGGTATTTGAAGGTTAATTATGAAAGCATGCTGAGAAGAATGGTTAGAAAATTTTATGTACATATAATTTTCAGAAAGAAGTAATCAAGGCAGTTGACTAATGTTCATTGTTTTGACAGACCACAAAACCAGCAGTAACAAGAATATGTCATTGTAGTAAATGGTCAAAATGTTTCACTAATTGGAATTCCATTTGCTAAAACTCCATGGTAGTAGGTGTTTTCTGTTGACTTTCCATTGCACATATGGCTCTCTGGATTCGGACAAACATGTGGGCCTGTTTCATTGGCATTTTTTTATGTTCTGAATACAAGGATGATGTGATCCTAGATTAATTGTTACTAAATTTAGGTAAACCTGGTGTGTGTGTGTGTGTGTGTGTGTGTTTCTTTGTTGCCCATCATTGTCTTAATATCCACATGTAATTAACAAGTATAAGAAGATAAAATTAAAATAATGTAACTGTTTCAGATGCCTTACTGCCCAGAGTTATTGATTTCATCCAAGAGTTTCCTGTATTTTTGCAAACAGTAGTACAGTGTGCAAGGAAAACTGAACTAGCCCTCTGGCCATACCTTTTCTCAGCTGTTGGAAACCCAAAAAACCTATTCCGGGTAATTTATTTACTTCATCAAAAAGTACTGAGCTCATGCTTGTTGTTGTGTTTGTTGTTTGTGTGTGTGTTAGATAATGTAGCATTCTTGTTTTTGTTGTGCCCAAAATATTGAGATGACTGTGATATCATTGCTTTGGGTGAAAAGTTAGAAACTTATATTTTTGTTACTAATGTGTGCTGCTGTGTAATGAGTTATGTAATTGCCAATTTAAATAAAGAGTTTTTCTGCATTTGAAATTTAAGAAGAGTTCTACCAAATGAACTATGTACACTATATTGACAAAAGTCACTGGGCACCCCTTCAAAAGCAAATGAAGGGATCTGCTGCATTGTTAAGATGTGTGGTACAGCTGCAAACGGTATAAAAAACAAGCCTGCAGCTGACTGCGATCATATCGCACTGTGAGGTTGAGTGAAAATGTCGCAGCGGGAGAGAACTGACTTTGAGAAAGGAAAGATTATTGGGTATTATATTAGTGGGTTGTCCATAAGAGAAACTGAGAGGCGTTTAAACATACCCAAGTCAACTGTTTTGGATATACTAAATAAGTGGAAGACACATGGCATGCCTGAAGCAGCAAAACATACTGGCAGACCAAAGAAAATCAGTGATGGGGGACGTCGAAGCCTCAGGAGAGTCATTACAGCTAATCGATGGAGTACTGCACAAGACCTCAATGTACAGGTGAGTAAAAATGCTGGAACCTTGGTGTGTACATGTACCATTTGCAGAGAACTTCATTCCATGGGTTACCGTAGTCGTGCGGCTGCTGATCAGCCTTTCATCTCCACTTGGAATGCTACTTGTCATTTAGCATGGTGTAAAGAACATTTATCGTGGACCATAGATCAATGGAAACGGGTCCTATGGACTGATGAATCCAGATACACGATCCATCAGTCTGATGCCATGTGTGGGTATGGCGTCAGCCGGGGCAATGCTATTTACCACAGTGTACTGTTCCTACAGTCAAGTTTGGAGCTGGCAGTGTACTCGTATTGGGGTGTTTTTCATGGTATGGTCTCAGCTCAAACTTGTTAACCAGCACGTCTACCTTGATATTCTGGACAATTATGCCCTACCAACTCTGTGGCAATACTATGGAACCGAGCCTAGTTGGTACCAGCACTATAATGCACTGAGCCATAAAGCAAGAACTGTTATGGCATGGTTTGACGATAATTCCGTATCGTGTGTGGACTGACCAGCACAGAGCCCTGATCTTAATCTGATAGAGCAGGTATGGGGTGAATTACAGCACCGCATAAGAAGTTTGGAACCAAGGCCTACTACTAAGCAACAGTTAGAGGTGGCATTATTTACTGAATGGAAGTGCATAGCTATCGCTGTGTTCCGAAAGCATGTCTCAAAAGGTTAGTGCATGCATTAAGGCCAAAGGTGGACAGACACCATACTAATGTATGTCAATAAATGCTGTGTTGTGTTTCTCTGCTAGGTGTCCTGTGACTTTTGTCAATATAGTGTATACAGTAGAGCATTGAAAATCCAAACTTCAAAAATCTGAACGATAATCCTTTGGTTTTGCCGAGAAGAACTTTTGTGACGCCTCTCGAATGTGTATGTGAGCACACGCACACACACACACACACACACACACACACACACAGCATTGATTAGCATAACAAATCTAAATCATCAGTCTCTTTTAGAAAATCTGAAGTTCTGTTTTATATGAAACAGTGTGAATGCTTGTCCAATAATAAAAGTCATTGGTGCACTTAGCCGCTTTTGTAATATTCTCTGTAGTGTGAAACAAATGAAACAAAGTGGGAAACGACTTGGATTGCTTTAATTTTGAAAGACAAAATGTATATCAAGTGTAGTAGTATGATACAGTACATAGCAAAGCTTTTCGTTGGTCTAAATACTGTGCTTTCATTAGAGATAAATTGGCGTAAAGTGACATTTCCAAGAAATGCTTGTTTGAGGAAACAAAAAACAGTTAACGTGAACTATATTTTTACCGTAATGATGGACTGTGAGCATAGAACAAATGTCTGTTAAGTTGTCTAAAAATAGTAACATTGAAACATTAAAATATTTGCTTGGGTAAATATGGGTATATAAATCATTTTATGTATCACAAAAAAATCCAGTTATGTGGCTTTTAATTCTTATGAAAGTTTAGCAGCATAATGCACTGTATTTTGAATAAGAAAAAAATACTTTTATGTTATGTTTTCTTGTATATAATTGAAGCATGCAAATTAAACTGGATCTTAAAATTCTTGCAGTAGAACTGCCTTTGATAGGCCTTTTAAATCAGACATGAGATTTTTATGGTGATTTGTGAAATTATGTTTTTTTTTTTTTTCCCCCCGTCATCATTTAGACAAGATCAGTTCAAAACTGAAGAGAAAGAGAAATTTTGGGGGTATTGAGTTAGAGGTGTAAGGATTTATTCTACACACACATGGAAAACTCCTTGCTTAGAATTTGGGCTGTGAGAAATGTATGACTTTTTTGTATAGTATACCTGCCAATCCTCCCTCTGTACCCTAATGTGTACTGATTTTAATTCATTCTTCTTGATTGGCTCTGTGAATCTCGTTTTTCTGCTATGTGATGTTTATATAGTGATATTTCTTTGGGTAATTATTGAGAGTTGCTGATACCTCTTTTGGTAATTTTGGAGAGTAGCTGATATTTCTTTATTCACAGTTTTTGTTTTTCTGAGGTGTGATGTAAATCCATGGATGAAAGTATTCCGTTGTAGGGGCGAAACTTTCTTTCAAAAATTTACGAAGATGTTAGGTGGAGTGGATAATTATTTCATAATACTGATTTTTTTTTTCTCTCTGTCCTGTATTATTGTTAAATGTAATCGTTTTCATGAAAGTTTGCACTTCATCTTGTAAATGGAGGCTAAAATTTCTGAAAATTGGAGTTCAGATGAACCAGAAATTTCTCATATAGTAGTCTTTTTTTTTTTCTTTCTCAGTATTCCTTCTGATCTGTGCTGTTAATGAATGCCATTTGCCCCATTTCATAAATGTTTGCGTTTCAGCTTGAAAAAGGAGACTAAAGTATTTGACAATGGAAGTTAGACAGAGCAAAAATTTCTTATATACACCGATGAGCCATTACATTATGACCACCTACCTGATAAGCTGTAGGACTCCCTTTAGCCCTCAAAACAGCTGCCACTCTGCGAGGCATCGATTCGATGAGGTGGCGATAGGTATCCTGGTGTATCTGGTACCATAATGTCAACAGCAGTTCCTGTACATTTTGGGGTGGTGGTGATTTAGTGACAACCCACTTTTCCAAGTCAAACCACAAATGTTCAATTGGGTTCATGTCAGGTGAATTTGGAGGCCAGGGCATTAAAAGAAAGACACCAGCGTGTTCCTCAAACCACTCCTTGATGATTCTGGAAGTGTAGCATGGCACATTATCCTGTTGGTAATGGCCATCACTAGCAGGGAATACAGTTGGCATGAATAGGTGAACTTGGTCCACAACAATGTTCAGATACCTGACAGCTGTCAGGGATTGTGCTATTGGGATAATGGGGCCTCAAGTGTCCCAAAAAAACATCACCCACAGCATAACATCACCGCTGCCGGCCTGTTTTCGCCCAACAGTGCATCCACGTGTCATAGCTTCCGTTGGTAATCGGTGCATCCACGCTTGGCCATCTGTGTGATGCACCAGGAATCGCGATTCGTCAGACCAGGCCACTTTCTTCCAATCACCAATCATCCGTGGTCCAATCTCAATGATCTTGGGCCCATTTCATGCATTGTTGGCAATGAAGTGCAGTGAGTAAGCATGGGGACCCGGCTGGGTCTTTGGCTACACAGGCCCATGTGCAGAAGTCTGCATTGAACTGTGTGCTGTGACACATTGCCCTGATCACCACTGTTATAGCTATGAGGGATTTGTCGCACTGTGGCCCTGCGGTCTCTGTGAACAAAGCACGACAGTCTCCGCTCCCCTCTGGCATCAATGATCTGTGGACGACACACGGCGGGATGATGGTTCATCATTTGGCCATCTGTGCGCCACTTTTGATACGTACTCACTACAGTGGCACGTGAACAACTCACAAGCTGCGCCGTTTCCGAGATCATAGTTCTGAGACGCCATGCCATCAAAATTTGTCCTTTATTGAACTCTGATAAATCGGCAGCTTTTCCCATTCTGACTCCGAACACTCTACTAACCAAAAGCCTGTCCTCGGGTTGTATATATACTGCTCTTTGAACTTCACCTGTGCCACCATTCGGTCTCCAGGCGCGCTCATTTCTTTTGGATGTGAGGTGGTCATAATGGAATAGCTCATCTGTGTAGTCATAATTTATTTTTCTCTTGGTGTTACCTCAGTCTTATATTGTTGTTAAATGTTATTTTCCTCCCATGAATGTTTATATTTTAGCTTGAAAACAAAGTTAAATTTTTTTGCAGCTGTACCGCTCATCTTTACAATGCAGCAGATCCATTCATTTGCTTTTGAACAGGTGCCTGGTGACTTTTGTTAATATAGTGTATGTTTTTAATTGCTGCAAGCTTCTAGAATTGCTTTATTTAATACACAAAACTTTCCTAGACAAAAACTTTTTACCTCAAGATTTAATGGCGAAAAACTCGCATGCAAGTCTGAAATCTCATTTTTGAGCATGTTGTATTTTCCTTTGTTTTAAATGCAATAATATTATATTTTGAATAAAGTGAGGTGCTTCAGTTTAATATTTACATACATAATAAATTGTAGTGAATAATTCTATTTAGCTAGCTTAAATATTGTATGCACTGTATTCAAGTTTGTTTTGGGGGGGGGGGACTGCATGATCTGATTATTTACCCAGTTCAAAAATTTAGCTTTATATATATATATATATTGTGGTCAGTCTCATGTATGGTAAATTTATGCAGCTTTGAATTGAGGCTGCAATTACTTAGTAAAGGGTCTGTTGCAAATAGTCCTCCCCCCCCTCCCAATCCCTGTGTGCAATTTTTTTGCTCGTTCCATACACAGTGAATGTCTTGAATGTACCATTCTTCATAATAATTTTTGTTTTCCTTATAATTTGAGTGCTATGTTTATTTTCAATACATAAAGTTAATAAAGATGTGATTTTGATTTGTTTCATTTCTGTTATATTTTCTGGAAAGCTGTAATTTAAGAAATGCATTTTTCCAGGCTTGCCTTAACCAAGGACAGCTAGAGACAGCAGCATCATATTTAATTATTCTCCAAAATTTGGAGCTCCCATCAGTTAGTCATCAGCATGCCACACTGCTATTGGACTCTGCACTTGAAGCTGGAAAGTGGGAAGTAAGCAAAATGTGATCCTACAGTTTTGGTAATATTCATTTTAAGTTCTATGTACTTTTACTGACAGAGAAAAAAATACAGGTTGTCCAGAAAAACTCTGCAAAAATTAACAGGGGAAAAAAAGGAGCGAGTAGAGACTTACCATTTACTAATTACCACATTCAACAGTGAAAGGTTCAAAGTTTTTAAAAACTGTGACGTATTAATTCATGCATATCAATATGAGTTCCATTGGTTACACGTAACACTTCAAGGCAAAAGGAAATTTTACCCCTTGCTCTGTGGAGAACTGCAGCATCAACAATTGCGATAGTAGCTGCTGTTCTGGTCTTCAGTTGTTCAGTGGCATGAACTGGTGTTCCAAATGCCATTTGTTTGATGTAATCCCATGAGAAAGAAATCCAGCAGGGTTATGTTGGGTGATTGTCGTGGCCATGATATTAGATCATCTCTACTAATCCAATTTTCAGGAAATTCTTCATCAAGTACTGCATGAACTTCAAACTGCAGTGTGGAGGTGCTCTATCATGGTAAAAAAATTTTATTTGGTTGCAGGTCTGCTGTTTGAAGAAATACAAATTGTTTGCAGAATGTCAAGATAATTATCAAATCTGACAATTGCTTCAAAAAGTATGAGGAGCAGTCAAAAAGTTAGCTCATGCACTCACAATGTTTTTTTTTTTTTTTTTGTATAAAAGATATTTGGATGTGATGTGGGAGTGCTACTTGCACTTCCTCTTTGAAGCCGCCGTGTCAACTTTGTCGATGTGGCGGGGAGTTCGTCTATTATCACTCATGAAAGATGTCGTCCATTGGAAGTAGCATCCAAATTTGAAATCCGCGCAGTGATCTGTTTTTTGTGGGCCATGTTGAAATTCTTTGACAAGTGCACAGAGTGTATTAAATATAACCAACCAATAATGAGGAGGCACTTACTTCTTAACACTTGATAGATTTATATCCATAATAAGATGTATTTCCAATGTAGAACATGTATACTTATTCCAAATGTAGAACACATTACTGAACAGTACACTTAGCACAACACCTTAACAACACAACCCATGAGACATCCAAACCATACCATATCCAACAAGCAGTTCAGTGGGTCAGCTCCTCCTGTCAGCTGACAGGAAATAATGTCAGCAGTACAGCAATCAACATAAGTTTCATACTTGAACAATGTGCACACTACACAAAACACTAATGCATAACTTAGTAGCAAATTGCATAACATGTGGTCTCATGAAAATAATAATTTACAATTATTATGTTACCAATGACAATAAATTAATCATATGCTTCCTTCCATCAATGACAGAATACACAAACTAAACAAAAAGAATATTACATTCACATCCTAACAGGCCAAAAAGTTGAATCCCACTGAAATTTAGCGCCAATTAATTGAAGTGTACAGTGACAAATCATTTTCGTGGCAGGTGATTGCAAAATGGTGTTCGTTGTTCAAAAAAGGACGCACAGATATCAATAATGATTTTTGGGAGGGAAGGCCGTCAACTTCAATGACAAATGAAAACGTGGATCTCATTAACGAATTGATTTTTGTAAATAGGTGAATCACAGTGGACGAGATTGTGGATGAATTTAATATTTCACATGGAAGTGTGCACCACATCATCACCAAGCATCTTGAGTTTCAAAAAGTTTGTGCTCAATGGGTGGGTGCTTTGCTTACTCACAGAACAACGCAAGGTGCAATGTTTTTAAGCAGCTCTCAATTTCTTAGATCATTATCACAGGGAAGAAAAACATTTTTTGGACCATATCATTGCGGGAGGTTTGATTGGGTCCGTCACTGAAGCAGACTTAATGTGAGTGGAAACATTTACATTCTCCGCCCCCGAAAAAAGTGTGGAATTGTTCCTTCTGCGGAAAGGTTATGCTCACCCTTTTCTTTGGCAATCAAGATGTTGTGCATTATGAATTCATGCCAAAAGGCACCACGATTAGTGCAGCATCATACTGTGAAACCCTTGATGAGGCTGCGAAAGGCGATTAAAGATCAACAGCCAGGAAAACTGTCAAGAGGCTTTGTCCTTCTGCATGAGAACGCGACACCACATTCAGCATGCATCATGAAGGCCCTTCTTGCTGCCCCGGTGGCGCAGTGGTCTAAGTGATGGCCTCTGATCATTCATCCAAAAGGGGTCCGGGTTCGAATCCCAGTGAGGCATGGATGTTGTGTTTGTCTTTTGGCACTGGCTCTCTCCCTTCCCTGGAACCAGTGATAAATTAGGGACGGGCGACTGCTTATAGTCCATTGAGTTGCTCACAGTGATCGTTAAACCTCCAATCAAAAAAAAATAATAAGGCCCTCCTTGAAATTTTCAAATAGGAGGTGTGGGAACACCCTCTCTATAGTCCATAACTTTCGTCTTGTGATTTCCATGTGTTTGGCTTCATGAAAAATGACCTCACAAAGTGTCGATATCACTCCGAAAAAGACGTCACAAAAAATGTGATGCAAGAATGGTTATCGCAAGTTGGAAGAAATATTTTCAAGAAGGGATAGACAAACTCGTGCCACGCTATGATAAATGTTTAAATAAACTAAGTGATTACATAAAAAAATAGCTCTTCTATTGTATTTCCTACATAAGTATAAACATTTCCCAAAATATTCATTTTTTGTTTTTGCATGCAAGTGCAACTAATGTTTTGACTGCCCTACGTAAGTTCATTGACATGAATATGCATCAAGCATTTACTTTGGAACTGGTCTGCTGAACTTCATGTACAGTATGAGGATTTTTTCCCCCAAAATGGAGGCGTTATACCAGTTCACAATCCCACAGATATGAAATGTCAGTTTGTCTGAGAACATAACACATTGTAAAAACATTCCATAATCTAAGCAGTTCAACATCTATTCTGTGAATGCTAGCTATTGAGGTTTATCATCTGGTTTCATCTTATGCAAAATTTGCAGCTTGTATATATAAAGGTATAAGCATTTAAGGGATGTAAGGTCAGGTGATGTGCAACATCACAGCCTCTCCTTGACAAATGTCAACCCCGCCTTCTCGTGGTGCATCCTGTTCCCACTAAAGGGGCTCTGACGACCACCAGTAGCGGTATAACTATACCATCGGGATTTGAGGAAATGCTATCCCACACTCACCAACCCGCTTGGCCAGCATGGTGAGTTATGGCCAAACCCCCTCCAAAATGACTCCACAACTTAAATCTTGGCCCTCAGTCTCCGGCAGCTGGAATGTACCTGGCCAAGGCAGCGGCCAGTACGACATGCAGGCAGAGGGTGCTAAGAATCACCATAGGACTGGACTAGGCTGCCATTTGATGCTGACCTTGGCTACTTACAATGGACGCTCCCTATCTTCTGATTCAAGACCTTGAATTGGAAGAGGAACTACAAAGGATCAAGTGGGACATCGTCGGGCTAAGTGAGATAAGGAGAAAAGGAGAAGAACTCAATGAACTGAAAAGTGGACATCTCTTCTACTATCGTGAGACAGATACTGGCAGAACTAGTGGTGTTGGATTTATAATAAACAAGAAACTGAAGGATAAAGTTGTAGAAGTTGAAAGTTCCTCTGACAGAGCTGCACGGCTTGTTATCCAACTCTCGAGAAGATACCAGGCTCAGATTATTCAAACTTATGCACCCACCACAAGTCATCCTGAAGAAGAAATTGAAGAATTTTATGAAGAAATTCGTCATCTAAATAATAAAGGCAAGCAGCACTTGAAGATAATTATGTGATATTTCAATGCAAAAATAGGGCAACAGCAACAGAATGAAACTTCAGTAGGTAAATTCGGTCACAGCAATAGAAACCAGCGTGGAAATACTCTTGTAGAGTTTGCCGAGGCAGAAGGGTTTTTCATCATGAACTCCTTTTTCAAGAAAAAGCCATAAAGGAAATGGACATGGAGGCATCCCAATGAATGGACAAGTGAAATTGATTTTATTATGTGTAACAAGAAATTTGTCATGGAAGACTGCAGTGTGCTGAATAAGTTCAACACAGGTAGTGACCATAAAATGGTAAGATTGCACCTCAAAGCTAAACTCGAGCATGGCAAGCTCATAAAACAAACAAAGTGTATTGACGTGACCAACCTTAAAAAGCGTCATAATACCTTCAAATTGGAACTGAGGAACAAATTCTCTGCTCTAGAAGGTGTAGCATCAGAAGAAGTGGACATCTCTGAAGTTAACAGAAAAGTAACCAAAGCTCTTATGGAAACAGCAACAAGATTAGCTGGGTCTACAAACAAGTTGCATGTGAACAAATTATCAGGAAAACCCAAAATGTTAATGCAAAAAAGAAGAAAGATGAGGCCAACTAAAGAAGATGTGACTTCCAAAGTGGAATATATAGAGCTATGCAAGACAGTACAAAAAAGTATCACTGAAGACGTAAGGAAATTCAACTGTGAACTAGTGAGGAAAGCAATTGAAAACAACCAAAGCCTAAAGATAGCAAAGGGACATCTCACTAAGGGAAGAAAACAGATTATGGCACTGAGAAAAGAAGATGGTTCTGTAACAAGAAATAGAGGCGAAATTTTGACAAGAGTGAAAGATTCCTACTCCAAATTATATGAAAGGGATTATACATATACTCCAGACATCATGAAAGGTACCAGTACCAGAGTTCTTCCAGTCCTCCCAGCAGAAGTTGCACATGCAATCAAGAACATGAAGCAGGGAAAAGCTCCAGGAGAAGATGGAATTACAGTAGACATCATACAAGATGCAAGTGGAGAAATTGAAACAGTACTCGCCCAAGTTTTCACTCGATGCCTTAATGAAGGGAAGATTCCTGAGGATTGGAACAATGCTACAATGATCCTGCTACATAAAAAAGGTGACATTGAGGATCTCGGGGGAACTACAGACCTATCAGCCTCCTATCAGTGATTTATAAAATCTTCACTACAGTTCTTTCACACCGCTTGAAGGTAACACTGGACATGGCTCAACCGAGAGTACAAGCTGGATTCAGGAGTGGCTACAGCACTATAGATCATATCCACGTACTGAGAGAACTAATTGAAAGGGAGAGGGAATGTGAACTTCCATTGTGCATGGCTTTTATCGATTATGAAAAAGCCTTTGATTCAGTGAAACCATCAGCAGTTACAATGGCTTTGAAATCCTGCGGTGTTGAAGATGCATACATTAATAATAAAATCTTTGAAAATGCAAGTGCAAAGATTAGGCTGTTTGAGAATACAGCACACATGAAAATTGGAAATGGAGTGAGACAAGGGGACACCATATCTCCCAAGCTCTTTAATGCCACATTGGAAAATGTCTTTCAATCACTGAACTGGAAAAACAAAGAATATAAAGATTAATGGAGATTATCAAACTCACCTTCATTTTGCTGATGACATAGTCATTTTTGCAACTACCCCATCAGAGCTGCAGAGTATGATCTAGGAACTTGCTGAAAAGAGTAAAGAAGTGGGATTAAAAATGAACTTTCAGAAGACAAAAGTGATGTGCAATGCTTTTACAAGAAATGGAGAAAAGCTGGAGATAACAGATGCGTACGTTTATCTTGGACAGCAGATATCAAGTGAGGGTCACATTGATGAAGAAATTAATTGGCGTATAAAACTTGCCTGGAGAGCATTTAGAAGAAACAGCATAATTTTCAAGAGCAATATGCCATTATGCCTTAAAAGAAAAGTGTTTGATCAATGCATCCTTCCAGTGCTTAAGTACGGTGCAGAGACGTGGACCTTTACTAAAAGAAATACAAAGGCTGCAGACAACTCAAAGAAGCATGGAGAGGTGCATGCTTGGTGTAAGTAGGAGAGATAAGAAGAGGAGCTCGTGGATCAGAAAAATGACAAGAGTGGAAGACATCATGATCAGAGTAAAATCCCTGAAATGGTAATGGGCTGGCCAGAATGACAGACCATTGATGGACTGTTGAAATTTTAAATTGGATTCCAAGGGACAGGAAAAGACCCAGAAGAAAACCACATGGAAGATGGGTGGATGAAATTCGAAAGTATGCAGGAGTAACATGGAGGAGACTGGCACAAGACAGACCGTTGTGGAAGAGGCTTGGAGAGACCTTCATCCAGCAGTGGATTGATAATGGTTGACAATGATGATGATGATGATGTTAAGCATCATCATCATCGTTGTCAACCATTATCCTATGTTTGACTGTGCATTACCATAAGCACAGTCAAACATAGGATAAGCAGTCCTCATGCTACTGTTTGAACAGATTTTTGAGGGCTGCGGCAAAACTTTTCTGGAATCGTTTCAACATCATTTGCACTTTTGCTTAGTTGACTGGGCATTTCCTAACATAGAACACTGCTGTTTTCCATAAATTTCTTATGCCAAGTGTAAATTGTAGGTCATGATGATTGTCTGCATTTGTATGTTCCGAAAATTATCGTGAACCCGTGTAGCTGATTTTGTCACAATCAGCCAAACAACATATCGGTGATGCCCCAATATGTTTGTTGCTTGACTAATTGCATTGGATGCCCCTGTAGTTTCTCAACTGACTGCATTTTGGACACCACCTATGTAGTTGAAATGCCGAATTCACTAGTAGATGACCCTGCTTGGACACGTGGCTTCTCCACCTGATGATAGAAATATCACTAAAAAACGGAACCTTTCACTGTTGAATAGGACAAACAAAAAAGTTTATGGTATTTTTTTTTCTATTTATTTTAGAAAGTGTAAAGATGCTTTCTGAACAACCTGTCATATTTGCATTTTTATTCTCTTTACAGTGAAAAAATTAATTCTTTGTGTTCAGAAAACTAATTGTTCTTTCTGTAAATGTTATATAAAAGCACCAGAAGGTAAAAAGAAATGATGATGGGCCACTGCCATAAGTTCACAGTTAAAAGAAAGGGAAAGAAATAAAAAGGAACTTTCTATAATTTGTACAAAAGAAATTTGTAAATTTGCTGCCTTGTGATGTACAAGTAGAAGATAGCTATGTGTAGTTGTTAAAAGACACCAGTGCATGTTTTCAATCAATATGTGATATGCTAAGTGTTGTTTTTATGTTTAAAATAAAGACAGCCGGCACATACTGGGTGTGAAAATTGTACTCTTAGACCCTCAAATTTGTCTTATTTTTAGTCACATAAAAACATAAATTATACATTTTCTAAGAGATTCCCATGCTAAAAAAATGTATTTATTATTCCACTGTTTCCAAAATGTTTTTATATATTTTCTTCAAAATATTCAGAATTCCAACTTTCAGAGCATGTAGAGGGAAGATTATAAACCTTACAAAAATGAAAATGGGGCAAATTTTTGGATGCATTTAAATAATTAATTTTAATTATGTATGCCTTTTTCATCTATACGTTTTTCTAAAGATGTGAACTTAAAATGACTTGTCTTCACAATACCACAAAGATTGAGAATCAGATGTGTTGGAGTAATTTTTCAGTAACTTCATGTGGTACAGGAACTTTCTCTAGTTTGCTACTGTCTCAGTTGTTTTTCATGTTTTGTGTTAATCACAGATTACCTTTTGCTTGCTGTAATTAGGATTATTTTGACTTCTGACTGTTGAGAATATTTTTTTTTATTATTGGGAACGCAAGGAGAGGTTGGAAGTTTTCACGCTGTCAAGATTATGTTTTCTGTTGTGATTTTAGGTTTCATATCAGAGTTTCATCAGTCTTGAAACTCATTCAAAATATCATCTCTTTTGATCTCAAAATAATGCATCACAGATAACACAGGAAAATGCAGCCAAGTGATTATGGAGATTGAATCATTTTCAATTCTTTTGTGACTTTTGCAACAGAATTATGGCCAGTGTGTTACTTTCTACATCCCCCTTCTTTTATGTTTGTGGCATTCATCATGCTTCACTGCAATTTAATTTGTGTGTTCTGGTCACTACAAAATGGCTACTTGAAAACTGTCAACCCCCATTTTTCATATGTAGTGTTTTGTGGAACTCAGATAACTTGTGTTTTCAAGCAGTGCATGAAGTACTTTACCCCCTACCCCCTGCAAGCATGCACTCTTTGTAGAGGGGATAGTTGCACTCTTAATCCTTAATTAGTCCCATAAGAAAAAATCAGGTGGCATCAATGCAAAGGCCATCCAGTTTGTTCTTCTTGACCCATCCAAGCATTGGGGAACTTCAACTCCAAGTAATCCCTCACTTCTGAAAAAAATTAAGCAGTGCTCTGTCTTGCTAAAAAATTACACCTGCGTAATACAAAGCATCCTCTTCCTCCTCCAACTGAAGCACAACTAACTGCTGCAGCATGTTCTGGTAAATGATACCAGATACTTTTTTCTTAAAAAAGAAAGTGGTTGTAAGTCTTCTTGCTCGCAGCACAAAACACATTCACTTTGAGACTGTTGTGTTCATGTTGCATGACATGAACACAGCAGTAGTTTGTCGTGTGGGTTTTCTGTGCCCCATGTGTTCGTATTGTGCTTGTTTACCTTGCTGCTGATGTGAAATATGGTCTCTTTCATAAAGGCAGCTCCTGTGAAAAAGTCCTTATGACTCGGTTTGTTCACTCACGTTGCTACAGAATCCACCATGCTCGTTCTTCTGGTCACTGTTTGGCAGTGCATGAATTAGCTGCAGTATGTACTGCTTGAAGCTCAGTCATTTATACAAGATATGCTGCACATTTGGTTTTAGCACCTGAAGTTCCATACTTGCATGCCTAGTAGGTATGCACAGACATTTTAGGTATGCTTCCCGCACATATTCTACTGTAGCTTTGGAATGAACTGCCTCACCTTGGCCTGATTCTTGATGCACTGTGCATCTGGTTGATATGAGGCATGAATGCCATTTGGTGATGCAAGAACATGCAGGAGGCTTGTTTTGATATTTTCATTTAAAAAGTGTTGTACAGCAGTCACACAATGACTAATTATATGACAAAACTCATGCTGCATGCTTGCTGCCAATGAAGTCTGCCAATTTGGATTTCTGACTGCAATAACATCATCTGTTTCAGATCATGCCAACCAAAATGGGTTGTCAAAAAAATTAGGTTTCTACCAATACATTATCACTCACTTGTTTTATGTTAATTGATGCATTCATTTCTAAGTTGTTGTTTTTTTCTTTTATGAGCAGCTAATTTTGGTCCACCCAGTATTATAATATGTTAGCTTGACCTTTGAAAGGAGTTTTTACCCTTCAGAAGCAGAATTCAAAAGTAGTACTTAAAAAGTTATTCGCACGCATGACATCATATGTTATTGCACTACGCTTCTACTGATAATTCAGAGGACATATTGGAAGGTAATGCAAAAGTTAGGTCAATCTTCAAGTCACCAATGATTTTTGAAGACAGGAGGGAAGGTGCTTTTGCTGAGCTCTCCCATTTCCTCTTTCTAAATGGGAAATACTGAGGATGTAATATCGCATATGCAGACAGAGTGATCATTGAATTATGCTTTGCCTCTTTGTTTTAGTGAAAATATTGTTGTTGACATGAGACACACATGGATATTGCACTAATTTATAGTGTGTATTTGTGAGAAGAATTTTGCTGTGTTCTTTTAATTGACAAACTGCTTAGTGTATTTTATGCTGATTTGCTAATGTTAAAATTTTGCTATGCACTGGTTTCAAATAAACCATTACAATTCATGTTCATTTTCATTCCTCGTCTTACAGTTTGGTCTGTTTTGTTCTAGTTAGCCAGTGAATTGGTGCGATTCCTAAAAGCAATAGGTATGTATCACTCATAATTGAAATCAACATTTCTAGAACTTTCTGTTATCTAATTGCATCAGTATTTTGAGTGATGCTTATTTTATGTGTGTACATGTATTATGTTGAGTTTGTTTCTTATTTCATCACTGCACATTTGTGTTCAACTTGTTTACTTTTATTACACACTTATAATCAGAAAACTGCTTTTAAGAAGTGGACTGTTATTATGCAAAATTGGTATGGAAGTGCAGGACAGTGATATATATATACAAATGAAGGAAAAATTGCAAAGTGTGCTACACTTAAAATTTGACAATGACACATATTAGTTGCTGGAAATGTTGTCAGTGAGGAAAATGAACAGTGTAAGTTAAAAGAAACTGAAACTGACTTGTAAGTGTGATCACTATCAAAGGGTAATGTTGTTTGCACGTTGTAGACAAAAGTTTAATCAGCTTAACGAGTTTGAGTGAGGGCATATAAAAAGTATGTATGTATGTTTGCAAAAGATTGGTCTACATGATGAATTACACTGCATTTGGGACTTGATGCAAAAACAGTTAGTCAGTGCTCTAAGTGAGCCATGGAAAAGTGTTTCATATTGTTATTCAGAATCCCCTGTCATTTTTGTGTGATTATGTATTGTGATGATCAGTAGTTTCACTGAGTGGCTGGCTATATCAGATGTTCAACAGCCCAACAGATATCTGATAACAGAACTAAGGAGCACTGCCACTATCTGCCAAGTGCGATTCATCAATATTTACATGAAGCTGGTATATGAGGGAGGCACTTTCTCCTATGCATATTGCTTACTCAAAGCCACAGGCACACCAGATTTCAGTGGTGTCACAAACAGGCTGAGTGACATAATGAATGGCAAAATATCTTCAGTAGTGATGAGACTCACATCTGTGTGGGAAAGAATGATGGCCATGTCTGCATGTTTGGTGACATACTTGCAAAAGAGTTTCCATTTCTTGTATCACTAACTGCCATATAACTCCCACTGCTGATAGTCAGATATGATGCACCATTTCTTTTGTCAGATGGTTATCTCTTTTAGCTTTCAAGGGTAATTTAACCTCCCAGTGGTATATGAACACCATTCTTCACCCTGTTGCTGTACTGCTTCTTCAGAGAATGTCAAACATCACATTCCAGTTTGATTCTAGATCACATACTGCACATGTTTCTGAATAGGGTCTGCAAGCCAATCCTGTACTACCATGGCCAACCTGGTCACTAGATCTGTTGCCAGTTGAGTACAACTGGAATGTCATGGAATGCCATCTGAAAACAGAAATGACTCCTGCACGTAATATTATGTATAGTGCAAGCGCAGATCAGAAGAACTGTATGCCAGGACACTATTGACAATTATTTTGGCACACTTCCTATACTTATTAGTACTTGCATTGCTGCTACAGGCAGCCATACCTCATCCTGACACTGCTACCTTTTATTTTAGGATGTTGCTTTGTATCTTGTGCACAACATCCTACTGGGTGGGGCATTTTTTTTAAAAAATTTTTAATGAGGAGTGTACTTCTTTAAGGTTTCTGTGTATTTTTTTAAAGAAAAATGCATTTAGTGGTGAATATTTTTCTGCTATCCTCTTAAGTTAGAGAAAGAAATCTACTGCTGTGTCAGCTTTATCTCTCTCAACACGAGAAACAATGAAAACTTTGTAGAATTCACAAGGACCTTCAAAGTGATCACAGCATTTGATGAATATTCATTGAACAAAACTTATAGTTGGTGTTTTTGTAGCTAAAATGTAATTTATTGCCAGGGCTTCCAAGAAAACACAAAATAATTTAAAGAGAAAGGTGCTGTCGTTTTATCTTTCTCTTAATAATAGTGTAGCATTCCAAGAGCATAATAACTTGTTTTTGTATGTGTGTAAGCATAGTATTGAATGCAGAGTTCGTACATCTTCTGGAATTTAAGAACTTTTTAAATAAAGCTTTTTCTCCTTATTGCCCCTGAGGCCCCTGTAAAAGTCCTTAAATTTAATAATGACCCCTGGAAGTTATTGTATTTTGATTTATTTTTTTCAATGTCTTCCATTGCTCATTTAGTGGGCAGGAGAAGAACCTTTTACACCCATTGACATTTGCATCTTCTTGAAGCTCCTTTGAGTTCACCTTTCCCAACTGACAGGTGCTCAGTCCTCTCCAGATGGGGTAAGCAACAGACATTGCTTCAGAGAAGATGTAGACACTCCAAGGGCTATGAATTCTCTGTAGTTGCTACTAAAATCATCAGTCTACTACAGCGTATGGGAAACCGAATATATTGTGGAAATAAAAATCTCAGTGAAATACAGTAAGTTCTCAATTTATGCAAGGGTTACATTCTGTGAAAACCCCACATAAATTGAAATCGCATATACTGAATGCATTAAGATATAGAGAGATGAGGGCTATGTGCTACAACATAAAATATATGTCTCCGATACATTTTAACCACACAGTAATCATGTTATTACATCAGAAATATGAACACAAACATTGACAGTATCATTATTTTTACTAAAAAATATCAACACTCACCAAAATAGTCAGTCAGTTTGGTTCTGGGTAATGACTGAGATTGTAGTGGTAGATATTTACATATCAGAAGAGGTGGGTCCAGCATCATGGGGTTCAGAATCATGAAAAGCAGGCAGGGTTACATCAGTGGAAGAAGTTTCCTGTATGGGTCAGTTAACACCAGACAAAATCAGTAGCAAAATTGAAACCCATCCAGGTTCACTTCTAGGAAGGAGGTTGACATTGATTGGTGTTTGTTCTGATGAAAAAGCTGTTGGAACAGGAGAGGCAGGCTGTTGTCAGAAGTATTGCATCTTAGTAGTCTGCCTTGCTAGTTTTTATTTCTTACAATGTATTTCCTTATAAGGATGTCGTAAAGATCTCACTTGAACTGCAGGCTCCTCTCAAAACTTGTGTCTTCATCTAAAAGTGTTGTGCAGCATTATCCAGTTACGAAAATAATAATGCCAATATCTTCATACTTAGCTCTTGCATTTGGAGAAATTCCATCTCCTCCTCTTCATCTCCCTTTTGTTTCTGAGTCACATCCATCAGATCATCAACGTTAAGTTTATGTGAGTCAATCAACTCCACATCATCATCTTCTATATCAAAGCTGTCTCCATCCATCTTTCATTCAAATTCTGCAATGCTATGTACTGTTGTGTGGAAACTAAGGAAACCTTTGAAGTAATCAATTATATCTTTCCACAAAATCTTCCATGATGCATTCAGTGTTGATATCTTGACTTCTTTTCACAGTGCTTGAATATTGTTGATACACTCTTGATGTACCATTTTCACCACTCTCAAATTGCAGGCTGAATCCCTGGGTTATCAAAATCATCGGTATCTGTAAGGAATTGGGATATGGTCCTTCACATGCGATATGCCTTAAAAGTTGATATGACTTCTTGGTGGCTGGTCCAGAGAAGTTGTGTTAGGGAGCAAGAGTAGCACATGAATGTTATCCAAGTATTTAGGTGGCCAGGGACATTATCAAAGATTAGTAACACTTTAATAACAAAGTTTGATTTCCAAAAATATCTCTGAGGTTCAAATGCAAAATGATGCATGAACCAATTCTGAAAGACTTTCCTGTTTACCCAAGCCTTGCCTTCTAGTGCAAGGGTAGCATGTTCTTAAAGCCCTTCAGTGCATCAGGATTTTGAGAGATGTGAACAGTAGAGGCTTCATTTTTCAGCCACTTTCTATGGATAGCAGCAGTGTCAGCCAATCTTTAGCTGCTTTAAATCCAGTAGGAAAATTTTCTTATTCGCTGGTGTTAGTTCTGGTGGGCATCCATTTCCAAAGTAATTTTTAATTCTTCAAGAAACTTGCCAACAGCTGTGTGATCAGAACTTGCTGTTTCTATTCTAATTTTCAAGTTGTGTGGGTTTTGGTGTCTAGTAAACTTATACAGCCATCCGTTGCTTGCTATAAATAACTGAGGTTCAGTAACACTTTTCTCTTGGGCAGAAATCTTCATAAATCTTGAAAGCTTCTTACCTAAGTGCCAGGTTACTGAGACATGACTTCTTTGTTTCACATTCAGTTGAGAGCAATAGCACATTTTTCATCTTCTCCATTAGTACATTTCTAATGTTCATAGTTATATTGGCAGGCAGCAATGTAGAATGAACAACAGCGGTACAAATTTTGGCAACATTCATCTTTATGTTCCATATTGTTGACTCACCCAGGTTGAATGCAAGCCCAAGTGCCAATGACCCTTCACCAGCATCAGCTCTTCATAAAGTTTCTAACTATTTTTGTAAAGTTAAAGAGGTTCTCTTCCATTTATTTACTACTCTATCAGTAGCAAAAGCACTGGCAAAACATTTGGAATCCATAATAACCTATAAAATAAAATAAAAGAGTGAAGATGAATCTTGAGAGCTACGTATGGGTTACCAAGACATGAATCTTTAGAGCTTCATACCTTAGCACCAGGTTCCTATAAATTGTGTAAGACCAACAATTTGCTTGTACTACCAAAATTTATTCTAAAAATAATTAAATAAATGAAATAAAAATCAATTACACTTTAAAGACTATGAGGTGTTTACCAGATTTGTAGCTGATATATCAATAGTATGGGTTCAAGATATGATGTGTCAAAACATCGTTATCTGAAGACATGTAAATGAGTTAACTCTATATTTTATGAAAAACAGATCTTTTGGTCTTGCCTTAAGTAATATGTTTATGACTGGAAAGAGAGCACAAATGAGTTAGTCAGTTTTAAAGGAGCTTTGATTCTGTGAACATTAAAACACTGTAAAAATGCTAAAAATACAAGACTTTATACTGGCAAGAATGTTAATTCTTTTGCTCAAAGAATAGTAGTCTTGATACATTCAAAAACACTGCTGTATTTTGAGAAAGTAATTAATTGCTCGGCATTTGGAAGTAATCTTGTTTCACTTTCAAAATAAAACAGAAAAGTCATGTGCTGCATTCAACTTATTTTTATAAGAAACATTCCCTTTAAAAAAAAAAAGTGTAATAAAAATTCAGGTCATTCCCTCTCACTTGAGTGACGTTCAGTTTCTGTGCAAAATATTTATCCTAGACACTGAAATATTGGTGGGAGATCTTAGTGAGAGATGGGTTTGCCTCCACGGGTTACCCCACTGGGCAACAATGGCACATACGACAGCAACAAGGGGCTCTGTGATTCTTGTAAACTGATGCAATTTTAAGCTTCAGTGTAAATTCCTGTTGAGGTACCAGCTAGTTCTGTGTGACATTGGTCAAAAGACCCCAACACACTAGGTGTTTTGTTCCAGAATCCTTATGTGGAATGACCAGCTGGAACTATCCGCTGTGGGCTAATCCCCCACACTGGTGTACTTTCCTGATTAAAAAAACACAAAGAATTATGCTTTTGGACTCTAGTGTGGCATTTGGTGGGACCTACCTACTACACTTGAGGAAGATGGTCTACCACAAAAATGATATGGAAAGGAGAATGAGAAAGAGATCTCAGCTGAACAAGTGTAAGATTGGTGTATGGAATACTAGAGGAATAAATGGAATGATGAATGAGGTGATTGAAGAAATGAATAAGTATAAATTGGATGTGCTGTGTGTAAGTGAAACTAAAAAGAAGGAAATTGGGATAGAAGAAGTGAATGGTACATTGAATGTTGAATAATGTGAGAGGACAGGCTGGTGTAGGTGTGATTTTAAGTGAAAAGATGAACAATTTGAATCATTATAGCTGCATAAGTGAGAAAACTATTTGGATTCGTTTGAAAGTGAAGCTTCAGAGAATAGTAATTGTTGTAGTGTATGCTCTTGTGATTCGGAACTTTCTGATAGGAAGGAAGATTTCTGGAATGAGCTAAAAGCTATTTTGAGCCAGTTTGGTGATAAAGAGAAAGCTATAATAGCCGGGGATTTCAGTGTTAGAGTAGATGTGCAGAATGCAACTTCTGATAACGTTCTGGGGAAGATTAATGATCCTTGTATGAATGATAATGGCGATAGATTAATTTAACTCTGTGTTGAGAATGGTTTGTGTGTATCTAATACGTTTTTCAACCACAAGTTTATCCACACATTTACTTGGAAAAATCGTACTCTGGGTCAAAAGAGTGTTATAGATTTTGTTGTTTATGATCAGTGTCTGAAACACTTAGTTGTTGACACTCGTGTGATGAGAGGTGCGGATGTTGGCTCTGATCATTACTTGGTGGTGTCACGAGTGAAACTGAATGTTGGTTGGAGGAAAAGGAATAGGAAGAGGCCTAAAATGGAAAGAATAAAGGTTGAAAGGCTCCTTGAAGATCATCAGTGTTACTGTAATTTACTCAATGAACGACTGAAGGAGCTGAAGTCAAGTGAGAGAAGAAGTGGGCATGTTTTAAGAACTGTGTTGTCACTGCCTCTAAAGAGGTCTATGGTACCAAAATAGTTGGTAGCATTAGAGGTGATGCTCAGTGGAATAGTGAGATTGATGAAGTAGTAAAGAGAAGAGAGGAAGCTTGTTTGGGGATGTTGCAAGGTAGACTTTCTGAGGAAGAATATCACTATAAGAAGCATGAAGCAGCTAAGCTGGTTCACCAGAGTAAGGCCAAAGATAGGAAGGAGAAGACAGAAAGGCATGAACTGGCTTTTTGGAAAGATATGAAGTCTTTCTGGAAGTACATGAGACTCGGGATTTAAAGAATTTTAAAATATGCTTAAGTTACATAAGAAAATTTAATTTAAGGAAGCTTTCAACTGATAACTTCAGTCTTTGTCAGCCTTGTTGACAGATAAAAGGATGATGGTAGTGATTGCCTGATTCGTAAAGTCATATACGTTATTTCTTCTTTAATTCTGATTCTCCTTTCATCATACCATTAATATGGAAGTCAGTATTAAAAAAGAAATAACGTATACGACTTTATGGATGTGGCAACCACTACCATTGTCATTGTTCCATCTGTCAACAAGGCTGATGAAGACTGAAGTTATTAGTTGAAAGCTCCCTTAAATTAAATTTTCTTACATAACTTAAGTGTGTTTTAAAATTTTTGTACTTATTATCAGTGAAATAATGTTATTCAACATCTGTGTAAAGTTTATTTTCATATTTTCAAGTTCTTAATATTTATCAAATATTTTTGGGATTGTAATTTTATGATTTTTTAATATCCTTGCATTTTATTTATAGTTTATAGACAATTTGCTATCCATGTTTGTAATGGTATTGTTTGTGGTATTTCTGTCTTTTCTTGTTAGATCCAAATGACGTAGATTCTCCTCCACGATCACTTGGGTTGCCTATGAAATTTGGCATTTCTCACTCAACACCCCCAGTTAGCCCAACTGAAGATGATCTTTCATTTGTTTTGGGGACAGTTTCTTTAGCAAGAGGACGTTCTCATAGTACCACCGCAGCCCTGAAGACATCTGCAACTACTGAAAACATCAGTAGAATTCAACACCATGAAGTACTTAGGGCAGTCAGTGACGCTCATAATATACCAAGGAAACGGTCAGTGCTGCACTTTTTTCTTTTTTTTTTAATTTATATCTCTTACTTTTTTTAAACCAGCTGGTTTGAAATATTCTTAGGTCATGCCTCGTAATGTGTTAGAGAACTGTGCCAAGAACTGAATGTCACTAGGGATAGTGTTGCATACAAGCTCATTTAGAAACCTAGCAAAATTCTTCCATGATTATCAGACTTTCATCTACATGAACATCTGACAGTAATGAATATGAATGTGTCAATTTGCCAAACAAAAGGGGGAGGGGACAGGGAGGACACTGTAATTGCTCTGGCATCTTAATTTGTGAGGTTCACCCGAGCATTTTGAGTGGGAAGTTGGTGGAAAATCAACTGAGTGAAGAACATTATGCTTAACGGGGAGAAGCAGGGGTTACTGGGTAATGTATTTCTGCTCTTGCAGCTTTGTGAAATGTTTCATGAGGTTGAATCAGGAATCAAGATGATTTATATGCTGTATTTATTGGCTTTGTAAAGGTCTTTGACCTGGTACCTAGGAACAAGTTGTTCTTGTTTTGAATTATTAAGCACCAGCAGCTAGTTTCATATACTATACTGGTGGGTGAGAAAGAAATATATTTACCCCCCTTCCATTTTGTTGTTGTTCTTGATATGTATGGAGAAAGTAGTTAAAGAACGTAACTTAGCATCTGATGTTGAAATAGGTTTTTCTAGCATCCGTAATTTGCTATTCGTTGATGACTTGGTTCAGACTTGTAAACAATTTACATAATAACTTTAATCACTTAAGCAGGATTTCTGAAAATTTTTGGATCAGGACTAATATCATTGTTTTAAACTTAGTAGTTAAATCAGACTTATTGATTTTACAGTACAGTTTCAGAGGCTAGAGAAGGTAACCAATTAATAGTTTGGGTGTGGTTATTAAAGAGACAAAAGCCCACATTAAGTAATTAAATAATAGAATCAAGAAAGGCAAGCAAAAGTGTGTCTTATCAGCTGCATAAAACTGTTCTTTATTTAGAAGATGCGTGGCCAGAGAACAAAATTTGCTGTATTAATTGCAGTATTTAGACCTAATTTTCCTATGACAGTTAGGGTTCTATGAAAAGTAAGACCCTCTTTAGTTGGTTAGAAGCTGCTGATATGAGAGTTACACTGCCGGCCAATTGCTAAGGACGGAGGACAATAGCAACCATAAAATGGAAGGCAGGAAAATGTGGAAATTAGCATAAGTGCGGGATACAGTAAGACGTGTTGTGCGTATGCAAATTTTGGATTGTCGAACTTGTTCGTGACGTCATAGCGCTGATAAGAGATATAAAGGATTTGACGCGTATTGACCATTGTTGTTCAAACGCAAAGTTGAAAGGGAAAGAATCAATTGACGAACTTGCAATTTTCAGTATGTCTTCCCGACATCACCTAGATGATTTTACGTGTGGCCGTATTATTGGCAAGATTGAAGAAGGGCAAAAAATAACAGATGTTGCCAGGGAGTTTGACGTCAGCCACAGTGTTGTTTCAAGGCTTTGGAAATCATTTCAAACAAATGGAGAGTGTAGCAAAAGTCACGGGGGAGGTCGTGTTCTCAGTACGACACCTGCAGAAGATCGGTACATAGTGCTATCAACAAAAAGGCACCGGCGCAGCACAGCTAGTGAGGTAGCAAATCAGTTTATGGCTGCTACTGGCAAGCGGATCTCCCGAAAAACTGTCGCCAGACATTTGCATGAAGGAGGACTATACGCCCGCCGTCCTGTTGTGTGCATCCCATTGTCCAGACGTCACCGTACCGCCCGTTTGCAATGGTGCCATCAACATCGCAATTGGACTGATAGCGACTGGTCTGCTGTCCTCTTCTCAGATGAGAGTAAATACAGTCTATCGTCTGATTGTCGACGACAACTGATCTGGCGTGATAGTGGTACTGCATATTGTCCAGCAAACATACAGGAAAGGGACCGATATCCGACATGTAGTCTCATGGTATGGGCTGGCATCATGATCAATGGCCGTACGTCCCTCTATGTGCTTCCAACTGGGACTATGACTGGCCAATGATACATTAATGATGTTCTGCTACCTCATGTTCGCATGTTCCGTGGTGCTGTCGGTGATAGATTCATTTTCATGGACGACAACGCAACATGTCATCGAACAGTCGCTGTCCAGGAGTGTCTTGAGAGCAAGGATATTCAACGCCTCGTATGGCCAGCCCGTTCTCCTGATCTGAATCCCATTGAAAATGCGTGGGATGCTTTGGGGAGCAGTCTTGCTGGTCGCCAATGCCCTCCAATAAACAAGGACACCCTCATCCATGCACTGACAGAGGAATGGGATAAATTACCCCAACAGCTGCTTGATAATGTTGTGCAAAGCATGACACGACGTGTGGAATCTTGCATCGCCCTCCATGGTGGCCATATCCCGTATTGACATCTTACGCCAGAACGCCTGCGGACGGTAATTGCATTTTTTTCACGTTTACGTATTCTGACCAAAATGGCCTGTTTGTCCCTTGACCACGTTCCAAAGCCTTCTGGATTTCAGAGCACAATAAATTGTCTTTCTTGTAATGTCCTGGCATTCTGACATTATTTCATTTCACTTGGAATCCAACTACACTTACTTTTTTATGCGCTATATAGTCGTTTATGATCCGTCCTTAGCAATTGTCCAGCAGTGTATAAGAAGAATATACTAGGGAAAAGTAGTTGCATTATTAATTTAGGCATTAAAACCGAGCAAGGATACTTTTTGAGTAGAAGTAAAACTTGATGAGAACATATGGAGGTGGTTTAAATGCGTATATGCCATAAGAAATCACCTGGATAAGTATTCTGTTCTTTCTTTTTGGAACACACATCAAAATGCAGACTTAGAACAAGGTGGACTGGAAGTATAAAATCAGTGACTAATGATTGAGGTAGCAATATGTTAAATGCAGAAAATTTTTTACTAAACTAAAAAAGATGAAGAAATTTTGTTGTGGAACACCATTTTATTATTATTATTATTATTATTATACTAGCCTATAGCCCATCCTAAGATGGTTATTTTTAAGCTTTAAATAAATATTACTATATAGGGGATGTTTCCCATCCAAAGATGGTGAAATTTATTGAAGCAAATTGAAAACAAATCAAATAGATGCCGGCTTTTTTGTAAGGAAATATAGTAAAAACTTCATATAGTAAGAACTCATCATTCATGTTAGAACTGAAAATTATATGCTATTTATTTTCGTTTTTCAAAAGGCCTCGCAATAAATATTCTGCACAAAATATTTGTTGTTCAACAATTTTTCTTGTAGTCCAGTTGTTTTTGTGTAATTTTACTTTAATAACTTTTGCTTTGATTTTTCGCATTAAATTACTTTTTCTCCGGCATACACATTATTCCGCTCACGGCTTGTTTTAGACTGTCCTATCTGAAGTTTAGTTTGAAGCTTCATACCGAAACTTTTTGTACAAAAGTAATGCGATATGGTATTACAAATTGGAACTATGTAAATTCTCCACAATGTGCTATTGGGGCGAGCGACATCTGCTTTTAGATGCAATCCTGCTCACTTTGACATTGCAAGATTTCAGTTTTTATTGTAGGTTAGAGTGTTTAGATAGATTGATATTTTGCAAAATGTATAATATAATCAGCACTAAACTTGGAAAATTAGTGAAATTAAAAAGTAAAAAATAATTAAAGCGTACAAATTAATATTCAAATTGTGTTAAATTAAATTAATATACAAACACAACTTGCCGCAATATTAAGATTTTAATTCGAATTTTGTAGATCGGATAAATAGAACTCGAGTAATTGATAATCCAATGTTTTTAAATTAGCACAGGATTGCCTTAACATCTGAAAGTGATCTTGTGCTATTATATAGCAGGCAATCATTTTGACATCGTGAGAGCACACATATATTGATTGATAAGAGATGACGCAACAATGCAGATGTTGGTGTGACATCAAACATTCCAGAGAGACGGATCTGGGTGTTTATATTATTAATGTTGTTATTTGTCTGAGCTTATAACATGTCTGATTAAGTACAGTATGCAGGTGTAAGATCACAATAATCTTATTGATTCAGGAATCGTTTTTATTTTATTCAAAGCAAACAGAAAATAAATTCTGAATATGCTTTGAATATTCAGAATTTCTGTTTGCTTTGAATATTCTATTGATTTCCCATGTATTATGAGGAATATTTCTTCCTTCATTGATTTTTATTTTGTTCTGTAAAGTAAACAAATTACCATCTCTTTTCTCTTCCATTAGTTAATTGTAGAATTTACTGGGAAAGATTCTATTTTGCTGTGGGCATACATACATATCATTAAGCTGTTCAAAGATTTTGCTGTGGAAGAGTATTTAATATCTAATAATGCTGAGAAAAATCTTTAGTAGCTGCAGCAGTATGGTGTACTTCTGTCACTTTTTAATGTACTTACATTCTGCGAAGTCTGAAAGAAAAGAGAGAGCGACTTTTGCACTACAATAAAAAATTAATTAACTGAGTTTACTTGCATGATGCAGATTCAGATGGAGGACAAAATGTTCCAAAAAGGTACGAATTGTGTTATCATTTTTCATGGCTTACAAGACATTGTTGCAAGCTGTTTGGTGATTACAAATCACTTGAAAAGTGTGCATTGTACATCATTTCAGTATTAATTACATGGATTTGTTTGACTGATGTCCTTTTAATATACAGTAGAACCTGCTTTTAATGAGCCCGTATTTAGCGAGGCTCCAGATTTAATGAGCAAAACAGGAACTTTTGTTTGGTATAATGTTAATTCAAAGCTGGTTTGATTATTTTTAACGGACAAAATTTAATGAAGTCTGTGGATTTAACAAGAGAAAGAAAAGCTAAGATGATCACTTGTAACAAATGAAATGAATTTTTCAATGAAATTCCACATTTAACAAAGCAAAAAAAAAAAAAAAAAATTGCTGTACTGTTTTTCTGGAATGGAGGAACAGAAGGTGGCATACAAGACAAAATCCCTACAGCTCAGGGGAATCTTGATGTGCTAGTGGAAGAATATTGATAGAAAAGCAATGGGAATGGTATATCAAATGCTCAACAAGTGAGTTCTGTCTTGGAAGTATCTTTCGTAAAAAAAAAAAAAAAAAAAAATGCTTCCACATGATGTCTGCTTTAGAATTCATTGTACTATGTACTCATGTGCTTATTTCATTTTAACTTGCACTACTGTGGTTAACTAATTGAATTTTTCATATGTATCCAATTGTTATGGACAGATAATATAAAAGTGTATGCATAATAATTGCCATGTATGCATATCTCTACTGGATAGACTTATCACCTTGGGGGGGTAATGTGCTGTATGAGCATCTAAGGTTTATAAGAAGTTGCCTATTCCTAATTTACAGCAATTGTTACAGGAAATGGGGTAAAACCAGCACTGGAAAAACAAATGCTACATCCTTATTTTGCCCCAGGATTCAAGCCTAGAAGACTCAGCAGTATAATAGGCCAGAAGGCAACATCCTAGATCACTTTCACGGGGTAACCTTGTCATCATTGCTTTAACAAGGATTCAGACTGAGGTCATATTGTGAATGAAGGTAGCATTCAAAAATGATATGACCCCCCCCCAAGGTGTTATTTAATGTATTCATAAATACCTTGAATTGAAAATAAAAGTGTTGTGCCCAGATTCACCACTGTACAAAATGTGGGGAATTTAGAATATAGCAATTCAAGGAACACAGAAGAAATTTCTAAAAAGTTGGAGTTGGTACAACCATAGTAGCACAGTTAGTGACAGGGAATGAATGTACTGGACTTAATGAATGCAAGAATGACTACATCAAATCACAAAATTTTCTTTTGTTCTTGATTTTTCATTTCCAGGTATGTATGTACAATTTCTTGTTTTCCAGTGTGTAACAATTTGTACCATGAGGGTGGAAAGGGAGAAAGAAAAAAAGAAGAAAGGTTAAAGCGATGCATAACCATTGTCCTTTTTAATATTTTACCTTAACATGTATGATTCAGTGCATGTTTTCAGAATGGTGAATTTCTTTGCTGAGAGCAAGTATTGTCCTGTGAACCAGGTAAAATGTAACTGATGCACATGTATCAACCACTATATATAAATCCAGTGCTGTATGAAGGCGCCACCCCAAGGTGCCACAACTTTTTGTCTTGAGCCAGTCTCTTCCAACACTTTCCTGCATGCTTTCAAATTTCATCCACCCATCTTCCTCATAGTCTTCTGCTGGGTCTCATCCTGTCCCTTGGTATCCAGTCAAGTATTTCAGTTGTCCAACAGTGGTCAGTTCTTCTAGCAATAGGTCAAACACATTGCCACTTGAGCATATTTACTTGGATGATGATGTCATCAACTCTTGTGATTTTCTTGATCTGTAAGTTCCTCTTCCTATCTTTTCTGATTATATAACGCTTGCATCTCCCTATGGTTTCTCGCAATTCACAACAAGTCCTGCAGCTGGCTGTGTTCTTCACCAACCCATGAGCTGAGTGATTCCCTGCTCCGAGTTGTAACTGAAGCAAAACACATGCACGCACCCACGCAAGCAAGCACACGTGTGTACGTTTTCATCATTCAGGTAGATTACAACTTCGTTGTTGTACATGTGAGAAGTTAGCAGCAGGTAAATCCATAACCTTTAAAAAACATGGGGTGGGGGTGGGGTGGGGTGTGGAAGGCATCTGGTTTCACATAAATGTACAATTGCCTGTCATTCCAACAAAGTTGCTCATGTGTTTATTGCTAGAAATCTGGATAATCCATATTTGTACTATAAACAACTTTTATAGGTATCCAAAATTTCAGCAAGAATTCTAATCCATGCTGTACTGATGCATGCTTGGAAAGCTGTCAGTCCTTTGTACATATGAGTGGTTTGAATTAGTGTGTATGAAGATTAGGGTGAACCTTGCCTTTCTAATACTTTTTAATCAGTATGCTTTGTTCTTTTATTACTTATATATTGTCAGAAGTGGCAACTCATTTGTTATTCAAGTTCTGTGGTTTATTTTATCAGTTAGTAAACTGCTGAAAAATCATGTGATTTTTTTATTTTTTTTTTGCTGCTGTCTGATATCACAACTGAATCAGTGGCATATTGAAGATAAAATAATGCTCTTTAAGTAATTGATTTGTACTTTTTAAATCGTTCTCGTTATCACTGTGGCAGAAGTATGTGAAATGGGGAACCCTACTTAGGTTTCTGATTTTCGTTGTAATATTTTGTGTTCGAAATTTAAAAAAAGTTATTAAAAAAAACAAAAAAAAATGAGGTGTGCTATTAATTCTATGAGACTGATGGGCAGAATTTTATTTGTTTTTGGTTCAACTTATATAAGGTGAGGAGCAATTAAATTTGGAAAATAGGGAAACAGTAACTATGTCCAGGGTAGCTCTTATCTTCTTATTTAAGACAAATTTATTTCTTCAATTGTATTGATTGCTTTCATAGAATCACAAGTGTTATTTTTGTGCTTCATAAAAAACACAAAAAAATTAACTAATGTTTATTTGTAAGTTGACTACAAATTTATTTGGAACAGATGTTTGAGTGATGAAAAAAAACCAAAGAGGATATGAAACTCATGCTGATCTTTTGGAAAGTGCAAACTGTGGAGATGACCTGTTTAAAGGAATCATTACTGGTAATAAATCATGGGTTTGCCAATGCAGCACTAATCCCAAGCATCAGAATGCTCAGTGGAAGATAAAAACTTGCCATGACATGAAAAATGTTGCGTGTTAAGGTACTCAGTGTACTGGACTTACTGTTTCACACGTGATATCAATCACATCAGAAAACTTAAATTTCATCGCCATGGAACAGGAATCAAACCCGCATCTCCCGATTACTGTTTGAGCATGCTAACCATTACATCACCCACGATGACAAAATCGCAAGTATCTAAGTGTTAAGAACATTGGAATATTCTCCAACTGCATTCTGTAATGGTTAGCATGATCTAATGGTAATCGAGAAATGCGAGTTCGATTCCCACTCCATGGCGATGAAATTTTCAAGTTTTCTAATGTGATCAATATCACTTGGGAAACAGTAATTACAGTCAGTTCAGCAATGTCTGATTACTGTGTTAATTATCATGATGTATTGGCCACATCTTATGAGAAGAATATTTCTTCCACACTGTATACCTGAACAACTGGAGATTTACTTAACAACGCTAGATGGCAGCAGAATTTGCTTTGATTAAGAATGCGGTCGGAGAATATTCCAATGCTCTTAACACTCAGATACTTGCAACTTTGTTGTTGTGGGTGGTGTAACAGTAAGCATGCTCAAACGGTAATCAGGAGATGTGGGTTCGATTCCCACTCCATGGTTTTCTAGTTTTCTGATGTGACTGATATCATGTGAGAAACAGTAATTACAGTCAATCCAGCAATGTCTAATTGCTGTGTTAATTATCATGTTGCATGCTAAATTCTTAATTGTTAATTGAGGAAAATGCTTTTTTTTTTTTCTTTTTTTTTTTTTTAGTGAAATGGCTTAGTGCATGAAATATCAAACCCTTCAGTACAGACAATTGACCAGGTGGATAATGGAAGTACTAAAAAGAGTCAAAGGTAAAGTTATGAAAAAACTGCAAAAAATGTTTGTTGAAACCAACTGGATTTTGCTTCACAACAATATTTTTGCATACTGCATTGATTGTAAGGAAAGTTTTGGCTGATAAACAGATTATTGGGCTTGAATATCCTGCATATTCACCTGATCTGGCCCTATATAATGTTTTAAAAATTTCCTTTGAAAAAAATACATCAAGGCGACACACACATTTCCAAAATGTGAACAATATTCATAGCAACATGACGGCAATTCTAAAAAGAATTTCAGAAAGCAAATGCCAGAAATCTTTCCAAGGGTGGAAGAAACTGTGGCAGCCATGTATAGCTTTGCAAGGAGAACATTCTCAATGGAACCACATTATCCATTGCCAATGAGATACATACCAGCAGCTGCAGGGCAAGTTTGTTAGTTCAGTTGTCAGACCTCATATTTTGTTATGAAAAAGAAGATACAAAATATGAAATGTACTAGGTGCATAAATTAAAAACTTTTACTTTTGATGCCTCTTATGTAATCGATTCACTTAAAGATCTTGATATGTCATCTCAAAATTATGTTTTAAGCATATCTTTAAAGAAGCTATTAAGCATTAGTGAAATTTCTTTTTCTTTTTTTCCTTACTTTGTAACTTGAAGAAGCAATGAATTAATTATAAATTGATTTTCTTTTTTTTATATTGTGTAGGCGGACATCAGAACATAAGGAAAAGAGAACTGCAGAAGAGTTTTTCATTGACACCCTCCTAACCCGCCATGCCCGCAAACTCCTTAGTTCTGGACGATTAAAAGATTTGGGGTTCTTTGCAGCTTATCTAGATTTCCATTTAGTATCATTTTTTAGTAAGGAAAGGTAAATATCTGTGTATTTTTATTACCATTGAGAGTGAATTATTTTGATGATTATTCATTGAAAAGTCATGCTCCACATTCCCAGTTATTGTGTAATCATTTATTTTTACTTTTTTACTGTACTTATACTGCAGTTTTTACCACACTTCTTACATACTGTCTTTGTTTTAAGACTCATTACTAGGGCTAGAATTTTTTATGATTTTACCTTTTTTTTTTTTTTTTTTTTTGCAATACTAAAGCGTTGCTCAAGTGTATACAGATGTGGTTTCATACAAAACTAAGCTGATTTAAATACCTTTGTTAAGGCACTTTTCTGCATTCTTTTTCATTATTTTGCATATTTTGGTATTTTTAATAAAAAGGGCATTTTTGGATGAATTTCCTTGAAACTCCATTTTTCCCTGAAAGCCAGAAGCAAGACTGAGAAAATGGGGGTGGGGGCGTTTGCGTTTAGAACATCTGTACACACATCGTAGCAAACGGTGGCACCATGATGTGCGGTAAAAGCACTTCTACTCCTCCCCTATCCTTCCTTCAAGCCAGTAATGAGCTTTTCTTCCATTTGGAGTATGGCCATTGCCATCAGGGCTGGCCTTATTACTTCGGCAGCTCCTAATAGTATTTTTAACTGAAAAACTTGCATGATGCTTAGTTGTTAAAATATCAGTTTTCAATCTTATTTGAGTAATGTATCTTTCCCTCAGAGACAGGAACTAAAATTTCAAAAAATGCACAAAATTGATATTGAATATATGAACTTAAGGCTTACCTGAAAATTTCTAAACTTCTCCAAATGTTGCCTACAATATGCTTATTAGTAAATGTCATTGTAGCTTGCTGTTTCATGATTATTCCTGCATAAACTTTTGGGCACATAATTTAAGGTTTAACGTTAATCACACTGTTTACAACTGTTGTAGAAAAAATGCTTTCCTAGAGTGTTCGTTCAGTTAAAAAAAAATGCTTTCCTGAGTGTTTTCTCTTCTACCTTGCAGCCCGCCTTTCCTTTTTAAGTTTCCCATCTGCTTTGCCGTTTTCGTCTGTGTAACAAGTAACAGTGTAAATGATACTTCCCAAGGAGGCTGTAATGGAATACCTATTGTAACCTCCCTGATTCTGTTGCCCTCATCCTCTCATAAGGAACAGAACTCATTTAGATTTACATTTGTCAAACGATCTACTGTAGTCAAACTGTGAGAACTGTAATCTGGTTAAATTAGCAAATCTCAGACGTTCAGCTTTTCACACAACACCGGAAACTTTTGTCTTGCGTTTTGGTTACTGCCTACACATTCCTCCTTTGTTATTACCATTTTTATATGTAAAGCCAGCGGAAAAGAAACTAAACTTCACTGCAAAGCATAAAGAAGGGGAACAGCTGTTTTTATATAGATTCACTTAGCAGCATCCCCTCAAAACACTAGTGGGACAAGAGAAAAGGCATACATTGACTGTTTATCTTTTTAGTAATTTTTTTTAAGAGAATGTAGATTAAAAATTGAATGATGGCAGAAAATCGATATATGATTAAAATCCACGACCCCTAGAATTGGCAGCACAAGGTAGCCGTCTTGCTCGCCTATGCCAAAGGTCGGCCCTGATTGCCATTATGATGGAAGGTGAGGTTCAGTGCAAGCAAAAGTACATTTTTATCTCTTTTTCTTGTTTTTTTTATAGGACATGTTTTTTTTTTTTTTTTTTTGTTAACAAAAGAAAAGAAAGACTCAGTTTGGCACAGACACTGTAAAAAGTTAAATTGTATTTTTAAAACTTTTTTTTTTCTTACAGGGCATGTCTTTGAGCAATAAATTTTTATTTTGTCACAGAAATTGTAAAACAATTAAGTTGTATTTCTTGTTTATTTTTTGTTTTGTTCTATAGGTCATGTGTTGGTTAGTAAAATAAAGAATTTCAGTTGACACAGCAACAGTCAACAGATTAAGTTTTTTTTTTAATCTTTTTGTTTTGTTTCATGCGCCTCTTCTTTTTTTAATTAATTAGTTTTGCAAAGAAATACACTGCTGGACAATTGCTAAGGACGGATCATAAACGGCTATATAGCGCATAAAAAAGTAAGTGTGGTTGGATGCCAAGTGAAATGAAATAATGTCAGAATGCCTGGACATTACAAGAAAGACAATTTATTGTGCTCTGAAATCCAGAAGGCTTTGGAACGTGTTCAAGGGACAAACAGGCCATTTTGTGCAGAATACGTAAACGTGAAAAAAATGTAATTACCGTCCGCAGGCATTCCGGCGTAAGATGTCAATACGGGATATGGCCACCATGGAAGGCAATGCAAGATTCCACATGTCGTGTCATGCTTTGCACAACATTATCAAGCAGCTGTTGGGGTAATTTATCCCATTCCTCTGTCAGTGCATGGATGAGGGTGTCCTTGTTTATTGGAGGGCATTGGCGACCAGCAAGACTGCTCCCCAAAGCATCCCACACATTTTCAATGGGATTCAGATCAGGAGAACGGGCTGGCCATACGAGGCGTTGAATATCCTTGCTCTCAAGACACTCCTGGACAGCGACTGTTCGATGACATGTTGCGTTGTCGTCCATGAAAATGAATCTATCACCGACAGCACCACGGAACATGCGAACATGAGGTAGCAGAACATCATTAATGTATCGTTGGCCAGTCATAGTCCCAGTTGGAAGCACATAGAGGGACGTACGGCCATTGATCATGATGCCAGCCCATACCATGACACTACATGTCGGATATCGGTCCCTTTCCTGTATGTTTGCTGGACAATATGCAGTACCACTATCACGCCAGATCAGTTGTCGTCGACAATCAGACGATAGACTGTATCTACTCTCATCTGAGAAGAGGACAGCAGACCAGTCGCTATCAGTCCAATTGCGATGTTGATGGCACCATTGCAAACGGGCGGTACGGTGACGTCTGGACAATGGGATGCACACAACAGGACGGCGGGCGTATAGTCCTCCTTCATGCAAATGTCTGGCGACAGTTTTTCGGAAGATCCGCTTGCCAGTAGCAGCCATAAACTGATTTGCTACCTCACTAGCTGTGCTGCGCCGGTGCCTTTTTGTTGATAGCACTATGTACCGATCTTCTGCAGGTGTCGTACTGAGAACACGACCTCCCCGTGACTTTTGCTACACTCTCCATTTGTTTGAAATGATTTCCAAAGCCTTGAAACAACACTGTGGCTGACGTCGAACTCCCTGGCAACATCTGTTATTTTTTGCCCTTCTTCAATCTTGCCAATAATACGGCCACGCGTAAAATCATCTAGGTGATGTCGGGAAGACATACTGAAAATTGCAAGTTTGTCAATTGATTCTTTCCCTTTCAACTTTGCGTTTGAACAACAACGGTCAATACGCGTCAAATCCTTTATATCTCTTATCAGCGCTATGACGTCACGAACAAGTTCGGCAATCCAACATTTGCATACGCACAACACGTCTTACTGTATCCCGCACTTATGCTAATTTCCACATTTTCCTGCCTTCCATTTTATGGTTGCTATCGTTGCTATTGTCATCCGTCTTAGCAATTGTCCGGCAGTGTACAATAAAGAAATGTGCATTTCTTGGGTAATTGTTTTGTTTTAGTTTTTTGTGTCATAAATGCATTTTTATAAGGCATTTTCTAGCAATTTTTAGGTAACGAAAATCCTAGTCCTACTCATTACACATGAAGATAGGCATTCACACTTCCAGTGTTTGTTGAATGTATTTATTTACTTTAAACTTTGAATCTACTAATGAAAAATAGTTGAAAATTACAGTGAAAATGCAGAGCTCTTAGCTTTGTGTTTTGTATATGTTCAAGCAGTTCTTCATAACTTCTTGTAGGATTTTCCCCATGATTTTATTAGTGCTTTAACGAAACATCTTGAAACTTCAGACTGACTATTGGGGATTTTTACTAGTTCTTAACAAATATTTGATAAAGTGATTATTTTACTAGTGCTTTAATGAACATTTTCCAGAAACATCAGTTACATTTTAAATCAAGGATAGAATGATGATCAGTGATATAGTCGGCAGTGGTTGTGTCTGACTAATGACATGTACTGAAACACTATCTTTGTTAGAGAGAGATTGGATAGAATATACATGAGTAGTGTATTGTTTTCTGCTACTGTTTATTAGACATCCAGAAGTAACGAAAGAGTATCTTTTTGTATAATAATGAATTACTGATTGCAGATTTTTGTCCTCTAAGTATCATTTCTAAATGAAGACTTGTGGAACCTACCTTTTACATAGGGTTGTCAAAAAGTTAGTTGCACTGGCATTGAAAAAGAAAAAATGACAATTTTGGGAAATGTTTATACTTACATTGTAAATACAATAGAAGAACTATTTTTCTGATGTAATTGCTTAGTTTATTTAAATATTTATCATAGCTTGGCAAGAGTTTGTCTATCCCTTCTTGAAAAAATCGTCGTCCAACTTGCTATAACCATTCTCACGTCGTATTTTTGACGTCCTCATTGGAGTGATATCACCGCTTCTTAACGTAAGTTTTCGTGCGGCCAAACATACAGAAATCACAAAGTGAAAGGTTGTACTGTAGGGAGGGTGTTCTCACACCTCCCATTTGAATTTGTCAAGGAGGGCCTTTGTGACATGTGCCGAATGTGGGGTCACATTGTCATGCAGGACAATGCTTCCTGACAGTTTTCCTGGCCATCGATCTTTAATCACCTTTCACACCCTCTTAAGGGTTTCATAATATGATGCTGCATTAATCGTGGTGCCCTTTGGCATGAATTTATAATGCACATCTTGATTGTCAAAGAAATGGGTCAGCATACCCTTTCCGGCAGAAGGAACAATTCGGCACTTTTTCGGAGGCAGAGAATGTGAATGTTTCCATTCACATGAAGTCTGCTTCATTTCTGGTGAGAAGTGATGGACCCAAGCCTCGTCTCTGGTCATGATGTGGTCCAAAAATTAATTTCCTTCTCTGTGATAATGATCCAAGAAAGCGAGAGCTGCTAGAAAACATTGTACCTTGTGTTGTTCTGTGAGTAAGTGAGGTACACGTTGAGCACAAACTTTTCAAAACTCAAGATGCTTAGTGATGATGTGGTGCACACTTCCATGCGAAATATTCAATTCATCTGTGATCTTGTCCAGTGTGATTCACTTGTTTGCATGAATCAATTCATTAATGAAGTCTACATTTTCATTCGTCGTCAAAGTTGACAAGTTGACGGCCTTTGCTCCCTTGGATATCAGTGTGTCCTTTCTCAAACAACAAACACGATTTTTTGATCACCTGCCGTGAAAATGATTTGTCACCATATGCTTCAATTAATTGTTATTGAATTTCAGTGGGGTTCAACTTGGTTCACAAAAAATGGATCACTGCATGGATTTCAAATTTGGACGCTACTTCCAATGGACATGACATCTTTCATGAGTGATAACAAACGAACTGTTCCCACCACGTCGACAAAGTTAACACGGCGGCTTTGAGGAGGAAGTACAAGTAGCACCCCTACATCACATCCAAATATCTTGTATACAAAAAATATTGTGGGCGCATGCAACTGACTTTTAGACTGCCCCTCGTACATACCTTAACCAAATGGTGGGTTTTAAGAGGGATGGAGCAATGATTAATTTTTCAATATTTTGAAAATGAATTACAGCAAGCAAGTGGAAAAGTGGAGAGTCCATTGGTACACCTTGTTTGTGCTGGTAGTAGATACCACTGTATACAAAACAACAATATTTTTACAAGGATTCAAAACAGTCATAAAGATCTTTGATTAGTTCCCCATAAGATCCTTGGTACTCCATTAGTTTCTTGACCACAAGCAAATAGGCATTAAAGAATGGAATTGATGGAAATAATGAATCTACATCAAAAGTGTTCATGATATCTTGAGGACCGATGGATGAAGGAATTTTCTGGATGAAGTTCTTGGTTGATACAACAGAGTATGGAACATATCATTGATGTTAAGAAAGGCAACCCTTCCCACCTCCATTTCAATTTTAACTATCAGTGATACATCCACAATTCCCAGTTGGCAAAACATAACACACATCGCTCCCTTCAGCAATTGGAAATCTTTTAGGTACCATGAAAGCACTGAAATTTACCTTTCCTCTAACACTTGCAACACAGATGCACCTTTTCAAATCCCTATCATTTGGAAAACTATTTTGAAATCTGGCAACAACTGATGCTAATAGCATGTTTCATTCCGTGGTTGAGGAAGGCAGAAGTCCCACTACCAAAACGTTCCACCATTTACTATTTCATAACGTAACCAATGCTTGATATGAGGATTTCAGTGATTCTCTTAATTTTTATTGTTGCATGCTTTACTGCCAATCCTTCTCATTATGATTCTGAAAGGGTTTTACAAAAGTTTGACTTAATTTTTATTGTGTTACATGCTTCCAATCCTTCTCATTATGATTCTGAAAGATTTTTACAAACGTTTGACAAAAACCTTTCCAAAATTAAAGTATTTTTGTGAATTGTAATGTAAAAACACAGAACTACAATGCTGCAAAGCATTAAAAAATTCTAATGAAATGTTGTGCTTCTCTAGGCATGGAGAAAAAGTAGATGTTGAAATTCCTTTTGCAACGTGTTTCGTATGATGTAATATAAGTAAGAATAGAAAAGTCAGTGTATATGATAATATACATCTTGTACAATTTTAAATTTGACTTATCTCTTTATTGCTTTTTTTATTATAAAGCTACTTAACAATTCAATCTTTCAAATAGTTTCACTTTTTAATATTATATTAAGTTTTCATGTTATGAAAAAAGAAACTGAATAAAAATAAATTCTCATTTAAACTGTAAGGTTAGACTGTAATTACCAGAATCTTAATAGAAGTTGATGTAGATCTAAATAAAGCATCACTATCTAGCTAATGGAATTCAATTTCTTGTTTTATGAATATGTTCTTGTTTTGTGTACAGTTTGTTTCTACATAGATGTATTTTAATATGATCCAGCATCTGGCATTATGACCCAGTTAATTTACAGGTACTCTTCCTGCTACTGGCCCACACAGAGATATGAGCTGAGTTCTTAATGGTATCATGATGTTTTGATGATGGGAACACAGTAGTAATGCATGAGAGTTATGCATCTTAATCAGATGCATAACTCGTTTTTTCATAAAATTTAATTTTTTGCCAGATCACTTTTTATGTAAAACCATAAGGATGTGTCATTGATTTGAGCCTGAAGAGGACTAGGCCACTGTATATCTAAAGAGCATCATTGTAAGCTTTGTATTTAAGCAGTGTGCTTAGTGTACATATTCAAGAATACCATGTTAGTATCATCTATGTGCATGCCTGTTAAATTTAATATTTCTATAGATGTAGTATTCTGGTTTTAGTTATTGTATTTTTACATTAACATGCATACCCCTCTTGCCTCTACTTCTCACACACAAAATCTTAACTTACTTTTCAAATTTTATGTGTATCTTCTCTTTATATTAATACTTGCTGCCTGCACTTAAAAATATTTCATTTAAAATTTACTTCTGTGCCTGCAAATGAATTCTTAGATGCCCCTTTAGTAATTTCTTTCTTCACTGAAAGCTAGAGAAAAAGCTCCTTTTTTTTATCATTCAATGAAGTTATGAAAATTTGTGTTTCTTTTATAATAATAATTTTGTCAAAAAGTAAACTCATATAATTTTATGCCTTATGAAGCAAAATCTATTTCACATGCAGAAAATGTTTTGTGTTTTAAAGCTTTAATCTATGTTGTTTTTTTCACCATGTCAGTTTGAGTTTGATGCATTATTATTTCAACTATTCTGAAACAGATGCTAGAACTGTATCTCTAATACACTTGAATATTTTAGGAATAGAGCTGCACATGTGGACAATTTTGTGAAAGCTCTTCACATGCTTCACTGTGATTTTCAGTGGCCTTTACCTACACATCCTATTTCTTTATCCATACTTTTATCAAACAGAAGTCCAGGTAATTTTATTTCTTTACTGGGATTTTTTTCAACAAAAATGTTTCAGATTTACTCTGTAACGTAAATAATGCTGACTGCAAATTAAACTTACATTTTTGTATGTGAGGTATTGATAAAAGTCAATATCTTAATATTTTGTGCAAACTTTTCCAGTTTTAGTGTACAGCAGATTCCAGTTAATTGGGACACATTTGGGCTATAGAAGAGTTTGGCCCAATTTAATTAAGTGGCTGCTCTAATTATGCAAAGCTTTACCCCAAAGAGCCATTTTGGGATGTTCTTCAAGAATTGTCCCAAATAAATGGCTGTCCCAATTATCAGATGGCCAAATTAACTGGAATCTACTGCATTTCTAAAAACAAAAGTGTATAATTTATAGTTTGTGAAAATTTTCCCTGTTGACAACGTTTTAGGTTATGAAAGTAAAAAAAAAAAAAAATGCATTTCATTCAATATCTACTTTCCCTGGAGTGCATGTTGAATTGAATTTTCAGGTCTTTATGGGATTGGAACTCAAAGGGGAGATATAAATTTAAATTTACTTCAATTCAAAATATGCTTTTCTCCCAGAAGTACATTTTGAATTAAGTTCAGGTACATTTTAACATTGAGGCTCAAAAGTGTCATAAAATCCAATAAATTCAAAATATGCTTCTCTCCCAGAAGTACATTTTGAATTAAGTTCAGGTCCATTTTAACATTGAGGCTCAAAAGTGTCATAAAATCCAATTGATAAAGTGCAAGGTACAGGTACCTTTGTGATAGTTCCTAAAAGAGTGTGTATTTTTGACATTGTTTGTCAGTCTCTGGATACAACTGCCTCTCCAAACAGTTGTGAACTTAAATTTACCTTACTGTAATATAGTTAATGGAAGTGAGGCTTTTTCCCACTCAGCAGACTAACAAAAGAAGTTAAATTGGATTAAAAAAATTGCAATAAAAAGTAAATTGATACTGCAAAGCTGTGCTACATCACAAAACTATGAGAAACATATGAAAAAACAACAACAGGAAAAATGGTTGTAAAAGTAAAAAAACATTCAGATATTTCATTAAAAGTTAGGCTTTTTCCAGACTAACAAAAGCAGTTAAATTAGATTTTTTTCTTAATTGGAATTTTAACGACCGCCGTGAGCAACTCAATGGGCTATAAGCAGTCGCCCGTCCCTAATTTAGGGTCACTGGTTCCAGGGAAGGGGAGAGCCAGTGCCGTAAGACGAACACAACACCCATGCCTCACCGGGATTCGAACCCGGACCCCTTTCAGACGAATGATCTGAAGCCATCGCTTAGACCACTGCGCCACCGGGCGGCTTAAATTAGATTAAAAAATTTACAATAAAAAAGTAAATTGATTCTGCAAAGCTGTATGACATATTCATAGATTCCTAAAACTATGAGAAACATATGAAAAGAAAACAAACAGGAAAAATGGTTGAAAAAGTCAAGAAAACCATTGTAGGAGACAGAGGCAAAGCAAGAGTTTGTGAATTGTTATTTAATGGAAACAACTAAATGACCCCTCACTAGGAAGAGCCAAGAAGAATTTGAAGCCATGTCCACACACAAAAATAATAACAGCGTTAAAAAATTTAGACCAAAAAACAAAGCAAAATAACATTAATACAGTATTTTTAGATGCTTACACAGAACTTTTATGAGGGGGGGGACAGTTATGTACAAACAACAAAAAGCAAAGAAAATAAAAGTTGTGATAAATAATGGTATGTTGACTTACATGAAGACATTATTTTACAATGGAAGAAACTAAAACAACTTTATACAAGAAACAGTAAAATATGGCAAAAAGAACAACAGGCAGCAGCACTAACAAACTTTTCTTGAAACTCTTTGGCCCACTGAGACCTTTGTGCCACTAAAATTTAATAACCAGCCAATCAAGCCATCTAGCAAATAAATTTGGAATCATATCAAATAATCAGAATAGGGACTAGAAAATTAAATGAAAGCTTGATGAAGTTCATAGAACTCTGAGTGAAATACACGTTACTATAATTTTTGGTTAGGAAACTTAGTGTGACATCTGTATAATGAAAAATAATCCACCCTATCCTGCAAATAAAACAAAAAAGTGATCTTTATTTTATTTTTATTTTCCATTCGAAAGAGCTGCATTAGTTCTATTATAAAGGGGCTGACGTTTAAAAAACAAGCACTCTTCAACAACAGTCAATTCATTTACAGCAAACAGCCACCAGTTTTTTTCTTATTATAGGGAATGCTAGATGGAGCTGTGTCCATGCACTGATGTGAGCAGCCAAAATGGTCCTGAGAGGCATTGTTTTATCTTATTTTAAGGAATTGCTCCTAAAAGCATTTTTTGGTGTGCATGTGTTTTGACAGCAATAGGTATTTGTTTAAAAGAAAAAGTGGCATTTTCTTCTTATAAATGCAAGTTAACTCCCACACACACTGAAAGGCGAACCAGTGTTTCGAATGGGTGTTTATACAAAAACTTGCTGTGACCAGCAGAAATTGTACCGTAATGCAGCACCTTTTAATCTTGCTTTCACACACAAAAAAAAAATTACTACATAGCTTATGCTTTTGCAGACAGATGTGCACCTTGATTTTTCTTCACTGAGCACTTTTTCAGCTTCGACTGCTTTAAGAGAGGTCTTTTTTTTTTTTTCTTTTTTTGGAGAGGTCTGGTTGACTCTCTCTCGGTGTCGAAAGGAGGAGACAGTTTTGTGCACCCAAGTCAAACTTCTTCACCACATAGGCTTTTGCTATGTATATTACTTGTATGTTATGTGTGCTTTCTGTGGCATAAATGAAACATTAACATGTTGCATACTTGCTAACTTCTACGGATTATCCGTAAAATTTGCAGGTTTCTGCTTAATTTTACTGATTTACGGATAGAAGTATTTTTATTTTTTTTACAGATTTTTTAATATTTCGATTGCTCAATCGAAATATTTCAATCCCCTGCAACCATCTACTTAGATTTTCTACTGGACCTTACGAGCACTGTGTTACGCGATGACATCATCTTTGACTTGCCGGCTTCGTGCGGAGCCATCAAGTATAACGATGGCTCCGCTTCGTGATGTCATGCGGTAGCTCTCTCCACAGGAGTGCTCAAGTGACTTGTTGACCAGAGTTCTCCAAAATGCGTAATTACGCCTCAAATAGTGTGTTTACGCATCGAAATTTTACCAATGTGTAAAAATATGCGTTAGGAATTTTTCTCGGCACGTAGAAGTACGCATCAAGAATTTTTCTCAACATGTAAAAATACACATCTTGAATTTTTCTCGGCACGTAAAACTATGCATCGGAGAATTTTACCAATTCGTAAAAATATGCATCGGAACGGTATTTCGTCTTTCAGATATGGAAGTAAACGAAATAAAGATTTTTTTCCGTAATCATAATTTCTTTTTCCTGTGATGTTGCCTCTGTCCAGTATTGTTGTTATATATCATTTTATTCCATAAATATTTGTATTTCAGTTTGAAAATGAAGGGAAAATGTCCAAAAATGGAAATTCGAGGGCAAAAAAAATTTTCTGTGATCTTTAGGCATGAGAGTGCGACGGCTTTGAGGAATTTCTCCTTTTCCGTCATAATTTGGGTTATCCTCGAGATCAATGCATAACTGAACAGAAATTTTGGGGCAATTAGTAGTGGTGGAGGATGTTTTCAGCCTGAAACTTTTTAAACTTTCGAAAACTGAAGTTAGACGCCGTGAAGATTTCTCCCGTAATCGTAATTTTATTTTTCACGTGATGTTTCCTCTGCCTAGTATTGTTGTCAAATATCATTTTTTTAAAATAAATATTTGTATTTCAACTTGAAAATGGAGGGGAAATGTCCGGAAACGGAAATCAGGCGTAGCAAAGATTTCCCCATAACTGTAATCCCCCCCCCCCCAAACGTTGATCAGAACATATATCCTGTATTCTTAAGTATTCCTTCCCAAAAGTTTCGAAAGTGACGAAGCTGAAAAATTTGTAAAAATTGATACATGGTGTTCGAAAGTATTTATATTTTCAAAATTACACTATTCATCTTTTATCTAAAATAGTGAAAGCTGTCATGCATTCATGATAGTTGAAACTGTCATCCAAGGGCATTAAAAAAAATGACAATAAAGAAATGGGAAGGGAAACAAAGATATCAGCAAATGAAAATTTTAGTTTAGCATTGAAACCCCACAGGTTTGCGAGACTAACATTGAACAAAATTAAGATTTTACTTCATGGTTTTTTAAATTATTATTTTAAACACAGATAATACTAGTTTAGTTATTGTGGTATATGCAGATATTTTTACTGCATATTTATTAATATAATGATGTTTTGTTTTGTGGTAAATGGCATTCGCACAAAAGTTTTACTGATGCACATTTTCCAAAGTTGGCAAGTATGCAGTGACGTGCATTCTACCCAAGCAGTGCTTGGGCAATGGGCAAAGGAAATGATGGATAAATAAAAAATCTCTAATTCTTTAAATTTCTGTTTTTCACACAGATAATAATCACCACAAAGTTATAAATTCGTTCTTATACCTCTGAAGTTTTCATAAGTGTATAATACACGCACACCGGCAAAAACAACGACAAGACAGGAGAAAAAAATGATGCTGCGCTGCGATTGGTCATAGCTGCCGAGCGCATGCAACACCTGCTTCTGTCACCCAAGCGTCACTGCCGCTGAAGGGGTGTTGCTATGACAACCTGACGGCACTAGTCTGCTAACCAATGAGAAATGCTCCCTAGAAACGACCGCCTTACCATGTATCTGCTCTTACTCTTAGCCAAGCAGTCAGTGGACTGCTTGGGTTGACTGCTTGGGTTATGAGAGCTGAACTGTGGATGCATTGTTCGAAGTTCTTTTTACATTGTGTGCTGTGAATTACCGAATATATCATGCATGTGTATTAAAAAGATTCTAAACAGCGATGTCTGATTCCATAAACGAAGACATTATAGCCGATTTGTTGCAAACTCAGTTTTCTCGCCGAACTTTTGAAGAAAAGAAAAATGTGATTTCGAAAGGAAGACCGATGCTTGCATTGCCAAGTTTAACGCAGCAACAAAAGAATATTACTCAACATTTTCAAAACGCCAATTATGAAAGATGCGAATGGCTTGCAGGAAGTGTTAAGACCAACAAACTGTTTTGTTGGAACTGTTTGCTGTTTAGCTGTGACAGAAGCTCCACTTGGACAACAGGATACAGCAAGCTAAGCAATTTAACTAAAGCAATACGGGATCATGATGTTGCTGTTAAGCATATTCTTGCGCCCATTGCACTCGCAACTTTTGGAACTGTTCGTATTGAAACTGAGGTCAGTGACCAGATATGACAAAACATAAGTCAACACAATAAAAAGGTAAAACGCAATAGAGGTATTTTGAAACGGCTTATAAATGCCTTTTGCTTCCTTGCAAAGCTAGAAATTTCATTTTGAGAAGATGAGTCAAAAACTTCCAACAACCGCAGAAATTATTTGGAACTTTTGGACTATACTGCTCAGTATGATCCTGTACTAAAAAACCATTTGCAGTCTTCGACAGTATTTAAAGGAGTATCAAATCATATTCAAAATGATTTAATTGATTCTGTCACCAATGCACTGTGTAATGAAATTAAATGCCAGTTAAAGCAGTCCGATTTTGTTGCCATATTAGCAGATGAAACTACCGACGTCTCGAATAGGTCTCAATTTTCTCTTGCTTATCGGTATGCAAATGAAGGTAGGGTGGTAGAAAGATTTGTGTACTTCCAAGAAGTTAGTGAGGACAAAACAGCGGCAGCACTTTCTGGTCTTAGTTTGTCCCATATTAAGGATTTTTCAGACTGTGGCGGAAAACTTGTCGCGCAGAGCTACGGCGGAACTGCAGTAATGGCCTCTTCCTTGCATGGTGTACAGTCGAATATTAAGGCATCCTTTCCACAAGCCCTCTTTGTTCACTGCTATGCACACTGTTTGAATTTAGTACTTTCCCAAAGCGCTACAAGTATTCCTGAATGTCGTATCTTTTTTTGCTACTCTTAGTGGGCTTGCAGCGTTTTTCTCCAGATCACTAAAGCGCTCAAAATTTCTTGATGCCTTTTTGAGACGCCAACTACCCAATGTTTGCCCAACAAGATGGCATTACTCATCACGACTCGTCAATACTGTCCACAAAAAAAAAAAGAAGAACTTCGCCAGACTTTTGCTGCCGTGTTGGAACATCTATCCCAAGTAGAAAGGGATATTCTTGCTGGTGTTCAGGGACATTTGTCCAATTTAGAAAACTTTGAATTTTGCTTTCTTCTTGCAACCTTTCATAATATTTTTTCTCTTACTGATGTTTTGTTCAGCGTGCTTCAGAATGCTTCATTAGACATTGTTTGCTGCAGAAGTAAAATAACGGAAACACAAAATGCTCTGAAATCTCTGAGAAGTCGTTTTCAGGAAGTTTACGAAGGAACCATTGCTTGTGTTGGACTCCCAAGAAAACGAAACTGAAACCTTTCTGAAGACATTACGATTACCACTAAATACAGAAGATTATATTTTGAAATTGTCGATAATGTCGAACAACACATTAATACAAGATTTCAGGATTATGAAAAGCTTACATTTTTGTGTTTACTGGATTCTTTGAAGTACAGCTCTTGTGTTAACACTTTCCCAACTGATGGTTTGAAAAGCTTGCCTGAAAATTATGGTCACTACTTTGATGAAGTATGTTTGAAAAACGACTTAATCATAGCATACAGTTCACACGAATTTTCTGACAAGCCACCTATACAGCTAATGAAGATGTTAGCGACTTCAGCACTTGGAAAATCCATGCCGCAACTTTACTTATTGGCTTCACTTATAAGTGTGATACCTGTTTCTACTTCAACAGTTGAAAGATCGTTTTCTGAATTAAAGCGAATTAAGACAAACATACGAAACAGAACAGGACAGAAACGACTCTCACATCTTGGACTGATATCAATTGAAAGTGATCTGTTAAATACTCTGAAAGAAAGAAATGCTATTTTCGATTCTGTAATAGAACATTTTGCTGCAAGTGATCGAAGAATGGAGTTTACTTTTAAATAGAAAGGTATGTTAAGTGACTTCAGTCTATTTGGAAAACAGAAGTCTTTTTTTTTTAGATTTTGATGTGTTGTGTTAAAGAATAGATATAAAAAAGTAGCTATGGTATCTATATCGTACACCATGTTTTTTCACTTTTATTATTTCAAAAATCTGAACCTAATGTCAATTGTAAAAAAGTGAAAAGTAATTGCCTTTGCGAATGCTTGGGTAGTCTGTTGGGTCACCGCATGTCACTGCAAGTATGATGTTGGGCTGCATATTATCTGCAGAATGTATATTATCATGCAGAAAATACAGTTTACAAAGGCATTTCTGTTATTTATGCTGATGTTTTGTTACATTATTAGTTTTTCTTTTACAGGAAGCAAGACAATTATCCTAATACGTGTGCTCATAATGAAATTTTTAACCTGTTACATTTTCCCTGTAGGATCTCAACATATTCTTCCTGACAAGGAGTTTTCTGGGAATATCAATGATCTGGCAGATCAGGTGATTAACACTGGTTACCTGAGTAATCAAGTGCATGACAGTGGTTACCTGAGCAATCCTTCGGGAAGGGTGCACCAAAAAGATGAAAGTTCGAATTCAGAAAGTGTAGATATTCTGTCCAGTCAGACTATTGAAGCACATCTTCTGCCAAAGCAGCATAAAGGTACAGTTGTATTCTTTTAGTAAGCTGGTATTCTATGCTTTTTTTCTTTTCCCCCACCCAGGATAGGGGTGTTCAGCTTTGATTTAATTTTTGAGTATTCTTACTGAAATATGTTTAGTTATACAGTAACTGTACCTAGAACTTCATAGAAGCATAAATGTTTAGCATGAGTAATAAAAATCTGGCGTAAGAATATGATGGAAAGTTAATCATATAGCTATAAAAGGTTTCTAGCTTCTCATAGAAAGAATGCTGGAACTTTGTAGAAACTCAACTAGTTTTCATCATACCTGCCCCCCCCCCCTTAAGTCAACATACTTTTGGCACAATGCAGTAGCTTTTGTAACCCTCTGAAATAAAATTCAGAGTTTGACTTAAAACATTTATTCATTGCATCCATCATGGCATTGTCACTATCACATTTCTTCCCTTTCATGTCCTTTTTGAAATTTAGAAATTGGAAATAATCCATTGGAGCCAAATCCATTAAGTAGGATGGATGACATTATAGCTGAAACCCGCAGTCGTGCGGTATTGTGGATCATAAATGCTGTGTGCACTGGTGAATTGTTTTTTTGACAGATGACTCCTTTGATCAATTTCCCCATGCCTCTTGAGCTTCATTTCCTCATGTAGTTAGAATAATACACTGCATTTATAGTGGCACCTCATTCCACGTGATTCGTACCCTCCTTGAAAACCTTGAAAAGTTCTTGAATAAAAAAGTTCACCATTATATCTCATGTGATTCTATCATAAAGTTCACATACAATTACGTGACCACAAGGTTCTTCAGGAAGACGTTTTAACGTCTGTAAATTCTGTTTTACACGTTCTGTAACATGGATACAGTCTGTGGTGGTGCTTTAACTTATTCTATTAAAATATAAATCAGTTAGAAGTCCTAAAGATTTTACTTATGAAAGTACGTGTTCTGTCCAATGTCAGTAGTTATTGAGTTTCTTTGTCCAAAGTTGTATCTTGCTTCAATATGGTCAGTTGTTAGGGTTAGTTCGATAGCCATTTCGCTATAAGTTGTACCCTACTTCGGATATGTCCAGATGTTAGGGTTAGCTCCGTTCTGGTTGTGTCAACATCATATTGAATGGGTAAAGGTTTCCAGATAATAATTAAAGATTCTTGAGTTAAGAGTTACTATTTACTTACAACTTGAAGTTCCACGTCGTACTTGGCCTTTAGGGCTATCTCGTCAATGCTGCACTCTCTTGGAAATGCTGAGGAAGTCTTCAAAGTTTGGTCAGGTTCATAAAAAATTTAAAAGCTTTAAAAGGTTCGAGTTAAAATCGTTATATACACCACCTCATACCGTCCACAGTCTCAATCACCGGACACGCGTTTCACCTAGGCTCTACCCTGGCGTTTTCAACGGAGACTTCACACCCTCTGTCGAAGTCTGCTATCTGAAAGTCTTGTGTCCACAGTGCGCATGTTCCCCGTTTGACCCATTGCCAATGCCATCTAGTGTCAGGTCACATCAACTTTATCTTCATCTACGTCATTCTCACTCTTCCTTTTTCTCTTCTTCTCTCTCCTCTCCCTATTCCATTTCTTCTCAGTTTCGATCAGGTTCCTCCAAGCGTACGAAACGTTGTATGGACTGTTATTATTGCAGTTAAATGGTTTGGTCTTATTTATTATTACTGCTTCTGCTATTTGTATTGTTCTCATATTATTCTGCTGGTTTAATATTGTAATTCCTTCCCAATGGGGTATACATTGACTATCCAAACAGAAGTCAATAAGTGCTGTTTTATTCTCTCTTCTGCTTCAGTTCTTCATGTGTTCGGTTAATCTGATTTTAATATTTCTTTTTGTACTGCCTATATATTGGTTGACGATTTTATTTTGATTATTTATTATTGGTATAGAGTAGACACCCGCTTTTTGTAAGATTGGGGTCTTTCTGTGATAGTTACTAAGAGATTTCGTTTTATCTCTTGTTTGTACACCAAAATCTAGGTCATATTTTTTACATGTTTTCTTCATAATAGTTGTGATCTCCGGTATATATGGTAATGATCCACAATTTTTTTTTTTACCTGTTTAGTCTGTGTACTCCTTTGTTGTTTATTTCTAGGGTTGCATATATTAATAAGGTTATTTATTTTCTTCACATCATATCCGAAGTTTATTGCTGTGTTCTTTATCCAATTCAATTCATTTTTTAGCAGTTGCGCGTTAGATGTATGAGTAAACACTCTATTGATATATGATCGGAAAGCTGCAAATTTGTAAGATGCTGGATGGTGAGAGTTCTCAGGAATGATATTAGTAATGTTGTCAGGTTTTCTATATACTTGGAAATCAATGTTATTTTGTTTATGAGATAGTAATATGTCTAAGTATGGTAAGATTCCATCCTTTCCTCGCTCCACGGTAACTTTAATTGTTTCGTAATAGCTATTATATTCATCTATGTACATCTGTAGCTGGTTATCATCATGCTGCCATACCATAAGGATGTCATCCACGTACCTGCAAAACATCGATGGTTGTGGTATATCTGTTTTCAGTCTCATAGATTTTTCGATGTTCTGCAAAATCACCTCTGCCAACAAACCCGAAATCGGCGATCCCATCGGTGCTCCCGATAATTGTCGATATATTTTGTCTTCATAACTGAAATAATTGTTTTTATCAATAAAAAGAAGTGCTCTTCTTATGTCTTCAATTTGCTGTGTTGGTATTTTATTTTCACACAACCTTTCAACAATGAGGTCAATTGCATCCAGAGTAGGGGTATTCGGGAAGAGGGATATCACATCAAGGCTGGTAAGTCTTATTTTCTTATTCCAATTGATTGCTTTATCCTGTATTAGTGTAATTACCTCTGTGGGACTGTTCACAGTATATTCATATTGTTTGTAGATAGGAGTTAAAAAATTATATAGTGCTCGCTCAAGATTTATCGTAGGTGACTTATTTTTTGCAACAATTGGTCTAAGTGGATTTCCAGGTTTATGAGTCTTTATTTTACCATAGATATTCGGGGTTGTAGCTTCCATGGGAGGATATGCTTCCTTTTTAATCGTATCAGGAAGGAAACTGATTTTTGAATGTCATCAATGTACGTTTTATTTTTTCTGTTGGGTCTTTGTCTATGATTTCAACGCCTAAGTCCTGTATAGTGTTTTGCATTTTTTCATCATATTCTATCCTATCCATGATAATTAATTGATTAGTTTTGTCAGATGTTGTTATTACGATCGATGAATTATTTCGTAATTCTATAAGTGCTTGTCTTTCATATTTTATCAAATTAGGCTTCTCTATGTGTTTTTCTTTCATGATCTTGGTTGCCGCTCTATTTATTCAAGAACCCCTGAGATTTAAAATAAATAGAGCGGCAACCAAGATCATGAAAGAAAAACACATAGAGAAGCCTAATTTGATAAAATATGAAAGACCTTATTAATATATGCAACCCTAGAAATAAACAACAGAGGAGTACACAGACTAAACAGGTGAAAAAAAATTTGTGGATCATTACCATATATACCGGAGATCACAACTATTATGAAGAAAACATGTAAAAAATATGACCTAGATTTTGGTGTCAGGGTGCGCACGCGTGCTTGAAAACCTGGAAAGTCCTGGAAAATCATGATTACGTTTTCAAGGCCTGGAATATCCTGGAAAAACGGTATTTTTTTAATGCTGTCTTGAAAAGCCTTGAAATTTGAAATTAGTGCTTAAAAAAAATGCCCTTTTAGGAAATCGTGTTACTGACTGTTACCCCTTAATTTTTTTAAGTTCCTCTCCTCTGTTCTCAAAGAAACCGCCGGCTACAGTGGTGTTTCGGATGTGCCCAAATCTTAATTTGGCTGGGGGGAGGGGGGGAGCACTACTTCCAGTGCAATAAAATTGGACGATTACTAGCAGGTCTGTTAGGGAAGGGGAGCTTGATGCATTCTCTAGCTCTGAGCTTGATGTCCGTCCGACAACTACTGAGAACAACAGAAGGGGAAAGAAGAGACATTTAGCATTTGCAAGGGGGTCGCGTGTTTACCAAGTCAGCTGGCATCCACCAGTGAAGAGTATGCCTGAACAACACATTCATCTGCTCCTTGTTTATTGCATTAAGACGCTTGCTTCCGGCCCACCCCTCAAGAGACTTCGGCTACTTATGATAAAAAATAAGAAAACTATCTTTGCGAATTTTTCACAAAAGTGGCTGAAATTTTTACATTTACTATAATTGGATTACAGAAGCTCACTCCCAAAATTCCATTTGAATCGGTTTAAAACTTAAAAAGTTAGCATTGGAAATTTTTATTATGTGTGCCTCTTTAGACAGTGAGCCTTGAGCAGAAAGTGTGTTACCATAGCAACGGTTGATTGACAGCTGGGAGCGCTGATCCGAAGCCCTTGGTTGGGAAGAAAGCAAACACCTGTTCATCACTTCCACGGCTCAAAAGGACTAAGAGATATTTTCAGAAATCCATTTACCGGAATTTTGAAAATAACACAGTAAAATTTTTACAGTGGTTAAAATACATCACAATAAAGTTCTAGTGCAAATTTCGCCGAATTCCGTTTGAAACTTTAGCAGATGCAAAAAAAAAAAAAAAAATCTTCCGTTGCAAAATCGGATTCAAAAAAAAGAAACGGCAATTATAAATTACGGGAAAAGCAAGCAAATTATTTTTTTTAGATGCCATGGTTTATTTAAACAGAGTGATCCTTAAATTTTGTTTCTGTGATGATATGGACTCTATTTTAATTACAAACATACATTTTTATTCAGATGTCTGAGTTACTGTTTTAATAAAAAAATCTATAATTAAAAAGTTTTCAATGGATTTAGGCGAAATTCAGCAGATTAACGTATTTTAGTAAATTGCAACGTTATAACGTAAATTTGGTCATTTTGTCGAAAATTGGGCAGCATTATTTTTTTTTTTACGTTTTCTCCTATAGTTAGGGTACAGTGCCTAGAAGAATAGGCACTGTAGTTAGGGTGAAGGAGGAAGGCACTTCAGTGAGCTGCAGGTGGTGATTTATGGCGATGTGCCAAATGAAAAGAAGCCGTTCCATCAGGACATTCCAGAGGTTGAGTGTGCGTGGACGCGTGCTCCTGCTGTTTGAACTTAATCGGAATGTTTTCGGGAGGGGGAGAAATATCCGTTTCAGCTTTACAGCTTTCAGGCTCCTTTTTTTTTTTTTTCTTGGTAATAAATAAAAACCATAGTTGCTGCATTCACCATTGATCCATATTCGCATTTCTTGAATATAAACAGCAGACAATCGGAAACATGGTGTTGGGTGGGTCTTGATGTTCTTCATTTGTATCTGCTGAATTTTGTTCTGTGGGAATACGGAATGAGTTATACTGTGAATACATACAAAACTACATATTTTTGAGCTGAAAAAATATGTCTACTTGTACACAGTAGCTAACGTGTGAACTCAGACGAAGACAATCGGACATATGGACGTCTGATTCCATAAAAAAATCAACCCATTTTATTATACACGACAGGTAAAAAAGAAAAAACATTACATGTTTTTAAACATTATAAAGGAAAGCGGATTTTTGAAACACCATGACTTGATGATATTAATTTCTGAAAGTTTTTTTTTTTTTCGATTTTAATTTCTGAAATCTTTTTTTTTTTTTTTTTTTTTTCAATTACAATACACTGTAACATGATACCTGTGTGTTGTATCCCTTAGTTGTATGGCAGATTTTCAGTTGGCCGATATCCGCGATCGTAAGTGGTAGTTACATTGCTATTGTTGATGATGACAAGATAAATACTGGAGTAATGTAGAATGTTGCATAAAGTAAAAAAAAAATCGCCCCCCTTCGAACTTTTATGCGGTTATCATAGCTGATCAACCATTTCATTCCATGAACATCAGCACATTTCAATCATTTGACCATTGGGGGTCTGACGGAATTCAGCAGTGCTTAAGCGCCTAGCGCAACGAGAACATGCTAATTATGGACAGTTCTATTCCCTTCCCCTATCATCCCTAATAATTGAGAGCGCATACTGTAGTTTCAAATATTCTGTGTATGAGCTAGTTTTCACGCTGTTCGTTATGTTTTTATTTTAGAAATTACTAACCCTTTCGAACTGTAGGTTGCAGAAACGTTTATGCTTTGGTTTTTTCCATTTGTCCGTACGATAATTCACGTAAAAGGGGTTGGATTTTGGCGAAATTTTAGTATGCTGTTAGGTACAACCTAGGAACCTACCCTGTTGAAAATGGTCGAAATTAAATTCAAAGGCATAGATATAAGAGCAGTATTCATTCTCCAAGCTTGAAGCCCTACGTCCACTCTCCAGCTGGGTAAGTATGAAAGATTTGAGACTTGGAGGAGGGGACCCAGTACAAAGTTTTGCTTCCCTCAGGCACTAAGTGTTTGTTAACATTTCCTTTCCTCTGGTTTGGAGCCCAGCTGTAAGAGGTGATGCTTTGTAACAGTCTTTTAGCACAACACTCTGTCTACTGATTGGCGTACAGGTCATAAAACAGTAACTTCACTAAGTGTTGTTTCCTTGTTTTGAATGAAGACTAAATCAATGCCAAAGCATTTGCAACCCAGGCTGCCTAAAGGACAAAGCTGGGGGAGCAGGAAAGAACATAGCAGTAAGACCCCTTTTTCTTTAATTACTTAAAATCTGGCCTATAGTAATTGGTCACATGTGTAGCCCCTTACTCAGGGGAAATTCTCAATTTTTAGTTGTGTGGTTCCTGATCTTAGATATTTTTTTGGTTTTCATTTACTGTTTCAGTTGATTTACCCATTTTTTCACCCCCCCCCTGCATTAAATATGGGTAAGTGTACTTTTAGTGATCTTTGGCTAATAAATCCTAAATATGCTGGATGGATTAAAAAAGATGAAAGCAATTGCCATGTTGCAAAATGCATTTTTATCCATTAAAATAATAGATGTTTCGAATATGGGGGAATTCGCTTTAAGAAGCCACATGAAAGGAAAAAAACATAGTATGTTGACAGAAAGCTGTAAAAATGTTCCACTAACTGTTGATAAATTGCTATGTGTATCAAGTGATAAACAAGTACAGCCTATTGCATCCACATCTAATCCTCTGCATATTCCTCTTGAAAAAAATGCAACCATTAAAGCAGAAGCATTGTGGTGTTTAAAAGTGGTTAAATCCCATTACTCTTACAGGTCTTGTGCAGGTAATGATGTTTTATTCCGCCTAATGTTTTCTGACAGCAGAATTGCTGGAAACTTCAGCTGTGGCGAAAAAAAATGTTCCTACATTTGTTGCTTTGGTTTGGCACCTCACTTTAAATCAGTGTTGGTTCAGGAAGTCAAAACTGAAAATGAAAATTTTGTGATTTTGTTTGACGAAAGTTTAAACAAGTTTAGTCAGTCAAAACAAATGGATATACATGTCCGTTTATGGGAAAAAGGAACAGTTTCAACCAGATATTTGTCATCAGTTTTTTTGGGTCATGCTAGTGCAGACATAATGATGGAAAAATTTCTTGAATGCATGGCGTGCCTCCCACTGTGTAACATTGTGCAGTTATCAATGGATGGACCCAATGTTAATTGGAAGTTTTTTGATATGCTGCAATCAACACTTAGTGCTGACTCAAATGTCCAACTCCTAAACACAGGGAGCTGTGGACTTCACATTGCAAACAATGCCTTTCGACATGGAGCCTCAGCAACAGGGTGGGAAATTCAAAAGTTGCTTTCATCATTATTTAGGCTTTTTAAAGATTCACCTGCAAGGAGGGAAGATTTTTCTAAAATAATTTTAGCCAGTAAGATGCCATTAAAATTCTGCCCACACAGGTGGCTAGAAAATACTCCTGCCTGCGAGCGAGCATTAGAAATTTGGGCAGACATTGAAAATTATGTTAACCAAGTTGAAAAGAAGTGCATCAAGAATCCCCACACTGTATCATTTGATGCTATCAAAACTTTCACTAAAGATCCTTTTGTTTTGGCTAAACTGCATTTCTTCAATTCAGTTTCAAAACAGCTGGTACCATTTCTCAAGGCATATCAGTCAGATAAGCCAATGATGCCTTTTATGGCCACATATCTTGAAAAGATGCTAAGAAATATGATGAATCGCTTTGTTAAAAGAACCGTAATGGCAGAAGCTAACTCTGCCTTAAAGCTGTTACAAGTAGACTTTACAGATGCATCTCAGTGTTGTCACTATAAAGAAATTGATGTTGGGTTTCAAACAGAGAAGGTATTGAAAGAATTAAGTGCTAAGAACATTAGTGAACGCAAACTTATGGAGTTTAGAATGGAATGCCGAATATTTTTGCAAAAGCTAGTTGTGAAGCTATTGGAAAAAAATCCACTTAAGTACTCCCTTGTTCGCCACATGAAGTGTTTAGATCCTCGGTTGATGTCAAAAAATAGTGAGACTTGTATTAAGAATCTAACATCCATTCTCACACTTCTTGTTGATGCTCATAGAATACAACCAGAATTATGTGATGGTGTAATATGGCAGTTTAAGGAATTTGTGACCAGTGTTGCAGCAGTAAAATCTTCATTCATAAACTTTGATCCAGAAGATAAACAACAAAGAGTAGACACATTATTGTATGAGTACATGTCTTCTACTAAAGCTTTTAGTGAACTGTGGAAAGTTGTGAAACTTCTTTTATTGTTGTCACATGGGCAAGCTTCTGTTGAGAGGGGTTTTTCAGTCAATAAGCTCATTGTAGAAAACATGAGAGAGGAGTCAATTGTAGCACAGAGAATTATTTATGATCATATATCCTATGTAGGTGGTATTGATAAGGTAAATATCTCAAAATCCCTTCTGTTATCAGTTGGAGCTGCAAGGCAAAAATACATACATTATTTGGATGATAAGTCCAAAGAAAAGGAAAAAGCAGCCATATGTGGAAAAAGGAAAGCTATTTTAGATGAAATTGATATCATAGAAAAGAAAAGGAAACTCATTGAAGGAAAAGTCAAAGAATTACTTAACTCTGCTGATGATTTAGCTTTAAAAGCTGAAAACATTACATACATTGTAAAATCTAATAACTTTAGAAAAACTGCTCATGAGAAAAGAGCAGTACTTAAAAAATGGATATGGAACTTGAAACCAAAGTCAGCAATCTTAAATCTGTATAACCATCCATTGATACTCCATATTTGTGGTATCTTCCAAGCATATAGAGAATTAATACTAAAACATAAAATTTTTATATTTGTACAATTTACAATAGAAATGAACTTTTTTTTCTTTGAAGCATGTTGAACTTCAAACCAGTTTTGATCTTATATCTTCATAATTATTTAGTGTTTTTCATATGAAGTTCATGTAAATAGATTAATGAACTCTTCTGTTCCAAAAACTTATAACTTTCTGCAACTAACTTCCACAATTGGGCTTCTTATTGGACTAAAACTTTGGTAAGTAATATAAAACCTTATATATACTTGTACAGTAAATACTCATGGGCTCCTAAAACATATTTTTGCTGTACATTTTACTATGAATTTGTGGCCAAAACAATTCAATCAATTGTCCTTAATGCATTGATCAGATTTTGGTTTATATAACTGACAAACTTCAATTTTTTTAAAAAAAAGCTTTTAAAAACTTAATTCATATAATTGTCTTATGTTTTGGGAGTTGAACCAAAAGTGGTTATTCTGATTCTGGTTATGATTGAAGCTTAACTGGAGGTAGAGATTCCTTATGCTCATCATTTATGTAAAATACTTAAGAATATCCTAATTTATACCAATAAAAAACTGAAATTGTTTTATGTTTAAGGTTTTTATAAATAGTTTAGCTAGTTCCACATTTTGGGGTAGCACTTCATAAATTTAGTTTAGCAGTGATTTTGATTTAAAAAAATAAAAGTAAATTGAGGCAATCTTGTTTGATATGAAAAATAATTTTTGGAAAGTAATATGAGGCAAGTGTACTGGTAGACATAAAGGTGGTTAGATTCTTTTGGGTTGGGTGGTGGGCCAGGACTTTCTGACTTCTATGATGAAACTTATTTGAAATTTGTTGCCATGTTCCTAAAATTACACTTTCTGTTTTAAACTCTATTGGTTCACCTTTCTATGATCGTCCACTCCCGAATCATTTCTTGAGGTGCATAGTGATTCCGTGGCTTATGCTTTTTGATTTAACATAACTGTACTACAATTGGATGAAATTTTCCTCAAGTCTGGAACATATTCTGTCTAGTAATTAAGATTTTCATTGACTTCAAAAGTCACATCCCAATATGCATCCACCAGTGGCAGTCATTGGGAATGTTAAAAAGAAAAAAAAATCATTCCCATGTATGGAAACACTTTTTATCAGAGCTAGAATCCACCTGTGAGCATAACAGGCACATGCCCCATTTAAAAAAAAGGGGGGGGTGAGTAAGTAGATAAGTGCTTTGCTTTGTCTCACGTTTCTTGTTTTCAGACATTACACTTTTTTACTTATGGATTTGCAACTCCACGTTTTGTCTTACATTGGCCCGAACTTTTCAGTGATCCACACAGCAGTACTTCAGAACTGCTGTTTGTGATGTACTCTGACAGGCAAGCACCCCATCTCCCCCTTATGGGTCCTCCATGTTTTACCACCGTGTTTTTTTTGGAGGAAATAAATCTCAGAGATTTTTTTACCAGTCCTCTGTTAGACGTGCGCCCTCCCCAATCTTAAATTCTGAATCTGCCCTCACTTTATTTTATAATAATTTCAGTTGTTATCAATAATAGTCTGATTACATGGAAGATAGTGCAGAATAGTGATGCAGCTAAAATGACTGATTGAATTAATCATTTTCTGATTGAGGGAAAGGATTTTCTGAATAGCCTTGTAGTAATTGCATCATGATTCAATTTAGCATTATTGGGTAATTCGCCAATTAAAAACATTAAAAAGAAATGTAATGGGTAAAAAAGCACACTCATCCATTTGCATCTTTCATCATTTTTATTACTTAAAACTGAAATTGCTTTTAAAAACTAATTTGAGCATGATACTGTAAAGCGTAGTAATCATTCTGGAATTTTTTGTATATGGCCTGGAAAAGGCCTGGAAAGTCCTTGAATTTTTTCCCCCAAAAAGAGTACGAACCTTGTGGTGTACAAACGAGAGATATAACGAAATCTCTTAGTAACTATCACAGAAAGACCCCAATCTTACAAAAAGCAGGTGTCTACTCTATACCAATAATAAATAATCAAAATAAAATCGTCAACCAATATATAGGCAGTACAAAAAGAAATATTAAAATCAGATTGACGGAACACATGAAGAACTGGAGCAGAAGAGAGAATAAAACAGCACTTATTGACTTCTGTTTGGATAGTCAATGTATACCCCATTGGGAAGGAATTACAATATTAAACCAGCAGAATAATATGAGAACAATACAAATAGCAGAAGCAGTAATAATAAATAAGACCAAACCATTTAACTGCAATAATAACAGTCCATACGACCTTCCGTACGCTTGGAGGAACCTGATCGAAACTGAGAAGAAATGGAATAGGGAGAAGAGAGAGAAGTAGAGAAAAAGGAAGAGTGAGAATGGCGTAGATGAAGATAAAGTTGATGTGACCTGACACTAGATGGCATTGGCAATGGGTCAAATGGGGAACATGCGCACTGTGGACACGAGACTTTCAGATAGCAGACTTCAACAGAGGGTGTGAAGTCTCCGTTGAAAACGCCAGGGTAGAGCATAGGTGAAACGCGCGTCCGGTGATTGAGACTGTAGACGGTATGAGGTGGTGTATATAACGATTTTAACTCGAACCTTTTAAAGCTTTTAAATTTTTTATGAACCTGACCAAACTTTAAAGACTTACTCAGCATTTCCAAGAGAGTGCAGCATTGACGAGATAGCCCTAAAGGCCAAGTACGACGTGGAACTTCAAGTTGTATGTAAATAGTAACTCTTAACTCAAGAATCTTTAATTATTATCTGGAAACCTTTACATATTCAATATGATGTTGACACAACCAGAACAGAGCTAACCCTAACATCTGGACATATCCGAAGTAGGGTACAACTTATAGCGAAATGGCTCTCGAACTAACCCTAACAACTGACCATATTGAAGCAAAATACAACTTTGGACAAAGAAACTCAATAGCTACTGATGTTGGACTGAACAAGTACTTCCATAAGTAAAATCTTTAGGACTTTTAACTGATTTATATTTTAATAGAATAAGTTAAAGCACCACCACAGACTGTATCCATGTTACAGAACGTGTAAAACAGAATTTACAGACGTTAAAGCGTCTTCCTGAAGAAAAAAGTTCATTTTCAAGTCCTTGAAAGTACTTGAAAAAGTTTAAGGCTCTGTAAATAGTTCTTGAAATTTTTTATTTTTACTTTTTTAAGTAATGATATAAAAGAGAATGTGTTAAATAATTGTTTGTGCTAAAAACATATGGAGATTTCTTTGTAGTTTTGATAAAAACAACAACAAGCTGATCAAATAGCGCAGAACTTGCGTTCAACCCGGGAAGTGTGTGGACAGCTGGCGCTTTGGCTATGATATCACTACAGAGTAAAGCGTCAGCCATGTGAGTAACATAAGTGAAATGATGTATTCGCAAATTGTAATGGGCTTTTGTTTACTGTGGTTAAGGACGTGTTCTTGGCGGGGGTGGAATATCCAGCAATTGCTTGTGCTTCACACAGGAAACCTTCGTCTCCTAGCTGCATCAAAGTCGTGCATCAAAAATAAAAGGTAAAGCAAACAATAAGTGTCATACCAGCAGACGAATACGAAAATAATGTACCGTTTCAAAATATTCCACAAAATAAAATGATTTTGAAAAATACCAGAATAGAGGGGCAATTCAAAGTTAATAAAATAAATCAACATGGTTGCAGGGGGTAACAGGCAGGTCATTAAAGGTGTGCCTACCCCAGCTGAGATTAATGGTCTGAACTTACGAAAATACCTGCTGACCGACCGACAATACACACATATGATAATTCGGGTTTAAAAGTCCTTGAATTTATTTTTCTTGGAAGAGTTAGAACCTTGTTCCAGGAAATCAACCATGAATGCTCCTTCTGCATCCCAAAAGACGGATGCCATGCCTTTCCTAGCTAACTCCTGCACTCGAAACTTTTTAGGAGAAGAAGAAGAGAGATGCTTCCACTGCTTCAATTGTTCTTTTGTTTCAAAGTTGAAATGGTGCACCCATGCAGGGCTCCAGATACAAGGTCTGGCTCATACGGCAGATTTTGGATGACCCCAGAAGTTGCGGCTGGGATGCATTGCTGAGTGTTAGGAATCACGTTTGCTCTACACTGTGCGGGGAACTCGGATGATAAATACAACTACTGAGCTGCCGAATTTGAAATAAAATGGGGAAATTAATTAAAGAAACAGGGGTGAAGCAGAATGTATATCATTGATTGTTTCCCCTTTTTATATATATGTGTATTACTTCCATCAAAAGCGAAAATAATGCGTGTTTGCTTCCCCACTGTTGAGTGGCATCTTCAACACTGTCTCTTCCATGTTTAGATTCAACTCATATTTTGACCATGGCTTATGAAGGACAAGATTTTTCTAATGTTTGCTGCATGTCCTTATGAATTTCTTTCTGTGACATTCCCAAGGTACTGAATGACTGCACAGTGTTAAGTCCCTCAACAATCACCATCTTCATTCACATTCCTCTCTCAGTTGAGATTAGTTGTTTTCTTCATGTCCTTTCTTTGGAAGTGTGGTGTTGGACAATAAACAAAAACACTTTTTTGCAGACGGCACTCCATTTTTTGGTGTAAATATGAGAAGGATGGTAAGTCAGATCACATCCGAAAACTTGAAAATTCTGTCGTCCTGGTGCGGGAATCGAATCCGCGTCTCCCAGATGGAGACAATAAAGAAAAAAAAACAATAGCGAATCCTGTGATGGTTATATTAAAATTAATTGGAAACTTGAGACTTGGTTGTTCTGGGTGGTGTAGTGGGTAGCATACCCGTGCGCTATCTGGGAGACGCGGGTTCAATTCCCACTCCAGGACTACGAAATTTTCAAGTTTTCAGATGTGATCTGACTTACCATCCTTCTCATATTTTCACCAAAAAATGAATTGTCATCTTCAAAATTTGTATTATATGATGTAATCCCGTATTCCATTCATGAAACACACTTTTTTTCTGGGATCATTAAACAGAATTGTTCTTCCTAGTTAGCAGAGTGAAGTATGTTCTTCACATCTTATCATTTATTAGTATCGGAGTGGCCTGGCATTGCCTGGGTTTAACAAAAAAAAATTCATGAGTCAGCTTTTGGGCAAACATTGTCTGAATTTTCCTCAAAGTATGAAAAAAAAAAAAAAAAAGAATATATTGCAGTTCTGAAGTGAGTAAATGTTTTTGACTAGCAGGCAATAGATGAAAATTCACTGTATTTTCAGCTTCCTCTCTATGTTGTTGTTATTCATGTGTATAAGATGTGCTCAAAAAGTTTTAGGACTGCATTAATAAAAGTTCTAAATTTCAAGGTAAAAAAAGTTATTACCATTTAATCTTCAAAGTACATTCCTCTTAACTTGATACACCTCTTTGTATGGCTGTGCAGCTTCTGTGTAGCACTGTGGAAGTATGCTTGTGGGATGTTGTTTAACTACCTTGACACAATTTTAGATCTCTGAAATGCTATCAAAATGATGCCCCTTCAGGTGAGATGCAAATCCAGTGAATACTGGGGATGCTTAAGTACATAATGACCTCCATGTGAGGAAATGTTTGATGATAGTTACATTGTGTGTAGGCGCATTGTTATGAAGCAAGGACCAGTTACCTGGCACATGGCCACATCTGACATGATGTGCAAAATTCATTTCAACAGTCTGACCATCACTCCTCTTCAGAGGTAAACTGCATGTCCTATGTCCTACTGGTAGAATGGTAGAAATTTCTTTTGCATGACTCCTTTCCAATAAAGAAAAAAATGAACATAATTTTGGTTTGAGACTTTTCAAACCGGAGTTATCATTTTTTGTTTTGTTTTTTCAGATTTTCTCCAACCCATGCAGCTGATACTTTTTTTCATTTGGGGGCTGTAAACAAAGCTGATTTATTTTAAGCAGTCAGGATCACTCTGTAATCTCAATCAAATCCTGACATGTAAAAACTCACTCCTGTTCCTTTGTCAGTGCATGTGGTATGAAGACGCATGTAGTTATGAAGATGGGGAGGGCTGGCTGCTCCAAGTGTTTCATCCCGAACATCTTCCCTCCGAGTCGCCCACACAACAAAAAATGTTAAATCACACTAGTGCTTCATCTTCATAATCTGCACACACACACCTTTGCTACTTTTTCAGTTGCAATTTTTCCAGCTTTAAATTGGGTTGTCATTCTTTGTTCAGTGCTTGAGTCCAAGGTTAGGTGATTTTACTGCACCAATTTAAACACCACATTCCAGTAGAGATGCTTTGTGCACTGTACTGAAACTTGGCACAAAGCCAGTTCAGAATTGACAGATAGTTCCAACAGTAGCTAATGATGGCATTAGTAGCATCTTTTAAACAAAATCCATCCTAAAACTTTTCAGACACACATTGTTTGTTGTTCATTTTAACAACCTGAAGTAATATTCTTTCTTACTATTTCAGTTTGTCTTTCTTATACATTTTTATTTTCATTAGACATTTATACAATATAAGTCTTATATAACGTGCATTTTCCCTTTATATGCAGTCAACCCTTCCTTGATGTACTGGCGCCATTTGTTACAGTACATTGTGGCATTATATCAAACTTCCAATTATTTTAAGTAACACAAATTCGGATGATTATAGTTCATAAAAAATCACAATTAGTTTTGAATTAAAAACATGTCAGTTAGAAAAAAATACAGTTGTATGTTATGTACTTAGAAAAGGGCACTCCTCGCTGTAGTTTAAAGTGTCTGTTTTCATCTCAGAAGCTTTTGGCATGTATTATATGCAGAAATTTAATTTGCATAATAGGAAGACAAAGATTTTAAATATAGGGAAATGAATACCAAAACCGTGTTACATTACTAACACTTTATCAAAGGAAAATTAGCATTGCACAGAATAATTTTACATACCTTAGTTTCTTTTAAAAAAACTAGTCTGTTTTCATTTTCTTTTAGTCATAAAAATCATAAAATATATCAGTGTGGGTGATCAGCCCACATCTTGTAATACAAAAGGTCTTGTGTGTGACATGTGATGGATGTCAATAAAGCTCAAGGTGTGTGCCGAGATTTTTGTAAATGGAAAAATTTGTTACACCAACAGTAAGTCAATTCTAGTTCCATCAGCTAAATGTTTACTTGGCAGATGGTCTTTCTTTGAGGAACTAACCTCTGAATCTCACTGAACAGCTTAATGGTATGTATGTCTCTTTTCATTTGTGTTCTAGATTTCAGCCCAGTTGTTTCCAGGGCTCAATCTCATTTAACAAGTGTGTTTGAAATATTGCCTTCCAATGAGTTTGCTTCAAAGAATCTTCTTAATGTTAAAAGCTACGTATTCACATCTTTGATTGAAGCAGTGTCTTTAAGTTTCACCATAAATAAATCATAGTTGGAAAAGGTGGGAAAATAATTCTCAGGCAGCTTGAAATGCAAGTGTGCGTCAAGTGTATTTTGTGTCGAGAAAGGTAGGTTGGTGCAGTAATATATGCTGGCAATTAGTAGATTCCAAGAGTATGGCAGTATATTGAGGAATCAAGGGAAGTTAAAGTATAACTACTATTAAAAGCAGTGATAATACTGTTCGTTGTGTAAATTTGTGTACACGTATGCGTAGATTGAAGCCTTTAGGTCCAAAATAGCGAAATAAAAATATAAACAGAGTGAACATTAGCAGTAAGACTCACCTCACAGTAGATTAGGCTTATTGCTTGTGAAGGTCACATTTCTTCATCATAGCATCATAATTTCATAAAGTTTCAAGCTAAAATTCAGAAACTCTGAAAGAATGTTGCCCACCGAAACCATGGTCAGCTTGAAAAAATAAACATTTGTGACAACTATGTTGTATTATCTTAATCTATATATTCTTTCATAGTACCTGAATTTTAGCTTGAAACTTTGTTTTATTCAATTTGTGAATTTCCGGTTTCATTTTGCAAGTACTGAACCACTATGACAAAGTAATATGACCTTCACAAGCAATAAGCCTATTCTACTGTGAGGTGAGTCTTACCGCTAATGTTCATTCTGTTTATATTTTTATTTCGTTATTTTGGACCTAACGGCTTCAATCTACGCATACATGTAAATGAATTTACGTGATGAATAGTATTATCACTGCTTTTAATAGTAGTTATACTTCAATGTCAGTAACCACGTAATGTCCACCATATGCTATTTTGCATTTAGGACTAGATGAATATCAAGGGAAGTTTTATATAGAGCACATCTGTTCAGACCCAAGGGGGTACATCAGTTGACTGTATAATATTTTTCTTTTATTCAATGCATTTTTCTTTTCATTAGACATTTATACATTGTAAAGTATTTTATAATGTGCATTTTCGTTTTGCATACAGAACTTCTGAATAACAGTCACTGCTTGGACCAGAAAAAAGTGACCATTATTTGGAGGTTGTCATTATTCAGAGATTATACCTAAGTTAATATTGCTAGTCTGTTGTGTTTGTAAATAAGAAGAATCAGTATATGGATGATATGAAGAAAGAAAACTGTTGCAGTGCTTTCTCCAAATGTTAAATATTGAATAAATATATATTAAATAAATAAATTGTGGTATAGGGGAATGTAGAAAAGCAGTGGCTTACATCTGGTTTTAAACAGTCCTTAGGAATAGCAAGCTAGATAATAAAAGTTATGGTATGCTATAGGAAAGAAAAATATTAGACAGTGAAATGTAACTGTGCAGTTAGCTAGCCGTATTGTTAGACAGTGAAGTATAAATGTTCAGAAAGCAGGTGCAGAACCTACAGATACAAACCCAAGAGATACCTCTGCCAATGGGCAACATTCCAGGCATCAAAAACTTCCCTCACAACCAAAACAAAGGGGGAAGAGAAAAACATACACACGATCTAGAGCTCACTTCACATAAAACAAAACTTTACTTCCATTCTTTTCACTTACACAGACCATTGTGTCCACCATAAACCAACCCATCCTACCCGAGGTACGGTTCCAGTAGTACTATTTTTGTCCCTATCTTATCCCTCTCGCCAAAGTTCCTTCGGCACTTTAGCGAGAGGGCAGATAAGATAGGGACAAAAATGAATCCTAAAGGACAAGGTGTCCACTACATTTCCTTTGAGATTGATTGGGGTGTCCATTGACCGCTGTTAAGAGGTGTTTCGTTGTTTAGATGTTAATCCTTGGCAGCTGTTCTGTACCAACCAAAACTTGCCATTATTTGGAGGTGTCCGGTAAAATGGAGGTTACACTGTATGATATGTTTCTTTTATCCTATACATTTTACTTTTCATACATACATACATACATACATACCACTGAGCTGTTCTCTGAGATTCAGAGGTTAGCTCCACAAAGAAATACAAACTACCAGATAATTTTTACTTACTCTTGCTGTATCAAACTTTTCAATTTACAGCGATCTTGTCATACAACTCGAGCTTCACTAATATCCATCACAGGCCACACACAAAACCTTCTATACTTCATACTCATAATCTTTTTCTCATGCAGACACTCCTGATCCTCCCACGACTTCCTTGGCCTTCCTCTGCCTTTCCTTCCTGCCACTTGAGCTAAAAACATTTTCTTAGTAAGCATCTCATCACTCATTCTTCCAACATGGCCAAACCACCAAAGCATAGTAGTCTCCACTTTGCTAACAACATTTTGCTTCACTTTACACAGCTGCAACACATCTTCATTCCTCACACAATCAGAATGTGTCTTGCCACAAACCCGCCATGAGTAACGCATTTCTCCAGCACACAAACAACCCCTATGTTTCTTCTTCAGTTCCCAGGTTTCACTGCCATACACAAGAGTAGGAACAATTACTCTCTCATACACTGCCATGCAGGACTCTCTTGAGAACCCATCATTCCTGTGAACAAACACCTCCCAAAGCTGCTATGACTTTCAATGAAGAATTCACTTGTCTACTAATTTCACCATCCAATTTGTTCTCTCTGTCAAACATGCTTCTTAAATACACAAACTCATTCACCTGGTCAATCACTGTGCCATTTAGACTTATATTACATTCAGTACTACGAGTTCTTCTCTCAAAAACCATAACTTTGGTTTTTCCCTTATTTATACTCAGTTTGAATTTCATGCAAACTTCGTACATCCGGGACAACATACTCTGCAACTCACTTTTTGTTCTCTGCCAACAGGATAGTGTCATCAGCATACAGCAATCTGCACATACGAATATCACCAAGACATAAACCAATATTATCTATTTTTGCATCATGCATACACACATCCATAAATATATTAAACAGCCATGGTGACATTACACAACCATGTCTGATTCCAGCACTAATAGAAAACCATTTCGATAAAACACCATTCACTAGTACACAAGCTCTACTGCCAGCATACATGGCTTTCACACTATTAAGTAGACTCCCAGTAACACCATTCATTCAAAACCTTCCACAAAAGTGTCCTATTTACTCGGTTGTAAGCTTTCTCTTAATCTAAAAAGGCAACAAAAACTTTCTTACCAACAACCAGATACTTTTCAATCATCACGCATAATGCAAAAATTTGGTTAGTGCAGCCTTTACCAGGCATAAAACCACTCTGAACATCCCATACTTTCTCTGATGTAAAACCATGTACTTTTTCAATAACGACCTTACCGAACACTTTCCCTGGCACACTCAGTAGGCTAATACCACGATATTTCTTGCAGTCAGTCTGATCACTTTTTCCCTTATACGAGGGAACAATGATAGCATCCTTCCAATCTCGAGGGACCATTCCTAACTCCCAGCACAACAGTGTAAGTCTTTATAATAGCAGTCTTGCTAAAGGAATCTTGTGTATGCAGTAATTGTGACTGTGATTTTTCTTGATGATGGTCTTTGCCACCTCAGTGGTGCAGTGGTGTAAGCAATGGCTTCTGACCAATCGTTCGAGATGGGCCTGGGTTCGAATCTTGGTGAGGCATGGATTTTGCATTTGTCTCGTAGCACTGGCTCTCTCCCATTCCTGGAATCAGTGACCCTAAATTAGGGACGGGCGACTGCTTATAGCCCATTGAATTGCTCAGAGTGGTCGTTAAACCCACAATCAGAAAAAAAAATGGACTTTTGCTCATAAAAAACCTATGATTATTTGTCAGTGGGTGCTAACTGATGAACTCGTAATGATATTCTCTTCGGATTTACCTGAGAAGTGTGAAGTTTCTTAGAGCATTTTCATTTTATACTATTTATTGCACAACAGTTTTAATCTATTAAAGTATACTGTATGGAAACATTATTTTTTTTAACACTATTGTAAATGAAGTATGTGTTTCACTATATTTATGCACTGCATCTACTCATTACTTAAAACAGCTGTTACACATTGACTAATTCATCTGTGGAAGGTAATAGATATTTAAGAGAAATAAATTTTATAAGTATCCATTGATTTTTGGCAAGAATAACTTTTTACTTGATGTAAGATTTTTTGCAATGTTTAACCCTTTCCACTCTATTAACTTTTCACCCATACTCACCCAGCACTCTTGTTGTTGTTGTTTTTCTACAGTAGAGGCCACAACTTAGCAATTAAAGTTCAATTTTGGCTCACTAGCCCCGACATATGAGCTATAGAGGCATCATTGGTCACCCGCCACTCAAGCTATTCGGCGAAAAAGAAATGCTGTGCAAGCGCTGACGTGTAAGCTTAGAGGCGTCATCGGCGTGGCAGGTGACACTTGACATGCAAGCTATTCGTTGATTTCGTAATGTCGGGTGTCACCCAGCAGTCGAGTAGGAAGGATTAAGAAAAATGAGCAAAACTGAAGAGGAAAAATTTCATGTAAAATATTTTGGGTGAAATATATCTTTTTTATTCACAAATATCAAAAAATGGTGTGTTTTTTATCCAGTCAGTTTTTTGAAACATTGCTATTATATGAGATGGTAAAATAATTATGTATCAGTTATGATAAGCAGTATGCTGTGCATATTTATGTTGAGAAGTGTATCAATAAAATCTGTCACCCAGGTGATCACACAAAGAAAACATTTTAGAAAGGTGTAGAAATTACTTTAACTTGAGACAGGGTTACATAGAAATGTTTGCTTGCTTTTCTAGACATTATTTGTTAATTATAAATGTAACATATCATGTAAATGGCACATCATGTGTTCCTTTGAAGAAAGAGGCTGAAATCTGTAATGGTAGAGTACAAATGAAAGTATTCAATACATATGAAAAACAAAGGTTTTGGTTTACACATGGTCAAATAAAACATAAAGGTAGGTGAAGAATGACAGGAAATGTTAAACTTTCCCAGTAACAAAAATATAACAAAACAACAATAAAAAGACGCATTTTTCATGAACAAAAAGAAAAAATGCTAGTAACACATCAGTTAAGAAAAAGTCTGTAATTATAAATGATGGTACAAGAGGAGTTGAAAATAAGAGAAATACTGTTAAAGGAATAAAAGTTGATTAAAACAAAAATAAGCATTGGAAGTATGTTTCAAATAATTCCAAATGTAAAGACCGGAGATGGGTCTGGAAGAGTTCATATTTTCAAGAGATACTTTTTTATTTAGCTGTTAAACGTGGAAAGTGTGTTGTGTTTTTATTAAAAAGAAAATCACACAGAAGCTGATTCAATGAAAAAAAATTGAACTCTTGAATATATTCGACTGTTTAGCTTGTAAAAATGATTTTTATAATAAGAACACTGTGTTGTGGTGTAAGGGACTTTTCTTTTTAGTGGTAATAATGTACCTGTAAAATATACTGTGCAGTTTAAGAAGTGGCTGGAATCTTCTAACCGATGCAGTTTGAACCCATAAACTCGAAAATGTGTCTTCTGTTTTCTTGGAATACCATTTGAGTTAACTGCAGTTTCAAAATACGTTGTTTAATCAAAATTTGTGATTTAAAGTTTCACAAAAATCATTGAATCATTAACTTTGTGAAGTTGATAGGTCTTGGCTCATCTCATGCTAGAGATGGAGTAACATTTTTCTTGCTTTTCAGGAGACAGTTTACTTACATTAGACATGTCTGAAAGCAGTTCCTTATGGGCTGAAGATAGTCAAGCTACACTTGATGAAGATAGTTGGTCTACTTTCTGCCCAACGTCCCCTGAGTTGGATTCTGTTACAGAAGAACTTTCTAGTAGGGGCTCTCCACAAACAGAGGTTCAGTTGAGGTAAAAATATGGGCATATTTTTCTATAATACCCTTGTAACTCAAATTTTGCACTACCTATTGGACATTTTGTTGGTCACTTTTTCTTCAGTTTTTAGCATGCCTTTTGAAAAAAAATGGGAGTGCTTATATTATCATTATGTCTGTCCATCTATACACACCATTTATCTGCTCTGTAGAATAATAAGAGTTTGATAGCTTTTGAATTTTAATGTTTAATGTACTAGATGAATTAAACTACTTCAAGAATCCTTACATTCTAATTCATTTGTTGTGTAGAAATTGTAGCTCTAAATTTTAATTAAACAATAGCATAAACACTTGAAAGTCAGTAGATCCAGGATTCAATGATCACAGAATTCTACTTACAAGTTAAATATTCTTTATCAAAGAACATCAGGTGTGTAACACATCAATCATATCAATTTTAAATCTCTTCTAACAACAAGCTGAATATAGACTTCACACTACTAAAATAGTAGTGTGAATTTGACAACTAGAGCACTGTTATCAAATATAATCCACTTAGATTAAATCTACAATACTTCATAATGTGCTCATAACATATTGTACTCCTCTGATAGTATATCTCTTACTAATATAGTTCTTGTCTACATAGCATCCCCCCCTCTCCCTCTCTCCCTCTCCCTCTCTCTCTCCCTCTCTCTCTCTCTCTCTCTCTCTCTCTCTCTCTCTCTCTCTCTCTCTCTCTCTCTCTCTCTCTCTCTCTCTCTCTCTCTCTCTCTCTCTCATTCATTGCACTTACTTTGATCCACTGTCAGATTGCCAACTTTAAGAAGCTCGTTGAAAAAAATAATGTGCATTAAGTCAAAAAAATTTTAATGAAGAGAAGCCAAATTTTCATGAAAACACAGAAACTCAAAAGGAAGGTTAAATTATTGGATTGTCAAAAAAGTCATGACGTATTTTAGCCATGTTTTGCAAAGTTCATTTATTGATAGAAAGAACAAAGATCAATCAATGATATTATGCCCATTTTGTTCGATAACCTTTTGCCATCTTTCAGTGAGCTGCAGAATGCCTCGTTCATAGAAGGACCTGTCTTTCGTGGCGAAAAACTTTACAAGGTGCTGATTTACAGCTTCATCTGAATTGAACGTTATACCACGCAAGGACTGTTGAAGAAAGCGAAACAAGTGGAAGTCTGACAGCGCAAGGTCAGGCGAGTATGCTGAGTGTGGCAACACATCCCACCCAAGCTCCAATAATTTTTGGCAGGTGATCAAACTTGTGTGTGGTCTTGCACTGTCGTGATGGAACACAACACCTTTGATGATGAACGAGCTCTGGACGTTTCTGGATGATGGATTCATTCAAATTGTCCAATTGCCGACAATACACATTCGAATTGATTGTTTGTTTCCGTGGTAGGAGCTCGAAAAACACGACACCTTTAAAATCCCACCACACTGAGACCAGAACCTTCCGCTGATGAATGTCTACTTTGGATGTCGTTTGAGGCGAAGCAGCACGTTGAGACCAAGACCGTTTGCGCAGCACATTGTTGTACACAATCCACTTTTCGTCACCAGTTATCAGTCGCTTCAAAAAAAGATTGTTTTTCTCACGTTTAATGAGCATATCGCAGATGTGTATATGCGCCGTCAATTGAGCTTCTTTGAGTTCATGAGGAACCCACACATTGAGCTTGCTTACGTATCCCAGCTTCTTCAGGTGGCAGCGAATGCTTGAATGATGGATGTGCAACGTGTCTGCAATATCTCGTGTCGTGTAATGTGGGTTTGACTCGATCAATGCCTTGATTTGGTCGTCATCAACCTCGGTGGACCTCCCCGACTGAGGAGCATCGTTGAGGTCAAAATCACCAGCACGGAATTTTGCAAACCACCGCTGGCACTGACGTTCTTGTAGAGCATTATCACCATACACTTTGCGCAACTTTTCACAAGCTTGGCGCGCGTTCTTTCCTTTGCGGAAGTAAAACAGTTAAATATGGCGAAAATGCACAGTTTGGTCTTCCATCTTCAACTTGATGTCAAATCCTTGCAAATCAACCGAATCGCTCACTATTCCTTTTAGACTGCAGCTAAAACTGGCATCTGTCGAATGCCATAGCGATAACAGAGCTGCGCATGCCTCTAGCACTTCCAAAACCACCCAACCGCCATCGGGTGCCAAAATACCTCATGACTTTCCCAACAACCCAATAGTGGTATATGTCACAGCATTTATTGGTCTCATCAGCATTACTCTAGCTTACTCAAATAATGACTGAAGAAACTGAAGTCATGTGATAGGGATGTAGAAAATAAGTGGAAATGTTTTAAGAACTGTGTTGTCACTGTTGCTGAAGAGGTCTGTGGCACCACAATAGTGGGTAACAATAGAGGTGATGCTTGGTGGAATAGTGAGATTGAAGAGGCAGTAAAGAGAAGGAAGGAAGCCTATTTGGGAATGTTACTAGGTAGAGTTTCTGTGGATTAATACCGCTGTAAGAAGCATGAAGCAGCTAAGCTGATTCACCAAAGTAAGGCAAAGATAGGAAAGAGAAGGTGGGAAGGCATGAATTGGCTTTTTAGAAAGATAGAAAAACTATCTGGAAGTAAATTAGACTCAGGAAAAATAGGGGAAACACAGTTGTAAATTGTGTGAAGAATAGGGTTGGGGAAATGATATGGTAACCCAATGAGTTAAGTGAAAGATGGGGTGAATACTTCTGTGAGTTGTTAGATCAAGAAAGCAAAGGTGATTCTGAGGGAGAAGCAGATGTTGTCACTGTGAAAGATGAAAGCCCAGGAAGGATCTCAAGAGAAGAGGTGTGTAAAGCTTTAAAATCTCTTCAGAATTGTAAGACTTCGGGAATTGATGGCATAACTGCTGAAATGTTGAAATATGGTGGTGGCTCTGTAATTGACTGGTTACCTGAAATTTGTCAGTTGTGCTGGGAGTTAGGAATGGTCCCTTGGGATTGGAAGGATGCTATAATTGTTCCCTTGTATAAGGGAAAAGGGGATCAGACTGACTGCACGAACTATCATGGTATTAGCCTACTGAGTGTGCCAGGGAAAGTGTTTGGTAAAGTCATTATTGAAAAAGTATGAGATCTTACATCAGAGAAAGTGTGAGATGTTTAGAGTGGTTTTTATGCCTGATAAAGGCTGCACTAACCGAATTTTTGTATTACACATGATTGAAAAGTATCTGGCTGTTGGTAAGAAAGTTTTTGCTACCTTCATAGATTTAGAGAAAGCTTACGACCGAGTAAATAGGATACTTTTGTGGAAGGTTTTGAATGAATATGGTGTTACTGGGAATCTACTTAATGTTATAAAAGCCATGTATCCTGGCAGTAGAGCTTGTGTATGAGTGAATGTTATCCAAATGGTTTTCTATTGGTGCAGGAGTTAGACAAGGTTGTGTAATGTCACCATGGCTGTTTAATAAATTTATGGATGTGTGCATGTGTGTTGCCAAAATAAATAATACTGGATTATGTCTTGGTGATATCCGTGTGTGCAGAGTGCTGTATGCTGATGACACTGTCCTGTTGGCAGAGAGCAAAAGTGTGTTGCAGAGTATGTTGTCCCAGATGTATGAAGTTTGCATGAAATTCAAACTGAGTATAAATAAGGGAAAAACCAAAGTTATGGTTTTTGAGAGAAGAACTGGTAGTACTGAATGTATTATAAGTCTAAATGGCACAGTGATTGACCAGGTGAATGAGTTTGTGTATTTAGGAAGCATATTTGACAGAGAGAACAAATTGGATGGTGAAATTAGTAGGCAAGTGAATTCTTCATTGAAAGTCATAGTGGCTTTGGGAGGTTTTTACAGGAATGATGTGTTACCAAGAGAGTCCCGCATGGCTGTGTATGAGAGTGTAATTGTTCCCTCTCTTATGTATGGCAGTGAAACCTGGGAACTGAAGAAACATGGGAGTCATTTGTGTGCTGGAAAAATGCGTTACTTATGGTGGGTTTGTGGCAAAACATGTTCTGATTGTGTTAGGAATGAAAATGTGTTGCAGTTGTGTAAAGTGAAGCAAAATGTTGTTAGCAAGGTGGAGACTAATATGCTTCTGTTGTTTGGACATGTTGGAAGAATGAGTGATGAGATGCTTACTAAAAAATATTTTTGGCCCAAGTGGCAGGAAGGAAAGGCAGAAAAAGTCCAAGGAAGTCATGGGAGGATCAGGAGTGTCTACATGAGAAAAAGATTATGAATATGAAGTATAGAAGGTCTTGTGTACGATATGTGATGGATGTCAGTGAAGCCCGAGTTGTATGTCAAGATCGCTGTAAATGGAGAAGTTTGATACAGCAACAGTAAAAATTATCTGGTAGTTTGTATTTCTTTGTGGAGCTAACATCTGAATCTCAGAGAACAGCTTAGTGATATTTATGTATGCATACATGTATGTATGATGGGTTGTATGCAACATTATGTTATCACTGACAGCCAATCTGCATTTCGCTCTGGGAAGGGTAAAACATGGATTTCTTTTTGGTCTTTGCTCGTAGTACAGTCAGTGAGCCTACTACATGTACAGGGGAAACTACAAAGTTGTACTGGCTTCCAATATTAACACAAAAGGGAGATCTCCCTCTTTCCTAACGTAAACCATGCTGTGAACCCCAGACTAAACAACATTCACCTATTGTATTCTGATTAGCTACCCCATCATGGCACGACTTATAATGAATGCCCCGCAGTTAAGCAGTGAAGGTCTTTTACCCCTTGGGAGGAAGAGTTATGCAAGTACAATGAAAGAAACAGTGGTGACAGCTCCTATTTTAGTGTATCACTGCCACTTGTAAACATCACTTTTATTTCTGTTGTTGTTAGATGTGGGTCACACACAAATTAAAAGGTATTCAAAATAAATGTTGTTTTTTACAACCCTTCCTCCCCATTGCTTCATGTTTCTCCAATGTAAGGCATACAATGTACTCTGCTTCCATTATCAGGAATCACAATTTCACCTCACTAACAGGATATCCTGCACTCCTGAAGTTCCTTATAGTAATAGCTGACCATATCTAAGTATTTGTGCGGAGTGAAACAGTCCTCAAATAAAAATTCCATTGTGGTATATTTGCCTATTGCATTACACTTGGTGCTGCATTATTCTTTGAAAATAAAGTATGAGACTTCATATCAGTTTTTGTCATTAAACTTCACATAAATAATGTAAAAATTTAAACTGTATAAATAAGAGGGAAGCAGTTTTTGAGTGAGGAACTGTTAGTACTAAATGTGCATGATCAGTTTAATTGGTACAGACTCAGAAAAGGTGAAGTTTTTGTGTATTTAGGAAGCATGTTCAACAGAGAAAACAAATAAGATAATGAAATTAGTAAGTTAGTGAAATCAGCTTTGAATGTTGTAGCTAGTCTAACGAGGATTTCACAGGGCATATGGGTTCTCAAAAAATGGCTGTGCATGAGAGGATAATCATTGCTGCTCTGATGTTTGGTAATGAATGTCACAGGAGTACTTTGTGAGCTGGAGAGATGCATTGCTTACATAAAGGTTTTGTGGCAAGTCTTGTTCCGATTATGTGTTGAACAAAGAAGTGTTACAGATTTGTAATGTGAAGCATAAGGTTGTTATGGGATGCAGGCAAATATTTGGAGGTGGTTTGGCCATGTTAAAAGATTGAGGGATGATGTGCTAACTAAGGGAATTTATTCAGCCAGAGTGGCAGGAAAGAAAGCTAGAGGATGGCTGAGGAAGTCATGGGAGGACCAGTTTCAGAAGTGCCTGAAAGAGATAAAAGGTAGTAAGTATGAAGTTCAAAAGGTCTTGTGTGAGATGTGTGATAGATGTCAGTAAAGCTCGAGATGTATGCCAAGATCGCTGTAAATGGAGATGTTTGATTAATCTGCAACAAGTAAAATCCAAAGCCATCAATCACTTTCTTCTCACAGATTTTCTTCCTTTGAGGAGTGAACCACTGGATCTCCGAGTTAGTGTTATGTATGTATGTTTTATCATTAAAAAATGCATGTACTGTACTACTTCATGGGTTTGTGAAAGGGTCTGCAAATTTTTGATCACATACAGTTGTTATGATATGAGAACAAGATTGAATAGCATATTACTGGAAGTCAAACACAGACATGTTAAGATATGTGAAATTCGTTTAAGGTTTTGTGGACTACAAGTACTTAATTGTTTTTATTAGTGAAATGTAAAATATTGGCACATTTAAGAATACAGTAAATGCTGTGTTTCTGTTATTATGTGTCCTAGTTCTGGCTATTGTTGAAAGTAGGAATTTATTGATTGTGTGCATCTTGTATAAAGTGGAGACTAATTCTGCCATTGGGAAAGTGAAAGTGAAACACTCCTTTAATTTATATTGTCAACAATAAAAAAGTTCAGGAATAAAAGTGAACGAATTGTGGCAGTAATATAGAAGAAATCCTGTTATTTCGTGAGCACAGTAGGTAGTGCATTGAAATATTATTTTTTTTATATATATCAGTGAGAATAATAGTTTGCAGTTCATCTGAGTTGCACATCTGTACATGTCATAATATGTGAAAATGCTCTGAACTTTTTTTTTCAGGTGGGTGGAGCATGTCAATATTTGCTATCTGCTTCCAAGCCCAATATTTATGCATGAAATAATTTTACAGCAATATATAGTTTGGATTATTGTAAACACAATTAACTGTCATCCATGTTATTTAAAGGTTTCAGCTAATGCAAAACAAGGCTGGGGGAGAAAGAAAGTAAAAAAAAAAAAAATGCATTTTTTTTTCTTTTTTGTGCCATAGGATACATACCTACAATCGTGTGCATCGATTCCACAAGTGGCCGTAAGACTTCTGGAGAGATTTTGAGCCATGCCGTCTGAACAGCCACTCGTAGCTCCCTCGTATTTATAGGTGCAGGATCTTGGGTGTGAATGGACCTTTCCACCACGTCCAAGGAGTGTTCTATTGGGTTCATGTTGGGTGAACGTGGTGGCCACACTTTCCATCAGAACTGTCCAGAATGCTCCTCGAACCAAATTTAGGCACAATGACATAGTGCATTGTCTTCCTGGAAAATCCCATCATTGTTGGGGTACATGAAGGACTGCAAATGGTCACCCAACAGAGCAACAAAGTGATTGCTGGTTAATAACGTGTGTACGAGGACCAGAGGTCCCAAACCGTGCCACGTAAAGACACCCCACCCATGTATGGAACCACCACCAGCTTGCACAGTGCCTTGTTGACAGCTTGGGTCTATGGCCTCATGGGGTCTGCACCACACCCGAACCATACCATCAGCTCATAACAACTGGTAATGTGACTCATCGGACCACGCGACATGTTGCCAGTCTTCCAGGGTCCAGTTACTGTGTTCGTGAGCAAAGGTGAGGCACTGTGTCTGATGTTGTGGTGTTAACAAAGTCACTCTGGTGGGTATTCTGCTCCCATACGCCATGGACACTAAATTACGCTGCACTGACCTGATGGATATGTTTCTGGTACCTCCTGCATTAAATGTGGATGTTATTTGAGCCAGTGCCGCTTGTCTGTCAGCATGGACAATCCTGGTCAGACACCGCTGGTCACAGTCATTCAGCACCTGTGATCGGCCAGTGCGCTGTCTATGGTGGATGGTAATGCCATCCATGAGGTATTCTCAGTACACGTGTGACACCGTGGATCAAGGAATGTTGAATGTTCGCACAACTTCGGAAATTGAATGTCCTATCTGTCTAGCTCCCACTACCATGCCTCATTCAAACTCCAATAATTCACATCAGGTTGTTGCCATAATCCTACAGTCAGTTGTTCAATCTGACTCACGAGATTACACCTCGCTACTGATAAACATTGTGGCATGTGTCAAAGCCTTTATACAATGGCAGCACTAGTTTAAAATTTGCATACTGCTGTCCCATGACTTTTAGCACTTCAGTGTATTGCATGTTTAATTAAGTTTATTTAGTGACACTAAAGGAAATTTATCCCAACTACACAACTTAAAACATTGCCATTAGTGTGAATGATTTGTTTTGTTTACAAACACCTCCTAAATAATATTTGCACACTTAAGTTATTAAACACCAGCAAAGTGCGCATATTTACGTGCAATTAATTCATTAATGACATATAATTAAATAGCCAATCACTTACCCGAAAGCTCTTGGTCACTTTTTCCCTTAATACTTCAAGCACATCAATTATCATCATGTAATGTAGTTGGCCTTCAAAGGTTGAAAGACTCCTTGCTTATGAGATTCGTTTTTCCGGGCATGAAACATCGTATTTTCCCCTTTTTTTTTTTTTTTTTTAATTTTATTCACTGGACAAAAAAAACGCAGGTCTCCTTCTGCCGTATGAGACGTAAACATAGCTTGTCATCTTCATAAAAACCATACAACTCATTCATACATTCAGTTAAAAACACTATGTACATAATTACATTATTTACATTCCCAGGCAGTTAAACCCTTGTCAACTGTGACTAAAAAGTGCTCCATCCACTTCAAACTTCGTACTAACCCTACTGCAAGTGCCAACCTCATTCAGCCTGTCATACACAATCCTCTAGCGCTTTCAACAGGGCCACTGTTGTCATCAGTAGGCCAATGTGTCTCTCTGCCCACCACAGCTCAAGTGAGCAAAGTTATTGAGGTTCTGGCTTCAGTCGCAATCTCTGCATCTTTGTGTCTCTGGCGCCATCTATTGTCAGTGCTGCTCTCTTTTCTTTTTTCCCTCTTAGCTGTTGTTCAATTTTTATTAAGGCCTTCCATTGTTCATTTAAGTAGCATGGCTCATCAATGTTACACAATCTTGATCTGTTTTTCTCAATTAATACTGATTCTGCGATTCTCAACTGCCTTTCATTTTTACAGCTCTTAAATTGAAGATATTAAAATTATTAAGAGCTGTAAAAACAAAAGGCAGTTGAGAATCGCAGAATCAGTATTAATTGAGAAAAACAGATCAAGATTGTGTAACATTAATGAGCCATGCTAATTAAATGAACAATGGAAGGCCTTAATAAAAATTGAACAACAGCTAAGAGGGAAAAAAAGAAAAGAGAGCAGCACTGACAATAGATGGCGCCAGAGACACAAAGATGCAGAGATTGCGATTGAAGCCGGAACCTCAATAACTTTGCTCACTTGAGCTGTGGTGGGTAGAGAGACACATTGCCCTCCTGATGACGACTGTGGCCCTGTTGAAAGCGCTAGAGGATTGTATATGACGGGCTGAATGAGGTTGGCACTTGCAGTAGGGTTAGTACGGGGTTTGAAGCGGATGGAGCACTTTTTTAGTTACAGTTGACAAGGGTTTAACTACCTGGGAATGTAAATAGTGTAAATATGTACATAGTGTTTTTAACTGAATGTATGAATGAGTTGTATGGTGTGTATATTTGTGTGGTTTTTATGGAGATGGCGAGCTATGTTTATGTCTCATACGGCAGAAGGAGACCTCCGTTTTTTGTCCAGTTAATAAAAGAAAAAAAAAGAAAAAAAGGAGGGGGAATACAATGTTTCATGCCCGGAAGAACAAATCTCATAAGCACATAAGCAAGGAGTCTTTCAACCTTTGAAAGGCCAACTACATTACATGATGATAATTGACATGTTTGAAGTGTTAAGGGAAAAAGTGACCAAGAGCTTTCGGGTAAGTGATTGGCTATTTAATGATATGTCACCTCCTAAATAATTCATGCGTTTTAAAATAAATTCTGATTATTTGTGATTTTAACTATTAATGTATGCCAGGCAAGAAAGCAGTTGTTCTTCCTTCATTTATTTTATTTTTAAATGATTTATTTTTCATTTGTTAGCTGTTAATGTTTATATGTTATTGTATGAACAACAAAGAAAGAAGGGTAGGCAGTTTTACTTTCTTGATATTGACTCACTGTAATGAACTACCTTATTGTTGGTTTACATACTCTTTTACAGATTCTGCCATAAACTCATTAGTTGACATATTTTAATGTAAAGTTTTCAGATATTTCTGTATCTGTGTGTAGGTACTTGCTTCAACTTCTTTTGGAAGCAGGGTGTTTAGACTGGTCTTTGGTCTTGTCTCTTGTGCTCCGTGATGTCATGGCTGTGATACGAGTATTTAATGCAACCAGACAACCAGACCAACAGCCTGATGCTGGTAAACATTTGAGAGAAGGTCTTACTGCAATAGAGCAATGGGCAGAAAAGGAATGGTAAGAATTTACTGTTCTCTGTTTAATTTCTTGTATTTGGCTTCTGTCTTGAAAGAGTTTTTATGTGACATGCTTCTTGTTTTATGAACTGACCAGTTTGGGTGAGTGAGGGTGGGGTGGGTAATTAGTTTTGATAATGAAGTAATAACTTCAGTATATTCAGATGCTAAGAGACTTGCCATATTTACTTTGGATTAAGAGCTTCAGTGTCATATGAATCATGCTGCAAGTAGTACACAGACGAGCCATTACATTATGACCACCTAACTAATAAGCTGTAGGACCCCCTTCAGCCCGTAAAACAGCAGGTCCTCCAGTTCCTGTACATTTCAGGGTGGTGGTGATTTAGCGCAAACCCACTTTTCCACCTCAAACCACAAATATTTGATTGGGTTCATGTCAGGTGAATTTGGAGGCTGGGGCTTTAACAGAAAGTCACCAGCATGTTCCTTGAACCACCCCTTGATTACTCTAGCAGTGTGGCATGGCGCATTATCCTGTTGGTAATGGCCACCACCAGCAGGGAACACAGTTGTCATGAATGGGTGAACTTGGTCCACAACGATGTTCAGATACCGGACAGCTGTCAGGGATTGTGCTATTGGAATAATGGGGCCTAAAGTGTCTCAAGAAAACATTGCCCACAGAATAACGCCGCCAGCCTGTTTCCGCTCAACAGTGCATTCAGGTGCCATAGCCTTCATTGTTAATCAGCATATCTACGCTCTGCCATCTATGTGATACACCTGGAATCTTGATTCATCAGGCCAGGCCACTTTCTTCTAATCATCCACGGTCCAATCTCGATCTTGGGCGATTTCATGTGTTGTTGGTGATGACGTGCAGTGAGCATGGGGACCCAGCTGGGTCTTCAGCTACACAGACCCATGCGCAGAAGGCTGCAATGAACTGTATGCTGTGGCACATTGCCCTGATTACCACTGTTGTAGCTGCGGGTGATTTTTCGCACTGTGGCCCTGCGGTCACTGTGAACAATGTGCGACAGTCTCCGCTCCCCTCTGGCATCAATGAGCTGTGGACGACACACGGCTGGACAACAGTTCATCATTTGGCCATCTGTGCACCACTTTTGATATGTATTCACTACAGCGGCACGTGAACAAGCTGCACCGTTTCTGATATCGTAGTTTCGAGGAGCCGTGCCATCACAATTTGTCCTTTACCAAACTCCAATAAATCGACGGCTTTTCCCATTCTGACTCCGAACACTCTACTAGCCAAAAGATACTGCTCTACTGTTTGGTCTCAAAACATGCTTATTACTCTAGCCTGGGGGTGGTTATAATAGAATGACTGATCTGTGTAATTCTGATATCTGAACAAAAAGAGGCTGTAACCATATGGAAAAATAGGCATAAATCCATCTCTGTCCTCCCCACCTCCACCTCCTGCACATTTCTCCTCTTTTTCTTTCTTTCTTGTCCCTCTCTCTCCTTCCTTGTCTCCAGCTCTTTTTCTGTTAACACAGACACATGTATTTTAAAGGCAGTATGTTTGAAGGAGCTTGGGTTAAGATATGGAAAAGAAAGGGAGCAACCAATTGCTAATTAATAAAGAAGTATGCTTTGCTCTTTTGTGTTGCCTCTGAAGCTGTGTGTCATAGTCAGCTACACTGTGGTATGAAAATGTGAGGAAATATAAACAAAATCTGTGAAGTCCTTCAAGTTGGTGTATTCTTACATAGTATAAAAATCGTGCCAATTTGCATATGCCATTTATAAAAAAACTAAAATGAAAGCCCATCAATAATGACTGGGAAAAATAAAATTTATGATACAGAAATTATTGACATTTATTTATTGAGTTTTTGAGTTCCACATCAATAGATGGCGACGTTGGCTCACAGCTTTCTGAAAATTTCCCGAGCAGTCTGTTATGGAATTTGATCGACTGGCTGTTATGTGTTTTGTAAAACCTTTAATCCCTATTTTGTCAACACTTCCTTGTACAAAACATTTTTCGTATACACTGACTGTGTACTCTGTATCAATTTCCCCTCTTCTTTTCCGTGAACTATTTTTATCTTGAAGTCATCAGATCGTCGTACTCTTGACATTGCCACATACAGATGGCTTAACACCAGTTCAGATAGTGAACCAAAATTCCTGATGTAAAGCGTAGCCACCCCAGTGGCACAGTGGTCTGCGCGATGGCCTCTGATCATTTCTCCAAAAGGAGTCCGGGTTCGAATCCCAGTGAGGCATGGATGTTGTGTTTGTCTTACGGCACTGGCTGTCTCCCTTCCCTGGAACCAGTGACCCTAAATTAGGGACGGGTGACTGCTTATAGCCCATTGAGTTGCTCACAGTGGTCGTTAAACCTTCAATCAAAAAAAAAAAAAAAAAAAATGGGGGGATTGGGTCGTTTTCTCCATCGGAAGACTGAATTTCATCCTTCGAAAACTTCTAAAACAGAAAGTAGGCAGAGGTAGGATTTCTCTCATCGTATTTTTTTTTTCCTTGCGATGTTTCTTCTACGCAGTGTTGTTAGATATCATTTTATTCCATAAATATTTGTATTTCAGCTTGAAAATGTTTGATAATTAGGGACGGGTGACTGCTTATTATAGCCCATTGAGTTGCTCACAGTGGTCGTTAAACCTTCAATCAAAAAAAAAAAAAAAAATGGGGGGATTGGGTCGTTTTCTCCATCGGAAGACTGAATTTCATCCTTCGAAAACTTCTAAAACAGAAAGTAGGCAGAGGTAGGATTTCTCTCATCGTATTTTTTTTTTCCTTGCGATGTTTCTTCTACGCAATGTTGTTAGATATCATTTTATTCCATAAATATTTGTATTTCAGCTTGAAAATGTTTGATAAATTTCCAAAAATGGAAGTCTAACGGAGCGAACATTTCTTCTGTAATTGTATCCCCGCCCCCTCGATGTTCCCACTCCTATGTAGTTGTTAAATGTCATCACCCTCAGAAATGTGTGTGCATTTTAGCTTGATAAGGGGAGGGGGAATTTCCGAAAATGGAAGTGACAAAGTTTGGAAATTTGTAAGAATTGATGCATGGTGTTAAAAAAAAAGTATCCATTCTCTGAAAATTACACCATTTATCTAAAATAGTGAAAGTTTTGATATCAGAATTCATGGTTCTCAGGCTGAAAGAACTATGGCTGTGAAATTTGCTGAGAAGAAAGTAGGGCTTGCTCGCAGGAGGGAACTGGAGCTAATGTTCTAGCAAAGTACACTAGGACAAAATCAGGAAAAAAAGCTGGTTGAAGATATGTCTTTTAAAACCTCCCTATTTTGTTTGGAATTCGGTAATTTTATAATTGTGAATACAGCAGTGTGGTCTAGTTAAATATTTACATAAATAAATTACAGTGAACGATTCAGTTTTGTTCACGCTGCGTAATATTCGCACTTTCTTGCACGGTCTGATTTTTCACCAAATTAAAAAGTACAGCTTTGTTTTTTTTCTTCGTCAGTCTCATGTATGTTAATTAAAATCGCTCATGAGCACTATGGATAAATAAAAGGATTGTTTATATCACATAACTTGTAATTGATTATCAGGAATACCAATCTTTTGGTTCGTACTTAAAATCTGAATCTTGCCTCGTACATTCGGGGAGCAGAATTTTTAGGTTTTCTTTTTCTCATTTTGACCTATCTTGGGGAAAATCTTCACCCTCGCACTTTTCTTTTTCCAGATGGAAGGTGCATGGAACTACTTACTAACTTGTAATCGTCTGCTTAATGTCCATATGTGCGAAACCCCACGTATGCAAAGAGCAATGGCTCTTTCAGACAGCAACAAAAAAAAAAAAAAAAAGTCATAAATTGATTCTATTACTACTGAAGAAAGAGGGGGGGACAATCCCGTGCCAAAATGTCACTGCACAAGCGTTAAGCGATGGAAGCAGCTTTTATTTAACCAACTTTACTAAATCTGACTGTTATCTTATAGTTTGGGTTCCAGTTGTAATTGTTGGCAGCAATAATGAAAGTTTGACATTGATAATTACTGGATGAAAAACATTGTATGAAGAGTATCATGGCACAACTGCTGAAAGGTGATTTTACAATTTGATTTTTAAATGTTACATTAGTTTTCCTTTTATATCGAAGGTACGCTTTCCTTCAGAAAGCCTTAGGAGTTTGTGATGCACACGCAAAGCATGTGCGTGTAGCTTGCTGGTTGGTTGGTTTCAGAAATAATGTATTTTTATCTGAATGTCATTAATCTCGAAAAATATATTGCTGAAAACCAACCAAACAGCAAACAGTAATTACATATTTATTCTTCCTAAGTGTATATTCGCAAGCGTTCAGTGACTATAGCAACAGTTCTTAGACGCGGCAGCATTCTATTTACGTTATAGCGAAACAAATGCATTCAGAAGAAAATCTCTGATATTAATGTGTTACACTTAAAATATTGCAGGTCATGTAGGTTTTGGTAAATCGTGGGTAGTATAATTGTTTTCCCGTTTATCTTACTGTAGGAACAACAGAAATGCTAATTAACAGTCGTAAGAGAAGCAGTAAAATGCCAACAAACCTGAAATATAACATTTTTTCATAGTTCATAAAATAATGGTAATTCAGTGTATAAACATAACTTAAAGCACAGCATAGTCTTAAAACAATTAAAAATGCTATCATTAGCTGCTCTAAAACCTGAGTTCTGCTCCAAAATGCAAATTTTTGCTCTCCAAAACCCAATGTTTATGCTCCAAATTGCACATTTTCCCACTCCAGGATGGCTCCAAACATGGTAGGGGCACTAACACCCCTGTCCCTGGAACCAGTGACCCTAAATTAGGGATGGGCAACTGCTTATAGACCACTGAGTTGCTCACAGTAGTCGTTAAACCTCCAACCAAAAAAAAAAGTTTTCGTATCTGTAGAGTTGACCGTGTGACATAACGCAACACCAGTAGCTGTGTTCTTTGTTGCTATGACAACAAAACATAGTGGTATACACGTGGACTGTGCGTGTGTAGGTGATGACGCCACCTACACGAAGAGCTAAGCGTGACGTCACAAACATTTGTTTCTCGGTTGTTGCTATGACGACTTAAAAAGTGCCTCAGAAGAGGAGTAGGGCTCTAGCAGATTATATATTAGGATAAAATTTCCTTTTATGTTGTGCTTTGCTTTTCTGTTGCTGTTCTCTTGTTGAGGAGGTAGAAGTTTTTAGCATGGTTTAGGATGTGGTTCCACATATATTTTCCCTGAACTGTTGTTATCTGCATATTTATCACTCAATGGACAACATATTAGAGATGCCTTTTTAATAGCTCGTTGGTCCTCGTCTAGCATGAAGAGCAGCCTGTACACACCGAGGCATTGACTCCACCTGAGATGTCGGTGTGGGATCCATGGATTGGATATTCTGCTCCTCAGCACCCCAGAGAACTTCCACAGAGTTTAAATCTGGGGACCTTGGGGGCAGTGGCATAGCCACAAATTTCTTAAGGAGGGGGAGAGTCCATGGGTTTGGTTCATTGATGAAAGCCTCATATACAGGGTGCATAGGAAAGTCCCTTTAGCCTGGAATAACTTGCAAACGGAGAGAAGTACAGTTATGCAAGTGAGCTAACGGTATAGTAAAGCGACTACGTCCAATCGAATGCAACCGATAGCAGCGCCCCTAGTGGGGAAATGCGGAAGTTAGGCATTGCAAATCAAAACGAAAAGAGATAGAGCAAAATTTCCGATTACAAAGTTGTAGAGCATCAATTAATTAGTACAAAACGACATTTGTTTTAACACAGATAAAATAAATTTTTGCCTGAATACCCTAAAATGTCCAAAATCAATGTGCGACCTTTTGTGTGAATGTTTGAAGGGAACAGGCATAGGTATGAGCAAATACACACAATTTATTGCATAAATGCATACTTATGTCAATACTGTTTGATGATGTCAGACAAAACAGAAACAAACAAGTTTGTAAAATCATGCAATGCATTGAGTATAATACGCTTTCCAACATACCAGAAATCATTACTCAAGTTATCACTCAAGTTATGAGAATAATGGCTGTGCAATAAATCTCGCTCCTGTGCCCCAACCTTTGATCCCATTTTGATGATATTCAACGGAACCGTTTTGGTATACCTCCGAAATAACATGATAAAGTTTTGTTGCAATCGAAGCATTTTTATGTAAGTTATGATGCATAAGGGCTATGGAATAGATCCCGCTCCTGTATCCTAACCTTTGACCCATTTTGCCCATTTTCAATAGAATTCGTCCCCAGGCAAGCCCCTACAACATACTAGCATTTCATCCAAATCGAAGCATTTTTACGTAAGTTATGGCGCATAATGGCGATGGAAGTGATTCCGCTTCTATGTCCTGACCTTTGACCCCATTTTCAATAGAGTTTGTTGCCAGGTGGTCCCCTACCACATACTAAAATTTCATTGAAATCAAACCTTTTTACGCTAGTTATGACGCATAACAGCAGTGGAATGGATCCTGCTCCTATGTACTGACCTTTGATCCCATTTCGTTCACTTTAAATAGGGTTCCTTCCCAGGTGATCCCCTACCATATACTAAAATTTCATCGAAATCAAACTATTGTTATGCGAGTTATCGTGCGGACAGACATACGCACACAACGCATGACATAATGAGGCAGATGGGAATTGCGACCATCTGCTCGCAAAAGTGTGACGTCATAAAACTTTAATAGGATCCACACACAACGCGTGATGTAATGAGACAGATGGCGTGACCGTGCGCCAACATTCTCAAACGCGAGATTGTGACGTCATAAGATTTCTAAGCATTGGTAACATTAATGGAACAATGCCATGACACTGAAAACGTTATAATTCGGGGTGGTTATTTAACCCACTAAACGAATTCTCCTAAAGTCGAGATCAAGCTAAATCGATTTCTAGTACCAGAAAATGGTCAGTTAGCGACTTTCATCAAAATTCTTGGAGCACATTTCTTTACAATAATAACTTCTGTACACATTTTCTTTACAACTAATGCATTCCCAAGGATGAAAATTTGAACATCAATTAAAATAGCTTCATTTCATAAATTGGAATACTTAATATTTTCTAAACCATAACCGTAATTATGCAATCCAACATTTATTTGTCCACTGACGTCATCAAAGTACAGGTCGCGCCATCTTTTCTCTGGTTTCAACACCACCAAAGGAAAAGTTATTGATTTTTAATATAATTATGGTTATGTTTTAGAAAATATTAAGTTTTCCAAGTTATAATATGAAGTTATTTTAATCGATGTTCAAATTTTCATCCTTGGGAACACATTAATTGTGAAGGAAATGTGTACAAAAGTTTTTCCATTGGAAGTGTAGGAAGCAAAATTACTTGACGTCCACCTTAATAATATGGGATAAGGGCGATGGAATGGATTGCAATCCTATGTCCTGACCTTTGACCACATTTCGTCCATTTTCAATAGGGTTCATCCCCAGGTGGTCCCCTACTACATACTGAAATTTCATCGAAATCGAACCATTTTTATGCACATTATGACGCATACGGGCAATGGAATGCATCCCAATCTTATGTCCAGACCTTTGACCCTACTTCACCCATTTTGAATAGGTTTCGTCCCCAGGCGGTCTCCTACCATATAGTAAAATTTCATTGAAATCGAACCATATTTACGCAAGTTATGACGCATAAGGGCAATGGAATGATCTTGCTCCTACGTCGTGACCTTTGACCCCATTTGTCCCATTTTCAATAGGGTTCATCCCCAGGTGGTCCCTTACCACAAAGTAAACGTTCATTGAAATCGATCCGTATTTACGCAAGTTATGACGCATAAGGGCAATGGAATTATTCCGCTCCTATGTCGTGACCTTTGACCCCATTTGTCCCATTTTCTATAGGGTTCGTCCCCAGGTGGTCCCCTACCACATACTAAAATTTCATTGAAATCGAACCATTTTTACATTAGTTATCATGCAGACAGACGGACAAAACTGGAGCATATACGCTTCTTCAACCTACGGTTGGAAAGCATAAAAAAGGCAAACTGGCGCCCTGTGATAAAAAGTTAATGTTGAGTATGTTCAAAGAGTTCGCCACTGCCCACGATACACATTTGTATTCATGAAAGTAACTCTGCATGCACATTCCTCAGCATGGAAGGTGTTACACTATTGCAAGCATCTGTAACACGACGATGTAGATCCAGCAGACTTGTAGGCGCTGTTGCATACACCTGATTTTTTATGTAACCCCAGAAATTCAAGCTCGCAATTCTCACACAGCGTACATAGACCTAAACTTCTGATCAGGGTACATCCTGCTACTGGTTTTTATATCGTAGTTATGGTACGTCACAATCTGCATTTGCATACGGCTACATTTGCAAAAGGTGAATATGCAGATTCGAATCGTCGCGCATCGATTTTGGACATTGTAGGGTATTCAGGCTACAATTTATCTTATCAGTGTGAAACAAATGTCGTTTTGTACTAATTAATTGATGCTCTACAACTTTGTAAGTGGAAATTTTGCTCTATCTCTTTTCGTTTTTGATTTGCAATGGCTAACTTCCGCATTTCGCCACTAGGGGCGCTGCTGTCAGTTGCATTCAATCGGGCGTAGTCACTTTACTGTACCATTATCTCACTTGCATAACTGTACCTCTTTCTGTTCTCAAGTTATTCCAGGCTAAAGGGACTTTCCTATGCACCCTGTATGTCACTTTAAATTCATGCTCAATCTCCCCTCAAGGGAGGGCCCAGACCCGAGGACCCCCCCTCCTTTCGCCTTGGCTATGCTTATGCTTTGGGGCCACTGAATGGTTCCAAACTCAGATGAGTGTTCCTTGAGCCACGTTTGGGTGGTTGCTGCCAAGTAGTGCTGCGCATTGTCCTGCTGCAACAGACCAGCACCTTACTACTGCTGCAGGATGTGCAAAGGCCATGAAAGCGTGTAGGTAATCAGCCAGAATGTAGCAGTCACACTAAGGGACCTAATGTTTCCCATGAGAAAGCTCCCCAAACCATCACAGAGCCAATACCATCTTGAACAGAGCTGACCTGTCATGACAAGACCATGGCTTCATGCTGTCGATGCCACACTTACACCCTTCCATCAGCTTGGTACAGCTGAAAACAGGATTCGTCTAACCACTCGATGCAGTGCCACTCTACAGATGCAGTGCCACTCTACAGTTCTGATGTTCCTGGCACCAGGCAAGGTGTAATAATGTCCAATGACAAGCAGTCAGCAGTGGAACACAAGTAATGCGTTGGCTCTTGTAGCACAAAATATGTAGTGTGTGCCGCTGTTGCCAAGCGGTCAGTCTGTACGAGCCTGGATAGTCTACATTGACCCCAGTCATCAGTGGCATGTGGCCAGCCACTGCTTGCTCTCTGGGAGCTGGTATGTCTGTCAATAGTATACTTGCAGTACACCCTTAATATGGTTGTTCTCAGGAACCCTAGGGTTCTTACCACTTGGGCAATGGAATGACCTCTCGTGCCCACAATGAAAGTTGCCCATATCACCACATTTACCCATGTTTGTCGATTGCAATACACTGTTGGGGAAACCCTGCTGTCCACCTATTTTTCACCGGTGTTCGGTTTGGGTCTGTTCAGCTCTGCATGGAGATGCTTATGTCAGCTGCCCATCATCCCTGTCTCTAATGCTTTGTTTACTGAGTGTGTGTGTGATCATTGCCAACCATTACACTGAACAACAATGGTTTTGTTACAAAGAAAACTTTAGCGGTTTTGCAGATATTTATGGGTGCTGAAACCAAATATGAAATCACAATTGCTCCACTGGGCTCCAATTTCTTGTAATGGAACTCTCTATTGGGGTGAATGTTGTGTTATTAAAGGAATTTCCCTTTGTTTCCCAACAGAGACATCTGTCTGCAGTCAGGATAGCTGTGTCTCTGAGAGTAGACATATGGGTGCCATTACTTCCTGTTGTGCAATTCTTTCTGGGAAGGGGGAAAAAAGCAGAATTTTTGTCATTCGAATGCATTTAATCGGTATTGAAGGATGTGCATTTTTTCGTGGTTTTAAAAAGTAGTATGGATTGTGCAAAGTGTACGTTAAATAATGCCACGTGCTTGTATGAACCATCCAAACAGTTTCTGCTACATTTGTGGACAATTTACTTTAAAGTCTCGAAGGCGACATTTCGTACTGTGGATTAAAAAATCGTATGAACTTTATTTCCAGTGCAAAATGGGTGATGAAGATAAATCTTGGGCGCCTCACAGTTGGTGTAATTCATGCGTAACTTTCTTGGCTGGCTGGTTGAAGGGATCACGTCAAATGCCACTTGCAGTACCAATGGTTTAGAAATAACCAAAAGACCACTCAACATACTGTTACTTCTGCATCACTAAGATATCTGGAATTACATCTAAGACCAAAGACACGATTCAGTATCCCAGTATTCCTTTGGTCATAAGACCTGTTCCTCATGGTCCAGATCTTCCTGTTCCTGTACCTCCACAGTCGTGGAGTTTAGATTATAGTCATACTGATGAAATCAATCCTCACAGCGAAAAAGATATTGAAGCACAAGACCCTGATTTCTCGGAAGATTCTGTGCCTCACCTTATAAGTCAGGAAAAGTTAAATGATCTGGTTCGTGACCTTCATTTAGCAAAAAGTCAGGCCGAAATATTTGCTTCAAGATTGAAGGGATGGAATCTTTTACAACCAAGTACAAAAGTATATGGTTTTCGTCGACAACAGCAAGAGTTTGGACACTTATTTTTGAAGAGTGGTGATCTTATGTACTGCAATGATATAGACATATTGTTTGAAGCCTTAGGACAGCAACACAAACCTGAAGAATGGAGACTTTTTATAGATTCCTCAAAAATAAACTTAAAAGCTGTCCTTCTTCATAACGGAAATGTGTATCCATCAGCACCTGTTACATATGCTGCATGCATGAAAGAAACTTATGCGAATATGAACTGTTGCTTCAAAGTATAATATACAAAAAACACTCGCAATATTTGTGGTGATCTTAAAGTGATAGCTTTACTCCTTGGTCTACAACTTGCATACACAAAATACTGCTGCTTCCTCTGTGAATGGAACAGTAGGGACAGAAATTCTCATTACATTAAAAAAGACCTGGCCTAAAAGAGAGTCCTTAATTCCAGGTAATAAAAATGCTGTTGCTGAGCCTTAAGTAACTCCTCAGGACGTGTACTTACCACCACTTCACATCAAACTTGATTCGATAAGAATTTTTGTAAAGGTATTGAATAAAGATGGAGAAGCCTTTCATTTTCTAAAGAACAAGTTCCCCCAAAATATCTGAAGCCAAAATTAAACAAGACATTTTTATTGGTCCACAAATAAGGGAACTTATGCGTGATCTTGCATTTGAAGGCACTGTGAATGAGACTGAAGCTGCTGCATGGAAGTCGTTTAAAAATGTGGTACTGAATTTTTAGGAAACTGGAAGGCTGAAAATTATAAAGAACTTGTTACTGAGCTTCTAGAAAACTATAAGGCCATGGGATGCAATATGTCCCTTAAAATACATTTCCTTCACTCGCATCTGGACTTTTTCCCACAGAACTTATGAGCTGTAAGCAATGAGCACGGAGAATTTTCATCAGGATATATGTACCATAGGAAACCGCTATAAAGGAAAATGGAGCCCTAAAATGCTAGCTTATTACTGTTGAACTCTACAAAGCGATGTAGTACAGCCAAAGTACAGAAAAAAATCTAAAATAACTACTTTTTAAGGTAATTGTAATTAATTGCTTGTAGTGAAATATACATGCCAAAATGAAGGCTTATTGTACACGGAAACAACAGGTTACTCGAGAACTATGTCCGATGGCACAATTTAGCAAGCAGATTTGTAATCAGCATGACAAATACTGTATGATTCAGCATACGCAGTCTTTGTAACAGAGAAAAAGTTTATTTTTGTTGTTCAGTGTTATCAGTCCACTGATGGATGAAGGTCTCCCCAAGTTTCTTCCACAGTTGTCTGTCTTGAGCCTGTCTCCTCCATGTCACTCCGGCATGCTTTCAAATTTCATCCATCTCCCATATGGTCTTCTTCTGGGTTTTTTTTTTTTTTTTTTTTTTGTCCCTTGGAATCCAGTCTAAAATTTCGGTTGCCCATCGGTGGTCCGTTCTTCTGGTAACATGTCCAGCTCATTACCATTTCTGTGATTTTAGTCTCATAATGATGTCTTCCACTCTTGTCATTTTCCTTATCCACGAGTTCCTCTTCTTAGTTTTCCTGGTTACCCCAAGTACGCATCTCTCCATGCTTCTTTCAGTTGTCTGCAGCCTTTGTATGTCTTTTTTAGTTAAGATCCATGCCTCTGCTCCATATATAAGAACTGGAAGGATGCATTGATTAAACTTTTCTTTTAAGACATAATGGCACATTGATGTTTAAAAAAATGTAGTTTCTTCCAAAAGCTCTCCAGCCAAGTTTTATATACTTACATACGTAATACATACATACATCCCACCTTCCCTCACTCACTCACTCATTCGTTCTCTGATGTTCAGAGGTTAGATCCTTACAGAAAGAACTCACTGTTGGTGTATCAGGTGTCTCCAATTATAGTGATCTTGCCACACAGCTTAAGCTTCATTGACATCCATCACACGCCCGCCGCACACAAGACCTTTTGTACTTCATACTCATTATCATTTTCTCATGCAGACATTCCTGAATCTGGTCCTCCCATGATTTCCTTGGCCTTCCTCTACCTTTCTTTCCTGCCACATGGGCTGAATAAATTCTCTTAGTAAGCATCTCGTCACTCATTCTTTCAACATGGCCAAACCACCTAAGAATATTATTCTCCACCTGACGAACAACATTTTGCCTCACATTAAATGTCTGCAACACATCTTCATTCCTCCCCTAATCAGAGTGTGTATGTTCCAAGACTGTGTATGTGTATTGGAGAGAGCTGGTAGTCCATGCGAAATTTCTTGCTTTTTGTTCAGGTGTTCCGATAAAATGTTGTTATGGAATGTTGTTAGTAACACATCTCCCCAGCACACAAATGACTCCTATGTCTTTACTGCAGAACCCAGGTTTCGTTGCCATACATCAGAGTAGGAACAATTACACTTTCATATACAGCCATTTGGGACTTTCTTGAGAACCCATCATTCTTGTGAAATCCTCCTAAAGCAGCTATGACTTTTAATGAAGAGTTCACTCACATACTAATTTTGCCATCTAATTTGTTCTCTCTGTCAAACATGCTTCCCAAATATACAAACTCGTTTACCTGATCAATAATGGTGCCATTTAGACTTAACCTGCATTCAGCTCTAACAGTACCTCACTCAAAAACCATAACTTTGGTTTTTCCCTTATTTATACTCAGTTTGAAATTCATTCAAACTTAATACATCCAGGCCAGCATACTCTGCAACTCACTTTCACTCTCTGCCAACAGGACTATGTCTTCAGCATATGGCAAACTATACACACAGACAAATCAGTATTTTCCATCTTGGCATCACGCATGCACGCATCCATAAATATATTAAACAGCCATAGTGACATTACACCGCCCTGTCTGACTCCTACACCAATAGAAAACCATTTCGATACAACACCGTTTACTCGTACACATGCTCTACTGCCAGCGCACATGGCTTTCACATGATTAAGTAGATTCCCAGTAACACCATATTTATTCAACACCTTTTGCAAAAGTATTTTATTTACTAGGTTGTAAGCTTTCTCTAAATCTATGAAGGCAGCAAAAACTTTCTTACCAACAGCCAGATACTTTTCAATCATCATGTGTAATGCAGAAATTTAGTTAAAGCAGCCTTTACGAGGCATAAAACCACTCCAAACATCCCACACTTTCTCTAATGTAAGACTCTGTATCTTATCAATGACAATCTTTCCAAATACTTTCCCTGGCACACTCAGCAAAGTTCTTACATTCAGTCTGATCACCCTTTCCCTTATGCAAGGGAACAATGATAGCATCCCTCCAGTACTGAAGGACCATTCCTAACTCCCAGCACAACTGGCAAATTTCAGTTAACTAGTCAATTACACAGTCACCACCATATTTTAATATCTCAGCAGTTATGTCATCCACTCCCAGAGCCTTACCATTTTAAAGAGATTTTAGAGCTTTACACACCTCCTCTCTTGAGAACCCTCCTGTACTTCTATTTCTCACTGTGACATCATCTGCTTCTGCCTCAGAATCACCTTCGCTTTCATGCTCTAATAACTCACAGAAGTATTCACCCTATCTTTCACTTAACTCATTTGGGCTCCCATATCATTTCTCAGATCCTGTTCTTCACACAACTTAGAATTTTATTTCCCCTATTTTTCTTATGTCCTATGTACCTCCAGAATGTTTTTCTATCTTTCCAAAATGCCAAATCGTGCCTTTCCTGTCTTTTGCCTTACTCTGACAAACCAGCTTTGCTGCCTCACGCTTCTTACAGCGATATTCATCCTCAGAAACCTCTACCCTGCAACATCTCCAAGTATACTTCTTTCTTTCTCTTTTCTGCTTCTTTAACCTCACTGTTCTGCCAAGCATCACCTCAGTTACCGAGCATTGCAGTATCACAGACCTCTTCACAGCAGTGACAACACAGTTCTTAAAATATGCCCACTTCTTTTCTATATCCCTTTCACAAGACTTCAACTCATTCAGTCGTTTTCTGAGTAATTCAGAATAATGATGTTCTTCATGGAGCCTTTCAACATTTATTCTTTCCATCTTATCCTATTCCTCTGTCTCCAGCCAACATTCAGTTTCACTCATGACGCTAACAAGAAATGATCAGAGCCAACATCTGCACCTCTCATCACACAAGTGTCAACAACTAAGTGTTTCAGATGTTGATCATAAACAACAAAATCTATTACACTCTTTTGTCCCAGAGTAGAATTTTCCCAAGTGTATGTGTGGATATACTTGTGGTTGAAAAATGTATTGGATACCCACAATCCAGAGCTCAACTAACTTTTCACCATTATCATTCACACCAGGATATCGGTTAATGTAGGTAACCGATACCTACATTTACCTTGGACAACATATCAAGCAAGGGTCACATTGATGAGGAAATTAATTGGTGTATAAAACTTTTTTTTTTCTTTTTTATGACTCTCAGAAAGAAAGAAAGTTTTATACACCAATTAATTTCCTCATCAAAGTCACCCTTGCTTGATATCTTTTGTTGAAGGTAAATGTAGGTATCGGTTACCTCAAGCTTTTCCCTATCAATCACAAAATCTTCATTTCTTGAAAAAGCATTGTACATCAATTTTGTCTTCTGAAAGTTCATTTTTAATCCCACTTTTTTACTCTTGTCATCAAGTTTCTGGATCATACTCTGCAGCTTTGAAGGGGTAGTTGCAAAAATTACATCAGCAAAATGAAGGTCAGTTAAATACATACATACATATCACTAAGCTGTTCTCTGATATTCACAGGTTAGCTCCTCACAGAAAGAACTCACTGTTGCTGTATCAGGCATCTCCAATTACAATGATCTCTGCACTCAGCTCGAGCTTCATTGACATCCATCACAGGCTGCACACAAGACCTTTTTTGCACTTCATCAGTCAGGTGTTTTGTACTTCATTGGTGTGTGGTCTTGGTGAGAGATGGTTTTGCCTTCTCAGGGCTCTCCATGGGCAACAATGGCACACAGAACAGTAACAAGGTCTGTGAATCTTGGAGAGGTACCAGCTAGTTCTGTGTGACATTGGCAAAAAGACCTCAACTCACTGGGTTATATTCCAGAATCCTTAGGTGGAAATGACCAACTGGAACCATTAGCTGTGGGCTGATCACCCGTACTGATGTACTTTTATGAATTTTATGATCAGGTCAGTTAAATAATTTCCATTAATATTTATCCCCTTGTTTTTCCAGTTCAATGATTGAAAGACACTTTGCAATGTGGCTCATTATAACATCATTTCGTGCTGTGCATAACATATAAAAACATAGACCCAAGTCATTGCATGATTCATTCCCACGTAAAAATATCCTCAAGTATTGCATACATATATATCCTTAAGCTGTTCTCCGAGATTCAGAGGTTAGCTCCTCAAAGACCATGTGCCAAGTACTGATAGAACTAAAATGTAACTTACTGTTGGTGAATCAAATGTCTCCTTTGCAACGATATGTACACACTGCTTGAGCTTCATTCACATCCATCGCACGCCACACACAAGACCTTTTGTACTTCATACTCATAATCTTTTTCTCAAGCAGACATTCCTGAATCTGGTCTTCCCATGATTTCCTTGGCCTTCCTCTACCTTTTTTTCCTACCACTTGGGCTGAAAAATTATCTTACCCCCATAAGTCACGTTCTGATCATGTGAGGAATGAAGAGGTGTTGCAAATGTGTAATGTGAAGCAAAATGTTGTTAGTAAGGTGGAAACTAATATTCTTAGGTCGTTTGGCCTCAAGTATTGCCCTCTACTATATTATATCAGGTTAGAAAGCTATGCACAAAATTAAAAAAAACAAGATCTTTTGCAGTAGCAGCTACCACATCATCAGGTAACACATAGCATATGGAACCAATGTGGCATTGAAGAGTTTGGGAGATATGGTGTCACCTTGTCTCACTCCCTTTCCAATATTTATTGGTGCTGTATCCTCAAATAACCGAACCTTTGCACTTACATTTTCATAGATGTTATTAATAATGCTAATGTAAGCATCTTCAATACCGTATATACAGGATTATTACAAATGAAATGGATAGTTTCAACATTTTATAAAACCAAAACTATTTAAGATATTGACACTCCTGTTGCACCGTTTTGTAGAAAAACTCTTGAAGTTTGTTACAGGAACTTACAGATGTTTGATGTCGATATGTGCACCCTTAGTCACTTGGCATATATCATTGCAGTAGTCGAATTCTTCCCAAACACATGTTAATATATCTCCGTCAACTCCAGCAATAGCTGTTATGATACGTTCATACACGAGATTCTTGCGCGGATCCGTTTTTTTTTTTTTTTTTTTTTCTTCCCCCATCATTTGGGTTATTCTTGAGATCAATGCAAAACTGAAAAGAAATTTTGGAGGATTAGTTGGGGAGGGGGTCATTTTTTGATCTGGGGATGGTATTTTGTTTTTCAAAACTTTCAAAAACGGAAGTTTTTTTCTTTTTTTCAGGGTGCGCACGCGTGCTTGAAAACCTGGAAAGTCCTGGAAAATCATGATTACGTTTTCAAGGCCTGGAATATCCTGGAAAAACAGTATTTTTTTTAATGCTGTCTTGAAAAGCCTTGAAATTTGAAATTAGTGCTTAAAAAAAATGCCCTTTTAGGAAATCGTGTTACTGACTGTTACCCTTTCATTTTTTAAGTTCCTCTCCTCTGTTCTCAAAGAAACCGCCGGCAACAGTGGTGTTTCGGATGTGCCCAAATCCTAATTTGGCTGGGGGGGGGAGCACTACTTCCAGTGCAATAAAATTGGATGATTACTAGCAGGTCTGTTAGGGAAGGGGAGCTTGATGCATTCTCTAGCCCTGAGCTTGATGTCTGTCCGACAACTACTGAGAACAACAGAAGGGGAAAGAAGAGACATTTAGCATTTGCAAGGGAAGGGGGTCGCGTGTTTACCAAGTTAGCTGGCATCCACCAGTGAAGAGTATGCCTGAACAACACATTCATCTGCTCCTTGTTTATTGCATTAAGACGCTTGCTTCCGGCCCACCCCTCAAGAGACTTCGGCTACTTATGATAAAAAATAAGAAAACTATCTTTGCGAATTTTTCACAAAAGTGGCTGAAATTTTTACATTTACTATAATTGGATTACAGAAGCTCACTCCCAAAATTCCATTTGAATCGGTTTAAAACTTAAAAAGTTAGCATTGGAAATTTTTATTATGTGTGCCTCTTTAGACAATGAGCCTTGAGCAGAAAGTGTGTTACCATAGCAACGGTTGATTGACAGCTGGGAGCGCTGATCCGAAGCCCTTGGTTGGGAAGAAAGCAAACACCTGTTTATCACTTCCACGGCTCAAAAGGACTAAGAGGTATTTTCAGAAATCCATTTTCCGGAATTTTGAAAATAACACAGTAAAATTTTTACAGTGGTTAAAATACATCACAATAAAGTTCTAGTGCAAATTTCGCCAAATTCCGTTTGAAACTTTAGCAGATGCAAAAAAAAAAAAAAAAGAAATCTTCCGTTGCAAAACCGGATTGAAAAAAAGAAACGGCAATTATAAATTACGGGAAAAGCAAGCAAATTATTTTTTTTTAGATGCCATGGTTTATTTAAACAGAGTGATCCTTAAATTTTGTTTCTGTGATGATATGGACTCTATTTTAATTACAAACATACATTTTTATTCAGATGTCTGAGTTACTGTTTTAATAAAAAAATCTATAATTAAAAAGTTTTCAATGGATTTTGGCGAAATTCAGCAGATAAACGTATTTTAGTAAATTGCAACGTTATGACGTAAATTTGGTCATTTTGTCGAAAATTGGGCAGCTTTTTTTTTTTACGTTTTCTCCTATAGTTAGGGTGAAGGAGGAAGACACTTCAGTGAGCTGCAGGTGGTGATTTATGGCGATGTGCCAAATGAAAAGAAGCCGTTCCATCAGGACATTCCAGAGGTTGAGTGTGCGTGGACGCGTGCTCCTGCTGTTTGAACTTAATCGGAATGTTTTCGGGAGGGGGAGAAATATCCGTTTCAGCTTTACAGCTTTCAGGCTCCTTTTTTTCTTGGTAATAAATAAAAACCATAGTTGCTGCATTCACCATTGATCCATATTCGCATTTCTTGAATATAAACTGCAGACAATCGGAAACATGGTGTTGGGTGGGTCTTGATGTTCTTCATTTGTATCTGCTGAATTTTGTTCTGTGGGAATACGGAATGAGTTATACTGTGAATACATACAAAACTACATATTTTTGAGCTGAAAAAATAGGTCTACTTGTACACAGTAGCTAACGTGTGAACTCAGACAAAGACAATCGGACATATGGACGTCTGATTCCATAAAAAAATCAACCCACTTTTATTATACACGACAGGTAAAAAAGAAAAAACATTACATGTTTTTAAACATTATAAAGGAAAGCGGATTTTTGAAACACCATGACTTGATGATATTAATTTCTAAAAATTTTTTTTAGATTTTAATTTCTAAAACCTTTTTTTTTTTTTTCCAATTACAATACATTGTAACAGGATACCTGTGTGTTGTATCCCTTAGTTGTATGGCAGATTTTCAGTTGGCCGATATCCGCGATCGTAAGTGGTAGTTACATTGCTATTGTTGATGATGACAAGATAAATACTATAGTAATGTAGAATGTTGCATAAAGTAAAAAAAAATGGCCCCCTCCTCCCCCTTCGAACTTTTATGCGGTTATCATAGCTGATCAACCATTTCATTCCATGAACATCAGCACATTTCAATCATTTGACCATTGGGGGTCTGACGGAATTCAGCAGTGCTTAAGCGCCTAGCGCAACGAGAACATGCTAATTACGGACAGTTCTATTCCCTTCCCCCCTATCATCCCTAATAATTGAGAGCACATACTGTAGTTTCAAATATTCTGTGTATGAGCTAGTTTTCACACTGTTCGTTGTGTTTTTATTTTAGAAATTACTAACCCTTTCGAACTGTAGGTTGCAGAAACGTTTATGCTTTGGTTTTTTCCATTTGTCCGTACGATAATTCGCGTAAAAGGGGTTGGATTTTGGCGAAATTTTAGTATGCTGTTAGGTACAACCTAGGAACCTACCCTGTTGAAAATGGTCGAAATTAAATTCAAAGGCATAGATATAAGAGCAGTATTCATTCTCCAAGCTTGAAGCCCTACGTCCACTCTCCAGCTGGGTAAGTATGAAAGATTTGAGACTTGGAGGAGGAGACCCAGTACAAAGTTTTGCTTCTCAGGCACTAAGTGTTTGTTAACATTTCCTTTCCTCTGGTTTGGAGCCCAGCTGTAAGAGGTGATGCTTTGTAACAGTCTTTTAGCACAACACTCTGTCTACTGATTGGCAGACAGGTCATAAAACAGTAACTTCACTAAATGTTGTTTCCTTGTTTTGAATGAAGACTAAATCAATGCCAAAGCATTTGCAACCCAGGCTGCCTAAAGGACAAAGCTGGGGGAGCAGGAAAGAACATAGCAGTAAGACCTCTTTTTCTTTAATTACTTAAAATCTGGCCTATAGTAATTGGTCACATGTGTAGCCCCTTACTCAGGGGAAATTCTCAATTTTTAGTTGTGTGCTTTCCTTTGTGTCAGACAGTCATTCAAATTCAGTGTGGTTCCTGATCTTAGATATTTTTTTGGTTTTCATTTACTGTTTCAGTTGATTTACCCATTTTTTTCATCCCCCCTCCCCATTAAATATGGGTAAGTGTACTTTTAGTGATCTTTGGCTAATAAATCCTAAATATGCTGGATGGATTAAAAAAGATGAAAGCAATTGTCATGTTGCAAAATGCATTATTATATGCATTAAAATAATAGATATTTCGAATATGAGGGAATCTGCTTTAAGAAGCCACATGAAAGGGAAAAAACATAGTATGTTGACAGAAAGCTGTAAAATGTTCCACTAACTGTTGATAAATTGCTATGTGTATCAAGTGATAAACAAGTACAGCCTATTGCATCCACATCTAATCCTCTGCATATTCCTCTTGAAAAAAATGCAACCATTAAAGCAGAAGCATTGTGGTGTTTGAAAGTGGTTAAATCCCATTACTCTTACAGGTCTTGTGCAGGTAATGATGTTTTATTCCGCCTAATATTTTCTGACAGCAGAATTGCTGGAAACTTCAGCTGTGGTGAAAAAAAATGTTCCTACAAAAAAAAAAATGTTGCTTTTGTTTGGCACCTCACTTTAAATCAGTGTTGGTTCAGGAAGTCAAAACTGAAAATGAAAATTTTGTGATTTTGTTTGACGAAAGTTTAAACAAGTTTAGTCAGTCAAAACAAATGGATATACATGTTCGTTTATGGGGGAAAGGAACAGTTTCAACCAGATATTTGTCATCAGTTTTTTTGGGTCATGCTAGTGCAGACATAATGATGGAAAAATTTCTTGAATGCATGGCGTGCCTCCCACTGTGTAACATTGTGCAGTTATCAATGGATGGACCCAATGTTAATTGGAAGTTTTTTGATTTGATATGCTGCAATCAACACTTAGTGCTGACTCAAATGTCCAACTCCTAAACACAGGGAGCTGTGGACTTCACATTGTAAACAATGCCTTTCGACATGGAGCCTCAGCAACAGGGTGGGAAATTCAAAAGTTGCTTTCATCATTATTTAGGCTTTTTAAAGATTCACCTGCAAGGAGGGAAGATTTTTCTAAAATAATTTTAGCCAGTAAGATGCCATTAAAATTCTGCCCACACAGGTGGCTAGAAAATACTCCTGCCTGCGAGCGAGCATTAGAAATTTGGGCAGACATTGAAAATTATGTTAACCAAGTTGAAAAGAAGTTCATCAAGAATCCCCACACTGTATCATTTGATGCTATCAAAACTTTCACTAAAGATCCTTTTGTTTTGGCTAAACTGCATTTCTTCAATTCAGTTTCAAAACAGCTGGTACCATTTCTCAAGGCATATCAGTCAGATAAGCCAATGAAGCCTTTTATGGCCACATATCTTGAAAAGATGCTAAGAAATATGATGAATCGCTTTGTTAAAAGAACCGTAATGGCAGAAGCTAACTCTGCCTTAAAGCTGTTACAAGTAGACCTTACAGATGCATCTCAGTGTTGTCACTATAAAGAAATTGATGTTGGGTTTCAAACAGAGAAGGTATTGAAAGAATTAAGTGCTAAGAACATTAGTGAACACAAACTTATGGAGTTTAGAATGGAATGCCGAATATTTTTGCAAAAGCTAGTTGTGAAGCTATTGGAAAAAAATCCACTTAAGTACTCCCTTGTTCGCCACATGAAGTGTTTAGATCCTCGGTTGATGTCAAAAAATAGTGAGACTTGTATTAAGAATCTAACATCCATTCTCACACTTCTTGTTGATGCTCATGGAATACAACCAGAATTATGTGATGGTGTAATATGGCAGTTTAAGGAATTTGTGACCAGTGTTGCAGCAGTAAAATCTTCATTCATAAACTTTGATCCAGAAGATAAACAACAAAGAGTAGACACATTATTGTATGAGTACATGTCTTCTACTAAAGCTTTTAGTGAACTGTGGAAAGTTGTGAAACTTCTTTTACTGTTGTCACATGGGCAAGCTTCTGTTGAGAGGGGTTTCTCAGTCAATAAGGAGCTCATTGTAGAAAACATGAGAGAGGAGTCAATTGTAGCACAGAGAATTATTTATGATCATATATCCTATGTAGGTGGTATTGATAAGGTAAATATCTCAAAATCTCTTCTGTTATCAGTTGGAGCTGCAAGGCAAAAATACATACATTATTTGGATGATAAGTCCAAAGAAAAGGAAAAAGCAGCCATATGTGGAAAAAGGAAAGCTATTTTAAATGAAATTGATAGCATAAAAAAGAAAAGAAAACTCATTGAAGGAGTAGTCAAAGAATTACTTAACTCTGCTGATGATTTAGCTTTAAAAGCTGAAACTACAAATAACATTACATACATTGTAAAATCTAATAGCTTTAGAAAAACTGCTCATGAGAAAAGAGCAGTACTTAAAAAATTGGATATGGAACTTGAAACCAAAGTCAGCAATCTTATATCTGTATAACCATCCATTGATACTCCATATTTGTGGTATCTTCCAAGCATATAGAGAATTAATACTAAAACATAAAATTTTTATATTTGTACAATTTACAATAGAAATGAACTTTTTTTTTTCTTTGAAGCATGTTGAACTTCAAACCAGTTTTGATCCTATATCTTCATAATTATTTAGTGTTTTTCATATGAAGTTCATGTAAATAGACTAATGAACTCTTCTGTTCCAAAAACTTATAACTTTCTGCAACTAACTTCCACAATTGGGCTTCTTATTGGACTAAAACTTTGGTAAGTAATATAAAACCTTATATATACTTGTACAGTAAATACTCATGGGCTCCTAAAACATATTTTTGCTGTACATTTTACTATGAATTTGTGGCCAAAACAATTCAATCAATTGTCCTTAATGCATTGATCAGATTTTGGTTTATATAACTGACAAACTTTAATTTAAAAAAAAAGCTTTTAAAAACTTAATTCATATAATTAAGATGTCTTATGTTTTGGGAGTTGAACAAAAAGTGGTTATTCTGATTCTGGTTATGATTGAAGCTTAACTGGAGGTAGAGATTCCTTATGCTCATCATTTTTCATTTATGTAAAATACTTAAGAATATCCTAATTTATACCAATAAAAAACTGAAATTGTTTTATGTTTAAGGTTTTTATAAATAGTTTAGCTAGTTCCACATTTTGGGGTAGCACTTCATAAATTTAGTTTAGCAGTGATTTTGATTTAAAAAAATAAAAGTAAATTGAGGCAATCTTGTTTGATATGAAAAATAATTTTTGGAAAGTAATATGAGGCAAGTGTACTGGTAGACATAAAGGTGGTTAGATTCTTTTGGGTTGGGTGGTGGGCCAGGACTTTCTGACTTCTATGATGAAACTTATTTGAAATTTGTTGCCATGTTCCTAAAATTACACTTTCTGTTTTAAACTCTATTGGTTCACCCTTCTGTGATCGTCCACTCCCGAATCATTTCTTGAGGTGCATAGTGATTCCATGGCTTATGCTTTTTGATTTAACATAACTGTACTACAATTGGGGAAATTTTCCTCAAGTCTGGAACATATTCTGTCTAGTAATTAAGATTTTCATTGCCTTCAAAAGTCACATCCCAATATGCAGCCACCAGTGGCAGTCATTGGGAATGTTAAAAAAAAATAAATCATTCCCATGTATGGAAACACTTTTTATCAGAGCTAGAATCCACCTGTGGGCATAACAGGCACATGCCCTATTTAAAAAAAGGGGGGGGTTGAGTAAGTAGATAAGTGCTTTGCTTTGTCTCACGTTTCTTGTTTTCAGACATCACACTTTTTCACTTATGGATTTGCAACTCCACGTTTTGTCTTACATTTGCCCGAACTTTTCAGTGATCCACACAGCAGTACTTCAGAACTACTGTTTGTGATGTACTCTGACAGGCAAGCACCCCATCTCCCCGTTATGGGTCCTCCATGTTTTACCACCGTGTTTTTTTTTGGAGGAAATAAATCTCAGAGATTTTTTTACCAGTCCTCTGTTAGATGTGCGCCCTCCCCATTCTTAAATTCTGAATCTGCCCTCACTTTATTTTATAATAATTTCATTTGTTATCAATAATAGTCTGATTACATGGAAGATAGTGCAGAATAGTGATGGAGCTAAAATGACTGATTGAATTAATCATTTTCTGATTGAGGGAAAGGATTTTCTGAATAGCCTTGTGGTAATTGCATCATGATTCAATTTAGCATTATTGGGTAATTCGCCAATTAAAAACTTTAAAAAGAAATGTAATGGGTAAAAAAGCACACTCATCCATTTGCATCTTTCATCATTTTTATTACTTAAAACTGAAATTGCTTTTAAAAAATAATTTGAGCATGATACTGTAAAGCGTAATAATCATCCTGGAATTTTTTGTATATGGCCTGGAAAAGGCCTGGAAAGTCCTTGAATTTTTTTCCCCAAAAAGAGTACGAACCCTGTTTTTTTTTTTCTCACGACGTTTCTTCTACGCAGTATTATTGTTAAATAAAATTTTATTCCATAAATATTTGCATTTCAGCTTGAAATTGGAAGAAAAATTTCGAAAACAGAATTTGGCGCCAAAATTCCCTGGTAATCTTCAGTGGATTCAAAGAATTCCGCCATTTCCACGTCATTTCGATGGTTCTCGAGATCGATGCAGAACTAAACAGAAAGTTGGGAGGGATTGGTGGTGGAGTCATTTTCCCGTCGGTGGGCAGAATTCCGACTTTTAAAACTTTCGGAAACAGAAGTTAGGCGGAGTGAAGGTTTCTCCTATAGTCGTAAATCATTTTTTCTTGCAATATTTCTTCTACCCAGTAGTGTTGTTAAATATAATTTTATTCCGTAAATATTTGTTTTGTAGCTTCAAAATGGAGGAAAACTTTCCTAAAATGGAAGTCTGACAGAGCATAGATTTTGCTGGTAGTCGTAATTTTTTTTTCTCTGTGATGTTACATTTATCCCGTGTTCCTGTTAAATGTAAAAAAAAAAAAAAAAATTATATTTTGAAAACAGTGATGTGCTCCAGCTTAATATTTACATAATAAATTTCAGTGAACAATTTTGTCTTGCTCACTCCGCGTTATATTCACGCTGTTTCACAGCATGTTCTTATTTTTCACCCGCGTGGTTAAAAAGTTCAGCTTTTTCATATTACGTTGTTTCAGATCAGCTAGATTTAACAATAATTAAAAAGTAAAAGTTAGAAACATTTTTAAGGGCAGATATTTCACTACATGTCCTGTTTCTTTTTTTTAAACATGCCACACATTTTGTTTGATGAGCCCTGACTGAAAAAAAAAAAGTACTGAAGGAAAAGAAGGAGCAAAATGTGCCAAGTTATTGTACAGAGTTCTTATGTGGGCTTTGCTACCAAGAGCCTTGATTTTAACTTTCTTGAGAAACCTCGATTTTTCCATTGCAGATGTATACAAACCTTGGTTGTGGCTGCCATTTATTATACCACTTTCTGCACATCTAAAGCGCTGTCATCTCTGAAGTCCATGTAAGAACTCTTCCACCCATGCTGAAAAGTTGAATTGTATTAAAATAAATAAATGGTTTTACTAACATCCCTCCCCCTTTATTACCTTGTTTATCTTTGATGAAAGTCATACAGTAAAACTTCCGAATAGCAAACATCGAAGGGAAAAGAAAAACTCCGTTATTTAGAAGTGTCTGTTATTGGGAAAATCATGCTTTATGACAGTATACATGTACCATGTTTATAATGTAAAAGCAGTTTAAAAAATAAGATGTAAATGCAAGAGCAAACTTGTGCTAACCTTTATTAAAAAATAAACCGAAGAAGCAAAATAATGAAGTATTGTTGTTTGCCTATTATTCTTGTGAGATTTTGTTTTCTAAACGAATTTCTAGCCAGCCACCTGTAGCTTTGAATTCTGTGAATTCTAATTCGTTTGCAATTTCTAAATCCTTTGGATGAATTAAAGTCCCTGATAAAGGTATGTTGTTGGCTCTAGGGCGGCAAAACCACTCATAGGTAAGAGTGTCCATAGCCAAACCATCAGTTTTAGGGAAAGCTTTCTAAATTTTTTGGATGCCATTACAATCTTGCCAAGGAAAAACGCAATTTCACTCATTTGCGTTTTTTCAATGCCCAGTTTATATTCTAAAATGTGCACACTTAATCTTTCCTTTTCACTCAGCTCCACTATTTCAACTTTTTCTTTTAGAGTCAAGTACTTAACATTTGTGCAACATTTTAAAATCAATGTTTGAAAAATCTTTGCTTTACAGCTCACTTGATGAAAAAATCCTATGTGATTGTTGCAAAAAAAAATGTGATTTCTAGTAATCTGGACTTGAAATTGATCCCTGTGCACTGACCTTGACCTTACCAAACAGTAAAAGTCTTTTCCACCCACACCTGAATTGTGTTTGCATGTGTTTCAATCCAATTACGGTTCCCGAATTAGCCAGCCCTGGGTGCTAGTCCCCATTTCTGAGGTCTCACTCACCCCATTGGGAGCACCTGAAGAGCTAGAAGGCAGTTTCTCCTGGTCAAATGTACGTATGCAAAGAGAGGGTCAGACAGTCTGGTGAGCACGAATGCTAATCCTTTTTCTGGCCACTTACCCAGGGTACATAGCACCTTAAAATTTACTAGGCCTCAGGAACAAAACGTTTAGGATAGAATATTGGGAAGGATAAATAACAAAAAGGAAAAATTTGGTGACTTTAGGCAAATTACACCCCTAGGAATTCTTAGAAGTGAAAGCAAATTGTCCGCTATATTGTACTTAAAGTGTGTCCGCGTCCATTATTTAGAATGTCCACTATTAAGAAGTGAATGTCCCATAAGAAGCCATGCATTTCTGCCGGGGAATAAAAAAAATTTCGTTATAGAGAGATGTCCGCTATTAAGAAGTGTCTGTTAGTGGAAGTTTCACTGTACAATGTACTCTGCTGTCATAGTCAGGAATAACGACTTCATGTCTGCAAACATGCTAATATCGTGTTTGCCTGAAGTTCTTTATAATTATAGCCGATTATATTTAAATATCAGTAGGAGGTGGGGGTTGGAATGGTCCTCAAATAAACATTCCTTTGTGGTAGTTTACATGTGGCTTTAAATTCAGTGCAGTGTTATTCCCAATAACAAACCAAGGTGATAAATGGAATTGCTGCAGTGCATTGTTTTCAGAAAATTTGATAGGTTCAGTCCGGATTTTTTTTTTTTTTTTTTTTTTTGCATAATGGCCAGCAATACCTTGCGTTGTTTTTCAAGAATTACTGCGTACATTTATATTAATACAGGAATCAGTTTCTTAGCAAAGTCAGCCTTTAACATATTGAGGTCCCTATGTATTTCCTTCTTCCTGTGGCCTTTATTTCAGTTGTGAAGCAGATTACTTATAGTTGCTAAATTCCTCTCTGTAAGATCTGTGTGACTATAATTGAAATTAGTTTTCCAGTCCATGAACAACTTTTTCCAGGTGCATTTCTTTTCCTTTCTTTATTTTTTTATTTATTTTAATGACTTTCAGTAAAATGAATTAGTGCTATAAATATAGCATATAAGTAATATATTCTCTTTTTATAATTTTCAGCCTTGGTTACAAAGCCTTCATTCTCACAATACACAGCCAAGCCAAAGCACTTGCCAAAATATGCTTTTCCTCTCCCCAAGCTGTGCTCAAATTGGAAGACCATTCTCCCACAGAACCATTTTGTGACAGCATTCTGTGTGATCAGAATACCGTTAATCATAGGTTGTCCAGTAGTAGTGATATTCCTGGCATAGAAGGTACTCTTGTACTAGAAGGCAGTAACATTGACAGAGCCATTGAAGATGAAGAGGATGAGGAAGAAGAGCTTTCTGATAATGAGAAATATGTAAATAATAGGTCAGACATAAAAGAAGAGGAACGAACTTCTGAATGTGTGGTGTCGTAAGAGGTTAGTGGTTGTGAATTGGCTCTGTACATTGAGCATTACTATATTGCAAAGATATTATAGTTGTTATTATGTACTGAATTTCCCTCATGAACATATGCTCAGCATCACTCACCCTCACCTTCATAAAGAAGCCATTTAACTTGACAAAATATAAATTGTTTTATTGTTTAGTATCATGTACAAAATATTTTACTGTTAAGATAACAGTATTGTTCAAGTTGGAGAAAAGTTATAAAATCTCTTTATATTATGTACACTTTTAGAATAATTCTAACTGTATTTATGCAGGTGGAATAATTTGGTAATCACTGGTATGTAAATGATGTCTATATATGTCAATGATTGATCTGACTTCTTTTATTCCCCAAAACTAATTGATATAATGTGTATAGATTTATAATTGCTCCTTCTGAAATATGGAAGGTTTGTGTACATGTGCTTTGTTAATATGTCAAATTATTGATACAAGTAATGATAATCTCTTTTTTGTAATAATTATGAAACAGGCACTAGCATTTTAATAAAGCTGCCAAAAAAAATTAAAAATCAGAAGTTCAAAACAAATCAATTTTTGGAAATTCCATGTGTTTTTGAAGTTGTCATTCATATGTGGTAAGACATATGTTTTATATTTTGTTGTGAGTAACTTAAGTAATTTGCTACAAATCATGACCTATATTGTAAGTAAGGCGTATAATATTTGGCCGTGTCATGCCCTAAAGGTAATGAATAGTGCTGTAAAATAATTTTCATGAATTATGCATAAAACCATGAATTTTTTGGTACTAATTTTTTTCTTGTTCCTTGCTGCAGCATGTAAAAATGTGAGAATTTTCATGTAGTACAGAAATAATTTCCTCGAAATTTACATGGCATTTTGATTTATACATTTTGTTGGGAAGAAATTTCTCTTGTTTTTATTTAGTTTTTGTGATGAGTGTTGTTATTTCATGTTTGTGGTTCCCCTTTCAGTTAATGCTTGATGTTTTTATATTTGTGATGACACCCCAAGAACACATTCAATGTATATATATCCCAGAAAGTCATGTAATCTGAGCAGAAGATATTTCAAGATTCTTCTGTCCTCCCCTCATTATTTTGTTGGGTACTTAATAAAATGCTTCTAGTTCTGGATAATTTGAAGACTTAAATGACTTCATGAGTTGTAATTCAGCAGTTGATACTCATGACACAAACTAGTAAGCAGAAGGAAGATTTATCTATAATGCTGTATGTCAGGGTTTGACAGCATGTAGATTTTGGAATTCTCTGCGAGAGGAATTTTGAAATCTGCTACAGAATAGTTGATAGTGTATTTGAATTTAAAGATTCGGTTTATATGTTATTTCAGGAACTCTGCTATGCTAATCTGGATTCTGTGTCTTGTTCTCCTTAACCCTTTCCACTAGACTGTCGGGTGACGCCCATTACAAAATTTCCGAATAGATCGCATGTTGGGTGTTACCAGCCATGCCAATGACACCTCTATAGCTCAAATGTCGGCGCTCACGAGACATTTCTTTTTCGCCGAATAGCTTGCGTGTTGGGGGTCATCAGCCACACTAGTGACACCTCTATAGCTTGTATGTCGGGGCCTGCGAGACATTTTTTTCATCAAATATCTTGCGTGTCAGGTGTCACCCGCCATGCTGATGACACCTCTATAGCTCACATGTCAATTGCTCGCAAGACATTTCTTTTTCGCCAAATAGCTCGCATGTCACCCGCCACGCCGATGGTGCCTCTATAGCTTGTATGTCAGGGCTGGTGAGCCAAAGCTAAACTTTCACTGTTAAGTTGTGGCCTCTACTTCAGAAAAAAAATATAAGTGCTGGATGAAAAGTTATTCGAGTGGAAAGGGTTGAACTTTTTCAGTATTTATTTGTGTAGATAAAATAAAAAAAAAGTTAGCAGGTGGTTGTTTGCTTTAGCACTGGTACATTTTAGTTTTTTCTTTTAGTTTTTTTTTTTTATAAAGCCAAGTTTTGGTTGTGATGAAGGATGATTAAATGTGGACATTTTTTTGTCAGTGTTTACAATCCAGTTTTTAATAACATTATTTTCAACCAGATGCTGAATCCTTAAAACCTCATTCTTACTGCTTAATTAGCATGCTATATTCTATCATTCATATTTAAAGACTGCCATGAAAAATAGTGGTACCTACAGTAACATCTCACACCTTTTTAAGAAGTTGATAAGGCAGTTGTTAGAGGGAATTTTATTAGTGATGTGTTGGTTTAATTAGGCCAGTAAATGCCAAATATTTGTGCATTCTTGAACCTTCATACACTAACTGATGTTTTGTCATGTTCAATTAAAATCTTGAGAATAGTAGTATCACATTTTAAAATGATGCTTATGATGTGTATGTGAAAATCAGTCAGCAAAACACAATAAAGAAAACATATAGATGATTTCCTGTAGCAACATAACTATGCATTGATAAATTTCAGGATTCCTTGTTTTGGAATGTACCTCAACTTTATACTACAGTGGGATATGATAGTTCACTGCTGTAATTTTTCATATAAGGTGCTACTAGAGCTTGCCCATAATTTATGTAGGTATTTATTTTAAATATGGGTATTTGATGTACAATAGTTTTTATTTTTTAAGATTTGATATGCAATAACTGTATTGAAGTTAGTTATACAAGGTTTTGTGCACTACATTATGTACATTTATAATCAGTTTCTTGTATTTAATATTCATTTTCTTTAATTTTGTTTGAATCATAAGTACAAATATATTTTCACCTTTGTGGAGCACTGCTTTTAATCTCAAATTTATATGTCCTGTACTGCTTTTATGCAATATATATATGCTCATTATGGTGGTGGAAGTTATGGTTATGTTCTGTACATAAAAATTACCAACAAATAATGCAAAACTTATATTATCCTTGTGCATCTAATGTCTCGCAAACAGCAGCTTTTAAGTTTTGCAAAGTCATGTTCAGTTTTTTTTTTGTTTTTTTTTTAAGAATTTACCCTTTGATTACATTAGACTACATTTCCTTCTTTTTCACTATATTGACAAAAGTCACCGGACACCCCTTCAAAAGCAAATAGGCGGATCCACTGCGTTATTAAGATGTGCGTTACAGCTACAAACAGTATAAAAACAAGCCTGCAGCTGACTGCGATCATGTCGCACTGTGAGGTTGAGTGAAAATGTCGCGACGGGAGAGAGCTGACTTTGATAAAGGAAAGATTGTTGGGTGTTATGTTAGTTGGTTGTCCATAAGAGAAACCAAGAGGTGTTAAAACATACCCAAGTCAACTATTTTAGATGTACTGAATAAGTGGAAGACACATGGCATGCCTGAAGCAGCAAAACGTACCAGCAGACCAAAGAAAATCAATGATAGAGGACGTTGAAGCCTCAAGAGAGTCGTTACAGCTAATCAACGGAGTACTGCACAAGACCTCAGTGTTCAGGTGAGTAAAAATGCTGGAACCTTAGTATGTACACGTACACAGAGATGCCAACAACTACGGAATCTCCGTAGTTCCTATGGAAAAAGCTCTTGTACTACAGAATACGGAAAACCGTGTTTTTTCTACGGAAAATTGACGGAAGTTATTAATTTTTATTTTGCTTGTTCCCCTTCCCAAAGCAACGGCGGCCACTTGACGATCCGTCATGCTTATGATGCTGCCTGCACTTCCAGTTCTGCCTCTTGAAGCTGCTCAGATCAATGTGGTCTTGTGCTGAGTCATTCTAAGTGAAAACCTCCCTCCCCAGCATGCAACATTCTGGGGACGTTGAACGTAGCTCGCTTTGGTGGTGGACGTGGGTGGAGTTTCGCCTGAAGCTCTTTCGCAGTGCAGCAGCAAGCTGTTGAAAATCGTTTAGTGCAGAACGTGAGTGCCATTGCCTGGCATCGGAGTTGTTGTTTTTTAATCGTGCGTCAACCATTCATGTCAGTAATTAATATTTTTAAAGGTTTTTTTTCTTGCGTTGCAGAAAAGTATGCTTGGATTTTGTTGCAGAGTTCGCCAAAATGCGTAATTACGGGTCTAGTACGCATCTAAATTTTACCAACACATAAAAATATTCATCAGGAATTTTTAGCGACGCGTAGAAATACATGTCGTGAAGCGCGTAAAATACGCATCAACATGTAAAAATATGCATCGAGAAACGCGTAAAACGCGCACATCAACACAGTCAGAGAAAAGTATAAAATGCACATCAAAGCGCAAAAACACACGTCAAGAAACGCGTAAAACTATGCATCAAAGAATTTTACCAACGCATAAAAATACGCATCGGAGCAGCATTTCGCTTTTCAAAAACGGAAAAGAACGAAATAAAGATTTCTGCCGTAATCATAATTTCATTTTCCTGTGATGTTGCCTCTGTCCAGGATTGTTGTTACACATAATTTTATTCCATAAATCTTTGTATTTCACTTTGAAAATGGAGGGGAAATTTCTGAAAATGGAAATTCGACGGTGCAAAAATTCCTGTGTAATCTTCAGCTTCGAGGAATTTCTGCTTTTTCGTCGTAATTTGGGTTATCCTCGAGATCGATGCATAATTGAACAGAAATTTTGGGGGCAATTGGTAGTGGTGAATGCTTTCCGCCTGAAACTTTTGAAAATGGAAATTTCGTCTTTCAAAACTTTTGGAAACAGTAAAGATTTCTCCCGTAATCGTAATTTTATTTTTCACGCGACGTTCCCTCTGCCTAGTATTGTTGTTAAATTTCATTTTATTTCGTAAATATTTGTATTTCACTTTGAATATGGAAGGGAAATGTCCGAAAATGGAAATCGGACGTAGCAAAGGTTTCTCCCGTAACTGTAATTTTTTCCCCCAACGATGTTCCGAACATGTATCCTGTATTCTTACATATTCCCCCCAAAAAAATTTGCATTTCAGCTTGATAAAGGGGGAGAATCCGAAAACGAAAGTGACGAAGCTGAAAAGTTTGTAAGAATTGATGCATGATATTCAAAAGCATTCGTATTCTCCAAGTTACACTACCTTTTACCTAAAATAGTGAAAGCTATCATGCATTCATGGTCCTCAAACAGAAAGTTCTTTCAGCATGATGGATAAAATTGTCATGGCATCCAAGGGGTTTGTGAAGCCTACTGTCATAGCTGATGGTGAGCTTTAATTTTTCAAATAACAGTTTTTCAAAAAAGAAAAATCAGAAAGGACACAACTGGTAATTGGAGTAAAAACAAGAATGTATTAAAGCGAAATCATTTTAAACGAAAATGAACTTCCTAAGTTCTATACATCTGTCGGAAAATTTCACATTGAAGAATGTTCTTATATTCAAGAAAAGATACTGATCTATGATGAATTCTTAAAACATGCAGAAGTAGTAGATCTTCACTTAGAGCCATAACATCATTTACTTCTGTATTACACATAGTCAAACGCCTTCCATTTATAATAACTGAAAATGAACTTGATATACTGGAAGCGGAATTCCTTGTTATCAAGCTGACAAATTAGAGACCATAGCAGTAACAGATAGAATAGATGTCACTTGGTCAGAAATCTCAAAATTAAGAGGCTGTAATGGAGCAGTTAAGTATACTATTTTCTCGAAAGTAATGTTTACAATACTTGTAGTTCCACACTCGAATGATGTGAATAAGAGAGATTTTAGTTTAGTGCGAAAAAATCAAGCCTGTTTCCAACCTAATTTAGGTGTAGAAGCACTTCTTATTGCAAAAATTAATATGTTCTCCTCTGGGCAAGTGTGTTATGAAAAAAGATTTTCTGCTGAGGAACTCAAATCTGCAAAACACTGTACAGCGAAATCACTAAAGAAAGCTATTTAATCAATTGTTTGTTGCGTAAAAAAAATGTATCAGTCATGGTGTATATTATTTTCCATGTGAAAAATTTGGAATATTTTGATACAGATTTTCATGTATATAAATGAATAAGTAAGTAAAAAAAATGCTAATTAAATTAAATGAGTTGTTTTCCTCAGTTGGAATTATTCTTTTTGGTATGACTACTGAAAAATGGTCAAAACTACTGAAAATTTGTACGAGTACTATTGAAAATATCTGAAACAGGTTGGCATCTCTGCGTACCATTTGCAGAGAACTTCATTCCATGGGTTACCATGGTCATGCGGCTGCTCAATAAGCCTTTCATCTCCACTTGGAATGCTACTTGTTATTTAGCATAGTGTAAAGAACATTTATTGTGGACCATGGATCAATGGAAACGGGTCCTATGGACTGATGAATCCAGACACACGATCCATCAGTCTGATGCCGTGTGTGGATGTGACGTCAGCCGGGGCAACGCTATTTTCTACAGTCAAGTTTGGAGCTGGCAGTGTACTCGTGTTGGGGTGTTTTTTGTGGTATGGTCTCGGCCCAAACTTGTTAACCAGCACGTCTACCTCGATATTCTGGACAATTATGCCCTACCAACTCTGTGGCAATACTATAAAACCGAGCCTGGTTGGTACCAGCAGGAAATGCACTGAGCCATAAAGCAAGAACTGTTACAGCATGGTTTGACGATATTTCTGTATCGTGTGTGGACTGACCAGCACAGAGCCCTGATCTTAATCTGATAGAGCAGGTATGGGATGAATTACAGCACCGCATAAGAAGTTTGGAACCAAGGCCTACTACTAAGCAACAGTTAGCAACAGCATTATGTACTGAATGGAAGCGCATAGCTATCGCTGTGTTCCAAAAGCATGTCTCAAATGGTTAGTGCATGCATTAAGGCCAAAGGTGGACGGACACCATACTAATGTATGTCAATAAATGTTGTGTTGTGTTTCTCTGCTAGGTGTCCGGTGACTTTTGTCAATATAGTGTATACAGTAGAGCATTGAAAATCCAAACATCAAAAATCTGAAAAAGCTCCCCTCTTCTTTTTTTGTTGTGGTTTAAGTATAGTCCGTTCATTTTAAATTGACACTTGATGATATTGGAATCTCCAATTTTGGGGGTGACATGTTGAAGGTGGAGGTGACTTCTGATACTCAGGAACAAAAGGTGAAAACTTTCCCAGTCACTTGTTCCTGCGGGGCTAAGATTTTATGACCAATTACCACAGCAGTGAACCACCCCTTGTTTCATACCTCAGGCCCATTGTTCACTGTGGGCCGGGAGGAATGTTATTCTCCCTGCACTCAGCTAAAGCACACTCCTTGGCAATCGGAACCAGCTTGTAATGAGTCGCTGCTGACCAACAACATCACGCATTCCAGTCAATTCAAAATCACCATAAGAAACGAAGTGGAGCGTCTATGGGTATGACATCTGCAAAACGGAAACACAGATTTTTGATAATGGAATCAAAAATTGAAATTTCAAATAAGCTGTCAAAAGGAGAAAGTAAATCGCAGTTAGCTAGAATTTATGGTTGGTAAGGCATACCATTAGTGACACTAAGAACAAGGAAAGCATTTTCAAATTTGCATCAACATTCAACTCAGATGAAGGCTCTAAAAGAAGAAAAACTATGAGGGTGGCAACATTATTTTTAATACACCATAATGTGAATACTCAAGAAATACGTATAGCATATTAAATCAGTTTATTTTTATGGCGTAATAAGTACAAAAATTTTATAGTAAGTAATAAGTGCTAAAAAAATTCATGTAATATGCTCGTGATGTCACCCACGTTATTTTCAAAAATCATCATTGTTCCTTGCGTGTTTCAAATCCCTGCATTTTTATGTCTACCTTGTGTTGAAAAAGCCTCCCAGTGGAGTGCGAAAGCTTGGCGAATCTTTGTACTTGTTATGCTATAAAAATAAATGGATTTAATATGCTATATGCATTTCTTGACTATGACAAACGTCACATCTTTGGAAGATGTCATTTATATATGGTTCACCCAACAACGAAGCTTAAGGGAACCAATATCGGGGCTTCTGCTGTGTGAAAAAATGTTGGATTTCAACAGAAAATTGGGAGGTCTTTTTTATTTCAAAGCCAGTACAGGTTGGCTTAAGAACTTTAAATCATGACATGGCATTAGAGAACTTCATATTGAAGGAGAAATTTTATCTTCTCATTTTTCTGCTGCAGAAGCTTTTAAAGCAAAGTTTATGGAACTTGTAGCAAAAGAGGAATATTTGAGAGATGATATTTACAATGCTTGATAAAACTGGATCAAATTAGAAATCACTGCCCCAAAAATCCCTTGCGTCTCGTCGGGCAAATGCAGCAAGGAACGAATTACAGCTCTGGTTTGTGCTAATGCAACTGATGCTTTGCCGCAACTAATCATAGGAAAGATAAAGAAACCTCAATGTTTCAAAAATGTCACATCTCCCTGTAAGTTACAAAGCTCAAAAAAAGTGTGTGGATGAACTCAGAATTTTTTATTGATTGGTTTACCCATGATTTTGTGCCCAATGTTAGAAAATGTAGTGACCAAGAAGGCAAGGTTTTACTCATTCCAGACAAGCACCATCGCGTCCCTCAAGTGAACAGCTTCACAATTGATGATGGCCTCGAGATCTTATTTCTTCCAAGTGTCACTGCGCTTCTACAACCTATGGATCAAGGTGTCATAAAAAAAAAATTAAACTAATGTATAAAAAGCAAGTTTTGCGCAGTTTACTTTTGGTACGATAAGTCATCATCAACCTTATCAGATTAAGAAAAAAGGATCGGAAAATATTACATCGTGCATTGGTGTAGAATTATTAAAAAGTGACTGTGAATCTCAGTCGAGATTCAGAAACAGAAAAGACAGGAAAGGTGCCTGAAGCCATGACTCTAGTGAAGGGAGAGAGATGTAGGGGACCACTGAATTGGACAATCTGGTTTGCTTCGTCCCCATGTGGTCCCCTACATCGAACGTTTACTTTGGCATGATTAGTCGTCATCAACCTTATCAGATTATTAAGTTCATGATATTTACTGAATATATTGATTGCATTTTCCAAAAACTTCATCTTAAAGATTGTTGCTATATGTTAGCTGAGTCATCGCAATCAGTCACACAGCAGAATTTTAAAAAATGCTTGGAAAAAATTATGGCCTGTTGAAGGAGGTGAGTTAAGCCAAGATGAAGACAATGGGGATAAAATATCCGGTTTATTCAAATCGGTTTCTGGGTTTGAAGAATGTGGTGCAAAGCAATGGATAGAAATGGTATTGATGACACAGGATATTCCATTTTAAATGAAGATGAAATCATAAAATCTTTTACAGAAAGCACAGTTCCTGAAAATGATGCAGATGATGAATCTGTCATCAACGTTGGTCCTACTCATGCTGAAGCATTCACTGCAGTGGAGACTGCCATGGCTTGGTTTGAACAACAGACTGAGTGCTGTTCAACTCAGCTTCTCTTATTGAAAAGAATGAGGGATTTAGTGGCAAAAAGCGAACTTCGAAAATGGTGCAACAAAAGATTAGTGATTATTTTTCTATAAAAATAGTAAAATTGCATGAACTTTTTTTCAGCACTTATTTTTTAATCTAGTGTAAATATGCTCTTCAAATGTATTATGATTGGTAAGCTTTAGAATTTTGTACATAATTTAAGTTTTAAAATTTTACAGCAGTAGTAAAAATGGCAAACTTGTTTCATACTGCATAATAACAAAAAAATCATTGTTGCATGTATATTTATTTATTTTTTGTATACAGTTGCTTATTTTTGGTACATGTATTTGGATAATATAAAGTAGAAATGTTAGAGTATTTGCATTTTTTTTACACGTTCGATAATCCAAACACAACGAAAATCTGAACTACCAGTAGTCCCAATTAGTTTGGATTTTCAACGCTCTACTGTATATATTCATAGTTATTTTGTCTTGTGTGCCAAAGTGAGATAGGTTCAGATTGAAATGGCACATAACATTAATATATGGAGAGGTTGCACATAAAAGGGCAAAACAAAAAGTAGCTTCCAACAATCTTTGGCAGAAAATTCAGGTATGTAAATCAGTGTCTCCAAATGTCAATACACTCTCCTGGCTGGGGGAATTGTTTGGCACAACCTCATCCTCCGGTGCAAATGCTTCAGGTAAGGTCTCTAGTTTTCAAAATTATTGCGTCTGTCACTCTACCAGAAATTTGTTTTGAATGAGCTACATTAGCACAAGATGTTTCTAACTAGAACCTTTATTTTGTTTATCAGATTTTACTAAATGTGCTAAAAGTGCAATGGGACACAATATGCTTCTAATTTGATGTATCCTCTCCCCCATGCATAATACCCAGTCTATCTGTGTAATGAAGTACAGATTTTGCCAAAATCTTCGAATTTTTGGTACTTTAAATTTGGGTATGCATTTCTACTGTCTTTTATGTTTGGAATATGTATAAATCAGTTGGTATATCTGTAAATATTATCAGCATTTCTTATTCATAATTACATAAAATGTAAATTAAGGTACTGCAGTGGCACCAAATTGAGTGCAAATCTTGAAATTATGCGTACTTTCTAAATGTTGCACCTTACAAAAACATAAGATGTGTAAAATGTAATTAGAATCATTGTTGATTTCATTTTAATTCTTGTTTTTAATTGCAGCATCAATCATATCCAACCAATTGCAGTGTCTTAAACTTTTTTTTAAGTCTCTTTGATTATGAAAAGTAAAATGTGAATTTTAATGTGTTTAGATATTTTAAATTCTTTAGCATTACATATAAAAAAAATTTTGTCTAACTTTTGATTACACCTTCCGTGATGAAATTAAGATCGTAGACAATGAATTTCCATATCCTGATCAAAAGCGCCTTGTGGTGTTGCTGTAATCCATTTTGAGGTATTTCAAGTGTTATTATAATAACTAAATATTATAGCTTTGTCAGATGAGGGAAAGTTCCAAGGTTTCTCATAACATTTTGTTTGCCTCAGACATTCGCAATTATTTAGGGTGATTTTTTTCTATTTTAAATTTTCTGAAAAATCTTTGTCTATTGCATAGAAGTTCCTTTCTGTTTTCCTAATGGAATTTTTCTATGAAATAACATGGACTGTTCTGCTGGGACTAAGACTGTTCAACAGTGACATGTTAGTGTTAGTGGTTTTCATTATACATTGGGTAATTTAATTTTGTGTATCATAGAATTTCGTTTTTCTTATTTTCTTTAGTGTGTAATATAAGTCCCAAACAGTAAAGTTTCCTTTGTCTAAAAGTTTGAACATTTGTCCCACTTTGGTGGCGCAGTGGAAAGAGCGCTTGCCTGTTTTAGTTCTCGAATCCCTTGCTCAACCAATATACTTTTTTTTTTTTTTTAATTGTTGTAATGTTCAAGAAACATACTTTCACATTTGGGCATCAGAAACAAAAAGAATACCTGGTTATTAAAAAACTGCTTTACATATCTTATTTTTCCATCATTATTGACAGGCTTTCACCTAGTATTTATAATAATGCTGGCTGAAAATGAATTTTTTTTTACACACAAAAGATCATCCATAAATTAAAAGAACTTGAAAAATTATAAGCTCAAGATATTTTGCCATAAAGTTATGTCTTCATCAGGAGCAAGTCCAACAATATTTATATATATTGTTGGACTTATATATATATATTATATTAACGAAACAGGAGTTTAAATAATGTAAACAGTAGAAACAGACTTGCAATTACTCATTTGAATCAGGTGTGTTTATCATCCAAGAACAGGCTCCCAGAAGTTCAGAATGCTTGCAGCTGGGCACAAAGCTCTGCTTAAAACCAGATTTTTGTTCTTGAATATCTCCAATGAATCTTTTATGTCGAGATGAGGAAGGAAAGAAGACTTAAAAATTAATTTTGCATCTTCCATTCTAACATGGTTTGGGTTGGTTGAATGTTCTGTTAGAGCTGATTTTGTGATATTTTGTCCCTTACATCACTTTTGTGTTACTTCGAGTGGACGGACAGGTTTCTTCGTGTTTGGCCCATGAATGTGGACCAAAAATGGAGAGGTTTTCTGAAGAGAAAACCTCTCAATTTAGGTTTAAAGAAAATCTCTCCATTTGGGTTTCCTAAGAAACCCTCTTCATTTTTGGTCCATGTGGGCCAAAAATAGAGAAATTTTCTTAGGAAACCTAAATGAAGAGGTTTTCTCCATTTTTGTTTTCTTAGAAAACCTAAAATAAAGAAAACCTTTCCATCCACTTGAAGTAACACAAAAATGATGTAAGGGATCAAAATATCACAAAATCAGCTTTAGAAGAACATTCAGCCAACCCAACCCATGTTAGGTGGGAAGATGCAAAATTAATTTTTAAGTCTTCTTTCTTTCCTTCCTCATCTCAACATAAATTTTTGTTGGAGATATTCAAGAACAAAAAACTGGCTTTAAATAGAGATTTGGGCCCAGCTGCAAACATTCTGAACTTCTGGGATCCTGATGATGATAACTGCACCCAATTCAAATTGAGTAATCACAAGTCTATTTCTACTGTTTCATTAACTGAACAGAGCATTGGACTTGCTGCTGATGAAGACATAAATGACTTCAGTAAGGTCAAAACATATTAAGCTTATAATTTTGTAAGTTCTTTTAATTTAAGGATGATCTATTGTATGTAAAAATAAAATAAAAACCATTTTCAACCAGCATTATTATATCACACATGGAAATTTTTTATGAATGTATATAAATATTTATTTTTAGAATCAACAAAACAGTAATGTTAACACATTTATTATGACATTGGCTGTTGCTTAATGCCTTTTAGGGAAGAAAACAATTTTTTAAGAAAGCTGCTCATTGGAAAATAGAGGTTAATTAAATTTGTTATGTCTGACACACTTCATGTAAATAGGAGAAAGATACATTAAAAATGCAAACAATTTTAACTTGATATGTGTTGTTCCGTGGGAAGACATTCGCTTTAAATTATGTGGAAAAAATTGTATTCTTAAGGTGGTTTCCACCCTGGTCACAGTTCTTACACCTAATCAGTACATTGTGTGTGTGATGTTGACATTTATTTCCTCTAAGTTTGTAGGTCTGTTCTTTTAAACTTCACTTTTCAGATACCCCCAGAATAAAAAATCTGGTGCTGATAATAAGTCCAGTGGATGTGGTGTTCATGTGGCTGTTTCCTCTGCAATAGGACTTTATTTTTCAGGAAGTCCATGCATATGCAAGCAGTGTGGCTGTGGCAGCATCCTGTTGGAGTTGGAACTATACACTATTCCTTCCTACCCACATCCTTTGCTAGGAGCATTCCTTCATCATAATTTTCTCCTGAATGTTCTGTGTTCTAACATTATAGAGCCAGTTCTGAAACAGGGATGTACAATTTTGAATCTGTGACAGTTGAAATGGTATTATAGGACACTTTCCCCACCCCGTATAGCTTAACATTTGTGTAGAAACCTTGCTTTTTCTTTGCTCTTGTTATAATGTAGTACTGTAAACATTTTGTTGTTGATTACAGCTAATCAAACGCATGTACATGATACTTAGACTACAGTTGTTGCACAGCCATTGCTGTGCTGTATGTAGTGTTTCAGATATTTCAGCATAGGTTATTAAATTTCATGGATCTGGGTGACAAGGATAAAGAATTGCATCTATAGTAATCACTGTAAAAAACTAATATTTCATTCTAATTGGTGGTGTGATATAGCTGTGGATCTTTCTCTATCTATCAGTAAAAATGAATTCTTAATCAACATAGCTACGGCAATGTTCATATGAGTGATAACCACACACCAGACAGCACTCATTCATATGTGAAGACTTTTTTGGGGAAGAAAGGGTAGCAACCACTGTGAAACACTCAATGGGCTATAAAGCAGTCTCCTGTCCCTCATTTAGGACCACTAAGTTCCAGGGAAAGGAGAGAGCCAGTGCCATAAGACAAACACAACATCCATGCCTCACTAGGATCCCATCTCGGATGAATGGTGAGGTACTGTTTGTGGAGGTATCTAATGAGATTCATTCATGTTGAGCAAGAAGTAGGTAAATTAAAATATCAAAGTTGAAACTGACAACTTTGATCATTTCATGAGTGTGATGAAATTCTCCCCAAATTTCATATAAATGGTTCTGAATGTAAGAAAGGTTGTTTTAAAGCTATTGTTTAACACCCCCTTCCCTTCATTTTGTGACGAGCCAAACTTTATTCCACGTCACAATCTCAAAAAGTATGGTAAAACCAGTATTTCGTCTCCCACTATAAGTGCTTGGAGGGAATTGAAATTGGGGAGCAAATGAAAGTATTATTACTTCCATAAGGGAAATGCGCAGCTCTTACAGATGTGAAAGTGTTGTAGTATTCACTCTTACCACATTCAACACTGACCAGTTATTATGGATATATGTGTTGGTTAAAATTCATTCTTTGTTAATTTTATAATCTGCATTCATGTGGCATGTGCTTTCAATATATGTATTGTAAAGCAAATACAATCTTAAACTTTGTTTTTTTATATCATGCACTGAATTCCTTCTTAAGATTTTTTTTTAATGTGAAAATTATAACATTTCCTCAGAATCTCTGTTCATCCAGCATTTGGCATCCCTCTTTAAATTGTTTGGTAGTAAAGTAGTGAGGAAATGTTAACATTTGCTTACTACTACAGGCTGGTGCATGATATGTCTGTGGTAATGGCCATTGTGTAACCAATGTATTGCTATGAGAGGATACTGAATTCTCATTCTGCTAATGCATCAGCTATATACACTGAATGGACGAAATGTTAAGAGATACTTACCTAATAGCATGTTGGTCCTCCTCTAGCGCGAATAACAGCTTGTACTCATCAAGGAGACTCCACCAGATGCCAAAGATAATGCGAGCCGTGCCTGATGAAGCATTGTCCACAACTGCACCCGAGACTTCGGTCCAGAATCCATGGACCTTATGGGCTACTGGATGGTTCCAAACTCAGAGAAGTGTTCCTCGAGCTATGCCTGGATGGTTGCAGCCCAGTGCATTGTCCTTCTGGAACTGACTATCAGTTGTGCAAAAGCTCTGAAAGCATGTAGGTGATCAGTTAGCACATGCTGGTAGCGCACAGTGGTTAAGGACTTCTCCAAACACACTAAAGGACCCAATGTTTCCCATGAGAAGGCTCCCCAAACTATCACAGAGCCACCATCTTGAACAGAACCAAACTGGCGTGATGGGGCCATGGCCTCATGCTGTCAATGCCACACCCTGCTGTCATCATGGTACAGCTGAAAACAAGATTCATCTGATCACACAACGCAGCGCCACTTTTCAGAAGTCCAGTTGTGGTGTTTTTGACACCAGATGAGGTGAAATATGTCTGTTGACGAACAGTCAACAGTGGTTCACGAGGAGGGCGTCAGCTCCCGTAGCCTAGGTTATACAACATGACCCGTACCATTCATGTTGCTTGGGCCTATAACATTTAACCTGGATGTGATTTGTGCAGCCGTCACCAAGTGGGCGTTCTGTATGAGCCTGGATAGTCTACTTTGACCCCGGTCATCAATGGTGTGTGGCAGCCACTGCTTGTTCTCTAGGCACTGGTACAGCCATCGATGATATACTCACTGTACACCCTTGATACAAGAACCCAAGGGTTCTTATCACTTGAACAAAAGAATGACCCATCTGTCTTGCATCCACAATGAAAGTCGCTCAGATCACCACATTATATCCATGTCCGTCGATTGGGAACCCTGCTGTCTGCATGTGGGGTGCCCATGTCAACTGCCCATCACCCCTATCTCTAATGTTTTGTCTACTGAGTGTACTTGTTCATAATAAAGTTCACGTCAGTTAGCTGAAAACGAAATGCCAAATGAGCATAGAAAACCATAACCTGTTAAAGATTTCTAAAGCAAAGTCGTATGAAACAGTTAAGTACTGGAAGTTAGGCTTTTATTTCTGTTGTACTACAGTAACCAGTTCTCAATTTTGTCTTGCATTTTAAATTTTCTCTTCAGAATAACCATTTGTTCTGTAGTTCAATGTATAGCAGAAGTGAATGCAGCATATCATACCAATAGGAAGAGAAAGTGATTATGAAACTACTGCTCATGTCTATCATTGTACTCATACTCCAAAAGAAGTTATTTTCAGATTTTTAAAATTCGGTTTTGTAAAGTGAATTTCCATGCAAATGTCTAGTCATTGCAAGGCCATAATCTAAGTAAATCATATTATAGTAATATCTCCAAATAAAAACAATTGAACCTCTAAACTTTACCTTTAGAACTGAATTTTAGGTTAATAATTTTTCAAGTTTTTGAATGCTATGTTTTAAAAAATAAACTCCCCTTTAAAATATTACATCTAATTATTTAGAAACTCTATATGAAACTGTACCACAATGCTATCTATTCCTCATATAAACCCAACCTACTAAAGGGTGTCCCACTCGCTATTGGCCCCAGAGTTTTCAGTATAACTTTGGAAAGAAGACTAGTACGAAATAGGAAGGGCATAAGGAGCGAGACGGTTGGTCTTTCCACACGTAGGTGGCGCTGCAGAAAGCCAGGTCCGTCATTTGCTGGAGATGTGCGGCCAAGGTCAGTCTAGCATTAGCAGTGGTCGTGTGCGCCTCACAGACGGGAGTGCTGTGCTTTGTTTCCGTTGAAACATGAATCGGTACACAAGTAAACGTGTGTTTCTGGTCCGGACCTATTGGACAAATGGGTCTACCAAGGCGTGCCAAACCCAATTTTTGGCGAAATTTGGAGGTCGCAAACCACCAGCAAAGTTCTGCATTCAGCATCTTGTGAAAAAACTGGAAACGTTGCTGAATGTGCACAGCGAAGATATCCCAGGCAACAGTGGAGGACGTTACAAAGACTGCTGTCCTCTCCGGCAAAGTCCTTGGGGAAACTGGGATGAGAAATGGGGATGCCCAAAAGCACATGCCAAAGCTGGCAAGCTTCATCCGTACCGTATCACAGTTGTGCAGGAATTGCAACCGACCGATCATGCAAAGAGAGTAACATACTATCAAGTGGTTTCTGGACTTCGCTGCTAAAAATCCAAACGTAGTTTAGCGATGAAGCGTGATTCCACCTCAGTGGATATGTGAATTTCGAAAATGCTCGTGTTTGGGCGAGTACTAATCCACATGCACTGCACGAGGAACCTCTTCATGTGGAAAAACTGGGGTCTGGTGTGCTGTTACCCTGTGCAGCATAAGCGGGCCAATCTTTTTCCACACAATGGTGAATACGGCTGTGTACGTGGACACCTTCACTGCTTTTGTGGAGCAACTGGATGACTAGGAGCTCACTACCAGCTACGTCCAACAAAACGGGGCAGTGTGTCACACCTGTAAAGCAAACATGGCTCTAATCAAGTCCTCTTGAAGGGACGGTGGCCACCGAGGTTGCCTGACCTTTCTTGAAACCCCTTGATTTCTTTGTGGGGTATGTAGAAAGGTACAGTTTACCGAAACAAACCACGGACTCTTGCAGTACTGGAAGACAACATTCGCCGCAACTGCCGAACAGCTGGCAGCCACTTCTTCTGATAGCATCATTCATCCCATGGACCAAGACAAGTCCTCCAGTTGGTTATTTCGCAAGTTATGCAGAAAAAAAATGGGGCACCCTGTATGTAAGTGTATTAGTACCTTCATTGCAATTCTGAATACCTAACTGCAGGGCTTTCTAACATTTAAAAGGTAAACTTTGATTTTTTTTTACAGTTTGGCCCCTATAAAACTTTTGATAAGTAGGTGCACTCAGATTAAATTGGATATATTCCAAAATTTTAATGAGAGTAATAAGAACCTTACCTTTGCTAGAAGGTCTGTTCTCATTTGAAAAATATACATTTCTCTGCACGTTTTTTCCCCATTTTGAGTTCTACAGTTGGTTTGGGCTTCTGGTGTGGCGGTTTTATGTGGTCTTCAGCTCGTTCTTTATTTGACAGAATGAGTAATTCTTTAATCCGTACCGCAGCAAGAATTACTCTCATTCTGTCAAATAAAGAACGAGCTGAAGACAACATAAAACCGCCGCACCAGAAGCCCAAACCAACTGTAGAACTCAAAATGGGGGGAAATGCAGAGAAATATATATTTTTCAAATGAGAACAGACCTCCTAGCAAAGGTAAGGTTCTTATTACTCTCATTAATCATTCAAAAGTTTATGTGCCTATAATTACTTTATAGTAACACTGACTTTTCAAACAATGAATTATTCCAAAATTGATAACCACTATCTGACATATAGTTAGTACAAACCAATTTCATTAGAAACTATGTTAATAAATAAGCTTGAACATACATATTAAAATCCAGTTTAATAAATGTACAAGGAATTTTAGAAATAACAACGTACAGACTATAACTGAATTTGTCAGTTATAGTCTGTGCCCTGACAAAGCCACCCATATGCAAGCAAAAGCTTGGCTGTTGTTTTTGACTCTGGTATATCTACACTTGGCTGTTATTACTGTGTGCCTCCTGTGAATACATTATATGGTACAGAGAGTTGATTGAAATGTTAACATGTGTGCCTCACGAGATAACCTGGCACTTTTCACGCAGACAAAAACCAAGTTAATTGTACCTATTCATTGGTTTAAATTCTTATATGTGTAATCAAAAAATGAGGAAACTGTATTTTGTAGTTTTTCAAAAGGAAGCATGTCTGTGACTTGTGTAAGCAACCGACAGCATTTATTTGGTTTCTAATAGTACCGATATCAAGCAATATGACATTCTATGACCCCAATAGCTGCAACACACCCCAGAAGAGTAAAATTATGTTCCTTATTTCCTCATATTTTTACAAAATGTGAATATCATAGTAAGATTCATACAGTGCAGAACACACCCAAAATGTGTATGCAAGCTTTCAGTCAGTGTTGTATTTGAATAGTTAATGACACATTTGCTGAAGTCATTTTCTCTGTTAGTGTATTTACAAAACATGTCAATTTACTAGGAACAGAAGTTTCAGATAAAATTTGAATAGTTACTTTATTTCTAAAATAGCAGTGCAGAAAGGTCCTAATGAGTTGTATTTTGGGGTTTGAATTTTAATGATGTACATTCCTAGTTTAAAGTATATTGTGGTACTGCCTAGAACTCTTTATTGCAAATTTTCTTGTATTATAGTGATGTAAATTGTCAAAGTTATATGTGTCATTTTGACTGTATATAGTACAATTTAACTTTTCCCATATGTTAAGTACTTACACAAGAAAATTTAGTATTTTGGTTGTTAATACAGCTTGAGTGAATTGAAAGAGGACTGTGTTATTTGTGTGAAACATGTACATAACAAGGCACTTAGTAATTTTAATAAACACCATAATGCATGATTACAGTGTATACTTGGTATGGCAATGTGAGCTGTGATTGATTTTTTTAATAAGTTTTTGTTGTAAATCAAATTCAATAGAAATAAAAGTGCTTTTATAGTTCAGTTACCTTGATCTTTTCCAGTGTTTATATTAAAAACAAAAAAAGTGAGAAAATTTCAGCGTATTGTGACTAAAATTTTTTGTATGTGAAAGCTTCTTGAAATGTACTCGTCGTAAATATCAGGAAAAAGTAATTCCTTCAACTTTAAGCTGCATTTCTTTGCTACTTGGAAGCTGAAAATAATGTACCAGCAAAGTACCTGTCCAAAATTTGCCAAATGTACATTTACATGGAATTTACTTCAGTGGCTAACACTGTCACTGTGTTAAGTGATTTCAAATGTCTCCTATCATGAATAAATTATTTTCTCAAAGCTTGTTTTCATTTATTATTATGTGATGTGAGCCTACTTTACCAATAAATACATACGTGAATTTGAAAAGACTGAACTAAAACATGGATTCAAACCCTTTACAACTGAGTACAAGGTGTGATCAAGAATGGGCATATAAGACTGGCATGTGGCCGTTATTCTGCATTAACCTCATCAAAGTACACTCGGTAGACAAAATATTAGAGATAGGGGCCAAAGGCAGTTGACATGGGCATCTCTGCACAGCTTGGAACGGTAGGGCTTTACAGCAGTGTATTGCAATTGACGAACATGGGTAAATGTGGTGATCTGATCATGGATGCAAGACAGATGGGTCCTGCTATCCCCTAAGTGGTAAGAACCTGGGGGCAACTGTTTCAAGGGAGTACACCAGCGTCCAGAGAGAAAGCAGTAGTCGACTGTACAGACAGACTGCTTAGCAACTCACATCCAAGTTAAATGTTGGACACCCAAGCAGTGAGCAAACAGTACACACACTGCATATCTGGGACACGGGAGCCATCCTACTTGTGCCACTGTCGAAAATATGCCTCGCCTGGTGCTGGGAACATCAAAACAGGACCTCTATGGAGTGGTGTGTTCAAATGAATCCCTCAGCTGTACTGAGCCGATGTGTGGGTGTAGCGTCAATAGCATGAGGTCATGGCCATGTACACACTGTTCAAGGCTGTGGTGGCTCTGTGATGGTTTGGGGAGCCTTCTCATGAAACACATTAGGTTCCTTAGTGTGCCTAAAGAGGTCCTTAATCACTACCAGCAGGTGCTGGCTGATGACCTACATGCTTTCATAGCCTTCGTGTGTCCTGCAGCCAATGGTCTGTTCCAGAGGGACAATGCGCCGGGCCGCAACCTCCCAGGCATTGGCTCGAGGAACAATCATGTGAGTTTGGAACTATACAGTGGCCCCCCAGATATAAACCCCATTTAAGCTCTTTGTGATGCAGAGCATCAGACCCATGGATCCTGGACAGACATCTCCAGCAGAGTTGTGGAAGATGCTGCAATAGGAATGCCTGGCATTACCTCCAGAATCTTGTGGAGTTCGGCATGTACAGGCTGTCATTCAAGCTAGAGACGGACCAACAAATCTCGAGCATTTTGTCCATTGAGTGTACTCATCTTAGGAGCTAATGCACCAATCCTGGTGATCGCACCATTGTTGGAAGATGTTTAAAAGCATTTTTTAATTCTTTCTGCGATTCTTACTGATTTACATCTTGAGTTTTGGAAATTTAAACAAAATCCCAAGGTGCCAAATACATGGTTCATACGCTTGTTCAACCACAAAATTCTAGGATTTTTGATCCAAACACTCTTACACAAAAATAGTGAAACCATAGGGTCTGTTCAACCTGTAACCTACAACTTCTTACATGCTTGGCAAACTTATGCAGAATGTTAAAAACATCACTTCAGCTAATCACAGTTATAAATACCAAAACTGTCACTGAAAATGTGACCAGGTTTAATATCTACTAAACTTTTATATACAGTATACTACACTGATTTTGAGAAAACTTTATTTTTCTACTTTGGCTTTAATTCAATTATTAAAGCAAATTACAGAATAATATATATATATATGTGTGTGTGTGTGTGTGCCATTACTCTTGAAATGCTTTAGTATGCCACACCATCAATACATAAAATACTATTTATATTTTATAATAATGCTTACATTGGAAATGTAAGGGTAAGGAAAGGTGAAATATTTGGAATTTTTTCAAAGGGATTGTTATTTCTTAAACACATAATCATGGGAGCAAGTATTTGTGTTACATTTTATTGATGCTGTAGCTATGTTTTAAATTTGTACTCACTAGCAAACAAAGTATGCACAAAAATTTCCAACATGAAAAACCTTAAATCCAAGGGCTGTGTACAACTGCATTCAACGCAATTTAACTGGGCATGATTAGAAAACTAAGTATAGAAGATGCAAAGTGATTACTTAGCTCAGAAACAACTAGATTTAAGTTTCTGATTTTTATATAAAGTATTTATTAGAAAATTTTAGTAAAAGTCAAAATAACCCACAAAAAAATAAACTATTTCCATCAGTGGCTAAAAAGTATGTTACGAAAATTAACAAATGGCGCAAAAAAACACTTTCCGTAGCAGAAGGAAAGTATTAGAGACAAAAAGATTTTCAAATTGAACAGTTAAAAGAAGAGATACAGAAGGAAACATGTATAACTCTATGCCTTTTATAGCAGAAGAATTTTGCATAATGGAAAAGTTGAAAACAGGCAAAAAGCATTCTTCATAGCAAAAGCTATGCTAAGGAAAAATAACTTTTCAAATAAGTCTCCTGAAAGCGGAGATTGCAAGAAAAACGTTTTAAGCTTTTTACAACCTCTAGGGGGAAGGTTGACATTATTTGAAGAGGATCTTCTTATTGTAGCAAAAATCTTATTCACTCTCCACCTTTATTATAGCGAATTGCATACAGTAAAAAAAGAAATTTCTCAATAGGGTTTGTAGAGGCAGAGAAAGGCTGCAAACGGAAGGAAGTACACAAACACCTCCTAGCAGCAGAATTGTAAACCACAAACCTAAAGTGTTCCATAAGGTAATTGGTATCTGGTGTTAAAAGAATTTTTTAAATCGGAATTTAGAAGTACAGATATTGAGAAAAAATAGATTAAATATTTGCGCCCCATAGTGATGAAATTGTGTATTATTTTGGGAAGAAAATGCACACAAGGAGTTTTAATTGTTAGTAATATCTGATCGAAAGAGAATAATTTTTAATCAGGTTTTTAGTCCCGCAGAACATGAAACACTGTAAACAGAAACTTGAACTTACGCCCTCTAGTGACACACTTGTGCGTTAAGAAATATTTGAAATTATATGAGAAACATTTCACACTGAAAATGTTCTCAAACAAAGAATTTTTCAAATCGGACTCCTAGAAACAGAGATACAGACAAAATATATATATATATATATATACGTGTATGTCCCCTGGTGGGAAAATTATGCACTATTTTAAGCAGGAGGTATTCTCAAAAAGTTTTTCGAGGTGAGCGGTATCGGTTCACGGAAGAATTTTTTTTTTCCAATCTAGTTTCCAGCTCGGATTTTGTTGCAAATAATACATCAGAAGCAAAAATAAACACTTATGCCTCCTGGTGGCTAAACCATTCTTTATCAAAACTGGGAATGCATATGCAAAACATTTCCCTCAAGAGCTGTATCCGACACGGTAAGAATTTTTCAAATCGAACTTTTAGAAGCAGAGATATTGGGGAAATCGTGATTTACCTTTACGTTCCCTATTGGAAAATTTATACATTATTGGAAAAAGGGACTGTAAAATAATCTTTGATATAAATGTCATCAAAAGGAAAAATATTTTTTCATTGATATTTAAAAGCAAATATATGAAATAAAATGCATTTTAAATTCGATACAATCATTTGCGTCCTGTAGCCGCGCATCGGAAAGAAACCTGAACAAATGGATCATCATTCTCACATTTTAAGCTTCCCAGTACAAAAAGAATTTTATAAATCAAACTAATAATTGCAGAGATATGGTTTCCCTGGCCGGACAGACAAAGTGATAACATAAGCAAGATGCAAGAGATGCTAATAACGCAGCTTCACCCCCCCCCCCCAACACACACACAAAGGCGCGCACAGATTTTGCAGGGGTGGGAAATTTGTCAGACATAAGTTATGTCAGTAGAAAAATACAACTACAAAACATTGCACAGAGACAAAAAGGAAGGAATGGATAAAATTCCAGGACACGTAACAGAATTTTAAGTTATTTCCAGGATGCGTACAAACCATGCAAATAGTAATCATTCCATTTATTGCCATGAACTCGCAAATGGTAAGTGCTGCACATGCAGGAGCATTGCCACGAACAAAAAGCCATTCTCTGCTGCACCACACATCTTCCCATAGTCTTTGTAAAACATCTGATTCACAAGATTACGAAAACAGCAATCAGAATAGCCTGAATTGCCAATTTACTGTTCAGCGTGTAACATCATTTCAGAAAACTCGAAAATTAAATTGCCCTGGATCAGGAATCGAACCCGATTTCCTTTAGAGCAAGGTAGAGGGGTAGAAGCAATAAAAAAAAAAAAATTCAGGACAATTTTTCTTAAATTTCAGGACATATTTTGGCAAACCTGGCAAGTAAATTAAATCAAATATTGGTATAAATGCAAAAATGTTATTCTTTTTCTAAAAAGCTATCTAAATTATTGCGCCCAGTTGTTAGCAGGATTTGTTTCACTTTTAAGGCTAACAACACCCCTAAAGTTTCAGTGGCTAGGCTTGGCCTAAATTCTGTTTGACTCGTACGGACAATGCTAAAAATTCTTTCTGTAGTTGCATTACTGTGTGGCACAACAAGAATAGTATGTATCAGGTGTGGTAAAACTTCATACTTTTTAGCACCAATTGCACCAGTCATTTTCAAAATGTTTGACCATGTGGTATCAATTGTAGGTAGGACTACTCGAAACACCACCTTCCAATTAATCAATTTGATATAAGGCAAACTCCAATTCCACCTTGTCCAGACCATTGTCACTAGAAACAGCAGCTGGGAAAATATTTGCCAAGCATTTTTTTTTTTTAATTTCATGTTTAACGACCACAGTGAGAAACTCAATGGGCTATAAGCAGTCACTCGTCCCTAATTTAGGGCCACTGATTCCAGGGAAGGGAAAGAGCCAGTGCCGTAAGACAAACACAACATCCATGCTTCACTGGGATTTGAACCCGGACCCATCTTGAACGAATGGTCAGAAGACTGCTAAGTACATTGCTGAAGAAAAGGAAGCTTCTTCCATCCAAATTCCTATATTAGCAACTTCTGCATGCAGCAGAAATTCACTTTTTAGTCAGAATTTCTTCAAAATATAGTCATATGTAACACTTAAGGTTAGGTGATGCACAACATACTACAGCCTCTCCTTGACAAATGTCAACCAAGCCTTCTTATGGTACACCCTGTTCCCACTAAAGGGGCTCTGACGACCGCCAATAGCGGTATAACTATACCATTGGGATTAGAGGAAATGCTATCCCACACTCACCAACAGACTTGGCCATCATGGTGAGTTATGGCCAAACCCCTCCAAAATGGCTCCACAACTTAAATCTTGGCCCTCAATCTCCGGCAGCTGGAATGTACCTGGCCAAGGCAGAGGGTGCTAAGAATCACCGGAGGACCGGACTAGGCTGCCATCTGATGCTGACATTGGCTACTTACAATGGACGCTCTCTATCTTCTGATTCAAGGCTCCTTGAATTGGAAGAGGAACTACAGAGGATCAAGTGGGACATCGTAGGGCTAAGTGAGGTAAGGAGATTTCATTGAACTAAAAAGTGGACATCTCTTCTACTATCATGGGACAGATACTGGCAGAACTAGTGGTGTTGAATTTATAATAAACAAGAAACTGAAGGATGAAGTTGTAGAAGTTGAAAGTTCCTCTGATACAGCTGCACAACTTGTTATTCAACTCTCAAGAAGATACCAGATTATTCAAGCTTATGCACCCACCACAAGTCATCCTGAAGAAGAGATGGAAGAATTTTATGAGGAAATTCGTCATCTAAATAATAAAGGCAAGCAGCACTTGAAAATCATTATGGCAGATTTCAATGCGAAAATAGGGCAACAGAACGAAAAACCTTAGTAGGTATTTTCGGTCACTGTAACAGAAACCAACATAGAAATACTCTCGTAGAGTTTGCAGAGACAGAAGGGTTTTTCATCATGAACTCCTTTTTCAAGAAAAAGCCGCAAAGGAAATGGACATGGGGGCATCCCAATGGATTGGCAAGTGAAATTGATTTTATTATGTGTAACAAGAAATTTGTCATGGAAGACTGAGGTGTGCTGAACAAGTTCAACACAGGTAGTGACCACAGAATGGTAAGATGCATCTCGATGCTAAACTTGAGCACGGCAAGCTCATAAAACAAAGTGTATTGACCTGACCAACCTTAAAAAACATCACAATACCTTCAAATTAGAACTGAAGAACAGATTCTCTGCTCTAGAAGGTCTAACGTCGGCAGAAGTGGACATCTCTGAAGTTAACAGAAAACTAACCAAGGCTCTTATGGAAACAGCAACAAAAATAGCTGGTACTAAGAACAAGTTGCATATGAATAAATTATCACAAAAACAAAATTCTGATGCAAAAAAGAAGAGATGACTTCCACAGTGGAATATATAGAGCTATGCACGACAGTACGAAAAAGTATCCCTGAAGACGTAAGGAAATTCAACTGTGAACTAGTGAGGAAATCAGTTGAAAACAACCAGAGCCTGAAGAGAGCAAAAGGACATCTCAGTGAGGGGTGAGGGAAGAAAACAGATTATGGCTCTGAGAAAAGAAGATGGTTCTGTAACAAGAAATAGAGGCAAAATTTTGACAAGAGTGAAAGATTTCTACTCGAAACTATACGAAAGGGATGATACATGTACTCCAGACATTACAAAAGGTACAAGTACAAGAGTTCTTCCAGTTTTCCCAGCAGAAGTTGCACATGCAACCAAGAACATGAAACAGGGAAAAGCTCCTGGGAGAAGATGGAATTACCATGAACATCATACAAGAAGCAAATGGAGAAATTGAAACAGTACTCGCCTAAGTTTTCACTTGGTGTCTTAATGAAGGGAAGATTCCTGAGGATTGGAACAATGATACAATGATCCTGCTACATAAAAAAGGTGACATTGAGGATCTCAGGAACTACAGACCTATCAGCCTTCTATCAGTGGTTTATAAAATCTTCACTATAGTTCTTTCACACTGCTTGAAGGTGACACTGGACATGGCTCAACCGAGAGAACAAGCTGGATTCAGGAGTGGCTACAGCACTATAGATCATATCCACGTACTGAGAGAGCTAATTGAAAGAGCGAGGGAATGTGAACTTCCGTTATGCATGGCTTTTATAGATTATGAAAAGGCCTTTGATTCGGTGAAACCATCAGCAGTTACAATGGCTTTGAAATCATGCGGTATTGAAGATGCATACATCAGTATTATTAATAACATCTATGAAAATGCAAGTGCAAAGGTTTGGCTATTTGAGAATACAGTACCAATAAAAATTGGAAAGACAGTGAGACAAGGTGACACCATATCTCCCAAACTCTTTAATGCCACTTTAGAAAATGTCTTTCAATCGCTGAACTGAGAAAACAAAGGGATAAAGATTAATAGAGATGATCTAACTCACCTTCGTTTTGCTGATGACAGTCATTTTTGCAACTACCCCATCAGAGCTGCAGAGTATGATCCAGGAACTTGATGACAAGAGTAGAGAAGTGGGATTAAAAATGAACTTTCAGAAGATAAAAGTGATGTACAATGCTTAAGGAATGAAGATTTATCGATTGATGGGGAAAAGCTGGAGATAACCAATACCTACATTTATCTTGGAACAGCAGATATCAAATAAGGGTCACGTTGATGAAGAAATTAATCGGCATATAAAACTTGCCTGGAGAGCTTTGGGGAGAAACAGTAATTTTCAAGAGCAATATGCCTTTATGTCTTAAAAGAAAAGTGTTTGATCAATGCATCCTTCCAGTGCTTACGTATGGTGCAGAGACCTTGACCTTAACTAAAAGAGACATACAAAGACTGCAGACAACTTCTTGGAGAGAAGTGCATACTTGGTGTAACCAGGAGAGATCACATATGAAATAAATGGATATTTAAGAAAAACACTGGGCCAAAAGAACATTGCGAGAAAAAATTACTATTACGGGAGAAATCTTCACTCCAACTATTTCTGCTCATTCTGTGCATCAATCACGAGAAAGCCCCAAATGATAACTTCTGGCGTAATCCCGGGGCACGGCGCCATGCATTCTTTCCATTTAGCTTTCAAACAAGCAAAACAAATTCCTCCTCAGAAAGAAAAAAAAAAAAAAGTTGCGTCATGAACTTGGTTCAGCGACATCGGGCCGACGAAATCCCGGGCCACAGCGAAAGAAGCACGCTGAGCCGATGTAATCCTGGGTCATGGCGAAAGAAGCACGCCGGGCCAAAGTAATCCTGGGTTCAGCGAAAGAAGCAATCCTGGGTCACGGTGAAAGAAGCACGCCAGGCTTACGTACCCGGCCTGGCGCCGTGCTTTCTTTCCACTTAGCTTTCAAAAACGCAAAACAAATTCTCTCTCCTCGGGGAAAAAAAAAAAGAAGAAAGAAAAGAAACAAAGAGCTGCGTCACAAACTTTATTCAGAGTTTTCGGGCTGATATAATCCCGGGTCACGGCGAAAGAAGCACGCCAGGTCTACGTAATCTATGCACTGCGCCGTGCTTTTTTTTTTTTTTTCACTCTTTTAAACAAGCAAAACAAATTTCTCCTCCTAAGAAAAAAAAAAAGAAACAAAGAGCTTGAACTTTGTTCAGAGGCGTATACATTGATTAATTATAAAACCAGTAAAAATTTCTTAACAGCAAAAATCTGAATATCCGTAATTTTTCGTTAGTCATCCGCAATAATTACAGAGATTCCGTTATGGTTGACATCTGCGACGCTCTGTAAGAAGCAGCTTCACGGCAGCTTTGATTCTCAAATGATCTCACAAACGAGGGAACGCGTTCACGTAAATCACAAGAGTGAGAGCTAGCTTGGCGATGATGTCACATGATAGAGTACTCTCTCTCTCTCTCTCTCTCTCTCTCTCTCTCTCTCTCTCTCTCTCGTTTCATTTTTTTTATTTGTGCGGTACTTGTAAATGCTAGATGATGAATCACTATACCTAGTTTACCATTTATTTTTTAAATTCCAGGATTACACTCAAGGTTTCAGGATTTAGAACAAAAATAAGGACATTTCAGGACAAAAAAATAAAAATCAGGAATTTCAGGACAACTCCGACCCCTGAAGGTATTGATTACACTACCCAGGACAATGAAGTTCCAGGCATCTGAAAACAATGTGAACAACTTCAGATTTTTGCCAGTCGAAGCAATCTAACATTTTCTTGTAGCGTAATAAATCATTAGTATCACAGATATGGAAAAAAATTCTTCACAAAAACATGGAACACCTACAGTATTATCAGTAGCATGCTACATTTATAGTACCGTGGGGTGTAATATTGCTACAAATAGAAAAATGTCAAAATAAAGTAGCATGTAGCAGAAAATTGTGCTACAAATCATCCAACATAAAAAAAAAAAAAAAAAAAAACTCAAATCACATGGCAATTCCAGATTTCCTGAAACATTATTGGCTGGAACAGGGTTCTTGAGTGTGCCCTGCTTACAATCATGCATCTGACTTGACTTGCATTGTAAAAGTGGCTGTTAACCATAAAGCATCGATTTCCTTCATTCTATTTACAGGGAAGTCTTTACAGTCAGCCTGAAAAAACAGCACATACAAGATGATTGAACTAGCGATTTCGTTGATAGTGCAATTCGATTCTTTTAGTAAAGAAAATGAATTCAGAGATACCTGTTGATAGTACACTGCTGTTAATAGAAATTGCAACGCCCTGAAGAAATGTTTGTATTTGCACGAAATTTGCAGGGTGGATAGGGTGCCATGCCACGGGAGATGCAAAAATATTGATGTTTTAAATTTGTACTCGCCAGCAAACAAAGTATGCACAAAAATTTCCAATGTGGAATGAAAGAGAATAACAGGAAAACCTTAAATCCAAGGGCTGTGTACAACTGCATTTATTAGTGATCATTAGTAAAACTGGGCATGATTAGAGAACTAATTATAGAAAATGTAAAGTGATTAGTTTGCTTAGAAAATACTAAGGAACAACTAGATTTAAATTTCTGATATTAGAAAGCAATCTGATTTTATGGCAAATTTTTATATAAAGCACCATTAGCAAATTTCAGTAAAGATCAAAAATACCCCCCCCCCTCCCCCAATCGGCTACTTATAAAACATCAGGTACTTACTTCCACCAGTGGCTAAAGAGTATGTTACGAAAATTACCAAATGGCACAAGAAAACATATCCCATAGCAGAAAAAATGTATTCGAGACAAAAAGATATTCAAATCGGATAGTTAAAAGAAGAGATATAGAAGGAAACATGATATAACACTATGCCTTTTAGTGGAAGAATTTTGCATAATGGAAAAGTTGAAAACGGGCAAAAAAGTATTCTTCATAGCGAAAGCTACGCTAAGGAAAAAACTTTTCTAATACAATCCCTAGGGGAAAGTTGTACATTATTTGAAGAGGATCTTCTTATTGTAGCAAAAATCTTATTCACTCTCCATCTTTATTATAGCGGCGAAGTTGTGCAGTTATGCATTATAACGGCGAAGTTGTGCATTGGAAATAAAACTGGAACGCATGGATCACCATTCTCACATTTTAGGCTTCCCAATACGAAAAGAATTTTACAAATGGAACTAATAATTGCAGAGATATGGTCTCCCTGGTCAGACAGACAAAGGGATAGCATAAGCGCTACACAAAAGATGCTAATAACCCAGCTTCAGTCCTAACAGACAAGAAAACCAACATCCCCACCCACCCGTATTTTGGAGGTGGTGGGGAGGGAAATTTGTCACACATAAGTTATGTCAGCAGAAAAATCCTCAACTACAAAACATTGCACAGGGACAAAAAGGCAAGAATGGATAAAATTCCAGGACATGTAACAGAATTTTAGGACATTTCCAGGACAAAATGGAATTTCAGGATTTCCAGGATGCGTACAAACCATGTGTAACATAACTTAGCTGGAGGATGGGATGGAAGCAATAGAGAACTCCCAATCAAACAGAGGTCATCGCTCTTTCCACATTTATAAGTGAGCCACAGAAAAATTCTCATTGGCCACTACCGGGAATCGAACTCGGGGTCTTCCAGTTACGTGCCGGATATGCTTCCACTGCAACACAGCGGCCTCAAATTCCTCCAGACTCACACACACTAACTGCCAAGCCAATTTGGCAGGTTGCTTCTTGGAGCCCCACACAATGCTGGGGATTCACCAAAGATGGTAAGTAGCAACTGAACAAATAATTAGAAGGCGAATGAGTAATTAATACAGACATTTGATGTGGACCAGGAACATCAAACAGAGGTCATCACTCTTTCCACGTTTATAAGTGAGTCACAGAAAAATTCTCATCGGCCGCTACCGAGAATCAAACCCAGGGTCTTCCAGTTACACGCCGGATATGCTTCCACTGCACCAATGAGAATTTTTCCATGACTCACTTATAAACATGGAAAGCATGATAACCTCTGTTTGATGTTCCTGGTCCACGTCAAATGTCTGTATTAATTATTTATTTGAGAACTCCCAATAATCACAGCCAACACAGAGACAAAAAAAAAACTGTTAATCAGGGGGAAATGCAAGGGAAGTGACTTAACACTTTTGCTGCCAGCGGGCGCATGCACCTTCTGTAGAAATCGCCCTGGGGGGGGGCAGATAAACAGAAGTAAATATCTGAAGTTCCAGTAATGGGATTCCCAAAACATTTATACCACCTACTAGTTGGCTGACCACAAGTCCATTTATACCCAAACATGCAGAAGTTATGTGCGACTGACGTGGCCCAAAAGTTAAACGTGATGTTGTATAAGGCCATTCAGGAGCGGGCAACTTCATACAAGTTTATGTAAACAAGTTAGTAAAATCATGCAATGCATTGATTATGATATGCTTTCCAACATACCAGAAATCATTACTCAAGTTAAGAATAAATCTCGCTCCTATGCCCTGACCTTTGACCTCATTTTGATTTTATTTAAACAGAACCGGTTAAGTATACTTCCTGAACAACATGATAAAGTTGTCTCAATAGAAACATTTTTACGTAAGTTATGACGCATAAGGGAATGGATTTTGCTCCTATTTCCTGACCTTTGACCCCATTTTGCCCATTTTCAATAGAATTCGTCCCCTACCACATACTAAAATTTCATCGAAATTGAACCATATTTACGCAAATTATGATGCATAAGGGCATAACTTTCATAAATATGGTTCGATTTCGCTCTTATGTCCTGACCTTTGAGGCTTTGACTCCATTTCGCCCATTTTCAATAGGGTTCGTCCCCAGGTGGTCCTCTACCACATACTAAAATTTCATTGAAATCGAACCATTTTTACACGAGTTGTCGTGCTGACGGGCAGAAGGACAGATGTACAAAGCTGGAGCAGGTACGCTTCTTCAACCTACGGTTGGAAAGCGTATAAATAATCAGTGCTCCTCCCTCTTTCCTTTCTTTGTAATAGTGTGTTGTGTCTAGCAGAGGTTGAGCTGGGACACTTCATCAGTCGGAGACAATGGAAATATAATACCCTACTGGGGGAAAGCAATTCCCACTTAGGTGGTTCCACACACTGATTCCTCAGCACAGGATGGCTGGTGGAAGCAAAATAAGAGAAAACTGGGTGAACACTTTTCTATTACTAACAATATTCTTCTGCTCGGATGCAGTTTATACATAAACAAATGCTACAGGAAAAGTAGCCTCCTTCCTTCCCTTTTGGGCTATAAATTTCTTTTTTTCCATTAGACAGCGCATACTTCACTTGAGCACAATAGATTTCGAGATGTTAACAGACATGCACCTTTTCTTTTTTCTTCGTTTTTCTCCCCAACCGCACTAATTTGTAGTTCGACGAAAATCCCATAACTGCTCTTGTAATCAAAGCGTGAGGATGGCCGACCCTATAAATAGCAAAAAGTTTTACTTCAAAAGGCGAAAATTAGAATCCGTTGTCAGGCTTCCTTCACCATGGATACCTGATCCCACTGCTGGTCCATCTGGAATTATTAACCCCGCTACAGATCTTTCAGCTATAGATGATACAACTGTTGGTCCAACAACAACCGATTCTGTTGATTCGGACACAAGTGACGACGAATCAAGTCTTTCCGGTTTTGAAATTTCTTCTGCATCTGATTCTGATCCAGATTATGAAATCAGTACTGAAGAATATGATGATGATTGTGATTTCTTACAAACAATGGAAGAACATCGGTGTTTAGACGTGAATCACGAACAGAAGCAGATAATTTGGGGGCCAGTTGATTCGTCAAAGAAAAAGGAAATTCATTGACAGCACCCTCAGGTACATGTCTTGATGTAATGAATTTAGACCACCTTACAGCTATTGACATTTTCCACTATCTAGTGACTGATGATATTTATCTTCTAATGGTTACCGAAACAAATAAAAATGCACATCAAGTCATTCAAGGCGGTATCCTATCACCACATTCGAGGATGAAACAATGGCTGCTAACATCTGTTAGTGAAATGAAAAAAATTCTTGGTCTGCTTATTTGGATGAAAACATTTCTTGGTCTGCTTATTTGGATGGTTAGATTTCTGGAGATTACAGATTATTGGTCCATTCATGTGTTGTTCCAAAACCAAATTGCACCTAACACTTTCAGCAGAAACAGGTTTCAACTCCTACTGAAGTCATGGCACTTCGCTGACAATTCTCAAGATCCACGGAACGATCACATTTATAAGGTCAAAAGGCGTATGGAGATACTACTGTGCAACATGAATAAATTGAAACAGCCGGGAAAAGAAATTTCTGTGGATGAAAGTCTTTTGCTATTTAGAGGAAGACTTGGTTTTAGGCAATACATTCCCGGAAAGGCCCACAAATAAGGTATAAAAATTTATAAGTTATGAGTAGCCCCACATCAAATTTGTACTCTATATTTTACTTTAACAAAAAAAAAAAAACTATTTGTAATATATCATGAAAATTTCGAAAATATACACAAAAATCTACGGAATCTTTGAAAAAAATAATAGTATACCCATGGGCCATAGAAGTCGAGAGAGACTTCTATGGCCATTTGATTTACACTGTATTTCCTCAGTATGTTGCATAGTAATCTAATAATTCAAAACATGGGTAGATCTAGTGAAAAGAATACAAAATAAAAACCAAATTAATTGAAATGTTCATGGCGCTGCACCCTGTATAGCTTTCCTTTTATTATTTATTTTTTTCCAAATGGGATAACATTTATTCTTCATAATTTTTTATTACATGCTACTTGCTATAAAAACAAAATATAATACAAACATACATATACTATATATATATCATCATCATCATTGTCAACCATTATCAAACCACTGCTGGACGAAGGTCTCCCCAAGTTTCCTCCAAAACGGTCTGTCTTGTGCCAGTCTCCTCCATGTCATTCCCGCATACTTTCGGATTTCATCCACCCATCTTCCATGTGGTCTTCTGGGTCTTTTCCTGTCCCTTGGAATCCAATCTAAAATTTCGGCTGTCCACCGATGGTCTGTTCTTCTGGCAGTATGTCCAGCCCATTGCCATTTCAGGGATTTAACTCTGATCATGTTGTCTTCCACTCTTGTCATTTTTCGGATCCACGTGTTCCTCTTCTTATCTCTCCTGGTTACACCAAGCATGCACCTCTCCATGCTTCTTTGAGTTGTCTGAAGCCTTTGTATGTCTCTTTTAGCTAAGGTCCACGTCTCTGCACCATACGTAAGCACTGGAAGGATGCATTGATCAAACACTTTTCTTTTAAGACATAATGGCATATTGCTCTTGAAAATTATGCTGTTTCTTCCAAAAGCTCTCCAGGCAAGTTTTGTACGCCGATTAATTTCTTCACCAATGTGACCCTCACTTGATATCTGCTGTCCAAGATAAACGTACGTGTCTGTTATCTCCAACTTTTCTCCATCAATCGATAAATCTTCATTTCTTGTAAAAGCATTGAACATCACTTTTGTCTTCTGAAAGTTCATTTTTAATCCCACTTCTTTACTCTTGTCAGCAAGTTCCTGCATCATACTCTGTAGCTCTGATGGGGTAGTTGCAAAAATGACTATGTCATCAGCAAAACGAAGGTGGGTTAGATAATCTCCATTAATCTTTATGCCTTTGTTTTTCCAGTTCAGTGATTGAAAGACATTTTAGAATGTGGCATTAAAGAGCTTCGGAGATATGGCGTCACCTTGTCTCACTCCTTTTCCAATTTTTATGTGTGTTGTATTTTCAAATAGCAGAATCTTCGCACTTGCATTTTCATAGATGTTATTAATAATATTAATGTATGCATCTTCAATACCGCAGGATTTCAGAGCCATTGCAACTGCTGATGGTTTCACCGAATCAAAGGCTTTTTCATAATCGATAAAAGCCATGCACAATGGAAGTTCATATTCCCTTGCTCTTTCAATTAGTTCTCTCAGTACGTGGATATGATCTATTGTGCTGTAGCCACTCCTGAATCCGGCTTGTTCTCTCGGTTGAGCCATGTCCAGTGTTACCTTCAAGCGGTGTGAAAGAACTTTAGTGAAGATTTTATAAACCACTGATAGGAGGCTGATAGGTCTGTAGTTCCTGAGATCCTCAATGTCACCTTTTTTATGTAGCAAGATCATTGTAGCGTTGTTCCAATCCTCAGGAATTTTCCCTTCATTAAGGCATCGAGTGAAAATTTGGGCGAGTACTGTTTCGATTTCTCCACTTGTTTCTTGTATGATGTCTACAGTAATTCCATCTTCTCCTGGAGCTTTTCCCCGCTTCATGTTCTTGATTGCATGTGCAACTTCTGCTGGAAGGACTGGAAGAACTCTGGTACCTTTCATGATGCCTGGAGTACATGTATCATCCCTTTCATATAATTTGGAGTAGAAATCTTTCACTCTTGTCAAAATTTTGCCTCTATTTCTTGTTACAGAACCATCTTCTTTTCTCAGTGCCATAATCTGTTTTTTTCCCTTACTGAGATGTCCCTTTGCTATCTTTAGGCTTTGGTTGTTTTCAATTGCTTTCCTTACTAGTTCACAGTTGAATTTCCTTAAGTCTTCAGTGATACTTTTTCGTACTGTCTTGCATAGCTCTATATATTCCACTTTGGAAGTCACATCTTCTTTAGTTGTCCTCATCTCTCTTCTTTTTTGCATCAACATTTTGGTTTTTCCTGATAATTTGTTCACATGCAATTTGTTCTTAGACCCAGCTAATTTTGTTGCTGTTTCCACAAGAGCTTTGGTTACTTTTCTGTTAACTTCAGAAATATCCACTTCTTCCGATGTTAGGCCTTCTAAAGCAGAGAATCTGTTCTTCAGTTCCAATTTGAAGGTATTATGGTGTTTTTTAAGGTTGGTTATGTCAATACATTTTGTTTGTCTTATGAGCTTGCTACGTTCGAGTTTAGTGTTGAGGTGCATTTTACATCTCACCAATCTATGGTCACTGCCTGTGTTGAACTTGTTTAGCACACTGCAGTCTTCTATGACGAATTTTTTGTTACACATAATAAAATCAATTTCACTTGTCGTCCCATTTGGATGTCTCCATGTCCATTTCCTGTGTGGCTTTTTCTTGAAAAAGGAGTTCAAGATGAAAAACCCGTCTGCCTCTGCAAACTCTACGAGAGTATTTCCACGCTGGTTTCTGTTGCCGTGACCGAATTTACCTACTGAAGTTTCATTCTGTTGCCGTTGCCCTATTTTTGCATTGAAATCTCCCATAATTATCTTCAAGTGCTGCTTACCTTTATTATTTAGATCACGAATTTCCTCATAAAATTCTTCAATTTCTTCTTCAGCATGACTTGTGGTGGGTGCATAAGTTTGAATAATCTGAGCCTGGTATCTTCTCGAGAGTTGGATAACGAGTCGTGCAGCTCTGTCAGAGGAACTTTCAACTTCTACAACTTTATCCTTCAGTTTCTTGTTTATTATAAATCCAACACCACTAGTTCTGCCAGTATCTGTCCCACGATAGTAGAAGAGATGTCCACTTTTCAGTTCAATGAGATCTTCTCCTTTTCTCCTACCTCACTTAGCCCGACGATGTCCCACTTGATCCTTTGTAGTTCCTCTTCCAATTCAAGAAGCCTTGAATCAGAAGATAGGGAGCGTCCATTATACATAGCCAAGGTCAGCATCAGATGGCAGCCTAGTCCGGTCCTCCGGGGATTCTTAGCACCCTCTGCCTTCGTGTCGCACTGTGGCCGCTGCCTTGGCCAGGTACATTCCAGCTGCCGGAGACTGAGGGCCAAGATTTAAGTTGTGGAGTCATTTTGGAGGGGTTTGGCCATAACTCACCACGCTGGCCAAGCGGGTTGGCGAGTGTGGGATAGCATTTTCTCTAATCCCGATGGTATAGTTATACCGCTATTGGCGGTCGTCAGAGCCCCTTTAGTGGGAACAGGATGTATATATATATATATATATAGTATATGTATGTTTGCAATAATATATATATAGTTGTATAATATATATGTATGTTTGTAATAATATATATATATTATATATATAGTATATGTATGTTTATATACACTGCTGGACAATTGCTAAGGACGGATCATAAACGGCTATATAGTGCATAAAAAAGTAAGTGTGGTTGGATGCCAAGTGAAATAAAATAATGTCAGAATGCCAGGACATTACAAGAAAGGCAATTTATTGTGCTCTGAAATCCAGAAGGCTTTGGAGCGCATTCAAGGGACAAACAGGCCATTTTGTGCAGAATACGTAAACGTGAAAATATGCAATTACCGTCCGCAGGCGTTCCGGCGTGAGATGTCAATACGGGATATGGCCACCATGGAGGGCGATGCAAGATTCCACACGTCGTGTCATGCTTTACACAACATTATCAAGCAGCTGTTGGGGTAATTTATCCCATTCCTCTGGCAGTGCACGGATGGGGCTGTCCTTGTTTATTGGAGGGCATTGGCGACCAGCAAAACTTCTCCCCAAAGCATCCCACACATTTTCAATGGGATTCAGATCTGCAGAACGTGCTGGCCATACGAGGCGTTGAATATCCTCGCTCTCAAGACACTCCTGGACAGCGACTGTTCTATGACATGTTGCGTTGTCGTCCATGAAAATGAATCTATCACCGACAGCACCACGGAACATGCGAACATGAGGTAGCAGAACACCATTAATGTATCGTTGGCCAGTCATAGTCCCAGTTGGAAGCACATAGAGGGACGTACGGCCATTGATCGTGATGCCAGCCCATACCATGACACTACATGTCGGATATCGGTCCCTTTCCTGTATGTTTGCTGGACAATATGCAGAACCACTATCTCGCCAGATCAGTTGTCGTCGACAATCAGACGATAGACTTTATCTACTGTCATCTGAGAAGAGGACAGCAGACCAGTCGTTATCATTCCAATTGCGATGTTGATATCCCCATTGCAAACGGGCGGTACGGTGACGTCTGGACAATAGGATGCACACAACAGGACGGCGGGCGTATAGTCCTCCTTCATGCAAATGTCTGGCGACAGTTTTTCGGGAGATCCGCTGGCCAGTAGCAGCCACAAACTGATTTGCTACCTCACTAGCTGTGCTGCGCCGGTGACTTTTTGTTGATAGCACTATGTACCGATCTTCTGCAGCTGTCGTACTGCAAACATGACCTCCCCCGTGACGTTTGCTACACTTCATTTGTTTGAAATGATTTCCAAAGCCTTGAAACAACACTGTGGCTGACGTCGAACTCCCTGGCAACATCTGTTATTTTTCTCCCTTCTTCAATCTTGCCAATAATACGGCCACGCGTAAAATCATCTAGGTGATGTCGGGAAGACATACTGAAAATTGCAAGTTCGTCAATTGATTCTTTCCCTTTCAACTTTGCGTTTGAACAACAATGGTCAATACGCGTCAAATCCTTTATATCTCTTATCAGCGCTATGACGTCACGAACAAGTTCGGCAATCCAACATTTGCATACGCACAACACGTTTTACTGTATCCCGCACTTATGCTAATTTCCACATTTTCCTGCCTTCCATTTTATGGTTGCTATCGTTGCTATTGTCATCCGTCCTTAGCAATTGTCCGGCAGTGTGTATATATATATATATATATATATATATATATATATATATATATGTAGTATATGTATGTTTGTATGTTTTAAAAAATAACAGCACATTCCCAGGCCACAGAAGTTGAATGCGACTTCTTATCCCCAGACCATCTGCGTTACAACACCTGCATTGTGTTGCCTAGCAACCTAATACTTCAAAACACGAAGAAGTTGCGTCACCTAGCGGAAGTAATACAAAACAAAAACCGAAACCCATTAACAATTTGAAGTCGCTGGCACCAGCATGGCCCCTTATGGCGATTTGTTTTGCTGACGCCTGGGGGCAGCGAAAGTGTTAAGCAGCTGTAGGAAAGAGGAGGAGGAGAAAAGAAACAATGCAATGAGCTTTGGTAAGGGCATACAGTAATAAATGGGGAAGGGGCTCAATGCGTGAGTGCTAACACAGTTTCATACCATTTTGCATACCCCCTGGAGATACCATGAGACAGTCATTCCAACTTCCACAATGGTACACTCTAAGGTAGGCTTGGAGTATAACGTTAGTTTGGCTTCATCAGCTGAGGGAGACAAAAATCTTAATTAGGTTTTATTTTCTCCACAGGCCTAACCAGTTAAGGTATGAAGTACTTACTACATTGTCCACCACAGAAGTAACAGAAATTATTGAGAGATGACTCATTATGAAGTAATGATTTTCAATATCTCCAGTACATGTAGGCACATATAAATGTCATTTTTGACACAAATCTGAGATTGTTCTGATTCCTAAGTTTCAGCTACTTAGAGTTTGTTGTCCTGTGTGGTGCAATGACAGTGTGATCCTGGTTTGACCAGAACAATACAATTTTCAAGTTTTCTGAAGAGACAGTTACTTGGGGAAAAAAGTTAAAATACAGAATATCTGTGCTGAAAACAACATTCATACATTTTCAGCTTTCCACAGAAATATCACATTTCATAAAATTATGTACAAAAAATGGAATGCAACAAAAAAAAAATTATTTTTGACAATCAAAATACCTAAAAAGATAAATTCTTTTATTTCACATATCACAGTGAAGAAAGGCTAGATAGATGCCTGCTGTTGAGAATCTTGAGGTAAAAACAGTACTGCTAAATATACATCAATATTTTTAAACATACTCATTGAATGGCTTGTGACATGGTGAACCAGAATAAATTATATTTTGTTCATTTGTTAATAACTATATGTCTTTAATGTACACAGCTCAAACATCAATAAATGAAATTTCCTGCTTTCGTGGTCCAAAATAAATCATTTTAGAACTTCTAACCCAACCTTGTATTCACAAATATTATTTTTCAATTATTGTCCTGTTTCTCAGGAGAAGCTGGAAGTAATCACTGGCCCAGTCTTGATAATCATACTGAGCAAAATTGTGTGATGAACATCAAACAGATGTCCAAACAGCAAGGTTATAGGAAAACTTTAAAGCAAACACTTTAAAGTAGCAGCTATATAATTATATAAACATAGTTCCTGAATTGGAGGTACATCGGCTTTTATTCTCTCAGTAATGCTGATGTAAATATCTGCTGCAAAACTTGAGGTAGGTTTTTCGTATCTAAACAGACAAACCCTCGCCCTGCTGGAAGAGCTCTAGACAGCATGTGTGCTTGATTTCCAAGAGAGCCAATAAAAATAGCAAAGGCATTTACTTTTGGATCAGATACTAACAGCCTTCCAAATGACTGTGGTGATATGCCATAACGATCAAAGTTGGCATCACTCATCACAACCACATAATATTCATCAGCTTCTTCATTTGTTATTGTTTCAATGGCATATTTAGTTGCTGGTAATGTGTTATCTCCAGTCATGCAGTACTGTGAATGAGCATACATTTTCTTCAGAATGTTAAGGCGTTCTTTATTATTTTTCGGAGGGCTGTCAAACTTGGAAAGTTCCAAATTAAAGTCTTCTCCTGAATGACCTACTATTTCGTAACAAAATTTGTCATGGTAGCCATCAAATGCTTCCATCACCATAACAATACTTTCTAGCTGCCTCTCCAGCCTACTGTCAACACCATTAAAACGATACATACTTCCACTAACATCCACCAGCAGACGCAGACGCTTTGGTTTTTCCTGAGGGCTTCCCATTTCTGGTTCTTGTTCGCCCCGTCTTTTATAAATTGCCTTTTCACCAGTCAGTCCTTCAATAAGTCTTGTGTCATCTAGCTCTCCCGAGGTCTGGTGTTTTAACCACTGCCTCTCTTTACTCTTGGCCTGAAGTCCTTCAAGTATAACTCTTAAAGTCTGAACTTGTCTTGTTATATTATTGGAAAATTGCTCATAAAGTTTTGCATCATATTCACTCATTTCAATTTCTCTGAGCTTGTCTTTGTATGCCTTTTGGGCCAGCTCTCTTGCTGCCCTTTGGACTTCTGGTGGAACTGCATTCTTCTCAGCATCGGACAGTTGAAATACTGTGTGACCTGCATCCAGACGATATGGCCCTCCTTTCCCACCAAGGCCAGCAGTATCTCTGCCACCAGTGCCTCCGGCCCAAGTGTTTCCTCCAACATGCGGAGCACCAGTGGGATCAATCTGTCCATGTTTGGGTGAAGTAACATCTTTCTCATTTTCAAATTCAACTGTTAATTGTTCAGTGTCTCGAGTACCAACAAGATTGTGCCACTCTAATAATGACTTCTGAAGAGAAGACTTATCTGTCTCCCATATACGAACAAACCCACCAGCATCTACTGTAACTAAGCTATTTTCTGAAGTAGGGCACATTAATAAATAGCAGCTTGAGACACTTGCCAACCACCTAGAATAAGATGCCATACTAGGTGGTGAAGGAAAAGGGATATACGAACATGTCTGTGTTTTCAAATCCGTCACCTCTAAAAAGCCATTATGATAAGCTGCACTTTCACCTGTTGGTTCAAAGGGAACAGTTTCTCGATCAACGTATGAAATGACTTGAGAATGTTTTGGTAATATACACATAGAATTGTAGTTGGAATTACGTTTTGAACTCCTTCTGCGAAAAATATGAACTTCTGCTGCTTTTGGGTATGGTGGGTAACCAACAGCCAGGGCAGCGTGGTAATTTGGGACAGCTAACAATAAACCACTTGTGCCTTCTTTGGTATTAAGAGCGGAACACAAACTTTCACCGCGGATTTCAGTCTGACAGGCAGAATGTATGGGATCTATTTTAAGGGATTTATCATTATCATTTTCTTTCAAGAGCAAAACAGATAACTGCCCAGGCTTTACCAGTTTTGCTAAAAATTTATTTCTTATGCCTGTCAAAATCAATGCATTGTCATTTATAATGTTTGCCATTTTTATCTCTTCATGTAAATCAAAATTCCAAGAATCGTTGGCTTCAAAATCTATTAAACTGATTCTTTTCCCATTTCTAGAGTAAAATACCATATGATTTTCACATAACAAACTGCTGCACATTTCTAACCTACCTACATCATTTTTAAAACTTCTTGAAATTTTAGCCACTGCTGCTTCTATTATTGTTGAAAGATTAAATGGAATAACATTTCCTTTAGTAGGTTCAATGAGAAGAAGAATGTTAGTCATTCTTTCATGAAAGAGAAGCCAACCATTCCACGGTTCATTCAGTGCAGCCATCTTAATATCAGGTTTGAATGTACCTCTGGTTTGGGGGAAAAAATGACTTAAATTAATTCCATGACTTGAATGCTGCTGAGGGTCTGTAGTGAAAATAGATATTGGGTTTGCTGTAGCAATGTGAATCACATCATGCTGAAACTTATTCACATTTTTGCTTATAGTCATTGCTAAAGGAATATCATTTTCACCAAGTGGTATTTGCCAAAAATATTTTTGTTCAGAAAATGAAAGACATCTTGCTTCTGTGATATCAGATGGATAGGTAGCAACTGGCAAAACGGAGGGTTCAGCCAATTTTATGCTTCGCTGATAACCATTTACAATCTGCTCACTGCCATCAGGTGCCCAACAACATGCTAGCTCTGGCTGTGTCAGAGGAAATTCTTTAGCTATGTTTACACTGACTGACTTAGCTCCAAATGGTATTCCATGCTTATAAAACACATTTGAAAGTGTTTCTTGAAGTTCCTTATTAAAAGCATCAAAGTCAAAAACATTCCTCACGATACTTGAAAGGCTTTCCTCTGGGTACCTCTGTAAGTGTTTTACAATGTTAACAACCTCTCGAGTTGAGTAAGGGTAGGAGATGAGTCCTTCGTCTGACATAGCGCGCAATTCTCCAAATAACTTTACGAGCCTTGTTAAAATATAATCTGGAACATCTGGTCCGTATTTCCGAAGCATAGCTATTTCAGATTCAATGCTTGGATTATCTACAGCATGACAACTGAAAATATCACCAAGGGTAGCAAAAAAATCATTTCCAAGGAATGGGAATCCTGGTCGATTGGCAAGAACAATCATTCGGAAATCCGGATGCATGGTAATAATTTTATTACTTTCAGCTCTGGAATCAGCAGGGTGAACAATGCATCTGCCATCAGAAAGCATCATCTCTCCAGATTCCACTAATGCTTTTAAAATGCAAGTTACATGAGTGGGAGCCTTGTCTGCTTCATCCACAACCAATACATGCCCTAGCTGAACAGCTTTTACTAAAGGGGAATCTTCGTAAACAATGCGACCGTCAGTAACAGTAGGCTGCTGGGTGAGTGACTGCACGGTGGTGTCTCTATGCAGCTGTACATATTCTCTTGGACGATTTAAAAGTTGTAAAAAACGATCAGCTATCTTGTTTTTCCCTACACCTTGATTTCCAACGAGCAATAAATGTTCACCAAGCATAAAATCTTGTAACATGGCTTCCATGACAGCCAAATGTTCAGTATTGTTGTAAAATAGAATATCTGGCACTTTGACTTTACTTCCTGCTGGATTATATAAATTGACAGAAGTACTCCCTAAATACAGTTTTTCCCCCTTAATTTCACACCGTCTGCATGTTTGACTCCTCTTCTCCGCTTCAATTCCAGAGCTTTCAAGGGCATCGTTCACAGCTTTTCGAGTGAGCTGTGGGAGAAATTTAGTCAGACATGCTTGGCTGACTAGGGAATGAACATTTTCATGTGGAAAAAATGACAATCTTCGTGCAATGCGTGTTAGCTGGCGAGTGGATAGTGTTATACCAATGCTGGCAAGTGCTTCATCTTTGGAACTGCGTAGAGTATGGGCAAATTGAAGTACAGTTTCCATTTTTTCATTAAAAGGACCAACGAGCTGCTGTATGACATGACGTTCTTCTTTCAAAGACAAAGGCCTTAATGAGTGAAACAGAAACGTGGAAAGCAACTCGGGTGTCAACCACTGATCCTTTAAATTCCCAATTTTAGGAGCTTCAGCTAATGCAATAATCCGAAATGAAGGATGAATTCGATGAACTTTCCTTTCTAACATGTCAGCATCTATTAAACCGTGCCTTTCTTTAATTACATCATATCGATCGTGTCGTAAAAGTCTCGAACCATCATACAGTTGTAATTCGCGATCATGAATCAATCGTTGCAAAATGGATAATGTGCTTGGATGTAAGCGATGCAAGCCATCTAAAACAACCAAATTACCAGCAATTGCTCCCTTAACCAACTGCGAAGGTCTCCATGATGTATCGCCAATTTCATTAGTGATTCTTTGCTGTAGAAGGTCTCTTGATGTCATATCTTGGTACAGCATCACCATTTCTTCAGAATAATTTAACAGTGATGCAAATTTCTTAACCAAAGTGCTTTTTCCACTACCTTTGTTACCAATTATGCAAAAATCATGTGCTATATGAGTCTGAAGCAGTTCAGCCAAGATTTGGTCATGATACTTGTTTGAGATATATTTACAAAATGTATCCTTTTGAGGATTTAAGTTGCCAGGAAGATCCACAGAAAACTTATGCCTGCCAAAAGTAAAATCAATAATATATGATATACCTTTTCCTTCAGGTTTTCTTTCAGAAATTTTGAAATCTGATTGGATTTCTCTGTGCTTAAAACCAAATATTTTTAATGATTCTAATACAGACTTTTGCCCATCACTAGAGAGAAATAATCTATATGGATATAGCCAGTTTACTGCTTGTTCTATAGGAATGCTGGGAATTTCATTTAGTATCTTAACAACAGGCAACAAGTTCTCAATTGGAAACTTTGGAATGCCCAATGAATTTGACTCGGATGATAGCAGTGTGTGACTTAAAGCCAATAAGTTTTGCAAATCGTGCTTGGGAATTTGTTTTGCTATTAAAGACAAATCAAGAAGTTGTTCCTCAAAACTTGGTTGAATCTCTCTTGCTTGAAATCTAGAGCGAAAAGGTGGGTCAAGAGGGTTACCTCTGAACTGAGGAACAGGCAACCCTAATGCCACAACGCGGAAGTTCTCGGAAACTCGAACAAGTTTCCACGAATCCAAAACCTCTTTTGAGTGGTTAAGAAGGAGTTTATCATATCTGTCAGCTGATACAAGAAAACGCCCATCTTCTAGTTGTACCTCCCGATTCTCCAGAAGATTATTTAAAATTGGAAGCACATTCCGTTCTGCCTTTTCCACTCCATCTAGTACAAGAACACGGCCTTCCAATGCAGCTCGGACTGCACTTTGATCTTCATAATGAGCTGTTCCTGAATGAATTTCTCGTCTTTGTTTCAAATCACTTTCAGTGGTATCTCTCGACAGCACTATGTACTCAACTTCCCTATTTGTCATTTCAAGATACTGAAAAATTATTTGCCTTCTTAATGGTCCAGGCAAACCAATTAGAAACATGTCCTGGCCTAGTAAATCTTTTTTCATTATCCATTGCAGATGACTTGCCAGGTGTGGAGGATATTCCTTAGGTAAGAAACCAGTAGGGACTAATTCTGGATTATTAGAATTGAAAACGTTTCTTGAAATATTTCCAATTTTTACACGTTTGGAATCAAAGGAACTTCTTTGGCACACATGCTTTATTTGATAAGTACTATGCCTGTATAATAAACCAGTTTTACAATACAGCCTCTGAAACAAAACCATTTTTAATCTGTACAAATGAAAATATATAAAACTTTGATTAACATAACTTTGCACTATACCCTTGAATAGTTTTTGTTAACTATTTTTGAGGTACTTTGCAATATGCAGCTCATCGAGCATCATCAGTTCTCCTGTACCATTTTTGTTAAGCAAAGGACAATTTTAACAACTTGAAGTTCTTTTCGTGTATAAGAAATGACAAATTTGGTTTGAACTGCTGGGTATTCTACAGCATGCCTGTAAAGAAAGAATAAAGAATATAAATGTATGAAAAATAAAATAAAAGTTATTAATATGCATGGCATGATTAATTACACACACAATTTGCAAATGTTCAGAGGGTGAGTCATAAATATTGATACATGTCAGAGTGTCAGTGATTTCTTTGCCCTCCCTCCCAGATTCCCCAAACCTATACACTGAGATATCTGTATGTGTTGAGTTCTAGTTCTATCTGCCATGTAAGAAAGCAGATCTTTTTGCATATTAATTCAGTTTGCTATTTTTTAGAGGTTGCTGAAATGGAGAAACAAAATCGCCTGATTGCCTGAACTCACAGAACAGAAGTTCTATGAGTTCCAAATGGGCCACAACGTAGTGGAGGCTACCTGAAGCATCTATCATGCAAAAGGGGTGCATGCAGTGTTATATAACCACAAGAAGATAGTTCACCAAAAGAGTCATTCCATGTCAAATCAACACACTGATTCTGACTGACATTCTGAGATTTTGATAAAACTTGGTGTATCAAGTGTCCTTACACAGTTATAAATGGAAATCTTGAAAAAATCATTGCCTTCCATTCAAAAAATAGTACCAATTATTTTAATTTTTATTAAAAATTGTTGCATCCTGAAATAGTTAGCTGCCATTTTCTCAGGAACCAGATGAGATACAGACCTGGACAATGTCTCATTTTAAAGCTCTTTTGATGGGCTTTAATTTGATAGATAACATGAGAGTTTAAAATATAATTTTTTTCATAAAAAACAAATTTAATTTAAAAATTTGAATTTTTTGAAAACAGGACAATTTTAAAATTTTGAAACAATTCACAAAATTACATTGTAGTATCCACTTACACCTCCCAAAGTTTCATTTTGGGATCATAATGGGATCAGGCGATACAGGCAGTACAAGTTTCACATGTATGGAGAAATAGCCGACATACTGGATTTAGCTTTTCATAAAAGTCTAGCTTTAGACGAATCTAACCGACTTATTGTCGGTAGTTTAAGAAATTATGATAGTGTTTGACACAATTTTTATTCTACATTTTTTATGTACATAAATGGCAACTAAAAAAGTTTAATTCAATTTACAAGAAAACATTGGTTTTAGCAGCTTACTGCAAAAAATTAACACAGTATTTGTCAATATGCTGGAGGTTGAGGTTAGCTGCTGCTAACTCAACTAAAGCCTGTTGGTCTTTAGTCCAGGAAGTATTTAATGACCGCTGCAATCTTCTTTTCACCTTCTGGTAGAGTGTATGCCCAACCAGTTGGTGTGACAGGATTCACTTTGAAATTTACATCAGAGCACATGAGGTGCCGAGGGGTGAGAAAAAGGAGAAGGTCCCGAGGGGTGAGAAAAAGGAGAAAGTCCCGAGGGGTGAGAAAAAGGAGAAGGTCCCGAGGGGTGAGAAAAAGGGAGAAGGTCCCGAGGGGTGAGAAAAGGGAGAAGGTCCCGAGGTGTGAGAAAAAGGAGAAGGTCCCGAGGGGTGAGGAAAAGGAGAAGGTCCCGAGAGGTGAGAAAAAGGAGAAGGTCCCGAGGGGTGGTGAAATGTAACTTTCACTTCATTTTCGTCTCCACTCTTTCCCAAAACATAGCTCAGCCATAATCTATCATTGTATATAGAAATGACAAACCCATTCAAAAATACCTAGATGTTAACCATGATCGATTTCAAAGCTCTAACAACAGTAAAACTAAGATTATCCTTACATCCACTGATGACAATAATAAAACCAAAGCTCAAATTTTTTGAAATGATTGTTTTATAACTCTTCTGTCATGGGACATCAAAAACTTTTATATGATGCCCCCCCCCATGTATAAACAAACTTTTTTTTATCATTTAGCCACTTTGCGGGGGTCCTCTTTAAAGTTTACATTATTCTTATACCATGGTAGCAATTTGGAGGAGTTATATGCAGTAAATTATTTCAAAAAATTGAGTGTGAATTTATACCACGCCATCAGTGCATATAAGGGTAGGCTTAACAAAAAAAAAAAAAAAAAGCTTCCTGATTAACCTTAGATTTATTTCTTTTTTGAGGTTTTCTGCATAAATGCATCAATTAGAGAGAATTTTCTTTTATGAACTAACCTATTCCTTTTTAATGCTTCAAGTTCATGTTGTCTTTCCTTTTGTCGGAGTTTCTCTGCTTCTTCTAGAATGCCATGTGCAACTCGTATTGCAGGTATGTGCTGTTGTTTTTTAATGATTGATTTAGTCTTTTACTGGTTTCTTTAAGACAGAGTCTAATGATTCTTGTACTTCTCTTTTTTCTTGAACAAGAAATTTTATCTTGTTTTCCGTATTTTCTATAGTTTGCTTTCTGCTCTTCCAATCCTTTATTTAGCAATTCTTGTTTAATGGTTGCTACATGACCTATGTGCATTAAGTGCTAATTTTATTAGTTCTTTGGTTATAAGCACCTTTGCAACTTGATTGTTATACATTTTTAGTGCATCTCGAATTGTTAGTCTCTCATTCAACATCTCAGACATAGATGCCTTCTCATCTGAAAGAACTCTTCCGTGATACAGAAGAGCCTCTCTCTACATCGAAGTTGCCATGTGATAAAAAGCAAGGCATGCTTTCACAACTTTAGCCAAAGATGGATATTTCCAGTCTCCAAATGTCTTTTGATACAATATGTCTCTCCAAAAATGATCAATCCTAATTTTGCTGTTTGGAATAAATTCTTATACATACAAGTACATCTATACCCACGTGATTAGAAGAACGACCTACTCAAGTGACAAAAAGTACTGTCTCGTTATTTTTAACAGATATGCAGAAATGTCTCACCAGGTGTTTTTTTAATTACCACTTAATATTTTTGTTATGAACAATTCCTAATTTATATTAAACAGTTTGTAGATAATGTAAAGTGAGTTTAAATGTTTGTTAGCAAAAACATGCATTTTCTGTGTCATTCGGAAAATAAAGCTGTAAAAACAATCACATTTCATTCATGAAATTCTAGGTACAAAATTTTCGACTTGAAACTGATACATTTAACCGCAAATAAACTTCAGTAAGCACAGAAAACAACAGTCTTCAATATGGCAAAGGCAAGATACGTGCTCGCTCCTGGCACTGCCGTACGGCAATCTCTGCCATATTCCAAACAGAAAAATGGGGACACTTTTCGGCGGAATATCTTGATTTGAGCAGGCCGTTCCTTTAATCACATATGGGTCTAGTCTATACTTGCCATTGACTTTCCTCCATCATATTTGCAATAAAGCAGAAAGCAATAAAACGAACAAGACATATCGATAACGATTCGCATGGTTCTTCAATGACAAAATTCCAGGACTTTCCCAGGACATACGATCCAAATGCTCTTACTTAAAATATAGTGAAACCATACATCTGTTCAATTTGTAACCTACAACAAACAACTTCCTACACGCTTGGGCAAACTTAATGCAGAATGTTAAAAATGATGTCTGCTGCAGCTAATCAGAAACTTAGAATCACAGATAAGTACTGAAACACCAAAACTGTCACTGAAAATGTGACCAGGTTTAATATCTACTAAACTTTTATATACAATATACTACACTGATTTTCAGAAAACTTTATTTTTCTACTTTGGCCTTAATTCAATTATTGAAGCAAATTACAGAATAAAAAAAATCATAAAAACTCAAAAATACATAGGTATGTGGCATTTCTTTTGAAATGCTTTCATATACCACACAATCAATACATAAAATACTATTTGTATTTAATTATTTTGAAATAATGCTTACATTGGAAATTTAAGGGTAAGGAAAGGTGAAACATCTAGAACTTTTTCAAAGGACCAAAGTCATTGTTATTTCTTAAACACATAATCATTAATCATGGGAGCAAGTATTTTTGTTACATTTTATTTATGGAAGGAATTTCCAACATAATATCAATGCTGTAGCTATGTTTTAAATTTTTACTCACCAGCAAACAAAGTATGCACAAAAATTTCCAACGTGAAATGAAAGAGAATAACGGGGAAAACCTTATGTCCAAGGGCTGTGTACAATTATATTCATTAGTGATCATGACAATTTAACCGGACATGATTAAATAACAAAGCTCAGAAAATACTAAGAAACAACTACATTTAAGTTTCTGATATTAGAAAGCAATCTGATTTTATGGCAAATTTTTATATAAAGTATTCATTACAAAATCAAAATTCCAGTAAAGGTAAAATACCCCCCCCCCCCCCGCCCCACCACCACCACCACCACACACACACACAAAATCAGCTATTTACTTCCACCAGTGGCTAAAAAATATGTTACAAAAATTAACAAATGGTGCAAAAAATGTTTCCCATAGCAGAAGGAAGGTATTACAGACAAAAAGATTTTTAAATTGATCAGCTAAAAGGAAAGATATAGAAGGAAACATGATTTAACTATGCGTTTCAGCAGAAGAATAAATGCATAGGAAAACAGGATAATGGAAACAGGAGAAAAGCATTCTTCATAGCAAAAGCTATGCTAAGGAAAAATAACTTTTCAAATATGTCTGCCGGAAGCAGAGATAGCAAGAAAAACATTTTGACCTTTACAACCCCTAGGGGGAAAGTTGTACATTATTTGAAGAGGATCTTCTTATTGTAGCAAAAATCTTATTCACTCTCCATCTTTATTATAGTGAATGGCATACAGTAAAAAAGAAATTTCTCAATAGGGTTTTTACAGGCAGAGATAGCCTGCAAACAGAAGTACACAAACACCACCTAGCGACAGAATTGTGAACCACAAACCTCCTCAAACATGAACCTAAAGTGTTCTATAAGGTAAATGGTATCTGGTGTTAAAAGAATTTTTTAAATCGCACATTTAGAAGTACAGATATTAAGAAAAATAGATTAAATATTTGCACCCCACTAGTGGCGAAATTGTGCATTATTTTGTGAAGAAAATAAAAATAAGGTGTTTTCATAGTTAGGTATCGGATCGAAAAAGAATATTTTTCAGTCTGGTTTTTAATCTGCAGATATTGCTGTAAACGGAAATGTGAGCTTATGCCCTCTAATGGCACACTTGTGTGTTAAGAAATATTTGAAATTTTATGAGAAACATTTCGAACTGAAAATGTTCTCCAACAAAAAGAATTTTTCAAATCGGACTCCTAGAAACAGAGATATCGACAAAAATAAGCTATAGGTGTACGCCCCTTGGTGGAAAAATTGTGCACTATTTTAAGCAGGAAGCATTCTCAAAAAGCTTTCTGAGTTGAGCGGTATCGGTTCACGGAAGAATTTTTTCAATCGAGTTTCCAGCTCAAGATTTTGTTGCAAAATACATCAGAAACCAAAGTAAACATTTATGCCCCCTGGTGGCCAAACCATTATTTACCAAAAATTAGAATTTGTATGCAAAACATTTCAACCTCAAGAGCTGTATCTGACTCAGAAAGAATTTTTCAAATTAGACTTTTAGAAGTGGAGATATTGGAAAAATCGTGATTTACCTTTACGTTCCTAGCGGAAAATTTATGCATTATTTGAAAAAGGGATTGTAACTAAAATAGTATTCGCTATAAATGTCATCGAAAGAAAAAAAGAATTTTTTCAATTGGATATTTAGAAGCAAATATATGAAATGAAATGCATTTTAAATTCGATATGATCTCCATTTGCGCCCTCTAGCAGTGAAGTTGTGCATCGAAAAAAAAAAAAAAAAAAAAAAAGAACAAATGATCACCATTTTCACATTTTAAGCTTCCCAATACAAAAAGAATTTTACAAAGCGAACTAATAATTGTAGAGATATTGTCTCCCCGGCGGGACAGACAAAGTGACAACATAAGCACGACACAAAATATGCTAATAACGCAGCTTCAGTACTCCTAAACAAGAAAACCGATAGCCCCCCCTACCCCAACACACATTTTGCAGGGGATGGGGAGGGAAATTTGTCAGTAGAAAAATCTTCAACTACAAAACATCCTGCAGGGACAAAAAGGCAGGAATGGATAAAATTCCAGGACATGTAACAGAATTTTAGGACATTTCCAGGACAAAATGGAATTCCAGGATGTGTATGAACCATGGATTCGACATATACATCTATATCAAAGTTGATGTTCACGTGTATCAATATTAAAACTGATGTTATACAAGCACATTGATATATGCAACACAAATTACATTTGTTTTTAAATAGTAGCCTTACAATTAAAATAGTTCAAGTTTTTCTGAAAATAGTTGCTTTTGGCTGTTTTTTGTAAAAAAAATAGTAGCCACAGTCGCCACTGGCAGCTCTGAGAGTAAGGTCACACAGAAATGAAACAGTATGTCATTTTAAACATCTATGCCTTCTATTCTAAGGTACTGCCCCCATACCTTTTTTTTTTTTTTTTTTATGCATTAAGAGTTGTGGAACTTACTTTATTTATCTGCCAATATAAAATGCATTAAACTTTTGATATGATGAACAGAATTTTCAAGGACTATTAAGTATGAGAAGGGCTGTTGGAACTGGGAAAGGGAATGATGTTCTGAAAATGCTGTTCATTCAGTAATCTGAGATTTAAAATTGCCATTATTAACCTCGCTGAAATGGGCAGGAAAGAAGGATTACATTTCGAGAAAAAATTAGTTTAATGGTCTACTGCAGTACCATGCAAAAGAAATAAGTAATAAAGATTTAATCGATCTCACAGATTGTGGAGACAATGAAAATTTCAAGAGGAGGTTGAGTCATTTTTTGTTTACTTCTACATAAGTTTTTTTCTAAGAATTATTTATTTTAAATTGCACATTTTTGGGGAAAAAAACTGTTTTCCTTCATCAGGAAGTCCCTTGTCACTTTTTCTCTGTCGCTATTGCGGTTACGACTAATCTTGATGGTTACTTTTCACCAAATCTTGTCAGATGTAAGGCACAAGCAAACTTCTGCAGTCACTGATGATGGAATTTTAATTGTTCTCAATTTCTATTCCTTCTTTTAATTTTCTTTTTTTTTTTAAAGTTGCTTTGAAAACTGATTACTTTAAGAAAATACCAGTTTCTTTGCCATGCCTATTTGAACCTGTTTTGTTGGAGCCATTTTTTATAGCTGATTTATGTTCCACTATTCAAGTTTTTAGTCTGTGACCAGTCTCTCCTATGTAAGATAGTCTACAACTACATTTCACTTCATAGACTACTAAGACAGGTTTAAGATCAGGTTTAGATAGACATGTTAAAACTGGTCACAACAAGAACTGCAATTCCCTTAAAATCATCAGTTTTCAATGCAACTTTCAAAAAGGAAAATTAAAAGAAGGAATAAGAATTGAGACGAATCAGTATTCCATCCTCAATGACAGCAGAAGTTTGTCTCTGCCTAACATCTGACAAGATTTGGTGAAAAAATAACCGTAACTGTGACAGTGTCAGAAAAAGAGTGACGACAAGGGGCTGCCTCATGAAAGAGAATAGTTTTCTCCCAAAATTTGCAATTTAAAATAAATAATTCCTAGAAGAAAAAGAAACATATTAGAAGTTTAATTAAATGTTTAATTTAATAAACTAGGAAGCCAGTTTTCAACATTAGCTTTATTCAAAGAAATTGTTTTTTTGTTTCAGTGTTTTAATATGCACCATAAACAGCAGTGTTACTAGTTACTACTAATTTTTGGCCCTTGGGCAAAATTATAAAAAGCCCTCCACTTCTGCTCTACTTGCAAAACTAACAAAGAAAATAAAAATATTTGATTAACAGAAATGCTTATACACTGACGGGAAAAAAATCCCAACACCACGAAAAAATAGTTGTAGAGGAATGAAATGGCGGCAATACATTTGTATAGGTAACATATTTAATCGATTAAGGTTTCAAGATCACAGCTTATTGTAAGCGCGAGAAGAGCCATTTTAAATGTGAAATGCTGGTACATTAATAACCGGTGTAACCGCCAGAATGTTGAATGCAAGCACGCAAACGTTCATGCATTGGGTCGTACATGTGCTGGATGTCAGTTTGTGGGATGGAGTTCCATGCCTGTTGCACTTGGTCGGTCAATACAGGGACGGTTAATGCTGGTTGGGGGTGACGCTGGAGTTGTCGTCCAATGATGTCCCATACGTGCTCGATTGGTGAAAGATCTGGTGATCTAGCAGGCCACGGCAACATGTCGACACTCTGTAGAGCATGTTGGGTTACAACAGCGGTAAGCGGGCGAGCATTATCCTGTTGGAAAACACCCCTGGAATGTTGTTCATGAATGGCAGCACAATAGGTTGAATCACCAGACCGACGTACAACTGTGCCATCAGGGTGCGTGGGATAACCATGAGAGTGCTCCTGCTGTCATAGGAAATTGCTCCCCAGACCATAACTCCAGGTGTAGGTCCAGTGTGTCTCGGCTGCAGACAGGTTGGTTGCAGGCGCTCACCTGGCCTCCTTCTAACCAACACACGGCCATCACTGGCACCCAGGCAGAACCGGCTTTCATCAGAAAACACAACAGATCTCCACTCCATCCTCCAATGAGCTCTAGCTTGACACTACTGACGTCGCAAATGGCAGTGGTTTGGAGTAAGTGGAATGCACGCTACAGGGCGTCTGGCTCAGAGCTGTCCTTCAAGTAACCGATTTGTAACAGTTTGTTGTGTCACTGTGGTGGCAACTGCAGCTCGAATTGCTGCCGCAGACACAGTACGATGCGCCACGGCCATACACCGTACACGGTGGTCTTCCCTCTCAGTAGTGCCACGTGGCCGGCCGGAACCCTGTCTTCTTGAGGCAGTACCTTCCCTTGACCACCGCTGCCAACAATCATGCACAGTGGCTACATTCCTGCCAAGTCGTTCTGCAATATTGCGGAAAGAAAATCCACCTACTCGTAGCCCTATTACACGACCTCGTTCAAACTCCATGAGCTGTTGATAATGGCTTCTTCGTCTTCTTAAAGGCATTCTTGACTAACATCAACACACTACGTCGAATCTCAACGATAACTAACGCTCACGAACGTTACAGCGCGTATTTACAGCAAACCTGCTTTGCATGTTCCGAGCGCTACTAGCGCCACACGTATGCGCCGAACGCGAAATTTGCATAGACGTCATCTTACAGATGTACTCTCACCGCCTACCAACTGTCGTTTATCTAACACAACCTTTTCTTGGTGTTGGGATTTTTTTTTCCCCGTCAGTGTATTTTATATAGATAGATTACAGATATTCAAATAAAAATGTCTTCCTACTTTTTGTGGTCTAATTAAATACTTTATCTGCCTCTTGGGCTTTAATGGCAATTAGTGAACAGTTGTTCCAGACACATGGTACTTTGAATATTTTTAGCTTGCTGAATTATCTTTCAGAAGTAGTTACTCTAATAGGTAGTGTTAGATATAAAACAAGTAATGACATCCAGATAACAAAAATTGTTAAACTTTATTATTAACAATTCTGCAGGTTCTTTTACTGAATTAATTTCTGTTTTTATAAGGCAATTTGAAACTATTTGCAACAATTGAATGGAGAAATTTTTACTTAGATCTTTTACAACATATTGTTTAGAAATTGCCTGCATATTTTAAATATCGTTTTCCGTTACCTAGCATACATTTTGAGGCTCTAGAAACTTTTACTTGGATCTTTGTCACACATTTTTTGGAAATCATCAGCATAATTTAAGACATAATTACTTCCCATTACTGTAAGCAAGTTCTGAGAATCCAATATATCTTTCTCTAATTTGTGTATTATACATGTCCAAATTTCTGTAGAATCTATTTACCCGGAATGCATCTTCAGCTTTTTCAAATCTATTATCCAATGTGTGGCATCATGCTAACAACATCCCTTGCACCATAGCTGACAAGCAAATGAAAAGAGCTTTTCTCTTCCATCAGCTTGCTGTTTACAGTTATTTTTCTTTCCCCTCCTATGTCTCTCATCTTTCTTTTTTGTTGGTGAATTCGAGTTAAAATTTTATTTTCTTAATCCTCTAATATATATGTGACCTTATATATATATATTCTATTAAGAAGAGACCTAAATATATTTTCTATATATATAAAAATGTTAAGTTGGTTTGTGTACGCTTCAAAAACTCAAAAAGTTCTGCACCGATTGAGCTCAAATTTTGACACGATATACAACCCGCTTCAAAGATTGTTTTTATCTATTTTTCGCGTCAGTAACATACCTGCGATCGCGAGAAAACAGCTTTTTCCTTCGACCATATATACTAATGGACTGCCCACTGGAAATAGCTGCATCAGAGCGTAATAAATGTATTCACGAATGAAAAGTCGTAATGGAATTCTAAAAAAGAAACTCCTAAAATTCATGATGAGCACAGCACGAGTTAACCATCTTTTTGCCCGAAGTCACGTGATTTCGTGGCTTGCGATGTTGGAGTCAGAAATTTTGATGCCATGCGCAGTCTATCAGTATATATGGTCGAAGGCTTTTTCAACGGTCAGCTGTGTACCAGCAAACGCGCCATCTGCCAGAAGCGAGGGGAACACTCTCCATACTAGGTGATCATGTTGTTTTTATCTATTTTTCGCGTCAGTAACATACCCGCGACCGCGAGAAAACAGCTTTTTCAATGGTCAGCTGTGTACCAGCAAACGCGCCATCTGCCGGAAGTGAGGGGAACACTCTCCATACTAGGTGATCGTGTTGTTTTTATCTATTTTTCGCGTCAGTTACATACCCGCAACCGCGAGAAAACAGCTTTTTCAACGGTCAGCTGTGTACCAGCAAACACGCCATCTGCTGGAAGCGAGGGGAACACTCTCCATACTAGGTGATCGTGTCGTGATTGAGCTGCGCCGTTCGCCAAATTGTAAGTAGAGGTTATGTTTTGTCTCTTATCTCTCATGGTTTTCAACCTAGAGCTGTGAGAGCCATAAGAGGTTATAATCTTATCCCTTCCCTCTGTTCCAGTGAAAACCGAAATAATGCCTCGCAAAAAAAACGAATTTGGGTCGTCGCACTCGCCACACAGAAGGACCGAGAAGACGGCTTTCGAATATGACTGAGGAAGAGCGGGCATACGTACAAGAGAGGAACAGACTAAGCACCATCCAGATGCGTAACACGGAACCAGCAGAAAGACGAGCAGCCAGGCTTGAGGATGCACGATTGTGAGCACCTCAATCGCGTTCTGCAGCAACAGATTTGGTTCGTTCTCAACGGAAGGAACGCGAGGCGTCGAGGATAGCTGAAACACGTACCCAAAGAACAGTAGATCTGATTCTGCAATACAATCGTCTTGCATTCCGGTACAATCCAGCTGTTGATTATAGTTCAAGTCCGCATGTTGTCATTGGCCAGATGTTGTTGTTGTTGTTGATTGGAGGTTTAACGACCACCGTGAGCAACTCAATGGGCTATAAGCAGTCGCCCGTCCCTAATTTAGGGTCACTGGTTCCAGGGAAGGGAGAGAGCCAGTGCCGTAAGACAAACACAACATCCATGCCTCACCGGGATTCGAACCCGGACCCCTTTCGGGCGAATGATCAGAGGCCAACGCCTTAGACCACTGCGCATTTGGCCAGATGAGTCATGTCTGTACCTACTGCCAGGCTCTAAAGTTCAATAATGAAACGAATGGGATGTGTTGCGCTGGCGGAAAAAATTAAATTGCCTCAACTTGAAGCACCACCAGAGCCGTTGAAAACTCTACTTGCTGGATCTACCGCTGAATCGAAGCATTTCCTATCGAACATCAGGAAATATAACTCTTGCTTCCAAATGATGTCATTTGGTGCGGAAATTGTGACTGCTCAATTCATGCCAACTTTTAAAATCAAAGGACAAATATATCACAAAGCTGGCTCCCTGCTCCCGTTCCGAGATAGTGATCATAAATTCCTTCAAATGTACTTCATCGGTGATGATAGAGATGAAGTCGATGCACGTTGTGGAATACATACCTCGCTAAGAAGATCCATCATTTCGCAACTACAGGAGCTCCTTCACGAAAAGAACAATTTGGTGCATTTGTTCAAAACGGCAATGGATATGATGCCATCAGATACCCACAAGATTGTCATTCACGCCGACAAAACGCCCGCTGGAGAACATGTCCGAAGATATAATGCTCCAACTATAGACGAAGTAGCAATTGTCATTGTCGGAGATCAGTTCCAACCTAGAGATATTGTTCTCCATCGAAGAAACGATCAATTGATAAACGTCGCAGAAACTCACCGTTGTTACGATGCTTTGCAATATCCAGTTATTTTCTGGGATGGTGCCGATGGATATCATTTCAATGTGAAGATGATAAACCCAGTGAATGGTGCAGAAATTAATAAAAAGTGCAGCGCAATGAACTTTTACGCCTACCGCTTAATGACTCGGAGGAACGAGGACAATTATATTTTGAAATGCCGTCAGTTGTTTCACCAGTACATTGTGGATATGTATGCAAAAATTGAAACGGAACGTTTGCTATTTCTTCGTTTGAATCAGACCAAACTCCGCTCCGAAGAATACATTCATTTGCGAGATGCAGTTGTGAATGACGGTAATACAACCAACGTTGGAAAGCTTACTATTTTGCCATCTCCATACATAGGCAGTCCACGTCACATGCAGGAATATGCTCAAGATTCAATGGCATATGTTCGTCATTACGGGCGTCCAGACTTATTTATCACCTTCACATGCAATCCAGCTTGGGACGAGATACAGCAGCTGTTACTTCCTGGGCAATCACCCGTGGATAGGCATGACATCACAGTACGTGTTTTCAGACAAAAGCTTAAGTCGCTGATGGATTTCATTGTGAAACATGAAGTGTTTGGATCTGTGCGCTGCTGGATGTATTCAGTAAAATGGCAAAAAAGAGGATTGCCACATGCGCATATACTAATCTGGCTATACGATAAAATAACTTCAGACAAAATCGACGATGTGATATGCGCTGAGATTCCACGGGCCGACGTCGATAAGGATTTGCATGCAGTTGTTATCAAAAACATGATACATGGACCCTGCGGTACACTAAATCCGAATTCACCATGATGGTAGACGGGAAATGTTCTAAGCAATATCCTCGAGCATTTGCAGCCAACACAGTAACAGGAGACGATGGATATCCTCAGTATAGGAGACGATCAACTGAAGATGGCGGGAATTCGGCAACTATACACATGTGAAATGGTGACACTGATGTAGACAACCTTTGAGTGGTCCCATATTCGCCTCTGTTGTCAAAAACATACAAAGCGCACATAAACGTAGAATATTGCAATTCGGTCAAATCGATTAAATACATCTGTAAGTATGTGAATAAAGGCAGCGATATGGCAGTTTTTGGTGTGCAACCAGAAAATAGTGACAGAAATGCAGTACGAGTTATCGATGAAATTGCACAATACCAGGCTGGAAGATACATAAGCAGCAATGAGGCTGCATGGCGAATTTTTTCATTTCCCGTGCATGAACGCAATCCAGCTGTGGTTCACTTAGCAGTACATTTAGAGAATGGACAGCGTATTTATTTCACAGATGCAAATGTGGAACAAAGAGCCCTTAATCCACCTGGTACAACTCCGACTGCTTTCTTCACCTTATATCAGGAAGACGCATTCGCCAGAACACTGATGTACACAGAAGTGCCCTCTTATTACACGTGGAATGTAACTAAAAAAGCATTCGTACTACGCAAACAAGGGGAGCCAGTCGACGGTCAACCTGGCATTTTCAGAGAAACTACAATTGGTAGACTTTATACAGTGCATCCTAATCAAGATGAATGTTTTTTCCTTCGCATGCTGTTGGTAAATGTGCCTGGTCCAAGATCTTTCCAGCAATTGAAAATTGTTGACGGCGTCACATATGCCACTTTCCGCAATGCGTGTCAAGCTCTTAATTTATTAGAAAACGACCAACAGTGGGATATATGTATTAGTGACGCGTGCAACACTGCACATCCAAACCAAATTCGAGCACTATTCGCAATTATATTGACCGCTTGCTTCCCTTCATCTCCCACAGAGTTATGAGAAAGATATCGATCGCATATGGCTGAGGATATTTTGCATAGAGTACGCCTAGAAAATGCCAATATGACCATGGAATTTACAGAAGGCATTTACAACGAAACATTGATAAATATTGAAGACGAGTGCTTAGCTATTGCAAATAAAGTTCTTAGTCAATTGGGAATGCCAGCACCCAACCGAACTATGACTGCTTCATTTGATGTCGATTTGCGCCGTGAACAGAGTTACAACACCGGTGATCTCCAGTCATATGTCCAATCAAACATTCCCAAATTAACGTGTGAACAGAAGGGCATTTATGATCGCATAATGTACTAGGGGCCTCATCAGGTGATTACTTAGGTAACTGTGTTAGGGAGTTAAGGAGCATGTCAACTTTAGAAACAACACTAATTTTGTCACATTTAACTTGATTTGTAAGACAGGGGTCCATATCAGATTTTTGTTTGAAACCCAACTTGTGAATTGACGACAGTTTAAAAAAAAAAAAAAAATTAGTAAATTTGTGAAAATGTGAGGGAGCATTTTCATTTATATAATTAATCCCCATAAAATTAAAGTGAGAAAAATGGCAATGGTTCTTGTAAAGCAAAAACTTTTCATCTCATCAATCTGAGATAAAACTATCGGGAAGAAAATAATAATTAAAAAAATTGGGACCGTTAACTTCCTGAATACCGCATAATGCAGCCTTGGAAATGAAGCAGGGGATATTAAAAAAATACATAAAAATATCGTTTTAGTAAAAAAAAACTCAGATAAAGCTATCTGGAAGTAAAATAAATAAATAAAATACAATGTGACTGTCAACTTCAGAAATGACACATGGCTGCAGTACCGGAAGGGAATGCAAACACTTAACAAATATGAATTTTTTTATTTTATTTTTTTCTTGAGGTTTAACAACCACTGTGAGCAACTCAATGGGTTATAAGCAGTCGCCCGTCCCTAATTCAGGGCCACTGGTTACAGAGAAGGGACAGGACCAGTGCCGTAAGACAAGCACAACATCCATGCCTCACCAGGATTCGAACTCGGACTCCTTTCGGACGAATGATCAGAAGCCATCGCTTAGACCACTGGGGTGGCAAATATGGATTTTGAGAAAAAATCAGCACTAATCTAACTGAAATGAAGCTATTTTGAAACCAAAAAAGGCAATATTGTGAACATCAGCTTTTGGAATGCCTCATAACACGACCGTGGAAAACAGAAATGGACGATAAAAATGCGTAAAAATATGGTTTTTGAACACCAAAATAAAAAAAATAAAAAAATAACAAAAAAGGAAAGAGGAAGAAGAAAACAAGAATACCTTATCAATCTAACTGTAGTGCTGAAGTAAAGCCATATGGAAGCAAAAGGGGAAAATAAGTTGCAACATCAACTTATGGAATGTCGACGTCCGTGGAAACAGAGAAAATGCTTTAAAAATATGGCTCTTGTAAAACAAAAGATCACCTTAACCTAACTACTTTCAGTTAGATAAAAATTCGCAACTCCATTCAAAAAAAGAAAAAAAAAAAAAAAAGGAAAAATTGCGACCATTAGCTTCTGAAGTCCTGCACCAAACGTGTGGTGCGTCAGAAGTGTATAAAAATACTGTTTCCTAGTTAAAGTTATCTGTTTGAAAAATAGGACGAATGAAAGCTAAAATAAAATGGGGGGCAGAGGGGATCAGTTACCTGTGCGTGATCTATTGATTACAGCTTTACATCTGTTACGGCAGACAACATTAAAAACACGTGAAAATTTCCCTTTCTTTACTTCAACATTTAAAGAAATCTTAAAAACAATTAATGTTAAGAAAATAGAAAAACAGACTGCACACTTTTATGAGAATCAGCGACAGACGTCGCCGTGTCATACTGTTTCTGCTCCCAAGCCTCTCCAGAATGACACAGCATGCCTTATTTTTTTTTGTAGGAACTTTTGCCAAGGTTAAGTTTTGACCTGAATTCATTAGTCTAGAGAAAGAGACTTTTGTGCAAGCTATGATGGTAGAAGTGATGGGGGCTTAGGTTACAGCACCCTGAAAAGTGTCACAACAGGTGGATCACAGCAAACAAGAGAGGAAAATAAGTAGAAGGTGATGACAGGTAGACTTCCAATTATCAGCACTTCAAGTAGTAGTTTTTTTTTTTTTTTTTTTTTTTTTTTTTGGATTGATTGGAGGTTTAACGACCATCGTGAGCAACTCAATGGGCTATAAGCAGTCGTCCGTCCCTAATTTAGGGTCACTGGTTCCAGGGAAGGGAGAGAGCCAGTGCCGTAAGACAAACACAACATCCATGCCTCACCGGGATTCGAACCCGGACCCCTTACAGACGAATGATCAGAGGCCATCGCTTAGACCACTGCGCCACCGGGGCAGCCAAGTAGTTCTGCATTTCAATGCACTTTGTTTTCATAAAGCCTGCACACACTTACCCCATCACGGGGCAAAGAAACTAGCCCCACCATTTTACTTCATGCAGAGTACTTGTTTGAATAATTTTGATGCTGTAATAACACAGATTTTTATACGAAATAAAATAGGTTTTTATAAGAAGAAAATGTGGAATAATAAAAGAATGGCCTTGCTGTCAAACTAACACAACATTTATGCCTCACCGGGATTCAAACCCAGACCCATCTTGGATGAATGGTCAGAAACCAGCGCTTAGACCACTACACCTCCAAGGTGGCTTTATGTTCTCTAAGCCATATATCCAGGGCTTGAAAAATGTGGTCATCTGCGACAAGTGAAAAGTTTTAGTTGATGAGTAAAAACTTCAATAAAGTAGTTTTAATTCAATCGGCAATTATTTATGTTATTATGCCTATTGTTGGATATGTAAAACTATCAGTTACTTAATAAAGCTTATTCTAATTCACAGAAGCAATGCACGATTGTGTGCTAGCATGGGAAATCGGCTTCACAGCAAAAGAAATTGGACAGCAAATGCCACAAAATTTTCAGGCATGGTGCACTTAACAAGGAACACAAGGCAAGAAGCAGCAAGCCCTGTAGAATGCTTTCTCCAAACACTGTGAAAAAATAGTATAAGAGTCACATGTGCCTCACGAGCTGCCGCTTAGCCATTTTCTCTCATAGGCTAAGAAAAACACAGGAATTCGTGTTTCCACGGTGCTGTTAGGAAAGTTCTAAAACACTGAAGGATTCTTGCATCATCTACTCTAGAGGGACAAAACTGAGTTTGGTTATTATACAATGGTTAATCGTTTAAATTAGGTTAGCGATAAAATATTATTCGAGAGATGTGTATTATATTTTTAACAAATTAAATTTGAAGACACAAAACAAAATCAACAGTCCTGCTGTGCTGCTGATCTTCCGCTAGCAAGTGAGATATCTATCTGCCTGACTGGTGAACCAGCATGAAATTTTTCAAGCCCTGCATATATCTATTTGTTCTCTATTTTATGCACATTTATGTTTTAAATATATTGTATTCAGATAAAAACCATTCAAAATCATGAAATGTTTTTTGTTTGGTTTATTTGTATTGTCTTCAGTGGCAGAGGTAGTTTCGTTGCTCTGTGACAATGGGTTTCTATAAGCTTTATGTAAACAAAGGCATTGGTATGCAAAACTACTTAAAGAGCCAATAATCAGAAGCCCACCCATGATGATCTTAACTTTAATGCGGAGACCTTATTACCTTAGGTCCGTCAACTTAACACACTACCAGAGGCAAGAAGGGTACTTAGAGTTCACTATAGCTACAATCAGTTTCAAACTCATAACTATCAGGTTGACAGTCACCTGCTCTAACCAGTAGGACACCCACATCTGCAACTTTGCACATGGCAGCAAGCTTTAATATGTCAGACAAAACACTGGTTAGCTTAGAAGCTAAAGAGACCCAAACACTTAAAAGTGTGCAAGTTTTCAGGGCAGTCCAAGACATGTTAAAAAATGATGAGTAAATATATGCAAACTTTACTGAAAAGCTTTATGAATTCTTTTTCGAATATCAAATTTACATGTTATTAGATGCTGCGACTTTCAATTTGCACAGAAATTTTTGGAGCACATTAATCACATTACATGGGAGTCCTACTGTTGTAACCTATTCTACTACAAAATGTTGAATCAAGAATGGAAACGCAGGTGTTGTTCAGTTAATATTTGTTACTGCAAACTCTGGCATACCATGAAAAAGCTGGCCCAAGCAAAATCGGGCCTACCATATGAGAAATACCAATCTAAACAATACATGCATCTACATTACCCCCAGTGCTGTAGTTCTAGGAAAAATGTGCCTTTGTGGTGAAAACAACCCTGAAACAAGATATGTTACTTTTATCATGTAGAATTTTTTATTTATTTTACTAATTACTTTTATTAATTCTCATCAAAGTTCAGTAATTTGGATGATTTTAAATTTAAAATATTACACAGAAGTCAGATGCTACTTATGTTTTTTTCTTTAAATACTGCTCTGCCTTTATACACGGTTCAAAATATTTGGTGTTAATAATACAAGTCGGTTACACTGAATGCATGTGACTTATATGCCACTTTTGCCTGGACTCTGGAGTAAAATTAAAAATACATCTTATTTTTTTTGTTCCAGGGCCATAAGAAGTCAACCATCCCTGACTTGGGGCCATTAGTTTGAGAGATGGGACTGAAGTTGGGTGCATGCCCTCACCTCATCAGGGTCGTTGCCTGTGCCCAGTTCGAACAGTTGCCTAGAAGAGAGCATCTCTGACCAGTGTCACTAGTGCATCCTTTTGTGTCATCCATAAGGAGTCCGAGAATGAGCTCAGGGGATAACTTTTGTTGGAGCTTGTGACGAGTTCAGAAAAATGGTCATTGTAAGCATAAAAAAACACTTGTCACTCAGCCTACATGCTTGTTAAATTTTTCGGAGTTCGCAGACGAGAAAGAAGCCACCTCTAACTTTTTTCGAGGGCTACTGTCTCGCAAAAATAATTCCTATTCTCTTTACATTACAACTTTCGTGTTTGCGAGAAGCCCAACTGCGAGATCGATTTATATTAACCTGCCATGTGAACATTGGGTTAGCACCCAGCATGGCATGCTTGAAAATCATGCAGATTATTCCCCAATTTTGCACATATCGTCATTTTAAAAATTCCTTCGTCCTGCTTTTTTCCCCCATAAAACCTCGAAAAGTACCTACCACCACTAAGGCTCTTCTAAAACACAGATTATCTTACAATTTCTAAAAACATATTACAAATCCACATTTTAAATGAATACATCTTGCTTATAACCTACACTTCTATACAAAGAATTGCCTTAATGCAGGAAAGTTTTTCTTTTCTTCAGGTTTACTAACAAAACGGTAAAAAAAACTATATTTAATTGGTACATTAGTGTGCAATTGTTTACGGACAGCATCCATCATCTGCTCAAAGGATGCCCATGCCTGATTTTCTGTGTAACAAAGTCTGGGTTTAATGATATATTGATAATTTAGTCAATACAACGACCAGATAGTAATCTTACACATGAAATACGCGAACATTAGATATACGAGCTCACCTGCCACAGAATATGAATTTTTGTATTTCGTTACCTGTATTCCGCCAGTTGCATTGGTTGCATCATTCTCTCTTGACCACATGTGACTAGAGGTACGACCTGCTCAATACGCGAAATGACGCCGAAAAAGCGTCCCATTTTCTGTTTGAGTTACGACAGAAGTGGCCATGTGGTGGCTCTAGTAACACGCACAAACATCACAATTCACGCCAAAGCCGTATTGAGGTTTGTTTATAATTTGTCGTTGAAACTTACCTTTCTGAAGTCCAAAATGTTGCACCAAGTGATGTATAAGTAATATTTTCATTGAAATAAGTTATCGTCATCGTTGTAACCACTTTTTATTGTATGAATGACGTGGGAAATATTTATTATTGTTGGGGATGCCCAGAAGTTCATTCTATCAACTTTCCGTATTTACAGATTGTCTAGCATCAATATGGAAGTATTTAATAAAGAATTGCGTTGAATTTAAAATAAATAGCTAAACTAACTATCAATCAGTTTGAAGAATCGTACTCGTGAAAAAAGAAATTAACAGAGGTCGTATATAGGACGGTATGCTGTAAGAACATAAATGCAGTGTATATAGATCTCAGTGGAAGATATGAAGACGTGAAATATAACACTAGTAGAATAACAGGAGTATTTAACACATGAGAATAAAACAGAATGATACACAGCATCGCATGATGCAAGTGCAAAAACAAAAGTCACTAATTTAGATTTTTAATTTACATAGATATTCACACTTAACAACACACAACAGCAATGCAAAATTCATCCAGGTGGCCGTGACTTGTGCGGGTTATAAGAGATCCCTGGTGAGACGCTTGTGCGTAAACATTTGAAATAATTGGACGCTACACTTTGCCATTTGACTAGGTCTTTCTCTAATTATATGTGGGTCTACGATGCGCCTGTGCGACACAAGGAGGTTATATTACTGGAGACACCACTGGCTCTGTCGCCATAGGTCACAGCTAATCTGTGGTGTGACGTCACAAGCAGGCAAAAACGAACTAAATTATATCGTTGATAAAATAGTAAGCTTGTGTATCATTGATAAAGATTATTGAATTACTCATTTTATCTGTTTATACGCTTAGAAGCTTTTGTTCCATTGGTTTCAAAGCAGCTGCGTCGTGCCTGCACATGACGTCATTTTCATCACGGACGGTGACTTATGGCGGCCAATGTTGTGTGGATAGGAGTGGTATCTCCAGTTAAGGCTGAACTGGATGAAGAACAGGCTATAACATTAACGTTGAAGACAATAGACTTTTGGTGATTGACCAGTGGGCGTTAGGGACGATTTCAGCCGTTAGATGGCACTGCGTCCCAAGGTATAAACAACTCAGTTTCCACTTTGTTTGAATTGCTGGATTGTATATGTTCGTCGTTTTTCTTGTGTTTCTTTTTAAAAAAGCTTACAGTTTTAAAACCAAACTGTTGTTTTCACAACAAAATCTAATCCATTTTCAAAATGGTTTACTGTTGTGTGCCGATATGCACATCTTCTGAAAAGAAAAACGTGGGATTTTCATTCCATGAGTTTCCCTCAGATCAGAACCTAAAGCAATATCTCGTCAGGATTTTGCTCCAAATGACAAGTCACTTTCAACTGTTGTTTATGGTAAGCATTTTCATTCTGATAAATACGTACCTATTTCAATTTTAGATAAAAATCTCAGTTATATAAAGTATAAACTCATATTAAGTAAAATAGTAGGTAAATGTGTAGATTTTCGTTTTAAATTATTTCTTCGGAAAAATATTAGTACCTGAGAAAAGTATGACGTACAGATTTTAGATTATGGAAATTAATGGCAAATGGTGCAGAAATTGTCTCTTTCAAATGTCTTTTAAAGGTTTTTTATCGTAACATTTACCTGTAAGTTGGATGCGTTAGACCTACGGCTGCGTCTCGTCACAGCATCGAACTTGCAGGTAAATGTTACGATAAAAATCTTTAAAAGACATTTAAAATACGAAATCTCTGCACCATTTGCCATTAATTTCCATACTATAAAATCTGTACCTCACACTTTTTCCAAGTACTAAAATTTTCCGACGAAAAAATTTAAGACGCTAATCAACACATTTACCAAAATCTCAGCCCTAGATCGTTGAAGAATAAAGGAAGAATGAGATTTACACATAAATTACACCAGTTCCTACAGAAAAATTCTCTTGCCAGAGTACTACGAATTCAGAATGCAAATATCCATCTGTTCATGTGAAATTGAATATAAATAAAATCTGAAATGTAAATAATGATACGGATTCAGTTTGTTTATGCCAGCTACGTGGATATATGATGGCGCTGCATCCCAACTCATCTTTTTTTTTTTTTTTTTTTTTGATTGGAGGTTTTAACGACCACCGTGAGCAACTCAATGGGCTATAAGCAGTCGCCCGTCCCTAATTTAGGGTCACTGGTTCCAGGGAAGGGAGAGAGCCAGTACCGTAAAACAAACACAACATCCATGCCTCACCGGGATTCGGACCCCTTACGGACGAATGATCAGAGGCCATCGCTTAGACCACTGCACCACGGGGGCGGCATCTTTTCTTTCCTCGCAACCTGGTAGGATCCAGTTCAGCCTTGCTCCAGTAATATAACCAACGAGAATATAACCACCTTGGTGCGACTATGGAGGTGCGACAAGAGATATCGAAAAACGATATACAACCATTCGATAAGGTCTTCATCAGATGGTGGAACGGGACTCACATTAGCGATTTCGAAGTTTCTCTAAAGGTTATGGAGGTTTCTTTAAATGACGTTTTCCAGAAATTTTTGAGGGAATACAATAGTGACAAAGATGGCTTCGTTTCTGGTTATTTAGAATTGGAAGAAGAGCACAGAAAATGGCTGTAAGACTTGAATCTACTGGGTATTCGTACTGTATCCTTTGCAGGAGATGTTTCCGTTTTCGGAAATGTTTAAGTAAAAAACAGAGCTAAACATCGCAAATTAACAAATTAATTTTGACTGTGTTATTACGGATTTTTATCATACAGTAATTACTAACCACTTCCTTTTTTTTTTTTTTTTTTGATTGGAGGTTTAACGACAACCGTGAGCAACTCAATGGGCTATAAACAGTCGCCCGTCCCTAATTATTTAGGGTCACTGGTTCCAAGGAAGGGAGAGAGCCAGTGCCGTAAGACAAACACAACATCCATGCCTCACCGGGATTCCAACCCGGACCCCGTTCGGACGAGTGATCAGAGGCTATCGCTTAGACCACTGCGCCACCGGGGCGGCACTAACCACTTCAATAACAATGTTAACAATGACGTTATTTCACGCTAAATCGTGTCAGACAGTTGGGAAAGGTGTTTTTAGATTATCTTATGCGGCGACATCTACCGGTAGTTACGACAAGTCAAAACTCAAATAATTAAACTTATTTAATCTGTCAGGAGTTTTACGTTCCCAGCGGGCGGCAGTGGTATTGAGTTTACGAATATGCGAATTTAGGGGGAGGGTTTATGAATCGTATATGACACTGACGCTTAGGTTTAGGTTTCAAACAGTTCACACCCATGGCCCCCAAATTGGTGGCAAAGTTTATTTATTTTATTTCTTTGTGTGTGTTTTTTATTTTGTAGATTGGAGGTTAAAATTAAGCAGTACATAACACTGAAGAGTCAGAGCTCGAAAAGTTTTAAATGAAGAATACAATGGTATGGTATGTTCATAATATGAACATACCATTGCATATATATTTTCATATTCTTAATTTATAGGTTTTTATTGATATTTTGATGCGCTGTCACTGAGCACTGACGCTTAGGTTTAGGTTTCAAATTTCTCTGTTGATTTGATTTCGATATAAACGTCATTATTATGCGCGAAAATGTTAATTTCATTTCAGTTGGTCTTATTTAATTTAAATTTCGTTAGTTATTTCTTTTCTGTGTTGGCTTTTATCAACAGATTATTGTTTGTTAAAGCAACATATTTTTCTAATTGCAAAACTTTGGAAATTTAAAAGTTAGGTTGAAAAGTGACCCCTCCCCCTCCCACACACACACGCACACACAAAATTAGCGGGCCCAGAAACCCCGATGGCGTTAAGACGTCTTTGTTCACACCTTTTCAATTGGCTTTGGTTTCCATCAACTTTGTTCAAAATATGAAGAGACAAAATTGTTATTTTATATTTTAATAAAGTGCTATTTTAAAAATTATTTGCTATAGGTTTAGTGGAATTACCAATATCTATGTAATTTACAATGTCGTTAATTTTATTAATAATAGCTGCATACAGTAATGTCAATTATCGGATTACTATTCTCATTAACAAAAGCAACGTAACTCAAAAATTTTCCGAAGTTGTTTAAATTTCAGTTCACACCCCATTCAAGAGAACGTATGTCGCCATCTATGGTATGCACTAGTCATTAGAAAAAAACAACTGTACTTGTAACTTTGTCGCTACAAAATAAAGGAAAAATATTTAGAATCAGAAATTTACTGAAATCCTGCGAATTAAATACTTCAGCTTTTCTTAGAAAGTGATTTCTTTAAAAGATCGCTGCCCAAGCAATGTTGTCTGGTGCCATTAGGTCTGCTCACATATGACTGTTCAGTGAATAATGCTAATAATAGGAACGTTGGGATAAAGAAATGGAGTAAGATGCAAACTAGCGAATAGTTATCTGTTTCATCTGCTTTATTTCCGCATTGGTCAAAAGAAGATCGCGGATAAACAAGATAGAAACCAGTTTTTTATGTTTGCATCTGCTTTATTTCCCCATCAATTACACTAACTTTCTGACTGCTTCGAAAAACACAATGTTTACATCTGCTCTGCCCTTACAGATATTATATCAGTTAATCAGTACTCGAGGCATATCACGAGGCTGACAAAAAAAGACAGGCTTCGGTGCGGAAGGGAATTGGTGAGATCACGTGACCAACTTAGTGCTGTTGCCTCTGCTTGCGCTGCCGAGAGCATACGGTGACCGAGTAGAGAGCTATTTTTTCCAACACTCAGCGAATATAAGGTGGCACATCTAATCATTGCATATTAATTTCAAACTATTAGAGAATAAAACGTTTAAAAGGAACATTATTAAAATGTGAGTTCTGAATTTAATCGTTTAACACTACTGAATATATATATATATATATATTCCGTGTAGTGTGGATTTTCGCGCTTAGCCGTTCCTTTAGCAAAGTCGTATCAAGAGACATATCCGAAAGTTTTGTTCCTTGTTTTAATTAAATTAACTATATTTTCTTCGTTGTCCGTGTAGTTCATTTTTTTCTTTTTGCCTTGAAATGCAAATTCGGTTGATAAATAGCGTACAGAATATTAATAGCAAACGGAAAACGTTAAGCGAAATCATATTGAGGTCGAAGAAAAAGTGTTCCCTCATGTACATATCTGTAGCTAAAAAGTTCCTACTAATTAAAAAAAGATATATTTTTTTCTAGCTCTGGAACAAATAAATTTTTGGATATTATTGCATGTATTTTGTTTAATGAAAGGGCTATTTCTAAGACAATGCTTCTGTACACTAAAAGTACAAACTTTGGAAATAATTCCTTTAAAAAAATGCTTAGGATCCCTTTTAATACAAATCATCCGTGCATTAGAGTTTATTTTACTCATTTTTACTTCGGGGAAGCTAAAATAATAAATTTTGAATCCTTAAAATATATACAGATCTGTATATATTTTAACACTTTAAAATTATGTGACAACACATTCTGGCACATCTTGGTAACTGAAAAAAAAGTCGAATGAAGGACACTATCGCAAAAAATGTTTTCATTGTTTTGAGAAAAATTAATGCAAGAACTTTTTTTTATAAAATTATTCATTTTTGTCACTATTAAATTTTCCTTTCATTTGTACTTGTAAATTTACAATTACTATAATTCAACACTGTTAGGTAAGCCAAAAATCGAAAAAACTATTTCCATACTAAAATTTAATTCAAACTATAGCAGTAAACAGAGAATTCTTGTTCACCATTCACAGAAATTTAATTGTATTATGAGCCAATAAGCAATTTGAAATTGCAGATTTAGTGCTACTGACTAACTCTTTCATACCAGAAAATTTGAAAAATTCATCACCGTGGAGCAGGAAGCGATCCTGCATGTCCCGATTTCCGTTCGAGAATGCTACCGTTACACTCTTCAGGATGAGGAAGTCTCAAACATCCGAGTGATTTAGTCTGAATAATCTCAGATTTTCGCCAGTCAAAGCAAGCCCCGCTTCATCGTAGCTCAGCTATTTAGAGTCAGGTCGATGCTTAGCAAATTCCCAGTTATTCAGGTAAACACTGCGGAAGAAATATTTCTTCTCATTATACGTGGGAAATATATCTATAAGCAATCTGAAATTGCATATTTACTGTTACGTAACTGCAATGAAATGATCGTCCATGGAATGGAAGCATGTCACCTCTCCAACAAGGAAGACGTGAAAAGTCCAACTGTCTCTGTCTGCGGGAGAGGTCATGGCGACTGTTTTCTTTGACTGTGAATGTGTTGTTTACACAGAATTTCTGTGAAAAGAGACGACCATTAATAGTGATCATATTGCCAAACACTACGAAATTTGCGAAAGACAATTAAGGACAGATGCCAGGGTAAGTTGAGCGAAGGTGTCACTCTGCTGCACGACAACGCTACACAGCACGGACAACAAAGGGAATTGCTGCAGTCATTCAAGTCGAAGGTGTGGCAACATCCACCTTACAGCCCCAACTTATCCCCATGCGACTACCATTTGTTCGGTAAAATGAAACAGGTCCTTAGTGGACAACGATTCCCAGCCGTTGAGGCTGTGAAAACTGTGGTCCTTAACTAGTTGCACCAAACTGAACTTTTTCTGTACAGGTATGGAAAAGTTAATCGCACGTTCCGATAAATGTTTACAGTCCTTATGCGGCTATGTCGAAAAATGAATGAATGCTGTACCTTTAAACCAACAGAAATCCTCTGAGTATATCACTTTGGGTTTTTTTTTATTCAACAGTAACTAACTTTTTGATCCACCCTCATATTATTATTAAAGCACTTTGCTGCAATTCTGAAATAAAATTTTTAGTTTGTTTTAAAAATTAGCATAAATACTACATTTGGAAAGAGTATCAACTTACCTATTGACTATCAATTTGTCTTGTATCTTCAAGCGGAACAAAGTAAAAAATACTATTAAAAATAAGCAAATGGGTCCATTTTTTTTACAAAAAAAATGTCTGTTTCTAATAGTTTGAAAGAAGGAAGTCATTACAAGCTACAATGGTATTCAGATTGTTTTCCCCAACTTTCCTTATGTGATAGCATCTGCAACAAAGTTATATAGATACACACAGCAAAATAAATAAAGAATTCTTGCTAACCAATGGCAGAAATTAAGACATCTGTTTCAAATAGTTTGAATCATCACAAGCTACAGCAAAAGTATCTGTGTATAGTTGTGTCCATTATTTTCTTTACCTAAAATCTACTTTTGTAATGTTCATACCTAACTGCGATCTGTTTTTTATAAAACACATTTGATATCGCTTTTTGGATTAGACAACATTTCAACAGTATAAAAAATTATTTCCCACACATTTCTAAAGGAATCAAGCAGAATTGGCTAGAAGTTTTTCCTACAATAGGGAATTTATACATTTTACTAACAGTCTTTACTAGAAGCCAAATTTGCTCATTATGATAAAATTAAATTTTTACTTTCAATATACGTACTATAAATGTCAAGCTAAGCTCTAGTACACACACACGCCAGTGATGAGACGGGCCGAGCCCGAGCCCGAACCGTGTAATACTGGAGTTCGATCTTGGAGAGAAGGGGAGAATTTTCTTCCTTTTTCTTTTAATGTGATTTTATATGATTTAGTACACGAGGCTTTTTCTTTACACTTTCTAGTTGTTAAAGAGAATTCTTCAGCAACTCGGTGTAGATGGGAAGTAGAAATTCCGCATGGGGGCATGGCTATCCATTCCGGGCTTGGATAACAAAATACTATAGGCCATGAATTACAGGATTTCTGCCAAGGATAAGTTTCTTTAAGAAGTTTAGATAGTAGATAGCAAGCTGACAGAATTTTGCTCCCTACCTCAAAGGGGCAGCTCCCTGCTAATATTATTTAGCAACATACGACGTAAATTGTTGTGCCTCCCGATTTTCCCTGATACCCGCCGAAATATTTTAGGAAGAAATTAATGGTTGAAGAAACCATAGAAATATATAAGACATCTCTTTCCCACTCCGCAGTTGAGAAAGACATGGGTTAATTGCACGGTAGGAAAGAGTGGAAGTCTGGAATACTCTTTTTTTAATGTCTATACAGGTTAATCATAGTTTTCGACACACACAGTAACACTTCAGTTGTTAACTTCTCACAGGTGTTTTTATCAAATCTTTGTGGCAATGAAGTCATAGTGGCAAGTATGAATAAAAAATAAGAGAAATTTCCTGGAATTTTTTAGTACAGTGTTGAAAGGTAAACAAAATGCTACAATATTACAGCTAACATTCATTCATCTGGGAATAAATGACATGGAACTCGTACGGGTATGGTGTCGTTGAGAGACTAGCCAGACCCCATGATGCGAAGGAGTACAGCATCATCTTCCACGGAAAGAAAATAGTCCATAGATTTTCAAATGAATTTTGACTGATGAAATCCCAACTGCTATTAAATGAGGACCTCTGGTCCATTTTGCTGTGAAATGGCTTGACAAATTAAGATACATATCTTGGGGTAGGAGAATACAAAAAAGGTATATCACAGGCGCATTCTGTAAGACGGACAACCCCTTCACAAAACAGCATTAGTTTCAACTTGGAAAAAAAAAAAAAAGACACCACCAAAAATTAAATACAAATCTCCAGTACATAATGCCACAACCACTCAGCATCACTATGGGAATAATATGTGATGAAGCGGAAAAAAGACCTGAAATGTTACGAGACGCTAATTGAAGTACTGCTCCCTGGTATACAAGTCTCAAATGAAACCGAATATGACAGATCTTTACTTTCTAGTTTCAAAGATAACTTTTCAGAAATGTTATCTTCATTTACTACAGAAGAAAAATACAGTTCAATGATTTAATCAACCTGGCTATACATTTTACATGCATACAAAATATTTGATAAGTTTGAACTCTTTTTCCTATCTCAGAGCTTACTCTGTGCACTAAGGAGAGGCACGCAAAACTAAGCGTTCAGTCTTTCAACTTGTTATTTTTTTTCACGTGATTTCAAATCATTTCGGTTATAATTTTTGGCTTTTACTAAGTTGTTCAAGAGTATTTTGCAGCTGAGGAGAGTTATGTTTTCCAATTTAGTTTTGAAGCTACTCACACAAACATTCAACAGAAAATGAACAAGGAAATCTAAAATCAGAACTTTTGTCTGCTTAAATGTATGCAGCAGATTTTTTATAAGACAGACAGTTTGTCATATATAAAATCTGCTGCATACATTACTTTGCTATGGCAAAAGTTGTAAGTCTCTTTTTGACTTCTATAATTTGACTTGCAGCCACTAACACTGCAACACCGCGGCATGGCAAATTTTGGCAATTCCTGTAAAAATAATTATACCTTTTTTAATACAAGTGAAGAACTAGATATGAAATTTTTAATCGAAAGTAGTTCCCTATCTTTCGTACAGTTAGAATAACGTTGATCATGCAGTTTTTCAACATAATCTGTCCACGCTGTTCAGACAGCTTTAGTAAATTCAATCAGACAAATGCTATATCACAGTTGACATTAAGTTACGAAATTAAAAAATGTCCTCTTTAATTCAGAGACACATTACAATGCAACAGTTCAAGCATTAATTTCGCAAAGGGCTAACGATTGTTGAAGAGATGCAAATGTTATACAAATTACAAAGGCTAATTTCCTGAAAAATTGCCCTGATTTCTGGTAATATTCAAGCTCTATGTAAATCCGCATTGGCAAAACATATTAATTCTATTTGAAATAAGAATTGAACACCACAGAATAACTCACTTCTTTATACTTTACTATTCATGAGACACGAACAGATTTCAACACGTGTGAAACTAAGATCTACTCATTAAACCTATAATTATCGCTAACTTATTGCTAAAACTAAATAAAACGTTTACTAAGAATTAACCTCATCATAGAAATATAAAATACCTACCTCACAAAACTATATGTATATCCAAATGACAATAAACGGAACACTCACTCACTCAATACAAATAACTGTGAACCAACGATGCAATGGCTGTTCGCCACAGAACTTAGCCTCTTCCAAGAATGCCATGTGTTTCTATTAAAACATCGCATAGGTCTCTAGTGATGCTAGCTTTTTTCAGAAGAAACCGGTTTTTCGTGCTCGTCTCTTCACGAGGAGCCTTTAGGAATGGACGTGAACGATGATAAAGAGTTAGTGCTGTTCAGCATTCAACATATTACAGGGTGTGCCATATAAAAAAGGCCCGAGTATAATGAACAACAGTCAGGTAATGTTGCTATACATGGTAAAGAATAGCTAAAATGACAGAAAACAGGAGTAATTCACCTGCGTTTACAACAGTTGCTAAAAGTGCTGTCCTCCGACATCAACACAACTGCACACGACGGAACATGTTGTTCATAACGCATAACAACTCATCGGCAGTTATCTGGGCTATGGTATCTGTAATGTTCACTTTTAATTCCTCAAGGCCATGCGGATTAGTTGCGTACACTTTCCCTTTGAATGCTCCCCACAGATAAAAGTCCCAGGTGGAGAGATCGGGTGATCTGGGTGGCCATAGTCTCTTCGATACAGTTCTGTCCTCCCCAAACACTTCATGCATGGCACGTTGACTGTTCCACGCAGTATGCGCATTTGCACCATCCTGCTGAAAGAAAGCATATGTTCGCTCTTCTTCTGTAAGTGCGGCAACAATGGGTTGAGCAGTTGCTGAACATAGCGCTCCAAGTTGATGGTGTCAGTGAAAAAGAATGGGCAGACTCTCCTCTTCGCAGACACAGCACACCAAACGCCTATCTTTTGGTCGTACAGAGGAGTCTCCATTGTCCGTCTGGCATTCGTGTCGGTCCAAATCCTGCTGTTTTGCGCATTGACATACCCGAAAAGATGAAACCATGCTTCATCTGTCATGTAACAAAGTGTTGGGTCCATTTCACCGCTTACAAAGGTCTCCTGAAACCACTTACAATATTGCATCTGTTTTGCATAATCAGGAGTTTTAAGTTCTTGGAGCGCCATAACTTTGTACAGCCGAAAATGCAAATCCACCTTAAGTATGCGTCGGCGTGACGTGGCAGATATTCCCGTTGCAGACGGTAATCTGCAAATCGACTTCCGAGGGCTTTGTAACATCATTGTGCACACATCCTTGATATTGCCTTTAGTACGAATTGTCTTGGGTTTGTTTCTTTTCCTGTTGCACACCGTGCCGGTTTCACGATATTTCTGCACTAACTTATGTACCACTGATTTTACCGGTGCTGCACAATGTGGAAATTTTTCTGTAAAGAACTCATTTAAAACCTTGTATGAGTTATTTCTGAAATACTGTTCCACAATAAAAATTCGCTGTTCCGTACTTAAAACCATTTCCGTTGGCTTTGTTCTCTCTTCACTTACACCTATGACCGCGAACCTACACGGCTCTGGGCTCTGGCTGTGACTAACCACTCCGGAGAATTCCTTTTGCAGATGTACACGCAAAAACCGGTCAGAAGAGGAACAAAGCGGTTTTAACTGGAAACCCGCCAAACAACTTTAACCCGCCTAGAAACGTCTGGCCACAGGGCCTCTTTTCTATGGCTCACCCGGTAGAATGTCTGACACCAAGCCTAGAAAAACCAGCAAAATGTGGAACTATTTCACCGTCCTTGATGAAAATTTTGCTTCATGTGATATTTGTAAGCAAAAGTTTTCGTATAAAGGTTCGACTCGACGTTCCGTTACTGCTTGGTCACCTTGTCATAAACAGTGATTTTGTCACTGATTCTAGTAAGAATGTGATTCGCCATGCCGTTACAGTTTGCTCATCACTGCTGTAAACGGTGATTTTGTCACTGTTTAAAGTCACAGTTATTTCCATGGAACTGTCACTCAGTGCCTGTTGTAAGGCGGCGCGACTGCACCGGGCGCCATCGAAAAGGGGGCGCCCAGCTCCAAACCTAGAAACCGCTTTTTCTCTACTTATAGTTTATAGACACGGACACGGCTGGGTAGAAATTCTGTTCATGTAAGAAAAAAAAAACAGCGACGGACTCCGATAAAATTCTTACGCACGTGCGGGATTTTTTTATCTGCGCAAACCGAAAAAAAAAAAAAAACACTTTTCCGCTGGCACCAGTTGTCTGTCTCACGTCAAAGCAAAGACCGAGGACAAAGACAGGCGGAATGTTTTTCGGAGAAGGTCAACTGAGAGCGCTTCTCGTTAGTAAAGGGCACAAACCTTAGACCACGAATATAGACACAAACGCCTGGTGATGGGCTGAAACGGGGGGGGTCGCGAGAGTCCGTTCGGTCCAATCACAGAGAACATCCAAAGGGAGCGCGGCTCTAACGAGCTAGCGCTTGCAAGATGCGGATCAGAACAGGTGCGAACAGAAACAAATTGATAGAAAGGGGTCAAGAAGTGGAAATGTGTTTTGGTTGATGGGATGTGGTGTCAGACTCTCAGACAGACAGTCGCCAGCTCTCTTTTCATAACCTTAGCTGACACCATAGTTCGGCCATAAATTATCGGCAAATCAAAGGGACGGTAAGAGTCTAGTTAGTAAAATTCGTCTGAGCCTACGCCAATCGACATGAACTAGCGATGGACAGCTACCAATAAGGGTTCAAAGTCACGTCGTGCATCCGGCCTTGCTGGTACTGTACTGCATAAGGCGAGACGGATTCCGGCGAGTTAGTACCGGTTCATTTGTTTTATTTCTAATACGATAGATAGATCTTATGATGCATAAAATTTGAATATTAATAGTTTAATCTAATAATATGTCTGAAACTCGTAAAAAGTTATCTGGATCTGAAAATTTTAAACGAAAATTGAAGAAGCAAAGAGAAGATTAAGAGAATGCCAAGAAAATAGCAAAATATTTAATTCGCCAACCTAAAGACGAAGGTAAAGGTTTTGTGGAGGAAACTCATACGGAAGTATCTTTCGAAAATGATCAGCCAATTACGAAAGATGGAAGCGTTCAAGTTGTGGATGCATCAACGCATTCATTTCATCAAAATATACAATATGAAGATATAGCAAGTTGGCCAAGTTTGAACCCTGTTGCAAGAGATGATGTCATTATTCGTGGTCCTATTAGTGGAGAAATGTCTTACAAGAAATATTCCCGAAATAGCGACGGACGTCATTTTTCTAACAATCACTTTCAAAGAGTAATAGCCAATGGTGAAATTTTTAATCGGCGATGGCTCGTTTATTCACAGAGGGCAAATAAAATTTATTGCTTCTGTAGTATGATGTTTTCTCGAAACTCTCAAACCAAGATAGGTAACGAAGGCTATAATGATTGGATTCACTTATCATCTCGTCTAAAAAGTCATGAAACTTCTTCAGATCATTGTAGAAACATGGAAAACTGGATGGACGCCTCAAATAGGCTTAAAGGATTTAGCGGATTTGATAAAGTGTTGCTAAAGCACATAGAAGACGAAAAGTCTCGATGGGTATCAATTTTGGAACGCTTAGCAGCTATCACTATTTTCTTAGCAGAACATAATTTACCTTTCAGAGAAAATTCAGAAAAACTTTTTACTCATCGAAATGGTAATTTTCTTGGTTTTTTTTTTTTTGGTTGGAGGTTTAACGACCACCGTGAGCAACTCAATGGGCTATAAGCAGTCGCCCGTCCCTAATTTAGGGTCACTGGTTCCAGGGAAGGGAAAAAGCCAGTGCCGTAAGACAAACACAACATCCATGCCTCACCGGGATTCGAACCCGGACCCCGTTCGGACGAATGATCAGAGGCCATCGCTCAGACCACTGACCACTGGCTTTCTTGGTTTAGTTGAGTTATTAGGGAAATTTGATTCTGTAATGATGGAACACCTTAGCCGTTTTGTAAAAAAGGAATCCAGCTTCAACTACTGCAGTGAAAGAATTCAAAATGAATTAATCAGTTTACTTGGAGGAGAGGTTCAGAAAAGAATCATATCTTAAAGTAAAGGAATCTAAGTAATGCAGAAGTGTCGTAAGGCGAAAAAAAAAGTAGTTGTAGCTTTGGGAAACTGCGGTTTTCCTTTATTTTTTTTTATTTTTTTTTTTTTTGGCTACTGCTGGGGAATTGGGGGGCACCCCGGTGGCGCAGTGGTCTAAGCGATGGCCTCTGATCATTCGCCCAAAAGGGGTCCGGGTTCGCATCCCGTGAGGCATGGATGTTGCGTTTGTCTTACAGCACTGGCTCTCTCCCCTCCCTGGAACCAGTGACCCTAAATTAGGGACGGGCGACTGCTTATAGCCCATTGAGTTGCTCTCGGTGGTCGTTAAACCTTCAATCAAAAAAAAATTGGGGGACAAGAATTGGCAAGCCATCAGTTACGTCACGTGATTGCCGACTGCCACTGCCGTGAAACTATCGGACCACATTAGACTAGCCATAATTTATGGCGCGTGCTTGAAGGGCCACTTGTTGCAGCTACTGCCTGTGATAGATAACTGATGGCCCTGTTGTGGCATATGACAACTGATGGGTTTGCCAACTGTTGGCCAGCTGCTGGCCTGAACTGCTGGCCCTTCTTTTGGCCGCCCGGACATTTTATTGACGGTTCGTCAGCGGTAACATAGTGCTGGGCCAGAAAGACTGTTTTTGCTGGGAGAGTGCATGCCGGCTCTGGCCGTGGGTTTCCAGTCCCCATCAGCTGGATGAACAGCTGTTCCTTCGATGAGATCATCGTACCAAGACAAAACGACAAGTTGCGCCGTCACAAGGTCAGCTCGGGCCGTGGGGGCACCACTCCCCAAATAACTGGAAAACCATTTATCCCCGTGCGGCGCCGTAGCAGAGCAGAGCGCCTACAAGAGTTGCCTGGCTGTCGGCTCCTAATGGCGGCGAGCTGTTAGCAGGTGTGACGCTACGGATGGGCTGAAGCCCACCCAACTTTTCTTTGAGCCCCCCCCCTAATGTAATAAGTTGGAACATATGACGGGTGCAACCATCTAAGATTCTAAAAACAGGGTTGCCACTCATATTGGCTTTAAAAATTCCCTGAGTTTTCCTGAAGATAATTTTGCGGGAAATGTCAGGTAAAATTTGCAAATTATGTATAACTCCATGGTAATATACGTACTAAATGCGACATTTATAATGTAATATATTCAATGCAAGAAGAACAAGAAAGATGAAATTGAAATTGCGGGTGTAATGAGCACGTCTTTTGAATCCGTTCTGATGCAAATTAAATTTATCGAAGCTATTCAAAATCAATGGAACCGGTATGGAAATCAATAGTGTCTGACCGAAGAAAGAAGTTTTTCAATCAGGTTTTTAATCCCGCAGATATTGTTGTAAACAGAACCTTGAACTTACGTCCTCTGTTTTTTTCGTTTTTTTCTATTGGAGGTTTAACGACCACGAACACCGTCAGCAACTCATTGGGCTAACGGTAGTCGCCCGTCCCTAATTTAAGGCCACTGAATCCAAGGAAGGGAGACCGTCAGTGCCGTAAGGCAAACTCAAATTCCATGCCTCACCAGGATTTGAACCCGGACCTATCTCGGACGAATGATCAGAAGCCATCGCTTAGACCAATGTGCCACCGGGGCGGCATCCTCTGGCTGTAGACTTGTGCATTAAGAAAATTTTGAATTTATATGAGAAACACTCAGGGCCCGATTTAGGCCAGTGAAGGCCCTGTGCACATCCTATGTCTGGGGCTCCCTCGATTAAAATTTTCAGTCAACAGTTGAAAAGAATATTTGCTAGCAGTTTTTCTAGTAGTAAAAACATTAAAACCCATTCACATGTTAATAAACTTTATAGCCAACGTGGCTTGTAATAGACGAGCATTCACACTGCTTGTGCTTCCCAGCACTCGCAGAGCTTACAGCTGTAACATTAATTACTCTGGAATTCTTCGTTTTTGTTTTATAGTATCATTTACGGAAACAAATAACTATCCTCCCAGATATATAATTTAAAACCTGTAGTTTACCATAAATTTAATAGAAATGATGAGCCGATGGTAATTTAAGCTGCAAGAAGTAATCTCTCACAAAGTATTACAGCTGACCACACACATTGTAGGATAAATTATTGCAATAGTCCATGTAAGCTATTACAACAGTCTTAATAAAGTAGTGTCAATTGAACTTTTTTGGTATTTTTATTTATGTAAAAATAAACCCTACATAACTATGAATACTGATTCACAAATTTTGTTCTCACAAGGCTAATATTAATAATAAAAATATTTTTTAGTGGATTCTACATGTTTGCTGAAATGCTTTTCATGTATAATATACCGTATTGCTCCGAATATAGGCTTCACCCATGATATGAGATCTCAAGAAAAAACAAATCATACCTACATGTTATTATGAGAGTGTGATTGTAAGTCACACCCCATTTTCAAACAAATTAGAAATGTAGGAATAAAAATATTTAAGAAATACCTGATAATTTGTAATTGTTGAATTAGCAGCAGGACATTACAAAAATAGCTTTTTTCTAACTTTTGTGGCTGCCAAATTATTAATTATATCGTCAAAACTTAAATCTGCTGTTACATCACTTTCAATGGACAATATACCGAGAGCAGTAGTTGACTCTTCTTTTAAACTTGCTCTAAGTCTATGCTTAGTTCTTTTCAGAACCAAAAACGAGCGTTCGTTTGAACAGTTGGAAATTGGTATTGTTAAAAAAATTCTGAAGCATGTGTCAACATTCGGAGAAGTAGAACTAAATTCAACTCCCGTAACTTCTCAAGGCAAATGAGGGAATTTGTGCTCTCAATTAATTTTTTCGTTAGCAATCAAAACTGAATGAACTCTTCAGCAAAGTCTTCTTGAAGTTCATTTGAATACCGCTTTTGCAACAATTCAGCTGCTTCCATCACGTCACTTAGGTCATCCTTGTAGAATCATATAAATCATCTAGAAGTCGGCTGTTGGGTATTTTCTTTCTTGAGGATTCATAATCCATTTCTTTCCCTAGCAACTGGTTGGATTCTTTTTCGAACAGTTCGAAATTTTTTCTCACAAAATTCAAGATGAAGTCAATAATTGACTCATATAACGGTAGAACTAATGACAAATTGCCATGGAAGATTGCTGGGAAGTGCTCATTTTGTTGCAATATTGTGTCCCAGATAATCGTTAACAAAGCAGTCTCTTTTTTCATTAATTTTGCATGAAGGGACTTAGCGTGCACTCGTACAGCTGCCTTTTCATTTTCGTCTTCGGACATCATACAAAGTGTTTCTGCAATGGCAAGGCAGCCCAACCTTAGTACCTTTGTTGCATTTGCTGATGCTGACCGTGTTTTTGACAGCTTAACAGAAAGAGTTTTATTAGTAGAACTTTGTAATGCTGTGTTAAGCACTGTCCATCTTCTTAGAGAAGATGAAAAAAAATCATACACTAATTCCATGGTGCAGAAGAATAGGGTAGCTTTCTGGCAGTACTGACGACAACTAGATTACGATAAAAAATTGTCCTTTTTTTTATCATAAATCTAGTAGTCGTCAGTGCTGCCAGAAAGGATAAGAAATTGTACTTTTGTAGAATTTGTTCCATGTGCTGCCCACATTTTGAATCTAGTTGCAGCATGGACGCCAACTAGATTCAAAATGTGGGCAGCACATGGGACAAATTCTGCAAAAGGACTGATTTCTCGAATTCTTGTTTGAACTCCAGAATAACTGCCCAACATATTGCTTGCATTGTCATAGGATTGACCAACACAGGTCTTCATATCGAGATCAATATTCTGTAAAACGCTAAATATTGTTGAAGTCTAATATTCGCCGCCCCGGTGGCGCAGTGGTCTAAGGCGCTGGCCTCTGATCATTCGTCCGTAAGGGGTCCGGGTTCGAATCCCAGTCGGGCATGGATGTTGTGTTTGTCTTACGGCACTGGCTCGCTCCCTTCCCTGGAACCAGTGACCCTAAATTAGGGACGGGCGACTGCTTATAGCCCATTGAGTTGCTCACGGTAGTCGTTAAACCTTAAAAAAAAAAAAAAAAGTCTAATATAAAAAAAAAAAAAAGTCTAATATTCAACTTTATGACTTCGTATGTCTGTAAATTTGACAAAAAGTTCTACAGGCACGCCAACTTCATTCACATATCTGATGATCACAGACCACTCATCCACATGTGTAACGTCAGGTGTCGAATCCACTAAGATACCTTTTTGCTTCATCCACCATGTGCTTTAGAACTCTTTCTGCCATTATTTTAATGACTTCACATACAGTAGTTGAAGAGAGATGGTTTGCATGACCACTTCCCGGATTTCCATATTTTGCTAAATGTGTAGCTAGAAAGGGATAAAAGGAGCTTATTAGCTCCATAATACACAGAAAATTACCATTTTGCTGGGAGAGTAAAGTCTCATTTTCCCCCAAAAAAGCAAGACTTCATTGACTAAGAAATTTAATGTAGCTATAATTCTCTTCAAAATTTCTCGCCAATATGTGACCTCACGGAAGTACTCTTGCACACACCGTTTATTAACCCTGCTATTAATCTTAGATCGACTAGAGTACGTTCAAATAGCATTTCTGTGAACCAGTGAGTTTTCATGTTCTTTTAATCTCGGAGAAGCATGTGCCTAGTCTGAAAGAACACCTTTACAGAAAGCTTGAACACTTGAACTGAAAAATTTGCATATGAAACAGAATAGTGACTTGCTTAATGGAGAATATAACCATTCTCTCAGAACTTCTTCCCAATTTTCCTTTTTACAATAAAACATTTCTTTAGTCACACTTCTATTTTTTTCTCCAAATTTCTGTTTGGAATTACTTATTTTATTAATATTTTGATCAGGTTTATTAAACACAAAATTTATCCATTAGCTTTTTAGGCCACAGTGAAAATAAACGGTACTTACTGCAATTTTCACACGATGTGATCTGGAGTCTTCTGTGATTGTGATTCAGTATCTTCCAAATCTGGCAAATGCCTGTTAATTTTCTCAGACGCTGATACATATTATTCACTTCTGGGTTCAATATTAGTAGCAATTTATTTCCAGATCTAAATTCATCTGATTCTGTTAGAACATCCTGCTGCTTAACATTTCTGACGGAATCGTCAGTAAATGTTGAAATCACATGGCTGCACTCCAGAACATTTTTATTATGGGTACTTGAATGTGATTCGCGTAATAAATACAGGGGTCGTTCAAAATAATTAAAACACCTCGCTAAAAACAGTGACTTTGGTATGTGCTGCTTTTTGAGTAAAATGAACATGTAGCTACAATTTGTTTTGTAAAAAAGTGTTGCTTATAATCTCAAGGGTCTGTGTAATTGCATTGTAAATCGGTGTTTGCATAATTTCGTTCCAGGTGAAGGCACAATGAGTGACCTGTTGGAGTTCCAAAGAGGGCAGATTGTAGGAGCCCGTCTGTTTGGCTCGTCGGTAACCACAGCGGCACAAGTATTGGGGGTATCGAGAGGTGCTGTGTTGAAGGCCATGACATCATACAATGTTCACGGCACAACATCATCTGCGAGACACAACTGTGGAAGGAAAACCAAACTCACTGCGAGAGACAGGAGGATGTTGAAGAGGATTGTGACCGCAAGGAGGAAGACCACGGCGACAAAAGTGATTGCTGAGCTTAATGCATATCTCCAAAACCCAGTGTCAACCCATACCGTGCGAAGGGAATTGCATAAGCACAATATTTACGGCAGAGCTGCGAGTGCAAAACCCCTGGTGTCAGAGGTGAATATGAAATTGAGACTACAGTGCAGTGGCGCCAGGAACATAAAACGTGGACTGCGAATCACTGGAAACATGTCCTGTTTTCCGATTAATCCAGTTTCTCGCCATTCCCCACCACAGGATGGGTTTACGTGTGGAGAACCCCTGCAGAAGCCTACGCCCCAGATTGTCTCCTTCCTACAGTGAAGCATGGGCTCGGTTCCATAATGGTTTGGGCCATGATCTTGCGGTTTGCAGCAGGTCTCATTATTAGCTTACACGGACGGATCACTAGCGGTGACTATGCCACTCTTTGGGCCGACCATGTTCATTCAATGGCGCAGACATTGTTTCCGCCAGGGGGTTGCACCTTTCAAGATGATAATGCCCCGATTCACAGAAGTCGAACTGTTCAGTCATGGTTTGAGGAACATGAGGATGAAGTTGCACACCTTCCCTGGCCTACACAATCACCGGACTTAAACATAATTGAGCCCCTGTACTGGTCTGTGTTGGAAAACAGAGTGCGATCCCGTTATCCTCCTCCGGCGTCTCTCGAGGAATTGGAGCAGTTTCAGCAGGAAGAATGGTACAACATACCACTTACCATCCTCCAGGACTTGTATGCGTCCAATCTAAGGAGGATTAAAGCAGTTTTAAATGCCAAGGGTGCTTCCACACCATATTAGGTGCGTAACACCTATTGTTTCTAGGTATTTCCATTATTTTGAACAACCCCTGTATGTATCCATTGCACATTTCAGTTTCTTCAACCGTGCTGCCTCTTTAGATTTCTTCTTCCTCTTCGTTGAACCAGAATCAAATTTTCGAGATGACATAATAACGTAAATCGCCAATATCCAGGAAACCCAAAGACAATCAGGATAAAATCTTAAATCTGAAACCTTAAATGACAGAAACAAAGCAATCAGATAAAAAAAAATGTGGAAAACATTTCAGTGGCATGTCGCACGGTTAGTTGGAAATGAGATTAGTGTTGCCATCCTTGGTAACAAATATATCCCACACTCACCCAAATTCACAGATAGGAAGAACCCTACTGTAAGGGAGAGGCAAAAGATAAGGTAGGGCTTGTAGGGTTAGTAGCACTCCGGGTAGGCTGTTCCTATTGCATTTTGATTGTTACAAATAAGGTTGAGATTAAGATGTTACAGTGGCCGATCACAGCTCAGCGCAACGCCGCTTTTATTATACGAAATAATAATAATTTAGTTTCCAAAATCTCATCCTGAATTTTGAAACCCAACCGTATAATAATTTCGTGCTATAATGGAAAATATATTTTGGTTCTGAAAATTTGTATTATTTTCAAGGTAATTTGGAGGCCCCCCAAATTGTGAGGCCCTGTGCATGTGCAGAAATCAGGCCCTGGAAACACTCCATCAAAGAAAGAATTTTTTTAAATCAGACTCTTAGAAACAGAGATACGGACAAATATAAGATATGCATGTACGACCCCTGGCGGGAAAAACATGCATTTTAGGAAGAAAGTATTCTCGAAAGGTTTCTCGATGTGAGCGGTATCGGTCAAAAAAAAAATAATAATAATTTAGTCGAGTTTTCAGGAGTTCAGATTTTGCTACAAATACATCAGAAGCAGAAATTAAAACTTATGCCTCCTGGTGGCCAAACCATTCTTTACCAAATATTAGAAATTATATGAAAAACATTTTCCATCAGGAGCTGTATGCGATATAGGAAGCATTTTTCAAATCGGAGTTTTAGAAGCAGAAATATTGGGAAAAACGCAATTTATCTTTGCGCCCCCTAGAGGAAAGTCTATGAATTACTTGAAAATTTTGAAAATAGGAAAAACATGTTACACCGGAAACTACCCGACGAAGAAAGAATTTTTCAAATCGGACCATTAGAAGCAGAGATATTGACAAAAATAAGATATTCTTCTACGCCACCTGGCGGTGAAACCATGCAATATTTTTAAAAGAAAATATTCCGAAAAGGTTTATCGACGTTAGTGGCATCGGTCCACGGACGAATTATTTCAATCAAGATTTTAGAAGCTGATGTTATGGCAAGTACATCAGAAGCAAAAATTAGCACTTACGTCCCCTGGTGGTCAAAGTCTTCTTTACCGAAAATTATTAATTATACGCAAAATATTTCCCGTCAGGAGTTGTATCCGCTGAAGAAAAAAAATTTCAAAACGGAGTTTTAGAAGAAGAGATATCAGGGAAAACGCAATTTACTTTTGCGCCCAAAATCTATGCGTAACTTGAAATACTAACTATACCTAAAATACTCTTTGACATAAATGGAATCGAAATATAAAAGATTTTTTTCAATCGCATGTTTGGAAGCAAAGATATGGAATAAAATGTATTTTTAATTCGACATCATTTGCATTTACGCCCTCTAGCGGCAAAATTAAACACCGTAAAAAAAAAACAACAAAAAAAAAAAAAAACGAAGGATCATCATTCGCATATTTTAAGCTTTCCAATGCAAAACGAATTTTTCAAATCGGACTAATAGTTGCAGAGATATGGTGTCTACAGATGGATGGACAAACCGATAAATCAAGCACGATCTTTTTTTTTTTTTTACAAAAGACGTGATAAAAAGCTATCATTGTACACTTGAATATTAATTGATGGTTCTTTCTTTTTATTGCTGGCTGAAATTTTCGCTTTCCATTGCATACTCGACGTTTTTCGTTGTCTGCAGCGGACTGACGATTTTCATAGCATACTCGATATTTTCCGTCGTCCATAGCGGACCGAAGATTTTCATAGCATACTCGATAATTTCCGTCATCCGCAGCGGACCGACGGTTTCCATAGCATACTCGATGTTTTTCGTCGTCTGAAGCGGACCGATGATTTCCACAGCATAGTAGATGTTTTCCGTCGTCCGTAGCTGACAGACGATTTCCATAGTGACTACATAAAACCCTCAGTACTTAGAATCGCTGAATCTTTCTTCCCACCGTATGGTTTTATTCAGCATCAAGCAAAACTCGGTGCGCACGGAGAATTTAGTGTGCCGAACTACCGACAATTATGAGGGGTACGGCGGTTCTGGCGCGCAATGGCGCGCAATCTTCCTTTCGTAGCAAGATGTTGCAATATTTTTTGCTTTGGCACACTCTGCTGCAGAATTCGCATCCCTGGTAACTGCGTATATGCATTACGAAAAAAGTGATCAGTTTAATTTTCCTTGACTTTTCCAGGTTTTTGCAAAAAAAAAAAAAAAAAAAAAAAAATTCTCCCCGAGTTTTTCCTGATTTTTAGCCTTATTTTCGGATTCCCTGATTTTTCCCGATTGGCTTGGCAACCCTGTAAAAAACTTGCAAAAATGTATGTGAATCTCTCGAATTGACTGAAATTTTGTTTTGTAAAATGAATTCTTTGTTAAATTTAGTATTTCTGGGAAATGGAGGGAGTCCTCTCAATGAATTTCTGAGAGAGTAGTAGAAATACACCATTTTTGTAATTATAGTTTTAAACAATAAGAGAGAGAGAGAGAGAGAGAGAGAAATTCATTGACAAGTTACAAACTAAAATTCATAAATACTCCTTATGAAAGTAAAACAATGAAAAAAAAAACAAAAAAAAAACCGACCTACGTAAGCTAAAACTGTGAAGAAATAGTCACTTGCCATAGAGATTCGTATCCATGGGTCCCATACTGCATGCACTGAGCAAATACTATGTACAGTATTCATTTGAAAATATTTTTTTGCTAGGGATAACATTATGAGAGTAGGGTGAAATGCACATGAGAATTTTTTGCCAAAATTTCTTTCAAACACTTCAAAATTTGTGCCCCTTCCATCATATTTAGCCCCCCTAACAGCCCACCCAGTTCTGAGCATCTGGCATCACCACTGAAAGTTAGAGACACATACCGGTCGTCATGACCTGTTGTGGCTCGTAGGCAGGGACGTCGCTAGACTTTGAAATCAGGATGGGTGACAGATGGGCGAACATTAATTTTGATTAGGCAAGTTCGATAGCAACTATATTTACGGAACACTGAAAGAAAGAATTTTCAATGATTTTCCCTACTAGGTACAAAGAAATTGGTGCAATCTTCATCCCTTAATCTGGACAACCACACACACACACGGATCTAACTAGCTATGCCACTAGTGTAAGATACAAGTGTTACTAGAATGTCGCCTTCAACTTTTTGCTTGCTCTGAATACATTGTCTTAATTGCTTTTCAAAATTTTACATTTTTGCTTACAAAAATAGTACTGTACTTGGACAATTTATAAAATGGAAAATGCCATTTTTAAAAATCTAAATCATATTTTAACATTATGCCGTGCAGACACAATTCTCCCCCCTTCTTAATTCCCTTTCTTCTAGCCAGAGACTTTGCTTTGCATTCCTCCACTACAAAGCAGTCATCAGCCACTTCCTGCACTCTCACTGTCCTGGGACAGTCTTAAGAGCACTAGTAGCTTCAGACTCCAATACCTGTTTTGGAATCGCCAATTTTGTAAAGAAAACAAACAACAGAGCAATTAGTAATGACCTTACTCAGTGAACTCCTATTCACCCTCCTCATTCACTCCCTTGTCATACAAACATGAAAAAGCAGCTTAAAGTAAGGATTTAGAAGAGTGGAGGACAACAGAATTTTCTTGGCTCTGTGGATGCTATTTTGATAACCTTCCTACGGAGATGTAAACAACGCACTTCCTAGGGGGAAATACATAGGGCTACATGACAAAAAACACGAAACTCATTACTACTTGGTGACTCCAGATTATATTTTAAAGTTAAATATATTGAAGAATGGTACATTTTGAACTAGGTGGGCAGCAGGGTTGGCTACATCCCCTTGGCGACATCCCTGCTCGTGGGCGACTCTAACTTGTAGCTCCTTGACTTGTTGTGGTCTTGCTGGTTATTGTTCCAGTTTCTTGGAACTGTCACCAGAGACCACTTGCCTCAACATATTCAGCCGTCTTGCTACTGCAGCTTGTGATTGCCCCATTTCCAAACTGCTGATCACTCTCCATTGTAAAGAGTGATGCTGTGACGTCATTCTTCCATTAACTGTCCAACTCTAACTTCAATTGCAGTACCACACTCAGTACGATGTTTATCATTGCTCTTTCGAGGAAGTTTGCTGTCTACCTTCCTTGAAAAAGCCATCTGGCTGATGTGCAAAAGCTTGGAAACTTTGCATTTTATTTTATGCCAATAAATCCAGATAAGCAGTGTAGTTTTACTGTTTTAAGTATAGTTTTACTGTTTTAAGTATAGTTGGTGTACAGTTCCTTGTTATTAATTAGGTACTGTTGCAATTCATTTCTTGGAGCATAAGAGTATCTGGGTAATCAAGATTTCTTTAAGGACATTAATCAAAGGGTGTGGGCAACCATGATAATTAAAAGTGTTGATACTGAAGTTCATGTTGATAACTGGGTGTTTTAAGTAGGTAGATGGTCCCTTTCAACCTTTTTTTTTTTTTCAATCTTAATTTCCCATATGAGTTGGGGTTTTATTTTTTTTTTCTCTTCTAAGTGCAAGATTTCTTCTGATTTCTTCATTAGAGTAATCTGAATGACGAAAGCTGAAAAATTGGCACAGCAGTTAATTTCAATCGTGGAGAAGGGAGCATTAGCTTTTCCACTTTTCCCAGCAGTATGCTGACTTCACCATGCATCTTGCTCTTATTACCTAACAGATAATTACAAATTTAATGATCAAATCCATGGCAGAAAATTGAAGCCATTTGGAAGTTAACCTGTCTGGGTACCCAAATGTTATATTCCCCATTTTTCAAAAATGGGATTCATATTCCAGTGGCCCCAGCATTGGACCCAGGTTACAGTATACTTCCAATCACTTACATGGCCAGCAAATGAAAATTCTCCCTTGCATCAATCCAACATTCTTGGCTAATGTTGACCATAGGCAGAGCCGGTGGTGGTGGTGGGGTTCTCAAGTCTGGATTCCCCCTTGAAGAGGATTGAAAGCACATATATATATTTTAAAAGAGTTTTTTTCTCAGCAATGTTTTTTTTTTTTTTTCATTTTTGACTTATAAAGATTTTGGGCTTATTCCCACTTGCAGTAATTTTTTCTAGGAGGCTTTCACCGATGCACCAAATCCGTGGACTTACTCTTAAGAAATTTCTGGTTTTGTCACTGATGTTGACGTGCTATTATTTCATTAAGCATTTCAGTTCAAGGCAGTTTGGAGAAATGTGCAGACCCACAAGCCCCACAAATCTCAGTAAGCAAGTATCATGTGATAAATACTGGAAACATCAACTGTCTCATCAATGACTCCCACAAAGTCAGCATTTTATTTCTTCAGAAATCTCATGACAGATGTCCAACATTGTTTCAGGACGATGTGATCTCTCATAGGATTGGTCAGCTTTACTCTCCTTCAAATGCACAGAGAAGACAGCCAACCAATGCTGTCAGAGATCTTGATTAAACATCAGCTCTGTTTTTTTTTTTTTTTTTTTTGTAACACTTCCACATTATGAAGCTGTCATCCACATGTACTATATGTAACTGAAGTGGGAGACACCGAGGTAAAACTCCGATTTCTACCACCACTCCAGTGGAAATACTTCACAAGGTTCGCACTGGCTCTTTTAAAGTTTTCGCCAATTTATTCGCCAAATAAAATTTTTTAACGCCAAAGTGTTATAACAGTACAAAAAGTACGAAAAGGTAATCGCAAAAGCTCTTTTTCCATCGCCAAAACGATTTTTTTTCACAAATTGCGAAGATGGTGATTGGCAGCGTGACCCCTGCTATAAGTTAAGTTTTGTTGTGTGATCCCAATACACAGACTGCAAAATCATTGTATATACACGTGTGTAAGCCAAAGGTCTTTCAAAAAAATCCTGCTTTCAGAGTTGGGGGTTGGCTTATACACTGAAGAGCAATTGAATTAGAGACAGCTGGCGTTATGCAAATGCGGCGCTGTGGGCGGCCCTGTAAACGGAAACGACATGACGTATGCAGCTATCCGACAAAATAAGGAGTGATGCGATGGCAATCAGTAAGAGTCTGACGCAGTATGGGTAAGACGAAGGATCTAAGCGCATTTGATCGTGGGCAAATTTTCGGGGCCCGATGAATGGGTCACTCCATCTCGGAAGTCGTGCAGGCACTGGGATTTTCACGAGCCACTGTGTCACGGGTGCACCGTGAGTACATCAAATCCGGTAAAACCATCCCTGCAAGAGCCAACTGCTGTGGACAAGAGCGTGTGGATGAACGCGACCATCGTCGGCTAGCTTGCATTGTAACAGCGGATAGACGGGACACAGTGCAAGAAATTACTCGCCAATTTAACGCTGGTGCACAAAAACGTGTAAGCAGCCACACCATCCAGAACCAACTCCTCGCTATGGGGTACAGAAGCCATTGTCCCACGAGGGTACCGCTGCTGACAGCACATCACAGGGTGCAAAGATTAGCATGGGCGCGGGAACTTTGCCACTGGACCCTAGACATGTGAAAAAATGTTGTCTGGACTGATGAGTCGAGATTCACGTTGGTACATGTGGATGGTAGGATACGAGTACAGCACAAACCACATGAAGCAATGGATCCTTCTTGCCAGCAGGGTACTCTTCAAGCTTGTGGGGATGGCATTCTCGTCTGGGGACTGTTTACGTGGCCTGAAATGGGACCCCTGGTACGTGTGACATCGTTCCTCACAGGTCAACATTACCGGGATATCCCGGAAGACCGTTTGCTCCCATTTGCGTGTCTTCAACATCCCACTGGGGACCTCATCCTGCAACAAGACAATGCACTGTGCTATCGCTCCCGAATTGTATCCGAATGGTTGGATGAACACTCCACCGACGTGACCTCGCTTCCTTGGCCAGCTAGGTCACATGACCTCAATCCCATCGAACACATATGGGATGCCATCAAGAGAGATGTTTGAGGCTCTGACCCCCTCCATCAAATCTTCGTGAACTGTGGGAGCTTGTTCAGGGGTCGTGGATCCGTATGGCTTCCCAATGGTTCCGGTGTCTTGTCGAGTCTATGCCGAGACGAATCGCCGCCGTCATCATGGCGAAAGGTGGTGCTACACATTACTAGACAGGTATCTCTAATTCAATTGCTCTTCAGTGTATGTGGGTCAGTAAAAAATAGGGCTGCATTTCCATGAATTCTCCGTGGAATTTACAGACAAATATTTTATGTTTTAGATTGTAGCTTTCAGCCTGTTCTTTGAAATTATTTCCAAAAAATAAAAATTATGAAATATTTTTCCACCCAGAGTAGGATTACAGGAATAGGTGCCGCTAATACGATAAGTGAAAAACCTAATCGCATTTCAAATTGAGATTGGGAAATTTCTTACTTTCAAAAACATGGAATACCTCATTACTTCCTGTGTTCAATCGTGGGACATGGTCTTTCAAAATGGACACACAGTGAGTCAGACACCAAGTAAATCACTTAGTTGTTGTGGTGGGCCATAGCCAATCAGGCATCTCTCCTCTCCTGAGTTTTCACACCACGTAAATCACTTGGCTGTTGGGGTGGGCCACAGCCAAACAGACATCTCTCCTCTCTTGAGTTTTCACACCACATAAATCACTTAGCTGTTGGGGTGGGCCACAGCCAAACAGGCGTCTCTCCTCTCTAGTTTTCACACCACATAAATTACTTAGCTGTTGGGGTGGGCCACAGCCAAACATGCCTCTCTCCTCTCTAGTTTTCACACCAAATAAATCACTTAGCTGTTGGAGTGGGCCACAGCCAAACAGTCGTCTCCCCTCTCTAGTTTTCACACCACATAAATCACTTAGCTGTTGGAGTGGGCCACAGCCAAACAGGCATCTCTCCTCTCTAGTTTTCACAATACATAAATCACTTAGCTGTTGGGGTGGGCCACAGCCAAACAGGCATCTCTCCTCTCTAATTTTCACACCACATAAATCTCTTATCTGTTGGAGTGGGCCACAGCCGAACAGGCGTCTCTCCTCTCTAGTTTTCACACCACATAAATCACTTAGCTGTTGGGGTGGGCCACAGCCAAACATGCATCTCTCCTCTCTAGTTTTCGCACCACATAAATCACTTAACTGTTGGAGTAGGCCACAGCCAAACAGGCGTCTCTCTCGAGCTTTCACGGCAAGTGTGGGCGTGCATATCTTCTGCTCTGTGCTGTTGAGGAGCAAAGACACAGTGCTTTATGAAAGGTGGTAACTTGAAAAAATAGCCAACATGGCCTTGTACTTTTTGGGTGAAAATAATGTGGGATACAATATCACCAGAAACAATTCTAAAGTTTTTCAAAAATGGCTACATAAGTAATGCAATAGATGTTACAGGAATATTTGAAAACTCCAACAGAGAATCATACTTCAAAGGTTTTTACAGAATATCTCACAAATTTACATAATTCATTTCAACAAATATATTTTCCAAACTCTTGAAATTTAATGTCAGCTTATATGCGAGTCAAAGGTTTTTCACAAAGTTTTAGCTTTTGAAGTATGGGGTTGGCTTATTTGCGAGTATATACTGCAGCTAGCATCACACAGACTTAACACCCTTCAAAAATATAAAATAAAGTGAATCCTTTACAGTTATGTTGCATTAGTTCCACTCTTTTGCTACTTCTGTCGCTGAGGAGCAAATCATTAGAGCTAGGCCAGGGTTCAAGCCCTGAATAGGCACGGGTAGTGTATTTGTCCTATGGTGTTGTTTCTGGCCCCTTTCCTATTACTAATGGCTTTAAATAAGGGAAGGGCAACTACTCTGAGCTCCAGATGCTCATGGTGGTTGTTAAATCCAGCAAAATTTACCCACATGCAGAAACAGTTCACATTGTCTTTGATGAGTTTTAACAGTTTAATGTGAGGTGGTACTTAATGTATTGCATATCTACATGGTCATGCACTCACTGGATCACTGAACAGCTAAGAACACCAAGAGTTAGAAGCAGTCTCTAGTCAATTCCTTCTGGGAAGTACTGGCAGACTCATGGAAAGGACATGTGATCTACAATGAAACTTTACAAAAACTTCGGTATTAAATTGCAACATCTCAATTTGCCAATATTTCTCTTCTTCATCTGTAACATAATAATCTGTCAAACTGTAAAATGATATAAAACCTATGTCAAAGTTGCCTGCAAGAATTACAGGTTTGCTTACTTCCTTTGCAACCCCTCTTTGCCCATCTCAAAATAAATGCTGGCTCCACCAGTGGTGGGCAATACTTCGATTGTCTCCATTACACGATAAAAATGAAATTATTCAACATTTTAAACAAAATTTATATAGTTGTTTTGCTTTAGGTATTTCAAATCAGTTTTGCACAACTAGGTATAACTTTTTGAATTTCTTAAGAAATGAAAAAGCAATTTTTACTATGAATTGCAAAAATGAATACCAGGTGATTCTTTTCAATGTGAACCCTACAAGACTTTGAAAGTACTTATAGTGTAGCATAACTCAATTCATTTACTGGTGAAACATAGAAAATGCGAATCGCCAAGCTATTGAGGCTTTTTCAAGGCACAGAAAACATTTACCTAAAAATGTTATACCAGTGGAGAGGGAAAACTTAACAATTTGTATGAAATATATACACCAGTAAATAAAAAGAATTACACTCTGCTATAAGTGCTTTCAAACTTGCACAGTTTGTTGTAGTCTAATTAATATTCCTACAAGATCTTAGCATTTTCATGTACTCTCATTTTAGAAATTGTCTGGTATATGTAGGGACAGTGCTATTACATCAACTAGGCGGCCACTTAGGGTGCAGACCTTCAAAGGCTGCAGTTTTATGCATATTAGTTTTTTAACCCAAGTAAAAAATGCAGTTGAAAATTTACATATTTTTATTCTAAGATCAATACCACAACAGTGCTATGGAATATAGTTAATTATAAAGTCTTATGAAAAAAATACTGTATACTGAGTTCTTAGCAGGATATCATAGAAGTCCTGTCATTTTTTTCTGTTCTTCACGTTTTTTTACATAAGTTCGCTGAAAACTACGACACCTGGACTCCCTAACTTCTTATTCAATCTGGTGGTGTCAAATTGAGGGTGAATGGTATATTTATTTAAAATATGAACTAAAAACACATAAATTAATTCTTAAAAGAAGAAGAATGAGAGGGTTAAAATAATAGCATTGTCACCTCTTGGTCTGCAGTCTCCTTCTGATTAGTTGCTCCCGGTATACACTCAAGAACAAAAAAGTGCGTATTCGAAGTTCCATAAGATGAAAGTTCCCCGTAGGCAACAATGAAGCATTTATGATAGCTAAAACCCATAAAAGTCTTTTACACCAAAAAAACCTGTCTTCAAGATTGAACTTGAAAGAGAATTAATCCAATGAAATAATAAAATCAAAATAAAAACCATTATTCCAACCTCAAATTCGACTGAGAATGATATGCAAAACAGTCTTCGCTGAGGAATCCAGATCCCGAGTTTCCGACGAGCGCTTCGGCACACTTTTTCGTGGCCATTCTCAAAGACATCTCGTGCTGTACTGCTCCTTGCATGTTAACTATTAGTTAAGTCGACGGTGCTGCCATCTCCATCGTCTGCGTCATCCTCATGCTCATCACGTAGGACGTCGTTGGCACCATCTAGTGTCGTCCTGTTTTTTAATCTTCGTTGCATTTGTCGACTTGATCTTCTTATTTGGATAATTCGTTGTTTTTCTTGTTTTATCATGTTCAACCATGTTGGTGATAATTCAATCGGGGCATTTAAATTGCAATTATATGCCCTGGTCTTCTCTATCATGATGGCCTCTGCAGTCAGAATCTTTTTATGTGTGTTGACTGCAGAGGCCATCATGATAGAGAAGACCAGGGCATATAATTGCAATTTAAATGCCCCGATTGAATTATCACCAACATGGTTGAACATGATAAAACAAGAAAAACAACGAATTATCCAAATAAGATCAAGTCGACAAATGCAACGAAGATTAAAAAACAGGACGACACTAGATGGTGCCAACGGCGTCCTACGTGATGAGCATGAGGATGACGCAGACGATGGAGATGGCAGCACCGTCGACTTAACTAATAGTTAACATGCAAGGAGCAGTACAGCACGAGATGTCTTTGAGAATGGCCACGAAAAAGTGTGCCGAAGCGCTCGTCGGAAACTCGGGATCTGGATTCCTCAGTGAAGACTGTTTTGCATATCGTTCTCAGTCAAATTTGAGGTTGGAATAATGGTTTTTATTTCGATTTTATTATTTCATTGGATTAATTCTCTTTCAAGTTCTATCTTGAAGACAGGTTTTTTTGGTGTAAAAGACTTTTATGGGTTTTAGCTATCATAAATGCTTCATTGTTGCCTACGGGAACTTTCATCTTATGGAACTTCAAATACGCAGTTTTTTGTTCTTGAGTGTATACCGGGAGCAACTAATCAGAAGAAGACTGCAGACCAAGAGGTAACAATGCTATTATTTTAACCCTCTCATTCTTCTTCTTTAAGAATTAATTTATGTGTTTTTAGTTATTATTTTAAATAAATATACCATTCACTCTCAATTTGACACCACCAGATTGAATAAGAAGTTAGGGAGTCCAGGTGTCGTAGTTTTCAGCGAACTTATGTAAAAAAATGTGAAGAACAGAAAAAAATGACAGGACTTCTATGATATCCTGCTAAGAACTCAATATAATATGCCACGTAGTAACGTTCAATAGTTAAATATAATGTTTTTGAACTGATATTAATACTGTATACTGTTTTTTAATTTATCCTTTTTATATGTTTCTTTATTTTTTAAACTTAGTGATAAATTGAAGCTGTTGCAAGTACTCAGCTTTGCCTTGGGTGCAAAATAGTCTGGTACCAGCACTGAGTATGTGCCATCACTTTGATGCTGGAGCATAAAGCTAATGTGTCTGTATGAGCACAACTGATGAAAACTGTGCACGCAATGATAACTCCTGGTAGAGGTTAGGCATATTGAAATTTTGTGTGGTATATTAACACAACTGTATGAATTGCAAAAATTTAAGCATGTGTTTATATAAATATGTCACAATCTAAAATTTTTAGTAAAGTGCAATTAATTTTATCATGTATATCATTACAACAAAATTCTGAACTGAAGTTAATTGTTGTGTGTGCATATTTAGTAGGTGATAAACAAAGTGAATACATTACAACTTTTATTTTCTTTACCTTTAAGTTGAAGTCTTTTACATTCTTTTTTACACCATAAAATAATATCAAAATATCTTCAACGATGTAACTATTAACAGACTTTTTGAATAGTTCAACACTGCCATAAAGTAATCAGATTTAAAATATATATTTCCTTGAATGCCAACAAAAGGCACATCGTCACTGTGACATAAGGCACACTGATACTTAAGGCACAGTTCATTCAGCAACACAGCAAAGAGTCATCACTCTGAATTCAGTTATTCTACAAAACTGTTCTATTTACAGTGTATTCCTCAGTGAAGTACTTGAACTGATTTGGACGGAAAGGTGAAAACTTGTGGGAAGTCCAATGGCACAAGAAAAGGGCTCAGTGATGCAAATGGCAGCTGACTTGGGAACTGGAAGTGTGAGGCTGGACTTCCATAACGAGGGCTACTTAAAGGAACTGGACTCCAAGGTGATGGAGCTAAAATAGTAGGCTTCTGCGGGTGGAACGGGCTCACGAGCGTAACAACAGGGGTCTGCAAAGATGGGACAGTAGCAGATGGTTTCGGACTGGGAACTGGACTGGTTGAAATAGCTGGTATTGGAGGGGGCTTATGTTTTGATGGCTTTCTTGAGGGACTTGCACTGGGTGTCACCACAATAGAGGTTGTAACTTGTGGAACTGTGGAAACTGGTTGGAAGTTGTCTTTTAGAACCAGGGCACTGGGGGTGTTGGTGACCTGGCTTTCTCTCTTGAACAAGAGTTTGAATCATCATGATCATCATGCACAGAAAGCTCTTCTGTTGATGAGAGTGGTGAATGAATGTCAGCATCAGAAGGTTCAGTTTTCACTCTTGTTTGATCAGCACTCAAGCTGGACTGCATTGGCACACACGAATCTGGCTTCACAGGATGAAGAGTGTGAAATGGTGAAGGCTGTGAATTTGTATGGATGTTAGCAACACCAAGGAATAATGATTGTGGCATGTTTTCCAATCTCTCGTGCACTGCCACCTTGTGCTCACTCCGCAGAATTTCTGGATAGGACACAAATCTGTAGACAAATTTCTGTCCCAAAACTTTTTTGATGATATTTTTGTCATAATAGTAACGCAATGCTCTGCTCAGTTTGTCATAATTCATGTTTACTTTGTTTTTCCTTCTACCCCACAGCTTGGCAACCTCTTCAGCATTGAGAAGCTTGAATTCTCCTTCATTGTTCGTCCAAGTGATTATGTCGGGATACTGCTTACTTGACAGGAGATCCAGCAAAAACTGCCACAAGGTAATATTTGTATCCATGCCTAAAAGACAAAGAAGAAAACCGTTAGCAATAACTTTTTCTAGAACTCAGATTCAAAATTCTAATTATTTTTAATGACATTTGAAAGAGGTGAAATTTATTTACTATAAGTCTCATCAGTTTCATCCGAAAGTTTAATCAACAAAGTCAATGAAATCTACATAGAGCTTGATAATGAATGTATTTATTTCACAAAGCAAAATTGAAAGCTTAAGCAAAAAGCAAATGGATTTTTAAATTTCTGAGTCTGCATAACTAGTACTCATATGATATATTATTGAAAACAACTAATCACTTACTCAAAAGATCATGGTCACTTTATTCCTTTAACACTTCTAGCACGTCCATCATCACCATGCAAATCCGCTGGCCTTCAAAGGTTGAAAATCCTTGCTGATGAGATTCATTCTTTTCGGGGATGAAACATCGTATTTTCCTTTTTTTTTTTTTTTTTTTTTACTGGACAAAAACGCAGGTTTTGCTCTGCCATATGATATGTAACCATAGCTCGTCATCTCCATAAAACCTCACAAAACATACACACCTTATGACTCATTCATACATTCAGTTAAAAACACTATGTACATAATTACACTATTTACACTTCTAGGCAGTTAAACCTTTGTCAACAGTGACTAAAAAATTGCTCCATCCATTTCAAAACTCCGTGCTAACCCTACTGCAAGTGTCAACCTCATTCAGCCCATCATACACGAACCTCTAGCGCTTTCAACAGACATCTGTCGTCTTCAGGAGGCAGATGTGTCTCACCCTGAAGACGACAGTACTCATATGATCAAACCTAATTGTACCACAAATGTGCCTCACCCTATTACGATAGTACTCATATGTTCAAACCTAATTGTACCACAAACATTCACAGTAAATGGTTAAATACAGTGTGATTCACAAGCTGCTTAAATGTGTTTTCATGAAATATGTTTGTTGATTGGACATAGATGAAAACAAAACACTATTCCATAGTTATTTCTTACCTTATGAGATATAAGCATGGATAATGGCAACACTGCCAACAGTGAATTGGCATCAAAAGGATATGTGTGTGACTTGTTTATTTCTCATTTTGCAGTTGGTCAGTAGAGATGATGGATGGAGGGGTGCATGTGTTCATTGTTCATGCATATTGGGTGTATGGTTCCTCAAGGAAATCTGGAGATGGTTCATGGAAAGATTTGGAGGCCAGGGAACAAACAAGAGCACCATTTCTTAGTTGGTGAAGTTGGACACAATTGAAGTATTGTGAATATTCATGTAAGTGGGTGGCCACTAATGTCTGCAGAAATTGTGGAAGATGTGAAACTCATTTGCAGCCATACTGTCATCGCCTTCAAAATCTTTGTGGAGGCTTTCAAAGGAAAATGGATGATCATATGGGCACATGCCTGAGAACAATGAAGGAAGCAAAGGTGAAGCCATATCACATTAGTCGTTCAGGCAGAGACATATTTCCCAATAGGACAACTAGGCCCAGGGGTAGGGTGGCAAATTCCAGTGGCAGTAAAAATTTATAATTTGTTAAAATCCCATAAAAATAATGAAAGAAAAATTAAAATAAAAGTGGAAACTACGATTTAGTTCGAAAGTTGTTGTACTCTATTTGACTATACTTAAGAACTGAAATGAATAAGAACAGGTGGTGGGGGAGGGGGATTTGAGTGGGGTGTTAACATTGCTCTTTGGAGCTTGATTAAAATTCTCTGACTTATGTAAAGGAAGATCTCTTCAGGCTTTAGAGGGTACATTTCCAGGACATTCACGCAATGCTATCACATCTGCCCTCAGAATGAATACAATGGTAGGGTGCAGGGAAGGGCTGAATTTTAGCACCATCAGCTATTTAATTTTCCTCCCACACCAACCTCAGGGAAGGTGACCCTTCATCACTTCAATTTTCTGTGTACAACTGCTTCATTATAAGTTACAGGCACCTCATAAAAATTCCAAGAAAAGTTAAAGGGATGAAGAGAAGTATTTGATTAGCTCATGCTCTTCTTACAATGACAATTGCAGACCCAAAAGCTTCAGATACTGTTTTCTGGCAGTCCTTCTAATTCCCACTGTTGATGTACTGAGTATTGAACAATTTGCTCACTGTAGAAGAAAAAGATAATTTTTGCTTCTCAAGACTAATTTAACTATGAGTGATGGGAGGAAGAAAGTGAGTGGAGCTCTCAGTGCAAAAAAGGAAAAGTAGCTACTGTTAAAAAGTGAAAATTTGTCAACAATTACTAAATGTTAAAAAATTGATAAACATTTCACTGTTAAATGCGTTGGATCAGTTAGAGTGATCAATGAAGAAAACCACTTCGGTTTATGTTGATGCCTTAAATGTTACAAAGAATGTACTTGAAGAAAAAACGGATCAAAATGCAAATTCAATTTTAGATCATGATGCAGAGCAGTCTGCTGACAGTACTTGTGTAAGAGCTGATACTACAAATGGGAGATAAATGACCGTACCACTAATTCTTTACTTTCTCAAGGTACAAAACGAAATTTAAGGGGGAGTAGGGTGGCAAAACCCTGCATGTGTCTCTGCAGCCAGGAGTTGTAGAAATCTAATCATCATAAAAGAGTGGCATACTGTAATTCGTTCCAACATTTTTTTAGTGATAATCTTTTATTGCTGAACATAATGTGGTATACAAAGTCTGTTCCATCCATCTGGGTACATATATTCCCAGAATACACAGATATATGGGTCACTGACAATTCCCATGCTGTCCATAGAAAAACCACTGCATGGGCATAAAATGTGTAGTATGCAATAATATCCCAACTCCAAATCATCAGATGGATTTATATATATATATATATATATATATATATACAAAAACATAGTAAACATAAAATTGCAAAAATATAATGCCATGACCTCGCGCTCTGCTGCAGGGGTCAATGTCACCTGAAATAAAATACATAAATAATGCAGACACTACAAGCACAATAGAACTTTATTAAATATGTGACTACCATAAATAATATAAATAATATAAGGGCACCAGTCAGGCTTAAGGTAGGTCTATTTTGAATGTTTAATAAACTTGTTACTTAAGTTGATTTTAAAGTATATTTCCTGACAGGTAGGGAGGATGGGATGTCCAGTTTATTTTTATTCGGTCGGGGTTGCTAAATCAGGATGTCTGCATGAAACCTGTCAGAAGCTCAGCCGTCGGGTGTATCCTCCCCTGAAGATTGGCACCCGGTGGCTGACCTTATATTATTTATGGTAGTCACATATTTAATAAAGTTCTATTGTGCTTGTAGTGTCTGCATTATTTATGTATTTTATATGTGTGTGTATATATATATATATATATATATACTGGGATGTAAGGTCAGGTGATGCGTAACATCACAGCCTCTCCTTGACAAATGTCAACCCCGCCTTCTCGTGGTGCATCCTGTTCCCACTAAAGGGGCTCTGACGACCGCCAATAGCGGTATAACTATACCATCGGGATTAGAGGAAATTCTATCCCACACTCACCAACCCGCTTGGCCAGCGTGGTGAGTTATGGCCAAACCCCTCCAAAATGATTCCACAACTTAAATCTTGGCCCTCAGTCTCCGGCAGCTGGAATGTACCTGGCCAAGGCAGCGGCCAGTGCGACATGAAGGCAGAGGGTGCTAAGAATCCCCGGAGGACCGGACTAGGCTGCCATCTGATGCTGACCTTGGCTACGTACAATGGACGCTCCCTATCTTCTGATTCAAGGCTTCTTGAATTGGAAGAGGAACTACAAAGGATCAAGTGGGACATCGTGGGGCTAAGTGAGGTAAGGAGAAAAGGAGAAGATCTCATCGAACTGAAAAGTGGACATCTCTTCTACTATCGTGGGACAGATACTGGCAGAACTAGTGGTGTTGGATTTATAATAAACAAGAAACTGAAGGATAAAGTTGTAGAAGTTGAAAGTTCCTGACAGAGCTACACGACTCGTTATCCAACTCTCGAAAAGATACAAGGCTCAGATTATTCAAACTTATGCACCCACCACAAGTCATCCTGAAGAAGAAATTGAAGAATTTTATGAGGAAATTTGTCATCTAAATAATAAAGGTAAGCAGCACTTGAAAATAATTATGGGAGATTTCAATGCAAAAATAGGGCAACGGCAACAGAATGAAACTTCAGTAGGTAAATTCGGTCACGGCAACAGAAACCAGCGTGGAAATACTCTCGTTGAGTTTGCAGAGGCAGAAGGGTTTTTCATCTTGAACTCCTTCTTCAAGAAAAAGCCACACAGGAAATGGACATGGAGACATCCAAATGGGACGACAAGTGAAATTGATTTTATTATGTGTAACAAAAAATTCGTCATAGAAGACTGCAGTGTGCTCAACAAGTTCAACACAGGTAGTGACCATAGATTGGTGAGATGTAAGATGCACCTCAACACTAAACTTGAACGTGGCAAGCTTATAAGACAAACAAAATCTATTGACATAACCAACCTTAAAAAACACCATAATACCTTCAAGTTGGAACTGAAGAACAGGTTCTCTGCTTTAGAAGGCCTAACATCGGAAGAAGTGGACATCTCTGAAGTTAACAGAAAAGTAACCAAAGCTCTTATGGAAACAGCAACAAAATTAGCTGGGTCTAAGAACAAGTTGCATGTAAATAAATTATCAGGAAAAACGAGAATGTTGATGCAAAAAAGAAGAGAGATGAGAACAACTAAAGAAGATGTGACTTCCAAAGTGGAATATATAGAGCTATGCAAGACAGTAAGAAAAAGTATCACTGAAGACGTAAGAAAATTCAACTGTGAACTAGTGAGGAAAGCAATTGAAAACAACCAAAGCCTAAAGATAGCAAAGGGACATCTCAGTAAGGGAAGAAAACAGATTATGGCACTGAGAAAAGAAGATGGTTCTGTAACAAGAAATAGAGGCAAAATTTTGACAAGAGTGAAAGATTTCTACTCCAAATTATATGAAAGGGATGATACATGCACTCCAGACATCATGAAAGATACCAGTACCAGAGTTCCTCCAGTCCTTCCATCAGAAGTTGCACATGCAATCAAGAACATGAAGCGGGGAAAAGCTCCAGGAGAAGATGGAATTACTGTAGACATCATACAAGAAGCAAGTGGAGAAATCGAAACAGTACTCGCCCAAATTTTCACTCGATGCCTTAATGAAGGGAAAATTCCTGAGGATTGGAACAACGCTACAATGATCTTGCTACATAAAAAAGGTGACATTGAGGATCTCAGGAACTACAGACCTATCAGCCTCCTATCAGTAGTTTATAAAATCTTCACTAAAGTTCTTTCACACCGCTTGAAGGTAACACTGGACATGGCTCAACCGAGAGAACAAGCTGGATTCAGGAGTGGCTACAGCACAATAGATCATATCCACGTGCTGAGAGAACTAATTGAAAGAGCGAGGGAATATGAACTTCCATTGTGCATGGCTTTTAGCGATTATGAAAAAGCCTTTGATTCGGTGAAACCATCAGCAGTTACAATGGCTCTGAAAACCTGCGGTATTGAAGATGCATACATTAATATTATTAATAACATCTATGAAAATGCAAGTGCAAAGATTAGGCTGTTTGAAAATACAACACACGTAAAAATTGGAAAGGGAGTGAGACAAGGTGACACCATATCTCCGAAGCTCTTTAATGCCACATTGGAGGGTGTTTTTCAGTCGCTGAGCTGGGAAAACAAGGGGATAAAGATTAATGGAGATTATCTAACCCACCTTAGTTTTGCTGATGACGTAGTCATTTTTGCAACTACCCCATCAGAGCTGCAGAGTATGATCCAGGAACTTGCTGACAAGAGTAAAGAAGTGGGATTAAAAATTAACTTTCAGAAGACAAAAGTGATGTTCAATGCTTTTACAAGAAATGAAGATTTATCGATTGATGGAGAAAAGCTGGAGATAACAGACACGTACGTTTATCTTGGACAGCAGATATCAAGTGAGGGTCACATTGATGAAGAAATTAATCGGCGTACAAAACTTGCCTGGAGAGCTTTTGGAAGAAACAGCATAATTTTCAAGAGCAATATGCCATTATGTCTTAAAAGAAAAGTGTTTGATCAATGCATCCTTCCAGTGCTTACGTATGGTGCAGAGACGTGGGCCTTAACTAAAAGAGACATACAAAGGCTGCAGACAACTCAAAGAAGCATGGAGAGGTGCATACTTGGTGTAACCAGGAGAGATAAGAAGAGGAACTCGTGGATCCGAAAAATGACAAGAGTGGAAGACATCATGATCAGAGTTAAATCCCAGAAATGGCAATGGGCTGGACATACTGCCAGAAGGACAGATCATCGATGGACAGCCGAAATTTTAGATTGGATTCCAAGGGACAGGAAAAGACCCAGAAGAAGACCACATGGGAGATGGGTGGATGAAATTCGAAAGTATGCAGGGGTGACATGGAGGAGACTGGCACAAGACAGACCGTTGTGGAGGAAACTTGGGGAGACCTTCGTCCAGCAGTGGATTGATAATGGTTGACAATGATGATGATGATGATATATATACTAAAGAGCATAGACACTTCTTAATAGAATATCATCATCATCATCATCATTGTCAACCATTATCAATCCACTGCTGGACGAAGGTCTCCCCAAGTTTCCTCCACAACGGTCTGTCTTGTGCCAGTCTCCTCCATGTCACCCCTGCATAATAGAATATATATATATATATATATATATAATAGCACAATCTTTTTTAAATACAGTAGCCATATGGCATTGCATTCTTCCTGCCTTTCCACCATTTCACAGCTGTTTAGAAATTTCTTAACACATTTGACTGAACCTTCCCCCACACCTACTCAAATGGAGAATCCTGAAATCTGATTCCCAGTTTGTGTGACAGTGATGCCCCTCTACACTAATTAAGTTAACTTCATCAATGAAGGTGTGGTAAATATATATAATTGCAGGGGTGGCACTGCCAATCTCATTCTTCGCAATTTGCAAAAAAAAAAAAAAAATCGTTTTGGCGATGGAAAAAATGTTTTGCCGAAAATATTGGTGATTACCTGTTTGTACTGTTATAACACTTTGGCGATACAAAATTGAATTTGGCGAATGGATTGATGAAAACTTAAAAAAAGCCAGAGCAACAGTCGCAATAGGGTAAGGTGATTGTTCCATACCATCATCAACCACATTTCCCCATCACGTGGTTAACACACACCCAGCACGAGGAGATCCCCCTCCCCCCTCCCCAAGATATATAAGGTTGAAAATTTGCCACAGAAACAAGCTAACCTTCAGAGACAAATGCATGCTTTTGTGAATTGAAGGGTGAAGATGTTGCACCCAAAAAAAAGAAAATGCCATATAGTGCTAAATGCAGTATTTAGGAGGTAATCCAGTTGTCACCAGATGATGATAAAACTGCAGGCATCAGTTCTAGCAACTAGTAATTTTGCAACAAGATGGAGGTCCTTGTGGCTTTCTTACATTATCAAGGACATGGACACAATCCACAACAAAATAATACAATGGCTGTATTCATCCATGGTGAGATGATAAATTTGTGATGCCAGCTGTATATATTTTTGGACAGATATGGAATTTGAAATTGCTAGAGTTGTGCATTTGACTGATTCTGAGCCTTGGGTATATATGCACAATTGAGGATTCAAATCCAATGCTACCACCCATCCACTTCACGGTTTTCCAGAGTTTCTGAAAATGTAACGTGTATGCAGTGTTGGTGCTAGGGTGTTTGGTGCCCTAGGCAGGCCACCAGCATTGCGCCTCCAAAATTTTTTTATTTTTTGTGTGTGGCCAAACATATTGCATTTATTCAATAATTATTTCAAGGTGCAGAAATACACTGCAAACTAAACAGTTTCGACATTAGGCCATGGTTTGGATTGTGCTGGTGGAGTTGGATGGGGATTCCTTCTTCTGTCTTTTAAGATTCAGGTTTTAATTGGTTTTATATATCATTCTTTGAAATTTCCTTTTGACAAGATTTTGTATGGTTGTTAACTTGATATTTCATTCCCGGTGTTCAATTTGTTCTAATTCAAAAATGCTTTTATCGTACACAATTCATTAACTACAGGAAATTTTAACTGAAGATTTCAATAGAGAAGTCAGAACAAAGAACCGAACGCTGTTTATAATCTACCTGAGGAATACTGAGCTTCCAGGCTGAAAGGGTGGGTCTGAACTTTTCATCAATTACAATAATAGTATAGCCCTAAACACGTCCTTGTCCAACAGCCACTACGTTTATAATAAAAAGTGAGTAACAGTGATATTGCTACACATTGTATGTAGTATATACAATAATTAACGTACCACGTAAATTTCTTTCCATAGCTAAAATAGCAATTCGAACTCTACAAAATAAAGGTTAGAGTTAAAATTTCATCAAAGTTCATACATGCTTGAACTTTCATGGTTTGGTCCAACTTTCTAGAGGACCTATAGCTGGATTGATTTATTTGTAGTCCAGACTCAAAACCTTTGCAGTGGGGAAACTAAAATTTCATACTGGTATGCTTTTTTAAATTTGATGAATGGATAAAACATTATAAACAAACCCTGAAATGAGAAAGCAGACCATTTGATATCACATAAGTTTTTAATGCAACTAAATATTCTTACCCCTGATGGTTAGGTCGACAGGCTGATATTGATCTGGAATTTTGACACTAAATGACATAGCATTAGCTACGAAGTCATCGTTTCCTGAAAATAAAACATGAAGCTCATGAGTAAAACAGTTGTTTTAAAAATACTCAAAACTCATATAGAGAACCAGAAAAAAAAATACAATACACGATCTATGCCAAAACAATTTAAAATTTGTGGCAATATTTTAAGCAACAGAAATACAGATGTATGCATGCATACACACCCACTAGGGACATTGCCGTTTTACCCATAATTTTTGTTTTACCCTTAAATTTTTCTTGCCCACCCTGCTGCCCACCCAGTTCAAGATGTTCCATTTGTCAAGCTTTTCAATTTTAAAATGCAATCTGGACTCGGCCAAGTAATAACGAGTCTCCTGTTTTTCGCCGAGCATCGCTACATATTTCCTCCCTGTATATATAGCAAGTACACTGTTGACTTCCCCATAGAAAGGTTATTAAAATAGCATCTGAACTGAAGGGCCATGAAAATTCATTTGTTTTCCACTATTCCAAGTCCTTAGCTTAAGATTTTTTTCTTTCGTGTTAGTAAGGCCAGGGGCAAATAAGTAGGGTAGAGAGGAATTCACTAAGAGAGGTCATTACTGATTGCTCAGCTGCCTGTGTTGCTAAGTAGGGAATTTCAATATGGAAAGTGGAGTATAAAGCTATGCCAGCGCTCATAAACCTGTTTCGTGGCAGTGTGTGAGCAGGACGTGGCCAACGACTGCTTCATAAGAGATCTTGTTGTTGATTGGAGGTTTAACGATCACTGTGAACAACTCAGTGGGCTATAAGTAATCTCCTGTCCCTAATTTAGGGCCACTGTTTCCAGGGAAGAGAGAGAGCCAGTCCTGTAAGGCAAACACAACATCCATGCCCCATCGGGATTCGAACTGATCCATCTTGGATGAATGATCAGAAGCCATCGCTTAGACCACTGTGCTATGGGATGGCTTTATAAGATATGAGCACAAGACAAAGTCACTGGGTTGAAGAAAGGGAGTAAGTACGTATTGTGTCTTCGTGTCTTTACTTCCTCTCAACTCTAATCCAGGAAAACCTTTTCTTTCCAGTGCTTCTCCTAAGCAGAAAATTTTCTTTTAATCAGTCCGTGCTACTAGTGCTAGTGGCAGTGGATCATGTCTACTATACCAGTATGGAACTCTTAAGGTTTTACTAATTTCATTAAAAATGGATGAATCGAACATTAACAAAAAGACCCCATGGATTATTTGTAATCCAAAAAATGCACAAACTTTAAGACAGTTCGCAAATTAATGAATATGTATCGGGGGGGGGGGCACGAATTCCTTTGCAGTCTGCAGTAAAAAGCATTAAAAATTTTCCTTTCATGTTGCATTAATAAAGTTGCTATCAAACCTGCCCCCATCAAAAATAATACTCGCCCACCCTGAAGTCTAGTGATGTCCCTGAGACACACACACACACACACACACACACACACACCACTTTTTGTGACCAGTGGCCATTACAATCAACCATCTAACAGAATCAAATTCAAGAAAACACGAATGATCAGAAGGCTGTGTTTGCGTCCAGGGCTATCTTTTCACACAGACCACTGTTTTTCAGATTATTACTTCTTTTTGTCTCAGAGTACAATTTTTCAGGCATAATACAATGTAGCACTACAAAAAACAAAACTATACATTGATACACATGTAAACTCTTCTCAAAAGAAAAATAAAAGGGGGAAGGGGAACTGAAATCCAAACAGTAATTGAAACTAAAATTAATACAGATTTAGTGCACAGAAAAATAGAATAATGCAGAAATCCAACAAGAACAATATGTTCGCTAAATGTAGGAATTACTCATTTATCGTATCAACAATAAAGTATTAATCTAGGCTGTAAATTGTCCTTGTTTCTTAAATACGTTTACATACTTTCCTTCCTGGATCAATTGCTGAGTCAAACAGCCCTCTCTATACAGGGAATGTTATTGCCCGATATCGAAATGGCGCGTAATACGAAGTATTTTCGTACGATGTAACGGTATAACGTTAGTGATAAAAACGAATTACCTAAATAAAATTCTGTCTTTACTGTTCTCCACTATTTCTTTATTTATAACCCCAACATTCAATACAAAAAACTTCACATTAAAAATAAATTTTATTAATTGGGCCCGCTGTCTAGGTCGGAGCCCTGGATCAGGCCCCACTGCCTACCTGTTAAAAAGGCAGTTTGCACCATTTTTGGGACTGTCATTTTAAATTAACAAGTTAGTAATATCATGCAATGCATTGATTATGATACGCGTTCCAACATACCAGAAATTAGGCTATTACTCAAGTTATGAGGATAACGGCTGTGGAATAAATCTCGCTCCTGTGTCCTGACCTTTGACCACATTTCGATGATATTCAACAGAACCGGTTCAGTACACCTCAAGAATAACATGCAAAAGTTTTGTCGCAATAGAAGCAGTTTTACGCAAGTTATGAGAATATTGGCTGTGGAATAAATCTTGCTTTTGTGCAATGACCTTTGACCCCATTTCGTTGATATTCAACAGAACCGATTCACTATACCTCCGGAACAACATAACGTTTTGTCGCAATCGAAGTATTTTTTGGTAAGTTGTAATGCACAAGGGCAATGGAATGGATCCCACTCCAGTGTCCTGACCTTTGACCCCATTTCGCCCATTTTCAATAGGGTTCGTGCCCAGGTAGTTTCCTACCACATACTGAAATTTCATCGAAATCGAACTATATTTACGCATGTTATGACGCATAAAGGCAATGAAATGGATCCCGCTCTTATGGCGTGACCTTTGACCCCACTTCACCCATTTTCAATAGGGTTCGTCCCCTGGTGGTCCCCTACCACATACTAAAATTTCATCGAAATCGAATGATATTTACGCAAGTTATGACGCATAAGGGCAATTGAATCGATCCTGCTCTTATGGCGTGACCTTTGACCCCACTTCATCCATTTTCAATAGGGTTCGTCCCCTGGTGGTCCCCTACCACATACTAAAATTTCATCTAAATCGAACCATTTTTACGTGAGTTATCGTGCCGACGGACGGACGGAAAAAGCTGGAGCATATACGCTTCTTCAACCTATGGTTGGAAAGCGTAAAAAAGACCAATATTACACCAGTTTGTTGTTATTTACCATTTCTGAAGCACACCGCTAAAGTTTAAAAAAAAAATGAAGACATGTAATGCATATATTTTTTTTTTATTGCTTTACACTGGTATGTTTGTCATATCTATTAATTCGAGTTCAAGAGAAAAATTTCAGGAACGATCTGATGTTCTTCCTTACTTAAGCGTTTTCGCTTTAACAAGATCTATAATAATAATAATAATATTCTGTTGTTAATAATAACAGCAGAATATTATTATTATTATTACAACAAGAGATTAATAATAATATTAATAAATAAACTGTAATTGCAGGACGAGTGAAACTTAGTAATTAGCAATTTTATGTGCGTGCAACACGACTGATTGCACAGAAGTCACCCAAAGGTAAATCTATAGAGGCTAGTGGAAACTCATAAGATCTCAGTAGAACAGGAAAATACTAACAGAACAGCGTAGATCTCAATACAAAGCGCCCGAAGATCTCACGTGCGCCGGACATAGAACTAATGCGTCGTAACAGTAGTCGTCAAAGTCTAAATGCTTTTTTTGTTTTTTATTTTATTTGGGGGAGTGTGTGTGTGTGGGGGGGAGGGTCCTAAGTAACACATCATGATCATAATCATCATATGTAGAGAATTTTAGGAAGGGAGTGTTTGACCCCAGGTTTTAAACAACCTTTAGAAATACGAAGCTATTAGATTTGGGCTAGAGTGCCCGATAGGAAAGTGATACGGAAGCGTAGTAGAAAGGGGGAGGAAGACGCCCTTATTTATTACCGGGGGGGCCAGTACCCGGGGTCCGACGGCTTAACGTGCCCATACGACGCACGGCGGATATTTAGTGAATCGAGCGTTCGTACCTGCCTGGGATCGAACCTGAGGTCCTTTCCGTGGCAGTCACGAACGTTGCCCACTAGGCAGAGATATTGCTTTTATAACCTCTGGTACCACATCACGTGAGAGACGCTAACGTAGTTTCGGGTCTGACCACTGGAGCGCTAGTAAAACTCATGAGTTGTATCTAACGAGATTGGTTGTACCTCTGTAATTCGCTGTGACTGAATGTATGATTTGGCTCTATGACTGACATTATATGTAGCTTTAGGAAGAGCAGGAGTTGGCTCCTAGCTCGTACCAAATCCATGTACAGTACAAATCACCGTTCCTGCGAATACCCTCAATTAGGTGGCACGTAGTACGGTATCGTAATTGTCGTTGCGCTGGCTTTTGACCATTCGTCCCAGATGAGTCCGGATTCGAATACCGGTAAGGCATGGATATTGTGTTTGTTTTACGACACTGGCCCTCTCCCTTCCCAGGAACCAGTGGCCTTAAATTTGGGACGGGCGACTGCTTATAGCTTATTGAGTTGCTCACGGTTGTCGTTACCCCCTACCCCCAAAAAAATAAAAAAATAATAATATTCGTCGCAGAATTTATACCATACTTTTTGTATGAAAAAAGGTAGAGAATCCTCATTATATGGAAATCAAATTAAAAAGGGGCGAATCCATAAGAGAAGTTTCGCACCGCACTGTATCGCAAATATGCTCCGGCAATACCTAACTAAGACGTACGGAGGGCCAGGGAAATAGCGAGACAACCCCCCCCCCCCCACCACCACCACCACCACCACCAAACAATTTGTATACACTGGAGATGTCACGTGACGCGATATATTTATATATTTACTCATATTTCCTTTTATTATAACCTTTGTATCAGGTGAGCGAGTTGTTTCATATTTCTTCCCATATAGCAAATTTAATTGCATAATAGAAAAGTCGTACAATTTTGTCAATTATCTACGAATTTGTAAATGTATATTTCAGTAATGTAATAATAAAATAATTTAACAATCTAAATTCTAAAGCAAAGTTGATTGTGATTTTAATAATTTAAATTTTATAGCAAAATTGCTTGCGCTCTTAAAGTGAGGCAGCAATTTCAGAGAATAGTAATAAAGGGTGTTTTTATTATTATTATTGAAGGTTTAACGACCACCGTGAGCAACTCAATGGGCTATAAGCAGTCGCCCATCTCTAATTTAGGGTCATTGGCTCCATGGAAAGGAGAGAGCCAGTGCCGTAAGACAAACACAACATCTGTGCCTCACGGGATTCGACCCCGGACCTTCACGATTTTTTTTATTCGAACCTGTACCTTCACAGACGAATGGTCCAGCGCTTAGAGCACTGCGCCATAGGGGCGGTCAAGGGTGTTGTGAAAACTGAAAGTATTCCTTTAATGAAAGCACAAGAGATTGATTGACCAATAAGAGGGTACAACAATATCCCACATAAAGTATTACTTTCACATTATTAATAATGAAAACTGAAAAGAAGTTTCGGATGGATTCGATCATTTCTGAAAAAAAAAAAATTAAATGGGGGTCCTGTTAAAAAGGGGGCCCTGCCGACTAGTGAGGTAATTGGGCCTGGACTCGGGGTAGTATGCTAAACACTGAAGTATAAATCTGCGGTAGGGCAGAGAGCAACTGAGAAAAGCGAATCACAGGATGGACACACCGCGCAGCAGCCAGAGGTCAAGGTCATGGTGTTCAAACACAACCCCAGCCGCATAATAAGAATAGTAACATAGGAAAGCATTTATTTGATGACGCCGTTACGTGGGAAACGTAATACGAGTTCAGCCTCTCTGCAGCTGTACAATCCGAAGAATCATAAAAAGGTATTTTATTATCTCAAATTTGCACAACGTATAAATATAGGGTAGTGCAACCGGTAGTATTCGGTCAATAAGAATACTTATTTTGAGGATACCAATCAAATTTCTACTGATACAAATTAGGGCAAAAATGTCTTTCCCCCAAAGATATTAATAATATATCGATAGTTCATGAAAATTATTGGTGTACTAACTTTCATCGATATCATACCCCCTTCCCCTCCCCGAAAGAATTTCTAGTTGCGCGCCTAATCCTGATACTAATGTTAGGGCAGTGTACTTAAGTACAGATCATCACTAGAGATACTGTAATCGAAATTTTACTGAACAGATAAGCTAATATATCAGAGTGCCGTGCATTACAATTATAGGTGCTAACTGAAACATAATCATTGACAATGATTTCATGAACAAAATTCTAATAAATTTAAAATCCTCATTGCAGTCAATATTTCAATGAAGACAGAATATTTAAAAAGTCGGCACAGGCGATAATTTTTTATTTTTTTTATAAAAAGTAATATACATTCCCGCATAGTTAAGGAAAAATATCGTGATTTCTTCATAATTTCATTTGTCTTGCGTTAGTTTCATCGCTCCGTTATTTCGCAAAAAGATTTGCAAAAACTGGAGAACAAAGTTAATGTTACAGTGGACACCCCCCCCCCCCATCCTAAAACCTGAAGAAAACTCTAAAATTTGTCCGCCATGTCGCGTATGGTATGAGGTAGCTAGGAATCACAGTTCGGCAGGCTCACATGTTCTTTTACAGTTCAGTTTTTTATTTATTTCTCATTTACGTTGTTTTTTCTTTCGGATGTTCTCAAAAATTAATTAACAAAATTGCGGGATAATTGGGAAGTCGCTCCAATGCTTTTGAAGGCAAGAAACGCAATATTTTTGCCATTTTGAATTGTTTCTACCTGTGGGAAAAGTTAGCACTCAATGGTTGCTCTGGAAATTGATAAGAGCAAAGCGATAGGCCCAGAAGAGGACTTCTAGATTTCTTGAGGAGGGGCCGATGTTACGACCCACCCCCGCCATTAATTTAGTAATTAATGGGCGTGGTTGATGTGTGAAATTAATTAAGTATTAATTGTTCGAGGCTTGATTGGAGTTTAAAAGTGTAAACAGCAGATAAAGTTTTATCTGGGGGTTTGGAAAGAAAAGAGGCGAAGAATTCTCTCTCTGGCTGGGTGGTCTCAGAATAGCTCTGTTAGGTCATAAATATCAGGGCGCAGCTGACGGGCAGCCTATGCAACACGGAAAGGGAAAGAGGAATACGTATCGAATGAGCCACTTGAGTAGGAATGAATGAAGATAGGGGACGAAAGGTTTAGCGAATAATCGTAAATTCGTCGATTGTTTGGGGCATTTTCGAGAACAATTGCTCTCTGTGTGGTCCGTGCAGAAAAATAAGAGTTCGCACTTGGCATGAAAATAAGGAAGAAAGTTTAGTTGTCTGTGCGCTCTCCGATGTGAAAGGCTGGATGCCTTGGATCTGCAAAAAATGAATTGGGAAAAATGAAGCAGCAAACCTCCCCGCATTTGGTAAGAAATGGAGACAACTCGAGGCAGCTGGAGATGCCAGTTTGCCATAAAGACAGCAGAATGCCTAAATCCGCGGGATAAAGCAGAAATTTCTAGGCTGGAGCGTAATGGAACTCAGCGACTGTTTGGCCTAATGAAAGCCAAGTTACAGGGGAATTAAGAAGTCTGCGAGTGGACAGTGGTCATTCCAATGAGAAGCGAAGCCAAGCAAAAGTCGGGTTCGGATGCCAACCACTGCAGTGTGGAATCGTCACCCCCATTCATCCCCTACTGTGGAGAAAGTGAAGAGATGCGCTTGTCTTACGGGGCGAAGCGAGGCCCCATGTGTGCGTGTGTGTGGTCGCGTAAGCAGCGAAGCCACTACGTGTAAGTGCGACGGGATAAAAACATGTCGAAAGAAAAATATGAGCGTAAGAGCGGTGGCTTCGATACCTAACAAATATACAGGTGAAATGTTGAGTTGCCGATATACGCTTAAGGTAAAAGCACGTCTGATTTCGCTCGGCCGAGAAAATTAATCTTGGAAACCGCAACATCAGATGTGAGAGGGCCTATTTTGCTTAACGGCCACCTTCAAATCGTCACGAGAATAGATCAGTGTGCACTCTAATCATTGCAACAAAGTGCGGCGTGATATTACCATTTTTAATTGTGTGCTTCATTTACATCAAGCGTCAAAGTGAAGTGTTGAATCATCGGTGCTGCCACATGGTGCAAGTGTCTGTGTGCGTGTTTTTTTTTTGTCGTGTGATATTATGTGATGCACAACGGATTTGCACAGCAAAGTCACGAAACTGTAAGTAGATGAATATTTCCTTTTTCTTTCTTCGCACATCTGCGAACTTGTGCCATCCCGACACCCAAAGCTGCATGGACATAGATGCAGTAATGCTGAGTGACTGAACCTCAGAGGAAATACCTGCACATACAGATTTCAATTTCTTACAGGGCCCATTTCCTGATTACTTTTTTTACATGAATAAGGGAGAAGGTGTGGCCACAAATTCCGCTGGGCGGGACAGTTTCTTTTAACTTTGGTTCAGGACCAACGTCAGCGGGGCAGGGTTCTGCATGTGCATGCTTATTAGATTTAGTTAATTAACTTTGGCAGTATTTCGCACCTATAATCTTATACCGCAAATTAACGTGCTTGTGTATTTTGTGTCGCGAGTATTTTTAATGTGATCGTTTGCATATAATTTTTTTTTCATTCTCTAAGCAATTGTATATGAATATCACCTGCAGCTCTATTTAGTGAGTAAACGAGTAGTATCTCTTGTTCAGATAGTCCGGTGGAGACTCAGTCGGCTGCGTTATCCGACAGTAAAGTGTGACACCGTATGCTGCCCACATATGAGGGGCAATTGTCTATGCGCCTAGAGAGCGCCGGATCTGTTTAAATCTCGCAGAACGTTATTAAATGTTGTGTTGTGTATTTGAGAATCATGTGTTATTTGCGAAAGTGAGTGTTGTACTGACTGGTTGGGGATTGAATGTACCGGAGTAAGATCCGGACCACTACACTCAGTCACAGGAATTGGTGATTGCGGGTGAACCTCATCACAACTCTGATCCCAAAGTATCATTTTTTTTTTTTTAGATTATTTTATTTTTTATTTGTTGTTGTTATTTTGTTCACAAGGTGGATTCACCCAAGCCTTATGCTTCGGGTCATTCTTCAACTTTTCATTTTTTATGTTCTGGTGTGAATCTTTGAGTGCAGCAGTGCACCTGAGATTCTCACCTGGTGCCGTGGCCAACTAAATTGTACTTCAGGTCCCAAGCACCGTTACCGGCAGACTCGGCAGGAACACTGCTAGTGCCGTGTAACATTAATGATGCCGTTGTCCCAGGATCGATACCTATATTTTGCAGCTAGCGGGAACAACACTCATGTTCGTAAAATAAGTGCGAATTGACTGCCATTACTATTTTTATTTAGTTTTGTTCGGTGCGAATTTTGTATAATTTAGCATTAAGTAAGCCTTAAGCTGTTTTGTAAGAACTGCCATAATTTTAGTGGGTAAGAAAAACAAAATGGCTAACACGAAGACAGTGGAACGCAAGAATTTGGCATCGAGCGCAGATAAAAAGCGGGCGTAGGAGCATCGAACGTGAGAGATCTGTGGAACTCGTGGATTCTCGAAGCTATGCCTCATATTTAAATTTTCTTTCCGCCTATCTCGACGGGTAGCAATGAACGTGTGATGAAATCCTTAAACTTTCCTTCCACTCCGGGCACTTAAATCCGGAATTAGGTGCCTTGCGACGGTGGGAAAGGGTTGAGTGTTTACAGTTAAAAAAAAAAAATGGAATGATTGGATGAATAAACTTCATCCAGTCATCCCTTTTTTTTCTTTCATGGGGGGATGGAATGTTACAGTGGACACCCCCATCCTAAAACCTGAAGAAAACTCTAAAATTTGTCCGCCATGTCGCGTATGGTATGAGGTAGCTAGGAATCACAGTTCGGCAGGCTCACATGTTCTTTTACAGTTCAGTTTTTTATTTATTTCTCATTTACGTTGTTTTTCTTTCGGATGTTCTCAAAAATTAATTAACAAAATTGCGGGATAATTGGGAAGTCGCTCCAATGCTTTTGAAGGCAAGAAACGCAATATTTTTGCCATTTTGAATTGTTTCTACCTGTGGGAAAAGTTAGCACTCAATGGTTGCTCTGGAAATTGATAAGAGCAAAGCGATAGGCCCAGAAGAGGACTTCTAGATTTCTTGAGGAGGGGCCGATGTTACGACCCACCCCCGCCATTAATTTAGTAATTAATGGGCGTGGTTGATGTGTGAAATTAATTAAGTATTAATTGTTCGAGGCTTGATTGGAGTTTAAAAGTGTAAACAGCAGATAAAGTTTTATCTGGGGGTTTGGAAAAGAAAAGAGGCGAAGAATTCTCTCTCTGGCTGGGTGGTCTCAGAATAGCTCTGTTAGGTCATAAATATCAGGGCGCAGCTGACGGGCAGCCTATGCAACACGGAAAGGGAAAGAGGAATACGTATCGAATGAGCCACTTGAGTAGGAATGAATGAAGATAGGGGACGAAAGGTTTAGCGAATAATCGTAAATTCGTCGATTGTTTGGGGCATTTTCGAGAACAATTGCTCTCTGTGTGGTCCGTGCAGAAAAATAAGAGTTCGCACTTGGCATGAAAATAAGGAAGAAAGTTTAGTTGTCTGTGCGCTCTCCGATGTGAAAGGCTGGATGCCTTGGATCTGCAAAAAAATGAATTGGGAAAAATGAAGCAGCAAACCTCCCCGCATTTGGTAAGAAATGGAGACAACTCGAGGCAGCTGGAGATGCCAGTTTGCCATAAAGACAGCAGAATGCCTAAATCCGCGGGATAAAGCAGAAATTTCTAGGCTGGAGCGTAATGGAACTCAGCGACTGTTTGGCCTAATGAAAGCCAAGTTACAGGGGAATTAAGAAGTCTGCGAGTGGACAGTGGTCATTCCAATGAGAAGCGAAGCCAAGCAAAAGTCGGGTTCGGATGCCAACCACTGCAGTGTGGAATCGTCACCCCCATTCATCCCCTACTGTGGAGAAAGTGAAGAGATGCGCTTGTCTTACGGGGCGAAGCGAGGCCCCATGTGTGCGTGTGTGTGGTCGCGTAAGCAGCGAAGCCACTACGTGTAAGTGCGACGGGATAAAAACATGTCGAAAGAAAAATATGAGCGTAAGAGCGGTGGCTTCGATACCTAACAAATATACAGGTGAAATGTTGAGTTGCCGATATACGCTTAAGGTAAAAGCACGTCTGATTTCGCTCGGCCGAGAAAATTAATCTTGGAAACCGCAACATCAGATGTGAGAGGGCCTATTTTGCTTAACGGCCACCTTCAAATCGTCACGAGAATAGATCAGTGTGCACTCTAATCATTGCAACAAAGTGCGGCGTGATATTACCATTTTTAATTGTGTGCTTCATTTACATCAAGCGTCAAAGTGAAGTGTTGAATCATCGGTGCTGCCACATGGTGCAAGTGTCTGTGTGCGTGTTTTTTTTGTCGTGTGATATTATGTGATGCACAACGGATTTGCACAGCAAAGTCACGAAACTGTAAGTAGATGAATATTTCCTTTTTCTTTCTTCGCACATCTGCGAACTTGTGCCATCCCGACACCCAAAGCTGCATGGACATAGATGCAGTAATGCTGAGTGACTGAACCTCAGAGGAAATACCTGCACATACAGATTTCAATTTCTTACAGGGCCCATTTCCTGATTACTTTTTTTACATGAATAAGGGAGAAGGTGTGGCCACAAATTCCGCTGGGCGGGACAGTTTCTTTTAACTTTGGTTCAGGACCAACGTCAGCGGGGCAGGGTTCTGCATGTGCATGCTTATTAGATTTAGTTAATTAACTTTGGCAGTATTTCGCACCTATAATCTTATACCGCAAATTAACGTGCTTGTGTATTTTGTGTCGCGAGTATTTTTAATGTGATCGTTTGCATATAATTTTTTTTTTCATTCTCTAAGCAATTGTATATGAATATCACCTGCAGCTCTATTTAGTGAGTAAACGAGTAGTATCTCTTGTTCAGATAGTCCGGTGGAGACTCAGTCGGCTGCGTTATCCGACAGTAAAGTGTGACACCGTATGCTGCCCACATATGAGGGGCAATTGTCTATGCGCCTAGAGAGCGCCGGATCTGTTTAAATCTCGCAGAACGTTATTAAATGTTGTGTTGTGTATTTGAGAATCATGTGTTATTTGCGAAAGTGAGTGTTGTACTGACTGGTTGGGGATTGAATGTACCGGAGTAAGATCCGGACCACTACACTCAGTCACGAATTGGTGATTGCGGGTGAACCTCATCACAACTCTGATCCCAAAGTATCATTTTTTTTTTTTTAGATTATTTTATTTTTTATTTGTTGTTGTTATTTTGTTCACAAGGTGGATTCACCCAAGCCTTATGCTTCGGGTCATTCTTCAACTTTTCATTTTTTATGTTCTGGTGTGAATCTTTGAGTGCAGCAGTGCACCTGAGATTCTCACCTGGTGCCGTGGCCAACTAAATTGTACTTCAGGTCCCAAGCACCGTTACCGGCAGACTCGGCAGGAACACTGCTAGTGCCGTGTAACATTAAGTAACCGTTATTTGACGTCTGCTGGGATAATATCTGCAAGTTGATAAAAAAACAAAAGTGAGACAACTACCAGACTACTATTCATATCGTGATTTACATTCGCATCCATCTAGTCACCCTAATTCCTGTATCTATGCATTTTCATGAGCAGTTATGGACGCATTAGTTTCATATTTAAGAAAGCGTGAAAATAGGTTTTCGTTATGAAGGGACGAAAAAATACAGTACATAATAAATAATTAAATTTTAACTACTCGAAATGTGACATTACGGAGATTTAAAAAATTACTCTAAAAATATTACCTAAGAAAAGTGAAACTGCCACTCCGGTGGGTGAACAGACGGAGGCAAGGACTTGTAGCTAATTGTCTAATTTGGGTCCGGGTTCGAGTACCGGATGAGGTATGGGTGGTGTGCTTGTTATATGGTTCCGGTACTACCCCTTTTCTGGGAACCAGTTGATCCAAATCAGGGGCGAACGATTACTTAACGCCTTAGTTCTTAAAAATCCGAGACAAAAAAAAAAAAAAAAAATTGAAGTACTTAAATATTTCCGGAGACCTGCAGGCCCGGACTGGGCCGCCAGGTCTCCGGACTGGGCCGCCAGAATTCCCGGTGGACCACCATATGCTAGGCCGGTAGATATTTATTATGCTAACCAAGAAAAAAAGTATATCCAGGGTGATTCATAAAGAAGTATACAGTTTCAACGCACTATAAAACAAGAACAATGTAAGATATTTTATGTTACCTGTAACAGAATTGTAGGGGAATGTTTCAAGTTTGTTTAGACAGTCACAGATGTTCTGTGTGTACACCCTTAGTCACACGACACACGCCGAGCCGGTAACACATTTCCACCCAAACGCGAGGTAAGATATCTGAATCAAGTGCAGTGATAGTGGCTGTGATCATTTTCAGTGATCATCTTGTATGGAATCATTTTTAGCTTCTTTCTCAAAATTCTCCAGACAGTGGGCTGTGAAATCTGCACTTCACGACTCACCCTTCGCGTTGATTTTCCCGGGCTTCGTTGAATGGCGATGCAAACACTATCGACGACTTCTTCCGATACACGCGGTCGTCCAGGACTTTTAAGTTCGCCCAAACAGCCCGTAGTTTCAAATTTTTTATGCCAATCGTAGATGGATTTTCTGGTTGGAGGTTCTTTTCCGATTCGTGATTGAAAATGCCGTTGCACAACAGTTAAAGATTCCGTTTTGCTCAATTTAAGAACACAAAACGCCTTCTCCACTGCAGACGCTACCAGCGAGCGTGTCAAGTGACTACACTTGACACGCTCGCTATCGCCTACGTCACTTCCCTCAGTAGCGGGACACAAACTTTATGAGTACATCTACCTAACAGTTCGCAGTTGTGGTCCGTGTCTTCAACTGTTACTGTTTTACAGCATCCGGAAACTGTATACTTCTTTATGAATCACCCTGTATATATACTTGTATTTCAGTAGTCTTGTAGAAGAAAACCAAGTTGTATTAAAATAGCAAAGTTTGTTTACCACTTTGAGGGCTTCAAAACTTAATAAAAAAATAATAATAACTGTGTAGCAAATGTTCTGTTGAATCAAACACTGTTTTGATAAACCCCTTCCCCTTTCTCGAGTTCCAAATTTAAGTCCCGTCCCTTTGGGCTGATATCCTCTACCTCAGACCGGGTCTTCCAACTGCAGTTGAATAATTACAATCTAATCAATCTGTGGCGTAGCCAGAAATGTCTTAAAGGATGGGGGGGAGTCCACGGTTTTGGTTCATCGGAGAAAGCCGCTCGGAAAAAACCCAAGTGGGAATATGCCCCAAATCTCTAAAAGTCGAAAATGAAAAAAAAAAAAAAAAAAAAAAACATTACTGAGAAAAAAACTTTCTGATATCATCATCATCATTCAACCATTATCAATCCACTGCAGGATGAAGGTCTCCCCAAGTTTCTTCCACAACGTTATGTCTTGAGCCATGCAGTCTCCTCCAAATCACTCCCGCATGCTTTCGAATTATATATATACAGTCAAACTTCGATTTAATGAACTTCAAGGGACCAACAGTCTTGTACGTAAAATCGCGGAATTCGCTAAATCGAGGAAGCCTTTCGAATGAAACATTCAAATTAAGCTAGTGTTTCATAATAGAATTCGTAAGCAGCTACGTTCCCTTTCTTTCAGTGACATTTAAATTATGTATAGTAATTACTTTTAACCATTTAAGCGGCCGATGTACTGAGCTTGAACTAAACGGTATCCAAAACTTTTGCTCCCTCCAAACAGATATAGCAACCGGGTTTTACGGAAACACCGGCAAAGTAATTTATTTTTACCCCCTCTCATCTCATCAGCAGCGAAAATAAACCTATTATAGGTGGTAAGCCCTCCTTCTAATCCTATATTTCCAGTTCCATTACAAAATATAATATAGAAGGGCTAGTCCCACTGACACGAACATCATGCAACTGGGTAAAAAAAAAGAGTTACTCAAATGTCTTCTCTCTCTTTCCTTAAACTTGGCTCCATTGCTATATAGCCCTTTATCAGGTAATTTCTCAGAAGGAATTGGTGTCAATCATATGCCTTAATGACCAGTCTGGATAACAAATCTAAGGGCGAAAGCAACTTTTTTCGATGCTCTAGTCTTGAAGGTAACTCATGCGAGCAGCTTTAGGACCACTAAACATACCCTGAATGAATTCGTTCCAGTCGCGTTCGGCCCACTTCTTAGACAGTGAATGTATTTTTTTGAGCTGAGTTCAGCTCATTTTGTTAAACCCGAGTTAATTCGTTCCAGCCGGTTAAAGGGTTAATTACGAATTTATTATAAAAAATGTTATAATACGTACACATTTACTTTGCATGTTAAATACACAATTCGTAGATATTAGACTTCAGTATGTAGCATCAAAATTTAAGCGTACTTTAAAATTGCGAGAAAAATACCATGGTTGATTTTTCCCCAAGCATTCGGCTTCTTAAATAATGATTTCAGTATCCTAAACTGCATGAAACAGAACATCAATTAGTAATAATTAACTTGTAAAAACAGAATATGTGTTGATTACCTTTTCACACTGTAGGAAAGAAATGCATTAGAGAAGATTGCTTATGTTTTTTTCTGAACGTTTAGCTTTATAAACTGCAACTTCAATTTTATGAACTGCATGAAAAACGTCATCATTAATATCGAAGGGCATCAAGTACTTTTTAGCACATTTTATACTGTTACCAGCAACACTAAAGCAGCTAACTTTCAGTTCTGCTTCATCTTCTGCATCAGAATCTGATGCATTTAGTCCAATCTGTTAATCAAAAACATCATCAAGGGATTGGATTTGGGTTAACTTTTAACGTAAAAATGCTGGTTAATATAGTTTTGTGGTTTACAAAATAAAAAATGTTTGCTAAATTGGGGAAATGTGTTCGTTAAATCGGGAAACGCCAAGCATTAATTCCAATGTGATTCCGTCGGGACCATAAAAAATATACGTAAAATCGTAAATCGCAGTCCGTTAAATAGAGGTTTGACTGTGTATACATTCAGGGTTCTTCATCTTTTTTAGCCACTCCCCAAAATCAACAAAACGATCAACTTCGCGACCCATGGGTCTATTATGGAATTAAAATTCCTAATGTAATAATATAAATAAGTATAGTAATTCTTCATTATTACACAAGAGTGTAGCAAAATTTGTGGTTTTTGAAATTATAGTCAAACTAGTGGTACAACCAAGTGGGGTTGGGGAGGTTAGGGTTCTCTATATAGTGGGAAGGTATTTAGGGGGAATTTTGGATGTTGTGACGTCTTAAAAATTCCCACGATCCCAGTGACCGGGAGAAGAAACGCTGGAGGTCCCCGTGATGTCATCTCCAGAATTTCGGGGGCCTTTACACGTGTTAAACACGAAGAAGGTTTAAAATTTAAAATATTAAAAAAATTAAAACTTTATTATTATTATTTTTTTTGTTTCTGAGAAAATACGGCGACCTATTACGGAAGTCCCGGAGGCACGTTTGGTCGCGACCCATAGGTTAAGAATCCCTGACCTAAGGTAAAATTTTTGGGTTGCTGCTTTTTATATGTAAACGTATATATTTTTATTTATTTTAACGAGATCTGCATCTTAAACGTGTATATTTTTATTTATTTTAACGAGTCTGCATCTGATTTACTACTTTTTGGACCTTACACGAATTCTTAAACTGCAGATCTGGAAGGTCTTATTTCAGCTACAGCGAAAAAAAAAAAAAAAAATTCCATTTGAAAATAATTAAATAAAAATTAATTTTCGTATTCTTTAATTTCTTCCGCTTTATAAATTTGCACTAAAATTCTTGCAATTCTGGACATTTTAAATTTCCTCAAAAGATTTTTTTAATTACTTTATTGTTATATAAGTCTTAAAAAAGGAAATTAATTTTTGGCACATTTGGATTTCCGTTCTCACTAAAAGCGAAGAAATTATCACAAATTTTGAGTTCAGTTATCGCAATAAAATTTCTAAGAATGGAATGAATGAAGTCTTCATCATCATCTCTCAGAGAACGTACCTTGTCTGTTGCTTATCAGCAAAGGAATTTTTTTTTTTTTTTAAATCCTACATTGAATTTTACTAGAACTATTGTCAAAAAAAAAAAAAAAAACTGCAGTGATTCGTAGACTTGTGTTGAAAAGATGTTTAAACAGTAAACGGTGATGTTGACACACCACACCGTCTTTTTCAGGGATAATGTACCTCGATAAATTTTCCCGAAATTCAGCCGCTCAAAATCCGCTTCCTGGGTCGTTTATGAGTCGTCAGTCCGCCACTGGTGAGTGGTTGACCTGTTCCTGAAGTAATCATTATCAAAACAGCTTTTTGCCCCTCACTGTACTCTTTCGTGTTTCATTCAAAACGAATGAGGACGGAGAATACTAAAAAAAAAAAAAAAAATTACAATCATACTCATGCTGTAGTCTTTAATAACTTTTACAATTAAAGCTGTGAATTTTTTTTGATAATTAAATATAATGAGGATAATTAAATCACCATATCTTTTTTTCGCTTTCTGCTGTGCTGTAAAACTGATGTGTCACATTGAGCTGATGAGACTTCTCCCATTATAATATTTTATACGCAACAGCACTGTATAATAAGGAAACAATAAAAGCACATTTTCTAAAATTAGATAAGTGTGCCAAGTATTATTAGTAGGTTTGTATGTAGCTGGAACAACTTCTTAATCTGAATTTTGAGTCGTAATACCACGTTATGAACTTAAAAGTCGTAAGTGCACGTTAAATTATGGTATTTTGGTAGCCGTATTACCATGCAATAAAATAGCTCACAACAACCAATTACTTCACGAAACGAGCGTGTCAAAAACAATCCTGCAATGCCAAATGTCGCCTCGTTCACGAAAAAGATGGCGCTTTCTGACGGATTGAACAACTAACTTGCAGAATCAGACGCCTCCTAGACACCACCATTCCTGGTATTTACGTAAAGATGTGAGCAACTGTGGAAATTTCGTCACGTCAGTAAGTTCGGTTACTTACGCTACGGAGCTTTTAAAAGAACAACAGCTTTTACTTCTTCCTTCAAAAGTTGCGGTTTCAGGGTCGTAGTATCCGCTGTCAGACAGGCACTTTCTCAATACATGCGAAGTGCTTTCACAAAATTTCCTTTGCGTCATAATGTTCCATTATAGTACTTTTACTTCAGGAAGTTTTACTTATTTTAAATGGAAGGCAGAACTTTGCATTACGAGATTCAATACAGAAAATGGTTTCTAAGCATCAGTTTTCCTTCCTTTTCATTGTCGAAAAAAGAATCACTGGTTTTTTCTGTTTCTCAATGAGTTTTCGAAGAATTATGATAAAATACCATATCTGTTTTAAAGTGATTTACTAATGAAGAGCTTTATTGTCCTCCCTGCATTTCTTAAAATCCATTGCCGCTAGTCTAGCTATTCCGGTGGCAGAAAGGTCAGAGGCGCAGCCTTCTAGCTATTTTAGAGCCTTAAATGATAACGGGGATTGTTAAATTATTAAAGAAAGAGAATCGATTGTGTGTGTCATGCAATTACGAAGTCTCCCTTTCTCTTTTATTTTATCTAAGATGCATATATAATACTAATTTTTTCGCGACGGATAAATTTCTAATCAAAGATGTGAGTAAACACAATAAGAAATGGAGGTGAAACTAAAAACATTCAATGGGCTTTAAAATTCCCCCACCAAAAAAAAAAAAAAATAGCGAAAAACAACAACAACAATATTACATCTAATAAAGTGTACCTATAATTAACGAATTCGCATTACTACAAGAATTTAAATCACTCTTGAGAAGGAAAAATAATTATGTGACCGCTCCGAAACTCCCCTCTCTTCAGGGTTTGGCTCACAGCAAAATCTTCCACCACAATAACAAATAACGCAGTCAGGTTGCGAAAAACCAAGTAGGAGAAAACATTCGTCACACCAAAACGGAGGTGGCATAACCCGGGCAATTCTTCTAAAGGGTGGGGTTATAAAAACTTTAACTTTTGAGTGGGCACTATAAAACTTGCAAATTTTTACTTTAGGAATACCGTAAACGAAGTTCTAAAAGATAACTACGTCGTATATGTACCGTACATTTTTTTTATCACACGTAGTTATTTTTTAAACAAAAGAATTAATTCAAAATTGGCGATTCAATGCTTATCGCTATGATAACAAAATTAAGTTATTTTTTTTTTCCAAAAAAAAAAAGTATTATTTGAAAGTAGTAACAAGTTAGTTATTTGAAAAATTTAGAAGGTATCCCAAGCAACAGAGGAGAAAATACAGTGACCCGCGAATGGCTTAGTGGTTAGCGACTCAGACTGCCAATGCAAGGTCCTCAGGTTCGATCCTGGGCTGATCTTGCGGAGGTGGTGTGATTTGCTAACAATCACTAAATATTCGCCATGATTCGGACGAGTACGTTAAATGACGGCCCCCAGGTTGGACCCACTGGTTAAATGGGTATCCTTTCCTACGCCCCTACTCCTGAAATTCTCTCACCCCTCTATGAGCAACATCGTACTTGTACGGTGGCGCCATCTACTGTACTCTAATCTCACTACAAACTGTCCTGTCAAAAGTCGCTAGACTTGCTAAAATCTGCCCACTGTGGACGGAAGTCCTACATGAAAATGTAAATGGACGATGTGAGAAAATGCAGAGGTACAACCGTACAACTCGTGATTTTTAGTAACGCTCCAGTAGACAGATTTGAAACTACGTTTGCGTCTGTCACGTTATACTAAACCAGAGGTTATAAGAGCAACGTCGCGAAGAGAGTTACTAGTTTTGGGCAGCGAATGGACTAGTGGTTAGAACAGCCGTCCTCCGACCAGATGGGCGCGGGATCGATCTGAGGTAGGCTATACTAAACACTCGCCGTACTCTTGCTATGCCGGCTCGCACCTTCAATCTGGCACTCCTAATTCTCTGACCTGTCAACCCCCTGTTGTATCAGAGCATCTATGTTCAATGTAATGCAACCTCGTTTGTGATACGCAGCACAAAAGTCCCATGGGACATAGATAGTTTCGTTGACACCCTACGAGAATTGCTGAGTGTAACGAGAGAGTTGTTACTTTTGAAAAAATGTAAAAAGCAGTTAGACTTCCATGATTACGGTTACCGAGTATTGGCTGTAATCTTTCCCACTGGCGCGCTGTTGTATTGAGATCTTAGGAACCAACAGGTTTTCACTGGCCTCTACGGGACCTCTGGGTCTTCTGTATGTCCCAAGCTATACATATGTTTTAATTCGTTTCATGGGATTACCTATTACTGACAGAGTCGCGGATGGTCTAGTGGTCAATCAACGTTCGTGACAGCTACGGAGAGGTCTCAGGTTCGATCCCAGAAAGGTACGAACGCTCGAACCACAAAAAATATCCGTGCGTCGAATAGGCACGTTAAGCCGTCGACCCCGGGTATTGCCCCCCACCCCACCCCACCCGGTTATAAATAAGGGATTCTTCCTCCCCGTTTCTACCTCGCTTCCGTGTGACTTTCCTATCGGGCCAAATCTCATAGCTTCCTACTTCTGATGGCTGTTTAAGACCTGGGGTCAGACACTCCCATCCTGAAATCCTCTACATATGATCTGATCTGATCTATAACGGCCGTTTCATAAAAACTGAGAGTAAAATCACACAAAATGAAGAAATATAGGTACAGCAAAATATATGTTATTCTTTCTCAAAGTATCTTTCCCCGGATGATATGCAAAGATCCCATCGTTCAGTCCACTTTTCAAAGCATGTGGCGAAGGCATCCTGTGGAAGCTGCTTTAGCGACCCCTGTACAGCTTGAATAACGTCAGCATCTGTGTTGAATGTTGCGCCGTGGAACTTCTCCTTCATTGTTGGAAACAACCACAAATCCCACGGGGCGAGGTCAGGACTGTAGGCATGCTGTGGCATGATTTCAATACTGCATTTCGTAAGAAACTGTTGAGCACCAGCAACCACATGTGGGCAGGCGTTATCATAGTGTAGGGTCTAATTGTCCCCCAGTTCTGGTAGCTTATAATCGATATGTGTCGTCGCAGACGTTTCAAGACCGAAATGTAATCTCAGCATTTACAGGAATTTGTGGAGGAACGGCATGTTGGTATAGACTGCACCTTTACGATCAAAGAAAATTATCATTATCACCTTCCCAGCTGATTTGGTTTGACGGACTTTTTTCGGAGTAGGTGAGCCTGTGTGTTTCTAGACACTCGTTGCGTGCTTCGTGAGGGGGGGGGGGCGAAATAGTGGGCCCATGTTTCATCGGCAGTTATTACTGTGTTTAGAAAGTTTTGATCTTTTGCAATCATTTGTTTCCACTAATGACACATCTGAACTCTGGCTAACAATTGTTCTCTCGTCAGGTGATGAGGTACCCATCTGGAACACACACGATGCAGCAGTGATTTGTCGCGTAGAATGCGAAATGCCGACGTTTTTGAAATATTAGTGGACGTCGCTATGTCTTCACGCGTTATTCGTCGTCTTCACACGTCATTCGTCGTCTTCACACGTCATTCGTCGTCTTCACACGTCATTCGTCGTCTTCACACGTCATTCGTCGATCTTCTTGCAGGATTGCCCAAACAGTGTTAACAATACGCTCCGTAACAACACTTTCAGGTCGACCAGGATATAGGAGCGAGTTCTGTCGACAAATGTCCTTTTTGAAATCATGGTGCAGCTAAAAATCATTGACTCACCCAACCATTTATCTTTCTAAGCTTTTTTCATTAAATCATTTGTTTCTGAAGCCGTTTTACCCAAACGATAGCAAAATTTTATCGTACAACGCATTTCACTTCTTAACTCTTAATCACTCACCTCCATAGCTGAATGGCGAAACGCAGAAGCACCTTAAACAACTGCGCAATAACAAAACCAGAATAGTCTGCCACGGCTAATAATTGTTGCCATAGATACTTCCTTAATTCAGTTAGTCGTCTGCGTGGTTATTTTCCCCTTCGCACTGCTGCCAATTAAAAAAAAATACTCTCAGTTTTTATGGAACGGCCTTTGTATTACTGTCAGCTGAGTAAATAAACTTAAAAACAGAGTTCAGAAGGAAAATATGCGGCTCGAATTCTACGTACGAGTGTCTTATCCCCCGATATCGCTCACAGTACCAGACAGATTTAATTTGTGTTACATTTGATAAAAGAAAGTGATTTAATTATTTATAGCGCAATATATATCACAGGCGTAGAGTTTTAAAAATCTCAGCGCATGCTCGAAAAAAAAAAAAAAAAAGGAGCAACGGAATCCCAATGGCATTTATATACTAATTTTCTTCAAAATAAATAAGAAAATAAATAAAAATGTTATTTTTAATCGTTATCTGGTAGCAAGCTTTTGAATATTTTTGAAATAATGACCGTTTTTCATTCAACCTCCATGCTTGTGAGTAAATCTGAAAATATTACTAGCAAAAAATGTTCTTGTACTTTTGTTTGGGGGTGTGGGAGGTTAACAACAACAACGGTTAGCAACTGTATCCCTAATTTGAGGCCACTGGTTCCAGGGAAGGGAGAAAGCCAAGGCCAAAAGGCAAATATACCATCCATGCTTCACCCGGAATAGGGGCCCGGACCCGTCTCAGTCGAACGATTAGCAGACAACACGCCATCCCGTAGTTTCTTGCATTCCTTCATATTTTCCTTAATAACTGTTTTATTTCTCAATGGATCAGAAAAATGGTGTATAACTGATATTATAACTGATATCTTACAGAATTTCTTTATACATTCTGAATTAATATATTCAACATACATTTTTTTAAAGTGTACGTGGAATATATCGATTTTAATTTTTAGAAATCTATGGCTCATGTCAACTAATAAAAACATCTTATTCCATAAGTCCTAATTACAATATACAACTCGTTATTAAACGGTAATTTTGGTTGCCTCCGTAGAAATCAGGGCATGCTTAATTAAGTAGCTGAGCTCGGCGTTTGTGGTGTGTGTGTGTGTGTGTGTGTGTGTGTGTGTGTGCGTGCGTGCGCGCCACATTGCAAATTAGTTTTTCAATCATTGAATTGGGAAAGCAAAGGGATAAAGATTAATGATGGTTATTTAATTCACCTGTCGTTTTGTTGATAACGTTGTCATTTTTGCAACTTCCCCTTCAAAACTGCAGAGTGTAATCCAGGAACTTGCTGACAAGAGTAAAGAAGTGGGATTAAAAATGAACTTTCAGAAGACAAAAGTGATGTACAATGCTTTTACAAGAAATGAAGACTTACCGATTGATGGGGAAACGCTGGAGATAACCGATTCCTACATTTACCTTGGACAGCAGATATCAAGCGAAGGTCACATTGATAAAGAAATTAATCTGCGTATAAAACTTGATTGGAGAGCTTTTGGAAGAAACAGTACAATTTTTAAGAGCAATATCCCATTATGTCTTAAAAGAAAAGTGTTTAATCAATGCATCCTTCCAGTGTTTACGCACGGAGCAGCGACGTGGACCTTAACCAAAAAAGGCATACTATAAGACTGCAAACAAATGAAATAAGTACGAAGAGATGCATGCTTGTTGGTGTAACAGAAAAGATAAGAAGAGGAACTCATGGATCAGAAAAATGACAATAATAGGAGACATCATGATCAGAGTAAAATCCCTAAAATGGCATTGGCTGGACATGTTGCCGGAAGGACGGACTGCCGATGGACAGCCCAAATTCTAGACTGGATACCACGGGACAGGAAAAGACCTAGAAGATCACATATTAGATGGGTGGTTGAAATTCGAAAGCATGCAGGAGTGACATGGAGGAGACTGGTTCAAGACAGACCATTGTGGGAGAAACTTGGGGAGACCTTCATCCTGGAGTGGATTGATAATGGTAGACAATGATGATGATATGTAATGTACAAACAAAATTTCAAAATGTTAAATTCTATTGTGAAATTTATGCTTTAGGGAAGTATTTTTGTTTTTTTTTGTTTGGAGGTTTAACGACCAGCGTGAGCAACTCAATGGGCTATTAGCAGTCGCCCGTCCCTAATTTAGAGTCACTGGTTCTAGGGAAGGGAGAGAGCCAGTGCCGTAAGACAAACACAACATCCATGCCTCACCGGGATTCGAACCCGGACCCCGTTCGGACGGCCATCGCTCAGACCACTGCGCCACCGGGGCGGCCTTTAAGGAAGTATAAAGACGTTCCTTAATAATGCTTTATTTAAAGTCGAATTGGAGGCGAAAGAAAAAAGCGTTACAAATTATATTTTGTCACATCACAAAAATCATAAAAGCTACGAAAGTCAAACTTCTCTTCCAACGACTTATATATCTATGAAAAATCCTGATTCTAGATTAAGTGAAATCCTCATAAGTATAGGAATCTGAGACCAGTGCTTCAGAGTGGAACTCATGAATCAACAGCTATTTTTTCTACGGATCCTGAGTGCATCCATTTGAAACTAGAATGTTGAATGCATTTAGGATTCTAATCTTTACACTACGCCACGAAATAGCGGAGCCACAAAGGAAATAGTTTCATTCAAACCGAAAGTAAGCAATTTACCTTTCTCTGATGGGACCAAGGTTCAACTTTGGCTGCACTAAGAAGGAACACATCAATGCTGTCTCATGAATGGAATACGGCATTACACCACACAATACAAATTTTGGAGATGTGAATCCGGTTTTTGGTGTAAATATGACATGGATGGTAAGTCAGATAATATCCGAAAACTTGAAAATTTCGTCGTCCTGGAGCGAGAATCGAATTTTCAAATTAATCGGAAATTTGAGACTTGGTCGTTCTGGGTGTTGTAGTGGTTAGCATATTCGGGTGCTATCCGGGAGACGCGGGTTCGATTCCCGCTCCAGGACGACGAATTTTTTAAGTTTTCGGATATTATCTGACTTACCATCCATGTCATACTTGCCTCCAAAAAAAAAAAAAAAAACCCCAAAAAAACCGGATTCACATCTTCAAAATTTGTAATTCTGTCTCAGTTCTCAAAGCTGTAACATACCGGGTTACGTATCAAAGAAACGTGCATTTTTTATTACCTGAAATTCTAATTTTAACGTATAACCGCAAAAAGCGTATAAATTAATTACGTATAACCGAGTTAAATAAACGATAGAAAGTACAATAAAATTTCGGGACTAACGCAGAGTTACATATGAAAGTGAAAAATGTATAACTGAGAAGTATATAATCGAGAAAAAAATCCCAAACTCTCACTAGGGAAAAACTAATGGAATACTACTACTACGAACACAATGGCGACAAACACCTATTCCTCTTAACAACAAAAAAAATATGCTCTGGGCCGAAGGTTGTATCCGGTTGAAAACAAGGAAAAAAGAGCACGTACTGAGTTTTCATGGAGGAAAACAGGATGAAATAATGAATAACATACGCTACGGGTACATGTCAAAGAGTATACATCTCGCGCAACAGTCTTGGATGATTCACACCCTCCCAGATGGCGCACATAATCCCTAAAGTAGAAAAACAAAGGTTGGAAACAATAGCTGCTTAAGACGTCCGCTGCGCAGAACGAAACCAGCATCCGCTAGGCACGGGCGTGTCAGCCTCACATGCGGACGTAACTACACACACCGCCAACCAACTGGGAAAGAACGTTTCTTGCTTGCCTGCCTGTTTGAATGCCAAGGTTTTCTTCGCTTGGCCTGCCTATTTCGCATTCCGCCTATTTATTTTGTGACCGTTGGACACTCAAAAACAAAACGACAACAAACAAAACCGAGAAAGTTATAACTATTGCTACACAATTTCAATATCACCATTTAAGAAAGAAATATTGCTTGACGAGCTACATGAAACATTTGTTATGTGTAAATTCTTTCTCTACAGAATTTTCGCTGCGTGCATACATTACATGGGTGTCCACTTAATGAAATTGTAAATATCTTGTTCAACTTTGAAATTCTAAGAAATTTTTGAAGCCATAGAAATTTTCTATCTCCGCTTGCGCGGTCATAAAAACAAAAACCAGTTCTTACAAGGATGACAATGAAGAAATCTCGGGTTTACCTTTCGTAGTTTTTTTAGCAAAAATTAAAAATGAATTTTTAGCCAATGAAATGGGAAACATTGCATCGGAAATACTGGTCCTGGTCAAAGCGGTAGAAAAAAACGAAAAATATATAATTATTAAAATAAGACTGTTAGGAAGACAGATATATTTACATTTAAGAGGAAGTTTACACATTTTTAGAACGATTTTCCAGCAATATAATTACTGTTTAAAATAAAAATATTTCTTTCTTAAATTTTCTATCTGACAGACCTTTCTCTGATGAACCTACATCTAGATTTCCACGATAACAGGACATTTCTCAAAATTGGTAGTGGTATTTTATTCCACTTCTCTTCCACTGCTTCCATAGTTCAGTAATTGTTTTAGGTCTGCGTTTACAAAGCGTTCATTTTCGCAATCCGAAGGCACAATAGTCCGTTGATGACACATCAGGGGACTTTGAAGGAATATGAGAAACAAGTTAGTAAAATCATGCAATGCATTGATTATGATACGCTTTCCAACATACCAGAAATTATTACTCAAGTTATGAGGATAATGGCTGTGGAATAAATCTCGCTCTGTGTCCTGACCTTTGACCCCATTTCGATGATATTCAACAGAACCGGTTCAGTATACCTCAAGAATAACATACTAAAGTTTTGTCGCAATAGAAGCAGTTTTACGCGTTATGAAAATAATGGCTGTGGAATAAATCTTGCTTTTGTGCAATGACCTTTGACCCCATTTAGTTGATATTCAACAGAACCGGTTCACTATACCTCAGGAACAACATGATAACGTTTTGTCGCAATCGAAACATTTTTAGGTAAGTTATGATGCACAAGGGCAATGGAATGGTTCCCACTCCAGTGTCCTGACCTTTGACCCCATTTCGCCCATTTTCAATAGGGTTCGTCCCCAGTGGCTCCCTACCACATACTAAAATTTCATTGAAATCGAACCATTTTTACGCAAGTTATGACGCATAAGGGCAATGGCACAAATCCCGCTCTTATGTCCTGCCTGACCTTTGACCCCATTTCGCCCATTTTCAATTGAATTCGTGCCCAGGTGGTTCCCTACCACATACTAAAATTTCATCGAAATCGAATCATATTTACGCATGTTATGACGCATAAAAGCAATAGAATGGATCCCGCTTTTATGCCCTGACCTTTGACCCCATTTCGCCCATTTGCACTAGGGCTCGTCCCCAGTGGACTCCCTACCACATACTAAAATTTCATCGAAATCGAACCATATTTACGCATGTTATGACGCATAAAGGCAATGGAATGGATTACACTTTTATGCCCTGACCTTTGACCCCATTTCGCCCATTTTCAAAAGGGTTCGTCCCCAGCTGGTTTCTTACCAAATACTAAAACTTCATCGAAATCGAACCATTTTTACGCAAGTTATGACACATAAGGGCAATGGAATAAATCCCGCACTTATGCCCTGCCTGACCTTTGACCCCATTTCGCCAATTTTCAATACGGTTCGTGCCCAGGTGGTTCCTTACCACATACTAAAATTTCATCGAAATCGAACCATATTTACGCATGTTATGACGCATAAAGGCAATGAAATCGATCCCGCTTTTATGTCCTGACCTTTGACCCCATTCCGCCCATTTTCAACAGGGTTCGTTCCCAAGTGGTTCCTTGCCACATACTAAAATTCCATCGAAATCGAACCATTTTTACGCAAGTTATGACGCATAAGAGAAATGGAATGGATCCCGCTCCTATGTCCTGACCTTTGACCCTGTTTCGCCCATTTTCAATGGGTTCGTCCCCAGGTGGTCCCCTACCACATACTAAAATTTCGTCGAAATCGAACCATTTTCACGTGAGTTATCGTGCGGACGGACGGACGGACAAAGCTGGAGCATATACGCTTCTTCAACCTACGGTTGGAAAGCGTAAAAAAGGTATAGATTTGATACTCGTCTCTTTTATATTTTTTCAAGAAATAGAGTGGTAGATTTGGATGTATGACTGGTAGCCTTATATCTGATGAAGTTCTACTCTTTGAAGGCTCTGTGGATAAAGGAATGATTTTTCCTCTATAAATATGGGAGTTAAAACATTATTTTGGTAATATGTAGAATTGATTTTAACATTCTTACAACTTTTCTTAAATTTAATTTACCATTGTACGAAAACCAGCAATAATCATGAATCCTTTACTGAAACTTTCTTTGGATTCTTGGAAACAAGTTTGTATTTTTCTGCTCTTTTGCGATAGTAAATCAACCTTTTTTGTTACAGTCGTTTAGGTAGATCCATGCTTCATCAATAGTCACAATAAATTTCCATCTGTCTCCGGCTAAGTGATTTCCATAAAGAAGTCTACACCGTGTTCTGCGCTCATCCACGTGCCTAGGCAAAAGACATATTTTTTTATTTTATTTTTTCAGGTTCGAATCTTTGTTTATTACCTTGTTCACTGTTAATACAACTGTAAAGAAGGAAATATTTTAACAACTTGGCAATTGCTCTTTGGGTCGGTGGAGTTTCTTTTTAGACCACAGACCTTATTTTTGAAATAGTCGTAAAAGTACGTACCTCCTTTGGATGCTCGTTTGATGTTCTTTTTCCTGTTAAAAGCAATACTTGGTGATTTTTCCTCTATTATTAATAATATTGCTTATTTTACATTTAAAAATACTAATTCCATGATTTTCACAGCGATTTTTAATTACAGAGTAGGAATATTTCTCTTCGTAAAGAGCAAAAACATAACCGTATATCCACAGCTTGTTTACGTGCGCCATTTTCTTAGCAGACGATACTTAACTGCAGCAGATGTTTCTTTTGTGTTCATCTAACACGCTGTTGCCAGCCTCAATTCTTTGAACTTCTTTTATTGTCTTTAATTTCTTATCAAAAAGGTTCTAAAAATGTGTGAATATATATAACATGTAAATATATTTTGAAGATCCTTACTGGAAAAACTGTGCTCCTCAGATATCAGAAGGCATGTATTCAATATTGATAGTAGTCACAGATTGATAATGTTAAAGTACCTTTTTCCAATCTGACATCTAGAAGCCACTTGATAGTGTACTTCAAATTGAAAAATCTAAAGTATAATATCAAGTGGCCAAATGTCGCTTCGCAAACAATAATGGTAGTGATTGCAACAATCGAATGTAAAAAGAATTCTTCAAATCCAAATTTTAGAAGAACAAATAATATGTTTCCAACTGCAAATAAACCACAACCTACCGGCGAGAAAACTGTGCGCCTGGGAAAATAAATAAGATTATTTTGATCACGGCTAAAGCTAAAAGAATTCTTCCCATCCGTCCATTAGAAACTGATATATCGTTGAACTAAATTTATGCCACCTAGCGGGAACAGTTAGGAAAAGTTCAGAAACGTATGAAAAAATGTGGTCGGAATTACAACTACAGGATGCAAAGAATTTTTTTGATTCCGACCTTATAGATGCGAAGATATCGTGTATACAAAAGAACAGGCTGACAGACAAACTAATTTCTTTCCCTTTTTGGTATGTGTAATGTGTATGTCCACAGATACTAAAAACCAGGGGACCGTAACGTAAATAATAAGGTCGCACAAAAGAAGTAATAATTCAGGAAGCTCACATAAGTGAAAAATAAGGCATAATATGAGGTATGGCTATTAAATATCTAAACTGAAGCTATAATTTTAGTGAAAAAAGAAATTTACAGTTTTAACTCTTATCACCTTCAATGTACTCCCCTTCCACATCATTAAACCGCTGCATTCTTATCTTCCACTGTGCAAAGCAGTGCGTACGTAGCTCATTTGGTGTGATCCCTTTGAGAAGCTTGGTCGTTCTCTTCTTCACCACAGTAACCGACTCAAAACGGGTCCCCTTGAGTTCAGATTTGACTATAGGAGAAGAAAAACATCACATGGGGCCAAACCTGGCGAGTATACAGGATGTTCAAGCACTGTGATCCGTTTCTCGGCTAAAAACTGCTTCACTGAGAACGCTGAATGAGCTGACGCGTTGTTCTAGTGAAGGATGAAGCCAGTTTTCCAAAATTCTGGCCTCATTCTCCTGACACGCCCTCTCAGTCCCAAAACCTATTTGTAATAATTTTTCACTGTTGTTTCATCAGGCTCCAACTCTACCCAAATTACACCCTTAATATCGCAGAAAGCAATTAACATGGCCTTGCTTTGCCGTACTTTCATTATCCTTGGTGACATCGGTGTTTCTTATGTACTGAAATTTTTTTCGTCTCAAGGTCGTACTGGAAGATCCAGGTTTTATTACAAGTGATAACACTCACTAAAAAGTTGGGGTTCGCCTGAATTTGCCTCCAGAATGTCAGCACAAATTCGCTTGAGATTTTATTTTTGTTCCGGCGTGAGAAGATTCGGAACTGTCTGGATACAAAGCTTCGTCACCTTCAGATTTCATGTAAAATCTGCCTAACAGTCCCTTTATTGATGTTTACCATTTATGCTATCATTGTAATACTCAGTCGTCGATCATTTCAAACGGATGCGTACATCTTGTCCACACTGTTTTTTTTTTTTTAATGTTTGAACGTTCGCTGTCTTTAATATCCTCCCGGCCTTCACTGAACCTCTTATGCCACACAAAAACACGCGCACGTGACATGCATTCTTCCACGTACGCCTCACTTGACATAAGACAAGATTCAGGAGCCGTTTTCTTTAATTTCACCAGAAAATTCTCGTTTATGCGTTGCTCAATTCTTGAACGCAGCATTTTCCCGACACGCGACATATTCACTGGCACGTGTCACCGAACTAATGCACAGAGTGAGGTGAACTTTGCATTTCCGCTTACGAACAGTACAAGGTCAATGGTATCTCACTCACTTTTGATTTGTACTGTGCCTTTCATTCGCTACAAACGCAGTTTCGCACCTCGTTTTCCATGTGCTTATTTAAAATATGTGCATCAGCTCATTCCATCACTAGAAGTCATGGGACACACCTATGATTGAAGGAAACCGACTGCAACCAAGAAATGTATATGTACGTCAGTATAAAACCACTGCTGCGGCGCGGTTGGCTTATCGCCAGCCTGATGTCTGAGTGCTAGACGCTAGGCGACTGCTGCTGGTTTGAATTCCGCTGCCAACAATCGTGGATGGATCCCTAATATCTGCCTTGAACGTATTGAGTCATATGTGGCAGCTTTCTCTTGACGACGAGGCAGGCAAACGTGGAAACCACCTAATCGTAATGACCATTCCATAGGATATTCGCCACCAAGGCTCCGTGAAGCTCATGGTGATGCATCACCTAAGAGCTTGTCTAGGCATAGCACCTCAAATGCAGCATCGCTGCGCAAGAGCCAGATGCTACACGGCGGAACGATTAATAATGCACTATTGAAATAGTTAATGGAGTTTCAAAGGTGCCTAATATAGTTGGATGTCGTATTAGGTAAATGCTGGTAACGTACTGAAGAAATTTAAGTTCAACGGTATCCCAAAAACACTGACTGAAAGGAACCAATGTGTCTTGAGAAGATGTGATTTCAGCTAGTCAATTTTCTGAACTGAACTAATGTCTCACAGAATGGTAGAAAACGTTTTAAGAGCTTGAGAAATTTCAAAAGAGTTTTGTGACTTTTTTTCAGGGTTAAGCAACCCTTGTGAGCATCTAAATCTATAATATGCCCACCCCACACATATCTAATTTCGAGCCAATGGCTCTCAGGAAGGAAGAGAACCACTATTCTATCTTGGAATTTCTTGTTTGTTTGTTTGTTTGGAGGTTTAACGACCACTGTGAGCAACTCGATGCTCACGGTGGTCGTTAAACCTCCAAACAGTTGCACGTCCCTAATTTAGGGTCACTGGTTCCAGGGAAGGGAGAAGCCATGGATGTTGTGTTTGCCGCAAGACAAACACAACATCCATGCCTCACCGGGATCCGAACCCGGACCCTTCTCGGACGAATGGTCAGAAGCTCACATTTAGCCCACTGCGCCAGATTCGAACCTAGACTCCGCAAGAACTAGCCGGGTGTTTCTTTGGGTCTATGGATACATTATCATGTTGATGACAAAGCAGAGAGATTTCTTCAAACGAGTTGTTTCTTCAATGTTGTGTACCACTTGGAGTCCAAATTTTTAATTTATTGACCCATAAGATTTAATTATGTTCATTGTTGATATCTGAGTTTTAATGCCAAGAGATAATTTATTGACCCATAAGATTTAATTATGTTCATTGTTGATATCTGAGTTTTAATGCCAAGAGAATGAACCGGAAGTTCTGTTAATGATGTTGTTGTTATTGTTTAATCTATTCGATTGCTTCACGTAGAAAAACAGCCATCTTCTAAGCGAAGTTTTCGGGTTTCTGAACCTGAGTTACCATGAAAATTCCAATAATTTTTTTTTAAATCTTAAAATTGAGTAAAGGCGTCTTTATTGATTTGACGAAGCCAACTTTCAGTTTCCCTGAATACGACCTTGAAAACTTGCAGGTGTGACTGCGGTGGGGGAAATTGAAAAGACAGCTTTTGGAGAAAACTAGGGGTTCTCAGAGTTGAAAACAGCACCTGAAGAGTTAGCAGAATGATAATCATCTCCGCTCAAACAGGAAGTCTTTCCATTCAGCAGAGCAACAGCAACGCCATCGCATTTTATGCAGGGGGGGGGGGGCTAACTTCAAGAAATATATTTTTTCTATTGGGATTCGCATTATTTTCTTTCTTTCTTTCTTTATTATTATTATTTTTTTTGTAAAAAATTCTTCACAAGGGAAAATATTGAGTCCGACAATGCATTCACGTCTATGCCATTTTGTACTTCTTTATCGGCGTTTTACGGAACTACTGTACCTTTATTTAACATCGGCACAAAGACAAATTCATCTTCGAACGATCAGTGTTTTCTAAAACCTAAAAAAGTTTTTATCTTTACTCTTGTGCACAGTTATCATCAGTCCTTAACAATATTTAATCCCACTCCCACATCTAAGAAACTAATAGATTTAATCCGTAAAAGGAACTAATATATTTAAGGAACTAAATACATTTACGGATAATTTTAATTTGTGAGTCATTGTTTGAATAACAAAAAAAAAAAAAAAAAAAAAATCCTAGAATTTCATAGATTATAGATATTCAAATAACCCCCCCCCCCCCCCGCGATTTTTCCATTGGTACGGTCTCTAATTAAATATTTCGTATTTAGTGTATCTGCAAATGGTTGGGCTTCAATGGCAATTAGTGAAAGATACATGTAATTTTATTCGTTCCTGACATATCGTATTTCGCAAATAAGTTTTGAATATTTTCAGTTTGCTGTATATGATCTTTCAGAAGTAACAGGCAGTGTTAGATATAAAATAAGTGCTGCACAGACTATGCCTCCCCCTACCTTCCCATAGCAGACGAACGAACTAAACAAAATCTTCTCTACCTCTAGCTTGTTTTTTGCAGTTATTTTCTCCCCCACAGTTAAGAATTTTATTTTCTTAATTCTCTTAGGGCCCCCTAATGTAAAAGGACGTATGCATGTTTTGAATGCTCTCGATGAACTGTTAGTTACAAAGACTGTTACTCAGAATCCCAAAGTAAGTCCTACAAAGTTGCTTGCAACACAAGTGGCCTAGATATAGGGAAGGAGCATGCTAAATGTATATATAATTAATTTTAGGAGGTAAACATCAACATGAAATTCAAACCATAAAACTCTTCCTCCGAGCATCAGTGAGTCTATTAATTTTCACAAGACGGCCAGACGAACAAATCGACGACCCGATCATTTTGTGGTCAGATGCGCAGGCATCTGGCAGCTCGTCCGTGTTGGGCATTGGTTTGAGTCCAGGACGCTTTGCGTTAATGTAGGGCCGCCAGTTCCAGAGGAGGTTCTGCCCCCTCCATACAACCAGCAGACTCCTTTGAGGCTCACCAGTCAAACCCCAAAATAAAACAAGAACAAAAAACGAATACATCCTGTTCGTAATAAGCAAAAGGTTGGATATCTTTTAATCCTCTTTACTTTTGAGAAATTGTGACATACAAAAACGTAAAACAGGTCTGTTATCCCTGCAAATTCGTGTACTGAATTTACAGATTGCCATGATTCCCTTGGCTCCGTGGGACTGCGCCTTGGTTAATCTGTTAATGCAACCACACGATGTCAACTAATGCGCATATTCTGTCAAGAGTGAGGTCATAGACGGAAAACGGGTTAAATATTTATAATACACGGTTCCCATTCTTTTTCTTCCACAAAAAATAAGGATTTTTAAGCACCACCCCAATTTTCTTAAGGACCTTACACAATAAAAATCAACATATACACAAATACTTTTACACAAAACTATGCAAATTGAAGTATCCTGATGGAGTTTGCTATGTTTTCCCAAATAATTTAAATTTGTGAATGTAATAAATTCGAACTTACGAAATTTAAAAGATAGCTCTGCCGGTCAAAATAGTTTTCTTATCTGAGATTAAAGAGTATGTAAATGGTTAAATCGTACTTAAAGATTTGAATTTTGTATAGAATCATCTCATGGTTTAAAAATGGAAAAAAAAGTCAAAATGACGTGTTCAGGATTTCAATTTTGAGCAACACAACTAATAATTGTGCTTTGCATGTACAAAAGGAGACAACACCAGAGTATCAGTTTCAAGTGATGGTGGTGGGGATTGTTAAGTAGAATCTGCTGGATGTGTTTAATTTAGCAGAGTCTTTCACTTTTTTCAGCAAATTACTTATTTCACACGGTCCTGTGCTTTCCCCACAAGCTGTCACATGACGTCACCATCAACACAGCCAACCAGCGGGCAATACATCGTAATTTTGGATTTGGCGCAGCCAGTTAGAAAAAAAGTACCATTTAAGTTCTTTTTTAATTTTTGTCAAAACTTAAGGACTTCTAAGCACTCTAAAAAAAAGGCACTTTTATAAGGGTGGTAACCCTGTGTGATAGGACACCGCATGGCCATACGAAGCAAATTAACATTCTTGAAACAGTGCGAAAAGTATTTCGCAACGATTTCACTAATGGAAATATATAATTTGCCGTAAAAATGTATCAGTTTATCATTAAAAACTTATATCAGCATATTTCACGTTAAAACACAATACATTTCTGTGACTGTTGTTTAAACGATGGAAGAAAAAGTGCGTTAAAATTAACGCCATGTATGGAAATAAAAAAATATAAAACTGTTCCCACATAAAAGTTTCGAACTCAATACATCTCTGATCTGCATAACAAGATTTAAGATTTTTTGTTCGTGCTCTTTCGAAATGGCACACACCATATCTTAGAATTCGTTTCTATTTTGAGTGAGTGATACGCTTTTTATGTGGGGAAAGGGGAACGACGACAACAGACAGCTGTGCCACGAGGCAGGAATTATTACTGCACAGTGACGAAGATGCCATTCCACTCAGCGAGAAAATAGCGGTACCAGCGCTGAGCTCATAATACGAGTAGTCCGTATTTTTTTTTTCAGTTGCTCTGACTTATTTAGGTTACTAAATCTACGCTCTTCCTTCCATTTGCAATATACACCAGGGTACAGCTTACTTAAATGCTAAAATGCTAAGGGCCAACACACTGGAATGCTTCATTTACGCGTTACTTTTATACTTACACTGCATATACATGTATCATCATCATTCTCCTTGTGTGTGTGTTTGTGTGAAGGTCCTCTAGCTCTCTTTCACAACCCTGTCTTGAGCAATCCTCTTTCTTGTCACTCCGGCATGCTTTCGAATTTCATCCAACCATCTCCACAGTCTTCTGCCTCTCAGTATTCAGTCTAGTATTTCAGTTGTCCAACGGTGGCAGTTCTTCTAGCAATACGTCCAACACATTGCCACTTGAGAGTCTTTACTTTTTGATCATGTCATCGAATCTTGGCATTTTCCTGCCCATTCACGAGTTTATTTTCCCACCTTTCTTAGTTACAACAAGTAAGCATCTGTCCAAATTTCTTTGAGTTGCCTGTAGCCTGTATGCCCTTTTCTTCTTTTATTTAATTTAAGGTCCATATCTCTAATCCATAAATAACAACTGGAAGTATGCAACGATTGAATACTTTTTTTATGACATCATGGTAATTGCTCGTAAAAATTGCCCTGCTTTCGTAAATGTACTCCAGCCAAGTTTTATACGCCTGTCAATTTCTTCTTGGAAGTGGCCCTCGTTTGATATCTGTTGTCCAAAGTAGGTGTAGGGCTGTAGGCATACTTCTAAATTTGTCCCTTCCACTTATAAATCTTCAGGATTTGTAAAAGCATTCTACATCAATTTTGTTTTCTGTACGCTCTTCTTTAAAGGCACTTTTATTTACACTTGTCAGCAAATCCCTGGACAGTCATTTTTGCAAGACAGAAGATCTTGTCAGCAAGTTCCGCTGCAGCTCTGATTTGCAGAAAAATGACTGTGTCGTAAGCAAAATGAAAGTCGGTGAAATGTGTCTTTAACCTCTAGTCTTCGCAGTTCACTAACTGCGAAGACTGTGAAAACACAAATTTGTCCGTGACGGAGATCGAACCCCCCCCACTCCAGAGTAAGTTGCTCTCCCAACTAAGCTACACGGACGGAATGTGTCGCTGCAGATTTGTCGTCTTGACACGTGCTTCACATCTGTAGTACATCACATCATCTCCCTCTTAATTTCTTTTTAAGAGAAGAACGAACATGTATTAATTCTAGACGATGTGTGGAACAAACATCACACATGTTTTGAAGAACCCAACAGCCAGTACATCCATTTTTACATTCGGGCGCCAATGTGAAAACACAAATTTGTCCGTGACGGGGATCGAACCTGCGCTTGCCCCTTCCACTTATAGAATGCTTTTACAAATCCTGAACACCAAGGTTAGTTTCTGTAAATAATAATATCATTATTTACACCAACGTTAGTTTTATGATGACCATTAGTAATATTTTCTAAAAAGTGACCCAGGATTGCATTAGTATCAATTTCTTTCTTTCTTTTTAGCACATCTTTTGTAAAAAAAGATCGTGCTTATGTTATCGGTTTGTCCGTCCGTCCGTCCGTCTGTACCCACGGTATCTCTGCAACTGTTAGTCCGATTTCAAAAATTCTTTTTGCATTCGAAAGCTTGAAATATGCGAATGATGATCCTTTATCTCGTCTTTTTTACGATGTACAATTCGCCGCTAGAGGGCGTAAATGCAGATGATGTCGAATTCAAAAATACGTTTTATTCCACATATTTGCTTCTAAACATCCGATTGAAAAAATCTTTTCTTTCGATTCCATTTATGTCGAAGAGTATTTTGGATATAGTTCCTTTTTCAAATTACGCATAGATTTTCCGCTAGGGGGCGTAAAAGTAAATTGCATTTTTTCCGATAACTCTTCTAAAATTCCGATTTGAATTTTTTTTTCAGCGGATACATCTCCTGATGCACAATCTTTTGCATATAACTTCGAATTTTTCGTAAAGAATATTTTGGCCACCAGGGAGCGTAAGGGTTAATTTTCGCTTCTGATGTATTTGCCATAAAATCTGAGCTTCTAAAATATCGACTGATAAAATTTTTTCGTGGACTGATGCCACTCACATCGATAAACCTTTTCGGAATATTTTCTTCTTAAAATATTCCACAGTTTCTCCGCCAGAGGAGGGCGTAGATGTATATCTTATTTTTATCAATATCTCGACTTCTGGGAGTCCGATTTGAAAAATTCCTTCTTTGTTGGATAGTGTTTTCCGTGTGACATGTTTTTCACATAATTTCAAAATTTTCAAGTAATTCATAGACTTTCCGCTAGGGGGCGTAAAGGTAAATTGCGTTTTCCCCTATATATCTGCTTCTAAATCTCCGATCTGAAAAATTCTTTCTGCACCGCATACAGCTCCTGATGGGAAATCGTTTGCACATAATTTAAAATTTTTGTAAAAAAAAGTGGTTTGGCCACCATGGGGCGTAAACCTTAATTTCCGCTTCTGATGTATTTGCAGCAAAATATGAGCTTCTAAATTCTCGATTGAAAATAACATCGTTTGTAAATCGATACTACTCATGTCGACAAACCTTTTAGAAACATTTTCTTCTTAAAATAGTGCACGGTTTCTAGGCCAGGGGGCGTAGATGTATATCTTATTTTTGCCAATATCTCGACTTCTAAGAGTCCGATTTAAAAAATCCTTCTTTGTTGGATAGTGTTTCTAGTGTGACATGTTTTTCCTATAAATTCAAAATTTTCAAGTAATTCATAGACTTTCCGCTAGGGGGCGTAAAGGTAAATTGCGTTTTCCTCTATATCTCTGCTTCTAAATCTCCGATCTGAAAAATTCTTTCTGCACCGGATACAGCTCCTGATGGGAAATCGTTTGCACGTAATTTCAAATTTTTGTAAAAAATTGTTTGGCCACCAGGTGGCGTAAGTCTTAATTTCCGCTTCTGATGTATTTGCAGCAAAATATGAGCTTCTAAAATCTCGATTGAAAAAAAGTCTTTTGTGGACTGATACTACTCGTGTCGACAAACATTTTAGGAACATTTTCTTCTTTAAATAATGTGTGGTTTCTACGCCAGGGGCGTAGATGTATATCTTATTTTTGTCAATATCTCTACTTCTAAAAGTCCGATTTGAAAAATTCCTTCTTTGTTGGACAGTGTTTCCGATGAGAAATGTTTTTCCTATAAATTCAAATTTTTCAAGTAAATCATAGACTTTCCGCTACGGCGCACAATGGTAAATTGCGTTTTCTGCTCCTAAAACTCCGATTTGAAAAATTCTTCCTGTATCGCATACAAGACCTGACGGAAAATATTTTTCACGTAATTTCTAATGTTTGGTAAAGAATGGTTTGGCCACCAGGGGTCATAAGTGTTAATTTCTACTTCTGATGTATTTGTAGCAAAATCTGGGCTCCTGAAAACTCGACTAACTTTTTTTTCTTGGACCGATACCGCTCATATGGATAAACCTTTTGTGAATACTTTCTTCCTAAAATAATGCATGATTTTCCCACCAAGGAACGTAAAGTCACATCTTATTTTTGTCGATAACTCTGTTTCTAAAGAGTTCGTAAGCTCACGATTCCGTTTACAGCAATATCTGAGGGATTAAAGACCCGATTGAAAAACTTCCTTCTTCCGTCAGATACTATTTGTTTTCCATACCGGTTCCATTGACTTTGAATAGCTTTGATAAATTTAATTTGCGTCAGAACGGATTCAAAAGACGTGCTTATTACACCCGAAAATTCGGTGTCATCTTTCTTGTTTTCTTTTTTTGATTGAAGGTTTAACGACCACCGTGAGCAACTTTATGGGCTAAAGGCCACTGGTTTCAGGGAAGGGAGAGAGCCAGCGCCGTAAGACAAACAGGACATCCATGCCCGACCGGGATTCGAACCCGGACCCTTCTTGGACGAATGGTCATAAGCCAGCGCTTTGACCACTGTGCCACCGGGGCGGCACTTCAATTTTCATTCCCATATGTAATAGTAGTTTGTTATTTAAAATACCAGTAGATTTAAGTTTTTCTTCGTATTGAGATTACAGTATATCCAGTGCTGCATTACATTTGTCAGGTAGTGCATATTTCAAGCAAAGAAACCTGATTTCTACTGATTTTTTGAGCTCTGGTCTACTGATTTCAGGTAAAAGCACCTGGCAACACTGCGCGGCACCCACCTTGTAGTATCTTAAAACGTTAATAATGTCACTGGCACCACCTAAACTAACATTCAGCTTACCTACTATGTTTTTCTGAGTTATTCTTCAATTTTCACCGATGAGCTTATCGACATTTTTCCTGTTAAAATCGAAATGGGCCTCCCACTCCGCGGCTGATCCTTTACGGCCAACATTCCCTCACTGTCCTTTGATTTTCTCAATAGAAGAACAGTGCTTACGTCCAAAGTTCCAGAACCATAAACTGCCACTAATCTAGCGTGAATTTCTTTGGAATGTACATTTTTATGAGGTAAAAACTCTATAGCTGATCGTTGTTTGAGACCCGTCGACACAGCTGAAAAAGAATCATCCATTTTAAACACAATTAAATGGGAATAGATAGATGTACGCAGGTCTATTACATAGTAAAATGAAGTTAAGGCACAAAGAATCGTTTGTTATTTGACTGGTTGCTAGACAACAAGTCTTGCGTGGAGGCATTACTTATTGAACACGACTCGCACATACATGCACTGTATATATTACTTTTTATGCTTACATATGTGCTACTTTTATACATACACTACGTTTTTTACACATAAATTGTATATACATAGTACATGATGTAACTTCTATTATACATATTTTCACTTTTTGTCACTGTCAGAGTAGCAGAACGTGAAATCGTTTATTCCTTAGGCGCGTACTGCTAGTAGTCGTCCGAATTGGGCCTGGAGTAAGAGTCCCGGATGAGGTATGGCGGTGTGTTTATCCTACGGTGTTGGTTTTATTGCTTCATGGAACCTAGGACCCTAGGTTTAAGACGGACGACTCCTCGTACCTTTAAATGCTCGTGTGGGTAGTTAAACCACGAAAAAAAGATAATATGTCTAGAAGATTCAAAGCAAACGACGCCTTCTCACAAGATTTGTAAATTAAAAAAAAAAAAAAGTCAGAGGGCACTTCCTCCCATCAGCAGACACCCACAACGGTGTCACTCCTGGCCTGGATGACTTTTCGGAATATTATTGATTGAAGGATACTGCAATCTCGGTATTGTGCGTCATTTTCTCATTTCTCTTGGATATAGAACTGGAATTTAGCAAGCTGCAACTTAGAGGCACCTCCAAAAACGTCATTTCCAGTTCAGCTGTGTTAATTTACTGCATCACACGAAGTCATGGAATTGTTTTGAAGCTTAGTGCAGCTGTATTAATAATTTTCACTTCTAACATTTTAAAAGAACAGAAATCAATAAAATGATAATGTTTAACCGACCTGAGGGGGATTTTAAGTAGGATACATTTATTTTTCATACTTCGGAACTAGCCATCTTTAGCGACATCTCTGTTAAGTTATTAACTAAACGTGTAGTCTGAGCTTTCTCCTAACGAAAACCACCCCCTCTGCACCTAGAATGGACTGACCCGGATGATGAATTTGAAACTAACTGGAAGAAGAGATGTAGCATATAAGAGAAAATGTTACTAATATATTCCGTTTAGGATGCTTTGAAGTGCCGGTAAGTGCGAATAATCCTGATGCAAGCCTATCCTGGAAATGCGCATATTAACTGTAGGTAGAGGTAACAGCACTTCCCTCTAACACTAAGGACAATTACAGAGATACATTCAAATGGGCGTTAAACCATAAGGACTTTTAGCAAATCAAAATCAAAGATACGATTCAATACGCATTCCCTACTGAGACAATAAAAAACTATTTAGTGTTACAGTTACAAGATTAGAAGAACAAATGTATTCGCGTTTAAAACACGCGAAGAATATGTTGTGAAAACCAATATTACAAGAAGAGTTCTCTTCGCCAAGCAGCATGACCATCGAAAATAGCAAACCTCGCAGATTATCGTCGAAGATATAACCAATAACTCTGCCATAAGAAATCAGGAAAAATGTTTTCGTTATTTCAATTAATCTGTTACGGTGCAACAGAATTAATTGATTTACACCATCATTGTTGCCTCATGTTTTGTTCGGAGGTTAAGGTGGATGTCTAGTAATTTTGCCCCATATACTTCCAAAGGAAAAAAATTCGACATTATTTTCTCAGCGAAGAAAAATTTCCCATTTATCAAAATTGGCCCACTGATAAAAAAAACATCCTAATTTAGATTGTACAATCGGTGTTTTTTGCAAAAAAAACTTTCCTGAACTATATTAAAAATTAATAATTTTACTTCGATGTAGTGGTAAGGAAGAGTGACGCCACCTGTGTGCAAGTATCATAAGTATATCGAAGTAAAGTTATTGATTTTTAATATAGTTCAGGAAAGTTTTTTGCGAAAAACACCGATTGTACAATCTAAATTAGGATGTTTTTTTTATCAGTTGGGCCAATTTTGATGTATGGGAAATCTTTCTTCGCTGAGAAAATAGGGTCGAAATTTTTTCCATTGGAAGTATAGAGAGTAAAATCACTAGCCATCCGTCCACCTTAACAACCCTAGAAGCATCAATTGGCAACAACCAGGGGCGTATTTAGAGAAGGCATGGGGACTTTGCCCGCCGAAAGTGTTTCATTTCTTTGTTAAAATGCGACTTACATAGAAAAATGCTTTATTTTTTCTTTTATTTTTCATTAACTTTTATTTGTCTGATGAATTTCAAAAACTTTAATTTTCGGTCGCCCCCCTCCCCCCAAAAAAATTCTATATACGCCCTTGGCAGCAATCGTCTTTAATTTAAGGCCACTTGTACCACGGAGAAGGAACGCGCGTCGTCACCATTGCCTAGCTCGAACGATTAACCAGAGCCATGGGTCAGAGGAACGGCTTCTTGCTATTAAGAAAAAGAAAGTATTCTGTATTGATATAAATCTAGGGTAATCATTTAAATTACAACGTGTACATTTGTGTTTTACGTAATTTTCGTTTTACAAAAAATAAATGTAGGCCTACATTCCAAAGAATTTGAATTATTGAAATGCCCAGAAAACCTAGTTAATAATAAGGAACTTAAAATGTTCACTAATTGAAAGCTAATGAATTTTCACAAAAGGGCCTCAAAGATAATTTTTGCAGGCTGCCCAAGTTTTAGTTTTTCCGGTACACCGCTGACAAACTCCCACTCATCCTGGTGAGCAACTGGTACAGCATTAAAACCAATTTGCATTTTCCTTGTTCTTAAAAGATGAATTCGATAAATTCCCTTTTCGTGATACACGCAGATGCACCATAATTACCTATCTACATATTTATTGATGCTAATTTTCTACTAGGTATCTTATAATACGTTTGTTAAAAAACTTAATTCTAGATACAGACTGCAGGGATTTCCTTTATGTACCTAACACAGGTAAACACACCAGTGAGCAGTGGCGTACCGGAAAACTCGCCCAGCCCCGCCCCCCTGCAAAAATATTTTCGAGGCGCTTTTGCGAAAATCTATTAGCTTTCAATTACTGAAAATGTTAACTTCCGTATTGTGAACTAGGTTTTAATAAAACAAATTTCAAATGCTTTTTTTTTTAATTGGAGGTTTAACGACCACCGTGAGCAATTCAATGGAGCAGTCGCCCGTCCGTAATTTAGGGACGCTGATTCCAGGGAAGAGAGAGAGCCAGTGCCGTAAGGCACACACAACATCCATGCCTCACGGGATTCGAACCCGGACCCCTTTTGAACGAATGATCAGAAGCCATCGCTTAGACCACTTTCGCCACCGGAGGCGGCTCACATTCTTTGGAACCGACGAGCATTTTTCGCAAAATCAAAATTATTCCACTTGTTGTAATAAAATTGATTGCCCTGGTTTTATACCGATACAAATTGCTACAGAATACTTACGTCAAAGTTAATCATATCATGCAAATTTTATTCGTTTATAGAACTAAGGCCAGCCTCTTTGAAATGCCTCACGATCACACACCCACAACTGCCGTGTGACAGTGTCTAATGACTTTTCCGATTTATACGAAATATCATATATCATATCATATCATATGTAGAGGATTTTGGAAGATAGTGTCTAGTTCTTCACAATGAGGACTTACCTATATAACACAGTGTCCAATAAACGTAACTGCAAAAAATGAATGGGAAAACGATGCAGCTAGCCTAGTTCAACATGACTCTCCTCTTGAAGCAAGTACCTCTTCTTTGGGGCAATATCCATTAACTCAAGGTGATTTAAATGACCTTATTCGGGATTTGAAGTTTTCCAAAACACAGACCGATCTTCTAGGCTGAAAGGCTAGAATCTACTTCAACGAGACATATCAGTGTGTTTTTTTAGTAACCGCCAGGATGAGTTTAAAAAAATTTATTCTCAAGAAAATGGTTTAGAAGGCTATAACGCGCTCGGCTAAATATCGAGAGATCCGGGATTCAATTCCCCGACGGTGACCGACTAACAATTTTTCGGTTGCTGTGTGTTTGGTAAAACGTGGAAAGAGTGATGTATTTGTTTATTTATTTAGAGTGGCGACTGTTCATTGGCTCCTCTAAAACTAGACTGAAAGGTGTCCTGTTGCAAAATGGAAACAAATTTCCTTCTGTACCGTTATAGTTTATGCCACAGTATGAAAACAACTTACAAAATTATGAAATCCCTTTTGGAAAAAAATTCAATATGACAAGTACAATTGGAACATCTGTGGCCAAAGCGCGAATCACTTACTCTTGGACAGAAAAATGTTGCACATCCCCCTGGTCAACCCTGAAAAAATATATATATTTTTACTTCTAGTTCATATAAAATTAGGGCTTTTTAAAAATTTGTTAAAGCCATGGATAAAAATAGTGCTGGGTACTTTAGAAAAAAAAAACAGCGTGGAGATCGTTCAAAAGAGTTACGGAAAAGTTTTTAGGAAATTTTAAAGCACAGAACTACCGCGACATTGTGGGTGAACACCTACATTCATTCAAAGATATGGGGTATATGTAAAATTCATTTCTTGGACTCCCACTCGGATTTCTTCTCTGAGTATCTCGGTGCTGTCAGCGACGGTCATGGCGAGCGATTTCACCAAGACGTCTCGATCATGGAAAAGAGGTACCAGAAAAAGTGGAGTTCTAGCATGCTTGCTGACTATTGTTGGACACTTAAGAGGGATGTTCCAGATGCTAAATACCGAAAAAAATCATCAGCTGTCACTTTTTAGGTAAGAATAGGGTTATAAATGTACGTAAACATACCTTTTTTTTTTTAATTTAACCTGTGTGTCACTAAAAATCTTTGCGTAAGAGAGAAAAACTAGTAACATATTTGAATTCAGCATAAAATTAAGATCAGACAGTTTTCCTTGTGCGCCAAAAATTTAGTTTTATTTTGTAAACCAGCGATAACTGACGCCAGGAGAGCCGGTTCGGCATCTCCTAACCGGTCGTTCTCCTGAACTGGAAACGGCCGGTTAGGAGATGCTCGAACAGGCTCTCTTGCTACATCAACAAGAACGGTATTCCTACATTGAGTTTTGCACACTGAGTAATACAGCAATACTGTTGTATATAATGGGAGATACCGTAAATGCCGCCATTTCAAATTTGTTTGCCAGTCGACTTTCTTAAGTTTTGCATTCGTATCATATTTTTTACGAACGTATAATTTTTCTTTCTTTCAGGCATTTACTTTTCCGAGACGCTACCACTGAGTTTCAAAATGCAAACACGGTTAAAATTAAAAATCTTACACTTTGGATTGCACAGTAAAAGCAAAGACAGCCTTAGATTTGCCAGTCCCTTTTCCGTTCCGCTCTTACGCGAACAGATGAAGGTCCCTCTGTGCGACATTATCGAATGCTGAGTTTATAAACTTGGTTTTTAGTGAGAGAGTGGAGGTGATGCTCACGGTCTTTCCTGGAATCGTAACCCAGAGCGTGCTGGAATGCGAAATTTTTCATCCAAACCGAAAGTAAACAAGATTCTGTGATGAGATACAAAATTCAACTTTAAAAGCTGCACCAAGAAGGAACGCAGTAACGCTGTCTCGATCCTCTCGAAGTTGCAACAAACAGGGTCACGTATGAAAGAACCGTGTATTTTTTGTTAATCTGAAAATCAAAATTTGACGTATAATAGCAAAAGCGCATAAATTAATTACGTATAGTCGAATTGAAAACGCGATAGTAACTACAGTAAAACAACGGACTAAGGCAGAATTCCGTAAAAAAGAGGAAAACGTATAACGGCAAAGCCTAACCGTTCATTTGCTTTTGGTAAAATGTTGTGAGCCTACTTATAATGGCCCTTGGTAGATAACTATGCAGTGATACCTCGTTCAGAAGCAAGAAACGTAGCTGCAGCTGGACTTTAAGCTTAGAATGCGCACTAAATCAATTTCAGGGGTGCTATTTCTTTTTTCTTAATTTACAACAATTGCTAATAAATATCTTTTCGCAAAACAGTTTTCAAAACCAGGGAAAATATATGAAAAAGGAGTTATTTAACATTACAAAGTACAGTTCGTCCAATTAAAGAAGAACCATAGACCTCATGGTTATTTTTTATTTGGAAGGACTACACAAAAGAGCTAGCAAGATTGATTAAGACATGCTTATACGAGGTAGGATCCAAAAGTTTCCGGACTGGGCTCATAGATAGTTAGAGTTACAAAGCTGAAGCATATTATCCTTCAAAATAAGATCCTCTGTCAACAACACACTTTGGCCAGAGGCTGTAGAGTTCGTCGAAGCACTTCTGGAACCCATTCTATGCAACCAGCGATGTGTTTCCGCACGTACGATTGATCGTCCCCACAGTTGCGGCCTTTTCTTGCAAATGGACTCACGTACACGTCGAATGATGTCCAGATAGAGCTCTTTGTTGACAGTGCGTCCTTCAGTAATAACTTCAAGGTGAACAATACCCTGAACTCTAGCATGATCTTGCCTGTGCTGCGATTTCGACTGAATTTCTGCTTGCGTGGAGACGATGGCGATTTCTACGAAGGTGATGCCCGCTTAGTCTGCGGGTAGAAGAGGAAGCACCGTTTTTCATCTCCCGTTATGATTCTTCTAAGGAATTGTGGGTCTTGGTCGGAGGTGATTACGAGATCGCCCGCCATTTGCATCCGTATGACCAACTGATCTTCAGTTAACATGCGTGGGCGATGTGTTGACAGACCCGGTGCATTTTCAGTTTATCTGTTAGTATCCGTTGACAATTAGTCTCCGTTATCCCAGCAGCCTCTGCTATTAGCTCGGTCGTCTGTTGGCGCGTACGATGGCCGCAATATTCAAAATGCTTTTACCCGTGCGAGCTGTCACTGGCCGTCCGCCGTCTTCTACCTCATCTGCCTTCTCTGAAGCGTCGATGCCAATCAAATAATTGTGACCGTGACAGGGTGTTTTCTTCATAAACTTGCTTCAATATCTTTTAAGTTTCTGTTGGACTTTTGCCCAAACGCAAAACAATGTTAACGCGCTACTCAAAAAACGCCATTTTTCATTAATCGCCGAACATTGCGTGAGTTGCTCACAATACCCGGATGTACCGCAGTGAGCGCGTAACGTGTGGACGAAACTAATTTCCCAGAACATTCAAGCAAAGCAAACTGAATTTGCTTGTAGCCCTTACTGGTCATCCATGTAACACTTCTCAGGAAAATTTCAATCGTACTGGAGCGGAAATCGAAACTCGCATCTCTCGATTACCAGTCGAGTATGCTAACCATTACACCACCCAGGATAGTGAAGTTCCAAGCAACTGAGACATAGGAATCTGAAAGTGCTCAGATTTTCGCTAGTCCAAGCATCCAAAGCACTATGAAGAAGCATGGATGCTTCGACTAGCGAAAATCTGAGGACTTTCCTATGTCTCAGTTGCTTGGAACTTCACTGTCCTGGGTGGTGTAATAATGGTCAGCATACTCGATCGGTGATCGAGAGATGCTGGGTTCGATTCCCGCTCCAGGACGATTGAAATGTTCAAGTTTTCTGAGAAGTGTTACATGGATGACCAGTAAGTGGTAGAAGCAAATTCGGTTTGCTTTGCTTGAATATTCTGTGAATTTTCCATGTATTACGAAGAATATTTCTTCCTTCATTAACTAATTTCCCTGTGAGGGGGGTTAATGTCGTAACGTAATCCAATAATCACCGTGAGTATGCGATACAATACACGTACTTTGCTGTACAAGCGCAGTCCAGGAACTTTTGGATCCTACTCCGTATGTGTATTCAGAAAACAGGATTTCGAAAAAAAAAAAAGAAAAAAAGATGCAAACATATTTTCTCACAGTTTGTACGTAGAAACATGGAAAAAAGATGCAAACAGCTATAATTTCTTAACACTAAAGTCTCTACTCATGTAAATGCTTACAGGATTAAATGACCGCGAAATTTAATCCTCTTACAAGGAGGGATTAACCATAAGCTAAATGCTCTCCTCTTTCTTTAACAACACTTCTCCCCCTTCCGCAATTTCCCCCCTACTTCATTTTGAGGTGGAGACTAGGTGTTAAATAAAAGTTTGTTCTTTGCACACAGGGAAAATATCCGGAAACTATTTTCATTCATTTACTCTCTTCCATTGCTACAAGAAGGAAAATGCGCCAACTGGATGCTTCGAAAGAAAATATTTCGAATAGTCAACTTGACGGCCAGGATTCAAAATTTTGGGCACGTGCGCCGGGGATAATTAATTACCATGCGTCACAAATACAATTGAAAGTATTTCCACAAATGCAGCGATGATTAAAGCGCTAATGCACGCTTTCTTGATTAAAAAAGTGGCCGGTGGTGGTGGTGGGGGACAAAGAAGTATTGGACCAGGGTCCAAGCTGATGCTAACACGTTCTTGCAACTATGAGATCTGAAACGCCGGTGGAATTTGAAATAACCCAGAAGCTTAGGAAGTTTTAGAACACTTTAAAATGTGCATACTGATTTCCCAGCTTTAAAAAATATTTTCAATATCGACGCGCTATAACCACAATTATTAGATTATGAAGTCCGAAGTTTTTCTGCTGGTTAGAGCATCACTGTATCCGATATCTTAAAAATGCGATGGAACATTTTTTTTTTTTTTAATACCGTTGACACCATGGCCAAGACTGGCCGCATATTCTCAGTTTTTGTTGACACTGGTGGACGTTGGATAAGAAAAAATATTTTTTGGACAGATGGCTCTAAGCATTACAAAGTTTTTTCATGTATTTTCTCGACTTGTTAATATAAAAATATGTCACTCGGGTGTTAATGTAGTATATTTGCATTTCGTGAAGTGTCTTTTGTACAACTCAGAAAATTCTACCAGCTGGAAATTTTAGCGCGATGTTACATAGTCCATCTTCCAAGAAATATTCAACTTTTACGAAACTTTAGCACTCTTCGTACCATCTTTAAGTTGGCCACTTTTACAGTTTTTGTAAAAAAACAAACAAAAAAAACACTCCTTTCCTTTGTTATCTCGGGAAAAAATATCCTCATGTTTGCAAAAGCAAAGCAAAAATGAACTCATATTCAGTTTACGCAGTCTTGTCGGTAGTACAGAAATTTTCTGAGCTTTGAAATCTTACTCATAAACAGAAGTTCACTTAGCCTCGCTAGCGGTGTTAAGTAGTCCCGGATTTGACTTGCGTCGTTTTAGTTCACAACTGATTTTGAGCCTCTCCCTCTGTTGGATTGAAAGAATCGTATATAAAGTACAGGAGGATCAAACGCCTGCCTTTGTTGGTTTGAAATAATCATTTATAAAGTATCGGGGGATGCTATATATTCACCCTCGGTATTTAAAAAATCCATTAAAGTTAACTAAATAAATGTTTTAAGAAAAATTAGGTTAGCCTTCCGGTTATCAGCGCATCATTGAACTAAATGATGGAACTACGTACATTAATGTACGGAACTACGTACATAAATGCACAGAACTAAATGTATGGAACTACGTACATTTCGTGCGAATTTCTGTTTTAATTGGGAAGCTAATAAGTAGCAATTTTATAAAGAAAATAACATTTGCTGTGTAGAAATGAAATGTTGAACAACAAATAACTAAATTATTTATTGCAAGTGTCTGTGTTTCTTTAACCGAAGTACTTGATACGCTAGTAATTTCCGTACTTTTCGTGCAATTTTTCGTTTGAATTAGAAAGCGAATAAATAGCAGTTTTTTAAAGGAAAATAACATTCGTTTTACAGAAATGAAATGTTGGATAATAAATAACAATAATTATTTAAATGACGAAGTTTCTTTGCCCTTTTAACAGAACTGCTTGATACGCTGATAATAGGAAGGTTAGCCAAAAATTAAGCTAACATTGGTTGGGTAATCACGGGAAAATGTTTTGAGGGCCTCCTGCATTCTAGAAATACCGCGCAAATAGAAGATTCCGTGAACATGAGGTAAAGGGTCGCTATTGCCTCATGTTCGCAGACTTGACAACTTTACGTAACGTGTTTGATTTACATTAGCAGCTTGCGCTCCTTATAACTCTTGGGTTCTCCATCCACAATAGATCCGGAGGCAACACAACTCATCTTTCAAAACCTGACTGACGGAGGACGAGACTGCCCTGCTGGAGGGAAGATTTACTGTAAGGTCATTAACTCTTTTGCGAAAGATCCTACGCGTTCCCCAATGATCAGCCACATGATTTGGGCTACATCTATTTGCCGCAATTAAATCAGTAAATAGACTCACCTAGCGCTGACTTCATGATGACATGACGATAATCCAAAGCTTTTTTTTTAGTGTTGCTTTTGCGCTTTCACCAAGAAACAGATATCTAAGACACACACATAACGTTGTCACACAACAGCAACATCCACTAAGCTCAGCCAGCAACGCACCAACTAACGTCAACAACGCGTGCGAGTGAGCAACGCATGCATTGCCACAGATTGGCTCCGCCCCACGGCGGTCCGTCTCTGCCCGATGACGTCAATGCATGCTTGGTAAGCAATCCTGGAAGCCTGCGTTCCACAGACACCTGAGCCCCGACCTTGAGGCATCTGCAGGTGGGAAGGGGGAGAGAGAACTGGGCGGGGGCTGCAACCTCCCGCAGGGAGGGATAGAAAACCCAAGCTGCACAGTTGGCTCTTCTTGACGTTACTCTCCACGACTTCTGTGAAAAAATTTCCGCTTTATTTAAAGATGAACCGGAACAGAGAAACGGGGCTTTGCAGTTGAAGTCCCAGTTCTGAAATTTATTCATTCTTGCGTAGGCTACAAATCTCTCTCGCTGTTCTTCAAATCCGGTTAACTAACTGCATATCAACAGATCTGTCGGCAGATCACCGCACTAAAAAGGGACGACAAAAAACTGGTCCGATGTTTCTTCCAGTAATCCCACTTCACTAGGCAGCTACAGAGGGTGGGTGAATTCGTTGGCGCCGTGCCCCAGGTCTTCGGAATTTCCAGAGAGTTTGCATTGCTTGCGGTTTTTCTAGGATTTCCCGCTATTTCTCAAGAAGTTTACCACCTCATGATCCTTTTCCCATGTTTGCTCCATCCAGACTCCGACATTCAGATTCATCTTTTCTCCCCCACAACCATTAAAATCAAATATTTTATTTCAAAACAGTTTTTTAGATTGACCATTACGTGGTTTGGATGGGCAGCAAAACATGTTGACTGTTTCTGATTTATCTTTCCTCTTCAATGCAGCGTCGTTTAGCTTACAATCAGAGCACATTCAAGGAGACCGGTGGGTGGATGAATAAAAATACCCGGGAGAAAACATTCCCAAAATATGATGAGCAAGCCATAAAAATATCACCCCCATATTGAAGTATATATCCCATAATTCTTCATGGAAGAATCCGTGTTAGCAACAAAATGTAAAAATATTGGTTGAAAAATGGATACCAATTCAGTTCCACCCCGAGGGTTCAGCTTGTTGAAATTATATCGAAGTAGTTGACAAAATAATATGATTCAAATATCATGATTCAAACGGATTTTTAATGAATGAAAATTTCCCTCTATTACAGATGTGTACAAAAAAACATCTGTAATGCTTTCGAAAAGATTTGAGGATGGACTAGTGGCGACTATATATTTTACGGACTCCCAAAAAAAGTGGAAAGAAACAGATTTTTTTTTCACAAGGCAGTTCCTTATAGATTTTGCTGTGCTACCTGCAAAAAAAAAAAAAAAGTAACTGTAGAACTCTGTCAATTCTTCAAGCATCCTGCATAATTTTGGGGGCCCTTGAAAATGCGGGGCCCAGTGCTGGAGCCCCCTAGCCGCCATTTTAAATGGGCTCTGCTTACAAATTTCGTCGTTTCTGTGTATTAATATTTTTCTTAATTCATCGCGCAGTTTATGTTCGATTTCTCATGCATAAAATTCAACGATCTTATTCACGCAGTCACCCAAATACAGGATTTCAACATTTTCACAACGTATAATAATAATCCGCATCTTCAACGTTAAATAGTTCCGTGTTTCAATTGGGGGTAAGGTGATGGAGGGAGAAATGAATCGCAGTACTTCTGTTAAGAAATCTAAAAAAAAAAAAAAAAAACCACGTTAGTTATAATATTTGCATCTATGGAAATCAATGCAAACAAATTTGATCACGCTTTTTATTTTTTCGCTCTTAAATGTGTTTTATGAGAGAGCAACAACTGACTGAGTCATAAGTCAATTTTCATTTTATGAGTTGAAATCTTTTACGTTATACACTATCTACTAACAAGTAATTGGACACCTGTGATAGCAAAGGAAAACGAAGTTTATTCACCTTCAATAGTTGGTGGAGCTTCCACGAGCGGCGATTACAGCTGCGACCCTCCGGGGTATACTCTCAACCAGGCGTTGTACGACGGCTAGCGGTATTTTCTTCCACTCGTCTTGGAGAAGACAGGTCAGTTCCTTCACCGATTTTGGACGGTGGGGGCACCCCTTAAGTCGACGATCCAACTCGTCCCAGAGGTGCTCGATAGGGTTAAGGTCCGGGCTCTGCGCAGGCCAGTCCATTCGATTAACCCCATTGTCACCATACGAAGCCATGGTGGACCTCGCAACATGACGGTGGCATTGTCATCCTGAAAGTAACATGGGTCCACCCCGTAAAACTGCCACAACGTAGGAAGCGCATGGTCATCCAAAATGGTGCAGTAGGTCGCGGCGTTGAGTCTACCAGGAATTGCGACCAAGGGTCCCGTGCCATACCAGGAGAAACACCCCCATAGCATAATTCCACCGCCGCCGAACTTCACAGCACAATACATTCCGGCAGGAGGCGTTCTCCAGGCAGACGCCAAACCCAGTCCCTGCCATCCGAACGGTAGAGGGTGAACCTTGATTCGTCGCTCCAGAGAACCTGTTTCCACTGTTCAACGGTCCACTGTCGACGTTCTTTGCACCACGTTAGCCGAGCAACGCTATTGGACTTGGTGATCAAAGGCTTGTGGGCGGCAGTACGTCCATGATAACCGAGCAGATGGGCTTCCTTACATATGGTATTCATCGAAAGAACACTGCCGGATGCCTGTTGAAACTCCTCGCGGATGTGGCCCATCGATTTGGTGCAATTCTTCCGAATTTCTCTGACCAGCACCCGTCGGTCTCTAACTCCCAGTTTTGTGGGTCTGCCGGGTCGGGACACATTTCGACAGTCACTTCTCATCTTCCACTTGCCAATCACGTAGGCCACTGTCGATTTTGGGTACTTTAACTCGCTGGATATGTCACGTATGGATCGGCCATTTCTGTGATACCCGACGATTACACCTTTCTCGAAATCAGAGAGCTGTGAACTGCGTGGCATCTTGCATGCGACTGGTTGCGTTGTTGTTTCCCACACGATATTTAACGGCGGCGGCCGTGACGTGTATCAGGACTGCAGATATCGTCGATTGCAGGGGTGTCCAATTACTTGTTGGTAGATAGTGTAGTTAGGATAGTAATTTTATGGTGGAAAAAAATGCAAAATTCACGGGGAAAATTACGAAATTTCGCGAAAAGTTCGGGGCCGATGATACACACTAACATTTCCAAAACAAAACAAAACAAAAAGAAATGTCTACCATGTTACGAAGCGGTAATACAAATGACTAGTACGTATAACTAAATAAGCAATATAACTTCATAAGTTTTTAAAACTGATACCTACATTTATAAACCATTCAAATTCTGGCAATGTTATCAACGCCGTTACACGACATCAAGATTTTCATTTAAGTGGACGGTATTTTAATACATTATATTGTACATACACGTATTTTCTTCTTTAATGCTGTGTCTGTTGTCCTGTAACACGTTTTTAAATTTAGAAAAGGATCTTTCAACATCGATACTGTCTGCGGGTACTGAGAGACAACGGATTGCGACCTTATGTAGCTTAGGAAAACGACCTTTTTTCGTATTCCAGAAGTCTAGCAAACCTTCGCTGACACGAAATTCTTTTACAGTCGCTTTATATGAAGGAAATTCACATTTTAGTTGGTCCTCATCTTCGAACATAGGAATGTGGATGAAAACAAACAAATCTTCTTCGTCGTCTAAAAGGTCCAAGGACTTAAATTGATCGGGATCAAACACCTTACATGCTTTGAAGAAATTTGCGGCTGGCAGACAAAATCGATGCTTTTTATCTTCAAAAAAAAAAAAAAAAAAAAAAAATGCTTAAATTTTTCATAACAAGTGGATAGAGCTCTTTTTGCATCGACGTGATCGCAGTCTTGACTCTTGCTAAGAAGACTGTTGGCGACGTCTGACATTTCATTATATATTTTGTGCGCGGAAATTCGCTGTTTTCGAAATAAAGTGAGCTGTCCGGAAATATACGGCGCATGAACCTCAACCTGCTTCAGATTTTCTTTTAAATACCTATCTTGACAATACCCAATGATTTTATCCACAATATAACTGCTGCCGTTGTTTTTTTCTTTTTCAGAAAACTCTGCGTAGTCTTCTGAATGTTTGCACTGAAAAAGCACGGCCTCAAACCAACTGTTCCACCTAGTCTGCACAGGTACTGGTGGTAAGCAAGATATTTTGTCCTTCTCTTGCAAACATAGTCGAAAACGTCATTTACGGGAGAGACAAGCTGTGAAGGCACGTTTAATAGCAACCACTAAAGAGTTAACATTTTCAAATTCATTCTGCCAAATTTCGTCCAAATGATTTTAAAAAATGCGCATTGCAGTTGACGTGAACATCATTCCAAAATACGGCTTTCAGTCTCTTTCCCCAAGCTTTGGACATGTAAGATGCATTGTCTGTTACAAAAGAGGTTATATTAGCAAAAGGTATTTAATACTTATTAAGGTATTGAAGTATTGCTTCGCTAAATGCTTTAAAATTTACTGATTCCAAAGTGATGCACTCAAGGAAGATTGCATTCAAAGAGGTTTCATCACTGCAGCTTTCAACATTCGGCTCAGCTGATGGAACAGAAAAAATATTCAAAATATATCTATCTTCAGAATCAGTTGTTTCGTCTGCTACGATGCTTACACCGGATACCGATTTAAACAAATCTTTCGCTTGTTGCTTTTGAATGTCATATCTTTTCGGCAAATAAGATTTCCGCATCCAATTAAAAACACCAATATCTTTTAACGAATTTTTAAAGTAATTTTTTAATGTAGGGTTATCCAGTTTGTAAAGTGGGATGTTAGCTGCACAAAAGGCACCAGTTAATTTTGAAAGTTCCATTGAGCGATGCTGTTCGTTCCATTGAGCGATGCTGTTCTTGTGCAGTTCTTTTCTCAATTAATTCATCAACACATTTCTGCATTATTTTAGGTTGACTGTTTAGACACTCCTTTTTTTAATGCAGCTTGCTTGCTAAATGCTTTTCACAACTGTCCTTTCTTGAAAAATCCAGTAGTATGTTACAACACGAACAGAACAGTAGATTTTTGTTCACATGAAACGTTCCCTTGCTATACTGCTTGCATCTTTCAGATGAGCTCCTCTTACTCATGCGGCTCATTCTCAAAATAAAAAAAAAACAATATCTAGAAACTTCATAAACTACTCACTCAAAAGCACAAATTTTCTAAGCTAAACGTCTGCGAAACACTCTTTTCTGTGAGCTGCTTTCCCAGATAAAATTACTAGCACAACTAACGACATCCGGTTTACTAGTCCCACAAGTCGCAAAGGTCATTCTACAGTATCGGGGGGGGGGGAGTGGGGGATCACGAAAGACCACGTGTGCACTCTTCAGCAGAGTGCATGTGACCTTAAATTACCCATCAAGCTTGTTCGGAAAGAGTATCTTCCTAACGAACAATCTTGAGAGGTAATTCAAGATTTAAAGCTCTGGTTTGGACTTTCCAGTAGGATTACTTTGCGGTATATTTTTCGCGTAAATTCTAATGACGGCAGTATTAAAATTATTTAATTATGAAAAATACAATAATAAAAAAAATATAATAGAAATTAGGCAAAAAAAAAGTAAAAAATCTGAAATTCGCAGATATATTTGATATTCGCGAAATTACAGAAAACCCCCTAAAATTTGGGAAAAAAAATCGCGGAAATTCGCACCGCGACAGAATTACTACCCTAGTTATAGTCCATGTGTGTGCGTGTGTGTTGTGTACATAGGAAAAGCAGAGTGCTATTTGGCAGCAAGTTCGTTTCATTAGACATAATTGAAAACAAAACCACACACGCACACACAAACGCACAAACAAACGGGCGCGCGCGCGGCTATCAGAAATGTGGAAGGAACACACACACACAAACACACACACAAGGACAGAGAGAGAGAGACCATGACTTCACGTACTCGGCCAAAGAAAGAAAATAAAATGTGTTACGTAATTGTTTCTAAAACGACGACGCCTGTCTGAGGATTCCGTAACAAGCGTATAAACAGTTCTAAACAATCTTTAGTACTTCCCTAACACATGATTAACTGCTTTTGCTTATTTGGCAGCATTTCACCCCCTTCACCTAGGCACCACTGATTACCACACGGTGATTTTGAACAATTTTAACTCCTAAGAGCTTCGAAAAGATAATGTTGCACACATATACGCTTGCCTTCAAGAAAAACGCTGAGCTACAACATAAAGTTTAATGTACCAAAAACATGGAGTTTTTTTGTTTTTTTTTCAACATATGCAGTCCATTTCTATAATCAAAATCGTGTGAACATAAATTAATTTTAATATAACATACTGAGATAAAAATTTAGCTTTCGCATAAAACCCAATAATGGATAACACCAGTTGATGATTACCGCTTTTAAGTTCAAGTGAAAGTTTGTGACTTGCCACAGCACCGCAGGACCCACATGAGATAAAGGCAGATAGCAGTGAGAGCCCATGTCCGTGTAGCTCAGTTGGGAAAGCGACTTACTCCGGAGTGAGAGGACCCGAATTCGATGCCCGGTGCGGAAAAACCTTGTACGTTATATTGGCGCCCGAACTTCCACGATGACCCGGCTGTTAAGTTTCTCGCAATGATGTGATATTCTTTCCACACGGCGAGACAGGAAAAACGAGAATCCCTTCTTCAGTGCTTCGAAAAAATAAATCAGTTTGATGTTGCGTTCCACACAGCAAATTGTCTGGGATTTCTCAAATGCACGTTCTTCATCGGATGACTGCCTACAACGACACATGGTGCCAGCTGAGCCGTGGGCCATGACTCCGACCCTCTTTCGGGGAGGGGGTGACGTGCGTGCACCGCAGGACGCACATGAGCTAAAGGCAGATAGCAGTGAGAGCACATGTCCATGCAGCTTAGTTGTGAGAGAGATTTACTCCGGATTGAGGGGGACCCGGCTTTGATGCCGGCGCGGACAAACTCGTACGTTATAAGTTCAAATGTTAGTCTGTTACATATAAAAAGAGACATGTTAGATATAAGAAGGACTTCAATTTTTAGTAAATCATTCCACACGACTTTGTTGAATTTAGAAAAAAAAACAAAAAAACTGCTTTTCTCTTCTGCTATTGCATGTTTTACCATCCATAGCTTGAATCTTCTCTTGCGCAAAGCTCCAGAGTGCTTCACGATTTTCTTTAGTTTCGGAGTTCAGCAATCGCCAAGCGCATCTAAAAGGACATAAAGTTCTCCCATCTTTCTTCAGAGCGACTAGTTCCAGAGAAGGAATAGAGGCACAGCCAGTGGAGGATCCAGCCGGAACGAATAGGGCGATACTCCCCCTTCCCCCTGAGCAGTTTTTTTCTTTGTAAATGACCAAGGTTATAAAACATTAATGCCTTTATTTTTGCACAAATATCGTAACAAACAAGCAGATTTTCGTTAAATGTTTTATACGAATTGAAAGTGGCTGTCTAACCTTTAAGTGACGTCGTGCGGTCCCACTGGCCGCATCAGTTGTTAATGTATGTTTTATTCACATACACCGATGAGCTATTACATTATGACCACCTATATACTGAACCAATTCTGTTTAATATAATCGAAATGGGGTCAAAGGTCAGGGCATAGGTGCGAGATTTATTCCACAGCCATTATCCTCATAACTTGAGTAATGATTTCTGGTATGTTGGAAAGCGTATCATAATCAATGCATTGCTTGATTTTACTAACTTGTCTTCGCATTGCACAGTAATATTATAAAAAGGAATAAAATTGCAGAGTAATTTCATAAAAAGGAATCATCGTTATTTTATTTCAAAAGGAATTCATAAAAACGAATCAGTGTTATATTTTATTTCATGAAAAGGAACAAGTAAAATTGTATTATAGTTACGTATATGTATTTTACGATTCGTGTTACAAAAAATTCAGTCACAGCTTTTTCACCCGTGTTGCATGGCACGGGCTATGAGCAAGTTTTGTTTTAAGGCCGGTAAACCTGAAACAGTTGCAATGGTGCTTGCAGCTGGTGGAGATGAAGCACTATCATGATCTAACATTTTCCTTTGGTATGGGCGATTCTGTAAAGGGTACGAAGATGTTTAAGAAGACGCGACGTGTGGAGCTATTGGCCTTCCCAGTCTCTTACGGACTCCGACATGGAGAAAGTTCGGTAGGTGCTAATAAAAAATCGTCGCTTGTTCCTCCGAATGATATCGAACGAGCTTCTCATCAGTAAGGATATAGGGTACGTACGTACGATTGTTGTCGACGATTTGAAAAAAAGAAAAGTATGCTCCGCTTCGTACGGCATGCGTTGACATCGAAATAGGAAGACGATCAAGTTGCTGCGTGTCGAGATTTGATTGACATGGCAGATATGTGATTCAGATTTTTTAAAAGAAATCATACGTGGTGACAAATCCTGGTGCCGTGAGCACGACGCCGAAACAAATATTAATAATCAGTTACACGGGTTGGAGAAAATTCGCCGAAGCAGAAGGAACTCCAGTTCCAAAAGTCTTGAACCAAAGGAATGTTGATGCTTTTTTATTTTATTATTTATTTATTTTTTTACGCTTTCCAACCGTAGGTTGAAGAAGCGTATATGCTCTAGCTTTGTCCGTCCGTCCGTCCGCGCGATAACTCACGTGAAAATGGTTCGATTTCGACGAAATTTTAGTATGTGGTAGGTGACCACCTGAGGACGAACCCTATTGAAAATGGGCGAAACAGGGTCAAAGGTCAGGACATAGGAGCGGGATTCATTCTATTGCCCTTATGCGTCATAACTTGCGTTAAAATGGTTCGATTTCGATGACATTCCAGTATGTGGTAGGGAGCCACCTGGGGACGAACCCTATTGAAAATGGGTGAAATAGGGCCAAAGGTCAGGACATAGGAGCTGGATCCATTCCATTGCCATTATGCGTCATAACTTGCGTAAAAATGGTTCGATTTCGATGAAATTTTAGTATGTGGTAGGGAACCACCTGGGCACGAACCCCTATTGAAAATGGGCGAAATGGGGTTAAAGGTCAAGACACTAGGGTGTGATCCATTCCATTGCCTTTGTGCATCATAACTTACCTAAAAATGCTTCGATTGCGACAAAACGTTACATGTTGTTCCGGAGGTATAGTGAAACGGTTCTGTTGAATATCAACGAAATGGGGTCAAAGGCCATTGCACAAAAGCAAGATTTATTCCACAGCCATTATTCTCATAACTTGCGTAAAACTGCTTCTATTGCGACAAACCTTTAGTATGCTATTCCTGAGGTATACTGAACCGGTTCTGTTGAATATCATCGAAATGGGGTCAAAGGTCAGGACACAGGAGCGAGATTTATTCCACAGCCATTATCCACATAACTTGAGTAATAATTTCTGGTATGTTGGAAAGCGTATCATAATCAATGCATTGCATGATTTTACTAACTTGTTATTGGCTAGAAGTTCGTTACGCTCAAAGAATTTCTACAAGAAGAACAGGAATTTTACTGAGTAGTTCTACAAGAAGAATTCTGAGTTCCACATTTCTACAAGAAGAATCCTGAATTTTAAATTTCTACAGAAGAATCCAGAATTTTACATTTCTATAAGAATAATCCTTAATTTTACAGAGGAGTATTGGACAGATTGTTGCGCTGGTCGGGATGCGATGTGTAAGGAACCGCTTTTTGCTTAAAAGCAAGCAAGCACTATATCGTAGGGTATGCAATGCGGTTTGTACTTTTTTTTTTTTTTTATTTCTACGTTTTAGCCATAGGTTCTTTTCAAGACTTGGCAGCGCTCTATGCGCCTGGTGGACGTGGGCATCAAGAGGACGCTCAGATTTTTGGTCTGGTACGCTGAATTTGATGTTACAGGGCTAGTTTTTTTTTGCACTACAGTGGGTCTCTCTCTCCTTATTGTTCTTAATTTTCCTTAACTTAGGAATGCTCCGTCTTCGAAGTCTGGCACTCCACGGCGCTGTCACCCCAATAAACCTGACGATCTAGCTAGCACGCAGAGATCACATAGGTTCCACTATTCACCCTCTCTCTAACTTGTTTAAATTGCGGGGGCTATAAAAACTAAAACTTTGGCGTCCATACAAATTTTGAAGACGTGAATCCGTTTATTGGTGTAAATACGATATGGATGTTAAGTCAGATAATATCCAAAAACTTTAAAATCTCCATACTCAGGCACTATCCGGGAGACGCGGATTCGATTTCCGCTCCAGGACGACAAAATTTTCAAGTTTTTGGATATTATCTGACTTAACATCCATGCCATATTTACACCAATAAACAGATTCACATCTTCAAAATTTGTAGGGTATAATGGTGTAATCCTGTATTTCATTCATTTGGCTTCCATATTATTTGCAAACGGAATCTATTGCTCGTCCTAATAAAGACCAAAAATAAAAATCCTGCTAAACAGAAGGCGAGGCAGCACTAATCAATACTCATCACCGCAGCAAAGTAACTGGGGGGTCATCTGAAAACCCCACCGAAGATGGGAAAAAGATCATTTAAATAATTTAATACGGCACTAAAGTTGCTATACTATGGGTTACATTGGTTGTAAGTGAAATTAAATGAAATTAATTAATTGTAATTTGAAACGCAATTAAATAAAAATTGACAACTACCAATTTAAGTATTTTTTTCCTCAAACGGTAGACGTTGGATGGGGTGAGTGGTACGACGTAGTAAAAAAGATTAAGCCCTGTTCACCCCCTCCCCCTATGGTCTTAGCCTGGTGACGCCCCTGAGAAGGAATGATGTCTGAAATCCTAAAGTTTTTTAAGCAACTCAACATTTCGAAGCAGAAGTAGCGTTCTTGCAGGATGGGAGAGAGAGAGAGAGAGACGGAAAGCCAGTTCAAACTGTATGCTGTTCTGAATACGATTTTTTTGTAACTGAAAGTTAGGAACGCGGCGAATTGACGAAACACCAAATTAGGGTGGGGCGACTGCATTTATAGACAGATGCTCGATGTGGTCGTTAACTCCCCCCCCCCCCCAAAAAAAAAACTTTACCTCAGTTCAAATTTTCAAAATGTGGCACCGTACATTAATGCAGATAAATCCACGTGACCTTTTGTCGCATCCCATAAGATAAACTCAATAGGCTTTGCTAGCGAAATGCACTTATGGATAATGAAATTTGCGCACCTAGAAGAAAAGCTGCTACAACCGCGAAACTTTGCAAATAGCTATAGAGTGGGTGCTGGTATGCAAATGATCCACGTTTGGTGCGATTGCGCATGACCGCACACCTTGTGGTTGAGCTGCAAGCACGAACCGGCAGCCTTATAAACCGGCGTGCAGTCGATGCCCCATGAAAGTGAAAAGCACCGGCCGACGGAAGCAAGAGTACAGAGTGACAAGAATGCCGGGTAGATGCCAGAGACGTCGATTTACGCAACTTACGGACTTTAAGAGAGACCTGATCATCGGGCTGAAAACCGTCGGCGCACCTTATAGCCCGCCACGTGGATCGTTCTGACCATACCGTCCGACTGTGTTGGGAGGAGTGGACATGTGACGGCACTGTCACACGGCGGAGCGGTTCCGGACGGACCAGGAGGACCACCGGTATAGAGAGGATCGACAGATCGCGCGCCAGTCACGAACGGATCCCACGGAGACCCGGTCCACTATACAGGCAGATGTAGCGGGCTAGCGGCTGCGGTGTGACCACGAACCATTTCCCGTCGCCTCGCGGCACCGAATCTGCGATCCTTGTGCCTTTTACGTGTGTTACCATTAACACCGGAATATCGCCGGCTCCATGTGCAGTGGTGTCAGGCCAGAGCGACGTGGAACGCCACAGACTGGCGACGTGTGGTGTTTGGCGATGAGTGCCGCTTCGTTTTGGGGACAGATGATCATCGTATCCGGGTGTGGAGGTTCCAGGGTCAACGACACAATCCCAACATCGCCATCCAGCGTCCCCCTCCCCCCCCTCTCCCTGCAGGCATCATGGTCTGGGCAGCCATTGCCTGCAATGGCCGATCAGCTCTAGTAGTGGTGCGTGGATCATTGACGGGCCAACGGAATGTGGATGAGGTCCTACAGCCCCATGTGCTTCCATTCCTGACCGGGATTCCAGGTGCGCTATAACAGGAGGATAATGCCCACCCGCACGTGATTCGGGTTACCCAGGACTGCCTATGCCATTTCCAGACACTTCCATACCCTGCTTGCTCCCCGGATATTTCCCCTATCGAGCATGTGTGGGGCAGTTGAAACGCCAGCTGCCGCCGTGCCGCACTATCCGGGATTTGGACCACACCGTCCAACACGTGTGGGCCAGTCTGTCACAGGACAACATCAAGTGTCTGTTCGCCTCCATGCCGGACCGTATTGCAGCATGTATCGCCGCACGAGGCGGTACGACGCTCTATTGAAGATGACCGGACTGCGTGCCACAGATCCCTCAGTAATTGTCCTGCAGCTCTGTTTTTGCCATCATGTGTATCATTCATCTGTATCATTACGTCCATAAAATTTCAGTTCAATCCGATGCTTCCTTCTTGGTGCGCAAATTGCATTGTCCGTGAGTGTACAAAAAACGTGAGCTGTTCAACGTTGACGAATTTCAGCAGCATCAAAAGTATCAGGCAAATGGAACTCTTTATGGCCCCAGTGGTCTAAGCGCTGGCTTGTGGCATTCGTCCGAGAAGGGTCCGGGTTCGAATCCCGGTGAGGCATAGATGTTGTGTTTGTCTTACGGCACTGGCTCTCTCCCTTCCCTGGAACCAGTGGCCCTAATTTAAGGACGGGTGACTGCTTGTAGCTCATTGACTTGCTCACGGTGGTCGTTAAACACCCAATTTAAAAAAAAATGGAACTCGGGGAAAATCCGTCGTGTTACAATTTCGAGCCTGTCGAATTTCAGAGAGGAAGAGAGCAAAAAAAAAGAAGTTACTCTACATTTTTGCGTAGTTGCGCACGGTAATCATTTGAAGGGCGCACTGAAAGAAATCGGTGGGATAACTCGCGAGGGACACAATTGAAATAACTCTTCCATGACGCCTGTTCCCAGTAAAAAAGGATGGGGAAGTAAAAAAGGATGATGATGGGGAAGAAAAGATTTCTTTCAGTTTAATTCTCTCTCTTGGCAACACGTCAACATTTTATGTTTGCGGTTTCTTCTCTTCTCTTCTAAAAGCACAAACAACATGAAGAGGCAGAAATCTATTTTTTTCAAGTCATTATGAATGTGATGAAAATCTCGTTGCATGGAAACCATTTGCTTTCTTTTTGAATAACAAACAAAGCATTTCATAAGCGATGCACCGCATGATTTTTTTATTTATTTATTTAGGAGTTAAGGCGTACTTTTCTTTCTGCCACGTCATGCCAACGATGGGGGAAATGAAGGTGGGAGGACTAACGACTCATACCTAATGAGCGTATCTTTCGACACAAAAGCACAAAATTAGTGTTTCTCAAAATTCTAAAGTCACGTGTAACCTTGGTAACAGGTATACTCTCGAACGATATTTTTTTTCCCAACTTTTTATATCTAAACTGCTAAAAACTAAATAATTGCTATTCACCTATAAATTATCCTTAAGAAAAATTCGGCAGACAAATTGAGCCATATCTAGGTCCATATTTGATACAACGCTACAATGATCTTGCTATATAAAAAAGGTGACATTGAGGATCTCAGGAACTACAGACCTATCAGTGGTTTATAAAATCTTCACTAAAGTTCTTTCACACCACTTGAAGGTAACACTGGACATGGCTCAACCGAGAGAACAAGCTGGATTCAGGAGTGGCTACAGCACAATAGATCATATCCACGTACTGAGAGAACTAATTGAAAGAGCGAGGGAATATGAACTTCCATTGTGCATGGCTTTTATCGATTATGAAAAAGCCTTTGATTCGGTGAAACCATCAGCAGTTACAATGGCTCTGAAATCCTGCGGTATTGAAGATGCGTACATTAATATTATTAATAACATCTATGAAAATGCAAGTGCAAAGATTAGGCTGTTTGAAAATACAACACACGTAAAAATTGGAAAGGGAGTGAGACAAGGTGACACCATATCTCCGAAGCTCTTTAATGCTACATTGGAGGGTGTCTTTCAGTCGCTGAGCTGGGAAAACAAGGGGATAAAGATTAATGGTGATTATCTAACCCACCTTCGTTTTGCTGATGACGTAGTCATTTTTGCAACTACCCCATCAGAGCTGCAGAGTATATGATCCAGAAACTTGCTGACAATAGTAAAGAAGTGGGATTAAAAATGAACTTTCAGAAAACAAAAGTGATGTTCACTGCTTTTTCAAGAAATGAAGATTTATCGATTGATGGAGAAAAGCTGGGGATAACAGACACTATAACGAAGTGAATTTCTCCGTCATTTTTATCCGCGCCAGGATTCGAACCCGGGTCCACTCATTCCGGAATAAGTTGCTCTACCAATTAAGCTACGCGGACATTTGTTCTGACTACTATCTGCCTTTATGTCGTGTGCGTCCTGCTGGCAGGTACGTCACATCTCCTGGTACGTTACAACACGTACGTTTATCTTGAACAGCAGATATCAAGTGAGGGTCACATTGATGAAGAAATTAATCTGCCTACAAAACTTGCCTGGAGAGCTTTTGGAAGAAACAGCATAATTTTCAAGAGCAATATGCCATTATGTCTTAAAAGAAAAGTGTTTGATCAATGCATCCTTCCAGTGCTTACGTATGGTGCAGAGACGTGGACCTTAACTAAAAGAGACATACAAAGGCTGCAGACAACTCAAAGCAGCATGGAAAGATGCATGCTTGGTGTAACCAGGAGAGATAAGAAGAGGAACTCGTGGATCCGAAAAATGACAAGAGTGGAAGACATCATGATCAGAGTTAAATCCCTGAAATGGCAATGGGCTGGACTTACTGCCAGAAGGACAGACCATCGATGGACAGCCGAAATTTCAGATTGGATTCCAAGGGACAGGAAAAGACCCAGAAGAAGACCACATGGGAGATGGGTGGATGAAATTCGAAAGTATGCGGGAGTGACATGGAGGAGACTGGCACAAGACAGACCGTTGTGGAGGAAACTTGGGGAGACCTACGTCCAGCAGTGGATTGATAATGGTTGACAATGATGACGATGATTTGATACAAAAAAAGCTGGGTTTTTTTCCAATCCACTTTTTTAAAGACTGAGATAATGTGACAAAGAAAACGATAAAGATGCCACCGAATTTTCGGGTGCAATGAGCATGCATGACTTTTGAATCCGTTCTGAAGCGAATTAAATTTGTCAAAGCTATTCAAAATCAATGGAACCGCTATGGAAAACAGTAGCATCTGACCAAAAAAAGAAGTTTTTCAATGGTGTTTTCAATCCCGCAGGCATTGCTGCAAACGGAACCCTGATCTTACGCATTGTGGTTGCACACTTGTGCGTTAAGAAAAATTTGAAATTATATAAGAAACATTTCGCAGCAAAAATGCTCCCCAACAAAGAATGTTTCAAGTCGGACTCTTAGAAGCAGAGATATCGGCAAATATAAGATATGCATGTACGCCCCCTGGCGGGAAAAACATGCATTATTTTAAGAAGAAAGTATCGGTCCAGAAAATACTTTTTTTCAGTCGAGTTTTCAGGAGCTCAGCTTTTGCTGCAAATACATCAGAAGCAGAAATCAACAGTTATGCCTCCTGGTGGCGAAACTATTCTTTACCAAATATTTGAAATTATATGAAAAACATTTCCCATCAGGAGTTGTGTGCGATACAGGAAGAATTTTTCATATCGGAGTTTTAGAAGCAGAAATGGAAACGCAATTGACCTTAACGCCCCCAAGTGGAAAGACTATGAATTACTTAAAAATTTTGAAATTATTTGAAAAATATTTCGCACCGGAAACGCTATTCAACAAAGAAGAAAAATTTCAAATCGGACTCTTAGAGGTAGAGATATTGACAAAAATAAAGTATGCATCGACGCCCCTCGCCCCCTGGCGGAGAAACCATGCATTATTTTAAGAAGAAAATATTCGGAAAACGTTTATTGACGTGAATAGTATTGGTCCACAGAAGAATTTTTATTTTTTTTATTTTTTGGCAAACATTCGAAATTATATGCAAAAGATTTCCCATCAAAAGCTGTATTCGGTGCAGAAATAATTTTTCAAATCGGAGTTTTAGAAGCAGAGATATCGGGGGAAACGCAATTTACAATTACGCCGCCTAGCTGAAAGTCTATGAATTACTTGAAAATTCTGAAGTTATGTGAAAAACATGTCGCACCGGACACTATCCAATAAAAAAGGAATTTTTTCAAATCGGACAAATGAAGCAGAGATATTGACAAAAATATGATATACGTCTACGCCCCCTGGCGGAGAAACCATGCAATATTTTAAGAAGAAAGTATTCTCAAAAGGTTTATCAACGTGAGTGGCATCGGTCCACGACAGAATTATTTCAATCGAGATTTTAGATGCTCAGATTTTGTGGCAAATACATCAGAAGCAGAAAGTAACACTTTACCCCCTGGTGGCCAAATCATTCTTTACCAAAAATTAAAATTATATGCAAAAGATTTTCCATCAGGAGCTGTATCCTCTGAAGAAAAACAAATCAAATCGGAGTTTTAAAGGTAGAGATATACCGGAAAACGCAATTTACTTTTACGCCCCCCAGCGGAAAATCTATGCGTAACTTGAAAAAGTGACAATACCTAAAATACTCTTCCACATAAATCGAATCGAAAGGTGGAAGATTTTTTCGAGCCGCGGATGGCTTAGTGCTTAGCAGTTCAGACTATCGATGCAAGGTTTCCTATGCCCCCCGCCTGAAATTCTCTCACCCCTCTATGTGCAATATCGTACTTGTACGGTGGCGCCATCTACTGTACTCTAATCTAACTACAAACTGTTCTGTCAAAGTCGCTAGGCTTGCTCCCATTCCTTCCGTTTCTGTTTCTGCGTCCTGCCCAAAAGGCGATCTCGCTGTTGGTGGCTGGGACCTAAACTCTACTCACTGTGGACGGAAGTCCTACAAGAAAATGACAAATACTGTAAGATTTTTTTTTTTTTAATCGGATGTTTAGAAGCAAATATATGGAATAAAATGCATTTTGAATTTGATATCATCTGCGTTTACGCCCTCTAGCGGCGAAATTGTGCATCGTAAAAAAAAAAAACGAAATAAAGAATCATTATGCGCATATTTCAAGGTTCCCAATGCAAAAAATTATTTTTCAAATCGGACTAATAGTTGCACAGATATGGTGTTTACAGACGGACGGACGGACAAACCGATAACATTAGCATGATCTTTTTTTACAAGACTGCTAAAAAATACACATTTACGCCACCAAACGGGAAAACTGTGCGCTAAAGAACGTTGGAAACCACTGGCTATATTTCAGATACATCAGATTCAAAAGGAATATTTTCTAATCCACATTTTTTTGGAGTCCATGAGCAACTCTTAGGGATACAAGCAGTCACCCGTCCGTAATTTGGGACTACTTCTAGTTTTACTAAAGGCTTGCCCAACAACAAACCCTCAGTAAAATCGAACGTTTTCATGTAAAGATATAATGTTAAGATTGTAAAACTCGAGAAAATCCTGCTTAACAGTTTTCTCGAATATTTTTTCATGGTCGCCTCTGGGAGCGGTTGGAACAATTTAGGTACACTCACTTTTGAGAAAAGACACCAAACGAGTGCGTGAGACAGGCACACTAACTACAAAAACGAATTAAATGTCTTCCATGCGTGGGTTTCTCATGACAAGGTCTTGACAACAATTGTCGTAACTGTATTAACTTAACGAGTTTCCGCAGTAACTCTGCGTCATAATTAACTTAACAGGAAATGGTCAGTTTAAAGAGGTAATTCATTATTCAGTTAAAGTGTTACATAACTGAAATTCATCACTTCAGGTTTCAAATTTCGTAAAAGAAAACGTATGTTACATTTCCACTGAGAGTGATCAAAGTGGAGTAAAATCATTACCTCGACCACTCTTAAATATGAACATGTTGCGGGGTTTTCCTTTTTTCTCCCCGCTTGGGTTCGATACCAATGCCCAATTGCAACTTTTAGTATAAGTACCGTGACGTATATTCTAAATTAACTTTCCTTTTTTAGTTTCTTTCCCTATGTAAATCTTGAGTTTATTCTCAGTTATACTTCACTCTTAACGTGATATCTTTTCTCTCAAACGAATACTGTTGGCAACATAATTGAGGTTGAATGAACGTGACGTATGCCTGGTTTGATAAGAACGAGAGATATAAACTACGAGTAAACTATTGCTTAGAGAGCGTTGCTTAAAGCGTTGTGTTGGAGAGCGATTAATGTGAGCGTTGTGTTGTGGAGCTGTGTGGTGTGTTATGTTACGATGTGTTGGAGTTGGAGAAAACCTTGAATAAAGCATCTTTTCCGTAAGTTTGACTTCTGTTGTTTACATGTTTCGTCTGGCCGTTAAGGTTTAATTTAGGAACTATTTCATCTTATGGTTATGTTTTTAAAATAACGTAGAAGTACGACAAGACTTCTTCGTTATAATGGCGCTCGAACTTCCCGGATGACCCGGCCGTTCAAGATCTCGCAATGGTGTGATGTTCTTTCCACACCGCGAGATAAGAAAAATAAGAGAATCCCTTCTTCAGCGCTTCGAAAAATAAAAAAAATGTGTGTGACGTTGCATTCCACACACTAGATTGACTGGGAGTTCTCAAGTACGTTCTACAGCTGATGGCTGCCTGCGACGATTCATGGTCACGGCTGACCCGTGGGCCATGCCCCCGGCCCTCTTTCGGGTGGGGGTGCCTGCCCAGCAGGACGCACACGACATAAAGGCAGATAGCAGCGATACGAACGTCCGCGTAGCTCAATTGGTAGAGCGACTTATTCTGGAATGAGGGGACCCGGGTTTGAGCCTCGGCGTGGACAAAAATGACGGAGAAATTTACTTCGTTATAGCACAATATATGAGGAAGAAAATGGAAACGCATTTGAGACTTTTGGTTTACTATTTATTTCAACTAAAGCTTGATATTATTTATTTATCGGCTTGTCCCGGAATTATCTTAGTTATTTGTTAACTCCTTCATTCATCGCACTACTTATTCTGTTACTTAGTTATCCGCTCTTTTGAATTCATTCATCTCACTACTTATTCTGTTACTTAGTTATCCGCTCTTTTGTATTCATTCATCGCACTACTTATTCTGTTACTTAGTTATCCGCTCTTTTGTATTCATTCATCGCACTACTTATTCTGTTACTTAGTTATCCGCTCTTTTGTATTCATTCATCGCACTACTTATTCTGTTACTTAGTCATCCGCTCTTTTGTATTCATTCATCGCACTACTTATTCTGTTACTTAGTTATCCCCTCTTTTGTATTTCTCCGGTTCTACGTAAAGATCTCATTCTCCACGCAACTGTTCCTTTGGAGGCCCGGAAACACTTTCCGTAACCTTCTCTTCCGACTTCTGTCCGATATCTGTGTCCGAGTAGCCCCCCCCTCCCCTTCTCTCCAGAGCTTAGTAGCACACTCTCTCTCTCTTCTCCTAATCTTCCCTTCCATTGCTTGCTTTGAAGTAAATGTATTGTGAAGTCAAAGAGCAACAAACAAATTACATAGTCTGGGTACACTTTCGTTCATTGTGTTACCGATCGCTACTGGCTGAAGGCAAAGTTAAAATGAGTGCAATAAATAACTTAGTAAAAAGGTCTTTCTAACATAAAATGCTGGAGCGCTCTGGAAAACGCTGTTTGAACTCCTAGTAAAGATTATTTTGAAATGATTATTGGTGCGCTGATAGCATCTTGAAATAGCACCGTGAAGTTTCCTTATGCTGACTGTTATGATGACGACAAAGAAAGATCTGCTACTGAATATTATATTATATTTTGGAAACGAATGATTTTCAAATTCTGCGTATAACACAAGTGAGAACTTTCAATAAAATTCAAAACATCGTTACAAAACAAAGGCTTGAACATTTGGTGAAATCATCCCCAAAATAAACGGTTTTTTTTTTAACCATCTTAAAAAACATAAGATCAAAATGGGGACTAGCTTTCTTTTGTATTAAAAATTCCTTTGTTTGTAACTTTATAAGTCGTCAGCACCATCAATCACTCTCAATCCACAAATTGGATGAAGGTCTCTCCCACAAAACTGTCTTGATCTGTCTTATCTTCCATGTCACTCTGAACGTGCTTTCCAACTTCATCCACCCATCTCAAACATGGTTTTCTTCTGGATCCTTTCCTGTTCCTTAATATCCAATATACACTCCCGGACAATGAAATTTGCGCACCTATATTAATAGAAGAAAACATGCTACAACCGTGAAATTTTGCAAATAGATATAGTGCGTGCTGGTATGCAAGTGATCCACGTCTGGTGCCAGTGCGTATGACCGCACACATTGTGGTGGCGCTGCAATCACGAACCGGCCGCCTTATAATCCGGCATGTAGCCTATGCCTCACGAAAGCGAAAAGCACCGGCTGACGCAAGCAAGAGTATAGAGTGACAAGAATGCCGGGTAGATGCCAGAGACGTCGATTTACGCAACTTACGGACTTTGAGAGAGGGTTGAAAACCGCAGGGTGGTCGGCGCGCCGTACAGCCCGCCATGTGGATTCTTCTGACCATACCGTCCGACTGTGTTGGGAGCAGTGAACACGTGACGAAACTACCACACGGCGGAGCGGCTCCGGACGGACCAGGAGGACCACCGGTAGAAAGTATTGATGGATCGTGCGCCAGGCACGAACGGATACCATGGGGGCCCAGTCCACTATACAAGCAGATGGAGCAGCTCCTGTGTGCCCACGAACCATTTCCCAACGCCTCGCGGAAGCGATTTTGCGATCCCAGCGCTCCTTATGTGTGCTGCCATTAACATCGGAACATCGCCGGCTCCGTGTGCAGTCGTGCCAGGCCAGAGCGACGTGGAATGTCACAGACTGGAGACGTGTGGTGTTTAGCGATGAGTGCCGCTTCGTTTGGGAGACAGATGATAATCGTGTCCGGGTGTGGAGGTCCCCGGGTTATTGGCACAATCCCAAACTCGCTATCGAGCGCCACACCTTTCCCACTGCAGGCATTATGGTCTGGGGAGCCATTGCCTACGATAGCCGATCAGCTCTGGTAGTGGTACGTGTATCATTGACGGGCCAGCGGTATGTGGATGAGATCCTACGGCCCCATGTGCTTCCATTCCTGGCCGGGATTCCAGGTGCGCTATACGAGCAGGATAATGCCCGCCCGCACATGACTCGGATTACCCAGGACTGCCTACGTCGTGTCCAAACACTTCCATGGTCTGCCCGCTTCCCGGACATGTCCCCTATCGAGCATGTGTGGGACTAGTTGAAACGCCAGCTGCCGCCTTGCCGCACTATCCGGGATTTGGAGCAAACCGTCCAACACGTGTCGGCGAGTCTGCCGCAGAACAACATCAGGCGTCTGTTCGCCTCCATGCCGGACCGTACTGCAGAATATATCAGAATATATCAGAATATATCAGTCTGGCCATCTTCAATAGCGACGCGCTATTGAAGATGGCCAGACTGCGTGCCACGGATCCCTCTGTAATTGTCATGCAGCTCTGTTTTTGCCATCATGTGTATCACTCATCTGTATCATTACGTCCATAAAATTTCAATTCAATCCGAAGCTTCTTTCTTGGTGCGCAAATTTCATTGCCCGTGAGTGCAGTATCTCAGTTGTTCAACGGTGGTCAGTTTTTCTGGCAATATGCTCGGCCCATTGCAACTTGACGTCTTTAGTTTCGCCATGATGTCATCCATTCTTGACATTTTCCAGATCTATAATGATTTTTCCCATCGCTCTTGGTTACAATAAGCATGCACTTTTCATGATTCTTTGAGCTGTTCGGAATCCCTGTATTTCGTTATATGCTTAAGGGCCATGTCTGGAAGGTAGCATTGTTTAAAACACTTTTCGTTTAACACATTATGGTAAATTGCTCTTGAAAATTGTTCTGTTTCTTATACGCAACTAAATTTCTTCTTAGATGTGGCCCTTGCTTGATATCTGTTGTCCAAGGTAAATGTAAATCATCAGTTACTTCTAAATTTGCCCCGACTACTTTTAATTATTCAGTTTTAATAAAAGCATTATATTAGGTTGGAAAGAAAGTTATATCCGATGACGAGGTACCCGAAGTCGAAGTCACGGGATTGGCCTCTAAGATTGTGCAGCACACCGCCATGACATCGGCAGGTAGGTGGCTTAACTCAGTGGCAGCTAGTCGTCAGAAGGCGAAGAGTGTAAGCGCCAGCCAGCATGGAAGTGGACAAGGAGCACATCCGCCATTGCATGCTGTATGAGTTTCGTCGCCGTAGCACCCTCACAAGTGCTATAAGGCACACAGTGTGTACTCCAATGCCATATCACATCGCCAGTGCTGTCTTGGTTCGAATGGTTTCGAGAAGGAATATTTGACCTGCCAGACTCTCCCAAAGCCGGAAGACCCGCAACAGTGGATATGGACATGCTGAAGACCTTAATGGAGACCGACCCACGTGACCACGCAGGAGCTAGCTGAACAGCTAGGAACTACCCACACGAGCATTATCACACAACATAAGAGGGAGTTTGGGTATCACATCAACTCACAGTTGAGCAGGAAGCAAATCGTATAAGTGCATGCGTTTACCTGCTTGCACGTGACCAAGTTGAATCGTTCTTGGACCTCATGATGACAGGTGACGAGAAATGGGTTCTGTATGACAATAACAGCGTCTGGAAACATTGGTTGGAACCAAAACAGAAGCCCATTCCGATCCCCAAAGCCGACTTACACCCACGTAAGGTCCTGATGTTTGTTGGGATATGCGGTGTGTCGTGTTTGTGGAGCTGCTCCGGACAGCTCGAAGATCTGCAATCATCGCTCTCTTCCAAACGACCAGCACTGCTGAATGGCAAGAGCGTTCTCCTATACAGCAGGATGGAACGAGCTCGAAGATCTGCAATCATCGCTCTCTTCCAAACGACCAGCACTGCTGAATGACAAGAGCGTCCTCATATACAGCAGGATGGAACGAGCTCGAAGATCTCCAATCATCGCTCTCTTCCAAACGACCAGCACTGCTGAATGGCAAGAGCGTCCTCCTATACAGCAGGATGGAACGAGACTTCACACAATACGGATGACCTGTCACAAGATCAGGGACCTGGGCTGGAAGCTGCTGCCGCACCCACCCTACCCTACCCTAAGCGACTACCACCTTTTCCGATCGTTGGAGCATTTCCTATAGATGGACAGTGATTCACCAACCGGGACGATGTCGAACGCGCACTTATTCACTTCTTTGCGTCCAAGCCGCCACAATTCTACAGGGACCGCATCCAACAGCTGCCCAGATGAGGGGAGTAGGTCAGGTCGTGGCAAACGATGACGACTACATTTTTGGACTTGTATATATACGGTAATTTGCACGTTTCTGTTGCCTTGCAAACATTACTTTCTTTCCAATCCAATGTTTTGTTTTGTGTAAACTCATCTTTACTTCCACTTCCTTGTCAGCAAATTCCTGGATCACACTCAGAAGCTATAAGGTGGGTTGAACAATATTCACTAACCTTTATCCCCATGTCTTCGCAGTTCGATTATTAAAAAGCATTCTATACAGTGTGGCATTGAACAGCTTGGGAAATATGGTGTCACCTTGTCTCACCCCCTCTCGATTTTTTTTTACGTGTTGTCTCCTGGAATAATCCACACCTCTTATGCATCGTCTGGATTCTAACCAAGAGCCATCTCAGACGAATGGGCAAAAACCAGTACCTCAGACCACTCAGCCACCGCACAGCGTTTTCATTTCTTTACTAGTTTCCTGTACAATGTCCACGGTAATTCCATCTTTTCCTGGAGCTCTTCCCCATTCCATGTTCTTAATTGCACTGGCAACTTTTTCAGGGAGGTACTTTAGTGCTTATGTACTTCTTTATGTCTATAATAGGTGTACCATTCCTTTCATCAATGGCGTAGCCACCACAGGGCGAGGTGCTGCAGTTATATAAAGCAGAAATTAATTTTCAAGCAATAAAAAGGAATTCACGAAATCTTTTTCTCATAGAAGGTACACAGTGAGCGCCATCTGACAAGCAAACCACACGACTGAGCCTCAGCCTTCCTTGCAGCCAATGCACTAGGAATTAATAATGATTCCTTTTAGCCTTAACGATAATTTGTATTTAATTTTTTGTTTTGTTCCGGAGTTTAACGGCCCTGTGAGCATCTAAGGCTATAAGGATTCGCTCGTCAACAATTTAAGGTCACTAGTTTTAAGCAGCTGTAGTACAAGCATAGCACTCACGCCTTACACGAGATTCGAACCCAAGTTCAACACGGACAATTAGTCAGAAGCCCACACCTCTGACCATTCGTCAATCGGGATGGCTAATGGTGTTAGCTGTTCGTTAAGACTGTTAAACAATGATTCAGAAAACAATAAAAAAAACAGACATTGAGCTCAGGGCCTAACTAAGACATTTGGGGTCCCAGGGCCAACAAAATGAGCCCCCCCCCCCATCAAAATAAAACGTTTCACCAATGTATAGCGGTGGAGATGTCATATGATACAAGCGACACAACACGGCACGATATACATATCATCGTCAACCATCATCAATCCCCTGCTGGAGAAGGTCTCCCCAAGTTTCTTCCACAACGGTCTGACCTGAGCCAGTCTCCTCCATGTCACTCCGGCATGCTTTCGAATTTCATCCACCCATCTCTCGCGTGGTCTTCTTTTGGGTGTTTTCCTGTTCTTTCGTATCCAGTCAAAAATTTCGGTTGTCCATCGATCGTCTATTCTTCTGGCAATATATACAGCCCATTGCTATTTCAGGGATTTTTCTCTGATCATGATGTCTTCCACTCTTGTCATTTTCCTGATCCATGAGTTCCTCTTTTAGTTATTATACATATACATATAATGACAATTAAAACTATATATATCTATATCTATATTATTTATATGCTATTTTATATAACATAAATTAGAAATGCAACATTCAAATGGTACAAAATTATATATGCTACTATATATTAAAGTATTTTATGTATATATATATATTAATATTACATACTTCCATATATTATTTTGTACATCTTGGTCCATTGTTCTGTAGTGTTATGTTGGTATATACTGTATATATATATATATATATATATATATATATATATACACTGCCAGAGAAAATGCCACACCATGAAGGAATGCTCGAAAACAGACCAAACTACACACACACACAGATAGCCAAGTAGGTCCTGAACAAATGATTGAATTGTCACATACAGACTAGTCTCCAGTGGACGAATATATAGGATGATAAATAAGGAGTGTGGCCCCCATTTTGAGCGATACAGCGTTGAATCCGACGCAGCATCGAGGTAATGAGGGTCCGAATAGAGTCCTGGGTTATCGTGGACCATGTGGTGTTGATCCGAGTCCACAGTTCATCTTTTTGCGGGGATGGGAGGGTACTCAACCGACGTCCAATCGTGTCCCACAGATGCTCGATGGGCAAGAGAGCGGGGGGACGTGCTGGCCACGGAAGCATCCGCACACCGTGTAAAGCATTCAGACTGATGCGGGCGGTATGCGGCCGTGCGTTACCCTGTTGTAAAACGGCGTTTGGGATGCTCTGTAGATACGGTAGAGCCACGGGCCACCGCAGCACCTCGTCAACAAAGCAGCTTGCCGTCAATGTGGCCGTAATGTGTACCAGGGGTGAGCGGCTGTTGGCGCTGATAGCACTCCACACCATGATTCCACATTGCCGGGCAGTCTGGCGCTCCACAATGGCGGAGTAATCCGCCCGTTGGCCACATCGCCTTCAGACTCTCACACGGCGATCATCCGTGGTGAGACTGAACCGCGATTCGTCGCTGAACACCACACTGTTCTATTCGACACGCCACGCAACTCCGGAGCGACACTACGCCAAGCGGTGACGACGATGGCTTGTTGTTAAGGGTAGCGTTCGTAACGGAAGGCTGGACAGCAAACCACACGCAGCCAATTGGCACGACACTGTCCGCGTCGATATCGGAGCATCCAAGTGTCCCCGTACACTCCGCAAAATGTCGCCCGTTGTGGCATGTGGGTCAGCTAAGGCATGACGTAGGATGAGACGATCGGCGCGCTCGGACGTCTGTCTCCGTGCTCCGATCCTCCTACGACGCTGCACAGATCCTTCCTTGGACCACTGTCTCCAAATGCGACAGACGGTTGTTGCATCAGGTGTCGTTTATTCCGCAATACGAGGCAAGGACCATCCGGTGGTACGAAGGTCTACGATGACACCTCTCATGAACTCATCCGTTTGACGAAATCGCGTACGACGGCGTCTTAACGGCATTGGCACCACTTGTTCGTTCTCCAGACACGGTTACAGCAGAACCACTCACTTCTCCCGGTGGTGACGACACCTCGACTGATGGCCTTACGGGCTGGTTGTCCGCTTATATCCCACGCACCGTTCGTGCGATTGGCCTGCAAATGCAATCATTTGCATAACTTGTACGTGCGCACCCACCCTTTCAATTTTCATGGCGCTGCGTTCACGTCTTCGTGGTGTGGCATCCTTTCTGACAGGCAGTGTGCACACACACACACACACACACACACGCACACACACACACACACACACACACAAATCAAATTTGATTGTGTAATAGCTAACAAGTCTTAGAATTAACTGAAAGTTGTAGAATTTCAATGATAATCTACAAATTTGCAGTAATAATGTTTAGCGATCTTAACAAAATGTGATAATAAATTCTAAAGCAAAATTAATTGGGATCTCGAGGAGACGGAACACAATTTCGAGGAATTTTAAAAAATGTTTCGTGAAAACTGAAAAATAATAAAAGCATTAGGAATTGACAATTCACGGAGATGCCAAAAGATAAGAGGAGCAACAGAATCCCGCATAAAGTATTACTTTCACAATAGTAATGATACTAATAAGTCCAATAATGATTAGGTCATTTCTAGAAACAACAGAAAGGAGGCCCCTGTTATACAGGAGACCCAGGGCCCTGGGGACGAGTGCGGTAATCAGACCCTGATTGACCTAACGCATAGTAAGGTCCCAGAAGGTTGTCTCGCATGTAAAAGCATCTTAGATTTGCATCACTTTGGCATCTCCGTGAAGGGTCTATTTTGCATTAACAACTAACGACTACTAGTTTTTGGTCGGAGAGGGGGTGGTGGTGGTGGGGGTAAAACAATGTAAAATCTGAAATCAAATTCATCAATGAATTTGACAGATGGGTTTGACGAAATAATTAATAAGTAAAATCAGCAACAAACACTAAAACGGATTTAGAATTCATTTTTAAGAACAAACACTCGTTTCTAGCAGAAAAAGAATATGGTTCATGAGCGAACAAGTAATTTTAGTCACCCAAACGATTAGCTCCAGCTGTGTCAACAAAAAGGAAAACTAGTTGTATTTACAGCTGCTTATGTTCTACATAAACATTCACCTGTCGAGTACGTGAACGCGATTCGGATGGCTTGTTTAACTGCGAAGAAAGTTGTTTATTCTGTCATTGCTGCCTTGTTTCACTGAAATGTACGGTAAAATTCAGGAAAGCCAACAGAACAGTGAGAAGGTCAAGTGCACGCCGGCTGTTTTGTGTGAATCAGACCGAGACGACGGGAACGCAGTCCAGATTACGATGGTATTCGTTCGGGAAAGGCACTCGTAAGCTCCAAGGAAACTGAATTTCTACTGAACGTTCTTTAAAATGATTTTGGAAGTACGCACGTCAAGAAATAGAAATAAACAGTATCGTTGTAAATGTGAACGAGCTATTTCGAGCGTAAACTTCCTACATGGCTGATCGTTTGCCGGTACCTCTGACGCTTTACAGATTTGACTGCAGGAAATCTTCGAACTGTTCCTACTGTACCACCACCGGTTATATGTGACATATGTATTTGTAATGTTCACTTTTCGCCACCCTGGTGGCGAAGTAGTCTCAGCGCTGGCTTCTGACCATTTGTACGAGATGAGTCTGGCTTCTAATCCCATTGAGGCATAGATGTTATGTTTGTCTTTCGGCACTGGCTCTCACCCTTCCCTGGAACCAGTGATCCTAAATTAGGGACGGGCGACGCTTATAGCTCATCGAGTTGCTCACGGTAGTCGTTAAACTCCAAAACAAAACAAAAAGCATGTAGTTTTTCGATTTATATTTCACTCTGTATATCTCTTATACGCTCTAAGATATGTTCTTCAATCCACACGTCACTAGAACGTGTGGATGGATAATCTTTCATTCTACGAAGCTTATTCTCCTCAAGCACAATCACAATGCAGAACGTTGTCTGATAGAGATTTCAATTCTTTCCAAGAAAATCGTGCAAAATTTAACCTGATGTAGAAGCTCATTGCTTTCCCCGATTTCATTACAAACTATCTTCTTCAGAAAACGGAACATGGTTCACGATTTGAATTCGAAGCTGCCGCCCTTCCGGCTGAGTAGTCTAAGCTGGACCCGGTCTCGATATATATATATATATATGTCATCGAAGACTGCAGTGTGCTGAACAAGTTCAACACAGGTAGTGACCATAGATTGGTGAGATATAAGATGCACCTCAACACTAAACTGGAACGTGGCAAGCTCATAAGACAAACAAAATGTATTGACATAACCAACCTTAAAAAACACCATAATACTTTCAAGTTGGAACTGAAGAACAGATTCTCTGCTTTAGAAGGCCTAACATCGGAAGAAGTGGATATTTCGGAAGTTAACAGAAAAGTAACCAAAGCTCTAATGGAAACAGCAACAAAATTAGCTGGGTCTAAGAACAAGTTGCATGTGAACAAATTATCAGGAAAAACCAAAATGTTGATGCAAAAAAGAAGAGAGATGAGGACAACTAAAGAAGATGTGACTTCCAAAGTGGAATATATAGAGCTATGCAAGACAACACGAAAAAGTATCACTGAAGACGTAAGGAAATTCAACTGTGAGCTAGTGAGGAAAGCAATTGAAAACAACCAAAGCCTTAAGATAGCAAAGGGACATCTCAGTAAGGGAAGAAAACAGATTATGGCTCTGAGAAAAGAAGATGGTTCTATAACAAGAAATAGAGGCGAAATTTTGACAAGAGTGAAAGATTTCTACTCCAAATTATATGAAAGGGATGATACATGTACTCCAGACATCATGAAAGGTACCAGAGTTCTTCCAGTCCTCCCAGCAGAAGTTGCTCATGCAATCAAGAACATGAAGCGGGGGAAAGCTCCAGGAGAAGATGGAATTACTATAGACATCATACAAGAAGCAAGTGGAGAAATTGAAACAGTACTCGCCCAAATTTTCACTCGATGCCTTAATGAAGGGAAGATTCCTGAGGATTGGAACAACGCTACAATGATCCTGCTACATAAAAAAGGTTACATTGAGGATCTCAGGAACTACAGACCTATCAGCCTCCTATCAGTGGTTTATAAAATCTTCACTAAAGTTCTTTCACACCGCTTGAAGGTAACACTGGACATGGCTCAACCGAGAGAACAAGCTGGATTCAGGAGTGGCTACAGCACAATAGATCATATCCACGTACTGAGAGAACTAATTGAAAGAGCGAGGGAATATGAACTTCCATTGTGCATGGCTTTTATCGATTATGAAAAAGCCTTTGATTCGGTGAAACCATCAGCAGTTACCACGGCTCTGAAATCCTGCGGTATTGAAGATGCATACATTAATATTATTAATAACATCTATGAAAATGCAAGTGCAAAGATTCGGCTGTTTGAAAATACAACACACATAAAAATTGGAAAGGGAGTGAGACAAGGTGACACCATATCTCCGAAGCTCTTTAATGCCACATTGGAAAATGTCTTTCAATCACTGAACTGGGAAAACAAAGGGATAAAGATTAATGGAGATTATCTAACCCACCTTCGTTTTGCTGATGACGTAGTCATTTTTGCAACTACCCCATCAGAGTTGCAGAGTATAATCCAGGAACTTGCTGACAAGAGTAAAGAAGTGGGATTAAAAATGAACTTTCAGAAGACAAAAGTGATGTTCAATGCTTTTACAAGAAATGAAGATTTATCGATTGATGGGGAAAAACTGGAGATAACAGATACATATGTTTATCTTGGACAGCAGATATCAAATGAGGGTCACATTGATGAAGAAATTAATCGGCGTACAAAACTTGCCTGGAGAGCTTTTGGAAGAAACAGCATAATTTTCAAGAGCAATATGCCATTATGTCTTAAAAGAAAAGTGTTTGATCAATGCATCCTTCCAGTGCTTACGTATGGTGCAGAGACGTGGACCTTAACTAAAAGAGACATACAAAGGCTGCAGACAACTCAAAGAAGCATGGAGAGGTGCATGCTTGGTATAACCAGGAGAGATAAGAAGAGGAACTCGTGGATCCGAAAAATGACGAGAGTGGAAGACATCATGATCAGAGTTAAATCCCTGAAATGGCAATGGGCTGGACATACTGCCAGAAGGACAGACCATAGATGGACAGCCGAAATTTTAGATTGGATTCCAAGGGACAGGAAAAGACCCGGAAAAAGACCACATGGAAGATGGGTGGATGAAATTCGTAAATATGCGGGAGTGACATGGAGGAGACTGGCACAAGACAGACCGTTGTGGAGGAAACTTGGGGAGACCTTCGTCCAGCAGTGGATTGATAATGGTTGACAATGATGATGATGATGATATATATATGGTGGGTTTGCCTTACCCTGGCTTTCCCCTCCTCTCTGGAACCAGTGTCCCTAAATTAGGGACGAGCAAATGCCTTATAGCTGTCATAATTACTCATGTCCATCGTTAAACCCCAATAGGAAAAAAAAATTGCAAAACTATATGTGTCATAAATTTTGAAGAATAATGCGAAGTATGTATACTGCTCGTTCTAAGAAGACGTTGAAACTCCTATATTGCCCCATTTCACTAGGAGACGGGAATTTTTCGTCGATATTAAATACTCACACACGCGCGGACCTAAATAATTAAATCCTGAATCCTTAGCAAGGCCGAATCGTACAAGTATCCAGTGTTACCACTGGAAACAGTTTTAAAACATAGGAATAATTTATTCAAATATAAAACTGTAATGCAATGCAAATTACACTTAACGTCGTTCATTCCATATTGGCAGTCGAAAGATACCGCGCGTTGGTCTGCTTTGTGAAAGAGTAGGTAGTTAAGCTGGCAAGCTCAAGAGTAACCACTTCCAATAGAGGTTACCAAACACTCGAGTTTTGTGGATTTCGCATGCCCGCGAATCCTAAGACAGCAGAAACTCTGCCGTCGTTGTTATCCATAGAGCATACGTTCTTTGTCACCACAGCTATGTTTGGAAACACTTCTGTTGTTAGCCGGTGAATCTCTTTTTTTTTTTTTTTTCTATCTCCATTTCAGTACTTTTCTCGCGTTCGTTTTATGAGCTACCTACTGCAAGTGGACAACTGTTTTATTATTACTTAGCGAATCATTTTTACTTATTTCAATCTTCAAGCTGTGCTTCGAACAACCAGAATGAATGGCAGTGCATCATTTGTTTTGGATCCTTCGAATATTAATATCGTGAATAAATGTGTATGTGGTTACGAGTGTGCAGAATTTATGAGAAAAAAAAAAAAAAAAACAGTTGAGAAAGGCAGACCCACTCTAGAAACATTTAAGCAGTTTCAGTCTTGAAATGATGTCATGAAATATCTCCCCCGACAGGATAATTCCGTAGATGATCTGATTCAGTTGGAAATAACCTAACGGAATTTTATTTGAGGTCACATTCTCTGTCCCATTTAATTTCTCTATGCACTTTCAAATTCTTTGACTGGAGAATGAACACGGCAGTTCTGGTGTTAAGAATGCGAGATTGTGTATTACACTATTCTAGAGGCAAATAAAGTTTCCGAAAATAGAAATATAGAGAGATGTGCTCATTAATATCCCCCCTCCCCGCCGCCGCCTCTCCAAAAAAAACAAAAACAAAACAAAACAAACAACAACACGATGATAGATTCTAGTGGCACCAGCGAAAAGGATGCACCTCACCACAGATCCTGTCTGATTTTCGCTTCAACCAAACTTGCATTGAACTGAACATCGAATATTTCAAAACTTGTTCGAACATCCATGGCAGTCACGCTGAAAATAATTTGTCACCGCAATGTTGCTCTTTTAGCATTATTTCTTGTCACGATTTTTCGAAATGTTAAACGCCTCGCATATTTTTTAATGCAGAACTGATTGAAAATTTAAACCTAAAGTACAACGCATCACGACCTGTTTTTTTCAGAAGGTCTTTTGTACGAAAAGAATCGCTGTTTTTGTTTGTTTGGGACGATGGGGGGAGGTAACATCCCCAGTAAGAATCTAAGGCTATACGGAGTCGCTCATCTCCAATTTCTGCCATAGATTCCAGGGAAGGGAGAAAACCAGCGCCTTCAAACAAATATTGTAAAGTCGAAAATTAATTATTCATGAGTGTATTCTATATTTTATGTAAATCAGTATAATTTATGCCTATTCATAAAGAAAATATACCACGTGTTCACGTATAAGAGACTGACATGCCACGCGTGAGAGACTGAATTTCATTTCAGAAAAGGACTTCATCTTTTCACGAAAAAAATAGCTTTCTTCCGAAGGCATTGTTTCAAAAACTGTAAATGTCTGGATCCGTTCAGATGGCGCCAACGAAGCACGAGGAGAACAATCTCAACGGAAACACAGCAGACCACTTAGCGGCTACATGAAACAATCCATTAAGATGTTTTCTCGTCGAGCTGGACAACGGAAAAAAATCGCCAGACTGTCTGATCGACTATATTATTTTCATTGCACGCGAACATGTAGCTAATGGATGCATATTGTATTGATGTACCGTTGTAGGGATTGATTTTAGGCGACGACAGCTAAGATGAAAGTGACACGTGGAGATCTCGAAAGAAGATAAGAGCGACAGGTGTACACGATAGTGGAAGTCAGGCTGGGTGTGGCGATACGAGTTGGGAGACATTGTAGCTGAATGGGGGGGCGTACTCTCCGAGGAACAAAAATTGCAAAGTCAGGTCGTAGTGCCTCGGGGCAGCGAGCCGAAAAGTATGCTGGAGAGAGAGCACGTGATCTAGAGGGAGCAGGGACTGGGTAGCGCGGGACGGTAGCGTTTGGATGTATGGAGCTAAGTCTCTCGTACAAAAAGTCGAGAAAAGGAAGGATGGGGAGCGCTTCATGTTTGAAAGTTCTGATATTTTATAACTCATGTTAGTCAGGTGTACAGATACACCGTAGATTCCAGAAAGGAGGATCATCGTGGCATGGAAGAGGTGATGAAAGATCTAAGTAGATTCTCGACGTTCTGGGATTGATAAGTTAAGCTGATTATAGAAGCGCGTAGATAGACGCCGATAGGAGTCACGCGTTGAACCACCGAGACCACTGATAATTTTTCACGAAGCCGTCGGCCGCAAGGAATCGATCCCGGAGATGATGAACATTCTTCAATAAATTTGTTAAGTTTTTCAATTCCGAGTGATTACTTCAGCTGGTGTCAATTGCCTTATTTATACCTTCTCTACCTTCCTTAATTAGCAGATAAACATAGTAAAGCTGAAGAAGAGAGCGCCTGGGCATTCGTTTATTAGGCGAATGTTACGTAAGAATGAACCTCATTCTAGTGTGCTGTGTGCGGGTAGGTACAGGGTAAAGTAATCTGACGCCCCAAAGCGGAGGCGGGTCAAGGCGCCTGGGGCGGTAACGCTCACCCCTACAAATATGTTATCCATTCTCATCGCGGAATCAAATCCAGGCTCATCTCGGACGATTAACCAAAAGTCCGCGCTCGGTTGTAGTAACACTGTACTCGTCCGTCTTCTAAATATGTCACCATATTTCCGAACTTATCAGTCCCGTTTAAAAAAAAAAAAAAATCGTTGGAAAGCTTACACTATATGAGCGAAGATCCTTATCTTACAGCGTTTTTTCGATGCATATTTTCACAAATTTGAGAAAAACAATGCACAAACTGTAAATAATTATGAAAAAGGTACGTATTTTGAAAATTGACTGAATGAAGACAACCAAAAAAATACTGCAAATGAAAAAAATTGGATGGGGGGGGGGTCCGGACCCTAGACCCCTTGGCTACGTCCTTGATGGTGATGGCACCGGAAAGGACTGCAAAGGACTTATAATGAATTAGCTTTGTAATCTTTTGGCTAAGCTAATTATTATGAATTAATAATGCTCTAAGCTTCAAAATAATGAATTCCCAAAAGGGTGTTGTTACTCGTTAATTATGAACTTAAACAAAGTCTCAACGCTGGTTATTTATATTAAGTAATCAAAGTCATAAACCTAACAGCCAGACAGAGGTCTGACAAAACTAAGAATTGAGAAAGACTGAACTTACTGAACAACTATTTATTTCCCAGACTCGTGGTCAACTAAGGCACTCATATATCTTGTACATAATAATGAATAAACTTTCCTCTTATAGTACGCACACCACCAACACAACCTCAACTCCAACGCAACAACACAACACACACAACTCTCGATGAACGCGCCTATATACGAGCTACCAACACGTCATGACTTACACTCATTGCCAGATCTCATTCAGCGGGTGAAATAATATTCCGTTCAGTAGGAAGATAATTTACATAGTAAAATAAAATAACTAGAGATAGTAAAATCAAAAGGAAAGTGAATATAGAGTATACGTTACATCATCTCCCCCTTAATTTTTTTTTTTCTTTTTTTCATTTTTTTATGTCCGAAAAACCTATCAATTTTGGAGTGTAAGTCTTACATTTCGATGATTGACGTTTCTCGATCTCTTTTTTGATTTGTTTGGTGGTAGCCGTATTTACATTATCAACTTGGCATGACAATTTACGAATCTGTATTCGACTGTGAACTTTGTAGTGTAGAACAAACCAAACCTGCATCGGCATACTTTCCTTTTATTCTGCCTAGCAGGAATCACTTTTTTAATTTCAAATTACGTGCGCCTCATTCGTTGAAATACATAACAACTGTATCAGCAGCGAAGATTGCCTGAAGCTGCCTAACAGTAACAATTTTATTATTTTCATTTCAAATTACGTTCGCCTCATTCGTTGAAATACAGAACAACTGTATCAGCAGCGAAATTTACCTGGAGCTGCCTAACAGTAACAATTTTACTATTTTCATTTCAAATTACGTTCGCCTCATTCGTTGAAATACAGAACAACTGTATCAGCAGCGAAATTTACCTGGAGCTGCCTAACAGTAACAATTTTATTATTTTACCCCTAAGCACATAGATATATACAAAAAAAAAGTGGATTAGTAGATGGACATAGAAGAAATATAAAAAAAACACACATATATACACAAAAAAGAATGCATAGGCCCACACGAAAAAAGAAATTCTGACACGCCAACTGGTCGTGCAGGAAAAACAACAAACTAAGAAAAGAACCTGTCCACGAGAACTTACTTATCTCGAGGACGCATAAAAAATTCTAGTGCGGTAACGTTTTCCAGGCCTAATGGGACTGGTGAAATCAGGTGGCTTGGATCTCTTCCGGGACGGTAACGGAACATCGGTCTGTTGTCGGTCAGGAATCTGGCGGTCTGGAAATCCCTGCGGCTGAGAAGAACGGTCAGGAACGTCAGAAGTCTGGCGGTCTGGAAATCCCTGCGGCTGAGAAGAATGGTCAGGAACGTCAGAAGTCTGGCGGTCCGGAAATCCCTGCTTCGGCTGATAGGAACGGGCTCCCCCAGGCTTTGGATATGAAGTCCCTTGGTGCTGGGGCCCGTTGTGTCCTTCCAGTATCCTTTTGGACGGACGTGTCTCCGGCCACATCGCTTGCTTTCGTTTACGCCCACGGGGCATGATAGTAGTAGCAGGCATCGGCCCTGTTTGCCCTGAACGGAGGTTCCAGGGGCGAAACCCGGGTGGATGCAAAGATTTCTGCTTTCGTCGCTGTTGCGGCGAAGCAGATTGGGGAGACAAGTCACGTTTGCGCCCAGCTTTTGGTGGTGCTGGACGGTGTGGAATATGAAATGTTGGATTCATAACTGACAAATCAGAAATGTCCGACGCCTCCGAGTCGCTGCTGTAATTCAGCGGTCGTGCAGGGCGATGTTTAGATTTGCCCACAGGAATACTTTCCGACGAGGTATTCAAAGAAGAAGTATCCCGCGTCGGTGCCGAGGTAACCGGAAACGGCGCAGCAATAGTCTTGGCAATGGTTGGAGGGAAAGGAACGATACTAGTATTCGACGAACTCGAATCGAGCCTTGGTCTCATGGAAGAATCAGGTTGCGTGTGTAGAAACTCGTCTGGAGGAGGGGAGGGTGAAGGAAAAATCACTGGTGATTCGTCAAAAATGTTCGGTGGTTCGTCCACAATTTCCGGCGGTTGAACATGAGATATAGATTCTTGAGTCTGTGGAACAGAAGGCTGAGTAGGATTGATAATGAAATCGATATTCCGTTCGTGATATTTGCGACATTGATCAACATGTACATATTGAAAATTGTTGTTCGGTTTTTCCAGAACAATATTATTGTCAAAGACATTTGCCACCCGATATGGACCTTCGTAGCTGGGTGCAAATTTCTTCACTAAAGTATGCGAAACAGAAGACTGGAAGTGCGTTTCCACGAGAGTGAGATCTCCAATGACAAGATCTGGTTCCCTACGCCTAGAATTATAATATCGTGCTTGAGCCGCTTGTGCTCCTAGCATTGCAACACGAGCTTTCTCTGCCATGATTCGTACTGATTGCGGAGTTGGTCGCTGGTTTAGCTCGTCGATAATCCCCGTTAAATTTTCAAAAGGGGTTTTAATTTTGCGACCCAGAAAAAGTTCTGCAGGAGTAATTTTAGTAGACTCGTGGACAGACGAGCGGAGGGCGAACGCAAAAAGTTCTAAATGGTCATCCCATCTTTCATGGTGGTCCATTACGAAAGTCGCAATCATTTTCACTAACGTTCGGTTAACACGTTCTGCAGGATTACTCTGGGGATGATATGGGGAAATGAATTTATGTTTAATGTGTAATCTCGCACACATTCTTTCAAAAATGTCAGAAATAAATTGAGGACCATTATCCGAAACTACTTTATTAGGTGCACCATATCTAGAAAATACTTCATTAACTAAGACATTACAAATAACTTCAGCCGTAGCGGCTTTAATGGGAAAAACTTCAACCCATTTAGAAAAATTATCAGTTAGTACTAAAACATAACGAGCTTTATTTTTAACAGATAATGGATAAGGTCCCAATAAATCTATGGAAATAATATCAAATACATGAGAACTTGAACTAGATTTCAAGTGACCGGCCGGTCTTACATTACGATAATTATTAATCTGACACAAGTGACATGATTGAACGTATGCGAGCACACTTTGGTACATTCCAGGCCAATAGGCAACATCCCGCAATTTACAACGGGTCTTGCGAATACCTAAATGGCCTGCAAGAGGTTTGTCATGAAATTCATTTAAAAGAGCCATTCTAAGGGTTCGCGGAATACATGGGCGAAACTCTGCCCTAGTAGTCCGAGATTTTGTATAATAAAGAAGACCCTCTATTACTTCAAAATGTTGTGACCTTCCAGCTAGAGAAGGATCACTTGGTAGGGGCGAACCCGCAAGCAAAAAATTGTAAATATCCCCAAAATCTGGATCATTTATTAATTCTGCCATTATCTGCTCTCTGGATGTTATATCAGCTATCAGAAGTAAATGCTGACATCCAGGAGTAGTTTCAGTGGGGACCCCACTAATCGGAACGCGAGATAATGCGTCCGGTAATTGATTCTTATGACCTGGCTGATACGAAATTTTGATATTGCTCTCTTGTAACTTCAGAGCCCACTTCATAAGTCTTTGAGATAGGTGCTTAGCAGAATTTAAATACTGAAGGGCAGAATGATCCGTAATTATGTTAACTGTCAATTCGTTAAGATAACATTGAAATTTATTCAGTGCATACACAACAGCAAGACATTCACGTTCCGTAGCTGAATAATTGCGTTCAGCTTTAGCTAAAGTACGAGACGCAAAAGCTATTGGATGCCCAGCTTGTGACAAAACGCAACCAAGACCAACTCCGGATGCATCAGTATAAATATCAAATTCTTTAGTATGATCCGGGAAAGCCAACACCGGAGGCTGAGTCAATGCAGACTTCATTGTTTCGAATGCAGCGTTAGCTTCAGGTGTCCAAATAAACTTCTTGTATTTACGCTTTAAAGCATACAAGGGCTCACATATTGTAGCATAAGCGGGGACGAACTGCTGATACCAACCGGTCATTCCCAGAAAGCGGGATAGTTCTTTTGCTGTTTTAGGCCGAGGAAAGTCAACAATAGGCCTAATTTTTTCATTATCAGTGAATAAACCATGGGGAGTAATTTTCAACCCCAGATATACAATCTCGTCCCGCGCTATCTGGCATTTACTAGGTTTTAACGTCAAGCCAGCATTGTATATAAGTTGGAACACCGGTTTGAGCAGAGAAAGGTGCTCGTCAAAAGTCTCTGATGTTATAATAATGTCATCCAAATAGACATGCACATGGGGACCCAGGACAGGTCTGAGAACCGTGTCCATAAGCTTTTGGAAAGTAGCAGGTGCAGAAGCTAAACCAAAAGGCATACGTAAATATTCACAGGCCCCAAAAGGAGTCACAAAGCCTGTTTTATCGACAGAGTCCGGATGTACTGCCACCTGCCAATATCCACTCGCCAAATCCAAAGTTGACATCCATTTGGTTGACGACAAGTCATTTAGAATATGTGACATGACAGGTAGTGGATAATTGATAGTTTTTGTGACTTGGTTGAGTTTGCGAAAATCTGTCACGAAACGAAATTCATTTGGTTGTTTCTTTGGAACCAAGAAGGCAGGAGCAGCCCAGGCGCTTGTTGATTCCCTGATTATGCCCTGCTTAATCATTTCCGCAATTTGACGTTGCATTTCCTGTTTTTTATGTGGAGCACAAGGGTAAGGTTTCGTCGCAATGGGTTTCGAACCATCAGTGTCAATAACATGATAAACCACCTGTGTGAAACCAGGTTGATCCGAAAATAAACCAGGGCTTTCCTGTAAAAGGAGAGAAAGCTGGTCTCGTTGCCCCTCATTCAATTGGTCGCTCAACAATAAACTCGTAATATCTACAGGAACCGTCGGAATCATTTCGACAGGTTCCGGAAAGGAAATCACATGTTGTACAAAATTCAAAGTTATTTGAAACTTGTTAATAAAGTCCATACCCATGAGACATTTCACGGGTAGCTCGTCTATAAGCAGGACAGAATGTGTAAAACGAGCTTTTCCCAGCCCTAAAGATAATGTGACAGTTCCTGCGATACTGAAGATTTCATTATTGGCACCTCGCAAATACTGCGTTGCAGGCTGAACGTGTATTGCAGAAAAAACGTCATTACAAAACTTTGTATTTAGGGCTGATATCTCAGACCCAGTGTCGAACTTTGTCTCGACAATAACGTCTTCAAGTGTCAAAAATACATCAGGCAACTGAGGAGTTTGAACAGTCACTAATACTGTTTTAGGGTCAGAATGTTTGGTATCAGGAAGAAGGACCGACCCTTCGTCTACTTCCTGTGGAAGTTTAAAGGAATTCTGGTGGTGTTATCATGTGGTCGGAAACCTCGACCCTGCTGGGTATCGGGAAAATTTTCACGATAAGGAAAATTGCGTGGACCCTGCGTCGGGAACTCCGCATGTCTGTTGAGATTTTCATTTTCGTTACGTCTGCCCTCAGCACGAGCAGAAAAATTATTATTGCCCTGAGCATGATAACGTTCCGAATGCTGCTGAGTGGAACGGGGTCGAGCATACTGTGCATTATGACGATACCCCGTAGCTTGCTCCGAAACTCGTTGCTGGTTCGCCACTCTTCTGTGTGGTGGAACGTATGAAGCTTGGGTGGGCACGTGTGTATGCTCGCGCTGAAAGTTTTGTCTATTATGCCGCTGAGGGTTTTCGGAATAAGCCTCGCGGGGTGCCCGAGCATGGTGAATTGCAGCATGTTTGCCATGTCGCTCTTCATACGTGCGTATGAGGCGAAGGCATTCATGAATAGTGGTAGGGTGTCGAACCTCAAGAAAATCTTGCAAGAATGGGTCGAGCTGCTGTACGAGGGTATCCAACATGTCAACATGACTGGCATGTGGATCCCATAGATTATATAGGCGTGTAGTTTCCAACGCAAATGCAACAGGGCTATCATTGGGACCCTGCTGACGAGAAAACAGCTGTTGAGCAAGGCTAGCTCGACTGAGGCCGAAAGGAAAGACCTCCAAGAATTCTGCACGGAAATTCTCATAATGAGAATCCGGGTTCGACCCTCGCCACTGCCGATACCAGGTCTTGGCGGTATCCCTCAAGCAAGTGCCGGCAATTTGGACCTTGCAGTCGTCAGGAATATTATATAAATCAAAATGGTCTTCCAGATCTTCGAGGAACTTTAAAGACCCCTCCAAACCATTGAAATGAATTGTTCCTGCATGCGGCACGAAATGAGCAAGTATTCTGCTTCGCTGAGAGGATTGAATTCCCTCAGGTACGACCCGCGACTCAGAGTGATAAGAAGCTGGTGCATTCCGAAATGGTGAAGAATGCTTGGGTATGTGCAGATCATTCATATCGAAGTCAGAGCCACAGGCTTCGCGTAAATTGTCCAAACAAACACCATTACCCTCGAGACTTGCCGGATGGTGGAAATTTGAAGTTGTCTCAGGTAAAGAAGCCATGGGTAATAATAGTCAGGATCTCGTGTTCGAGAAAAGTTCGGGCGCCAATTATAATGAATTAGCTTTGTAATCTTTTGGCTAAGCTAATTATTATGAATGAATAATGCTCTAAGCTTCAAAATAATGAATTCCCAAAAGGGCGTTGTTACTCGTTAATTATGAACTTAAACAAAGTCTCAACGCTGGTTATTTATATTAAGTAATCAAAGTCATAAACCTAACAGCCAGACAGAGGTCTGACAAAACTAAGAATTGAGAAAGACTGAACTTACTGAACAACTATTTATTTCCCAGACTCGTGGTCAACTAAGGCACTCATATATCTTGTACATAATAATGAATAAACTTTCCTCTTATAGTACGCACACCACCAACACAACCTCAACTCCAACGCAACAACACAACACACACAACTCTCGATGAACGCGCCTATATACGAGCTACCACCACGTCATGACTTACACTCATTGCCAGATCTCATTCAGCGGGTGAAATAATATTCCGTTCAGTAGGAAGATAATTTACATAGTAAAATAAAATAACTAGAGATAGTAAAATCAAAAGGAAAGTGAATATAGAGTATACGTTACAGACTTTGGGACCGGAAAGGACTGCAGCTTATGGAATTCGCTCACAGAAATCCCATACGCACATGTTGAATCAGCATTAATATGCTGATCGTTACATCAAAACAATGAAAAAACACTGAAATATCATTCGTCGAAAATGTGTTGGAATGCTATCCGGGGGCGTCAAACTGTCGCACGACAACGCAACTCCCCATACTGCTAGAAAAGTACGTACAGCCATCGAGAAGATGGGGAGGAAATTCTCGAACACACCAGTGGTACGCCCAAGGGGGATGTTAACCCCAAAATTGGAACCTTTCGATATTTCAAAAATATGTTGTCAGTAAATGCACTCATAACACAAATATGTTTAGTAAATGCACTCATTTAAGAATGTATTGTCAGTAAACGCATTTCAAAATATATTGTCAGTAAATGCACTCATAACACATTTAATTGTATAAAAATTTCGTAACTCTCCCCCCGAAAAAAGTTTCTGGGCACACCACTGGAACACACCCACCTCATAGCCCTGATCTAGCGCCCTCTGATGAGGACGTCGAAGACGAAACACGAAACTACCTCACAAACTTGGACGAACATTTCTACGTGGAGGGCACCTTGAAATTGGTGTCGCTCTGCGACAAATGCTTCTCCGTTTTACAGATTAAGAAGAGAAATAAGCGGCTACATGTTTAAATGTACAATCATTCTATTGGAATCAATTTTTATTATTGTGGTTAAGTGTACCTTTTTATTTTTGGAACCGCCTTCGTAGTTAATGAAATAGACTTCACTTATTTGAAGTAAATTACTTCAGTTTTAGTTTTGCATAACTTAAAATTGCCTTCATCAGTTTCTGAAGATTCGAGTGTATCAGCAAGTTTTTATTGAACATGACCTAAGGAAAAGTTATTTTTAGTACATCAGAACAATCTTTTAAATTCCCGACAACTCCTTTGAGGGGAGTGAAGCAAACACCATTATAGATGAAAATTCATCCACTTCCCATTACCGGAGTCCCACTTTGTTGTTCTCGGTATAGTATCATGACTTTTAGAAGGAAAAGGAAACCGAGCTTATTTCCCCATTTAAGACCCCGGAGAGCATTTTGGAGCGCTAAGGAGGCGCATCCCAGCCCAGTTAATTCCCCAAAAGTCGTTATGACAAAAGACACCCGGAAAGAGCCGAATGTTGGCCTCAAAAACAACTCCGTGCCCCCCAGCGAGGTCATTAGCACTGCGTCTGAAATCGGAAAGGATCTTGAAAGTTGGGTCCCAGCTGGAGGCCCGTGGCTGCCTGGAACCGCATGCACGCAGGCAGGTCGATATGTATCTAGGTATCTCTTCCCTCTGGATGCTTACTTATTAATATGACATACCCAGGGGAATAAATAGGAGCAAACCTCAGCTTACCTGTCAACTATTTTGCGCCAGGCTAATTTCGCACGCGCCCGAATCGGAAGTGTATAGCCATCGCTCACAAAGAAAAAGGTACATCATCGATGAAATATGAGCAGAAAGCTTTGTCTGCGGCTGTATTTAGAATTATTGAACGAATGTTGGCTTGTCGAGTTTCAAATCCCTTCCTCACATTAAGGAAAACACACACACCCTGAAATACAGAAGAGATATTTTGAACAATCGTACAAAAAAAAAAAAAAAGAAAAAGAGACAGACACAAAAGAGGAAGGGCTTTGTTCTACGATCATTAATCTGCGGCACTAAAGCAGGGCAGTGTGCGCATGCACAGAAGCGTTTACTGATTAGACGGAAATAGGCGCCGCTCAGGGTAGCAATTTTTTAAAAGAAGAATTTCTGCTGACATGAGAATCAAGCTGTGCCTAAGGAATTTCACCACGGAATTGCAGAAGTTTCCGAGTCTTGTTTCATTAAAACATTCAAAATGAATAAAATAATAATAATAATAATAATGTACATACATAGCATCATCATCATCAACCATTATCAATTCACTGCTGGATGTAGGTCTCCCCAAATTTCTTCCACAATTGTCTGTCTTGAGCCTGTCTCCTCCGTGTCACTCCAGCATACTTTCGAATTTCATCCATCCACCTCCAATGGGGTCTTTTTCAGGGTCTTTTCCTGTCCCTCGGAATCCAGTCTAAAATTTCGGTTGTCCATCGGAAATTTTACCCTGTTCACGATGTCGTCCAATCTTGTCATTTTCCTTATCCACAAGTTCCTCTTGTTATCTTTCCAGGTTACCCCAAGCATGCATCTCTCCATGCTTTTTTTATTTGTCTGCAGTCTTTGTATGTCTTTTTTAGTTAAGGTTCATGTCTCTACTCCATACGTAAGCACTGGCAGGATGCATTGATTAAACACTTTTCTTTTAAGACATAATGGCATACTGCTCTTAAAAATTGTACTGTTTCTTCCAAAAAACTCTCCATCCAAGTTTTATACGCCGATTAATTTCTTCATCAATGTGATATATTTCTTCATCTTATACATATATACATACATAAACCCCCAAGGGAATTTTTAAATCATTTGAGCACTTTTTTTATAGCAATTCTGTTCAATATTGATAGGAATTTTTTCACTAATATTCTTACTTTCAAAACAAAACACACCCGCAGAATTTATTCCCGTACTAGTACAACAGAAACTACATATGTTTTTTTTTTTTTTTTTTTTTGGATGGACTGTAGTGTTTTTATCAGTTGAACATCGCTTTTAGTTGAAGTCCATGATATAATCAGTGGGTGTGGCTCAGGCCCTCCCTATGAAGTGGCTGCTTATTTTAAAATATATTTGCATGTTTCTAAATATATATTTAACGAATCATCTTTTTTTTATTAGAGGTTTAACGACCACCGTGAGCAACTCAATGGGCTATAAGTAGTCGCCCGTCCCTGATTTTGGGTCACTGGTTCCAGGGAAGGGAAACAGCCAGTGCCGTATAACAAACACAACACCCATGCATCACCGGGATTCGAACCCGGACTCCTTACGGACAAATGATCAGAGGCCATCGCTTAGTCCACTACGCCACCGAGACGGCTAACGAAAATTGGAGACCCACTTCCATATGGCGGAGATACACTGCTGGACAATTGCTAAGGACGGATCATAAACGGCTATATAGCGCATAAAAAAGTAAGTGTGGTTGGATGCCAAGTGAAATAAAATAATGCTCAGAATCCAGGACATTACAAGAAAGACAATTTATTGTGCTCTGAAATCCAGAAGGCTTTGGAACGTGTTCAAGGGACAAACAGGCCATTTTGTGCAGAATGCGTAAACGAGAAAAAAATGCAATTACCGTCCGCAGGCGTTCCGGCGTAAGATGTCAATACGGGACATGGCCACCATGAAGGGCGATGCAAGATTCCACACGTCGTGTCATGCTTTGCACAACATTATCAAGCAGCTGTTGGGGTAATTTATCCCATTCCTCTGTCAGTGCACGAATGAGGGTGTCCTTGTTTATTGGAGGGCATTGGCAACCAGCAAGACTGCTCCCCAAAGCATCCCACACATTTTCAATGGGATTCAGATCTGGAGAACGTGCTGGCCATACGAGGCGTTGAATATCCTCGCTCTCAAGACACTCCTGGACAGCGACTGTTCGATGACATGTTGCGTTGTCGTCCATGAAAATGAATCTATCACCGACAGCACCACGGAACATGCGAACATGAGGTAGCAGAACATCATTAATGTATCGTTGGCCAGTCATAGTCCCAGTTGGAAGCACATAGAGGGACGTGCGGCCATTGATCTTGATGCCAGCCCATACCATGACACTACATGTCGGATATCGGTCCCTTTCCTGTATGTTTGCTGGACAATATGCAGCACCACTATCACGCCAGATCAGTTGTCGTCGACAATCAGACGATAGACTGTATCTACTCTCATCTGAGAAGAGGACAGCAGACCAGTCGTTATCAGTCCAATTGCGATGTTGATGGCACCATTGCAAACGGGCGGTACGGTGACGTCTGGACAATGGGATGCACACAACAGGACGGCGGGCGTATAGTCCTCCATCATGCAAACGTGTGGCGACAGTTTTTCGGGAGATCCGCTTGCCAGTAGCAGCCATAAACTGATTTGCTACCTCACTAGCTGTGCTGCGCCGGTGTCTTTTTGTTGATAGCACTATGTACCGATCTTCTGCAGGTGTCGTACTGCGAACACGACCTCCCCCGTGACTTTTGCTACACTCTCCATTTGTTTGAAATGATTTCCAAAGCCTTGAAACAACACTGTGGCTGACGTCGAACTCCCTGGCAACATCTGTTATTTTTCGCCCTTCTTCAATCTTGCCAATAATACGGCCACGCGTAAAATCATCTAGGTGATGTCGGGAAGACATACTGAAAATTGCAAGTTCGTCAATTGATTCTTTCCCTTTCAACTTTGCGTTTGAACAACAACGGTCAATACGCGTCAAATCCTTTGTATCTCTTATCAGCGCTATGACGTCACGAACAAGTTCGGCAATCCAAAATTTGCATACGCACAACACGTCTTACTGTATCCCGCACTTATGCTAATTTCCACATTTTCCTGCCTTCCATTTTATGGTTGCTATCGTTGCTATTGTCATCCGTCCTTAGCAATTGTCCGGCAGTGTATTTTTATAGCTTCCCAATATCCTGGGAGATATTTTCTCCGGGGTATTTTTATTTGTTCCGTATCTTCAATATTTTGGGCCATATCCATAAAGAAACCCTGAGTGCGCCAATGGTTGAAGTTAATTAGTGTCTTTAACCAAACGCGCTGATGAATGAATAAATCTAATGTCCTTCATTAATTCACTGAACATATATCTCACAATCCAGAAATAACTACGTGAATAAATCCAGACAGAGTGAAAGTATCAGCAAAAACTTACGTAACATCAATTGTTTATTCTTCACGCACTGGAAGTTAAGGTCACCAATATATTACAATCATCAAGTCATAATCACTGACATTTAATAGCAAGTTTTTGTATCAACACACAAATCTTGCCCAGATAGCCACAACACTTATTCCTCGATTCACATAAATGTACAAACTACAACCTCAAACAGAAATAATCGCTCTTTCCACATTAATAAGTGAGTCAGGGGAAAATTCTCATTGGCCGTCACCGAGAATCGAACCCAAGGTCTTCCAGTTACGTGCCGGACATACTCACATGCATGTCCGGCACGTAACTGGAAGACCCTGGGTTCGATTCTCGGTGACTCACTTATTAATGTGGAAAGAGCGATTACTTCTGTTTGGTGTTCCTGATCCACGTCGAGTGAATGAATTAAACACTACAACCTCTTTCGCTATTCTAAGTATATCGCCAGCACATCCAATATTTTCACGATCTCTTCATTCAACGTTGTCGATTTATTTTCCTAGACTCACTGTCAGTGTTACCAAAATGTACAAGCTATTCGGGTAAGTTATGTGCTGTTCAGTGAGAAAATAAATCTTTAACGAGTAGTAAAGAAATTTACATTAGAAAACAGAAACTCAAAAAGAATTCCATAGCAGAAAGTTCATGGTCAGTCTGCAACAGTTAATATGGTACCACAAAATATTCTGCGGGTGGTCACAGGGCAAAATAACTACTAGATGCGAAAAACCATAAAAATTTAGACAGGTAGAAGAAATTAATAAAAAGAGAGAACTAAACAGCTTATATTTCTTCAAGCTAAAAAAAAATGTCTAACCTAGGTACTATAGCAATTAAAATGATAATTAGGATCAAGAACACTCTGGTCCGCTGAACCTAGAATTTTGACACCATTTTCAAGATGGAATACAAAGATTTATGGAATAAAATTATATTTAACAATGATAAAGGACAGAGGCATCCCTAGAAAAAAAATTACGACTACGGGATAAATCTTCGTTCCGTCCCACTTCTGGTTTTGAAAAAAATTCTCCATTTTCGATCTCAAATACAAACATTTATGAAATTAAATGACAATTAAACTATAATACATAGTGCAGGAAAAACCACCGGGGAGGAATATTACGGAAGAAATCTTCGCTGCCTTTTACTTCCGTTGTCGAAAGTTTTTGCCTCCATTTTACGATTACGAGAGAAATTTTCTCTCCGTTCAAGTTTCGGTTTTGGAATATTTTTCTCCATTTCCGATCTTACATAAAAACATTTACCTAATAAAATGATATTTAACGACCATACAGGGCAGAGGAAAAATTCGCGAGAAAAAAAAATGATTACAGGGCTCCGTTTAACTTTCGTTTTCAGAAATTGTTGCCTACATTTTTCAAACTGAAACACAAACATTTATGCAATAAAATGATAAGCGTATTTAACAACAATATACCGGACAATCCTCTCTCGGAACATCGAGGAAACATCGCGAGGAAAAAAAAAATTACGATTACGGGACAAATCTTCACTTCGTCTAACTTCCGCTTTCGGAAATTTTGAAAGAAGAGAAACTTGTAAACATGACTGCGAGTATGCCAGAGAATTTAATGGAGTTCTTGGCATATCGTTTTTGTCTGCATGCAGGACCAAAAGAAATCTGCGATGTACGTCGCCCGTCGCCGCGATTCTGCTATACGGAGAGGTTAAATAGAGGTATACCGTCACAAACATCCTTTAAAAAAACGTTTAGAACACGCTGCGGCGTAACTTTGAATAATAAGCAGATTCGATTAATTCGTTTTCACTTTCTGTCTGTCAAAAGAAACAACAGAAGCCGGGTGGCACAGTGGTCTAAGCGATGGCCTCTGATCATTCGTCCGAAAGGGGTCCGGGTTCGAATCCCGGTGAGGCATGGATGTTGTGTTTGGCTTACGGCACTGGCTCTCTCCCTTCCCTGGAACCAGTGACCCTAAATTAGGGACGAGCGACTGCTTATGGCCCATTGAGTTGCTCCCAGTGGTCGTTAAACCTCCAACAAAAAACAAACAAAAAAAAAAACCAGAAAATCCCAAAAGAACAAGAATGTCTGGATTTTCTTCACTTTCAGATTTGTTTTGTGTTCACAATATAACAGATCTTCACACTGTTGCGTTATGAAGCAGAGAGAAACAGTTCATTTTCTAGAGGAATTGAACAGTTTAAATATGTTGAAATATACATAAAGTAGAAAAAAAGAAAGAAAAACAGAGTGCAAACTTTCTCCCACCATAAGAAAATCAGATCACCCAGCGATTCAGTTTGATGGGATGGACTTTAGACTTGTAGAGCAACTTACATCAGCCATAACTTCTATCCAAAGACGTACGTAAAGGGAAAGTCCAGAGGTGCGGACCTTCACCCGACCCCGTAATTTTAATTTTTTTTTCTCATATGTGCTATTTTTTAGATCGCTTTCATATACTCAAATCATGTCGAGAATTTGTTTCGCATTATATTAAATCATCTAGGCATTTTTCGCCTCTTGTTAGTGCAACGTATACCTCCAAATTAACCTTCCTTTTGAGTTCTGTGATGTAACGCAAATTTGGTTTCTTTTCGTTAAATATTTTTCTAACTTAACGCCCGAAGCTCCGGTGGTGCAGCTGTCTAAGCGCAGGTTTGCTTCTGACCATTCGTTCCAGATGGGTCCAGATTCGAATCACGGTTAGGCATGGATGTTGTGTTTGTCTTACGGCACTAGCTCGCTGCCTTCCCTGGGAACCAATGGCCCTAAATTAGGCACGAGTGACTGCTTATATCCCACTTAGTTGCTAACGGTGATGGTTAATCCCCCCCCCCCCCCCAAATAATTCCACAGAATTTCTTTCGACGAATTTGAAGTTGGGAACTCTTGACAGCGGGTGAAGTATTTACCCATGCATGTCTCTCCTCAGCTTTCAGCCTTCCCAATGTTCTCCAAACTGTTGATTCTAATAAATCGTGTTGCTGAGATATCGCTCAACTGAAACACATCTGCATTTGGAAATTCTTACTGTATGAGAAAGACTCGTCGAGCGCGATACTTATAGCTTATTTCCTCTGACCTTCGGTTAAGTGCACAAATACGTCAGTAATGTTCATTTTCATGGTCTCATCGCCTTCTTGATGTTGACATGTACCGCTCAGAAGTTCATTTTTCATCACAGACTTGGAGCTCGTCGAATTTTCCGTCGCTTCATAGAGAACAAAAATCACAATATCTCCTATTTTTTTTAATAGATTAGTATGTACTCTGTTACACGTTCAACATTTTTACAAAGGTAATTGTATTTTGTATGTGGGCAGTATGTTTCGCCGTTTCCTCTTTCTCGTATGGAAGGTAGACACAATTTGGTGACTTGCTCCATCTGTCTGATATACATTCCGAAGGCATGAGAGGGAAATTTAAACGTATAAGAGCAGCCGAAACCTACATTTTCGTGATCAATTAATCTGTAGAACAATCCCAGTTTCGTTTCGCTTTGTGGAAATATGAAATTCCATGAAGTGAAGCTTTGAAACTGGCCATTTGAAGTCGCCTTACTCCGAAGACATAAAACCGCTTTCTGTTTGTTCACTAGTGATCGTCTGATACCAACATATGAACAAGGAGGGTATGCCTACAATATATTCATTCATTCTTTGATCTCTTTTTTTTTTTATTGGAGGTTTAACGACCGCCGTGAGCAACTCAATGGGCTATAAGCAGTAGCCTGTCCCTAATTCAGGGTCACTGGTTCCAGGGAAGGGAGAGAGCCAGTGCCATAAGACAAACACAACATCCATGCCTCACCGGGATTCGAACCCGAACCCCTTTTGGACGAATGATCAGAAGCCATCGCTTAGACCACTGCGCCACTGGGGCGGCTCTTTGATCTTTGAATTTCTCGTGTAAGTAATTAATAAAGACGAATGCTAAACAGAAAACTAGTAAAAAGAAATAGACAAAAGACAGTTACGTCAGCTGTGTTTTTAGGAACAAATAAAAAAATAATGCATGAAACGTTTCACACATTGATTCTGCATCATTGCAGATTAAGCCATTTTCTGTGCATTTATCATTCCATTAAAAAAAATAGCCACAAGCCTCGTGCAATCCTCAAAGGCATTATGATACATTTGGAGCCATATTATCTGAAAAGTAAACCACACACACAAAAAATGAAATAAATAAAAGAAAACAACATCCGTTCTGTCTGGGAAATCCCATCTATACGTTTACAGATTAGCCAACAATATACACTGTTACCGCAAAAACGACTAAGCTGCGATGTAATTGGTTGCCCAAAAAAACCTCATGGTGCGGACTGAGAAGAACGCGTATCAGAACACTATCTCAATGATAACAGGCAGAAGGAAACTGCAACGGTTACTTCAAGACGAAATGATTCAAACATTAAAGAAAAAAACAACAACAAAGGGTGAAATCTACAGATAGAAATCAGGAAAACTGCCAGTGGATCAAAAAACGTAAATCAAACGATAAATAACAACTGCTGGATGGGGTTTGCAAAAGTACCTGAGGAACAAAATCCAAGCAGAGCAAGCAAGACCGAATTCTCGGTGTAAGAGGTATTCAGCAGAACCTGTGGCGTACCACTGGGCTGACGCAGGAGTCAAAACGGCAAGTTGCAGCGATAAGCCTATGTCGGTGTAGTTCAATCGGTAGAACAGTCAGCTCCGGAGCGGGTAGATGTAGGTTCGAATCCCCGCAAATGAGGCTTTCTTTTCACATTAGCACCCGAACGTAAAAATCAATCTCCTGCCCGTGAAGTTCAAGAAAATTGTGTGATGTTTCTTACACACGTTGTCTGGAATTAAAGTAAAAAATTCCTTCTACACTGAGCGCTCCCTCAATCATAGTCTGCGGTAGACCCGAAACCTGCGATTTCGTGCCCCCCGCTGTCTCGGGGGTGTTGCAGGCTATGAACAGACTCTTATCTGCAAATTTAATAATGTGAACTCGTTATTTTACTATATCGTAATTTCATTTTTATAAATTTAAGTATGATTTTCATGACCTCCCCCTCTATAAGTTTTCTGGATCCTTCCTTGTAGCTGAGAACATTAAGTTCATCTTTAAATACTGTTCTTTCATTTTATAGGACTCCAAAGATTCCTTTCGAAAAATAAGAATCAGTCACACTGAATACATGCGACCTACACGCCACTGTTTCTAAGGTTATAGGATGGAAGTAGAGGATATGTTTTTTATTTGTTTGGAAGTTAACGACCACAGGGAGCACCTAGGGCCATAAGCATCACGGTTAGGCATGGATGTCCCTGATTTTTATTTGTTTGAAAGTTAACGACCACCGGGAGCACCTAGGGCCATAAGCAATCTCCCGTCCCTGATTTTTATTTGTTTGGAAGTTAACGACCACCGGGAGCACCTAGGGCCATAAGCAATCTCTCGTCCCTGATTTTTATTTGTTTGGAAGTTAACGACCACCGGGAGCACCTAGGGCCATAAGCAGTTTCCCGTCCCTGATTTGGGATCATTGGTTCCGGAGATGAAAGGAAGGTCAGCGCCTTGCGGCGGGCGCGCAGTCCATGTTTTATCCGGGGCTCGTGTCCAGCTCGAAAGCTTAGCCAGGAGCCAGAGCTTCTGACCACACTGTCTCCAGTGTGTTATCTATTAAGAATAAGAGTATATGAGCTCAGGAAATAACTGTAGCGAGTTTTGTAGAAATATCCTTTGAAACCATAAAACACTTGTTACTCATCCTACATGGGAGTTAAATTTTTCTGTGTTGGTTTTCCTATTAGCAGTGAAAACTTAACCAAAGAAGAGTTCACCTCCTATGACTTTTTTGATTTAGGAGGACTGTATTCTTGATAAGGAACTTTTCACTTTCTTTACAATAAACTTTATAACGAAGTAAATTTCTCCGTCATTTTTGTCCATTCCGGGGCTCGAACCCGGGTCCCCTCATTCCAGAATAAGTCACTCTACCAATTGAGTTACGCGGACGTTCGTTCTGACTGCTATCTGCCTTTATGTCCTGTGCGTCCTGCTGGTCGTTAACTTCCGAACACCACCGCTTGTTGGAGGGAATCAAGACATCATATGGTTTATAAATCTCCCAGTTTGACGCGACACTTGAATTAACACTTCATTACATGAGTGCACATTGTTTCTCATGCTTAACAAAGGAATCATTTAAAGTCATTAAGGCAACAAAAAATGAACCGCGTGCTTTATCTAATCATTATCGATATAAGACAGAAAGGAAGAATTAAGAAATAAGATGGCACGATAATGTGGAATTGTTCGGGAAAAAAAAAAAAAAAAAAAAAAAAAAAGCATGAAAAGTATAACGGCAGAATGTCTAACGGATAAGCTTGTTTTACAAGTAACAGGTAACAGATCATACTTGTCAAAAATGTAGTGGCATAATGTTAAAAAAATTCTTCAGTAAAAAATAAAACGAAAAAAAAATCAACCAAAAAATAAATAAATAAATAAAATAAAAATAAATAAATCAATAAAAACATGACTTTTCAACATGTTTTCCCATGAGTTTAACGCTGCCAGTCCGAAGCCTGGGTAATAATTTTGAAGCTTCTATTTTTCAGCTAAAAACAAAACGTCTTTCTTTCCCCACTCTCTATATGTACACCTGTTCTCGTATTGCGATAAGTAAGTGGCCGCAAATGCTACATTTTTGGCACCGACCACAAACACAATGGCCGCAAAAGCGACGAATCCATGCTTGACACCAAGGAGTGGAGCGTTATATGTAATCATAGCGTTCTTTCGTTCTACGGAGACGCTGTGAGATGGTTACCCAACCTTCCACAATAGAGTATAGGGCCATTTAACGAATACAAGTTGTATATCAGCAACATCTGAGGTTTCAAAGACATTTTTACGGAGTGCCGAAGGAACTGCTTTACAATCCAGAGAGAATTTTCTCTCGTGAATGAATCCATATAGAACGCAGTGAAGGTCTTCTATGAACTGATATACAAGTATGATGTTCGGAGGGGCATCGAAGGATGATCAAACGAATAGCTCATTCAGTTGGATATACTACAGCATGAGCTTAAGACAGTATACGTACTGTTAAAGCACTTCGTGACAGCTAGTTCACAAGACGCAATTTCGCTAACGCTACGATTTAACTGCACCGCCGTTCATGCTACGGCAGAACAAAGCTCACCACGCATTCTCAATACGCACTAAATCTGTTTACTCCCCTGACTTACTGGAGAGATTGTTACAACGCAAAAAATTACGCCGCGATTAGTTTTTGTACCAACACACACAGAAACGAAGATACCGTCTACGTGATTTTTCTTAAGAGGAATTATTGTTATCCTTTTGTGACTATCATGTCCGCTGCTTCTGCTGTTTGTGCCATGCGCTAAAATTAAGTTTCTTCATGGACCTAACAAATAGCACAGTGATTCGAACACAAACTGTTGTGACGTACTACAGAGGTAAAGCACGTGTCAAGACGGCAGGCCCGTATATATAGCCAGACAAGCAAGTTCGAAGGGCCGGCTGATGATTCAGATCGGGCGAAGGATGTAAAGTGGTCGGGCGAAGGATGTAAAGTGGTCGGGCAAAAGCTGTAAAAGAGGTCGGGTACTATACTATTGTGCGAGTCGCTATAGTACGGGCAAAAGAAAACACAGATCGGGCGTAGCCCGGCCTGGCCCTCCACTGGCTACGGCCCTGCAAGACGGCAAATCTGCAGCGATACATTCCGTCCGTGTAGCTTACTTAGTTGGGAGAGCAACTTACTCCGGAGTGAGGGGGCGCGACTTCGATAACCGGCACGGAAAAATTTGTGTTTTCAGATTGGCGAACGAATGTAAAAATGGATCTACTGGCCGTTGAGTTCTTCGAAAAATGTGTGATGTTTGTTCCACACATATGGTCTGGAATAAATGAAAAATTCGTTCTTCGCTTCAAAATGAAAGAAAAAAAAATAAGAGGGAGAGGATGTGACGTACTATACAGAGATAAAGCACGTATAAAGCTGACAAATCTGCAACGATGCATTCCATCCGTGTACTTCAGCTGGGAGAGCAACTTACTCCGGAGCGAGGGGGCACGAATCGATCTTTGTCACGGAAAAAATTGTGTTTCACACTGTAGAAAACAGGTTGCTAGAAAGTTGTCGGTAGGCTGTTAACGAAATTTCTCTGCAGACTGTTAACGAAATTTCCGGTTTGAAAAGTTTCCGTTTCTAATAACGGTAACTTCGGTATTTTGACAAATTTTCCGTTCTTTTTATGGAAATGTCAGTTTTGGGTTATCCCGTTTTCATACAAAAATTTTCCAAGTTCCTAAAAACTTCGATTTCGACTTTTTCAGTGCTTATACAGAAGCTCTTTTATTTATTTATTAATTATTTATTTATTATTATTTATTTATTTATTTTTTATTCTAAATACTCCAGCTACATTGAGAGACTTTTTTCTGACGTACGAAGTGAAAGAGTCCTTTCCCTTGCTCGGAGTGGGGATCGAACCAGAGAAGGTTTGCACGCCAGTAAGGAGCGCTACCGACTGAGTTAGCAAGATACTACTTACCGCCAGATCACACCTGTCCTCGCTTGCAACACTCACCGTCGAGTTTCAAAATGCCTCTGGAAGTAACGCCAGCAATAAATAAATAAATAAATTGAAAGGAATGGGTTTCCATGGCCGAGCAACGGCACACAAGCCGAACATTGACAAGCTCAATACCAAGCGTCAGTTGGAAAGGTGTTAAACTCGGCGCCATTGGACACTGGAGCAGTGAGAACTCATTCTCTGCATGGAGTAATGAATCACGCTTTATCATCTGGCAGTCAGACAGATAAGTCTGGGTGTGGAGGATGCCAGGTGAACGGTACCTTCCCAGGCCCGTAGCCGTAGCCACACAGAGAAGTTGATAGGGGCAGCCGATGATTGAGGTCGGGCGAAGAATATAAAGAGGTGGGCTGAGGATGACCCCGTGGTCAACGTTCGGGACTGCCACGGAAAGGTCTCAGGATCGATCCCAGGCAGGTACGAACTTTCGAACCACTAAATATTCTCTGTACATCGGATGGGCACGTGAAGCCGCCGGACCCCGAATACTGGATCCGCGGTTATAAATAAAGGCGTCTTTCCCTCCCTTTCTACCGCGCTTCCGTGTGACTTTCCCGCCCGGCACTTTAACACAAATCTCTTAGCTTCCTACTTCCAAGCGTTGTTTAAGACCTGGGGTCAGACACTCCCTTCCTAAAATCCTCTACATAATTCTCTAATCTCTATAAAAGAGGTTGGGCATTGGACTGTAAAGTGAGTCGCTAGGACGGGTAAACGCATCTCGGGCGCCGTTTGTCGTGGCCCTCTCCTGGTTATGGTCCTGCACCTGCCCGACTGTGTTGCGCCAGCTGTGAAGTTTTGTGGAGGAGGCATCATGCTCTGGGGCTGTTTTTCATGGTTTGCTCTCGGCTGTCTAGTTCCAGTGCCCGGGAATCTTAACACTGCGGCCTATAAATGACATTCTCCACAATTCTGTGCTCCCAACACTATGGCAACAGTTTGGTAGAGGCGTTTTCTTTTACCAACAGCACAATGCCCCCGTCCACAAAGCGAGGTATTTACAGGAATAGTTTGATAAGATGGGTGTGAAAGAATCTGACTGGCCTACACAGAGCCCTAATCGCGACCACATGGAACACCTTGGGGATGAGTTGGAACGCCGACTACGAGCCAAGCAGAACAGCCCGACATAGGTGACCGACCTGACTAATGCTCTTGTGGTAGAATGGAAGGATATTTCAGCAGCAGCGCATTAAAATCTAGTGGCAAGCCATCCCGGCAGAGTGGAGGCTGTGATAGAAGCAAAGAGTGGACTAACTCAATATTCATTCCATTCCTATTACAGGGAGTTCGTTTATGGACAAGTGTCTGGATACTTTTGATTAAGCAGTGTATCTCTACTTTCAATGTTTGCATTGTACGCTGCTCCGACTCACTGTCAGTGATGTCAAATTGAAAAAGCTCTTCGGAGAAGTAATGTATCGTTCAGTGAGGAAGCATTTAATAAGAAGAATTTAAATAAGAAAACAAAAACTCAAAAGGAAAGTTATTTAGAGGGACACATCAAACCTTCATTTCCAAACTGCTTGCTCAGGGCCCAGCAAACATTCCCCCGGCCCTTCCCAATAACACCATCAGATCAGATTATATGTAGAGGATTTTAGAAAGGGAGTCTTCAGCAACCCTTAGAAATAGGAAGCTAGGATATTTGGGCTAGAGTACCAGATAGGAAAGTGATACGGAAGCGAGGTAGAAATGGGGTGGAAGGTACCCTTATTTATTACCGGGGTGGGGCACTGCCCGGTGCCCGACGGCTTAACATGATCATACGATGCACGGCGGATATTTAGTGGTTCGAGCGTTCGTACCTGCCTGGGATCGAACCCGAGGTCTTCTCCGTGGTAGTCACAAACGTTGACCACTAGGTCACCGGCGGCCCCCCAATGACATCATCGGCCCTTAAGGTGAACTTAACACAAAATTTACACCTCCCTTCCCAAAATTTCTGACACAGCGAGGTGCGGGGTACGAATTTAAGCTTTAAGCTTTTTATTAAGTCTTTACAGTCAGATTTGTCGTCTTTGTTCACATTTTTTCTTATTTTTTCGTGAAGGAAGGAAGGGGTTAACGACCACCATGAGCAACTCACTGGGCTATAAGCAGTCTCCCGTTGTGACGTACTACAGAATAGGTGAAGCACGTGTCAAGACGGCAAATCTGCAGCGATAAATTCCGTCGGTGTAGTTTAGTCAGTTAGAACAACTGGCTCCGGAGCGAGGAGGCGCGACTTCGATCAGCGACACATTTGTGAATTTTACACCCTCCCTAATTAAGGACCACTGGTTCTAGGGAAGAGAGACAGACAGTGCCGTAAGACAAACACACCATCCATGCCTTACCGAGGGAATTCCTAAATTTATGCTTTTCAACTATGTAATAGATGTAGGGGCGTACTGATAGTCCCCGTAATCCTCACAGTGCGGGAAGTGTGTGTGTGGGGGGGGGGGCTAACGGCTAAGAAGGCCTCTAGCCTCAGCAAAAATATTTCACAAAATGTTTGTGTTTGGCGGAAATGTCATATGAAACTTGTTAAGGAAATCGCGGAGAATTTCGACGGTAGTTTTAAAAGAAGTATTAAAAAGAAAAGTAATTTTTTTTTTCCAGTAAATAAAGTAAAATATTTAGAAATAAGTTTCGCGGTTTTAGTTCATAAAAACTGCATGACGGAAAAGCAGAGGCCCCTTTCACAGCCATAGCAAATGTAAAAGAAACATCAGTTCAATGAATGAAATTTTTATACCAATAAGGATAAATGATTACAATAGTTTGCACATACCTGTATGCATCCTTCAATATATAGTGAACTAAAAGATGTTCTTCGCGAGGACCTTTTACTTACGTACAAAAAGTGGCATGATATTAAATGCGTTTTTTATATTCAAATATAAAAAATTAAAGACTTTTTTGTTGTTGTTTTTGTGCCACAGTTCTTAATTGTTACATACTTATGCATAAATCGGAAAACGACCTTGGACACGTGTCACATGTCACTTACGTGTAGTGTTTTTCGTTTTGCGATGTAGTCCGTTATTTGATTGTTGGCCATTTACATCGTTTCTCGTCATATTTCTGTTTCGTACCTTACCTTTTGTCATAGTTTTGATGCTGCTTTTGTTTCTGATGTAAACCATTTTGCTATAGCACTCTTTGGCACATTAAGGCCCTAGCGCCAATAAATTACAACCACTTTGGCATGGGCCCCTTTGGCCCATTGAGGCCTTTGCGCCAATAAACTCCAACCACGTAAAGCATTGTGGGCCTCTTTGGCTCTTTGAGGCCGGCCCTTGCGCCAATAAATGGCAAACACGTAAACCGTTTGGCACGGCGGTTTGGCCCATTGAGGCCTTTGCGCCTATGAACTTCAACTAAGGGCAGTTATATGTTTTACGTGTGCGCTCGTAATGGATTTCAAAGAGGATAGCCTCAGTTCCGCAAAAGAATAATATTTGTATATGATTACCTATTACCTTTTACGTGGATGTTGTGTTTTGGAGTACTTGTAATGTATAATATGGAATTTAAAAATTTCAGTAATTAAAAGCTAAAAAATTTCGCAAAAGGGCCTCCAAGATATTTTTTGCGGGTGGCCCCCGAGGTTTTCCGGTACGCCAAATGTTCAGGTTATGTCTGGGTTCATGGTATTCCAAGTTAAGATATTATTTTCTAGGGGTCCGAAAAAGTAATAATTTGGAGACATTCCGAGAAAGGTAGAACACAAGCCTACTAAATAGAGGAAGTATAATGGTCACCTACATTTCCACTGAAAACAGATGCGCCTCAGTATTGATTTATAAAACAATGCGAACTAGTATGTAGTAATCTAGGAGATCTTCACTCATTACATGTTCCGTCTGTGTCAAAGGAACTGGTTTCCTTTTCCGTTTTTTGGGTGTTATGAGGTTCATTTAACTCTTCCGTGAAAACTATAATGCCTCGCTCTCAACATTTATGCGGTCTTTGCCCTTTGTTTCTGAATCATTCTGGTGTAAATATGACAAGGAAAAAAGGCATGTTTTTCATCATCTATGGAATTCTTTCTTTTTTTCTTTTTTTTTTTTTAATACTTGCACTTCCTAAGTGCGGGGAAGCATTACCACGAATGAGGAGGAAGAGGAGAACAAGGGAGACTTTGCGCTGAGAGCTCATAGGTAGCCCATGATGCGCAGCAATCAGTCGAGCTCTTGAAAACAGACCTCTCCCCGCTTCCATTCTCTGTTCCTTCATTTTGCTTAATTTTTTAAAGGAAAACTCGCTGTTCAGTGTCCTAAATGGAACACTCGGTTTCAATGCCAGGCGCGCTCCTTCTGAGAGAATCCGGACGTTCACCCAACAAGGAATTATTCCCCTTGCACACCAGTGGTTTCATTCCAGAACATCAGCTTTCTTCGGATCCCGATTTAGAACGCAGGCAGTCAACCTTTTTAACCTACTGCCGAAGGAAAGTGGACCACCGATGAACACTGGCTATGTATCTCTCCCAGCGGGTTCGATAACTCTTCCGAACAAACTTACAAAGGCGCTCAGGCGTCTCATTGCAGAATGATAATATAATACAATTCGGTTCTCTCGAATGTCAGGAATTACGAGTCGCTGCTGTTCGATAATTATCAGAAAAACCTATTCTGTCTCAGAGGGGGAAAACAACGCGCCCTACTTGCCTGAAAACCATAAACTTGTAAAGAATAACATCCTTGATAGCGTAATATGAAAGGGACGGGGGAGCACTATTAAAATCGCTGGATCTTTTAGATGTATTAGCTTCATTTACGAAAGCTGGTATGTTTAAATAAATCACCAGGTTCTTTTTTTTTTTTTTCTTTAATAAGCCCCAACCACAATAAGTGGTGATGGAAATAATGGCTTCTGATCATTCGTCCGAAAGTGGTTCGGGTTCGAATGCCGGTGAGGCATGGATGTTGTGTTTGTCTTACGGCACTGGCTCTCTCCCTTCCCTGGAACCAGTGACCCTAAATTAGGGACGGGCTACTGCTTATAGCCCATTGAGTTGCTCAGGTGGTCGTTAAACCTCCAATCAAAATAAAAACAAAAATCACTGACTCGCTGGCAACCGTTGCCAAGAAGTAGAAGGAAATTCAGAGGATTTGACAAGTCATTCAGGAAGAAATATAAGGGGCGCAGTGGTCTAAGCGATGGCCTCTGATCATTCATCCAAAAGGGTTCCGGGTTCGAATCCCGGTGAGGCATGGATGTTGTGTTTGTCTTACGGCACTGGCTCTCTCCCTTCCCTGGGACTAGTGACCCTAAATTAGGGACGGACGACTGCTTATAGCCAATTGAGTTGCTCACGGTGGTCGTTAAACCTCCAAAAAAAAAATAATAATAATAACGGATGTGGCGATTTAAGTCACTTTTAAGATTTAATGTCTCTTGCTAGAGGTTTAACGTTAGGCTTAAGGTGGACGTCAAGTAATTTTGCTTCTTATACTTCCACTGGAAAAACTTCTGTACACATTTTCTTTACAATTAATGCGTTCCCAAGGATGAAAATTTGAACATCGATTAAAATAGCTTCATTTTATAACTTGGAATACTTAATATTTTCTAAAACATAACCATATTTATGCAATCCAACATTTGTTTGTCTACTGACGTCATCAAAGTACAGGTCGCGTTATCTTTTTTCTGGTTCCAACACCACCAAAGGAGAAGTTATTGATTTTTTATATAATTATGGTTATGTTTTAGAAAATATTAAGTATTCCAAGTTATAATATGAAGTTATTTTAATCGATGTTCAAATTTTCATCTTTGGGAAACACACTAATTGTGAAGGAAATGTGTGCCGCCCCGGTGGCGCAGTGGTCTAAGCGATGGCCTCTGATCATTCGTCCGAAAGGGGTCCGGGTTCGAATCCCGGTGAGGCATGGATGTTGTGTTTGTCTTACGGCACTGGCTCTCTCCCTTCCCTGGAACCAGTGACCCTAAATTAGGGACGGGCGACTGCTTATAGCCCATTGAGTTGCTCACGGTGGTCGTTAAACCTCCAAAAAAAAAAAAAAAAAAGGAAGGAAATGTGTACAAAAGTTTTTCCATTGGAAGTATAGGAAGCAAAATTAGCCGCCCCGGTGGCGCAGTGATCTAAGACCCTGGCCTCTGATCATTCGTCCGTAAGGGGTCCGGGTTCGAATCCCGGTGAGGCATGGATGTTGTGTTTGTCTTACGGCACTGGCTCTCTCCCTTCCCTGAAACCAGTGACCCTAAACTAGGGACCGGCGACTGCTTATAGCCCATTGAGTTGCTCACGGTGGTCGTTAAACCTCCAACCAAAAAAAAAAAAAAAAAAAAAAAGAAGCAAAATTACTTGACGTCCACCTTAAATGGTTATTTGTAATGGCTGTAAGCTGTAAAGTTTAAATGCTTAACTACGAACTTGTGAATATCAATATCGAACACTAATATCTAAGTATAGAAAAACACTAGCGATCTAAGGTAAGGAATCAGCAAACAGTCACTTACAGTTCACAGTCTACGCTTTATTGTTCTTCATTAGCACATCATCATAAAACAACGTTGCTTTAAATCATATCGCAACATTAAAGGTTTATATGAAAATGTACTTTTGCTGCCCCGGTGGCGCAGTGGTCTAAGCGCTGGCTTGTGACCATTCGTCCGGGATGGGATCGGGCTCGAATCCCGGCGAGGCATGGATGTTGCGTTTGTCTTACTGCACTGGCTCTCTCCCTTCCCTGGAACCAGTGCCCCTAAATTAGGGACGGGCGACTGCTTATAGCCCTTTGAGTTACTCACGGTGGTCGTTAAACCGCCAATAATAACAAAAATGTACTTCTATCTACTAAGTTGTTATTCAAAATTACACACTATCACGAGGTTATCTCAACTCCGCTCTCTGCTCAACAAATCGTTATCAAAAAGTACTCTCTTTACAAATCGTTATCTCAAACGTCTTTTTGTTATTGGGGGTTTTACGACCATTGTGAACAGCTCAGTGGGCTATAAGCAGTCGGTTGTTCCTAATTTAGGACCACTGATTCCAGGGAAGGGAATGAACTAGCGCTTCAAGCCAAGCGCACCACCCATGACTCATCCGGGACTCAGAAAACCGTTGGGAAAGTAATGTGGTGTTAAGTGATAAAGCGTTCAACATCCCACCCCGACGAACGGTCCGAGCCCAGCGCTTAGAAAGCGGCGTTACCTGAAATTGCATTGCAGACCCGTTATTTAGCTCTGCACTTTTCCTACATTCAGTGATTACGTTATATTGACCTCTGGCCCACTATCAGTGAGTCAAACTAGAAAACTCGCAGTGAAAGTAATGCGGCGTTAAGTCAGAAAACGTTTAACAAGAATAAATCAAAGAATAAGAATACGTAAGAACACGCAAACTCCAAAGGAAATTTAAATTAAAGGTATACGTCACACAGAGAAGTAATATAATTTACATAAAAACAGATACTCAAAGAGGAAGTTTAAATTAAAGATATACTTCACACGGAGCACGAATTTTAGAGTGGTTCTCATTTTTTGTCTAATTTTCATTATATTTTTTTCTATTATTTTTCCGTCATCAAATACTTTTAATACGATCTTAATTAGAATTTATGCGAAAAATATAAGTCAAGGCTAAACCCTTAATCCTACTCCAAAGCAGAACTTTTGAACATGAATTGCCCGCCAGGTGGCTATTGTTCGTTCATTAAAAAGAGAGGAACGCGCGTACTTTTCCAGGATTTCCACCAACTAACCATTGACCTCTTGACCTAGGTAACACTAGCAATCCGGATTTTGTCAGTTTTATCAATTCATCGCCTCCTTAGCTTAAACACGTTGACTTCGTGGCGTTTATTATTCTGACGTTCTAACTAGGTGAAGCAGCTCACTGAAAAAGGCTTTTCAGTTCGTAGATGCTTATCCTATTCCTTGTGCTTTCGTGTGAGATTTCATTTTTTAAAAGTTTTCCAGATATTGTTTGTTGTACACGGTGAGAATGAACCATGTAAGTAAAATGAGTGCATCCGAAAGATGCAAAAAGTACAGCAAAGAAACTTTTCATGTGAACAAAAATATTTCGAGTTGCAACCTATCAGTACATTTTTCAAGAAAAGGCCGTTGTGAAAAGCTTTTAGTACGGAAGCTGCGTAAAAATAACAAGTTAGTAAAATCATGCAATGCATTGATTATGATATGCTTTCCAACATACCAGAAATTATTACTCAAGTTATATGGATAATGGCTGTGGAATAAATCTCGCTCCTGTGTCCTGACCTTTGACCCCATTTCGATGATATTCAACAGAAGCGGTTCACTATACCTCCGGAACAACACTATGAAGTTTTGTTGCAATAGAAGCAGTTTTACGCAAGTTGTGAGAATAATGGCTGTGGAATAAATCTGGCTTTTGTGAAATGACCTTTGACCCCATTTCGTTGATATTCAACAGAACCGGTTCATTATACCTCCGGAGCAACATGATAAAGTTTTGTCGCAATCAAAGCATTTTAGGTAAGTTATGATGCACAAGGGCAATGAAATGAATCCCACTCTAGTGTCCTGACCTTTGACCCCATTTCGTCCATTTTCAATAGGGGTTCGTGCCCAGGTGGTTCCCTACCACATACTAAAATTTCATCGAAATCGAACCATATTTACGCATGTTATGGCGCATAAAGGCAATGGAATCGATCCCGCTTTTATGTCCTGACCTTTGACCCCATTCCGCCCATTTTCAGTAGGGTTCGTCCCCAGGTGGTTCCTTACCACATACTAAAATTTGATCAAAATCAAACCATTTTTACGCAAGTTATGTCGCATAAGGGCAATGGAATATATCCCGCTCTTATGCCCTGCCTGACCTTTAATCCCATTTCGCCCATTTTCAATAGGGCTCGTGCCCAGGTGGTTCCCTACCACATACTAAAATTTCATCGAAATCGAATCATTTTTACGTAAGTTATGACACATAAAGGCAATGGAATGGATCCAGCTCCTATGTCCTGACCTTTGACTCTATTTCATCCGTTTTCAATAGGGGTTGTCCCCAGGTGGTTCCCTATCACATACTAGAATTTCATCGAAATCGAACAATTTTTACGCAAGTTATGACGCATAAGAACAATGGAATGGATCCCGCTCCTATGTCGTAACCTTTGACCCTGCTTCGCCCATTTTCAATTGGGTTCGTCCCCAGGTGGTCCCCTACCACATACTAAAATTTCGTCGAAATCGAACCATTTTCACGTGAGTTATCGTGCGGACGGACGGACACTGCTGAAGCATATACGCTTCTTCAACCTACGGTTGAAAAGCGTAAAAAAGGGCGTGTCCGAACAAGTTGATCGAAAAATAACAAATGTGTTGATCATTTAATTGGGAAAGATGACTAAACAAAAACAGCATCGTGCAACAGAAATTTCGAAATTAACAGGTGCTTTTTGTGCAGCTAACACCTGGATTTCTAGACTGCATAACTCTATTAAAATATTGCTTTGGAAAATTCGTTGAAAGACATACTGTTGTTATTCTAACAGCAAATTGGATGCGAAAAGGTCCTTTACCTATACGATATTCATAAGCAACAACTGAAAGCTTTTTTGTTTTGTTTTCAATCAATTTGCAATGTAAGTATCTCAGCAGACGAAACAGCTGATTCAGAAATAGATACATTTTGAATATTCTTGCCTTACCATCTGCTGAAATGAGTGCTGGAAGCTGTGATGGTGAAACCTCTTTGAATGCAATCTTCCTTGAGTATAACACTTTGGAATTTTTAAATTTAAAATCGGTCAGCGAGGCAATACCTCACAGTGAGTTAATAGGTATGAAATGCCTTTTTTTTTTTTTTTTATGATACACCTTTTGAGACAGACAACGCATCTCGCATGTCCAAAGACTGGGGGAAGAATATGAAAGCGGCGTTTTTGAGTTGTGTTCATGTCATCCGCAACGCACGTTTTTTAACCTTCTGGGCGAAATTTGTCAGAATGAATTTGAAAATATGAACTCTTTAGCAGTCGTTGAAACGTGTCTTCACAACTTGTCCCTGGACAAAACCTTGCCTCCGCAGACGTGATGCAAAGTTGGTTTGAAGCCAGTGATGTAGCCAGAAATTTCTTCAAGCGCGCGGGGGAAGGGACGGACCCAAGGACCACCCCCTTGGCTACGCCTATGTTTTAAGCCGTGCTTTTTTACGCTTTCCAACCATAGGTTGAAGAAGTGTATATGCTCCAGCTTTTTCCGTCCGTCCGTCTGTCGGCACGATAACTCACGTAAAAATGGTTCGATTTCGATGAAATTTTAGTATGTGGTAGGGGACCACCAGGGGACGAACCCTATTGAAAAAGGGTGAAGTGGGGTCAAAGGTCACGCCATAAGAGCGGGATCCATTCAATTGCCCTTATGCGTCATAACTTGCGTAAAAATGGTTCGATTTCGATGAAATTTTAGTATTTGATAAGGAACCACCTGGGAACGAACCCTATTGAAAATGGGCGAAATGGGGGCAAAGGTCAGGGCATAAAAGTAGAATCCATTCCATTGCCTTTATGCGTCATAACATGCGTAAATATGGTCCGATTTCGATGAAATTTCAGTATGTGGTAGGGAACCACCTGGGCACGAACCCTATTGAAAATGGGCGAAATGGGGTCAAAGGTCAGGCAGGTCATAAGAGCGGGATTTGTTCCATTGCCCTTATCCGTCATAACTTGCGTAAAAATGGTTCGATTTCGATGAAATTTTAGTATGTGGTAGGGTGCCACCAAGGTTAATAGACAGTAAGGTTTGCTCATCCTGCCTCCCTCGCAGCGGAAGTGCCGGTCACTCACTTGCCCCTTACGTAGTGACGTCAGTGTACCACACGACGCAGCCAGCAGGACGGATATACTGTTAATACAATTGAAGCACTCGCGGGAGAAATGTCAACTTTTTACTCAAATACGCTCTGAATCTGAAAGCTTGCAACCAAGATGTAATGCAAAAGCACATCTGTAATATAATCAGGAAAAACAGACATCCATGTGAATATTTTATTTAGAGTAACCCGAGAATGTGAAGAAACTTATTTATGCATTTCTTTGATTTTTTTTTCAAATCTGTTTAATCTAAATATCTAAATAGGATATTGACATGACACTAAGGAAAAGTGCAGGGACAGTGATTATACCTTTTAATTTATTTATATGCAACTATAATACTGTCTTTAAATAAATTCAAAAGAAGGAAAAAAAAATATAAGATTATGCTGTCAGGACCTCATGAAGAAATCCTTTTATGCGGAACAAATAAAAACTTGAGTAGCAAGCATTCCACTAACTTGCTTAATTAAAAAGTTGGAAATTAATTTCACTAAATGCTCTGTTATTATTTGTAACTAATCGCTGAACAGAAAAGTTAAAATCATGGATCATTGCAGTTTTTGTTTGTTTGTTTCTTTAGTCATATTTTATTCGCTAAATTTTGAGAACTTTAAGAATCGGGACATTATTTAACGTAAAAAAATTCTTTCTTCACTTACCTTTGTCATGTTCCTTAGGTAACTGTTTTAACCAGTTTTCTCTTCTTGGGTTGGCAATATATTTTTTGCTGAGCGTTAATATGGCGCATACGGATCATAATTCGGGTTTTCATGAATAGTTTGAAGGCAGGGTGCACATTTGAAGGGAACTGATGGGCAGAAGCTTCCACTGCGGTGTGAACAATTCTTTTAACTTTCCTTAAATTATTTTTCCCATGTAGTTTTAAAAAAATTTCTTCTAGTTGAATAACCATGCTCATCCACTCATTTGTTGGATGTTGCAAGCATCCAACAAATGAGTGACTGGATATGCTTATTATTTGCGACTGGATATGCTTATGACGCTAATAAAGTCGCAAATAATTCCTTTTTCTTGCACTAGGTCCAGAGGTGCATTTTTGTCCCCCAGCCCCAGGACACGTTGTTTGGCATTTAAATGCAACATATCCAGCAAGGTATCGTAAAGCTTGGTACGATATGCTGTCACTAGAAGACGTAATTGCAGTTGTGGGTTCTTCGCGAAGTGCAGCCGTAATTTCATTTTCACTTGTGTGGGCTGTTTCATCATTGCAGGATGCATTATTGTGTAAGACACAGGAAGACGAGAGCATGGAGACAGTTAAATAATGTTGTTCTGACTCAGGCAAAACGTTAGATTTCTGACAGTTCCAGACTACTTTCCCTAGTACCAGCAGTCTGAGACGATTTTGAAATTCCAGTGGTGAAGGGTGATCATAGGTATTCCCTGCTGCACGTATCTGTGAGAAAAAAATTTCTAGGACATCTTGATTAACTCTGTGAGTTAAAAAATATTTTAGCTCATATTTTTCGCTTAGAATCTTGTGGACAGCCATTACGGATGTACCTTGCTGAAATGGTAGGGCGTTTTTTCTTCCAACAACGCGCATCTGCGAAGCCTCATTCAGAAGTTGAAATTGCTGTTGATTGTTACCTAAAGCACATCGGAATGGTTTGTCTGAGAATGGTTGCCTCGAATTCATTGTATCAAAAAATCTGTCAACAAGAAGAATAAAATTTGCTGCTTCATCATCTTCGGGAAATAAATATTTCATGGCATTTCCAACACGCTCCGAAAGCAACTGTACAGCATGCATAACGTACAATCTGCCTATTTGCTCCTTTAACACGTATGTGTGTTTCACTCATATTATACGCTATTTTTAATTCCTTACTGTCCTTCTCTGATAGCTTTTCAAATAGGGAGCAATTTATCACTATATTTCTTATTTTTATGCCACTGTCCAAAATATGGTTTCGCAATAACTTTACCATATGCAGAATGTCAGCAAATACATTTACATGTCTGTTTTTGTCGAAAGGATTTTCAAAGAACGGACTCTCAGGCGATATAGCCAATTCTTTCCATAATTTCTGGTTTAAAGCTCCCAGATCTGAAGTAAGAGCAAATACAGGAAACATGATATTTTCTACGGAACAAATTACTTTCATTAATATTTCTCTGAGACTGGAACCACTAACGTCAAAATCGTAAAATACTGGTTGTTTCCAGGGATTAACAAGTCCTCTTGCCATGAATACCAGTACGTACCTACACGGTCCCATAACTTCATCTGTTTCAATATTATAGCACATTTTGCTGGAAACTTTCATTTCATCTATAGAAATTACACATGTTCTTTCGGCTTCAGTCATTTGCATTCCTTGGCTCTGCATCAGTTTTAAAGTTGTGGCTTGAATTCCAGGTGAACATTTAATTGTAGCTACCCATCGGCGCAACGTTGACAAAGTAGGAAGCGGAATATTAACTTTATTTCTCAAGTAGTGATATGCTCTTCTGGAAACAGTTCTTAATGTTATTGCAGCTGCAATATCAGTAGAATTCCAAACAATCCGTTTTTGGCCTAACAAAACCCTTATCTGTCCTGGAGTAAACACTGTAGAAAGCAAATTTTTTATGCACATTTCTGTCTTTTTTCTCATCTTTCCGTAACCTTCGCAATTCTAATAATTCTTTCTGCATTTGATTCTGTTTTACTTTGAGGACTTTTACACGTGAAGTTAGACTATGGTTTGAAGAGCTCAAAGATAATATTTGTTTTTTCAGCTTTTCATTTTCCTTCATCAAAATATAATTTTCCTTCAATAGAATTTCATTTTCTGTTTTCAGGTCTTTCATACATTCAATTTCAGTATTTTCATCATCGGCACTCCACATGTTTTCCAAAATTTCCTCTGCATTATCAGAGTTTATCAAATCGCCAACAAGATCAGTTCGTTTCCTTTTCTCCTGTCTGTTCTTTCTCTCTGAATTAGACTTTACATTAAAGTTTCCCGGGAGGTTTAAATTTGGTACAGCTGTGTCCTTTAGCATTTTGTGGATAGGCAAACCTAGAAGTTCATTCCTTAAATCGCATTCGTAGTCTTCCTCAGGAAAATGTTCCGAACAAATAGCTGAATTCATTTCGTTGAAACTGTCAGCTCGTTTGCATCTCAATTTCCATGTTTTACGCAAAACTTCATTTTTCGGAAACCTATGGTAATGAATGCCATTCCTTCTGGTTTTCGAATAATAATTTTGACACGTTGCTATGACGCACGAACCAGGCATGTTCAGTGTTTAACGTATAACCAAGGAAAAGAAAATTTGTTTGCTACAAATACCTAGCTTCAAATTCTCGGAAATGAGACAATGTAGCTTTCAGACCCTGAACCAGAAAAACGGGAGCAAGCAGCTTTAGGCGGTTGGGGTGTGGAGATCTCCGGGACTGTGATGTCACGAAGGCGACCCCTGAGACAGTGCTCAGCGGAAGTGTCGGATAAGCATAACTTTGGAGTCTACTAACCTTGGGGAGCCACTGGGGACGAACCCTATTGAAAATGGACGAAATGGGGTCGAAGGTCAGGACACTGGAGTGGGATCCATTCCATTGCCCTTGTGCATCATAACTTACCAAAAAATGTTTCGATTGCGACAAAACGTTATCATGTTGTTCCGGAGGTATAGTGAACCGGTTCTGTTGAATATCAACGAAATGGGGTCAAGGTCATTGCACAAAAGCAAGATTTATTCCACAGCCATTATTCTCATAACTTGCGTAAAACTGCTTCTATTGCGACAAAACTTTAGTATGTTATTCTTGAGGTGTACTGAACCGGTTCTGTTGAATATAATCGAAATGGGGTCAAACAGGTCAGGACACAGGAGCGAGATTTATTCCACAGCCATTATCCTCATAACTTGAGTAATAATTTCTGGTATGTTGGAAAGCGTATCATAATCAATGCATTGCATGATTTTACTAACTTGTTTACTGTAAATATTAAGATTACTCAGGGTTTCTGGGAAAAGGCAACAGTAATACAGTAGTTGTGTTCTGTATAAAGTCCTGGTGAACTGTCACGATAGCCCCTTAAAAGGATATCTGGAACAGCTTGAGGTTTATGCAGCTTATAATTCTGGACAGCCCACTAAATTAAAAAAAAAAAAAAAACAGCGAATTTCCGCGCACAAAATATACAGTGTGTTCTATAAGTCTTGCCCTATTTTTAATTTTTTTTTTATAAAGCATAACAACATCACTTACAGGAATAAGATTTGCAGCGTTTGAAAGGTATACGTCTGAAGTTGGGTTGTCTATAATTGCGTGTAGATGCCGCTAGTTGTTCTTCTTGTTCACGACTACAAGTTACAATGGCAAATGAGCAGGAAAAAGCATTTTGTGTGGCGTGGTTTTTTCAAACGAAATCAGTAATACAAGGGAAAGAAGAAGAAAAAAAATTCGTACACGTTTCAGCAGGAATCTTTAACTTAGCCTTAGTTGGACACGCCAAGAAGCGATATGGCCAGACAGTGGCGCCCCCGCAAAAAAAATTTCGACGCCTTTTGCAAAAATTTATTAGCTTTCGATTACCGAAAATTTTTAACTTCATATTATTTGTTAGGCTTAACGGGGGTTTTAATAAATCAATTTCTTTAGAACGTACAAGTAATTTGCGTAAAACCCAAATTAATTACTTTATTGCGTGAATCACAAATGTGCACTTCTTAATTAAAATGTTTGCCATGCTTTCATACCTATACTATACAAAGTACTCCAAAGCTCTTGCGCCAAAGCTAATCATATCATGCAAATTTTATTCTTTTAGAGAACTATATAAAAGGCCAGTCTCTTTTAAATGCCTCACAATCACACACACAAAGCATGCAACTGCAGTGACAGTGTCTAATGACCTTTTCCGGTTTATACGAAAATACAGAACATAAGTAAGCAAATAAATAAGTAACAATTAAGAATTGTGGCACAAAACACGTAACACTACTTAAATCATTTACTCGTGAATATTGAAAAAAAAAACACATTTAACTTAATCTCACAATGTTTTGCACAGAGTAAAAAAAATTTCTGTTGATTCTCTCATAATTAAAGACAACTCTGCTTTTTCGTTCCAAGAACACCTTTCAGTTCATTATATTCTGAAGGATGCGTAGTTATGTGAAAATATCTGTAATACATAAACACCTTATCCTCATTGGTATAAAAATACCACTGACTGAACTGATATTTTTTTGCACATATTCTGTTGTTAATATAGTATATGTCTAGGAACTTTTGCTATGGCCATGAAAAGGGCCCTCAAGTGTAGGGACCGACTTAGATAGTTCAAGTTCCCTAGGCAAGGGGCTTTCAGGGCCCTACGCAAATCGGATTAGGCCACGCCTCCTTCCATTACAAAGCGACAGTGATTGGTTGCACCCTGTACGTTCTTATGCAGGGACAGGTTACATAATTATTATTGGCAGATTAGGACATTAATTTGCCGGTAATATGGTGTTCTATTTATCTGTGGAAATTAGAATTGTCATTTCCACTGTGTTTCAACGTACAGCTATGAAATTACCATTTTAACTTTTTTTTTCAATCGTGAATCAGTTAGATGCAGGGCCGGATTAAGGCCTCAGTGGGCCCCTAGGCTAAGACATTTGAGTGGGCCTCAAGGCTAAGACATATGAGTGGGGCCCCCAAAGAACTTATAACCGGGAATCATTATGAATTCCGTTAAAACACGAAACTATATAACTACTAAATTATCTGCAAAGTTTTCACATAAGTCTCTGTATTTTTCATTGTTCTCATAAGGCCCCCAAAGAACTTATGACGGAGAATCATTATGAAGACCATTAAAATGACGGTATCAATATGGTGATGATAACTAAATACGTAGAGCATTGTTCAGACTAATAAATTACCTGCAGAGTTTTCATAAAAAATCATTATATTTTCCACTGTTCTCACAACAACATGAGTTAAAAGCTTAAGATTCCTAAATTTTGTCTTGGGTGTTCTAATGATTTAGCATTGTATACCTTTCTTAATGCATCTTTTTTTGCTACACAATGTGAAGTCACAGGGGACTTCGACCATTAACGGTTCCAAGCGCAAATTGGGAAGTGTGGGTGGATGGTAGTGAAAAAGCTGAAACTGTCTCGCCTGATTCCGCTGTTTACAGCGATAATGAAACCTTTACCCTTGGTGAGTCACTCTCTTGAAATCCGTTTGTCTTCGAGCCTCTGTCTCTGACCAAGTGGAAATCATACGAGACAAAAGTAAAACTATTTTATAAATCTCTCTCTCCCTAGCTACCTATCAATTATTTGCATAGGCATGCCTCCTGGACTCTTGGTCATGGTGGGCCCCAAGGCTGTAGCCCCTATAGCCCCCACCTTAATCTGGCCCTGGTTAGATGGATGCAAAGCAAGTAATATATATCAATATTTTGGGGGCCCTTCAAAGATCGGTGCCTTGTGCACATGCCCCGAATGCCCTTCCGTAAACCAGGCCCTGCTCAAGTCCTCTGCAACAGATGCTTTCCCGTCATCCAGTTTTTCTGAACTAAAGCAACGAAAATGTTTTCTAAAGATTCCACTTATTTACTGAAAAAAGAAGCAAAACTTCCTTCTTCTTTTTTTTTTTTAATACTTCATTCAAAGCTGCCTGAATTCTTGGTTATTTCTTTAACCAGTTTCGTATGAAGTTTTCGCAAAAAATGTTTGTAAAATCTTTCTGCTGGGGTTAGAGACCCTCTCAACCGTGAGCCCCACCCCATACCCCCGCAGTGCGGGGGTTGATGGGGCTATCAGTACGCCCCTGTGGCCAGAAGTATGGCCTGGAAGATACGCTAAGAAGTATGGCCTTGGTTTGACGCACCAAGAAGGCCATACTTCTTCTATTTCAGCAGTCGAGAGCGCTACCGGATGTCACACTTAACGAACATTTCATTAATCTGTACATGCGCAATGCATACATTCACATTTACAAAATCTGGCGTCCCGGTGGCCGAGTGGTCCTAGGTAGGCGTTGGGTTCGAGTTCCGGATAAGGGATGGTCTGGCTTATCCGGAACTCGAAAGAGCCAGAGTCATATGTTTTCCTTATGACTCTGGCTCTTCCCCAGACCAGAGGTTCCAAATTAGGGATGAGAGTCTGCTTACAGCCCTCAGAGTTGCTCACAGCTGTCGTTTCCCCCCGCCCCAGATCTTAAGTAATAAAGAGGCAAACAATTTAATGTTTTTTTAATTGAACGAATACAGACAGACGGGAACATCTCGGACTATTCGGCAGAAGCCCACGCCTCTATGGCCACTGGATTAAAATTTTGTCATTTCATGTAGGACTTCCGTCCACAGGTAGTAGAGTTTAGGTCCCAGCCACCTACAGCGAGATCGCCTTTTGGGCAGGACACAGAAACAATGAGAGCAAGTCTAACGACTTTTGACAGAACAGTTTGTAGTGAGATTAGAGTACAGTAGATGGCGCCACCGTACAAGTACGACATTGCACATAGATGGATGAGAGAATTTCAGGGAGGACATAGGAAAGGATACCCATTTAACCAGTGGGTCCAGCCTGGGGGCCGTCACTTTACGTGCTCGTCCGATGCACGGCGGATATTCAGCGATTGTTAGTAAATCACACCATCTCTGAAAGATCAGCCCAGGCTTGAACCTGGGGACCCAGCATCGATAGTCTCAAACACTAACCACTAAGCCACCCTGGACCTCGTTTTACATGTTGCTTAATATAAGAATCTATTCCATATGGCTTTGCACGAAACTCCAAGCAAACGACAACATGCTGTCGCTCCTAGAGTGCTGTCAGTTGCTTTTGAAAGTTGTCTACATGCTCAAGCAGCTTTTCATTTATCAGCCCTGTTCATAACGACTTCTGATGTTCTGCTGAAATTAAATGATGGTTCTGAGTTTTGAAATTATTTAAAATGCTGTATATCTTTCGTTCGTTCTTTCTATAACTTTCGACTTTCAGTATGTTTAGACAAGTAGGCAAAGGCCGCATTTTAAATATCACAAAAGACCACTTGTTAACCCGCCTTGGTCTTTTAAAAAAAAAAAAAACCCCAAAAAACTCAGTACGCTTCAGGTCGTCTTAGGGCAATAACTGGCCCGCCAGTTGTTTTTAACCACCTTCCAATGACCCTTTTGAGTAGCGTTTGGTCTTTATACAATGCTCTTTAAATTAAAAAGTACGCCATCCAGGTGGAGCAGTGGTTCAAGGGCTTGCATCTTCTCGGGTACGGTTTGAGTGGCACACGTGTTCTATGGCCCCGGCTCTGTCATCACCTCCCTGAAACCAATGGCCCAAAATTAGGAAAGGGACGTTGCTTATAATCCTACGAGTTGCTAATGGTGGTCGTTAACGCCCCACACCTCAAAAAAAAAAAAAAAAAAAAAAAGGTACGAGGTGACCGAAAAGTCAGATAATTACAGTCCAATTACATAAATAATTCGCCAAGAAACGCATGACACTGGAAATAAAAACAAAAACAAGAATTTACATTTAGTGCCAGAAATAATTATCGTTTTCAACGGTTCATGCATTCACCCTTTTCCTCAAGTTGGACTCAACTGGGTGAAGGATTTCAACCACAACATAAGGAACACGCTGCTCATTATCGCTTCAGCTGTTCTAATGTAAGCGAGTTACACATGTTTAATTTCAGAAACCCCTGAAAACAGAAATCCGATGGTGGTCGATCCAGGAGATCGACAGGTTTCTAGAAATGCGATCACCACAGAACTTGCTCAACATTTCCGTTGTTGACTTCTCTGCGTGCGCTGTAGCCCCATCTTGTTGAAACCAGTAGTCTCGTTCGTTCATTACCAGAGAGGAAATGGATCTCATTGCTAACTTCTGAAAATACATATATGTTACTATGTCACTTAACAAGACAAGTCTAATTATCCTCAGTCGTGAGATGGCAAACAATGCTCTGACTTGAAACCAATCAAACGATCTTCAGGTGAGTGGATTTTTGGCCCTACACATCAGCTATACAGTATATAAATAAATGATGTATCCAAAACCAACCAAAATAGGAGTCAAACCACATCCAATCAAAAATAAAAATCTTTCTTTAAGCGCGTTTTACGTTCAGATTTCATGGTCAAGTTCCATGGGATCCTGTATACTTGCAGCGATATACGAACATGTCAAGGACACATGAGAACGAAAATTCTTGGAATCACGAATCTGATAGTTTAATAGTTTCGAAGTTTAAATATGCCGTTTTTCAAAAAGAAACTGAGATACCTTAGCTTTTTCTCGGAAATTTTGTGGGTCGATGCCCCTAACCTCCTTGAGGGGGTACCTAGTCCTCCTCTTAGTTTCAGTGCCGCTGGTGCTTACAATCCAGTCGACAGATTCTGAAATAAAGCATGGTATTTTATCAGGCTGTAAAGAAAGTTTCCGGGGAAAATCGTATGTGGCATGTGCAATGCAAGATACTGAGGGCCTGGGGTGTTGTAAACATCCCAGAGTGCTGTGCGCGAAAGAATATACTCTAAGGACAGAACGTATACTGTAGTGGTGAAGATTTTTTTCCGTTGCACGTGGCGACGATACGATGGCGATAAAGAACGAAGGTGTGCGGTGCAATATTGCTCTATGAATATTTGAACGGCGTGAAAGTTACAGAAGTACTTGGAAAATTGCGAAACGCGTTTGGTGACAATATTGTCGGACAGCGTGCTTGTTATGCCTGGTACAGAAAATTCGACACTGGTATACGGGATTTGTCTCATGCGCCCAGAAGTGGCAGACACTGATGATATACACTGCAACTTGTGCTATCGACCAAGCCTGATGCAACACTACGGAAACTGGCAGAGGAACTGAAGACCCAGGGCCGGATTAGGAGGGGGGGGTCTATAGGGGCTATAGCTTTTGGGGCCCACCATTACCAAGGGACCTGTGAAAATAATTGGGAGAGAGATTAGGTTTATAAAATAGTTTTATTTTTGTCACGTATGATTTCCTCTTGGTGAGAAATGCAGGCTGAAAGACGAACAGATTTCAAGACAGTGACTCGGCAAAGGTAAATGTTTCATGTCGCAGTTTACAACGGTGTCGGTGAGAGAGTTTCAGTTTTTTCACTAGCGTTTACCCGTACCTCCCAATTTACACTGGGAACCATCAATGATCGAAATCCCGGTGGCTTCACATTGCATAACATGTACTAAGAAAATCGTACAATACTAAATCATTAGTAAATCCAAGACAAAATCTAGGAATCTTAAGCTTTTAGCTCATTTTCTTACGAAAACAGTGTCAAGAATGCATGCACTACGTATTATTTATCACAAGCATATCGCTACAGTTTCGTGTTTTAACGCACTTCATAATGATTCTTCCTCGTCATAAGTTTCTTGGGGACCCACTCAGATGTCTAGACTATGGAACCACTCAAACGTCTTAGCCTGTAGGGCCCCCCTAAGGCCTTAATCCGGCCCTGTGAAGACGTCCCATACGATCAACACCCCCGACTTCGGAAGTTGGGATATTCGTGCAAACTGTGCAAACGGGCACCCCATGCTTTGTCTGACCAGAATCGGATGCAACGCTACTCCATTGCTGTTGCTCTGCGTGAAAGACCAAAACGGGAGAGTTTTTTACGTCGATTGGTCACGGGTGACGAATGGGTCACAAAAGAGCATGGACAAAGCAGGGACAACCCTCACAGAAGGCTAATCCACCCCTTCATGGACGAAAGGTGGTGCTGGGTCGCTGGTGGGATTGCCGTGGTGAGATTCACTGTGAACTCTTACCGCGGAACAATGCCGTCACAGCGGATGCTTACATCCAACAGTTGGACTGTCTCCAAACTGAACTGGAAGAAAAGTGTCCGGCGTTGATTAATCGCCATGGAGTTGTTTTTCACCAGGATAACGCTCGTCCACATGTCGCTTTACGGGCCCAGCAAAAATTGCACGAGCTGGAATGGGAAATATTTTCGCTCTCCCCTTATTCCTCGGACCTTGAAGCCCCGTCCGATTTTCTTCTCTTCTGGTCTTTGTAAAATTCAATCCACCTCAAAGGGAATGAGAACATGGCGAGAAACTCGAAGTATATTATGTAATCATTTCCCAACATTTAGCGGTCATAGGGAAGGTGAAGAAGATGGATAAATGGACCCTACACGAGTTGACGGAACAGCACGTAACACGACGATCTGGTGTTTGCTCTTCTCTGCTTATCCGCAACCAGCGTACGACATTTTGAGGCACCTATTCACGCGTGATCAGAAATGAATGCTAAATGATAATCACCGACGCTCGGCACAATGGCTCGACAGTCGTGAAGCCTCGAAATGCACCCCGAAGCCGGATACTCCATCGCAGGAAGACGATGATCAGTGTTTGGTGGTCCGCAGCTGGTGCGATCCACTCCTCGTTCTTACAACCAGGCCAAACCATCATGACGGACAGGTACTGTCAAGGTCATCACGACAGACAGGTACTGTCAAGGTCATCACGACAGACAGGCACTGTCAAGACCATCACGACGGACAGGTACTGTCATTATGCATGGAAAACTGCCCATATATAGCCAATATTGGTCAATCACCCCCAAACTTCTCCGCGATGACGCAAGACCCCATGTTGCACCCAGACGATCCACAAGCGGCCCCAGTTGAAGTACGAAAGCTTACCGCACCGCCTTATTCACATGATCTGTCCCCTTCGGACTGCCACTTCTTCAACAACTTGGACATCTTTCCACCAAACAGCTGGTATTGGTTAATTGGCATGGGCCCAAATCTCTCCACGATAACGCGAGACCGACTCACGTTGCACCTACACGATCAACAAGCTACCCCAGTTGAGGTACGAAAGCTTACCTCATCCGCCTTATTCACCTGATCTGTCCCCTTCGGACTGCCACTTCTTCAAGGATCTGACGGATACCTTTCTACATGGTGAATCGTTTCACAACCAAACATTAGTTGAAACCGCATTCCATGAGTGCGTCACATCCGGAAGCCCGAAATATTTTCACGACGGCGTACAGTAGAAGCTTGTATCTCATTGGCAGAAGTGTGTTGCTACTGGCGGCGATTATTTTGAAGAAGAAAGAGTTTATTTTGCACCTTATTTTCGGAATTTGAAGTTTTCATCAATATTCTGACATTTCACCTGGTTGTACCTAACAGGTGCAGTTTAATCTTATGTGTTCATTAAAATAACATGACATTTATTTATCATCAATACAGCAAGGCAACAGAATTTCCGTTCTGCCTCATACTGTTTCTCATTTTTTTTTTCTTGTTCCTATTTCTTGCGCAAATTAGATGACTTTGCTGGATATTATCTCTTTCGGTCATAATATCATGGGCGGATTCAGTTTATTCAGTCATAAGGAACACCTGATTCGCTATTTGTGTACCTTTCCGAAGTCTACAGAGGAGGAAGTGGTGCAGATAGTGCGATACTTCCGTGTTTGCAAAACTCTCCAGAAACGCTTGTGGTACGGACACAATCTATAAGCTATAAAAAAAAAAAAGTATATTCTATCGGTCTCATGTCCGTCGGTATTTGGAAGACCTGGAAGAACATTATTGCTTGATAAAATAGAATAAAATCAACATCTAAGTTACAGAAAAATAGCAGCATTTCCAAAATCGGAGTGTGCTTTGTTTACGAAACGTCCGCCATTTCGAGAACACAAACAGTTGAATAATGTAGTTTTTACATTTAAATGCCGCTTGCATTGACAAACTTGGTAAAGAAATCATAGAAATATCCTTAAAAAAAAAATCCGCGAGATTCAGGCAGTGGCGGCTCGTGGTCAACTGACTTGAGAAGAGAGTATTCTAGTTTTCTGGATATCTAAAAGCATACCTGTTCCACTTTTAGCAAAAATCAAGAAAACTAGTTTTAAAAATCCAGAAGATATTTGAAAAATCCAGAAAAAGTACTCACGGAAGTAATGTGGTATATTATATCGAAACAATAATTTACTTCAAATCCGGAATTTACAGTCTTGTCAGTCATAGATTGTGAAACGTGTTGGATCTGGCAGGGGTTATTTGGGGATTGTGCCGCTCTGGGCACCTTTCAATTTCCCGCCCCGCTATTTCTAGTCATGGCAAAACAATTTGTTTGTATAAAACAATATTAAGCGTCGTTGCTACCAAAATCTCCCAATGGTATTGAATCCAGCACAGATATTTCGAATGGGGGTGAGCATTAAGACAGTCTAGTGACTAGGAGTGAGGGGCGGGGGGGTAAAGATATCTTATGTGAGAAGAAGGAATATGAAAAGCTCGAGGAGGTTTCCATTTTTCCAGGGGAAGATTTCTTTTCTGGGTATCCCTATGATTCGATACTTCTTCCAACTATTCACGACTTAACCTTTTAATATAAAAAATGTTTAATATCAATCAATGACACACAGCATGTTTCCTTTCAGCCAGTATTACCAGTTCGCCAGGATAAAAATCCTTAAATGAGAATTAAAAATTATAAATAATCCACAAGTGATTTTAAAGCTATACTAGGCATACAGGATCTCCTAAATATTTTAATGAGTTAGGAAAACTTGAGAATATTTGGAAGCTCAAGCCCGCCAAAAAATTGAGTTAAACTTATAGGCTCTTCTCTCCTGATGCAATACTCGCCACCATCTAACTTTTACCGCATTGATTACAGTGTATGATACAGCATTAATTACAGTATATTAATATCATTTTTCACTCTACGTCTGCTGTGAATAATATTTTCCGTTTTTTCAAGTTCTATCTCTTCTTTCTCCCCCCTCCAAATAGTTTTTCTTCGTTTTCTTTTTACCGGCCCCAAACTTATGCCGCCCTGGGCTGTAGCCCACCCAAGCCCATTGGCAAATACGGCCCTGGAACTTGTGAGCACTTTAATCGACTAAACTACGTGTTATGTAAAAATGCAGCAGTTCAACCATTTACTCCAAAACCCACAATAAATTACGTAAAATACCATTATGACAAAAGGACAAAAGTACACTGCTGAAGTGCCAGAAAAACTGATACAGATGAGCTTATGCAAAATACATAGCAACGTCGCCTATGCGCGTACTCGGTTGCGTCCGCCAGTGCGTATATAAAGCGATAGACATCCTTGCCAGCTGTCATCAAGGGCCGCGGGTGGCCTAGTGGGCAACGTTCGTGACTGCCGCGGAAAGGACCTCAGGTTCGATCCCAGCAGGCATGAACGCTCGATCCAATAATATCCGCCGTGCGTCAGATGGGCACGTTAAGCCGTCGGACCCCGGGTACTTCCCCCTCCCCCCAGTAATAAATAAGGGCGTCTTCCTCCCCCTTTCTACTTCGTTTCCGTGTCACTTTCCTATCGGGCACTCTAGCCCAAATCTCCTAGCTTCCTACTTCTAAGGGTTGTTAAAGACCTGGGGTCAGACACTCCCTTACTAAAATCCTTTACATTTGATCATTTGATTTTATCATTTGCCAGCTGTCAGAGCTGTTTTTCGGCATAAGAATGACAAGTAATAACGATTTAAGTGATTTTCAACGCGGTGTCATAGTTGGCGCTCGTGAGATGGGCCATAGGTAGAAACGAAGTTCGGATTTTTACGGACGAGCATTGCAGGGTGTACCGTGACTCCAAGAATTCCGGCAAAACCTACAACCTACGATACCAGTGGGGCCGAAAAAAGACACTGGGTGAACGTGACCATCGTCGGCTGTCAAGAATCGTTTCACGCGATAGGCGTGCAACACTCTCGCAGGTATAATCGGAATTCAATGCTGGATCCTCAACGAGCATCAGCGTCCGGACAGTGCAACGTACCCTGCACGATATGGGCTTTGGAAGCCGACGCCCAACTACAGTCCCCTTGATAGGTGCACGACACAGCTATGCGCCTCGCTTGCACACGGCAACACCGCCACTGGACACTTGATGACTGGAAACAAGTAGCTTAGTCTGACGAGTCGCGTTTCCAACTGTATCGGGCAGATGGAAGGATTCGTGTGTGGCGCAAACCCCATGAAGCCATGGATCCCGTCTGTCAACAGGGAACTGTACCGGCTGGTGGGGGGTCCGTAATGGCATGGGGTGTGTTTTGCTGGACTTCACTGGGACCCCTGGCACGTCTACAAACGTCTGTGACCGGCCAACGCTATGTGCGCATCCTTTCTGACGAGGTACACCCGTTCATGTCCTGCATTCATGCTGATGGGTTGGGCCTGTTCCAACAGGTCAACGCACCTCCACAAAAGTGTCGGGACGCCACATCATAGTTAGAGGAGCATGCATCTGAGTTTGGGTTGTTGCCATTCCACCCAAGTCCCCAGATCTGAACGTGATAGAACACATTTGGGATGCCATGCAGCGTGCTATCGAATACCGGAATCCGAGACCTCGGAATACACCCGAATTGTGGAACGCTCTGCACGAAGTATGGTGTGCATTGCCTGCAGCATATTTTCAGAAGCTGCCCCGTCGTATTTCTGCAGTCCTGCGCTCCCGTGGGGGACCTACCAAGTATTGGACTGGTGTACCAGTTTTTCTGGCACGTCAGTGTATAAGTTCTATGCTCTTAGTGTGCATTGAACTACACCAAGTACACTATGTGGACAAAAATGATTGGACGCCCTCACGCAGGCGCAATGGTATGCTCCCGCAGTAGACACGCTACTGACGAGGTATAAAAACTACAACGGAACTACGCTCAGATCAATCGGGGCAGTGGATAACCTAGTGGTCAACATTCATGACTGCCACGGAGAAACCTCAAGTTCGATCCCAGGCAGTTATGAACGTTCGAACTAATAAATATCCGCAGTGCAGCGGATGGGCACGTTAAGCCGTGGGGCCCCGGGCAGTGGCCCCCGGTAATAAATAAGGGCATCTTCCTCCCCCTTTCTTCCTCGCTTCCGTGTCACTTTCTTATCGTGCATTCTATCCCAAAACTCCTAGCCTCCTATTTCTACGGGTTGTTTAAGACCTGGGGTCAGACACTCCCTTCCTAAAATCATATACACATGATCTGATCTGATCTGATCGCTCAGATCAATCGCTGATAAAATGGCTAGAAGGAGAGAGCTCTCCGAGTTTGAAAAGGGCGTAATGGGAAGTATGAGCATACCAAACTTTGCTGATGTCAGACAGGTCGTTAAATAGACAGTGAGTTTGATCATCCTAGAAGACCCACGGGACATTGCAGGAATTCACCTCGCCCTAGAAGACCCACGAAACTGCAACCCAGGGCTGCAGGGTTTCTCTCTACAGCCTGCAGGGTTTCTCTCTACAGCCTGCAGGAGGGTGCTGAAGAGGGAAATCCGGAAAACCAGGTCCTGAGCAATGTACGTCATAGCACATGAGTTCCACATGGCCACAAATGTTATGGTCCCCACCAAGACACTTCGAAGAGAGGTCCATGCACTCGGGTATCATGGCCGAATAGTCACCCATAAACCTCTCGTCACAAAGACCAATAAAACCAATGCGGCTACGGTTTTGTCAACAGCAAAAAAATTGGATATTGGAGCAATGGCAGCAGGTGTTATAGAACGAGCGACGAATCCCACTTCACATTATTCCGATCAGATGGACCTGTCTGGGTTTAGCGGTTACCCAGTGAACATCTAGTCTCGGAGTGTACAGTACCAACTGTGAAGCACGGAGGCGGTGGAGTTATAGTTTTTGCCTTTTTAGCTGGTACGGTGTGGGTCCACCTGTGGAAACAGGAACTCTGTGCTGTATAGGGATATCCTGGATAACTCAATGCTCCCAACCAGAGACGGATTTAGATATGGGTGGAGGGGGGGGGGGGTCACGTCAGGTTCGGTGGACCCCTCGAATTCATAAATTAAAATATACAGCAAAAAGGACAATTCACCAAATTTACGCATCACAGCCAGTTTACTGCATGTTATTGGAAATGATATAATAGTGTCCTACAACTGATATAACGGAAACAATGTGCCCGTAAAGAAATGGATGATGCATTATATCTTTGGAAGCCTTTCTCTTCTGAGCCCCAGACAGCTGAATTTTCCGTGACATACTGCAGTCTGAAAAGAAGCAAAAAGAAGAAAAAATAGTCGCAACTATATTTCCTTCGTACAGGTACGTCGAAGACAACAGGAACCCCCAAAATTTCAAATATACACAGTCGAGTCACATTATTGTGACCACCTACTACTTTTGACGTCAACAGCGCGTAGCCAATGAAAGAAGGGACGTTTCGTGAGCTGACTTGGAGAGTATATAAGGTGTACTGCAGGCATTCTGAAAACATATCACTCGTTGCTGTCATGGATAAAAGGAGCAATTTATCAGATTTGCAAAAAGGAATGATTATCGGATTTCGGGACCAGGGTGGCAGTATTTCTGAAACAGCGCAGTTTATGAACTGTTCGCGTGCTGCTGTGGTTAAAGTGTATCGTGATTGGAGAAATGGCACCATGCGAATAAGCGACGTGGAAATTATGGAGCACCACGCGCCATTGATATGAGAGGTGAACGTCAGCTTCGAAGGTGCATGAGGTCCGATCGAAACGCTACAGTGGAGCAATTTACTGGCCGAATGAACCAGGGGGCTACCGGAAATGCGTCTAAAACGACAGTTCAGCGAACCCTACTGTGTATGGGGATCCGCTGCAGACGGATGGTCACTGCACCTATGCTAACGAAGGTGCATGTGCAGAAAAGGCTTACATTTGCACGGCAGTATCGGAATTGGACCCCCGCTTATCGACAAAGGATTGCCTTCTCCAATGAGTCACGTTTTCTGCTTCATCGAACGGATGGACGTTGCCGTATAAGGCAGGAAACATCGGAGAACAAACACTCTTCAACCACTGTTGGCAGAACACAAGCTGGTGGGGTAGCGTTATGGTCTGGGGAATGTTTCCGTGGCATTCTCTGGGTTCACTAATACCTGTGGAAGGCACTATGGGCCGAATTCGTTATGAACCCATCCCTTCAGACCACGTACACCCATACATGCTGATTGTCTTCCTTGGGGCAATGGGATCTTTCAGAACGACAATGCGATGTGCCACACAGCTAGAAATGTCTGAGAGTGGTTGGAAGAGCCGATGATGACTTCAAAGTACTTCCCTGGCCCCCTAATTCCCCAGACTTAAACCCAATTGAGCATCTGTGGGACCACTTCGATCGTGTTGTTCGCTCTATGGATCCTCCACCACGCACCGTCCAGCAGCTGTCAGATGTACTGCAGTCAGCATGGTTCCATATACGTGTGAACACCTTTCAGCACCTTACTGAGTCACTTCCAGCGCGTCTAGCTGCTGTCCGCTCTGCACACGGCGGTTACTCTCGATATTATCTGGTGGTCACAATAAATTGACTCGACGATGTATTAATAGCAACATTAGTAATGAGAATTAAAAGGTACGTTATTATTAAAATTGTTCGTCACAATTTTTCATTTTATTTATTTTAATAAAATAAAGTAATTTTTTAATTATTATATTTTTGTGTAAATGGGGGGGGGGGGGGGATTGCCCTTTTTACACTTTTACACCCTTATAAATCCGGCCCTGCTCCCAACGTTGTAGCAGTTCTACTAACACGACGATTGCTTCTTCCAGGACAACAATGCCACTTGCCATGTTTCCAAAGCTAAAGTGGAGTGGTATGAGGACAATCAGGTCTCGCGAATTGACGGACCTCAATCCCACTGAACAACTATGGGGTGAACTTGAACGACGGGTGAGTTCTAGGTAAAGGAAAGCTTTGCACGCGCCAGAAGCGTCGCTGGCATTCAAATGGTATTAGGCATTCTTTGCACAGTAATATGTATGACAAACACGCCCTTCTAGTTGTGCGTCTTTGGCTTAACATCAAAATAGAAATTTTTAAATCGATTCTCATTAAAAGAACTTAACGAAATATATAAGATACTTCAGAATACGCCCAGAGATCAGAAACGAATCAAGTAACTTACGTTTTAATCTACTTTCATTGGTTGTTACGGCATGTCATCCATCTTACACGCACTTAGTTAGAGCATCAGTTGGCTTCGAATCAAAAGCACGAAACTACGTGTTCAACACACCTTCAATTATCTAATTATCGTCTCTCCTCGGAGCAATCTTGCTCTTAAAAATCTTTAGCTCGCCTTTTAAATAATAATGAATTAGATTACGACAACATATAAAACTTTGCCTCAGAGTAGCGTAATAAACAGTGCTTTACAACAACAGTGCTTAATCTCACATTGTACGAAACGGCGATCTTGAAACGTTGCACACTGACCTTTTACGTCAGCAGTCTTACTACGAAACTTTTACTTTGACCTGCTGTCAGGAGTTGCCAACTTCAAATTCATGGAGACAAAATCTGAGGCATTGAGTTAAAAAAAACATTTAACGAGAACAAACCAAACTTACGTAAGAACACAGGAACTCAAAAGGGAGGTTAATTTAGAGGTATAAGTCATATGTTCCAAAAAATAAAATCTAAATCGGGAAACATGTCACGATAGTTTGTCGTGTCCTGAGTTATCTACCTCACAGCACGTTCGGAATTAAATCATAGTTATGAGTTTCATAAATGCCTAATAGTTGTTTTTTTCATAGTTATTCCCCAGTTCCATAAATGCCTAATAGTTGTTTTTGCATTTGCTACACTTCGTACAAATAAAAAAGTGACCACTTGCGATGTTCGACCGCGGTTTATCCAATCAGATTTCTGCCATGACCTCGACATGCCTCAACACACGATTGAATTAACAAAAATAGATGTTGCGTTATTAAGTATCTCAGTTAACTTCCACCTACTCTCACTCTCTTTCTTACAGCGAAAAAGCGTTTTAAACTGGTACTTTTTTTTATTACCCAGTCATCTTGTTACAGCAGACAGCGCAGCAACTGGAGGAGCAATATCGTCTGCGTTCGTCAAAATGCGAGCAGGGCACGTGATTTCAAGGACGCTCAGGAACGGAAAACAATTATCACCACAATTCTCCGTCCGCAATTTCGGCGGTGTTTTCGGAGAACGTGTTGATAAATTAACAAAGAAAATCAACTCTGGACTAGCTCTACTTCCTGTCCACCCTTTCTTACTCACGCCTCTTGAGAACTCATGTACTAATTTAGGGCAAGGAAATTCATATTGAACGATAGCATATACCCGCGTGTAAACCGAAATTGATATAAGGGGGCGGCGTATACCAAAATCACTTGAAAAAAAGGGAGGGGGGGATGTCATGATGCTAGTAGTGCAGAAGCAGTTTTTCATCAAGATCCCTGATGAAATGCATGTTTTTAAACCCTTGCACTATCTTCTTCCGATATAAATCAACGAAGCAAGTATTTCATTATTTTTTCTTTCTCCAAGCGAAATTATAGTTCAAAAGCGGTACTACTCGCTTAGTACATTGCGGTCTTTTGTGCTCGTCAAGTTTTTTTCAAGGCAGATATTACGGATTTCTTTACTTTTATTTCGCTTAAAAAAGAATGAGCCGTTGGGTGGCGCAGTGGTCTAAGTGATGACTTCCGCTCTACGGAGGGGTCTGGGTTCGAATCCCCCGGTAAGGCATGGTTGTTTGTGTTTGTCTTTCGGGGGTTTATTTGCTGAATTCCTTGTTCACCCGGCATACTGTATTCAATGTTCACTATGTATGTACATTGCTGACGATGAAACACAATATGTCTATACTGTATATGTCTGCTTGTAAGTGTCAGTGTATCTGTCAACCAAGTCCAATAACTAATTTAGAAAAAACAAACAAAAAAACCTCAAATAAATTAAAAAAAAAAGAATCAGAGTGATCGTTATAGCGAGAACAGTCTGTGAGAAATGGAAAAACCTGCACTTCCTTAAGAGAATTCCAAATAACAATAATAATTATAACAATAAGCTACTCTTTTGTAATATTACAATGCGAACGATATTTTTAAATTAATTAAATTTTAACACAATTTCAGCATCCACTTTTATTTATTTATTTATTTATTTACTAGCCTATATAGCCCGTCCTAAGACGGTGAAGTTTTTAATTGAAGCAGATTGAAAACAAATCAAATAGACGCCGCTTTTTTGTAAGGAAATATAGTAAAAACTTATATAGTAAGAACTCATTCTTGCTATAGGAACTGAAAATTACATGCTATTTATTTCCGTTTTTCAAAAGACCTCGCGATAAATATTCTGCGCGAAATACTTGTTGTTTGTTGTTCAGCAATTTTCCTTGTAGTCCGGTTGTTTTCATGTAACAACTTAATAACTTTTGCTTTGATTTCTCGCGTTAAATTACTTTTTCTCCGGCACACATAAGCTAATGTTAGCAAGACGTCGTAGTACTACAAGATACGTAGAATATAATTCCATCAACGAATACAATTTGTTTATCCAACAATCGTTCGTATAACACATATAACTCACTTTATAACTCACTCCACAACAATACGTTTTACGAATACAATCTCCACTACATCACTCTCACCGAACAGAACATCGTCTTAGCCTTTTTATTTACGTTCAATGACCTTTTGACCCACTGTGAGGTGTTGCCAGCTTAAAATTCAACGAGAGCCGATCTTTGGCGTTAAGTCAGAAGTTATTTAACGAGGAGAAACCAAATTTACATAAGAAGACAGGAACTCAAAGGAAAGTTAGACTGGAGGCAGTGGCGTAGTTACCATTCGGCGAGGTGGTGCAGTTGAACTAGGGCCCAGCCCATTGCCGGCTAACGATAAGTTATGGAAAGGACGAAAGGTAACAACGATAAACTGGTGATGTCCATCACTACCATACACGGATATTCTGATCCCATCACTCCCGACGCCTTGCCTCATCGTTCCTCAGATCAATTATTAACATGGTTCTTAAACCATTCTAATATATTCCTTCTTTGTTTCGGTGACAGAAATGCCCAGCAAAAACACAAGTGCTGGGAAACTGCTGGCCACCAGCTGGCAGTGATGGGTCACTGCTGGCTGAAATCTGCCGCTCACGGCCCGGGAGTGATCCGTTGGTGGCAGCGCTATCAGTTGGCGAGCCATTGATGGCCCTGCAGCATCGCCGTGAATTGTGGGCCTCGAAGCAAGTGCCACTAGTGGCCCGTTTCTGGCAACCAATGTAACTCCCAACAGCAGGTGGAAGCAATGGGACTGCGCATGCGCAGAAGCAACACTTGCTGTGTCTCTCATGGTACCAGTTAGTTGAAGACGACGCTATCGCCATCGTGTTATTTTAGTGGATGTTAAGAAAAAAAATCCATATGTGGAGAGGCGAATTAATTTGCTAATGAAATTTTACGTCGACGAAGATATCAGATTAAGCCGTGAAATACTAGATTACAGCCATGAAATACACCCACTCCATTCCCATGAATAACAAGAAAAAATTTGAAACCACTTGAAACAAATATCCTGGAAAACCAGTAAAACAACGTTTGTTGGAAGAAAAAAAAATAATTATACACGTACAAAATTTATTAATTATTTGAAAGAAAAAAAAAAGCAACGCTATGTGGTGTACTCATCCATGGGTTGAATACACAAGACTGGGAGGAATTCGCTTCTAAAAATAACGAGAAGTAAAATAAAATATCTTTTACTCTTTAAAACAAATGTAGCTTCGGACAACGGAAAGGAAAGACACAACGTTAAAAATGTAACAGAATGTGACATGAACCCGGGTAAATATATATTTATTCAACAATCTCTTTTCAAGACGGCAAGGACAGTACAAAACTTTGGAAAGCGACTCTAAGTATGTACACGCCTTGAAAATGAGTGAAGTTCCCTTAAGGTAAAAAACCAAAACAAAAAACTATCGTTACGTTGAAAAAATTAATTTATCAATTATATGAAACTGACTTTTATGAAAAATACCTCGCAATATTATAAAATGAAAGAGGGAAGCATTCGATTACACATTGCATACCAAACAGACAGCTTTAAGCATATGCCCGATCCTGGCAAATTAGTCCGGTCGGTAGAGAGCTCAGCTATCACGCCAACGGCCCAGGGGCCGCCCGGATGTTTTAATGACGGTTCGGCAGCGGCAACATAGTGCTGGGCCAGCACTATGACTGTTTTTGCTGGGTGGCTTTTCCTAGGGATTCTAGAATTTAAACCAAAGTTTTTGAGTCTGCGTCCAACAGTCCTAGCATTCATCTTTAAACACATTGAGACATTTCATTTTTAATTGACTCAGATGATTTCCTTCTGTAACTTAAACACAGTCTTTTACTCATTCTTCTATCACCACATGCTGTTGTGCACCTTTTCCTGCCTTAACCAGTTTGGTTTTGAAGTGACTGAGTCTGCTGATGCCTCTTATACGTTTTAGAAATACCTCCTTTGGTTAGATTTCCACCTACTTTTCTTGTAATTTTCTCATAAGTGTAGCCTTCTTCACGCAAAGTTAGTATTTTACATTGCTTCCTATAGGTGACCAGTGAACTCTTTCACTGTTTGTCATCTTAGTAAGTTACACAGCTTGCTCAGTTATCAAAGAATAAAAAAGTCTGCGAAAAAAAAAAAACAGTGGCCAACTTGATAACACTCACACAACTCAACAAGAGTTCTATTATTAGATCTGACACCTGGAAATGAGAGCTGACTCATACTAACACCTTATTGGTTCCATGCTGTGTCATAATAACACCTGATTCGCTCTCAGAACAATCAGTCTCATTGGTTGGTCAGTTTTGAGTTAAGGAAATCGACATTTTGTTATATAGTGTAGTTGTGTTGTCGTGTGTTGTGTGTGTGACCAGGAAAGATAAGAAGAACTCGTGGATAAGGAAAGTGACAAGAGTGGGAGACATCATCATCAGAGTAAAATCCCTGAAATGGCAATAGGCTGGACATGCTGTCAGAAGAACGGACCACCGATGGACAACCGAAATTTTAGACTGGGTTCCAAGGGACAGGAAAAGACCCAGAAGAAGACCACATAAGAGATGGATGGATGAAATTCGAAAGCATGCCGTAGTAACATGGAGGAGACAGGCTCTAGACAGGCAGTTGTGAAAGAAATTTTGGGAGACCTTCATGTAGCAGCGAATTGATATTGGTTGGCAATGTCGATGATGATATATGTATATATGATATCCAGAATATAAATATTTATTCTTTTTTAGCATATAGCTAATCACTAAAAACATTCAGGCATTTGTCACTGCGTGTTATGGACTCGTTTGTTCTCTTACTGAAGTCTCATTAGTTTCAGTAAAAGTTAGCATTAAGGCGGACGTCAAGCAGGGCCGTAGCTAGAGGGGGCTCAGCTCCCCCTACAAGGCTAGAGAGCCCCCCCCCATGGAACCATGGAAAATTGGCGCTGTCAAAAATGACTTAAAGTTTTATTTCGATGGTTTACGTAAATTACTTTGATATTTCATCACAGGCATAAATACTTTATTCGTATACTGGACTTTTTAAAAAGTTAAGAAACAGTAAAACGACGCAGTATGAATGTAACTCTAAAGAAAAAAGAAATTTCGACTTTTTGAATTGTGAATTAGTTGTAACGGCTGCATTAGTAATTTTAGTGATTCTCTACTAGCGGTAGGAGTTATAAGGAACAAGAAACGCATTTTAGGTGCAGGGGAGGGGGACGTTAAATTTAGAAGAACAAGCTAAAAGAAAGTAATCAAGGGTGGAGGCGTACTTGCACTCGGGGCCGGATTAAAGGTAGGTGGGAAGCTTTGGGGGCTTAAGTCCCAGGCTGCATCCTTTGTAGTTGTAAGGAGACAATTGAATGTTGCCCTTGATGGCGAACGAAGCACTTTAAGACCACATGGGATCCTATTGCCGTTGGGTCTGTTCCGTGCGTAGCCTCACTTCCCCTAATCCATTTCCCCTAATTCCCGTTTGCCCTAAACCCGTTTACCCCAATGGCGTTTCCCCTAAATCGCTTTTACCCGAATTCCCATTTCCCCTAATTTCGTTTGCCCTAATTTCGTTTCTCCTAAATCTCGATTCCCCTAATTCACGTTTGCCCTAAACGCGTTTACCCCAATGGCGTTTCCCCGAAATCGCTTTTACCCGAATTCCCATTTCCCCTAATTTCGTTTGCCCTAATCTCGTTTTCCTTAAATCGCGTTTCCCCTATTTCACGTTTGCCCATATCAAGTTTTTCCTAATTCGCGTTTGCCCTAATTTATATGTGTCCTAATTTTTATTAACCGAAATAAAACGGTGGGTTTTGATATCGCAAGATAATTATTCTTTCCTTTCTTGTTGATGACTTCGATAATCATGCCAACAAAAGTGTAAAGAAGTGCACATGGTGAGGACCCTTATACATTTAGACCTTAACGCAGCCATTGTATCCGCCACGCCCCCACAGATAAAGTACTACATCGCACTAAACTTTTATTAAAGCAAGAAATAGAATTGTGAACGCAGAAGGCCCACTTTTTAAGAGTTCTTAGCGTACTAGACCCCTCCCCTCTCTCCAGCTTTCGTCCCCTGGTGGCCAAACCATTTCTACCAAAAAATTAGAAACTATAATCCAAACGATTTCACATCAGGAGCTGTATTTTACACCCTTTAGCCAAAAATCTATGCGAAACATGAAAAAGTGACTATGCCTAAAAAGTAGTCTTCGACATAAACGGAATCGAAAGTTAAAAGTTTTTTTTTCAATTCGATGTTTAGAAGCAAAAATATGGAATAAAATGTATTTCTAATTCAACATCACCTGCATTTACGCCCTCTAGCAGCGAAATTGTGCATCGTATAAAAAAAACGACATGTAGGATCATCATTCGCACATTTCAAGCTTTCCAGCGCAAAAAGAATATTTGAAATCGGACTAATAGTTGCAGAGATATTGTGTCCACAGACGGACGGACGGACAAACAGAAAACATAAACACGATCTGTTTTACAAACTACGTGCTACAAATATTCTCTTACACGGCGCGGCAAATGTCCTTCGCTCGCCCTTGTTTGGATGGATGGATGGAGGGCTTTTGGAAGAAACAATACAATTTTAAAGAGCAATACGCCATTATGTCTCAAAAAGAAAAGTGTTTAATCAATGTATCCTTCGAGTTCTTACATATGGATAGGAGACATAGATCTTAACAAAAAAAGACATAGAAAGGCTGCAGACAACTGAAAGAGGCATGGAGAGATACATGCTTGGTGCAACCAGGAGAGATGAGAAAAGGAACTCATGAATAAGGAAAATGACAAGAGTGGAAGACATGATCAGAGTAAAATCTTTGAAAAGGCAATCGGCTGGACATGTTGCCAGAAGAACGGACCTCCGACGGACAACCGAAATTCTGGACTAGATTCCAAGGAACAGGAAAAGACCCAGAAGAAGACCACATTGGAGATGGGTGGATGAAATTCGAAAGCATGCGTGAGTGAGATGGTGGAGACTGGGGCAAGAAAGACCGTAGTGGAAGAAACTTGGTTAGATCTCCATTCATCCAGCAGTAGATTGATAATGGTTTATGATGATGATTAAATACATATATTTTTTTAAATTTGACGATAAAAAATTACATACAACGATTTTTCTCCTAAATTTGGAGATAAATCCGATTTTTTCCCCTGAATTTTGGCGATAAAAGAAACGTTTTATTTCGCTCAACGAAAATCAGGACAAACATGAATTACGGAAAACATGAATTTGGGAAAACGCGAATCAAGGCAAAGGAGAATTAGAACAAACTTGATACAGTAAAGGTTTTTAGGGAAACTTTGACACGGACAAACGTGTTAAGGGCAAACGTGAATGAGGGGAAACGAGATTTAGGGGAAACGAGATTAGGGAAAACGAAATTAGGGGAAATGGAATTCGGGTAAAAGCGATTTAGGGGAAACGCCATTGGGGTAAACGTGTTTAGGGCAAACGTGATTTACGGGAAACGAGATTAGGGCAAGCGAAATTAAGGAAAATGGGAATTCGGGTAAAAGCGATTTCGGGGAAACGCCATTGGGGTAAACGTGTTTAGGGCAAATGTGAATTAGGGAAATGAGATTTAGGGGAAACGATATTAGGGGAAACGAAATTAGGGGAAATGGGAATTCGGGTAAAAGCGATTTCGGGGGAAACGAAATTAGGGAAATGGGAATTCGGGTAAAAGCGATTTCGGGAAACGAAATTAGGGGAAATGGGAATTCGGGTAAAAGCGATTTCGGGGAAACGCCATTGGGGTAAACGTGATTAGGGCAAACGGGAATTAGGGGAAACGGGTGTTCACCGTTCCGTGCCCTCAAAGGGAAGGTCCCTCATTATGGTGGAGGTAACAAATTCGTACATTTGTTTTGCTTTTCTTGACGTGACACTTGCTAACACATATGGTGACGCGAAGGGGCTCCAAAGACGGAAACAATTAAAGTTGAGAAGTTCTGGAATTCTAAAGCATACAAAACACAATCTGATAGTTCTACTGACTTCAGTAGTTTTCTCATCAACAAAGTCTCCTCGCTTTTAACTGCCGTCTGCCGGACAGACTAGAATCTTTGTAAACAGTGCTTAGTGTAGTTGATTTTTCCGTTAGCTGTTATCTTAAGAATTCGGCTGAATTTTTTTTTTTTTTTTCGAATTTGTAGTGTGAGCTATTTTTATATGGAAAAATACATAGTAATTCGCAAGCACGCAAATTCTTCAATTTCTCCATTTACATCTTCAAAGCATTCAGTCCACTGCTCGTTGTTACTCTCTCGGCCTCTCTTACATTCTGAGCGAACGACATCGCACCACTATCATATTTACAGCCTAAGGGATCACAGATTTTTTTTTCCCCCCCCCTCTAGTGTAACTCAGTTGGCACAGGCAAGCTTTCTGCGCCTGTCAAAAATAAAAGCGGAAAGGGATTGCATATTATAAGAATTAAAAATCACGGTTATGGAAACTACGGAACTGAAGAAGTTTCAAATACAACATTTTAAATGTTTGAAACCATAAATGTGAAAAGTTACTGAAATCGTTCAAAACATTAAAAAATCAGCTGAAAAAGTCATAAATACGAAAAACAATATGTCTGCCACTAACTCTATTCTGAAATCTCCTGAATTTAGTGAATGTCCCCCAAGTCGGCAAAACTGCGTGAGCGACAGCCCTCTTTGCCCACGCCTAGCAAAAATTTGAGCCCCCCCCAGATGAGCCCCGAGCCCCCCCCTAGTTCTGGGACCTAGCTACGGCCCTGACGTCAAGTAATTTTGCTTCCTATATTTCCAATGGAAAAACTTTTGTACACATTTTCTTCACAATCTGTGTGTTCCCAAGGATGAAAATTCGAACATCGATTAAAATAACTTCATATTATAACTTGGAATACTTAATATTATCTACAACATAACCCAAATTATATTAAAAATCAATAACTTTTCCTTTGGTGGTGTTGAAATCAGAAAAAAAGATGGCGCGACCTGTACTTTGATGACGTCAGTAGACAAACAAATGTTGGATAGCATAATTATGGTTATGTTTTAGAAAATATTAAGTATTCCAAGTTATAAAATGAAGCTATTTTAATCGATGTTAAAATTTTCATCCTTGGGAACGCATTAATTGTGAAGAAAATGTGTAGAGAAGTTATTCCATTGGAAGTATAGGAAGCAAAATTACTTGACGTCCACCTTAACAACCTTCTTTTAACATCAACTTATGAATTTATTTCATCGCCTCTTCATAATGTTTTGGGGGAACATTAAATGGTCCTTTTAGTCATTTTCATTCACACTGGGGGAGCTGACCACTCTCTACTTCCGAAGAAAGCGTCTTTCTCTTTTTTTCTTTTTTTTTTTATTGTAATTTTTTTAGTGGTTTAACGACAGTGAGCAACTCAGTGGGCTATAAGCCGTCGCCAGTCCCTAATTTAGGCCACTTGATTCCAGGGAAGGGAGAGAGTCAGTGCCGTAAGACCAACACAGCATCCGTGGATCACCGGGATTCAAACTTGGACCCATCCTCAGAAAACAGGGCTTAGACCACTGCGCCACCAGAGCGGCAGAAAGCGTGTGCAACCGCCCTTCACTAAGTTCAGTATGGAAATGGTTTTATGACTTTATAGCCCCTTATGCAGCTGGGAGTAGTTTAGTACATGAGATCCCCCTTTCTTCAAAGTTCTAAGTTTTAATAAGTGGATTCCCAGGGATCTACAAAAAAGGAACAATATAGCTCACGCGTAAAAAAGTTTGATAATGACCATCGATGGAAACGCATCACGGGCAGTGGCGTAACTACCACCCCCGCAGGCAGCCAAGGGGCGTACCACAGCTTCCAACTATAATTTTTTGAAAAAAATCGAACACGCACAAAGACAAATAATCAATCCAAAGGTTCATATTTTCTTTTAAGGTACATTTAGCTTTGCCTAAATAAGTGCTTTAAAAGTTTCACTTTTAAAGCACTCGATGTCCTACAGATTGAAGCTATTCGGCCCTTTGGCTCCGAGTTGTAATACGATCGTTCTCCAATCGCCCTCTCTCTGAGCTGCTGGGGAAAAGCGCGAGGCTACATGGGGGTTCCCCATGGAGGATGTGGGGAAACAATCAGCTAGGGTTACGTAAACGACAGGCGCAGATCTGCCATGTACAAGAGGGTGATTTCTTCAAGTGATTTATTTAAGTTTTGTACAAAACAATTACATGTACTGTTAAGTCTGTTACTTAAAAAGTTAAAACTACAGAGCTCTAGGTACCAGCATTACTTTTCCAGACACTCTCCCTGACTTCCTGCCCCCCCCCCATCCACCACACACACATCGCGAAAAATGCAACACGTGCTTGAAATTCTGGAAAAATTACTGCGCTTAGGGGCGCTGAAGTAAATCTTGGGGAGAAGGGGCGCACGTTGTGCTGGTTACGCTACTGGTCGCGGGTCAATGGGTCGACAATTTCTTGCGGGCCAAAGTGTTGCTGACCTGATTTCGACCCGGTTTTATTTCCGTTTTATTTTTGAAAAGAAAAATGCTTACCGTGGAATTTTGTGCTCGATGCTGGTGCCAGCGGAGTGAAAAATGATTTGTCATGCAAAAATATTGCCGTCTCTTAAAGCAAAGAAGATTTCCGCCGACCGACGATACCATATCGTAAAAAGATACGTCCTTTGCGGCTTTTTTCTTTTTTTTTTTTTTTTGTCTTAGTGCGATTGTCAGGAGCAAGATACAGGCAAACTTCTGTCGCCTGCTTCTCTGGCGATACACTCTCACACCCCGTGTGTCACATTGTAAGACTGAGAGTTACTTTTCACATTTCATCTTTTGCATTGAGCATTCAGAGGTTTCCGTTTGACGTGCTAACACATCGAGTTTATATTAGTGCTAACATCCCATTCCATTGCATGCCGTGTTGGAATTAATGCCTTATTTGTTATAATTAATGCCTTATGTATTACATTGAAAAAAGCGTCGAGGCCAACGAGTACGTTCTTGTTGAAAACAAAAAGAGAAAGAGTGAATGGCCGGAAGTTGCTTCGTCTCACTGAAAAACCAGAATATGTTTCACAGCAACACCAAATTTCAGAAGCTTGTGATGAGTTGAAAGTATCCAAAATGTGAACAGAAGCGAGTCAAGTATGTGGGGGAGTCCTCGGGTCCGGACCTCTTGAGCGGTATCGTGCACGAATTTAAAGCGAAATACAGTATATGTACATATGAAGCTTTCACCAATGAACCAAATTCATGGACCCCCCCCCCCAAGAAATTTCTGGCGACGCCACTGAATGTGAATGTTGATTTCATTGAGTATTTCTTCCTTCTGAGGGGCAATGATGAAATCGACATTCACATTTTGGAAACTTTCAACTCATCAGAAGGTTGTGAAAATTAGTGTTGCTGTGAAACATATTCCTGAAGTCTGATATGTTATCAAGAAAACAGCAAAAACTGAAATTAGACATACAACAAGTTACTTAATTCAAAACGTTTGACTGCAGCACCATCAAAATTAAGTGGAGCAGCCTTAACATTACTGTGGAGGGTCTTTCTGACTCTCGCAGATGTGTTCGAAAACATGTGTAAAACATTTAGGTTATGTGAAGGACGACGGCTTTAACACTTTATGTAAGTAAGTGAGTAAATTATACGTTTCCACAATACATTTTTTTTTATTGGGGGTTTAACGACCACCATGAACAACTCATTGGGCTATAAGCAGCCTGCCCGTCTCAAATTTAGGACCACGGGTTCCAGGGCCGTAACACAAACACAACACCCATGCCTGAACGGGATTCGAACTCGAACCCATCTCGGACCAATGATTAGAAGCCATCGCTCAGACCACTGCTTGCGCCACCAGGACGGTGTAATACATTTGTATGATATCTACATATATAACATGCGACACCCACTGACTGCGAAGAGACTTTTTAGACGCCCTGCGTATATATACAATTATATATAATTATAAATTGAGTTTCCATTTTTATAGTTCAAAGCAGATATTTCCAGGTCGGGTCAAATCATGTGACGTCCGGGTCCGGGTCCAAAATTTTTGACCAGTTTCTAAGTCTGATTCATAGTGGGCAGCACATGCAAATAAAGCTATATTTCGATTTTGTACTGAAATTTCATTGTGATTCGATACAAGAAAAAATATCTGAAGCTAGAAAATTACTGTAAACTGAGTGGACAGAAATCATGGAGTACCTGTATGTTATCTCTGTGGGAAGGAATCTTCCAGGTCCAAAAAATTTCACAAAAAGAAACAGTTTAATGAAAAAAGTGCAGAACAAAACTTGCAGAACTCTCAAGTGAATCTACCAAATTTAGCATCAATTACTTATTTAATTACAAGAAAATGGATGCTGAAAAAAATGAGATTTACTCCCCATCTTATAAATATTTTAGTTAAATCTAGTTAAAACAAAAATGAAATAACACCGCGGTTATCGAGATGACTTTGTTTGATGCTGACGCTGGTAATGCCGATGTTCCAACATTTCTGAGCATCCCGAAGGTTTGAATTATTTTTAATTGCCGTTATTTCAATATTTTTTTTTTTTTTTTTTTGTGAAAAATTTCAGTAGTTGAGGTTACGAAATAAGAAATTGGGGAAATTTGACCTCAGTGAGTTTTTGTTTTTACGGAACTGAAGACGAAGCATTGAAATTAAAGACTGTCCCCAGAAAATCAGGACGTCTCGTCAACTTATGTACATGCACAAGGGCAGATGACTCCACAGAAGGAAACGTAACAGTGCCGTTAAGAACAAACTCGACGTCTATGCCTCACTATAGGATTCTGAACTCAAGTGTGCAAGATGCCAGAAGTTTAGGTTGGTCATAACCGTGCAGTTAGTTACTTTGTGCTTTCTACGTTCACGACATGTAATCAAGAAGTGATGTTGAAATTATAACCTGCAACTTCTAAAATTTATAGCCCGTGGATCCCTTTTAACCTCCTAAACTGCTTAACGGATCCCTTCAGCGCAAAGGCGTAGTTTGCAGTTTCCTTTTCATCATCACAGAAAACGTTGCGGCTCGTATGAAGCAAAGATCTCCGCAAACGCAAAATCCGAATAGCAGAGCTAGGAAAGATGCTCAGTAATATCTGCGTCACTGGCACGCAAGTGTTTTTACAGGGTGCGATGCGGTGCAATCGCATGTTGTACAGCTGGCATGAGAAATGAGCAATAAAAGCATGAAATACTCATCTTAAATGAGCAGAAATATCCACGACATACAGTATCTTTACTATGCAGTAAAAGCAACAGGCACCGAGTTTTCAGTGCTTTGATCAGAAGTACACTATTTGAAACAAACTACAGAGCTCGACCAAAATGTGGCTACAGTATTAATACTTTTTTCTCAGTAAACTGCCAGAATACATAGAAACTTAAGTACAATATTTGTTCACTTTCTTAAATTTAGCTATGCTTAAAGAAACAAATAAAAACATATACCTGGGTAAACTATTCACGTATTCTCTCTCTCTCTCTCTCTCTCTCTCTCTCTCTCTCTCTCTCTCTCTCTGTATATACAACGGCCGTTCCACAAAAACTGAGAGTTAAATCCCACAAAATTGAAGAAATATAGGAACAGCAAAATATATGTTACTCTTTCTCAAAGTATCTTCCCTCGGATGGTATGCAACAGTCCCATCGTTCAGTCCATTTCTCAAAGCTTGTAGTGAAGGCATTTTGTGGAACCTGCTTTAGCCAATCCTGTACAGCTTGAATAACGTTCGCATCTGTGTTGAATTTTGCGCCACGGAACTTCTCCTTCATTGTTAGAAACAGCCAGAAATCGCACGGGGCGAGGTCAGGATTGTACGCAAGCTGTGGCATGATTTCAATACAGCATTTTGTGGAAACTGTTGAACACAAGCAGCCACATGTGGACGGGCGTTATCATGGTGCAAGGTCCACTTGCTCACCCATTCCGGTCTCTTAATCGATATGTGTCGTCGCAGACGACGCTTCAAGACTGAAATGTAATACGTACTCAGCATTGACAGTAGTTTGTGGAGGAACAGCATGCTGGTAGACTACACCTTTATGATCAAAGAAAATTATCATCATCACCTTCCCAGCTGATTTGGTTTGGCGGACTTTGTTCGGAGTAGGTGGGCCTGTGCGTTTCCAGACACTCGTTGCGCGCTTCATAAGGGGCTCGAAATAGTGGACAAATGTTGCATCGGCAGTTATTACTGCAATCATTTGTTTCCGCTCATGACACACCTGAGGTGATGAGGTACCCATCTGGAACACACACGATGCAGCAGTAATTTGTCGCGTAGAATGCGGAATGCCGACGTTCTTGAAATATTAGTTGACGCCGCTATGTCTTCACACATCATTCGTCGATCTTCTTGCAGGATTGCCCAAACAGTGTTAACAATACGCTCCGTAACACTTTGAGGTCCACCAGGCTTAGGAGCGAGTTCTGCCGACAAACGCCCATTTTTAAAATCATGGTGCCATCTAAGAAACGTTGACTCACCCAAACATTTATCTGTGTAAGCTTTTTTTCATTAAATCAACTGCTTTTGGGGCCGTTTTACCCAAACGATAGTAAAATTTTATCGCACAACGCATTTCACTCCTTAACTCTGAATCACTCACCTTCATATAGCTGTATGGCGAAATGCAGACGTATTTTAAACAACTGCGCAATAACAAAACTAGAATCGTCTGCCACGGCTAATAACTGTTGCCATAGATACTTCCTTAATTCAGTTAGTCGCCTGCGTGGTTATTTTCCCCCTTCGCACTGTTGCCAACACACACAGAAAAAAAATTACTCTGTTTTTATGGAACAGTCTTTGTATTTACTAGGTTTTGCCCGCGACTTCGGTGGCGTGAAAATCAGAACATATTATCTATAATCGGAACATACTGTCTCAGAATATATTATTATCATATGTAGTAACAATGCTTCTGCATATGTGCCACATTTTTAGTTTGGTTGCAATTTATTACTTAAGCATACGCACGCTCAAATAATAATAATACAAGTACCTACTCAAAATTCACTTAAAATTGGAACTATATAAGCAATATCAGTGCGTACATCTGCACTACGCGCCGGTTCGCTTGGCTGTGATCAAATGATCATATGTAGAGGATTTTAGGAAGGTAGTGTCTGACCCCAGGTCTTTAAACAACCCTTAGAAATAGGAAACTAGGGCTAGAGCGCCCGATAGGAAAGTGACACGGAAGCGAAGTAGAAAGGGGAGGAAGACGCCCTTATTTATTACCAGGGGCCAGTGCCCGGGGTCCGACGGCTTAACGTGCCCATCCGACGCACGGCGGGTATTTGGGATCGAACCTGAGGCCCTTCCCGTGGCAGTCACGAACGCTGCCCACTCGGCCACCCGCGGCCTTCGCTTGGCTGTGCCTGCGCGACATGGTATTTATTCTACTGATATCGAACTGGGCGTGTCTTCCCCCTCTTCCCTCACCCCTTTACCCTGCATGGCACCGGTGTGAGACGCGGCGACGTTTTACATAAACGTTTGCTGTTCATCCCCAACTTTTCACACTGTAATAATATATAGCTTATGTCCATCGAGAAGAAATAAGCTTTCGAACAGCGAAGTAATTTTCCAAATCGGTTTTGTAGTTTCCGAGATTACCTCTTACAAACATTCAAACTCGCAAACTATTTCTCTTTATAATATTATAAAATAGTATATATATGTATATACTATCAATAAAAACATACCACTACAAACCACAATTTCAAAAAAAAAAAAAAAAAAAAAACCCTAATAAAAAAATTATTAACACAGAGAGACACAAAAAGCATTATAACCAAAAACAAACCTCTCAAGACGATCTCATCAGGGGAACACTGCCTCGTGGATCAGGACCTTTCGAAACTCAGCAAAAGCCGGAATAACCCAAGACCAGCTGCATGAGGTGCTCCCGAGGTCACGGGAGACAGCATATAAAGACCAATCTATTAAATCACTAGAAATACAGACTATGTACAAAGACCATTTGCCCAAAAGCGAAAAACCCCGATCACATGGTCTATATCGTGAGTGGAAATCCGTAACAGTATGCAAATAAGTGTAAGCTGTGTAAGAAACCTATAAAGTAGATTAGTAAATAATTAGCCTTTTTGGCAATATTCGCTTTTTGGCAAACTTTCTTTGTATATAGGTCTGTATTTCTAGTGATTTAATAGATTGGTCTTTATCTGCTGTCTTCCATGACCTCGGGAGCACCTCAGCTGGTCTTGGGTTATTCCGGGCTTTTGCTGAGTTTCGAAAGGTCCTGATCCACGAGGCGGTGTTCCTCTGATGAGATCGGCTTGAGAGGTTTCTTTTTGGTTATAATGCTTTTTGTGTCTCTCTGTGTTAATAAATTTTTTATTAGTTTTTTTTTTTAAATTGTGGTATGTTTTTATCGATAGTATGATGTGATTCGTTTCGGATTGCTGCTTTAGCGATTCTGTGCGAATTTTACGTTTGTACATTGTATCATAACTAATTCAGCTTGCATCAATTTTATCAGTATATATGTATTATATATATGTTTTTTTCCCCTTCCTTGAGAAAGAACAGGAGAATAATGCTAAGTGCTGATACATCCACAAACTCAACCTTTTATTCTAATGTAATTTTGAGTGTTGGAATATGAAAAAGTCAATCTTGAGTAACAATGAGTCTGGAAAGGGACTTGCGTAATTTTCTGTGAGCTGAAAAATTATTTCTGCGTAACTTTTCGTATCCGTGAAAAAGCTAAACACCAGCGTTTCACATATATAGCATTCCTGTTTTGTTGATATATCTTATGCAAATTTTATCTCTCGATTACGTTTTCTGTACTTTACGCCATATCTCCACTACCAAGAGTTTATCATGGTGCGGCAACACTGGCAGCGGGTCAGTGTTGAAGCAAATCTGGATTCAATGGGTGATATGAGTGGTAGATAGTAAGGAGCTATCCAGACGCTCCGGTGGCCATGTGGTACAAAGCGATGACTTCTAAATCATTCGTCAGAGATGGGTTCAGGCTCGAATACCCGGTTGAGAATGGACGATGTGTTAGTCTTACGGCAAACACATCGTCTAGCTCTTTCCTTTCCCAGGAATCAGTGGCCCTAAATTAGGGGCGGGCGACTGCTTAGAGCCCTTAGAGTTGCTCACGATGGTCGTTAAACCTCAAAATGTGATGCTATCCACGTTAGGCGTATATGATATATTTGATTGTAACGAACTTTTACATGTTAGATGATTTGCTATTATCTAGCCTGCATAAGTTCAGTTTATGTTATCACTAATCCGTTTGATATTGTGCTGTGTAAGTTAAGCAGTGTTGAAAAGTGATCAAGCAACCGTGTTGTTGTTGTTAATAATAATTATTATTGTTGTTATCGTTATTTTCTAAAGTGAAATGTACCTTCTACAACACGACATGATTGAATAAAAGTGTTCCGGAGGAAAACTGTTAAGTTCAATTGGATTGTTCTAGTACTTAGAATTATAGAACCGTAAGGGCAAAGTATTTAAATGAGAAATTAGATATAAGCTTTCAAGAATTCATAATATGAAACACCAAACAACTACTTAAATTTTCAGTCCACATTTTTCAGTGTATACTTGACAAGTAATCATTGTAGTCTTCAGAGTAACTTCGTTGGTGTGTGTGTGTGTGTGTGTGTGTGAAAGTGTTTCGGTGTTTTTCTTTATCTCATAAAATGTAAAAAATACAATATTTTCCATGGGTTTCCGTGTAGTTCATGCACTGTGCAAATATAGCGGTCTGGCAGCTGTGCGTCTCACTGAGAATGATGAGCTGGAAAGAGAAGAAATGAAGTTCAAAATATGTTACACGTCATCACTTCCTTAAATAGAACAGCGAGTGCCACTTGCCGCTGTTCGTCGTTCAATTTCCAACATGCTATTGTTAATATTATGACTATGTTTACTCTGATAACCCTTACTACCTCTTATGAACGCGAACTTTAGCTGTCAATAGCGAAAGTTCAGATTCTGCTGAGAAGAGAGCCACGTGCAACTTGTTTTCGATAACCGCCTGTTTTTCACTTCCGAACAGTAGCGGGCCAAAAAACATGTACATACAGTATAGGAAAAGAGAGAAATTGCATGTGGAATGCTGCTTTACCTATATAGAAATGGAGTGATATTAGCGCTACTTTTTATATTAGAATTAAGCATTCCCCAACTTTAATATTTCACTGGGCCACACTGTAAAAAAATTACTGTAGATTTTACGGTTTTAAACCGTTTTCCAGGAGTGCCAACACAAAACCGTAAAATCTACAGTTTTATGCCGTGTTGGAGCAAAGCTATATAGCTTTGCTCCAACAAAAAAAAAAAAAAAAGAACGAATGTGTTGATTGTGTTGGAGCAAAGCTATAGCTTTGCTCCAACACAATCAACACATTCGTTCCAGCCAAATTTTTGTGTTTTCGTGATTATTTGGATTGTGACTCGCTCCAGCCAAATTCTGTGCTGTTTTCTTCATTAAATGCGGTGTTGGAGAAAAGCTATAGCTTTGCTCCAACACGGCATAAAACTGTAGATTTTACGGTTTTGTGTTGGCACCCTGGAAAACGGTTTAAAACCGTAAAATCTACAAATTTTTTTACAGTGCATTCCAGACTCATGTTATAGCTTCATGAAGTGGCAAAGCGATTTTTGTTATCAATTTTTATTAAAACATAAGCAGCCATTTTACTATGACGGTTCGTCTCGTGTTATAAGGTGGTAACCGCGGTTGCTACGGTTGAGTAAAAATGATCCGTAACGCACAGTCACGTATCAGGTAGCCGTAGAACTCTAATCGCGCAATGATGACTCTTTTTTTTTTTTTTAATTCTTTTCCTATTAATGCTGGTGAATTAGTCATCATTTTTTTTAATACGTTTGAATAATTTTATTTTTTCTGTAAGAGAACTTATCACAAACAGTGGCGGTCTGGAGACCTACAGACATAGTGACCCTAAATTAGGGACGGGCGACTGCGTTTCCGACCCTGCATTGCTATGCGATTTCGATTTGTCTTTGTGCAACCTACCCCTCCCAGAAGTTTGTACGCGCTTAGCTGAATCACCTTGTATGCTATTAAAACAGTTTCTTTACCAAGAATTGTAGATTCACCAATTAGGACAGAAAGTTCATGGTTTTCAGCGATGAGTTTCGATATTAACTTCTTCCTAAACTCTGATGAAATGTGATTAATTATTTCTGCAGCACTGTAGCGTGAATGGAAAATCATTCCCACATCGAGGCCATTCTTCTTTTGCAAATTAATTAAATCTTCATGATCAGTGAATGGTCTACCCTTTTTAACTACATAATAGACAGTGTTCAAAATCCTTTCGGTACTCTTAACGAGATGTGCCTCTTGTTGTAAAGTCAAATTTTCTAATTTCGATTTTTTTAGATTCAGCAAGAATTTTTATGGCCGTATTAATATGCTGAAGATGCTTGATGGGCTGAAAGCTTGGTTCGTAAAGGCTTTAGTTGCTGCGTTTTTTCTGCACCATTAAACGAAACTTGACAGTTTACCCATTCGTTACACAAAGATAATCCCTGATGGTTTTGGGGTCCTAAATAGCCCACAGAATAATCATTACACCCTTAAGCAACCATTTTTTTTTTTTTTTTTTGCTATTAACCATTTATGTTGTGACGTACCTGCCAGCAGGACTCACACGACATAAAGGCAGATAGGAATCAGAATAAAACGTCCGCGTAGCTCAATTGGTAGAGTGACTTATTCCGGAATGAGGGGATCCGGGTTCGAATCCTGGCGTGGACAGAAATGACGGAGAAATTTACTTCGTTATAATGGCGCCCGAACTATCCGGATGACCCGACCGTTCAAAATCTCGCAATGGTGTGATGTAATTTCCACACCGCGAGATAGGAAAAATCAGAGAATCCCTTCTCCAGCGCTTCGAAAAATAAAAGTGTGTGACGTCGCATTCCACACACCAGATTGACTGGGAGTTCTCAAGTGCACGTTCTATAGTGGATGGCTGCCTGCAACGATTCATGGTCACGGCTGACCCGTGGGCTATGCCCCCGGCCCTCTTTGGGGGGGGGGGGAGATGTCACGTACCTGCCAGCAGGACGCACACGACATAAAGGCAGATAGTAGTCAGAACAAACGTCCGCGTAGCTCAATTGGTAGAGTGACTTATTCCGGAATGAGGGGATCCGGGTTCGAATCCTGGCGTGGACAGAAATGACGGAGAAATTTACTTCGTTATAATGGCGCCCGAACTATCCGGATGACCCGACCGTTCAAAATCTCGCAATGGTGTGATGTTATTTCCACACCGCGAGATAGGAAAAATCAGAGAATCCCTTCTCCAGCGCTTCGAAAAATAAATGTGTGTGACGTTGCATTCCACACACCAGATTGACTGAAAGTTCTCAAGTGCACGTTCTACAGCGGATGGCTGCCTGCAACGATTCATGGTCACGGCTGACCCGTGGGCCATGCCCCCGGCCCTCTTTGGGGGGAGGGGAGATGTGACGTACCTGCCAGCAAGACGCACACGACATAAAGGCAGATAGTAGTCAGAACAAACGTCCGCGTAGCTCAATTGGTAGAGTGACTTATTCCGGAATGAGGGGATCCGGGTTCGAATCCTGGCGTGGACAGAAATGACGGAGAAATTTACTTCGTTATAATGTTTAGTCTTACGATCTAACCACTATTCCTCAGTCTCCGTACAGAAGGATAGTCTTTATTTGTGCGATCGACATTACCTGTTTGGTTTTCATTTTCTGCAGTAGATGACGGTCCAGTGATGCTTCTTTCTGAATCATTTTCCTGTTTTCTGAATTTTACTGAAATAGTTAGTAAGCTTATTTTCATTTCGTCTTTTCATTTTCAAGTGCAACCGATAACCATCACTTGCGAAAATACTACAGTATCACACAAAACAACACAATACATGTATACATGACAGCTGCAAGTAACGAACTGAATCTTTTAAACTTATTGCTATTGTCGAACTCCTGTCGGCCGCGATCACTTAACATGAAAGCTCATTCATTCACGAAAGTTGAATTCCTCGACTACATTGTCGTCGCGGCGAGTAAAACGTAAGATTTCAACATGATGAGCGACAGGCGGCGAATTTTGAGTCTAGAGCAAGCAAGATCACAAAAAGATGCACGTGGCAGACGAGGCGCTAATCACATAGTGTAGAATAAATACCCTATGTGACCGGCGCCTACACTGGGTAGTTCAGTCCTGTTATGTTTTCTTTATTATTTTATGCTCTGTGTTGACAACCCGAAGGCACTGCGGTAGCATAGTTTCGTCTCAAGTGCTCCCAATAAAATAATTGTTATCTTGTTACACAACAAAGGAGTCATTCTGCTACGTTAGGTTTTGTTTAGATAGAAACATAACAAATTAAGGTTACATAAAGCAAATTTAAAAACTAAATATTTACTGTCATTTTGTGAGGCGGGGCACACCCTGGTTACATAAAAAAAGTACCGCGGCGGCGCCCTTGTACAACTACACCACTGGCGATATGCTATCCACAATATCCGATCTTTTTTTTTTTGATTGGAGGTTTAACGACCACCGTGAGCAACTCAATGGGCTATAAGCAGTCGCCCGTCCCTAATTTAGGGTCACTGGTTCCAGGGAAGGGAGAGAGCCAGTGCCGTAAGACAAACACAACATCCATGCCAGACCGGGATTCGAACCCGGACCCCTTACGGACGAACGATCAGAGGCCAGCGCCTTAGACCACTGCGCCACCGGGGCGGCCAATATCCGATCTCACTGAAGAACTTCAAAATCAGATCCTCCGGCAGATGATTGAAATTTAACAGTTAATCAAAACTCAAATACCACCACGAATCGCTCCTATTACCGGAAATTTTTCGTCATATGGATACGGAAAAAGTGAGAACGGAATTTTACCGTTGATATACGAAAGGAATTACGGAAAGGTTTCTGAAAATTCAAAATGTTCCGTTAACACATCTTAAAAACGGCAATTTCCCTTGAATTAACGAAAGGAATTGCGAAAAGGTTTCTGAAAATTCAGAATTTTCCAGGTCAAGGCCGGATTTAAGGCCTTGCTGAGCCCCAAGGCTAAGATATTTACGTGGGCCCCGAGGCTAAGACATCTAAGTGGACCCTCAAAGAATTATGACAAAGAATCATTATGAAATTCGTATCAATATGCTTGTGTATGATACGTACTGCGTTTTTCAAACTAATAAATTATTTGCACAGTTTTCATAACAAGTCACTGTATTTTCCATTGTTCTCATGTGAACATGAGTTAAAAGCTTAAGATCCCTCGATTTTGTCTTGAATTTTTTTAATGGTTTATACCACGTGTATACTTTTCTTGGCGCATCCCCCCCCCCGCAGTGTGAAGCCACAGGGAAATTCGACCATTAACGGTTCCAAGTGCAAATTGGGAGGTGAGGGTGGATGGTAGTAAAAAACATGACTCTTTCGCCGACCCCGCTGTACACAGCGTGTGACGTACCTGCCAGCAGGACGCACACGACATAAAGGCAGATAGGAATCAGAATAAACGTCTGCGTAGCTCAGTTGGTAGAGCGACTTGTTCCGGAATAAGCGGCCTCGGGTTCGAATCCCGGCGTAGACCAAAAATGACGGAGAAATTTACTTCGTTATAATGGCGCCCGAACGATCCGGATGACCCGGCCGTTCAAAATCTCGCATTGGTGTGATGTTATTTCCACACCGCCAGACAGGAAAAATCAGAGAATCCCTTCTCCAGCGCTTCGAAAAATAAAAATGTGTGATGTTGCATTCCACACAGCAGATTGACTGGGAGTTCTCAAGTGCACGTTCTACAGTGGATGGCTGCCTGCAACGATTCATGGTCACAGCTGACCCGTGGGCCATGCCCCCGGCCCTCGTTCGGGGGGGAGATGTGACGTACCTGCCAGCAGGACGCACACGACATAAAGGCAGATAGGAATCAGAATAAACGTCTGCGTAGCTCAGTTGGTAGAGCGACTTGTTCCGGAATAAGCGGCTTCGGGTTCGAATCCCGGCGTAGACCAAAAATGACGGAGAAATTTACTTCGTTATAAGCGACATGAAACCTTTACCTTTTGTAAAGCCGCCCCCGGTGGCGCAGTGATCTAAGCGATGGCCTCTCATCATTCGTCCGAAAGGGCTCCCGGTTCGAATCGGGGGTGAGGCATGGATGTAGTGTTGGTCTTACGGCACTGGCTCTCTCCCTTCCCTGGAACCAGTGACCCTAAATTAGAGACGGGCGACTGCTTATATCCCCTTGAGTTGCTCACGGTGGTTGTTAAACCTCCAATCAACAACAACAACAACCCTTTGTAAGTCATTGCCTTGAAATCTGTTTGTCTACCAGGCTCTGCTTCTGACCAAGTGGCAATCATACCAGGCAAAAAAGTAAAACTCTTTTATAAACCTCTTTCTCTCTCTACTTGTCTATCTATTATATATCCACGCATATTTCATGGGCCCTTGGTCATTGTGGGCCCCAAGGCTATAGCCTCTACAGACCCCAGCCCCGCCCTTAATCCAGCCCTTTTCCAGGTGTACAAAAATCTGAGATTCAGGTTTCTTTCAGACATTTCACGGAAAAGGTTGTATCAGAAATATGCTTCGTTAATTTACGAAAGTAGCCTAATCATGTAAAGTGGCTCGTGAATTTCAGAAAATTTTGGACAGTGTCTTAGCAGCAAAATTTAAAGAAGCAGACGTGGACGTCTAGATTTATCGTAATACTAGTGACAAAACATTTCAGATTTGGAAGTCAGAGTCAGTGGCGAGTTTCAAGAGTATCGGCATCCAAGTTCAGCACCAAAGTAAACTTGTTGACCTTTTACTTAAAATTTGGAAGGTCCTAAAAGAACGCAAAATTGTATTTGCTCTCGCCAGAATCAGACGCTGATGAATTTACTATTGTACCTAAGAGAAAAGCTTAGTCTCCCATATCATCATCATCATCATTGTCAACCATTATCAATCCACTGCTGGACGAAGGTCTCCCCAAATTTCCTCCACAACGGTCTGTCTTGTGCCAGTCTCCTCCATGTCACTCCCGCATACTTTCGAATTTCATCCACCCATCTCCCACGTGGTCTTCTTCTGGGTCTTTTCCTGTCCCTTGGAATCCAATCTAAAATTTCGGCTGTCCATCGATGGTCTGTCCTTCTGGCAGTATGTCCAGCCCAGTGCCATTTCAGGGATTTAACACTGATCATGATGTCTTCCACTCTTGTCATTTTTTGGATCAACGAGTTCCTCTTCTTATCTCTCCTGGTTACACCAAGCCTGCACCTCTCCATGCTTTTTTGAGTTGTCTGCAGCCTTTGTATGTCTCTTTTAGTTAAGGTCCACGTCTCTGCACCACACGTAAACACTGGAAGGATGCATTGATCAAACACTTTTCTTTTAAGACATAATGGCATATTGCTCTTGAAAATTATGCTGTTTCTTCCAAAAGCTCTTCAGGCAGGTTTTGTACGCCGATTAATTTCTTCATCAATGTGACCCTCACTTGATATCTGCTGTCCAAGATAAACGTACGTGTCTGTTATCTCCAGCTTTTCTCCATCAATCGATAAATCTTCATTTCTTGTAAAAACATTGAACATCACTTTTGTCTTCTGAAAGTTCATTTTTAATCCCACTTCTTTACTCTTGTCAGCAAGTTCCTGTATCATACTCTGCAGCTGTCTCCCATATAAGATTAAAATAATTTCTTATTTATTACACAGCATGCTGTTGCACCCTTTTTTTTTTCAGCACTTTTCCGGAAAAATGGTGCTTTCAAAGACAAATCTGACATTTTGCCGTCCCCAAATTCACCTAGCTAAACTGCAATCCAGGCAACTAATCCCATCCTCACAACAATAACTTGGGCCATTCTTTTTTAAGGAGGAGTGGGACAAACTACCAAATCTTAACATGCAACATTAAAACAAAACAATAAACATAATTTTCTGCCAATTCTATATAGGTCGTTCAAAAACTAATGAGACTGACGTCATAGCGCCAAAACAAACCCACACAGAAAACTTCAGCTGCTTGTGTCGGACCACCTGCAAGGTCAGTCACGTGACGACGAGTCATCCGCTATTTCATTCCTGTAATATACCTAAGAACCTTGTAGTATACGACGTGAAGTTCAGACGTGTTTCTGTAACCCAGTACGGTTTTAAAACTAGAGCAAAGAGCAGCTGTAAACTTTTGCGTGCGTTTGAGTAAAACCGCCACAGAAATGCACGAAATGATTAAAACAGCCTATAAGGAAGATGCCTTGTCTCGTGTAATAGTTTTTGAGTGGTACAAGAAATTGGTGAAGAGTGTCTGAAAGATGCGCCACGCTCCGGTAGGTCTTCGACATTGGCTATGGAGGTTAATGTCAATACCATCGCGGCATTCCTGCGCGAAGACTGTCGAATGACAATTGAGGGGGTAGCTCATATGATGCAAATGTCCGTTGGTTTCGTTGAAGACATTGTGAGAAACCGGTTGGGGTACCGAAAAGTCGCTGCAAGGTGGATTTCCCACTTGCTCACGGATGAACACAAGGCAAAGCGTGTTATCATCCAGTGGAAGAGCCGGCTATACGACGTGAGCAACCTTTTTTGGATCGAGTGGGCACATGTGATGATGAAATACTTTCTCAGCATTTCGATCCGGAAACAAAACAACAGAGCACCCAATGGAAACATCCAGAATCTCCGATCAAAGAAAGCAAAGGTTCAAGCAAGTGCAGCGAAGATCATGCACCTGGATTTCTTCGATTAAAAGGGAATTGTGTACGACCATGTTGTTCCACAAGGAAAAAGTGTTACCGGTGCCTATTATTCTGAAGTTCTCAAAGGTCCTCTAAAGAAATCACCCCCTCCAATACGCCCAGAATATGCTCAGACTGGTTGGATTCTGCATCAAGATAATGCTCCTGCACATCGTGCTTTCCTTACCCAACACGTTATCCAAGATCTAGGCATCGAAATGATGGCGCACTTTCCGTATTCACCGGACCTCGCGCCATGTTACTTCCACCTATTGCCTGAAGTGAAAAAACAACATCGTGGGCGTCAGTATGTATCAAGTACTGAACTGAACCATGCTGTGATGGGTATCCTGAGCTACATATCAAAAAGAGCTTTGATCACACCTTCCGGAAGCGGTATTATCGGGCGGGTTCCGATTTGGGTTCACCCGGCGTAATATTGGGAACCAAGGGGGTGTCAAGTGGATTGTGATTCTGCAATTCCCTGATTTAGGGCTGACGCAGCTTCAGGATCCACTGACGGGGCGTTGTGATTCACACAGCAGATTTTCCTTTGGGAGTCAAAGGGTCTGCTGTGTGCCGCAATGTTTTCGTGAACGTCTAGAATTTAAAAAAAAACATAAGTGAAATAATTCCTGAGTCACTGCCGTAAAATATATATTATCTCCAAAAATCCAGGGTTGAGCACACAATTTGCAACTAAAGAAGAACTCATGATAGTAGGTAGGAAAATTAACATAGAAAAGAATTTATTAGTTATGTTTCGGCATAATAATAAAGATACACACACAATAGTTTAGGACCCTGTGCTCATTACTTCAAGTATATGTAAGTTGTTCTATGTAGGTGTTAAACTTGCAGTCACCTTTTAATCATTTATATTTATATAAACACTTCGCTAAAATAACACACGATACTAGCAAAAATTATACCAATTTTCTGACAGGAACTTGTGCTTATTGACTACTCTCTTATAAAAAAAAACATTAATTCTAACGGAAGACTTTCGTATGCACTGATCGATAAACACATATTATGAGGGGACACCAAAAGAAAGAATAGGATGGATTTCCTACCTTAAATTCCCAATCTTGACTGGATGTTGCACTGCTACTCCCATACCACACGGAAGAAATGGAACCACATGAAAGTCCAGTTTTTTTGTCATCACTTATCGTCCGTAAAACACTTCTATCGCTGTTCTTCCACCAAGGGTACTGGTCTGCGCTGTGTGTCCCGGTCCGTCATAATTGTTGTAGGCCCTCATCGTCCTTAGCAGGGTCCCTTTCCCTGTGAATCTCGGTTGGGATCCTCCATCCGCGTCGGGAAACGGTACGCAGGTACGGATGCTTAGTCCTGCCGTAGTATTTGGCAGCGATTAAGTTGCCAGTCTCTAATAAATCACAGCTGTGACCAAGTTTTGAGCCAAGCAAAAATAAAACCGAAATGCAGGCCAAAAGCAAAGTTTTACATAGCAGCTCCTAGGTGACAGTCATGAAGGAAAGTCACCAACATTCACGGCATAAAAAAACCAAGTGACAAGTCACAAGGAATAAAAGAGTGAAAGTGATGCACGCCGTGAAAAAAGTAAAAGTGACGAAGTGATTCTCTTCCCTTGGAAAATTTTCGACAACCCCCAAGAAGACCCACATTACCTCAAAATATCCCATCATCCAATCGCTAGCTGGGAAACGCAAGCCTCCCTGAATTAAATTTCCAAGTCTAAATTCTACTGGTCAGAGAATTAACATTTGGTTCATCCATTCGTTAGGGGTCAAAATTGCTGGTACCCGTTCCCGCTAAAATTCTGAGAACAGCTCTTCAAGTTACGTTAGCCGCGTGATATAACCACCGGGGCATAAATCCAAACCCAATAAATCTGTTAGTTTCGGTTCCAAAAGTCTGACTTCTCGAACTACACTTTGTGGAAGCCAGACACGGTGGACACCTTGATGACCCCAATAAAACATACTACAAAGTCGGTTCGCCGATGGATGACGCCACCGCTCATTCTAAGCGACGCCTTGTGCGGGAAGAGGGAGACAAAGAAGCAAAAAAAGAAGAATCACCCGAAAGTGGGGCTAATGGCAAAATAAAATAAAAAGTAAAAACGTACTCTTTCCTCAAAAATTACCCGAATTAATAAAAATGAATAAATAAATAAATAATTTGGAAACTGATTTTCCACCTAAATGTGCAGCCTCGAGTAGCGAGCGCTGTCACAGCGGATAGAAAGGTAGGGCATTCAGGTAGAGGGAGAATAATTCAAAAGTATGTAAGTGTAGTATGTTTACTGCATTACACTTCTGTTCATGTAAAATCTGTCTCGTTACTTTTTTAACGATCCTCGTGCAATGAATTCTCGTCGCAGTTTTAACCGAATAAAGCAAAAATGTATTATTTTAAAGTAATAAAATGTAATTATTTGGGAATGTAAAAATTATTAGAGGAGCAGCCTACTACCGAAGTTCCGCCGATGACCATCCTAACGTCCACGTACCTTTAGCAGCTGTGCCATTGGATTTTTTTTATATTCTTTTTTTACTGAGAGTTTAAAAACCACCATGAGCAACTTAATGGGCTATAAGCTGTCACCCGTCCCTAATTTAGAGCCACGGGTTCCAGGAAAGGTACCGAGCCAGTGCCGTAAGACAAACACAACATTCATGCTCCACTGGGATTCGAACCCGGACCGACCTCGAATGAATAGTCAGATGCCACACTTAGACCACTGAGCCACCGGGGCGGCGCGATATTGTACGGAATGATATTTTACTGAGGTCTTTACGTGTATACACGTTTTTACCACACAGTTGGCATTCAAAAACAAAACAATGCAATACAAAAAATCGGTTTTGACTGAAAATAAAGGTGCTTTTAACCATAGACAACGACTACGTCGGGGCTCAGTACCCAACAAAGAATTGTAAAAAAATTAAAGCTTAGAAATAAAAATGAAAAAGAAAACAAACTTTTAATTCAGCAATTTGAGATTTTTGAAGATTAGCAAGAAATCAGAAGTTTAGCGGACACATCCCATCCTTATGAAACAATAAAGATGACACCGAATTTTCGGTTGTAATCAGCGCATCTTTTGAATCCTTTCTGGTGCGAATTAAATTTATCAAAGTCAATGTAACCTTAGGTTAGAATCACAACCGCATTTCTACAATCGATAAAATATCCAGAAATAGAACCAGCTACTTACTTCCACCAGCGGCTAAAAAGTATGTTACGAAGATCAACAAATGGCGCACAAAAAGTTTCTCATAGCAGAAGGAAGGTATCCGATTCTCAAGTTGAACAGTTAAAAGAAGAAATGTAGAAGGAAATATGATGTAACTCTACGCTTTCTAGCGGAAGGACTTCGCATAACGGGGAAGTTGAAAATAGGCGAAAAATATTCTTCACGAAAAAGCTATGTTAACGAAAAAGAACTTTTCAAATATGTCTCCCGGAAGCAAAGACAAAGGTATTATTACCTTTGCGCCCCTAGTGGAAAATCTGTGCATTATTTAAAGAGAACAATGCTCTACATCTATTGTAGCAAATAGCCTACAGTGAAAATGAAATTTCTCGATAGGGTTTTTAGGAGCGGAGATACAGTTGCAAACAGAAGTACACAAACACCACCTAGCGACAGAATTCTGATCTACAAAACTCCTGAACTACTAACCTAAAGTGTTCTATAAAGTTAATGGCATTAAGCGTTGAATTTTTTTTTTTTAAATCATACATTTAGAAGCAGAGATATTAAGAAAAACAGATCAAACATTGGCGCCCCTAGCAGAGAAATTTTGCATTATTGTGGGAAGAAAATATACACAGAGTTTTTCATAGTTGGTGGTATTTGACTGAAAAAGAATTTTTTATAACGGGTTTTTAGTACTGTAGATATTGCTGTAAACGGAAACGTGAATTTACGCCGTCTCATGGAAAACTTTTGCGTTAAGAAAAATTTGAAATTATATGGGAAACATATCACAGCCGAAAAGCTCTCCAACAAAGAAAGAATTTTTCAAATCGGACTCTAGAAGCCGATATATCGACAAAAATACTATATGCATTAACGCCCCCCGGTGGGAAAACTACGCACTGTTTTAAGCAGGAGGTATTCTCAAAAGGTTTGCTGAGGTCAGAGGTATTGGTGCGCGAAGGAATTTTTTCTATCGAGTTTTTGGAAGCTTAGATTTTGCTGCAAATACATCAGAAGCTGAAATAGACACTTACCACCCCTGGTAGCCAAACCATTCTTTATCAAAAAATTAGAAATTATAGACAAAACATTTCCCACGAGGAACTGTTTCTGATGCAAGAAGGCCGCCCCGGTGGCGCAGTGGTCTAAGCGTTGGCCTCTGATCATTCGTCCAAAAGGGGTGCGGGTTCGAATACCGTGAGGCATGGATGTTGTGTTTGTGGTACGGCACTGGCTCTCTCCCTTCCCTGGAACCAGTGACCCTAAATTAGGGACGGGCGACTGCTTATAGCCCATTGAGTTGCTCACGGTGGTCGTTAAACTTCCAATCAAAAAAAAAAAAAAAAAGAGATGCAAGAAGAATTTTTTTCAAATCAGAATTTTAGAATCCGAGATATCGGGGGAAACACAATTTACCTTTACGTCCCCTAGCGGAAAAGTGTGCATTACTTTATAAAAGAAACTGTGTCTAAATTAGTCTTCGTTGTAAATGGCATCGAAAGGAAGAATTTTTTCAATCGGATGTTTAAAAGCAAATATATGGAATAAAATGCATTTTGAATTCGATATCATCTGCAATTACGCCCTTAAGCGGCGAAGTTGTGCATCGGGGAAAAAACAAAAACGGAGTGCAAGGATCATCATTCTCACATTTCAAGCTTCCAAATTCAAAGACAATTTTTCAAATCGGATTAATAGTTGCAGAGATATAGTCTCCACAGACGGAGGGACAGATGGCCGGACAAATCGATAACATAAGCACGATCTTTTTCAGAAAAGAAATAATAAAAAAGCTGTGATTCTGTCTTTCTTGGAGGTTTAACGCCCACCGTGAGCAACTCAATGGGCTATAAGCAGTCGCCCGTCCCTAATTTAGGGTCACTGGTTCCAGGGAAGGGAGAGAGCCAGTGCCGTAAGACACACACAACATCCATGCCACACCGGGATTCGAACCCGGACCCCGTTCGGACGAATGATCAGAGGCCATCGCTTAGACCACTGCGCCACCGGGGCGGCAGATTCTGTCTTAATCATAGGCGCCGACTGCTTGAGTGCTGCATAATTTGTAGCAAATTATAATAATAACAAGTTAGTAAAATCATGCAATGCATTGATTATAATAAGCTTTCCAACATACCAGAAATCGTTACTCAAGTTATCACTCAAGTTATGAGGATAATGGATGTGGAATAAATCTCGGTCCTGTGTCCTGACCTTTGACCCCATTTCGATGATATTCAACAGAACCGGTTCAGTATACCTCAAGAATAACATACTAAAGTTTTGTCGCAATAGAAGCAGTTTTACGCAAGTTATGAGAATAATGGCTGTGGAATAAATCTTGCTTTTGTGCAATGACCTTTGACCCCATTTCGTTGATATTCAACAGAACCGGTTCACTATACCTCAGGAACAACATGATAACGTTTTGTCGCAATCGAAACATTTTTAGGTAAGTTATGATGCACAAGGGCAATGGAATGGTTCCCACTCCAGTGTCCTGACCTTTAACCCCATTTCGCCCATTTTCAATAGGGGTTCGTGCCCAGGTGGTTCCCTACCACATACTAAAATTTCATCGAAATCGAACCATTTTTACGAAAGTTATGACGCATAAAGGCAATGGAATGGATCCAGCTCCTATGTCCTGACATTTGATCCCATGTCGATGATATTCAACAGAACCAGTTCAGTATACCTCCGAAATAACATGATAAAGTTTTGTCACAATCGAAGCATTTTTACGTAAGTTATGATGCTTATAAGGGCTATGGAACAGGTCCCGCTCCTGTGTTCTAACCTTTGACCCCATTTTTCCCATTTCCAATAGGATTCGTCCCCAGGCAGGCCCCAACAACATACTAACATTTCATCCAAATCGAAGAATTTTTACGTAAGTTATGACGCATAATGGCGATGGAAGTGATTCCGCTCCTATGTCCTGACCTTTGACCCCATTTCGCCCATTTTCAATAGGGTTTGTCCCCAGGTGGTCCCCTACCACATACTAAAATTTCATCGAAATCGAACCTTTTTTACGTTAGTTATGACGCATAAGTGCAGTGGAATGGATCCCGCTCCTAAGTCCTGACCTTTGACCCCATTTCGTTCACTTTCAATAGGGTTCCTTCCCAGGTGGTTACCTACCACATACTAAAATTTCATCGAAATCGAACAATTTTTACGCGAGTTATCGTGCGAACGGACAAACGCACACAACGCGTGACGTAATGAGGCAGATGGGAATCGCGACCATCTGCTCGGAAGAGTGTGACGTCATTAAACTTTAATAGGATCCACACACAACGCGTGACGTAATGAGACAGATGGCGTGACCACGCGCCTACATATCAATCGCGAGATTGTGACGTCATAAGATTTCTAAGCATAGATAACATCAATGGGACGACGCCATGACACTAAAAACGTGTTAATTTGGGGTGGTTATTTAACGCACTAAACGAATTTTCCTAAAGTCGAAATCAAGCTAAATCGATTTCTAGTACCAGAAAACGGTAGGTTAATGACTTTCATCAAAATCCTTAGAGCTGTTTTCAAACTAAAATTTGCATACATACAAGAATTGCTCCTTTTTTTTTTTTTTTTTGATTGGAGGTTTAACGACTACCGCGAGCAACTCAATGGGCTGTAAGCAGTCGCCCGTCCCTATTTTAGGGTCACTGGTTCCAGGGAAGGGAGAGAACCAGTGCCGTGAGACAAACACAACATCAATGCCTTACGGGATTCGAACCCGGACTCCTTTCGGACGACTGATCAAAAGCCATCGCTTAGACCACTGCACCACCGGGGCGGCCCTTAGCTTGGTGAATGTTATCCAAGGTAAATGTAGGCATAGTTTACTTTTAGATTTCCGCCAACAACTTATTGTATATACAGGGTGATCCAAAAGTTTCGTAACCCGAATTTGAAACTGCATTGGAGTGGCAAATCGATTGCATGGATAATATAAATGTATGTAGCTGCAAAATTTGTAGCAAATTAAAATGAAGATATGCATTCAAAATATATATTGCATTATCATAGAAGGTACTTCAAGGTATCAAGGTGAAGCTGAGGAATTCATGTAAATACTAACTGCTATTGATCAACTTTGCTATATCATAATAAAACGACTAATACTTTGTGTGTTTGTTACTCGCCTTCATATAGAGAGGTGTGCATAAATCCCTGGGCAACGGCGTAGCGGTAAACGGTAAATATACCCCTGAAAACTGAAAAGCTGAAAAAATGACCCCAGAACAAACGGTTTACTGTAAACTGCCCCACAGAAACACTGATGTGTGGCAATGTTCCGGTGTCGCAATTTACCGGCAACCCTGCCACACATCTTTCAGCGCCGCACCGCTGGCGCAGTGGTCTAAGCGATGGCCTCTGATCATTCGTCCGTAAGGGGTCCGGGTTCGAATCCCGGTGAGGCATGGATGTTGTGCTTGTCTTACGGCACTGGCTCTCTCCCTTCCCTGGAACCAGTGACCCTAAATTAGGGACGGGCGACTACTTATAGCCCATTGAGTTGCTCACGGTGGTCGTTAAAATTCCAATAAAAAAAAAAAACATCTTTCAGAAACTTGGCTACAAAAGTTCAAAGGGAGGGGGGGGTCTATTAAATTGCCGTTTCTGGGCCTATATTGAGAACTGAATTGGGAACTCCAAACGAATTTCTCGAAAACGTTCGATGTAAGCCAAGCGAGAATTGTACTTTGAAGAAATAAATAGCCGAGGATCCGAGGTACACTTGGTTTGGAGGGGGGGTCTCAACCCCCAACTTCCGTAATATTAGATTCTGGGGCGCTGCAGTCTAGGCTGTTCCCCTTGAAGCGTCTGCGAGGTCCGTGAGCTTGGGGGGGGATTTCCCAAAGTATTAAAATGGACGTAGAGCTGTAAATATTAGAAACATGTTTTACATAATGATTCTGTACACGACCACGAATTTTCAGGAGGGTCGGGTGAATTCACCCTCCCCAAGTTCCTAAGAACGCAGACAAGTGTTCAAGGTAAGGGATTTGCTCGCAATTTCTATGCTTCATGTTGTGTTTAATGGTAAACTATGTAAACCCTTCCCCCCTACCCCAGAAATTTGGTGAAGCCTGTGAAAGAGATACGAGGTGCTTGGTTTGGAGGGCTCTCCCCCAACTTCTGTAATTTCATATTCTGGACCTCTAGAGTCGGTCACTGTATTCTTGATGTTAACCCTTGAATAGCTCTTAGAAAGGGGGGGAGTTACCGCACCCTCCTGAAAATTCGTGGTCGTGTACAGAATCATCATACAAAGCATGGTACTAATGTTTACAGCCCTACGTCCATTTTAACATTTTGGGGGAAGCCCCCAGCTCATGGACCTCGCGGACACTTCAAGAGGAACTTCCTGGATACACTGACAGACTCCAGCGGCCCAGAATATAATATTACGGAAGTTCGGGGTAGAGAACTTCCGTAATATTATATTCTGGGCCGCTAAAAAATATACCCCCCCCAATTATTTACCTCGGCAATTTATGTTTTCAAATTGAAGTACAATTCTCGCTTGGCTTACATGGAACGTTTTCTCGAAATTCGTTTGGAGTTCCCAATTCAGTTCTCAATATAGGCCCAGAAACGGCAATCTTTATAGCCCCCCCCCACCCCTTTGAACTTTTGTAGCCAAGTTGCTGAAAGATGTGTGGCAGGGTTGCCGGTAAATTGTCACACCGGAACACTGCCACACATCAGTGTTCGTGTGTGGCAGTTTACAGTGAACCGTTTGCTCTGGGGGTATTTTTTCCGGGGGCATTTTTTCCTCTTTTCATGCAGTTTTCAGGGGTATTTTCTCCGGGGGTATTTTTTCCCGGGGATATTTTTACCTACATCCCGGCGTAGCGTAGGTTCCCGACTAACAGGGGCCAACATATCTGTGTAAAAAATATTGCGATATTAAGGCACATTCCTGTGCGCGACTAAAAGATGTCACGATCTATTTTTTTTTTAGATTGGAGGTTTAACGACCACCGTGAGCAACTCAATGGGCTATAAGCAGTCGCCCGTCCCTAATTTAGGGTCACTGGTTCCAGGGAAGGGAGAGAGCCAGTGCCGTAAGACAAACAACATCCATGCCTGACCGGGATTCGAACCCAGACCCCTTACGGACGAATGATCAGAGGCCAGTGCCTTAGACCACTGCGCCACCGGGGCGGCCACGATCTATTCAAAATCAACGAAAATATTCAAAGTACATTATTTTTCGGGCGGAGGTGGGGGGGGTAATTTTTCGCCGAAGGCCCGCAATTTGGCGCTACGCCACTGCTGTCAGGCTAATCGTTCAAACGTTTACACACAATCTTTCCTCTAATCCGAGTGAAAATATTCTGTTATTTATTGTGACAATTTCACTCAAAATTGCAACAGCGAAAACACATGATGAAATTAATGTCAGGCTGAATGATTTGCATTCGTGCATACGCAAAAACAGGTTCTCCTTTTCTAAAATGTATTAACGTTTGACTTTCCCAGCACTTTTTGGAACGGTTTTCTTACGCAAGTCCCTCCTGATTGCTACAGCAGATCAAAACATTGCCACTCCCCCTCTGCGTTCCACATGGGGACATACAATGACGTCATAGATTCCTAGAAGACTTACCATGACATGACATTCATCCGGGACGGTGGCGAACAAAGCCAAAACTGTTTCCCTGTTCACGGTTCACGAAGTTCAGCAGCATATGTGAGCAAAGGAAACTTCACCATCTCCGCAGAGTGCATAAGAAACGTGCAACGGAGGTTCTTCGCAAAAACACTTGCTGCTCACGGCACTCGAACACGAGGGGGAGAGCTGTCACCGTGGATGCGAAGCCAGCAAACTATCCAACCGGTTGGCCTTGGGCCTTCCTTGCACTGTGCTGTGGCAATCGGCTGTTCCCGGAAGCTTCAGCCAGCCACTGGTATGCCCAGACCGTGACGTCAATCACGACGACTCATCGACATCGCTTCTTGTGGAAAGGAACACTTGTGGCATCTAACCGAAGCCAAAGAACGTCGAGTGTTATCTGTCCTACGCTGTGCGGGCCACCCAACAGCCTGCTCTCTCTGTTGAATCATTAGCCGTATACGGATTCAGCGGCGTTATAAGTACAACAGCATATCTCACGCTGAGAACTTCCACGTAATTGACCTGTTAATGTTCTTACATCAGTGGAAGCCCAAATACATGAAGGCTTAGGAATCATTTGAATGTCCCACCACTACTTAAAAAAACTTAATTATTGTTTATCTGAAAGAAAAACCTAATCGGCAGAAGCTTTACCATAATTCTGACTATCGGTTCAGAAGATATAAATAGAATATGTGAGAAGTTATTTCGAATTTAAATATCTGTACAGTTTTTGTAACGTGTCATGTCTGCATTCGTGTATTTTGTTATTCTACGTGATAAATCGGGGTTACCTATCGAATAAAAAATTACTGCTATTTTATCGAAGTTAATGTCTATGAAAAAAATCAGTGTGCGCGCATTAAATCGAAGCCCCCCCCCCCCGGATACCTCTAGCGTTGGTCCTCTTCGCGATCGGATAACCGCAGCAACGCGACGAGGCTTGGACTCCACGAGCTCTCTGTAGTACTGTCGAGACAGTGCAAGTACTGAAGAGCGTCCCACAATTTCGTAATATTCGCCAGTGGAAGATTTCCGGTATCCTCATACCGGGAATCGGTGTATTAAGAAAAGTTGAACAGCATCCCCAAATGTGTTCGATGGCGTTTCAATCCGGCGAACGAGCGGTCCAAGTCAGGATGTCAAACTCCGTGGAATGCTCCTCCAGACATAATCGGGCGTGTGCGGGGGCGCATTGTCGAGTGGAAAGACGTCGCACCCGTATAAGTGGTTGCATGACATGAACGGGTGCAAATGATCTCCAAGGATAGTTACGTAAGCTCCACTGGTCAGAGCGGTCTGCAGACGTATGAGGTGTCCTAATGCGTACCAGCCGAAAACACCCCACACCCAGGCCCGGCGTTCTCCAAACAGGGCCCCGGGTACAAACAATTTTGGGGCCCCTAAAAATCTGAATAATAAGAGACATAAATAAATTGAACAAAAAAAAACTATTCGAGGAGACTCGTTCTCAGTTTGGATGTATCCTCCGATAATTTGTTAAGAGCCATGATATATAATTAAACACCATTAAATAAATACTTTAGCATACTTTTTTTTACAACTGTGATAATAACAATCAATACATAACAAAAACACACATAGCATAAATACTCGCACACATAAGAACGTATTGTGACGATCCCTCCCTCGCATAATTAATTGGCGAGAAGCGTGGCTAATTAACGGTAATTGGAACTTGATTGGGGGTTTTAATTAACAGAGAGTTATAATTTAAACACTTGCGAGGGGCGGTGTATTAAGAAAAGATCTGCTGGCACTTGGAATTCAAGTGGCGAGTTGCAGGTGTTTGCCACGAGAACAAAGAGCCCATAAACGGAAATGGGACGGGTCGGAGTTTAAAAGCTATTTCCCATGACTCAAAAATGTTTAGACGGCAAAAGCTTTTGAAGCTTTTGTCTGTGCCGCGCGCGAAACAATGGGAAAGCTCTTGGATTTGAAAAGCGGTATATAATAAATATGTCGCGGTTTCAAGTGGTAGAATTCACCGCTTACCAGCTTTTGGAGACGGGAGTTGTTGTTGAGAGGGGCAGAATCCGTTTGATAGTCGAGAGAACTAGGCTTTTATTTTCCTCGCCTAGAACAAATGCTTGCCGTCTGCTGCGTGCTCTTGCAATTCTGAGCACAAGAAGTGAAGCCAGCTAAAAACATAAGCTGAGGAATAACCAGCACCAGATTTGCCAGGGAACTTTCTTCACCTCGCCGGACCATTGATACCTACCGTAAGGAGCCATTTCAATTGAAATGCAAGAGAAGTAACATAATTACGGAATCTTCTCGCTCATCCAGAGAGGGGGGGGGAGAAACGCCTGACACAGGAACGGAGGACCCCCCTGCAGAGATAGAGCGTCTGAAGTAACCGCTAGCCTCTTCGTGTTTAAAGAGGGGAGAAAACTTTTGTGCGTGTGTCTGAGTACGTGCGTTCAGCGACTAGGGACGAAGTTGTTTTGGCCACAGCAAAGAAAGGGTAGTAATGGAAGTTAAGAACAAACTACCCGCGTGAGATGTTTGTGTTTGTTGGTGTCATCAATACTTTGGATACTCGAGGACATATGTAAGTACTTTTTATCAGTATTTTCTTTGCTGTCCATTGTGAACGAACAGACTTTTCGTTAGGACATATTTTCTGAAACACCGAAGAGGGCCAAAGCTGGCCGGAAGTTATAGCTTTTATTATTAGATGAAGAATCCGGTGTAATTTATGCATATATCTATTAAATCCCTATTTTAATGTTATACTGTGCCTCCATTGGTTTATTGGTGTACTGTGTCGGCTAATTGGCTAACGAGGTATTGGCGGATCCAGTGATTCGAATCGCAGTCCGGAATTAATTTGGCATCCTGATATCTGAAGACCAAAAGGTCGCAACAGTATTATTGAAATTTAAAATAAAAATTAAGAAATCATATCAGATATCAAATAATAATTAACGTTTATTTAACATTTTGAAATGCATGTCTTTTTTTATTGCCATATCGTTAAAAATATTCTCAAGGGTAATTTATGCGCATCTGAGGAAATTTCCACGCACACACACACACACAAAAAGTCGCTTTAACTTTTATGTTAAGTACTTATGTCAAGAGGAACTCGTAAAAATAATGTGCTGTTATTTGTAGTCGGTTCGTTAGGTTTGCGAGTAAACAGGAACTTTAAAGAGCCCATAGAATTGAGTTTCTAACAATATCAATTGATTCAGTTTGATACAGAGATTTCTGTAAAACACGATAGGTAGAAAATGTCTCGATAGTAGAAAATGTGAGACTATTTGTGAACTCGGGTACGAAAGCTCATATACTCTTCTGCAGTTGTTAAAAAACTAAAACAAAGTTCGAAAAACATCAATAAAAATGTATCATAGCCAGCCTAAAACGTTTATTATATGTTACCTAATGCTAGTTTTTTTTTTACTGATCCACATGCTGAAATTTAAAGATATAGATCGAAAAAGGCATCCACATCATCACACCCAATATGATGTTATGATCTCAGTCGTCTCACCAACATGGCGGCGAAGGCTGTGACGTCAGAATCGTGTCGTTTCGCTGGCTTCATTTTGATCACACGAGGGGAACGACGGACCCTTACTCCATATATTTTAACCTCCTTGGCTCACCCTACGTAATTTCAGAAGTGCACTGGGGCGTTAACAAACGCCAGTTCGGTTACGGGAGCCCCTGATGTTACTATAATTCAGATTGAGTTTATAACTTAATTTTAACCAATTAACCTCATTAAAATTTTTATTTTCAATTTTTTTCGGTTTCATTATTTCCCCCCTTTTTCATTTTCCGGGGCCCCTGCAAATCCCGAGGTGCCGGTGCCTTGCACCCGCTGCACCCCCTTGTGGCCGGCCCTGCCCACACCATAACAGAGCCACCGCCGGCCTGTACTGTCTTTTGTAGGCTCCATTGCCTCGTTAGGTTGTCGCCACACACATAGAGCACCTATGGGATGAATTAGAGACCCGCATAAGAAGTTTGAAACCAAGGCTTACTATTAAACAACAGTTAGCAGCAGCATTATGTACTGAATGGAAGCGCATACCTATCGCTGTGTTCCAAAACCTTGTCGAAAACCTGTCTCGAAGGATCAGTGCATGCATTAAGGCCAAAGGTGGACAGACACCGTACTAATGTATGTCAATAAATGCTATGTTGTGTTTCTCTTCTAGGTGTCCTGATGTGACTTTGTCAATAAAATGTATGTAGTATATACTTTTGTGTGAGTGTGCGTGTGATGTGTGTGTGTGTGTATGTGTTACACACCTCTAAACTGATGGGTGTTGAAATTTTTTTATGGGGGAGGGTCTGAGCAAATTTAGGGATGTGTTGGAGGGATATTAAGGGTATGTGTATACACTGAAGAGCAATTGAATTAGAGACAGTTGGCGTTATGCAAATGTGGCGCTATGGGCGGCCCTATAAACGGAAATGACATGACGTATGCAGCGATCCGACAATATAAGGAGTGATGCGACGGGAATCAGTAAGAGTCGGACGCAGTATGGGTAAGACGAAAGATCTAAGCGCATTTGATCGTGGGCAAATTGTCGGGGCCTGACGAATGGGTCACTCCATTTTGGAAGTCGTGCAGGCACTGAGATTTTCACGAGCCACTGTGTCACGGGTACACCGTGAGTACATCGAATCCGGTAAAACCATCCCTGCAAGGGTCAACTGCCGTGGACAACAGCGTGTGGATGAGTTATCGTCGGCTAGCTCGCATTGTAACAGCGGATAGACGGGTCACAGTGCAAGAAATCACTCGGCAATTTAACGCTGGTGCACAAAAACGTGTAAGCAGGTACACCATCCAGAACTATCTCCTCGCTATGGGGTACAGAAGCCATCGTCTCACGAGGGTACCGCTGCTGACCGCACATCACAGGGTGCAAAGATTAGCATGGGCGCGGGAGCATCGCCACTGGATCCTAGACATGTGGGAAAATGTTGCCTGGACTGATGAGTCGAGATTCACGTTGGTACATGTAGATGGCAGGATACGAGTATGGCGCAAACCACATGAAGCGATGGATCCTTCTTGCCAGTAGGGTACTCTTCAAGCTGGTGGGGGTGGTATTCTCGTCTGGGGACTCTTTACGTGGACTGAAATGGAACCCCTGGTACGTGTGACATCGTCCCTCACAGGTCAGCGTTACCGGGATATCCTGGACGACTATTTGCTACCGTTTGTGCGTCTTCAACATCATCCTGCAACAAGACAATGCACCATGCCATCGCTCCCGAATTGTATCCGAATGGTTGGATGAACACTCCACCGACGTGACCTCGCTTCCTTGGCCAGCTAGGTCACCTGACCTCAATCCCATCGAGCACATCTGGGATGCCATCGAGAGAGATCCTCCATCAAATCTTCGTGAACTGTGGGAGCTTGTTCAGAGGTCGTGGATCCGTATGGCTTCCCAACGCTTCCGGTGTCTTGCCGAGTCCATGCCGAGACGAATCGCCGCCGTCATCAGGACGAAAGGTGGTGCTACACGATACTAGACATGTATCTCTAATTCAATTGCTCTTCAGTGTATATCCATGGGCAGAACAGCTGCTTTAAGAGGGATTTTTCTCGGGACCACGACGGTGGTTTTTCTTCGGACCGCTTTCCGCCGCAATGAACGCTTGCATTCGGGGTGCCATCGAATCCCAGGGATCGAAAACTATCTTTTTCCTCATAGTCCTTGATTAACTGGAATGGAAATTCTCTGTTCCGAAATTAATTTGATCCACTCCGAAGCAAATTAGGATACAATCTAAAAACAATATAATTTTATTTGAACGTTTGTTCCATTTTGTTGGCGCAGTGCAGGTTTGCTTTCGGACGACCGATCGACGACGTAGCAGCTCGTGTCCAGCTGCTCATCCTTGCGCGTGTGCTGGCGAGGGGTGCTGTGTTCGGCGGCCTCGGCGAGGCGTTCGTGCCAGCCGTACCGGATTTCGGAGGTCATTCGACATCGCGTCATTTTAAAATTTTCTACCAAGTAATCCTTCCAACCAAGATGGCGGCTGTTTACATTTTTGAAATGCGCCTGGAGAACTATCTTCTGGATTTCTTCCGAGGTTTTCGGTATCTATTTATCTAATCTAATCTGAAAAACAATATTATTTCCTTTGTTTGAACGTTTGTCCCATTTTGGTAGCGCAGTGGAAAGAGCGCTTGCCTGTTTTAAATGTCGAATTCCTGCCCTACATTTTTTATCCTTGAAACGTTCATTGTCGTAATAGTCATGAAACATACATTCACATTTGGAACACATTTGTTTCACTTTGACGTAAGGTAGTTCCGTGTATGTTTGTGACACTCCATATCAGTAAGATTCTCGATGATGAACGAACGTTCACGAAAAATGTTGTAATCGAAGAAATAATAAATAAATGATTTAAAAAATTACTCTATGACGGGGACAAAAAAAATATGACGGGACAATTAAGATATCCAGTAGAGCTCTAATTTATTTTTTTTTTTTTTTTTTTTGATTGGAGGTTTAACGACCACCGTGAGCAACTCAATGGGCTATAAGCAGTCGCCCGTCCCTAATTTAGGGTCACTGGTTCCAGGGAAGGGAGAGAGCCAGTGCCGTAAGACAAACACAACATCCATGCCTGACCGGGATTCGAACCCGGACCCCTTACGGACGAATGATCAGAGGCCAGCGTCTTAGACCACTGCGCCACCGGGGCGGCGAGAGCTCTAATTTAGGAAGCGTCGATCATACAAACTATGACATGCAGACAAAACACTTTTTATCTGCCCTTTAGATAGAGCCTAACCACATCTAACCTCAGGAGAGCCGACCCAGTGGTCTAAGCGATGGCTACTGACCGTCCGCGATGGGTCCGGGTTCGAATCCCGTGAGGCATGGATGTTGTCTTTGCCTTACGGCACTGGCTCTCACCCTTCCCTGGAGCCAGTGGCCCGAAATTAAGGACGGTGGTGGTTAAATCCTCAATAAAAAAAAAAAACCTCAGGGGAAGTTTTTGCACTCCCCCCAGTTTACTAACACTATAGACCACTGATTTGCTCACGGTGGTCGTTAAATCCCCAATAAAAAAAACCCAGGGGAAGTTTTTTTTCACTCCCCCAGTTTCTCAACCTTCATCAACATCTCTTTCTCCTGCACAGGCCTCCACACACAAAAACAACACTCGTACTCCACACCACAGTAGATGCTTTTTCTGTAATGGAAATCTTAGACATCAAAACTTGTATGGTTCAACAGCTGAATGTATTCTTTATAAAAAAAACTCGCATGTAAAATATTTGAGAAAACACACCAGCTTACGCACGCGCTACGGCTTTAGAAAAACAAGCTTTTAAACGGTAGTTCCGGGTTCCGGGCTAATAAAAAACATTTTGTCCGAACAAGAAAAAAAAAGAACGATGGTTCAGGGCATCAGACTAGCTGACTTTTCGGCCCCTGCATCTACTATATCGCGGAACGTGTCCTCGACAATTCTGCATCAGCTGATGTAACTTACTACATGACATGTCGTAGATGTACTACTGAGGTGACGCATGAGCCAAATAGACAGTGATGCAGCGTTAAGCCTGCCGGCGTAGTTCAGTTGGGAGAACAGCCGCTTCGAGTAGGAAGATATGAATTCGAGTGTCATCACCAGCAGAAGGTTATGTTATGCTGGACGGAATGACACTCCGGAGCGACGCACTGGGATAAACCGGCGAATGCTGCATTCCACTACTTATAACGAAGTAAATTTCTCCGTCATTTTTCTGTCCACGCCAGGATTCGAACCCGGATCCCCTCATTCCGGAATAAGTCACTCTACCAATTGAGCTACGCGGACGTTTGTTCTGACTACTATCTGCCTGTATGTCGTGTGCGTCCTGCTGGCAGGTACGTCACATCTCCCCCCCCCCAAAGAGGGCCGGGGGCATGGCCCACGGGTCAGCCGTGACCATGAATCGTTGCAGGCAGCCATCCACTATAGAACGTGCACTTGAGAACTCCCAGTCAATCTGGTGTGTGGAATGCGACGTCACACACTTTTATTTTTCGAAGCGCTGGAGAAGGGATTCTCTGATTTTTCCTATCTCGCGGTGTGGAAATTACATCACACCATTGCGAGATTTTGAACGGTCGGGTCATCCGGATAGTTCGGGCGCCATTATAACGAAGTAAATTTCTCCGTCATTTTTATCCACGCCAGGATTCGAACCCGGGTCCCCTCATTCCGGAATAAGCCACTCTACCAATTGAGCTACGCGGACGTTTGTTCTGACTACTATCTGCCTTTATGTCGTGTGCGTCCTGCTGGCAGGTACGTCACATACTGCACCCAACAGATGCGCAATGGGATTCAAGTCATGGGAATTCAGCGGCTAGAGAAGCACGCGAAATACTTGGACATGATCCTCGAGCCATTCCTGCACAACGCGGGTCTTGTGACACTGGGTGTTGCTTCTCCAAAAGAGTTTAGTGCCATTCGAATACAGGGTAACCATGTATGCAAACACTTGGTCGCCTGTATTCCAAGTCAACCTAAGAGTGTATCACTGTTGACGGCTGGATAGCCGGATCACAGCGTCTCAAGGGAACACAAGAACGGTATCAAACCGATTCTCACAGCCACTCTCCATCTACGGGTTTATGACCCAAAAGGAGCTCATTGCATCGCGCCCTTTCTTTTTATGTCTTTCTCTCTCTCTCCCTTACGGCTGCCAAAGCTCACCCCCTCACATTTCCACGATTTTAACTTCATTCTCTCTGTGTTACGGATGTTGGGAGGTCTTCTTTCCCGTTCACACCTCCCCCTTCCCCATCTCAAAGTTATGTACATTTCCCAACTGGAAAGTCAGCGGCCGAAAGTGCGAGGCGCGCTTGTTTAAGTACCTTCTCACATGAAACGTATACGTATTTTAAAAACGCTCTCTGCCATTTCGTAAATTTGTCTCACATAGAAATTTTGCCCGATAAACTGCTGAGCAAACAAAAATGGATTCTGAGCAACAATTCTGCTACTTTTCACTTTAAACGCTAGGGACTAATTTTCGTAGTGGAGGTAACGCTCTTAGGTTGACTCTAAGTAGACTTTAGATGTATAAATGACATATGCTGCCCGTAGATAGATTTAACAAATCGGTAACACAGAAATGTCGCTTCCCACACGTTTCCCCCACCCCCATACACACCGTTGGACAAACACCCCACCCATTTCTCATCGGGACTTGTTGAACTCGGGCTGTTTAGAAGGGAAGAGACCATAACAATAAAGATATGTATTTCCGCCCTTTGTGACGTCATTTGCAGGTCATTTTTCTTTTTAAGGGAGGCTTAACGATCACCGTGAGCAACTTAATGGGCTATAAGCAGTCGCTCATCCCTAATTTAGGGCCACTGGTTCCAGGGAAGGGAGAGAGACAGTGCCGTAAGACAAACACAACATCCATGCCTCACTGGGATTCGAACCCGGACCCATCTCGGACGAATGATCAGAAGCTATCACTTAGACCACTGAGTTACCGGAGCGGCCATTTGCACGTTAAATGGGTACGTTGGTGTAGTGTTTGACGTCACATACGAGAGCGTTGGAAACCAATCGGAAGCCTTAGTTTTGGCGTGCCGGCACCAAAAGAAGGAATTTATCTATTTTCATTTTCCAGGGTTTAACAATCCCCGTGAACAACTCTATGGGCTATAGGTAACTTGCCCGTCCCTAATTTGGGACCAGTGGGAAGTGAGAAAGCCAGTGCCGTAAGACAAACATACCTTCCATGCCTCATCGGGACTTGAATCGAACCCGCACCCATCTCGGGCGAATGTCCACCCCTTAGACCTCTGCGCCACCGGGCAGGGGCGGCTGCATAATTTGCGGGGTCCAGTGCAAAACGAAAATGCGGGGCCCTTTTCCCAGCGAGTTCTACATCTACTAAATGGGCTTGGACGTTGGAACGTTCTTGAAAGAAAGGCGGGGTCAGTTAGAGAAACCACATAAAAATTTTCTCATGGAGCTTAATAAAGCATGGTGGTACTAGGGAATATTATTATTTATTCATAAGTTATAATAAGCTGTTATTATTACTCATTAAAAAATAAAAAGAGACATTTTAAATTACGCTATATTAATTTACATTGTCAGATCAAATTGAAGTTGATTGAATTGAAGCAACAAAATATAATTGCCGCACCTCGTCGAAATGCGTGCTGATGGCAAAAATTAATGTAATTTATCCAAAATTAAAAAAAAGTAGCTATCGTTTAAACAAATAAGATAGGATCATTGGAAATGTCATTTTCAATTATTCATGGTTGAAATATTGAGGTTCTAAAGACGTACCTTCCGCGTACAATACTAAATGAGTATATATATAATGCAATTTTCAGAAAACTCTTACCTTATCACTTTCTCTCTTTACTTCTAGGAAGAAATATTCTTTTGCTGGCCACGTTCTACAGTTCATTGCAATTTGTTTTAGTGGGTAGTGGGAGCTTTGCTTTATAGGTGAGTGCGATAGCAGTCTAGTGCAATGTTTCCCAAATACCACCGGTCCGTCACGAGGTTTCCGCCGGTCCGCGGAAACGGAAGAAAACTTGAGAAATGGTAGAGATTTCCGAATTTGACCAGTAAAAACAGGTCTGCGCAAACGTTCTTGTACATAAAAGCAACTTCGTGCCGGACGGTCCGCGAAGCAATTTGTTAAATTTTACTGGTCCACGGCTTGCAGTGGGAACCATTGGCCTAGTGTCCTGATATTCCCGAATCGGCGTTATGTTGCAATTTATCAATTAGTCTTCACTCGTCGTCGTCAGGTACAATCGATCTGTCAGTTATAGTGTTACAATTAAGTTTCAGCCAGTTCCATGAAAAATTCGCAAAGATACGTTTTCCATTTTTAAAAATTGATAAACCATCTGCCAGGCCGCCCACGCACGCGAAAAACTGACCGTAGCTGCGCAGTCAGCGTTCCAGAGATATCAGGGTGATTATATATATGATGTCATTAATACAAATTCTTTCTCATTGATACGATGAATCATCCCAATGGACCCAAGATACTTGAATTCTGTTCACTAAGGCAATAAAATGTAATGATATAAAAAATTTAAAAATGCCATTTTTACATCGTTAAGTGTCATTTATATTTAATAAAGAAAAAAATTACGAAACATTAAAACATCATACAAACGGGGGTGCGGGGCCCTATGCGACTGCACAGGTCGCACACTCATGAAGCCGGCCCTGACACCGGGGCATCATGGACTACTTTTTTAACTACCTTAGCCCATCTCAGACGAATGGCCGGAAGGCAGCGCCCCGGACCATTCAGGCATCGTAGCTTACACGTCTTTTGACTGTCATAGGTATGTTCAAAATGCGGTGTTTACGTTAACACTTTTTTTTTTTTTGATTGGAGGTTTAACGACCACCGTGAGCAACTCAGTGGGCTATAAGCAGAGCAGTCGCCCGTCCCTAATTTAGGGTCACTGGTTCCAGGGAAGGGAGAGAGCCAGTGCCGTAAGACAAACACAACATCCATGCCTGACCGAGATTCGAACCCGGACCCCTTACGGACGAATGATCAGAGGCCAACGCCTTAGACCACTGCGCCACCGGGGCGGCGTTAACACTTTTCCTGTTCGCCAGTCGGTTTGTTCATGATATCGGTGCTACTAAAAATCATACTGGAAATAATTACCAATTCTTTCTGCGTTTTCCAATGAAAGTAAGAATTTGATATTGATTTTCTTTTTTTTTTTTTTTGAATGGAGGTTTAACGACCACCGTGAGCAACTCAAATGGGCTATAAGCAGTCGCCCGTCCCTAATTTAGGGTCACTGGTTCCAGGGAAGGGAGAGAGCCAGTGCCGTAAGACAAACACAACATCCATGCCAGACCGGGATTCGAACCCGGACCCCTTACGGACGAATGATCAGAGGCCAACGCCTTAGACCACTGCGCCACCGGGGCGGCGATTTTCTTTCCGTGGAGAACTTATCATGGAAGGCAAAGCCTACAACGCATAACACCGTGACTAGTTTTGAGTCGATCACAAGAAAGTTTTTTTTTCTGAACGAAGCAGATGTGCAATACAACATTGGAATTTGCAACCATGTTTTATAGTTTCGAGCACCAGGAATCAAGAACCCCCCTCCCCAAAAAAAAAAAACCCCTTCCATTTCTAAAATCCAGGCTTACAGATATGTCAAATATTTTACAAGTATATTTTGGGCATTTTTAAAGGACTGACCTAGAAGTTTCCATTTCGATTTTTATTTTATTTTCACTCGTTTTGCTGTTTAAGAAAACAATTGCTGTGAGGCTTTGGCTTCTGACATGAGTGATGTTTCTTTGACAGTGCAGGCTCTGACCCTCCCTGGAATCAGATGCCCCAAATTAGGGACGGGCGACTGCTTACAGCCCAACGAGTGGCTGATGGTGGTCGTTTAAACAACGAAAACCAAAAAAAAAAAAAAAAAACGAGGAAATTGTACTTTTTTTTAAATGCATTAATTAGCGTTGATTTGGCTCGGTTAACTGTATTTGTAAAGCAAGTGTACTTGATGTATTAGTGTCATAGTATGTGATTTGAAACTCAAAGTTAAACAAGCACTCAAATGCCTTTTGTGGTGTTAACACCAAGCAACTAAGGAGAATGAAATTTGAAGGCAATCTTCAGACGGAATGAACATCTGACACACACACACACACACACACACACGGGTTATTCCGTTATATAATTATCACAGCCGAATGCTCCAGTTAATGCTTTCTTCCATTTTGATGTTTTTGATTCGTTTGCGACAGTTTAGAGATTACAATGAAAGAACCTTGTACATAATTTCAATCACGGAATCACGACGAAACTTCTAACAGCTTTCGCCTCCAGCAGTTTTTCCAGGAAAGCTCTTAAGAACGGTAGCACTGAGAATGAGTTTAAATGAGACATGACTGCCCCTTTTCCTATCAATTCAGTTTGAAATGTAACTCGAAAATATGATGAGAAACACTATTAAGTCGTGCATAAATACTAGTAATAAAGATCCGTCTTTTTGCACGACGACACTTATTCAGTTAAAAAACGAAAGCTATATAATATATACAGGTTTAAAACATGCTTTAAACCAGTATATAACTTTCGTTTGTTAACTGAATAAATGTCATTAGGCAATAAGATGGATTAATCCTTATTACTAGCGAAACTACGAAAATTTGTACTTCAATGTTTGCCTGGATTTTATTTTCTTCAGATATCTAAATGAACTATAAGAAAGTATTTTTATTTACTCAGTAAAATTTTCATTTAAATCTTGTTTGTTTCTTCAGCAGTGCATAATTTTCTCGAAAAAAGGGTAAACCAATCAGAAAATCAAGGGATCTGTGACTCAGAGTTCTGCACGGGCGCCGGCTCGGGCTTTTTCTCTTAGTTTAGGGAACAAACAACGGGCCGGCCGGGCTGTTTTACAGACACGGGCCAAGTCGACCCATTCTATCGCAATGGTAACGAAAGAAAAAAGTCGTGTTTCCCGATTTCCTGGTCTGTTTAACTGTTTTCCCGACTTTTCACTAATTTAGGCAGTGCTTTGAAGTTCGAGGAGCGCGTGTTTTCGATCATCGTGTATTGTTCAGCCTGATAGTAGCGTTCACAGGTGCACACTGACTACATTGAAAACCAGTTATCCCTCGTGAATCTCTTTAGCACATGCACTAACATGAAAATAAAGCAGAAAATCTGAAATTTACATACCGTTCCACTTCGTACTTTTCCAAATACAAGAAAGGCATCATGGAACATTACATCCAGTTAATATTTTGCCAGCTCCCTTTGGCTTAGACTCACCAAGATCAAGGGATAGGTAAAATCAGAGTTTAGATACAATCTGGTGAAAACTTGCAGATACAAACAGTGATGGGTGCTTTATGAAGCTGACAGAGTTCTTGCAACCACTCTGGGGCTCTCAAAGAGAGTACGATATGGTTGTGCATGAAAGTGTAATTATTCCCACTTTGATGCATGGCAGTGAAACCTGGGTACTGCAGAAGAGACATAGGAGTCGTCTGTGTACCGGAGAGATGCATACACTTAAGGTGTGTGTGGAGGAGGGGAAGCAAGACACAGTTTGATCCTGTGGGGAATGTGTAATGTGAAGCAAAATGTTGTTGGTAGGGTGAAGATAAATATTCTTGGCCATGTTGAAAGAATGAGTGGTGAGATGCTTACTAAGAAAACTTATTCAGCCCAAATGGCAGGAAAACAAGGTAGAGAAAGGCTGAGGAAATCATGGGAGGACCAGATTCAGCAATGTCTGCATGAGAAAAAGAGTATGAAAAACAAAGTCTTGCTTGCATGAGATGTCTGATGGATGTCAGTAAAACTCCGGTAAATAAAGACGTTTGATACTTCCCAACAATATACAAAACCTAGTTCCATCAGTTTGAAACTTTAACCTGACAGTTGAGCTTTCTTTGAGGAGCTAACCTCTGAATTTCAGAGAACAGCTAGCTATATAGTCTTGAAAAACATATTCACTAGTCCCTTCAAAGTGGTCAGAAATTGTGAAATCTATGTGGTAAGCTGGACTCTAGTGTCCTTATATGTATGTGCATTCACTGACCCATCCATGTAATGTAAATAAACAGCTCCATGGTATATGAAACGCAGCCCCGAATCATCTGACTTTTAGGAAATTTCACTGCAATAAATTATTATTACACAATCAGGATAGAATTTATACATATTGTGGAAGAAATATTCTTCACAAATACATGGAACAACTACAGGATTTTTAAGGAACCAAACAGAATAGTCATTGCCTTGCTTACTGTTCAACATGAAACTTAACCTCAGAAAACTTCTGTTCTGTCTGTCACCTTGAAAATCCTGCAGTATGGAATTCTTCGCTTTGTCTTCTTTTCACAAAATACTAGTCATCTGTGCTGTTGAGGTTGAATTCAACTCATCTAAGAAAGTAAGCTGCTTCCATTGTTCTGCAAACCACTTTATGTGTATCTTGGACCATACAAGCCACTGCATTTTCTGGGTCAGGAGCAGCTTTCTAAGACAATTAAGTCCATCTTGGAAAAATCACTTTCTAATTATTAGAGCACTTACTTTTACACCTGTATGCTCTTCCTATTCCACTTTCAGGTCTATGGATGTAACACATGAGTTTTCAGACACTTCAACACTGTCTTGAGCTTCAGTAGACACTCATCTTCACACACTTCCTACTTTTCTGGCTACAGGGCCTGTTATGGACAATGCTGACATCAGATGGGACACTGTAGATTGATTACAGTACAGGTGAGAAGCTATATGAACCATAAAAACCACACACCTTTTTGTTTGGCATTGATGCACATATTTTCTCATTGTAACTTACTTTGCAGCAATCTCACAACTGGCTGCTTGCTCAACTGATCTGCATTTTATACTGACCAACATGGTTTATGCAATAGAAGATACTGTAGCATCATTGACAGGCCTCTCCAAACAGTGTGTGATGCCATACGTGGTACAGTCACCACTTACAAGCACTCCGGGCCTGCAGAATGTAGCAGACATAAATTTTTTTGAGGTGATGTGGTTTCTTTGAACATTACTGTACATTCCTTGAGAACAGTTCTAGCTCATGAGTGCATCAGGGAATCCAGAACTTATACACATGCAGTTCTACTCTACTTATGCTGTGGAAAAAGTGGTGCCTATTTGTTCTGTTGCAACATAGGAACTTTAATATAACAGCATTTTTTTCCTTATAAATGCAAACCTTGTACCAAGAAAGGTTTAAACTGATGTCAATATTCTGAAAAATACCTTGCTCAACAAGTCTCGTTAATCTGAAGGAACGACTGCTTTCTAGGATTGGGGGGGGGGGGAGAAGACAATTGAGAGAGAGGGAGCACACAGCTCTCTCGAAGGACATTGGCAGTCAGGAACTGGGGCCCATAAAGTCAGAACGCGAGAGAGAACTCCCTGTCACCGACAAATGTTACTGTACAAAGACTGAGGAGATGATCACTGAATAAAGTAGTTATGTTATATAATGTGATGTACAAGTTGTGGAATGAATATTTCCTAACTTTTGCAGTTGACTTGCTTGGCTGATAGTAATAATTAATAAAACAAGAAAGATGACAATGAATTTTTCGTTGTAATGAGCACATCTTTTGAATCTTTTCTGACGTGAATAAAATGTATTAAAGTTACTAAAAGTCAATGGAACCAGTTAGAATAAAATCAACTGGATTTTTACAATCAATAAAACATCCAGAAATAGAAACAGCTACTTACTTCCACCAGCAGCTAAAACATATTTTACAAAATTAACAAACTGTGCACATGATATAATTCTATGCCATTTAGTGGAAGAATTTTGCATAATGGAAAAGCTGAAAACTAGCAAAAGCTATGCTAAAGAGAAACAACTTTTCAAATACATCTCCCAGAAGCAGAGATGGCAAGAAAACGTTTCTAATCTTTATGCCTCCTAGTAGGGAAGGGCATTATTTAAAGAGGATAATGCTCCCCATCTTTATATTTCTTTTTTGTACTGTATGCAAATGGCATGCAGTACAAAAAAGAAATTTCTCAATAAGGTTTTTTGAAGCCGAGATACAGCCTCAAGAAGCACACAAACACCACATAGCAACAGAACTGTGAACTATAAAACTCCTCAAACACAAACATAAAGTGCTTTGCAAAGTAAATGGTATCCACTGCTAAAAGAACTTTTTAAATCACACATTTAGAAGCTGAGATATTGAGAAAAAAAATTTAATAGTTTGCCTCAGATTAAAATTTTTTGATTTAACAGATTAAACATTTTTTCCTCTAGAAGCAAAATTGTGCTTTATTTTGGGAAGAAAACATACACAAAAAGTTTTCATAGAAGTATCTGAATAATTTTTTTTTTTAATTGAGCTTTTAGTCCCGCAGATATTGCTCTAAATGGAAACGTGAACTAACTTCCGCTAGTGGCACACTTGTGAATTAAGAAAAATTTGAAATTATATGAGAAACATCACACCGGACATGCGCTCTGGCAAAGAAATATTTTTTCAAATCAGGCTCTTAGAAGCAGATATATTGACAAAAATAAGGTATGCATCTATGACCCTGATGGAAAAACCATGCACTATTTTACGCAGGAGGTATTCTCAAAAGTTTTTTTGCAGTGAGCAGTATCAGTCCAAGAAAAAAATTTTCAATCGAGTTTTTAGAAGCTCAGATTTCACTGCAAATACATCAAAAACAGAAATAAACACCACTTATGCTCCCTAGGGCCAAGCCATTCTTTACCAAAAGTTAGAAATTCATACAAGAGATTCTTCCGTAGATTCGTGGAAATTAGCTCCAACCCATCGTCGTTTTGGTCATCCTCAAGATCGATGCAAAAATGAAGAGAAATTTGGAGGGGAAATACGGCTGGAGAAAAGAAGGATAATTTTTTTTTTTTTTTTGATTGGATGTTTAACGACTATCGTGAGCAATTTAATGGGCTATAAGCAGAAGTCCTTCCCTAATTTAGGACAACTGATTCCAGGGAAGGAAGAGAATCAGCGCCGTAAGACAAACAACATTCATACCTCTCCAGGATTCGAACCTGAACGCTTCTCGGACGAATGGTCATAAGCCAGTGCTTACACACTGCGCCACCAGGGCGGTAGGGATTGTCTTCCATTTGGGACTGGTATTTCAACTTCCAAAACTTTCAAAGTGGAAGTTAAACGAAGTGCAGATTTTTCCCGTAATCATAATGGCTTTTTTTTCACGATATTGCCTGTCTGGTATTGTTGTTAAATATGATTTTATTGCATAAATGTTTGTATTTCAGCATGAAACTGTGGGTGACAATTTCTGAAAACAGAAGTTAGTTCGGCATAAAGACATCCTTTGTAGTCTGCACGCACGAGATTCATTAATGGATTACAGGAATTCCCCATTTCTGTTATCATTTGGGGCATTCTCCAGATCAATGCACAACTGAACAGAAATTTTGGGGGAATTGGCAGTGGGATTTATTTTCTGTTTGAAGACAGTATTCTATCTTTAAAAACTTTCAAAAACAGAAGTTAGACTGAGTGAAGATTTCTCCTGTAATCGTAATTTTTTCTGTTGCAATGTTTCTTCTCCCAGTATTGTTAAATATCCTTGTATTCCATAAATATTTGCATCTCAGATTAAAAAATGGAAAAAAAGTTTCTTAAAGTGGAAATGGGACTAAGCATTCTTTTGTAATCATACCCCCTCCCCCACGATGTTTTCGCTATCCTGTGTTGTTAAATGCTACTTTCCCCCATAAATGTCTGCATTTAAGCTTGATAAGGGAAGGGAAATTTGTAAGAATTGATGCATGGTGTTCAAAGTATTCATATTCTTAAAGTTATCCAAAATAATGAAAGCTTTGATATCATGCATTCATGTTCCTCAGCCCAAAAGTTCTTTCAGCATGATGGATAAAATAGCCATCTGATTGAATAAAAAAAAAAGGGGGGGGGGGAGAAACAAAAAGTTACAATCAAGAAATGGGAAGGGAGATCAACAGAAAATAAATTTAAGCAATGAATGCTGACAAAAGACAAATATGGCCATGTAATTTGTGAAGAAGAAAACAATACAAGAGGAAACTTGAGCAGATAGATGTTTTAGCAAGTACAGCAAAAAAAAAAAAAAAAAAAAAAACAGCAGTGCCTTATAAAACCATATTTTGTTTTGAATTCGATAATTTTATATTGTGAATACAGCGATATGCTTCAGTTTAATATTTACACAAATAAATTACAGTAAACAATTCTATCTCATGCTGTGTTATATTCACACTTTCTAATTGCATCTTCTGATTTTTCACCCAGTTAAAAAGTTCAGCTGTTTTTGTTTCTTGGTCGGTCTCGTACGGAAATTATATGCAAAACGTTTTCCCATCAGGAGCTGTATCCGACGCAGAAAGAATTTTTCAATTCGGACTTTTAGAAGAGATATTGGGGAAAAGACAATTTACCTTTACGCCCTCCAGTGGAAATTCTATGCATTACTTGAAAAAGAGACTGTACCTAAAATAGTCTTAAATATAAATGGCATCAAACGGAACACAAGAATTTTTTCAATTGGATATTTAGAAGCAAATGTATGGAATAAAATGAATTTTGAATTCAATATCATCTGCGTTTATGCCCTCTAGAGGAGAAATTGTGCATCGGGGAAAAAAACGGAATGCAAGGATCATCATTCTCACATTTCAAGCTTCCCAATGCAAAAATAATTTTTTAAAGTGGACTAATAGTTTCAGAGATATGGTATCTACACAGACAAAGTGATAACATTAACACAATCATTTTTTGCAAAGATGTGCTAAAAATACCATGGATGTACAGTGGCAAGGACATACAGGTGACCTGGGTGATCAGGTTGCCTACAATTGAATCCCTTGATTTCTCTGAGTCACACAATAACTGTTATGTAGAAGCTCCAGGCAGTTAATGAAATCTTGTTTAAAGCCTGTCAGAAGTGCCATTTTCCCATGTTGCACTTGTCACTCTCATTATGCTACTGCCATTGCAATTATATCACTGAGCACTCACATGACACAATGCTGTCATTTATGGTACTTGGATATCCATAGAGACTGCAGTGGCATTCCTCTTTCTGAGTGGAGTGTGCACAATAAATTGGCCAAACAGCATGTATGAAAGTAACAGAAATAAGACATACGAACTTGCAAATATTCAAACATTACATCATAAAGCAACAGCAAATAATAATAATAATATTCACATGAATAAGAACAAAACTTTCCTGATAGTAGTAATTTTATTCTAAAATTGTAATACTGTCTTACTGATCTTCACATTATCCAGTAAAGATTTTGTGTGATTAGTTCAGGCAAACTGTAAAAAGTACATTTGTGAAAATGGAAAAGATGCTTCACAAATTGTAATGCAATTTATTCACACAACTGACAAAACAGAGCATGCAAGCTAAATCTTGAATATCACAAAATTATTTTTACCATGATGAATTTTATTATGAATGACATTAAATGCGCATTATAAACAAATTTGGTCCACAAATACATTTTCCTTTATTGATAATGAAGCATAATATATACTTAAATAAATGCATTAGACCTACGTACAACATGTTGTGAGATAATTCACATTCACTGCTCAGCACCCAGAAAATGAAATGTAACCTAAGTCATATTTTTATAAATTCTTTTGTTTTCAGATTTACAGCGAATAAAAATCATTACATTAGATATCCGATTAAATATTATTTTTAAACATTATTTGGGAATTTTCTATGGAATACTGATATCATAATCACAGTGTGCTCCAATGAGTTACCCTGCAACAATATTTGTTTTCCTTCTACAAGATTATTAATTTTGCATCACATCTCTGAGTGGCAATTTCAGAAGCAAAATTTCAGACTTGCAAAATTATTTTCAATTTTATCTTTAATAGAAATATTATTATTGTATTCAAGAACTGACACTGTTTTGTAAGCATCAAACCATGTTTTGGCTATATCCGTCAATGCTACTGCAGCTCAGTAAATGTAATACAAACAGAAAACAATGGTACAGAGTAACTTGATATTCAAAAAACATAAATATTACATATACCTCTAACAACATATAAACATGATGTTACAGTAATAATTTAATATAAGAAATTACATCAACAATTTAAGCACAAGATAATATAAACTATGGAAGACAGATCTAAAAAAATTATTATCTACGGATAACGAACACAACATTAGCTAAACCCGAGAATGCGTGACATGTCAATATTTTAATGAATGTTAGAAAAATAGATTCAATAATAATCTGCAAATATATGGAATAATATTAAGGAGTCATAAAATTGCATAATTACTTATATTAATTTAAGTGTACTTTGGCTTTACATATTTATTTTGAAAGAATTACTGTTCTTAAAGTCTTAAAATGTGTCAAGTGAGATACTGAACACAACTGTTTGTTAGAAGGTAGGAAACAAAGAAACAAAAATGAACCAGAATATATTCTAATGTTATTTTTTTCTGTATATATAATATATTGTAATGTTTTTTTTTCTGTATATATTTGCACACAAAACAAACACATGACAAACATATTTGTGACAAACAACATTTTTTACAAATTCATGATAACAAGTGCTATGTTCTCCCAACCTCTTGTTTTCATGCATGGGAGGTACATATACTTACAGCTCCTCTTGGCAGCTTTAGTAATTAGCCACTTTAATAAACATTTGTAAATTCAGTACAGGGTTTGTATTGATTTTTGAAAGTCCATTTAAAGAGGTTTCCAGAATTTGATGACATCAGAACTTTTTAAAGTTTAATTTATCTAAAAATGCATGATTTACCATTTTTTTGGTCAGTCCCTGTAACATCAATAGACGAAAAGACCACGCACTTTCCCTTTCATTAAAAAAATAAAATAAATTAAAGCTCAAAACCAAAACTTGAACTCTTTGTTGCTGCATTTTGTTCCCTGTAAAGTCATTTTCTCTGCACAGTAATCATGCAGTACAGATTTTACCAATAATTTTGCTTTAAACAAAAGAAAAGCTTGCTCTGCCACCTGATACAGCAAGAAATGACTGAGGAATAGGGAAAAACATGTTTTAGATGAAATGAAACTTTTTAAAAATGGTACTAAATTAAACATCAAAAGTGGTACTTCACCCTACAGCAAATTTTTTTTTTTAATACAGGACACATGAGTGGCTCACATTTAATCATGGACAAATCAAGTATGGATTTTGAAATTTAATTTCACTTGCAAAAGGGGAAGGGGCAAAAATGTTTTTGCTTTACTGATTGGTTTTGAAGAAGAGACTTAGAAACAGGAAAACATGCATTTTATTATATAAAATTCTTAAAAATACAGTTGCTCTTTTTCACTATCACCAAATATAAATAAAAAACAAGCAACATGATCAAAAAAGTATTTAAAAAAATAATATATTCAGGAAGAAAAAACAACAAAAATGAAGTTATGTCAGAAAAATTGGAAATTCAGAAAAAAATCATGGAACATCCTCATAATTTCTGACAGTGGATGGCATGAAGGTATCCAAAAAATGTCACAATATTAAAAACATCCAATAAACAATACCAAAATTGCTTAATAAATGTTAGAAAGTTGAAAACATGAAAATATACTTTTACACAGATATTGAATAACATTATTTTACTGGGACTTTAGATTTCCATAGTATATTTGGTTTCTTGTACTTTATAGCGGACCAACAATTTCTGTAGTGACTACATCTTCTCCACAGAATGCCAAGGCGATGACGTTCATCAAATAAGGCCTGTTTCTCACCCTATCAAGAGAGAACTGAGTGTATGTTAGCTAGGAAAGGTGAACTCAAAACAGCTTCAAGAAGACAAAAAGGAAATTGCAAATCTCTATAAAAAGAAATAAAAATAAAAAAAAAGAAAGAAAGAAAAGTTCACTTCCTGCCCACTAAATGAGCAATGGAAGATACTGAAAAAGTCAGAACTACAATAAGTTTCAGAAATCTGAGAAGAAATAAGGTGAAACAGGCATATTTAAGGAGTTTCCAAATTTCAGAAGGTACAAATCCTGCCAGCATAACATCAGTTATCTTGAAAATCACTTAGTAAATAACACTATAGGAAGGTGGCTCTTATACTGACTGATTGGTTGGTTATTATTATTATTATTTGTGGTGAACAGGCCTTAGTGCGCCAAAGAGTGACATCTACCAATGTCAATCACAGAAACAAAGAGAAAAGTAACATTACAATGTAACAAAACATGAACATATGACTCCCACAGCAAGGTGAGCACATTCAACTAACTTGTTCTGGATCACACATTAGTTTAAAATACTTCCGTTGTTTGAAAATGCAGAAAAGGTGTAACACAGTTAACATACCTGGATAGAAACTGAGAGATGTAGGCTTATTCCCACACCAGGACAATAAATAATTCAAGTTTTCTGAGTTCTTCACGTGTATGACAAGAGCTGCTGAAGCTATTGCTACACATAAAAGTGGTGAGTGATCAGTTACCTTACTGAAAATTTAGATATACAATACCATAGAACTCTGTTATAATGTAAGTCAAGGGGCCAAAAAACATATGATGCAATTATGTCTAAATTGATATAATTGAGATTGAATTAATTCAAAACATTATGTGGCAATTAGTATAAAAGTTTTAAATGCTTAAGATAAAATGTGTTACCTAGAAATAATGCTAGGCAAATTCAAATTAACAATTGAATCGATACTGTTCTGAAGTAAAAGAAGCACTTAGAAAAATGATAGATCAATGATCAATTGCTATAGGAGATACCAAACTTTTTTTTTTTTTTTTTTTTTTACGGGATAGATTTTAATTTTCACTTACACTGCCAATTTTCAGATTGAACACCAACGTTTTCCAGGACAGTGCCTTGAGTAAGTAGTGCTGTCATTCCATTGGTAATAACCACATTCTTGGACATTTATTGCTGTCTTCCATTTTTTTTTTCAGTGGAAGACAGAAGAATTAGACTTTCCTTTTAAAAAATGCTGCCAATGTGAGAGAACTTTTAAATAATTCCCATTCTGCATTATGACTGATATTTTGAACATGTGTATTTTCTCATAAAATAAGATGAGATTCTTTACAGGTTCTGGCACATCCTCATCATCATCCCCCCCCCCCCCAAAAAAAAAAAAGGAAGGAAGACTAGAAACTAAGAGAATAGGGACAACAATAAGTGACCAAAGAGGTTATTTATAACTAGAAACGGGTTTATCTGTCTAAAAAAACCTAGCAATTTATGCATGCAAATGTGCACTTGAAATACATGAAATATATACTATGTTTTCCTAATTTTTGTTTATTTATCTTCAAATAAATGGTATGGACTCAAAAACAACTTTTCAAATATGAATTTTATGAACCACACACAAATCAATACATTTAACTGATATAAATTAATAAACAAAAAACTCTTTAAATCATATAGTTTCATACACCATAATTTCTGTTGCAATAGACCACAATGTTTAAGTGTTCAACTGTTAGGTTTGGCTGCTTTTTACTCAAAACCATTTTTACTGCAGAAAATATTTTATTCATAGTGTCTTGCTTTCGTCGCTGGAACTTGTGATAGCAATTCCATAAAATCATTAGGGTTTTTCAATTTTCCTGAAATCCTGAGTTTTCCTTTAATTCTCCCCCGCTCCTCAATTTCTCCAGAAATGATGGAAATGGCATTTTCAGCATTATTTATTTCTTTTATTGAATCACTTGATAAAATACTTCAATATTCTAAATGTGTAATTATCACAGGTAGGAAAAGCGTCTCTCAGCTATTAATTTTTGTTTGTTTGTTTGTTTATTGGTTTTTTGTTTTAAGCTAGTTGTCAGAAAGCATCGGCTTAGCAAAAAAAAAAAAAAAAAAAAAAATGAAAAAAATGGTACAGATATCTGTCTTGTCTAATGAATTTAAAACACTTTTACTGATCCCAACTTTGCACACAAAATACCGCTGTATTTATTCATGTACCCCACTCAGTAAAATGGGTTGCAGTCGAAGATGAGGATACATTTCTGCATAAATTTTTATCTGCATCAGGGAATGCTAAGAATCTTTTTCACGCATGAGATGTTTGTTTACTGAAGTGAAGGCCGGTCGTTCTGATGCCGACTGGGGGAGAGTTCTTTGTGTGTCTTGGTTGAGCTATACTGCACTGATTAGCAGAATTGAGATCTCCAGCGCGAGAGGGGGAATCATCCCACTCTCACGATTTTTTCTTTTTAAGAAAAATTATATTATATGTTAGCCATTAATCAGAGCGGTTACGGACTTAGAATAAAAATGCCCTTGTCAGGGCGAGAGTCCGTTCAGCCCGCATAGAGACTCTAGCGTCAGATTCGGGTACGTCGGCGTCGTTCCGGCCCTACTGACGAAGGGACTCTTTGATCCCTTGTCAGCCCAAAGCTCGAGCGCCCGGATTCTAAGGTTAGACTTGAGTGGGAGAACCCCAGGGTGCCCACTCAGTACTTAGAATACTTTTTTTTTTTTTTCATCTCTCACAGAGATGTCAACTACCCAGAAGGGTAAAATGAGTCAGCCCCTAAACTGTCCGGGTCAACCCGGTCCCTGAAGGTAGCGGCTGAAAAGCTACCAAGCCCTGTCGGTAGCTCCAAGGGGCCTAGCCCCACTTCCGAGGCCAACCGGAAGGAGAAGCCTAGCACTAGGACGAGATCTTCACAGACTCTTCCTGGGGCGAAGGGCTCTAAAAGCCACTACACCCCTGATGGGAGCCTCTCCCTCGGCTGAGCCCACTCAGTCAGATTGAGGTGTAAGCACGTCCTTGCCAGCTCCGCCCATGGCAAGGAAGGGAAGAACACCATCCCAACCCGAACCCATTCGGGCTCTTGAGGGGTCGTCCGCTGGTCCTCCAGAGACATCTCTGGAGGCCTACCAGCATCCCAGGACACCCCCAGTGCTAACACCTGAGGGTTTCATAAGCCGCATAGACTTCCTCCCGAGGGAAGTAGAGTCCGCTTTCATGGACTCTCGGGTCACTCCCTCAGGAAGAAAGAAGTTGCAAGCGGACTTGGAGAGTATCAGCAAGGCTTGTTTCGAACAAGCAAATCGGACAGCTTATCTTGAAGGCAGGCTGTCCGTTCGCCAGGAGTCGCGCTGCGTGAGCGACTCCAATGTGGCTTCCTACGCTGAAGTGGCGAGGAAAGGGCCTTCGTCAGCTCCGACGGGGAGTAAAACTAAGAAGAAGTCGGGAGACAGGAGATATGTGCTCTTAGTCTATTCCACTGTTGAGAGTGCGTCCTCAGAGGATGTAAAGAGGACCCTGAAGACTGCAGTCAACCCAACTAAACTGCGGTTAGGGGTCGAGAGCATTAGGAGCATTAGGAAAGGTGGGGTCGCGGTGGAGTGTTCCCATCCCGGGGAGCTCGATCGCCTTGCCCTGGAGTAGAGCAGCAATCCGTTAACCAAAGATTGCACACTTCCCACGGCCCCACGAAAGAGACACCCCCGGTCGATAGTCTATGGGGTCGGCGGGGATCTCTCAGGGAAAGAGTTCGAGGAGGCAGTTCGCGGGCAAAACCCAGAACTTGAGAATGGGTTTAAAGCCTGTTTCCCTATCAAGGGCAAAGGAGGTAGGGTCCACTGGGTGGCAGACGTGGAGCCCAAGGCCTTCAAGCTCTTGGTGAGGCGGAAGACACTGAACTTGGGCTGGTCAGTGCTCCGCCTAAAGGAATTTTTGCGGGAGGTCAGGTGCTTCCGGTGCAATGGCTTCGGCCATTTCTGGGGCAACTGCCCCGAGTCAGAAGCAAGGTGTGGCAATTGTGGTGAAGTTGGGCACCAGCACCATCAGTGTGCAGCCGCACCGAAATGCAGCAACTGCACTGCTGCGAATGCCAAGTTCCGCCTGAAGCTGGACATTTCTCACTCCAGCTTTAGTAAGACATGCCCTAGTCTTATTAGGGAACTCGAGCAAAGGAAAAGCCGGGTCAACTATGGTTGACAGATGGTAGTACCCTCAGAGGTACGTAGCTCTCAACACTGAGCTTTTGGGTCTATTGGCCAAGGTGTTTCTGAAGACCCTGGCCCGGGGTCATCACCACAGCACTGGCCCTAGCGCTGTGAACCATGTAAATACTTTCAATGTGTTTTAGTGTCTGAATATTTGCGAGAGGGGTGCATGAGACACTCACAGTGTAATGTGCATGTATTTTTGTTTTGATACCAAATAAAGGACTTTTGTCCCAAAAATTCGCGTTGGCGTGTGATCTCCCGGCCACGAGATGGGATAATTATTGAAAAGTTGCTTGCCCCAACTGCCCATAGCACGTCGCACACACGGGTTATGATAGAAGGGTGTAAGGTACCGGTCCCGTGGGGGAGGCAGATCCTCACAGGTTTCTAGACCAAATCTGTCCAAGTGGAAGACTGTGGTTTCCGGTGACTGATGGGCTAGCTGTTGCAACGCCGTCAGGGATCCTATTAATCCCAAACTATTCAAGAGAGTTCCGTATTACCTTGCGAAGTCTACACTAAGACGGTGCAGGTAAAGCCATCAGCCTAGGTTACTGAAGTGAAAATTTCCTGAATCTGTTTTGCAACTCAGTCAAACCCATGTACTGAGCATGTTACATGCACAGTGTTGGGATCAAATACTTCTAAACCAGTCACCATTTTTACCATGTAAAAGAAGCAGAATCACTGATAAAGCAAAAACATTTTCATAAGATGAATCACTTTCTGGCCATAAAAATCACAAAGGGAATAGTTTATAAATCTAGCAGTTGTCAAATGATCAACTTTTTAGAGAGCTCTGCAGAAAGCAGATGTAGGCAAGATGTTTCTTTGTCCAGTTTTCCACAAATTAAGCGTGCAATATAATGACCACATTTATCAGTCATTTCATCGGAGCATATCCAAGTGCAGTTGTGCCCAATATCTTGTCAAGTGTCATTAAGAACCACACTGTAAACAATAAAGGTAGTTTTTCCTGACAGTTGATCATCTGACACATTTTGATTTACAAAGCATTTCTTTAAAAAGTTTGTTGTTTGATTTATTAAGTGGAATATTGCTGCTCACCACAGCAGTGCACAAATCCATTTTCATTATATCCACACCTCTTTATAGCAAGAATATATCCTAGCCTCTCCTTCACAAATGTCAACCCCGCCTTTTCAGGGTGCATCCTGTTCCCACTAATGGGGCTCTGATGACCAACAAATAGCGGTATAACTATACCAACGAGATTAGAGGAAATACTATCCCACACTCACCACCAACCCGCTTGGCCAGCATGGTGAGTTATGTCCCCCCCCCAGATGCTTACACAATTTCAAACTTCCCGCTCAGTCTCCGGCGGCTGAAATGTACCAGGCTTGGTGCAACCAGGAAAGATAAGAGGAACTTGTGGATAAGGAAAATGACAGGAGTGGACGACATCATGACCAGAGTGAAATCACTGAAATAGCAATGGTCTGGACATGTTGCCAGAAGAACAGACCACCGATGGACAATTGAAATTTTGGACTGGATTCCAAGGGACAGAAAAAGACCCAGAAGAAGATCCCATGGGAGATGGAAGGATGAAATTCGAAAGCATGCCGGAGTGACATGGAGGAGGCAAGCTCAAGACAACTGTGGAAGAAACTTAGGGAGACCTTTATCTAGCAGTGGATTGATAATGGTTGATAATGATGATAGTGAGAATGATGCTGTTGTTAACAATGCTTGAACTGCGGTAGGGCCCTTATTATTATTTTTTTTTTCAGTTTTTTTTCACAGTGTGAAGGGTGGTTTTTGCATGCTGATCGGTTTGACCCCCCCTTTTTTATGCCAGCTATGCTTTTTTCACAGATTGCACAGTATGCAATTTTTCTATCAATAGTTAAATCCTTATTGTAGTCAGAAATCTATTAAAACTTCCTTACTTGATTAAATTTTAGACAGCAGCAGACTCTCATTATGAAAAATATGTTTTCCCAAACATTCAATTATTCACAGATTGAATGTCACATGCTGTGTCTGTGTGCAGCTTCATGTGAATTTCTCCTATGCTCTTGTGGGAATTGGAAGAAAATTTCAACCACGAGGGTCAAACATCAAAGCATGCCTACCGGCAGAGGACATTTCCGATGTTGCATTTTTTGCTGCCAAGTGTGCAGTTTACAATTTTTTTTTCAGGAACTCACAAACCATTATTGACCAATGTGATAAGGCACCGTCTTGTTGGAGGAAAATAACCAAAGGCTGGAGTGCACGCAACAGAGGTGCTACCCCTCCCCCGCCCAAGTTTTTTTTTTTTTTGGAGGAGGGAGAAACATAAAATGTAAAGTAACATTGTTGACGTTGAAACGTTTTAGCTAAATGTATCCCTCTAGGTGATGTAAAACAGTAATGAAGATAAATTTTTGGGTGAGAGAGAGCTTTCAACTACTTCCTGTTCATTGTTTTGCTGTTAGTAGGAGTGGTTTCGTGATGATGTGGGAGAGAAGGTGTTTATAGGCAGGAATATGTGTGCTTTTGGTATTTGACTATGGAAGGAAGGTTTTATTGTTGACTCAGGTAAGATGAGGCTATCTCTGAGCACCACCAAAGGAAGAATGCACGACTAAAAATGGAAAAGAAAGAGCCGAAATTCGGCATCAATAACTTCTCGATACCACTGCAGTGATTCACAGAAAGGAACCAGAAGAGTAAATAAATAGTTTCCTTCATGCGAGTTGGAAGTTAGCTTTCCTTTAGAAACAATGACCCAGCAACTCAGCCACCATCAAACAAATTCTGATAATGTGATTTATATTTCATATTACAAGAGGGTTCAGCCCCCCTCCCTTTCCTTTTGTCATATTTCAAATTATTATTATTTTTTTTACTTTTCACTATGGAGAAATTGTTTACTAGTGAAGTGAATTAACAAGAGGAACAAAAATGGAAAGCAAAATTTGCACATGTATTCATGGATGAATATAGTTTGTTGCTGAACAGAGGACCCACGGATCTCAGCTCTAGCTATAATGAGCAGTTGCATATGCAAATCTGCAATTATATAAGTGGATTCTGGTTAATTGGGGCAGCCATTTATTTGGGACAGTTCTTGAATTAGCAATTCCAAATTAGCTCTTTGGGATAAAGCTTCAAGGTTTGTACTCTTCCAAGCAAAATAAATTCAAGCACTTTTAAAGGGCTTTTTAAAACCAAATGATCATGTGTGTACTGTCAGTTGGTAGGTATTTTAGTAAGTTCAGACCATTAACCTCAGCTGGGGTGGGCACACCTTCCTTCAATGACCTGTCTGTTACCCCCCCCCCCCCGACACTCCCTGTTGGTTTATTTTATTAACTTTGAATTGCCCCTCTGTTTTGGTGTTTTTCGAAATCATTTTATCTTGCGGAATATTTTGAAAGGGTACATTATTTTTGTATTCATCTGCTGGTATGACACTTATTGTTTACTTTAACTTTTTATTTTTGATGCACGACTTTGATGCAGCCAGGAGACGAAGGGTCCACACATGAGGCACAAACAATTCCTGTAAGTTCCAACCTCCGGCGAGAATGTGTCCCTAACCCTAGTAAACAGAAGCCCATCACAATTTGCAAATACATCATTCCACTTATTTTACTCCTATGGCTGATGCTTTACTCTGTAGTGATATTATAGCCAAGGTATCAGCTTTCCACACACTCCCCTGGGTTGAACGCAAGTTCTGCAATATTAGATCAGCTTAGTGTCTTTAACAGAACTACACAGAAATATCGCATACATCTTTTTTTAACACAAAAAATTATCTAACATATGTATGCCCTTTCATATCCTTACCTAAAAAACAAAATTTCAAGTACTATTTATAGAGCCTTAAACTTTTTCAGGTACTTTCAAGGACTTGAAAATGAACTTTTTATTCAAGGACTTTTCAAGGTTTTCAAGGAGCGTATGAACCATGAGCTTTGCATAACTGGGCCAGTGTTGTAAGCCCAATGTGTCCCAATTAACTGGAATGTACTGTATAATCTGGGCTCAAGTTATAACCAATGAATCGGAACAACTAACTTATTGACACTGCCTGAGCTATCCAGTAACCCAAAATGCCACACAACTCAAACCTGTTTTCCTGAAGGTACTGTAAGCCAGGAAATATTTGAATCTGTCTGCATCACATCATTCTTTCTGTACCTCTTGCAGAATACAGATGTGTCAGCAACACCCAGCATGGAAGTGAAAAATGAAATGAGAGTGAGATTTTGTGTATACCTGGAAAAACACTGACTGAAATGTTTGATCTGATAAAAAGGGCTTTCACAGAGACTCAGCTATGTCACATGCTAGCATTTTTTGGTGGCACATGCAATTTTTAAGTGGGGCAGAAACCTGTGAAAATGAACTGTGAAGTTATCCACCTCAAACATTGACATCAACCAGACAATGGATGATGTCATGACACGAGAAGATAGCTGTCCCATACTAAATGCTATTTCTCAGCTGATGAAGACTGCTGTGACATGTGATCATGAGAATATTTATGACACTCAATTCTTGGTCGTCAGAAATTTGCTGCCAAGTGGGTGTCATGACAGCTTTCAGAAGAGTAGCAAAGTCATTGTGTCATGACCTATAAGCAGTGGAAAAGCAAGCTGAGAAATGATTCTACTTTTCTGGATAGGGTAATCACATGCCATTAGACATGGTTTCACCCTTTACAACGCAGAGATACAGTGGGAATCAGTTCGACGGAAGCCCTTGATCCAAGAAAGCTAATGTGTAGCTCAGTGCAAGAAAGGTAATGCACCTATTAACAGTTTTTTTTTGTGATCTACAACTCACTGCATTCTACATGGACAAACTGTCCAAACTGTCAATGGCATGCACATGTCATCAGGATAACCTGAAATGAAAAATTGCCAAAAAAGTGACCAGATTTTGAAAGCACAGGATGGGTCCTTCATCAAGACAATGCCCCAGCTCATTGCTCTCAAACTGTGCAACAAGGACAACTGAGTTGGGCTAGGAAGTTATGTCCATTCAACTCAGAATTTGCTGCATGCAATTTCCTTCTGTTTTGCAAAGTCAAGAAACACCTGACAGGCAGACATTTCCATTCTAATGCTGTAACAGGTAAACTTAACACTAATTTGAAGAAAGACATTGTGCCACGTGTTTGAACAGTGGAAGAAATGAAGGGACTTTTGTATTGAAAAGGATGGATCACATTTTGAAGGGCAATCTTAGTAGGTAAGCTTTAATCATCATCATTGTCAACCATTATCAATCCACTGCTGGACAAAGGTCTCCCCAAGTTTCTTCCACAATGGTCTGTCTTGTGCCAGTTTCCTCCATGTTACTCCCGCATACTTTCGAATTTCATCCACCCATCTCAAATGTGGTCTTCTTCTGGGTTTTTTCCTGTCCCTTGGAATCCACTCTAAAATTTCGGCTGTTCATCGATGGCCTGTCCTTCTGGCAATATGTCCAGCCCATTGCCATTTCAGGGACTTTACTGTGATCATGTCTTCCACTCTTGCATTTTTCTGATCCACTAGTTCCTCTTCTTATCTTTCCTGGTTACACCAAGCATGCATCTTTCCATGCTTCTTTGAGTTGTCTGTAGTATTTGTACGTCTCTTTTAGTTAAGGTCCACGTCTCTGCACTATACGTAAGCACTGGAAGGATGCATTGATCAAACAAGTTTCTTTTAAGACATAATGCTCTTGAAAATTATACTGTTTCTTCCAAAAGCTCTCCAGGCAAGTTTTATATGCCGATTAATTTCTTCATCAATGTGACCTTCACATGCTATCTGCTGTCCAAGATAAAAGTAGGTATTGGTTATCTCCAGCTTTTCCCCATCAATCGATAAATCTTCAATTTGTAAAAGCACTGTACATCACTTGTGCACTCAACATTGTCTTCAATATTAATGAATTTTTTGCAATATTTATTATTTTTTGTTGTTTCATAGAAATGTGTTAGTATCTTTAGAGTTTCCATACCATCTGTTGTAGCAGGTCAGAGTTGCCCTCTGCAGTTTAAGCTTACTGTTTACCCTCTGTGTTAGTAATGCTTTTATACACCAATTTCTAATTTCTCAGACGATCTCAAGGGTTACCTTTTAGATAAAACAACATAAAACCTTTCATCTTTCAGTATTTTATATAGGGTGGGTATAAGTCAAAATACCGCCATTTTGCCCCACTGCTCTATAGAACCAACTAATAACATTTCAAACCCTAAATCATTTTAAATTATAGTTGTGTACAAATTAAGCTGGTTCCCTACATGCAAATTATGTATGTATGGGCATGGACTTGAAGATCTTTACTGTGAAAAGAATTTGAAGTATCCCATGGTGTTACACAAGAACAACAGAACTTTGTCTACACTTAAGCTGAAATCTAATACATTTACATGGAATGAGAAGCTTAAGTTTAACACATAGGAATGAAAAAATGAAGTAAAAAAATTGTTGATCTTACACGGTTTTCATACAACATCGAGTTACAGTTATGTGAATACTTATGCTAATAAGGCCATCTGACACAATATGAAACTGATTAAACTGAAATTCTGGTGACAGATTTTCACCAGTACAATTATTTTTTCATATGATGTCAGTCATATGTCCACTGATTTACAGCAAAAGAAATATAAGAACAAAATTCACATAATTTCACATCCCTAAAGGATTCTGCAGGTCCACATGACCAGCACCACCTAAAATCGGATCATTAGCAAATGTTAAAATACACATAAAGCTAAGTATATATCACAATGTATTAAAAAAAAACAAACCCAAAAAAAACTACGATGTCTACGAACAGCAGAATTTAAGGACTTACAATTCCTAAAACAAGCATTATGAGCAATGATTAGGTGTGATAAAAATGTTCATGAAAATCTTCATAACATTTACTTCAAGAGAGGGATCACCACAACACATAATTAAAAATTTCTACAAAAATTCATATGACAGTGAATTACTTATAAATGCATTTTTATATGGTTAAATACAGCCATATAAAAGCTGGTAGCATGTCTAAAAATATTATGTATTTATGAAAATGCCTATGATGTTTCACTGATGCTTTTATTTCACAAATGACAGAAAAAAGACACACTAGTACTTTGTACCATCTGCTGCACTTGGTTTTGGCATTGATACATCACAAACATTGCATGTTTAGCATTTGCTCGATGACTAGATAGGCTTTTCTTTTTACCTAAAACACTACACGAATATCTTCATACGAATTAAATGTATGAAATGGAGAAAAAGAAAAACTCCTTAAACTATAAACCTCAACATGGTAATCAACAACACTAAGGAGGAGTTGATGTAGTGATATAGAAATCACATGAAGTAAAAAGGCTACTTGATATATGCAAACTAATAAAATTTTCATAGCGATCAGTCATGAAAACATCGGCTGAGCAGGGCTTAAAGATGGTGCAGTAACAAGCTCGCCTCATAGAAAAGCAATTGTTTAGGGTTGAGCATGTTTGTGAAAATGTTCGGAACATTGCAGCATACTTCATGAACAATTTCCACTCAGGGGCAGCGCCATGTTGCAGAGCACTGAATGATACAAAGAGAGAGAGAGTGAGAGTGAGTGAGTGAGAGAGTGAGTGAGAGAGAGAGAGAGAGAGAGAGAGAGTGAGAGAGAGAGAGAGAGAGAGAGAGAGAGAGAGAGAGAGAGAGAGAGAGAGAGAGAGAGAGAGAGAGAGAGAGAGAGAGAGAGAGAGAGAGAGAGAGAGAGAGAGAGAGAGAGAGAGAGAGAGAGAGAGAGAGAGAGAGAGAGAGAGAGAGAGAGAGAGAGAGAGAGAGAGAGTGAGTGTGTGTGTGTGTGTGTGTGTGTGTGTGTGTGTGTGTGTGTGTGTGTGTGTGTGTGTGTGTGTGTGTGTGTGAACATTGTACTTTGGTATGGAGGAACATGATAACCACAAGTGAGTCCAGATTTTGTCTCCATATGCTATGCATACCCATTCAGCATGTTTGGGACCTTATGTTTGCTATTTCCAATGGCTGCCTTTGGTACTAGACCTACAGCAGTTGTGTGCCAAGTTAGTTGTTGTTTGAAATGTCATACCTCAATACATTGCTGATGATCACATTGACAGCATGCCTCAACATCTGCAAGCTTGCATAATAGCCTGAGGTGGACTAAATATGCATGAAACAATCTTAAATAAAAGAAGGTGTATTACCTTCTCGCACCCCCCCCCTCCAAGGTGTTTATCTTGCAGTGAGGAGTTTGTTAAGTAGACAATCTCCAAGACTCACTTTCTGCAGGAACTCTAAGAATCCTGTGTAAAATCTGGTAGACTGTAACAAATGCTGTTCAATTTCACACTGGAAAAAGTAAAAACAGATATTATTGAATGTTGTCGTGTGGAAATAAATAAATAGTACCGTAATTTTCGGACTAAGAGCCGCAGGTGAGAAATTTTGCGATCTTGGAAGCAAAAGTTGCCGTAAGGGCCGCACCTGTGAAGTCATGGTGCTGCTCAGAAAACTAAATTATCTTCCTTATTTTCATGAATTAACTCACACCAAACATGATTATATGTATACTTCTAAGGCTAATTCTGCAACTCAGTGTCGATCTGATTTATGCACTTATTTTTTCATACTGGCAAAAGCTTTTATTTAGACATTTTTTATTAATCATGCTAATGATGTTATTTGTTTGTCTTTATTAAATGCTCAAAACCATTTATGTAATCAATATAAATCACAGGCATTTCCAGCTAAAGCCTTCAACTTCCACTATAGTCAGTAAAAAAAAAAAAAAAAATCGAAGCAAAACTAAGGAGCACAGAGCCAAAAAATAAACACCTGTATCGCATGCCAGATTAACCAAGAAGTGTTAACAGAATTTGTCCTTCCGTCCCGCCAGTATTGTTTGGAATAGGTCACCGCTAATGGAATCATCCTGGGGCAGGCTTTTGCATTGTTCATGTTTTTAAGCTTTTGTTCAGTGAAGTGCCCATCAAACCGGTCTCCCCACCCCAGTGAAAATCAATGTTCCTTTCCTTGGTTGCATTGCACCTTCCTGCATGATGTATGCTGCAGCCAACGAAAATGATACCCTGGGCACGCTCTCCACAGAAGCCTTGGATGTCACACTACTGGTCTGTGTGCTTATGTCCCCATTCCATCCTCCACTCCCCCATGCAAAGGGCATTTGAGTCAGGCATTCCTTTCACAAACAAACCTCTTAACCCCATCATCCCCCACTTTCCCTCCTAAACCAACACCAGGACAGCAGAGTTATCGTTTAAATAGATATGTCTAACGTATGAGTAGAAAGAGGGGGAAAAACGATCCCAGTAGAGTTTGTGAAAAAAGAAGACGACGTTTGAAAAAATTTCCTAAGCATCTGCATGAAAAAAAAAAAAAAAGGGAGGAAAGAAACAGTCTTATCGAAAACAAATTCGGCATAAGGGCCACACACTAAAAAAATTTCACTTTTAGTAACATAAGAGCCGCAGCTCTTAGCCCAAAAATTACGGTACTTTAATATTTGAATATGCAGATGATATTTTAACACTTGGGGGGGGGGGGGGAGATTCTTGTGAGGAGGTTTCTCAAAGTACTTGCAAACTTATATAGGCAAGTACATCTATAAGCCCTCTTATTAATCAAGAGAAAAAGTACATGTGTCTCAAAAAATCATCGATATCCACCTGACCCCACAGTTGGGAACTATGTATTCGAGAACGTACATCACTGCAAATACCTAGGAGTAAACATCCAAAATAATGATATGCAACAGGAAATTATGTAAATGCTGGCTAGTGTTAGCAAGTGCTACCTCAGTGTTATGAAACACTTGAAATCAGAAGTACTAGCAAAAAAATCAAAAGAAATATTATATATAAGCTACACATCGGCAGTAAAACCTGATGAGAGATGTCTTGTGATGCTTGAAAGAAGAGTACTGAGAAAGATAAATGCCACTCTATATAATATGGAGGTGGGAATATACGACAGAACACATAATGAGGAACTGCAATTGCCCTATAAAAAACAACAACAGATAATTCCTTCATTTGTCCAAAGAGACTGGAATGGTTTGGACATGTGTGGATGAAAGAAGGTACTGATAAACAAAATAAATCAGACGAGACTGAAGGAAGCACCAGAAGTCGTGGTGCTTGGGGATCTGAGGAGATATTTGATCAAGAGTGCTGGACCTAAATGGCCCATGCTGCTGATGATGAAAATATTATCTTCTCACATTTTGTTTTTTGATTATTTACAGGTTTTTGCCAGCTCATTGAACCCAGTAATTTTGGCAACTATTTGTGGGTTCCTTCTTGTCGTTGTGATTTCCATGTGGAGCAGGGTAAATAAAATATTCTAGTGAATGTAAATATTTATCAAACTTATTCAAGTTTTCAATGGTAATGCATATGTTCCTCAGAATTCTATAAATGCAAAACACACACAAAAAAGAAATGCATATAAATACTTAGATTAATAATTCACATAAACCTTTCTTAAAAAATGACATTGTTGTCTCCTTTATAAGGCATATCTTCAACTTTATAAAATTTATGTTCTGATTTTTTATTCACACACACACACACACACACACACACACACACACACACACACACACACACACACACACACACACACACACACACACACACACACACCATGTCCTATATCTGCAAGTCCCATAAATAAAATTCTCATTAAAATTTCTGTACCTGAACAATAACATAAAAGATACAACAGAAGTTCTGTGAAAGGAATGTACAACAATCTATCATTCTCCTGAGAGTTTTTTCATTGGACTAAACACAATACTGAACATGTCATGAGATCTCAAATGAATGAGCAGCTGCAAGCAGTCACTCAATTAAACATCCCAGTCTTCTTCATCGTCATCATCATCACTGTCTTCAGCATTGCTACTATCATCTAGAAATATAAAATAAAGCAATACATCAGAAAAAATCTACAATTAAATATTAATTAATAAATTCAATTCAATAAATTATTTTAAATTGATTTAAAATAAAATAATTAAATTTATGTATTTAAACATTCAATTATTGGCATATAAAACAGATGATCAACTAAAATATACCGCTGTCCAAAACTTAAGGAGGAACATGAAATTTGATGATTAGAGTATCATGGGGTAAAGCGCTTTGTTAACATATGCATCTGAGTGAAATGTGACATATGAAGACATTCCATGATGTGCAGCCCCTATGCAAATTTGCTGTGAGCATGTGACAGCTGCAGAAGGTGTATATAGAAAGGAGGATACGAGTTCATTCTGTTTTTCATCTGCTTAAGTGAAGGAGTGAGAAACTGCTCATCTCAGGTTTCGAAAGGATATCTTACAGATATCATATATATATGATTTAGCCCAAGGCTGAATTATTGGCAAGCTTGAAGAAGGATGAACTGTAACCAATGTTGCTAGTGAGTTTGGAGGCACATTATTTTTGGTACCATAATTCCATGAACTTTTGTGCACCCGAGTGGCATACTGCACAATTGTCAATACATTCCCCTAGCAATAATTCATTATGAAAAAAAAAATCTGTCAGTGCGATTAGTTTGAGTTTATTCTATAATACAGTGGTCTTCAAAGTGGAGTGCACTCACCCCTCGAGGTGCGTGGCACGATTCTTCGAGGTGGGCAAAATTTTTCTAAACTCATGGATTCAAATGAACATTTGAGTGAGAAAATTGTCTATCTCTATTTTATTTCCTTTTCTTTTCTTTTTAAATTACATCCAATCATTGCAGTCACGTGATTAGCGGGGCATTGTAGGCTCGGTTTCCACTCCTCGAATCCCCAGACTTCTTTTTCTCATGTTATCTCGCAACACCCATCAACACCGAGCGGATCTGAGAATAAAGTGGCAGCAACAGCTGATTGCCAATCTGGCAAAAACGGCAGGCAACTCTGAGGAGGGCTGGTGTGATAGTACGCCCACCGCCATGTTGTCAGCTTGTCGTACTCGCTGATGAATTGTAAAAGGAAACGGGTATTTCTTTCACAGGAAATGCCTCATCTTTCAGGAATCCAATACAGAAGCGGCTTTGACAAGTGCACTTCCTGTTTGGACTCTGATGAATATTGCTTGTGTTTATGTGCGCTGTTTTACAAGATATTCACTTCTGGAATGTTTATCTTTTGATGAGTTTGTCCTTCATTTATTTCATATATTCCATGTGTACAGTTGTACAATGTACACAATGGATTAATGGCTTAAAGTTAATGCCCCAAGGAACGACAAGGAAGGAGGTATGTCTTTGACAAGCGACTTTGGTACATTGAGTGTGAAAAAATGTTAGCAAGCGTTCAAACTTCTCAAGACTGTGAAAGCAGAAAAATTAATAAAAAAATCCAAAATTATCAAGACGTATCTGAAATTCAGTTTCACATCGATTATAGTGGAGCCTTGCAATAAATGTGTAGTTCGCCATGAAATTTTAGCAAATGACAGTATGAAACCATCACGGTTAATTCACTATTTGAAAATAAAAACACCTAGAACTTGAGCAAAAGCCGCTGCAGTATATGTATTAATCCCTTGTCTGGTAGCTTTGTTTGGAGCTACCAGACAAGGGGTGCGCGATAAGTGGTTTTCACCAATGCAGGGGTGAGTCATGTAAAACGTTTGAAGGCCACTGCTATAACACAATGCAACTGAGCTTAATGACCAAATGGGCTCCTGTTCAGAGAAACATGTTGCAAGCAAACCAATCAATGAAGGGTTTCGATCTGTTGGGTGACCGGTTCACTTGTTATGTGCTTCTCCAAGAAGAAGTGTATGAGGCCAATGTGCTAAATCACTATTTTACAAGACATAAAAGCAAACTTTCTGCAGAAAACAAATAAGAACTTAATAAGACGGAATTTTTAAAATTCAATTTTTATAATTTTTTTAGGAAATTAAGGAATAATGCCACTTAAATTATGATCTATTAAATTCTAAGCTGGCAGTAACTGCAAACTAAAGTTTGAAATCTTGGGGGAAAAAAAAAAAAAAAAAATTCCAGGCGTTTCCTGTTTTCCAAGTTGCTTGGGAGCCCCAACGTAGTGTTGCTGCTTTGGCCAGCATTCATGAGACATGTAACAGCTGCCCAATATTTTGTTGGAGGTCATCCCCACTGTACAAGCTATCAGGACGATCGTTTTGTGGCCACCATGATGAAACCAAAGTCAGAAAAGTAATACAGCCCAGTTGACTAATCGTCTTGAAGTTATCACAAATGTGCAAATTTCATGTCAAACTATGTCAAGACATCTGAACGCAGCAGGACTGTATGTCCGGAAACCCGCATGCTGTTTACCATTATCCAGAGTGCATCGCACAGCCTACCATCAGTCGCGTATGTCTCACACTGACTGGCATTCAGATCAATTTGCCAAAGTAATGTTCGCCACTTTAGTCTTTATTTGGATTCCAAGGGACAACTGATCTGGAGGGAGTGTGAGACTGTGTACGATGCTATGAACATCGTTGAATGGGACAGATATGAAGATCACAGCATCATAGTGTAGGCTGGTATCATGCAGGGCTCCATTTCGACCGGTAGTTAGTAGCAAATTGCTAGCAAGCAAATGCATTTTTCTAGTAATAAAAAGTGATTCTAGCAAAAGTTGCTAGTGGAAAAATTTTGAATGTTTTAGTGTGAACTGTAAAGCATCACTGCATTGCATGTGTGGAATATTTTAGACACATACACAAAAGAACAACTGCTTTCTGGAAAGGAATGTTTCTTGAAAAGTACAAACATTATAAAAATATTTTGGCACTAGTAGAAATATTCAGTATATTTCCCTTATCTACTTCTGCATGTGAGGTTGGGTTCAGTTTCATGAAGACAATTCAGGGTGATTGGAGGGGCAGTTTAAACTTGCAAACATTGAATGCTCTCGGAGTATTCAGGTTGAAGGTCCGTCCAAAGACAAGTTTGACCCCAAGTCTGCTGTTGTAAAGTGGTATGATGAAAAGACTCAAAACCCAGATCATAAACAATACAGAAAATAACTTAATTTTGTAAATAAATTTAAATAAAAAAAAATCTTTTTTTAAACATCTGCATTCGAATTGAATTGTTAGAATTAATCTGTCAAGTCATGAAAAGGTGAGTTATATCTAAATATTTGCTATCTTTTCAGCATTACAATGCGACAGTTACAGGGGCGAAATCAAAATTTGTCATGATTGACTAATGGAGGGGGACATGTTAAAGTTTCTTTTGTATAATGTTAATAACTTTTGTTAGTAGATAATATGCAATTTGCTAGTAAAAATAAGGCCACTAGCAAGCGTTGCTACTGCTAAAAAAAAAAAAAAAAAACGAAATCGAGGCCTGGTATCATGGTCAATGGATGTATTGAACTGCAGGTGATGAATCAAGGGATAATCACTGGGCAGCAATACTGAAATGATGATGTTATTCTTCACCAGGCTCATCTGGTTTGTGATGATGTAGGTGTAGATTTCAATTTTATGAACAACAACACCTGTGCTCATCATGCGGCAGCTGTGGATGAAGTATTGGCTGGTGATGATATTTGTCAGATGGAGTGGCCAGGGCATTCCTCTGATCTCAATCCAATTGAACATGTATGAGAAGCTCTGGGAAGACATGTTGTGCAATGGAATTGCCCACCACCAAAAACCATTTCAGTACTTATCGGGGCTCTCCAGCAGCACAGGGGCAATTTATTCTAAGAGCTCCTAAGCCACTTGGTGTTAAGCATAACATACCCATACCAAACATGCATTGCAGTTTGGAGTGGACATAACCCTTACTGAGGCATCACCTCTGCTCTGTATTCTGCTCATATGATGGAAGAGTGTGACTGGACAACAGATGAACCCTGTACCTTCTTCGTAACATTTTGTTCTGTTTCGATCTCTGTTGCATATTATTCATGACTTTTGACATGTGTTTCATTTTGCTGTTGCAATTACCATCAATACCACTAACAGCTGTAAAATCATTTTTCTGATATATAATATATAGAGATTCAGTACCTTTTTAGAATTGCTATTACGCACATTAAAATACGGACATGTGATTATGGTGGTGCAGTTAATTATGACGTTCATTATTTAAAAAATAAAGACTAAAAGAAAGCAAGAGCAATTACTCACATATATTCGTCCAGAGGTCCTTTTCGTTCGCATACCACCGTAGTTCTGCAAGTTGTTTGGTCTCAGGTGTTCAGCAGCTATGCATTGCAAAAAGTCCGATGGTGACTATAATATAGTGTTTAGCAATGTCAAAGTAGTAGTCGACCCCAATAACTTTGCTATATATTGTATTGTAAGCTCAAAAGAATAATACAACTGAAAATAAAAACCCTGTAATGACCTATGCCACAGGCAGGTTAAAAGGCTAACAATGAACAATCCAAGAAACTATAGTGAACAAATCTAAAAGGCTGATAGGGAACGAATCTAAAAGGCTGATAGTGAACGAATCTAAAAGGCTGATAGTGAACAAATTTAAAAGAACAAAATAAAATATGAATGGCCAGAAGAAACGATGAATGAACTATTTACATAATGCGCGCACCACCTCCTCACGTCCACTAGCGTCCCCAGAGGCATTTTGCCCTAGCCTCTTCCTAAGCGTTTTTAACGGGAAATGAAATGTCTGTTGGCAAGTGACAACGTTTCGTACCTCCAGAAGTCATGATGTACATTGCGCATGGGTCAGTTTTCCTCCTACATGGTGGTGCCACCTGGTGTCATAGTTTGATTTTCCTGTATTTGTCGTCTTTTAATTTAATTGTTATGCTCCTCTTTTAATCTTTTTTCGGTGTCCACTAAATTCCTCCAGGCATATGAAAGGTCATATGGTGAATTGTTATTGCAGTTTGATGATTTGGTCTTCTCTATTAAGATGGATTCAGTAATCTGTATGGTCCTCCAGTTTTTTTGCTGATTTATCAATTTTATTTCCTCCCATAGTGGTGTGCATTGATTATTTATACAGAAGTTGATAAGTGCAGTTTTATTTTCTTTCCTAAACCAATTGCCGATGTGTTCCGATAATCTTATAATGATATTTCTTTTGGTGCTTCCTATATATTGGCTGATAATTTTATTTTGGCTGTCCCTTATTGGAATCGAGTAAACACCCGCTTTCTGCAATATCGGCATGTTTCTGTGACCAGAAGTTAATGTGTCCTCAATATTTTTGGTTTTTATGCCACAGCCCAAGTTAAATTTTTTACATGCTTCTTTCATTATACTATTAATTTCATGGTTGTAAGATATTGATCCACAATATTTCATTTCCTTTTTATCAGTTGGTATTCTGAAATGATCATTTCTTGTCTTCTCTGTTATCCTCTTTATAAGATTGTTTATTATTCTGATGTCATATCCAAAAGCAAAGGCCGTATTTCTGATCCAATTGAATTCTTTATTTAGCAATCGGTTATTGGAGGTATGGGTTATCGCTCTATTGATGTATGGACTTGAAGGCTGAGTACTTATATGATATAGGATGGCGAGAATTAGCTGGAACAACATTGGCAATATAGTAAGGTTTACGGTATATCTGGAAGTCAATTCTATTATTTTGGTTTTTGTGAAATAAAATATCTAAGTAAGGTAATGTATTATTCTGTTTTTTTTTCTTCTATTGTCACGTTAATTGATACACAATATGTGTTATATGCCTCAAGAAAGACCCGCAATTCTTTTTCACTACGTTCCCAGATCATAAAGATGTCATCCACATATCTACAAAAAAGTTCTGGTTGTGGAATATTATTCTTTTGCATCACAGATTTTTCAATCTACTGTAAGACTACTTCAGAAAGCAAACTTGAAATAGGAGAGCCCATAGGAGCACCTGCAATTTGCTTGTATATTGTACCTTCAAAATCAAAATAATTATTTTGGTCCATAAAAATCAATGCTTTTTTGATGTCTTCAATTTGCACTATTGGGATATTGTTTCTATGTAATTCTAGTTCAATAAGATTTATAGCTTCGAGCGTGGGAGTATTTGGATATAATGATACAATATCTAAACTGGTAAGTATTGCTTGGCTATTGTTCTTCATACTATTATTTCTATTTTGAATTAGTTTAATTACTTCATCAGAGCTGTTAACAGAAAATTCATACTGTTTGTAATAAGGTGCCGAATGAAAACGACCGAAAACGTGGTATGTGACTCTGGACAAATATATGTGAGTAATTGCTCTTGCTTTCTTTTAGTCTTTATTTTTTAAAATAATAAATGTCATAATTAACTGCACCACCATAATCTCATGTCCAAATTTTAACGTGTGTAACAGCAATTCTAAAAGAGGTACTGAATCTCTATATATTATGTATTTTAACCACGTATAACTTGTGACTTCCTTATACGGAAGATACACATGAAGTATCCATTTTTTTATACTCTCAAGTTTTAAAAAGGCCACAGACACAAAGTATAGCATTATTGGCATTTATTTAGGTTTTACCTGTATGTTGCAGAGCAAAAGACCTCTCCTGAAGGGCACGTGCCAAAGCGCCAGCAAGATCTTCAAGGGGAGAATTTTCAGCTGAACTTCGTGTTTGAGTTGCTGTCTATAATGAAATACATGCATATATAAGATATGAATTAATATATCCATACAATAAGCATACAATTTGTCATATGAATTCCTAGATATAAAAACTGCAATAAAAAATTAGGATGATACTCTACTAAAATATAAGATACTCTGCTTAAATACACAGCAAAATGAGAATCAATACCTTTTCCTCCTCTACACATGCTGAAATTATCATTCAGCTATTAAGATCCTCATTGTGGTTCTTCCTATACCCTATGTATAAGAAACATTCTCAGAACACTTAATTGCATATGTCAGATGTACTTCACAGGTGATCCTGATAATGATGTGGAACTAATGGGATTAGTGTAAGTGCCAGAGGGCTGATCCTGTCAACTTGACGTCAGAGTCCCTAATGGTGATTCATGAACTTAGCTCAGTGTACTCCAAAAACATAATAAACAGTAGTGGCTTGTATCACTGAGAATGCGTGCCATAATCAGTGTTCCCACACACCACCACTTCCAGAAAAGATCTTGGGAATCGGGACTAAATGGTGTGGGGCTCCATGATCGATAGATAATAATAATAATAAAGGAAAAGAAATAAGGGTGGTAACTCCAGGAGTTTTCCATAATTATATGTGAATTAATATGGATTATTATTTATTTTTTTCACCTTTTTAGTGTCAGAGATTAAATTTATTGCCTTTTAAAAGCATTGGTGGTCAGATATATAACTGCATATATGACAAAATATTAAGCCTAATATTTTGCAGATTATATGGATGTATTAACCTGCAATGACTTCAATTGTCAAGAAAATATATTTAGTTCTGGATTATCTAAAAAATTAACCAACAACAAATGCTAAGCACTGAAAAACAACAAAATTTACTTAATTTTTTTTCTTAAATATGTTTTATTCATTTTTAGTGGGAAATATTTTTGCAATGCCTTGTTCAATGTAAAAGCAGTCACCCACCCTTGCAATTGTATTATTTATGATTTTATGGTATTATTGAAGAACTTAAATATGAATTAACAAAATAACTATGTATTACATTATAAAAGATTTTTTGAAATGCAAATACATAAATAAATAATTGCACATGGATCAAACTTCATTTTTAGACCCTCTGAAAAAATCACGAATTCTAAGGATTTTACTTTAATTTTTCCCTCTAAAATTTTCAAGAAAATTATCGTTTCAACAAATATTAGACTGAAATAATTGCAGTCGCTATTCAAGAAATTAAAAGATTGTGAAAATCTCAGTACAAAGAACAAAAAACAGAAGCACAATTAGAAGGTTACTGGCTGTTTGCACAAATTTCTTGAGAACATAGTAACAATCAGGTAAGCTTTTCCTCTATTGCTGGTCAACTATCACACCTTGTAGGAATTGTGGGAGAAAGAGCAGAAGGTGGAGGAATTAATGTGACAATCTTGCCATCGTTTGCTGCTGGCTATGCTGTGCTGTGCTCACTATGTTCAGCACGCTGTGAGACTACTGTGGCCTGCATGTGAAGATACAAGGAGTAAATTTAAAGAAAGTCTGTAAAAGAAGCATGTGTGCACCTCACAAAGCAGTGTCTGGAAGCTCCTGGTATCTTTGGATATATGTTGAAGGCATGTCAAATAATTTCTTTCCTTTTTAAGACATTATAATTAAGTGTTTACATTGATTTTCTATAAAAACCAGCCAAAGGAAATTTTTAGGAAAACCTGGACAATGGTGGTCCATACAACCCTATTATCACGTATTTTTAGTTAAACCTGGGCAACACTGGGCCTCTTTTTTATCAGGTTGTAAAGAAAATATTTAGAAAATAGAGAAGCATGTATTTCAAGCTTAAAAAATCACACAAAACACTTAATCTAATCATCCAGGTAGTCCCCATTAGAACTGATTATCTTGTTCCACCAATCTACTAGTTAAAATATCTCATTGCAATAGAAGTCTGGCGAGCAGGAATTGAAGAAAACATCCATTCAATGTTTTACATAATCATCATTTGCAAAGTTTTTCTCAGCCAGAAAATTTAACAAAGACTGAAAGAGATGAAAGTCGGACAGGGCAAGGTCTGGAGAATAAGGGGGATGCAACAATATTTTCAATTCCTGCCCATGAAATTTTTGCTGGGTCCATAAAGCGACATATGGATGAGCGTTATTCTGGTGAAAAACAACTCCATGGAGACTAATCAATGCTGGGTGCTTTTCTTGCAGTGCAACATGGAGACGGTCTACCTGTTTGGTGTCAACATCTGCTGTGATGGTAAGAGTTCATAGTGAATCACACTGCGACAATTCCACCAGCAGCTCAGCATCACCTTCTGTCCATGAAGGGGTGGTTTAGTGACCTTCTGTGGGGTTGTCCCTGCTTGGTCTATGCTCTTTATCACATAACATTCATGTATGTGACTAAGTTTTCATCATCCGTGACCACCCGATGCAAAAATGCCTACCACTTTTTTCCCTTCACACAGAGCAAAAGCCATGGAGTAGCGTTGCATATGATTTTGGTCAGATAAAGATGGGGTACCCATTTGCACAAAAATGTTTCAACTTCCAAAGTCTGGTGTTGGTAGCTGTATGGAAGGTCTTCAGTTTCCCTGCTAGTTCTCATAATATTGCATCAGGCTTTGTTGATAGTGTGTGTTGTGGTGAATCATCTTCAACCATACTGGATCTGCCACTTCTGGGCACATCAGACAGATCCCATACACCAGTGTCAAATTTCCTCTACCAGTCATAGCACAAGTATTCTGCCCAATAATATTGTCACCATATGCATTTCACAATTTTCCAAGTCAAGTGCTTCAATAACTTTCACGCCATTCAAATATTTATAGAGTAATATTGCATGCACACCTCCCTTTGATATCACCATTGTATTGTTGCCATGTGCAACTAATCTTCACCACAACAGTGTAGGTTCTGCACTTGGAATCTATTCTTTCATGCACAGCACTCTGGGATGTTTACATCACCGCAGGCTCGCAGTATCTTGCATTACACACGCCACACACTATTTTTTCTGAAAACTTTCTTTACAACCTGGTAGTAACATACGACGATGGAATTTTAATATTTTAATAGTGGCAACTGCATCATTACTACAGATACAAAACACACACCTGTTTAAAATTTTTAGTACTTCAGCGTAGTCACGAGCATTGTCTAACACCTGTTGCCAGTGATGTGGAAGTTGTAGGATGCCATTAGCAGTGCCCATTCGGTTGATCCTTTGTATAGAGCGGTCTGCCACATGAAGAATGTCTGGGATACTTCTGAATCAAATGCCGTGAAATGGTTCCTTCACTTTAGGGATCAAGTCGAAGTCACAGGGGCTTAAGTTAGAAGAGTACGGCGGGTGGTAGAGCACTTCCCAGCCCCATCAAGTGAACAACTGATCCACAGCATATACAACACGTGCTTAAACATTGTCATGTAAAATGATGGGTGGGTTCTGCATAAAGTGTATCCGCTTCTTCCTTAAAGCTAGTTGCAGATTTTGTTCTAAAAATGTGGAGTAAAATGTTGAGTGCAGTGACGGTCTGGCGTTGGGGTACAGCATGCCTTAGGATAACACCATTGCAGTCATACACGAGAATAACCATAGCCTTCACATTGCTGGGGTTCCAACGAAATTTAGATTTGTGCAGTGACCTGTAATGACACTACTCGTCAGATTGGTGTTTCATTTCTGGCTCATATGATGTAGCCCGTGTCTCATCCAGTGATGATATGGGAAAGGAAAGTTTCTCCTTCGCACTCGTATTGTTCCAAGCGGATCGAGCAGTCTCGTATCCTTGCCATTTCTGGATCTCAGTCAGAGCATAGGGAAACCCATCATGATGCAATTTTCTTATTCCCAGGAATTCCTTCACATTGCATTGTAGCACAGTTGTATGCAACACTCGTGTCTGATTGGCGAACTGACGAATCGTATTTGTCTCTAGAAACACAGAAATAGAACTTATTTGTTTTTCACTTGCACTGGGACGACCTGGCCAAAGCTCATCTTTCACATTTTGGCGTCCATCATTGAAGGCTTTTAAAACCCATCTTGCAACTGTTCTGTGTGGTAATGCAGATTCCCCACAAGCTTCTAAAAGTCCTTGATGACACTGTCGTGCAGTACAACCTCTGGCACTCTGAAGTTTTATCCAACACTGCTGCTCCAATTTCCAAAGCATCGTGACTAGACTGATGGGTAGCGACAGATTATGTTTTCCTTACCGCACAGGCGCATGCAGTTGGGAGGGTGAATCCATTTCACAGTGAGGTGTGCTAGGTATCCAACCAACCAACATGTGGTATAAGCAGCATAAATTTGTTGCATTCCCCTTCGATTCTACAGACGTGTTGCCACTATTAAAATTCCAACCCTCATATAAAAAATCAGTACCACAGGCACATATTTAATTTCACACTTCACGAACAAAGAGAAAATGGAGCTGTGATTAGCCTAATAACAAAATATAAGCCTGCAACCAATTTACAGAACAAATTGTTTATGGAGGAGAATACAAACATTTAAAAACCCAAAGGAACAGGTGACAAAATCTGAAGATCGACACTGTCTTATTAAACACATACCTTTTCAGAAACTGGCCGAAGTTCAATTCCCTGACGAATCTGGCACAGAAGAGCTCCACGAGAATCGTTGGAGGAAGGTTTGGCACTTGTATCTTCCACTTGGACAGCCTAATAAATAATTAAGATGTCATGTTTCCATCTTCATTACAAAAAGACAGTGGAGTTATTGTAACAAATTAACTATGGTAATATATAAATAAACATATAATAACATACTTAAGCAACAATGGGTTGAATTGAGTAACATGTAGCAACAAAGGATCAAAATAAATTTATAGTAGTCAGAACAGTCTGAGCAACAGTGACATTAAGCAGTGTTAGAATTAGAAATAAATCTTCTACTGGCCCAGCGGACCACTAGAATTTGCAAACACCATTGGTCCACCAAAATGCCCACTGGTCTGTAAAAAAATAAATAAAAATAAAATATTTAAAGACATTTACAATATATGTAGAAAATAATGTATCATTTCAATGGAATTACCTCCAATATTTGTTTTTAAACCTATCATTAATTTACAGCCTAAACATAAAACCATATAGCAAGGTAAAAGAAACAGAAATTCATTTTTTAACTTGCGACAAATTAGACCCCCCCCCCCAAAAAAAAAAAACTTACTGGCCGTCTAGGTCAGTAAAATCAATAGTTCAGTGGTCTGACGGAAGTTTTACTGGCCAATGGCCAGCAGACCACTGAGTAATTCGAACGCTAAGTAAATAAGCAGTAACAAACAGAGTGAACAACACATAGGTGGCACTCACAATATAATTTAAATTGTTTTGATTTAGTTCATGCACATTTGTGTTTCTAAACATTTCAATAACTTCAATAGCATCAGTTGGATACGAATTAATTAAGAGTTCCCCCAAACCAAGTCATTTTATTAATTTTTAAGGAATCTCAAAATACAAATAATTTTGTCATATAGGAAATATTCTCCAAGAGTATGAGATTCAGTTACATAGTGAGTCAATGGTAGGGCTTTATGCTACAGGAACCATGTGTGACATAAGTGAATAGCCAAACAATAACAAGTATGTGACAGGTTGGACACCAGAAGCAGTTCACAAGGATCACTTAAGCAGCAATTTTATAATTTTATGTCATGGGAATGTCATACTAAAAACAATTGATTGAGCATGTTTGGATTTAGAGGGGATTTTCTAATAGATATTAAGTCCTCTGAAATCAAAATACCATTAGCTTTTTGAGATGACAAACAATGATTGAGTCGCATCATGCATTAATGTGTGTGTGTGTGAGAGAGATTATGGGGGGGGGGGGCATACTGAGAAAAATATGCAATGCAAAGGTAACTTAAAACTTTTTAATTTTTAATGCATAAAATAATGAGAGATTTTTTCTTCACCTTCCAGAATATCTTGAAAAATTTATTAAAAAAAAAAGAAAAAAAAAAGACATCTTAGGTATCAACAGGAAACAACTTCCCTTGAAGAAATAATTCTTCACAAATACATGGAAGGCATATACAAATGTCATTATTAGCACAGAAGTGCCATATTTTCACTGTTTCCCATGTAGCCACCTCTTCAGAAAACTTGAAAATTGCAGTGCTCTGGAGTGGAAATTGAATCTACATCACCCCATTTTTTTTTTTTTTTTCGAGCATGCTACCACACACCACCCACAACAAAAAAAAGTTCCAAGCAACAGAAGCTAAACAAATGTAGCTTCAAAATCTGAATACCATTCAGATTTGCAAAGTTGAAGCAATCCAATACTTCTTTGTAGCGTTAACATGATTCTCTGACCTTTTTTGAAAAATACAGGTTCATTCCTACCCCAAGGTGATGATGTAATGAGGGGTTCAAGTTTACTGAAGAGGTGGTGGCCATGTGGGAAACAGTGAAAATACAATATCTTTGTGTTGATAATGACATTTGTATTTGCCTCCCATGTATTTGCAAAGAATTACTTCAAGGCAATTGGTTTTCCATTAATATCTCAGATATTTGTTGAAGCACTGGAACTAGTGACCTATATCCGTTCCCAGCTGTGAAAAAAAAGGTCGTATTGATGCCACGAGGAAGCACTGGATCGATTCAACTAGCGCAGACCTGAATGGTATTCAGATTTATATGCTACAGCTGCTGAGCTTCAGTTGCTCGGAACTTTATTGTCCTGGGTGGTGTAGTGGTTAGCATGCTCGAACAGAAATCAGGAGATGTGGGTTCAATACCTGCACCAGGGTGGTACAAATTTAAAGTTTTCTGAAGAGGTAGCTACACATGGGAAACTGCAAAAATACGGCACATTTGTGCCAACAAAGACATTAGAAAAGAAGCAATTAAAAAGTTGTTTGATTTTAATGTTTTAAGCAGTTGGCCTTCACATTTTTTTTTTTTTTTTTGCTTTATTCAGAATGAGTGCAAGAATCTACGCTGGTAGAAATTAAATCAACATTTGTATGAGTGTACTTTCATATTTTCCCAATTTTTTTAAACAACCAGTACTAAAAGAGCTTTTATGCATTTTGAATTTTGTTCAGCCAAAGTTTCTCTCAAAAAGCAATATTTTAAGAGCTATTGGTTAATAATAAACAATGCTTGTTTTTTATCAGTCATGGTGTAGAGATTGCTGCGAATATTCTGTAAACAAAAATGAATTAGAGATCAGAAATTACATGCAAAATATTCCTTACCACAACTGTTATCAAGCATAAGAAGAATTTTTCTAAATTGGAAATATTGTGAAAAATTCATAATGCCATTGTGTCCCCTATGAAGTAGAAATGGTACACAAAAATGGTCTTTGTGCTAAAAGAACTTGCAGAATATTTTTTTCTACAACAATGATATGAAATAAAACATTTTTAATTCAATAAAGTGCCAGCATTTAAATTCCTTGGTAGTAAAGTTATGCATCAGAATAAGATCAAAAGGCATGGATCATCATTCCCACAGTTCAGGCTTCCCAATACAAAAATAATTTTTCAAATCAGTCTAATACGTACACAGGATATGGGTCCACTGACAGATTGATATAGTGCTAATTTTTGCAAAAAAAAAAAAAATAAAAAAAATAAAAAAAAAAATAAAAAAAAATGCAATTTTTGAGAATGTATCTTTTGACATCCACAGTGATCTTTTCATAAAAACAGTAAATTAAAATTTAATTCCTAAACTGAATTACAATTAGCATATTCTTTTCAAGTGGCACTATTTTAATCACACAGTTGAAAGGGTTGCAGTTACAGATCTTATTTACCTTCTCAGTATAATCTTTTGTCACTGTTCGTTCCTTTTAAATTCTTCCCTTTCACACTGCTGTTTACCAAGCCCTTTCAACTTACATTATCTTTAGGAACCTCTTCTCTTGAGATCCCTGCTGTGTTTGTTTGTCTCACTGTGGCATCACTACCTATTCTAAGTATCCTTTTTGCATTCATGTTCTAATAACTTACAAAAGTACTCAGAACTGCCAACTTTAAAGAACTTGAAATCCGCAAAAATTTTCAGTGAATGTTTTATTGATATCTTCAATTGACAGATGTATCAAACTTATTGATTAGACGCTGATCATTAAGAAAACGATTTGTTGTCTTTAGTCGATTTCATGTTATAATTAAGGAATTTGGCACCATTTCATGCTTACAGCAATTGAAATGCAATCGAAACATAATTGTCTTATTAGTACACTATCATAGGCTACACAGATATAATAATTTCATTCGTAACTACTAAATTATCATGATTGCAGTAACTTAACTGAGGTTTTGACCTCAAACTTTCGTGCCAACATGTTAGCAGACATTAAAAATTGCTATGTTAATTTTTTTAAGGCTGATATTTTTCATTTCTGTTTTCCTCTGTTTTAGCAGCTATAGCCAATCCTATTCCTACAGTGATTTTACCTAGTCTTTCCTGCTAGGCTGTTAACAGAGAGGTTTCAAGACATAGAAGTGGGTGAAAATGTGGTCAGGGAAATCAGAATATTCTGGTACACTTTTTTGGGTTGCTTCTTTACCCCTCAAGACTGCACTAACCTGAAATTTAAAAAAAAAAAAAAAAAAAAAAAGACGAACAAACAAACCCCCCACCCACCCAAAAAAACCCTGGTGATCTGTAAAATATGCCATTTATAAAATAACCATAAAACAAGTAGAATTTCCATAGATTATACCAGTAAATTGTAAACATTTATCTCTGTTAAATGTGTCATTTCAAGAGTTTCAAGAGTAAAAAAAGCAAAATTGCACACTCAAAAGTAAAGAGTTCTGCCAATTTCATCTTATCTACCTCCTATTTCTGGCCGCAACCAACAGAAATTCCTGTTTCAATTCAACCACTGCCACCTTGTCCCATATTGAATGCTCTAGTGCAGCAAAATTTGGGCTTTCCAATTTTGTTTAGAATTTAAAGCTGTATACATAAAAGGCAAGGGTAGACAAATCCAAGGCAACTGGTCGCCATTGTGTCTGAGTTTTCAAATTCTAGTCTGAAAGTTTTATTTTTCAAAATTTGTATTTCTATTACAAAGCTTCCATCCCTTTAATAAAGCAACAAGTATAATACATGGATTTTTTAATGCTTGCATTATTTTTATACACTACTTCTGTAAAAACAGAATAACGAAGATGCCAATATCAATCTTTGACGTCGTTGCGAGCAAAGTTTTGCCTTCTGCAGCAATGTTGGCAGTAGTGATCCAGGCTTAAGTTCTGTGGTGCAACCCAGAGAGATATGTGTGCACATGCATAATGTAGAGTAAGCATCAAAGATGTTCGTAGCCATGGCATTGATTTCACGTAGGGTTCTTACGAGTGTATTTTTTCATTAATGGTTTTATTGAATGTTGTACACCACAAGACAAAGCTGTACTTTCTAAAATGAAAACCTATTTTTAAATGCAACTATTAATGCAAGTGCATAATATATTCCTTAGTTTTGGTTTTTGCACTGAATTAATGAAGAATATCTAAGAAATAATACATTAATTTTGACTGCTGAAGGTCACAATTCTGTGAGTATAGTTTTTGTTTAAACTGATTGTGGTTTTCTCATGTCTCCTGGGGGGAAAAAAATAGGAACTGCCACCTTTTGGGTATTTTTTCAACAGTGTTTTTTCTTTTCATTTAAATATTTACATTTAATAAAATATATAGCTTATACAAATATGCACAGTAGAAAGGTTTGCCAATGTTGTCTTACAAGTCCCCCCCCCCCAAGTTTTTTTTTTCTGCTTTTGAACACATACAGGTCCCACCTGGACTACTTTTCTTGGGGGGAGGGGTACCAACGTTGCAAATCCATGGACCCTCCCACTTCAGGAACTTCTGGATATGCAGTCTTTCATTGTACATTTTTATTGAGTTGTAACAAAAGTTTGTATCATAGGTTAGGTAAAATTGAAAGACAGTGTTGATATACCTGTACATAGATTTATTGAACCACATATGTGCCATTTCCCCCCACAACCTGTCGCCATATGTGTGGCAGCTGCAGGATTCCATCCTCCCAGAACTTGGCATCTTGCTGGGCGATGAACGGTTTCAGGTGGTTTTCCCAGGCTTTCAGGGAATGGAAGTTCTTCCCATTTAGGGAACTCTGTAGGGACCGGGACAGGTGGTAATATAAAGGTGCGAGGTCTAGGGAATGTGGCAGGTGAGGTAGGACACCTCAGCTGGGCTGCACTGATTCCTGCCAGCTTTGCAAAGAGATGTGTGGCCTGGCGTTGTCCATATGGAAGACGACACCCTTCCGATTGGCCAATTCTGGACACTTTGTATCGATTGCTGCTCGCAATCGGTCCAACTGGGAACAGTACATGTCAGAATTCAATGTCTGGTTGGTAGGCAGGAACTTGCAATACACAATGTCCTTCCAACCCCACCAGATACACATCATCACCTTCTCTGAATGCAGACCAGCTTTTGGAGTGGTTAATGGTTGCTTGTTTCGTTTTTCCCAGGACTGTTTTCGCACTATATTGTTGCACACAATCTATTTTCATCACCTGTGATAGTCCGTTTCAAAAATGGGGTGTTGGCATTGTGTTTGAGCAGAGAATGGAAGATGGAAATGCGGTCCATTAAATTTTTGTCCGGTAAAGCGTGCAGAATCCAAACATCGTAGCAATTCACGTAACCAAGAGTCTCCAAATATCTTGCAACGCTCATACGAGATATGTTGAGCATCTCTGCGATGTCCCGTGTCGTGTTACGCAAATTATTTTCAATGAGTTACGATTTGGTCATCATCAACAACTGCAGGCCTGCCGGAATGTTCCCGGTCTTCCAGATCAAAATTGCCACTTCTGAACCACTTACGAACGATACTTGCAGCTACCACACCATCTCCATAAATGGCACATATTTTTTGTGCTGTCTGTTCATCATTTTTTCCTTTCTGGAAAAAAAAAGTTTCAAATGATGCAAAATGCACCTTTTTTGTCCTTCACTTTCAAATTTCACTTCAACCCATTTAAACTGCACAAATCCACATACAACTTGCAGCAAACGACGCATTGCACCGTGACCTTTCAGGCCGTCATCTCTGCCCCATGCTTCCGTTACACATGCAACACATTCAAGTCACAACGCCACCTACTGCTACGAATTTTAGTTACAACCCAATAGAATTCCTTCAACCACAAATTTGCACTGCATACTCTAAAAGACACCCATACGAAAAAGCCAAAATTATCTAATATACATATTCAATTACAACATTTGCACATAAAATGATAGCATGAAGCCAGTAGTACTCCATTACTTTTGCTATACATTTTAAATGTATGCTTTTGCAGCTACACTCAACAACATATTTGAACCTAAAATAAAGTTGAAGAATGACTGTCATGAGAATCAGTAGATATTACTTTATCATACCTGACTGTATGCTTGACTATGCATGTATATCTCTGATTAAAAAAAAAAAAGAATGCACAAGTATTAATTTAAACTTCTTACATTGAGAGTAGTTCCTCTGCGGATCTGCTCCAATAGAGGTCCTCTGCTGTCTGTTGTACACTGAACATCTGCTGGTGGTGGTGGTGGAGGAGGAGGTGGAGCACTGCTTGGAGGCACACATGATGGAGCAGTTTTAAGAGATGCAGGAGGAGGTCTAGGTGGTGGTGGTCCTCTGGAGGGTGGAGGTGGAGGGGCACCTAAGTTCCTATGCCCTGAAGGAGTAGATGGTGGTAATGGCGCAGGAGCCTTATTTTGTGGATTACTTGATTTTGTATGAATAATGGGACTAGCTAAAAGTTCAAGATAAAAAGAAAGTTTCTAAATAAAATTTTGTTTTCAGTATTCTTCAAGTTACATATGGTTACATTACTGATTAAATATTCAAACTGGGCATGAAAAAATTCCAAAACTAATACAGGGTTAGGGCAGGCTAAAGAAAGGTATTCTTGCACATAAAACTTCCATTTTTCAGTGCAATGATAACAGCATTACAATTAGTCACACTGGGTACAAATGGAATCCCCCCCCAAAAAAACCTGCCAAAATAATATCATTGGAGTTGCAATGTGAAAATGTGAAAGTGTTTATTACAGAACTGAAAGACTTAAAATGAACTCACTGAATTTAGCACAATGAATGCTCACATTTACTCCCCCCCCCCATCTTTATATTATTCAGATAGTTCAGCACATTTGAACATCATATTTCTGATATCTCTACCTTCTTTGATTAAAGTTTACACACACACACACACATTCAGTTATTATCTGAAATGATTTTCACTCAAAATCTTATTGTCATAGAATTATTTGAATAATGTCTTTACGTTAGATATATGGACGACATCCTGATAATAGTAGACCAAGAAAAAAATATCTGCTAATAGGCATACTTACCCTATTCAACACCCTAAATGACTCTCTTAAATTCACCCTGGAAGAGCAACAAGAACATAGCCTCAATTTCCTAGATCTGACACACTCTGCCGTAGAAGGAAAAATCTCTACATCGCTCTATAAAAAACCTACTAATACTCAAAAAATGCTAAACTACCAATAATACCATCCATCCTACATTAAATATAATGTAGCAGCACAGTTCCTAGAAAAAATAGGAACTTTAGATTCTGCAATAACTTCCAAAGAAATCCATAAAAAAGAATTACAGAAAATGCTGACAGATAACAATTACCAGGAAAATTGGATAGAAAAATTTTTTAAAGAAAAAAAGCTAAGTCAAGCCATAAGCAATGTGATAAAAACATTAAACTCACTAGAAAAATAACTTAGCATAAAGGGTTGTTTGAAAGGCTGCAGAGAATTAGCCTTAACTTCCATATTCGTCTTGCTCCTCACTTACACAAAATAAAAATAAAATATTTTCCTCAGTTTAAACAAAAAGAAAATAACATGCTACTACAAGAAGGAGTTATCTACAGTGTAAACTGCAATTGTGGTAACATATATGTAGGAGAGACTGGAAGACAACTCCGCATCCGTGTAGCTGAACACAAAGCCGCAATTAGGAACATTACTAGCAAAACAGGCCTAGATAAACATGTACAAAGTACTGGACATTCAATGAACTGGGAATCTTTAAAAATTCTGGCACACCAACAACACTATCGAAAACGGAAACTTGAAGAAAGTCTACACATTGAGAGAAGAGGTTCCACAATTAACGAACATAACAGTGTGACATTACCACTTGAGTGGCGGCACCTTCTATCTCAGTCAGTCCTGAAGAAGGGTTGGGGTACAACCCGAAAATTTGACAAAGTGAAAACTTATATCCTAGTAATCCCCGTAATGTACAATTAACTACAATAACTGACATGTTTGTGAATCAGAAGTTAGTCACTGGATTTCATTAACATTTTCATAGTATTTTTCAAACTTTGAACTTATATACATAAATATGCATGAACTGATTTTACTATTATGTATTTAAAATAGTGTGGATATCTTATTAAATTCTCAAACTGATTTTTTCATTTGTCGTATCACAAATTGTATAACATATATGAGATTAATTTAGCTACAATATACATTTGTGCTTAACATATGAAACTCATATCCTCCTCCATCCAGTTTTTCTTTAGGTAAGATGACAAAAGTTCATTATGAGCATTTCAAATTTCAAGAAATTGTTAAATGTTTGCACAAGCACTGGCTAATGCATCATCAGATAGACTATGTTCTATCAATCATGTTTAATTTTAGAACATTACAGAATCATTTACAAACACTGAGTACTCATACTGTATAATATATTATGCTATTTTTCACTGAAGTGACTAGATATTTAAGAGCTATGAGCCTTTTTCATTATGCACAAACAAAATTGGATGACATATAATTTTAATGGACAACAAAATAGGCTGTCGAAATCAGCTCCTTACTACGCTTAAGATTCTGCAATGCCTGATTTACTTGTTGAACAACATAAAATATATTTAACAACACACACCAGGGAAAGAAGTTTCCCACAATACCTTAGTTCATGCACTTCTTGTTTAAATTTATGGAAAAATTGGTTTTAGCTTCATATTTCTTTATAAAAATCAATGTGAAACTTCCTCAGGGAATAGTTACTTCATTATCATTAGTTTTATGTTTACTTGAATCTATACTTTTATGGTTGTATCACATGTTCTAAAAATTGCATTCCCTCAATTGGTTCTTAAAAAATGATAGTACTCTTTGATGATTTCAACACAGTACCAATCATAGTATGAAGATCATCCAGAAAGTACCATAATACCCGCTATGAAATAAAAACAAAAGAAACCAACATTGGAGTTTTTGCATTTTCGCTAACACTACATGTAATCACTCATTTTTCTACATAATTACTGCTGGTGTTTAGGCATTGTCATATTGTGTGGCAAGTTTTTGAATACCTTCATCATATACCTCTGCAGCCAATCAACTGGTGTACTCCACATTTCAAATCTTCACTAGTGAAGAGTCATCCTCCCAAAACGTCCTTCAACTTGGTGAAAAAATGGTAATCACTTGGAGCCAGTCCAGACTGTAGGACGAATGATCCAGAACCTCCAATTTGAAACCCTGAAGCAGGTGCTGGGTCCGATGTGCCACATGAGGTCTTGCATTGTCGTGGAGAAATGCCACACCCTTAGACAACATGCTGTGCTTCTTGTTTTGGATGGCCCTATGCAGCCTCGTAGTGTTCCACAATAGGTGTTGGTTGGCATTGATGGTTGTGTCTCAGGGCAGAAACCCAGGGATGCCAACTATAACGGAATCTCCGTAGTACCTCCAGAAATAGCTCTTGTACTACGGAATGTGGAAAACCGTGATTTTTCTACGGAAAATTAACAGAAGTTATTAATTTTAATTTTTATTGTTCCCCCTCCCAACGCAACGGCAGCCATTTGACGATCAGTTGTTCGTCTTGCTTGCGATGCTGCCTGCGCCTCCAGTTCTGCCTCACAAAGCTGCTCGGATCTTAGCGCAAGCGACTGGCACTCGATTAGTGTGGCCTTGCGCTGAGTCATTCTAAGTGAAAACCCTCTCTCCCCAGCATGCAACATTCTGGGGACATTGAGCGTTGCTTGCTTTGGTGGGCGTGGGCGAAATTCGGCCTGAAGCTCTTTCGCAGTGCAGTGACAAGCTCTTGAAAATCGTTTGGTGCACAACTTGAGTGTCATTGCCTGGCATCGTTTTTTTTTTTTTTTTTTTTTTTTTTAAGAGCGTGCATCGTCCATTCGTGTCAATAATTAATACTTTGAAGTTTTTTTTCTTGAGTTGCAGAAAAGTATGTTTAGATTTCGTTCTTGTGTGCAGAGTTCGCCAAAATGCGTAATAACGTGTCTAGGACGCATCGAAAAGTGTGTTTACGCATCGAAATTTTACCAATGCGTAAAAATATGCATCGGGAATTTTTCACGACACGTAGAAATACACGGAGAAGTGCATAAAGTACACATCAACATGTAAAAATATGCATCGAGAAATGTGTAAAACACAAATCAACGCGTAAAACTACGCATTGAAGAATTTCACTGATACATAAAAATAGGCATTGCGACAGCATTTCGCCTTTCAAAAATGGAAGTGAACGAAATAAAGATTTTTTCCATAATCACAATTTCGTTTTCCTGCGATATTAATTCTGTTCAGTATTGTTGTTATACATCATTTCATTCCATAAATCTTAGCATTTCACTTTGAAAATGGAGGGAAAATTTCTGAAAGTGGAAATTCAACGATGCAGAAATTCCAGTGAAATCTTCAGGCAAAAGAGTGCCACGGCTTCAAGGAATTTCTGCTTTTTCGTCATAATTTGGGTTATCCTCGAGATCGATGCATAACAAACAAATTTTGGGGCAATTGGTAGCGGTGAAGGATGCTTTCCACCTGAAACTTTCAAAAATGGAAATTTCGTCTTTCAAAACTTTTGGAAACAGTGAAGATTTCGCCCGTAATCGTAATTTTATTTTTCACGTGCTGCTTAGTATTGTTGTTAAATTTAATTTTATTTCATAAATATTTGTATTTCACCTTGAAAATGGAAGGGAAATGTCCAGAAACGGAAATCGAACATAGCAAAGGTTTCTCCCGTAACTACCTCCCCCCCCAACGATGTTCCGAACGTGTATCATGTGTTCTTAAATATTCCCCCAAAAAGGTTTGCATTTCAGCTTGATAAAGGGGGGAAAGAGTCCGAAAATGAAAGTGACGAAGCTGAAAAATTTGTAAGAATTGATGCATGATATTCAAAAGCATTCATATTCTCCAAGTTACACTATCTTTTATCTAAAATAGTGAAAGCTATCATGCATTCATGGCCCTCAAACTGAAAGTTCTTTCAGCATGATGGATAAAATTGTCATCCAAGGGATTTGTGAAGCATACTGTCATAACTGATGGTGAGCTTAATTTTTCAAATAAGTTTTTCAAAAAAGAAAAATCAGAAAGGACAACTGGTAATTGGAGTAAAAACAAGAATGTATTTAAGCGAAGTCATTTTAAGCGAAAATGAACTTTCTAAGTTCTATAAATCTTTTGGAAAATTTTACATTGAAGAATGTTCTTATATTCAAGAAAATGATACTGATCTATGATGAATTCTTAAAACATGCAGAAATAGCAGATCCTTCACTTAGAGCCAGAACATCATTTACTTCTGTATTATACATAGTCAAGTGCTTTCCATTTTTAATAACTGAAAATGAACTTGATATAATGGAAGCAGAATTGCTTGTTATCAAGCTGACAAATTAGAGACCATAGCAGAAACAGATAGATGTCACTTGGTCAGAAATCTTAAAATTAAGAGGGTGTAATGGAGCTGTTAAGTATACTATTCTCTCGAAAGTAATGTTTGCAAATATTTGTAGTTCCACACTCGAATGCTGTGAGTGAGAGGTTTTAAGTTTAGTGCGAAAAAAATTAAGCCCGTTCCCAACCTAATTTAGGTTTAAAAATTGTAGAAGCACTTCTTATTGCAAAAACGAATAAGTTCTCCTCTGGGCAAGTGTGTTATGAAAAAATATTTTCTGCTGAGGAACTCTAATCTGCAAAACAATGTACAGCCAAATCACTGAAGGAAGCTGTTTAATCAATTTTTGTTTGTAAAAAAAATGTATCAGTCATGGTGTATATTATTTTCCATGGGAAAAATTTAGAATATTTTGATACAGATTTTCATCTATCATCATCATTGTCAACCATTATCAATCCACTGCTGGACAAAGGTCTTCCAAAGTTTCTTCCACAACGGTCTGTCTTGTGCCAGTCTCTTCCATGTTACTCCCACATACTTTTGAATTTCATCCGCCCATCTCCCATGTGGTCTTCTGGGTCTTTTCCTGTCCCTTGGAATTCAGTCTAAAATTTCAGCTGTCCATCGACGGTCTGTCCTTCTGGCAATATGTCCAGCCCATTGCCATTTCGGGGATTTTACTCTGGTCATGATGTCTTCCACTCCTGTAATTTTTCTGATCCACAAGTTCCTCTTCTTATCACTCCTGGTTACACCAAGCATGCATCTTTCCATGCTTCTTTGAGTTGTCTGCAGTCTTTGCATGTCTCTTTTAGTTAAAGTCCACATCTCTGCACCATATGTAAGCACTGGAAGGACGCACCGATCAAACACTTTTCTTTTAAGACATAATGGCATATTGTTCTTGAAAATTACTGTTTCTTCCAAACACTCTCCAGGCAAGTTTATACACCGATTAATTTCTTCATCAATGTGACCCTCATTTGATATCTGCTGTCCAAAATAAATGTAGGTATTGGTTATCTCCAGCTTTTCCCCATCAATCGATAAATCTTCATTTCTTGTAAAAGCATTGTACATCACTTTTGTCTTCTGAAAGTCAATTTTCAGTCCCACTTTTTACTCTTGTCAGCAAGTTCCTGGATCATACTCTGCAGCTCTGATGGGGTAGTTGCAAAAATGACTACATCATCATCAGCCAAACGAAGGTGAGTTAGATAATCTCCATTAATCTTTATACCTTTGTTTTCCCAGTTCAGTGATTGAAAGACATTTTCCAATGTGGCATTAACGAGTTTAGGAGATATAGTGTTATCTTGTCTCACTCCCTTTCCAATCTTTATGGGCACTGTATTCCCAAAAAGCCGAATCTTTGCACTTGCATTTTCATAGATGTTATGAATAATATTAATGTATGCATCTTCAATACTGCAGGATTTTAAAGCCATTGTAACTGCTGATGGTTTCACCAAATCAAAAGCCTTTTCATAGTCAATAAAAGCCATGCATAATGGAAGTTCATATTCCCTCGCTCTTTCAATCACTTCTCTCAGTACGTGGACATGATCTATAGTGCTGTAGCCACTCCTGAATCCAGCTTGTTCGCTTGGTTGAGCCATGTCCATTGTCACTTTCAAGCGGTGTGAAAGAACTTTAGTGAAGATTTTATAAACCACTGAGAGGAGGCTGATAGGTTTGTAGTTCCTGAGATCCTCAATGTCACCTTTTTTATGTAACAGGATCATTGTAGCATTGTTCCAATCCTGAGGAATCTTCCCTTCATTAAGGCATGGAGTGAAAACTGGGGAGAGTACTGCTTCAGTTTCTCCACTTACTTCTTGTACAATGTCTACTGTAATTCCATCTTCTCCTGGAGCTTTTCCCCGTTCCATGTTCTTGATAGCATGTGTAACTCTGCTGGGAAAACTGGAAGAACTCTGGTACCTTTTGTAATGTCTGGAGTACATGTATCATTCCTTTCATATAATTTTGAGTAGAAATCTTTCACTCTTGTCAAAATTTCACCTTTATTTCTTGTTACAGAACCATCTTCTTTTCTCAGAACCATAATCTGTTTTCTTCCTTTACTCAGATGTCCTTTTGCTCTCTTTAAGCTTTGGTTGTTTTCAATTGCTTTCCTCACTAGTTCACAGTTGAATTTCCTTACGTCTTCAGTGATACTTTTTCGTACTGTCTTGCATAGCTCTATATATTCCACTTTGGAAGTCACCATCTCCTTCAGTTGTCCTCATCTCTCTTCTTTTTGCATCAGAATTTTGGTTTTTCCTGATAATTTGTTTGTATGCAACTTGTTCTTAGTACCAGCTATTTTTGTTGCTGTTTCCATATATGCTTTGGTTAGTTTTCTGTTAACTTCAGAGATGTCCACTTTTTCCGACTTTAGACCTTCTAAGAGAAGAGAATCTGTTTCTCAGTTCCAATTTGAAGGTAATATGATATTTTTTAAGGTTGGTCGTGTCAATACACTTTGTTTGTTTTATGAGCTTGTCACGCTTGAGTTTAGCATTAAGGTGCATCTTACATCTTACCATTCTATGGTCACTACCTGTGTTGAACTTGTTCAGCACAATGCAGTCTTTCATGGCAAATTTCTTGTTACACATAATAAAATCAATTTCACTTGTCAATTCATTGGGATGCCTCTATTTCCATTTCCTTTGTGGCTTTTTCTTGAAAAAGGAGTTCATGATGAAATAACCCTTCTGCCTCTGCAAACTCTACGAGAGTATTTCCACGCTAGTTTCTGTTGCAGTGACTGAATTTACCTACTAAAGTTTCATTCTGTTGTTGTTGCCCTATTTTCGCATTGAAATCGCCCATAATGATCTTCAAGTGCTCCTTGCCTTTATTATTTAGATGACAAATTTCCTCATAAAATTCTTCAATCTCTTCTTCAGGATGACTTGTAGTAGGTTCACAAGCTTGAATAATCTGAGCCTGGTATCTTCTCGAGAGTTGGATAACAAGTCTTGCAGCTCTGTCAGAGGAACTTTCAACTTCTACAACTTTATCCTTCAGTTTCTTGTTTATTATAAATTCAACACCACTAGTTCTAGCATTATCTGTCATATGATAATAGAAGAGATGTCCACTTTTCAATTCAATGAGATCTCCTTTTCTCCTTACTTCACTTAGCCTGACGATGTCCCACTTGATCCTTTGTAGTTCTTCCAATTCAAGGAGCCTTGAATCAGAAGATAGGGAGCGTCTGTTATACGTAGCCAAGGTCAGCATCAGATGGCAGCCTAGTCCGGTCCTCCGGTGATTCTTAGCACCCTCTGCCTTCATGTCGCACTGGCCGCTGCCTTGTCCAGGTACATTCCAGCTGCCGGAGACTGAGGGCCAAGATTTAAGTTGTGGAGTCATTTTGAAGGGGTTTGGCCATAACTCACCACACTGGCCAAGAGGGTTGGTGAGTGTTCTCACTAAAGGAGCTCTGACGACCGCTATTCGCCGGTCGACAGAGCCCCTTTAGTGGGAACAGGATGCACCACGAGAAGGCGGGGTTGACATTTGTCAAGGATGAATAAGTAAGTAAAAAATACTAATCAAATTAAATGAGTAATACCATGTTTTCCTCGGTTAAAATTCTTTTTGGTACGACTACTGAAAAATGGCCAAAACTACTGAAACATTGTACGAGTACTACTGAAAATATCTGAAACAGGTTGGCATCTCTGGAAACCCAACCAGCAAGAAACCTCTGCAGTCCCAAAACATTGTAGCCATGACCTTCTTTACCAAAAGTGTTTGCTTACACTTGCATGGTTTCATTGGGGACCAGCAATGATGCCGCACAAGAGACTGGCGTTTGTTTCTCCGCCTTGAAATGACTGACCCATGTTACATATCCTGCCACTATGTGGCCAAGAAATTAGTCTGTTTGTGCATAATGGGTCAAAAAACTTAAAAGATGCACCCATACGGTTCCTTTTGTGGTCATCAGTCAACATTCGTGGTATTCACCTCACACAAATTTTCTGGTAGCCAAGGTGTTCCATCACGATTTCATAGAGCAGTGCGAGAGAAACTTTCGGGAAACGGGCATGTGATTCATTGAGTTTGATGTGGGGCTCATGTCTGACAACATTATTGACATATTCTTTGAGGACCGATGCAACGAGCAGCCAGAGTGCTGGTCATCACCAGAGCTGCAGAATGTTGACGTACACGCGTACACCATACGCAGATGGTCCCCAAATTATTAGCAGATCTTGCAGATTTTTTTTTTAATCTACACGTAAAAACTATGTTCTTTGCTGGAGGTAAAAACACTTACTCAGATTAATATATTTAATTCTATTTTAGCTTGAACTTTCAATTATTTTTCACATCTTTTGAGTTATTTTGTTTTTACAGACGTTTCTGGTGTCTAAAATTTATTAAGGACTGTTCTCAATGTATAGGAACTGCATCAAAAGTTTCATTTACACAGAAACAGTTTGAATTTTATTGCCAGGTTCCTCCTGCAGTTGCCAGTTTAGTTATTAAATTAAAATCTTTTCCTTATGTATTTTGTAAGTATACAATTTTTGAATTAAGTTGTTGAAAATGCCATTTATAATTTTTGAAGGTTCATTAACGGAACTGTTTTACTAAATATAAAAACTTTAATTAGTCTTGTTTTTATGAGGTTCATATCCGGCGGCGGCCAAATAATAATTTTTCGGTTGCTGTGCGTTGCTTAACATGGAAAGAGCGATGGATTTATTTATTCAACTGACGCCACATATTTAGATGATTTCCACCTTTTCATCATAATTCAACATTTCAATATTTTACCATAAAGGTCCATTTCATACACATTGCTGCACATTCAATTGTAATGTACTTATTTTGTTCTTACTGGAATCTGTAATGTTCTAAAAATTATTTATTGTTTTATTAATTTTTCTTTAAATTACCTTATTCAGTTGTTAGCGTGATTCTCGGGTTTGCAGCAAGTTTTCTGTTTCAATGGTTGTGTACGCAGATACATTTTATTTTTAAACAACTCTGGTCAGCACACACACATTTGCTCTGCCCACATTAAACATCCAAACCCACCACCATCCCGATGATTTGTCCATCACCCCTTCACTGTAAACAGCCATAATCTGACGATGAATGACTTTCGGACGAACATCAGCATTCAGAAAGCGATCGCAGAATGCACCTCATACTCCCCAAGATTTTCAATTGGCTTCACTATTTTAAACAAGCACAACAACGACCCCAATCACTGCAATAACAGGGAACTTGCCATGAGCCGTGCCAACGTCTGACGGAGGATGGTCGACCTTGACAGCGCAGCGTCTATGCGCAAACAGGTATTACTTTCTGGATGACCTACGTACATTCTGCACAGATCTGTCGAACCCTTTCTTGAACTGTTTAGCACAAATTTCTCTTCTGAAATTCAAACACTTAAAAATGTTACCTTTCTGATGTGTAATTAATGCCCCACCAGAGCAATTTACACAATAAATATTTCATTTTGGTAAAAAACAATTATTTCTCAATGCCTTAACTGTTTTGCAGAATTTTTAAAAAACTCCTTCAAACATAAAAAATCTATAAAATTATATATTTTTTTTTATAAAATATGTAAGAATAAAAACAATTAGACTTGATTAGCAAACAGGGCATGAATTTTGAAATCAATCAACCATTCATTCATTCATTTATACATACACAAAGCACAATTTTCAAAAGCAATTCTCCATTACGTCTCAACAAAAAATGTTTAATCAATGCATTCAATCCAGTTCTTACTTATGGATACGAAGCATGCACCTTAACTAAAAAAGACACAAAGAGACTGTGAATGACACAAAGAAGCATGGAGAGATGCATGCTTGGTGTAACCAGGAAATGGAACTCATGGCATAGAAAAATTATAAGAGTGAATTACATAATGGCCACAGTCAAGACCCTACAGCGACAATGAGCCAGATACACTGCTAGAAGAACTGACCACCTTTGGGCAACTGCAATTCTACATTGGATACCAAGGGACAGGAAAAGATGAAGACCACATGGGAAATGAGACAGGAAAGACCACATGGGATGGCAGACAGGAAAACTGAAGAAGACTACCACATTAACATGGGAGGTGGGAAAAGATAATTTGAAAGCATGCCGGAGTGCAGAGTTGCTTTTTCACAACTCTGTCTTCCTACAACTCACGACAGAATTGTGGAAAAGATTTTGGCAAACGTTATTCCAGCAAGTGGATTGTGAATGCTTGATAACATATGTATGTGTGCATGTCATCACCATCATCGTCAACCATTGTCAATCCACTGCTGGATGAAAGTCTCCTCAAGTTTCTTCCACAATTGTCGGTCTTGCTTTCGAATTTCATCCATCCATTTCCCATTGGGTTTTCTTCTGGGTCTTTTTCTGTCTTTCAGAATCCAGTCAAAAATTTTGGTTGTCCATAAGTGGTCCCTTCTTCTGGCAACATGTCCAACCCATTGCCATTTCAGGGATTTCACTCCAGTCGTGATGTTGTCTACTCTTGTCATTTTCCTTACCACAAGTTCCTCTTCTTATCTTTCTTGGTTACACCAAGTATGCATCTCTCCATGCTTCTTTGAGTTGTCTGCAGTCTTTGTATATCTTTTTTAGTTAAGGTCCATGTCTCTGCTCCATACGTAACCATTGACACGATGTATTGATTAAAACATTTTCCTTTTAAGACATAATGGCATACTGCTCTTAAAAACGTTTCTTCCAAAAGCTCTCCATCCAAGTTTTATATGTCAATTAATTTCTTCATCAATGTGACCCTCACTTGATATCTGCTGCCCAAGATAAATGTAGGTATTGGTTGTCTCAAGCTTTTCTCCATCAATCAATAAATTTTCACTTCTTGTAAAAGCATTTGTACATCACTTTTGTCTTCTGAAAATTCATTTTTAATCGCACTTCCTTACTCTTGTCAGCAAGTTCTTGGACCATACTCTGCAGCTCTGAAGGGGTAGTTGGAAAAATTACTATGTCATCAGCAAAACAAAGGTGAGTTAAATAATCTCCATTAATCTTTATCCCTTTGTTTTTCTAGTTCAATGATCGAAAGATGTTTTGCAAAGTAGCTGTAAGGCCGAAAATTAACTATAAAATTATGTTTGATAATGTATCCTTTGTTTTAATTTATGAATATTCATGAAAAAGATATGCCACGTTTGCCTCTGAAAGACTGAATTTCTCTTCAGGGAAGGACCTCTCTATCCCATGGAACCCTCAGCTGTGGGCTAATCCCCCACACTGATGTACTTACCTGATTAAAAAGACAAAAAGAAATATTAAGAATGACTCAAGTGTGGGATATGGTGGACCTACCACACTTGAGAAGAACGGTCCACCACGGAATCGACCTGGACTTTCTAAACGGCGTATGAGAAAGCGATCTCAGCCGAGCGAATGTAAGATTGGTGTATGGAATACTAGAGGTATATAAATGGCAAGATGAGTGAGGTGATTGAGGAGATGAATAAGTATAGACTGGATGTGCTGTGTGTAAGTGAAACCAAAAAGAAGGAAATTGGGGTAGAAGAAGTGAATGACATGGTGAGTGTGTGGTCTGGAGTATTGGATAATATGAGAGGACAGGCTGGTGTAGGTGTGATTTTAAGTGAAAAGATGAAGAACAACTTGATTCACTATAGTTGCATAAGTGAGAGAATTCTCTGGATTCGTTTGAAAGTGAAACTTCAGAGAATTGTAATTGTTGTAGTGTATGCTCCTTGTGACTCGGAACCTTCTCATAAGAAAGAAGATTTCTGGAATGAGCTAAAAGCTGTTTTGAGCCAGTTTGGTGCTAAAGAAAAAGTTATAATAGCAGGGGATTTCAATGCTAGAGTAGGTGTGCAGAATGCAATTTCTGACAATGTTCTGGGTAAGTTTAATGATCCTTGTGTGAATGATAATGGTGAAAGATTAATTGAACTCTGCATTGAGAATGATCTGTGTGTATCTAATACATTTTTCAACCATAAGTATATACACACATATACTTGGGAAAATCGTACTCTTGGTCAAAAAAGTGTGATAGATTTTGTTGTTTACGATCAGCGTTTGAAACACTTAGTTGTTGACACCCGTGTGATGAGAGGTGCGGATGTTGGTTCTGATCATTACTTGGTAGTGTCACGAGTGAAACTTAATGTTGGTTGGAGGAAAAGGAATAGGAAGAGACCCAGGATAGAAAGAATAAAGGTTGATAGGCTCCTTGAAGATCATCAGTGGTATTCTGACTTACTCAGAGAACGACTGAAGGATCTGAAATCTTGTGAGAGGGATGTAGAAAAGAAGTGGGAATGTTTTAAGAACTGTGTTGTTACTACTGCTAAAGAGGTCTGTGGCACCACAATAGTGGGTAACAATAGAGGTGATGCTTGGTGGAATAGTGAGATTGATAAGGCAGTAAAAAAAAGAAGGAAGCCTATTTGGGGATGTTGCAAGGTAGAGTCTTTGTGGATGAATATCGCTGTAAGAAGCGTGAAGCTGCTTCACCACAGTAAGGCAAAAGATAAGAAAGAGAAAGTGGAAAGGCATGAACTGGCTTTTTGGAAAGATAGAAAGTCCTTCTGGAAGTACATAAGACTCAGGGAAAAATAGGGGAAACAAAGTTGTAAGTTGTGTGAAGAATGAGATTGGGGAAATGATATGGGAGCCCAATGAGTTAAATGACAGATGGGGCGAATACTTCTGTGACTTATTAGATCAGGAGAGCAAAAATGATTCTGAGACAGATGCAGATGATGTCACAATGAGGGATGAAAGCACAGGAAAGATCTCAAGAGAAGAAGTGTGCAAAGCTCTAAAATCGCTTCAGAATGGTAAGGCTCCGGGAGTTGATGGCATAACTGCAGAGATGTTGAAGTATGGTGGTGACTCTATAATTGACTGGTTAACTGAAATTTGCCAGTTGTGCTGGGAGTTAGGAATGGTCCCTCGGTATTGGAAGGATGCTATCATTGTTCCCTTGTATAAGAGAAAAGGTGATCAGACTGAATGCAAGAACTATCGTGGTATTAGCCTATTGAGTGTGCCAGGGAAAATGTTTGGTAAGGTTGTTATTGAAAAAGTACAGGGTCTTACATCAGAGAAAGTGTGGGATGTTCAGAGTGGTTTTATGCCTGGTAAAGGCTGCACTAACCAGATTTTTGCATTATGCATGATGATTGAAAAGTATCTGGCTGTTGGTGAGAAAGTTTTTACTGCCTTCATAGATTTAGAGAAAGCTTACGACCGAGTCAATAGGACATTTTTGTGGAAGGTATTGAATAAATATGGTGTTACTGGAAATCTACTTAATAGTGTAAAAGCCTAGTATGCTGGTAATAGAGCTTGTGTACGAGTGAATGGTGTTTTATCAAAATGGTTTTCCATTGGTGCAGGAGTTAGACAAGGTTGTGTTATGTCACCATGGCTGTTTAATATATTTATGGACGCATGCATGCGCGAGGCCAAAATAGATAATAGTGGTTTATGTCTTGATGATATCCGTGTGTGCAGATTGCTGTATGCTGATGACACTGTCCTGTTGGCAGAGAGCAAAAGTGAGTTGCAGAGTATGTTGACTCGAATGCACGAAGTTTGCATGAAATTCAAACTGAGTATAAATAAGGGAAAAACCAAAGTTATGGTGTTTGAGAGAGGAATGCGTAGCACTGAATGTAATGTAAGTATAAATGGCACTGTGATTGACCAGGTGAGTGAGTTTGTGTATTTAGGAAGCATGTTTGACAGAGAGAACAAGTTGGATGGTGAAATCAGTAGGCGAGTGAATTCTTCTTTGAAAGTCATAGCTGCTCTGGGAGGTTTTCACAGGAATGATGGGTTCTCTAGAGAGTCCCGCATGGCTGTGTATGAAACAGTAATTGTTCCTACTCTGATGTATGGCAGTGAAATCTGGGTACTGCAGAAGAAACATAGGAGTCGTTTGTGTGCTGGAGAAATGAGTTACTTACGTGGGGTTTGTGGTAAGACAAGATCTGATTGTGTGAGGAATGAAGATGTATTGCAGTTGTGTGATGTAAAGCAAAATGTTGTTAGCAAGGTGGAGACCAATATGCTTCGGTGGTTTGGCCATGTTGAAAGAATGAGTGATGAAATGCTTACTAAGAAAATCTTTTCAGCCCAAGTGGCAGGAAGGAAAGGCAGAGGAAGGCCAAGGAAGACATGGGTGGATCAGATTCAGGAGTGTCTGCATGAGAAAAAGATTATGAGTATGAAGTATAAAAGATCTTGTGTACGGCGTGTAATGGATATCAGTGAAGCACGAGTTGTATGTCAAGATCGCTGTAAATGGCGAAGTTTGATACGACAACAATAGGTAAAAATATCTGGAAGTTTGTATTTCTTTTTGAAGCTAACCTCTGAATCTCAGAGAACAGCTTAGTGATATGTATGTATGTACTTCACAAACTTGGTGATTCTAGCGATCACCTGAAATGCGAATTAATGCAAAATAATTTTGAAAAGAATGAAGAACACCATTGCCGATGCCCTGAGGGAGAATGCTAGGCATTTGAAAATGCATTTCAATGAAAGCGTTCGTTTAAATAGACCTTTCCTGCAGACAATGACTGATGCAGTACTGTATTTGCGTAAACAAGAACTAGCATTCCATGACCATGATGAAGGCATTGACTCGATAAATCGTAGAAATTCAAGGAATTGCTTTCACTGTTGATATCAAGAAGTCCTTTAAAAATTCAAAATCAATACAAAATGATAAAAATGTCTTCACAGGTGACTCAAAAACTATTCAAAACGAATTAATTGAATGTATTTCTGAATATATAAACAATCACTTCAAAAATGAAATAAATGAAGTTTAATGCTTTTATATTCAAGTAGATGGGAAGACATAACCAGACATCTGAGTGCTCTTTAATAATAAGATCTGTTGATTCGGAAGGTGTATTGGTTGAGCGATTTTTGGGTTTCCATGGTGTGAGTGAAGATACAATGTCAGAAGCTTTATACAAAATGCTAGACAAAAATTTGGAACAGTTTGATTATCAACACAAGTCAACAGGACAATGTTACGATGGGGCAAGCGTAATGTCTGGACACTTGACTGGGCTCCAGAAAAAATGAAGCATAAAGCTTCTCAAGCTGTTTTTGTTATTGCTTAGTACATCGTTTGAACCTTGTATTACAGCAGAGTTTTTCTAAAATTTCTAAGTGTCGAATATTTTTTGCAAGCCTCAGTGCAATTCCTTTGTTTTTTCACCACTCAGCGAAGCGATCGCTTCGCTGAGTGGTGAAAAAACAATACACTCACATCAACAACCGCAAGATGCATGCCAACCATAACAGAAACTCGATGGTCCTCCACTTCGAAGTTAGTAAGTGTAATAGTTGAAGATTGGGATAAATTGAAGGAAGTATTCGAATTTCTCACAAATAGTGACCAATCAGACAAAAAATCAATTCAACTTGCCCAAGGGTTTTTAAATGATATGAACACTTTTGAATTTACATTTTTGGGAATAGTATTTAATGAAATATTTGGCTTCACCGATCTATTATTCGAAATTTTGCAGAAAAAATCACTAGACATAAACTACTGTGTTACTCAAATTAAAAAAAAATTATGAAATTTTGAGCCATAAAAAGAACGATGAGGTATTTGAAACACTGTTTGGAAAAGCTAGCAAAATCACAGAAATAAGCAGATCTAAACAGGAATAAGCTGCTCTTACACAAGAAACAATTTTTAAAAATTATAAAAATTGTATTTTGAAATTTTGTACCACATTCTTATGGAAATGGATATAAGATTTCAAGACTGTGAGAAACTTAAACTTCAATTTGCCTGTCTTGCTGACACAACCAAATTCGACCAATTTAGTTCATGCTTTCCCTTTCACGCTTTTGAAAATCTACAACATTTTTACGGAAAAAATATTTACTAAACACCAGCGCCTTAAAAATGAACTGAGTCTTGTATATGCTGATGAAAAAGTAAGGAACATATCGACTCATGAACTTCTTCGAGTGCTTCATGGAGATAAAGGCATTTTTACAGAAGCTTAAAATTGTTTTCCCTGATTTTAACAATTGCATCTGCAAGTGTTTCAGTGGAAAGAAGTTTTTCTTGCTTTAAAAGAATACAAACTTACTCAAGAAACACTATTTCTCCAGGTAAACTTGCTTCTTTAGCAAAGATTTCTATTCAGAAAGACATTTTCTTGATGTAACGAAGAAACAGCCATTTTATGACGACATAATCGACAAATTTCCAGCTTTAAAGGGAAGAAGAATTGATCTAATATATAAAAAAATAGGTTTCTCATTAACTGATTTTCATTGAAGACAGTAGATATCTTTTCATATTGCTCTTGTAGCTCTTCACCTATTTTTCCTACCACGAGCCACCACTGTCGCAGTATTAGCCTACTAGGTGTGCCAGGGAAAGTGTTTGTGCCAGGGGAAAATTTTAGTGCTAGTGAATACTTATAAATTATCTGCTTACACACCTGGCTTTTTTGAAGCTTGTAAGGCAGCAGCATTGATTCCTCCATGTTGTCCGAGAAAGCTGAAGATAAACTTCCGAGTATCTGCATCACTCAGTTCCTTTTCAGAAACTCCAGCAATTGTGAAAAAATGTTTTAAATTAGCATCGAAGCAGTCTTGTTGGGTAAACTGCAAAAGGAAGAGAAAACACCCATGATTGACGGGAAGAAAAAAAAATCATAAGTTTAGTGACTCATCATAAGATTACAGAATATAGACAACTACAGTGACATTTCGATCCGTTCATACATTATGAACTGATCGAAATGTGATCCTGAACTGGATAAAATGCATTTTCCTTAGTGAAAAGAAAAGGATACACAAGGAAAAAATTGCATCCAGAAACAGATAATTATCTATTCCTGGATGCTAATTATAATTAGCAAAACTAATACCTTTGGCAGAGGACATGTTATCAAAGTTTCTCGAGTGTGGGTACAATGGGAGGTAGCATATTTAAGACCAGGGCTCAACAAAACCCGGGCGCCAGATCGCCATGGTACCTAAAAATTTCATGCTGGCGACAAGATTTTTTTGTGTTTAATTTATGTATTTAACAGATGTGGTTTTCCTATTCTGAAGTGGGAAAATCTACTTTGTCAATGTTTTTACTGTCATTAAATTGATGAAAATGGCAAACAGCTTTTGCATGAAGAGGGAAGTCCCGCAATTTACCAGTGACTAACTAGATTGGCGCGTTTGTATCTGTCGCATACAAAAGCTGCTCCGTAGTTAGGGCGCTGAAGCACTCAAAGCACCAGCTGTTATCAAGGTCTCCTCTGTGGGTCAGGGCGTGACCTTCGGTTGAAGTGATCTGCTAAAGTAGGAGGAGCTTGCTCCCTGCAGAGTTAGTGGCATCTGCCGCTGCAAGCATGTACAGAGCGTGTATTCTGGTATGATTGTGATCAAAATTATTAGAATGTCAGGAAGGTACTTTATGACAACTACACAGGGTCAGAATAAAAATAATTATCCTTTTCCTTTGTAGTATACTCCTATAACTAAAATTATTTCTCTTTAAAAACACTTCAATCGGGACTCGCATGTCGCTTCTAATATATTTAATTCTTCAGACTTATACAACTGCATGTGAAATAATTTATAAACCTACTGGATTATTTTATTTTAATCTTTATAGCATGTGAAAGAGAAATAAATTCACCAGTGGTAATAACTTTACTTTTCTCCAATTGCTCTGTAATGGTTTAGCGCAGAGGGACTGTGTTATTTCCTTCAAGCTATTTTCGATGCTGGCTCAATTATTATTAATTACTAGTCGTGAATCCCATATTCATAACGAGATTCTTCCACGTATTTGTGGAATTCCGCTTTTTTGCCATCATTTGGGTCATTTTCCAGACCGATGCAAAACTGAAGAGAATTTCTTGGGGGAGGGGGTGTCTTTCCCATTTGGGGATGGTATATTCGTGTTTCGAAAGCGTAAGTTAACGGAGTTAAACTATTCCCCCCAACAATCGTGGGTTTTTTTTTCTCACGATGTTTCTTATACCCAGTATTATTGTTAAATATCATTTCATTACATAAATATTTGTTTTTCAGCTTGAAAATTTTGCCCAAAACGGAAGTCAGGCGGAGTAAAGTTATCTCCCGTAATCACGATTTCTCCCCCGCAATGTTTCCCCTCTCCTGAGTTGTTAAATGTTATTCCCCTTGTGTTGTATTTAAGCTTCATAGGCGAGGGGGAATTTCCTAAAATGAAACTGAACGAGTTGGAAAATTTGTAAAAAATGATGCATGGTGTTCAAAAGCATTCACGTTCTCAAAGTTGCAACATTTACATGATGTATTTGTTAAGCTTTGATATCATGCAGTCGTGCAGGAAAGTTTTCAGCATGACAAATGAAACTGTCATCGGAGGAAAAAAGAAAGAAAAGCGACAATGAAGAAATCGGGAGAGAATGATAGCAGAAAAAAATAAAATAAAAAATCACAGAATGAATGCTCTGCAGCTGCAGTCAACAAAAGAAACGGAAGTAGTTCGCATTCTTGCTGCGAATTTTGATTTTTCACCCTGTTAAAAAGTTCAGCGTGTTTTTTTTTTTTTTTTTTATCTTTCTTTGATTTTATATGCATATTATTTTCCAAATTGCACAGTACAAATACTTGCCTTTATACCGTATTATTCCTCCATTTGCTCCTTATAAATTCATAACTCAGGTGGCTTTTATTCGTCTTCTATTATTTCCACAATTCCAAAAACAGCTGTTTAAATGCACTTTTATATCTTGCTATGATTTTTATAATTGATTATTCTGCTTTATTTATGAGTAATAGTTGTGATAATATTTTCAATACTTCTGAAATTGCTTCGTATTAAAGCATGCGAAGTGGCTTGTATTAGAAACTAGATGCCTTCAATGTAGCCTAATGAAAGGTTGAAGTGGAGTATGTTCCTCATTATAAATGTAAAATAATAAACCACAGAAGTTATTACCATACTTCTGTGGTTTATTATTTTACATGAAACTGATTTCTTGTCAGATCGTACTTTGATGTAATCATTCCACAGGCCTTTTCTTGGAAGTTAATATTTGAAAGTGCAACTGCAGATGGCTTTCCATTTTCTGCTAGGAACTGCCTTTAATTTTTTCTGTTAAATGTTTTAAGGCCATCCAAAAATAAAGGAAAGCTGCTTCTCCCGCGCCGCTTGATCCTACAGGTGGGACGCACATGTCAATAATAGCAAGTGTGCATGCTCAAAGCAATTCCTCCTTTAGTGAAGAAGCATACTCTGCGCTTGGAAGTGGGAACTCTTAACTTATCGGGAACGAACGGGCTGATGGCTGAAGCTTCGGCAATTACGCTTGCAGACAACTACTGCCTTTGTTCAGCAGATTGAATTTTACATCAATTTTTTTTTCCTTCGGATTCTGTATGTTGCAACAGAACTTTTAAGCTTCAAAGTTAGCTGAAATTCAGTTGTGCAGGAAGAGTTTTGACCAGGCCCATAGCCAGGCATGGAAATTAGGGGGGGGGGTTAGGTCATTGAGGTTGGGTGGCTCTCCTCTGGCTACGACCCTGGTTTTGATCTTTGTACGTCCGGTTTCTTTTGCACCCTTTCTCTCCCACGTGCTGCAAGTCGGCAAAACAAAGCATGTGACTAACCATTGACCTGGGGCGAGTTGCAGCGAAAAAATTCCATTTATTTCTCTGGCTCCACTTTCATTGTTCCCCTTCCACCTTACTCTCCCTAAGATAGCGTCACAAAAGGTCGCATACCTGCAAACTGGTTGTCATTAACAGAGAACCCTTCTGTGGTGATAGTTCAACTTTAGTTGCATGCTTACGCATTTTATTTTATTTTGGTTTCAAGCTTCTGTTGTGTTTTTTAACCTCAGCTTTGTGTGTTTTATTCATTTCAAAAAATTAAACGAGCAGCTCAAAGCAGAGATTTGGAAAATGGGAAGCAATCCCGTTTAACAAGTTTTTTTGTGATTCCATAAAAAAGATCCTGAGCCTTTCATTTCATTAGAAGAAACTGAGGTGGAAGTTAGTACAGAAGATCTGAACCTCCATTCCCCTTCACTGAGTCAGGCATACAGTGGAAAAAGGAGGAAATTTCAAACAGCATGGTTAAAGGATTTACTGTGGCTTACTTTTAATGAAAGAACAGGTATAGCACAATGTGAAATATGTGCTGCATTTCCTGGGATAGCAGATGTCAGTTCTAAAATGGTAAAGGGTTTTGTTGGGCCTTTCAAACTGGAAACATTTAAAAAACATGAGAAGTCATATCAGCATCAGAAATGCATGGTAACACAAAATGCAGAATTACATCCAGAAACTACCCCTATTGCAGTGCGTGTAAAAAAAAATGGATCAAAAAATGTTTGAGCACATGAAATCTGTTTTTAATATTGCCTATTTCATTGCTAAAAATAATAAACCTTTTAGCGACTTGGAAGGGCAATTGTTATTGGCTGAAAAATTAAGTATTGAAGTCAGAAAAGAATATAACAATGAAAAAGATGTAAAGAATTTGTGTCTTATATTGCAGCAGGGATAAGAAATGAGCTGATTTGTGAACTAAAAGATCAGAATTTTGTAAGTTTATTGCAGGATGGATCAACAGACAAAGGAGGTGTAGAAGAACTTATATTATATGCAAGATATCTGAAAGACAAAGGAATACAAGAAGTATTTTTATCCATGATTCCACTTGAAAGTGCAACTGCAGATGGATACATGAAAGCAATTTATAGTGAACTTGAAAGACTAGAGCTGTCAGAATGGTTAAGTTCCAGTCATCTGATTGGTATTGGGACTGATGGAGCAGCCAGTATGATTGCTGAGAATGGTGTAGTTCAGAAGATTCGTCAGACATTGAGCCATGTGGTAGGCGTTCACTGTATTGCACACAGATTAAACTTAAGTGTGTTGAGTGCTGTAAAAAATTTAAAATTCATTGATGACATTGATACAGTTCTTAAGAAACTGTACAAATTTTATCGGTCATCACCAAAGAGAATGCGTCAACTGAAGCAGGTATCTGAAATTTTGCAGGGCCAACTTTTAAAATTTCAATTTCTCTACAAAGTAAGATGGGTTGCCAGTAAAGTTGGTGCACTTGCTGCTCTGGTAAAAGATTGGAAATGTGTGGTGGTACATCTTGAAGATATTTCTAATGAGAAAGGTGATGCTTCTGCAGTTGCAAAGGGTCTGTTGAAGAAACTGAAGGATTTCAGGTTTGCCCATATGCTACACTTTCTGTTAGATTATCTTACTGTATTTAAGAACCTGTCTCTCATATTTCAAAGGCAAGAACTTTTTATGAGTGCTGTTGAACTGCACATAAAAAGTACTGTAACAACACTCACTGCATTGATCGATGTTCCTGGTCATTATGAAGACATGTTCACCAGTAGCACAACACTGAAAGGCATTTATCAAGAAGTGCAACTGCATGGACTGAATGCCAGTTCAAGTACTTCCTTTGAAGTTGACAAAAAACAAACAAACAAACAAACAAACAAAAAAAAAAACTGGTGCAATGCGGAGCACAATATTTACAGGAAAGATTTCTGAACAATCATAACATCATTAAACATTGCAGGGTTTTTTATACCTTCACGTGGCCAACAGGAAAGGATCTGGACAAGTTTGGAGTTGATGAGATAAGAGCCCTAGCTCAACATTTCAAAAAACAACTACCATCTCCAGATATGAATAGCAAAACATGCATAAATGTTCTCCAGAATGAATGGTATGAGTTTAAGGTGCTTGGACAAGGGATAAAGCTCAGCGAATTGTTGAACAAAGTGATGTCTAACAGTGACAGATTTCCAGTTTTAGGGAAACTTTTATCAATAGAGTCAGTATTGCCTGTTTCCACTGTAAGTTGTGAAAGAGGTTTCAGCTTGATGAACCTTATTAAAAACAAATTTCGATCATCAATGGAAGCGGAGAGCTTAAATGATTTAATGATGATCAACTTTAATGGCCCCTCCTTATCTGAATTTGACCCTTCAAAGGCTATTGACAGGTGGTATTTTGATGCTAAAACCACAAGACATATTCATGGCCATAATAGGGCATCTGGGATTTAGTTTTCTTACAACACTTTTTTTTTTTTTTTTTTTTTTGCTTTTACTCAGTAATTTAATTCTATCTCATTTCTTTAAAAAAAGTTTCCACATTTCAATCCTTCAATTGCTGCACAATATCAGCTAATATTAATATTATTTAATTGAAAGCAATATCATAAACAGTCTCCATATTATAGGAATTGTGAAAAATCTCCTGCTTTATGTTCAAAAGTAAATTGAAAGACATAAATTCAAAGACATAATTCTAAAGAAATTATGAGTCATGCAGCAAACTTACTGCACGTTGTGGTTCTGGAACCGAAATATCTTTGTGATTTCAACAAGCACCTAGATGTAAGGTATGTTTCTTATCAATATGTTTCATGTTATTTGTCAATGGTATGTAAAATACATTCTACATGATTATATATTTTTATGCTGCCCAGATTTCTTAAAATTGAGAGTAAATAAGAGGTAAAAACAATAAACCTTAAGTCTTTCCCTTTCTGTTTATTGATATTTTATCAACTTTAAAGAAAACGAATAACACCCCCCCCCGCAACACAACCCTGGCTCCTAAATTTTGGAGGTGGCTCCTAAATCTGAATCTGAATCATATTTGTCAATTTGTCAAGGCCTGTTTAAGACATTGGACGTTGTTAATTTTATTAACATGAAAGCACACTCACAGCAATTACAGACACAGATCACAAAATACCCCACAATGCACAGCATTTGACAAATTTTGTCTAATACAAAAAAATGTTTGTACTGCAGTCAGTATAACATAAACATGAATACTTTAGTGAAAAGAAGATTATATTGGGAATCACAAAATGAAGGCTTCATATTGATCAAAACGAAACTAACACAGCATTCATTTACAGAAATTCTGTCAGTAACTGTCATTTATATTTTTCAATCCTCCACATGAATGGATGACAGCATTTCTACGTCAACGAATAATATATAATCTTATGTAATTAACACTTGCTCTTAAAATTTTACAATTTCCTTGACGTTTCTGTGAATCAGATGTCTACTTCTTTGAGTTTTCAGCTACAAGCCTCATTTTGTGGATATATAGCATGGAATCCTTTGCCGACTTCAAAGTCGGTGCATGTGTTACATGACACGCGATTTTAATCACTATGAATGAGGATTTTCCTTAATGTTTATATGCAGATGAGGCCAGATTTGAAACTTTTTGATATAGTCTGAGATCAACAAGCCAAAAAATGAGACAAACAACTTTATTGCTTTATGATTGCATATGAACTAGTCTTTAAAAAGTCATCTTTTTTTATAGAGGTGCATTTCAAAAACACATTTTGACAGTTCATACTATTATTCAACCACAAAATCCCAGGACTTCTCCAAGACATTTCAAGGAATTAATGTTTTTTTTTTTTTTTTTGCCGTAACACACAATACACTCCTACTTAAAATACAGGATGATCACAATTAAAGAGAAGGTGTTCAGAACTCTCTGTAGAAATAACTGTTTGACAAATCTCAACCAAAATTTGGTATACATACTTTCCTAAGTACCCGGTTTTGATTTAAAAAAAAAAAATTTGCTGCTAGGGTGAAATTTGGTGCTTTCTCCTTAATTTGCGTATTATGTAGGTTATCTAACAAATCTGAAAATTAAATCATAAATACCGTTCTATGTCTTCCATCTCTATGTTCTACAAACTGGATGCGCTGAACAAAACACTCGACAGTGGAACACAACTAACCTGAGTGGAGTTGTCTCACATGTTGTGAAATTCTATCTTTTAAGACAGCTAAGTTGGGAACATTGCCTTGAGAAGTGTGGCTTTTAAAGTATGTTGTTAAGAGAGCTCTAAAAGTCACAGGGGTTCAGATCTGGTGACTGTGGTGGACGTGATGTTGAAAATGATCAGCTAATCACTCTTTCAGTCTATCGTTCAAAAAATGTTGCTGCAGTAAGGCTTGCACATTTAATCTGATATGAGAGGTTGCACCATCTTGAATAAAGATTGTGGTGTTCAAACAGTTTCTCTGCTGAAGTATTGAAACAACACAATCAGGTAAAGCGAGCACCATGACTCTTCACCTTTCGAAGATTTGTGAAAAAGGTTTTGCAACTTCCTTTTATAACCAAAATTCGTTTGATAACCTATGCAATATGCAAACTAACGGGACAACAGCTGCAACTTTCACCCTAGCGGCTGAATTTTTTTTTTTTTAAATCAAAATTACATACTCAGAAAAGCATGTATACCAAATTTGGTCGAGATCTGTCAGATAGTTCTTTCTACAGAGAGCTCTTAACACCTTCTCTTTAATTGTGATCACCTTGTATAGTGAAACCACGGTCTTTTCAACCTGTAACTTACAACTACCCTTACAAGCTTAAGCAAACTTCATACAGAATGCAGAATTTCGAAAATGATGTTTGCTTCATGTAGCAAAAACTTAAAAAACACAGATACTGAAATATCAAAACTGTCACTGAAAATGTAATCACGCTTAATCATTTAATTTCAGCAAAACGTTTATGCATACTGCTATTATGATTTTGAAACAACTTTTTTCTACTTTGGCTTTAATTCAATTATTGAAGCAAATCACAGAATAAAAAAATATAAAACCCAAAAATATATATAAGTATAAAATCTATAGTTAAGCCATGAAAGTGCCATTACACTGGAAATGCTTTCATATAAACAATCACTATATAAATTAAATATTGCTTACATTTAAATATTTTGAAATAATACACAGTGGGAATTTAAGGATGAAGGTCAAATACAGAGTAAGCATTCTTTTTTTATTAAAGCAAAATTCAAATTGAAAACTGTTACCTTCATTTGTTCTTGTTAGAAATTGCACCATTTTTCTGGGGCCCATACAGTTGTTTTCATTACAGACTGTGGAGCAGCATTATCATTTTAAAGTTTAATTTCTCTGAAAATGCACGATTTCCTATTGTTTAATAAATCCTTGCTATTCACCAGACAAAAAATGCATGCATGCATTTTCTCTTTTATTTATGAAAATTTTTAAATTGAAACTTCAACTCTCTATCACTATTTTTTGGTTCTTGGTAAAGTTGTTTTCTCTGTACAGTCAGCATGCAGTAGCGTTTTTGATCAAAATTTCACTTAAAACAATAAAGTTTGCCTCCCCACATGTTTTAAGTGAAATGAAATGTTTTACAGTTCATAAAACAGCACAGATTCTACCACAGACAAAGTACCGATTTTGAAATTTAACTTCACTTTAAAAAAGAGAAAGGGGGGCAAAAATGCTTGTTCTACCGAGTGGTTTTGAAGAAGATACTGTTAGAAATAGGACAACATGCATTTCATTAGAAAAATTTTTTAAAACCTACAAAATAGTTTTTTTTTTTTCAATATTCTGAAGACATTAAAAACTAGGAACGCAGTAAAAAAATAAGAAAAACAAAGAATGAAATAGCGAAGATAAATGACGAAAAGAAATGCAGTTCGGCCAGAAAAATTTTAAATTCCAAAAATCACGGAACATTCTCATGCCTGTAAACAATCACTTTCCGCAGTCTGAACATACCTTACATTTTCAAGCTGGCACACAACCGGATGACAACCAAAAAATACTGAAAAATCATTGAAGAAATGTCCCATTATTAAAAACATCTACACTCATGGACAATGAAATTTGTGCACCTAGAAGAAAACATGCTACAACCACAAAACTTTGCAAATAGCTAAAGTGCGTGCTGGTATGCAAATGATCCACGTTCGGTGTGAGTGCCCATGACCTCACACCCTGCGTGGCGCTGCAAGCACGAACCAGCAGCTTTATAAACCAGCGTGTAGTCGATGTCCCATAAAAGTGAAAAGCACCAGCCAATGCAAGCAAGAGTACAGAGTGACAAGAATGCAGGTTATATGCCAGAGACGTTGATTTACACATCTTACAGACTTTGAGAAAGGCCTGATCATCGGGCTGAAAACCGCAGGGTGGTCAGCGCCTGCCAAGTGGATTGTTCTGACCATACCATCCGACAGCGTTGGGAGCAGTGGACATGCGAAGGCACTGCCACACAGTGGAGCGCCTCCAGATGGACCAGGAGGACCTCCAGATTGTGCACCAGACATGAACGGATCCCACAGGGACTTGGCAGATGCAGCAGCTCCTGTGTGCCCATGAACCATTTCCCGATGCCTCGCGCAAGCGAAATTTGCAATCCCAGCACACCTTATGTGTGCTGCCATTAACATTGGGACATTGCCGGCTTCGTATGCAGTGGTGCCAGGCCAGAGCGACGTGGAACACCACAGACTGGTGACATGTGGTGCTTAGCAATGAGTGCCGCTTTGTTTTAGGGACAGATAATTGTGTTCGGGTGTGGAGGTCCCCGGATCAACGGCAGGATCCCAACTTCGCTATTGAGCGTCACACCTCTCCCATTGCAGGCATTATGGTCTGGGGAGTCATTAACTACAATCGCCGACCAGCTCTAGTAGTGGTACGTGGATAATTGACAGGCCAGCAGTATGTGGACGAGATCCTATGTCGCCATGTGTTCCCAATCTTGGCCGGGATTCCAGGTGCGCTATAGCAGCAGGATAATGCCCGCCTGCGCAGGGCTCAGGTTGCCCAGGACTACCTACGTCATGTCCAGACACTTTCATGACCTGCCCGATATCTGGACATGTCCCTTATCTAGCATGTATGGGACCAGTTGAAATGCCGGCTGCCGGCATGCCTCACTATCCAGGATTTGGAGCACACCGTCCAACATGTGTGGGCCAGTTTGCCACAGGACAACATCAGGTGTCTGTTTGCCTCCATGCCGGACCGTCTTGCAGCATGAATCGCCGCATGAGGCGGTGTGACCCGTTATTGAAAATGACCAGACTGCGTGCCACAGATCCCTCTAATTGTCCTGCAGCTTTGTTTTTGCCATCATGTGTATCATTCATCTGTATCATTATGTTCATAAAATTTCAGTTCAATCCGATGCTTCCTTCTTGGTGCGCAAATTTCATTGTCCACGAGTGTAACCAACAATCCTCAAAATGTTTAATAAATGTTAGAATCTTGAATACATGAAAATAAACTTCACACAGATGTTGAATAATGTTAAGATTTTCGATTTCTGCCATATATTTGATGTTTCCCCATACTCCGTAGTGGGCCCATGATTTCTGTAGTGACTATGGAGAATTCATAGCACTTGGAGTGCATGTAATGTAGAGGCAGGCTTAACAGTGATTTTCCTCTCACAGTGACAAAGATAACAGTTCCACAGAAGTAAAGGTGACTTTAAATGGTGGCAACATCACTGTTTACAACAGCAGTGAAGAAGCTGTAAAGAAGCCAGAACTGCAAGTCACTGTCTTACTTGTAACCTTGAAAAATTCACTGCTTATGACATGGGTGAATGAGAAGTAACAGAAAGGTGAGTCAGTCTCTCTTGTAACAGCACCAAAAACTGCTGTTACAGTTGGCTTGCTTTGAATTCATTGTTTATGAATGAATGCAAAACAAAAGTCAAAATAGAAACTATCTTAAGTGTGGGAAAAAAGGGCAACTGAAAGAAAGCTCACATCACTAGTGACCTTTATGTTTCAACAGAAAAGGCGGCAAATTATTTAGATATGGTGACATGGTAACCAAAACCATGATGTAACTGATTTTGGACCGCAAGCATTTCACAGACATGGTTAACAGTGACACTCTTATCAGTGAATTTGGAACTGTTACTTTTTGTCACTGGTTGCAATGATGACAGTGATTTTTCAGTAATGGTGACAAAAGAACAGTGATGTGATTTCCTACCCTCTATACTGTAAAGGTAGTAGTAAACAGGGAACATATTACAGTAAAAATGAGCAAAAAAATTTCAAATTATTAAAATTCTACAAAAACCAGATGTCTTCTCAAAGAACTGGATACCCAGATAATGGAATCGAAAATCAGACATAATCCGATTAAACTGGAACACTTGGGAACCATGCAGAAGTTACAATACTGGAAAACTCTTGAACTACAAAACACTGCATAGGAGCAAAAAACGGAAATGGACGAAATTCAAGGACATGTAACAGAATTTCAGGACATTTCCAGGGCAACAAGGAATTCCAAAACTTTTCTTGGATTTCCAAGACAAGTATGTACCATATATTTTTTCATCTGTAACACCAACACATTTTGTGTCAGATGGCTTACTCATGGAACCAAACAAAATGCACATACATATTCATAAGTTTTATCAAATTTGTAGCATGGTCATGCATTTAAAATGTTTATGATTTGCAAAATTATTGTTACATGCACACCTCAGATATCAGGAAATATTTCAGAAAAAAAAAAAAAAAAAAACCACGAAAAACGAACAAACAAATAAAAAAAAAATATATTCAATACACATATACTTACATCGAATCCTGTATTGGGATCCCATCCTACATGTTGTATATGTCTTTAAAGAAAGAGAACAATTAATTTCAAACAAATACTACAGGAATGATAAAATATAAAAATGAAAAAAAGTGACTAGATACATTCACAGAAAAAATGGTTTTATATTATTTATACGAGAGAGAGAGAGAGTCTTTTAATGAAAGAAAATTTCAGCAATTTTGCAAATGGAAAAATACCTGCATTTAACATCTTGATATAAATGTTACCTTTAAAAAGAGAAAAAAAGTGTAAAGAACACAAAGAAACCTTCCTCTGCAGATTTTTTTTTATCGAAAACAATGGCAATGCAGCTCATCCGTAAAGACAACTCGACCCCATTGCTGATGTGTCCAGTTCTTGTGTTCCTGGCACCACAGAAACCGCCGTCTCCGATGAGCAGGCGTTAATGGCACACACTGTACTGGTCGTCATGCAAATAGACCACCTTTGTGCAGCCTCCTGGCCACGGTAAAACGCGATAACGGATGTCCAGTGGTCTGTTGCATGTGCCCTGCGATTTCTCCCACTGTCTGCCGTCTGTCTCTTCTCGCCTGTAGGACAATATACCAGTCGTCCGCCGCCGTGGCTGCTAGTGGACGACCACCGCTAAACTCTCGGACAGCTGTTCCTGTTGTTTGAAATGCTCTCTGAGCTCGTGAAATGATGCTGTGAGAGCATTTCAAACGGCAGCAGTTTCTAACTAGGTAAAAAGTCTGCAGTTTCTAACTAGGTCAAAAAACTGTCGTTTATCTTGATCTAGTTAGAAACTGCAGACTTAACTCATTTTCTGGTTCTCTAAAAATACCTTGAAAACAAAATGAAGTTCATATTCACAATGGAAAGCTTCAACTTCATGTAGAATGCATGAAAAATCTTTCTCCTAAAGTTTGAAATGATTTTCTTTGATTTTGACATATTTAAACCAGTATATTTGTGCTTCTGTGTGATCCATTTCAATTCAGTATTTCTCATTTCTGCAAGATAATGGCTTCATTGTTGACTTTGGATAGGAAAGCTCCTGAAACAGACATGCTTTTTCTGCAAAGAATGGAACACTTACAGGACTATAAAAATTGCTTAATCAATCAGACATAGAAATTAATTTTGACAGAACAGCCATCTTTGATATTTTTGGGAATCAACTTTTTCTGCTGAGGGAATTATACACTAGTGGCTAAAATTGTAAAAAGCTTTAGGAAAATTTGTATTTCTAAGGTTTGATGGCTCATAACATCAGTATTTTTTAGAATAATACCATAAAATTATACATCATTAGATAGATAATTTAATGCAACATGCTGTGTTGAATTATCTTTATTCTATCAAAAGTTATAGCCACATAATCAGAAAAATAAAACACAACTGCCTTATGTAACATAAAGTTGATTTCCTGAACTCAAAACTGACCAATGAGACCAATTGTTTTGACAGCCAACTGGGTGTTACTATGACACAGCATGGGACCAATAAGATGTTAATTTTAGTCAGCTCTCATTTCCAGGTATCAGAGCTAATAACAAAACTTTTATTCTGCTGTGTGAGTGTCATCATATAAGCCACTGGTTTTTTCACAGATTTTTCTGTTCCTTGATAATTTAGTATAAGTGGTGTAACTTAGTAAGACGACAGAGTGAAAAGAGTTGACTGGTCACCTGGAAAGCGATATAAAATACTAACTTCCCATAAAAGATACACTTAAGAGGAAATCTTAAGAAAAGTAGATGGAAATCTAACCAAAAGAGGTATTTCTAAACTGTGAAAGAGGTATCAGCAAACTCAGTCAATTCAAAACCAAACTGGTAAAAGCAGGAAAAGGTACATAACAGCATGTGATTATATAAAGAATTAAAAGACTGTTTAAGTGACAGAAGAAAATCCTCTGAGTCAATTAAAAATGAATTGTCCCAATGTGGTTTAAAAATGAGTGCAAGGACTGTTACATGTAGATATGCAAAAACTTTGGTTTAAATTCTAGAATTCCAAGGAAACAGCCATTCCTATCTCACAAACAAAAATGAAGATATTAGAATGAGCTAAAAACTATGTTAATTTGTCTATGAAACAATGGGGCAGTCACCTGTAGTGATGAGATCAGAATATCCATATTTAATAGTGATGGAATAAAGTATGTAAGAAGAAGAAATGGAGATTTGCTGCCTGAATGCATTACAGCTACCAGGAAGCATCCAGTTAGTGTTATGATCTGGGATTACATTACGGCTACCATGAAGCATCCAGTTAGTGTTATGATCTGGGATTGCATTACGGCTACCATGAAGCATCCAGCTAGTGTTATTATCTGGGATTGCATTACGGCTACCATGAAGCATCCAGCTAGTGTTATGATCTGGGTTTGTATGACAGCAAAAGGTGTGGGCAGAATGTGTGTTAAAATTACTTTAAATGGCAAAAAATATGCAATTGATGTACTTGAGCCAAAACTGTAGCCTTGAGCACATAATCTTTTCCAGGATAATGAAGCCCATATATTTCAGCCTCATTTACAAAAAATGGATTCAGGAAAATCATATTACTCCGCTAGAATGGCCAGATAATAACCGTGACCTGAATCCCACAGAAAATTTGAGGAGCCGGTTAAAAAAAACTTGTTAGTCAGCCGCAATCAAAGAATAAAGCCCATCTGATAGAAGCAATCATACAATCTTAGTTTCACATTATAACATCTGATGAACTAAAACACTGAGTTCACTCCATGGGATGCCATCATAAGGCTGTAATTGCGGTAAATTATTTCACGACTAAGTACTAACAGAAACAGTGAGAAGTTATGAACACTTTATCATGGTTTTCTGTGTATAACTTTTGAAATACAACTTTTTTTTTTTAAATAAAGTGCACTGCATTACATTCTGCATTAAATTATTTTTCTGAAATATAACTTTATGGTATTCTAAAAATGAATGATGTTATGAGACATCAAAAGTCAGAAATACAGATTTTCTGAAAGGCTTCCACAAATTTGGCCACTAGTGTAAAGTCAAAATATTGATCTCATGTCATTGATGAGAATTTGGAAGATCAGTTTCAATAATTCAACTATGAATTCTGAAACTTGCAAAAGAATGTCAACAATTGCTTTAAATTCTGGTCAGTTTTCCACACATTTTATTTAAAGCTAAAGAGGGCAAATTGAAGAAAAGTACCCCCCCTACCCCAAAGTTTAAAAGCTTGTATGTAAGTGTTTTCCAATACAACAGATTTTGTACTTCATTTTGGTAATGTGGTTAATTTTGCCTTGTATTCACCACATTTGTGGCAGAAAACACAATAGCCAACATAATGCTAAACACATGAAAATTTCCACATAATGAGTCTCTGTACTGGATACAAATATAGTATGCAATTGGTTTCTTTTATAGGTTTTTGAAAAAAAGAAATTTGCATTATATTCAGGTAAACAGAGAATTCATATAACTTACATTATTTTGTGGTGCAAATTTAAATATACAGGGTGCGTAGGGTATTTGAGGACAAATGTGATTTACTAAAACAACACTACAGTATATCTGACCAAAAACCAAATATATTTGCATGAAAAAGGGTACACATTCCGACATACCTATATTACAGGTTTATTCTATGTACCCGCCCCTCAGTATCAATGACTGCTTCAATTCAGAACTGGAAGCGCTGACATGTGCGAATCAAGTGGCCCTTATTCATTTCAGACATTCTTTGGTATTGTGGGGATGTTGATTAGTCTCCCTTCCACAATGCTCCACATGTAGTAGTCCAGGATATTTAATTCTGGCGAGTTTGTGTGCCACATGTTGGCGTAATGTGATCCTGAAGATTGTCCACTATCCATTCTTGAGTCCTCTGAGCTTTGTGAACAGATACAGAGTCCTGCTGAAACACGTATGGCCTTCCATTGCTTACTCCTTCTATCCAGGTCTTGACAACTGTTTCCAGCACCTCAATGTAGTCAACAGCACTAACTCTACAACTCTGAGGAAAGAAGTGAGGTGGCATGACATGTACTTTGCTACTCACCACTTCTACAACCATCACAGCTGCGGGAAACTTGGTGCACATAACTCTGGGGACTTCAGAAGGAACTGCACATAACCACCTGTCATTTCTGCTGTTAAACTTTTGATCCTGGTTGAAACTTTTCTCATCAGAGAAAAACCAGAGAATGCCATGTTCTTCAGAGTGTTTAATCTTCTTGTGTAACCACTTTGCTCAGATAAGCAGAATTTCCTGTGTCTTCACAAACATAAATTGACCTCTCATCACATACGGCTTATATCAAATGTTCTCATGTACCACAGTTCTGACAGTGCCTTTTGATACATGGAGATCTGTAGCAATGGCCTTCATTGACTTTCCGGGGTTATCATCAATAATGTTCTGAACATGTTGTATATACTGTAACTGTGGTGCCCAGATAGTATCGGAATGTTTTTTACGCTTTGATACAGGTGAAACAGTCCCGCAGGAGGCTCCCAACTCCTTCTGAACTTTACGAACAAATGACCTGGCAACATTAAAAAATGTTGCAATCTCTAAATTGCTGTGGTTTACAAATAAGGCAACAATAACAGAGTGCCTCTTCATTTCTTGGGTCGGCTTATAATCCACCATGGGGTATCTGAAGCAAAAAAAGGCAGTTAATTTAGTTTGACAAACACAATAGGTTAAAAATGACATGTCCTTAAATACCTTATGCACCCTGTAACATCTCTTAATTTTTCTTTACGGAATTAAGTGAAGATAAATCCATATTGTTGTCCAATTCTGTGTGCTCTGTAATATTACCTTTGCTCATTTATAAAATGACTGTGCGCTACACGAGAAAAAACCATTCAACTGAGGTGCTCCAATGTGTGCATTAGCAATGCAATTAATAATTAAAATTTTCATTATTTTTTCACTAGCTATAGTTTATGGCACAGATTTTCTTTCACTGAACATAAAAAAATATTGGTATACATTACACAAAATTTTCTGGAAGCCCGATATCTTCTTTTGATATTTTCATTCTTTTCTTTTCTGTATTTTTCCTCCTGTCTTTATTGTTCAACGCAAATTCTGATTTGGGTGCTAAAAAGATCACAAATAAAACAAACAAAAGTTTCAAATATTAAAATCCTTCAGAATTAAATAGTGGAACTATGAACATTTTATTTTAATGGAAGTTAAAATGTGTATTTAAAATTATTTAAAAACATTAAAAATTCAGGGAAGATGTGTGGAACCAGCTAGCATATCACTCAGTACTCTATTCCACCTTGTGGTGCATAGTTGATGCTCTCAGTGAAGTGCAGTGAGACTACTAAACTACAAGGGAGGATCAAAAAGTAGCACAAAGCAATATTTTTTGCTCTCTTTTTTTTTTTTTTTTTTTTGCAGACTGCAAGTAGCATGTTGCAGTTTGGCAGACAAGTTTGAATATCATGCTACAGACCAGTTTTGCTGGATCAGGTGTCGCTATGGCGGAAGACAGTGTGAATGACAGCTCAAAGATGTCGTGTTTGTTAGCATTGTCTACAAATTAAGAGCAACATGGTGTAGTCCGATTTTTGTGGGCCAAAGGGGAAAAAACTGACGGAAATTCACAAAGAAACGGTTGAAGTGTACAGTGGTGATTGCCTGGACTGCAGCAACATCTCCGGATGGTGCAGTTTTTTTGCAGAGAGCTGTGGCAACCTTACCGATTCACCATGTTTCGGTCGATCTCTAACCCCATCATTGCTTGCCACTGTGAGAGGCACTGAACAGGCAATTCTGAGTGACCAGTGGATCCATCTGCGCACATTGGCACAGAAGTCCAACTTTTGTACGGTATAGCATACAATACTGTGCATGACAAATTGCAATTTTGCAAGGTCAGTGCTCGACGAGTGCCCAAGAACTTGGCAGACAACCAAAAGGAACAGAGAATGATGTCATCCCTGAACCATTGATGCGTTATGCAGAAGGATAGGAATTTCTGGCAGGTGTAGTGACAGGTGACGAGTTATGGGCATACCACTACACTCCCTAAACAAAGAAGGCCAGTATGGTGTGGAAACATTTCGACTCCCCGCCACCAAAAAATTCAGAGAAACCTAATCTGCACAAAAAGATCTCATGACTGTGCTTTGGGACATGCATGGCATTCCCATGGTGGAGTTTCATCTAACAGGGACCACTTTGAATAGTGAATGCCAAAACCTACGCTAACACATTAGCAAAGTTGCGTCGTGCCCTTCGTGACAAAAGACCCAACAGACGCTGCAAATGTCAGACTGCTTAATGACAACGCTCGCCCACATGTTGCACATGTTCATGACAAAACTGCACAATTTGGCTGGGAGGTTCTCCAGCACCCATCCTACAGTCTGGACCTGGCTCCTTCCAGACTTTGATCCATTTGGTCCCTTGAAAATATTCCTGGGCGGCCAACGCTTTGATTTAGCTGACAAAGTTAAATCGATTGTCCGCAGGTGGCTATACACCCAGAAAACCAACTTTTACGAACAAGGCATACTAACACTGGTACCACGCTGGGATAAATGTCTCTAGTATCTCAGTTCTTATGTTGAAAAACAGCTAAGAAATGTAGTTTCACTGTGTATATGTTTTGTTTATGTATTAACCCCCCCCCTTAAAAAAATCAGTGTGCATTACTTTTCAATCCATCCATGTAACTGGACAGGAATATGTTGTGGCCAAGCTACTGACATTTTAGAGGCTGAGGCCTACGTTAAGGTGTCTAGCATTGTGCTGAGAGATTAATGGTACTGGCACCCAAATGTGCCATGAACAGTATTTTTGGATAACTAGGCAAAACCCCCATCACAAACAGTTTTCTTTCTGTTTAGGTGAAGAACAGATGCCATTTATTTTCTTTCATGCATTCAATACTTATGGGGAAAAAATCAAAATATTGCAAATTCTCTTACAGAAAAAGATCCCATGAATATACAATAGTTGCTGCAAAATTTCCAGGTAAGTACGAAGAGACCAGGGTCATTTGCATAAATGTACACACAACAAATGGGAGTGAAGTAGCCAATTATGAAAACTAAATCTAAATACAATATACATCAGTGAAAATAAGAATATTTCAGGAGAATGTCTTATTGGCAGCTGGTTTAGCATGAATATTCTGGTGTAAAGAAGTTTCAAGCACAAGACGGTGTAGCATTGGCCTTTGATAATACAACAGGGTGAGAACCTGTGTAGGAGTTCATTGTGTGGTCCGTTTCCAAAATGGACTTTTTTTGTTTTTGTTTGAGGTTTAACGATCACCAGGGGCAACTCAGTGGGCTATAAGCAGTCATCCATCCCTAAATTAGGGCTACTGGTTCTAGGGAAGGCAGAGATCTAGTGCCATAAGACAAACATAACATTCATGACTCACTGGGATTTCAACCCAGACCCTTCTCAGATGAATGGTCAGAAGCCAAGGCTTAGAACACTGCACCACTGAGGAGATGAAAGTGTACTTGAAAGTTGTGGTAGTCTATGGAATGATAAATGTTATGTTCTATTTCTGAAAAAGATTCTTTTTCAAAGCTTTAGATATGGCAGTCAAAACCAGACGAAGGGAAAATGTTGCTGTTACTGGGGAACTGTGAAAAAACAAACTGACTTACAAATACGTTTGGACAACAAACTCTTAATTACTAATACCATCTCAGACAATTCGCAAATGTATTTGGTGGAAAGAGGCTAGATACACAAACATTATAATTGATTATATCACACTGGAAAAGTGGATAGTTTGAAACCGGTAGTAATTATTTTTAGTAGCATCAAGAAACAAATGAAGGTACTACGATGAATCAGGGTAAACATGCAAAATAATGCAGAAGTAAGGCTGGATTTTTGGAAGTGAATTGCTGAAGGTTAGAGCAAAATTAAGGTTCATCAACTAAACGCATTGAGAATAAATGCATAAGTATAAAAGATGTACAAATTTTGAAGATGAGAATCCATTTTTTGGTGTAAATATGACAAGGATAGTAAGTCAGATAATATCTAAAAACTTGAAAATTTCGTGTCCTGCAGCGGGAATTGAACCCGCATCTTCCGGATAGTGCCCATATTCCATTCATGATATAAAAGATGTGTTGCTGAGGCTGTGGAAAGCATATGGTGCAGCAGTATGTAAAGATCAGGAAAGTAGATCACCTTGGTGGAAAGCAAAAATGAGTAAAGCTGTCAAAAACAAAACAACAAAAAAAAAATAAAAATAAAAGATTTTAAGAAATATTTAAGTTGTTTGTCATGGGCCAACAAGTAGTATTTTAAAAGTTTGTGGAAAGGTAAAGCAACGTGTGAGTGATGTAGAAAAGAAGGCATCACTAAATCATCAACAGTACAGGCCAGTGATGGCAGTATGAATGCCTGGGAAATGTGTTTCTAGCAAGCATTGGACCCTTGATACCCATCAAAGGATAACTGAATGCCACAGCATATCGGAACATGATTTCCAATAAAATTCATCCCTTCATGGCTACAGCTTATTCTCAAGCGGATGAACATGCCCAGAAGGATAATGCACTAGCTTATAAGACTTTTATCATCACCAAATGGTTCAAAGAACATACCATTAAGTTTTCCTAGCTTCAGTGGTCTACACCAATCCACAGATTTAAACCCCATCAAGAATCACTGGGATGAGGTGAAATGGGCTGTTATTGCTGTGAGACTGAGCTGCTAATCAATTTTTAGTAACTGAACAACTCAATCATTTCCGCATGGTGAACATTCCTGCAAGACGATTTTTGAATCCGGTGTTCCATGTCCTGATGAATTCCAGCTGTTCTATAGGCCAAGGGCGTGGCTTGCAAATAGGAAGTTATAACTAACATACTAGAATCTTAGTAAATATATTTGAGTTGCTAGGGCGAAAACAATAAGTAGAAAAAAAAAAAGTAAGGCAGCAGGGGCAAAAAACAGAACTTTTTATACTGTGAGAGTTACAGCTATTTGCTTTAATTCATCATATATCATACCACTAAGTTGTTCTCTGAGATTCAAAGGTTAGCTCCACAAAGAAATACAATCCTCCAGATAAATTTTTAACTGGTTATTTACTTACTGTTGCCATGTCAAATGTCTTCATTTACAGCAATCTTAGCACACAGCTCAGGCTTCACTGACATCCATCACACAACGTACAAAAGACCTTCTGTACTTCATACTCATGATCTTTTTCTCGTGCAGAAACTCCTGAATCTGATCCTCCCATGATTTCCTTGGCCTTCCTCTACCTTTCTTTCCTGTCACTTGGGCTAAACGGTTTTTCAGTAAGCATCTCATCAATCATTCTTTCAATATGTCAACATGTCCAAATCACCTCAGAATATTAGTCTCCACCTTACTAACAACATTTTGCTTCACATTACACAACTGCAGCAGATCTTCATTCCTCACATGATCAGAGTGTCTTGCCATAAACTCCCCATAAGTAATGCATCTCTCCAGCACACATGTGACTCGTACGCCACTTCTGCAGTACCCTGGTCTTCCTGCCATACATCAGAGTAGGAACAATTACAGTTTCAGTTTCATACACAGCCATTCAGGTCTCTCTTGAGAAACTATCATTCCTGTGAAATCTTCCTAAAGCAGCTATACCTTTCAATGAAGAATTCAGTTGCCTACTAATTTCACTACCTAATTTGTTCTCCCTGTCAAACATGCTTCCTAAATACACAAACTCATTGACCTGGTCAATCAATGTGCTATTTCGACTTATCTTGCATTTAGTACTAACAGTTCCACATTCAAAAACAATAACTTTGGTTTTTCCCTTATTTACACTCAGTTTGAATTTCATGCAAACTTTGCACATCCGGGACAACATACTCTGTAACTCACCTTTGCTCTCTGCCAACAGGACTGTGTCATCAGCATACAGCAATCTGCACACACGGATGTTACCAAGACATAAACCAGTATTGTCCATTTTGGCATCACACATCCATAAATATATTAAACAGCCAGGGTGACATTACACAACCTTGTCAGACTCCTGCACCAATAGAAAACCATTTTGATACAACACCATTCACTCGTACACAAGATCTACTGCCAGCATACATGGCTTTTACACTATAAAGTAGATTCACAGTAACTATTTATTCAGTACCTTCCACAGAAGTATCGAATTTACTTGGTCACAAGCTTTCTTTAAATCTATGAAGATCACAAAAACTTTCTTACCAACAAACTGATACTTTTCGATCATCATGAGTAACGCAACAATTTGGTTAGTGCAGCCCTTACTAGGCATAAAACAACTCTGATGTAAGACTGCATACCTTTTCAATAATGACCTTTCCAAACACTTTCCCTGACACATTCAGTAAACTAATTCCACGGTAGTTCTTGCATTCAGTCTGATCACCTTTTCGCTTATACTAGGGAACAATGATAGCATCCCTCCAACCCCAAGGGACCATTCCCGACTCCCAGCACAATCGGCAGATTTCAGTTAACCAATCAATTACAGAGTCACCACCATATTTTAACATCTTAGCAGTTATGCCACTACTCCCCGAGCCTTACCATTCTGAAGAGATTTTAGAGCACCACATACCTCTTTCTCTTGAGATCCCACCTGTGCTCCTATCTTTCACTGTGACATCTGCTTCTGCCTCAGAATTGCCTTTGCTTTCATGATCTAACAACTCACAGAAGTATTCTCACTCCATCTTTCACTTAACTCATTGGCCTCCCATATCATTTTTTCAATCCTATTTTTCCTACATCTATTTGCTTTAAACTAACAGTAATTAGAATATCAAATAAAAATGCACCTGAAAAAATCTTTGAAACTTCTTTTTTCCATTTTTTAAAAGATAGTTTAATGTGGATTCTGAATTCAACTGTTTATTAATGAAACAATGTTACTTTTATGTCACCTTTAAAACCTTCAGTTTTTGCATTCAGATGAAGATATTTCATTAAGTCTCATAGTTAAAGTAAACTACAGAATGTGAATTTAAACATTAATAATACACAAATAAAAAACACACCAAAGCATCAGATGTATCTGAGGAACAAACCAATTACATATACAGACATCTGTCAGTTCCTAATGAGAAGATATACACTGAAGAGCAATTGAATTAAAGACAGCTGGCGTTATGCAAATGTGGCGCTGTGGGCGGCTCTGTAAACGGAAACGACATGACGTATGCAGCGATCCGACAATATAAGGAGTGATGTGACGGGAATCAGTAAGAGTTGGACGCAGTATGGGAAAGACCAAGGATCTAAGCGCATTTGATCATGGGCAAATTGTCGGGGCTCGACGAATGGGTCACTCCATCTCGGAAGTCGTGCAGGCACTGGGATTTTCATGAGCCACTGTGTCACGGGCGCACCGTGAGTACATCGAATCTGGTAAAACCATTCCTGCAAGAGCCAACTGCCGTGGACAACAGCGTGTGGATGAGCCGGGTCGTCATCGGCTAGCTCGCATTGTAACAGCGGATAGACGGGCCACAGTGCAAGAAATCACTTGGCAATTTAACGCTGGTGCACAAAAACGTGTAAGCAGCCACACCATCTCCTCGCTACGGGGTACAGAAGCCATCGTCCCACGAGGGTACCGCTGCTGACCGCACATCACAGGGTGCAAAGATTAGCATGGGTGTGGGAACATTGCCACTGGACTCTAGACATGTTGAAAATGTTGTCTGGACTGATGAGTTGAGATTCACGTTGGTACATGCGGATGGCAGGATACCAGTACGGCGCAAACCACATGAAGCGATGGATCCTTCTTGCCAGCAGGGTACTCTTCAAGCTGGTGGGGGTGGCATTCTTGTCTGGGGACTGTTTACGTGGACTGAAATGGGACCTCTGGTATGTGTGACACCGTCCCTCACAGGTCAACATTACCGGGATATCCTGGATGACAGTTTGCTCCCGTTTGTGCGTCTTCAACATTCTACTGGGGACCTCATCCTGCAACAAGACAATGCACTGTGCCATCGCTCCCAAATTGTATCCGAATGGTTAGATGAACACTCCACCGATGTGACCTCGCTTCCTTGGCCAGCTAGGTCACCTGACCTCAATCCCATCAAGCACATCTGGGATGCCATCGAGAGAGATGTTCGAGGCTCCGATCTTCCTCCATCAAATCTTCATGAGCTGCGGGAGCTTGTCAGGGGTCGTGGATCCCTAGGGCTTCCCAACGTTTCCGGTGTCTTGTCGAGTCCATGCCAAGACAAATCGCAGCCGTCATCAGGGTGAAAGGTGGTGCTACACGTTATTAGACAGGTATATCTAATTCAATTGCTCTTCAGTGTATATATTATATTGACAGCTACAAACACTCAACTTTAACAACTAAATGAATCAACACACTTACCAACCACTCCCTTATTTTCTTTCTTTTGAAAAGTTTGTGGATTTCTTGATATTTGGTTAGCTAGAAAAGAGCAACACTATAAAGATATAGACTAAAGATTTTTTTTTCATTTTATTTAAAGGATTTCAAGTAATTTGAAAGCAAGCTGTTAACAAATGGATGCATTGTTTCAGAGTATAAAAAAAATGTAAATGAATAATTACGTAAGACCTAACACTGTGGCTTATGATAATCCCAGTCTAAGTTTCCATGGTCACTTTAACAATGAGATTTAAGATAATAAACTTATTGGCTGTCCATTAAAATTTACTGATATAAACATGCTTCCTTTTGCTTTGTGACACTGGCTCTTAAGCTTTCTTGCTTGTTGAAGCTTATGTATTGCTGCCGAGGGTGCACATTCTAAAGCATTTTGTCTTGATGCAGGAATATTTCAGGAGGCAATTTTGTCACTTATTCGACTCCTTTCCATAATAATATTTTCCATGACAGCAAAGATTACACATTGTTCAAAATTTTATAACTTAGGTATCAACATAGTGCTAATAAATATATAAAAAAAAATTGCTGCAATGTTGCTTTTTCTTACAACTTTAATAGTGATGATGCCTTGTCACTGGGATGAAAATAACTTCCTGGAATAGTACAAATTGGAAATACAAGTTTTGTGAAAAATAATTATATATATTAAGGAAATACAACTTTACCACACAAATTTCTGTGTCAACCACGGTTTTGTTGGGCTCTGGCTCAGCTTCATCGGGATGAATGGCATGTAAGTATTCAAATCACATTATGACGCCATCAATGGTGTTTATGGTCACAGGTTTAAATTAATTGCTTCCACAAGCCCGATAGAAATGCTGTAGATGCCACGTCATTAACAAGTTGGGAAGAATTCTGATATACATGGAAAAATTCCAAAATATCAAGTTTGGTGGTTGAATCCGACTTGTCACTTAGTTTTGCTTCTTCAAAGAGAAATCTATGATTATTTTCATATCAGTGTTCAGTTATCGATGATTTCTTTAGATCGCAGTTCCAAATGTAGGTTTTGTGCTTCTTCAATTGAAAATGCAAGGCCTGATGGGTCTGTCCTATATGTAAAATGCCACATTCACGTGGGATTTGATATATTCATGAGTTTTAATCTTCAACATAGTCTTTTGATCCAAAAAATTTCATTTTGTTTACGGGTTTAAAAAACGCTTTAAAATTTCTGAGAATTTTTGAAGGCAAAATCACGGGAAAATGGAATTATGGCAAAATTCTCTCATAATGGATGCACAGCAGGAGTTAATAAGGAGATAGGTTTTGGTTTTTGGAATGTTGTCAGAGCCTAGTCTTTAATGGAAGGGTCATATTCTAGGACTCTGTGCTGCAACATGTTTAAGAAAATCAAGTTCTTTTCCAAACAGTTTTGATCATAACATATATGTATTGCAGGAAATATGTAACTGTAAAATGAGCTGAGTTTTTGTTGCCAAGGGTGATTGGACTTGGCACATGCAGATGAGGGAACAGTGAAAGGCTTACGATAAATTGTAGTTATGAGAGATACATTTGAGTGTGAAACCAGGACACCAAGGACTGGTATCCAACCATTGTTTTCAGTCTCACAGATGAATTGAATGAAAGGATCAATGGAATTAATAAGTTTGACTAATTTTGGAATTTCAGAATTTTTTTCCTTTCCACAGAACTTTTCATTGAAATTTCTAGCAATAGTTTCACTCAAGAAAGCATTTAATTGTAGTAGAAGCAGATTCAAATATGAAAAATAAATAAATTTATATGTACAGGGTGTTCAGAAATGATGTATACAATTTCAAAGTTGATTAGTACAAAAAGTATTTGCGATATGAATGTTTTACATTTTGTCCAAGATTATGCAAGTTCTAAAGTTTATAGCTTTGCAATCAATACACTTCCACATGGGCTCCATTCGTAGTGCGCAGGATGTCGAGGCAGTAGTCGATTTCGGACCAAGTACGGTGCAGAATGTTTGGGGTGACAAGGAAGAAGGCTGTGGTGATGCACACCTTCAGGTCACTGTCTACCGGACAAAGGTTGCCTCCCTCAATGTCTTTAACCCTTTAATGACCATAACGCCCCAAACTCCCGTACATACAAACGGCCATAGCAGCCCGAAACACCTGTCTAGAGTTAATCAGATTTCCTACCCTTACCTGTTCTTCAAATTTTCTCAACCTATGAGAGATCAGCAGGAGTCACCCTCAGTCACTATCGTTGTTAGTTAACAAAGAAGTGAACCAACAGATTGTTTCGGGTGTTATGGTATTTAGAATGATAGACGATTTTGGGGTCATGGTCACTAAAGGGTTAAGGAACCCCCACAAAAAATATCACAGGAGGTTATGTCTGGCGAACAGGGAAGCCATGTCATTGGACATCCACTTCCAATCCACTGACCAGGGAAGTGCTGATCAAAGCATGCACGAAAGTCTGATGACAAATGAGAAGGAGCCCCATCTTGCTGGAAAAGGACGCCTGGAATCTCCTGCAGTTGCGGAATGGTGAACAGTTGTAACATGTCTAGGCATGTGCCGCCAGTTATGGTTGGTACAGCAAACAAAAATGGTCCAATCACATTGTCCTGCATAATGCCACACCAAACATTAACTTTGGGGCTGTGTCTTGTGTGTTCCAGGACAGCATGGGGATTTCTGAACCCCAAATTCGGCAATTATGCTTGTTGACAGTACCTCACACATGAAACGTTGACTCATCAATGAAACAGATTCCTGACAGGAATGTGGGGTCGCTATCAATGCAATGAAGCATTTTTATGGCAAACACTGCTTTGTCATTGGACTGCACCCTTTGCACCAGCTGCATTTTGTAGGCGTAAAGATGAAGGCGTTTGTGTAGCACTGTGTGAACTGATGTGGCAGGTATCCCCAGTTTGCGACTAGCTGAATGAATGGATGGATGTTGATGGGTTCCGTTGGTACGCCTGACACACAGCCTCCACAGATGGTCTGCAGCTGCTTGTCCCTTTCAACACACCACTGGTAGCTTTGAATATGTCTACCCACTGCTGGATACTCCTCTGTGTTGGTGGTTTCTTCTTATACTCCCTCCTGAAATTTCTCTGGAGATGGGTATGGGATTTGGACTCCGCAAACCACACCACACAAGCAGCTTTTTCCTGTGGTGTCGCGATTTTCGCTATGTTGTGTCACACTGCACTACCAGGTAACAAGCGTCACCTATCAAAAGAAAAATCAAACTTTAGAACTCGCTTAAATTTGGACAAAACGTAAAACATTCGCATTGCAAATACCTTTTGTACTAATCAACTTTGAAATTGTATACATCATTTCTGAACACCCTGTATTTTCCTTATTTTTACAGATGCCCACACTTTTGCACTAAATCTTTTGTTTTTATAAAGAGTTTACATGGATACATATTTTTTCTTGTTTCCCCTTTTTCTCACACATAGCAAAGTTTCTGTAAGTAAATTTCTGTGGAGGAAATTTTTATTACTTCTACGAGAAAAAAAAAAACACTTCAACAAAAATTGATAGTGCAAACAAAAAAAAGGGGGGGGAGGGGGCTAATATTAACTATTAATGTTATTCTGAAGGCCCCCTATAACTGTGGGATTCCAAGTCCAGACTTTGGACACCTTTCTGGTGAACAGGCCAAGATTAGATATGCCTTGATGGCTTAGTGAGTGACAGTGCTGCCAGGTATATAGTCAGCTCATGTAGTCAGATTATTTTTGCTTTATTATGGTGCTCTCTAGCCTACTGAGGTCCTAGCACCAATAAAGTCCAACTAACCAACTTTTTGTTTCATTCTTGAAAATTTTTGGGGAAAATTGTTATTCATAAAATTTCATGTTTTGAAATAAATGGACCACATTTTTAGAAATATTTGGACAGCAATGATGACATCTGAGATTTTTTTTATCCAGTTCATCATCAGTTAAAGTTTCTAAAAATGATATATATATATATATATATATATATATATATATATATATATATATACTTAAGAGCAAAACTGAAGACTAAGGAAAAAATTTTAGAATTTAAAACGAAGGGTGCAAATATATATATATATATATATATATATATATACTGAAGAGCAAAACTGAAAACTAAGGAAAAACTTTAGAATTTAAAACGAAAGTTGCAAAATAACCTGAAGATCAAAACGCGCAACGCAGCAGTTTTGAAAATTCAGAATTCACATTCTATTAAGAAGAGACCTAAGCAAAAAAATATATATATTTTTGACTCATACCAAGTACAACATAGAAAAGGTTATGTATCTACCGGTGTGAGTAAAAGGAGAAAAGATAAAAAAATAAAATAAAACAACTGAATGTAGAAAGTGTCGAGAATACTGAGCCTTGGCTTTATCAAGGACCAGCAAAAACTCTGCATTTTCTCACTTCCACTTCCTTTTCTATGTTGTACTTGGTATGAGTCAAAAAAATATATATTTTTTTTGCTTAGGTCTCTTCTTAATAGAATATATATATATATATATACTTAAGAGCAAAACTGAAGACTAAGGAAAAAATTTTAGAATTTAAAACGAAGGGTGCAAAATAACCTGAAAATCAAAACGCGCAACGCAGCAGGTTTTTAACTCTTACTATGCGGGTTTTAACTCTTACTTTTCTTTGTAACTTTGAGCGTCTTTTGTGGTACCTAGGAACAGAAGATTGCTAAGCTTGTTCCTTTTCTATGCGCTGTCTATGCGCTGTTTTTTCAAAGTAGTTAAGTTCTTAATAACTAATTAATTATGCACTTAAAGCACTGCTGAAATACTTTGTACATATTGCAACTAACTGTTTAAGGTATATAACTTTCACAAAGTTTTCTTTAGTTAATTATTATCTTTAACTTATTCTCGTTTTCGTGCTGTCATAAGTTGTAGAGTAGGGGGTTTTAGACTCAAGTTTTCTTTCAAAAATCTGTTCGTTATAAATTAACATTTCCTTTTTTAATTGCAATGTAAAATTTGTTTTTCAGGTTTAAATTCTCTCTCAAACGAACTTGGAATTTCGTTATAGCTGAAAATCATTTCTATTTATTATGTCACTCTCACAGCTTGAGTTCTCTTTAATCTTCTTCTCTCTGTTTAATAGTAACAGATGAAGAGCATGGGTCGGGCCATGAAGGTTAATGGATGCAAGCGAAATTGTTAACTAGTGCTAGGTCATGCTACTCTACGGAGGACATGACTTATATATATATTTTTTAAACTATTTTAGGTGGGAATGTTACTTGCATCTATGGCCTTGCAGAAACCCATTTCCAACTAGGTCTTTGTGGAAGTGAGAAAATGCAGAGTTTTTGCTGGTCCTTGATAAAGCCAAGGCTCAGTATTCTCGACACCTTCTACATTCAGTTGTTTTATTTTATTTTTTTCTTTTCTCCTTTTACTCACACAGGTAGATACATAACCTTTTCTATGTTGTACTAGGTGTGAGTCAAAATTATATATGTATTTTTTTGCTTAGGTATCTTTATAGAATATATATATATATATATATATATATATATATATAAAGTGGAATATATAGAGCTATGCAAGACAGTAAGAAAAAGTATCACTGAAGACGTAAGGAAATTCAACTGTGAACTAGTGAGGAAAGCAATTGAAAACAACCAAAGCCTAAAGATAGCAAAGGGACATCTCAGTAAGGGAAGAAAACAGATTATGGCACTGAGAAAAGAAGATGGTTCTGTAACAAGAAATAGAGGCGAAATTTTGACAAGAGTGAAAGATTTCTACTCCAAATTATATGAAAGGGATGATATATGCACTCCAGACATCATAAAAGATACCAGTACCAGAGTTCCTCCAGTCCTTCCAGCAGAAGTTGCACATGCAATCAAGAACATGAAGCGAGGAAAAGCTCCAGGAGAAGATGGAATTACTGTAGACATCATACAAGAAGCAAGTGGAGAAATCGAAACAGTACTCGCCCAAATTTTCACTCGATGCCTTAATGAAGGAAAGATTCCTGAGGATTGGAACACCGCTACAATGATCCTGCTACATAAGAAAGGTGACATTGAGGATCTCGGAAACTACAGACCTATCAGCCTCCTATCAGTAGTTTATAAAATCTTCACTAAAGTTCTTTCACACCGCTTGAAGGTAACACTGGACATGGCTCAACCGAGAGAACAAGCTGGATTCAGGAGTGGCTACAGCACAATAGATCATATCCACGTGCTGAGAGAACTAATTGAAAGAGCAAGGGAATATGAACTTCCATTGTGCATGGCTTTTATCGATTATGAAAAAGCCTTTGATTCGGTGAAACCATCAGCAGTTACAATGGCTCTGAAAACCTGCGGTATTGAAGATGCATACATTAATATTATTAATAACATCTATGAAAATGCAAGTGCAAAGATTAGGCTGTTTGAAAATACAACACACGTAAAAATTGGAAAGGGAGTGAGACAAGGTGACACCATATCTCCGAAGCTCTTTAATGCCACATTGGAGGGTGTTTTTCAGTCGCTGAGCTGGGAAAACAAGGGGATAAAGATTAATGGAGATTATCTAACCCACCTTCGTTTTGCTGATGACGTAGTCATTTTTGCAACTACCCCATCAGAGCTGCAGAGTATGATCCAGGAACTTGCTGACAAGAGTAAAGAAGTGGGATTAAAAATGAACTTTCAGAAGACAAAAGTGATGTTCAACGCTTTTACAAGAAATGAAGATTTATCGATTGATGGAGAAAAGCTGGAGATAACAGACACGTACGTTTATCTTGGACAGCAGATATCAAGTGAGGGTCACATTGGTGAAGAAATTAATCGGCGTACAAAACTTGCCTGGAGAGCTTTTGGAAGAAACAGCATAATTTTCAAGAGCAATATGCCATTATGTCTTAAAAGAAAAGTGTTTGATCAATGCATCCTTCCAGTGCTTACGTATGGTGCAGAGACGTGGACCTTAACTAAAAGAGACATACAAAGGCTGCAGACAACTCAAAGCAGCATGGAGAGGTGCATGCTTGGTGTAACCAGGAGAGATAAGAAGAGGAACTCGTGGATCCGAAAAATGACAAGAGTGGAAGACATCATGATCAGAGTTAAATCCCTGAAATGGCAATGGGCTGGACATACTGCCAGAAGGACAGATCATCGATGGACAGCCGAAATTTTAGATTGGATTCCAAGGGACAGGAAAAGACCCAGAAGAAGACCACATGGGAGATGGGTGGATGAAATTCGAAAGTATGCAGGGGTGACATGGAGGAGAATGGCACAAGACAGACCGTTGTGGAGGAAACTTGGGGAGACCTTCGTCCAGCAGTGGATTGATAATGGTTGACAATGATGATGATGATGATATATAGATAAAAAAATCTAAAAAGTTTTTACACCATCAATACGCAACTACACCAGTGTACAACACAAATTTGAAGTCGTGATTCCGTCTATTGGTGTAAATTATGACAAGAGTGGCAAGTCATGAAATAATTTACACCAATAGGTGGAATCATGACTTCAAAAAGCTTTTACAGTTTGTAAAGTTTTGGAATAATACCCCCAAGTTTATGAGTGTAACAACACTATTGTTAATGACAGCTCTGTTGTCTGAAGAGCTGAAACAGATGAAACAGAAATGAACTTAATTACGAACACAATGAAGAATATGGTGCTCAAGTTTAAAACTTTGGGAACTGGAATTCCTTGTGTTGAGAAACAAAATAATTCATGTTAACAAAACTGATAACAGTATCACTGTTTGAATCTATGCATGAAAATTCATAATGTGCATTTTCTAAGTTCAATGGGTCCACATGTGACAACGGCATACTCACTTCGTTTCCTCTCCTGTCTTAGTTGCAATTTGCTCTGAATAACACTTTCAAACACTGATGCCTCCTCATCATCAGCAAAATTTAATCCAGCCTGGCAATCCTAGTTGAATATGCAAATGTTAGTAAATATAATTAAAACAAAAGATAAAAGACTAACTTCAGTTTCCACTCTGCATTGCATATCACACCAGTGTGCTTTGAGTTCACACATAAAAGAGTTTGAAACGTAATAGTACAGCATTAGATATTTATCACAATTCCCTTAAAAATGGGAAAGAGTTATTTTTTTACTTCTAAAACTGCAGAGGCACAGTGTCTTAGATTCATCTTTTCAATACTACTATAAGCTCTAGATCTATAAACAAAATACTTTCTTGTACTACACACAATTAATCAACAAATACTTGTGTGCACTGATGCATACAAACGAACGTGCAGGTCAGAAATATGTGTATGTAATATATGTGGACATAAAGTACTTCCCTCATTAAGAACGTTTTTATTTAAAAATCTATAATAGGTAGAAACAAATGGTTTGTGGCATGATGCATGTAAACTAATAAGTTTTTTTTTGGTCCCCCGCCCCTCCATGTTGTTAATACAGCTTCACACGAGTGCCATTTGTGGCCTGGAGTACATTTAGTTAGTATTCAATTTCTTGCCATGTTTTACCTAAAATCTCTTTCAGGGTGTCTACCAAATTTGGGAAACTTCATGATAAACGAAACATTTTCATAACCACTTTTAAAAGACTTCTATATACACTGCCGGACAATTGCTAAGGACGGATGACAATAGCAACGATAGCAACCATAAAATGGAAGGCAGGAAAATGTGGAAATTAGCATAAGTGCGGGATACAGTAAGACGTGTTGTGCGTATGCAAATTTTGGATTGCCGAACTTGTTCGTGACGTCATAGCGCTGATAAGAGATCTAAAAGATTTGACGCGTATTGACCGTTGTTGTTCAAACGCAAAGTTGAAAGGGAAAGAATCAATTGACGAACTTGCAATTTTCAGTATGTCTTCCCGACATCACCTAGATGATTTTACGCGTGGCCGTATTATTGGCAAGATTGAAGAAGGGCGAAAAATAACAGATGTTGCCAGGGAGTTCGACGTCAGCCACAGTGTTGTTTCAAGGCTTTGTAAATCATTTCAAACAAATGGAGAGTGTAGCAGACGTCACGGGGGAGGTCGTGTTTGCAGTACGACACCTGCAGAAGATCGGTACATAGTGCTATCAACAAAAAGACACCGGCGCAGCACAGCTAGTGAGGTAGCAAATCAGTTTATGGCTGCTACTGGCAAGCGGATCTCCCGAAAAACTGTCGCCAGTCGTTTGCATGAAGGAGGACTATACGCCCGCCGTCCTGTTGTGTGCATCCCATTGTCCAGACGTCACCGTACCGCCCGTTTGCAATGGTGCCATTAACATCGCAATTGGACTGATAACGACTGGTCTGCTGTCCTCTTCTCAGATGAGAGTAGATACAGTCTATCGTCTGATTGTCGACGACAACTGATCTGGGTGATAGTGGTACTGCATATTGTCCAGCAAACATACAGGAAAGGGACCGATATCCGACATGTAGTGTCATGGTATGGGCTGGCATGATGATCAATGGCCGTACGTCCCTCTATGTGCTTCCAACTGGGACTATGACTGGCCAACGATACATTAATGATGTTCTGCTACCTCATGTTCGCATGTTCCGTGGTGCTGTCGGTGATAGATTCATTTTCATGGACGACAACGCAACATGTCATCGAACAGTCGCTGTCCAGGAGTGTCTTTGAGAGCGAAGATATTCAACGCCTCGTATGGCCAGCACGTTCTCCAGATCTGAATCCCATTGAAAATGTGTGGGATGCTTTGGGGAGGAGTCTTGCTGGTCGCCAATGCCCTCCAATAAACAAGGACACCCTCATCCGTGCACTGACAGAGGAATGGGATAAATTACCCCAACAGCTGCTTGATAATGTTGTGCAAAGCATGACACGACGTGTGGAATCTTGCATTGCCCTCCATGGTGGCCATATCCCGTATTGACATCTTACGCCGGAACGCCTGCGGACGGTAATTGCCTTTTTTCACGTTTACGTATTCTGCACAAAATGGCCTGTTTGTCCCTTGAACATGTTCCAAAGCCTTCTAGATTTCAGAGCACAATAAATTGTCTTTCTTGTAATGTCCTGGCATTCTGACATTATTTTATTTCACTTGGCATCCAACCACACTTACTTTTTATGCACAATATAGCCGTTTATGATCCGTCCTTAGCAATTGTCCAGCAGTGTATATAGTATATACATATATATTCCTATCCAAGACAGCAGCATATGCACGCACACACACACTAAAGAGGGGAACACTATGCTCTTTCTTTCTTTCTTTTTTTTTTCTATGGAGAAAGAGCCCTTTGCCGTTCTGCTAGTTACAAAAATCTACTCATCATACTTTGAGTGTGCTTAAAAGTAAGTTGAAACACTGACCATTGTGCTACAAGGTTTCTTACACAACCTTCTTTAACATTACCTGAAAATGTCCTGACTTCACGGTAGCATAATTTAAATTGTTAAATTGATCTCAAAATTTTGCAAACACCATAATGCACACATATTTCGATGCTAAGACATTTTTTGCTTTATCACTTTTCTTTGTAGGGGAGGGCACAAATTCACCTTCTTTGACACTTGAATCATTATGTCAAAACCAAATCTACACCTCATGTGGTCCATGCATGGAGAATTATTTAAGATTTTTGCCAGAAAATGAACAATTGCTAAAAATAAAAAGAAATTCATGACCCCAAGCAAAATTTGTGGCTTTTTTATGACCAGTAGACACCCTGTCTTTGGAGACTGTGGCAATAGCATCTGTTATTATCCTCTGCAGAGTTCCAATATCAGACAATGGTATTGAACAGACTTTATCCTTGACATAAATCCCACAGGAAAAAGTCTAGGGGTGTTATGTTGGGTGACCGTGGTGGCCATGATGTTGGACCATCCTTCCCAATCCATATGTTGGGCGGTGTGGTACTGAGGGATTTTTGAACAATTCCCAATGTGGTGGGACATCATCCTACTGGAAAATTATCTATGGTCAACAATCGTCCAACTGAGGTCCAACAAAAAGCTCCATCATGTCAAAGACACATTTGCAGTCATTGTGCATTCACAAAGAAAAAGAAAGGTCCAATGGCCCTGTTGTGCACGAGACCACAACAGACATTCACTTTGGGGCTGTCCTTGCTGTTTTTCAAAGACAACATGGGGATATTCAGACCCCCATATACGCACATTGTCTGTTTACTTTACCAAAAGTGTGAAAGGTAGCCTCATCTGAAAAAACAACATGCTGCAGGTAGTAGTTGTTGTTGTTATCGATATGCTGTAAAATCTCAGTTGCAAAGGCAGCACAACATGGGCTATCTTCCATTTGCAAGGTCTGAACAATCTGCATTTTATATGCATATAATTTTCTTGTATAGTGCAGAGAATTCTGAGATCAGACAAAGCTCGGCAGGTGAATTTCAAGGGACTTTACACGAAAGCTGTCCGCTCTGCATCAACAGTTTCTTCACTAACATCTGGTCGGCCCATCCATTTTCAGTCATCATCACTTCTGGTTTCCTTAAACTTTGCATACCAAGCTGTTACGCTTTTATGATCAGGTGGTGGATGTCCGTACTCCCTTCTGAAATTATACTGAACAGTTATCGGTGATTTGGTCTCATGGTACCACAGATGCCATTTTGTGCTGGTGGTGCCACCTATTTATTACTCAGCATGAACCTAAAACAACAACAAAAAACTATTAGTTTATATGCATCATGCTACAAACTGCTTGTTTCTAACTGTTATAGTTTTTTTTAATAAAAATTTTCTAAACGAAGGAAGGACTTTGTCCACCCTGTAGTATTTCTTTTTTTGATCGGAGTTTTAACGACCACCGCAAGTAACTCAGTGGACTATAAGTAGCCGCCCGTCACTAATTTAGGGCCACTGGCTCTCACTGGAAGGGAGAGCCAAGGCTGTAAGACGAACACAATACCCATGCCTCAGCAAGATTCGAACCCGGACCCATTTTGGATGAAGGATCAGAAGCCATCACTTAGACCACTGTGCCTTTGCAGTACTTTGACAGCATTTGGTGTGTGTGTGTGTCTGCGTGTGTGTGCAGCTGCACCATAACTCGTGCTGAGCAAAACTAAAAACATTCCTTTAAAACACATGGCCCTTCCCTCTTTCTCTGACCATTTCATTCATACTCCATAGTGGTAACAATCAGGACATTACACTATCACTGAGAACTTTAAAAGAGTAAGATTCTGTTCCAAATACAAGTAAGCTCTGTCAGAAACTACTTAAAGCAATGATCATTCAAAATCTGACAGTTTGTTGAAGTCCTGTGTTGTTGTTCTCAAGAAGATTACATAACTGTTTTTACTTAGTATGTTGTATTAAAATTGGTCTCAGGGCTACACTTTTAGTACAGTTTTAGTTCCAAAAGAATTTTCAGGACAGGAATTAATTAAAATAACATTCACCAAACTAGTTTGGTAATCGTCCAAATCAAAAGTCACAAATTAAGCTAGCTGCAGATTTTTGACAAATAGCTAAAATATATGAAATCAGCTTTGCTAACTGTTTTCAAGTGCTGCTTAACCTATACAAAGCATTTTCTCAGAGTTTTTAAGTGTATCTAGACTCATATCACAGGCACTTTATAACTGCATAATTCACACTAAATGCATAGCAAAAACTATAATTCATAACACACATTCATTTCAAGATTTGTTTGTTTGTTTCAGGCAGTAGCGCACACAATTTCTTCAAGGGAGGGGTCCAACAAGAAATGCACAGGACAAGTGCAAATGCGCCCTGTACATATATATCTACTCCTGACTGTAGCAAAATAAAAAACAGTAAATGCATATATGAATGTATGTATTTATGTGGACATAAATCAACACTGATGTGCACTCAGGTTAAAAAAAAAAAACTTTTCGGAGAGACAAATTTGATAACTTTAGGACTGTAAGACATACAGAAAACAACGACTGTTACGAAAACTAGAACTAAGACAAACAGTAAAACAATTTATCACGAAACTATTAAATTTATAATAAAACAGTCTTCAGTAAGATTTTTTTAAAATTTAGTAGTAGTTGGAATAAAGCATTTTAAAAGAACATCATTCGTTTTCTTCATCCAATGAGTGAACGACAAAAGCATTCTTTGGAGGGGTCTGGGCCCAGCAGACCCTCCCATTGTGTGTGCCCCTGGTTTCAGGGTTTAATGACCACTGTGAGCAGTTGCACATTCCTAATTTAGGAAGATAGATCAATTTCCTAATTTGGAAGATCAATATAACACAATTTTTATCGACTTCCATTGCAATTTCGAAACACAAGTTAATAAGTAAAATGGCTTAGGGAAGCACTTAGAACTCACACAGAGAAAATTAATGTGCAGAGCAAGTTTTTTTTTGTTTTTTTTTTGTTTTGTATAAATGGGTGTGCTTCTTTTCACAGATGAGATAAGCCTCCATTCAGATTCACTTTTCTATCTTGGATAGATTTAACACTATGTAACAAATGACTATAATTTCACATAAAATCAATTTGTTATTCATGGAAAAATAAATTTTCATTAAACTTTTTTTTTCTTGTTTGTGTCGGGATTTAATAACCACTGTGGGTAACTCTAAGGGCTATGCAGTCACTCATCCCTAATTTAGGGCCACTGGTTCTAAAGAAGGGAGAGAGCCAGCATCATCTGGAAAACACGCCACCCATGCCTCAGTTGGAACTGAGACTATACTCAGATGACTAGTCAGAAACTTGTACCTCTGACCATTTAGCCCCTGAGACCAGAAAAGAGAAGTACAATGTTCAAGATTTATAAAAAATATTCCAGAATGTTTTCTAGAGCTAAACTTCAAACCTTCAGGTATAGATTCAAAATGACAGATCCAAGCTATTTATTGTTTCATAATTCAAAGAAACCTAGTTTGAAACTTGTGGAAGGTCTTGAGATTGCTGGTATGGGAAAGGCAAGTTGGTATTTAGTTTGAAAATTTGACAGTACATTTCCTCCTATTCTTGCTTCTAATATTTTATCTTACTTTTAGGTATATATTAAAAATGACAGGACAATGCTATTAATTTTCTCATAATTCAAAGAAACCTAGTCTGCAACTTGTGGAAGGTCTTGAGATTGCTGGCATGGAAGAGGCAAATTCGTATTTAGTTTGAAAATTCCACAGTACGTTCATTCCCGTTCCTGCTTCAAATTTTTATCTTTCCCCTCATAAGAAGTTCAACAAGACATAGCCATGAAAGAATTAAACCTTGTTAGAAAACATCGAATCAAACAGTACGTTTCCTCTACTAATTCTCATCTAAACTATTTCCCAAAAGTTACAAGTTACAGTAAAGGTTGTTACAAGCACCTTTATAACCAAGTTAGAATGTTTAGTTTCTTTGGCAAGCAGGGCACACAACACAGCCTGACATATTCTCCACATTATCCCTGAAGTTTGCATGAAGTTTTCTTCCAGATCAACCCAACCAGCAGACAGAAGAGTACAAATCAGCCTTCTATGTGCCATTTGGGCAGAATTTGTTCTACAGGTATCAAAATTTGAATATATTAAATCATATCATTAACATGAAATACTAACTTTAAAACATTATGACAGAAAAATCTTGACCACCCCTGGTGACCAAGTGGTAAGAGACAAGGGTTTCTGGCTAACTGCCAAAGTTAGGCCTAGGTTTGGGTTCAACACAAGGCATGGGTGGTGTGCTCATTCTATACTGCTGGTTTTGTCCCTTGTGGCCTGAAACTATGGATGGGCAACTTCTTATATCCTTAGATGATAATAGGGTTGTCCTACCACGAAAAGAAAAGAAAAAAAAGTCCTGCATAGGGTCAAGTTCACTGAAAACTTATTCCAGGGCCCACAGGTATATCTTTTTGGTATCACGCATTTAATTTCCTCTAAGAGCAAAACTGATAAGAAATGGATAAATGTGACATCAGGAAGAAAAAAAAATTAACAGCAATTAGAATAAAGGCTCAAAGAAATAAGAGCAAATTGCTACCTTACATACATTGAGAAACAACCTATGTAAGGTTCTGAAACCTGACAGAGTAAAAGCATAACAAACAAACAGAAAAGAACTAACATGAAAGATATGAAACATAAATGCACATCAATACATTAAGAAATTAAATTTATTATGCCACACTGACACTGCAGGGAAAATTTCATAGTTGATAAAGGTGACATTTATTTGTGTTACCTGACATGCCTGTCTCACTTCTAAATATCTTTGATTCGTGAAATATACAAATTTTGTTTTGCTTTGAAGGATTCAGTAATGACATACTGTCCTGCAGACATGGTTTTTGCATTTTTGACTTGCACCGACACCTATAGTCACACACATGCACTATTATAGGCTACAAAACTGCATTACCCTCAAGCCATTTACATACTGTATTTACTGCAGGAACATTAAAAATAAATCTAAATTTGAACACCACGTTCAAATAGCTTTCCCACATACTACAGTTGATATGTGACTAGCAGAGATTAATATATATAAAATTATAACAGTGAAGAAGATGTGACTAGCAGAGATTAATATATATAAAATTATAACAGTGAGGAAGTAGGTTCTGCATAAAATTTAAATGTAGCTGCAGTAGGCACAGCATCTAGGGATAAAATAATGATGAAGTGAAATTTAAAATCAATGTATTAAAAACAAAGTTGTACTTACATCAGTCTCAAATGTATGAAAAAATGGTTTTGGTGTTTTGTACTGAAATTCTTCATACAATTCCTGTTCCCATACTTTAGTTCTGGCCTTTAAAAAAAAAAAAAAAAAGACAACTAAAATTAGGATTTCACTAAAACAATAGTAAAACATAATTGAAGTTGTTATAACACTTGATAATTAACATTAATGTGAATCATAAATAATTTTTTCTTCTCATTTTCTTTAATGTGAACATAATGATTATCAGGAAACTGAAGGCACTGAATAGTTCCGTTCTGAGCAGGATTATCTCATTCTACTGTATATAATGGAGCACAGAACTGATTATTTTTTGCAGCGTGTGAGAAAACATCCCTTATTGCTCCTGAAGAATATCAGCAATTATGTGTACATGTTTTTCCCTGCAAATAATATGTAAATAGCGCAAATAACAAATGTGCCTTAAGTCCAAAATATGTGACTAATTGAGTAAATAAGCCTGTCCTCTGCCTTGATCTCCAAACAAATCCGTAACACAGAGCATACTACTTGAGTGGGAGTAATCTGGGGTGTGGCATCTACGGAGATAAGATGTCAACGGCAAATATGCATCCTTGAACTCTGGTTGCAACAATGTTATTCCATGACGAGAAGAAATGGACACTAGGAAAACTATTTTCATTAACCAAATGAGATATTCATCCAAAATGGATTCATTTTGTGTGCATAGCACTTACTAAAATAAATATTCTTCTTGAATCAGAAGATACAGCCCTTTTGTAAAGTTTTAAGCAGATTAAATTAAGTTTTTCATTGAACCAAAAAGCGGTCTAATATGCTTACATACATATCACTAAGCTGTTCTCTGAGATTCAGAGGTTAGCTTCACAAAGAAATACAAGTTACCAGATACATTTCTAACTGATTATTTACTTACTGTTGCCATATCAAACTTACCCATTTACAGTGATCTTGACACATAACTCGATCTTCACTGAAATCCATCACACGACGTACACAAGACCTTCTGTACTTCATACTCATAATCTTTTTCTCATGCAGACACTCCTGAATCTGATCCTCCCATGACTTCCTTCCTGCCACTTGGGCTAAAAAATTTTTCTTAGTAAGCATCTCATCACTAATTCTTTACACATGGCCAGACCACCTAAGAATATAAGTCTCCACCTTGCGAACAACATTTTGTTTCACATTACATAATTGCAACACATCTTCATTCCTCACACGATCAGAACATGTCTTGCCACAAACCCCTCGTAAGTAACGCATTTCTCTAGCACACAAACGATTCCTATGTTTCTTCTGTAGTACCCAGGTTTCACTGCCATACATCAGAGTAGGAACAATTACACTTACATACACAGCCATTTGGGACTTTCTTGAGAAACTATCATTCCTGTGAAATCATCTAAAAGCAGCTATGACTTTCAATGAAGAATTTGCTCCCCTACTAATTTCACCATCTAATTTGTTCTCTCTGTCAAACATGCTTCCTAAACACACAAACTCATTGACCTGGTCAATCACTGTGCCATTTAGACTTATCTTGCATTCAGTAATAAGAGTTCCTCGCTCAAAAACCATAACGTTGGTTTTCCCTTATTTATACTCAGTTTGAATTTCATGCAAACTTCGTACATCCAGGACAACATATTCTGCAACTCACTTTTGCTCTCTGCCAACAGGACAGTGTCATCAGCATACAGCAGTCTGCACACATGGATGTCACCAAGACATAAACCACTATCATCTATTTTTGCATCACGCATGCACACGTCCATAAATATATTAAACAGCCATGGTGACATTACACAACCTTGTCTAACTCCTGCACCAATAGAAAACCATTTTGATAAAACACCATTCACTCGTACACAAGCTCTACTGCCAACATACATTACTTTTACACTATTAAGTAGACCTTCAACAAAAGTATCCTATTTACTTGGTCGTAAGCTTTCTCTAAATCTATGAAAGCAGCAAAAACTTTCTTACCAACAGCCAGATACTTTTCACTCATCATGCGTAATGCAAAAATTTGGTTAGTGCAGCCTTTACCAGGCATTAAACCACTCTGAGGTTCCCACACTTTCTCTGATATAAGACCTCATACTTTTTCAATAATGACCTTACCAAACAATTTTCCTGGCACACTCAGTAGGCTAACATAGTATTCTCCCTAGAGCCTTTTTACTGGACGGCCCACCCAGCTATTTTTCTCCGCCCAGCTAAATTTCCTTTAACCAACTTTTTCCCAACGCATATAATAGTAAGAGAGCAAAACTTAGTCCCACACACACCATAAATATTGATGAAAACTGGCTGAAATCTAATATGATTTATTAGTTACTCATTTTTTTAATGATTAATGTACAATTTTCTAATGTTGTTTATCATGTTATACTACATTAATGCCTACCACACAACTAAAGATGTTTAATAAGTATAATAACGTTGAGAAAAACATATACATCTATTTTTTTCGGCTGGGCAAGTTGTCATTAAAAGTACCACCCAGCTAAAATTTCTTGCCATCCAGCTGTAAAAAAAAATCTAGGGAGAACACTATAACACCACAATAGTTCTTGCAGTCAGTCTGATCACATTTTCCCTTATACAAGAGAACAATGATAGCACCCTTCCAATCCCAAAGGACCATTCCTAACTCCCAGCACAACTGGCAATTTCAGTTAACAAATCAATTACCAATCATTTTTTTTTTTTTTTTTTTTTTGTCACAACCATATTTCAACATCTCAGGAGTTATACTATAAACTCCCAGAACCTTACCATTCTGAAGAGGTTTTAGAGCTTCACACACCTCTTCTCTAGACATACCTCCTGTGCTTCTCTCACTGTGAGGTCATCTGCTACTGTCTCAGAATCCCTTGTGCTTTCTTGACCTAGTAACTCACAGAAGCATTCACCCCATCTTTCACTTAACTCACTGGGCTCCCATATCATTTCCCTGATCCTATTCTTCACACAACTTACAACTTTGTTTCTCCTATTTTTTCTGAGTCTCACGTACTTCAAGAAAGTTTTGCTATCTTTCCCAAAAGCCAATTCATGCCTTTCCACCTTCTCTTTCCTATCTTTTGCCCTACTCTGGTGAACCAGCTTAGCCGCCTCATGCTTCTAACAGCGATATTCATCCTCAGAAACTTTGCCTTGCAACATCCCCAAATATACTTCCTTCTCTTTACTGACTCTTCAATCTCACTATTCCACCAAGCATCACCTCTGTTGTTACTCACTATGGTGGTGCCACAGACCTCTTCAGCAACAGTGACAACACAGTTTTTAAAACATTCCCACTTCTTTTCAACATCCCTCTCACACGATTTCAGCTTCTTCAGTCGTTCTCCGAGTAAGTTAGAGTAAAGCTGATGATCTTCAGGGAGCATTTCAGTTTTTATTCTTTCCATCCTTGGCCTCTTCCTATTCCTTTTCCTCCAACCAACATTGTTTCACTCGTGACACTACCAAGCAATGATGATCAGAGCCATCATCCACACCTCTCATCACACAAGTGCCAACGTAAACAAAAAAATTTATAACACTTTTTTGATCAAGAGTATGATTTTCCCAAGAATATTAATTTATGAAATTCTTCTTTAACACAATTATTTACAATGAAGAAGATTTAACCATGATCTTCAATGAAATGCTATTTACTTTTTTGATTAAACATCAAAGTTTGCACTGTTAAATACATTTTCATTCTATATAATGCACATGGGAAAATCATACTCTGGGACATAAGAATGTAATAAATTTTGTTGTTTACGGTGAATGTCTGAAACACTTAGTTGTTGACACTTGTGTGATCAGAGGTGAAGATGTTGGCTCTGATCATTACTTGTTAGGGTCACAAGTGTAACTGAAAGTTGGTTGGAGAAAAAGGAATAGGAAGAGGCCTGTGATGAAAAGAATAAAGGTTAAAAGGTCCCCTGAAGAACATTAGCATTACTCTAATTTACTTAGTGAACACTGAATGAGTTGAGGACATGTGGTGAGAGGGATGTAGAAAAGAAGAGGACATGTTTTAAGAACTGTGTTGTTACTGCTGCAGAAGAAGTTTGTGGTACTGCAAAGGTCAGTAACATTAAAGGTGAAGCTTGGTGGAATAGTGAGATTAAAGAAGCAGTACAGAGAAAGAAGAAAGCATATTTCGAGATGTTGCAAGGTACAGTTTCTGAGGATGAATATCGCTGTAAGAAGCATGAGGCAGCTAAAACTGGTTCGCCAGAGTGAGACAGAATTTAAAAAGGAAAATCTGGAGAGGCACGAAATGGCGTTTTGAAAGATAGGAAAACCTTCTGGAAGTATATAAGACAAGAAAAAATATGAGAAATAAAATTTTAAGTTGTGTGAAGAATGAGACTGGAGAAATGATATGGGAGCCTAACGAGTTAAGTGAAAGATGGGGTAATACTTCTGTGAGCTATTAGATCATGAAAGCAAAGGCGATTCTGAGGCAGAAGCAGACGATGTCACAGTGAGAGATCAAAGCACAGGAGGGATTCTCGAGAGACGTGGCATGCAAAACTCTAAAATCTTTTCAGAATGGCAAGGCTCCGGTAGTAGATGGCATATCTGCTCAGATGTTAAAATGAGGTGGCAATTCTGTAATTAATTGGCTAACTGAAATTTGCCAGTTGTGCTGGGAGTTAGGGAGTGGTCACTCAGGATTGGAGGGATGTTATCATTGTTCCCTTGTATAAGGGAAAAGGTGATCAGACTGAATGCAAGAAATATTGTGGTATTAGCCTACTGAGTGTGCCAGGGAAAGTGTCTGGAAAGGTAATTATTGATAAGGTATGAGGTTTTACATCAGAGAAAGTTTTGGATGTTCAGAGTGGTTTTATGCCTGGTAAGGGCTGCAGCTATCAAATTTTTGCATTACGCATGATGATTAAAAAGAAGCCTATGTCTAAATTTAGGTTAAAACATCTATAGCAGAAGCCACAGTTGTTTTTAAATTTACATGCATACAATTATAACAATAACAAGGTTGCTTACCAATTTCACTGCACGGTTTTTGAGCGAGGAAACGTGCAGTGAAATGTGAAAAAGGGAAGCAACCTTATAATTATCAGCCTATGTATGTTGGTAAAAAAGTGTTTGACGCTTTCATAGATTTGAAGAAAGCTTATGACCGAATAAATAGGATCAGTTCAACATTGAAATTTGTTTGAAGGATTGATTGAATAAATAGGATACTTCTGTGGAAGGTACTGAATAAATATGGTATTACTGGGAATCTACTTAACAGTGTGAAAGCCATGTATGCTGGCGGTAGAGCTTGTGTACGAGTGAATGGTGTTGTATCAAAATGGTTTTCTATTGGTGCAGGAGTCAGACAAGGTTGTGTAATGTCACCCTGGTTGTTTAATAAATTTATGGATGCATGCATGCGTGATGCCAAAATGCACAATACTGGTTTATGTCTTGGTAATATCCATGTGTGCAGATTGTGCCCAGATGTACGAAGTTTGTATGAAATTCAAATTGAGCATAAATAAGGGGAAAACCAAAGTTACGGTTTTTGAGCGAGGAATTGTTATTACTGAATGCAAGATAAGTTTAAATGGCACAGTGATTCACCAGGTGAATGAGTTTGTGTATTTAGGGAGAATGTTTGCCAGAGAGAACAAATTAGATGGTGAAATTAGTAGGGGAGCAAATTCTTAATTGAAAGTCATAGCTGCTTTAAGATGATTTCACAGGAATGATAGTTTATCAAGCGAGTCCCAAATGGCTGTGTATGCAAGTGTAATTGTTCCTGCTATGATGTATGGCAGTGAAACCTGGGTACTGTAGAAAAGACATAGAAGTAGTTTGTGTGCTGGAGAGATGCGCTACTTATGGGGAACTTATGCCAAGGCACTCTCTGATCATGTGAGGAATGAAGATGTGCTGCACTTGTGTAATGTGAGGCAAAATGTTAGTAAGGTGGTGATTAATATTCTTAGGTGGTTTGGCCATGTTGAAAGAATGAGTGATGGTATACTTACTAAGAAAAAAATTTCATCCCAAGTGGCATTAAAAAAAAAAAAGGCAGAGGAAGGCCAAGGAAGTCATGGGAGGATCAGATTCAGGAGTGTGAGTATGCATGAGAAAAAGATTATAGGTATGAAATACAAGTCTTCTGTACGTTGTGTGATGGATGTCAACGAAGCTCGAGCTGTGTGCCAAGACTGCTGTAAATGGAGACGTTTGATACAGCAACAGTAAGTAAATAATCAGTTAAACATTTAACTGACATATTTTCTTGCTTTGTGGAGCTAATCACTGAATCTCAGAGAATAGCTTTGTGTGATTGATTGAAATACGTCTTCTTTCTTCAGTATAATGCTAGAAACAACTGTAAAGGAAATAAACTTGGAAGGGAGATTTAAGTGACTTCTACATATGAATGATATTGCACTACAATTAAGTAAGTTTTTCAGAAAATCTCATCCAAACATATGCATACAGGCATGACAAAAATGACCTTTGTATTATACTAGGAGCTTAAACTTCAAGAAGCAACAAAGTATACTGCCATCTTCACTAAGGTCAGTGAAGATACGAACAGTTGCCACTCACATTACTTTTCAATCCCCCATGTTGAAACAGCACACATTTTTTAAATGTAGCTCGTGTAAGTATGAAAAATGTTACAAAAACCAACATACCTCTACATCAAACACTTGAATAAAGAATGATCTCCTTGGATTATCTTTCACAAGACATGCAACACCACAATAATGTTTGCACCACTGAATATGACTCGGAGGTTCAGACAGAAATACTTGAACCACTGCGGTAGCTAGAGTCTGAAAATAAATAAACTTCCAAGTGTTACAATTTACCATCTGATACACAAATGCCTATAAATACAGGATATTTAACATAGATGAAAAGCCAAATTGAGAAAAATGCAAAATAAAACGAATGAATTAATGAATGAATTGCCATACTTTTCTTCCTGTAATCCATGACTGCGTGTAATCTGCAGACTATGAAATTCAGGAAAAAGAAGTCGCCAAATAATCTGCAATTATGATGTTGATCCCAAACCATAATTCCCTACAGAAAAGTCACAGTTCATGGAATGACCCAGTAGTCAAAACAAATAGGAAAAAAACAAAAACAAAAACAATTTTATTATCAAAAGATTTTTTTTTTTTTTTTGTATTACTTCCAAGTGAATAAAGGGCAAAAATTATGACCTTTTCTCAGCATTAGTGCAGTTACATAGTTACACATGCTGCTTTGTTTCGGGGTTTAACGACCAGCGCGAGTAACTTGGGCTATAAGCATTCGCTAATTTGATGCCATAGGGATGGAAGAGAGCCAGATGCGCAGAACAGATGCCTGATGATGATGTCCTGCGGCAGACTGGCCCACACATGTTGGACGGTGTGTTCCAGATCCTGGATAGTGTGGCACTGTGGGAGCCGGCGTTTCAACTGCTCCCACACATGCTCAATAGGGGACATGTCCGGGGAGCGGGTAGGCCACGGAAGTGTCTGGACATGACGTAGGCAATCTTGGGCAACCCGGGCAGTGTGTGGGTGGGCATTATCCTGCTGGTATAGCGTACCTGGAATCCTGGCCAGGAATGGGAGCACATGGGGCTGTAGGATCACATCCACATACCACTGGCCTGTCAATGATCCACGTACCACTACTAGAGCTGATCGGCTATCATAGGCTATGGCTCCCCAGACCATAATGCCTGCAGTGGGGGAGAGGTGTGGAGCTCGATAGTGAGGTTGGGATTGTGCTGTTGACCCGGGGAAGTACGGGTCATTCCGTGTCAAATCAACCAATGATCTGAACCTTGACATCTCAGAAATTGATTATTTTTAGTACAGTGGTAGTACCAGTAAAGTTGACAAAAACTGTAACATTTCAGATTTTGTGGGCTCTTAGTTTTTGAGCTATTGACTTTAAAAAAAAAGCAAAAATTGCACAAATTTGACTATGTTTTGAAATCTTTAAAAAGCTGTAGATCACAAACTATTTCATCTAGAGAGCTCAAATTGGTGTCATCCTTGTCTGTTTTTAATAAGCTTTAATTTGATATGCAACATGACCATGGAATTTGAATTTTGTAATTTTTAAAAATCTCAAAAAAAATTTTTTTTTTTAAATTTCAAAAACACCCGTTTTAATTTTTTTTGAAAAAAATGTATGTTTTAGAGATAGACTATTTGTGTGATAAATTTCATAATGGGACACCAATGGGTTCCCATGAAAATTTTTTTTTGTTTTATAATGTATGTGAAATTCGCTAAATTTGTTGACTTCCATGTATAATAATACTGCAACTATAAACTGAGTGATTGAGGTTTGAAAGTTGCTAATAATCTATTCTACAATTTTTGTAGTACAAATAATATAAAAGTGCCTAATATTTATCAATTTTAACAATAAAGCAATAATATAGGTTGTACAAAAAATTTATTGTGGTATATAAATACCTTATATATAAACGTATAATATTGTTCATGACATATCATTAAAAGAGCCAATCCCTTACCCCAAAGTTCTTGGTCACTTTTTTCTTTACACTTCATGCACGTCGATTATAACATCATGTAATGTTGTTGGCCTTCAAAGGTTGAAAAACGCCTTGCTTATAATATTCGTTTTTTCGGCCATGAAACATCGTATTTAAGAATTTTTTTTTTAATTATTATTCACAGGACAAAAAACGCTGATTTCATTCTGCCGTCTGAGATGTAACAGAGCTCGTCATCTCCATAAAAACCACTTAACGGTACACACCATACAACACATTCATACACTCAATTAAAACCACTATGTACATAATTACACTATTTACATTCCCTGGCAGTCAAACCCTTGTCAACTGTGACTAAAGTAGTGCTCCATCTGCCTCAAACACCGTACAAAACATACCGCAAATGCCAACCTCATTCAGCCTGTCATACACAATCCTCTAGCGCTTTCAACAGAATCACTGTCATCATCAGGAGGCAAATGTGTCTCTCTGCCTACCAAAGCTCAAGTGAGCAAAGTCATTGAGGTTCCTGCTTCAGTCGCAATCTCTGCATCTTTGTGTCTCTGGCGCCATCTATTGTCAGTGCTGCTCTCTTTTCTTTTTTTCCCTCTTAATTGTTGTTCAATTTTTATTAAGGCCTTCCACTGTTTAAGTTGCTTGGCTCATTAATGTTACACACTCTTGATCTGTTTTTCTCAATTAATACTGATTCTGCAATTCTCAACTGCCTTTCGTTTTTACAGCTCTTAATAATTTTAATATCTTCGAACTTCGGACATTGGTGATTTTCTAGACAATATTGGGTTAATGCAGTCTTTGCTTCTTTTTATTCCAATTACTCATATGCTGGTGCAATCTATACTTTAACTTGTTCTTAGTGCTGCCTATATATGACAAAGGTGGTTTCTGGTTTATAGGAATCTCATATATACCTGCTGTATCTAGTTGTTGGCTGATTTTTTCGTTTTTTATTACTATATTTTTTATAATATGTACCTGATTTCCTACTTGTATGTCATATTAGCCACAAACCTTATTAATTTCAGCAGAAATACCTTCAACATATGGAATTGCTCCTACATATTTTAATAGTTTTTTACCATTATTGCCTTTATTATTTGCTTGAGTTACTTCAATTTTTTTTTAGATTTAAACAAATTACAAAATTCAAATACCATAGTCATGTTGCACATCAAATTAAAGCTCATTAAAAACAGAAGAGAATGGCCCCAATTCAAGCTCTCTAGGTCAAATAGTTTTTGATCTATAGCTTTTTAAAGATTTCAAAATGTCAAATTTGTGCAATTTTCGTGTTTTTTAAAGTCAATAGCTCAAAAACTAAGAGCCCAAAAAATCTGAAATTTTGAATTTTTTGTCTTCTTGATAGGTACAATGAATAAGCAAAAATCTTAAAAATCTGAATCCTAAAGGTTCAAAAATGTTTTTTTATTGGACGATTTGACACGGAATGGACCCCTTCACACCTGGACACGATCATCTGTAGCCCATAACGCGGCAGCACTCATTGCTGCACACCACACACTGCCAGTCTGTGGCGTTTCACGTTACTCTGGCCTGGCACAACTTCACACGGAGCCGGCAATGTTCTGGTGTTAATGGCAGCACACATAATGGGCGCTGGGATCGCAGATTCGCTCCCATGAGACATCGGAAAATAGTTCGCTGGCACACGGGAACTGTTACATCTGCCTGTATAGTGGACCAGTTCTTTGTGGGATCCATTCATACCTGGCGCACGATCCGTCGATCCTCTCTACCTGTGTTCCTCCTGGTCCATCCAGAGCAGCTCCGCCATGTGGCAGTTCCGTCATGTGTCCATTGCTCCCAACACAGTCAGACGGTACGATCAGAACAATTCATGTGGTGGGCTATATGGCACGCCGACCACCCTGCGGTTTTCAGCCCAATGATCAGGCCTCTCTCAAAGTCTGTACGTTGGGTAAATCGACGTCTCTGGCATCTACCCAGCATTCTTGTCACTCTGTACTCTTGCTTACGTCAGCCGGCGCTTTTCGCTTTCATGGGGCATCGACTACATGCCAGTTTATAAGGCTGCAGGTTCATGCTTGCAGCGCCACCACAGGGTGTGTGGTCATGCTCAATCGCACAAAACGTGGATAATTTGCATACCAGCACGCACTCTAGCTATTTGCAAAGTTTCGCAGTTGTAGCATGTTTTCTTCTAGGTGTGCAAATTTCATTGTCCGTGAGTGTATATAGACAAACATAACTTGGCCAAGGTTAAGCTAAAACCCTGCACAATCAGACATTTGTTTGACAAATATTCATTTGATATCTGATACACAACAAAGCAGCCAAGGTTAAGCTGCAACTGAACAATCATATGACACTTAAATACGCAACTGATAGCAGTCATAATACTGACTCCCCCCGAAAAAAAAAAAAGATTCCAAAGGGGAAATAATGTATTGCCATGTGTTATGGAAGTACTTACAGGAAAGCTGCATTTCACATGAGAAATGCATTCTTAAAGATATATAATCGCATGAATCAAAACTGGCCTTATTTAAACCTAATTCTTCAATAGGAATGTACAGCAGGTGAGACATGTCCTTGCAATATAAATTTTGTCTTTAAACATACTTTTCAAGCAAAATAATGTATAAATAAATAGTAAAAGTATATTTAATGACAATTTTGTTGCTTATATACTGTACCATGTGGAAAAACCAATTCAGCAAAATTTTTTAAATGTTCAGTAAATTACCCTGCAGTCACAGACTTCCACAGTTTCCACCATACTCCCATATGAAATGAAAATTAATCATCAATGGGAATGTTGTTACCCTCACCCCATTCCAACTATACTAAGGGAAAAAGATTAAACAAGCAGCAAATTAGAATGTGCTGTCTTCCTACTTGATGTTGAAAGCTGTTCTGATTCCATTAAGAGTCATTTGCTGAAGAAAGAACCCAACATGATTTGTTTATTCCCTGCAGATTTTTTGATATGCATTACCAGATAGACATGATCATAGCATAAAAAAAAAAAAAATCTAAATTATAAAAACAATGCATGTTAAAGTAATAGCACCAAATTTACTTAATTTTCCTTAGTCTCTGCTTCACTATTGTTTTTTTCCTTTCCTCTGTGGACTTTTGATAACTATCAATGCCATGCTCCCTTACATCACAGCACTGTCCCCAAAATGGGAGGGGGGGGTTGCTGCTATATAATTAGCAGAAAGTTGAAAAACTATCATGTAATTTTCAAAGCAAAATCCTAGAACTGCCCATGTTTTCTTAAAAATGCATTATTATGCCTTACTAGCCTAGCTTGGCAACCAATGGTCTAATAATGAATAAGACAAGTCTGAATCAGTCAAAAAGCAGGCAGATTACCGAATTTCAGCACTTTTCAATTTTGGGTATATCAATCCATCTTGTTTACAAACTGGCTGCTGACATCCACCATTAAGAGAGAAACTAGCTCCTTCACTAAAGAAAGACAAATACATAGGACAAAAGAAACCTGAAGTGGTTTTACTTTTTTCTGAAGATAATATACTTAAAACATCAACTGCAGAATAAATTGATGCAAGATGTGCAGAACAGAAATTTGGGGCTTAAAAAGGACTTTAACTGAACACATTTATTGCACAGATGTTATAACATTCTTGGAACACATATCTTCCATTCTGTCAACTAAGTAACTTTGATTATGTCTTGAAAGAGGTATAAATGTTGCATTTAGAATGTACATTGAAAAAGAAATTCTAAGAGCCTGGGAGACAAATGTTCTGACATGGAAGTGTGGTTTCTCAGCCTTTAGTTCAACAAAGAAGAAAGCAGCTTTGCTTAAAAAACATCAGTGGAAAAAAACACCTGTTCTATATCTATATTTCCCAGTAAAAAAGAATCTGCACAATTTTGCACATAAAATAAATTCAAATTTGTGTCATTGGAACATTGAAATTATTTTTCTACAAAACTAATTTGCATATAATTTATGTGGAGTTAGTTCCTTCAGCCCTTCAGGGTGGGTGTGAGCAGGTTGTATGTAAACAAGGCATACTGATACAAGCAAAGTTGGGAACTATTCAGAAGTCCACCCTTAAAAAGCAAGCTGTTCAGTAGTTCCATGACCTTTTTGAAAATTATATAATTCCTGTGCTCCATCATATTAGGGCAGGTGCAGTTATGGTTAATAACTGTCGCTTATGATTGCTGGTGTAAACAAATTGGATGTTGGATCCCCTGTACACAGCGTACAACATATTTTTTTAAAACAAAACTTTATTAACAAAAAACATATGAAATGTTATTTACACTACTGGAAATGTTTATTTCAGTGCTGAAATGAAGTAAAATGCCAAAACAGATATACAAGTTGAGCATCCCTTAAACGAAACACTTGGGGCTGGAAATATCTTAGATTTAACATTTTTTCAGTTTTTGGAGTATTCATACATATATGGTATACCTATAACAAGATAGCTAGGGAATAAGACCAAGTATAAACACTAAATTAATTGTGGAATAACTTTTTTACGGGTCTTATAGAGGTTATTTTTCATGAAAGTTGGTTGTCAAATTTTCGAACTAAAGCCTAGTTCGTCATCAGGACTATGTCACTGGAGTAGTTGCTGCCACTCAATTGGAAGATTCCATCCGCAATTATCGTTAATTGTGGTACTTCTTCTTCTTCTTCTTGCTATTTCGATCCCTTCTTCTAGTTTCCTCTTTACTAAGTTTGACTGGTGGGCGATTATTTTCACTGAGTCCCAATTTATGGAGTGTCCACTTGCTTGTATATGCCTGTCTAGCCCTGTTTTGTTCCCAATGTTCCTAATAGCTGCTTGGTGTTCTTTCATTCGGACCTTAATACTTCTCCCTGTTTCTCCTATACAGCTGAGTCCGCAGTTACAGTCGATGCAGTAAATTACTCCTTCCTGCAATTGGATGTCCAATTCTTTCTGCTTTAAAGCTGGCAGGAATTTCTTTATTTTGTTATTAAGATCTGGAGCTAGTCTGATATTATATTTTGCTCCGATCCTTTTCAGTTTCTCGAAAAGTCCCTTGTGGTACGTAATTTTGCTGGTGAATTAAGTTGGTTTTTTCCTGCTTCTTTTTTGGCACTTGTTTAAATATTTTTTCAACATATGGGGAGGGGTAATTGTTTTCTGCCAATATTTCCTTTAATTCTTCTTTGTGAAGATCTTTTGAGTAGCTGAAGAGACCAGGATTTCAATTTTTTCCAAAAATTGTCTCGCCGTATTCGATTTAATATAATCAGGGTGGAATGAGCAGAAGTCTAACATCTTCCCTGTGTTGGTGGGTTTTCTAAAAAGCTGAGTGAATATTTTCCCTCTCTTGAGGTCAAGGTTAAATCTAGGAAATTGATGCTATGGTCTTTTTCCTGTTCCAGGGTGTACTGCAAGGTATTCTCTAGTAAGTTAAATTCTTCCAGAATCTGAGAGGGTAGAGATTGGTCCACAGTATTTACTATAATTAGGACATCATCCATGTACCTTACATAGAGAGCAAACAAGGAGGGCTGTATAAGGATTTTTGCCTCTAGTTTACTTATATAATAATTTGCTAGCAGAGGTGCTAGTGAGAACCCATTGCAAGTCCTGAAGTTTGCCTGTAATATTTCTTTCCAAACTGGGAGAAATTATTCTTGAAGGAAAATAGGAGCAGTTCATATATGCCAAGTAGTATTTCTCTATTGTGATTATGGAATACTATTTTTTCCGCAAGGTCATCTGCAATGAATTCCAGTAGGAAGTCCAGGTTAATGTTGGTATACATAGAGACTATATCCAGGCTTGCCATTACTGGATGAATTAATTCTGGCAAGTTGTCCAGTTTTCCTTTTAGCTGCATGGAATTTTTTAGTAGGTAGGGAGGAGAAGGGAAAATATCTCTGAGGTGACCAAGTAAATAATAATTAATGTTGGAGAGTGGCGAATTTCTAGTGTCCATTATAGGTCTTACCGGATGGCCTTCTTTGTGAACTTTTATCGTACCATAGATCTGTGGAATTCTTGACTGGATTTTGGAGAAGTTTTTGAAGAGCTCATTAAGCTGTTTTTTATTTCTTAAAGAGCTGATTAATTTCTTAAGATTTTTGACAGTTTGATCTATAGGGTTACCATTGAGTTCTTCATAATAAGGCTTGCTCAATTCAGCTTCCATTTTATTGTAATACTTCTCTTTTTCTACCAATACCAAAACTTTGCTCTTATCTGCTCTCAGTGCTACAACTTTATCATTGGCTTTGAATTTTTTAAGGTCAGTAATGGCATTTCTATTAAAATTGTAATAAACTTTTACTGGCTTTTTTACAAATTTTGAGATGCAGTCTGAGAATTCTTTCCTTAAAGTAACTGCTGTATTTTCATCTTCTCTTTCTACCTTACTACAGATGCTTTCTAAATCAATCAGTATACGTTTTTTATCAAGTGTTGCGGAGGAAAGGTTGTAATTATATCTGGATTCAACCACTTATTCTCTTTAATCTTCAATTTTTCCTTAAACTTTTTGTTTTTATCTCTCACTGCTTTAGCTAACCATTATCAATATTTTTCTTTTCTGCTTCCGGAATTTCACCTAATGAAGAGGTTTAAATACGAGCTTCTATTCATTCGCATTGCTCAATAGTTTTGAATTTATTACGAATCGCGCCATTCACCGTTTTTAGTTCTATTTTTTTAAATAAAATTTCTTGACAGATTTTCCACGATGTTTTTCGTGAGTCTAAATTAATTTATATTTCATCAGATCTAAAAATAAATTTAAACTAAAAAATCGCTAACTAAACTGGAAGAATCAACGGACAACACAAACAGATCTGACTTAGATCTATTCACAACTGATGAGTTCATTTCCGGCTGAAATCACTCACCCGATGAGTCAACAAATGACACACATGGATCGGACTCAGAATAGATTTGCGAGAGTCATTCCCTGTGGAATTTGCTCCCCAAAAAAGTGAATGAACAGCAGAAATGGATTCAACTGATAATCGAATTGCGAGAATAATTCTCTGAGAAAATTGTACACCAGAAGAGGCAACAAACAAAAGGATCTGACTTTGAACTGATTTACAAGAGTCATTCTCTTTGGAAATCGTCTAATGGAAAAGTCAGCAGAGGACCTAAATGGTTCCAATTCAGAACCGATTCACGTCCAGTCATTCCCTGCAATACTAATATCGGTTCAAATCGTTATTTCTAACCCTTGAACGTCACTACGTGGCTTATTATAATGAATTCTTGGCAAGATATCACAGAAATCCCGTCATTCTTCTGTTCCTCACGTAGTCACGTTTTTAGAAAAGGTTAGTTAAAAATCATGATGTCCGGACTCCATAGCTTCCTACTTAACCAGTGGGTGTCATACTGTGAGTGAAAGATATATTTATTAAAATATGAACTAAAACAATTAATTCTTAAAAAATGAGGATAAAATAATAGCCTTGTTACCTTTTTTGGTAAGCAGCTTCTTTCCGACTAGTTGCTCTTGGTATAAATTCATTATTACTCTTGACCTTCAATGACTTGCGTAGTCAAAAGATTTCACAAATGAAAGTCCCAGAAGGAATTGTGGGTGGCAGTTAATTTGCAACGGAAACTCAACAATTAACCATCGAAATATTTATGATAGCTGAAATCCATAAAAAATTTTTAATTGAAAAAACTTGTTTTCAAGAGAGATTTGAAAGAAATTAATCTAATGAAATAATAAAATCAAACTAAAATCCATTAGTCCAACCCCAACTTCAAATGAAAATGATATGCAAAACTTCTTTACCAAGGAATCCAGACTTTGAATTTTCGACGTGCGTTTCGGCACATATTTTTCGTGGCCATTTTCAAGGGTATTTCGTGCTGTACTGCTCCTTGCACGTTATCTACTAGTTGAGTCGACGGTGCTGCCGTCTCTATCGTCTGCGTCATCCTCGTGCTAATCACATAAGACATCGTTGGCGCCATCTAGTGTCGCCCTGTTTTTAAATCTTCTTTGCATTTGTGGACTTGATCTTATTTGGACAATTCGATGTTTTTAAATGTCCCAGTCAAATTATCACCATGCTGGTGATAATTTGACTGGGACAAATTATCACCATGCTGGTGATAATTTGACTGGGACATTTAAATTGCAATTATAAGCTTTGGTCTTCTCGATCATAATGGCCTCAGCTGTCAGGATCTTTTTATGTGTGTTGTGAGAAGTAACCAAACTTATATTCTCCCAGTCGGGCGTGACCTCGTTATTATGACAATATTGTATAAGTGAAGTTCGAATTTCACCCTTATTTCAGTTATTTAAGTGTTCACGTAATCTGATATCAACATTTCTCTTTGTGCTACCTATGTAAACTGTTTTATTATCCAGGTTCTTGTTTATATTAATAATTGGTTTACGATATACACCTGCTTTATGTAATATGGAACTTTTTTCATTGTTTGATTGCAAAAGTTTGCTGTTGTCGAGTACAGTGTCTGCAATAAGTAATCTTTCTCTGCGGCATTCCTTTTTTAAAGGAGCAGATATAGGTTCATCTAACAATACTGCAAGACAAAAAGAGTTGAAATCGATCAAAACTTTGGCTGGAGACTTCGGCTACAAGGAGAGATTGACAATCTTTACAAACAAATTCAGAATAACCAAAATAGACCAAGGCAGAATCTGACTGATGCATATAGATTCTGTGGAAAACTACCATATTGTCCACCTATATCTGCTCCTTTAAAAAAGGAATGCCACAGAGTAGGATTACTTATTGTAGGCACTGTACTCTACAACAGCAGACTTTTGCAATCAAACGATGAAAAAAGTTCCATATTACGTAAAGCAGGTGTATATTGTATACCAATTATTAATATAAACAAGAACCTAGATAATAAAACAGTTTACATAGGTAGCACAAAGAGAAATGTTGATATCAGATTAAGTGAACACTTAAATAACTGGAATAAGGGCAAAATTCAAACTTCACTTATACAATATTGTCATAATAACGAGGTCACGCCCAACTAGGAGAATATAAGTTTGGTTACTTCTCACAACACACATAAAAAGATCCTGACAGCTGAGGCCATTATGATCGTGAAAACCAAAGCATATAATTGCAATTTAAATGTCCCAGTCAAATTATCACCAGCATGGTTAAACAAGAAAAACAACGAATTGTCCAAATAAGAAAACCAAGTCGACAAATGCAAAGAAGATTAAAAAACAGGACGACACTAGATGGTGCCAACAATGTTTTATGTGATGAGCACGAGGATGCCGCAGACGATAGAGATGGCAGCACCATCAACACAACTAGGAGATAATGTGCAAGGAGCAGTACAGCACGAAATACGCTCGAAAATGGCCACGGAAAATGTGTGCCGAAACGCGCGTCGGAATTTCGAAGTCTGGATTCCTTGGTAAAGAAGTTTTGCATATTTTTCATTTTCATTTGAAGTTGAGGTTGGACTAATGGATTTTAGTTTGATTTTATTATTTCATTAGATTAATTTCTTTCAAATCTCTATCTTGAAGACAAGTTTTTTCAATTAAAATTTTTTATGGATTTCAGCTATCATAAATATTTCGATGGTTAATTGTTGAGTTTCCGTTGCAAATTTACTGCCACCCACAATTCCTTCTGCTACCTACATGTAAATTGCGGGGGACTTTCATTTGTGAAATCTTTTGACTACGCAAGTCATCGAAGGTCAAGAGTAATAATGAATTTATACCAAGAGCAACTAGTCAGAAAGAATCTGCTTACCAAAAAAAGGTAACAAGGCTATTATTTTATTCTCATTTTTTAAGAATTGTTTTTAGTTCATATTTTAATAAATATATCATTCACTCACAGTATTACACTCACTGGTTAAATAGGAAGCTATGGAGTCCGGACATCATGATTTTTAATGAACCTTTTTTAAAAACTTGAGGAACAGAAGAATGACGGGATTTCTGTGATATATTGCCAAGAATTCACCATTCCCTGCAAATCATTCAAGGGAAGTGTCAATGAATCAATGTGAGTGAATTGTTTTAGTGAATCAAATCAAAAGAATCAGTTTGCCCATTGCAGCAACAGAACAGGGCATCCGAGCTTCACCCAGCGCACCTGAGGTCACGTGTTGCAACCGTCTGGGTGCGCACAATGTCTGGGAGCATTCTGAAATTTTCTATTTGTGTGTGTGATGACATATTGGTGTTCAAAAAATGTTTCAGATTTTGAAAGTTTTTGATTTGAGGATTTTCAGATAAGGGATGCATAACCTGTACTAGGTTACATAGAATTTGCAAAAAATTAAGTGAGCCAGTCTTCTAAAAGACAACCCTGCTCTCTCTTTTCTGTTGTGTGATCTTTAATCCTCTGGTTTATAATATTCTTGATGTTTTTCCAACATACTTGTTACAGCAATCCAAAGGAACTTGATAAATAAATCATTCACTGAATTTCTGATGCACATACTTAAATCAGCCTGAGTTATATGATAGGTATTGACAAAGGATAGTGTGTATTTTTCTTTACCAGCTATAGTAAAGTAGCACTAACACAGGGAAATAGCATAAACATTCACAATTCACATTGCCTACCAGCTTTGAAATTACATTTTTTTTATAATTTTTAGTATTTGCATTATTTTTTAAATTTGCTGCAACTTTATTAATATTCCTTACGTTGCGATAATTGAAGTTCCTAAAAAATACAACCACCTTTGATGAAAATTTAGAATTTGATATCAAACTTACATAACACTTCATATCAAGCAAACTGAAAACTATAGCATTCTCATCTGATGATAAAAGAAAAGAAGGCTTGTTTTGCACTGGTGCTTTCTTGCATCTAGGAGGCCTTGTAGGTGCATTCATAACGAACACCATCAACTGCAAAAGAAAACAACTTCCAGTAAAAAAAGTAAACAAATTTCAAATTAGTGAAAAGTAACGCTGAAGATAGAAATCAATTTCATTACTTAAAATGAGCAAAATTGTTTAGGCCCAGCATGCATGGAACTTCATATATCATATATAGAGGATTTTAGGAAGGGAGTGTCTGACCCAGGTCTTAAACAACCCTTAGAAATAGGAAGCTAGGAGATTTGGGCTAGAGTGCACGATAGGAAAGTGACATGGAAGAGGGAGACGCCCTTATGTTTTACAGGGGGGGGGCAGTACCAGGGGTCCGACAGCTTAACGTGCCCATCCGACGCACAGCGGATATTTAGTAGTTCGAGCACTTGTACCTGCCTGGGACCGAACCTGAGCTCATCTCCGTGGCAGTCATGAACGTTGACCACTAGGCCACACGAGGCAGCATGGAACTTTAGCAAAGTAGGTAAAAACTACATCCAATCCCAGCAATTTAAAAAGAAAAATCAATAATCAATGAGATACACAGTGAATGCAAATTGAAAAATGCTGAAATGAAGTGGCTTCTCCTTTTCAGCCAAAAGCTGCTGATATCAATACCTTAAAAACTGATAACCTTATTTTTGTGAAACTCATACTTCTGGTGTCATGCAAGATTTGACTATCAGACAATCAATCACAAGCACCATTTATCACAGTTGGTCTAAATGAAAAACGAAAGTGGATTCCACATTATTAGATTGATAAGCTTCCAGAAGTTGTATGCTATTGATTTTGAAAAAAAAAAAACTACCAATGAATATTGTTCCTTTTGGTGTCTTTAAACATTGCCTACATTATGGACACTGGAAAATTAACTTTGAAGGGGTCAATCCAGATTTTTAAAGATGATACCCATTTTAATGAAATTTTACTCAATTTTTGTGAAATTTGCCTATTTTTGACTTTAGGACAATTTTAATCTTCTATAATTCATTTTTTGACAGTAATTATTGTTTTATGTTTTCAGTTACTTTTTATTTATTATTACTAAACATGGTTCACGCTTTCCCAGCTTGAGACAAGTTTTCTGTTCTGATGAGTGTGTAGGCAGATAGATTTTTCTTTTAATACAACTTTGTGATTACACTCCTGCTGAGACCTCGGAAGGAAATAATAACACTCCATGTTGTATTAAACCAGGAAAGTCATCAAAGGTCAAAATATTTAAGTGCTGAAGGAAGAGAAATCTCACTAAATAAAATTAATAAAAAGTTAGACGTATGTCACAACTCGATCTCCTATAAAGTGCATGGTCAGCACTTTCCCATCTAGTTCCTTTTCTCATAATTGTAAATATGCAAGGTATAAATACATTTCCTGGAATCCTGGCTGAAAACCATCATTGTTTTTTGAAAGTGATAATTAAAGCCCGGAAGTTGAGGCAGTGAAAATGATAAAAATAGGCAGGCAAATAAGCAAAAGAAAGCGTCAAAATAGGCATCAAAAATAGGCATTTATAAGAAGTGGTCGAAAAATTCTGAATCATACACAGGTGTTAAGCTGAATTGGCAAAATCATTTATCAGATTATCACTTACTTATTTTTGCGGTTACACATAAGTACTAGATGTTTTTCTAAATGTTCGAACGTGAAACTCTGCCTTCTGTCACTTAGGATATGTTTTAGAAGCAAAAATGATCTTTCAACTTCTACGGAGGTAATGGGAGCGTATTTGAAACGTGAGGCAGTTGTAGGATCCATTTCAATAGAAGTTGAACTTTCACCTTGGAGTATTTCAGCTATGACTTTGATTTTCTCCAAGTCATTATTTGCTGAAAGAACTCGTTGACATTTTTCACTCACGATTTGACCTTTTCTCCTGAGAACACATTTAATTGTACTAACTACATCATTTAATATTTTCAAGGCATTCACTAACGTTTCGTTCCTTTTTTCCAGCAAAGTAATCATATCGGGCAACTGTGAAAAGTGTGCTTGAATAAAAGTTAAATCGTTACGAATGGAATCTTTAGCTAGTATCTGTTGAGCATTGCGTATTGCGCAGGATTCATCCTCTTGAAAACTTAACAATTTCAGCATTCTTGTTCAAATTATTTGCGTAATATACAACAGCTGATATCCATGTTCCCCATCTGGTCAAAATCGGTTTAGGCGGTAAAGCAAGATGAGGTTCCATCTCTTTGAATAAGTGAACTCGATGAGGAGCTTTAAGGAAAATTTTTTTCCCATTACTCACTAACGCATCAATATCCGGAAATAACATACGTACTTCCTCCGCTACTCTGTGGAGAGCATGAACCAAACAAGTTAAATGAAGCATTTTTGGAAAGAGAACTTTCAGGCTGTGGGCAGCCTTTTTCATATAAGGAGCTGCGTCTGCTAAAAACAATAGTACATTTTCATACTTTATTCCACCAGGTCAACGAAGAGCTAATGAAGAGGCAAAAAGCTGAGAAATCGTGCTACTATTTTTTTTTGGAAGTTGTTCTGATGTAAGTAAGTAGATAGTTAAGGGCTGAGCAGGTTCCATTGTACCTATAACAACATTTGCCACATGCCTTCCCATGGCGCCTGTTGTCTCATCGATACTGATCCAGATATTTTTATCCCCGACATCTTCTCGTACTTCTTTCATTATACTGACATAGCAGGAATCTAAGTATGTTTTCCGCAAAGTTGCTTCGCACGGAATATTTTCCTTTGTATATTTCTCCAAAAAATTCTTCAGTGAATTATTTTCCAGCTTCCACAAAGGTATTCTAGCATCTATAAAAGCATGGCACAAATCACTTGCAAACTGTGACTGCTTGCTCAAAGTAGAAGCGAATGACGAAATTAAACATGTCTTTTTTCACAAATCTTCCGAATAACAGCAGCTTTATGTTTAGCTGTTTTCAAATGTTGTGAAATGAAAAATTTCTTTTCGTAATTCAGTTTCGTATTGCATATTTTACAAAACAACACCATTCCATCAGTGGACAAGATATCACTTCCATACTCTTGAACATACCAACTTAATTTAGCACTGGTTGAAGCAGTAGTTTTTGGCATTATTGTTTCATTTGGATGCAAGGCGAGATCTATTAGGGGTAGCGAACTAACAGAGTCTTCCTCCCTTGTTTTGCACTTACGATCAAGGTCTTATGTGTGTACGTGCATTCTTGGCTTTCACTCTAGCTTGATTGGTTAAAATGTTATCTGACTGGATTCGGCTACTTCAGCCATGCGCAGAAATTATAATCTAGGATTCTAGGGAGAGCAAAACATAAAATGAGATGCCGACCATCGCAGACTCTGCGAATGCGTCTGCCACCGCTGCTTAAATTGGAGCACCTCGTTTTGAATGTACCAATTGTACTCGTGTTTACTTTCAAATGTCTGCCGACTGTGATTTCGTTTTAGAGAAAATGCCACCTACCTTATGGTTTGTACATCTATACCCTAAAAAAGAGTTTTTAAAAGAAATGAATAACTTAAAAAAAAAAAAAAAACATGTTTACCCGGAAACACTACGTACTGCATGCTAGATTGTTATCAAAACTTTGATTTCATCGCATTCTTAAGAAGAAATAATTTTTTAATAGTACATTTGTTGAGTATAGGCAAAAAAAAGGCATTAAAAACATAAAGGCATTTTCTTCAAATATGAGCCGAAAAGGCAAAAAAAAAAAAGCATTTTAAGGCATTTTGCCTCAACTTCCGGGCTTTAGTGATAATTGATGTTTGAAACTACAAACGAATATTTTCTATGCGAAGCAAACAAATTTCTTTTTGCTGTTGCCTTCTTTTAAAGGGAATATAATATTCCTGTGTCATGAATTAGTGATTTTTTCGCTGCTTTATCACCAAAAAATAGTGTTCTTATATTCGATTTTCCAAGAACCCATACATAAAGAAACATCAAGATTTCCACAGATACATCAAGCATTTTAACAAAATTGTTTATTCACTGTTGAATTGGTGAGTAATCACCGATATATTGAACAGCACTTTTACCCATCGATGTGCACATTATTGCTGCAGATGGAAAAGATGCTAGTACTTCGACTTTTTGGTGAAATGTGGAGGTTTTCACCATTACATTAAAACTTTCTGCCGATACTACTGATGGATGGATGTTGGGGAATGCGTATTCACGGATGTTTAACATTGATGTTTCTCACTATGTTCCCATCCCTACTAAGTTAAGCCTTGGAAAATGCATGCAGAGTGAGGCTGCCAGTGGGGAAAAATGCTCCTATAATGCTCTGGGGTTCCTTTCAGCGAGTGTCAGCTTAGTTGCCGGAGTAGCCAGTAGTAATGACACAGTAATTGATAGGCATCCATCAGACCGTTTTACTGAAAATATTTCATGATGAAAAAAAAAAAATACGTTCGTTAAACCCAATGATATTCAAGATGCCTTTTACACTAAAATACTCTTGTTAAGACAAAATTTTACTGAAAGTGAAGATACCATCACAGCTTTAAATAATTTTTGTGAAGATACCATTTGAGCTAAAAATATTTTTGTTAAAATACTGCTTGAGCTAAAAATATTTTTGGGAAAATACTGTTTGAGCTAAAATGTTTTTGGGAAAATACCATTTGAGCTAAAAATGTTTTTGGGAAAATACTGCCTAATGGTATCAACTGCCGCCTGGATCAACCCCTGGTTTGCAGCTGATAGAAACGGTTTTAGTTTAGTTTACAACATTCATCATTCCCAGTAGTGAGAATACCAAAAAGCCTCTATAGATCCTCTTGATCAGTGGTGCACTCGGAGGGGGTGCCCGGGAGCTGGGGCCTTCCCCATGAGGCATGTGACTTGGTCCTTTGTTATTGGCTGCTCATTTTAAAATATATTTGTATATGTTTTAAAAAATAAATAAATATATATATTTAAAACACACACACACACACACACACACACACACACACACACACACATATGGGATGTAAGGTCAGGTGATGCATAACATCACAGCCTCTTCTTGACAAATGTCAACCCCGCCTTCTCGTGGTGCATCCTGTTCCCACTAAAGGGGCTCTGACGACCGCCAATAGTGGTATAACTATACCATTGGGATTAGAGGAAATGCTATCCCACACTCACCAACCGGCTTGGCCAGTGTGGCGAGTTATGGCCATACCATTCCAAAATGACTCCACAACTTAAATCTGGGCCCTCAGTCTCCGGCAGCTGGAATGTACCTGGCCAAGGCAGCGGCAAGTGCGACATGAAGGCAGAGGGTGCTTAAGAGTCCCCGGAGGACCGGACTAGGCTGCCATCTGATGTTGACCTTGGCTACCTATAATGGACACTCCCTATCTTCTGATGCAAGGCTTCTTGAATTGGAAGAGGAACTACAAAGGATCAAGTGGGACATCGTTGGGCTAAGTGAGGTAAGGAGAAAAGGAGATCTCATTGAACTGAAAAGTTGACATCTCTTCTACTATCGTGGGACAGATACTGGCAGAACTAGTGGTGTTGGATTTATAATAAACAAGAAACTGAAGGATAAAGTTGTAGAAGTTGAAAGTTCCTCTGACAGAGCTGCACGACTCGTTATCCAACTCTCGAGAAGATACAAGGCTCAGATTATTCAAACTTATGAATGCACACACCACAAGTCATCCTGAAGAAGAAATTGAAGAATTTTATGAGGAAATTCATCATCTAAATAATAAAGGTAAGCAGCAGTTGAAGATAATTTTGGGAGATTTCAATGCTAAATAGGGCAACAGCAACAGAATGAAACTTCAGTAGGTAAATTCGGTCATGGCAACAGAAACCAGCGTGGAAATACTCTCGTTGAGTTTGCAGAGGCAGAAGAGTTTTTCATCTTGAACTCCTTTTTCAAGAAAAAGCCACACAGGAAATGGACATGGAGACATCCAAATGGGACGACAAGTGAAATTGATTTTATTATGTGTAACAAAAAATTCGTCATAGAAGACTGCAGTGTGCTAAACAAATTCAACACAGGTAGTGACCATAGATTGGCGAGATGTAAGATGCACCTCAACACTAAACTCGAACGTGGCAAGCTCATAAGACAAACAAAATGTACTGACATAACCAACCTTAAAAAACAACATAATACCTTCAAGTTGGAACTGAAGAACAGATTCTCTCCGTTAGAAGGCCTAACATCGGAAGAAGTGGATATTTTTGAAGTTAACAGAAAAGTAACCAAAGCTCTTATGGAAACAGCAACAAAATTAGCTGGGTCTAAGAACAAGTTGTATGTGAACAAATTATCAGGAAAAACCAAAATGTTGATGCAAAAAAGATAAGAGATGAGGACAACTATAGAAGATGTAACTTCCAAAGTGGAATATATAGAGCTATGCAAGACAGTACGAAAAAGTATCACTGAAGACGTAAGGAAATTCAACTGTGAACTAGTGAGGAAAGCAATTTAAAACAACCAAAGCCTGAAGATAGCAAAGAGGCATCTCGGTAAAGGAAGAAAACAGATTATGGCACTGAGAAAAGAAGATGGTTCTGTAACAAGAAATAGAGGCGTCCAGCAGTGGATTGATAATGGTTGATGATAATGATATATGTTCTTCCACAACGGTCTGTCTTGTGCCAGTCTCCTCCATGTTACTCCTGCATACTTTCGAATTTCATTCACCCATCTCCCATGTGGTCTTCTTCTGGATCTTTTCCTGTCCCTTGGAATCCAATCTAAAATTTTGGCTGTCCATCGACAGTCTGTCCTTCTGGCAGTATGTCCAGCCCATTGCCATTTCAGGGATTTAACTCTGATCATGATGTCTTAAACTCTTGTCATTTTTCGGATCCATGAGTTCCTCTTCTTATCTCTCCTGGTTACACTAAGCATGCACCTCTCCATGCTTCTTTGAGTTGTCTACAGCCTTTATATGTTTCTTTTAGTTAAGGTCCACGTCTCTGCACCATACGTAAGCACTGGAAGGATGCATTGATCAAACACTTTTTTTTAAAGACATAATGGCATATTGCTCTTGAAAATTATGCTGTTTCTTCCCAAAGCTCTCCAGGCAAGTTTTGTACGCTGATGAATTTCTTCATCAATGTGACCCTCACTTGATATCTGCTGTCCAAGATAAACGTACGTGCCTGTTATCTCCAGCTTTTCTCCATCAATCGATAAATCTTCATTTCTTGTAAAAGCATTGAACATCACTTTTGTCTTCTGAAAGTTCATTTTTAATCCCACTTCTTTACTCTTGTCAGCAAGTTCCTGGATCATACTCTGCAGCTCTGATGGGGTAGTTGCAAAAATGACTGTCATTAGCAAAACGATGGTGGGTTAGATAATCTCCATTAATCTTCATCCCCTTGTTTTCCCAGCTCAGCGACTGAAAGACACCCATCAATGTGGCATTAAAGAGCTTTGGAAATATGGTGTCCCCTTGTCTTATCCCTTTCCAATTTTTATGTGTGTTGTATTTTCAAACAGTCGAATCTTTGCACTTGCATTTTCATAGATGTTATTAATAATATTAATGTATGCATCTTCAATACCGCAGGATTTCAGAGCCGTGGTAACTGCTGATGGTTTCATGGAATCAAAGGCTTTTTCATAATCGATAAAAGCCATGCATAATGGAAGTTCATATTCCCTCGCTCTTTCAATTAGTTCTCTCAGTACGTGGATATGATCTATTGTGCTGTAGCCACTCCTGAATCTAGTTTGTTCTCTCGGTTGAGCCATGTCCAGTGTCACCTTCAAGCGGTGTGAAAGAACTTTAGTGAAGATTTTATAAACCACTGATAGGAGGCTGATAGGTCTGTAGTTCCCGAGATCCTCAATGTCACCTTTTTTATGTAGCAGGATCATTGTAGCGGTGTTCCAATCCTCAGGAATCTTCCCTTCATTAAGGCATCGAGTGAAAATTCGGGCGAGTACTGTTTCAATTTCTCCACTTGCTTCTTGTATGATGTCTACAGTAATTCCATCTTTTCCTGGAGCTTTTCCCCGCTTCATGCTCTTGATTGCGTGTGCAACTTCTGCTGGGAGGACTGGAGGAACTCTAGCACTGGTACCTTTCATGATGTCTGGAGTACATGTATCATCCCTTTCATATAATTTGGAGTAGAAATCTTTCACTCTTGTCAAAATTTTGCCTCTATTTCTTGTTACAGAACCATCTTCTTTTCTCAGTGCCATAATCTGTTTTCTTCATTTACTGAGATGTCCCTTTGCTATCTTTAGGCTTTGGTTGTTTTCAATTGCTTTCCTCACTAGTTCACAGTTGAATTTTCTTACGTCTTCAGTGATACTTTTTCTTACTGTCTTGCATAGCTCTATATATTCCACTTTGGAAGTAACATCTTCTTTAGTTGTCCTCATCTCTCTTCTTTTTTGCATCAACATTTTGGTTTTTCCTGATAATTTGTTCACATGCAGCTTGTTCTTAGACCCAGCTAATTTTGTTGCTGTTTCCATAAGAGCTTTTGTTACTTTTCTGTTAACTTCAGAAATGCCCACTTCTTCCGATGTTAGGCCTTCTAAAGCAGAGAATCTGTTCTTCAGTTCCAACTTGAAGGTATTATGGTGTTTTTTAAGGTTGGTTATGGCAATAGATTTTGTTTGTCTTATGAGCTTGCCACGTTTGAGTTTAGTGTTGAGGTGCATCTCACCAATCTATGGTCACTACCTGTGTTGAACTTGTTTAGCACACTGCAGTCTTCTATGACGAATTTTTTGTTACACATAATAAAATCAATTTCACTTGTCGTCCCATTTGGATGTCTCCATGTCCATTTCCTGTGTGGCTTTTTCTTGAAAAAGGAGTTCAAGATGAAAAACCCTTCTGCCTCTGCAAACTCAACAAGAGTATTTCCACGCTGGTTTCTGTTGCCGTGACCAAATTTACCTACTGAAGTTTCATTCTGTTGCCGTTGCCCTATTTTTGCATTGAAATCTCCCATAATTATCTTCAAGTGCTGCTTACCTTTATTATTTAGATGACAAATTTCCTCATAAAATTCTTCAATTTCTTCTTCAGGATGACTTATGGTGGGTGCACAAGTTTGAATAATCTGAGCCTTGTATCTTCTCGAGAGTTGGATAACGAGTCGTGCAGCTCTGTCAGAGGAATTTTCAACTTCTACAACTTTATCCTTCAGTTTCTTGTTTATTATAAATCCAACACCACTAGTTCTGCCAGTATCTGTCTCACGATAGTAGAAGAGATGTCAACTTTTCAGTTCAATGAGATCTTCTCCTTTTCTCCTTACCTCACTTAGACCGAAGATGTCCCACTTGATCCTTTGTAGTTCCTCTTCCAATTCAAGAAGTCTTGCATCAGAAGATAGGGAGCGTCCGTTACACGTAGCCAAGGTCAGCATCAGATGGCAGCCTAGTCCGGTCCTCCGGGGATTCTTAGCACCCTCTGCTTTCATGTCGCACTGGTCGCTGCCTTGGCCAGGTACATTCCAGCTGCCGGAGACTGAGGGCCAAGATTTAAGTTGTGGAATCATTTTGGAGGTGTTTGGCCATAACTCACCACGCTGGCCAAGCGGGTTGGTGAGTGTGGGATAGCATTTCCTCTAATCCCAATGGTATGGTTATACCGCTATTGGCGGTCGTCAGAGCCCTTTTAGTGGGAACAGGATGCACCACGAGAAGGCGGGGTTGACATTTGTCAAGGAGAGGCTGTGATGTTACGCATCACCTGACCTTACATCCCGATATATATATATATATATATATATATATATTGTATATATGAAATGCTTCCTTTATGACAAAGATTCAAACAAAAGATAATAAATAAGTGAAATTTTTTTTGAAAAACCCCTAAAATGGCTAGTAGACAGGTAAAACATACACTTAGAAATAAATACATCACTGGAGATCTGCTTCTGGAGTCATTGAAACTATTAAGTAGAGATAGTTAAAAATCAAAGTGATGAAAAGGACAAAACTTCAACTGGAGCTTTGTTAACAAACTATGGCAGCCTTTCCTTTCAGTCTTCCCTTCAGTGTTGTCTCGCTATGAGTTACACATGGGGAGATAAGGGTGTTGATTCTTCATTAATGAATTTTGGACCACCCACCTTGCTACCAAGTAGGTTAGTGACTTCTTTTATTTTGACCTATGTGTATCTTTCATTTTCATTTATAAACTTAGGGGCAACACTTTTTGGCTTCAGTTAAGGAAGTTATTCCGTCCATTTTGACTAGATGTATTTTTCAACTTTGTATAAAAACTTGGAAGCAACCTAGGGAATACACAGGTGACTTGTTTTTAACAAGTTCTAGCCTGTTCAAAAGGTTGCTAAAGGCTAGTATTCCCCTGAAGAGAATAGCCTTATTATGTTTTTCGGACTGTTGTTGAATCATACTGCCTTTAATTTCTTAAGACTTTAGTTAAGGTGTACAGCTGAGCTCCAATGTGAAGTTTTGTGTCCTTTTCAGCAACTATTTCTACTTAATAGTTTCAATGACTCCAGAAGTGGATCTCCAGTGATGTATTTATTTCTAAATGTACATTTTACCTTTCTACTTTCCTTTTTACGGTTTAAAATTTATTTTTTCACTCTACTTGTTCATTGTCTTTTCTTTGAATCTGTCGTAAAGGAAGCATTTCGTGAATACATATATTGATAATACTATCTGGCCTAGCAGCTTGGTGCAGACCGGTAGAATATCTAGGGCTTTTTTATCTTACATATTATATTTAATTGCTATATTATATATATATATATATATATATTTGGGATGTAAGGTCAGGTGATGCATAACATCACAAGCCTCTCCTTGACAAACGTCAACCCCGCCTTCTCGTGGTGCATCCTGTTCCCACTAAAGGGGCTCTGACGACCGCCAATAGCGGTATAACTATACCATCGGGATTAGAGGAAATGCTATCCCACACCCACCAACCCGCTTGGCCAGTGTGGTCAGTTATGGTAAAACCCCTCCAAAATGATTCCACAACTTAAATCTTGGCCCCCAGTCTCTGGCAGCTGGAATGTACCTGGCCAAGGCCAGTGCGACATGAAGGCAGAGGGTGCTTAAGAGTCCCCGGAGGACCGGACTAGGCTGCCATCTGATGTTGACCTTGGCTACCTATAATGGACACTCCCTATCTTCTGATGCAAGGCTTCTTGAATTGGAAGAGGAACTACAAAGGATCAAGTGGGACATCGTTGGGCTAAGTGAGGTAAGGAGAAAAGGAGATCTCATTGAACTGAAAAGTTGACATCTCTTCTACTATCGTGGGACAGATACTGGCAGAACTAGTGGTGTTGGATTTATAATAAACAAGAAACTGAAGGATAAAGTTGTAGAAGTTGAAAGTTCCTCTGACAGAGCTGCACGACTCGTTATCCAACTCTCGAAAAGATACCAGGCTCAGATTATTCAAACTTATGCACCCACCACAAGTCATCCTGAAGAAGAAATTGAAGAATTTTATGAGGAAATTTGTCATCTAAATAATAAAGGTAAGCAGCACTTGAAAATAATTATGGGAGATTTCAATGCAAACATAGGGCAACGGCAACAGAATGAAACTTCAGTAGGTAAATTCGGTCAGGGCAACAGAAACCAGCGTGGAAATACTCTCGTTGAATTTGTAGAGGCAGAAGGGATTTTCATCTTGAACTCCCTTTTCAAGAAAAAGCCACACAGGAAATGGACATGGAGACATCCAAATGGGACAACAAGTGAAATTGATTTTATGTGTAACAAAAAATTCGTCATAGAAGACTGCAGTGTGCTCAACAAGTTCAACACAGGTAGTGACCATAGATTGGTGAGATGTAAGATGCACCTCAACACTAAACTTGAACGTGGCAAGCTCATAAGACAAACAAAATCTATTGACATAACCAACCTTAAAAACACCATAATACTTTCAAGTTGGAACTGAAGAACAGATTCTCTGCTTTAGAAGGCCTAACATCGGAAGAAGTGGATATTTCTGAAGTTAACAGAAAAGTAATCAAAGCTCTTATGGAAACAGCAACAAAATTAGCTGGGTCTAAGAAAAAGTTGCATGTGAACAAATTATCAGGAAAAACCAAAATGTTGATGCAAAAAAGATGAGAGATGAAGACAACTAAAGAAGATGTTACTTCCAAAGTGGAATATGTAGAGCTATGCAAGACAGTACGAAAAAGTATCACTGAAGACGTAAGGAAATTCAACTGTGAACTAGTGAGGAAAGCAACTGAAAACAACCAAAGCCTGAAGATAGCAAAGGGGCATCTCGGTAAAGGAAGAAAACAGATTATGGCACTGAGAAAAGAAGATGGTTCTGTAACAAGAAATAGAGGCGAAATTTTGAAAAGAGCCCAACCGAGAGAACAAGCTGGATTCAGGAGTGGCTACAGCACAATAGATCATATCCACGTACTGAGAGAACTAATTGAAAGAACGAGGGAATATGAACTTCCATTGTGCATGGCTTTTATCGATTATGAAAAAGCCTTTGATTCGGTGAAACCATCAGCAGTTATAATGGCTCTGAAATCCTGCGGTATTGAAGATGCATACATTAATATTATTAATAACATCTATGAAAATGCAAGTGCAAAGATTCGGCTGTTTGAAAATACAACACACATAAAAATTGGAAAGGGAGTGAGACAAGGGGACACCTTATCTCCGAAGCTCTTTAATGCCACATTGGAGGGTGTCTTTCAGTCGCTGAGCTGGGAAAACCAGGGGATAAAGATTAATGGAGATTATCTAACCCATCTTAGTTTTGCTGATGACGTAGTCATTTTTTCAACTACCCCATCAGAGCTGCAGAGTATGATCCAGGAACTTGCTGACAAGAGTAAAGAAGTGGGATTAAAAATGAACTTTCAGAAGACAAAAGTGATGTTCAATGCTTTTACAAGAAATGAAGATTTATCGATTGATGGAGAAAAGCTGGAGATAACAGGCACGTATGTTTATCTTGGACAGCAGATATCAAGTGAGGGTCACATTGGTGAAGAAATTAATCGGCATACAAAACTTGCCTGGAGAGCTTTTGGAAGAAACAGCATAATTTTCAAGAGCAATATGCCATTATGTCTTAAAGGAAAAGTGTTTGATCAATGCATCCTTCCAGTGCTTACGTATGGTGCAGAGACGTGGACCTTAACTAAAAGAGACATACAAAGGCTGCAGACAACTCAAAGTAGCAGGGAGAGGTGCATGCTTAGTGTAACCAGGAGAGATAAGAAGAGGAACTCGTGGATCCGAAAAATGACAAGAGTGGAAGACATGATCAGAGTTAAATTCGTGAAATGGCAATGGGCTGGACATACTGCCAGAAGGACAGATCATCGATGGAGAGCCGAAATTTTAGATTGGATTCCAAGGGACAGGAAAAGACCCAGAAGAAGACCACATGGGAGATGGGTGGATGAAATTCGAAAGTATGCAGGAGTGACATGGAGGAGACTGGCACAAGACAGACCGTTGTGGAGGAAACTTGGGGAGACCTTCGTCCAGCAGTGGATTGATAATGGTTAATGATGATGATATATATATTTATTTAAATCCATTTTTTTACATCTATTTTTACAGTTGTTCTTCGTTCAGCGTTGGTGCTTGTTGTCTGAAGTGGTGATATATAATTTGATTGTCTTCACTCTTCTGTTCAGGATTTCAAAGCTTTAGAAGCTGGATCTAGAGAACAGTGAAAATTCCTATTGTACATCCGGCAGCAAACAGCTAGGAGCGGAAAAAGAAATATTTTGTATGTCCAAAAGTCCACCCTTTATCTCCCTTCTCTTCTGCATTCCTCTTTTGCAGACCTTTTGAGGTCCACTGATTTGTAGCTGATGTCCAGATGAACCGCTGTAAGGTCAAATGTCAGTTGTAAATAAAACTGATTGCAAAACTTCCTACTTCTAATACTAAAACAAAGCTCTGTACGTTGCATATAACAATTAGAGTGTGAAGTGGGGATGCCTGGTGTTAAGAAAAACACAAGGGCAGGGCATCTTTACTACTTTCAGAAAAGTATAGTATATCCGGAGGGGCGCCAGGTGAACACAAATATTCCTTTTTTTATGTTGTTTGTTGTCATGCTTCCTTTCATCTCAGTTAAGCTGATGTATGTGTTGAGCTTTTAGGTATAGTTTAGTATGTAACATGCACATTTCAAGTTTAAGATTATGCTGCTGAAATGGGTACGAATTGGTATGATGATGAAATTAGTACAATTTGAGAAATTTGGTGATTCTGCCATGTTCCTTTCGATAAAGTTTTTGTCCCTTGTCACTAAACATTGGAAGTTAGTTCTATCAGAGGCATGAATGCCATCGCTGATTATAAACAACATTTGGAGCAAAACTACATATGGTTCCAATTTCTGGACTTAGAGCATAATATAATTAAAGAAGTGATATTCTTCTGTTCTTGGTACTCCTTAACAATAACACAACTTCTGGTGATTAGTAGTGAAATGAAACACGACATGTGACTACTGTCTTTTTCTTTAGTAGGAATTCCATTCCAAACTTTATTTTAAAATTTAGTTGCGCAGACTGGGCAACTAGATTTTTTATTTATCTGCCCAGGCCAATAATTTACATGCCCAGGCATTTCAGGCATGGTATTTTTCAAGCCCAGTGGCAGATATATTTTTATTGCTTCCCAATATTTTGGGAGATGTTTCTTGTGGTGTATTTTTTTTTTTTTTTTTTTTTTTTGCATCTTCAATATTTTGGGCCATCCTTATAAAGAAATCCTGGGTGCACCACTGCTCTTGATGTTTTACCTTCCAGATACTGTCCTACCTGGGTATGCCTTTAACTACTGTGAGAGCATTAGACAACAGCTTCACGACTGTCATCCGGCATTTGTTCCTTATGATTAGGAAAATAAATGGCAGATAGTTACCTACACCATACAATGTTCTATATTGATTTAAGAAAAGAAGTGACCTATACCTGACAACATACTGTATAAACTTCTGGGTCATTCATTCCATGTGAAATAAACGAGAGGTCTGGACCTTGATGTCTCAGATTTCGATAATTTTCGGTTTACAGTTTTTTATCTATAGAGTATATGAGAAATCTAACTTTTCAGATTTTTTGGGTCAGTCGGGGTTTTTTTTTTTTTTTTTTTCTGATTTTCAAAAACAGCAAAAAATGCCAAATTTTGCAAGAATGCCATTCACAAAAAAAATATAATAAGTCTGCAAGTAGTGATGCTAGAGGGCTTATTTATAACTTTTTATAGGCTTTAATTTGATATGCAACACAACTCACTTTAAAGCATAATTTTTTTTGAAAATTTTTCAAAATTTGATTTTAAAAATCTCAAAAACACTTGAATTTTTTTCAAAAAAAAAAAAAAAAAAAAAGCCATGTTAATCTTACACATGTTGGCTAGAGGTATGCAAAGTTTGAAGATGGAGAAATGATGGTTTTTGGAGAAACCAAATTTTGAAGAGTAGTATATCTGTAGTATATAGCAGTGGCGGCAGAGCCACCAGGGCCCGGTCAATAATTTTAGCCAAGATTTTTTATTTGGCATATGTGCAATTTTTTTGTTGTGATGTGCCTTAGAAAGTTGCTCTAGGTAAATGGTCAGGTGGTCCTAATCCTTAACAAAGCTTCTTAGGCATTGTTTTTCTTCTGTTTGTTGCGGGAAGGGAGGGGGTGCACCACAATTTGAAATTTCGGGCCCGGTCAATGAACTTCACTTTCCGCAGCCCCTGGTATATAGGTAATTATCGATAGTTACTGAGCTAGTTATTCAAGTATTCAGCTGAATTATTGAAAATATCGGCTATGGATAGTTTCTCATCACTACAGATACATATAGTAACTCTGGTAATTTAAAATAAAAATTTATTACCTGATAGGTTAAATCATCTGGGTGAAGTTGTTCAAATTGAAGCAGAATGGCAGTTAAACACTTTAAAACTCAAAACTTGTTTCCATTTTCATTTGCTCTTATACTGTACTATTTACACAGTTATATAATTTATGGTCATGCAGTCCAATAGTAAAAATTATTTACAGTAAATAATTATTAGCTAATAAGAATCCTATTTTACAAGTTAGATTTTCAAATTCTATGTTTTTTGTTTGAAATAAGTTGATGAGAATCTACTTTGCTTGTAACTTTTTCTCTAAAATAGCTGTTGAGGCTGAAATTTCTTCCTGTGTAAGTGTGTACATGTTTCCTGTTGCTGTGCAGGGATCTACTTTTCTCAAGCCAGTGTCAGCCAAAACATTCAGAATATCAAGCCAAGGTTTGGGATTGTAAAATGATGAAGCTCGTCCTTTATGGGAAAGAAAGTTAACTTTGTAATCTTTTGATTCATGATTTTTAGCAAGAATACACACAAGCCACAAACAACCATCACAAACAACCATCACAAACAACTGTGATTAATTCAGACTCAACTTCCTGGAACTTAGTTGTGCTTTCTGAAGTTACAGGTGCCTCTATGGATTCTCGAGTACTAAAAGAATATGGTTTTGTCACCATTTGTGAGTCAGACAGTGGGATGACTGCATGAATCTTCTGTGTTCTGTACACTATTTGTGACTCATCAAAACGTGAAGACAATCTTTTCTCATTTTCATAGTACTCTTCATTTGTACAGTACATGAAGTTTATGCCTGGTATGTTTTATTTTGCAAAATCATAAAGCTGTCAAGGAGTCATTATCTAACAGGAAGTGACATAACAAGTGTAAATAGGAAGCAGGTATGGGATTACTCTGCATGTTGTATGTTGAATTATATCAGCATTACTTCATAGTTATTTACCTGTTCCTTTCTGTTGGATGTTGTTCATACAAGTTACTGCATGTCAGAACTTTCACTGCTCTGTATCATAACTACATGTAACCTTCTTAGATTCAAATATATGTTTCTCAAAAACCCATCATTTCTCCATCTTCTTCAAACTTTGCATACCTCTAGCCAACATATGTAGGATTAAATTTTTTTTTTTTGAATTCAAAAGGGGTGCTTTTGAGATCGTCAAAATCAAAACTTTTTTATGCTCTTAAGTGGATTGTGTACTTTATATCAAATTAAAGCCCATAAAAAACGCTGTAGATGAGCCTTCTAGCATCAGTACCCACAGACTTTTTTTCCCCGTGAATTGCATTCTAGCAAAATTTGCAGTTTTTTGAAAATCAGAAATAAAATAATCCTGACCCAAAAAATCTGAAAATTTAGATTTTTCATATACCCATTAGGGTGATCCACTTTGCAATGGGGAAAAAAAAAAAAAAAAGGTATTCAAATCATGGCTCCACATAGCGTAATTTTGTCCATTATGATGTAGTAATGTGTGCACCAAATTTTAGCTCGATATGAGGAAGTTTAGTGGTCACCCAGAAGTTTACTTTTTGGTAGCTAACTCAAATTTCTCTTTTCAGGTATAAACAACCATGTAGACATCTAGCTTGAGATCTGCCCCCCACTAACTGGCTTCTTGGAAAGCCGATCTCCAACTTCTCTACAGCAAGACTTCCTCGTGGATTGGATGTGCTCCGGATGGTCCAGTTTTACCATTTAGAAGAGGGCAAGAGCTTGTCAGTGAGTTACAAATTGACCTGTAAAGCAGTTTGATTTTTTGGAAGTGTGCGAGGATTCCTACACAGCGGATTGATTCATGTGTGAGAAAATTCTCAAAACTTTATGAACAATATTTAGCTGTGAAGAAGCACCGTACTCGTCAAGGAGAAAATGACCGTGTGCGTGAGGATATGTTCAAAAGTGATCTAGAAGAATTGTTTGATGTTGCCGTGAAAAATGCTATAATGCAAATGACGAAGACAAGGTATTCCTCCAGAAACAAAGAGAAGATGTCTTTTCATGCAGTATGAGTGGTGCTGACTTAAAAACAACAGAAAAAGAAATTAGGAAAAGACAGCGGGATGAAAAAGATAGAAAGGCGACAGAGAAATATAAAGAAAGAGAGAGCAAAGGTATTCCTGGGAAAACTGCAGAGCTTTCTTCTTCATCTTTACATAGCTCCGAAAGTGAAGGCGAATATCAACCTGTAGTGTCCACATCTGCCGCACCTTCTACTCCATTCCCATCCAAACAACGTAAAAATATATTTACATTACCAGAAGTCGTCGAAGCCCTGGATAGAGAAGCTGTATTCGTTGCTGGAGCCGTTGCAGGGGCGCTTGGACAAGATATTTCTGAAATCACCCTTTCTCGAAGCTCCATTAGGCGCTCTAGAAGATTAGAAAGACAGAAAGCCGCAGCAGCTGAACAAAAGAAATAGTCTTTGGAGGGGCCTTTTCTTTTACATTGGGATGGCAAACTTTTGCCTGATATTGATGGATCCAAGGTGACAGTTGATCGCATTGCTATACTTCTTACTGGAAATGGCCAAGAACAGCTTTTGGGAATTCCCAAGATAGACAGAGGAACAGGGAAAGCTCAGGCACAAGCTTGCATTGAAGCAATAGAGAAATGGAATGTTAAGTCTGAAATCAAAGGACTTGTGTTTGATACGACAGCGAGTAATACTGGGCTTCACACAGGAGCTCGCACAACAATTGAAAAAACCCTAGGCAGTGAACTCATTTGGATTGCATGTCACCATCATGTTATGGAGATTATGCTTTTAGCTGTTTTCTCATGTGTATTCAGTTCTACTGGAGGTCCAGAAACTGCACTCTTCAACCGCTTTTACAAAGGGTGGCCAACAATTGATCAAAGTGCTTAGTGCAGCAGACATTGACCTCTTTCAGGATCCTATATATTAAACAGATTACGACAAGAAATGATGGAGTAGAAATGATGGAGTATTCACTAAGTGCATTGGAAAAACAGCAACCAAAGGACGATTATCAAGAACTTCTGCGCTTGTCTCTTTTGTTTCTTGGTGGAGGAAGTGGTACGGAAACATTTCAAGCTCCTGGCCCTACACATCATGCTTAATGGCTGGCTAAAGGCATTTACGCTGTAAAAATATGCTCCTTTCAAAATCAGTTTCAGTTAACACCTCGAGAGACAATAAATACAGTGAATTTGGCTTTGTTTGTAAGCCTGGTTTATGTGAAGTATTGGAATGAAGCTCCACTTGGAATTAGAGCTCCATATAATGATATCCAGCTTCTAAGTCTCCTAAAACTTTACCCTAATCAAAAAATTGGCGAGAAAGCCTACAATGCTTTTGCCAGGCACCTTTGGTTTCTTTCTGAGCACTTGGTAGCCTTAGCTTTTTTTGACGATCGAGTGCCCACGAAAACTAAAGAAAAAATGGTCAAGAATCTGAAACGTCCACAGCTGCCCGATTTTCTGCGACATATAGCAATATCTGAGGAAAAAGATCGCAATCTAGGAAATTTTGTAACTGAAAGGATTAGCTTCTTCTTCGATGTCCTTCTTGTTAGAAGAAAAATTAAATCTAAAGCGTTTCTGAAAATGCAATCCCAACAGTGGAGAAATGATCCTGTTTTCATTGAACTTCGTGAACGTTGGTGTAAGATGAGGGTTGTGAATGACACTGCTGAGCAAGGCATCAGTTTGATTAAAAAAATACAACCAGTCACTTACCAAGGACGAAGAACAAAAGCAGTTTATTCTTCGACTGGTGGCAAATCATAGAAAACAGTTTCCTTCACCATTGAAGGCATCTCTTATGTCATAATTATTCAATTCTCAAAATTTTTCATTTTCAGTTATGTAGTACCCAAAAGTTAAATATTGGGCTACCCCTAAATATCGTTTTTTGCAAAACCCTTTGGTGTATTTATCATTCACATACTATGGCATAAAATAAAAGTTGTGGAGAAAGAATATTTAAAACTTTTTTTTTTTGGACCACCCTAATACCCATAGGTACAAACTATAAACCAAAAAATCATTGAAATCTGAGACATTTTTATTCATTGATTTAACATGGAATGGCCCTTTCTTCTTATTAGTTATAACTACCCTTTTCTTACAAGTCACAAAAATCCTTAGTAAAGAAGAAACGAAAAAATCACGAACAAGGTTTTTTTTTTCTTTTTATTGAGGGTTTAATGACCACTGTGAACAACTCAATGTGCTATAAGCAGTCACCTGTCCCTACTTTAGGGCCACTGACTCCAGGGAACGGAGAGAGCCAGTGCCGTAAGACAAACACAACATCTATGCCTCACCAGAACTTGAACCCAGGCCCATCTCAGACAAATGATCAGAAGCCATCGCTTAGACCACTGTACTACCAGGGTGGCAAGGACAAGGTTTCACTTAACTAGAAAAAATACTTACGATAAAGGACTATTTGGAAAAATTCAGAGGATTAGTGAAAGTTTCATGTTAGACTGGCTCCAGGATTATAAATTATTAGAGACGGCCAAATTCATTGATACAAATATCACCATCCAGGCAGTGTTTGGAGTCCAAAATCACTGTTACATATAATTTCAGTTATCAATTATCTCCTTTTCTGTTGAAACATTACAGAGGTCCCTAGGGATGTCAGCTTACTTTCAGTCTTCCCTTTTTCCCCACTCTGAAGGTAGTTTCTGTTCTGGCTTTTGATGTGCATTTGCTCATAAACAATCAATTCAGAGTGATCTGATTGTGACAGTGACAAAATCACTGTCACAAGTAAGATGGCAATTTGTAGTTCCAGATTCTTTACAGCTCAGTCACAGCTGGTGGGAGACACAGGAAATGTACCAGTAGTGGCATACCCAGGAATTTCTGTTGGGGAGGAGTGTATATATCATCATTATTGTCAACCATTATCAATCCACTGCTGGACGAAGGTCTCTCCAAGTTTCCTCCACAACGGTCTGTCTTGTGTCAGTCTCCTCCATGTCACTCCCGCATACTTTTGAATTTCATCCACCCATCTCCCATGTGGTCTTCTTCTGGGTCTTTTCCTGTCCCTTGGAATCCAATCTAATATATATACAGAGATTTATATACACACATAGTGTACACATATATATATATATATAGCACACATACATAGTCTGTGTGTACAGTATACACACAGTGTGTGTATGTGTACGTATACAGTATACACACATTAGTGTATACAGATAGTACATTATATAGCACTGCATACGTAGTGTGTGTGTGTATATATATATATTATGCGTACGTAGCGTATGGATATATATATACATACGCACATTAGTGCATATATATAGTATACTTACATAGAGTGTGCATGTATATAGTATATGCACAGTGTATACATTAAATAGATATTGATATATACGTAGGGTGCCTGAAAAGTTCTCGGCCCAAGAATGAAGGAAAAATTGTACATATAGGGCCGAAAAGGTAACTAGTAGGCACTATGTAATTTTTTGAACATGTAAAATAATATTTTTGAATGTTTAATTTGTGATGTATGTTGCTCTCAATCTCCTTGGGGGGCTTAAGCCTCCCCCTCTGCGGGTGTGCCAATGTGTACCAGGGCGGTGTACTGAGTGCAGCTCCGAGTATGTTCTATGGAAAATAGTTGAACTGGATCATTATTTGCTTATTGCCTTTTCCTGTTCATGTTTTTGCTTTACACCAATGCATCTTGGCATTTCAGCAATGTTTTTTTGTTTTTTTTTATTGGAGGTTTAATGATCACCGTGAGCAACTCAATGGGCTATAAGCAGTCGCCCGTCCCTAATTTAGGGTCACTGGTTCCAGGGAAGGGAGAGAGCCAGTGCCGTAAGACAAACACAACATCCATGCCTGACCGGGATTCGAACCTGGACCCCTTACGGACGAATGATCAGAGGCCAACGCCTTAGACCACTGCGCCACCGGGGCGGCTTAAGCAATGCCAGGACATTTTCCCTAACAACCTGCAACTGGGAGCTACTGGAAAGTTCAATATGGCTGTATTCAACAACCTTTCAGCAACACGTATTCAACCATTGTGAGAAGGACCCTTCTTGCCAATAATAAATTGTCTAATTTTGCTAAGCATTGGAACATGTTCCTGTATTGGTCCATCAGAACGTTTTTCATGCTACCGTACTTGATACAATTACCGAATGACAAATATGAAACAAATTTGTATAAAACATCCGAAAACAATATTAGCACGTTTTTTAACGAAATACCAGAGCAGTCTGGATGTTTCAGATAGTTTCCAGATTGATTTTAACAGCCACATTAGAAAGGTATATTATGCATTTTCAGTATAGCTGATTTTCATAATCTTCAAATGGTAACTAGAAACTATGATACATATATATATATCACGTTTATCAACTGCTAGAGAATGGCTCCCCCTTCCCCATTTAGAATTGCGAGCACGAAAACTTAAAGAATACATACTATCCAACTTAAAACTCACACTGATTACGGAAGACAACAGCAATCCCAGTTCACCCAAAAATTCAAATTAAATGTTGAGACGAGATACATTGATGTTCGAAAACTCTCAAAATTATACATGCAATCCGTACTTCCCACAAAGTAAAACTGATTTCACAAGCACATGAAGCCGCAAGACTCAAAGCCTAATAACGAGCATAACATCAGCGGAAATGATATTAAGCAGCAATAACAAAACTTACATCCTGTTGGACGTGATGAACATTTCCGGTGTGACCTAAACAATTAATTAAAATAATAAAATAGATGGCTAGAGAACAAAAGACAGCTTACAAGCTACACATTTTCTGTTCATCCGACGAGCTAGAACCCAGCTTCCAAATGTTTCGACTGTTTCCAGACTACTTTTATCCATAACAAGTGCAATATCTTGTCTCCCACTCCTAATTACGGAAACCACATAGTGACGGAAACTGCGGCGCGTATGGGAACTTGGATAACAGAAAACACTGATCTGATAGCTCAGGATTCACTCAGGCAGACAATTGTCATCTGATTGGGGAAAAAACTACAACGCTCTTCTAAATAAAATATCTGTTGTCTTGTACCAAGAAAAGACAGACTCAGTATCAAAGTTAGCTTAAAAAGTAGAGAAAAAAAAAAAAAAGGTACGAAAAGCATGTGCGTGCGTGATGGTGCTTATGTACGAAAGATTTTAAATTACGACTACTCATCCAAATGTACTTTACTTCACAGCAATTAAGAAAATGAAGCTATAAAGAAGCAACATTACCAAACATTTGACTCCGATATTTTTATTTAAGCATAGCAAAGCTTTAACAACCTTTCTCTTCAGAGTTTTTTCAGTCGAATCATTACAAGTTGTAATATTCTCCGAAATCTAATGTGTCGCTCCGGTGGTGCAGTAGTCTAAGCGATGGCCTCTGATCAATCGCCCGAAAGAGGTCCGGGTTAGAATCCCGGTGAGGCATGGATGTTGTGTTTGTCTTACGGCACTGGCTCTCTCCCTTCCCTGGAACCAGTGACCCTAAATTACGACCGGGAGACTGCTCGGTGGTTTCTTAAACCTCCAATAAAAAAAAATCTAATGTACATCTTTTTGAGTTAATTTGTTCCCTTAAACTGCAATAAAATAAGCAAATCTTTTTTTTTTTCTTTTTTGATTGATATCTGTACAGCCGCGCGAAGGAGAATCCCTCATTTTTAATCACAACGAATTGATCCGTCAGTTCAGATTATCTTACAGTCTTACACCCTAAGGCACACTCTTTCATAAGATTTTTGAATAGTTTTATTATGAAGTTATTGAAACCAAGGAGGTTAGAGTAAATGGAGTAAAGGCCAGCCGTTCCTCTCGTGTAATGAAAGAGAAGCTACTGGAACGCCGCCCCGGTGGCGCAGTGGTCTAAGGCGTTGGCCTATGATCATTCGTCCGTAAGGGGTGCGGGTTCGAATCCCGGTCAGGCATGGATGTTGTGTTTGTCTTACGGCACTGGCTCTCTCCCTTCCCTGGAGCCAGTGACCCTAAATTAGGGACGGGCGACTGCTTATAGCCCATTGAGTTGCTCACGGTGGTCGTTAAACCTCCAATCAAAAAAAAAAAAAAAAAAAAAGCTACTGGAACGTCACGATCATGATGGCACATCCAATCACATCCTCTGCCGCCATGTTGGTGAGACGAGTTTCAGCCAATCACAGCCTCTGCGGCCATGTTGGTGAGACGTTTGAGAATTAAAGTCGTCTTCTCAAAGTGCTTCAAGCTGTTCAAGCATGGGCAAGTTTGTGACGCCATCCTTACCCCATCTATTCTAACGATTCTAACTTCCTTGATTGAAACAATATTTAAATTATGACAAGAATTACTAATCTAAAACAACTATTATGGGAATTTTACTAGGAAATTTTTTCATTTAAATTGCAAATTTTCGGAGAAAACCCTTCTCCTTCTTCAGGCTGTCTTGTTGTTGTCACTTATTTTTAGATTAGTAATTGAATTAAGAAACTAGGAAACCATTTCTCAACATGAGCTTTATTCAAAGAATTATGACAAGAAGTTTAACAAAGACGATTAAAATGCTCACGATTAAATCGTAATCCTTAATATATGGGTTACGGTTTACGGTTAGAAAAGGATTGTTTACATTTTTACCGTAGCTGTTTCTTGTTTAGGTCATTGAAATGTGTGGTTGATTCAGTTAAAGCACTGAGAAATCAGTTGTTAATTAGTTCATTCACAAAATTCAAAAATGTCAGAGTAATATTGTTCCGGTGTAACCTTTTTTCTTCGTTCCCAAATCATTATTTTTTGAGCAGTATTATTATACATATCGTCCTGGCTGAAAACGACAGATTTGTTACATTCCCTGGGTCTTACCAACCCTCGGGAATGGTAAGGGTATCATTCATTTATATCTTAAATCAGCAAAAAAAAAAAAAAAAAAAGAAAAGAATCTATAATGTTGCTGCTATATAAATCTTATAAAAATTTATATGAAGTGATATGTATTTGTTACCTTTTTTGAGCTTGAGCCTTTTGTTTTTTTGTCAATGTTCTAGGGAAAATATGTTGGTTAAAGACAGTGTTTTGGTGGTGTGTGTAAATTATATGAAGGCTGATTTTTTATTTATGAACTGCCTTTGCAATTATTAAGGTGCACCGAAAGTTGTGAGATGATATTTTCATACATGAAATAAAAACGCTATAGGTATTCAAAATATGTTGGAAGCGTGGGGTTAATCATCAGTTGCTTAGATTATTGAAGTACTTGCAAATGCGTTAGATTATAATCAAAACAGATATTTTCGGGATTGGTTTATGGTTCAAACATTTTTTTTTATGTACTGAATGTGAGTGCAGAATGATTTTTTTTTTTTTCTTGACCTCCGTTTAAGGAGTTTCCTGTTCTTAACTTGGGCTAGTATTTGAAGGAAAGAAACAGAACCAAGTAAAAATGAAATTTAGCTGACTATGCTGCATCTGTTTCACTGTATTTTATAAAATAATTTGGGGAATTGATGTATAATATATAATACAAACTAGGTATTAGAAGTTGCACCCGAAGAGTTTCTAACTCCATTTTAAAGTAATCATTCATGAGTGCTTAAGTATGAAACTTTTTTTTTCCAGAGAAAAGCAATGCAGTATACACTGAATTGCCAAAAGTCATGGGATAGCAGTATGGAAATTTTTAACTGGCGCTGCCGTCGTATAAAGACTTCGACACACACCATGATTTTTATCAGTTGTGAGGTTGAACAACTGGCAGTAGGATTGTGGTCACGTGCGTACCAAGAATACCTCGTGGAAGGCATTACTTTCCACAGTGGACACCCCAGTAGCCGACCACGGGTGCTGAATGACCGTGACCAGTGGCATATGACCAGAATTATCCATGCTAACAGACAAGTGACACTGGCTCAAATAACATCCACATTCAATGCAGGAGGTACAAGAGACATGCCCATCAGGTCAGTGCAGTGTAATTTAGTGTCCATGGGGTATGGGGGCAGAAGACCCACTAGAGTGCCTTTGTCAACACCACAACATTGGATACAGCGCCTCACCTGGGCTTGTGAACATGGTAATTGGACCCTGGAAGACTGGCAACATGTGGTATCGTCTGATGAGTCACACTACGAGTTGTTATGAACTGATGGTAGGGTTTGGGTGTGGCACAGACCCCGTGAGGCTATGGACACCCAAACTGTCAACAAGGCACTGTGCAAGCTGGTGGTGGGCCCATATATGTGTACGGTGTCTGTGTGGCACAGTTTGGGTTGTCTGCTCCTTGTAAACATGTCATTAACTGGTAATCGCTTTGTTGCTCTGCTGGGTGACCATTTGCATCCACCCCTTCATGGACTTCATGTATCCCAACAACGATGGGAGTTTCCAGACGGACAATGCACCGTGTAATCGGGCCCACCTTGTCCAAAATTGGTTCGAGGAGCATTTTGGACAGTTCCGATGGAAGGTGTGGCCACCACGTTCGCCTGACATGAACCCAATAGAGCACTTATGGGACATGGTGAAAAGGTCCATTTGCACCCAAGGTCCTGCACCTACAAATAATGGGGAAGTGTTGGCGGCTGTTCAGATAGCATGGCTCAACATCTCTCCAGAAGTCTTCTGGCCACTTGTGGAATTGATGCCACGTCGAGTTGATGCACTTCGCTGGGCTAGAGGAGGTCTTACACAGTACTAGGTACGTATCACATGACTTTTGGCACTTTAGTGTATAATTCAACATTCCATGTTATCTGATGTTTCTTTTATTTAATTCCAAAGGTTTTCATGTAGTTGATATTCAGCACACACCATTAAGAAGAACAGTCCACTGACTGTCTGAATACATTAACTTTTTGCCACTTTGAAAACACATCCTTCTAAACTCGCTAGTCGCTGAGAGAAAGAAAGGGTTGGTAACTTTTTCAAGTTCTATGCTTCTTGCACAGGAAGGTAATCCCAAGACATTGTTATGGAAAATTTCCGAACTTTCAGCTAGCTGATAAATGCGCTGGAAAGCCTTTGCCCTGATTCAAAATGTGAGGGATCAGAAGTATATGAGTTGCTGCTAATTTCCAACAGAACCAAAGTTGTTTGTCAGTGTCTCATGATGCCTAATTTAGAGTGAATTGCAAGTTAAATTCTAAGTTGTATATTTATAAAATGTGCTTGACTTTTACTCTTGTTCATATCAAGTGAGAAACAAAAAACAAAAGTAAGGAATCATTTTCACAGGACAAAAACTAGAAACATTACACAAATTTGATAAAGATAAGGCAATGCAAAAAGTAGCACTAGATCTTGGTGTTGATCATGTTACTGTTGCCTAATGGAAAAAAAATGAAAATGACAGGGTATTTTTTTAGAATTCAAGGTAAAAGCTTAGTATTTGAACATGAATTTTTTTTTCTTTTTTTTTTTTTTTTTTTTTTTTTGGCAAAATCTACTCATGTGACATATCAAAAAGCCAGTTCAAGAACCTTTTAATACCAACAAAATTAACTTTCTTACTTTTGTAGAGCTGGAATTAAGAAATGGTTTAGTGTTGTCTGACAAGTGCAAGTATATGTATGTACATATATAAATAAATATATATATATATCTTTTTTGCAAATTTTTTATCCCTATATCTCAGAAAATTTTTGTCCCAGAAATCTCATTTTCGGAGCAGCTTATGTTGTCAGCATACCCAACAAGCTCACCAAGTTTTACCAAAATCAATGATGATCAGGTAAAGTCATTAATTGGTTTGACATTTGAATTGCTTATATTGAGATACATGATGTGCTGACTGGAAAAAAAAACTTGGGTAAGCTTACAAGTTAGACGCAGATGTTTTGCTGTTTTTTTTCGGGGGGGGCATGATCAGAACACATTTTTATGATGCTAGTTGATACTTTTTCACCATTTCAGACGGCAGAAATATTTCAAGTGTGTGTGTGTGTGTGTGGTTCTTTTGTTTTTGTTTTTTTTTATTCATATAGATTGATTATGTATGTGTTGTCATGAGATGCTCAGCAGGAAAGCCAACATCCAGTTTGTGCGAGTATCATAACTATCATAGTAACAATTATATATACACTAACAGATTAAGTACTATTACGTACCTCTAATCCTCAGTGAAATGATTCACATTGTTGGTGTGTCATTTTTCTTACTTATGGAGTCATTGACGATTCTCAACACATGTCACGATATTTTTTGTGCTATCGGGTGGTTAGAGTTATTTGGAATCAATATTGGTTCGTAGGATGGTTTTCGATATACTTTAAATTGAAATTCATGTTCGGTTCTTGTTATACAGACATCTAGAGAGGATATACTTTTATTTTGCTCTATTTCCAAGGTTAGTACTATGGTTGGGAGGCACAGAGTAATGCTTTGCAACGAGGTGGGAAATACGCTTATTCAAAAGAAATACCTGATACAGTTCAGTATATACCAAAATTAGAAAACATAGTCAACCATGTACCAATATAGAACAGACCAGAATTAAGATTTAAATTATATCATATAATGTTGAATGAATATAATAAGACCTAATAAAACTCATATCAAAAAAAAAAAAATTGAGGCTACAGTAAATAATATGAGTAAGATAACCAGGCAGAGAGAAGAGAAACATGAACAAGACAAAAAGCAATACATAGGTTTGTTTCCATATATTGATGGAGTAACAGGAAGAATTAATCATGAAGTAGCAAGATCTAAAAAAAAATATTGGACAATCTGTAACAACAATGTATACATTGATAAATAATACAAGGCAAAAAATTCCAGATTTACAAAAAGGAGTATATAGAATACCTTTGGAACATGAGAACCAAGTTTAAAAAAGAAGGAAGAGCATATATTATTATGGATCAACCAAAAATAGACTTATAAAAAGAAGAAATCAACATATTAAAAATTGGGAAAAGAGAGAGAATGTTATAGCAATGGTGCAGTAATGTATTGAAGAAAATGCAGAACCAAAATTTGAAGATATTCAAATAAAAAGTGGATATAAGAATGAATGGGAGTTGAGGTACTCAGAGGCTCTCACCATAGAAAAAAATAAACACAGAGCCTGTAATAATAATGAACCAATCATCATAGCAGAACCTTGGAAGGCCTTAATAAAAAGAAAAATAATATAAAGAACAGCAATGGAGAAGGAAGGGTGGGAAAAAAATGAATGTCGGAAACATAGGAGAATTGAACAGCGAATGAAATATAGATGGCAGCACAGTATCAAGAGAAAAACATAAAACTCAATAATGCAGGGAGGAGCACGTGATCCCTGGCCCTTTCACACAAGTAGAGAGACCCCATAGGGAATCCGATGCACATGGTCGGTTTGCAACATGTGGTTAGGACAAGTGTTCTGAAGACGGCCTCATAGAGGTTGAAAAGCTTCAACCGGAGTTTAGTGGAATGATGGTGATCTCAGGCATGCCGTGATTTTAAACTTCTTATTGGATTTTAACAGTGAAATATTTTGAACTAGTGGTGCAAGTAAACATCGATGGAATGTGATTTTTAATTGATGAATTTTTAAACTTCAAATTAAACTACTGGTGTAATAAGTACAGGGAACATCGATGGAATAGAGTATTTTATCAACATGTATATAGTGATTTTAACATTAAAAGAGCTGCAACCATAGTGCAATAGTGTGTGTGCAATGGTGTACATAAAAGAAAATATTAAAACCAAAAGTCTCATCTACGAAGGAATTATCATGGGAATGTCGCGACATGTGTTGAGAATCGTCAATCCACAAGAGAAAAATGACACACCAACAATGTGAATCATTTCACTGAAGATTAGAGGTACGTAATAGTACTTAATCTGTTAGTGTATATATAATTTGTTACTATGAACTTTCGGTGTGAGTTATCAACGTGGACCCGAAACAAACTTTTGTGGTTCTACTAAGATATTTTATCATAACTCTCATGTCAGGGATCAAGTAATTGTCAATTCAGATGTCTGAGACTACCATTCTTTATGTTTGAACTAGCACTAAAATGTTTCTATTAGCAGCAGAAGATATATGAATCTTTGGGTTCTAGTTGAAGAAATTTTGTTTAATCTTCCTTCCCTCTGACCTGGCAACAACATTTAAATTCTTCAGAAGTAAACAAAACTTTTGTTAATCCTTCTATACATTGAGGACAGGCCTTGACTAAAATCAAGAGGCCAAAAACTTCTGTAAAAATCTAAAAGAATTCAGAGAAAAGGAAGATTAAACAAAATTTCTCCAACTGGAACTAGAACCAAAGGAATATATCTGGGTAAAGCCTTGAGTAAGTGATTTAATATGTGCATCTTTTTGGATAGTACAGCAGAAATTGCTGTGTAGATACATTAATATTAAAAATTTTGCACTACTGGCCACTATACCAGCGGTCGCCAACCTTTTGGACCTCACGGACCACTAAATCATACCTGGCAACTTTTACGCATTTTAACTGTTCTTTACGATTTTCCGCATAGATCGCTATTTCTCACGCATTTCCGAATATAAAAAAAAATAATTTAAATCTTCCTTGAGAAATATTAATGTTTCAGTTAAATCATACCTGCCAACTCTTCCGGAATTTGCGGAAGTTTTCCGTTTTTATACGGTCTTCCGGTTTACCGGCCGGAAGAACTTTTCTTCTGGATTTTTAAAATTTTTCTGTTAAAAATATCCCTAGAAATAAAATATATAACAGAGATGGGAGTTTTGCGCCATTGTGCACCAGAACACCCGTGACCTGTCATCATCGTCGGGATTTCGGCACAGTAAATTCTCCATGCACACTGTTATGCTTGACGCTGAATACGGATTTTACATAGTTACTGTGGAAATAGTCGGTCCTCTACGGACGACGGAAAACATTGAGTATGCTATGATAATCGTAGGTCCACTACGGACGACAGAAAACATCGAGTATTCTATGGAAATTGTCGGTCCGCTACGGGAAACATAGAGTATTCTATGGAAATCGTCGGTCCGCTACGGGAAACGTAGAGTATTCTAGGAAATCGTCGGTCCGCTACGGGAAATGTAGAGTATTCTATGGAAATCGTCGGCCCGCTACGGACGACAGAAAACATAGTCTTCTATGATAATCGTCGGTCCGCTATGGACGACGGTAAACATCGAGTATACTATAAAAATTGTCGGTCTGCTATGGACGACGGAAAACATCAATCATGCTATGATAAACATAGGTCCGCTACGGACGACAGAAAACATCGAATATGCTATGAAAATCGTCGGTCCACTGCGAACTACGGAAAACGTCGAGTATGCTATGAAAATTGTCGGTCCACTTCAGACGACAGAAAACCTTGAGTATGCTATGGAAATCGTTGGTCCGCTACGAACGACGGAAAACCGAGTATGTTATGGAAATCGTCGGTCCGTTACGGATGACAGGAAAACATCAAGTATGCTATGGAAATCGTCGGTCCGCTACAGATGACGGAAAACGCTGAGTATTGTATCAAAATGTGATATAATTTGTTTATATTATAAACATCTAAAAATTATAAAATGCACAAATATTTGCATTTATTTTTACTTGTACATAGCTAAATTCATTATAAATGTTGTTTGCGCATAGTTAAACAAAATCATTATAAATGTTGTTTGCGCATAGTTAAACAAAATCATTATAAATGTTGTTTGCGCATAGTTTTAAAAAAAAATCATTAAAAATGTCATTCGCGTGCAATTTTACAAATTTGAATTTTCCCAAGTTGGCAGGTATGTTAAATTCATAATTTTAAATCCCACGGACCACTAATATGAATTTTTTTAAAAAGATAAATACGTTTGTAAAGTAATGATCAGAGAACTTCCATTTTATTAATATGAAATGCACCTATTTAATATAACAAAATAATAAGTGCTTATTTAATTATAGCAATATTATAAATGCTTATTAATCACAACAAAATCTTTAAAGGTTGTTTAATTGTAACAAAATTATTAAAGTTAGTTTAATTATTACAAAATAATTGAAGCTTATTTAAGTATTACACATTTTTAATGTGATATTTGTTCCTGCTTGTTTGAAAGAAGTTTATGGATTTTTGGCTTCAATGACATTACTACAAGACAGAGAGCCATATTTATTTCAAGCCGAGACCAGTACTGAGTTTTAATTGCTGTGACAGATGAAAATGTCTTTTAGCACAAATATGTTGTTGAAAATTTAATCAAAATTTTCATTGCTTTTACACTTAGCAATGGGTATTCACTTTTTATGGAGAGCCAAAAATGAGGTCTTGCTAAGGATGACTGGAATTTAGTTTTGGGACTGTCGTCGGATGATAGATCGATGAGGCTTTCTTTTTCATTCATGCTTAAATTGCTATCTTCAATGTTTGCTGCAAATGGATCTATTATCCACATATTGCCATGTCTGGGAACTTCTTTCTTTGGGTAATAACGACCAAAAGATTCTGCGAGTGATTGTAAGTGCTGTTGAATAATGGTTACCACCTGCCGGTTGACATCCTTCTCTCTCATATATTCATCAAAATTTGAAAACATTTGCAAATCTTCTTCAGCCAAAGGCGTTTGCCACAGTAATATTTTCTTTTAAAAAAAGCATCCATTTTACCTCGTAGTGTGAACACGTCCTTAAGTTGTCCTTGCAAGGATATGTTTAGTTCATTTAACAGCGAAAAAATATCTGCCAGGTATGTAAGCTTATCTACCCACTCATCGTCGGAAAATAAGTCTTGAAATTTCGGATTATTTTGCTGCTGGAAAAATAATGTGACTTCTTCGCGCATAGCGAACAGTCGGGTTAGTATTTTGCCCCTCGACAGCCATTTCACCTCACCGTGAAGAAGAAGGTGAGCATACTGGGAACCCATTTCTTCACAAAGTGCCTCAAATATTCAAGAATTGATCACTTTGTGTCGAATTTCATTTGTAATTTTAATAACATCTGATAATACTTTGTGTAGTTCTGGGGACATATTTTTCGCCACAAGTTGCTCACGATGTATAATGCGGTGTGTAGACAAAATGTCTGGGTGACCAACATTTTTCACCTTTGCAACAATTCCTGAAAGATGTCCAGTCATGTTTGTGGCACCGTCTTTACATATCCCAATACATTTTTTCCATTCAATTCCGTGTTCCAGGAAATAACTATTAAGTGCTTTAAAAATCTCAGCGCTAGTTGTTCTATCCGGCAAGTTGAGCAAACAAAGTAGTTCTTCCTGTAACTCTCTTTCACACTCAACCCTCACAAAACAAAGGAGAAGTGCCTTTTTACTTACATCTGTTGATTCGTCAAGTTGAATTGAATAAAATGGTGAATGTTTCACCATTTTTATAACTTGATTTTCAGTATCTTCAGCCATGCCTTCAATTCTGCGCTTGACAGTGTTAGCGGACATAGGAATTACTTTCAGTTCCTGGACAGCCTGCTTTCCGAAAGCCTCTTCACAGGTTTGTAACAACATGCAAGGCTTAATTAATTCTTCTCCAATCGTATACGGCTTTTTATTTTTCGCGATCTGAAGTGCTATCAGGTAAGAACTAAGAAGCCTTCAATAATGACTTATCTTCAACAGTCATTTTTGTTAAAGCAATTACTTGCTTTTGCATATTTTCACGCATTCTTTGAAAATATTCAAATGATTTCTTAGCTAAATACGGTTATTTTGATTGCAAGTGTCTTTCGAGTTTCGAAGGTTTCATGGCATCATTGGATAAACTCTCAGTACACACAACACAAAGCTGCCCTGGATGCAGCTCACTACCAGGTTCTTGAATAAATCCAAATTTCAAGTAGTTCCAATAATATTTTCTTGATACTTTGAGTTTTTTCTTCTCTCCGCCTCCAGCTCAAATGTTCTTCCTTAATGGTGCCTGATGAGGACTGTGGAGGCTCTTAATCATTGATCAGCTCATGGTTTAAGTGAAGTACACATATTACTATTGTTACTATTATCATTAGTTACATTATCTTTTGTATTACTAAAGAAATGCAAAATATTCCTTTGTTTTTTTTTACTCATTATGAGTTTATTGCATTCAAATCTGAAACTGAACAAGAAATGATAGTTATTAAAGTCAAACTATTTGATGCTACTAAATATAACAGTTAAAGAAAATACACAGTTACATACAACACACAAATAAAATAAAACAATCGGATGAGAATTGGTATTCGTGGAGTGGGGTGACTGTTGGAAACTGAACGAAATGAGGCTCTCGCGTGCCGTATTTCACGAGCCCTGTACTAGAGTCTAGCAGGGGTGCAGAAAATTTTCAGGGCCCAATATTTCCCCAGAACGCAATTTTTTCTGTTCGAAATTTCCCCCAAACTGTAGCGGACTTTCATACAAGTTTAAGCGAGTATTAGATCTATATGTTGATGATTAAGAACTAATCCTTAAAGCCTATTACTTAAAAATTTGAAAATAAAAATAAAAAATCCTAATATTTATTTTAGAATCAAAATGTCTGAAACAATTTTTTTGCCACACTGTCTACACCTTGGCATTAGTAAAGTCGTTTGGGCTCGGTGAATCATATGCCAGTGGCAGTCTGCAGTACGTCACTGTGCTCATAACCTCTTGTATTTATAACAACATGACATTTTTCAAAATGATTACCTGATTACTGTGCAGTAAATTACTCTTATCTTTCGCGTTATACTCGTTGTTAATTAAGTCAATTTTTCGTTTTATTATTATTACTACTATTATCATTTTACCCGTGGGCAAAAATTTCCCCAGAGCTGCCTTAATTTCCCCCGAACCTCGTTCGCGAGTTCGGACAAATTCTGTACCCCTGGAGTCTAGTACATCTCGTGAATTTAGTGCAATATAAAGGCAAAAATTGTCATTCAGATTTCAGAATATAAGGATTTCTTAGAATATTATTTTTGTTTTATTATTAATAAAACATAAAACATGCAAATAATGTAATAATGTCCAGATTTTTCTGCGGACCACCAAAATTTTCTCGTGGACCACCGTTTGGAGACCGCTGCACTATACTACTCCCTTTCAGGAGCACTCGACTGCTGTTTTGTGGAGCGTTACAGTTAGGAGAAGGAAGGTTAGAAAGAGAGAGATCGATCAGTGTTGGCCATTATTGGTGAACTAAGGGAGCATAAAAACTGCCCCCTATAGTCAGATGTGTGTCGGGTACTGCCTGGAGGGCACAAATAGAGTTCACAGTTAAATGGGGTACAGATACTTATTAAGGATTTCTGTGTGGTTGTCATGGACAAAGTAAAGTCCCATGATAAAAAATTTCATGGCTAATTTAAAGAGTTTCTAACATATTCATGCAATTTTTTTTGAGGGAGGGGGTATAGCTGATTATGGTGTATACTAAAATTTCAGCTGGCTTCCTGAAGTTTTCACAGTTTATGTAATGCACAACCCTGCCACAAATCAAAGCCAGCAAGTGCTCACTTTTTCTCTCCTTGGATCCTGGATGACTGGCAACATGGGGCGTGGTCTTATGAGTCACGCTATCAGTTGTTATGAGCTGATGGTAGGGTTCAGGTGTGGCGCAGACCCTATGAAGCCATGGACCCAAGCTGTCAATAAAGCACTGTGCAAGCTGGTGGTGGTTCCATACATGCATGGAGTGTCTTTACGTGGCACAGTTTGTGTCGTCTGGTCTTTGTAAACATGTCATTAACCAGTAATCGCTTTGTTGCTCTGCTGAGTGACCATTTGCAGCTCTTCATGCCCCAATGGTCAACGATGGGATTTTTCAGACGGACAGTGCACCATGTCATTGTGCCCAAGTTGTCCAAATTTGGTTTGAGGAGCATTCTGGACAGTTCCAACGGATGGTGTGGCCACCATGCTTGCCTGACATGAACCCAATAGGGCACTTACGGGATGTGGTGTAAAGGTCCATTCGCACCCAAGATCCTGCACCTACAAATACTAGGGAACTGTGGGCGGCTGCTCAGACTGCATGTATCTCTCTCTCCCGAAGTCTCAACATCTCTCCAGATGTCTTCTGGTGCCGCCCTGATGGTGCAGTGGACTAAGCGCTGGCTTATGATAATTTGTCTGTGAAGGGTCCGGGCTCATATCCCGGTGAGGCATGGATGTTGTGTTTGTCTTACGGCACTGGCTCCCTCCATTCCCTGGAACCAGTGACCCTAAATTATGGACAGGCAACTGCTTATAGCCAATTTAAGTTGCTCACACTGGTTGTTAAACCTTTAATAAAAATAAATAAATAAATCTTCCGGCCACTTGTGGAATTGATGTCACGTCGAGTTGCTGCACTTTGCCAGGCTAGAGAAGGTCCTACATGATACTAGGTACATATCCCATGACTTTTGGCATTAAAATGTAAGTATATAGTTTTAACAAGAAAAAAATGAGATTTACTTCTTAATGTATTTTAGATACCTTTTTAAATTATGCCATAATAGTTAAATAAGAGCTTAGGGTTGTGTCCTGTGTCAAGGTCTGTCTTAAATATATGTGCAGCAAAAATGATTATTCAATATACAACTGGGCTTACACAAGGTGAGCTTTTGGCTGTATCTTTCACGTTTAAATGTATGAGCGCTGTTCCAAAAGTACATGGATTGAGGTCAATGTTCTGAGTCTGTGTCACTTGGAGGTTTGGTGCGGGCTTCCTTTTTGAAATAGTGACCACTTGCTATACACTGTTTGCAGTGGTCCACAAGCTTCTGGAACACGTGCCGCATGTTGCAGTCCATTTTGTGAAAGTTGCTTTAAGGTAGCGGATGTGGCAACCGTCTCTCCTTCCCTTTGTCTTAAATTTCCTTTCTCTCGACTCTTTCTTAAGTGTTGGAAAAGCCCAGCAATCGTAGGGTGCAAGGTTTGCGCTGTATGGAGGATGTCGTAGATGTTGGCCACTAATTGTCTCCAAAGCTTATATTTCTACTTGGGCCATATGCAGCCTCACTTTATTCTGAAGATAAAAAACATTCTTGCTTTTAAGCAGTTCCGGTCTTTTCTTGTGCTTTCCTCTCTTGAAAACGTGAGCATGATATTGTGAATTAACAGTTTGTTTCTCTAGCACCCAGTTCTGCAATACTAACCCACGGGTGTCAAAAACAAAATCAACATCAATTTCTTTGAAGAACTGGGAACTTGGAATTTCTTCGGTAGCAGTGAGTCGCTGTGTATCCATATGTTTGACTGTTTTGATTCTGGATCAAAATGTTGTATCTTTTTTTTTTTTTAGTCATTGTAGATGAGTCTTAGATAAATGTTTTATCTATGACTCTTCTACAGTGACTAAAAAGTTTTGATTCGAAAAGTCAGAATCTGTTAACACTGTTTGAAGAAAAACATGACAAAGTTCAACATGCCGTTGTTTTTGTTCTTCAGTAAAATCACGTGGCACCCATCTTGCACAAACACGAGACGTCTTCAGGTGCGATCTTGTTACACCAAAAAAATACGTCGTTGTTCAATTTTCGCCAATTTGCGATGAACATACTTTTTACGTGGCTACGATATTTTAATTTGATTGACATTAAATGTCCATAATTACTGTTTCACACGTTATGCAAGTTCAGCAATCGGGAGATTGTTAAATGATGTTAACATAGTATTGACAATTGAAATCAAGAAAAATAATAAGTATCTGTACTTACAATATTCGTAGTCGCTGTCGGGGCTTCATATGTACGTCTTCAAAGAATGTGAACTTTTTTCAACTGTGAAGTTTAGATTAAAATTCATGATATTGTAAAATCTGCACCAAATAAAATTGAACAAGATGAATTTTTACAATGCAGGTAAAAATTTTTTTCTTAACAACAAAATATGAAACTGAATTAAAACCTTGTTGAATTTTTTTCGAAACGAACTATAATTCCGAAGAGGAAATAATCTTGACTGCGAAGTACCTCGATAACAACGAAATATGAAGACGAATTATAATTTTGCTGAAATTTTAAAAAACGAACAGTCTTGAAAAAGAAATAATCATCCACATTGCAAAGCATCCAAAAAAATAAATCTCCCGACTGCGAAGCACCAAACTAGTTTCTGCTAACACTCATAGCCATCATCAGTGGTAGGTGCACGGAGATTGGAATTACCGCACTCACTTGCTCAGGTATGCTGCTTAACCCTAATGTATGTTCAGCCCTGTCATGTAGATATTTGCGCATCATGATTTGGGTTCTACTGCGCACATCAATGGTGTCGCCATCTGTAGTTAAACAAAAATAAACAAGTAGCATTTATGGAGTAGAAATATGCTCCTGTATTTTTAAGTAATATTTGATGCCACTTGTTTTTTGTTAATGTTTTTCTTCTTGAAATGTTTTCTCTTCTGTTAAATAAGGTACTTCCATGCAAACTGAAGCTCTACTGGACTAATAACATTACAGTTGTATCTTTTGTTTTTCTCAATGACTACAGCCTCGGAAGTTAGAATCTGGGCATGTGATCTATGTGATGTTAGAATTTTCGTGTATGTTGGTGTTGCTACACCAACATTGCCAAATTGGGAATCTGGAATCGATAAACGTCTGTTGTCTTTCAATAAATTTTCGGCTTTCACAATGTTTTCATCGGTCGCTGATGTTGATGGATGCCCGCTTCACAAGTTATCCTGCACATTGCATTTACCATCCTTGAAATGCTTCTCCACTTGAATACAGCTGACCTTCCCAATGCTTTTGCACCATACGCTTCTTGAATCCTCTGAAATGTTTCTTGGCCACTTTTGCGTAACCTTACACAAAATTCAGTTGTGTTTCTTTGTCGTGTAATTATAATTAGTGGTATGACTGATGCTTATCCGCCATTGTAATACACACTTCATGTGAACTATTACGCTGCATCCAAAAAGAAAGACTGTGCGTTGCCGTCACTCAAACTACCACAGCTCAGGTGGGAAAATCTTCCCCCATGAGAAATATGTGCGGTGCTGCCCGTCCGCATTCTTTCAGAACAGCATGCGTATATTTGCATGCTCTTAAATGCCTTTTAGGTGCGTTTAGACCTAAAACTGAGTTGTTTCTTAAGCTATGTAGTATATGATTAACGAGTGTTTTATTTATCTCAATGTTTTCGTACTAAAATCTGGGCAAAGCTGACCTGACTATGCAGATAAAGCTAAGGAGTGTGTACTTCCACTGCATAATACACTGAAGAGCAATTGAATTAGAGACAGCTGGCGTTATGCAAATGTGGCGCTGTGGGCGTCCGTGTAAACAGAAACGACATGACGTATGCAGCGATCTGACAATATAAGGAGTGACGCGATGGGAATCAGTAAGAGTCGGACACAGTATGGGTAAGACAAAGGATCTAAGCACATTTGATCGTGGGCAAATTGTCGGGGCCCGGCGAATGAGTCGCTCCATCTCGGAAGTTGTGCAGGCACTGGGATTTGTACGAGCCACTGTGTCACGGGTGCACCGTGAGTACATCGAATCCGGTAAAACCATCCCTGCAAGGGCCAAGTGCCGTGGACAACAGCGTGTGGATAAGCCGGTTCATCGTCGGCTAGCTCGCATTGTAACAGCGGATAGACGGGCCACAGTGCAAGAAATCACTCGACAATTTAACGCCGGTGCACAAAAACGTGTAAGCAGCCACACCATCCAGAACCATCTCCACGCTATGGGGTACAGAAGCCATCGTCCCACGAGGGTACCGCTGCTGACCGCACATCAGAGGGTGCAAAGATTAGCATGGGCGCGGGAACATTGCCACTGGACCCTAGACACGTGGGAAAATGTTGCCTAGACTGATGAGTCGAGATTCACGTTGGGTACATGCGGATGGCAAGGATACGAGTACGGCGCAAACCACATGAAGCGATGGATCCTTCTTGCCAGCAGGGTGCTCTTCAAGCTGGTGGGGGTGGCATTCTCGTCTGGGGACTGTTAACGTGGACTGAAATGGGACCCCTGGTACGTGTGACATCGTCCCTCACAGGTCAACGTTACCGGGATATCCTGGAAGACCATTTGCTCCCATTTGTGTGTCTTCAACATCCCACAGGGGACCTCATCCTGCAACAAGACAATGCAGCTCCCGAATTGTATCCGAATGGTTGGATGAACACTCCACCGACGTGGCCTCGCTTCCTTGGCCAGCTAGGTCACATGACCTCAATCCCATCGAACACATCTGGGATGCCATCGAGAGAGATGTTTGAGGCTCTGACTCCCCTCCGTCAAATCTTCGTGAACTGTGGGAGCTTGTTCAGGGGTCGTGGATCCGTATGGCTTCCCAACGCTTCCGGTGTCTTGTCGAGTCCTTGCCGAGATGAATCGCCGCCATCATCAGGGCGAAAGGTGGTGCTACACGTTACTAGACAGAGGTCTCTAATTCAATTGCTATTCAGTGTATAGTTCCATTTTAAAAACTCCTGTTCAAGCTTGAACTGAGACCTTAAAAAGCACATGGATATATAGATGTCCTAAATGTTTTATGTACGTACATGAAAAACCCCAAGATTCCAGTTTCGTTCGCATTTTGAAAAAATACAAATATTCGCATTTTGGCGGCGTCATTGTCACTTCTGTTTTGCTTGAGAGAGGCTATACGGTATACATGGGTATATTTGCTGTGAGGGCCGGAGAGGAGAATTGTATTAGCCTGAGGTTAAGGGGGAGATAATGGCTTGGTCTTTTCTTCATAGTTACTGTTTTAAAATACTCATTCAGAAATTGTTTGTCTGGTGGTCCCCAAGGTTGAGAAGGTGTGGGGTTTAAAGGGGAACATCGTGATGGAACACAGGAAGTTTCCTTTTGTCTTGCCTTAAGTCACCTTTAGTGGTAGGTTTCACGACACATGGCTCCCCATTAGTAAGCTGAGAAATACTGAAACATAGAAGATATCTTGTTGGTAAATTGGTTTCATAGCATTCACAGTGTAGTCAGGTTAGCTTTGCCCTATGTATATGTAGATGAAAGGTAATTGGGACTAGCTGGGCAAAATAAAAATTTAGTCTTCTGCATATAGTTTGTTTTTTAAGTGATTTAGTCTCATTCCTTCTCCCGTTATTTGCTGCCGCCCCAGTGGCGCAGTGGTCTAAGCGATGGCTTCTGATCATTCATCGAAGAAGGGTCCGGGTTTGAATCCCAGTGAGGCATGGATGTTGTGTTTGTCTTACGGCACTGGCTCTCTCCCTTCCCTGGAGTAAGTGGCCCTGAATTAGGGACGGGCGACTGCTTATAGCCCATTAAGTAGCTCACGGTGGTTGTTAAATCACCAATCAAAAAAAAAAAAAAAAAAAATTATTTGCTCTGGTACCATGTTAGATTTAGATGGCATGATAATGTGTTTTTGTAAAAAAAGCAGTCCTTAGTTTTGTTCTGCGAATATGGCTTATTGCCAGGTGAAACATTTCCCAGATCACTTACACTTTGCATTAAAGCTTTGCTGTTCAGCTGAGGTGCACTCTTGAAACTGTATTTTGTAACGCTTGTAGTGAATTATGACACTGAACATAACTATGCTAATAAAATTGAAAGGGAAAGTTTGCATCTGTTTTGTGTAATGATTTTATTCTGCATTAATTTCTGTTTTCTTCTTTTCATTTATTCTTACTTTTTTTAGAATATGCGAGATTTGGATTCACCTGATCTGGATTTCGTGTATGATGATGCTAATACGCATGTCAATGAAATTGCCGGTAAGTTTGATGCAAAACAGCAATTTCTGTTTATATTATATTATATTATTTATTTTTTGAAAATAAAAATAAGAACTTAGCATTAAATGGGAGATTTTATGGGAATGTTGCAAAGGTAGCATTGAAATGTAAGTTTTTGTCATAATATGATATCTTTCTAAGTATTGATATTAAATTATACCTTTATGGCCAAATGTGACCATTAGCCATAGATATTACGTGGCATAAATTCGTATTGTAACAATAGGTTTTACCATTGTTGTCATTTACTGTTATATATAACTTTGTTCTAGTGCCAGATACATTTGCCAAGAGGTTTTCTATTAAACAGTTATTATCAATTTTAAGATGAATTTGTAGATATCAATTGAGTACTTACTTACATGTTAACTGCTGCATAGCATGTGTATATGATTCCTGTTGGTATGTGGGATTTGTTGAAAAGATTAACTATGATGAAGTTGATGTGAATGGTCGATTCATGCACCCATATGGGCTTTCTCCATCTTTTTATTGGCCTAATATTGATTGTGAAGTACCTCTGACACATATATTATGTTTGGTTGAGGTAAACACTGCAACAGGAAGAATATACAGTGTACCCAAACAGGCTGAAGACCTGGCTCAGTCAAAGTTTTTTTTTTCATATGAAAATTAGTAATTGTGTTTAGTTTTAATTCTGACTGACAGAAAAGAATTCATTTTTCTCTTATGTAAGCAAAGAAAAGTTCATTTATAAATCATACATGAACATATCATTCAATGTCAAAATAATTCATAAAATGGTTTGTTCCATTAGTTAATATTTTTATTAAAATTAGTAAGAAATTTAGAGACACCTAATCTTTGCAGTTGCTTGTATTCTTAAAAAAATAAAAGAAACAGCTTGGGATAGCATAGGTGGCCCTGTCAGTCGCTTTTTTTGCAATTGGCGATTATTTTTAAGCATGGCAACCATAAAAAAACTGGTGATTTGACTGGCGATTGTGAGCACGGCTTTGCAGGTTAGCATTTTGATCAATTATAAATTGAAATTGGTCAAAATATTAAATTCAACAGTAACAAATATAGTGAGTTGCAGCGCACTCACAGAAGTAAGGCTATACATCTAGACAAGTGTTGCTGCTAAAGTTGTTAATTGCAAGCTGTACAATGTGCTCTGATAAGGTTTTTTTTAGTTTTTTTTATTTACCTTAAGTATAAATTGCACATATAGTATTTGGTAGTTAAAGGTGTTTAAAATATAAATCCATAAGACTTAAAAAATATTTTGAAAACAGAAGTAAGCATAAATATTCATGAGTTTGTGTGCATTTCGGAGGGCTGAAATGTTACCATTTATTCACAAATATTTCAGAGCCTCTAACTTCTAAACCAGTTTGAACCACAAAATGAAACTCATAGGTTTTGTTGAGTACCAGTAGGGGTATTTAAGGAACTCATTTATACTAAAATTTGTAGTAGTCCACAATTGAAAATGCACAGCAGAAAATCTTAGGTGCACATAATGGTGGGGGATGAAGACAAGATGATACCAAATTTTTGGGTTGTAATGAGTACAACTTTTCACTCCTTTCTGACATGGAAAAAAAAAAAAAATTCAAAGCAGAATTTAAAATAAAATAAAATCAATATATATATATATATAAACAGAATTTCTACACCATCAGTAAAACACCCATAAATGGAAATAACTACTTGTGGCCACTGGTAGCTGAAATTAGTGCTATAAAAAATCACAAATTGTGTAATTTCACTTAGTGTAACTGTCAACACATAATTTTTTTTTCAAAAGACGTGCTAAAGACAAAAAAGAAAGATCCTGTAGTTTGAATGAAAAGTGAGCCAAAGTATAGTCTTTATCTTGATAGCAAAAAATAGCATGAATTAGTGATTGTCAAAAAGCTTTGCAAACTGTCTGGGAAAAGAAAAAGAAAAAAAATGAGCAAAAATAAAAATTTTCTGAAATTTTGTTTTTCCTGTACTGATTGCAGAATTTTTTTCCCGTGTAAATTTATGTCATGATCTGCTGACATTTATTGTTCAGCACAAATACTCTGACACCAAAAGAACAACATAGAGGTAACTGAAAAAAAAAAAAAGTGATATATTTGTGTAAAGTATTACTGTATTGCACAAAATATTGAAGTTTAGTGAACTGTATGCATCACTTAACATCATTGTGTTAAAATACCTGATGGTTCATTGTTTGTATGGAATATCTAGAATTAAATTTAAAACATGCATGACAGTGTACGTGTCTGCAGTTTTGGTTGTGAAGAATTTAGAAAACAACATTTGCATAACCATGGGGATAAATGGTGAATTTTAACAGAAAGTTTTGTATTCCTTGCAGGAAATGGTAAGAACAATATGTGCATATCAGGTCAGACATCCTTCTAGGTGAGGGAGTTCAGAAGTCTTCTATCTTAACTAAATGAGAAAGATAAATTAAAAAGAAAATCAAGTTCTTGCTTCATTTTATGGGTTTTTGCTCCTTTATTGTACAGTAGACAATTTTGGTCTTGGTTTTTAAAAGTTCAGAATCACATTGGAGGAATTGGTGAAGAAATATGAATTCAGAACAAGGTAGAATCATTCTTTTTTTTTTTTTTTTTTTTTTTTTTTGAATTTATTGGGATAGCCAATTCCTTGACTTGAAAAGTAAATGAAGTTTTGCACTGCTATCTAAATCTCAGATCACTCTATTTGTTAAAACTATGCTTTATCACATGGGATATAAACTTTATGTCAACATTGACATTTAGGAATCTGTTCACCTTGCAGGTAGTTTTTAGGCTTTCTTCATGTGTCATTGACTTCTAAAAAAGTTTATCCTATTCTTTTTCAATAATGTGAATTTGTTCTACTGTTTGAGTTTTTATGGACATTTGTATAGACCTTAATGCAACTACAGGTGCTGTGTATGAGTAATGCCTGTATGAGACACCTCTGAAGAAACTACAGGTTCTCAGCAGAATGTATTGGTATGGAGAGCTTACAATTTTTTTTTCTTTCTTTCTTTTTTTCTTTTCATAGAAAAATATGTAGTGATTTTGATGTTATTTTAGAAGACAACGAGAGAGTAGATTGCTCATTACTGGGTAGCAAGCATTGTGAGCTTTCAGCTCTGTACTTCAGGACTAAGTCTGAAATGGAAGTTTTTAGTATGTGGCTCAGTATATTGGTACTTCTTGCATCCATCTACTGCATGTGTGAAATTCTGTTCAGCATGTCGACTATAGTTTCCACATTTAGCTATATTACCTTTAGAATGTAGACTCATGGACAATGAAATTTGCGCACCTAGAAGAAAACATGCTACAATCGAGAAACTTTGCAAATAGCTTGATTGCATGCCGGTATGCAAATGATCCACGTTTAGTGCGAATGCGCATGACTGCACACCCTGTGGTGGCGATGCAAGCACGAACCGGCAGTGTTATAAACCACTGTGTAGTCGATGACCCATGAAAGCGAAAAGCACCGGGCCAATGCAAGCAAGAGTATGGAGTGACAAGAATGCCGGGTAGACGCCAGAGACTTTGATTTACACAACTTACGGATTTTGAGAGAAGCATGATCACTGGGCTGAAAACCACAGGGTGGTCGGCATGCCGTATAGCCCGCCACGTGGATTGTTCTGACCATACCATCCGACTGTGTTGGGAGCAGTGGATACGTGACCGCACTGCCACACGGTAGAGCGGCTCCGGACGGACCAGGAGGACCACCGGTAGAGAGGATCATGCACCAGGAACGAACAGATCCAACTGGGACCCGGTCCACTATACAGCTGCTCCTGTGTGCCCAGAAACCATTTCCCGAAACCTTGCAGAAGTGAATCTGTGATCTCAACACTCTTTATTGTGCTGCAATTAACACCGTAACATTTCTGGCTCCGTGTACAGTGGTTCCAGGCCAGAGCGACATGGAACTCCACAGACTGGCGACGTGTGGTGTTTAGCGAGGAGTTCCACTTCATTTTCGTAACAGATGATCATCGTGTCTGGGTGTGGAGGTCCTGGGGTCAACGGCACAATCCCAGCCTCGCTATCGAGCGCCACACTTCCCCCACTGCAGGCATTATGGTATGGGGAGCCATCGCCTACGATAGCCAATGAGCTCTAGTAGTGGTACGTGGATCATTGATGGGCAAGCGGTATGTGGATGAGATCCTACGCCCCCAATGTGCTCCCATTCCTGGCCGGAATTCCAGGTGCGCTATACCATCAGGATAATGTTCACCCGCACATGGCTCTGGTGGTCCAGGACTGCCTACGTCATGTGCAGACACTTCCATGCCCTTTCCGCACCCGGACAGGTCCCCTATTGAGCATGTGTGGGACCAATTGAAACGCAGGCTGACGCAGTGCCGCACTATCCAAGATTTGGAGCACACCGCCCAACACACGTGGGCCAGTCTGTGGCAGGACAATATCAGGCATTTGTTCGCCTTCATGCCAGACCGTATTGCTGCATGTATCACCACATGAGGTGGTGTGACATGCTGTTGAAGATGACCGGACTGCGTGCCACAGTTCCCTTTGTAATTGTCTTGCAGCTCTGTTTTTGCCATCATGTGTATATAATTTCAGTTCAATCCAATGCTTCCTTCTTGGTGTGCAAATTTCATTGTCCGTGAGTGTATGTGAGGCTTTATTCCATGAGAAGAATAAGTCACCATGCTCATTTACATGCTATTCTTTTGTGTCTTGTACGTATCTTTAGTATTGGTGTCCAAGTTGGCTTCCCATATTTTCCTGCTCACGTGTTTGAATATGACAACTACAGAAATTATGTGAAGCCAGCTTGGGCACTGATATACATAAGATATGTAAGGCACATGTGGGTGGCATGTAACTAAGTGTTATAAGTTTGACTCTTAGTGAATTTTAAAACAATGTGTGTATTCTGTGATGAACAATATAGCCAAAAGTAAATATGGAAATCTTCGTTGACATGTAGAACAAGAATTTCATGCATACGGTAATAGAAATACTGAATACTCTAACAGCTGATAAGGGTTCAGAAATTTTAATGTGATTTATATATAGAATTTCATTATTTCTCAGTCTTTTGTAATAAATGTTCCCAAAGGTGAGTGACAGCATGTAATATATATATATATATATATATATATATATATATATATATATATAAAGCCTTTGATTCGGTGAAACCATCAGCAGTTACCACGGCTCTGAAATCCTGCGGTATTGAAGATGCATACATTAATATTATTAATAACATCTATGAAAATGCAATTGCAAAGATTCGGCTGTTTGAAAATACAACACACATAAAAATTGGAAAGGGAGTGAGACAAGGTGACACCATATCTCCGAAGCTCTTTAATGCCACATTGGAAAATGTCTTTCAATCACTGAACTGGGAAAACAAAGGGATAAAGATTAATGGAGATTATCTAACCCACCTTCGTTTTGCTGATGACGTAGTCATTTTTGCAACTACCCCATCAGAGCTGCAGAGTATGATCCAGGAACTTGCTGACAAGAGTAAAGAAGTGGGATTAAAAATGAACTTTCAGAAGACAAAAGTGATGTTCAATGCTTTTACAAGAAATGAAGATTTATCGATTGATGGAGAAAAACTGGAGATAACAGATACGTATGTTTATCTTGGACAGCAGATATCAAGTGAGGGTCACATTGATGAAGAAATTAATCAGCGTACACAACTTGCCTGGAGAGCTTTTGGAAGAAACAGCATAATTTTCAAGAGCAATATGCCATTATGTCTTAAAAGAAAAGTGTTTGATCAATGCATCCTTCCAGTGCTTACGTATGGTGCAGAGACGTGGACCTTAACTAAAAGAGACATACAAAGGCTGCAGACAACTCAAAGAAGCATGGAGAGGTGCATGCTTGGTATAACCAGGAGAGATAAGAAGAGAAACTCGTGGATCCGAAAAATGACGAGAGTGGAAGACATCATGATCAGGGTTAAATCCCTGAAATGGCAATGGGCTGGACATACTGCCAGAAGGACAGACCATAGATGGACAGCCGAAATTTTAGATTGGATTCCAAGGGACAGGAAAAGACCCAGAAAAAGACCACATGGGAGATGGGTGGATGAAATTCGTAAATATGCGGGAGTGACATGGAGGAGACTGGCACAAGACAGACCGTTGTGGAGGAAACTTGGGGAGACCTTCGTCCAGCAGTGGATTGATAATGGTTGACAATTATGATGATGATGATATATATATATATTTATAATAATGATGTGGTAGATAGAAGGCATTAGAATATTGAAGGTATATGTATAAACATGAAAAGTCAGGAAAATTTAGTGTACTTTCTATCAGATTCATGCCATCCTTGCTCACAAGATGGCTGTTAGACAAGATTTCATAAGTTATCTTTCCATTCAAGAATTTTGTCATAATCATTATAATATAAACTGATCAAAGTGGTCTTCATTATTTCATACATCTACTGATCTTGTTCTCCATATAAATCTTTGCTTAGGTGATTATTGTTCACTGCACTTTATGCTCCATCCTTAGTGTTCAGTTATTGGTCATCATACTTCTGCTAAAAATGGATCCTTTCTGCACGCAAATAACCACTGCCGACCAAACGTGAGTTTGCAGCTGGAAAGGAAAACCTAATTTACATTGGAACTCGTGAAATTAGGAATTGGAACAGAATAAATTTTTTTTTTTTCAAATGTGCTTGTAAACTTTTCTTCAGGAAAGTTCTTTAAAGTCGATGTAAATACCTAATTTCTTTTTTTTTTTCCCCCGCTAGAGTTGTATAGTTACACAGAAGAGCAAGAGTTCTTTTTGCAGAAGAAAGCATTCGATGATTTGATGGTTGAATATGGTAAGTTTGAAGAATCTAAAAGTGTGTACCTCTACACAGTTCCTATTATTTTTATTTTCCCCGAAGTTTGTTTCAGTTTCTCCAGTCATTGTATACAGTACTATGAAGAATTACATTTTGTTGCATTGAAATTGTTGCACCCAGAAGAATTACTCAGCTGGAGAGATCAACACAAGGCAAGATATGCAAATGATTATATTTACTCACAAATCAGATAGAAGGAATGGGTGTTTTAAAGCAAGACATGTTGGTGCCTTGACTAAATGTTGCACAAGTTTGCAGCTAGTGTAACCTTTAGTGATCACCACTGAACAAAAACTTGTAAGAATGGCAACATATGTGAATTGGCAAGTCAATATAAACATCAGGCATTTCATCAGCTTATAGCATATGGGAGATGGTGTATTACCATACTCCATGATGCTAGATCATCAAGTGTGCATATAGTAGAACATATCTGTTGCATTTATGTAAGTCATTCAATTTATTGGCAATGGTGTTGGTTAGGAGGAGCCACAGCAAGGAAGAATATGGTGCATGCTGGAGGACACCATAGAAAAAAGCAGCTGATCTTGTGACAAACATTGTTTGCTAATCAGCAGAGCCGTTATGCCAGTTTGGGGGGGGCACAATAATACAATAAACTATTACTGAGTTATTTGCAGTGGTAGGGGTGCTTGTAGATCTTCAAACCTTCAATTGTGTTATGTACCACTGACTTCCAGACATTAGCAGTATGCTGAGGGGTGCCGATATCCATTAACTTGGAATGTGGAATAGTTTTGTGTCATTTTTAGATATGAGTTCAGGCTTTTCTAGAAGCTGATAAAATCATGGCGTACATAGTAGAAAGAGTTGACACAGCAAATACTGTGATCCATCTGCTTCCTTCTCTGCCTGAGCATCAGGCAGAGTATAATTAAGCACCAGTTGTTATTACTGGTAGGGACCCCTTCATCTCTGGGGTTCCAAGCACTGTTTTATCAAGATGACTCCAAGTCATATTTTGCTAGCATCATGACATGGATTTATACTACTTGTTTAAACTTCTATGGCAGCCAAATCTGCAGATCTGTTCCTTATTGAACTTTTTGGACATGGTACAACATGTACACCAGTGCAGAAATGGGCCGAGCTCAAACCCAAAAGGCTGACGTTAAACCTGATCCCGAACCGAGCTCGAGCTGCATAATACTTGCTGGGGTTCAGGCTCAGGCTCTGAAAGAGGAAGAGAATTTTCTTCCTTTTTTTTTTTTTTTTAATGTGATTTTGTATGGTTTAGCACACGAGATAGAGAGAGATACTTTTTTTACACTTTCTAGTTGTTAAAGAGAATTCTTTCGCAACTGAGTCTGGATGGGAAATGGAAACTCAGCTGGGCTATTCATTCTGGCCTTAAGTAACAAATATCATAGGCCATGAATTACTGGCTTTCTGTGGAGATGGAAGTGTTTCTTCAAGAATTATAGATAGTTATTAGATAGCACCCTGATGAAATTTTGCCCCCTACCTCCACATAGTACATAGTTCCCTGCTAATTCTATTGAGCAATGTACGATGTTGATTGCTGTGCTGCCCGAGTTTTTCTGATGTCCTGCCCCCAAAGCATTTCAGGAAGAAATGAATAGTCAAAATAAATTGTGTAGCTATACTATAGAAATAGATAGAGATCCCTTCCACACTCTGCAGTTTAGAAAGACTTTGGTTAATTGCATGGGGAGGAGAGACTGGAAGTCTGGCAGAGGAGATTTTTTTATTGCCTGAACAGGTTATTCATAGTTTTTAGGCTCAGGCTCTATCTTGCCATATAAAATTCGGGCTCTTAAAATTGAGCCCAAACTCAGAACTGATGTAGACTGACTTGCAATCAATGGAGACTGTTGCCATCGTGAGAGAATAACTGCGACAGGCATAATGGGAGATACCTCAGGGGACTATTCAATTCCTGCATCACTTCATGCTGTGGAGGGTGGCTGCATATGCTATGAACCATATCATAGGGGATTTGCTGAGACATTAAATACCACATTGCACCCTGTCTATGTATAAAACTATTTCTTTTGCCATGTAACTGTAATCATGTCTTACTCATCTGCTGAGTTGTTTGTCTGATTGTTTATGCATTAGATGTAAAAAATTAACTTGTCATATTGTTTATGTATTAGATGTAAAAAAATAACTTTTAGAAATTTTGTATTAGGGAGATTGAATCTCACTTTAGAGGTGATAGATAAAGAGAAAACAGTGATCAAACTGGAAAATATAAATAATACAATAGGAAAAGAATACTCCCAAACAGCAAACTTCTTTAGAAAAGAATACTGCAGCAGTCTAAAAATTTCTTTAAAAAAGGAAAAGAGAAGAAATACTGAAAATTCCTCAAGTAGTCAGTTAAAATATTGAAGTAATTCAGTAATAATGAAGGTGCTATCATAATAAACACTGACAAACAAAATCACAACTGCTTTTAGAAAATGGAAGGAGAATTTAAGAAAAGCTAATATATGAGGGATTGGGAAAAAGAATAATCTATTGGCATCAATTGTGAAAAAATTCTCAAAACTTTTGCAATGATCAGAAAAAGAAAAGCCACCTTTCAGAAAGTTGCTAACAATTTTTAAAAGTTAAGGATTTCTCATATTCATGAAATAGTCAAACATGGGGGAAAAAACAACAACATTCAAATAAGACCAATAGTAAATATAAAATGTTTTATATTTCCCAATCTGAACTTTTTCTGAAATTCCATCATCAGAAATTATTAAAACAAAAAATCCTTCCACACCAGTTAAGAATTTAAAAGGGCTACAAAGAAGATTTGGTTCTGGTTCTAAAAAATGGACTCCATCACTACACTGAAGTGCCAAAAGTCTTGGGATACATACCTAGTATTGTGTAGGACCTCCACTAGCCTGGCAAATTGCAGCAACTTGGCATGGCATCAATTCTACAAGTGGCCGGAAAACTTCTGGATAGATGTTGGCCCATGTTGTCTGAATAGCCGCATCTGATGTTATGGAGTTAACAAAGGCACTCTGGTGGGTCTTCAGCTCCTATACCCCATGGATGCTAAATTACGCTGTACTGACCTGATGGATATGTCTGTGGTACCTCCTGCATCGAACATAGATATTCTTAGTATTTTAGCCAGTGTCACTTGTCTGTCAACATGGAAAATCCTGTGGTCGGCCACTGCACTATCCACGGTGGGTGGTAATGTCTTCCATGAGGTATTCTCGGTACACGTGACATCGAGGATCGAGGAATGTTGAATGTTGGCACAACTTCGGAAATTGAATGTCCCATCTGTCTGACTCCCACTACCATGGATCGTTCAAACTCCGATAATTCATGTCGGCTTGCCATAATCCTACTGGTGGTTATACTTGTGATCAGTTGTGAGGTTACACCTCACAACTGATAAAAATCGTGGCATGCGTTGAAGCCTTTATATGACTGCAGCTCCAGTTAAAAATTTGCATACTGTTGTCCAATGACTTTTGTCACTTCAGTGTATGTGAAGTTTAGATGTACTGTAGTTTCAATGTATACAGGTATTATTGTGTGGTATGAAGGCCATGGCATCTTTCTAGTAGTGCTTTTTAAGTGATTTTAGATAGTGAAATAAGCCTCTGATGAATGAGATATCTCCCAAAATTAGCCAATTTTATTTTTTAAAAATTCTGGCAAAAAACAAAACTAAACCAAACAACAACAACAAAACAAATTTATGCAAGCATTAATTTAGATCTGCTAAAGTTTTTTCACATGATTTAGCTAACCACCCAGTTGTTTTACTGAGTATAGAAAGAAATGCAATAATAAGAATCTATAAAATTCTTTCTTACTTTCTCTCTGCTGTTTTGTGCATACGTACATGCACACTATTTAGTTCGAAGAAAAATTCCTTGTACAGAAATCCAGATTTAGTTATGGAATGGGGTTTCACTTTCACCTTTCATTGAAAATTATTATTATTATTATTATTATTATTATTATTATGGGAAAACATAAAGAGAAATCTTAATAAAACTCACATAATTTTGCTTATAGACAAAATGTGTAGATGACATAACTGATAAAGGAAAGAACCGACCATAAAAATTCTCAAAGTTTTAATAATTTAAAATTGTTGAATTTTCTATTTGTATAGAAACAAATTATTATGAAAAAAAGAATAAATCACTTGATAGCTGCTTATTTAGAAAATAGTAAAATTCTTAATCTTACAACCCCATGAAAACCATGAAAATATTAGATTTCAAATCATTCCATCCATTTTTTTTAAAAAGCAAACTTTGCTGCCCAGTTCACTGAAAAATCAGGCTCGAATGAGTAATTGAAAGTAGTACACTTTGCTCAATCACAGTAAGTTCTTGCAGAAGATGATCATCTCACAGAATAGCTTGAAAATAATAAATATGTTAAATTTTAGGGGTTTTAAATAATTTTAAATTTGCTAGAGAATAATGGTGGTGGGAGGGGGGGGGGGTCTATGTGTTAAATATGTGAAAATGGAAAACTTAATGTAAGTAAGATTACACTTGACCTTAGAATGTTTTCAGTTAATATCTTGCTTAAAGCTAAAATGGCGGTGGGAGGGGAGGGGGATCTTATGTGTTAAATGTTAAATATGTGAAAATGGAAAACTTAATGTAAGTAAGATTACACCTGACCTTAGAATGTTTTCAGTTAATATCTTGCTTAAAGCTACAATTATTTAATGAAGCATGTAAAAAGTAATGCTAAGCAATTAATAGTTTTGCCTATTACATTAGTTCTTTGTGAATATGAATAGAGAGAGGTCTGATAGTCAAATAGATGTTACAGGCAGATGGATGACAAATTAATCAAGCAAGTAGACATGCCTCAGAAAACTTGAAAATTACATCATCCAGGAACAGGAATTAAACCCGCAGCTTCTGATTTACATTCGAGTATGTTACCGTTACACCACCGAGAGGTCTGATGTTACCAAAGTAATGGCAACTTCTGCTCTGTTGCCATTTTCCTGAAGTACTGGTTTTCTGGGAAAATTAGACAACTATGTGAAAATTTAAAGATTTAGTAAATCCCTTTAATAATAAAAAAAAAACCCTGAATTTTAGTATGTCTTTCAGAAATTGCCATATTTTTTTTATTTCTAAAAATTGAAAATATAAAATTAATGGATATGTATAGGTGAATTCCTTGTTCGAGCACTCTTCAGTTGAGACAAACTGAAGAATATGACCACTGTAATATATCATCACTTCCACCAAAGAATTTAAGAATTTGCCTAAAAATTATCCCAGTTCATTATGGATGTCAGATATGGATTCTTTATTTTCTTTTATCTGCTTGTGCTTCTTATCAATAATGTGATAAGGCTCAAGAACAGAACAAAAAAAAAATCTTTCAACCTCCATCTCATTGTTCATTATTGTTGAAAACACATTAATAAAAAACAGCCACATGTTGCAAATGACAATCAGAGACTGCCCCCTTCTCCTTCAAATATTCCTTCTTAAAATATCAGAGACTGCCCCTTCTCCTTCTCTTCTTTTCTAGTATTTGCCTTAAAATGAAGATTTGGTCGATGGTAGATTTATTTTTACGAAAACCTGCCTGGTACTCACCAATGACTTCCTCAGCAAATGGGGTGATTCTTTTTAGTAAAATATTTGATAGTATTTTGTAGCATGTAGAAAGCAAAGATATTCCTCTGTAATTATGGCATTCCTTTTTATCTCCTTTTTTTAAATATTGGCAATATCAAGGAGTCTTTCCATTCTCCAGGTATTTCTTCTTCTTCCCAGCTTATTATGAACAATTTATAAAGCTTTTGAACTAGACTGTGTACTCCATTTTTAATGAATTCCATCCAAGCCTGGAGTTTTATTATTTTTTAAATGCTCAATGCTTTCCTGGATTTTTTCAAATGTAGGAATTGTGGTTTCCACATCACAAGTATAAATATGTCAGCGTTTCAAATTACCGAGTGGTCCGCTGGCCGTTGTCCAATAAAACTTCCGTCGGACCACTGAACTATTCATTTTACTGGCCCGGATGGCCTGTAAGTTTTTTTTTTTTTTTTTTTTCTAATTTGTCATAAGTTGAAAATGAATTTCTGTTTCTTTTACCTTGCTGTATGGTTTTATTTTTTGACTGCAAACTAATGGTAGGTTTAAAAACAAATACAGTATTAGAGATAATTCCATTGAAATGATACATTATTTTCTACAGATATTGTAAATGTCTTTAAATTTTTTTTTTTATTATTTTTTTTACGGACCAGTGGGCAGGTTTGGTGGACCAATGGTTCCCACTGGTCCGTGGTCCGCTGGGCCAGTAGAAGATTTATTTCTAATTCTAATACTGTATGCCTCTGCTCGAAGTTGTCTCACAGTTTAGTAGGTTGCTGAAGTACTCCCTCCATCTTTCAGCGATTGCCTCATTAGTAAATAGTAACTGATTTTACTGTCCTTGATTATGGTAGTTGGAATTTGTATTCCTGATTTTGCTTTGAAACAGCCTGATAAAAAAATTTCTGGTTTATTAAGGAATATTGATCGTGGTAGATCTTTTGAAATTACAGATTAGATTTTGAAATTAGTAGGTGAGTGAATTCATCTTTGAAAGTCATAGCTGCCCTAGGAGGATTTCACAGATGGGTTCTTGAAAAGGTCCTGAATGGGTGCATTTGAAAATGTTATTGTTTGTACTTATGTAAGGCAGGGAAACCTGGGTACTGCAGAAAAGACATAGAAGTCGTTTGTGTGTGGAGAGATGAGTTGCGCAACACGTCTTTTAGAACATGGCTGTACATGTACTGATAATGTGAGGAACTAAAATGTGTTACAGATGTGTGACATAAAGCAAAATGTTGCTGGTAAGGTGGAGACGACAAATATTCTGAGGAGGTTTGGCCATGTTGAAAGAATGAATAATAAAATACTAAGAAAATTTATTCAGCCCAAGTGGCAGGAAAGAAAGGTGGAGGAAGACCAAGGAAATCATACAGGGTGTCGGAATAATGACTGTGCACTGAATGCACGAATTGAAGTAATGTAATAATAAGGAAATTTTCAATGGAAGTACAGTAGATGTGACCTGCCACGTGGAAATGCTCTGTGTCTGGTGACCTTCATGTCTCCCCACTCTGAGGCATGCACAGCTGTCATTCTGAGCGAAGGTCATTCCCAAGAACTTGGTCAATGGAAGCAAATGTGTCGATTGATCACTCATCTCAGCACAAGGACAGTGGTGTTGATGGTTGAACAGAGAGTGGTTTCGGTGGAACATGTCTTTCGCTATGGCAACAAGTACACAGACAAAGTGCAAAAACAGTTCGCTAGGGAATTTTGTGGTGCAGACGTCCCCCACTGTAATGTGGTACGTCAGCTCATAGCGAAGTTTCGGGAAACTGTGAATGACCCCACCCTGGTAGGCTACCTGCAGCAGATGAGACTGCACAGGATACAGAGGAGCCCACACATCTGTGAGGTGGCTGTCCCAACAAGTTAATGTCCCAAAGAGTACAGCCCACGATATTCCGAAATGGAAGTTGCGTTTCCACCTGTACAAAGTGTGTGGCATGCATCAGCTGAAAGAAATAGACCATGTGAGGTGTGTGTTCCGTACTGCAGGTGGTTCCAACAGTTCCTGTCAGAAGAAGGTGAAGACATTCTGGATGTGACTTTCTTTTTCTATACAGATGAGGCATGGTTCCACCTGTATAGGTACATCAACTGCCAAAACACTTATCTGTGGGGTACTGAAAATCCCTACAAGTTTAAGGAAGTGCTTCTCCACAACCAGAAGGCCGGTGTTTGGTGTACCATAACTTGTACGAGCATTTATTTGGCCCATTTTCTTTGGTGAAACCATTAACTCAGGACTTTACTGTGCCCAGATTACCCAACCATTAATGTCCAAATTCGCGGAACGGGAAATCAATGAAAGATGGTTCCAGCAAGACAGTGCAACTGCTCACACCGCTGGCACATCAATTCAGTTTCTGGAGGAATTTTTTGGAAATTGCATCATCTCCCATCAGATCAGGTCACCAGATCTGACATTGCCTGACATTTTTCTGCCAGGTCACTGGATCTGACATTGCCTGACATTTTTCTGCCAGGTCACTGGATCTGACATTGCCTGACGTTTTTCTGCCAGGTCACCGGATCTGACATTGCCTGACGTTTTTCTGCCAGGTCACCGGATCTGACATTGCCTGACGTTTTTCTGCCAGGTCACCGGATCTGACATTGCCTGACGTTTTTCTGTTGGTAGCACAAAAGGGAAGGTGTACACAGGCAATCCGCATACACTTCAAGAGCTACAGGCTGCAATAACGACCCACGTCCAACAAATCGCACCACATACCCTGAGAAGGTCACCAACATTCAGAAGCATGTGCAGACATGGCTCGATGTTGGTGGGGCCCATTTCTAACACCTTCTGTAGGAACCAGTTCGACATGGTGTTACTTTCGGTGCACAGTTATTTTTCTGACATCCTGTAGAAGGACCAGATTCAAAAATGTCTGTGTGATGGATGAAGCTCAAGTTGTGTGCATAGGTTGCTGTGAATGGAGTGGAGACATTTAGATCAACAATAAGTAAAATCTACCACCATCAGTTTTAAATGTTAATTTGACAGATAAGCTTTCTTTGAGGAGCTAAAGCTAACTTCTGAATCTCAGAGAACAGCTTTGTGATGTGCATGTATGTATGTTAACTACAATTAAATTTACATAGTAGTGAACAATAGTCAGACCCATTTAGGATTAATTGCAACTGGAGCTACTGTAGTTTATTTATTATACTGTATCTTTCCCATATGGGAAAATTAGGGCCAACGATTAAAAAAAAAAAAAAAAAAAGAAAGAAAGAAAAAGAAAGCCATCTTTATCAGTATATTACCCAATAGTATTTTTAATAATGCAGTTCTTTGCCATGCATTTTCAGGGTTTAACCTGTGAATTTCTTCGATCAGTCAAAGGGCTGGAGTGTACTGACTGACAAATATATGTTTATAAGTTGAATGGATTGCTTATGTGGAAACAGTCAGTTAGCAAACCTGTTCATTTAATTTAATGTTCAGTATACAGCACTATAGATCATATCCATGTACTGAGAGAACTAATTGAAAGAGCGAGGGAATATGAAATTCCATTGTGCATGGCATTTATTGATTATAAAAAGGCCTTTGATTCGGTGAAACCATCAGCAGTTACAATGGCTTTGAAATCCTGTGGTATTGAATATGCATACATTAATATTATTAATAACATCTCTGAAAATGCAAGTGCAAAGATTCGGCTGTTTGAAAATACAACACACGTAAAAATTGGAAAGGGAGTGAGACAAGGTGACACAATATCTCCCAAGATCTTTAATGCCACACTGGAAACTGTCTTTCAATCACTGAACTGGGAAAACCAAGGGGATAAAGATTAATGGAGATTATCTAACTCACCTTCGTTTTGCGGATGACGTGGTCATTTTTGCAACTACCCCATCAGAGCTGCAGAGTATGATCCAAAAACTTGCTGACAAGAGTAAAGAAGTGGGATTAAAAATGAACTTTCAGAAGACAAAAGTGATGTACAATGCTTTTACAAGAAATGAAGATTTATCGATTGATGGAGAAAAGCTGGAGATAACAGATACATACATTTATCTTGGACAGCAGATATCAAGTGAGGGTCACATTGATGAAGAAATTAATCGGCGTATAAAACTTGCCTGGAGAGCTTTTGGAAGAAACAGCATAATTTTCAAGAGCAGTATGCCATTATGTCTTAAAAGAAAAGTGTTTGATCAATGCATCCTTCCAGTGCTTACGTATGGTGCAGAGACGTGGACCTTAACTAAAAGAGACATGCAAAGGCTGCAGACAACTCAAAGAAGCATGGAGAGGTGCATGCTTGGTGTAACCAGGAGAGATAAGAAGAGGAACTTGTGGATCCGAAAAAATGACAAGAGTGGAAGACATCATGATCAGAGTTAAATCCCTGAAATGGCAATGGGCTGGAGATACTGCCAGAAGGACAGACCGTCAATGGACAGCCGAAATTTTAGATAGGATTCAAAGGGACAGGAAAAGACCCAGAAGAAGACCACATGGTTGATGGGTGAATGAAATTCGAAAGTGTGCAGGAGTAACATGGAGGAGACTGGCACAAGACAGACCGTTGTGGAAGAAACTTGGGGAGACCTTCGTCCAGCAGTGGATTGATAATAGTTGACAATGATGATGATGATGATGATCTCAACATTTGTGCTGGCTACAAGGCTGCATCCATGTGGAAATTTCAGAACACAGAAAAACTGTCAATAAAGAGTGATACTTTACTTACAGATACTGCATGATGGGTTTTCAAATTTGTAAAAGTGCAGTAATTTTTTAAAGATACTATATGTCATTTGTTTCATAACAATTATGCTTAAAAATAACTATTATTCACATCTTTCAGGTTTACCTCTCAAATGGACAACGTTTTCAGAAGCACAGAAAGAGGAAGTGGTGCTACGACTATTAAATTCTGTTGAAGTTTCTCAGAGAACACTTCGAATGCAGGCAGCACGAGCAGTGCTATACTTAGCTCAAGGCAACTTTGGTGAATGTCTTACTCTTGACCAACAGCCTCAATATGCCAGGGAAAATATTTTTGTGCTGTATGACTTTGGAGTCTTCCATGCATTTGTTCAACTCCTAAACATGGAAATTGAGTAAGTGAAAAATGTCGGTATTTGCTTTCAATTATAATCTTTTTAACAGGAACTGTATAAAATGCGTAACTTTATCTTAAAAAAAAAAAAATAGTAATCAATTCTCCAATAATTTAAGTAGTTGAAATCACACTGGTCTTGCGTAACTGTGAGATTTTTTTCTGTCTGAATGTTTGTTTATTCAGGGTTCCACCATGCAATCTGGAAAACAGGAGAAACCTGGAATTTTCAGGGAGTTATAGAGTGATTCCCAAAATGGGAAAATTTGGAGAAAATCACATTTTTTCACAGAAATCAGGGAATTTTTTATTTTTCTGAAAACCTTTTTTAAAATTTTAGGCTTTTGTAGATTATATTTGTGTATTACTAAGTTTTAAAATAATCCAGAGTTATTTTTTTACTGCTACACAACTGGATGCTTGATTTGCAGTTTTTCAGTTCACTCATTTAACAAGCTGCAGCTGTTGGGGAAAAGGTACCAAATCCCCCCTGTGCTAAACACACATCTTTTATGTGCATTTCCATCCCAGGTACAAAAGCAGATGCCATTTGTCAAAGTAGTGGCTTACTCACTCAATGTGACTTTGTCCACAGAGTTTTTCACATTTTCTATCTTCTGGCTAATGTCATCTGCCTATTTAGAGACTGAGAAAAAATTCCTAAATCTTGCAATGACATTTTTACTATAAGTTTTTAATTATGGACTGTAGAACCTGAATGGTCATTATATGGTGTCCTTTTAATTCTTCCTCATACATGGGGCTTATCAAAATAGCATAAACACCAACTGTGACTGGAGTACATGCAATGTGTCATATGCAAATCATATGGATGACGTCATCCGCGATGTGAGCTATATAATAAATGGGTGCAGTTCAATGTCGGCTATCACGTAGCAGTGCCACAGTTACAGGCGAGACAGCAGTTAAGGAGTAATTGTCGACAATGTCACATGGATGACGTCACCCGCAATGTGAGTTATGTAATAAATGGGTGCAGTTCAATGTCGGCTATCCCGTAGCAGTGCCACAGTTACAGGCGAGACAGCAGTTAAGGAGTAATTGTCGACAATGTCACATGGATGACGTCACCCGCAATGTGAGTTATGTAATAAATGGGTGCAGTTCAATGTCGGCTATCATGTAGCAGTGCCACAGTTACAGGCGAGACAGCAGTTAAGGAGTAATTGTCGACAATGTCACATGGATGACATCACCCACAATGTGAGTTATGTAATAAATGGGTACAGTTCAATGTCGGGTATCACATAGCAGTGCCACAGTTACAGGTGAGACAGCGGTTGTGGAGTAAATGTCAACAATGTCACATGGATGACGTCACCCGCGATGTGCGCTATATAATAAATGGGTGCAGTTCAGTGTCGGTTATCACATAGCAGTGTCACAGCTACAGGTAAGACAGTGGTTGTGGAGTAATTGTCTGTAGTGTCAGTTCACAGTGACCTAAAAAAAGGCATAATCATTGGTGCACATTTTACATGAGCTTCAGTAAGTAGAACTGCAGAAATAGCAGGTGTAATACACTGAACTGTATTGAATATTATGACTACCTATTGAAAAGGATACAGCATTTCCTCTAAACATTCAAATTGTGAATGCCATTCAAAGACATCAGATAGGAGGGATAGGCAAATGTTGACACTGATTGCACAATGGAATCACAAGACCATGACACTGCAAATAGCAGCTGAGTGGAACACCAGTTGGAATAAATTTGTTTCCATCATATCGGTTCATCGGGAACTCCATCATGCTGGCATTTATGGTTGTGCTGCAATCCAGAAACCTCTGATTACCGACATCAATAGAATGAAATGCGTAGGGTGGTGCAAAGCACATGAAAACTGGGATGCTAAAGACTGGCAATGTGTCATCTGGTCTGATGAAGCATGCTTCACATTGTTTCCCACCACTGGTAGAGTGTACATCTGGTGAAAACCTGCAGAAGTGTACCACCCTGATTGTTTGGTTCCAACTGTGAAGCATGGAGGTGGATCTCTGATGCTGTGGGGTGCCATATCATGGCATTTCTTAGGGAAATTGGTTATTCTGCAGGATTGTGTCACATCTGTAATGTACAAATCCATTCCTGGGGACCACCTGCACCCAGTGTTGCAGTTCTTTACTGACCTTTCCTGGTTTCAATGAAATGTGAAAAGTTGTGGTTTGCAGAGCTTGAAGAATGAGGTACAGCAGTTACCCTGGCCACCTCAATCTCCAGAACTCAATATTATTGAACATTTATCAGAATATCTGGAGTGATAGGTCACATAACGCTTTCTACTTCCAACATCTGTGGCACAGTTGGGACATATTTTATGGAAAGAATGAATTCCATTATCATATGTGCATGATTTGCACAAGTCCATTCCAAGTTGAATTGCTTCTGTTGTGAAAGATTGAGGTGGGGCCTACAGCTTATTAATAAAACGTTCTCCACAAACCATAAGAGTTTCAATTTTTTCTTGATAAACCCCTGAATATATGAGGTGAATGTGTTGAACAGAAATTTTTTTGTAAAAAACTTAACAGAAACATGATTCTACATATTTTGAAGAATATTGTGAAAACCTCCCATAGCAGCCATGACTTTCAATGAAGAATTCACTCGCCTACTAATTTCACTATCCAATTTGTTCTCTCTGTCAAACATGCTTCCTAAATACACAAACTCACTCACCTGGTCAATCACTGTGCCATTTTTTAGACTTACATTACATTCAGTGCTACCAGTTTCTCTGTCAAAAACCTTAACTTTGGGTTTTCCCTTATTTATACTTAGTTTGAGTTTCATGCAAAATTCGTACATCCGGGACAACATACTCTGCAACTCACTTTTGCTCTCTGCCAACAGGACAGTGTCATCAGCATACAGCAATCTGCAATCTTTTGTTCAGTACTCTACAATATTCCTTAATTCCCTAAAATTATCATAACTGAATTTAAAAAACTATTTGTTAAGCTTTTATTTAGTTTCTGCAGTTTGCTTCATGTCTTGTAACATGGAGCAGTTAGGATCAGTGGTCTGATATACTCCTGCTTAGAGAAACATATCACAAGCGAATCAAACGGACAATGGATCACAGCCCATTGTTTTTTGGTTCTCTTGCGAGATGTACCTCTAAATAGGAGTCTATGGCACTAAGCTTAGTTGCATTGTGTTACAGAAAAAAAAAAAAGAACTGAAATTAATCAACTGTCAGAATATTTTTTACCCATGACATATTTCTATGGGACTATATTAACAAAAAATTTTGCCAGTATACCTCTTAAGTTCACAAAAGATCATGGAATTATGGCACCAAAAATAATGTGCCTCATGCAACTAGTTGGTATTAATAAAAAGCTGGTTACTATGTAAAGATAAATTATTTAAAGAATTAACAAATATGTGCTTTGGTGAGAAAATGCAAGAATGAAAGGAAATGTAACAATTCATCACAGCATGATTTGGGTTGGCACTCTGGAAAAACTTGATAAACCACCTGGAAAATTCAGATACTTTTCCCCCATTTTTGAGTGGAAACCCTGTCATTTCATTTTTTTAGTGCATAACAGAGTGTTATAATTTACCAATTGTGCTCCTAAGTTTTATTTAATAAAATATGACTGTCACCAAAAATCTGTGGCTGACAAATCCAATTTTTCAGGAAGAAAAGTGCTGAAAAAGAGTTGCCTGTGAATTCCGTTTTTCCAGAGATTGATTCCGATTTTTGTAGTTGTCTCATTAGATGTTGGCAACCACTTCCTTTTAAGTATGTATATGATTGCAATAAAAATAAAAAAATCAGCAGTTTGGGAACAGCTTTTACTGATGGTAAAAGAACTTCACCTTAACTGTAATAATTTGTTTTCCTGAGTCCAATGAAACAGTAAAATGATTCTTTGAGACTGCTGCAGAAATTCTGAAGAATGTCACTATTTTAATTTAAATGTTCTGATTGAAAGCTTGGTACAAAACTTTTTTGTTGTTGTTTCAGGATATAATGACCTTTGTGAACATCTTTTAAGGCTGTAAAGAGGTGTTTTGTCTCTAATTTAATGCCACTGTGATAAAGGACAGAACAAGCACTATAGGACAAACACACTTCCTATGCCTCATCTGGGATTCAAACCCAGTCGCAACATGAATGATTAGCCAGGAGCCAAGTGCTCCTCTGACCACTTGGCCAGTTTTTTATCGGTTGATTCTGATGTTTGTTTCACTGGGACAATTTCGAGTTCTGAGTAGATTTTTGGTATGATTTTTAATATTTATTATTCCTTTAGGTATGTTAAATTTTTAATTGTGAAATTTGGATTCTTTGAAATCATGATCTGTCTTAATTAAAACATTTCCTCAAACTGTTGATTTTCACTTTAGGTCAGAGGAGATTGTTTTTCTGCAATGATTCACTTTTCTTCTGAAACATAAAATTCTTTGAGTAAAGCTCATGCTGACAACTGGCTTCCTAGTTACTTAAATTAAACACTTATCAAACATCTAATATGGATTTTTCTTCTAGGAAAATAATTTAATTAAAAAACGTGATTTTTGGAGAAAACTCTTCTTCAGGCAGTCTTTTGTTGTAATTCTTTTTCCGTCACTATCACGGTTACGGTTAACTCTGAGTGTTACCAAATCTTGCCATATGTTAGGCAGGTACAAACCTCTGCGGTCATTGTTGATAGAAGTCTGATTTTTCTCAATTTCTATTCCTCCTTTTAATTTTCTTTTTTGATAGTTGCCCTGGAAACTCATGACTTTTAGTGAATTCCAGTCCATGTTGTGTCCGGTTTCTGTAACATGCCTATATAATCTTGTCTTCTTGGAGCTATTTTTTATAGCTGCTTTTATGTTCTGCTATTTGAGTTTCTAGTCTGCAACCTGTCTCACTATGTAGATAGTCCTCAACTGCATTTTACCTCATGTACCACTCCTTGCATTTTAAAAATATCTTCTCTTTGAACTATCTTTGGGAAATATTTTTAACTTTGTTCTTTAAAGTTGGAGCTAGCCTTATGTCACACTTCTTACTAATTCTCTGACAATGAAAGATTGCCTGAAGAAGGAGAAGAGTTTTCTCTGAAAATTTGCATTTTTTAATCAAATTATTTTCCTAGAAGAAAAAAACCCATGTTAGATGTTTGATTAAGTGTAAAATTCTTATTCAGTTTTACTTAACAGTAATCATATTTAGTGAAAGAAATGGTTTATTTCTTTGTTTTGTAAAGCACATTTTTTTTATTTTTTTTTATTGAAGTAGAGAAAGGTTACCCAGAAATAAAGAAGGCTATAGGATAGGTATTTATTCAAGTATATGGTGGCTTTAGAAAGTTCTGTTACTAATGTAATTGCTGGTTGGTGCATTTTTAAGTTAACAGCACCAGAAATAGATGAAGTAATTCCTACAATATTCCTGAATGTATGGAAAGAAGGGATGTAAGGTCAGGTGATGCGTAACATCACAGCCTCTCCTTGACAAATGTCAACCCCGCCTTCTCGTGGTGCATCCTGTTCCCACTAAAGGGGCTCTGACGACCGCAAATAGCGGTATAACTATACCATCGGGATCAGAGGAAATGCTATCCCACACTCACCAACCCGCTTGGCCAGCGTGGTGAGTTATGGCCAAACACCTCCAAAATGACTCTACAACTTAAATCTTGGCCCTCAGTCTCCGGCAGCTGGAATGTACCTGGCCAAGGCAGCGGCCAGTGCGACATGAAGGCAGAGGGTGCTAAGAATCCCCGGAGGACCGGACTAGGCTGCCATTTGATGCTGACCTTGGCTACCTACAACGGACGCTCCCTATCTTCTGATTCAAGGCTTCTTGAATTGGAAGAGGAACTACAAAGGATCAAGTGGGACATCGTCGGGCTAAGTGAGGTAAGGAGAAAAGGAGAAGATCTCATTGAACTGAAAAGTGGACATCTCTTCTACTATCGTGGGACAGATACTGGCAGAACTAGTGGTGTTGGATTTATAATAAACAAGAAACTGAAGGATAAAGTGGTAGAAGTTGAAAGTTCCTCTGACAGAGCTGCACGACTCGTTATCCAACTATCGAGAAGATACCAGGCTCAGATTATTCAAACTTATGCACCCACCACAAGTCATCCTGAAGAAGAAATTGAAGAATTTTATGAGGAAATTCGTCATCTAAATAATAAAGGTAAGCAGCACTTGAAGATAATTATGGGAGATTTCAATGCAAAAATAGGGCACCAGCAACAGAATGAAACTTCAGTAGGTAAATTCGGTCACGGCAACAGAAACCAGCGTGGAAATACTCTCGTTGAGTTTGCAGAGGCAGAAGGATTTTTCATCTTGAATTCCTTTTTCAAGAAAAAGCCACACAGGAAATGGACATGGAGACATCCAATTGGGACGACAAGTGAAATTGATTTTATTATGTGTAACAAAAAATTCGTCATCGAAGACTGCAGTGTGCTGAACAAGTTCAACACAGGTAGTGACCATAGATTGGTGAGATGTAAGATGCACCTCAACACTAAACTGGAACGTGGCAAGCTCATAAGACAAACAAAATGTATTGACATAACCAACCTTAAAAAACACCATAATACTTTCAAGTTGGAACTGAAGAACAGATTCTCTGCTTTAGAAGGCCTAATATCGGAAGAAGTGGATATTTCGGAAGTTAACAGAAAAGTAACCAAAGCTCTTATGGAAACAGCAACAAAATTAGCTGGGTCTAAGAACAAGTTGCATGTAAACAAATTATCAGGAAAAACCAAAATGTTGATGCAAAAAAGAAGAGAGATGAGGACAACTAAAGAAGATGTGACTTCCAAAGTGGAATATATAGAGCTATGCAAGACAGCACGAAAAAGTATCACTGAAGACGTAAGGAAATTCAACTGTGAGCTAGTGAGGAAAGCAATTGAAAACAACCAAAGCCTAAAGATAGCAAAGGGACATCTCAGTAAGGGAAGAAAACAGATTATGGCTCTGAGAAAAGAAGATGGTTCTATAACAAGAAATAGAGGCGAAATTTTGACAAGAGTGAAAGATTTCTACTCCAAATTATATGAAAGGGATGATACATGTACTCCAGACATCATGAAAGGTACCAGAGTTCTTCCAGTCCTCCCAGCAGAAGTTGCTCATGCAATCAAGAACATGAAGCGGGGGAAAGCTCCAGGAGAAGATGGAATTACTATAGACATCATACAAGAAGCAAGTGGAGAAATTGAAACAGTACTCGCCCAAATTTTCACTCGATGCCTTAATGAAGGGAAGATTCCTGAGGATTGGAACAATGCTACAATGATCCTGCTACATAAAAAAGGTGACATTGAGGATCTCAGGAACTACAGACCTATCAGCCTCCTATCAGTGGTTTATAAAATCTTCACTAAAGTTCTTTCACACCGCTTGAAGGTAACACTGGACATGGCTCAACCGAGAGAACAAGCTGGATTCAGGAGTGGCTACAGCACATTAGATCATATCCACGTACTGAGAGAACTAATTGAAAGAGCGAGGGAATATGAACTTCCATTGTGCATGGCTTTTATCGATTATGAAAAAGCCTTTGATTCGGTGAAACCATCAGCAGTTACCACGGCTCTGAAATCCTGCGGTATTGAAGATGCATACATTAATATTATTAATAACATCTATGAAAATGCAAGTGCAAAGATTCGGCTGTTTGAAAATACAACACACATAAAAATTGGAAAGGGAGTGAGACAAGGTGACACCATATCTCCGAAGCTCTTTAATGCCACATTGGAAAATGTCTTTCAATCACTGAACTGGGAAAACAAAGGGATAAAGATTAATGGAGATTATCTAACCCACCTTCGTTTTGCTGATGACGTAGTCATTTTTGCAACTACCCCATCAGAGCTGCAGAGTATGATCCAGGAACTTGCTGACAAGAGTAAAGAAGTGGGATTAAAAATGAACTTTCAGAAGACAAAAGTGATGTTCAATGCTTTTACAAGAAATGAAGATTTATCGATTGATGGAGAAAAACTGGAGATAACAGATACGTATGTTTATCTTGGACAGCAGATATCAAGTGAGGGTCACATTGATGAAGAAATTAATCGGCGTACAAAACTTGCCTGGAGAGCTTTTGGAAGAAACAGCATAATTTTCAAGAGCAATATGCCATTATGTCTTAAAAGAAAAGTGTTTGATCAATGCATCCTTCCAGTGCTTACGTATGGTGCAGAGACGTGGACCTTAACTAAAAGAGACATACAAAGGCTGCAGACAACTCAAAGAAGCATGGAGAGGTGCATGCTTGGTATAACCAGGAGAGATAAGAAGAGGAACTCGTGGATCCGAAAAATGACGAGAGTGGAAGACATCATGATCAGAGTTAAATCCCTGAAATGGCAATGGGCTGGACATACTGCCAGAAGGACAGACCATAGATGGACAGCTGAAATTTTAGATTGGATTCCAAGGGACAGGAAAAGACCCAGAAAAAGACCACATGGGAGATGGGTGGATGAAATTCGTAAATATGCGGGAGTGACATGGAGGAGACTGGCACAAGACAGACCGTTGTGGAGGAAACTTGGGGAGACCTTCGTCCAGCAGTGGATTGATAATGGTTGACAATGATGATGATGGAAAGAAACTTTTTATCTAAATTAATTGTTAAAGTAAGTGTTGCAATTAAAAGTTAAGTATAATTATTTTTTGAAACTTTCTCAAAAGCAAAAACCAAGTCAAAAATTCTTACCTGGCAGTTTATTTTCAATATGAAAAAGGCTTCCCTACAAAATTCCAGAATCAGTGTAAAGACTTTCAAGTAATTTCATTGCAGTCTTTTTAAGCATTATACTGGTATTTTTTATATGTCTTTTGAAAGGGTATGACCTTGGCCTTCTGTCAATAGCATGAAAAATTCCAGATGAAAAATTCCAGAATCAGTGTAAAGACTTTCAAGTAATTTCATTGCAGTCTTTTTAAGCATTATACTGGTATTTTTTATATGTCTTTTGAAAGGGTATGACCTTGGCCTTCTGTCAATAGCATGCAGTCATTTATGCCCTAATTAAGTGAAAAATTTCGCTCTCTGAAAATAAAAAAGAGGATTACACAAAGAAAAGCTTTGTGCTTTTTTTTTTATCGGAAATTTAAATTAAGTACCTGGTTTAGAAGAGTTTTATTTAAAACCAAATTCACATAATTGTATGCATTTTAGCTGGAACTGAAACAAAGCGCGAATGCAAACATAACTTCACATCATCATGTCCGAACTCATGTGAGATTGTGCCGTGCTTGCCAGGGACATAATGTTTGATGCAAAATCGGTCATTGCAATCAGGACTTGGGCAGTCAACCAATCAGAGAACTGGAGTCCGTTCCCTCTGTCCCCAGTGTTTATTCCCACTAGGTTTGGGGTCTCCATTAAGTGCCGCAGAAAAAATTCTCGAAATGCAAATGAGGGTGTTGCATAAACCAATGGAAAGCTAGTTTTCTTTTGACCGTGAGTATCTGCTATCTAGTACATAATTTCAGGGGATCCATTTCTTATACAGTTGAAAAATTGTATATGGCTACATTTTTGTATATTCCTTGCCTTTTGAAAGCACTGAAATGCTTCAAGATGATTTAAGCAAACTGCAAAAGGAAAATAAAGAAATGAATGATGCAAAATTAAAGTCTTTTGATTCCCTAAGTTTCATAGAAATATCCAAATGTGTAAGCAATGAGACACCAACCTCAAACTTGAGTCGTTAACATCGTCGTTAAGTATGCAAACATACAAATTAATTAATATCAAGATTTGTAGTGTTTCAAATGTTCCAAGCTGTTTTGTTGGCTGTGTTCATTATTTTGTAATGAAACTGTTTACCCTTTCCTAAAGAAAAAAATTAAAATTCAAAAATTGTCAAAATTCAGATTAAAAAAGCAAAAACTGTACTAGAAATCTGTGTTATTGGCATAAAATAAGGATCAAAGGTTCCAAGCTTTCGCAAATGAACCAGATGGCTTTTTCACAAAGGTGGACCCCAGAGGGTAAAGCCTTTCTGCCTGGTAGTTTCCAAATCATAATCATTCCCCAATAACTATCCTATATAGAAAGCTTATGGGCTCAAAAAATTGTGATATAAAGCATCGGGTTTCCCGAAGTGAGCCTGAATTCACTTCAAGAAACATATCGCACTCATTTTGATTTCAGTAGGTAAAAAAATGAATTAAGCATTTTTTACTCTTCTGCCTGAATTAAGCAGTAAAACAATCTGCAAAATGTTCGAAGCTGCACATGAACTATTTATCACTCCATATCTGCAAGTCAGATTGAAATCAATAGAATTAATCATGAGAACGATGCTTTATACACTTTCTAATTCTGTGTCTGTAATACACTGAAGAGCCAAAGCATTATGACCTGCGCATGTTTATGCAAATTGAGGCAATTTCAGGTGATCGAGGGCACGTGTTAAGGTCATGAAATGATATAGATAACACCTGGCACTGAGCTCTGCTAATCAATGTTATTCTTGTTCTTCAGATGGGAAAGGCATTGGTCTTAAGCAAGCTTGACAAAGGCCAAATTGTAAGGGTCAGGTGACTGGGTAAGAGCATTTCTTAGATGACAGGGCTTGTGGGGTGCTCACGGTCAGCAGTGGTACCTTCAAAAAGCGGTCCAAGGAGAGAAAACCCACAAACTGTTGGCAAGGTGTGGTCTGACCATGGCTTATTTATTGATCCTAGAGGTGAGCGAAGGCTATCCCATATAGTACAAATGGAAGTAATGTGCCACAACACACAGTACACTGAACCCTGCTGAAAATGAGGCTGCCTAGCCGCAGACCTCTCCAAGTGCCCGTGCTGACCTCAGATCACTGAGCATTGAAACATAACCTTGAATGATTCGAAGTTTGTTTTCTGGTCTGATGAATTTATAGTTTCCTGTTGCACCATGTGGGTGGCCGGGTACGTGTAAGTCATTTACCTGGTGAATTGTTGGCAGCAGGATGCACCGTGGGACAAAAACAAACCAGTGGAGGAAGTATAATGCTTTGGGAAATATTCTGCTGGGAAACCATGTACCCAGTAATTTATTTGCAGGAAATTATGATTTCTACCACCTACTAAACATCATTGCAGACAGGCACCAATTCTATCCTCTAGTTGTGCCTTCTTTCAGTGGGATAATGCACCATGCCACACTGTCCAGATTGTTTGAAAATGGTTCGAGAAATATGAGGAAGACTTCTAGGTATTGCCCTGGCCTCCAGATTCCCCAGACATCAATCCAATTGACCATCTGCGGTTTGTGTTGGAACAGCAAATACGATCTGCAGCATGTCATCCATGTAACTAGTAAGGGTTAAAGGATCTGCTGGTAACACGTTGGTACCACATACCACACAAGACATCTTTAGAAATCTTGTAGCGTCTTATTCCGCGCTGGGTCAGAGCTGTTTTGGTGGCACGTAGGGGACCAACATCGTATTAGCTAGGTGGTCATAATGTTTTGGCTCTTCGGTGTATATTTCATGTAATTCTATGTAATGTATAGATAAAACAGTGTGTAATTATTATCATGCCCTGTATATGACACTTCTGAGATTCAGTTCTCATACCAACAAGTGGGCATGATGGAGTGTAGGAAATTAGAAAACAAAAAAAGTGTGTATAAATTTTAAGGCATACTCACATCTTTCCTTAATAGAGGTGGTACCTCATATCTACCCATTACTTTCTTCTCATTATATGGCTGAAATTCAAAGTTCATGTAGAGTAGGATCCAAAAGTTTGGAGACAGCGCCTGCCCATAACAAAGCAAGCATGTAGCTTAAATTACGGTGTTTGAAATACATCCTGCCATCTCTCCCCTCCATAGACAGAATGCTTTGCCCAATGAAAAGTGATTGGAATGTGCACACAGACGTTTGCTGGTGTGGTCAGTCGTCTGTCTTCTGCGATGTGAGAAATGTGGCTTTTGAAGAGCAACGTTGTAACATTAAATTTTGTCAGCATTTGGGTAATGCTTTCGAAGGTGTACGGTTACTCTACGATGGCAAGATTGAAGGTGTACAAGTGGTATCGGCATTTCAAAGAGGGCCGAGAATCCATCACAGATAAAGAGTGCTGTGGTTGATCTGTAACTGCATGTACTGAGGAAAACATTACGATAGTGGTGGTGTGTGTTTGTCAGGATCGCTACCGAAGCATTGAGGAAATCGCTAACGCAACTAACTTATCAGAGACCACATGCCAGTGCATTTTGACAGAGGATCTTAACATGCACCGCATGTGTCAGCATTGTTCCTCACCTTTTGACTTCTGAATAAAAGGATGAATGGGTGCGGATATTGGGCGAAATAATTGACAAAGCCGATAGCAATCTTTCATTTTTGGATAACATCATCACAGGTGATGAAACATGGTGCTACTTGTTTGATATTCAGCCAAAGCATGCTTCTTCAACATGGAAATCACCGTCTTCACCGCAATAAAAGAAATTCAGGCCGGATCACAGCAAAAGGAAAGTCATACTGGAGATGTTTTTTCTCACGGCATTGTCCATTCCAAATTTATTCCTGAGGGCACAACAGTTAACAAGGAACATTATCTGGACATTTTACATCGCTTATGGGAGTCAGTCCATCATAAATGGCTGGAGATGGGGCGAAGTAGACAATGGTAGCTTCTCCATAACAACGCACCTGCATATCGGTCCCTACTGGTCACAGATTTTCTCGCCAGAAATCCCACTAATGTGTTTTCACATCCTGCCTATTCACCCGACTTAGTCCCCTGTGATTTTTACCTCTTTCCACTAGTGAAACAAAATATGCAGGGATGTCATTTTGTGTCAACAAATGAAGTGAAAACAGCAACGCAGTAGGTATTACGAGGGGTTGCAAAACATGGCTTTCAGCAATGCTTCCAGAAGCTTTATGAGCACTGGCAAAAGTGCATCATTGCCCAAGGGGATTATTTTGAAGGTGGTTATGCATTGGTGTTTTAAAGTATTCAAGGTAAGGAACTACACGCCAAGTCCCTGAACTTTTGGATCCTACCTCATATTATGGGGTAGGGGGTGGGGGGGGGAAGCAAGGAAGTGCCAGTCATAGAACACACTTCAGTACAAGTGAGTGAGATTCCTTTCTCATATGTCTTGTACATATATTGTCATGGATTAATTTACCTGCTCTCTGTTGCTTGTCATTGGTTTGTCTTAGATAATAAGCTGTGTTTTCTTTTATTTGTTGTTTTTGTTATTGTTACATCCTCTTGGTTGATGATTTGATTTGCTTGATACAATCACTAGTGTTTGGTCTTGTTTGAGGGTATAAATATAAGGCTATCAGGAGTTGCCCATCCCTAACATAGGGTTGCTGGTTCCAGGGAAGGGAGACAACCAGTGCCGAAAAAACCCCACATATAAACATCTCCCTCGGCCGCCCCGGTGGCGCAGTGGTCTAAGGCGCTGGCCTCTGATCATTCGTCCGTAAGGGGTCCGGGTTCGAATCCTGGTCAGGCATGGATGTTGTGTTTGTCTTACGGCACTGGCTCTCTCCCTTCCCTGGAACCAGTGACCCTAAATTAGGGACGGGCGACTGCTTATAGCCCATTGAGTTGCTCACGGTGGTCGTTAAACTTCCAATCAAAAAAAAAAAAACATCTCCCTCGGATTCGAACACAATCCCTTCAGCACAAGTGGTCAGAAGCCCACACCCTGGGCCATTCAATTCCTAGATGATGTTTAGCTCTGCTACAACTATTTTGCTAATGTTTTGTACTTCCTTGTATTTGTTTGTGTAATAATATACTGTATGTTTGAAGATCCTGTGTCTTGTAGAGCAGAATAATCTCTTGGGTTCCCCATACCCAAGAGATTTTTCGATGTATATGCTTTTATCCGTCAATTTTGCATGTGTATTTCTGAACATGTATTTTTCTTCCGATTAACAGTCACACATTAACTAAAATTTGTCATGTGCATATGATGCTAGTGGCTTTTTTTCTTTTTCTGTTTACAGGAATTGCAGTGCAGCCACATCAGCATTAAGGAAGCCAGCTGTGTCCCTTGGAGATAGTACAGATTTGCGCATCATATTAAATGTACTTTATACTTTTGTGGAAGTAATGAGAGTTCCTGGAGAAGCAGATACTGATGAAATGAAAAGACTGAGAGAAAATTTCATCACCGAACTTGGTATGAAGAATAAAGTAGTTAATAGTATTTCTTATAAATATATGTGTGTTATTCCATGCACATATAAAAAAGTAACGGTTCGTGCTAGCATTATTGCATGAATGTTTATATGATTAAATTGGTTAAAAGGGAATGCATTCAATATTTCTTTTTGATTTTTAATAGGGAAGTTATGAATTTTTTCAGCATAATAAACATACTATTGATATGTGGCCATGTTTATTTACACACATTGAAATCACATATTGCTTATGAAAAGGTTTTAAAAACTCATCCATTTAAAATTTATTGATGCATAACTCAAAATTGTTTTCATTTAAGAAACCAGCTTTAACAGTTTAAAATGAGTTGTAATTTTCATGTCATTATTTATAAATGGTTGCATGCAACCCATATTGTATGTCCTAAAATTAAAAAAAAAATCTTGTCCTGAAATTTTTTATTTGTAACTCCTAGCTCTTAGTCAATTTGCCCAAAGAAAATTACAGAACTGTATTTGTAACCATATATTTTAGTGGGTTGGTGCATAGGAAGGTGTATAAATGAACCATCATATTTTTCTCTTCCTTGAATTTTAAATTTTTGTAATTTGGGCATTGTATTTAAGTATAAGCTTTGAAAAAATCATAGGAGAATAACAAGATGCCTTTTACTTTCAGCTTGGTGCCTCCCCCCACCAAAATAAATAATTATATCACCACAGACTACTGAAAAAAGAAGCATTTTCATTTTGAAAAGTGACCTCAAGGTTTCATGGAACAATGTCTTTTGGCCATTGTTTGTCTGCCACCATTTTTATCAAAATTTAATGCCACAAATTTTTTTTTTTGGAGAGGAGGGAAGGGGGGAGCTAAAAAGCAACCCAATGAGCTATAAGCTGTTGCTCATCCCTAATGTAGTGACACTGGCTCCAGGGTAGGGAGAGATCTAGTGCCTTAAGACAAACACACCACCCATGCCCCACCCGCGATTCAAACGCGGACCCATCTTGGATGAATGATTTGAAACCAACACCTCGTACCACTCAGCCATGTCACAGAACTGTAACTGCACTGCTGTTGTAAAGTAGTCTGCTGTATTAATTTAGTGGACATGATCTTCAAAACTGTGGATACTATTATGTGTGATAGCGTTACTGATTAACTTGCATTACCAGAAAAATTCTTAAACAATCTTACTCCAATTATCATGCCTCGTCATGAACTTACAGTAAGAGTAGTTCTTAGTATTAGTTCTAGCATTAGGAACCTTAATGGCTTTGAGCACAAGTCCATAAAGAAATAATTGCAATTTCACATAACAGGCACAAAAAATTTTTCCCCTTCATATCTGCCCACTGATTGTTTTCTTCAAAAATATATTTTGTTCATAGATTTTTATTATGCTTGAAAACTATGAACTTGTGGCATGGCTTCCTGTTTCAAAATAAATGCATCTCTCCTAGGAGAAGACAGGCACCTCAGCTAGCGACTTGTTTCTTATTTACAGGCCTCAGTCTTTTGGAAATGTATTAGTCAGAGTTGCAGAATGGGATCTTGCTCAGACAGAAATTAGGTGATGTGAGTTCCATGATGATAAAGATTTTAAGTTTTCTGAAGAGTTGGCTGCACCAATACAAGTTTATTGTATCATTTCTATGCAAAAATTTTAAGTTTTCTGAAGATTTGGTCACATGCATGAAAGTTTATTGCATCATTTTTGTACTTTAAATTAAGAAGTTAAGTTATTTAGAAGTATTTATAATCTTGCTTTTTCTGAAGGGGTAAGAGTGGTAACCTGCAATTTTGTCTCATTCCATGCATTGCAATTTCTTCATGATTTTTAACACTATGCTGTCTCCCCATTTTAGCATTTCCTTTGTTTGGTGAAGATTTGTTAGCCCACACCCTTTTTCAGATGGTAACGAAGTTTTGTAGTGGCACAGCACCTCACTTTCCAATAAAAAGTTCTTTTGCTTCTCTGGAAATGTATTCTGGTAAGTTGTGAATTTTCTTCCTGTAATGTGACTTCCATAATGTGTAACTTTTTTTCATCATTATATCGTTTCATTTTTGTTTTCCAATATGATGTTCAGTTATATTTCTGGCACAGACGACGTAAAAAATTAATAAATGAAAATAAAGCATTCTCTGGTTTGCAGGAAACTTTTTTGTACACAGATTTTAGCATATTCTTTGGAAACATATTTACACTTAGATTTGTATTTAGTTCATTGAAGTTATTTAATGAGCTATAAATGAATTTTATTTTAATTAATGTCGTTGAATGTAAAAGTCATATCACTGGAACTAATAAGATTACTTTCTCAGATAAAAAGAAGCCTTAGTTTTTACCTACTGTTTAAATGTGGAAAGACGAGTGTTATTTTTATTTTCAGTATCTTTTTTTGTAGATATTGTTTTGAGTGAGATCTTAAGTCATTTATTTTTAGGCTTATCACAAATCCTGACCAGTTGGCTGTTTTGTCCCAGTCAGAATGCACAGTTTTTCTTCTAGGGCTATAATGTGTTTTCTATTTTGTTGATTCTATTTTTAAAAAATCTGCTGTGAAAAATCTGGGATTGCATGTGTGTGTGTGTCAGAAAGGATTCAAAAGATGTGCTTATTGCATGTGAAAATTCAGTGACATTTTTCTTGTTATTTTTATGGCTTTGGTATGTTATAGCTCCAGAAGTCTTACATCATTGGATGTTTTTAGTAACAAATTGATGTAGTTGTATGAAATATATATATATATATATTTTGTAGTATTGAGGATATTAAATAAAGATTACTTTCAGTGTAAAAGTCCTATTCTTTGGGTATGCTTAGACAATTCTCCATCCATATTTTAGGTCTCTTTGGGTGGCACAGAAACCTTACGAGAACTGAAGTCTGAGTATCGGAAAGAAGAAGGGCTCCCACCGGTTCCAGATGACACCATTGAAGTTGCTAGGACAATGAGGGCAGCTTCCCCACCAGCTTCAGCTGCCGACCTTATAGAAGCTCAACAGCAAAGGAAAAATAATAGACCTTTTAAAAGGGTAAGTCTGTATTTTAGTTAACATTTTTAATTTGCATCTTAATATTATAACAGTTCTGAGAAAAAAATGTGTTGTATGTGTAATACAGGAACCTCTGACACTTCACCATGGTATTCAGGTGTTAGTGTCATAGGTTACTAAACAATTAAATCTGGTTTGTGATCAGCTTTGTAAAACTCTTTCACACACTGAAAAACTTTCTGTCCTTGACATATTTCTCTGTCAAGAACTGTTAGCTAATTTTATACATTCACTTTCTGGGTCTGTATTCTGATGACATGGAATGTAACTTCTTTCTAGGTAATATTTCATCTCCTATGTGATACACATGTCCAAACCACTAGTGTGTTCTCATTAGCTCTTCTTCAAACAAAAAACACCCAGCTCATTTCTAATGTGTGCATTACTAATACTGTTTTGAAACTGAATCCACCTATTTCCCCTGTTATTCCTGTAAACTTCTAAAGCCAGCATCTAACCTTCTGAAGATCTCTTTGCTTTCTACCTTAAATATTCATGCCATAAGGATAAGTTTAAATACCAATTTCTCTTGCCAACCTCATTCTTAGTAAACAAAATTTTTACCTACTTTTCATGTGCTTCGTTGATTCTGCTATTTGCTTCTTTACCAAGTTTTCTAGCTACATCAATAGTAACATCCAAATCAGTGTCTGTTACCCTCTCTACTCCTATACCATACAAGTTATAATTTTGAGGCTGAGCATGGAACCATTAAAACATATGTAGACTTCCCAAACTTTTCTGTTCATCCCAAAATTTTGCAGTGTCACTCTTGAAAATCAGCAGCTTCTCAGTATACATTAACACATTCAGTACCAGCCACTCAGCAGGGCATTTAAACCCACAGGCCAGTCATTTACCCCCCCCCCTTTACACAGCACTTTAGGAAATTGATTATTATTCCTAAATGGCCAGTTTTAGAGAATTGAAATTTTGTATATACCTTAACAAGACATCCTAGTAGTGAATTTTGGCAAGAAATCATAAAACCCTGTCATTTTTCTCTTCTTCACGTAGTGACGTTCGAATGGTGGGACATGACCATTTGAACCGATGTTAGCATTCTAGTAGACTTTGTAGGTATGATATCTGCTATAACATGATTCAGGATGCAGAGGGACACCACACAGTTGCTCTCACTTTTTTGTTCTTCAGGCACACTGCATTTTCTTGTGGGATGCCTAACACTTTTCAAAGCAGGGAATTTCGACAGAACATGCTCCTTCAATTTTCCGTCAAGCCAAAATGGAGGATCCTTTGCTGGGGCTCTTTTTGGAGGCTGATCATGGTTGATTATGATGATGATGATGTGGATGCCTCAGATGGAACTGGAGATGATGTCTCTCTTATTTCTGTGTCATGAATGAAGTCCCTGCAGACCGTTTGCACGAATGTCAGAAATGTATGCTTTGTGTTGGGGTTATTTTTCTGATATAGTCTGAATGTGTTGAAGAGAGTACATTGTAAAAGGTAAAATAACACTTTCTTAGGCCATTTTTCAGTTTTCTGCATGAATGGATACTTTGCTAGGTACTGGTCTGCAGTGTCTACTCCATGCATATGCTGGTTGTAGTCAACAATATATTCTGGCTTCATAATATTTTTTCCAAAATGGCATTGTGGCACTTCTACCATTTCAGCTGAATGCAGAGCAGATACAGTACCATCGTAATGACTTTGTTGTCCATCCATGAAAGCAGCAACACTTCATCATCTCTCATGAAGGTCATTTCCCCCTCTTCAAAGTTTTCTGTCACTCCCTGAAGTCCTTAGGAACCCACCTGTTTAGTCTTATATTGCCACATAAAGTGGTGATCTGTTGACACAGCTCTTTCGTCAACCCCACACTATTATAAATATTGTCCATGTACACAGTGTACCCTTGATGAAGATGGGACACAGTTTTTGAACATAAGTTCAAAAACTGTGTCCCTAAGTGAAATGCCACTAGCATCATAAATTTTTGGAGTACAAATATAGCCTGAATTTGACTCGTATACCGTCCTCACTAAAATCCAATATTTTGTAAGTTTTCCAGGATTGTATGCTCGAAATCTCAGACGTTCTCACCAAACTAACATTCCTTCATCCAGTGCAGTTTTATTTTGTGGTGTGTACATTGTTGAAAGTTTATAATTTTATTGTTGAAAAGTCTCTCTAATATTGGCCTGATTTTGTGTAGCCTGTCGGTACTACTGTCATAGAGGATGCTGTCATTAAAGTGCAAAAAAGAAAGAATATATTTAGAAATCGTGTTCAAGTCATTATTTTCACAAATATTGGCGTTAGAAAGCACGAATCTTCAATCCAATACATTTTTATATCGGGTTTTTGAACTATACCCCGTGATAAACTCCAATCCTAATAACTTTTTCAGTTCAGGGATGTCAACAGGTTTCCGTGTCTGCATTATTGAATTTTTAGTAAAAGGCCGTGGTGCCACATTAATCACTTGATTTGCGTAAAGGTTCATTTGGTCACATGTATTCAAAAAATTCTGTGAAAAATAAATTCACAAAGGACATCATATCAGTTTCATTATCAACTTGAATGTTCGCCCCTGTATTTGCTGAGAATGGTAAAACAGGCAGACAATAGCTGGGATGATGTACATCGTTCAGTACATTCACTTCTTTGTCGGTTTCGGGAAGCAGCATTTCATCGTCACTTTCAGAAACTTCTGATTCAGGGATCAGTTCATCTCCTGAATTGCCATTATACAAAATATTTATATCTTCTGTAAAATTTTTAGACTTGCCATGTTTTTTTTTTACGGTCACAAACAACTGAGTAATAAAGATGCATAACATAAACTACTGCTTTGGAGGGACAAATCACATGCGTTGTTTGTTCTGTAAATAACAGGGGAGATAACCGAAGATGCACCAAAGTTACACGTGATGATTAAGAAGTGAAAACCTGCATTTATCTGCCATTTATGTTCTCAAAGACTTACTGTGACAGTACAAAATTTAGGCGCCGAATATAAACACAATTTGTTCGCCCTTGCTCTAAAATGCCTTAACTTACCGACAGCCACACGCATGAAGGTCCATTTAAATGCCTTAACTGGTTTACGATACTGAATGTGTCAAGAGGCAAAAAAATCTGGGATACCTGTCTAATACCGCATTGGTCTTCCTCGCGATCACATAATGGCAGCAACGCAATGGGGCATGAACTCCACGAGCTCTGTGTAGTACTATGGAGACTGTGCATACCATGCTTCATGAAGAGCATCCCACAATTCCGTAACATTCGCTGGTGGAGGATTCCTGGTATTGATGGTGTGTTGAACAGAATCCCAAATGTGTTCGATTACGTTTAACCTTTTAATGACCATAACGCCCAAAATGCCTGTACATACAAACGAGCATGGCAACTCGAAACGCCTGTCTAGAGTGAGTCAGATTTCTTATTCTTACTACCTGTTCAAATGTGCACGACCTATGAGGGATCAGCAGGAGTCACCCTCAGTCACTATTGTTGTTATTAAACAAAGAAGTGAACCAACAGACAGTTTCGGGCATTATGATATTTAGAGTGATACAAGATTTTGGGGTCATGGTCATTAAAAGGTTGAATCCAGCAAACGAGGGGGCCAAGTCAGATTGTCAAACTCTGTGGAATGTTCCTCCTGCCATAATCAGGCGACTGTGGACGTGTGCGGTGGTGGTGCATTGTAAGTTGTGTTGAAAGATGTCACACCCGTTGGAGTAGTTGTATGATGTGAACCAGTGCAAATGATCCCCAAGGATGGTTATGGTCAGAGCTATCTGCTGATATATGAGGAGTCCTAATGCATGCCAGCTGAAAACACCCCACACCAAAACTGAGCCACTGCTGGCCTGCACTGTTCCTTGTTGACATATGGGATTTATTGCCTTATGGGGTTGTTGCCACACCCGGAACAGTTGATACCACGAGTCATCAAACCAGGCTACACATTTCCAGTATCTTACATCCAATGACGGTGTTCCCGAGCCCAGGCTCAGAGCCAGGCCCAGGTGCCATTGCTGACCCAACGCACAGACAGCCTTGTGTCATTGGATCAGCAATGGCACCTGGATGTGCTGTCGGCTCAGGAGCTCCATAGAACACAGAGAACATTGTACTTTTGCAATCTCGTTAATCTTCATCAATTCCTGATTACAATAATAGGGATTTGAAGAATAGGTAAAGGCTCTATTAACTAGGAATATAAGTGCTGAATACTTATAGGGGTTGGTGTACAAGAATTGAAGGGGATCAGAACCGGGATAGAGGTAGGCTTACGATATACAGAGAACTCAAAGGTTGTATGGTCAGGGGAAGTGTGAAACCAAGAAGTCAAGGAAGGGCAGTGGCCCCTCTTTTTCTATTTCTATAGTAGACCAAGGCATGTAATTCAGCAGTTGAGTGAGGCCAGACAAGAAAAACATCATCAACATTTACATCAGATATGTTGAAGATGTTTTTCTTGTCTGGCCTCACTCAACTGCTGAATTACATGCTTTGGCCTCTGATTTATCATCCATAGTTCCTGGCATAAAGTTTACTATAGAAATAGAAAAAGAAGGGTCACTACCCTTCCTTGACTTCTTGGTTTCACACTCCCCTAACCATACAACCTTTGAGTTCTCTGTATATCGTAAGCCTACCTCTATCCCGGTTCTGATCCCCTTCAATTCGTGTACACCAACCCCCTATAAGTATTCAGCACTTAGATTCCTAGTTAATAGAGCCTTTACCCATTCTTCAAATCCCTATTATTGTGATCAGGAATTGATGAAGATTAACGAGATTGCAAAAGTACATGGGTACCTCGCTGATTGTGTTAAAAAACTTATACAACAATATAAACGGAAGACTTCTATAACCCTCACCAGAAGTGTACCCACAACTACCTACGTGGGAAGTATAACCTATTCAAAATCAGTTGTTACTTTGCTAGAAAACACCTACAAAAATATTCTTTAGGTTTTGGTGTCAAGACCCAAAACCTATTTTCTATGAGTAGGCATGATAGAGACACAATACTAACTCTATCCCATTTTGGTGTTTACCCCAAGTAGCACGTGACGTTTAAAAGACGTCGCATTTCGGTTGCAAAAGTTTATATTTGGTCTTCCGTACAAAGACTACGTTTGATAAACGTTTGTTAAATGTTACATCCGTTACCGTTGCGATTTTGTCACATTCATTACGTTTGCTAAACGTTGCATTTTCGTCATGTTAGCAAGGTCACAGCTAATCTTTGGCGTGACATTACATTCAGGCAAAAAGAACAAAATTATACTGTTGATAAAACAGTAAGCTTGTGTATAATTGATAAAGATTATTGAATTCCGCCTTTTTTTTTTTGCTTATACGACTAGAAGATTTTATTCCATTGGTTTTTAAGCAGCTTCTGGTCTGCGGCTGCGTGGATTCTCTAACCTGCTGTTACGTCACTTGTACTACGGACGGTGAGTTATGGCAAGGCTGAGCTCGGTTGTCCAGAGCTGCATGCCTAATCGATGGATTTTATTGTTCTTAAAAGGTAAGTTCTTTTCCTGTTTCAATTCATAGGCTTCGATTTCGAAAACAATTCATGTATTCGCTTCGTAACTCGTGGAGATTCCCGTAACACGTGAAGACATTCATGTATTAGTTTCGTAACACGTGGAGGTAGGCTTAACACGTGAACACATTCATGTATTTTCTTAACAGGTATATATATCATCGACTGCATTTTAAACTAGGAGTAGTAAAGAATTTGTTAGATTTTCGGATCTAAACACAGCTGATTCGTTTTTAATTTTGTATTTTCGTAAGAAAGAGTAACAAAAATATATTTCAAGGAAACGAAATTTTAGACCTTTTCATTTTTATGAGCTACTGAATATTTGGTTAGATTTTTTAAATAACAAATGCAGCTAGTTGTAAAAGAAATTCTAATTCTTCAAATGTTTAGAGAGTATTGAATTTATACTTAATTACTCAAATGTGCTTCCGTGTAGCAAACATTGTTACAAACGCAGCTTATTGGTATGTTAGTTATAAAGGATACTCTATATTACTGTTATCATATATTAGATCAGCATTTCTTAGGGCTCATTCAGCCAGTTTTTTTTGCAAGAAATATATTGTGTATAGAGTAACAAATGGAATAAGCTGTTGGAGAGATACTTATTAAATCCAGAAAGCTTCAAGGTTGAAAAAAATTCAAAACCCACCCTGTACAGAGTCCTGTGGCCAAGAAGTATATTGTCAGTCACAATTCAAAGTCTACGTAAGGCACTCAAAAATTTAACTTTTTTTTTTTTTTTTTTTTTGAAAATGCACGTTTTATACCAGATGTGAATTAAGCTTACTGAAATCATAATGTATCTGTATCCAAATGGAATATATACAAATATCCAATGCAACATTTTGTTAGACTGTGGGAGTACACACTTACATTCAAATGTGCCCATCTCCCCCTTCCACATATCAGAGTTGTGCCTATCAAATAATGAAGCAGAGGAATGCTATTGAACCTGTCACAGGCAAGGTGGCCAGTTGCTTTGCTTTTCCAGTTACAGTTTACTAAATTTTTGTTCAAATTTCAGGAATGCAGGGGTGGGAAAAGTTGGAAGCAGAGTTGTATAAAAATAAAATGTATCTGTGAACACAACCATTGAAACAAAACTTGCTGCAAACCTGCATATCACGATGACAATATAAGATAATTTAAAGAAACAATTAAAAAATAATTATTAGGACATTACAAATTCCGATGACGGCAAAATACAATTGAATATGTGTGTGAAATTGACCTTTATGGCAAAATATTGGATTATGAACCTCATAAAAACAAGAGAAATTAAAAGAAACATTTTATACCCAGAAAACAGTTCCATTAATGAACCTTTAAAAATTATAAATAGTATTTTCAACAGCTTAGTTCAAAAATTACTGTGCTGCCCCCAGTGGCGCAGTGGTCTAAGCGATGGCCTCTGATCATTCGTCCGAACGGGGTCCGGGTTCTAATCTCGGTGAGGCATGGATGTTGTGTTTGTCTTACAGCACTGGCTCCCTCCCTTCCCTGGAACCAGTGACCCTAAATTAGGGACGGGCAACTGCTTATAGCCCATTGAGTTGCTCACAGTGGTCGTTAAACCTCCATTAAAAAAAAAAAATACTGTCGACTTACAAATTACTTTAGGAAAAGATTTTAATTTAATAACTAGTTGCTGCAAGAGGAACCTGGCAATAAAATTTAAATTCCTTCTGTGTAAAGGAAACTTGATACAGTTCCTATGTACTGAGAAACAGGCCTTGATAAAATCTAGAAGCCACAAACGTCCAAATGTGCCCTTATTGGCAAAATCTGCTAATAATTTGAAAACTATCGGCGTGCGCACATACTTTTACATTCTATTACTTTGGTTGGAAGTATAGTTTTATGAGAATTTTTTTCTAATTTGAATTAATTTTCTCTCGACAATATTATTTTTGAACACATATCATTGCTCCTTTGTTTCTGTAATGCTTCAAAACCATCTTGATAGCTGTTTACTTTTGGTGCTACTGGTTTTGAATTTAATGTTCACTTTGAATTTTGTAGCTGTTTGTTCCCAAATGGCAAGAGTAATAGACCAATTTTTGTATTTGCTAGTTGAGTCTGTATCTTCAGATTTCTCTGAATGAATAATCTTTTCTAAGCAATTAAATTAGAGAGCCACAAACCAATATTTCTATTCACTGTCGGATTAATACTTTTCCGACTAGGCCAGTGCTTCCTAATTAGCCTTTCTCTGAATTATGGATCTCTTCTATTATCAGATCGTTAAGGGCAACAGATTAAAGGCTGGATCACGTAGCTACGCTGTGTAGAAAAGCCGTACAAACTGTCACAGTTTGATTGTACACATTTTTTTCAGCAATGTATGTATGTATATATATATACTGGTCACAAAAAGTTAGGGATATTGCATGAAGTGAAGCCACGTAACAAACGCCAGAGTGTGTTTGCAAAAACAATTCAATGGGCAATTTCTGCTCACAACAAGTAGTACCACATTATAGACAAAAGTGTATATTCAGAGAATGTCCAAACCTCTGGATTTCAGTATCCAGTAACACTACCTATGTGTGAAGAACGTCTTGACACCTACGAAGCATACTTGCAGTGACATTATTGATTAGTGTTTGGTGCAGTTAGTCCCATATTAGTCAACACATTACAGAGGTCTGCCAGTATACTGGGGTATGGAATGTGGTTATCTAAAACGTTGCTGTATAGATTCCCAAATTTTCTTAGTAGTATTAAGGTCAGACCTGAGGTAGCTGTAAGGATTCGATCTTGTGGTTTTCCAGCCAGTGCCGGTCCAAGGGGTAGGTAGGCCAGGTGGTAAATGTGTAGATTAGCGTCCTAAATTATTTCATTGAAAAAATTTTAGTACCTGGAAAAAGTGCGATGTACAGATTTTAGTGTATGGAAATTAATGTCAAATGGTGCAAAAATTGCATATTTTAAATGTGTTTTGAAGATATATTTTTTTCGTAATATTGACCTGTGAGTCTGACGCTGTGAAGAAGCTGCGGTAGGCCTAATGTATTGCTACGGCAAAGAATATGAAGCTTTGGTCCTTTAAAGGAAGGTTTCTTGCTGTACCAAAATGATGGGCGGAAGAGTACAAGAGAAAGAGGTTATGTTGTTGGCAGGAGAGCGATAAATGTAGTGATACGCTACAGAAAATAGGTCCACAGCATCCACCCTTTATTTTGTTGTATCCTGTATGTTGTTGGCAGGAAAAACTGGGAAAAAAACTCTTCGATTTGCAAAGATATGTATGAGTAAGATAGAAACTGGCCTGCGAACAAGCTATTAACACAGGAGAACCAAAGGTGCAGTGACACAGCAAATCAGCTATGAATGGAAGCTGTTCAAACCAGAACCGAAAGTTATAGTTCCCCAGTTTCCTATACAACATAGAAAAGCATGTTAGTACTTTCTAACATGCTTTTCTCGTTCTTTCGCATACCACAGTATGCGAAAGAACGAAAAATTTCTCAACATCGCTTTAAAAACAATGACAAAACATGAACGAACTATATTGTGTAGCGTATGAGTATAACACGGCTCGCTCTCGTGGTAACAAAATACGCGCTTGGACTTGTAGTCGTCCGCGCGTGAATTAAACGCTGCAGCGAATCTTCCTTTCAATGAAGCTAAGCTTCACATCGTCGCCGTAGCGATGCACAGAGTCGCACAATATAGACGTACACGCGTACGCCATATGTGGATAGTTTGCAAATTATTAGCAGATTTTGCAGATAGTTTTTGCTTGTAGATTAAAAAAATAAAAATGTTATTACAGCAATTAAAACACTTAAGGTTTTACTAAGATTAATATATTTAATTCTATCTTAACATGAGAATGTTCAACTATTTTTCACATCTTCCGATAGTTATTTTGTTTTTTGCAGAAGTTTCTGGCCTCTTGATTTTATCAAGGCCTGTTCTCAATATATAGGAACTGTAACAAAAGTTTCATTTACACAGAAAGATTTTTTTTATTTTATTGCCAGGTTACTCTTGCAGTTGCCAGTTATTAAAATAAAATATTTTCCTTATATATTTTATAAGTACTATTTTTGAATTAAGTTGTTAAAGATGCTATATAATTTTTGAAGGTTCATTAACAGAACTGCTTTTCTTGATATAAAAATTAGTCTCTTGTTTTTATGAGGTTCATAGTCCAAAAATTTTTAAGTTTTGGCCTTAAGGTCCATTTTACACATTTTTGCGGATTCAGTCGTAATGTCCTTTTGCCCTCTCTGGAATCTGTAATGTTCTAATAATTATTTACTGTTATATTAATTTTTCTTTAAATTATCTCGTTCCATTGTTATCGTGATTTGCGGGTTTGCAGCAAGTTTTCTGTTTCAATGGTTGTGTATGCAGTCACATTTTATTTGAATGCACCTCTGGCGATGCATTAGGCCTACCGCAGCGTCTCTTCACAGCATCACTCACAGTTCAATATTATGATAGAAAATCTTTAAAACACATTTAAAATATGAAATTTCTGCACCATTTGCCATTAATTTCCGTACTCTAAAATCTTTACGTCACACTTTTTCGAGGTACTGACATTTTTCCGACGAAATAATTTAGGACGCTAATATACATATTTACCGGCCAGGTAGGCAGCCACCAAATGGAAAGGATGCCCATAAATTTTCTTACATAGTAAAATTATCCGCTAACTTTTTTCTTTTATGAGCTAGTCTGTATTTGCCACAAAAATGAAAGCTGAATACTCCTTTGTTGTTTCTCTGACACATGCAGAGTTCCTATATATATACCACCAACAACAAGAAGCATTTTCAATTCTTGTGCGTTTTTTTTTCTGAGAATTCTTCTCTGCTGCTTTTTTACGCATTTGGGTTTTCAGGGGGGAAAAAATGAACCTTTTTTTTTTTTTTTTTTTTTGTTCGTTCCTGATGTTTGTTGACATTTTTATATACACTGAGTGGCCACTTTATTATGACTACCTGACAGTTTTAAGCAAATGAGCTATGGCTGCACGCTGTTGCCGCCAGAGGTGAGGCTAGTATAAAAGGAAAGCTTAGTGCTTGCGACAGTAGTAGAAGTGATTTTTGGGTGACGAGATGGGTAAAAAATGCAATTTGACGGACTTTCAACGTGGGACGACTGTAAGAGCTCGGAGCCATGGAGTGAGTATCACTGAAACCGCCGCATTCATGAAATGTTCCAGAGCCACTGTTGTTAAAGTGTTTAAAGACTGGACTGTCAGCCAAAAAACTGGGTCTCTACGTGCAACGTGTGGTCGTCTAGTGACTGCTCTCTCCGGGCGGACCGGAGTGTCCAGACTGGTAATAGGTAACAGTGCAGCAATTACAGACCATCTTAATCAAGGATCCCTCAAAATGATCTGTGCACGCACTGTTTGCCGTACACGGCACGGATGGGATATGGCAGGAGGAGGCCTGTTCGAACACCTTTGCTGTCTGCAGTTAACAAGAGAAAATGTCTCCACTTCGCACAGGAGCATAAGGATTGGACAGTCGATAATTGGAAAAAAATTATTTGGTCCGATGAATCACGTTTTCAGTTGCACCATGCCTATGGCCGAGTGAAAATTTGGCGGAAACAGCACGAAAGCATGGACCCCAAATGCATTGCTACAACCCTTCAAGCTGGTGGAGGCAACGTTATGGTTTGGGGAATGTTTTCTGGCATGATTTGGGCCCTTTAATTCATGTTGATCAACGTCTGACTGGCACATCGTTGCAGACCAAGTACATCCTGTCATGTGGATGGTTTATCCCAATGGCGATGGCTACTTTCAACGAGATGATGCGTCTTGCCATAGTACTCGTATTGTACAGGATTGGTTTCAGGAAAATGCCGGTTAGTTTACTTTGCTTAGCTGGCCCCCACAATCTCAGATCTCAACCCCATTGAGAATTTGTGGGATGAAGTTGAACAAGCCATCAAACAGCTGGATACACAACCCTGCAATTTCACACTCCTGGAAAGTGCTATTCATCAAGCATGGTCTTAGATTCAAAAACCACCTATCAACATCTCGTGGAGTCCATGCCACGAAGAATCTACATCGACATAGTATTAAAGGCAAAAGATGGCCCAACGAAGTACTGAGGGGGTGGTAATAATAAAGTGGCAACTCAGTGTATAACAATAAGGCTTGAGTGACAAGCCTTTTTGTTATGTACATCTTGGAAATAAATCCCAAATTCCCACAGCCTAGGGTAAAGCGGGGAAAAAAACACTTTTTATTATGAAAACTGCAACACAAAGCTCCTACAGATTAGGAACCATATATATATCAATGGTTTTCTATCCACTCATTGATAGCGCATTGTTTGCCATTCAGGAAAGATTTACTCAGTTGCAAAAACTTTTCAGCGCTTCGGGTTTCCTTTATAATTTGAAGAAATTGCCTGACAGGGGATTCTTTAAAGAAAAGTGTATTCAGTTAGAAAAATTCCTTAAGGATGCTGACAGTGAAGAAAAAAGATATCGATGGGGAGCAACTGTTTGAAGAGCTGAGGCATTTGCAAGCACTTATGAGCAAATGCAGCTCAGCTACTACAATAGAAGCTCTAAACTTCATATTCCAGTATGATATGGTTCATTGTTATCCCAACAGTAGGATTTGCTTTCGAATATTGCAATTCCTGTCTGTAGAAAGCGGAAAAGAAGTTTTAATAAATTAAAGCTGATAAAGACTTATTTGAGATCTACAACAATGCAGGAACAGCTATCGGCTTTATCCATCATTTCTATTGAAAACGATATTGCACCAAAAAAATTTCTGAAGCAAAGAGGTTTTTGCAAAGTAAAGCCAGACATGAAAGTTTCATGTAAATAACACAAACAACTATGTATGATTCAGTCATTTTGTGAGTAAAATTATCATTATTATATTGGACTATTTATTTGTAGCATAGCATATAATAGTGAGTTAGTGACATATCTACTGAGCATGCGAAGTTGAGATTAGAGCTATTTGCTGTGTTTGGGTCCATACTGCAAAAAAAAAAAAAAAAAAAAGATGGGGGGGGGGGAATCAAAAGAGTCTTTCTGGCTGTCGGGAAAAAAAACAGAAAAAGTTGAATGCCATGATGACAGCACTTTCAATAGGTTTCTTCAGTGGTTTAGCTTTTTTTCTCTTCCTTTTTTTTTTTTTAATAATTTTCATTCCAGTTAATTGTAACTGCAGCTTGTGCTCATTTTGGCTTTTCACTTTACTAGTAACTTGTTTTTCAGTGTTTACTTCCCTTTTTGTTTCTTCTTGCTTGATTCTTAATATATATAAAGATAAATTAAAATTTGGGGTATATCATAATTCATAATAAAATTTTATAAACATAATTTACCAGCACTAATGAGGGCAAACTTTTGAATGTGATTTACATTAAGAAATAATAGGGCATTCAAAACAGTTGAATTATATAAAGAAATTGCATAAATGATTTTTTTCTTTTTAAATTTTACTCAGGTATGGTTATTCATGGCTCTAGTTAGGAAAGTTAGGGATGTTATGCAAAACACAGATGAGTGTAAATTAAGTACAACCTCCTGTAGCTTTAAAACTTGAGCTTATATCCCTCAGATCAGTATTTCCCCTCCTACCAGTAGATCTCTCTGTAGAGTACAACTGGATCACCCTGTGAAAGTAAACCAAGTTGGTGACTTCACCAAGTTGGTAAATATAATATTAGTGGAATTAAAGGAGTTAAACCATGTGTGAAATTATAGAATAAATAAGCAACATTTATTCACAATTAAATAATTTATTTTAAGATCTATAGTTTTGTTGAGCCTTTAGCTCGGCTTCATCAGGACAAAGGGAGCATAAACATTCATATGTGACATCATCAGGTAGTTGATGATCATGGATTTTGGTGAATTGTCTCCATGCAATTGAAAGAAATCGAGTAGGTGTCATGTTGTTGACAAGTCATAAAGAAAAGTCATGGAAACAAATTGGTGTTTTCTACCCATGTATATCGTGCAGTACATCTATGCGTTACAGAGGATTCCTTGCAGAAAAAGCTAGATTTTTGCCGCCGCAGTGGTCTAAGCACTGGCTTATGACTGTTCGGTTCTTCCAAGTGGGTTGGGTTCGAATCCCGGTGAGGCATGGATGTTGTGTTTGTCTTACAGCAGTGGGTCTCTTCCTTCTCTGGAACCAGTGACCCTAAATTAGGGACAGGCGACTGCTAATAGCCCATTGAATTGCTCACCATGGTCAGTAAACACAAAAACAAAAAAAATAAAAAAAAGTTATGATTTTTTTTTTAAAGAAATTGTGGCACACACAGGATATAGATTGATATAGATTGTCCTTTTGTTGTAGACAAAGCTGTCCAGAAATTTAGGAACTTTCAAATGTTTAAATTTCAAAGTTATTTTGAAATCTATAAACAAGGCAAATTTTTGTGGATCAAAAGACTACGTTGAAGACATAACTGGGGAATTTATCACATCGCTTGTGAATGTGGACTTTCATGTATAGGACAGATCCATAGAGCTTTTAAGTTTTCATGTGAAGGAACACATGACTTACGTATGGAACTGAAGAAGTCGTCTATAGCCCAACATTGTCATGAAAATAACCAGATTTTCTTTTTAAATGCTAAACTTATTGATAAACCTGATTTGACTATCAAGCTTAATATATTAGAAGCTTTCCACATCTAGTGCAACTGCTCATGGCTTGTCAACGACATGACATCTACTAGATTTCTTTCAAACACGTGGAAACAACTTGCCAAAAGCAGTGACTGTCAGAATGCTGATGATGTCACGATGATTTGAACGTTTGCACTCCATTTGTCCTAATGAAGCCAAGCCAAATGCTCAGTGAAACTACAGTAGATTTAAAATCTTAAAATAAAATATTTAATTGTGAATAAACATTGCTTATTTAAAATATTCTATCTCTACAGCCCAACTATTGAAGTCATAAAATATATTTGGGAATTACTTGGAGCAAAAACATAACGTACAAGAGCATTAACCAGAAAAGAAATCATGTTTCGTTTCTTTGGGAAAAAAATAAAATAACCGTTTGCAGTGGGTGTTGTTTTTGGGGTTTTTTAAGTAACCCCCCCCCACACACACCTGTTTATTGGGGGGGGGGTGAAATCCTGCTTGATCTGCAGCATTTCCATTCGGTAGAAATTTTGTGTGTAGCTAGCTTGCAAAACTCCTAAAGCAGCAACTGCATCAATCTGCCGTACACCTGCATGTAACATGTCAACAGCCCTATTTCTGATGTCAATACTTAAACGTCGTCTGGACATCTTTTCAAGTTAATCCTACTCTGAAGGAAATGCATTCAGCAAACTTGTAGTCCAAGCAGTGAAATGACCTGTTTTCTACTTCTGGAAGCTACTTTTATCGGAGCTTGCACACGCACGCACACACACACACACACACACACACACCACATGATGTGTCATCATGATGCTAATTTATGCTGATAACCTATCTCCTGTAGTCACTAAATATGCATATCACCATGTTTCCCTTTTGAAACCATAATATCCCAAACTTTTTGTGAGTACTGTATATATATATATATATATTTTCTTATGATTCAGAATACATGAATTGTGTTTGAAGCCTATGAAAATAATGAAATGAATGCATGAATTGTTCATTTGTTTCATTATAACTTTTTGTGACCACCTATGAATTGAAACAGAAAAAGAACTTATACATTTTAGGAACTTGAAGTTAATGTTATGTACAGAAATAGAGAAGAGCACAGCACAATGTCAGAGTACAACAACAATGGCATTAATGAACAACCAATAGAAGAAAATATTTTTCTGGTTGGCCAAACAATGCAAAGAGTTACCGTGAAATGAGTATATATAAGTAGCAACAGAATTTAACCCAAGACAGAACAAACTAGATTGGGTGGCTGTTTTCATATCTTATTTGCATACAAATTTTTGAAAAAGGTGTTTTAACATGCATAATCAATTGATTCTTACAATTATTTATATGCTACGTACTGTTTGTTACACAATAGAACCCTCAAGCGGAAACTAAAAATTGCCATTTCTAAGCACAAGATATAAACTAGGGACATTACACTAAACAAACTTCCTGAAATACTAAGACATAACCAAAAATTAAGTCTAAATTCGCAAACTAGTGAAAAAAAAGATTAAGAACCAAATACACATGGGTTGAAAAAATACAAAGCAACTAACATACCAAAATAAAAGGGTGCTCTGTAAAAATACAGAAAAAATGATAAAGAAACGTAAACTGAGATATAAATACACAGATCTGCAGCAGAAACACAGATAGCCTTTAGCTACACTTAAAAGAAAAAATTAAAAACAAAGCTGTGAAAGTACTACTTGATTTATCTCCCAGCATTATTTCACCTCACATTTCTAATAATCTATCAGCTAAATTTCAGATGTGTCGAAAAACTCTTAAATGAACAACACAACTGACTCAGTTTTATGTTGCAATAACTTAGATGTTAGTGGTATTAAAATGTCTACTTTATGTTCAGTTAAATATGAGCAACTGAATTTTCAAGAAAATTGCAACAGCCACAACGAAGCCAGTGAAATGGACTTGAGTCAAAACATAGTTTGTGAAGTCGTATACCTTGTGAACAATAAATATACAGGGTGTCCGAGAATTATTGGACACAGTACAAAATTATGTAAAACAAAACATTAAACAGATAGAAAGAAACTGACTGTACTAACTTACAATGTAACTACACATGTTAATAAATTTCGATGTAAGATCCCTTGGTTGCTCGTAGTACGTCCAAGCGATACTCGATTTCATGCCATGTATTGCCAAGCATCTGAAAAGATATGGAATTAATAGCAGCTGTGATATGCTGCTTCAGTTCCTGCAAATCAGTACAAGGTGTCTGATAGGCACGATCCTTCACATAACCCCACATGAAATAATCCAATGGAGTTAGATCTGGGGAGCGAGGAGCTACGGAATGGGACCACCACGCCCAATCCATCTGTTGGGGAAATGCTCATTTAGGCACTTACGTACACACATTGACCAATGCGAAGGCATGCAGTCTTGTTGGAAAACGTCATATCTTTTGATCTGGGGTATAGGGAAATTTTCTAACATATCCAAGTAAATGTCACCATTTATGGTTTTTTCACAGAAGAAAGGGCCAATCACTTCTCTTTTATAGGGCGCACCACACATTAACTTTTGGAGAATCACGTTCCAGTTCAATAGCAGCATGAGGCGGTTCAATGCCCCATATCCAAACAAAACATAGTTTACGAAGTGAAACAATACCTCATACATGAAATGTGGATTAATCACTAAAAATTACAGTACTTAGAAAGTTTTTATAGTTTTCCACTTGATTCAGCATATCCACAGCAAAATCGTATTGCAGAGTGTGATTATTTGCATGCATCTTTTGCACTATTTGAATTTTATAAGCATGAAACTAATTTCTTGTGCAAGATATCATGAACTGTCTATTTTGGAATGCACAGTTCTCTGCTTGCTTTATGAACGGATTTCCTGGGGCTTCGTCGGAAACTTTCATAGCTTGGTCAACCATCTCACCTCTGACGCTAGGCCTACCGGTTCCTCCGCGATGTTCCACATTGCCAGTTTCTTTAAACTGTTTCATTCACCGCTTAGTTGAATTTGTTGACGGAGGATTACAACCATACTCTAAACGGTACCGTCTTTTAACTTTAATGACAGACTTTAATTCCATGAAACCATAACACACACATCGCCTTCTGCTGTATGGATGACATGACTACTGATTGCGCATTTCTCATAAATTCCTCATCAGGCCACACCTAGCGCCATCTATTGGATTCTGGGAGTAACAATTCTGCAATACAAAAATATAGGAACCGTGTTAGTAATATGTGACATAGAAAAACAGACAATGCTCATAGTTTTTTTTGTACATAATTTTGTAATGTGTTTAATAATTCTTGGACACTCTGTATAATGGTGAGAGATTGTGTTGCACTAGTAACTGTGATAGAAATGCTTTCTTTTATATAACATTACTTTCCTGACAAAGTCATCCCTTATAAAGCTTCAACAAAAATAAGTGATAGTAAAATAACTATTAGGAACAAGAAAAGTTTTGTGAAGGGGCATTCATATGATGAAAATGATATTTTATGATATGATGAAAATGATTTTTTAGGTTAGCTAAGAACTTCATTTATTTACCCCCAAATTTTTGTAGACTAGGTAACAAGACTGTATACAACAGATTATCATGGCAGCTTTAAGATAAGCATTACCGTACGTCCCTCTTACAGAGCACAAACGTTACTAAAACGGTTTTGCTACGTTATGGAAACGTCGTTTAAACGGTTTTGCTACATTATGGAAAAGTTTGTTTTCAATGTAATATGCAAAGTAAAAGATTTGAAGAGTGATTCCGTATCAACTCAACACAATTTGAAGGCATTTTTTATCTCACCATCTCAGATTTTAATGAAATTTGGTACATAGGTGGCCTCTGTATAGATTAAGAAAAATATCAAATTTCATCGTCATATAGCCACCGGTTTTGAAAATACAGCTATATAAAATGTCCAAAAACACCCCAAAATCATAAGATTGATATGTTTTTAAATTATGATTGCAGCTCCCCTAATTAAGATAGAGATGGGAAAGGTATCTTTTTGTAGTATTTTTTATGCTCTTTTATTTGATGTACAACAAACACCATAGGGGTTAAGATTTAAAAAAAATTAAAATTTAAAATTAAAATTTTGAATTTTTCAAAAATGCGACACCAAAAAATTTGAAATTTTTTAAAAACAATCTATGTGTTTGGTATTTGATTATGTGAGTTGTAACTTGGGATGATAATGGGCTTACTTAAAAAGCTATATTCAAATTTAGCCTAACACAAGAGTTTAATGAAAAAAAAAATGAAAAAAACATGTAAACTGAAAATAAATTTGGGCTAAATCTCAAAAAAGTTTCATTAATAACAATAGATATAGTATTTTTATTATTTAAAACTATTTATTTAATCAATGTTTTATTTTTAATTGATTTGTTTAAAATCTGAGACTACATGGGTTTAAAAATTTTATTAATTTCATTATTCAGAATTTGTAATAATTCACAATTCAATACAAAAAAAAAATAAACAGACTTTAAAAAAGTAATTTCAATTACTGCTTTTATAGCTGTATTTTCAAAACCGGTGGATATATGACGATGAAATTTGGTATTTTTCTTAATCTATATAGAGGCCACCTATGTACGAAATTTCATTAAAATCTGAGATGGTCAAGTCGTTGTGTTGAGTCTATACGGAATGACCCAAGAACGAAATAGAAGCGTTCTAACGTTTTTGCACGGCACACGTAAAAAGCCAAAAAAAAAAAAAAAAAGTCTTGAAACTGGAATATAACCTTCGATAAAAGGTTGTGGTAACATTTTTGCGCGTTTGACGTAATACACAAAGGACAGCAACGTTTAATAGAGGAAATTTAGACGTTGATTAACGTTGCTGTTACATTTACTAAGCGTAATACAGAAAGGAAAAATACGTTGTAAAATCGAAAATAAAGCGTCGCTAAACGGCTGTTAAAACCGTTTCTCAACGTAATAAAGAGGGAATATGGCGTTTAAATAACGTCATTTAAAGCGTTGCTAAACATTCTTAAAAACGTTTCTCAACGTCATAATGGAAGGAATATGGCGTTTAAATAACGTCATTCAAACGTTGCTAAGCGGTTGTTAAAACCGTTCTCAAGCGTAATAAGGGAAGGAATATGACTTTTAAATAACGTCATTCAAGCGTTGCTAAGCGGTTGTTAAAACCGTTCTAAGCGTAATAAGGAAGGAATATGACGGTTAAATAACGTCATTCAAAGCGTTGCTAAGCGGTTGTTAAAACCGTTCTAAACGTCATAATGAAAGGAATATGACGTTTAAATAACGTCATCTAAACGTCTTAAAAACAGTGCTATAACGTTATAACAACGGTTGAAAAACCATTGAATCAACGAGGCGTATTAGCGTTTTATAAGCGTAATATTGTGACGTTTTTCAACGTCTCGCCGAACTGGTTTTAAAGCGTTTTACAAACGTTTTTGTGCTACTTGGGACAGTATCCCACTGTTGGACATTAATGAACAAACTGCAAATCTCTGCTATGTGGGTTCGACCTACAGAAGTCTGGGAATCAGATGGGCTGAACATAAATATACAGTTCGTAAAGGAGCAGTTACTTTGACTTTGTCAAAAACTGTCATTCAGGGAGACCTAAAACTGAATTGGGACAATGCAAACTTGCTATCAACAGCCTCGACAAAAAGTTCTATGTTGTTTACTGAGAGTCTTCACATTATAAAACTGGGACCTAAGTGCTGCAATGAGGATATACCTGTTTATGTTCCTAGTGCCTGGAGAGATCTCATGTTGGAATATCCAAGCAAGGAACCCTCAAAATAATTTAGGTAATTTTGTAAATAATTTGTAGTGATTGATATTTAATATCTTTTATTCATCTCATTTACGTATTTGTAATCTTGTGATCATCTCTGTTACTATATAAGTCATGTACCGCTTCATAGTGATTTCACTCCTTAGCCTGATGATACGACCATAGTGGTTCGCGAAAGTGCTCATTAGAGCTTTTAAACTCACCCTTTTAATTGGAAATAAAGATGTTTTTTAAACTACGTTTTTAGATAGTGATTGGGAGGTGTGGCGTTTGTGCTCTATATTAAGACGAATCTGATCGTGCTTTGACAGCCTTAATTACCCTCGGATAGGAACCAGTTCAATGCTATGTTCAGAGCCACAAGAGCAACAGTACAATGAAATATTTCTCTTTTTGTGGGGTACAGAATGGCTTCTACCAGTGTGCCAGATATTGGTGATCCCATAGAAGGAGAAATATTTCACCATACTGCCTTAAAACCAAAAGTGTGGTTCAAGTGCACAGATGATATCTTCCTTACATGGCAGCACAGTACCAAGAATCTCAAAACTTTTTGGCAAGAAATAAGTAACATCCACCCAGCCATCTCTTTCACAAGTGAAGAAGCCTAGTTTCAACATGCTTTTAGTTTATGCTCTAATGAACTGAAGAGATTTTGAATATCATGACCAAAGGCATATCTGCCAGATTTTCCAGACACAAATTACAGTCCATCGTATGGAAAGTTCAGAGAGTCAATAACTGAAGGAGCACATGTGCTTATAGAGTGAATCTGAGGTACGCAGGATTCATCTTTTGCATTCCTGGATTCACTCACATATTCAAAAGCCTTACGAAGAAGTACACTGGCATGCAAAAATTAAGGACGAGGCGGTTTTTCGAATGTAACATCGTGCAGAAGTGCTCCACATCGACACAAATCCTACCATAAGATCCCCAAGATGTAAGAATATGGGACAAGTGAGCAAAACCATCCAAACAAGGAATCCAAAGGATACAAAGGCACTTTATTGAAAAGGTAGCTTCGAGCACAACTGGACGGAAGACAGAAATGTCAATGTGACAGGCGGCTGCCAAGAAAAATCCAGGCTTTAGTAGGGGATATGATCACCCCTGACTACGTTGCAGGATTTACAACATCTGTCCATGCTGAGGACGAGGTTGTCAAGGAGCTGTTGAGGCATCGTGGCCCATTCCTCTTGTAGCTCCATCGCAGCTGTGGAATTGTTGCTGGCGGCTGGTGACGTGCTGTCAAGCATCTCCCGAGAAGGTCCCACACATGTTTGATTGAATTTAGGTCCGGGGACCTTGCGGGCCAATCCATACGTTGAATATATTCACTCTCCAACAGCTCTGCGACAGCCACTGTACGATGAGGCGTAGAGTTGTCGTCCACGAAGAGGAACTCAGGACCCACAGCACCTCTAAACAGATGCACTAGAGGCAGGAGAACCTCTGTACAATAGCGGACACCAGTGACTGAACCTCCTTGGAAGATATGGAGGTCAGTACGGCTACCAAGCATGATACCGCACCAAACGAGAACTCCGCCACCTCCAAACTGGTCCCTTTTGATGATGTTGGAGGTGTGATTACGTGTTCTCTGCTCTCTCCAGATGTGTATATGTCCAGAATCGCTCTTCAGACTAAATCGGCTCTCATCCGTAAAGAGAACTCGACCCCATTCCTGATGTGTCCAGTTCTTGTGTTCCTGGCACCACAGAAACCGCCGTCTCCGATGAGCAGGCGTTAATGGCTCACACTGTACTGGTCGTCGTGCAAATAGACCACCTTTGTGCAGCCTCCTGGTCACGATAAAACACGATAACGGACATCTAGTTGTCTGTTGCATGTGCCTTGCGATTTCTCCTGCTGTCTGCCATCTGTCTCTTCTCACCTGTAGGACAATATACCGGTCGTCTGCCGCCAAAGTTGCTCGTCGACGACCACTGGTAAACTCTCGGACAGCTGTTCCTGTCGTTTGAAATGCTCTCCAAGCTCGTGAAACGATGCTGTGAGCGATCCCGAACTCCTCGGCCACACTAGTCACACTTCGACCTTCTTCCAACTTCCCAATGACGCGACCTCGAGTAAAGTCATCCAGATGTCATCTACTGGATTGCCTGTTGGCCATATCACATGGTGGCAGCAACTCGACGTTGTTAAACCGATGTACACTGTGCAATAGCTTTCACCGAATTGTTGAGCATACACCGCCTGTGTGCTTTATACCCTTGCAACACTCCCCCCCCCACGTCATGCTGCATATATGTGCATGCCTTACCGTACCGGACTTTAGTCTGTCTCCTGAGTAATCTTTCGGTCCATTCTGCGTGCTCGTTCCGCTGTTATACTAATTTCTCCTCTTCGTCCTTAATTTTTGCCCACCAGTGTAGGACATTGTATGGTAGGCTTGAGATCCCCATCCGGATTCATAGGAAAAGTTACAACCAATACCAATGAGCCTCAAGACCATGGAGATGATGCAGATATGTATGAAATGCTCAGACAGGTCCAGAAATGCATGCTTAGGAGTGTCCCCAAGGTCTCTTACAGATAGTCAAAGAACACAAGAGGGATGTTAGGGAGAAAAGAGCCATGGCTATCCTATCCAGAGAAGTAACAACCAACACAGCCTTACCAATGTGGTCTGATACAAAATGGCAAAAGGCTCACACCTTGCACGGACTTTAAAGGCACAGCAATTAGAGAGACTGTTGTGTTACTAACTCATTGCCACCTTTGCAATGAAAACTATTCCCTGGATATATTGTCAGCTTCACAAAATTTCATGGTAGACAAAATATAACAAACTTGCCAACATGTTCCTATCAAATGACCGAACTATAGCCATGAGATCGTGTTTTGTTCTGCTTAATGTGTGTATTATATACATAAGTAGGAACTTTCTCAAATGAATGTTTGAATTTCAATTTAGTCGTTACATTCTAACATTTTCAGCCATGAGAAAGCATCCCAGTGAAGGTGAAAGCTTGGCATTTGTATAATATATTAATTTTACACCATTAAAAAGCAGATTTCAGACTGCAGTAGTCTAAGTTGACCTTCATATTGTTTTACAATGTACTGTTTTCATTGTTAAACAATAGTTCAAGCACAAAGAATTGCATTGCATACAGCAGAAAACTGCCATAAGCTTGAATTTGTAAATGTTAGAATTGTGAAGATTATTATTATGACTAAAATGCTTGTAGCTGATGATAAATATGCCTTCATATTTACTTAGTTGTTGGCAACAGTAAGTAAATAATCAATTAAAAAATTATCTGGGGGTTTGATTTCTTTGTGGAGCTAATGTCTGAATCCTAGGGAACAGCTTAGTGTGTATGTATGTAAAATTTTTGTAGTGTCAGGATTTTAGACAGGATATGGTTATTAAAAACAGATAAAGGACAAACAACCTTAAAATCTTATTTTAAGGCATCTCTACAATAACTGTTAGTAGTGTTTAATAGTATGACATTTTCTAAATTTCCACATCAGTTTCTAAATTTCCACACCATCCATAAATTCATAAAAGTAACATCAAGTTTATTAACTAGGCCAGCAACTTTTCACATAGTACTGATACTGGATTGGTAGACATTTACTTTATTTGTTCTGAAAATTTTAGGAGTTATCTTTCATAATTATGGTTTGTAGCATTGTATGAGGTATTTTTCTTTTATTTTCCAGCAAAGCCTTGTGAAGCAAAGCAGTATGGATGACTCAATGGCATTTCAAGATATGGAAGGAGATAATGGAACTGATGATGAGTTAAGGTATATTGAGGAGCGGCAAAGTGCTGTTGAAGAAGAATATCGGCCCCCAACACCGAGGCCTTCTACACCAATACCATCTTCACAGTCTAGTCAGTCTCTCCAGCCTCAAAATAAGGGTCTTCCATGGGTGCCTAAGGTTCGGCCAAAAGATGTAGATAACTTCTTGGACCACACAAGGATGAAATTTGTGGGCTTCCAGCTTTCTAATGATAGATCATCTCTTGCTGGTCTTCCCCAGCCTATTCATGAAGGTTTGAAAGTCTTAAAGCAGGTTAGTATTTGTTCATGTAGGCTTATGTTCAATTTCAGCCATTTAGTTCTTTTTGATTATCATTAATATTTTGTAATGGAAACATTGCATACCTTCTGAAGTGCTTTAAATGTGTTATTTGTTTTGACAAATCATTGTTTGTTGTTTTTGGCATTGAAACGCCATAATTCACCATTCATCCATGTGGAAAACTGAGAAAACTTGAATGTCATATCAACCTGGAGCAGGAAGGAATCTAAGCAACATCTCTCAACTTCTATCCAAATATGTTATCATTGAACCACCTGGGACAATGCATTTCCAAGCAACTGAATTATCAGATCTGAAGAAACAACCAGGAGGTATTGTATTCTTGACCAGCACAATCTGCATAATTTTTCAGATCCTGTACTTCAGCTGTGTGGAAATGTAGCAACTTGGGCGATGTAATGGTAACATGCACAGGCAAAATCACAGGCAAAAATAATCCTGCCCAGATAAGTAATTTCCAATTTTTTTGAGAAATTCTTTAGATATGCCTGAAAATTTACTTAGTTGTTGGAAATTATAAAACAAAAGTGTTTTTATTACATGTGTTGAGTACATAAGCATTGAATGAATGCCAGAACCATTGTGGAAATTCTTCATGGAAAATTGCTTTATTTACTTGGTAGTGAAGCTAATGTCAAAACAGTGAAAAAAAAAAAAAAAAAAAAAAGAACATTGACTGCTATTTTTCTCAATTTGATGTGAATGCATATAGAGTTGTACCCCCATTTCAGTTATTAAACAAATTTGTTTTCAGTCTTAAGAGTATTGAGTAGTGGCTAAAGATTTCTTCCTTCCGAAAAGTATGATAAAGGTGTCATAAAAATATAAAAATATAGTGTTTAAATAGTTGGATTTCTAGTGGTTTTTTTTCTTTTTTTTGTGTTTTTTCCTCTTTCTCTTTATGACCAATGTTATGATTGGTGTTTGCTTAGAACAATAAATGCATATATTATTTGTCATTTATTTACTACACAATTGAAGATAGTGAAATCATTCAACTTTGATACTTTATTCCGAAACCACAGTTGTGCAGATGCTCTCATTCATTCTGTGCTGTTCTTTTATATCCTGTCCTTTAACTCTGTGACCATTGTTGTGTTTCTTGATGTTATTTTGTGTAGCAATTATTAATAGCCAAACTTTTGCAAAGTTTGGCTATTAATAATTGCTTCACTGATTGGTACAAACTGAAACAAGTATTCAAAGACTGCAGTTATGATGTATTTTTCAAAACTAGGAGAAAGTATCCTATTTTGTCTTAGTAATTTTATTAATGGATCCATTTTTAGCATGTGTTTTGTAAAAAAAGGTCGTGCTTGTGTCATCGGTTTGTCCGTCTGTCCATCTGTGGACACCATATCTCTGCAACTATTAGTCTAATTTCAAAAATTCTTTTTGCATTGGGAAGCCTGAAATATGCGAATGACGTCCTTTATTTCATTTTTTTATGATGTACATTTTCGCCGCTAGAGGGCGCAAATGCAGATGATATCTAATTCAAAATACATTTTATTCTATATATTTGCTTCTAAACATCCGATGGAAAAAAATTATTTTACCATTCGATTCCATTTATGTCGAAGAGTATTTTAGGTATTGTAACTTTTTGAAGTTACACGTAGATTTTCCGCTAGGGGACGTAAAAGTAAATTGTGTTTCGCCATATCTCTACTCCTAAAACTCCGACTTAAAAAAAAAAAAAATTCAGCGAATACAGCTCCTGATGGGATTTTTTTGCATATACAGTTGGACTTCTGTTTAATGGACTTCTATATAGTAAATTTCTCCATTTAGTGATTTTTTTATCGGGAACTTGAAATTTTTGTGGAATTTTGCATGCAAAATAACTTCCATTTAACAAAGCCAATTGCTATTTAGCCAAGTTTTTTTTTTTTTTCAGAAGTGGTTTATTCTGGGATTCACAAATAACTGCCTCCCTCCTTGGTTTCTCCTCTCCACAAACTTTCACCATTTATTCCTAGTGGAATTCACGCTAGGTGTGGTGTCCGAGGGCAGAAAAAGGGTTTGCTGCCACCACCCCCATCTCATCCCCCGCATCTGCAGTAGCATCGTCAAACGATGAGACATGATGAGACACCTGCTGAAGGAGGATTTAAAAATCCTTAGCAGAGGAAAGGGCAGCAAGGAGAGTTGTCCCAGTAGTGGAAATCAGTATCGCCCCCTACTGGGTCAGCCCACCTTCTTAAAAGTCTTCTGATTCCTCGGAAGCAAGGTGACCTCACAGTGGACACTCCCTTTAGTTCATTTATTGGGGGTTGTAGCAAAAATGACAGCAGCTTAACCTTCTGATTTACTGGATTAATTTTCTGTCGAACTTCCAAGAATAACCTCAGGCTCATCACCAGTGCACCACCCAACCGTGTCAAACTGACGCCCTAAAAGGCAAATTTGATTCTGTGTTATAGTCAATCAATTCAGGAAAAAATGTCTAAGAGAAAATGTTTTAAGTATCAGCGAGAAAGTAAAAGTGTTAGGAGAAGTTGACAAAAGTTTTTTAAAAAAAGATGTTGCTTCAAAATTTGGTATCCTGGCAAACAGTTTGTCGACAATTTTGAAAAGTTGTGAGGTAATTTTGAAACAAAGTGAAAATACTGCTAGCTCCAGCAGAAAATGGACAAAAGTGTGTGTGTATGATAAAGTTGATGAAGCTGTGTATAAATGGGTTCAAATGGTTCGTGGAAAGAGCATGCCCATCTCTGGACCATTAATTCAAGAAAAAGTGCTTGAGTATGCTAAATCCCTCGGGTATACAGAATTTCAGGCAAGTACCGGATGCCTTGATAAATTCAAGAACAGCCATGGAATTGTTCAAAAGGCTATATCAGGGAAAACCGCAGCCATCAGTGATGAAGATTGTGCGCAGTGGAAAGAGACAGTTCTGAAACAGCTACTGCAGGACTGATCCTAAGGACATTTTTAATGCGGATAAAACTGCTTCATTTTTTAAGTGCCTTCTGAGCAAAACCTTAACATTAAAAAAAGATAAATGTTTTGGGGGAAAGCATAGTAAAGAAAGAATAACAGTGATGATCGCGGCATACATGACAGGAGAAGAAAAACTGAAGCTATTAGTAATAGGCAAAAGCAAAAATCCAAGATGTTTCAAAGGAATGCGATCTTTAGAAGTTCAGAATGATCACAATAAAAAATCATGGATGATTGGACACATTTTTCAAGAATGGGTTCTAAAATTTGGTTATCGACAACTGTCCTGCACACCCACAGGCAGTAATTTCAAAGATGAAAAATATAAAACTTCTCTTTTTCCACTGAATATGACCTCAAAATTACTGCCAATGGATCAGGGTGTTATCAAAAACCTGAAATTCCAGAAAAGATTATTGAATAAAATTATTGGGGCCATTGAAAATAATCAACCAGCTGATAAAGTTATGGATCTGCATTTATGCCTTTCTGAATTGGCTAAAGCATGGCAACATGACGTAACAGAGACTACCATCCATAACTGCTTTTCCAAAGCTGGATTTCGTAACGCTGCTTTCGTATCAAATCAGGATGCTGATCCAGAAGAAGATGATTTACCATTAGAGGAATTAAAGAAACACTAGCAACAACTAAGACAGCATGGACATATTGGAGATGAACATGCTCTTGATAATTTTCCTTCAGTTGATGAAGAAACACCTATAGCTGACCAAACAAGTGAGGAAGATATTCTCGCAAGCGTGCGACAAAGTCATGGAATCATAGAAGGTGAAGAGGATGAGGAAAATGAAAGTGAGTGTCTTGTACAGCCTTCAAATGATGAAATGATGAAGGCATTTGAAACCAATCAATGTGGGTTCCAGTTTCAAGCTGATGTACGAGACAATGTTTTTTGCTCATTGCAAAGGACTGAGACTTTTTATGAACATGTTGTTTTGTGTAACCCAAATAATAATCAGCAGAAAATTGCCAACTACTTCTCAGCCTAAACAGACTAAAACCTTTTTGTTTTATATCTATGCTGACCTGGCAAGCATGTAAGTGAAAATTGATTTTTTTTTCTTTTTAATTAACATACGATGGAATTTCAGCTTTCTTTCTGAGTAACAAAATAAAAGATAAGTGTAGTTTTTATATGGCAAATTTTCTATTTAGAGAATATTTTTGGCTGATCTTGCGACTTCGTTAAATGGAAGTTTGACTGTAATTTGTCATTTTTGGTAAAGAATGGCTTGGCCAGCAGGGGGCGTATGTTTTAATTTCTGCTTCTGATGTATTTGCCACAAAATCTGAGCTGCTAAAATCTCGATTGAAAAAATTTGTTCGTGGACCGATGTCACTCAGGTTGATAAACCTTTTCGAAATATTTTCTTAAAATCTTGCATGGTTTCTCTGCCCGGGGGTGTAACGTTTGATGAAACATCGTCCTGTTGCGGACTCCACAGGGTTCCGTGGAACTCACTAGGCGCGTTTGCGTACCGCAAACGGGGCGTTGCCATTCTCATCAGCAGGCCCGCACACTTGGACGGGTGGCGCGAAGCGGGTGCGTACTCAGGCGGACCGTGTATCCATTGAGACATCCCTAGGAGATTCGATCGCCACCAGAACGGTGGGCACTTTGTAAAATTGGCCTTTATTTTTTCAACAAGACACAGAAAAAACACAGTTTAAAAACACATGCAAACACATTTTTAAAAGCACATGATTAATTTGGCATGTAAGCCCAGATTTACGCTCATTCAGCGTTTACAGAGTCATTTCTTTTGGGTACACATACCCGAACGTTTTAGCCGTAATTTATCTTTCTCCTTTGAAGGTTGATTTCCCGTTGGAGACTGGGACAATCAGTGGCCAGACTGGAATGTTCCAACTTGAGTTTCAGGTTGAAATGCTCATTAGCCTTTCTGCAGTTGGGACATTGAGCTTTGTTAGGACAATTCTGGTGCCTGTGACCCGCCTTGCCACATCGGGCACAGGTCTCTTCTTTCTCCGGGCATCTAACCTTGTGATGCCCGAACCCGTTGCACTTAAAGCAACGGGTTTCTCTGATGAATTCCTTGCAGCTAAGGATTCACCAGCCTAGGTTTACCCGGGCTTTCTTCAGTGTGCTTCTAAAATCCTCTGGGGCCATCTCGAGCACCCAGTAGACTTTTCCACTCTTTCCCTTTGGCGTGATTGGGAAGAGCACCCTGCATTTTTCAGGGACTTGGAGATCGTTCTGGCTCCGGATGCGTAGCTCAACCGCCTCCGGGTTATCTCTGTCATTATCGTCCCCGTACACTATGATACGTGGGAGTCTTTTCTTTATCGGGCACAGCTTGTATGTTGAGGTCAAATTCTCATCATCCTGGTAATACTCAATCACCTTCTCTATCCCTTCTGCTTTTGGGCACGAAATGAGCATTCAGCCCTCACTCACTCGTTTGAATCCTTTAACACCAATACCAATTCTCCAGGGTGCGAAGTCTAGGGCTACTTCGTCCCGGAAATCCTCCTTAGGTGCGTCCGGGTCTTTTGGATAGACCAGGATCGCGTGTTCGGATTGGAATTTGGGTATTCCTTCCTTCTTCGGCTTTTCCTTCAGTGCTTCAGCAAAGGTGCGCTGAGGTTTCTGCTTGGACTCACTCTGCTAGTGTTCCATCAGTCTTCCCTTCAACAGCTCAATTTCTAGTTGCTGTTTGAAGAGGACAGCTTGCATCTGATCAATGATCGGACGCAGCTGTCCCCTCACATTGTGGGACACTTTCGTCGCGGGACTGTCCAGCAGCTCATTCATTTGCCTGAACAGCCCCAAGATCGCATCTGGGCATGCGCTCTCTGGATTCTCCGTATCTTAATCCCCCAGAGAATGGGTCTGAAGACCCGAGCAGGATGGTATCTGCTCAGTGTGCTCTGCACTTGAACCACTCATGGTGAGTGGTAGGACCGGCCCGACGACAACGGGGCAGAGCGTGGATCGGTTGGAGCAAGTAGCTCTGAAAAGAGCTTTCGTTTTCAAATGAACTTTGTGGGCGCAGGCACGCTTTGCACGCGAACCTACTCGTGCCTCTTGCGCTAGCTTCTAACAACACTTTCAAACCACTGTCAATTATCGCCTGCTTGCTCCCCAGGGATTCTCCGATCCGCCGGTCTGCCACGGGGTGTGGATGTGTATCTTATTTTTATCAATATCTCTACTTCTAAGAGTCTCATTTGAAAAATTACTTCTTTGTTGAATAGCATTTCTGGTGTAACATATTTTTCATATATGTAATTTAAAAGTTTTAAATTAATTCGTAGATTTTCCGCTAGGGGACATAAAAGTAAATTCTGTTTCCTCCAATATCTCTGCTTCTAAAACTCAAACTTGTTTTTGCACCGGATACAGCTCCTGATTGGAAACTTTTTGCATATAATTTCTGATTTTTGGTAAAAAATGGTTTGGTCACCAAGAGGCGTAAGTTTTAATTTCTGCTTCTGGCGTATTTGCAGCAAAGTCTGAGCTTCTAAAAATTTCGATTGAAAAAAATTCGTTTGTGGACTGATACTCAAATCGGAATATTTTCTTCTTAAAATAATGCATGGTTTCTCTGCTAGGGAGCGTAGATGCATATCTTATATTTGTCAATATCACTGCTTCTAAGAGTCCGATTTGAAAAATTATTTCTTTGCTGGAGAGTGTTTCTGCTGCGAAATGTTTCTTATATAAACCCAAATTTTTCTTATCACACAAGTCTGCAACCAGAGCATGTAAATTCAGAATTCCGTTTATAGCAATATTTGTGAGATTAAAAATCCGATTGAAAAACTTCTTTCTTCGGTCAGATACTACTGTTTCCATACCGGTTCCATTGACTTTGAATAGCTTTGATAAATTTAATTCTTGTCAGAAAAGATTCAAAAGATGTGCTCATTACAACCAAAAATTCGGGGTCATCTTTCTTGTTCTTGATTTATTTCCCCTGCCTGTCCTTGTAATTTACTCACCTCCTGTGGTAAAAAGATTTGTGTTTCACTTCTGTATTAAAAAGATTCTTGCAAAGTGTACTGTTGCAAATTTCAGCTCTACATTTTCATCCTCTCACTGTGTGTGTGTGTGTGTTTAGTAATGTTTTGATTCTTTGATAATTTGCTTTTCTGTATGTAGATTTTATCACACTGTTGTGCATCTCCATGTAACTTAAAAGTAACTTTTTAAGTTTGTAAACATTCACATTGCAAATTTTCTGAATTTCTTTTTACCCTTAATTTTTTCAGCATATGTATGTATCTCTATCAGAAATTCAAATTAAGAAAGAGGAAGAATTCTTCAAACATCCACTGTCAAAGGTACGTTCACACTTTTTATCTTATAAAATAATGCAGGTGGTACAGGGTTGCCAGCCAACTGGGAAAACCAGGAAAAATCAGGGAATCCGAAAATAAGGCTAAAAATCAGGGAAAACTCAGGTAGAAATAACTTTTTTTGCAGAAACCTGGAAAAGTCAGGAAAAATTAAACTGGTAATTTTTTGCATAATGCGTATCCAGTTACCAGGGATGCAAATTCTGCGGCAGAGTACGGCAAAACAAAAATCTTGCTACATAAGGCAGATTGCGTACCAGAACCGCCGTGCCCCGTTGTCATCGCCGGTACTTCGGCACACTAAATTCTCCGTGTGCACAGAGTTTCGCTTGATGCTGAATAAGGCCATGCGGTGGAAAGAAAGATTCAGCGATTCCAAGTACTAAGGGTTTCATGTAGTTACTATGGAAATCGTCAGTCCGCTACAGACGACGGAAAACATAGAGTATGCAATGGAAATCCGAAATTCCAGCCAGCAATAAAAAAAAAAAAAGCCAGCAAATAATTCAAGTGTGTCATGATAGCATTTTAACACATCTTTTGTAGAAAAAGATTGTGCATATGTTATCGGTTTTGTGCATATGTTATCGGTTTGTCCGTCCTTCCGTCTGTAGACACTATATCTCTGCAACTATTAGTCCGATTTCAAAAATTCTTTTTGCATTGGGAAGCTTAAAATATGCAAATGTGATGCTTCGTTTCGTTTTTTTTTTTTTTATTATGTCCAATTTTGCCGCTAGAGGACGTAAATGCAGATGTAGAATTCAAAATACATTTTATTCCATATATTTGCTTCTAAACATCGAATTGAAAAAAAATTCTTTTATCTTTCGATTCCATTTTTGTCCAGAAGTATTTTAGGTATAGTTACTTTCTCAAGTTATGCATAGATTTTCCACTCCGGGACGTAAAAGTAAATGATGTTTTCCCTGATATCTCTTCTTCTAAAACGTTGATTTGAAAAATATTTTCTTCAGCGAATACAGCTCCTGATGGGAAATCTGTTGCATATAATTTCTAATTTTTGGTAAAGAATACTTTGGTCACCAGGGGGCGTAAGTGTTAATTTTTGCTCCTGTTGTATTTGCCATAGAATCTGAGCTTCTAAAATCTTGATTGAAAAAATTACTTCGTGGTCACTCACGTTGATAAACCTTTTCGAAATATTTTCTTTTTAAAATATTGCATGGTTTCACCGCTAGGGTGAATATATCTTATTTTTGTTATATCTTATTTTTGTATATCTTATTTTTGTCAATATCTCTGCTTCTAATGGTCCGATTTGGAAAATTCTTTCTTCATTAGATAGAGTTTCTGGTGTGACATGCTTTTTAAATAATTTCAAATTTTTCAAGTAATTCATAGACTTTCTGCTAGGGGGCACAAAGGTAAATTGCATTTTCCCCAATATTTCTGCTTCTAAAACTCCAGTTTGGAAAATTCTTCCTATATCGCATACAGCTCCTGATGGAAGGTGTTTTTCATAAAATTTCTAATATTTTGTAAAGAATGGTTTGGCCATCAGGGGGCAAAGTTTTAATTTCTGCTCCTGATGTATTGCAGCAAAATCTGAGCTCCTGAAAACTCGACTAAAAATTTTTTTTTCTTGGACCAATACCGCTCATATTGAAAAAACCTTTTGAGAATACTTTCTTTTTAAAATGCATGTTTTTCCCCGCCCGGGGATGTAGATGCATATCTTATATTTTTCCATATCTCTGCTTCTAAGAGTCTGATTTGAAAAGTTCGTTCTTTGTTGGAGAGTGTTTCCGCTGCAAAATGTTTCTCATTAAATTCAAATTTTTCTTAATGCACAAATCTGCAACCTGAGGATGCTCACTACCACGTTGGCGCAGTGGTCTAAGCGATGGCTTCTGATCATTTGTCCAAGATAGGTCCAGGTTCGAATCTCGGTGAGGCATGGATGCTGTGTTTGTTGTACGGGACTGGCTCTCTCCCTTCCCTGGTGTCAGTGGCCCTAAATTAGGGACGGGCGACTGCCCTTAGCCCAATGATTTGCTGATGGTGGTCGTTAAACCCCCAATAAAAAAAAAAAAGAAACAACAACCAGAGGATGTAAGTTCAGGATTCTGTTTACAATAATATCTGTGGGATTAAAAACCCGATTGAAAAACTTCTTCCTTCGGTCACATACTACTGTTTTCCATACTGGTTCCATTAACTCTGAATAGCTTTGATAAATTTAATTTGCGTCAGAACGGATTCAAAAGACGTGCTCATTACACTTGAAAATTCGGTGTCATCTTTTTTTTTTTTTTTTCATTGAATATATTGCATTATAGATGTGGCATTTAGTATGTATATTATCATGGAGTTATACATAATCTGTAAATTTTTCCTGAAATTCCCCGCAAAATTATTTTCAGGAAAACCTGGAAAACTCAGGGAATTTTTAAAGCCAATATGAGTGGCAACCCTGTGGTAGAGCAAAACTCACGTGAGTGATTTTCAGTGCAAAACTAAGTCATATATGTTCTTTGCTCCCTCACTCCTCCCAATTAATGCCTTTGGTTTCAAGAATATTATGTATGCATGTTTGTTTACAACACAGGCACAAGTGCCATATTTGGCCAAAGAGTGCTGAAACATTACAAATACATTCAAATCACTATCTAATAATTTTCCTCATTTAGTGCTGCATTTGAAATTTCCAAGTTATATACATTTCCTATGTACATCTCTTTTGGCATTTAGTGATTTTCTGGATTTAACGTTCAGTTTTACAGGCATGAAAGACTTCCGTGAAAACATGGAAATCCGCTTTTTTCTGTTCCGTTTTTGGTGTTACCGATATTATTCCAAAAATGCAATAAAATTTTTAGGGGGAAGTATGCCTCCCTCTTGTGGAAAGCAAAATCGTAATGACTTCGAACGACGGGATGGTTACGGCTGGGAATGACTTCACCTCTTCCAGGGATGGAAATTCTGCGCCAAAGTGTGCCAAAACAAAAGGCAGGTTTTGCTCCATTGGGCGCCAGAACCTCTGTTTCCCTGTCATCATCGTCGGGACTTCGGTATAGTAAATTCTCTGTGCTCACTCTCTTGCGCTTGACGCTAAGTAAGTCCATGCGGTGGGAAGAATGATTCAGCGACTCCAAGTACTAGGAATTTTATGTAGTTACTATGGAAACCATCGACGGAAGTCGTCGGTCCACTATGGATGACGGAAAATGCCGAGCATGCAACGGAAATCGAAAATCTCAGTGAAATAACGTTATTAAATATCTGTGTAAAGTTTATTTTCGTGTTTTCAAGATTCTGACACTTGCTAAATATTTTCGGGAATGTTTCTTGGGTGTTGAGAATGTCACGTCGTTTTCAGTTTCCTCATATAAAATTTTTTCGACCAAGCCCCCCCCCCCCCCCCCCATTCTCTCTGCCTGATTATATTTTTATTTTTGATGTTTTCTTGTCATATTCTTCCTCGTTTTTAATATCTTCGGTAATTTAAAAAAAAGCGACATCCCTTTATTATTATTTTTTTTTTAAGAAATTTTTCTAATGACATGCATGTTACCCTATTTCTAATACACACTTCTTCAAAACTAATCAATAGAGAGCAATCGTTTTCGCCCCTTTCCCTTTTATTAAACGAAATTAAATTTCTAGATCAGTATTTAATCCGTCTGTGGTGGAATCTGCGCCGTTTCAGTGTCCCGTAAAATTGTTTCATGGCAGAGTGAGCAACGCAGTATCGATTTTTCACTTTCATTTTCCATAAAATTCATGTTTTTCCATTTCTTAGTTACTTCTTACTCATACTTTGTGGATTCGCGGAATTCCGCTTTTTCTGTTATCATTTGGGTCATTCTCGAGATCGATGTAAAACCGAAAAGAAGCTGTTTTTGGGGGAGGGGGTGGGGGTGGGTCTTTTCCATCTGGGGACAGTATTTCATCTTTCAAAACTTTCGAAAACGGAAGTTAAACGGAGTGAAGATTGCCCCCCCCCCCTAATCCAAATTTATTTTTCTTGCGATGTTTTTTCTGCTCGGTATTGTTATTAAATTTCATTTTAATGCATAAATATTTGTATTTTAGCTTGAAAAACGTCAGGAAAATGTCCGAAAACGGAAGCTAGGTGGAGCGAAGATTTTGCCGGCAATCGTAATCCCCGCTCGCGCGACGTTCCCTCTACCCTGTGTTGTAGTTAAATGTCAGTAATTTTATACTTTGGATGCAGTGATGTGCTCCAGTTTAATATTTACATAAATAAATTTCAGTGAATCCCAAAACATGCACTTTTTAATTAAACAAATTCAGTGCCCTCTCAAAAATAATGAAGGCATTATATTGAGTTGTTTTCCTGGCTCTCAAGTGGAAAATTCCTTTAGTATGATGGGGGGATGTACTTGATAAAGAATCCATCAACATGAAAATTGAAACATTTTCATCTGTTCAAACCATGAAATATAAGCTACTGAATCAGGATAAGGAATTTTTTTTTTGGAATTTTTAGCCTTGGAATTTTTAAAGAAAAACGATTATTTGCATGACCCTGTAAATAGAGATTTATGCCAAAATATGAAATCATATTCAGAATATAAGAAAGAATTACAAGATAAGGAAGAAGAAATGAAAAGAAGATGAAAGGAGCTAAATATCTCTAATAACTTACGCAGCAAATTAAAATCAAATGAATTGGTTCAAGAGAAAGAAAACTGTAGCCGGCTAATTCATAAAAGAAGGTTAGAACAAATTGTTAGACAGAAACAACTTAAAAAAATGAAATTTAATTAGTTGTGAATGACTTTTATTATTTATCTACAAAATGCCTAACGTTTTCGCAAGCATTTATCATATTTCTTCATTAATCATTTTGTGTCAAATCAAGTATGAACATTTATTCTTCATAAAACTTTTATTACTTATCAACAAACATGTCTGAAGTTTTTCAAACCTTCAAGATTTCATTTCCATACAACGTTGTTATCTTATAAAGACATTTGATTAATTTCCTCATTTGATTAAAGACATCGTTCTGTACTAAGGTGAGTGATTTTCTGTGCATATGACCTCATCAGCAATTTTCCCCATTATATTATATTGTACTATATATTTAATTTTCTGGAAACAAAATACATACATTAAATCTATTTAGTTGGCAGGCATGTGACCAATACCTAAATGTCATGGTTGTATACATTAGAGAGTGAAATGCAAGATTCAACACTTTGTTACCATCACCCCCCCCTCCTGGGGGCGCACTTGGGTTCAGCTTTTTCTATCACTGCCCACTTTCATGCCTGGTTTTAGTGTTCCCTCCAAAAATGATAAATCATGATTTGACTGTACATACAAAAGTTGGCTTGGGCCACGGAGACTGCAACCCCCAGAATATTTTGTGATATAACCTTTGCTTGTAGGCTTTATTCTTTCTTACACCAAATATCATGAGGCCCATTTTCATACTTAAAAGATTAGGCAGTTCATTCCCAAGATATTTAAATTGTATTATATTTTAATTGAAGAACAAAAATAGTTACAGTGTTAAAAATTCATTCTACATCTGAAAGATGTCTTATCTCTAAATCCACAACTTAAATTTATTGTTTTTGTGGAATACTAGTGTCATATATTTCGTACAACTGTGTCATATATTGTATTCATTCATTTGATGAAGTAAATGAAAACTTGAACATTGTGAAAGATCAGTCTGATTTTCATCAAAGTAAGTGATAATGTTAAAAATGATTATAAAAAAAATATAAAATTTTTAAATGCTGAATGTTTGTAATATTTATTTGAGAATAAAAAATGTATATTTTTTTTGAAATTAGTATTGAGTCTGATTACCCATGTTTGATGCAGTTTGTGACTAGCATGCATTCAGGTGACAAAATGTCCAGATATGATCTCATGTTAAGACATTCCAGATTTTTTCTTCTTCAGTTCAATACTGCTTAAATTAATAGTACTTTCACCTTGATCAAAGACATTCATTAGTGTCTCTTGGTGAATGGTTCTGGCAAGGCTGCTCAGATAGTAGCCACTGAAGAAATCGCTAGACAGATATGAATCTCTTGTTTTTACTTCATTTGCTACCCCCTGCTTTTTTAACATTTTAAATCCCTTGCATTGTAGTACTAAATTATTCAACTTGTAGTAAGGTAAAACTAAATGCTCTTTTGCAGCCTTCTACATTCCAAATTTCGTGGTGTATCTAGGATGTTGCTGGAATTTTGTGTCTGTAAGTTCCAAAAGTTTAAAGACTTCTGCATTAGATCTTCTTCATTTCAACTTGATATCCACAGTTTCTTTATTAATTTTATTATTATTATTTTTTATTTTTTTCCTTTTTTGGTTCAAGAATAGTGAGAGGTCGTAGAAAAACTAATATTATACAGCCTTCATTTTTCCCCAAACAACATGAAGTGCAAGGTAAAGTTTTGGACTAGGAACACAAGAAAATGTCACCTGCAGCAGCTATAATATCACAGCACTTTCTTGTTTATTCTATTTTTTAAATTTTAGCCAATAATGCAGAATATTTTCCCCAGTTTTTCTAAATTGCATTGTATGTTTTTGTCATGACATTTCTTAGCAGAATGAGAAGAATATGCAAATTATGAATGACAGTATCAACAATAAGGATGTTGAAGAGACATTGACAAAAATAACTACTATTTGTGCTTTTAAAGTTTTTATAGTTTTTGCCTCACTTTGTATCTGGTGCTTTTATATTCATAGTTTTTTACTTCATTTTCTACCCCCCCCCCACACACACATTATAATACAAGGATTCAGGAATTGAGTCTTGCAGTGAATATGTTGACACGGATTTTGTACAGCTGTGAGAATGATGACACCAGGACTGTAAGATGCCAGAACTGTTGTGGGTAGTGGCCAAAAATGGTAATGTTACAGATTTATCATGTTAAACAGCAATAATAGTATATGCAATAAAAACACCATAAATACAAACTACATGTGAACCGAACCACATAAATACATGATGTTTTAATATTTATAAAAATTTCAACATGACAGTGTAAACTGTTAGGCCTCTTAGGAAAGGAACGTCATGTACATGTTAACACCAAAAATAAAATATGTTGTTGTTTTGACCTCTGAAAAAAATATATATGCCTTTGTATACATAATGTAGATACTAACTGTGTTGCTGCTTCAGACTCTTTGAAGTTGTTTAAAGTCAGTTGTGTATGTGTGTGTGTTGTGTCATCCTGCTTTTGGCAAAGGAAAAGTTTTGAGCTAGTGAAGAAAAATAATATATATATCATCATCATCATCATCATTGTCAGCCATTATCAATCCACTGCTGGACGAAGGTCTCCCCAAGTTTCCTCCACAACGGTCTGTCTTGTGCCAGTCTCCTCCATGTCACTCCCGCATACTTTCGAATTTCATCCACCCATCTTCCATGTGGTCTTCTTCTGGGTCTTTTCCTGTCCCTTGGAATCCAATCTAAAATTTCGGCTGTCCATCGATGGTCTGTTCTTCTGGCAGTATGTCCAGCCCATTGCCATTTCAGGGATTTAACTCTGATCATGATGTCTTCCACTCTTGTCATTTTTCGGATCCACGTGTTCCTCTTCTTATCTCTCCTGGTTATACCAAGCATGCACCTCTCCATGCTTCTTTGAGTTGTCTGCAGCCTTTGTATGTCTCTTTTAGCTAAGGTCCACGTCTCTGCACCATACGTAAGCACTGGAAGGATGCATTGATCAAACACTTTTCTTTTAAGACATAATGGCATATTGCTCTTGAAAATTATGCTGTTTCTTCCAAAAGCTCTCCAGGCAAGTTTTGTACGCCGATTAATTTCTTCACCAATATATATATATATATATATATATATATATATATGTGCAGTAGTCTTTCCTTAGGTGACTTTCAATGTATAATATTTTATTATTCAATTTTCATATTAGTGTTGTTATTTAAGCTTGTCTCATTTTTATTTAACACAATGTGAATGTACTACTGTGCCGTAAATAATGTGTATGTTAACAGTTTTTTTAATCTCACTTCTTTTTAGAAAGAACAGAATATTCCACAAACTCCTGTTGAAATTTTATATCAAGCTATTCTTCCAAGTCTACCACAGTACATGGTAATATTAATTGTCTAAACTTTCTTTCTTTTTGTATAATATCTGAATTAGCTCTATTAATGCCATCAATTCTTTTTTTTTTGTTCTCCAGTCAGAAAATTAATTAGATCAGAAGGTTCTCATAATGTTCCACGTTTATCTCCCTTCATAAAGCAGTGGCTCCCAAATTTTTCTTCAAAACATTTACACTTCATGCTGATCTTCAGTGAATTTTGAGAATTTTATTGCACACCATTTCAGCACTCCACATTTGGCTGTTTTGACTGTTTATGTAGCACGTAATGTGAGGCAATGTTTCATAAAAAAAAAAAATAGTATTGTTCAGCACATGAAACCCCTCATTCACCTGTACATCTTTCAGTAGAAAGGCTATTTCATGAATTTGATTGCAGATTCTTTTTGTAATGAGTGGGGTTCATTGCAAATAACATTGGCACAGTGAATGAGTGATTTTAGAGCAGCAAGCTTATAGGAAAGAGCGGTATTAGAGTAAAATGGGGTGATGTTTGTGGTAGAGATGGGTTTTCTGTAGACAGATGTATGGAGTTTGTTATTGGTTCTAGTTATTTGTACATCCAATAAATTAATGCAGTTATTGTTTTTAGGATTGAAAGTGAAATTAGTTGTGGGGAACTTTTTAGAGATAGAAGAGGCGAGATTGTTCAAGTCTTTTAGGTCATGAGGCCAGATTATAAAGATATCATTCACATATCATCCAAAAAACTGCCACAAGCCATTAGTTTCCCCTCGGAATTGTCACAAAACTACAAAAAGTTTGTTGCCAATCAGTTTGTTTGTCACCTTTCTCCTCTGCAGAAACCGTCCCCTTCCTTTTTTGGTTCAATCTCCTACCATCATTCTTGTACTTACAAACTTGTCAAAATTTTCAAAAGTTTTGGTTACAGGCTTGCAATCAATCCTCCTCCCACTGCCATCCAATCAATATCTAAAGACAGAGATCCTCTTGATCTTTTAGACTGTCTTGGGGCCTCATCCCTGTGTCTACTTCCTCAGGCAAAAAATTTTATATTGGTAGTACTTTTTGTACAATAAACTGCAGAATTTTGGAACATAAAAGAGATATCAGAAAAAGCTTTCCAACTTCTGCACTTTCTCTTCTGACTATTGAAGATACTTCTGCCTCTCCAAACTGGAACTGTACCAAAAGGATTGCACCCTTCTCAAACAAATTTTCATTACACTACATAGAAAGCATTGAAATTCTCTTCAATAAAAACTCTTGCAATTTGGACACACCCTTCAATATTCTGATAATTTGAAAATCTGTACTGGCAACAGCTAAAGAAACTATGCCAACAATGTAGGTGCTTGCTTCTAGTGTGAACAAGGCTGATGTTTCAGCCAAAAGATCTTGCTATTCCTAAAGTTTAGTACGTAATAAATTATGCTTAGAAATTTTTGCTTCATTATTGTACATCCTTATCTTATTGTTGCTCGCAATGAATTGCTTGAAATTAGTGCAAAAATAATTTCAGTGTTTTGGTCACTCAGTGAAAACTTGTCAGAAATAATGCAGTATGCTATGCCAATCTTTATTGGAATTGTGAGTGCAATCACATTAGTTTTTTTCTCTGTTGCATAACAGACATCTTGTGCCAGAATTCTTGGTGACATGTCAGACATTGTGTCTATCACAGGCACTATGTGTACCTCCAAATTTTGCCAGTCAATGTGTTATCTTATTTGGTACTCCGCTGTGAATATCCACTTTGCTGAGTGCTTAATGAACAGCAGTAAATGAATTTGATGCTAACTCACAAGCAAATGGCTGCTCCTAACACCTTTGTTCAGCTACTTAGTGATACAAAGAAAATGGGAAGAAGCCATGATAAGGAGGAAAGGAGGGGAGTGGCTTCTGATATTATTTTGATATTTATAATAGCTCATGATTATTTGTTGGGCTATGTTTTAAATTCCACCCCACTTCCCTTCACAGAGAGAGAGAGAGAGAGAGAGAGAGAGAGAGAGTAGGGAGGGGGGAGGGAGGGAGGGAGGGAGGGAGGGAGGGAGGGGGGGCTATGTGCCTGTGAGTTTAGCTTACAAGTGATAAAACTTCCAGCATAGTTTTGTCTTGTAATTGGCTTGCATGCACACGCGCCTGATGCACTAACTAACTTCTCAGCATTCTGTTCCTGGGTTCTTACCCAGGGTAGCACATGGTTGTTGTAATCATCCATATGGCCTTGGTTCAGTTGTCATGTTTTCCTAGAAGCTTGACAACCGAACCGTGTGCATGATTTTTTTCATTCATTTATGAAATTATTAAAGAAAATTGCCATCCAAAGTTTTCCTTCCTCTTTGTGCTTGTGAAAAATTTTGTGTATGTTTAAAATCTGTGATGGAAAAAGAAAACTGTTATAAATTTAAATTGAGTGCAGCTAAGCCATTTCGTTGTGTTTAATACATTGGTTGCCAGTTCAGATGATGCCACTTTGAAGTGCTTCAGTTATGTTTCTCAAAAATATAATTTTTTTAACTTTTTGTAACACTAGAGGCATGCCAGTATAATCATTGAGTAAAATTTATATGCCTGAAACAGTTTTAATGCAATATTTAAATATTTCTGTAGCTGTATATTTACTGCTTTAATAGTCGTATGACTATTATTCTTACAGTTTCACACGTTATGAAAGTTTTTGAGTCGAGTGCTCTTTTGCCACGTAATTTCTGCTGTAGTATATTTTAGTGTTGTGAAGTAAAAGTCCATAAAATTATGTTAAAAAAGATGAAGAAGCACTTACCCGCTATGGTATGATAGGGAAGAATTATTGTTGGTTCCTTTATTTAGTGATATCCTTTCGGTTGTTTTAGAGTTGACTGTAGAGCTGCCATTGTTTGTAGAATTAAAATTTTGTTGGTTTAAATGGACGTTTGGAACCTGAGTTGAGTTTTGAATAAAAATAAAAATGGGAGTTTAAAAGAGTCCCTGAATTTAAAAGACTATATACAGAATATCATCATAGAAGACTGCAGTGTGCTAAACAAGTTCAACACAGGTAGTGACCATAGATTGGTGAGATGTAAGATGCACCTCAACACTAAACTCGAACGTAGCAAGCTCATAAGACAAGCAAAATGTATTGACATAACCAACCTTAAAAAACACCATAATATCTTCAAATTGGAACTGAAGAACAGATTCTCTGCTTTAGAAGGCCTAACATCAGAAGAAGTGGATATTTCTGAAGTTAACAGAAAAGTAACCAAAACTCTTATGGAAACAGAAACAAAATTAGCTGGGTCTAAGAACAAGTTGCATGTGAACAAATTATCAGGAAAAACCAAAATGTTGATGCAAAAAGAAGAGAGATGAGGACAACAAAAGAAGTTGTGACTTCCAAAGTGGAATATATAGAGCTATGCAAGACAGTACGAAAAAGTATCACTGAAGACGTAAGGAAATTCAACTGTGAACTAGTGAGGAAAGCAATTGAAAACAACCAAAGCCTAAAGATAGCAAAGGGACATCTCAGTAAGGGAAGAAAACAAATTATGGCACTGAGAAAAGAAGATGGTTCTGTAACAAGAAATAGAGGGGAAATTTTGACAAGAGTGAAAGATTTCTACTCCAAATTATATGAAAGGGATGATACATGTACTCCAGACATCGTGAAAGGTACCAGTATCAGAGTTCTTCCAGTCCTCCCAGCAGAAGTTGCACATGCAATCAAGAACATGAAACGGGGAAAAGCTCCAGGAGAAGATGGAATTACTGTAGACATCATACAAGAAGCAAGTGGAGAAATCGAAACAGTACTCGCCCAAATTTTCACTCGATGCCTTAATGAAGGGAAGATTCCTAAGGATTGGAACAACGCTACAATGATCCTGCTACATAAAAAAGGTGACATTGAGGGTCTCTGTAACTACAGACCTATCAGCCTCCTATCAGTGGTTTATAAAATCTTCACTAAAGTTCTTTCACACCGCTTGAAGGTAACACTGGACATGGCTCAACCGAGAGAACAAGCTGGATTCAGGAGTGGCTACAGCACAATAGATCATATCCACATACTGAGAGAACTATTTGAAAGAGCGAGGGAATATGAACTTCCATTGTGCATGGCTTTTATCGATTATGAAAAAGCCTTTGATTCGGTGAAATCATCAGCAGTTACAATGGCTCTGAAATCCTGCGGTATTGAAGATGCATACATTAATATTATTAATAACATCTGTGAAAATGCAAGTGCAAAGATTTGGCTGTTTGAAAATACAACACACATAAAAATTGGAAAGGGAGTGAGACAAGGTGACACCATATCTCCGAAGTTCTTTAATGCCACATTGGAAAATGTCTTTCAATCACTGGACTGGGAAAACAAAGGGATAAAAAATAATGGAGATTATCTAACCCACCTTCGTTTTGCTGATGACGTAGTCATTTTTGCAACTACCCCATCAGAGCTGCAGAGTATGATCCAGGAACTTGCTGACAAGAGTAAAGAAGTGGAATTAAAAATGAACTTTCAAAAGACAAAAGTGATGTTCAATGCTTTTACAAGAAATGAAGATTTATCGATTGATGGAGAAAAGCTGGAGATAAAAGACACATACGTTTATCTTGGACAGCAGATATCAAGTGAGGGTCACATTGATGAAGAAATTAATCGGCGTACAAAACTTGCCTGGAGAGCTTTTGGAAGAAACAGCATAATTTTCAAGAGCAATATGCCATTATGTCTTAAAAGAAAAGTGTTTGATCAATGCATCCTTCCAGTGCTTACATATGGTGCAGAGACGTGGACCTTAACTAAAAGAGACATACAAAGGCTGCAGACAACTCAAAGTAGCATGGAGAGGTGCATACTTGGTGTAACCAGGAGAAATAAGAAGAGGAACTCGTGGATCCGAAAAATGACAAGAGTGGAAGACATCATGGTCAGAGTTAAATACCTGAAATGGCAATGGGCCGGACATACTGCCAGAAGGACAGACCATCGATGGACAGCCAAAATTTTAGATTGGATTCCAAGGGACAGGAAAAGCCCCAGAAGAAGACCACATGGGAGATGGGTGGATGAAATTCGAAAGTATGCGGGAGTGACATGGAGGAGACTGGCACAAGACAGACCGTTGTGGAGGAAACTTGGGGAGAACTTCGTCCAGCAGTGGATCGATAATGGTTGACAATGATGATGATGATGATGATACAGAATAATTAAAATCATTATCATTACTTGCAGTCGTCAACTTATAGAATCAATCTGCAATCAAGCAGCAGTTGTCGTAATATGAGACCATTAGGTTAGCATAGATTTTGGTCATACAACTATTAAGGTATATTATAGCCATGTAAACCAAATGGATAGTTAAGACTAACCATGTTATCTGATTTACTGCTTGAATTAATTTCATGTTTTAAGTTATTTATTTATTTATTTTTTAAAGATTGCCCTGCTGAAAATTCTCCTTGCTGCTGCTCCAACTTCAAAGGCAAAAACTGAATCTATTAATATCATGGCTGATGTGCTGCCAGAAGAAATGCCGTAAGACTTCTTTTCATATATTTTTGTCTCAAAAGTTTTATGGTGCAGTGTTAGAGTACCGATGTGAAAAATTGTCAGCCTTGATCATGTGTTTCTTCAGTGAAATGGTGAAATAACAAACTGTCAGTTAGTGAAAAACACTGAATAAAATGTACCCTCGTGTTTGTGTACCCTGTTTCAGCCAACTGATAAAAAAGTAATACTTGAAGAGCAAATGGATTAGATGTTGCAAGAAGCATTGTTAATGCACTTTAGTTTCATCATTAATTTATATTTTCTTTTGTTTCTAGCTGCACAGGTTATAGCCTGTCATCATGAAAAGGCATTTTTAATATAATAGCAGCAAGTTATTAATTGAAATTAACCTCTATTCCCCTCCAAAATTTCTGTGTCTGTTTAGTTACATTTTATGCTCAATTGCACATTCCATTATTATTTGTGGCACATTCCATTCCATTATCTCTGATCATTGATATAACAGAGCTAAGTACTATTATGGATTTTCAGCTGAATGTACGAAATTACGGATCACACCAAAAAAAACAAACAAACATTGTGGAACATTACTTGTTAGTCATTCTGCGGCACAATTTGTGAACGAATCTCTAACTTTTGATCAACAGTGTAATTTATAAAATACCCCGAATGTTCTGCACCCTGCTTGCTGTGATTCTCAATCTTGTGAAGCCAAGGCAGGTGGGCCGCCCCGGTGGCGCAGTGGTCTAAGCGATGGCCTCTGATCATTCGTCCGTAAGGGGTCCGGGTTCGAATCCCGGTGAGGCATGGATGTTGTGTTTGTCTTACGGCACTGGCTCTCTCCCTTCCCTGGAACCAGTGACCCAAAATTAGGGACGGGTGACTGCTTATAGCCCATTGAGTTGCTCACGGTGGTCGTTAAACCTCCAAAAAAAAAAAAAAAAAAAAAAAGTCAGGTGGGGGTTGAAAATGACTGACATCTCAAACTGTCATTACAATTTGGTTGATGCTGTATCTCAAGTTCTATAAAACCCCACCTGAGGGCGGAACGTCATCCTGCCCGGGTAAGCTGTGATGGACAGGTTGATTCAACTGATTGAAAATGACTGACATCTCAAACTGTCATTATGATTGGTTGATGCTGTATCTCAAGTTCTAAAACCCCACCTGAGGGCCGAACATCATCCTGCCAGGGTAAGCTGTAATGGACAGGTTGATTCTCCATCTTAGGTTGGGTTTTTGTAGCTAAAGCACAAAGCACCATCCTATCTTAGGTTTTCACTTAGTGTTTGGTTGTAGATTTTGGATGTTGTTGTTTACAATTTAGCCATTTTTTAAATTATGGATAAAAAAATGTAAGATATCACAGCAGTACTGAGATAACTATAAAAAGGCATGGCCTTGCCCTAAGAAGTCCAAGATTTTGAGGGACATGTGTTTTGTATGACTTGTTGTAACTTTTCATTCATGGTGGACAAAATGAGTGCCATCGGCATGTTAGGTCAAAAAAAAAAAAAAAAACCTGAAGAATTTTGGCACATTAAAAGCTGTTTCAAAACCACTAGCCAGTTTTTTTGAAAAAAAGTATGAAAGCGACGTAACCAAAGCAGAAATGCTTTTCACTTTTGCTGTAGAGCACAACTTATCTGTTGCAAGTACTGATCGTGCAGGATCATTGTTTCTGTTCCCAGACTATAAAATCGCCAAAAAATATAGGTTTGCAAGAACCAAGACGAGTTCTCTCGTGCATAATATGGCTAATTCGACACAAAATGGCTTGACTAATATTTTTCAGAAAAATTCATTTTCTTTAGTTGCAGGTGGCAGTACAGATTCTGGTGAGGTCATCTGTTGTTGTGTCCTATTTTGGTAAAGTTGAAGGTAAACTAATTACGTTATTGCTTTCCGTGTTAGAGTGTTCTAACGACACAGGTGAGGGCATATTTAAAATTTTGAATGCTGAATTTGAAAAAGGAAATATTCCATGGAAAAACTGCTTGTCTTTTGCATGTGATAATGCTAATGCAATGATTGGAAAGTAAAAAGGTGTAGCTGCATTTCTTAAGGAGGTGTAACCAATAATAGTTGTCCAAGGTTGTTCCCATCATTTGATTCACTTGGCTGCCAGGAAAGCAATGCAGCACTTAAACAAATAAATGTCGAGCAGTTTTTAGTGTAGTTAAAATATATTTTAGAGAAAAGTTCTAAATGGAAAAACAGTTTGAAGTTATCTCAGGCAGTTTGTGGCACAAAACTGCAGAAAATTTTGAAATAGGTCTATACTCATACATAAGTGGGAAACGAATTTCCCTGAAGAAATAATTCTTCACAAATACATGAAAGCCAATACAAATGTAGTTGTTGGCACAAACGTACCATATTTTTACTGTTTCTATGGTTTCCAAATGTGCTGTATTTTCACTGTTTCCATGGTTTCCAAATGTACCGTATTCTAACTGTTTCCATGGTCTCCAAATGTGCTGTATATTTTCACTGTTTCCATGGTTTCCAAATGTGCCATATTTTCACTGTTTCCAAAATACAGCACATTTGTGCCAACAGTTACATTTATTTGTCAGTACTCATTGGTTGTCATTATTTGATTCAGTAAATAGAGATTACTTCAGCAGTGGGAAGCTTTAAAACAGTTTTTTGTGTGGAAAATCAGGATGGCATGAGCATTAGATCACAAATACAAAATCCAACATGTAAACTGTACTGTTTGTTTCTTAGTTTCCAATATACTGTTTGTTTCCAACATGTAACTGTACTGTTTGTTTCTGTCCTTCCAGTATTTACTGCCATTAATGTATTTCTTCATCAAGAAGCACCTGCTATACATCTGTTGCATAGGAAAACTTACAAGTCTCTTAACTGACTTATTAGTAAGATTTGTAAAGCCTACAGCAGTATCTGAGGGCTTAGTACAATAACAGATATAGATTTAAAAACAGAAAGCACCAGATGGATGTCCATGATCTTGTAATCTGAGCCCAACAAGAGTTTATATTAAAGAGTGTGGTTTCACAGATACACAACTAAAGAATTTTTGTTATATCAAAATATTTTACACAGTTGTGACTACATATTGAAAAACTTTCCCATAAAAAGTGAAATACTAAAGCATACAGAGGTGGCTGATGTTTCACTTTGGAAAAAAGTTTCGTATACATCAGTAGAGTTTTTGATGTGATTGTTTCCAAATCTTCTAACTTCTGAAGAAGTAAATAAGTTAGAAAAAGAATTTGCCACATACCAATTTAAAAATATTGAAAACTCATTTTCCAGAATGTACATTGCATGGAATGAAATATCTAAACTATCTGATGCCTCAGGTTGTCAAAACTATACTACATTGCCCACATTTACAGCACATTTGGAGACCATGCTTGTTGTAAATTGACGATGTCATCATGTTGACGCTGTAGCGTAAATTCGAACGCACTCGCCTAGTTATCGAGAGTTCTGGGGTTCGATCCCAGCAGTGCCGGAATACAATTTTTCAGTCGCTATGCGTTGTTTAAAAAATAACGTGGAAAGAGTGAACTGATATATTAACCATGCTTGTTGTGCTTACCATTCCACATAGCAATGCTTCTGTATAGATAATTTTTAGCTTGTTTATAAAAAGCACACACAGAATTTCGATCAAGCATGAGCACAAATACTTAGACTGCACTCCTTGTTGAAAAATTAAAGCATTTTCTTCTGCAGAGGTATGCTATAAGAAAACTGCTTTTACTAAGAAACAAGAAAATGTTTTTAGTGAAAGAATTGAACTCTGCTAAACAGGCAACATGGCAGTCACTTTTGGGTGAACAGCAGGCATGAAATTTATATGCAGAGTTATTTGGCTTACTGCCAGACCAACATTATCTTTAGTTATTTACTCCAGATGTATTACCATCTGTTTGGTTCTATAGTCAAATTTTAGAACATCACAATTTTTGACATGCGGAGAAGACACCAATAAAATTGGTTTTAATGTTTATAGACTGACAGGCGTGAAATTGCTAGTATGTTTTCAGGTTTTTTGTTTTTTTACAACAGAAGTTTTTTTCACCATGCTTGATATACTGTTATGATGTGAGTGTGCTAGTTTTACTTTATAACACAGTAAGTTTAGTTTGTAACTTTGAAAACCCATGCGACATCACATGCACCTGCTATTTTAGATTCTGAATCATTACTGATAGACACCTCAAAAAGTTGGCAACTCTGATGTAATATGTAATTCCTTGATGAAATATGTCAACATAGGTATACAATTTACAGCGAGACATGTGCACCTTTATTTCCACTTTTGTGGAAGGTATTGAATGAAGGTATTCATTCAATACATATATATACATGTTTTATATGAGTTTATTCTTTTCAAAAAAATAAATAAAATAAATTGACTCGATTCCAACGGGTTTCGTCTAGTAGTTCTTAATGCCACACTCTGTTTTCTCTGTTTTTAGGATGACTGTTGTGCAGTCATTGAAGCTGGGAATTGATGTTAATCGGCACAAAGAAATAATTGTTAAGGCCATTTCTGGAATCTTGCTACTGCTGTTGAAGCATTTAAAAATCAATCATGTGTATCAGTTTGAATATATGAGCCAGCAGCTGATGTTTGCCAATTGCATACCATTGGTTCTTAAATTCTTCAACCAAAATATCATGTCATATGTGGGTGCAAAGAATACGTAAGTATCAATATTTTCCCACTCTCTTATTTTTGTCCCCATATCCCTTACTCCATTGTGCACTCCAATATGGCAGCCATGAATGCCTTTTGATAAAGTTAAAAAGGTCAGTTTTCTAAGGTTTTGTGTTTAGTGTAGCTACCCATTTTCTGAAATGTGTTTTTGAATTGTATGTTTCGCCACCCATTTAATCCAGCCATTTCATAGGAAAAGAAATTATATAACCTGAAATGGCCAAACAGAATAATTAGAATCATTTTTGAAAAAACCATTAGGAAGAACCATTCACTCACCATAAAGATCATGGTAACCTCCAATGACCACACACTTCCAACACGTCATTCATCGTGATGTAACTGGGCTTCCACAGGTTTACAGACTTCTTGCTAACGCTTCTTATTTTCGGGTGTGAAACATCGTTTTTTTTTTTTTCTCTTTTGCCTTATAAGATGTTACTATAATGCTTGTCAATTCGATAAAAATCACACATACAACTCATTCATACCAAGTAAAAACTATGTACATAACCTTACATTCACAGGTGATTAAACCTTGGTCAACTCTAATTATCAAACTCCTCCTTCTGTTTCACAACCTCTGCTACTCCCACTGCAAGTGTCACACCCATTCAGCCCCACACATCCAATCCTCTAGTACTTTCGACAGGCCCCTGTCATCTTCAGGAGGCAGGTGTTGTGTCTCACCCGCCCACCACAGCTCAAGTGAGCAGAGCCATCGAGGCCCGGGCTCCAGTCGCTATCTCTGAATCGTTGTGTCTCTGGCGCCATCTATTGTCCCTGCTGCTCTTTTTTCCCTCTTTCTTTTTATGCTGCTGTTCAATTTTTATTAGGGCTTTCCATTGTTCGTTTAGGTTACTTGGCTCATTAATGTTGCATAATCTTGATCTGTTTTTTTCAATTAACACTGATTCTGCAATTCTTAACTGCTTTTCGTTTTTACAGCTCTTAATAATTTTAATATCTTCAAACCTTGGGCATTTTTGATTTTCCATACAGTATTGGGTCAATGCTGTCTTAGCTTCTTTTTTATTCCAATTATTAATATGCTGGTTCAATCTATACTTTAATTTATTCTTGGTGCTGCCTATATATGACACAGGTGGTTGCTGGTTTATTGGGATTTCATAAATTCCTGCTCTATCTAATTGGCTAATTTTTTCATTTTTAATCACTAAATTTTTACAGTAAGTACCTGATTTCCTACCTGTATGCCATACTTGCCACAAACTTTATTAATTTCTGCTGAAACATTTTCTATATATGGTATTGCTCCCACATATTTTACAAGTTTTTTATCAGTCTTGACCTTATTGTAACCTTGCGTTACTTCATAAATCCATTTTTTTAATACCTGTTTAGGGTATCCAAAAGCATAAGCAATTTTTTCAATATATTCAATTTCTTCCTTTCTATACTGTTCAATTGATGAATGTGTTAAACTTCTTTTAATTAGTGTTTTAACACTATTTCTTTTATGTGTTAATAATGGATGTGATGACTGAAATGGTATAAGTACTGGGATATATGAAGATTTTCTATGCACTCTGAATTGTATATTCTCCTCTGTTTTAACAACCAAAACGTCCAAAAATGCCAAAGTATTGTCATGTTCTTGTTCAACTGTCAGTTCAATAGATGGATAAATTTCACTATACTTTTTTGTCAAGTCCTCAAGTTCATCATTTTTTAGCCTGGATAACAGAAAAATGTCATCAACATATCTGCAGTATATCAGTGGTGGATCCTCGAGTTTACTTATTATTTTTTCCTCAATGTCACTCATTATAATTTCAGCAAATAAAGTTGACAGTGGTGACCCCATAGGTCCACCATGATTTTGTTTGTACATCTTGTTGTTAAACTTAAAAATGTTATTTTCATATATGTACAATAAAATTTCTCTTAACTCCTCTATTTGTATTGCATTCATTGTCTGTAGCACATATAATTTTTCAATAATTATTTCTATTGCCTGAGGTACTGGTGTGCTAGGAAAAAGAGCTCTCACATCCATACTAGCCATATGATATTCACTTAAATCTTGTTTAATTACTTTAATTTTCTCAATAAATTCGTATGTATTCTTCACAGTGAACCTTGTCTTCATGAACACAGGTGCCAAAAATTTGTAGATATTCTTTTCCAGTTTTATTAGTGGGGAATTCCTTTTTGATACTATCACTCTCATAGGTGTATCAGGCTTATGAGTTTTTATTTTTGCAAACATTTTTGGTATTCCAGTACCCATTGGTGGGTATGCTTTCTTTATTTCATCAGGCAAGGTGCTGTGATTTCTTATTCTAGCTAAGTACCTTACTTGAGATTCGGTTGGGTCTTTTGTTAGAATGCTGCAATTTAGTTCTTCTATAGCTCTATTCGCCGCCCCGGTGGCGCAGTGGTCTAAGGCGCTGGCCTCTGATCATTCGTCCGTCAGGGGTCCGGGTTCGAATCCCGGTCAGGCATGGATGTTGTGTTTGTCTTACGGCACTGGCTCTCTCCCTTCCCTGGAACCAGTGACCCTAAATTAGGGACGGGCGACTGCTTATAGCCCATTGAGTTGCTCACGGTGGTCGTTAAACCTCCAATCAAAAAAAAAAAAAAAAAAATAGCTCTATTCATTTTTAGATCATATTCAGTTGTGTTTAATATTACAATTTGCCCTGTTTTATCAGCTTCACAGAATTTAATTGTTGGGTCATCTCTTAATTTAATCAGTTGTTCCTTCTCATACTGAATTTTATCTATATGATATTTCTTTTTCTTACTTTTTTCATTAAATTCTTTCAAAACAATTCTATACAGTTTACTTCGAAAATTTTCACGTTCTTCTGCTGGTACACTGCGTGCCATTTCTTCTAAGTTTGGTATTAATTCCTCCGTCCTCGGCAGCCTCCGTGGAAACGCAAATTTTTTACCTCTCTGCAAAATAGCTCTTTGCGTGAAGCTCAAGGTCAAGTTGGAGTTATTCTGATATACCTCATACATATTCTCCAGGGATCGCATTCCTCCTAAAATTCCTAAAATTCCTAATATTTTGTGACCCTCCTTAAATTCCTAAAATTAGACCTAAAATTTGCTATTCATCCTAAAATTTTCGTAAGCTTATTTATTAAAAACACAACCGTTATTAACGCCAATAAATTTACCATTACGCAGGGTGCGCACGCGTGCTTGAAAACCTGGAAAGTCCTGGAAAATCATGATTACGTTTTCAAGGCCTGGAATATCCTGGAAAAACGGTGTTTTTTTAATGCCGTCTTGAAAAGCCTTGAAATTTGAAATTAGTGCTTTTATGCCCTTTTAGGAAATCGTGTTACTGTTACCCCTTCAGTTTTTAAAGTTCCTTTTCTCTGTTCTCAAAGAAACCACCGGCAGCGGTTTCTGATGTGCACCAAATCCTAATTTGGCTGGGGGAAAAAAAAGAAAAAAAAAAGGCACTACTTCCAGTGCAATAAAATTGGATGATTACTAGTAGGTCGAAGGGGAGCTTGATGTCCGTCCGACAATTGAGAACAGAAGGGGAAAGAAGAGGCATTTAGCATTTGCAGGGGGTCGCGTATGTACCAAGTCAGCTGGCATCCACCAGTGAGGAGTATGCCTGAACAACACATTCATCATCTTCTTGTTTATGTGCATGCCACCCTCCCTCCCCTCAAGAGACTTCCACTACTTATGATAAAAAATAAGAAAACTATCTTTGCGAATTTTTCACGAAAGTGGCTGAAATTTTTACATTCACTCTAATTGGATTACAGAAGCTCACTTCCAAAATTCCAGTTGAATCGGTTTAAAACTTTAAAAGTTAGCATTGGTAATTTTTATTATGGACAAGTATGTGTGCCTCTTTGGACAGAGTGAGCCTCCAGCAGAAAGGGTGTTACCATAGCAACGGTTGATTGACAGCTGGGAGCGCTGATCTGAAGCCCTTGGTTGGGAAGAAAGCAAACACCTGTTTATCACTTCCACAGCACTAAAGGACTAAGAGAATATTTTCAGAAATCCATTTTTCTGAATTTTGAAAATAACACAGTAAAATTTTTACAGTAGTTAAGATACATCACAATAAAGTTCTAGTGCAAATTTCGCCAAATTCCGTTAGGAACTTTAGCAGATGCAAAAAAAAAAAAAAAACGTTGCATAATCGGATTGAAAAAAAGAAACAGTAATTATAAATTACGGGAAAAGCAAGTGAATTATTTTTTTTAGATGCCATGGTTTATTTAAACAGAGTGATCCTTAAATTTTTTTTCTGTGATGATATGGACTCTATTTGAATTACAAACACGTTTTTATTCAGACGTCTGAGTTACTGTTTTAATAAAAAAATCATCTATAATTAAAAAGTTTTCAATGGATTTAAGCAATATTCAGCAGATAAACAAACGTATTTTAGTAAATTGCAACATCATGACGTAAATTTGGTAATTTAATTTTGTCGAAAAATTGGGGAGCATTTTTTTTTTTTACAGTTTCTATTATAGTTAAAGTGAAGGAGGAAGGATGCAACTTGACAGTTCAGTGAGCTGCAGGTGGTGATTTATGGCGATGTGCCAAATCAAAAGAAGCCATTCCATCAGGTAATTCCAAAGGTTGTGTTGTGTGGACGCGTCCTCCTGCTGCTTGATCTTAATTGGAATGTTTTTGTGCATGGGGGGGGGGGGGTTCGAGAGAAATATCCGTTTCAGCTTTACAGCTTTCACGGCTCTTTTTTTTTTTCTTGGTAATAAATAAAAATCATAGTTGCTGCATTCACCATTGATCCATGTTTGCATTTCTTGAATATAAACAGCAGACAATCAGAAACATAGTGTTGGGCGGGTCTTGATGATCTTCATTTTGCATATGCTGAATTCAGTTCTGTGGGAATAAGGAATGACTTATACTGTGAATATATACAAAACTACATATTTTTGAGCTGAAAAAAATAGGTCTACTTGTACACAGTAGCTAAAGTGTGAACTCAGATGAAGACAATCAGACATACGGACGTCTGATTCCATAAAAAAAAATCAACATAGTTTTTTTATTTACACTACAGGTAAAAAAGCAAAAACATGTTTTCAAACGTTATAAAGGAAAACGGATTTTTGAAACGCATGACTTGATGATCTTAATTTCTGAAAGTTTCTTTTTTCCACATCCTTTTTTTTTCAATTACAATACACTGTAATAGGATACTGTGTGTTATATCACTTAGAGATATGGCAGATTTTCGGTTGCTGATATCCGCGATCGTAAGCGGTAGTTGCATTGCGATTGTTGATGATGACAAGATAAATACTGGAGTGATGTAAAATGTTGCATAAACTAAAAAATAAAGCCCCCCCCCACCCCGAACTTTTATGCGGTCATCATAGCTGATCAACCATTTCATTCCATGAACATCAGCACATTTCAATCATTTGAACATTGGGGGTATCTGAAGGAATTCAGCCGTGCTTAAGCGCCCTAGCGCAACGAAAACATGCTAATTTTGGATAGTTCTATTCCCTTCCCCTCTACCATCCCTAATAATTGAGAGTGCATACATTGAGAGTGTTTCAAATATTCTATTTATGAGCTAGTTTTCGCGCTGTTTGTTATGCTTTTATTTTCGAAGAAAGAGAGGGAAAATAAGGAAAAGCAGCTAGAGAAAAAAGAAAAGCTGAGTTTAATGACAAAATAAAAGAAAATGATGCAGAAATAAATAGGCTTAAAAAAGATAAAGAAGCCTCCCTAGCAGTAATTCAAGAGGGAACAGAAAGAATGAGAAAAGCTGTAGAAAAACAAAATACTGTTGAAATAGCAGTTGCCTCTAACTTGATCATACAAGTTTCAGCTGAAATAAAGAGAAACTGAAAGTAAATTAGTTGTGGTGGAAGCAGAAAAAGATAGGCTAATCAGGAAAAGGTTAAAACAATAATATGAAAAAAGTAATTCAGTGAACAATTGTACATAGTTCTTGGTTTTCAATTACCTTTTTATGATATTATAGTTTAATGTGAAACCTGAAAACTTTACTGTGAAAATTGTGAATTGCTTCTGGTTCAACAGCATATTAATGTTCAAAGTGAAACTTGAATGTGGTAAATATACTTGAATATGATAATAACACGTGAAAAGATAAGAACTGAACATTAGAAGTAAATCATACTTAAACTTTAGACATTAGACGTTATGCAAAAAATTTGGGTGTGAACTTTGACCATATATACTAATGGACTGCGCATTGGCAATAGCTGCATCAAAGCCGCCATGGCTCAAACATTGGGCACGTCATCATCAGACTCCAAATTTCGTGTACAAATGCTGTTATGATTACTAATTTACGCTGCAGAACTTCAGTGTTTTCGGTGTATTATGTGAATGCACCTCATATATAATGAAAACTCTTCAGGTAAGTTTACTTATGAGCTATATACATGCATGATCGTGTTGTTTACATTTTGTGATTTATAATGTGATGAACATTTGCGAAGAATTTGGAACATGCATTCCATTTTTTTTTTCTTAAGTTACTATATTTTTATATCAATAGCTGCAAGTTTCTGGTTAAGTAATTGAACTTTATTGACTTAGGTATTTAATTCGTTTCTTACCCATGAAAAATCATAGAACTTTCTTTACTATATCGGTCAGAGCAACCATAAGCACAGCAGGTGTAACCCATCTTTTTGACTGTTGTCATGTGATTTTATGTTGGAGCCAGAAATTTTGATGTCATGCGCAGTCTATCAGTATATATGGTTGAAGGGTGTGAAGCAAACTCTTTACAATGCATACAAAGTTGTTTTACTAGATGTATACAAATATACATCTAGTTTTTATTGAAATACACTCCTAAAATTTTCCTAAAATTTTTCTAAAAATTCCTAAAATTCCTAAAATTCTTACCTAAAATTTTCCAGAAGTATGCTATGATCCCTGATTCTCCTGTTGTTCTTGTACACGTTGTCTGTCAATCATCACGTGCAACTTTTTTTCCATGACTGCTCTTGAGCATTTTTTTTCGTATTCCACGATGTCAAAAATTTCTCTGAAGGTTACATCCAAAATCTCATCTTTCCAATTACCATCGAACTTTCTATACTTTTTATAACATATCAAATCGATTAAATGTAAACATTTCATATTCAAGTTAAAAATCAGTTTCCTTTTATTGACAATTTCAGCTCTTAATCTCTTTTTTTGGCACTCCTGGATTATTCTATTATCTTTAGCAGTGACTGGGCAATTCCGTATTTTTAAATACTTTGGTGTTATTTCTAGGTCACGGCACGTCACCAAAAATTCTTCTTGATTTTCTGACTTTACTAATTTAATTTTAGCCTTCTTAAACGCCTTAATATCTCTCATCTCGAAGTTGTGAAATTGATTCCTATAGCGCATAATCCCAGAGTATGATAGCGACTGCAAACCCCACACCTCAACTATCCCAGCTCAGAATTTTGCGTGTAATTCTCAATTATTATATTTGCACTTTTAAGGTATTAACCTCTTGCAAAGTGCGCATAGTTTACGTGCAATTCATAAATGAAAAAACCATTAGGAAGAACCATTCACTCACCATAAAGATCATGGTAACCTCCAATGACCACACACTTCCAACACGTCATTCATCGTGATGTAACTGGGCTTCCACAGGTTTACAGACTTCTTGCTTACGCTTCTTATTTTCGGGTGTGAAACATCGTTTTTTTTTTTTTCTCTTTTGCCTTATAAGATGTTACAATAACGCTTGTCAATTCGATAAAAATCACACATACAACTCATTCATACCAAGTAAAAACTATGTACATAACCTTACATTCACAGGCGATTAAACCTTGGTCAACTCTAATTATCAAACTCCTCCTTCTGTAATATTAAACACAACTGAATATGATCTAAAAATGAATAGAGCTATAGAAGAACTAAATTGCAGCATTCTAACAAAAGACCCAACCGAATCTCAAGTAAGGTACTTAGCTAGAATAAGAAATCACAGCACCTTGCCTGATGAAATAAAGAAAGCATACCCACCAATGGGTACTGGAATACCAAAAATGTTTGCAAAAATAAAAACTCATAAGCCTGATACACCTATGAGAGTGATAGTATCAAAAAGGAATTCCCCACTAATAAAACTGGAAAAGAATATCTACAAATTTTTGGCACCTGTGTTCATGAAGACAAGGTTCACTGTGAAGAATACATACGAATTTATTGAGAAAATTAAAGTAATTAAACAAGATTTAAGTGAATATCATATGGCTAGTATGGATGTGAGAGCTCTTTTTCCTAGCACACCAGTACCTCAGGCAATAGAAATAATTATTGAAAAATTATATGTGCTACAGACAATGAATGCAATACAAATAGAGGAGTTAAGAGAAATTTTATTGTACATATATGAAAATAACATTTTTAAGTTTAACAACAAGATGTACAAACAAAATCATGGTGGACCTATGGGGTCACCACTGTCAACTTTATTTGCTGAAATTATAATGAGTGACATTGAGGAAAAAATAATAAGTAAACTCGAGGATCCACCACTGATATACTGCAGATATGTTGATGACATTTTTCTGTTATCCAGGCTAAAAAATGATGAACTTGAGGACTTGACAAAAAAGTATAGTGAAATTTATCCATCTATTGAACTGACAGTTGAACAAGAACATGACAATACTTTGGCATTTTTGGACGTTTTGGTTGTTAAAACAGAGGAGAATATACAATTCAGAGTGCATAGAAAATCTTCATATATCCCAGTACTTATACCATTTCAGTCATCACATCCATTAACACATAAAAGAAATAGTGTTAAAACACTAATTAAAAGAAGTTTAACACATTCATCAATTGAACAGTATAGAAAGGAAGAAATTGAATATATTGAAAAAATTGCTTATGCTTTTGGATACCCTAAACAGGTATTAAAAAAATGGATTTATGAAGTAACGCAAGGTTACAATAAGGTCAAGACTGATAAAAAACTTGTAAAATATGTGGGAGCAATACCATATATAGAAAATGTTTCAGCAGAAATTAATAAAGTTTGTGGCAAGTATGGCATACAGGTAGGAAATCAGGTACTTACTGTAAAAAATTTAGTGATTAAAAATGAAAAAATTGCCAATTAGATAGAGCAGGAATTTATGAAATCCCAATAAACCAGCAACCACCTGTGTCATATATAGGCAGCACCAAGAATAAATTAAAGTATAGATTGAACCAGCATATTAATAATTGGAATAAAAAGAAGCTAAGACAGCATTGACCCAATACTGTATGGAAAATCAAAAATGCCCAAGGTTTGAAGATATTAAAATTATTAAGAGCTGTAAAAACGAAAAGCAGTTAAGAATTGCAGAATCAGTGTTAATTGAAAAAAACAGATCAAGATTATGCAACATTAATGAGCCAAGTAACCTAAATGAACAATGGAAAGCCCTAATAAAAATTGAACAGCAGCATAAAAAGAAAGAGGGAAAAAAGAGCAGCAGGGACAATAGATGGCGCCAGAGACACAACGATTCAGAGATAGCGACTGGAGCCCGGGCCTCGATGGCTCTGCTCACTTGAGCTGTGGTGGGCGGGTGAGACACAACACCTGCCTCCTGAAGATGACAGGGGCCTGTCGAAAGTACTAGAGGATTGGATGTGTGGGGCTGAATGGGTGTGACACTTGCAGTGGGAGTAGCAGAGGTTGTGAAACAGAAGGAGGAGTTTGATAATTAGAGTTGACCAAGGTTTAATCACCTGTGAATGTAAGGTTATGTACATAGTTTTTACTTGGTATGAATGAGTTGTATGTGTGATTTTTATCGAATTGACAAGCATTATTGTAACATCTTATAAGGCAAAAGAGAAAAAAAAAAAAACGATGTTTCACACCCGAAAATAAGAAGCGTAAGCATGAAGTCTGTAAACCTGTGGAAGCCCAGTTACATCACGATGAATGACGTGTTGGAAGTGTGTGGTCATTGGAGGTTACCATGATCTTTATGGTGAGTGAATGGTTCTTCCTAATGGTTTTTTCATTTATGAATTGCACGTAAACTATGCGCACTTTGCAAGAGGTTAATACCTTAAAAGTGCAAATATAATAATAGAATCATTTTGTTTTCAGAATCTAAATTATCTTTAAGCAGTTTTGATTATGCTATACCAGAGCTTCCAACTATTATGGATTTTCCATTGTTATTACAGATTTTTAGTTTACTATACTGAATTATGAATCATACCTAAAAATTTATGGAAAGCCACTTGCTAGTCAGTCTGCAGCACAATTTGTGAATGAACCTTTAACTTTTGATCAACAGTAGGGCTGGGCGATGTATCGATATATCATGCAAAATTGGTTTCAATATCACATTGGTGTTGTGCTTTTCTTAACGAGGCTGCAATGTATTGTGAAAGCTGATGTGAACATTGGAGCTTCTGAAGCATCAATCGCCAAGCTGACATCAGAGTACTGCTTAAAACCAGGATGCTGACATGATGCAAACTTCAGAGCTTCCTGCGCATTGCAAAGTAGATATGACGTTAAAACAAGTTGTGATTGAACCACCGTGCAGTGTCGGCGATGCTACGTGTTCGCTGTTATCAGCAAATTCGCAGCTTCTGCCATTGTTTTGCAGCTGTCTAGAAAGTAGGTGGCAGGTAATTTTTTTCACTCATTTTTGAAGAATATTGTAAAAGATATAGTGGTAGTTAGAGTTATATCTGTGTATAATTTCTGAATGTCCTTCACTGCCCTTCCCACTTTCAGAGACTTTCCAGTGGAATTTAGGCATGAAAACTTGAACACATATAGTGCCAGTCGAGTACAAACCTGACAAACAAAAAAAAATGGATTTGTAAAAGGGGAGGGATATGGGGGGCTTGAAAAAGGCCCCTGCAATTTATTGCCAGTTTCTGCACTTCCAATTGAATTCTGGTGTGAAAATTGATTCACATAGACTATGCATAAAGTAGGCAGCCACAAAAGTGTTAAATTTCCCAAAATACCATATTTTCCTTCATCATGTAATCTGTGGATTATCTGTTAAAATAGTTATAAATTTAGGTACTGCAGGTTATACACCGACACAGATAATTTGCCGCTTTAAAAAAATGGAATAACAGTTTTGTGGCACTTTGATTTCTAAAAAAATTAGCTTCGGAGTCATCAGGAGAAGTCATATATCGAGAAAAAAATCCAGAAATGTGTTAATTACAGTAAACTATTTAAGGCCTACAAACTCTTGGAAAGAAGTTTTTTTTTTTTTTTTTTTTTTTTTTTAATACTTACAAGCATTTTAGTAGAAAATTCAACCCAGTGAAGACAATATTATTTGCTCTTGCATACGATTGTGTGCTGTGGAGAAAGCATCATACACACTCGTGGTTGATGCATGAACAAATTCAGAGCTGCTGAAAAAAACTTATAATTTTTGTGCTTTATTCACTTGAAAGTAACAGGAAATCATTTTAAAATGTCAGTTTTTTTATAAGATCCTTCCCCCTGTGTTTCTTTGGACTGCTGGATTATCTCGTGATTTGTGACGTTTCTGTATGAAATTACAATTCAGGACCAACATTGCATGTGTTTTATGGCCTGCTGATTACATGCTGCCACAGATTATAGGAAGAATTTTTATTTCTTTCCCTGAATTTCACTGTCTCCAGATTATACTGTGATGTGGATTATGTGAAGAAAAATATAGTGTATGTCAAGCCTATGCCAGATGCTAGGCAGAGATGTAACCACAGGCATGTATACTTTTGGATGGAATTTTCCCATGAAAATCCTTACATATACAATACTGGTAGAGTACAAACCTGAAAAAATAATGTATTTAATAAGTCTTTTTCACCATTCTTGATATACTGTCATAAAGTGAGTGTGTGATTTTTACTTTATGATACAGTAATTTTAGTTTATAACTTTGAAAAACTGTACGACGTCATACAGGTACTTCTTTTGGTTTCAAATGATTATTGATAGACACCTCAAAAGGTTGATAACTCTGCTGTACTTACTTACTCCACTGGCTTCTTGAACCAAAGCCAGTACATTGTCAAAAAAGGTTAATAGCTCTGCTATACTTACTTACTCCACTGTTATCTTGAACCAAAGCCAGTCCATTGTCTCATCGACAAGCCTCCTCTAATTAGATCTGTCCATGTGAGCACCAAAGTTAAATCCATCTTCATCCAGATCTAGTCCTGAATAATCCAGCCACCTAACTTTTGGTCTTTCATATTGTCTTCTTCCCTTCTCAGTGTCTTTAATTATCTCATGCTGCTTCCTCGTAGTATGGCTATTATGTCTGACTGTGTAAATAATTATTGTATTTTCCTGTTTTTTCTTCTCCTCCATTTACCATTTTCTCAAACAATCCCAAAAATTTGTTTCAGTACAATGTTCAAAAGCCAGTGTGCACAGTGGAAAATTTCAGAGGTCTTCAGTTTGTGCAATAAAATAACTTTTTCATGAATTCAAGTACTGAGCAAAGAGTGGCAGTAATAAAATTTCATTTTAAAGCTGAAACAGTTGCAATGGTGCATGCTGCTTATGGAGATGAACCACTATCACAATCCAACTTTTTCACTGGTATGAGTGATGGGAAGATGTCCACGAAGACATGTGGAGCAGCCTACTTTTCCTGTCTAATATGGACTCGAAATCAACAAAGTTTGGCAGCTGCTAATGGAAAATCGTTGCCTATCCCTCTGAAGATACTAAGCGAGTTTCACATCAGCAAGAATACCACCATGCATTTGACTGTTGTGGAAGACTTGAAAAAAAGGAAGAGTGTGCTTCAAATTTGTGCCAATATGTTGACTGCAGGACAGCTTGCTGCATGTTGGGATTTCATTGAGATGGAGGCAGTGGTCCAAACTTTTTAAAAATAATTATAACTGGTGATGAATCATAGAGCTTTACATATGGCCCCAAAGCAAATAGACAATCAGCTGCATTGGTTGGACGAAGTTCACCAAAGCTGAAAAAGCAGGTCCCAAAGGTCTTGAATGAAAACAATGTTAGCGATTCTTTTTTTTTCTCTCGATTGGCAAGGAATTGTTCACAAAGAATTTCTACTAGAAGGACCGACATTTAACTATAATTTTCACAGTGGAGTGAAGGACAGATTGTTGAAAAGAATTCAGTACATTATGTCAGATATGTCTGAGTCAGGTGACTGGTTCTGGCTTTATGACAGTGCACCTGCACGCAACGCGACCATCGTCAAGAAGTTTCTCACACAGAATGACCCTATAGTGCTTCACAATGACCTGTATTAACCAGATTGTCACCTGCTTGTTATTTATCATTCCCAAAATGAAATCGCACATGAAGGGGTACCATTCTCATAGCATTTCAGATATCCAAAACAGTTTGACGAGGGAGTTAAACAGGGTTCCACAAGCTTTATCCCACAGAGTCATGTAGAAACTGTACAGCTGTATGTTTTAAGTTAGAAGGGATGTATTTAGAAGATGGAAAAATAATTTTTTTTTCGAAATATCTTTTTTACGAATGTAGCCCTAAATCATTTCAAACACACCTTGTACTTGACAGTGGAGTCCTTCTCAATTTCAAGTACTTATTTTAATTTCCTTTTTTGTATTATCCTAATGATAGTTGTGCATTTTAAGTGAATCCCAGTTTGTTTCATTACCAGTTTCTCTTATATGTTGTTTCCTTTTCACACTGATTCTTTGACGTAATCTACCCGAACTTTAGTTTTATGTGTTAAGGCTATTCTCCGGTCATTATGGGTAGTTATAAAGTTTTCTTTGGTTAAATTTGACGTCAATAAACAGATATTTTATTTTATTTCCTTTTCATACATGATATTTATTGCTGATTTTCATTCTGCAAAGCATGTTTTCAGCTGAACATCAGACTCACCTATGTATAAAAACCCACAAATTCAGCCATTGTACATAACTTCTTGTTTAAGTAGGTATCACTTTCATGTTGTTTAATATGACATATAGGATTTTTTTTTTCATTATCGTTGAGTCCTATATATATTCTGATGAGTTTAATTTAAGTGTTATGTGTTTTTTCATTTTCTAAATGTTTATAGTTGCTACTGGATAATATTTTCTAAAACAATTTCTTTTGGTTCTTCCTTGTGTAACTTTTTCCAGTTCTTCAGTTGAGCCAAATTTATTTAGGTTTTCAATGAGTTCACATGTTACATTCGCTTCTACAAAAGAAGGACGGCATAAGTTGTAATTTAATAATTTAGTGATTTTCATGGACTTTTTGTATAGCTAAGTAATAATTTTGAATTCTATCTTAAATATAAATGAATGTAAAGATATTCTTTTATATCTTCATGGTGGAACTTCTAACATGAATTTTTTGGAGCCTTCTAAACAACTGGAACTTTTAAGAATTTTTATTTTTTAATGTCAAGTTATGAAGAAAATGATGTTTCATGTATCTTGCATGTTGGGGTTTTATTAAGTGTTCCTTTTTGAGGAACAACTTTACTGTATATGCTTATGCCATGGTATGGCTACTATGTATGTACTACATTCAGAGCTGTTTGTGTTCCGGGTCTAACCCGGATTTCCGGGTTTAGGCGATCTTTCATACCCAGAATTCCGGATGTTTAGCTTTGAAGACATTTTTAAAACTGTTAAATTTTGAGTTCTAATTAGCGACAAAGAAAAAAAAAGAAAAATTAAAACGATTCATGGCAAAAGTACCAATGAATTAACGTGATAATAATATTGTCTTCCTCGCCGATGCAGCCGACTCGAGCTTGACGCATAAAGTCTCGACATGAAGCCGGCAGTTCGTGCTGTGGTTGTCCGTTGTTCTGTGGGAAGGGCATGCGCGCAAATTCTGAGTCATTTCATCGGCGCTTCTGCTCCTCGATGCAAAAAAGCGGTTTTTCACTCTGATGAGTAATGTGGGATTGGAACTCGGAGATGGCGGGGGAGTTAAAGCAAATAAAGTGCGTCCATCACGCATCCGCACCTACACGCGGGAGCAGCCTGTCTCATTGTATTAGTAAGTCAGTGACGGAGAGGAGGTGTCTTTGTTACCCTGATGAAACGTTTGTGGTTTTTTTGTTTAGGCAAAAGTGATGTTTTGTGTGTGTGTGTGTGTGTGTGTGTGTGTGTGTGTGTGTGTGTGTGTGTGTGTGTGTGTGTGTGTGTGTGTGTGTGTGTGTTTGTTTGTGTGTGTGTGTGTGTTTGTGTGATATATGAATGTTTTTAGGAATTTGAAAGTTTACACGATTTCAGTTTAAGTTAAGTTCGTCATAACGATGAAATTTTTAACCAAAACTGACGATCTCAAGGCATTAGAGGCCTCAGTCAAAAATAAATTCCGGTGGGATTGCCTAGAAAAAAAGACACCCAGCAGGAGAAAGCTGGGATATGTTGTCGAAAAATTGATACAGCTGGGTCATGTTTCTGCATATATAAATGGAGTACGTGCTACAGTTGCAATTATAATGGCTATTTGTAATAGTAAAGGTTCTTCTCCTCTTCGGTACACAAGCAAGACACTGCAAATGAAGGATTTTGTAAACGTAGGCATCAACCTGATAGCGTCTCTGCTAAAAAAACAAATGAAGATTGCACAATTTTTTAAGAAATAGTGTTATTTTATTAGTAAATATAACTTTAGATTAACACCACACTAGACTGATGTGGTTTTTTTTAATTAATAAATGAAACTTTAGATCAACATCCAATTTGCTAAATATACTGTTATTTTATTAGTAAATAGAACTTCAGGTCAATACTGCCTGACTGAAACTTAACGACTAAAATTTCTGTTAAAAAAAATCAATATCCTATGAAAAAGAGGAGTTGCCCTTCTAGTAACATAAAAACTTGACTGCAGATTTTCTTTTATTTATTTATCAAATGGGTAATTTTGCAATTGGAAAGAAAGGCAAAACTGTTTTAAAAGGTATGTTATGTGTGTAATTGGTTTATTTTATACAAATGCAAAATTTCTATTAACATTTTTAGTGTGGTATATGTTAAAGACAATATCATGTAGTTGTCGAAATCAAAGTTACTTAAATTACACTGAAGGAATTTATTTTTTTAGCAACAAATTAATACTGCAAGCTCAACTCCAAAATAATTTACTGTTGTGAACAAAAGGTATAGGTAGGTAGTAAGTAATTCCCAAAGTGGGACCATTTTATCTTTCGAAGTATCGGTAACAGCTTTGCTGATAAGTATAATAATTAGAGGTACTAGTAGTAACGGTAATACTTTTGTTGTGGGGGGGGGTACCCACACATGTTCATTTATGTCTTGAGTTTATGCATTGGCACCGTTGGGGGACGCCGATGATTTCAGGGTTTCGTGCCTTGCCTTGCAAACACCTCTGTACATTTTCATGTTTGTATATTATATGCTATTTGTTTTTTTATTGTTTTGTGTCATTTTTATATGAGTGTGCCTTATAATTTCATGCTATTATCTTTAACACATTAAGCAGGTTAATTTTATAATATGTTATAATAAATAATTCATTATAACATCATGAAGAACCTAATTCAGTATCATATTGAGCTTAAGTGCATTTGCTAACTGTGAAATGTTTATGTGAAAATGTTGCTAAGATGTATTTACTGTTCTTTTTTTTTTATTTCTTTAAATCTAGCATTTCAGTCATTGATTTTCCTGCTAGTGTGATTGGAGAACAGCCTGAGCTAACGGAAGATACTTTGGTGAGAATTCAGTTGTATTATTCTGCATCTCTGTGAAATTGTTCCAGATGTGCACATTGTATAATTTTCTGTTTTTGATCAAAAACTAAGCAGAAATTTTTTATTAAACATGAAAATGAGGCTCACCACTGGGGATATGTACCACAATGCAGAGCTGTCAAGTGTCCCTGTTTATCTGGATTCCTTCCAATTTAAAAAAATATTTTCCAGAAATCCAGTTTTTCTACAAAAATCCAGTTTTATGGATCTCTTATTTTTTTTTCTTTTATTTATTTATTATGCATGGTATATTTTTTTCCCTCATTAATGATATCAGCCATAAGTTTTCTCCAGCATCAACACTGGCTCTGGGACGGTAACAAATGGGGACAAATGTTTTTTTTTGTAAATCCACGTCACTTCAAGTACCAAGGTCATGAGCCTCACAATGGTAGCAAGACAGTTGGTGGCTTGGAAAGTTGAAGTACTGGTTTATGGCATTACATCCATAGCACTTGTGTGGTGCCTCATGAGGGGATGGGAATTCTGCACCAATGTGTGCCAAAACAAAAATCTTTGTGCCATCTTGCTATAATAGACGGATTTTGCGCCATTGTGCCCTAGAACTGCCGTGCCCCTTCATTATCGTCGGGACCTCGGCACAGTAAATTCTCCATGCATGCTGTTCCATTGACACTGAGTAAGACCATGCGGTAGGAAAAAGATTATAAGGGACTCCCAAGTACTACGAATGTTATGTAGTTACTATGGAAATCACCAGCCCAACTACAGACAACGGAAAACATTGAGTATGCTATATAAATCGAAAATCTCGTTGAAATAACATTATTAAATATCTGTGTAAAGTTTATTTTCATATTTTCAAGATTATAATACTTAATAAACATTTTCAGGAATGTTTCTTGGGTATTTTCAATGTCGTGACATTTCTTCAGTGTTTCTTTGTTTGTTTTGTTTTGTTTAATTGTTTATTTTGCTTTTTGGGTGTTATAATTATTATAAGCATCTGGGCACATGTAAGAGTCCACATAGTTCCTGAAATCCTGGTAAAATTTTGAAACTTAATTTCTCTTTTTTTTTTTTTCCAAGCCTTGTAATGTCCTTGATTTTTCGCGTTTTGGTGAAAGGTCGTGGGGTAGTTACTGCTGTCTTTACAGCAATGAGAAATTTTAAGAAAAAGGTCAAAAATGAGGGTAGTGAGCTATAGAAAAAAACAGGGGAAAAGTTGGCAAATCTCGCAAATGGTCGTAATCACACTGAAAATTACTGCTGTGGCAGCAATGAGAATGTTGCATTGTTTTCTGTTTCTGCATATTAAATTTTTCCAACTTTCCTTTTTTCTTTTCCTCTGCCTGATTATATTTTTATTTTTTGATGTCTTCTATATGTGTGTGTGATCATGTTCCTCGTTTTTAATATCTTCGGTAATAGTAAAAAGGAGCCACTTGGTATTTTTTAAGAATTTTTTATAATGAAATACATGCTTCCCTATTTCTAAAACATACTTCTTCAAAACTAATCAATGGAGAGCAATCATTTTCACCCCGTCCCTTTTATTAAACAAAATTAAATATCTATACCAGTATTTAGTCTGTCTGTGGTGGAATATGTGCCATTTCCGTGCCTTGTAAAATTGTTTCATGGCACAGTGAGCACCGCAGTATCGATTTTTCACATTTAATTTTCCATAAAATTTGTGTTTTTCAATTTCTTAGTCACTTCTTACTCTTACGTGAGATCATTCCGTGGATTCACGGAATTCCGTTTTTTCTGGGGGGGATCTTAAACCTATAATATATAATTAATAATTTTATTATTTATAACTTGTAAATACATGCACCATTGAATGCATGTTGATGTCCCTGTTTTTTATTTTGAAAAGTGAGCAGCTTTGACAATGTCCAACAGATGGCTCCAGTATCACACCGCATATTGAACTTGTCCTTGATTTTGTCCTTGATTCAACTTACTTGACAGCGTGTTTACACTTGATTGCTGGCAGCCAATGTGCTAACAACTCTTTACTGAAGATGCCCATTGCTGCTGGGTGAAAATATTAGAAAGCTTCTGTGTGGTTTGATGTGTCAATTCTTAATTACAGTTCTTAAGGTGTAAATAAGTTTTTTAATTTTCTTCTTTTTGATCTTTTTAACATTCCAAAATTGTAAATTAGTGTTTTGGAGATAACTAATGAAGTGGAGGTTAAGGTTAAAGTTTTTAGCTTTAGTGAATACTTAGGTTACAGATTTGAATTATTTGTTTTTATGGGTTAAATGTATTCTTAAGATGAGTTAATAAGCAGATGATAAGAATAGAATTATTATTTATAATTACTGAACACATCTTGCCACTTGAAAGTTTGCAATTGCCTACATGTGCCTGAATGTGACAAAATTAGCTTAGCTGCAGCTTTGAGTTGGCTAAAGGTAAGCTTATCACTAGTATCGTATTATTTTTTTATTGTTATTTAGAGAATGAAATTCCAATTTTTAAGTGAAGAGTGTGTGGATCATAAATTCACCAGTACTGTAAGTTATGGATTTTGTGTTCAGCAGGCCAGTGACTAGCATTGATACCCTACTTTTAAAAATGATGAACTAACTGGGAAAATATTATACAAAAACTCAGATAAGTTGGTGTTTCAATTTCAGGGATTGTGTGCAAAAACAGCATATGAAAGTGAAGCTTCCTACTACCAGACATGCATAAATATCTGAAGATGTATCATCATATATATCACTAAGCTGTTCTCTGATATTCAGAGGTTAGCTCCAAAAAGAAATACAAACTACCAGATATTTTTACTTACTGTTGTCGTATCAAACTTCTCCACTTACAGCGATCTTGACATACAACTTGGGCTTCACTGATATCCATTACACACCATACACAAGATCTTTTATACTTCATACTCATAATCTTTTTCTCATGCAAACACTCCTGAATCTGATCCACCCATGTCTTCCTTAGCCTTCCTCTGCCTTTCCTTCCGACCACTTGGGCTACAAATATTTTCTTAGTAAGCATCTCATCACTCATTCTTTCAACACGGCCAAACCACCGAAGCATATTAGTCTCCACCTTGCTAACAACATTTTGCTTCACATCACACAACTGCAACACATCTTTATTCCTCACACAATCAGACCGTGTCTTGCCACAAACCCCCCGTAAGTAGCACATTTCTCCAGCACACAAACAACTCCTATGTTTCTTCTGCGGTACCCAGATTTCACTGCCATACATCAGAGTAGGAACAATTACACTTTCATACACAGCCATGTGGGACTCTCTAGAGAACCCATCATTCCTGTGAAAACCTTCCAGAGCAGCTATGACTTTCAATGAAGAATTCACTCGCCTACTAATTTCACCATCCAATTTGTTCTCTCTGTCAAAAATGCTTCCTAAATATACAAACTCACTCACCTTGTCAATCACAGTGCCATTTATACTTACAATTACATTCAGCTCTACCAGTTCCTCTCTTAAACACCATAACTTTGATTTTTTCCCTATTTATACTCAGTTTGAATTTCATGCAAACTTCGTACATCCAAGACAACATACTCTGCAAATCACTTTTGCTCTCTGCCAACAGGACAGTGTCATCAGCATACAGCAATCTACACACACAGACACACAGATATCACCAAGACATAAACCACTATCATCTATTTTGGCATCACACATGCACGCATCCATAAATATATTAAACAGCCATGTTGACATTACACAACCTTGTCTAACTCCTGCACCAATAAAAAACCATTTTGATAAAACACCATTCACTCGTACACAAGCTTTACTACCAGCATACATGGCTTTTACACTATTAAGTAGATTCCCAGTAACACCATATTCATTCAATACCTTCCACAAAAGTGTTGTATTTACTTGGTCGTAAGCTTTCTCTAAATCTATGAAGGCAACAAAAACTTTCTCACCAACAGCCAGATACTTTTCAATCATTATGCATAATGCAAAAATCTGGTTAGTGCAGCCTTTACCAGGCATAAAACCACTCTGAACATCCCACACTTTCTCTGATGTAAGACCCTGTACTTTTTCAATAACAACCTTACCAAACACTTTCCCTGGCACTTTTTCCATATCTTGTATAAGGGAAAAGTCTGATCACCTTTTCCCTTATACAAGGGAACAATAATAGCATCCTTCCAATCTCAAGGGACCATTCCTAACTCCCAGAACAACTGGCAAATTTCAGTTAACCAGTCAATTACAGAGTCACCACCATATTTCAACATCTTGGCAGTTATGCCATCAACTCCTGGAGCCTTACCATTCTGAAGAGATTTTAGAGCTTTACACACTTCTTCTCTTGAGATCCCTCCTGTGCTTCCATCCCTCACTGTGTGATCATCTGCATCTGTCTCAGAATCATCTTTGCTTTCCTGATCTAATAACTCACAGAAATATTCACCCCATCTTGCACTTAACTTATTGGACTCCCATATCATTTCCCCGATCTCATTCTTCACACAACTTACAACTTTGTTTCCTCAATTTTTCTGAATCTCTTGTACTTCCAGAAAGACTTCCTATCTTTTCAAAAAGCCAGTTCATGCCTTTCCACCTTCTCCTTCCTATCTTTTGCCTTACTCTGGTGAACCAGATTAGTAGCTTCACGCTTCTTTGAGCGATCCCACAGAGACTCTACCTTGCAACATCCCCAAATAGGCTTCCTTCTTTCTCTTTACTGCCTCTTCAATCTCACTATTCCACCAAGCATCACCTCTATTGTTACCCACTATTGTGGTGCCACAGACCTCTTTAGCAGCAGTGACAACACACTTCTTAAAACATTCCCACTTCTTTTTTACATACCTCTCACCAGACTTCAGCTCCTTCAGTCATTCTCTGAGTAAGTCAGAATAACGCTGATGATCTTCAAGGAGCCTATCAACCTTTATTCTTTCTATTCTGGGTCTCTTCCTGTTTTTTTCCCTCCAACCAACATTAAGTTTCACTCGTGACACTACCAAGTAATGATCAGAACCAACATCCGCACCTCTCATCACACGGGTGTCAACAACTAAGTGTTTCAGACATTGATCGTAGACAACAAAATCTATCACTTTCTTTTGACCAAGATAACGATTTTCCCAAATATATGTGTGGATATACTTGTGGTTGAAAAATGTATTAGATTCACACAAACCATTCTCAATGCAGAGTTCAATTAATCTTTCACTATTATCATTCACACAAGGATCATTAAACTTACCCAGAACACTGTCAGAAATTGCATTCTGCACACCTACTCTAGCATTGAAATCCCCTGCTATTATAACTTTTTCTTTAGCACCAAACTGGCTCAAAACAGCTTTTAGCTCATTCCAGAAATCTTCCTTCTTATCAGAAGGTTCAGAGTCACAAGGAGCATACACTACAACAATTACGATTCTCTGAAGTTTCACTTTCAAACGAATCCAGAGAATTCTCTCACTTACGCAACTATAGTGAATCAAGTTGTTCTTCATCTTTTCACTTAAAATCACACCTACACCAGCCTGTCCTCTCACATTATCCAATACTCCTGACTACACACTCACTGTGCCATTCACATCTTCTACCCCAATTTTCTTCTTTTTGGTTTTACTTACACATAGCGCATCTAGTCTATACTTATTCATCTCCTCAATCACCTTATTCATCTTGCCATTTATACCTCCAATATTCCATACACTAATCTTACATTCACTCAGCCGAGATCTCTTTCTCACACGCCGTTTAGAAAGTCCCGGTCGATTCCATGTTGGACCGTTTTTCTCAAGTGTGGTAGGTCCACCATATCCCACACATGAGTCTGGATATTGATTTCTTTTTGTCTTTTTAATCAGGTAAGTACATCAGTGTGGGGGATTAGCCCACAGCTGAGGGTTCTAGTTGGTCATTCAACCTAAGGATTCTGGAACAAAACCCAGTGAGTTGGGGTCTTTTTGCCAATGTCACACAGAACTAGCTGGCACCTCTCCAAGATTCACAGAGGCCCTAATTGCTGTTGTGTGTGCCATTGTTACCACGAAGCGCCCTGAGGAGGCAAACCCATCGCTCACTATGACCGCCCGCTGAAGAGGAAGTCTGTTTATTGGTTCCTCCAGCAATATTGCATTCATGCTGCCATACTTTGTAGCATGTTTTTATTTTTATTTTTTTGGAGGATGGGCTGCTCTTATACTTTCATTTGCTACATATCTCTTTACTGAGACTTAGTCCTGTAGTCTATTGGTTCCTACAACAACATTGCATTCATGCTGCCATACTAAAAGAATGTCTTTTTTGTTGCAGTTCTTATACTTCCTTCATATCACTTTACTGAAAGTCAGTCCTGCAGTTTATTGGTCCTTTCAACAGTATTATATGTATTTGTGTTGCCATACTTTTTAGCATGTTTTTTTCCCCTTTATTTGCTGAATGGGTGTTTTTATATTTCACTTATTTTTTATTGTACACATTTGTCAACCATACAGTTGTTATATTGTGTACTGTTTTTCACGTTGTATGAGTGTCAAAGTGCTCACTCTTCTTCGAGCGAGCTCTTTTTCCCCGCGAGCACTTTGACACTCATACAATGTGAGAAACAGTACACAATATAACAACTGTATGGTTGACAAATATGCACAATGAAGATTATAACCACGTAATGAAGTTCAACACAGAAATGTGTTAGAAGAACTAATTGAATATTTCACTTATATTTTTCTCTTATCACTGCCTGACAGAGAAAATGTCACACCATGAAGGAATACTCAAAAAAGACCAAACTGCAGACACAGATAGCCAAGTAGGTCCTGAACAAATGATTTAATTGCCACTAGGCTCCAGTGGCCAAATATGCAGGATGATCAATATGGAGTGCCCATTTTGTTGATCAATAAGTGGCCCCCATTTTGGGCGATACAGGGTTGAATCCAATGTGGCATCGAGACAATGAGAGTCCAAATATATCTTTCCAATCTGATAGTCCTATGGATCCTTCCATTAAAATGTGAATCAGTCCAGTCCACATAAAGAAGACATGAGCCACTGATGATTGCTATACTCATCGTTACACATATATTCAAGTTAATGGATTTCACAAGGGATGTTGTTGTTGCATGTCACATAAAAAATGTGCGTAATTTGCACAAATTTGATGCTTTTGGTAGTATTAATAGGATCTACTCTCATAAGCCAGACTGCCACTACCTTAGTATTCTGCCATATTTTATGTATATTTTTGTTAACTTTCAGCTGTAATGTTCTTTGCATATGCATACAAGAACATTACAGCTGACAGTTGACAAAAAATATACATAAAATATGGCAAAATACTAAGGTAGTGGTAGTCTGGCTTATGAGAGTAGATCCTATTAATATTACCAAAAGCAACAAATTTGTTCAAATTATGCACATTCTGCAATGTTCTTGTATGCATATGCAATCTCCTCCACTATTAACTAATCTGTATACTACAACAAGTCAGTTGCAGGCATAATTTGTTTTTGCAATAACTTGCAACCTGTTATTACAATCTGTTTGTTTTTGATATCATCTTGACCATTCATTTATTTTTCACAGGAAATGGGAGAACAGGTGCCTTATTGCTGGAGAAATCTCTTTTCGTGCATCAACTTGCTTCGCCTATTGAACAAGCTGACCAAGTGGAAACACTCGCGCATCATGGTATGGAAATTAATTATTTTACTAAATTGTATTTGCATTGAGTGTTGTTTTTCAGTTGTTCTATGATTCTAGTTTTTTTTTTAATTTCTGAAAATGTGTACCAGGTAGTTAATTTATTGCTGTGGAAATTGACTCCCCTTTTTGAATGTAAATCATATTTGTTGAAGAACACATTATCACCAAGCAATGAGAAAAATGCTAATTATTCATGGGACATTAACCTCAGATTGACTGCCTAATTTTGTACGGGAATGTTTGTTGATGAAACCATTGCCATATATGTATTGTTAAAGAATTCCATACCTTTGATCTTCAAAAGTACAATGAAAGCAAATTGTAATCTTGATTTTCAGATGTGTATATTCCTTTTTCTATAACTACATCCATAAACTAACATAAGCTATGCTATTGCTGATGTAAAGATTTTTGTTTTGTTTTCAGTAAACTACTCCCCACATACACACACTCACACACTACCCACCACCAGGTGGTTCAGGAATGCGCCGAGCGGGGTTCAATGGGTGCTTCGCACCCATGAGCCAGCTTTCGGCGGCGGCAAGACGCCTCAATTAAATTTTACGGTTGACAAATTAATGTCAGCGACGTGGAAGAAGTCAAGAAAACATTTTACTGTGAGAAATCGTAATACTATGTGGCACGTTTACTTTTCTAGTAAAAATATTCATTTTATAATTCAAGAGAAAACTACTTGAAATCAGAGAATAATTTTTATTGTTTTGTTCAGTAACGGATACTGTGAGCAAAGGACTAACAATTTTTTTCTAATTTTTTTTAAATCTTAAAATTTTAGTATCATGATACGCGTGGCCAGCACTATGGCAATGGGGCCAATATAAAGGAAAAACATAGTGGACTTCAAAAAACATAATTTTTTTTATCTAAAACCCTGATGCATTTTATGTACTTTGAGCAGCTCATACTTTATATCTGGTCGTAAATAATGACAAAAAAATTTCTCTAGAAATTTTCAGCATTATTCAAGAAATATATGCTTGCTTTTCTGAATTACCTTAGCTATGGCAAATTTTAAACATAGAGCTTCCAGCGTTGACAGTAAAACCGTGCTCTGAAACAAGCTGAGAAATCGATGCAATAAGGGTATTGAGGTTTGTAGGAGAAAAAAATATTTTTAACATGAAAAATAGTTATTACAAATTCTGTTTTTAGTTTTATACAACTGATTTTTATAAGCAAAAATATTTTTATTTAAATATGAAAACCAGTTATTTCGAATTCTGTATTTAGTTTTAAACAACTTACTTGTATATGTACCCATATGAAAGATTTTTTTGGTTAGTTGGTTAGAATAGTTAAAAAGACGCCTGTCATGTTCAATATTATATCATCATCATTGTCAACCATTATCAATCCACTGCTGGACGAAGGTCTCCCCAAGTTTCCTCCACAACGGTCTGTCTTGTGCCAGTCTCCTCCATGTCACTCCCGCATACTTTCGAATTTCATCCACCCATCTTCCATGTGGTCTTCTTCTGGGTCTTTTCCTGTCCCTTGGAATCCAATCTAAAATTTCGGCTGTCCATCGATGGTCTGTTCTTCTGGCAGTATGTCCAGCCCATTGCCATTTCAGGGATTTAACTCTGATCATGATGTCTTCCACTCTTGTCATTTTTCGGATCCACGAGTTCCTCTTCTTATCTCTCCTGGTTACACCAAGTATGCACCTCTCCATGCTACTTTGAGTTGTCTGCAGCCTTTGTATGTCTCTTTTAGCTAAGGTCCACGTCTCTGCACCATACGTAAGCACTGGAAGGATGCATTGATCAAACACTTTTCTTTTAAGACATAATGGCATATTGCTCTTGAAAATTATGCTGTTTCTTCCAAAAGCTCTCCAGGCAAGTTTCGTACGCCGATTAATTTCTTCACCAATGTGACCCTCACTTGATATCTGCTGTCCAAGATAAACGTATGTGTCTTTTATCTCCAGCTTTTCTCCATCAATCGATAAATCTTCATTTCTTGTAAAAGCATTGTACATCACTTTTGTCTTCTGAAAGTTCATTTTTAATCCCACTTCTTTACTCTTGTCAGCAAGTTCCTGGATCATACTCTGTAGCTCTGATGGGGTAGTTGCAAAAATGACTATGTCATCAGCAAAACGAAGGCGGGTTAGATAATCTCCATTAATCTTTATCCCTTTGTTTTCCCAGTTCAGTGATTGAAAGACATTTTCCAATGTGGCATTAAAGAGCTTCGGAGATATGGTGTCACCTTGTCTCACTCCTTTTCCAATTTTTATGTGTGTTGTATTTTCAAACAGCCGAATCTTTGCACTTGCATTTTCATAGATGTTATTAATAATATTAATGTATGCATCTTCAATACCGCAGGATTTCAGAGCCATTGCAACTGCTGATGGTTTCACCGAATCAAAGGCTTTTTCATAATCGATAAAAGCCATGCACAATGGAAGCTCATATTCCCTCGCTCTTTCAATTAGTTCTCTCAGTACGTGGATATGATCTATTGTGCTGTAGCCACTCCTGAATCCAGCTTGTTCTCTCGGTTGAGCCATGTCCAGTGTCACCTTCAAGCGGTGTGAAAGAACTTTAGTGAAGATTTTATAAACCACTGATAGGTCTGTAGTTCCTGAGATCCTCAATGTCACCTTTTTTATGTAGCAAGATCATTGTAGCGTTGTTCCAATCCTCAGGAATTTTCCCTTCATTAAGGCATCGAGTGAAAATTTGGGCGAGTACTGTTTCGATTTCTCCACTTGCTTCTTGTATGATGTCTATAGTAATTCCATCTTCTCCTGGAGCTTTTCCCCGCTTCATGTTCTTGATTGCATGTGCAACTTCTGCTGGAAGGACTGGAAGAACTCTGGTACTGGTACCTTTCATGATGTCTGGAGTACATGTATCATCCCTTTCATATAATTTGGAGTAGAAATCTTTCACTCTTGTCAAAATTTCTGCCTCTATTTCTTGTTACAGAACCATCTTCTTTTCTCAGTGCCATAATCTGTTTTTTCCCCTTACTGAGATGTCCCTTTGCTATCTTTAGGCTTTGGTTGTTTTCAATTGCTTTCCTTACTAGTTCACAGTTGAATTTCCATACGTCTTCAGTGATACTTTTTCGTTCTGTCTTGCATAGCTCTATATATTCCACTTTGGAAGTCACATCTTCTTTAGTTGTCCTCATCACTCTTCTTTTTTGCATCAACATTTTGGTTTTTCCTGATAATTTGTTCACATGCAATTTGTTCTTAGACCCAGCTAATTTTGTTGCTGTTTCCATAAGAGCTTTGGTTACTTTTCTGTTAACTTCAGAAATATCCACTTCTTCCGATGTTAGGCCTTCTAAAGCAGAGAATCTGTTCTTCAGTTCCAATTTGAAGGTATTATGGTGTTTTTTAAGGTTGGTTATGTAATATTATATACTCATATATATATCATCATCATCATCATCATTGTCAACCATTATCAATCCACTGCTGGACGAAGGTCTCCCCAAGTTTCCTCCACAACGGTCTGTCTTGTGCCAGTCTCCTCCATGTCACCCCTGCATACTTTCGAATTTCATCCACCCATCTCCCATGTGGTCTTCTTCTGGGTCTTTTCCTGTCCCTTGGAATCCAATCTAAAATTTCGGCTGTCCATCGATGATCTGTCCTTCTGGCAGTATGTCCAGCCCATTGCCATTTCAGGGATTTAACTCTGATCATGATGTCTTCCACTCTTGTCATTTTTTGGATCCACGAGTTCCTCTTCTTATCTCTCCTGGTTACACCAAGCATGCACCTCTCCATGATTCTTTGAGTTGTCTGCAGCCTTTGTATGTCTCTTTTAGTTAAGGTCCATGTCTCTGCACCATACGTAAGCACTGGAAGGATGCATTGATCAAACACTTTTCTTTTAAGACATAATGGCATATTGCTCTTGAAAATTATGCTGTTTCTTCCAAAAGCTCTCCAGGCAAGTTTTGTACGCCGATTAATTTCTTCATCAATGTGACCCTCACTTGATATCTGCTGTCCAAGATAAACGTACGTATCTGTGTTCTCCAGCTTTTCTCCATCAATCGATAAATCTTCATTTCTTGTAAAAGCATTGAACATCACTTTTGTCTTCTGAAAGTTCATTTTTAATCCCACTTCTTTACTCTTGTCAGCAAGTTCCTGGATCATACTCTGCAGCTCTGATGGGCTAGTTGCAAAAATGACTATGTCATCAGCAAAACGAAGGTGGGTTAGATAATCTCCATTAATCTTTATCCCCTTGTTTTCCCAGCTCAGTGACTGAAAAACACCCTCCAATGTGGCATTAAAGAGCTTCGGAGATATGGTGTCACCTTGTCTCACTCCCTTTCCAATTTTTATGTGTGTTGTATTTTCAAACAGCCTAATCTTTGCACTTGCATATATATATATATATATATATATATATTTTGAAAACCCTTACTTTATGGGAAATAGAAAATAATGTTGCTAAAGATATTTATTTTAGGTAAAAATGAATAAAAATTGAAAAATATTCTCGTACAAGGGCGGCAAATCTGGGCTTGCACCAGGGCGGCAAACGCTCTTGGCACGCCCCTGAGGTGGTTGAATGGTCTAAATTCTCCTGATCACACTGTTAGGCTAAGATTCAGATTCTCGGTAACACATTGATATGTTGTTCGGCCTCAGAGGAACTTGTCACCTCTGATTTATGTACTTTGGCTTAGTACTTTTTCCAAGCACACACCTTTCTCTGGACAGTGAGGTAATCAAACCCAACAGATTGTATGTATGATAGGCCTAAGATTTAAAAAGAAGAATTCGTGCGATTTACCTTTTGTAAACCTCATGAGCAAACAAAAATTTCATGAGCAAACTAAGATGCAGTGTTCAAAAATTTCAGTTTTGAATTTACAGGCAATTGTAGAGTCTGTTTCTTCTGTTTGAGGTGAAGTCCTAAAACCATTTAAAACAGAATACAACATTTAAAAAATCTTAATTTTTAGGAGAAATTGGCTGCACCTTTGGCGGGGTGATACGAGAGAAAGCACGTCTCACTGCTTGTTTAAGTTCATTAGTGGTTTGGTAGCGCTGCTGTGCAACAACCTCCTTTATGAAACCCCAAAGGGCATTATCACACGTTGAGAGATCTGGGCTTCGAGGTGGCCATTCAAGTGGAGCGGGCAGCACTGCCGAACCTCGGCCAATCCAACGATCCCGAAAGACCTCACCAAGATATTCCCGAACAGTGATTGCGTAATGGGCGGGTGCCCCATCCTGTTGGAACCATACATAATTCAGAATGCCAAGATTTCCAAGTTGTGGCACAAACCAGGTTTGGAGCATGTCCAGATAAGTTGTCTGATTCACTGGACCATCAAAGAAATACAGTTCAAACAGACGTCGACTATTCATTGAAGCCCATATCAAGACATGTAAAGGATGATGATCCAATTCTTCGACATAATGTGGGTTTTCCTTGGACCAGAACACAATGTTCCGTGATCAACAGCTGCAGTATATCGTACATTCATCACTGAAAATGTCCTTTCCACGTTTTGGGATTGTGGCAAATGTCTGAAGCATAATTGCACATGCATCCCGTCTGTGGTTTAAATCGATGTCTGATAACTCCTGAACGAACATCGGGCGATATGCATGCAAATTCAGGTAATTCTTCATGTGCTTATGCAGTGTCGATCGTGGTATTCCAAGCTCCGCTGATCATTTGCTGAGCGACTTCGTCGGTGACCTGATGACTGGTTCCTCAACCGCTTGACACTGTTGCACTCTGGTTGATGGTCTTCCCGTTCATGGTTTATCCTTGATGTTGCCTGCTTCGAAGAGTTTATGTTCCCACCGCAGAAGAGTCTGTTTTGGAGGGGCCTCTTTGTTGAATCGTAGTTGGAAATCGGCACGCACGTCACGCATTGTCTTCCCTGTGTGTGGACGTTCATGTACCCAGACACTGACAACAATCCGCTGTTCCAGGGTGTATTTGCTGGTATCACACATGGTTCCGGTACCTAATCTGAAAATAAACACAATACAGACAATAGCTCAACATATACATCATACAACAGATACATAGCTCACTTACATTTCTTATTACATGGGGGGTAACAAGACATTATGGACACCCTGCTTTAAACATAATAGTATAATTCATACGAGATGTGTTTAATGCTTCAAATTAACTGCTTATTCTGTCATTTGACACAGTACAAATATTATATATATATATATCATCATCAACAACCATTATCAATCCACTGCTGGATGAAGGTCTCCCCAAGTTTCTTCCACAATTGTCTGTCTTGAGCCTGTCTCCTCCATGTCATTCCAGCATACTTTCAAATTCCATCCATCTATCTCCCATGGGGCCTTTTTCTGGGTCTCTTCCTGTCCCTTGGAATCCAGTCTAAAATTTCGGTTGACCATCGGTGGTCCGTTCTTCTGGCAACATGTCCAGCCCATTGCCATTTCAGTGATTTCACTCTGGTCATGATGTCATCCACTCCTGTCATTTTCCTTATTCACAAGTTTTTCTTCTTATCTTTCCTGGTCATACCAAGCATGCACCTCTCCATGCTGCTTTGAGTTGTCTGCAGTCTTTGTACAGTATGTCTTTTTTAGTTAAGGTCCATGTCTCTGCTCCATACGTAAGCACTGGAAGGATGCATTGATTAAACACTTTTCTTTTAAGACGTAATGGCATACTGCTCTTAAAAATTGTACTGTTTCTTCCAAAAGCTCTCCATCCAAATTTTATACGCTGATTAATTTCTTCATCAATGTGACCTTCACTTGATATCTGATGCCCAAGGTAAATGTAGGTATCGGTTGTCTCAAGCTTTTCTCCATCAATCGATAAATCTTCATTTCTTGTACATCATTGCACATCACTTTTGTCTTCTGAAAGTTCATTTTTAATTCTACTTCTTTACTCTTGTTGTCAGCAAGTTCTTGGATCATTTTCTGCAGTTTTGAAGGGGTAGTTGCAAAGATGACTATGTCATCAGCAAAACGAAAGTGAGTTAGGTAATCTCCATTAATCTTTATCCCTTTATTTTCCCAGTTCAATGATTGAAATATATTTTGCAATGTGGCATTAAAGAGTTAGGGAGATATGGTGTCACCTTGTCTCACTCGCTTTCCAGTTCTTATTTGTGCTGTATCCTCAAATAACTGAACCTTTGCATCTTATATTAAGAGTATGGACTCATTGGTGCAAATCTTTCATCACTCCCAGAGGGGATTACATTCCATATTGACTATACATTTTGTATACCAAATGTCCACCCTATTTTGGGATTGTATATTTGAGTATGTCAGTAAATATGTTTTTTATTTCCTCTTACTTATAAGACATATAATGTAGCCTATACATCTTTGTAGAATTCTGTAAAGTGTGATATGAATTTGTTAATTACATTTCAACTTGTGCTTAGTTTATTGTTTTATGCTTAATTTTTAATGAACAGTGTATATTGAACTTGCATGTTATTTGTTTTCTGTGTTGTTGCTTATGTTAGATTTTTTAAATTGCTGTACATGTGTCAGACAATGTCTTACATATACAAGCTCTCTTCTGCTCCTTTTATCTAGATGCTAGTTGTGTTCAAGTCTGCTCCAATACTAAAACGAGCTTTGAAAGTAAAGCATGCAATGATGCAGTTGTATGTGCTCAAGTTACTGAAGATGCAGACTAAGTACCTTGGTAGACAGTGGAGGAAGAGCAATATGAAAACCATGTCTGCAATATATCAAAAAGTTCGCCATAGGCTGAATGATGACTGGGCTTATGGAAATGGTGGGTATCATGATATATGTTTCAAACTCTAAATTTAATTTCCATTTGTTAGGTTAATCAATAACAATACTCAGGTAAATTTGTGCTGCCTACCTTTTATTAGTAACATCATTCATTCCCTCATTTCTGTTAGCATAATTTTTTGTCCCTTTTATGTGCATGAGCTTGGGAATAAAACCATACAGAACTGTGAGAAAAAAACAACTTTTTATTAGACAGGAATACTAAGTAAATTTTCATAACTATCCTGATGTTTCTAGCCCTTTGGCAATATTCAAAGACAGTTCCCAAAGGTCACAAGTAACTATCTATATCAGAAAGCTGAGAGTTACTGCAGGTTTCTTGTAGTAACTGTCAGGTAGTACTTCTCAGCTTCTTAACATATAGTTATTTGTGATACTCTAAAGAATTTCCATAGTAACTGTCAACTTTCTGACAAAGGTAAGTATTTATGATATACCACAGGATTTCTGTATAGTAACTATCAGCTAGATTCAATGTCAGCTTTCTGAAAATAGATAACGTATCTGTAGATAGCTTTCTGACACAGCATAACTTTGTATGTCAGAAAGTTGATAGTTGCTACAAGATTCCTGCATTGACTGTTAGCTAGATTCCAGGTCAACTTTCTGAAATGGATAGTTATTTGTTACCTTTGAGAACAAGCTTTGAATGTCACCAAAAGACTAGAAATACCAAGATGGTTATAAAAGGTTTACTCAGTATCCATGTCAATGTAAAAAGTTGTTTTACCTCAGCTTATTTTGTGTTCTTCAAGTTTACTATCTGAGTAAAATTGTTTAGTTTTTTCAGTTCAACTTAGCCACAGTTTTGTAATTCGTTATTTGAGTGCTTTATGAATGTTTTTTACATGTTTAGTTTCATAGTTACTTATGTAAGTTCTTACTTTTGAGATTTACCAAATTTTCTGTGAGTGGCCCACAGAAAATTTGGTAGCATTTCTGATCTTAAGCATCACATTGTCAAGGGAAACAAAGATGAATTTCATTTGCAGTGTAGGACCAGAACTTTCTTTTTTATACTGCAGCTAACAGAAATAACAGGACTTAAATCCAAAGCCAATAAAAATGTTGAATTATAGTTCTAGTATTATTTTGCCCCCCCCCCCCCCCAATTTGTTTTTACTCACTCATTACATCTGTCTCAAAATTTGCTGTTGAGTCCTTGTTAAAGCATACACTGAAGTGCCAGAAAAACTGGTACAGACGAGCTTATGCAAAATACATAGCAACTTCACCTATGCACGTACTCGGTTGCACCCGCCAGCACGTTTATAAAGCAAAAGACATCCTTGCCAGCTGTCAGAGCTGTTTTCGGCATGAGAATGACAAGTGATTACGATTTAAGCGATTTTCAACCCGGTGTCATGGTTGGCGCTCGTGAGATGGGCCATAGTATTTCGGAGGTAGAAACGAAGTTCGGATTTTTACGGACGACCATTGCAAGGGTGTACCGTGACTACAATAATTCCAGTAAAACATCCAACCTACAATACCAGTGTGGCCGTAAAAAGACATTGGGTGAGTGTGGCCGTAAAAAGACATTGGGTGAGCGTGACCATCATCGGCTGTCAAGAATTGTTTCACGTGATAGGCGTGCAATACTCTCGCAGATATCATCTGAATTCAACGCTGGAGCCTCAACAAGCATCAGCGTCTGGACTGTGCAACCTACACTGCACGATATGGGCTTTGGGAGCCAACGCCCTACTCGAGTCCCATTGATGGGTGCATGACACAGAGCTATGCGCTTCGCTTGGGCACGGCAACACCACCACTGGACACTTGATGACTGGAAACAAGTAACCTGGTCTGACGAGTCGTGTTTCTAACTGTATTGGGCAGATAGAAGGATTCGTGTGTGGCGCAAACTCCATGAAGCCATGGATCCCACCTGTCAACAAGGAACTGTACCGGCTGGTTGGGGGTCTGTAATGTTATGGAGTGTTCTTAGCTGGACATCACTGGGACCCCTGGTACGTCTACAAACGTCTGTGACCGGCCAACGCTATGTGTGCATCCTTTCTGATGAGGTACACCCGTTCATGTCCTGCATTCATGCTGATGGGTTGGGCCTGTTCCAACAGGACAATGCACCTCCACACAAGTGTCGGGACGCCACATTATGGTTAGAGGAGCATTCATCTGAGTTTGGGGGTTGCCATTCCCACCCAAGTCCCCAGACTTGAACGTGATAGAACACATTTGGGATGCCATGCAGTGCGGTATTAAACACAGGTATCTGAGTCCTCGGAATACACCCGTATTGTGGAATGCTCTGCAGGAAGTATGGTGTGCATTGCCTACAGCATATTTCCAGAAGCTAGTAGAGTCCATGCCCTGTCGTATTTCTGTAGTCCTGCGCTCCCGCGGGGGACCTACCAAGTATTAGACTGGTGTACCAGTTTTTCTGGCACTTCAGTGTACATGCATAGCATTGATTAGGAAATGAACTCCATCTACTCTCACATGCATGTTTTTTGCACTTCCCTTCACCCCCCCCTTCTCCATATGCAGTGAAACCTGGTAAGTTAGTTTACCATGTTTCACTGCATATGAGTTTCACTGTTCACTCGGAAGAAATTGTTACCAGTCTTTGTGGCACTAAAACAGGCATTATTGCACAAAACCTGAATAACAGGTGTTCAAAATTAAAACTCCTCTTCAAGGCTTTACTCAGAGTAATGCTCTTAGTTCTATTTAAACTTGAAGATCTTTCAATTTACCTTCATATGTGCTGAGTTTTTGGGGGTTTTCAGACATTTTTGGCATCTAAATGTTTATCAAGGCCTGTTGTCATAGTAGAAAAGTTTGTTTTTGTTTTTTTCTACTTTGACAACAGGCCTTGATATACATCTAGAGGCCAGAAACATCTGAAAAAACAAAAGAACTCACAAGATATGAAGCTAAAGTGAAAGATTTTCAAGTTCAAAATTAATAAGTAAGTTTCATGTGGTCTTTAAAATTTGCATCAGGAATTCTGACTTTTTTACGGAAATTTGCATAACCTCATAAAATTTGGACTTAAACCTGTAATCTCAAATAATAATTTCTTTCATGAATAAGTATTAAAGCTTTAAAATGCACTTAAGTTTGATGTAAGGAAGTAACTTCAGTCTTGTGACGGATCTGTCATGGAATATTAATGGGAATTTCAATTCCTACATTGGTGAAACAAGGTCGTCAGTTCCAGTGGGAAGTACCTGGACGATTAGGTTAAGTGTATTGTACGATTTTTTAAGCGTGAAATATTAGGTGTACAAATAAGTTTTAAAATGTTTTAAGACAAAGCAACATGTAATGTGAGCGAAAACAACAATGCCTTTATGAATCAAAATATGCGCTTTCATTATCTATCACCTTCTACCATCAGTTGGCCAGCTGATGGATTCCAGCCATGAAGAATACTTCGTCGTGTGACACAAAGAAGTTGTCAACCCATTTTTGCTCTTTGTCGCATGATCGGAACCGTACAGCAGACAAACCATGTTGCATCAATCGGAACAAATGATAGTCTGAAGGGGCTATGTCGGGTCTATACACCAGGTGCTCCAAAACTTCCCAGCCAAGCGTCAATAACGTTTCCTTGGCTGATTTCGCGACATGCGGCCTAGCGTTTTATGCAGTAATTTCATGGGGCGCAATCCTTTGCCTGTGAATGGAAGTTTCCGACAGATTTCCCGGTTGAATTGCAGCAATTGTTGCTTGTGGCGATCAGCAGTAACAGTTTGACCCTGTTCCAGTAGTTCATAAAAGAGCACACCCTTCATATCCCACCAGATGCACAGCAGAACTTTCTTGGAGTGAATATTGTGTTTCGGTATCGAAGTCGTTGCTTCAGCGGGGTCTACCCAGTGTTTTTTGCGTTTGGGATTGTCGTACCATATCCACTTTTCATCACCCGTAACGATTTTTTCCAGGAAAAACTTTCCATGTTGTTTATTCAACAGATTCAAACACTTCATGATGCACTCATCCTTGCTCCTCTGACTCAGGTTATGTGGCACCAGTTTTCCTTCCTTCTGAATCTTTCCCATTGCATGTAAACAATTGGAAATGGTTTGTTGAGTTACCCCCAGTTGTTCAGTTAGTTCTTTTTTGCATTTGGAACAAATCTTCATCCAGCAATGCTTGCAGTTCCTCATGTGCAACCTTCTGCAGGGCACTGCTACATTCTCAATTGCTAACATCAAAATCACCTGCTTTAACACTTTCGCTGCCAGCAGGTGCCAGCAAAAAATATCGTTGTACCGGGCCATGCTGGCGCCAGCGACTTCAAATTGTTAATGGGTTTCGGTTTTTGTTTTGTATTACTTCCGCTAGGTGACACAACTTCTTCGTGTTTTGAAGTATTAGGTTGCTAGGCAACACAGTGCAGGTGTTGTAACGCAGATGGCCTGGGGATAAGAAATTGCTCGCGACTTCCGTGGCCTGGGAATGTGCTGGGTTTTTTTTTTTTATATATATACATTTCGTAAAACGTCAGGTTTATTTCCGAAATTTTTGATGTTTTAAATATTCAGCTATACATATATCATCATCGTTGTTAACCATTAGCAATCCACTGCTGGACGAAGGTCTCCCCAAGTTTCCTCCACAATGGTCTGTCTTGTGCCAGTCTCCTCCATGTCACTCCCGCATACTTTCAAATTTCATCCACCCATCTCCCATACATATATAAAGATATATATCATCATCATCATCATCATCATTGTCAACCATTATCAATCCACTGCTGGACGAAGGTCTCCCCAAGTTTCCTCCACAACGGTCTGTCTTGTGCCAGTCTCCTCCATGTCACTCCCGCATATTTACGAATTTCATCCACCCATCTCCCATGTGGTCTTTTTCTGGGTCTTTTCCTGTCCCTTGGAATCCAATCTAAAATTTCGGCTGTCCATCTATGGTCTGTCCTTCTGGCAGTATGTCCAGCCCATTGCCATTTCAGGGATTTAACTCTGATCATGATGTCTTCCACTCTCGTCATTTTTCGGATCCACGAGTTCCTCTTCTTATCTCTCCTGGTTATACCAAGCATGCACCTCTCCATGATTCTTTGAGTTGTCTGCAGCCTTTGTATGTCTCTTTTAGTTAAGGTCCACGTCTCTGCACCATACGTAAGCACTGGAAGGATGCATTGATCAAACACTTTTCTTTTAAGACATAATGGCATATTGCTCTTGAAAATTATGCTGTTTCTTCCAAAAGCTCTCCAGGCAAGTTTTGTACGCCGATTAATTTCTTCATCAATGTGACCCTCACTTGATATCTGCTGTCCAAGATAAACATACGTATCTGTTATCTCCAGTTTTTCTCCATCAATCGATAAATCTTCATTTCTTGTAAAAGCATTGAACATCACTTTTGTCTTCTGAAAGTTCATTTTAATCCCACTTCTTTACTCTTGTCAGCAAGTTCCTGGATCATACTCTGCAGCTCTGATGGGGTAGTTGCAAAAATGACTACGTCATCAGCAAAACGAAGGTGGGTTAGATAATCTCCATTAATCTTTATCCCTTTGTTTTCCCAGTTCAGTGATTGAAAGACATTTTCCAATGTGGCATTAAAGAGCTTCGGGAGATATGGTGTCACCTTGTCTCACTCCCTTTCCAATTTTTATGTGTGTTGTATTTTCAAACAGCCGAATCTTTGCACTTGCATTTCATAGATGTTATTAATAATATTAATGTATGCATCTTCAATACCGCAGGATTTCAGAGCCGTGGTAACTGCTGATGGTTTCACCGAATCAAAGGCTTTTTTCATAATCGATAAAAGCCATGCACAATGGAAGTTCATATTCCCTCGCTCTTTCAATTAGTTCTCTCAGTACGTGGATATGATCTATTGTGCTGTAGCCACTCCTGAATCCAGCTTGTTCTCTCGGTTGAGCCATGTCCAGTGTTACCTTCAAGCGGTGTGAAAGAACTTTAGTGAAGATTTTATAAACCACTGATAGGAGGCTGATAGGTCTGTAGTTCCTGAGATCCTCAATGTCACCTTTTTTATGTAGCAGGATCATTGTAGCATTGTTCCAATCCTCAGGAATCTTCCCTTCATTAAGGCATCGAGTGAAAATTTGGGCGAGTACTGTTTCAATTTCTCCACTTGCTTCTTGTATGATGTCTATAGTAATTCCATCTTCTCCTGGAGCTTTCCCCCGCTTCATGTTCTTGATTGCATGAGCAACTTCTGCTGGGAGGACTGGAAGAACTCTGGTACCTTTCATGATGTCTGGAGTACATGTATCATCCCTTTCATATAATTTGGAGTAGAAATCTTTCACTCTTGTCAAAATTTCGCCTCTATTTCTTGTTATAGAACCATCTTCTTTTCTCAGAGCCATAATCTGTTTTCTTCCCTTACTGAGATGTCCCTTTGCTATCTTTAGGCTTTGGTTGTTTTCAATTGCTTTCCTCACTAGCTCACAGTTGAATTTCCTTACGTCTTCAGTGATACTTTTTCGTGCTGTCTTGCATAGCTCTATATATTCCACTTTGGAAGTCACATCTTCTTTAGTTGTCCTCATCTCTCTTCTTTTTTGCATCAACATTTTGGTTTTTCCTGATAATTTGTTTACATGCAACTTGTTCTTAGACCCAGCTAATTTTGTTGCTGTTTCCATAAGAGCTTTGGTTACTTTTCTGTTAACTTCCGAAATATCCACTTCTTCCGATGTTAGGCCTTCTAAAGCAGAGAATCTGTTCTTCAGTTCCAACTTGAAAGTATTATGGTGTTTTTTTAAGGTTGGTTATGTCAATACATTTTGTTTGTCTTATGAGCTTGCCACGTTCCAGTTTAGTGTTGAGGTGCATCTTACATCTCACCAATCTATGGTCACTACCTGTGTTGAACTTGTTCAGCACACTGCAGTCTTCGATGACGAATTTTTTGTTACACATAATAAAATCAATTTCACTTGTCGTCCCAATTGGATGTCTCCATGTCCATTTCCTGTGTGGCTTTTTCTTGAAAAAGGAATTCAAGATGAAAAATCCTTCTGCCTCTGCAAACTCAATGAGAGTATTTCCACGCTGGTTTCTGTTGCCGTGACCGAATTTACCTACTGAAGTTTCATTCTGTTGCCGGTGCCCTATTTTTGCATTGAAATCTCCCATAATTATCCTCAAGTGCTGCTTACCTTTATTATTTAGATCACGAATTTCCTCATAAAATTCTTCAATTTCTTCTTCAGGATGACTTGTGGTGGGTGCATAAGTTTGAATAATCTGAGCCTGGTATCTTCTCGATAGTTGGATAACGAGTCGTGCAGCTCTGTCAGAGGAACTTTCAACTTCTACCACTTTATCCTTCAGTTTCTTGTTTATTATAAATCCAACACCACTAGTTCTGCCAGTATCTGTCCCACGATAATAGAAGAGATGTCCACTTTTCAGTTCAATGAGATCTTCTCCTTTTCTCCTTACCTCACTTAGCCCGACGATGTCCCACTTGATCCTTTGTAGTTCCTCTTCCAATTCAAGAAGCCTTGAATCAGAAGATAGGGAGCGTCCGTTGTAGGTAGCCAAGGTCAGCATCAAATGGCAGCCTAGTCCGGTCCTCCGGGGATTCTTAGCACCCTCTGCCTTCATGTCGCACTGGCCGCTGCCTTGGCCAGGTACATTCCAGCTGCCGGAGACTGAGGGCCAAGATTTAAGTTGTAGAGTCATTTTGGAGTGTTTGGCCATAACTCACCACGCTGGCCAAGCGGGTTGGTGAGTGTGGGACAGCATTTCCTCTGATCCCGATGGTATAGTTATACCGCTATTTGCGGTCACATATAAAGATATATATATATATAAGATATATAAAGATATATATATATATATATATATAAGAGCAAAGTCAAAAACAAAAGACATTACCTAAAAATTTTCAAACAAAATTTTCTAAAGTACCTGAAGATCACAGTCTATTAAGAAGAGATAGAAGCAAAAACAATTTTTCAACTCATACTAAAAAACAACATAGAAAAATTCATATACTGACAGGTGTGAGCTAAAAGAGGATAAAATAATAGCAACCTGAATGCAGGAAGTGTCGATAATGCCGAGAAAAAAGAACATCTGCCAAACTAGTTCATGGGGCGCAATATATATATATCATCATCATCATTGTCAACCATTATCAATCCACTGCTGGACGAAGGTCTCCCCAAGTTTCCTCCACAACGGTCTGTCTTGTGCCAGTCTCCTCCATGTCACTCCCGCATACTTTCGAATTTCATCCACCCATCTTCCATGTGGTCTTCTTCTGGGTCTTTTCCTATCCCTTGGAATCCAATCTAAAATTTCGGCTGTCCATCGATGGTCTGTTCTTCTGGCAGTATGTCCAGCCCATTGCCATTTCAGGGATTTAACTCTGATCATGATGTCTTCCACTCTTGTCATTTTTCGGATCCACGTGTTCCTCTTCTTATCTCTCCTGGTTACACCAAGCATGCACCTCTCCATGCTACTTTGAGTTGTCTGCAGCCTTTGTATGTCTCTTTTAGCTAAGGTCCATGTCTCTGCACCATACGTAAGTACTGGAAGGATGCATTGATCAAACACTTTTCTTTTAAGACATAATGGCATATTGCTCTTGAAAATTATGCTGTTTCTTCCAAAAGCTCTCCAGGCAAGTTTTGTACGCCGATTAATTTCTTCATTAATGTGACCCTCACTTGATATCTGCTGTCCAAGATAAACGTACGTGTCTGTTATCTCCAGCTTTTCTCCATCAATCGATAAATCTTTATTTCTTGTAAAAGCATTGAACATCACTTTTGTCTTCTGAAAGTTCAGTTTTAATCCCACTTCTTTACTCTTGTCAGCAAGTTCCTGGATCATACTCTGCAGCTCTGATGGGGTAGTTGCAAAATTGACTATGTCATCAGCAAAACGAAGGTGGGTTAGATAATCTCCATTAATCTTTATCCCTTTGTTTTCCCAGTTCAGTGATTAAAAGACATTTTCCAATGTGGCATTAAAGAGCTTCGGAGATATGGTGTCACCTTGTCTCACTCCTTTTCCAATTTTTATGTGTGTTGTATTTTCAAACAGCCGAATCTTTGCACTTGCATTTTCATAGATGTTATTAATAATATTAATGTATGCATCTTCAATACCGCAGGATTTCAGAGCCATTGCAACTGCTGATGGTTTCACCGAATCAAAGGCTTTTTCATAATCGATAAAAGCCATGCACAATGGAAGTTCATATTCCCTCACTCTTTCAATTAGTTCTCTCAGTACGTGGATATGATCTATTGTGCTGTAGCCACTCCTGAATCCAGCTTGTTCTCTCGGTTGAGCCATGTCCAGTATCACCTTCAAGCGGTGTGAAAGAACTTTAGTGAATATTTTATAAACCACTGATAGGAGGCTAATAGGTCTGTAGTTCCTGAGATCCTCAATGTCACCTTTTTTATGTAGCAATATCATTGTAGCGTTGTTCCAATCCTCAGGAATCTTCCCTTCATTAAGGCATCGAGTGAAAATTTGGGCGAGTACTGTTTCGATTTCTCCACTTGCTTCTTGTATGATGTCTACAGTAATTCCATCTTCTCCTGGAGCTTTTCCCCGCTTCATGTTCTTGATTGCATGTGCAACTTCTGCTGGAAGGACTGGAAGAACTCTGGTACTGTTACCTTTCATGATGTCTGGAGTACATGTATCATCCCTTTCATATAATTTGGAGTAGAAATCTTTCACTCTTGTCAAAATTTCGCCTTTATTTCTTGTTACAGAACCATCTTCTTTTCTCAGTGCCATAATCTGTTTTTTCCCCTTGAGATGTCCCTTTGCTATCTTTAGGCTTTGGTTGTTTTCAATTGCTTTTCTTACTAGTTCACAGTTGAATTTCCTTACGTCTTCAGTGATACTTTTTCGTACTGTCTTGCATAGCTCTATATATTCCACTTTGGAAGTAACATCTTCTTTAGTTGTCCTCATCACTCTTCTTTTTTTGCATCAACATTTTGGTTTTTCCTGATAATTTGTTCACATGCAATTTGTTCTTAGACCCAGCTAATTTTGTTGCTGTTTCCATAAGAGCTTTGGTTACTTTTCTGTTAACTTCAGAAATATCCACTTCTTCCGATGTTAGGCCTTCTAAAGCAGAGAATCTGTTCTTCAGTTCCAATTTGAAGGTATTATGGTGTTTTTTAAGGTTGGTTATGTCAATACATTTTGTTTGTCTTATGAGCTTGCTACGTTCGAGTTTAGTGTTGAGGTGCATCTTACATCTCACCAATCTATGGTCACTGCCTGTGTTGAACTTGTTTAGCACAGTGCAGTCTTCTATGACGAATTTTTTGTTACACATAATAAAATCAATTTCATTTGTCGTCCCATTTGGATGTCTCCATGTCCATTTCCTGTGTGGCTTTTTCTTGAAAAAGGAGTTCAAGATGAAAAACCCTTCTGCCTCTGCAAACTCTACGAGAGTATTTCCACGCTGGTTTCTGTTGCCGTGACCGAATTTACCTACTGAAGTTTCATTCTGTTGCCGTTGCCCTATTTTTGCATTGAAATCTCCCATAATTATCTTCAAGTGCTGCTTACCTTTATTATTTAGATCACGAATTTCCTCATAAAATTCTTCAATTTCTTCTTCAGCATGACTTGTGGTGGGTGCATAAGTTTGAATAATCTGAGCCTGGTATCTTCTCGAGAGTTGGATAACGAGTCGTGCAGCTCTGTCAGAGGAACTTTCAACTTCTACAACTTTATCCTTCAGTTTCTTGTTTATTATAAATCCAACACCACTAGTTCTGCCAGTATCTGTCCCACGATAGTAGAAGAGATGTCCACTTTTCAGTTCAATGAGATCTTCTCCTTTTCTCCTTACCTCACTTAGCCCGACGATGTCCCACTTGATCCTTTGTAGTTCCTCTTCCAATTCAAGAAGCCTTGAATCAGAAGATAGGGAGCGTCCGTTATACGTAGCCAAGGTCAGCATCAGATGGCAGCCTAGTCCGGTCCTCCGGGGATTCTTAGCACCCTCTGCCTTCATGTCGCGCTGGCCGCTGCCTTGGCCAGGTACATTCCAGCTGCCGGAGACTGAGGGCCAAGATTTAAGTTGTGGAGTCATTTTGGAGGGGTTTGGCCATAACTCACCACGCTGGCCAAGCGGGTTGGTGAGTGTGGGATAGCATTTCCTCTAATCCCGATGGTATAGTTATACCGCTATTGGCGGTCGATATATATATATATATATATATATGTATGTTTGTATTATATTTTGTTTTTATGGCAAGCAGCATGTAAAAAAAATATGAGGCATAAATGTTATCTCATTTAGAAAAAATAAGTAAAATTAATAAAAGGAAAGCTACACTGGGTGCAGGCGCCTTGAACATTTCAATTAATTTGGTTTTTATTTTGTATTCATTTCACTAGATTTACCCATGTTTTGAAGCATTAGATTACTATGCAACATACTGAAGAAATACAGCATAAATCAAATGGCCAGAGAAGTTGCGAGCGACTTCTATGGCCCATGGGTATACTATTATTTTTTTCATAGATTCCGTAAATTTTTGTGTATATTTTCGAAATTTTCATGATATATTACAAATAGTTTTTTTTTTGTTAAAGTAAAATATAGAGTACAAATTTGATGTGGGGCTACTCGTAACTTATAAATCGCACAACTTATAAATTTTTATACCATATTTGTGGGCCTTTCCAGGAATGTATTGCCTAAAACCAAGTCTTCCTCTAAATAGCACAAGACTTTCATCCACAGAAATTTCTTTTCCCGGCTGTTTCAATTTATTCATGTTGCACAGCAGTATCTCCATACGCCTTTTGACCTTATAAATGTGATCGTTCCGTGGATCTTGAGAATTGTTAGCGAAGTGCCATAACTTCAGTAGGAGTTGAAACCTGTTTCTGCTGAAAGTGTTAGGTGCAATTTGGTTTTGGAACAACACATGAGTGGACCAATAATCTGTAATCTTCGGAAATCTAACCAGGCCCATCCAAATAAGCAGGTCAAGAAATTTTTTCATTTCACTTACAGATGTTGGCAGCCATTGTTTCATCTTCGAATGTGGTGATAGGATACCGCCTTGAATGACTTGATGTGAATTTTTATTTGTTTCAGTAACCATTAGAAGATAAATATCTTCAGTCACTAGATGGTGGAATATGTCAATAGCTGTAAGGGGGTCTAAATTCATTACATCGGGACATATACCCGAGGGTGCTGACAGTGAAATTTCATTTTGCTTTGACGAATCATCTGGCCCCCAAATTATCTGCTGCTGTTCGTGGTGTACGGGATTCACGCCTAAACACCGATATTCTTCCATTGTTTGTAAGAAATCACAATCATCATCATATTCTTCAGTACTGATTTCATAATCTGGATCAGAATCAGATGCCAAAGAAATTTCAAAACCGGAAAGACTTGATTCGTGGTTACTTGTGTCCGATTCAACAGAATTGGTTGTTGTTGGACCAACAGTTGGATCATCTATAGCAAAAAGATCTGTAGCGGGGTTAATAATTCCAGATGGACCAGCAGTGGGATTAGGTATCCATGGAGGAGGAAGCCTGACAATGGATTCTAATTATCGGCTTTTGGAATAAAACTTTTTGCTATTTATGGGGTCGGCCATCCTCATGCTTTGATTACAAGAGCAGTTTTGGGATTTTCGTCGAACTACAAATAAGTGCAGTTGGGGAGAAAAACGGAAAAAAAAAAAAAAAAAAAAAAAAAGGTGCACGCACTGGGGGAGGCCTATATTCTGCAGTGGGTGTCAACAGGCTAAGAAGAAGAAGAAGAGTAGTAGTGATGTGTCAGAGTCAGAAAATGTTGAATTGGAACAGCAGAGAGAGAGAGAGATGAGGAAAGTTCGTTGGCAAATTTTTGTAAAAAATTTGTTTCATTATCATTTATCAAAAAAAAAAAAAAAAAAGTTTGAAACGTTCTGATTGATTGTGTCACTTTATTGTAGCTTCCTGTGGCTTTTGCTTGCGGTAATATCACTTTCATAGAATGTGGAGACATGATGTCATATGTTTCACCTCACATGATGTTCAGTAAGATGTTTGGGTGGCATATTTCGAGTTACCTTGGTTTGTGGTATAGCAGATGTTGCAGTTGGAGTCACAACAGTATTTGAAAACCTTTCTATGAGTCCAAGGTGGCCATTCCTTCTACACTCACTTTCCTCACTGAAGGAGATTGATATCTGGGCCTCCCTGCCACCAGTGTGCATGGGAATAGATGACTATGGAATTGGGAGTCTTCAGTGCCATGGCAGAATTGTTTTGTATTATTATTTTTATCATTTAGCTAGGCTTTAGAGTGCTTCGTATAAGTTTTATACAAAAAAATTTTTACCACTTCATTGAAAATATAAAACACACTGAAAAACACCGTAACAGCGCAACCCATAGGTATTCTGAATTCATAAGAATTCTAAATTCATAGTAAATCTCACCCCAATTTGCAAAATATAAAACAAAACACTGTGATTCTAGCAAAAATTCAAGCTCCTGGAATTTTTTGATGAACCCGTGGACGGGGGATTAATGACCACTTCTTAACAAGGGCTGTTCTAAGTTCTTTAAGTTCCCTGGCAGGAAGCATGTCTCTGAAGCATCCCTTACATACTCAATAATATTGAGGTCAGAAGATCTGGATGGCTGCTCTATTCAGCAAAAATCTTCCTTGTCGACCAAATGAGGTTGGACATTATTATTCATGAGAATAAAATATGGACTGTCAGCTCCCATAAATGGCCTGTATGTACTTCAGGGCACTTAATGGAGTGATTCTGAAAGATGTGCAGGTCTGGGCACCCATTTATCATGATTCCTTCCCTAACCATCATGCTACTGCCACCAGAGTAGTTCCTTTTTTTTTTTTTTTTTTTTTTTTTTTTTTTTTGATGTTAAAATGAAGGTTGTGGGTCTCTGTTTTTTTCTTTCCAGATAAGAATATATAATGCATCAGTGCTTAAACTGAATCACAATCCATCTTTGAAAAAAACATTTGGTCACTGGTTTAGATTCCAAGTGCGATGTTGGTGACCCCATGTTTTACAAGGTTGCTGGGTGGCAGAAGTTAGAGGGACACGAATAACTGGTCCCCTTGCATAAAGTCACTGCTCATGAAGTCGTCCATGAAAAGTATGATTTGAAACCCTCATTCCCATATCTACTTCAAACTCCAAAGAGAGTTGCCTAGCTCACAGTCAGACTCATATAGAGATAGTAGGATATTGCAGCCTACCCTTTGAGGTTCGCTTCTCTTGACATTTCTTTCACGTCGGGTTTTTGGGTGGTTTTTTTTTAAGGTTCCAACAGGACAAGTTGTTTTCTTCTACTGTTGTGCACCTTATTTAAATGAGCATATCAAGGCATACGAAACAACTTTGCACCGGCTTGTAGTTCATTTATACTTTAAAATATTTACACACTCCATTGAATTCATATACTAACACATAAACTGAACTCAGTTAACTTAGAAAACTTGCTCACATACATTCGCTTCACAAACGGTAAAATCCAACAGTACTCACACATACAGCAAAGCTAACACTAAAACACCAAACTAATTGCAACTCAACTGTAAAATCTATATACACTATATGTACAAAGCAAGCTGGTTTCTATTCTATTTATGTCATCTTGTCTGCATCTCATGACTATCTCCATTCCTACCCAATGCTCAAAACACATGTTGACTAACCCTTTTAACTTAACCCTACCGTCGCTACAAAAATCTGCCTCAAGTACTTTCAGCTGCTCACCGGCCATCTTCAAGAAGCACCAATGATGCTGCTCTGTCTGCTGCCGCAGAACTAGTGAGTGAAAGAATCAACGTCTGGGCCGGCCTCGATGCCATCACCAAATCCTCTACTGTGGCTCCATTTATTGCATAATCCTGATTTTCTTTCATTTTCTTCTTCTATTGCTTTGATTTTTATGTTCTATTTTAATTCATTCTTTCCATTTTTTGCTCACTTGAGCAAAAAATGGAAGAAATCATTAAAATATATTATTATGTTTCATTAAAATAGAACATAAAAATCAAAGTAATAGAGGAAGAAAATGAAAGAAAAATCGGGATTATGCAATAGATGGAGCCACGGTAGAGGATTTGGTGATGACATCGAGGCAGGCCCAGACGTCGACTCTTTCACTCACTCGTTCTGTGGCAGCAGACAGAGCAGCATTGTTTGGTGCTTCCTGAAGATGGCCGTTGAGCAGCTGAAAGTACTTGAGGCAGATTTTTGTAGCGAAGGTAGGGCTAAGTTAAAAGAGTTGGTCAGCATGTGTTTTGAACATTGGGTGGGAACGGAGATAGTCATGAGATACAGACAAGATAGCATAAATAGAATAGAAACCAGCTTGTTTTGTACATTATTGTATATAAGTTTTAGAGTTGAGTTGCAATTAGTTTGGTGTTTTAGTGTTAGCTTTGCTGTATGTGCGAGTACTGTTGGATGATACCGTTTGTGAAGCGAATGTATGTGAGCAAGTTTCTTAAGTTACCTGAGTTCAGTTTATGTGTTAGTATATGAATTGGAAGAAAACAACTTGCTCTGCTGGAACCTACAAAAAAAAAAAAAAAAAAAAAAAAACAGATACCCAACATGCAAGAAATGTCAAGAGAAGCGAACCTCAAAGAGTAAACTGTCATATCTTACTATTTGTAGTAATGCATGTGAATTTAATAATAGCAAAGGCATTAAACAGCCCAACATGCTATTATAAATTATAAGGTCATATAGAGATTGTCTGCAGCAGTTGTGGCTCTGTGATGGTCTTGTCCTGGTTGATGACGAACATCTCATGTCTTTTGGAACTCTCTCCGGAGTCTTGACAGTATGTTTCGTGGAACATTCACTGCTCTGGATACTTCCCGCTGGGTTGACCTGCTTCCATCCTATCAACTGTTTCTCACCTCTGAAATTCATGCATACAATGTCTTCACGACATAATCAGCTTGATGTACCACATAAGTGAAAACAAGAGTTGTTGCCTAGAACAGCTGCCAGATGCATGTGTCTTTTTAACATAATCCAGCTTACCTAAGACAAAAGTAAATTATATTGGCACAAGATGGTCTCCCACATAGTTAAATTTTTATGTTCACCAGTGTATTATTTTGCATACCTTGGCAACTATATATGTAAATTATCCTTTAATTTTGAGCATCAGTATATTTCAAAAATAGCAAAAATCTCCAGATGAAAAAGTATAAATAATGTCCTGCAATAGCTGCTGATAAATTGCTGTTTTATGTGAATTTTGATAGTCTAAGTTTCAACAATCTCTCAGGAAGTTTTGTTTCTTGCAGATCTTGATGCTAGACCATGGGATTTTCAAGCAGAAGAATTTGCTCTACAAGCTAGTATTAACAGATTCCACAACAGACGCTATGATCGGGCTGGCTCCATATGCAATGACCCAGATTTCCAGCCTGTTGACAATAATTTTCTTAGTGTGCTTGGGAGAGAAATCGAACTCACTGATGATTTTAAGGTGAACTATGAAGCTTGGTTACACCGTGAAGTTTTCCAGATATCTGTTGATTGGGACCAATTGTTAAATACAAACTACTTGTAACTGACAGACAGAATGGCATTCAGTGGGCACACATTTTTAATTTATTGGCAATATAACACAAAAGGACTGCACAGATGCTTGTACCATAGCATTATAATGCATAAAATGAAGTACCACATATTGTTTGCCGAGCCATCCTGTGTACATAGAATTGTAGTGTGACCTATTGCTTTGATACTGTGTATTAATTAAAATCCTATAATTGTAGTAGAAATGTATTTTCTTAAATTAAAAGAGAAGGAATCACGCAAAAAAAAACCACTACTACATGGTTCATACACGTCCTGGAAACGTCCTAAAATTCTGTTACATGTCATGGAATTTTATCCATTTCTGCCTTTTTGTCCCTGCATGATGTTTTGTAGTTGTAGATTTTTCTACTGATATAGCTTATGTCTGACAAATTCCCCTCCCCACTCCCTGCAGTTTGCAGGGGACTGCTGGTTTTCTTGTCTGTTAGCAGTACTGAAGTTTCATTATTATCACATCTTTCATAAAAAAAGATTGTGCTTATGTTATCACTTTGTCTGTCCAGCTGTGGACACCATATCTCTGCAACTATTAGTTCAATTTGTAAAATTCATTTTGTACTATCCTATAGCCCATCCTAGGACAGTTGTTTTTAAGCTTTAAATAAATATTAATATATAGGAGAGATTGCCTCTTTTTAAGCTTTAAATAAATATTAATATATAGGAGATATACTCATCACCCTTACCTCTAATGTTTTGTCTACTGAGTGTATATACAGTATATATATTACAATTCAACTTTGCTATGATTTGGAAGTAAAATATGCTCTTGACTTAGCTTCAGAGGAAAGGAAAACATCTTAGTATGTGATTTCACCAGAAATGTATTTTTTTAGCAGTTCTGCATATTTTGTTTGTTTGTTTTTACCTTGAGGGATATAATAGAAAGTGTTCATTGCTGGGAAAAAATGTTTTGCCCATGTTTTAAGTCCAATATGAAACATGTACAAAACAAGGTGTAACATGTACCCCGATGAGCGACTTACATTATGACCACCCCCAGCCTAGAGAAATGAGTGTGCCTGGAGACTGAACAGTGGTGCAGGTGAAGTTCACAGAGCAGTATAAATACAACCTGAGGACTGGCTTTCAGTTAGTAGAGAATTTTGGAGTCAGAATGGGAAAAGCTGCCGATTTATCGGAGCTTGATAAAGGACACATTGTGATAGCATGGGACTTTGGAACTACAATCTCGGAAATGGCGAGGCTTATGGGTGTTCCATGTGCTGCTGTAGTGAGCACGTATCAGAAGGGGTGACAGATGGCTAAGCGACGAACCGTCGTCCGCAGCTCATTGATGCCAGAGGGGAGCGGAGACTGTTGCGCACTGTTCACAGCGACCACGGGGCCACAGTGCGACAAATCACCCACAGCCACAACAGTGGTAATCAGGGTAATGTGTCACAGCACACAGTTCATCGCTGCCTTCTGCGCACGGGTCTGCGTAGCCAAAGACCTAGCTGTGTCCCCAGGGTCACTGCATGTCATCGCCAACAACGCATGAAATGGGCACAAGATCATCGAGTTTGGAATGTGGATGATTGGAAGAAAGTGGCCTGGTCTGACGAATCAAGATTCCTGGTGCATCACGTAGACGGCCGAGCGCAGATACGCCGATTACCAACGGAGACTATGGCACCTGGATGTACTGTTGGGGTGGAAACAGGCCAGCAGCGGTGGTGTTATGCTGTGGGCGATGTTTTCTTGGACACTTTAGGCCCCAATAGCACAATCCCTGACAGCTGTCAGGCATCTGGATATTGTTGAGGATCAAGTTCACCCACTCATGGCTTCTGTGTTTGCACACAGAAGCCATGAGTGGGTGAACTTGATCCACAACATTATCAAGGGGTGGTTTGAGGAACATGCTGGTGACTTTCTGTTAATGCCCTGGCCTCAAATTCACCTGACATAAACCTAGTCAAGCATTTGTGATTCGAATTGGAAAAGTGGATTAGCACTAAATCACCACCACCCAGAAATGTATGGGTACCAGAGGACCTACTGTTGACGTTATGGTACCAGATACCCCAGGATACCTATTGCCACCTCATTGAATCAATGCCTCACTGAGTGGCCGCTGTTTTGCGGGCTAAAGGGGATCTTACCACTTATTAGGTTGGTGGTCATAATGCAATGGCTCGTCAATGTATACCCACATATGAGCTACTTCAAGGGCTAAAAATTTGTGAAAATCCTTTACCTGCATATAAGTCCAACCTAAATTTCAAGATTTTAGAAAATATATTAATTGCAATGAATTATGCTAATTTCCCAGAATATCATCTGTAAATATCTTCAAAGTATGATTCACTATCAGAGTTTCCAAATAGTGAGAATAATTGGCTGTGAAACATGTAATACACAAAACATTAGAATAATTCTTGATGCCGACATATCACGCATAACTTACGTAAAAAATTACAAGTGGTAGGATGTTTCGGTGGTGACTTCCACCTTCATCAGCCATGGAATGAAACATGTGGTATAAGCATCAGTTATTGCCAGATTTATAAATAGCTCTCCAAATGACAGATATGTTAAAAGGTGCTTCTGAATTGCAGGTGTTAGGAGTAAGGAAGATTTCAATGCTTTCGTGGTACCTGAGGGCCTTCGATTGCTGAAAGGAGCGATATGTTTAAAATTTTGCCAATCGGGAATTGTGGACGTATCGCAGATGGTTAAAATTGAAAGGCAACCTTCCCACATACCTTTCAATTGTAACCATCTGCGATACGTCCACAATTCCCGATTGGCAAAATTTTAAACATATCGCTCCTTTCAGCAATCGAAGGCCCTCAGGTACCACGAAAGCATTGAAATCTTCCTTACTCCTAACACCTGCAATTCAGAAGCACCTTTTAACATATCTGTCATTTGGAGAGCTATTTATAAATCTGGCAATAACTGATGCTTATACCACATGTTTCATTCCATGGCTGATGAAGGTGGAAGTCACCACCGAAACATCCTACCACTTGTAATTTTTTACGTAAGTTATGCGTGATATGTTGACATCAAGAATTATTCTAGAGTTTCCAAATAACTCCAGTAACATCCATTGCATTACTTATGGGATATTTTTTGAGACTTTACAATCATTTCTGGTGAAATTGCATACCACAGTTCATTCACCTAAGAAGTAACAAGGCTATGTCAACCTTTTTGAAGTTACCACCTTTAGTAAAAAAACTGTGATTTGCTCTTCTGTTGGGTAGCTTTTGCCAGCTCGGAGCAAAAGACATGCACGCCCACACCTGCTGTGGGTGCCTAAACTCCCAAAAGATTTTTGAAGGAAATTTGTGGTAGACTCATTTTCAGTTCAGGTAAAAAATCTACCTTCCTTCACTGTGTCATTGCCTTATTCATTTTTGATGAAAGTCAGACAATGTACTCTGCTACCATAATCAGGAATCTCAGTCAGTTATTATTATAATTTCTTTATAATAATAACTGACTGTATCTAAGCATCTGCAGAAGGATGCAGAGTGTGGTTGGAATGGTCCTTGGCTTTCAAGATTTTGCAAAATATATTTATTGAAATGAATAATATTTTTTTTCGTCTTCATGCCTGCATTTTGATAGTATTTAAAAAAGATATTTCTCTAACAATGATATATTTAAGCAGATTTTTTTCTGAAAGCTTCGAGGAGGTTTTAAAAAGTAAGAGCCATATATATATAGCTCCCATCTGAAAATCCAGATGTTGCCTTTCCAAGAGTTTTTGTGAATTCCTTAGAGTATTAATCATTTTACCAGCAGAAAAATCCATTATCAACTTTTTAATATTCAACATGAATCTTAATGTCAATAAGATCTATGCATAAATATTATATATGTTTTATGAACAGCTATATTCAACCTGTCTGATTTAACAAACCTAGTAAGAAGATTTTTCTTTAAGATCATCACATCATTTAACAGGACAGGCAATATTAACTGTTCAGTCTGGTATGTAAGTAAAACTGAACTAAAATATTTGCAACATACTGAAAACATGCAATTTTTTAAGGTGTGAGAAGTCATTTGACTTATCTTTGAAAACATCAAAAGATTTGTTTTGGTGATCATTTACTTTTGCAGATCTAACTAAAAGATTTAATATAATCTTAGTCTAACATGCTATGCCATATCTACAGTGATCATTTACATACTGCAATATTTTCAACCCATCAATGTGCACTAAACTTGAGTGGAAAAATATTTGATTTTGTTACATTCATAAAATCATCTTCTCTAAGTGGGGGTTTCTTTAAAATCATATAACATTCCTTTTCATAACATTTTGTTTAATCTCCACCTAGGTGACTCAGCACCTACCTTGAATGCTCCATGCATGATGTGTAAGCCACAACTATCTGTGTTTAATATTCCACAATTAAAATTTTGTTTCATCTGGTCATGTAATAAATCACAGAACTTCCAGTTTCACATTAAGTTCATATCCAGTACCTACATTCACTGTAGTTTTTGACTAAATAGTTTTTATAACAGTCATGTCATTCCAGGAATAAGTAGACGTGAGATTAAAAAAAAAAAAAAAAAAAACTTTTTTTTTAAGTGTTACACGTCATTGTTTTCAAAACTAATTGGAACTTTGAGATATGGATAGAATCAGATTGTGGATATTTAAGAAATATAGTAAAAATTGATAGAAAAGTAGGCCATTAAATCAGCTATCCAGTGACCATAAAGAGTAATTCACCATGATATATTTTAGATAATAAAAATTCACAATTTATCTTTCAAGTGTGTGTGTGTTTTTTAAAAATAAAACAAAAAGAAATTATTGTTTAAAAAAATTATTTGATTTTCATGATTTATTTTAGTCAAGGTGTAAATGTCATTTTGTTACCAAAAAGAAGAAATAATTATTTCCACTAATTGTCTTCTGATTACACAAAATTCATTTTTTGGCTTCAAAGCAAGTTTCAGGTGCAATATATTTTGTATAGGTAACAATGACCAAAAAGGTAATGGAATGACACAAATATATGTTATTAGTTGGCAGCACAAAAAGTAACTAACTGTAACAATAAAGTCATTTGTTGCTTGATGTATTAACTGTGTAACCATATTCTATAGACAAGGAACATTATCATCTTGGTGTCCTCTTCTTTCCACCAGACAAGAAGCATCATCATCTTGGTGTGTAGGGGTGGCTTATGATGCCATTCAGCAGGCTGTGCCTTGCTTAACCATTATGCAGATCGTTTCCGATTATCATAAAGTACCCACTTCTCGTCGCAGATGATGATTCGATGCAGTAGAGGTTCCTGTTTATTCCTGGCAAGCAGTGACGTGCAGACTTCCAAACGCCTGGTCTTTTTGGCAGTTGGCAACTCATGCGGCAGCCACTTGTCCAGCTTTTTTACCTTACCCAGTGCAGCCAGACGCCAAACAACTGTCATGTAGTGGACACCTACCTCTTGCGCTATCTCACGACAAGTTTTTCGGGGGTCCGCTTCAACCACACATAACAGAACATCGTCAGAAACAGCAACATGTCGGTGACCACGTGCTTCGTTTTCCAAGTCCGTATCTCCGCTTCAAAACTTCACAAACCATTTACAAAGGGTTCGTTCGTTGGCTGTATTCCCCCAAACGCTTTGTTAAGGTTTCGAGCGGCAATTCCTGCAGAATGGCCCAGTTTAAATTCATACAGGAAGATGACTCTCAAATCCGACGTCTGCATGTTCCTTTGCAAGCCACGTTACGTCCAAACAAACCACGCCCGAACCTTGTTCTTCACACACGTGTTAGCTATTTATAGTAGCTCTGTGACATAATACCCACAACACCTGTGGGTGGTTCTATTCCCCTGTGTGTGTGTGTGTGTGGGGGCTGTCTGCACTGCTCGTTCATTCCGGACGTTTCATTCACACCAACACAATACTTCTGCCCGTGGTTCACAATTTCTGCTTACATATCGTACTTTCTTATGGATTAATATTTCATTTGTAGACTTCCATTTAAAAGCATACATGTAGAAGTTGATTCTAATTAGAAAGAAATAGTTTTACATCCTTAGAATTCGTGTAGTGAATAACAACAAGGTAAATTTGTTAAAGCACCAAGGAGAAATGCTTTTGCTCCAAGCAACACTAACCTTTGTTGTCTTTTATTGAAAATTGTTTTTTATTAATATTAATTAAAGACATTTTTTTCCAATAGGAGAGCTTCAGAAATCCTGCACTTAAGTCTAACCTTTCTGAAAAAAAAATTCTACTAAAAGGCCAAAACTATTAATGATGAAAGGTTTTTTTTTATTGATGATACCAAATTTGCACTGCTAAACTTGAATCTACGGCTCGAAGAAAGCAACAGAATTTCTCTCACTCTGTGATTACGTGTTTTATCTTGTTTTAAGTTATTCAGTGTATTGCAAAATAACAAAAACTGAAAGCATGCCAGATTGTCCTACACATTTAAACTGTCTTGCAATGATGTGATGAATGCTGTGGAGGACTTTTCACCTTACTCAGCCAACAAATGGATCGACTGAGCAAAGATTTCTCGGGATGGTGTTCTCACTATCCATTTATAAAAGTTATCGACTACTGGAAGACCCTAATGCCACTCAGAATTCCTTCCACCACATTCAGTAACCATTGGATGATGTATGGGAGTGGACCTTATTCACCTCGCATTGCATCATGGAAAGGATGTTCGGAGGTTGCATGCCAACAATAGTTTGTTTACATTAATTTTACCATTACTTAACAAGAAGTTACTTTGCAGGGGTTCAGGAAAATCGTGATTTTTCGTATAATAATATGGCATGCCTCACTTTTTTGCTGAGTGTGTGGTTGTGAAAACAAATCCTGCCACCTAAAATGTGTAGAGAAAGGGATAACTTTCAATAAGTTTCCTATGAAAAGGGTGCGCAGTGGTCTAAGTGCTGGCTTATGACCATTTGTCCGAGAAGGGTCTGGGTTCGAATCCCGGTGAGGCATGAATGTTGTGTTTGTCTTACAGCACTGGCTCTGTCTCTTTTCTGTGGAACCAGTGGCCCTAAATTAGGGACGGGCAACTACTTATAGCCCACTGAGTTGCTCACGGTTGTCGTTAAACCTTCAATTAAAAAAAAAAAAAAAAAGGAACTGTTAAAGGAATGGCTGCATAAAATTAAATGTGATTATATCCATTCCAGTATTCTTTTCCGAATGTGTTCTTCCCATTTAACAAGGAAGATTTTGAATATTTTGGAACTAGGAACATGAGGCAGTTAAAACCTAGTAGTGCTCCTTTAATATTTAAAACTGGTGCCAACAAACAAATAGACTAAAGGAGTAATGGAGAGGCAAATTGTTGAATCCTAAGTGGGAAAGATAAATTGTTGGAGATTATTCTTTTTCAGGTAGAACTATTTAATGGTGGTTTTAACTGTTGTAACTTTTTACATGTTATATTTCCTTTGAGGGAAAAGCAATTTCTCAGTTGGAAGTTATTAATATTCATTGCGAATATATACCTCGGTAATCGAATGTGATTCAAGGAAAAATCTTTCACGTACCTCTCGGTTGTAGGTGGTCGATGTTCAAATCTTTGCACGGTTGTTCTAATCAGGTTCTTGAGTGTAGGCTTTTTTTTTTTTTTTTCCCCCGTTCTTTCAAGTTTTTCAATGTAATTTTCACATCTCGTTGTCTTCATGTGCCTCCCGTAGTTCAACTAAAAAAGTATATCCTAGTCAAGAAAATGTGCGGACTAACCTCTAAAAAAGCCTACACTCGAGAACCTGATGAGAACAACCATGCAAAGATTTGAACATCGACCACCCACAACCGAGAACAGGTACGTGAAAGATTTTTCCTTGAATCACATTCGATTACCGAGATATATATTTGCAGTGAATATTAATAACTTCCAACTGAGAAATTGCTTTTCACTCAAAGGAAGTATAACATGTAAACAGTTACAACAGTTAAAACCACCATTAAATGATTCTAACTGAAAAAGAATAACGTATGAAAAACATGTTCTTGATGTTTTGAAAGCCAATCCTAATACAGCCTTGTCTATTTTGACAATGGAAGACACATCTGCAGTTCCCCCACTGGAACAAAGCAAAACGAATTGCTTCTTTTGACAATCGTTTTGCCCTCCGTTACCGTGAAAGCCTGGAAATTATTTTCAACTCAATGACTTGCAATTCCGAATCTCCTCTCTACATTCCAATGATCTGGAGATCAATTCTAAGTTTTGGCAACAAAAATAGAAAAAATTCAAATGTAGAATCTGGCAACAATCTTAGTCCTCCATTGGCGTGATGAAGACCTAAGATAAGGTCGAAAGCTTCTAACTTACGAACATTTTTGTAAAAGTTTTCATTTAACGTAACTAGCGTGATCAAGTTACCTTTATTTGTTAATATTGTTACGTGTTTTGCCCATCATCGACATGTTCTTAAATCTTGATACATCGAGAAATACGTGCGTATTGTTGGAGATGAATGTTTCTTCTTAGCACCTTAGCCGACCTCTCCGTTTCGGAAACCTACAAAAAATACTTACTCGTACTCTGTTCAGAAACAACAGTCATTCGAGTGGATCAGTTCATCAGGCCAAGTCAACAGTCATTCGAGTGGATTCAGTTCATCAGGCCAAGTCAAAACACAAATTAACAACAGTTATGGCGATAGGATCTTCTTCTTCTATCTGGGGTTCATAGGAGGAAACCAATAAATCCTGTCATGTAAAATGAATGTATAAGAAGAACATTGGTTATGGAGCCTACTCTAGATAGACATGAATTTTCTCCAGAAAAATAACTAAGTGTTATGTATTGATAAAAGGAAGCACATCCTTGATATGGAAACAAGTGTGAAGGAGAATATTATTTATTGGAATCTCTGGGCCCCTGTCCATCAGGGTGGTGATGGGGAGGGTGGCACACTGCAGAAGCATATGCAGTTTCTCTGTGTAAGAATACACTTTTTTGGAAGGTTGAACAACTCCACATGAGCATCTAAGGCAGGAGTCTTCAACCTTTTCTATATTGCTTACAACATGACAAAATGAAATGGGACTTGTCGGTTGCATGACAAAATGAAGTGGGATTGACAAGCTACGGGGGTGGAACCTAATAATTTCAGAGGGGGTCCAACTTCTTCGAGAGCTAAAACAAAAAAAGAAAGAAAGTGACCTAGAAAGAGAAAACCCATAGGATATATACGTATATAATCGTACATATCATCATTAATTATCAATCCACTACTGGATGGTCTCCTCAAGTGCCTTCCACAACTTTATATCTCAAGCGTGTCACTTCAGCATTCTGTCGAATTTCATCCACCCATCTCCCACATGGTCTTCTTCTGGGTCTTTTCATGCCACTTAGAACCCAATCTAAAATTCAGTTGTTTAACAGTTATCAGTTCTAGCAATACGTCTAGCTCATTCCCACATTGAGGACCGTCACTTTGATCATGATGTCATCAACTCATGTCATTTTCCTGATCGATGAGTTTATCTTACTTTGACTATAGCTATTCTCGCAGCAAAAACACACACGAATTCGTGCAGACTCGCGTATTTTCTAGTAACAAAACTATAAAAGGGCCTGTGTACAAAAAGCAGTAGTATACACTGTAGTGCCAGAAAAACTGGTACAGACGAGCTTATGCAAAATACATAGCAATGTCAGCTGTCAGAGCTGTTTTCGGCATGAGAATGACAAGTAATAATGATTTAAGCGATTTTCAACGCGGTGTCATAGTTGGCGCTCGTGAGATGGGCCATAGTATTTCGGAGGTAGAAACGAAGTTCGGATTTTCACGGATGACCATTGCAAGGGTGTACCGTGACTACAAGAATTCCGGCAAAACCTCCAACCTATGATACCAGTGTGGCCGTAAAAGGACATTGGGTAAACTTGACCATCATCGGCTGTCAATAATCGTTTTACCCGATAGGCGTGCAACACTCTCGCAGGTATTATCGGAATTCAATGCTGGAGCCTCAACAAGCATCAGCATCCAGACTGTGCAACGTACCCTGCACGATATCGGCTTTGGGAGCTAACGCCCAACTAGAGTCCTCTTGATGGGTGCACGACACAGAGCTATGCACCTTGTTTGGGCATGGCAACACCGCCACTGGACGCTTGATGACTGGAAACAAGTAGTCTGGTCTGACGAGTCGCGTTTCCAACTGTATCAGGCAGATGGAAGGATTTGTGTGTGGCGCAAACCCCATGAAGCCATGGAGGGAACTGTACCAGGTGGTGGGGGGTGGGTCAGTAATAGGATAGAGTGTGTTTAGCTGGACTTCACTGGGACCCCTGGTATGTCTACAAATGTCTGTGGCCGCCCGGTGGCGCAGTGGTCTAAGGCGTTGGCCTCTGATCATTCGTCCGAAGGGGTCCGGGTTCGAATCCCGGTGAGGCATGGATGTTGTGTTTGTCTTACGGCACTGGCTCTCTCCCTTCCCTGGAACCAGTGACCCTAAATTAGGGACGGGCGACTGCTTATAGCCCATTGAGTTGCTCACGGTGGTCGTTAAACCTCCAATCAAAAAAAAAAAAAAAAAAAAAAAATGTCTGTGACCGGCCAACGCTATATGCACATCCTTTCTGACGAGGTACACCTGTTCATGTCCTGCATTCATGCTGATGGGTTAGGCCTGTTCCAACAGGATAATGCAACTTCACACAAGTGTCGAGATGCCACAATTATGGTTACAGGAGCATTAATTTTAGTTTGGGGTGTTGCCAATCCCACCCGAGTCCCCAGATCTGAATGTGATAGAACACATTTGGGATGTCATGCAACGTGCTATCGAACACAGGAATCCGAGACCTCGGAATACACCTGAATTGTGGAACGCTCTGCAGGAAGTATGGTGTGCATTGCCTTCAGCATATTTCCAGAAGCTAGTGGAGTCCATGCCCTCCACTAGCTTATTTCTGCAGTCATGCGCTCCCGTGGGGGATGTACCAAGTATTTGACTGGTGTACCAGTTTTTCTGGCACTTCAGTGTACTTATCGCTTAATTTGAGTTTGAGTTATTTCTTATTCAGTTATTTATTTCGCAGATGCATTGGGTTTTCTGATCTCGAGTAGCACATATTCGGACTTGGAAAAAAAGAGGAAAAGAAAACACAAACAGGGAGGAAGGGAGAAAAAGAGCGCCCCGGTCATTGATTCTATGTTGTTTAAATAATTCTTTAATGGTCTTTTTTAAAGAGAAAAACACAACCCTGAGTTAACTGTTCAACTCATTTATGCATAATCGATTTTTTAAATTGTACCTGTAGCATTTTCCAGGAAACTATAATGCATGGTGGCAGTCTCCAGGAAATCTTCCTAAAAAAATAAATCATATTTGTACCAGAAATCTTTCATAGAAACACCCCCACTGAACAGGACCAAGAAAATCCAAGGAGGGGTTCTGACTCCCATGTCCCCTGCCTTTCGCTGCTCATGTGGCGAGCCACATGACAAAGAAGACAAAAGAAATGCACGTCTTCATTATTTCAAAGAGGTTTTGATTCCTAAAACTTAACCTTCAGATAAAAAAGCGATGTAGTTAACATGGTACCTATGTTTCAATGCAAAGAAGTCTGAAGTAGTTAGTTACCTGATCAGAGATGGAAACTGGTCATGAGTCAATGGGTTGACAATTTCTTGCAGGCCAAATGGGTCAGGCCAAGATGTTCCTGACCCAATTTTGACCCGGTTTTATTCCTGTTTTATTTTGTGAAAGGAAAAAAAAATATTTCAAAGAAAAATGCGTACTGTAAAATTTCGTGCTTGATACTGGTGCCAGCAGAGTGAAAAACGATTACTCATACAAAAATATTCCCATCTCTTTCTTAAAGCAACGAACTTCCACCGACCGATGATATGGTGCAGATGCTAGACTCACTGATACCATATTCGAAAATATTTCCTTTTTTTTTTTTTTTTTTTTTTTCAGTGCGATTGTTCAGAGTAAGATACAGGCAAACGCCTGTCGCCTGCTTCTCTGGTGATTCACTATCTCACACCCCGCTTGTCACATTGTAAGATGAGAGTTTACAGTGACTTAGAAATGAGAGTTACAATACTAGAAGACTTAGTTGTTTACAGCATTCAGAGGTCTTCATTTGGCGTGCTACATCCCGTTCCATTGCCTGTTGTGTCAGAATTAATGCCTTATTTGTTTATATGGATGAATTTAATATTAAGGAGATTGAAAAAGGCATCGAAGCCAACAAATACGTGCTTGTTGAAAACAAAAAGGGGAACAGTGAATGCTGGAAGTTGTTGCATCTCATTAAGAAACCAGAATATGTTTCACACCAACACCAATTTTCATAAGCTTGTGATGAGTTGAAAGTTTCCAAATGTTAATTTTGATTTCATGAATGTTCCTTTGTTCTGAGGGGCAATGATGAAATCAACATCCACATTTTGGTAACTTTCAACTCATTAGAAGCTGGTGAAAAACTGTTGTTGCCGTGAAACGTATTCTGAAGCTTGATGTGTTTTGAAGAAAACTGAAATTGATTGTAGCACCATCAAAATTAAGTGGAACAGCCTTAACATCACTGCAGAGTAACTTTTTGACTCTTGCATGTGTGGTTAAAAACATGTAAATAGAATTATATGCTGGCGCAATGGCCTAACCGATACCTCTGATCATTCGTCCGAAAGGGGTCCGGGTTCGAATCCCGTGAGTCATGAATGTTTTGTATGTCTTACGGCACTGGCTTTCCCTTCCCTGGAACCAGTGACTCTAAATTAGGGATGGGCAACTGCTTATAGCCCATTGAGTTGCTCATGGTGGTCGTTAAACCTCCAATAAAAAAATAAAATAAAATTATACACTATACAGTGGCGCCCATATGAATACCTTTAAGGGGGGGGGGACTAAGAAAAATTCTTACCTCCTTCAAGGCTGTTAAACATTTTAGTAAATGTACAAAATACTAAAATACAACAAAAATAATTGATACAATCAAACAATATCGTATTACTTTTAAAAATGCTTTAAAAAAAGGTTTCGTCTATTTTAGTGTTTTAAATTTATCAAAAATTTGGCTATACCAACGGCTAGGGGGAGGAGGAAGGGGGGGTCGAGCCGCCCCCTTCTCCCCATGGGCGCCCTTGATACTATATACAGGGTGATCAGAATCGACGCCGCCCCGGTGGCGCAGTGGTCTAAGGCGCTGGCCTCTGATCATTCGTCCGTGAGGGGTCCGGGTTCGAATCCCGGTCAGGCATGGATGTTGTGTTTGTCTTACGGCACTGGCTCTCTCCCTTCCCTGGAACCAGTGACCCTAAATTAGGGACGGGCGACTGCTTATAGCCCATTGAGTTGCTCACGGTGGTCGTTAAACCTCCAATCAAAAAAAAAAAAAAATCAGAATCGACCGCCCAATAAACCTACCGCACGATTCCTCGTGGAGAAAGAAGCCGAAAACCGTTGTCCGATCGGACGTCGCATTCCGGAGATATACGCGCCGAAAGTTTCGTGACGTCACATCCGATAAGCACATGCTCGTTGAAGAGCGACGTGGATAGTTATACAGACGCACGTACCACAAGGCAAATGGCGCAGTGCTCTAAGGCGATGGCTTCTGATCATTTGTCCGAAAGAGGTTCGGGTTCGAATCCCGGTAAAGCATGGATATTGTGTTTGTCCTACGGCACTGATTCTCTCCCTTCCCTGGAACCAGTGGTCCTAAATTCAGGACGGGCAACTACTTATAGCCCACTCATTTGCTCACGGTGGTCGTTAAACCTTCAAGTAAAGAAAAAAAGGGGGGAATCAGCATTTAAAAATGTACCACGGGATGCGTATGCAAATTCGAAGGGCCGCCTCGGTGGCGCAGTGGTCTAAGGCGCTGGCCTCTGATCATTCGTCCGTAAGGGGTCCGGGTTCGAATACCGGTCAGGCATGGATGTTGTGTTTGTCTTACGGCACTGGCTCTCTCCCTTCCCTGGAACCAGTGACCCTAAATTAGGGACGGGCGACTGCTTATAGCCCATTGAGTTGCTCACGGTGGTCGTTAAACCTCCAATCAAAAAAAAAAAATTCTAAGGACGTGGCGTGAAACCATCAGTTGTACGCCTGCGCGATACGGCAGGTAGGGATAAAAAAGGTTTGCGACGGTAGCAGATAAGCTCATACTGCGTTGGTACATTTGACAGTAGGGTGGGTAGCGATATGTCGTACAGTTTAAGAGAGTACTGTGACATGTACCTCCTATTGGGGAAGGCCATGGTTCAGCATTGCGTGCAGCAAGGGCCTACAGCGAGCGATACCCAGCACGACGGCACCCGGACGCCCAGATCATACGGCGGCTTGACGCTCGAATGCGCGACACAGGCAATGTTGCATCACGTCCAAGTGTAGACAGTGGCGCTGGACCCTCTGTGAGAACTCCATCCCTCGAGGACGCCGTACTAGAGTTCATAGAGGAGGAGCCAACGACGAGGAGCCGTGCGATTGCGCAACAGTTCGGTGTGCACCAAAGTACCGTACTTGCCGTTCCACACGACTAAGATCTGCATCCATATCACTTCACACGGGTGCACGGCATATTACCACAGGATTATCGTCGAAGACAGGCATACTGTGAGTGGCTGCTACAGCAACATGCTGCTGATAATAGTTTCATCCGCCGGATCTTGTGGACTGATGAAGCAAGGTCTACACGGCAGGGTATCTGCAACACCCATAATAGTCATGTTTGGGCATTGGACAATCCGCACGCAACACGTGAACACGCTCACCAGATCCAGTGGGGTGCTAATATCTGGTGTGGTATTGTGGGCGATATCCTAGTGGGACCATATCTTCTTCCCGAACGTGTCACAGCTGCTAACTACATGGTGTTCCTACGTGATGTTCTGCCGGATTTACTGGAAAACGTACCATTGGCTGTTCTCAGCAATCTATGGTTCCAGCATGATGGAGCACCGGCGCATTACGCTGCAAATGTTAGCCAGTGGCTGGATACGGAATATCCCGGTCGAAGGCTTGGCCGTGGTGGTCCTGTCGCATGGCCCGCTAGATCGCCAGATCTTAACCCATTGGACTTCTTTCTCTGGGGTCACCTAAAGGAACTGGTATATCGGCGGCCTGTCAACAGCCTTCACGACCTAGTGGCCACCTTACACGCTACCCTCACAACTGTAACCCCTGATATGCTGCAACGCGTGCAGGTGTCTATTCCTCAGCGGGCTGCCGCCTGTTCCGCACTACAAGGTGGTCATTTTGAACACATGTATAATCTGACACGAATCCACGTGTTTTATCCTTTGTGTTGTACTGATACACATCAATAAATTACATGTTTTCTGTCAAAGTGATTGGGTAAGTTATTTCTAATGTCTGTATTCTTACCGGATGTGACGTCGCGAACTTTCGGCGCGTATATCTCCGGAATGCGACGTCCGATCGGACAACGGTTTCGACTTCTTTTTCCACGAGGAATCTTTTTTTTTTTTTTTTTTTTTGAGTGGAGGTTTAACGACCACCGTGAGCAACTCAAATGGGCTATAAGCAGTCGCCCGTCCCTAATTTAGGGTCACTGGTTCCAGGGAAGGGAGAGAGCCAGTGCCGAAATACAAACACAACATCCATGCCTCACCGGGATTCGAACCCGGACCCCTTCGGACGAATGATCAGAGGCCAACGCCTTAGACCACTGCGCCACCGGGGCGGCCCACGAGGAATCGTCCGGCAGGTTTATTGTGCGGTCGATTCTGATCACCCTGTATAGAATTCTACATAATATATACATATTGTATATATATAATTACATTTATGAATTGGATTTCGAATTTATAGTTCAAAGCAGATTTGTCCGGGTCGGGTCCAGTTATGTGACGTCTGGGTCATGTCCGGCTCCAAAATTTTTGATCCGTTTCCAACTCTGTACCAGATGTGCCTACATATTTAGCACTCCTTAAAAATTTTAAATAAATAATTTATCCCAACATAGTTCCTTTGCAGATTTGGGAATTTGAAGTCCATAGATTCAAGAACTGAAAATAGTCTTTAAAATTTGAACAAGTATGTAAAATAATTACTCTTAAATCCGTGTCATGATGGCAAAATAATACAGAAATATACGATTTATTATTCACAGTGTAATCGAAATTAATGTGAAACGAAAAAGTATTGGGGAATGAATTTAAAAATATAATTTTTTTAATTCTTTTTTCTATTTTTAAATTTCCTGTGTGGAAAATGTCTCACTGGCCACTAAAAAAGCTCCGGGGCCACTAAGGGCCCGTGGTGGGATACGGGTTGAAAACTCCTTTTCTAAGGATCTAAGAAGTAGCTCATCCTTAATTTAGAGCCACAGATTGCATAACAAAAGAGAGAGCCAATGATAGAAAGGCAAACACAATCATAGGCGAAGTGTGACAAATAAAAAAAATGGGAGGGGGCACAAATAAGTGTAAACTGATGTCTTCCTTTGAGGGGGAGGCAATTCTTGGAAACAGCTCCGTAAATGTCACAAAATTTGGATCTTTTAAATGCATGACAAACTTTTTGTTATGCATTACTCTTCAACCATTGCCAGTGGCATAGAAGTTTCTAAAGAGAGAGGAGGAGGGGAGGAAATCCATGGATGTTGTTCGTTGATGAAAGCCTCATACATTCATATACACCATATTGACAAAAGTCACCGGACACCTAGAAGAGAAACACAACATAGCATTTATTAACATACATTAGTATGGTGTCGGTCCACCTTTGGCTTTACTGCATGCACTGACCCTTCGAGACATGCTTTCGACAAGGTTTTGGAACACAGCGATAGGTATGCGCTTTCATTCAGTACATAATGTTGTCGCTAACTGTTGCTTAGTTGTAGGCCTTGGTTCCAAACTTCTTATGTGGATCTCTAATTCATCCCATATGTGCTCTGTGGGATTAAGATCAGGGCTATGTGCTGGCCAGTCCACACACGATACGGAATTATCGTCAAACCACGCCGTAACAGTCCTTGCTTTGTGGCTCGGCGCATTATCCTGCTAGTACCAACGAGGCTCATTTCCATCGTATTGCCACAGAGTTGGTAGAGTATAAATGTTCAGAATATCGAGGCAGACGTGCTGGTTAATAGGTTTGTCCGCGATAACCAATGGGTCAGGACCATACCATGAAAAACACCCCTGCACGAGTATACTGCCTGCTCCAAACTTGACCGTAGGAACAGTACACTGTGGTAAATAGCGTTCCCCCGGCTGCCGCTATACCCACACACGGCCATCAGACTGATGGGTCGTGTATCTGAATTCATCAGTCATAGAACCCGTTTCCATTGATCTACGGTCCACGATAAATGTTCTTTACACCATGCTAAGCGACGAGTAGCATTGCTAGTGGAAATGAAAGGCTTTTGAGCAGCCGCACAACCATGGTAATCCATGGAATGAAGTTCTCTGCGAATGGTATGAGTACATACCGAGATTCCAGCATTTTTACTTACCTGTACACTGAGATCTTGTGCACTACTCCGTCTATTAGCTGTAACAACTCTCCGGAGGCTTCGACGTCTATCACTGGTTTTCTTTGGTCTGCCGGTACGTTTTGCTGCTTCAGGCACGCCATGTGCCTTCCACTTATTCAGTACATCCAAAACAGTTGACTTGGGTATGCTTAAACGCCTCTCGGTTTCTCTTATGGACAACCCACTAATAGAACACCCAACAATCTTTCCTTTCTTAAAGTCAGTTCTCTCCCACCGCGACATTTTTACTGAACCTCACAGTGCGATGTGATCGCGGTCAGCTGCAGGCTTGTTTTTATACCGTTTGCAGCCGTACCGCGCATCTTAACAACGCAGCAGATCCATTCATTTGCTTTTGAAGGGGTGTCAGGTGACTTTTGTCAATATAGTGTATATCTCTTTAAATTCGAAATCAATCCCCCTCAGGGGGGGTCTGAACCCGAGGATCCTCATTGGCTACGCCTCTGATCACTGCTGATAATGAATGATGACGAACAGTGCAGCGTGTTTTTGACAAGATGCTAAGTTTTCTTCAAATAAAGTCATCTATGTTATATTCTTTTAAACATCACAGATCTTTTTGTTGATACATGAAAAATGTTATATAATGAGTTCTCTACACTGATAGCAGTTTGCCGTGGTTTTACTTTCTCAAAAACGAATCACAGCCAAACCTACAGAAATAATAACTATAACAGTGTGTGATATGTTTATAAATCTCCTTATTTTTCTTTGAACTTCGTAGCGACTCCATTAAGCCTTCCACTCAAATTTGTCACCCTATCGTAGGCTTGCCCTCGCACTTAATTTTTTTTTAAGTTGGGAAGGGGGGATATGCGCACCTATGCTTCCCCGTACGAACAAAATATCAACGTCTTTCTGCGGGATTCAAAACCAGACCTGTATTGCGAAAAATCGGAAGCCTGGGCCGTACAACACTCTGAAGGAACTTGCAATTTCGATAACTATACTTATGTTCATAAAAAATGGACCACCTGAAAGAGTCGAGCTATGACTTGGATTCTTACAGGATATGCTAATCAGGCAGTATCGCAGAAATAACTAGCATTTCGGTATCATAGGTGCATGCGCACTGCGTCCAAGTAAATCAGATCGCACAACATCACAGACTGGAAACCGGCCGTTTTTCTGTTATAAGCGCAGCGTGGCTCGGTCGGCATGTCAGCAGTGGGTAAAGATGCTTCGTCATCGTGTGGAACAGTTGTACAATCACATCAGCGATTTCCACAGAGGTCGCATTATCGGCACGAGAGACTGCAATGTTTCCCTCCGGAAGACTGCCGGTCGTGTGAGACTCAATGTGTCTGTCGTGGCAAGAGCAGAGAATGGTGAGAAGAAGAGCGTAGGACACGAAGAGAAGGTTCTGGACGAGACAACGCCGAAGGCCAACCGTCATCTCATGAGAGAGAATGTCTGAGTGACCGTTCTGCACCATCAACGGCGTTGGCGCAGAAGTGGCGAACTGAGACGCATTCTCCTATGCGAGTTGTAAAATGATCATATATAGAGGATTTTAGGAAGGGAGTGTCTGACCCAGGTCTTAAACAACCCTTAGAAATAGGAAGCTAGGAGATTTGGGCTAGAGTGCACGATAGGAAAGTCACACGGAAGCGACGTAGAAAGGGGGAGGAACACGCCCTTATTTATTACCGGGGGCCAGTACCCGGGGTCCGACGGCTTAACGTGCCCATCCGACGCACGGCGGATATTTAGTGGATCGAGCGTTTGTACCTGCCTGGGATCGAACCTGAGGTCCTTTCCGTGGCAGTTCCGAACGTTGCCCACTAGGTCACCCACGGCCGTAATGCGCGTTGTGACAGTACCTTGCCGGTTATTATAGTTCGGACTGCAGACTTGTCCCCCCCCTCAGGCAACCTTTGATACCACAGCAACGGACTGCCAGGCTGCAATGATGCATTGAACGAAAGGACTTGCATCACCAATGGCAAAATATTGTGTTTTCGGACGAAACGCGCTTCAATTCAGGCGAAAATGATGGCTGCACCTGTCTGCCGACAACAGAAAAGGAAGCGTCGGGAAGTTTGTTTTTTTTTTTTTTTTTGGAGATTTAACGACCGCTGTGAGCAACTCATTGGGCTATAAGCTGTCGCCCGTCCGTAGTTTAGGGCCACTGGCTCCGGGGAAGTGAGGGAGCTAGTTACTTAAGACAAACAGAACATCCATGCCTCACCGGAATTCGAACCCGGACACATCTCGGACGAATGATCAGAAGCCACCGCTTAGACCACTGCGCCACCGGGACAGCACAAACACGATATCCATGCCTCACCGGAATTCGAACCTCGGACGAATGATCAGAAGCCATCGCTTAGACCATTGCGCCACCGGGGCAGCAAGGGTGTATTTGCACCAGGCATATCGCACCAACACGAGACATGACCTGGGGTGCTATCGGGTACGAAAGCAAATCACCTTTCGTGAGAGACCATTCTACCAAAATAAGTGCCCGTTACGTCAATGACATTCTACGGCCGGTCGCCCTTCCATACCTGGTGGACGTCCCTGGGGCCATATTTCAGCAGGACAATGCCACACCGCATGTTGCAGCAACAACACGTGCCTTCTTCAGTAATAACAACGTTCCACTTCTAATATGGGCAGCTAAATCATCGAATTTATTACCCATAAAAAATCTCTGGGACATGCTCATACGACAGATGCAGCGGTATGACCGTCCACCAGCAACTCTTTATGAACTTCAGAAGCGGGTCAATACAGCCTAGATGGTTATTCCACAATACACCATGCACACATTATTTGATTCGATGGCTCAGCACAGCAGGTGATACGAGATAGAGGTGGCCACACCGATTATTAGCTATATCAACGCGCCTGGTACGTATGACACCGAGATGCTAATAACTTGTTCTGTATTCCCTAATGAACATATGCTGTCAAAGTCGTAGCTCGACTCCTTTCAGGCGTTCTGTTTTTCTATGAACATGAGTGTAACACTGCAAAGCTTATGGTTAAGCGGTTATAGCATTATGTCGACTACAGTAATATAAAACAATATCGTCTCCGTGAGTGATAATAAAAATTTATTAAAATGTGGTGTGTAATAATTTCCAAATTTATCGAAAGTTTGAAATTAGTTGTCCGTTTAGTCTTCATCCGATAGTTTTTTTTTTTTTTTTGTTACCACATTGTTGACAGCTGCAAACCCTAGCCGTGCGAAACGAAATGGTCCTTTTCTAAAAGTTAATTATTGACATTAAAAATTACATAAGCGTAACAGATGGGTCGCAAATTTAGTTTTTTTTCCCGTTGCATTTTATGCGTTGATGAAAAAATATTTTAATGAAGTAAATGTTTTATTAAAATGAATTCCACGGCAAAGGTAGTCGCTAGTTTTCAAGTAAGACTCCTTTTGGTACGTTATCACTTTATGAATTTATCTGGTAGATTCTTTTCGCATTTTTAGTGCATAGACTACCATAAGAATTTATGTCAACACTCGCACTGTTTTACCCTTAAATTATGGTATCTTGAGTCATTCTTTCGTCTCTCATTGTTGAATGAAAGTATGTGTTTCATTCGACATATTATAAAAAGCAGATTTCGATTTCTGAACAATGAGTAAAGGTTCGAGATTTTCCGGTTGTCTGCGTGTCCAGCAACAACATTATAAAACCTGCATCAAAGCAATTAATACAGTTATGGAATAAAGTAATCCGTTAATTTGTGTAACAGAAAAATTGCAATAATAAGGAAGATTGCACCACGTACCGCCACCAGAGCTATAGCTCTAAGAGTGTCTTGAGATCTTTTTGACGAATGCGATGCCAGCATTCAGAGCTGCGGAGAGCGTAGTGGCCAATCAGTGGCTAGAGAGGCAAATTCAAATTGTCTATCATGGTTTGATAGAAATCGAAAATTTGTATTTTACACAGATTTAACCAGAACGGTAGCTAAAAAGTGCGTGAGATACGACTCCACTTAAAGCCTTAATACATATTACATTTAGTAAGCTTGTCTATTATTAGCACCGGATTGGCTCAACGCGACGTTTTCAGATGAACCTCTCGAGAAATGGCCCACTTTCTCGTATTCTTTTTGTCTGTTTTTTTTTTTTTTTGGAACGAACGAATAATTTTTATGGCACTTACGAATAATAATAATTAACTTCATTGTTCTTTTTTTTTGTGTGTGTGTGTGTCTGAAACGTTATTTCTTATAAAAAAAGTTTCCTTTTATGTATATATAAAAGGAAACTCATATATTTAATAACACGAGAAAATTTTAATACTTTAACTGTAGTCTAAAGAATTATAACTGAAATACAATGAAACGAAAATACAAAATTGCAAAGCTAATATCTCGGTTGTGCAAAATGCAGCACACTGAATGAGTTAGCGAAATATAGAGTTATGAAACAGCGACAAAGGAATATCGAACATAAATTTTTTGTGAAGGCATGAACGTAGAAAAATTAAAATAAAATAGAAATGAAACTGAAAAAACCCGGTTGCCTTCATCAGGAGTGTAACAACCCGGGGACTGGCTTTTCTGGTATCAGTGAACGACTAGGAAAAACCGATAGTCGACTGATCCTGCTCACGAAGCCACTAAATCAAGACCAGTTAGAAAGAGAAACATCCGAATGCTAAAAAACTTTAGAAAACAAAGAAATGGTAACTCACCCGAAGATCGTGCGAACCCTGCGGCCGGAGTAACCAAGCTAAGCAACCACTAACTCTGAAATACCAAGGGAAGGAACAGGAAATAAACAATTAAATAAATAATATTACTATTTATTTAATACAGACATTTAACGTGGACCAGGAACATCAAACAAAGATCTCTTTCCACGTTTATAACTGAGTCACGGAAAAATTCTCATTGGCCGCCACCGGGCCAATGACAATTTTTCCGTGACTCACTTATTAACGTGGATTCTCGGCCAATGAGAATTTTTCCGTGACTCACTTATAAACGTGGATTCTCGGCCAATGAGAATTGAGAATTTTTCCGTGACTCACTTATAAACGTGGAAAGAGCGAAGATCTTTGTTTGATTATTTATTTAATTATTTATTTTTATTACAACATTTCCGTGTTAATTATTCATTTCCTGTTTCTTCCCTTCGTATTTCAGAGTTAGTGGTTACTCAGCTTGATTACTCCGGCCGCAGGGTCCGCACCATCTTCGGGTGAGTTCGCTTCTTTGTTTTCTACAGTTTTTTAGCGTTCGGATGTTTCTCTTTCTAACGGGTCTAGATTTAGTGGCTTCGGGAGCATGATCAGTCGACTATTGGCTTTTCCTAGTCGTTTACTGATACCAGAAAAGCCACTCAGCCCGGGTTGTTACACTCCTGATGAAAACAACCTGTTTTTTTCAATTTCATTTCCATTTTATTTTCATTTTTCTACGGTTCCTGCCTTCACAAAAGAAATTGTATTCGATATTCCTTTGTCGTTGTTTCATAACTCTCTCTCTCTCTCTCTCTCTCTCTCTCTCTATATATATATATATATATATATATCATCATCATCATCATCATTGTCAACCATTATCAATCCACTGCTGGACGAAGGTTTCCCCAAGTTTCCTAAACAACGGTCTGTCTTGTGCCAGTCATCTCCATGTCACTTCCGCATACTTTCGAATTTCATCCACCCATCTTCCATGTGGTCTTCTTCTGGGTCTTTTCCTGTCCCTTGGAATCCAACCTAAAATTTCGGCTGTCCATCGATGGTCTGTCCTTCTGGCAGTATGTCCAGCATATTGCCATTTCAGGGATTTAACTCTGATCATGATGTCTTCCACTCTTGTCATTTTTCGGATCCACGAGTTCCTCTTCTTACCTCTCCTGGTTACACCAAGCATGCACCTCTCCATGCTACTTTGAGTTGTCTGCAGCCTTTGTATGTCTCTTTTAGTTCAGGTCCACGTCTCTGCACCATAGCACTGGAAGGATGCATTGACCAAACACTTTTCTTTTAAGACATAATGGCATATTGCTCTTGAAAATTATGCTGTTTCTTCCAAAAGCTCTCCAGGCAAGTTTTGTACGCCGATTAATTTCTTCATCAATGTGACCCTCAATTGATATCTGCTGTCCAAGATAAATGTACGTGTCTGTTATCTCCAGCTTTTCTTCATCAATCGATAAATCTTCATTTCTTGTAAAAGCATTGAACATCACTTTTGTCTTCTGAAAGTTCATTTTTAATCCCTCTTCCTTACTCTTGTCAGCAAGTTCTTGGATCATACTCTGCAGCTCTGATGGGGTAGTTGCAAAAATGACTATGTCATCAGCAAAACGAAGGTGGGTTAGATAATCTCCATTAATCTTTATCCCTTTGTTTTCACAGTTCAGTGATTGAAAGACATTTTCCAATGTGGCATTAAAGAGCTTCGGAGATATGGTGTCACCTTGTCTCACACCTTTTCCAATTTTTATGTGTGTTGTATTTTCAAACAGCCGAATCTTTGCACTTGCATTTTTATAGATGTTATTAATAATATTAATGTACGCATCTTCAATACCGCAGGATTTCCGGGCCATTGTAACTGCTGATGGTTTCACCGAATCAAAGGATTTTTCATAATCGATAAAAGCCATGCACAATGGAAGTTCATATTCCCTCGCTCTTTCAATTAGTTCTCTCAGTACGTGGATATGATCTATTGTGCTGTAGCCACTCCTGAATCCAGCTTGTTCTCTCGGTTGAGCCATGTCCAGTGTCACCTTTAAGCGGTGTGAAAGAACATTTGTTGAAGATTGTTGAAGATTTTATAAACCACTGATAAGAGGCTGATAGGTCTGTAGTTCCTGAGATCCTCAATGTCACTCTTTTTATGTAGTAAGATCATTGTAGCGTTGTTCCAATCCTCAGGAATCTTCCTTTCATTAAGGCATCGAGTGAAAATTTGGGCGAGTACTGTTTCGATTTCTCCACTTGCTTCTTGTACGATGTCTACAGTAATTCTATCTTCTCCTGGAGCTTTTCCCTGCTTCATCTTCTTGATTGCATGTGCAACTTCTGCTGGGAGGACTGGAAGAACTCTGGTACTGGTACCTTTCATGATGTCTGGAGTACATGTATCATCCCTTTCATATAATTTGGAGTATAAATCTTTCACTCTTGTCAAAATTTCGCCTCTATTTCTTGTTACAGAACCATCTTCTTTTCTCAGTGCCATAATCTGTTTTCTTCCCTTACTGAGATGTCCCTTTGCTATATTTAGGCTTTGGTTGTTTTCAATTGCTTTCCTTACTAGTTCACAGTTGAATTTCCTTACGTCTTCAGTGATACTATAACGAAGTAAATTTCTCCGTAATTTTTATCCGCGCCAGGATTCGAACCCGGATCCCCTCATTCCGGAATAAGTCACTCTACCAATTGAGCTACGCGGACGTTTTATTCTGATTCCTATCTGCCTTTATGTCGTGTGCGTCCTTCTGGCAGGTACGTCACATCTCCTGGTACGTTACAATACTTTTTCGTACTGTCTTGCATAGCTCTATATATTCCACTTTGGAAGTCACATCTTCTTTAGTTGTTTTCATCTCTCTTCTTTTTTGCATCAACATTTTGGTTTTTCCTGATAATTTGTTCACATGCAACTTGTTCTTAGACCCAGCTAATTTTGTTGCTGTTTCCATAAGAGCTTTGGTTAGTTTTCTGTTAACTTCAGAAATATCCACTTCTTCCGATGTTAGGCCTTCTAAAGCAGAGAATCTGTTCTTCAGTTCCAACTTGAAGGTATTATGGTGTTTTTTAAGGTTGGTTATGTCAATACATTTTGTTTGTCTAATGAGCTTGCTGCGTTCGAGTTTAGTGTTGAGGTGCATCTTACATCTCACCAATCTATGGTCACTGCCTGTGTTGAACTTGTTTAGCACACTGCAGTCTTCGATGATGAATTTTTTGTTACACATAATAAAATCAATTTCACTTTGTAACGTACCAGGAGATGTGACGTACCTCCCAGAAGGACGCACACGACATAGAGGCAGATAGGAATCAGAATAAAATGTCAGCGTAGCTTAAGTGGTAGAGCAACTTATTCCGGAATGAGTGGACCCGGGTTCGAACCCTGACGCGGATAAAAATGACGGAGAAATTCACTTCGTTATAATGGCGCCCGAACTATCCGGATGACCCGACCGTTCAAAATCTCGCAATGGTGTGATGTTATTTCCACACCGCGAGATAGGAAAAATAAGAGAATCCCTTCTCCAGCCCTTCGACAAAAAAAATAAAAATAAGGGGGAGATGATGTAACGTACCAGGAGATGTGACGTACCTCCCAGAAGGACGCACACGACATAGAGGCAGATAGGAATCAGAATAAAATGTCCGCGTAGCTTAAGTGGTAGAGCAACTTATTCCGGAATGAGTGGACCCGGGTTCGAACCCCGGCGCGGATAAAAATGACGGAGAAATCCACTTCGTTATAACTTGTCATCCCATTTGGATGTCTCCATGTCCATTTCTTGTGTGGCCTTTTCTTGAAAAAGGAGTTCGAGATGAAAAACCTTTCTGCCTCTGCAAACTCTACGAGAGTATTTCCCCGCTGGTTTCTGTTGCCGTGACCGAATTTACCTACTGAAGTTTCATTCTGTTGCCGCTGCTCTATTTTTGCATTGAAATCTCCCATAATGATCTTTAAGTGGTGCTTACCTTTATTATTTAGATGACGAATTTCCTCATAAAATTCTTCAATTTCTTCTTCAGGATGACTTGTGGTGGGTGCATAAGTTTGAATAACCTGAGCCTGGTATCTTCTCGAGAGTTGGATAACGAGTCGTGCAGCTTTGTCAGAGGAACTTTCAACTTCTACAACTTTTTCCTTCAGTTTCTTGTTTATTATAAATCCAACACCACTAGTTCTGCCAGTATCAGTCCCACTATAGTAGAAGAGATGCCCACTTTTCAGTTCAATGAGATCTTCTCCTTTTCTCCTTACCTCATTTAGCCCGACGATTTCCCACTTGATCCTTTGTAGTTCCTCTTCCAATTCAAGAAGCCTTGAATCAGAAGATAGGGAGCGTCCATTATACGTAGCCAAGGTCAGCATCAGATGGCAGCCTAGTCCGGTCCTCCGGGGATTCTTAGCACCCTCTGCCTTCATGTCGCACTGCCCGCTGCCTTGGCCAGGTACATTCCAGCTGCCGGAGACTGAGGGCCAAGATTTAAGTTATGGTGTCATTTTGGAGGGGTTTGGCCATAACTCACCACGCTGGCCAAGCGAATTGGTGAGTGTGGGATAGCATTTCCTCTAATCCCGATGGTATAGTTATACCGCTATTGGCGGTCGCCAGAGCCCCTTTAGTGGGAACAGAATGTACGACGAGAAGGCGGGGTTGATATTTGTCAAGGAGAGGCTGTGATGTTACGCATCACCTGACCTTACACCCCCCCCTCTCTCTCTCTCTCTCTCTCTCTCTCTCTCTCTCTCTCTATATATATATATATATATATATATATATATATAACCTTCACAAAGCATTTCCTTAGTTTATTATTGTCTTTATTTTATTCTCGTTCTTGTGTTGTCAGAAGTTGTGGAGTAGGGGTTTTTTATAATCCAGTTTTCTTTCAAGAATCTGTGCTTTAGAAAAAAATTAATATTTCATTTTTTATTGCAATGTTTAAGAATTTGTAATACTTTAGTATTGCTATTTAGGTTTAAATTCTCTCTTAGGCGACTAGGTAACTTGGCAATTTGTTATTGCTGAACATTATTTCTGATTCATTATGTCACTCTTACAACTTGAGTTTTCTATAATCATCTTCTTTCTGTTTATTAGTAACAGATGAAGAGCATGGGTCGGGCCAGGAAAGTTATGGATGCAAGCTAAATTGTTAACTAAAGCTTGGTCATACAACTCTATGGAGGTTATGACATATATATATTTTTTTAAATTTTTTTGGTGGGCTTATTACTTGCATCTATGACTTTACAGAAACCCATTTCCAAATAGGTCTTTGTGGAAGTGAGAAAATGCAGAGTTTTTGCTGGTCCTTCATAAAGCCAAGGCTCAGTATTCTCGACACTTTCTACATTCAGTTTTTCTTTTTTCTTTTTACTCACACCGGTCAATACATAACCTTTTCTATGTTGTACTTGGTATGAGTCAAAAAAATTTTTTGGCCTCATACCAAGTACAACATAGAAAAGGTTATGTATTATATATATATATATACACACACACACACACACTGAAGAGCAATTGAATTAGAGATACCTGTCTAGCAACGTGTAGCATCACCTTTCGCCCTGATGACGGCGGCGATTCGTCTCGGCATGGACTCGACAAGACACCGGAAGCGTTCAGAAGCCATACGGATCCACGACCCCTGAACAAGCTCCCACAGTTCACGAAGATTTGATGGAGGATGCTCAGAGCCTCGAACATCTCTCTCGATGGCATCCCAGATGTGCTCGATGGGATTGAGGTCAGGTGACCTAGCTGGCCAAGGAAGCGAGGTCACGTCGGTGGAGTGTTCATCCAACCATTCGGATACAGTTCGGGAGCGATGGCACGGTGCATTGTCTTGTTGCAGGATGAGGTCCCCAGTGGGATGTTGAAGACGCACAAACGGGAGCAAATGGTCGTCCAGGATATCCCGGTAACGTTGACCTGTGAGGGACGATGTCACACGTACCAAGGGTCCCATTTCAGACCACGTAAACAGTCCCCAGACGAGAATGCCACCCCCACCAGCTTAAAGAGTACCCTGCTGGCAAGAAGGATCCATCGCTTCATGCGATTTGCACCGTACTGGTATCCTGCCATCCGCATGTACCAACGTGAACTTCGACTCATCAGTCCAGGCAACATTTTCCCACATGTCTAGGGTCCAGTGGCGATGTTCCCGTGCCCATGCAAATCTTTGCACCCTGCGATGTGCGGCCAGCAGCGGTACCCTCGTGGGACGATGGCTTATGTGCCTCATAGCGAGGAGATGGTTCTGGATGGTGTGGCTGCTTACACGTTTTTGTGCACCAGCGTTAAAATGCCGAGTGATTTCTTGCGCTGTGGCCCGTCTATCCGCTGTTACAATGCGAGCTAGCCGACGATGACCCCGCTCATCCACACGCTGTTGTCCACGGCAGTTGGCCCAACGCAGGGATGGTTTTGCCGGATTCGATGTACTCACGGTGCACCCATGACACAGTGACTCGTGAAAATCCTAGTGCCTGCACGACTTCCGAGATGGAGTGACCCATTCGTCGGCCCCGACAATTTGCCTACGATCAAATGCGCTTAGATCCTTCGTCTTACCCACACTGTGTCCGACTCTCACTGATTCCCGTCGCATCACAACCCCATTGAGAATTTGTGGGATGAAGTTAAACGAGCCATCAGACAGCTGGATCCACAACCCTACAATCTCACACTCCTGGGAAGTGCTATTCATCAAGCATGGTTTCAGATTCCACAAACCACCTATCAACATCTCGTGGAGTCCATGCCACGAAGAATCGACGCAGCATTAAAGGCAAAAAGTGGCCCAACGAAGTACTGAGGGGTGGTCATAATAAAGTGGCCACTCAGTGTACATACACTGGCGGAAAGTGAAAAAAGAACACCAAGAAGGAGACGTCTGATACCAACGAAATTTATACAGCATAATAACATAATACAGAGGATAACGTGATGAAAACATTATGGCAAAATACAGCTGTATTTGCTGCTAAACTGAAAAATAACATTTCCATGTAACATGGTTAGTACGAGGTTGAACCACCATGAAATGCGTCACACTGTGCAATTCTGGCATGGAGTCTGTCGTACAGATGTTGGATGTAAGTTTGGGGTATTGAGTTCCAAGCATCCTCAACCTGGACGCGTAAATCGGGGATGGTCGTGGCTGGCCGTGGAGACCGGATAAGTCGTTGTCCCATAAAATCCCACACGTGCTCAATGGGGTTCAAATCCGGTGAACCTGCAGGCCATGGAAGTTGTCTCACACCCTAAAGTGCATGTTGCGTTGCACGTGCCGTGTGTGGGCGTGCGTTATCTTGCTGGAAAACACCACGATGGACCGACCTTACAAATGGCACAACAACGGTCTGAATGATGTTGTTGATGTAGGGGGTGCTGTTTAACGTACCCGGTACAAACACTAGTTGTGTACGGGAGTGATAGCTGATCGCTCCCCACACCAGGAGACCAGGTGTAGGCCCTGTGTGTCGCTGGCGGATGCAAGAAGGGTGGAGACGCTCCCTTGTGCGTCTGCGAACACGCATACGGCCATCGGAGGCTCCCAAGCAGAATCTGCTTTCATCGCTGAACACGACAGATCGCCATTGCGTTCTCCAGTGCAGACGTTGGCGACACCACTGCAGCCGTTCCTGACGGTGGGCTGGAGTCAGAGGTACACATGCCAGAGGCACACGTGCACGTAGTCCTGCATCCAGTAGACGGTTGCGGATTGTTCGCACAGTCACCTCAGGTACAACGGCAGCTCGGATTTGCGTCGCAGTGGATGTTCTGCTTGACAAGGCCGCTCTTCTTATGCGTCTATCGGTCCGCTCATCAGTCCGTCTGTGAATCCCAGTTCCACGTCTTCTCGTGTGGGATTGTTCCTCGGACCATCTACGCCACCATCGTACCACCACCGATACTTCCCGTCCAATTCGCTCCGCAATACGACGATACGACCACCCGGCGCCGACTAGACGACCTCGCTCAAAGTCCGATAACTGTTGAAATCGTACACGTCTTCCATGTCCAGGCACTGCAGCTTCTTCAGGGTCTTCGCACGTGTCCGTACGCCGACGACAGAATACATTCACTTCGCCGTACTCCTTAAATACCACCGACGATAATTTGCATATTCTGCCGTGCTGTGGCGTAAGCGCTCACCGGTTGGTCCCGAAATTAACATCACACCTACGTAAACTCGACATCGTTAACATATGTAAATTTCATGATCGTCCGCCAATTCCTTCTTGGTGTTCTTTTTCACTTTCCGGCAGTGTATATATATATACATATGAGAAAAATCAATCCGAAAAAAACATCCAAAAATAACGCAAAACATACACACAACTTCAGTCACGGACATCATGGCAACGGACTACATCTATATAATGCATAAAAAGTTTTTAAATAAACATGGACATGGCTCAACCGAAAGAACAAGCTGGATTAAGGAGTGGGTACAGCACAATAGATCATATCCACGTATTGAGAGAACTAATTGAAAGAGCACGGGAATATGAACTTCCATCGTGCATGATTTTATCGATTATGAAAAAGCCTTTGATTTGGTGAAACCATCAGCAGTTGCAATGGCTCTGAAATCCTGCGGTATTGAAGATGCATACATTAATATTATTAATAACATCTATGAAAATGCAAGTGCAAAGATTCGGCTGTTTGAAAATACAACACACATAAAAATTGGAAAGGGAGTGAGACAAAGTGACACCATATCTCCCAAGCTCTTTAATGCCACATTGGAAAATGTCTTTCAATCACTGAACTGTGAAAACAAAGGGATGAAGATTAATGGAGATTATCTAACCCACCTTCGTTTTGCTGATGACGTAGTCATTTTTGCAACTACCCCATCACAGCTGCAGAGTATGATCCAAGAACTTGCTGACAAGAGTAAAGAAGTGGGATTAAAAATGAACTTTCAGAAGACAAAAGTGATGTTCAATGCTTTTACAAGAAATGAAGATTTATCGATTGATGGAGAAAAGCTGGAGATAACAGACACGCACGTTTATCTTGGACAGCAGATATCAATTGAGGGTCACATTGATGAAGAAATTAATCGGCGTACAAAACTTGCCTGGAGAGCTTTTGGAAGAAACAGCATAATTTTCAAGAGCAATATGCCATTATGTCTTAAAAGAAAAGTGTTTGATCAATGCATCCTTCCAGTGCTTACGTATGGTGCAGAGACGTGGACCTGAACTAAAAGAGACATACAAAGGCTGCAGACAACTCAAAGTAGCATGGAGAGGTGCATGCTTGGTGTAACCAGGAGAGATAAGAAGAGGAACTTGTGGATCCGAAAAAATGACAAGAGTGGAAGACATCATGATCAGAGTTAAATCCCTGAAATGGCAATGGGCTGGACATACTGCCAGAAGAACAGACCATGGATGGACAGCCGAAATTTTAGATTGGATTCCAAGGGACAGGAAAAGACCCAGAAGAAGACCACATGGAAGATGGGTGGATGAAATTCGAAAGTATGCGGGAGTGACATGGAGGAGACTGGCACAAGACAGACCGTTGTGGAGGAAACTTGGGGAGACCTTCGTCCAGCAGTTGATTGATAATGGTTGACAATGATGATGATATATATATATATATATATATATATATATATATATATATATATGTGTGTGTTTATTTAAAAACTTTTTATGCATTATATAGATGTAATCCGTTGCAATGATGTCCGTGACTGAAGTTGTGTGTATGTTTTGCGTTATTTTTTGATGGTTTGTTCGGATTGATTTTTCTCATATATATTTATATACACTGAGTGGCCACTTTATTATGACCACCGCCTCAGTACATAGTTGGCCCACCTTTTGCCTTTATTACTGCGTCGATTCTTCGTGGCATGGACTCCACGAGATGTTGATATGTGGTTTGTGGAATCTGAGACCATGCTTGATGAATAGCATTTTTCAGGAGTGTGAGATTGCAGGGTTGTGGATCTATCTGTCTGATGGCTCGTTCAACTTCATCCCACAAATTCTCAATGGGGTTGAGATCTGGAGATTGTGGGAGCCACCTAAGCAAAGTAAACTCACCGGCATGTTCCTGAAAGCAATCCTGTACAATACGAGCACTATGGCAGGACGCATTATCTTGTTGAAAGTAGCCATCGCCATTGGGATAAACCATCCACATGACAGGATGCACTTGGTCCCCAACAATGTTTCGATATGACGTGCAAGACGTACGTTGATCAACACGAATTAAAGGTCCCAAATCATGCCAGGAAAACATTCCCCAAGCCATAACGTTGCCTCCACCAGCTTGAAGGGTTGTAGCAATGCATTTGGGGTCCATGCTTTCGTGCTGTTTTCTCCAAATTCTCACTCGGCCATCGGCATGGTGCTACTGAAAACGAGATTCATCTGACGACATAATTTATTTCCAATTATCGACTGTCCGATCCTTGTGCTCCTGTGCGAACTGGAGACGTTTTCTCTTGTTAACTGCAGACAGCAAAGATGTTCGAACTGGCCTTCGGCTGCCATATCCCATGCGATGGAGTGTACGGCGAACAGTGCGTGCAGAGTTCATTTGAGGGGATCCTTGATAAAGATGGTCTGTAATTTGCTGCACTGTTGCCCTTCTGTTGTCTGTTACCAGTCTGGACACTCTCCGTTCCGCTCGAGCAGTCACTAGTCGATGACGACCACACGTTGCACGTAGAAACCCAGTTTTTTTGTCTGAGAGTCCAGTCCTTAAACACTTTAACAACAGCTGCTCTGGAACATTTCACGAATACGGCGGTTTCGGTGATACTCGCTGCATGGCTCCGAGCTCCTACAATCATCCCACGTTGAAAGTCTGTCAAATCGTAATTTTTACCCACCTCGTCACCCAAAAATCACTTCTACTACTGTCGCAAGCACTAAGCTTTCCCTTTTTATACTAGCCTCGCCCTCTGGCGGCAGAGCGTGCAGCCATAGCTCATTTGCTCAAAACTGTCAGGTGGTCATAATAAAGTGGCCACTCAGTGTATATATCTATATACAAGGTGTAAACAAAGTCTCTTTACAAATTTACACATTTATTACGGTTACACTGTATGAGATAGACACATAAGTAAGAGCAAAGACAAAAATGTTTTCTACCTCATTGCAAAAGCTCAATATGCGCACCATTTGTTGCGGGTAGAACATCTAGCCGAAACTCCAATTCCAACCATGTGCGCAGCAGCATGTCCTTAGTAATGATCGAAATGGCATTGTTGATCCTCGATTTCAGGTCATCGATGTCCTGCACCTTTGTCCGGTACACGATATCCTTCACATGTCCCCATACAAAAAAGTCCGGAGGTGTGACTTCGGGAGAACGGGGTGGTCATGCAATTGGACCATCCCGTCCAATCCAGCTCCCAGGGAGTGTTGTGTTCAAAAAGTCCCGAATGTGCCGTCCCCAATGTGGTGGCGCACAGTCCTGTTGGAATACCACGCTTGGTTGAAGGTCTGCCAAACTGTATATTTATCATTCATTCGTCTTTTAGTTATTTGTTCAGTTGCGGCTGTTCATCTGTGGTGAATCCCCAGCATTGTGCGGGGCTCCAAAGAAGCAACCCTGCCACGTGGTTTGGCAGTTTGTCGTTTGTGAGTCTGGAGAATTTCGAGGCCGCTGTGGTGCAGTGGAAGCATGTCCGGCGTGTAACTGGAAGACCCTGAGTTCGATTCCCGGTGGCGGCGGATGATAAACGTTTCCGTGACTCACTTATAAACGTGAAAAGAGTGATGACTTCTATTTGTAACGTATACTCTAGATTCAGTTTCATTTTGATTTTACTATCTCTTGTTATTTTATTTTCCTATGCAAATTATCTTCTCACTTAACGAGATGTTGTTTCTCCCGCTGAATTATATGTGGCAACGAGTGTAAGTCATGACGTGGTGGTATGCAATATATATAGTCGCGCTCAACTATACCAAAGAGCTTCGTTTTATATGTGATAGGTTCTTCCTGATTATTGATATGCGATTCACCTACTTTTCTACGATATTACGATAGTACGAAAGTTCGGGCTATCAGTAGTTGTGTTATTTTGGAGTGTGTATTTGAGTAATACCAGGAGCTCCCCAAATAAAAGGTTAAAAGTGAGTACGTTTTCTTAGTTCATTTTATTGTCAGACCTCTGTCTGGCCGTTAAGTCTATTTCATTGAGTGTTTGCGTTAAGTTCAGGGTATATTGTGTTTACCGCTCTAATAAGGAGCCTTCAAGGTACTAATGTACTAAAACCGAAGTTATATTACTGATATTCAAGATAATGAGGAACGCTGAGTAAAAATAAATTCCATATTCTTGGAATTTATTGCACGTGCGTGTCTTACCTAAACAAACTCTAGCACTTTGAAGATTAAGCACACTTTAGCTACGTCAAGTAGCCTTTCAATAACCCTAACGTGACTTAACGTAAGCTTTCCTGCACTACACGTCCAGCCGGAGAATTTTATTCATTATATATTTGATGAAGGATGCTTTTTATTTTATTTTTATTTATTAATATATATATATATATATATATATATATATATATATATATTTTGCATGCCTGCACATAACGTTCACGGCATGCCACGGTTTTGCCCCTCCCACCCATATACAAGTGATATCAACAGGCAATATTTGTTTCCAGAATTTTACTACTTGACTGTCATACACCGTGTTACATGTGGTAACGTAAGAATAAAAATGTGGCTTTGGCACTGTGCGTAATAGAAAGTATAAAATTCATACAAAATTCCAAGGGACGATGGTTATATCACATATATGCAGAAATCTGAATTCTTACCTTTCCTGAACTCTGAAACTCTCCAGGGTTCTTCCGGTCGCGTACTCATCAGTAACAACGGCGATGTTCGCAGTTCAGAGCTACGGGGGCTAGGCGGAGTAGGGGCGGGGCACAATTTCTTGAAGTGCTTGGCAGAAATTTCACGAAATTTTTCTGTCTCATACGGATTTAACCTTATGCTGGTGATTTTACCCCTAATACAAATCCAAAAGAGTTTTCAGGTACATACAGTTTTGAATTCAAACCGAAAATGCGGATCAAGGTACGTTTTCAGTTGTTTCAGTGCCAAAAACCTGTGTGGGGCTTAAGGATTCCGTGGGGGCAGTGCCGACACGGGTTTTGATCTGTGGGCCAGGCGCCACTGGCTGCGAACCTCCGTGGACTTTGACAAGTTACTATTTCTTCGCGATTTTAGCTTACTTGCGTCATGTTTCTAATCTTTGCTATCATAAAACTGTTTATGAATTTCATTAAATAATCTGGTAAGGAATATTTCAACTTTTTAAACGATTACTAAAAAAATGGTGTCATTCTACTACTCTCCGATACATTCGCTCAGAGGCCTCCTTCTTTCCATTCGACAGAATAGTACTAAGTCCAACTATAAATTTAACAAAAAAATCATTTAATATAGCCAAATTTCTGTCAATCCAAAAAGTTCACATACAAGTACGTTTATCCAAGTTCTCTAAAATCTTAGATGTTTGTACTCTCCATGTATTCTAACTGCTTAACCCTTTAGGCGGCTCGTGTAACTGAACAAAGCCGTGCCTAAGTTTTCAAACAGAAATGTTCATACAGCGGCCGGGTTTTACGAAAGCTACGGCAAAACAATTATTTTCCCCTCTCATCTCAGCAGTACTTACCATAAATCTCTCAACAGCGATAAATGCTCCCTTCTAGTCATTCATTCTTTTCTCCATGATCCAAGACATGATTGGGAAGGGTTAGTCTCCCTGACATGGACACCATGCCACCGGGTAGAAACAAGAGACTGAAACATTTTCTCTTTCCTTTGTTAGGTTCTTCTCCATTGATACACGCCTTTTAGCAGGTAATCTGTCATATAGCATTAGTGTCAGTTATGTTCCTAAATGACAACTCTGAATAACAAAGTTAAGGGGGAAACAACGCTTTTTTGATACGCAGGTTCACTCGTTGCAGCTGCGTTCGACTCACTTATTAGACATCGTATATATTCGTTCCAGCTGATTTCAGGCCACTTTGCTAACCCTGAGTCAATTCGGTCCAGCCGGTTAAAGGGTTAAATATTTTTTCGGGACGGGGGATAAAGGGAAAGTTGGGAGGGCTTAAGCCCACCAGTAGCATTGCGCTTGCTCATAATGAATAAACATAACGGTTCTGTCTGTCATAAGTTGTTCATTGCTTCAAAACTGTAAGAAAGTGAATTTCTTACAATCCCATTTTGATGAAAGATACAATTTCAAAACATGGAATACAATGGCTTTACAGGGCTCATACAAGATTAAGCTGATGTCGCATAAATATCCATTTTAGGGACTTGAAACATATCTAATTAAAATTGAATCATTTTGCATGGTATATAACGTTTTCTCTCTTCGAAATCTCTTTTAGGGCACGATGGTTTTGTATGTATTTTTGGTGCATTTTGCCGAATGCATACCATGGCAAAGATCTAATAAATTAGACTTTCAAGATTCTCACTATGGTACTCAAGACCAGAGTGGGAACGAAAATTACGCGGGTCCATTTGCCGGGATTCAGGACACAGATGAAAGTAATTTTTATTCCTCTACCGAGCCCAAGAAAGTACGTCGGTTTGCCCTTTTTCTCCCACGGAGATTTGATGTAAGAAAGAACTGGGGAATTCCGATTGAGAAACGATCTCCTCACCGGGTTCTCAGACCAAATAGTATTTCTGGCATGAGGTCAAATCGAGCATCTGGCAATGTCATGGAAAAGAGACAACGAGGAGCCCATTTAGACTTGGAATACAAGAGCAAAAATCCACAGCATATATCAGCTAATTTAAGTCTGCAGGCCAAACCGAAGAAAGAAGATGTAGAACTGGACATGAAAATTGAAGATCTCGTGAACGAGATGATGGAAGATCTTGGGAAAATTGATACTGAAACTGTGGCATCCATGTCGGTTGCTGAACTTAGCACTCCGTCAACTACAACTCAGCCAGCGTCTACTAAAATACCCGAAAGACCAAGGTAAGTTAATTCGGAAATTATGAGTCATTTTTCAGTTCTTAATGAAATATAATTTATACCGATGAGCCCACCTGCCTAATAAGCTGTAGGACCCACTATAGACCGCAAAACAGCGGCCACTCGGCGGGGCATCGATTCGATGAGATGGCGATAGGTATCCTGTGGTATCTGGCACCATAATGTCAGCAGCAGGTCCTCCAGTTCCCGTACATTTTGGGGTGGTGATGTTTTAGCGCGAACCCGTTTTTCCAAGTCGAACCACAAATGTTCGATTGGGTTCATTTCAGGTAAATTTGGAGGCCAAGGCATTAACAGAAAGTCACCAGCATGTTCCTCAAACCAATCCTTGACGATTCTGGCAGTGAGGTATGGCGCATTATCCTTTTGGTAATGGCCATCACCAGCAGGGAACACAGTTGCCATGAATGGGGGAACTTAGTCCACAACGATGTTCAGATACCTCACAGCTGTCGGGAGTTGTGCTATTGGAATAATGGGGTCTAAAGTGTCCCAAGAAAACATCTCCCACAGTATAACACCGCCGCCGCCTTCCTGTTTCCTCCCAACAGTGCATCCAGGTGCCATAGCCTCCGTTGGTAATCGGCGGCTTGGCCATCTACGTGATGCACCAGGAATCTTGATTTGTCAGACCAGGCCACTTTTTTCCAATCATCCACGGTCCAATCTCGATGATCATGGGCACATTTCATGCGTTGTTGGCGATGACGTGCAGTGAGCATGGGGACCCGGCTGGTTCTTCGCCTACGCAGGCCCATGCGCAGAAGGCTGCGATGAACTGTGGTGTGCTGTAACACATTGCCCTAATCACCGCTGTTGTAGTTGGGGGTGATTTGTTGCACCGCGGCCCTGCGGTCGCTGTGAACAATGCGGAACAGTCTCCGTTTCCCTCTGGCATAAGTGAGCTGCGGGCGACGGTTCGTCGTTTGACCTTCTGTGCACCACTTTTGATACATACTCAAAACAGCGGCGCGTGAACAACTCACAAGCCGTGCCGTTTCCGAGGCGATGTGCCATTACAATTTGTCCTTTATCAAACTTCGATAAATCTGCAGCTTTTCCCCATTCTGACTCCGAACAGTGTACTAACCGAAAGCTGGTCCTCGATTTGTATGTATACTGCTACAATCGACTTACCGATCGACACGCTACAGTTGAGCAACTCACTGGCTGAATGAACCAGGGGTGACCGGAAGTGTGTCTAAAACGACAGTTCAGCGAACTCTGCTGTGTATGGGACTCCGATGCAGACGGCTGGTCACTGCACCTATGCTAACGAAGGTGCATCCGCAGAAAAGGCTTACATTTGCATGGCAGTATCGGAATTGAACCTCATCTGATTGGCAAAGGATTGCCTTCTCCGATGAGTCACGGTTTCTGCTTCATCGAACGGATGGAAGTTGGCGCATAAGGCGAGAAACATCGGAGAACAAACACTCTTCAACCATTGCTGGAAGAACACAAGCTGGTGGGTGAAGCGCTAAAGTCTGATGGGGAATGTTTTCGTGGCATTCCCTGGATCCACTCATACCTGTGGAAGACACTATATGGGCCGAATTCGTTAAGAATCCATCCTTGCAGACCACGTACACCCACACATACTGTTTGTCTTCCCTAGGGCGGATGGGATCTTCCAGAACGACAATGCGACGTATCACACAGCTAGAAATGTCCGAGAGTGGTTGGAAGAGCACGATGAAGACTTCGAAGTGCTTTCCTGGCCCCCTTATTCCCCAGACTTAAACCGAATTGAGCATCCGGGGGACTACGTACCTAGATCGTGTTGTTCGCTCTATGGATCCTTCATCACGCACCCTCCAGCAGCTGTCAGATGCACTGCAGTCAGCATGGCTCCACATACCTGTGGACACCTTCCAGCACTTTATTGAGTCACTCCCAGCCACGGCGGTTACTCTGAACATTAGCTGGTGGTCACAATAGTGTGACTCGACCGTGTATATATATATAATTTTAATATCTAGAATATATAGGCTATTTAACATAGTTCCTTTAAAATAAAAACGTGTTGAGTTAGCCGCTTTAAAAAATCTGCAAGCTTTATCATTCTCGTTTAGTAAATTCCAGATTTCTTCTGTTAGCACATTATCCGTTTGAAGATGTCTCACATAAGTTGTATTTGACTGCTTTTTTAAACTGAAAACTTATTCAGCCTTCAGTTTAAAAAAACAGTCACTGATTCTTTAGTACGATTGTTGATATTTAATGCTATATCATAAGAACACTTCATTCATATTATACAATGTCTGACTAGCCGATTTTACTTTAAGTCGTACCACATTTGCAAAACATATTCCACTTTCATCATTTAAAAAAAATTAAGTTTCCTAAAAATTATAAGTGGAAATTCTGATATTTGCCCTTAAGTCTTTCGGGAGCTATCGTATTTAAAGCTTGATTCATGAGTTATGTCTAAAACTGAAACACATGTGGCTTACTTCACTAAATGTCAGAAGAATGTTGCCTGCCCTTTGGTAGCAAGTCCTGAATTGAATTAACCGACACGTGTTTATTTATGCTCTTAACCCTTTAACGACTAAGGCCCTGAAATCTTTGATCGCTCAGAATACCATAACGCCCGAAACTGTATATTGCTCCTTTCAGACTTTCTTCCTTCCCCTTCAACAGCTAACAAAAGAAGGATTACTGCTTGGTCACCACACGGAATTTCCGATCTGTATGTAGTCTTGATATACATTGACCGTCAGACATTTTCTGGGGTTGATAACTGCATTCTTCCACCGAGAAAGCATGTGATGTCATGAGCGTAGATAATATCGCTCCGAATGATACCAACGCCTCTGCTGTATCATGAATGGAATACAGGATTACAACATACAATACAAATTTTAAAGATGACAATCCGTTTTTTGGTGTAAATATGACAAGGATGGTTAGTCAGATAATATCCGAAAACTTGAAAATTTCGTCGTCCTGGTTCGAAGCAACCGACATGCCGGTTGCTTCGAACTAGCGAATCCTGTGATGGTTATATTCAAATTAATCGGAAACTTGAAACTTGGTCGTTCTGGGTGGTGTAGTGGTTAGCAAACCCGGGCGGTATCTGTGAGACACGGGTTCGATTCCCTCTCCAGGACGAAGAAGTTTTCAAGTTTTCGGATATTATCTGACTAACCATCCTTGTCATATTTACACTAAAAAACGGATTGTCATCTTCAAAATTTGCCTCTGCTTTACTTATTTGTTTAGCGACAAAAATGGTAACTGAGTGTGACTTCTGCTAATCCCGTAGAGGCCGTGTAATTTCAAAGAAAAGTTGGGGGTAGGAAACCCTACTCACTCTAGACGGGAGTTTTCGAGCGGTCGAGATAGCTTAGACATAAGGGCGTTATGGTCGTTAAAGAGTTAATGCTGATTGTTCATGAGCGTAAATTTTATAAAGCACATCCCTTTGCTTTTTGAATTTTTTATAAAAAATGAGGTTGTTCAAAAGCAGAAGTCTACTTATTATTGTTTTTAGTAGAAGAAAATCTTTATACAGAAGGGGGATACCTAAATTTTGTATTGAGGAATGAATAAGCTAGCTTATGCGGTCTGTCTACGCCGAAACTTGTTAGAAAAACACCGCACAAATGGTTTTTGGCTAACTGAACATCTGAAAAACAGTGGAGAGCTATTGGAAGCAGAGGATGCTGCTATCATTGCTATACATCTAGTATAGTCTTATGGCAGTCAATTAACAAAATTATATATTGCGTGAGCGGAAAGATTATGCAGTAAATGGCAGTGCCGCGCAAGTTAAAAGCCATACTTTTGCTTGAGGAGTCTCGCACATAAGTCGCATGCATTCTACGTAATTACGTCCCGAAATGGGGACTGAGAGTGACTGGCCAGGTATTTTGTGGCGTTAAAGCTAGAGATATGCCCGGGTCTTAATTTGAAAAGCTCTGCTCGGCCAGGTATTTTGTGGCGTTAAAGCTAGAGATATGCCCGGGTCTTAATTTGAAAAGCTCTGCTCGGCCAAAACTTTAGGAGGCCCGTTCCGGCTCAGACTTTTCAGTTTACGGCCAGGCCAGTTTCGGACATTCCGCGTTCTCCGCCACTTTATTGCAAATAAAGCAAAGCTTCTTCTGCTGTAAGACAAGTGCTCTACTGAGCTGAAATACCACAGGAGTAAACACAATGTAACGCAAAGAGACGTGACAATTGCGTAAGAATTCCTCCCATATGTGAGGTTTTGACCTGACTTCTTACTTCTGTTACAAATGTAAACGCATTTTCTCTTCTACGCTTAAGTATAAACAAGGTAGCTTTTATCACCGAATATGTAAACAAATACTTCGAACTTCCTCATCTACTCTGACAATTGAAGGTAACTTACCATTTCGAGGTTTGTTTCCTTCCTGTAACATTTCGTACACGTTAGGTGCGAAGTTGATATAACGTCTCGTAGGGCCAGTGAAGGTTTATTCAGCATCTTTTCTGTAGGTTACACATGTATCCTTGCCGTTCAAGAAACGCTGGTACCACTCACGTAGGATTTTTGTTCACTTTGATTTCTTTTTCTTTTGTCATTGAATTTAATTTCATTTTAGCCCATTTCTCTTTTTTTTCCTTTTTTATACTACTATACGCTATATACAAGTCTTAAAATACAAACTTCCTATATAATTTCCCAATACATCAAACATTCTCATAAGCTTCCAGTTATATACAATAACACATACACTAAACTCTACAACTCTGACATTACTCATAAACTAATTCCTAAACAAAAACACACATAAACCACATAAATTGCCAATTCAACCCTAAAATTCCTATAGGCACTATATACAAAACTTATTGCTCCAAACTCAATCCATTTGCGTACTTCTACGTCTTAATTCTTCGTCTACGTGCCTAATACCCGAAACGTCAGTTCTTTCAATGATCTGCATTCTCACTTAGCACTAACGCCCGTCATACCTTGCCTCTAGCGCTTTCAACTGGTTCCCCAGTCAAAGTCTTGTATATAGTGTATAGTAGTGTAAAAAAGGAAAAAAAAAAAAAAGAGAGAGAAATGTGCTCAAATGAAGTTAAGCTCAATGACAAAACAAAATGAAATCAAAGTGAACAACAATCCTACGTGAGTGATACCAGCGTTTCTTGACCGGCAAGGATGCATGTGTAACCTACAGAAGAGATGCTGAATAAACCTCCTGACCCTACGAGACGTTGCATCAAATTCGCACCCAAGTGTACGAAATGTTACAGGAAGGAAACAAACCTCGAAAAGTTAAGTTACCTTCAACTGTCAGAATACAATATGCACCTGAATGAAGAGACAGCATGGACGTCAATAAGCCTATTTTACCGGAGGTGAGATTCGACGTCTCCTCGCTCCGGAGCCAGCTATTCTCTTGACTGAACTACACCGACCTTACCTTACGCTGCAACTTGTCGTTTTGACACTTGCGACTCCTCAGAGGTGCGTCACATACCCCCCCCCCCCCCGAGAAAGGCTGGAGTACGAAATCGCAGGTTTCGTGTCCGCCAACAAACCATACCTAAAAGAGAGCTCACTGTAGAAGAAGGGATTTTTTATTAATTCTAGACGATGTATGGAAGAAGCATCACACATTATTCTCGAGCTTCACGTCTACGAGATTTGTATCTACGTTCGGGCGTCAATGTAATAATTAGCCCTTTTACCGGTTGAGATTCGAAGCTATGACTCATCGCTCCGGACCCAGTTATTCTCCCGACTTAACTACACCGACTTTGGCTTATCGCTGCAACTTGCCGTTTTGACTCTTGAGTCATGGGCCATGGTCTCAGTGGTACGTCATAGACTATAGCAACAAATCGTGCCAAAAGTTCAATCATCTGGTTTCGTAAAGATGAAAATTCCGTTCATGTCAACATTTCTCAAAAAAAAAAAAAAAAAAAAAGGAAAGAAAAAGAAAAAAGACCTCGTGTTTCAGTCGCTAAAGCCAACGAAGTGAAACTGGAATTTGATTTCAACGTTTAAAGAAACGAACTCTAAGGCTCTCATGTTAAAGCCCGGCTTTTCGACTTCAGCTGTAATTAATCAACGCATCCAGTGGCGAATGCACTTCGATGTCTTTCGTTTCTCTATCTGATTATTTCACAAGCCAGTCGTAATTTTGAGAGTCGAAACGTTTTTCTTTAATTCAGGTGCAAAATCCCAACCATTTCAGAACAGGCCCGGTCTGAGCTCGAAATTGTTCACTTGACTGGTGAAAAAGGAAAGACTGGTCTGTGCAGACTCTAGTTCAAGCTAGTGTATCAAAACTGCAATTTTAAGAGGCGAGAATCCTATGAAACTCCACAGGAACCTACCCGAAGTTTTTACGAAGATGCAGTGGATGGCAGCACAGTTTTCACGTTCGGTGTCGTCCTTTCGTCAAGACCATGCGAGCATCACAGATGACGCTAGGAGAAAGAAGAGAAAGGCAGAGAAAATGTGATCGTTGTGTACAGCAGATTACGTTACACACAAGTCAGTTTTTCAACAGCTATTAAGAAAGCGGATTGCCCCAAGACATGCGAAAAAACTACATTCAAAATTCTTGTTTAATTCTTCCGAACAGAAAAACCATCTCAAATTGCCTTCAGTACAAAGCAACAAAAGCGGACGTATGTTTATACAGTTTTTAGATGTGCTTTCACAGCAGTATTATTGAAAATGGTGAAACTTCGATATGGGTTGTCAATAATACCAAAATATTAGAAATACCTACTTAATAGCGTGTTGTTCTTCCTCTAGAGCGAATAACGGCCTGCTCACGCCGAGGCATCGACTTCACCAAAAGCCGGAGGGTTTCCGGAGGTAATTCCAGCCATGCGTGTTACAGCATTATTCGCAACTCCACCCGATCTGTGGATTTGATGTTCCGCTCCACGGCCACTCAGATAGCTTCCACAGGGTTAAATCCTTGGATCTTAGGGGCCACTGAATGGTTCCAAACTCAGATGAGTGTTCCTCGAGCTATGCCTGGGTGGTTGCGGCTCGGTGGGGTGGCGCACTGTCCTTCTGAAACAGACCATCGGCCGCAGGATACGCGAAGTCCATGAAAGAGTGTAGGTGATCAGCCAGCACATGCGGTAGCACTCCAGTGGGTAAGAACCTCTGCAGACACACACTAAGGGAAGTAATGTGTCCCGTGAAAAGGCTCACAAAGCCATCGCAGAGCCACTACCGCCTTGAACAGAGGCGACCTGGCACGTCGAAGGCTGTCGACGCCACACACTAACCCTTCCATCAGTTCGGTACAAATGAAAACGGGATTCATCTGACCATACGACCGTGGCGCCACTCTTCAGAGATCCAGTTTTGAAGTTCCCGGCACTAGGCGAGGCGTAATTTCCGGTGACGAGCAGTCAACAAGTGGCACACGAGTAGGGCGTCGACTCCCGTAGCCCCCAGGGTACGCACAGGGGTGTAACTAGCACTGGGTGTGCCCCCCGCAAGATTTACTTCAGTGCCCCTAAGCACAATAATTTCCCCGGGATTTTGAATACGAGGAAGGATGTGTTTTTCGTGGCGTGTGTGTGTGTGTGTGTGTGTGTGTGTGTGTGTGTGTGTGTGTGTTGGGATGACAGGAAGTCAGAGATAGTGTCTGGAAAAGTAATGAGGTGTACGTCAAGCGCTGTAGTTTTAACTTTTAAAGTAATTTTTGGAACAAAAGTACATAATGCAAGATTATTATCGATCAGCCAATCAGAATTAAAACGGTGCGCGGACCAATGCATGAACATGAATATACATTTTATCGCAAGAAACAAATTCGGCAGAATATATTTAAATAGTTAAGGTTAATAAAACTGTAAACTACATAATCCCACATTTTACGTTAACTTGTTTCTGATTGGACGCTTTTGTGACATTTTACAAATGGATGTCGTTCCCTTGTATATTAGAGTTTCCATACAGTGAATGAGATAAACATGCTTACTGTAAGGACGAACTAAAAGCAATAGCAACGTTTATTTTTTTGTCCAAAACTAAAATAAATCTCTTGAAGAAATCACCCTCTTATACATTACAGTCTGCAGCCACTGTGAAGAAATGTTGGCGCCTGTCGTGTACGTAATCCTAGGTGACTATATTCCCACATCCTCCACGGGAAATCCCCATGTGGCCTCGCACTTTTCCTCAACAGGGAAACAGAGAGATAACGATTGGAGAACGATCGTATTATTTACATCTCATTGCAGAGCGATCATGTTACAACCTGCAGCCAAAGGTCCGAATAGCTTCAATCTGTAGGGCACCAGTGTTTTAAAAGTGAAACTTGACGTTTATTTAGGCAAAACTAAATACTGTACATCTTGAAGGAAAACGTGAATCTTTGGATTAATTATTTTTTTGTTTGTTTTTGTGGGTGTTCCAATTTTTTCATAAATATAACTGGCAGCTGCAGTACGCCCCTTCGTTACCTGCGCACCCCGCAACTGCGGGGTGGTTGTTACGCCACTGGGTAGTCAGCGTACGCCGCACTGTTCGTTCGCTGACGCTGATTGGGCCTCCGATATTTAACCTGGATGTGATTTTCGCGGCTGTTGCCAAGCGGTCGGTCTGTACCCTATAGTCATCAATGGCGGTCTGTACCCTATAGTAATCAATGGTCTGTACCCTACAGTCATCAATGGTCTGTGTACCCTGTAGTCATCAACGGCGTGCGGTCGGTCTGTACCCTATAGTCATCAAGTTCAGCGGCCGGTCTGTACCCTATAGTCATCAAGTTCTAAGCGGTCGGCCTGTACCCTATAGTCATCAAGTACTAAGCGGTCGGTCTGTACCCTATAGTCACCAAGTTCTAAGCGGTCGGTCTGTACCCTATATTTATCAAGTTCTAAGCGGTCGGTCTGTACCCTATAGTCATCAAGTTCGGTCTGTACCCTATAGTCATCAATGGCGTGCGGTAGGCCACCACTTGCTCTCTGGACGCTGGTACGTCCGTCGATGGTATACTCACGGTACACCCTCGATACAGTTGCGCACGGGAACCCTAGTGTTTCTACCACTTTGGTGATAGAATGACCCATCAGTCTTGCGCTGACAATGCGTCCACGATCAAAGTTGCTCAGATTACCAAGTTTACGCATGTTCATCGATTGCAATACACTGTTTTGAAGCCCACCAATACACTGTTTTGATTTGCCACCCTAGCACATGCGTAAGAATTGATAACATTTTCTGATAAAAAGAAATAAAAGTAATGCTAGAGAAGAAGGGTTATATGAAGTATGGTTCAAGTAAATCTTCTTTGAAGAGCAATGCATTCGGCCACCCTACACGGAATAAAGTTGACGGACGTCTAACAGCCCAGAGTTTTCCAAACTGTGCTCCGTGGATCTCTTGGGCCCCATCATAGTCATCTCAGGCTTTTTATTATTTTTATTTTGAGGTTTAACTACTACCGTGAGCAACTCAATGGGCTATAAGCAGCCGCCCGTCCCTAATTTATGGTCACTGGTTCCAAGACAAGGAGAAAGCCAGTGCCGTAAGACAAACACAACACCCATGCCCCACGGGATTCGAACCCAGACTCATCGCTGACGAATGGACAGAAGCCAGAGTTTCGACCTCTACGCAACCGGGGGCGGCTATCTCAGGCTCCGTGAGGCAATTTTAGAATATTCTCCTTTTTTTAGAGTATAAAATAGCATCAGTGGTTGATTTCCGACTAAGCGCACTAGGCGTGCGCCTAGGGCCCCCAGAACTTGAGGAACACCGAAAACGTGTAATTGGATTGACAATATTGTTTTGAGTTTAAAGACCGAAACAAATAAATCCTTAAAGCGACCACTTTATTCATATTGTCAATTGATATTTTACTTTCTCATATTAGTAACATATTTTTTCCTGCTGTTGTTGATATTCCAAAATTTTGAGTTCTCATAAAGTAAAAAATGTATCCCCCGTTTACTGGAAGGTGAAGGACTATTCATTGTGTAAAGCGAATACTTAACTGGCCTGCTGTTATAGTAATTACTTTTATGCTGCTTCCAGTCAAAGGAAAACATCTGTGTTGGACCCTCCTTCCCCACTGAGTTGCGATGAGCAGTGCTTCTAGAAATTGTCTTGATGATCATGGGATGTTTGGTGTTTACCTTTTCCCTTTGGGGTAGGGTAATCAAGTTCTTCCTCAGCCCTAATTCCCCTAAAGCAGCCTAAACAAAAGAGCTAATATTTAGGCTGCAAAAATAAAGAAATTCGATAATGTCACACTATTTATCTTGTTCTTATTTAATAGTGTTAAAGAAATTTCTATTGTATTGCAACAATATTTTCTTACTTTCTCCTCCTGATTTAATATTATTTTTATGTCCTATCATTCGCAAAAATAATTTTTGAAAAATCTAAACCCAATTTTTTGGTCTTCAGCGCCTCTAGCAGGAAATCAACGAAATAACTGGAAAATTTAAATATTTGAGAAGGAACGATTAAGTTTAACCTGAAAGGCACAGAAATAATTTTCCCTCTAAGTTGAATAGTTTTTTCACAACAGAACTTAAATTTTTTTTTGAATTTTCGACTCTGACAGCCCTTAGCTGTAAATTCATGAAAGTATATAGGGTATTTAAAGTGACAAGCTTAATATACTTTTATTTCCTACTAGCCACAAAAATAATTTTTGAAATATCACCAAAAAGAAAAAGTTCGGTGTACACAGACAGACATAGTGATCGCATTAGCTCAGTTTCTTACAAAACGTTCTAATAGTAGAAAGGTATTTCAAAAAGCGTAAAAACTTTATTCTTGACTTTACTTTTTTTTTTTAATCTGACTGATGAAAATTACTGAGGCAATAAGAAGGCGAAGGAGGCCCTGAATCCTTTAGTGCCTAGGGCCCCAAAAGATCTAAAGTCGCCTCTGGTTAGGATTAACAGTTTGTCCTAGTCTAATAAAGGTCATTTGCTAAAGGCGGAGCCAGAACATGTGACGTTTCTCCGTTTGTTTTATACTTCATAATGGTGTCATTGCATACTAGTAGATATGGCAACAGAGCATGCGCAGTGGCGGATTTCCAACTAGGCGCACTAGGCGTTCGCCTTGGGCCCCAAAACTTGAGGGCCCCCGAAAACGTATACATAATTGGATTGCCAGTATTGCTTTGGTTTTCACAGAAAGAAAAAAAAATGCAGACCTTCTTAATTTTCCGATGAAAACAATAAGAAAAAATGCTTTCAAGAAACTCTCCACATTCTCGCTTTACTGCAGTGATTGATGAAGTTCTTTCTGTCCCCCCCCCCCCTTTTTTTTTTTTGGTTGGAGGTTTAACGACCACCGTGAGCAACTCAATGGGCTATAAGCAGTCGCCCGTCCCTAATTTAGGGTCACTGGTTCCAGGGAAGGGAGAGAGCCAGTGCCGTAAGACAAACACAACATACATGCCTCACCGGGATTCGAACCCGGATCCCGTTCGGATGAATGATCAGAGGCTATCGCTTAGACCACTGCGCCACCGGGGGCGGCCCACTTTTTATTTATTTTTTATTTTGGTCTATGGCATTCGTCTATACCAAAACTCCTCCACGAATTTCATCCATCCTTTTCAAGCGAAGCAATGTGCATGAATTTCACTTTACCCGTATTTTCTAATGTGGAGAACTTTTTCGGTTGCCAATGTCTTCAAGTATTTTTATTTCTGTTCGTTTCCTACTAATTTGCTCAAAATGTCAAAAACAGGATAATTTTCCAAAGCTGAAGCAACGGAAAGAGCAGGTTTTATAATTGAAATGTATTCCAATTTTATGAAATTTTATGACAATTTACACACGATGTACGAAATTTCATTTTCAGCGCCCTTAACGATAAATTTGCTAAGAAACTCGCAACTGTGTGGTCTGAGCGATGGCCTCTGATCATTCGTCCGAAAGGGGCCCGGGTTCGAATCCCGGTGAGGCATGGATGTTGTGTTTGCTTTACGGCACTGGCTCTCTCCCTTCCCTGGAACCAGTGGCCCTAAATTAGGGACGGGCGACTTCTTATAGCCCCCTGAGTTGCTCATAACGGTCATTAAACTCCCAATCCAAAAAAAAAAAAAGTGTTAAAAGTTATCAGTTTTACCTAACGTATCAAACTCAAAAAGAACGTTTTCTGTGTATCTGAAACAATCTCTTCGTTGCGCGAAGCTAGAATTTACGAAATTTCCACTTCGAGAACTCCTAGCGGGAAATTTATGAAATAGTAGTGAAATTTAAAATGGGAAAATTTTAATGAATTTTTATGTCCGCAAAAATAACTTTTGAAAAATTTGTGGAAACCAATTTTTTTTGGCCTTCAACAGGAAATTAACCGACTCACTGGAACATATTTAAGTGTATGAGAAGAAACAGTTAAACCTAATCTGAGAGGCACAAAAATAATATTTTCCTTTAAGTTGAATAGTTTCTTCACAACAGAGCTTCATTTTTTTTAATTTCCGACTTGATAGTCTCTAGCGGTATTTAAAGTGCCGAACTTAATATCCTTAGATTTCCCATTAGCCGCAGAAATAATTTTTGAAATATCTCAAAAAAACAAGAAGTTCGATGTGCACAGTCAGACAAAGGGATTACACTACACTGTTTCTTACAGAACGTTCTAATAATGGAAAGATTGAATGGGATTTTAAAACGTGTAAAAACTAACTTTTTTATCGACTTTCTTTCTTTCTTTTTTTTTTCTTTTTTTTTTTTTTGCTAATCTGGCGGATGAAAATTTTTGAGGCGATAAGAAGGTGGAGGGGCCCCCTGAATCGTTTAGCGCCTAGGGCCCCAAAAGATTTAAAGTCGCCTCTGAGCATGCGTCATGCGATTTTGACATATAGCAAGATCGTGTGTGAAGTTACTATACTCCGAGTCAACCTAAGAGTATACCACTACTGAAGGTACGGTACAGCTACACACACTACGAAAAGTAGTCCCCAGCGTTAAGATTGAAAAACAACAGAATTATTGCTCAGCCTCCATTTTTATTTGCTCAGCAGTTTAATTAAATGAAAAACCTATAACCGCGATTCCACTGTACTTCTTTTAAGTGTGTAAGTAAAACCGCATTATGTAATGTTTGTATAATCACTACACTTCAGTGCATTACATGTATTTACCAACCGCGGTTTATTGTACTGTATCAGACCGCATTCACATTTTATACCTTTATGAAATACTTGTTTTCCCAAGAGACTATTTTTATTAATTTGATTGTAGGAAACCATCGCCACCTATTATATCACCAGCTTATGATTGCGACCTCTGGGATGGAAGTAGTCAGACATGTTGGTCTTGGAGAGCCATTGGAGACACTATTACATTTAGCATTGCTATCGGATACCACACGAAGAGCTTACCGTCTTTTGAGGTGACCTGGTCGAAACATTATCACGTGCGTAAAAAGAAACAACCCAAAATCGAACGCTTAAGAGCCGGTAAGTCTTAACTATCATTACGCATTAAAAAAAAAAAAGAACCAATAGATGAAACGCTTTCAGTGCTTCTGGAATGATATATCAGCTACTCTTTATGGTATAAAATAATCCATAAAACAAAGTTTCAACTCCATTTGTTCTCAAGCAGCAAAGCCTCTGAAGTTAGCATAGTTAATTCCCACTTTCAAATCCCCCTTTCCCCCGATTGAAATAGTTGGTTCCCCAGTTTGGAAAAACATTCTTTTAGTGCCCCAGCTAATCATGTGACAAATGCATTTCGTCTTCTTCTCCATATAACACCGCTCAGGACTGCTTATAGCCCTTAGAACTGCTCATGATGATCGTCAACCACCCCCCTAAATCCCTCTTTACTGCTGTTTTTTTTATTTTTTTTATTTTTTTTTTTTGTAATATTTCCAACATCAAAATATATCACGTCGTTCGGAAAATAAAGGCCGATTTTTTGAGGTGTCACATTCAACTCGCCCATAATGCTTGCAGACCGATCCACTAGCAACGCCATTCATACGAGTTGGAGGACGACTCAGGCGCCACATACACGCCATAATCGGTTGAGCTGCAGTCGTTACTACTCGTGTGAGAGAGGTCCACATAACATGTTAGAAAGGAGTGAGTTGCGAGTGATTCTGCTTCATGAGTTCAAATTGGGTAGCAATGCGGCACAAACCTACCGTAATGTGGTCGACGCACGGGGCGAAGAGGCAACATCTGAACGTACTGTTCGTCGGTGGTTTGAAAAGCTTAGTTCCGGTGACACGAGCCTACAAGATGAGGAGGGCGAAGGACGACATTCGGTCCTTGATAACGACACTCTGAAGGCAAATGTGGAGGCTAATTCTTGCGTTACAGGCAGAGAACTCGCTAAAGAGTACAATATGCCGGTGTCAACCATTTCCTAACATCTCCACCAAGTTGATAAGGTAAAGAAACTCAATACGTGGGTCCCGCACGAACTGATGGAGCATCAGAAACAACAACGATTTGAGATGTGCAGTAACCTTCTGCTTCGCAAAGAAAATGAGCCCCTACTTGATCGCATTGTAATCTGTGATGAAAAAGTGGGGTGCTATACGATAACTGTAAGCGATCTGGACAATGGCTGAACCAAGGCCGTAGCTACCGGAAGGGTAGGGTGGGCGGTTGCCCTCCAAAAATGGTCATTACAGGGGCGTAAATTCATGCTCTGGGGGATGTAAAAAATAGGAACTGTAACTAAAAAAGAAAGTTATACCCTTCAGCATTTTCTTTTTAAAGACTTAACGTAGTGTCACTACGATACAGAGTAACATACAATATGAGGTGCGTGAACATCTCATATCCATGAAGGGGAATTTTCCAAAACAGTGAATGGAGACATAGAAAACAATATGCTGATATGCCTGTCCTCTATGACCTCCAAAACAATGAATGGAGACATAGAAAACAATATGCTGATATGCCTGTCCTCTATGACCTCCAAAACAATGAATGGAGACATAGAAAACAATATGCTGATATGCCTGTCATCTATAACCTTTCCGAACATGTCGTTGGGATGAAGAGCTAATTAATCATTTGTGCTCTATCGCAAGAAGTTTCTCTGAGCATTTAACCCTGAATGGAATTTTTCCAAGCCCTACACCTAAACCTTCTTCCCATTGTTACGTTCACTACCCGATACCCATTTGTCCTGCTCTGGTTAGTTTTTCGTACTGCGTTTCTGTGGAGTGTCGCGTTGTCGGCGTTCACATAACATTTACGCTTTACTTAGGTTCTTGGGTATTTACCTAGTTTTTACATTTTTAATAAATTTACGTGAAAAACCTGAAGCGCGATTTTTGAACGATCATAATAATATCCTATAACGGCGGTGAGTGAGAAAGTAAAAACCACGTATTATTCGAGTGGAAGTCGAAGGGACGTAATTTTGAACTCGAAGGGACATAATTTTGAACTTGAAGGGGCGTAATTTTGAACTCGGAAGGGGCTTAACTTTGAACTACACATGGTTGCTTTGCTTTAGTGCTGTTCTTATTTTTTATCCCTGGTATCTTCCCTCGGATGACGTGCAACGGTCCCATCGTTTAGTCCACTTTTTAAAGCATGTGACAAAGGCATTTTGTGGAAGCTGTTTTAGCGACTCCCATACAGCTTGAATAACGTCAGCATCTGTGTTGAATGTTGCGCCACGGAACTTCTCCTTCGTTGTTCGAAAAAAAACCTGAAATCGCACGGAGCAAGGTCAGGATTGTAGGCAGGCTGTAGCATGATTTCAATACTGCATTTTGTAAGAAACGAACACATGTAGCCACATATGGGCGGGCGTTATCATGGTGTAGGGTCCACCTTTCCACCAGTTTCGGTCGCTTAATCGATATGTGTCGTCGCAGACGCTTCAAGACTAAAATGTAATACTCAGAATTGACAGCAATTTGTGGTGGAACGGCATACTGGTTGACTACACCTTTATGATCAAAGAAAGTTATTATATCATCATCATTATCGTCAACCATTATCAATCCACTGCTGGATGAAGGTCTCCCGAAGTTTCATCCACAATTGTCTGACTTGAGCCTGTCTCCTCCATGTCACTCCGGCATGCTTTCGAATTTCATCCATCCATCTCTCATGGGGTCTTCTTCTGGGTCTTTTTCTGTCCCTTGGAATCCAGTCTGAAATTTCAGTTGTCCATCGGTGGTCTGTTTTTCTGTCAACCTGCCCAGCCCATTGCCATTTCAGTGATTTCACTCTGGTCATGATGTATTCTACTTTTGTCATTTTCCTTATTAACAAGTTCCTCTTCTTATCTTTTTGGTTATACGTATATATAAAGTATTAATCAAAAACTGCGGTCATTTTCACTGTGGTTAACGGCGAGAAGATAAACGCACAGAAGGGAGAATTGAATGATATGCCATAAAATAGGAGGGTCACTCTGGATCTGCAGATTCCATAAAACATCCGGAGCCAGCAAGGTGGATCGTGAAGGGTACAATGACTGAGGGAGGATTGGACCATGCCCTGCACACTCAAGCCATCCAGGAAATTCTGTTTCCATAGGATTATATTTAACACACTTATATGAAAACTAATATAACCACAAAACGATACATTTAGTATTATAAAAATGTAGTACTCATTCCTTCTGAATTTTAATTTAAATTCTACAAATAATAAACTTTTGAAATTGAAAAATTTAGCGAAGCATAGTATATTGGGTGACAAATTAAAGCCAAAATGTCTCCCTCGTCCACATACGATCATCGTATACGCCCATGCTCTACAATAATAGTGGCATCTTGTTTAAGAAAATCAACCACGATCGTTCCTACAGCCCAGAAGACGGATGCCATAGCTTATCCCCTTCGAACTTCTGCACTCGAACCTTTTTACGAGGGAGGAGAAGATGAATGCTTCGATTGCTGTCTTGTTTCTGGGTCGAAGTGGTGACCCATGTTTCGTCCATAGTAATAAAAATGGGAAAGAGCCTCAAAATAATTAAGAATTTTATAAATTCGTCATTTTCTCACACATGGCAGCAAGCTACGATGCGAAATTGGAAACATTTGCAACGAAAGAAAGCGATTCGGCCAACACAAAATGCATTGCAATAGCCTTGAAAACCATCAGCTTTCCCACACTTTGACAGCCGTTGCTCGCGGTTATAGGCTTCACGTAAAGTGGTATTGCTCCATTAACAAGGGCATCTCCAGATATCTTATTCTAACCTCCTTGGTGCAGAACTTTCTTTTACCCAGTGTCAGCAATACGTATAGCCAGTTTGCTTTGTGCTACGGTAGAGTGTACAAATGCGTCATGGCTGTTCGTTTGTATGTTCTGATCCGATTTGTGTTGATACGTACTCCTCAGAGGTTGATCTTTCTTCAGAGACTTGCAGTTCGACAATTTTTCTGTTACGCCATACTGACATTGCAATATTTTGGAATGTTTTTGAGCAGTGTATATTCATATATATTTTGCAATGTAGAAGCTATGAAAATCCAACTGCATAGGAAAAAATGGATGGATGGACAGATAGAACCATTACCATTCACCCATTTAGAATCTCGTCAGGGAAGATGGTTCGAACATTAGAATGAAGTCACAGAACAATAATAGTTTTGTATTTTATTTATTACATTCCAGCATTTTCTTTTTATTTTCGTTGTAGATAACCCGCCGTGGAATATGGTCTTAGGAAACAGGGGCTTGGAGCTACGAATCAGCCCTTTAACAGACACGGACTTCGACGCTAACAAGTTTACCGCTACAGTCTGGAAAATAAACCGCCATCGTCAACGGAACCTAATTAAAAACATAAATTTCAGGATACAAATTATGCCTATAGGTAATTTTGATCAATATATTTTATAAAATAAATATTATCTTTCAAGATAATATAGATATTTGAGGTAACGCCAGTATTTATTTCGTCTGCAGAATTTCTTACAGAAGAAATAAATACTGTCTTTCGAGATAATTTTCTTCGGCTGCAGAAGTATGTGCCGAGGACTTTAAATACCGGAAACATTCAAACGCTATGGACATTCCATTTTAACTTTTGTTCTTACTTTGAAACGTCAAGTTCTGTTTTGTACAGTTACACGTTCTTAATCTGAGGGAAAGCAATTTCAGTTTCTCTACAGATTTCAGATTTTTGTTTTAACGACAGGGATACCTTTCTCTCAGCTCCCTGTTAAAAGAGTGAAAATAAATACATATAAAAGTAAGCTCAAATAATTAGCTAGGATCTCCATGGCATCTGTTCGATTCGATGAACATGGGGCCCGTTCGATTTTTATAATCCACTGTAACAATAAATAATAAAAAAAAACATAATAGAAAAGGCATTCTTATCAAAACAGTTTCATACTTGTATAAACACGCGTGCTTTTCCTCTCAAGAATTACTAAAAAACTGCAAAAATACTTTTCCGCATACAGCACTGAAGAGAGAATTACATGGCAGTAAAATATAAAATTGATGTTACAAACATTCTTTATTGTGGAATTTGGAAAGGAAGGGATGTTTAACCCTCAAGCTAGGATCGGAGCAACCTTTTTTATTACTTGCTCGGATTCTATACCTTGCTGAAAATCTTCCCGAAATTTCAGACCCTGGTACACCTTCAGGGCACAAAGAAAAAACGGATCACTGCTGTCACTGTTCCTTGATTCATAAGAGAGCGGAGCAGCCATGGTAAAGCACGAATAACGCAATGGCTGACATCGCTGTCTGTTATGGTCAAACCTTGACCATAATGGACAGCGCTTTCACATCTGCAGTACAACAAACCTAAAAGAAGTTGTCACTGCACTGCGGATAATAATTTACTCGCTTTCTTACAACTAAACAAGCGTCTAGGGCGTTCCATGCTTTTGGGTGTTTATCCTTAAATATTTGGAAAGAGGGATTCAATCAAGAAATCGTGCACTCTCTCTGCTTATTGTTCTGCTTTTCGGGTATGGTTAAATGCAATGTGGTAAGAAAATACGGTATTTTTTCAGTATAATTATGCTCCGACGAGTTTAAAGCCGCACTTAAACATACCACAAAGGAATTTTTGTTCGAGGACAGTTCAAACCTTTAACCCCTCGCTGATACTTGCACATAATCAGCCATTTTTTTCTAAGTAACTTCAGGAAACAACGATATACTGATCCTTAAGTTGGAATCGAGATTCCTGACAATGTTAGACTACGTTGCCCACCTATCAGCTGAGATAAATGAGGAAATGACGGGAAGTGTTAGAAAAACTATTTACACTACTGTTTGAGAAAACTGGTTCAAACGAGATGTTGCAATCAGTGAAGAGCCGACATTGAGTCGAAAGGGTGTTTCTTGTTTTTAACTATACCCCGTCGCCGAAGGTCGCATAATGAACACCTGATGGACTTTGAGCGAGGAAGGTTTGTTGGGCTGAGAGAAGCTGGGTTTTCCTACGGCGAAATTGTTACTCGTACGGCAAGAAACGCCAGTACAGTGATGCGAACGCGGCATCAGCGGACAAATGAGGCTCGGACGCACAGAAATCCGGGAAATGGACCGTAAAATCACACGACTGCAGGGGATGACAGACACCAATTCCGCATGACAATGACAGATCTCACAGCGGCACCCACAGTGTTAGCGCAGCAATAGAGCACTGTCACAGGTCAGACTTTGTCCTCCAGCACAGTTTGAAGTCGTCTGATTAACAGAGGACTTGTCGCTAGCAGCCCATTGCTTTGACCCTCAACCACAAACGCCTCAGGCTGCAATTGGGTCTTGAACACAGACATTGACGCTCTAATTGGCAACAGGCCGTGTTTCCTGACGAGTCACGATTCAACTTAATGCACCATGATGGTCGCATACGTGTTCGAAGACATCGTGGGGTTAGCACCTTGCATTTTGTAGCGTCATAACGGCCCAACGCCAAGTGTCATGGTTTGGGGAGCCATTGGGTTCAATTCGCGATTTCGCCTGATACGAACAGCCAGCGATACTTCAGGGATGTTTTAGAAACAGAGGTGATACCCTTCCTTCAGAGTTGTCCCGGCGTTATATCCCAGCAGGACAATGTTCGGCCACCTGTGGCCCGGAATGCCAAGACCTCTTCCATGCGCTTCTTCTCTGGCCTGCACGTTCGCAGGGTATGTCCCCGATCGAATAAGTCTGGGACATGGTAGCTAAGTTGCTGTGCCGTCATGCGCCTCTGCCAGGCACCACAGATGAACTCTGTTCTCGCATAGAAGCAGCCTGGTAGGCTATTCCCCAGGACGATATCAAAAACCTCTTCCATTCAATGCCACGCCTTGTAGAGGCTGTTATTGTTGTTCGAGGTGGCTTCACACGATACTGAGTTTTGTAGCGAAAAATCTTGCGTAGGTCTAGAAATGTAATTAGTTATATCCTGTAACATGAGGAATCTGTGACAAATTTCATTTGAACAGCGCGATTCTTCCTTGGTAGTGCATTTTTTTCTCAATTCACTTTGACTCTCCAGTGTGGCTCACATTTAGTAACATTACAGAAGAAACTCTGTAGAAGTACGACAAGTTATACACTAAATGGCTGTCGTCACCACTATGTCACTGCTGCACTTGTTATGTACCTGGTACCAACATGGATTTCCATAGGTACGGTGAAAAAGAAAAAGCTCTAAATGAATTCGCAAACACTCTCACCTTGTCTCTTTTGAATAACACTGTAAATGTCAGCAATAGATGTTTGGATTTAATACTTTATAACAGTTACAGGTATCAGTGTCTGCTGTCTCTTGTTGTTTTTTTTACTTCTCCCCTTTTGAGACAGAGAGAGTGGACGTCATCCACAATTGATATTATTCTTTTCTTGGGTCCACTACGCCAAACCCCAATGTAATGTTCAGCTTGTTCACTTTAACTTCCGCAATAGTGATTGCACCAAGCTCTATACTCTGTTAGACTTGTGATTGGTCTGACCTTTATAATCAAACTGATAACGTAGATGCCTTGAACTCCTTTTACAACAAGCTCTACAATATCTTAAATGCATGTATTCCCAAGTGTAAAGCTTCTAGGAATAAGTACTCCCTGTGGTTCAACGGGCATATCATCACATCTCTTGCTCTGGAAAATCACTTCAGAAGAAAATTCACGAAACATGACTACAGACGGTATAAAGATCTTCAGGCCGAAGTTAAAAAAGCGGTGAAAGCAGCGCATATCTCGTTTGCAAAAGAATCTGAAGAACGAATCACTTGCGATCCATCCAAATTCTGGGAATTTACAATTCTTAAGAAGAAGCGATGCGTACCACTCAGTAGAGTTAATCGCAATAATATCTGGATTGAGAGTGGGCAAATTATCACTGATGATTTTGCAGATCATTTCCATTCCGCTTTCGTTAACAGAGAATTATTTTTCCCACTAAGCTGAGTTTGCCCTGTAATTGCCAAAGGGTCAGAACTACACTGCTGGACAATTGCTAAGGACGGAACATAAACGGCTATATAGCGCATAAAAAAGTAAGTGTGGTTGGATGCCAAGTGAAATAAAATAATGTCAGAATGCCAGGACATTACAAGAAAGACAATTTATTGTGCTCTGAAATCCAGAAGGCTTTGGAACGTGTTCAAGGGACAAACAGGCCATTTTGTGCAGAATACGTAAACGTGAAAAATACAATTACCGTCCGCAGGCGTTCCGGCGTAAGATGTCAATACGGGATATGGCCACCATGGAGGGCGATGCAAGATTCAACACGTCGTGTCATGCTTTGCAAAACATTATCAAGCAGCTGTTGGGGTAATTTATCCCATTCCTCTGTCAGTGCACGGATGAGGGTGTCCTTGTTTATTGGAGGGCATTGGCGACCAGCAAGACTCCTCCCCAAAGCATCCCACACATTTTCAATGGGATTCAGATCTGGAGAACGTGCTGGCCATACCAGGCGTTGAATATCCTCGCTCTCAAGACACTCCTGGACAGCGACTGTTCGATGACATGTTGCGTTGTCGTCCATGAAAATGAATCTATCACAGACAGCACCACGGAACATGCGAACATGAGGTAGCAGAACATCATTAATGTATCGTTGGCCAGTCATAGTCCCAGTTGGAAGCACATAGAGGGACGTACGGCCATTGATCATGATACCAGCCCATACCATGACACTACATGTCGGATATCGGTCCCTTTCCTATATGTTTGCTGGACAATATGCAGTACCACTATCACGCCACATCAGTTGTCGTCGACAATCAGACGATAGACTGTATCTACTCTCATCTGAGAAGAGGACAGCAGACCAGTCGTTATCAGTCCAATTGCGATGTTGATGGCACCATTGCAAACGGGCGGTACGGTGACGTCTGGACAATGGGATTCACACAACAGGACGGCAGGCGTAGAGTCCTCCTTCATGCAAACGTCTGGCGACAGTTTTTCGGGAGATACGCTTGCCAGTAGCAGCCATAAACTGATTTGCTACCTCACTAGCTGTGCTGCGCCGGCGTCTTTTTGTTGATAGCACTATGTACCGATCTTCTGCAGGTGTCGTACTGCGAACACGACCTCCCCGTGACGTTTGCTACACTCTCCATTTGTTTGAAATTTTTTCCAAAGCCTTGAAACAATACTGTGGCTGACGTCGAACTCCCTGGCAACATCTGTTATTTTTCGCCCTTCTTCAATCTTGCCAATAATACGGCCACGAGTAAAATCATCTAGGTGATGTCGGGAAGACATACTGAAAATTGCAAGTTCGTCAATTGATTCTTTCCCTTTTGAACTTTGCGTTTGAACAACAACGGTCAATACGTGTCAAATCCTTTATATCTCTTATCAGCGCTATGACGTCACGAAAAAGTTCGGCAATCCAAAATTTGCAAACGCACAACACGTCTTACTGTATCCCGCACTTATGCTAATTTCCACATTTTCCTGCCTTCCATTTTATGGTTGCTATCGTTGCTATTGTCCGGCAGTGTATTTGCTTGACATTCTTAATATTGACCACTTCACTGAGAATGAGATCCAGCACGCCATCAAGAAATAAAGGAAGTAGAGTTGTTGGCACGATATGATTCCTTCGCACATTCTCAAAGGATGTGGTGAGATGCTTAGTAAACCGCTGCTTCGTTTTTTTTAACTTAATTGTCATTACTGGTATTTTCTCTCCTGATTTGAAAAAAGCAGCAAGTTATTACTGTTTTCAAAAAAGGCAGCAGACACTGTAGAGAATTATCGACCTATTGCTATTATTTCTGTCCTAGCGAAAATCTTAGTCTCTCTTATTTATTCTAAGAAGCAACATGATCACTTTTAACGTGTCCTCAGCTCTGCACAACATGGTTTTGTGAAGAAATGCTCAATACTTACCAACCTATTACCTATTCCGCATCACAGAGGATATTTCGTCATATATTGACAGAGGAGAACAAGTTGATATTGAATTACTGTTTGTGAAAATAGCAACACCAAGAAAGAATCGCGCTATTCAACGTTTTAGCCCTACGTTTTTATTGGAGAGCATATGCAGAATCATTGCATGTAAAGAGTGCTCAACACGTCTTAAGTGCTACATATCTTATTGAAAACGCTGTAGTTACCAATTATTTTTTTTAACCCAAAAGGAAGTTAATCTTCTTTCGTACTCCAGTGATTGCAGATACAAACTCAGTCATTGTACTGTTTTGATCAGACCTTATGTATCCTAAACTATATATACAATCATGAAAGAAATACGGGATTACGCCATATAATACAAATTTTGAAGATGACAATCCGATTTTTGGCGTAAATGTGACAAGGATGGTAAGTCATATAATATCCGAAAACTTAACAATTTTCATCGTCCTGGAGCGGGACTCGGACCCGCGTCTCCCAGAAAACGCCTGGGTATGCTAACCACTATACACCACCCAGAACGACCAAGTTTCAGGTTTCCGATCAATTTGAATTTTCACATTTACGCCAAAAATTGGATTGTCATCTTCAAAATTTGTATCATATATACAATGTTTGGGATTGACTAACAGAATAAAATGTTTAGGCACAAATTCAAAGACGAATTTTGCTATTTTATTGTCCTAGGTGACGATTATAGGAAGCAGATCCATTTTCCTTTGAGATATTTTTATCAAATTAATTGCATTAAATAAAAAATGCCTGCATAATTTGTTTTAATTATGCGGCTGTTTGATTGATAACTCATTTTCAGCAAGTTTTCTAAAAAAACTGCAAGGGGAAGTCAATAACTGTTCATAGTGTATTTATAAAATAAATTACAACTGAGAGCCGGGCAGGTGGACGAGTGATATAAGTTGCTGTCTTTGGTTTACTCCTCCGAGATGGTGTCCGAGTTCAAATCCTGGATAAGGCACAGGTGTGTTGGTCTTTTGGCGCTGTCTCTCTTCCTTAAGTTAGGAACTGCTTCTAGTCCGAGTTGCTCACGGTGCTTGTCCCCAAAACAAAAAACAACTGAGAACTTCATTTTTTTTGCCGCCCCGGTGGCGCAGTGGTCTAAGGCGCTGGCCTCTGATCATTCGTCCGTAAGGGGTCCGGGTTCGAATCCCGGTCAGGCATGGATGCTGTGTTTGTCTTACGGCACTGGCTCTCTCCCTTCCCTGGAACCAGTGACTCTAAATTAGGGACGGGCGACTGCTTATAGTCCATTGAGTTGCTCACGGTGGTCGTTAAACCTCAAATCAAAAAAAAAAAAAAAAACTTCATTTTTCAAAAACGTGCTCTTACTTTTCGATGCACTTGATCCAGCATTGCATTTCTTGAGGTCTTTCTGACCTCAAAAGAAATTTGTTTTTCAGCGATACAATCGTGGCCAAAAGTTCTACACCAGTAGACCGAAAGTCAAATTTTAATGTCTCAATCCAACTTATACAGCGTAATGGTAAAGTCAGGAATACATATTTCACAACACTTTAAAGGAAATTCGATACTGAATTCAAATATTTTTACAGAATGTTATTACCAGTAACTGAATAAGTGAAGTTGCAAGCAAAAATGTGCAAGTTAGGAAACACAAATTCAGTTCTGAAAAAGCATCCGCGCCCCCTCTAATCTACTATATAGCTTTCTCTGACGCCCGCTAGTGCGATATAAAATGATGTAGATTTTTTTTTTGGAGGTTTAACGACCACCGTGAGCAACTCAATGGGCTATAAGCAGTCGGCCGTCCCTAATTTAGGGTCACTGGTTCCAGGGAAGGGAGAGAGCCAGTGCCGTAAGACAAACACAACATCCATGCCTCACCGGGATTCGAACCAGGACCCCTTTCGGACGAATGATCATAGGCCAGCGCCTTAGACCACTGCGCCACCGGGGCGGCGATGTCGATTCGTCCGCAGTCTTAGAATGCAGCTGCTTGCAGTCACTTGACGGAAGTTTAAGCAGAATTCCTGGTGATATTTGAATTTCGGAATGTCAACGACCCGGAAATCGTTCCTGCCTCTTCAAACCAGGGCGAAAATTATTACTTTGCATGAACTTGGATTCAGTAGTCGTAAAATTGCTATTAAATGTGGCTGTGATTATTCAACTGTATTGCGCACCATTAAAAGAGTTGCAGAGACTGGATGTGTGGGAAACAGAAAAAGAACAGGTCGTCAAAGCTGTGTAAGGAACGTGATGATCGCGTGTTGATTCGTCGTTCCTTAAAATCAAGGTTTAAAACAGCCACTAATTTAAGAAACGAGTGGGAGAATGAAGTAGGCATTTTTGCATCTGCACGTACAGTTTGTTGTTGGCTACAAGAAAATGGACTGACTGAACGAAAACATTTCCTTATTGAACTACAACGGCTGAAAAGAATTGCTTGGGCCAAGGTACACAAGAATTGGACTGTTGATGAATGGAAAAATGTTATTTTCAGTGCTGAAACAACTGTTACTATTTCCGCTAATAATGGAAATAATTATGTACGTCGTCGGGCTGGTGAAAGATATAAGGCATGCAGCACCCAGCCAATAATCAAGTATCCATATTCGGTGATGTTATGGTCCTGTATTTCAGCCAGTGGTGTTGGCCGTCTGCACGTTGTTGACCGCACGTTGAATGGATGTAAATATGTGGATATTGTGGAGTCCAAACTGCTACCATCTGCACAAGATATGGGTTTGCGGAATTTTATCTTTCAGGACGATAACGCGCCATGTCATCAGTCAAAGTTGGTTGACGAGTGGTTTAATCGAAAAGTTATAAGAAAACTTCAGTGGCCGGCACAGTCACCGAATCTTAATCCCACACAGAATCTGTGGATGAGATTGAAGCAAAAGATCCGTCAACAAGGACCCACATTAAAAACAGCATTAACTGAGTCTGTAAGAGCCGTATGGCACTGTGTTATCACCAATGGACAACTAGAGAAGCTCATTAGTTCCGTGCCAAGAAGGTGCACTTTGTCATTAAGACACCGTAGTTATCCAATTAAATATTAAAGCGTATTTTACTTGTTTGTAAGTTATTTCAAGTGTCCTGCAAGTTTCAATAATATATTATACAGTGACTTTACGTTAAATGCATTGTACACTAATTCCACAAATTCCAATATTTTTTTGCTTTTTATGACTAGACGCTGTACTTTTGCTTGTAACTTCACTTCTGTTACTGGTAATAACATTCTGTAAAAATATTTGAATTCATCATAAAATTTCCTTTAAAATGTTGTATAATATGTATTCCTGATTTGATCATTATGCTGTTTAAGTTGGCTACAAAAATCTAAAATTGACTTTCGGTCTACTGGTGCAGGACTTTTGGCCACGACTGTAAGCCACGTATGCACTGTTTCCTGCACTTTTTGGTTCGCAGCAACTTGACAGAATCTTAAGCGCTCTGTCTGTGACTGAACCAGTCACACAGTGGTAGTCCAAAGGAGCCAGCTCAGAGTTACTAAAAAGAGATGCTCCATACCTCAAGGTTCATTTGCTGGAGGATTTCGACAATGTGGTTAGCAAAATGAGAACGGGCATTTTCGTGCAAAAAGAAAACGACTTTTGACAACTGTCATTCGCGTTTGCTTAAAATCAGTGGCGTAGCCAGAAATTTCTTAAGGGGGAGGGGTGTCCATGTATTTGGTTCATTGGTAAAAGCCTTATACATACATATCATCATCATTGTCTACCATTATCAATCCACTGCTGGACGAAGGTCTCTCCCAGGCTCTTCCACAACGGTCTGTCTTGTTCCAGTCTCCTCCATGTTACTCCCGCATACTTTCGAATTTCATCCACCCATCTCCCATGTGGTCTTATTTTGGGTCTTTTCCTGTCCCTTGGAATCTAATCTAAAATTTCGACTGTCCATCGATGGTCTGTTCTCCTGGCAGTATGTCCAGCCCATTGCCATTTTAGGGATTTTACTTTGATCATGATGTCTGCCACGCTTGTCATTTTTCTAATCCACTAGTTCCTCTTCTTATCTCTCCTGGTTACATCAAGCATGCACCTCTCCATCATATACGTACATATTGCTTTAAAGTCGTACTTAATCCACCCTCGGAGGGGGGGGGGGTTCCAGACCCAAGGACCCTCCCCTAGCTTTTTCGACTGTCCATTGATGGTCTGTTCTCCTGGCAGTATGTCCAGCCCATTGCCATTTTAGGGATTTTACTCTGATCATGATGTCTTCCACTCTTGTCATTTTTCGGATCCACGAGTTCCTCTTCTTATCTCTCCTGGTTACATCAAGCATGCACCTCTCCATGCATATACGTACATATTGCTTTAAAGTCGTACTTAATCCACCCTCGGGGGGGGGGAGGGGGTCCAGACCCAAGGACCCTCCCCTAGCTACGCCTATGCTTCAAATTGTAAACTTTCAGCTTTTCATATGACGTCTCACTGTAACAGGCACTATTTCAGATTGAGACCCTCTTCTGATAACAGTCCAGTAATAGAGTTCGCAAAGGCAATGAGCAACACTTTTCCAGCTGTTGGTTGAGTTTTCAGCTTTTTTTTTTTTAAGCCGATAATTTTAAATAGTTCCAAACTCTGTTTACTCTCCGGTTCGCGATGGTGGATCCATATTTCGCCCATAGCGACGATTGTTTTTACCACAGATGGAAGGGCGTTGGAAGATGTTCAAGCAATTACATTTTCTCACTTCTGTGATATTTTGGCATCCATTTTGAACAGACTTTACGAAAGTTCAAATCTGTTGCGGGTGATTTCGTAGGCGACAATTTGCCACATCATCAGCTACCCCCCATTTGTTTGCAGAGCCATGGCACGAACTTGTACAGCATTACCATTGGAATGAATGTAGATGGGGATTCTGCTGATTCATTCGTTACATTTGTGCAACTATTTTTGAACCCAGAAATCCATTCGTAAATGCACCGATAAAGAAAAACACTAGTGTGCTGAAAACAGCCGTTGATGTTTCAGGCCCTGGCACATTTTTCAGCACACATAAGAATGGATCACTCGCTGTCCTTCTTTGGTGCAAATGAAAAGTGGAGCGGCCATGTTAAAGGCACAAAGTCAATCTCCACAACACTGCCGATAATAACCAAGCCACACTCGTAATACATTAAGCAAAAACAGCGAGGACAGAAAAGATGAGTTGGGACGCAGCGCCATCTATTGACGTAGTTCGCATAAACAAACTGATTCCGTATCATTATTTACATTTGAGTTTTCATTTATATTCACTTTCACGTGAATATTTACATTCTGAATTCGTAGTACTTGGGCAACAAAAATTTTCTGTAGGAATTGGTGTAATTGATGTGTAAATCTCATTCTTCCTTTATTCTTCAACGATCTAGGGCTGAGATTTTGGTAAATGTGTAGATTAGCGTCTTAAATTATTTCGTCGGAAAAATGTTAGTACCAGTGGCGGCTCGTGGCAACTGAAACAGGTGGGGCCAGTAGCCGAAGTCAAACAATGAAATAAAAAAAACTCATTATTAGGCCAACTATTCAGACCCCCACCCTACCCCCAAGATTCCTTTACTCTGCCTCTGTTTACCCCCTTGACTCACAATAATGCCCAAATCAGGCAGGAATGTGTCAACTATCGTATTGCACACGAAAAAATTTCCTCAGAATAGAATGCATAATTATTAACAGAAAAATGTTAAAACTCCTTAAATAAAATTTTTACCTTAAAACATATGAGCATTAATTTATGTTAGTTGTGCTTTGTGTTTCTTCAGATTTCTCAACTGAGGAATAATCATAGGATTCGCAGGATAAAAAAATGTAGTGAAAAAATAATAACTCCAAATATATGCAGGGAGGGAATGTTTCATGAATTTCGTCCCATATAGAATGAGTACAATACTACCATTTGCATTATTTGAAAGATTTAACCTTTTTTTTTAAAGAACTTGGGAAACCTAAAAACATATATGTACTCATGTGCAAATTATACTTACAGGTTTTCTCATTTATTTATTTATTTTTAACATAGAAAATCCTCTCAGGTAAAAGTGAAATTAGTTCTGCAAAGCGCTTTGTAAACTTCATACTCTTGGAAACTCAAATTCTTGGGCTGATAAGCACAGTTTTTTTTTAAGTGAAGCTTTTCAACTCAAATTCTTGGGCTGATTGAGCACTGTGTTTTTATAAGTGAAGCTCAAACTAAAATTTCTTGGGGTGATAAGCACTGAGTTTTTTTAAGTGAAGCTTTTCTTCCAGATTTAAAGCAAAGAACGGAGATTTTAACAAAATATCCACTCCATTCATTGTAATCGAGAAGCAAAAAAGTCACGACACAAAGGTACAACACATCACCGAGAGAGAGACACACAGAAAAAACAACTAACTGAACTTTACTTTGAGCTTGGTCGGGGTAAGCTTCTCTGTCAACCCACGGCGTTAAGGAAATGGATACTCTCCTGGCCAATCAAATTAGCGCGGGGACAGATAGATCTGGCCCCACAGCTTTTTTTGCACACACATTAAGGCAGTGTTGTATGTAAGTCATCATACTGAATGAGACTGGGAGGAAATCGTCTCCTCTTCGCTTGCGTAGTGATGTTACTGGGGCCTGTTGGAGCTGGCCCCAATAACCTCACACTCTGAACGTGATCTCTTTCCTCAGGGATTAGTTTTTCGTTTTTGAAGGAAACTTTTCCCTTAGGTAATGGTTTTTGAAGGGAAAGGTTTATCACCATGTAGTTAAGAGAGAGAATAAGAATCAGGGCAAAACAAAAATTATTTCTAATGACGAACCACCCCTGGTTAGTACCTGGAAAAAGTGCGACGTACAGATTTTAGAGTATGGAAATTAATGGCAAATGGTGCATACATTTCCTGTTTTAAGTGTCTTTTAAAGATTTTTATCGTAATATTCACGGCATCGCTCTTACACATAAATATTACCATAAAAATCTTTAAAAGACATTCGAAACAGGAAATTTCTGCACCATTTGCCATTAATTTCTATAATATAAAATCTGTACGTTGCACTTTTTCCAGGTACTAACATTTTTTCGACGAAATAATTTAAAACGCAAATCTACACATTTACCTACTATTTTACTTAATATCAATTTATATAGCATAAATTGTTTTCTAAAACTGAATTAGGTACGTAATTATCAGAATGAAAATGCTTACCACAAACAACAGTTGAAGGCGACTGGAGCAAAATCCTGACGAGATATTGCTTTAGGTTCTGATCTGAGGTTAACTCGTGGAATGAAAATCCCACGTTTTTCTTCTCAGAAGATGTGCACGTCGGCACACAACAATAAACCATTTTGAAAATGGGTTAGATTTTGTTGTGAAAACATCAGTTTGGTTTTAAAACTGTAAGTTTTTTTAAAAGAAACACAAGGAAAAACGACGAACATACATTAGCCAGCAATTCAAACAACGTTAAAACTGTGTTGTTTATACCTTGGGACGCAGTGTCATCTAACGTCTGAAATTGTCTCCAACGCACTGGCCAATCACCAAAAGTCTATTGTCTTCAACGTTAACCTTATAGCCTGTTCTTCATCCAGTTCAGCCTAGTCTAATCTAACAGTTCTGTTTGTCCACCTGTCTGCCCATGCGCACGGAACTTTTCAGACTTTCCAAATTTATTTTTGTGTTTGAGAGAAAATTAAAAAAAAAATCATAATTCAAATGCATCAAAATTTTGCTGTACTCACATTTCAACATAGTTCATAATTGCAGCAATGTGAGAGCTATGAAAGTCAGAATTTCGAAATTTTTGAGGTGGCGCGCTAAAGCGACATTTCAATTACAGCAATAAATAAATAAATAAATATAATATTATTAATAATAAAATATATGCAAAACGATTTTAGAGCAATTAATATATATATATATATATATTTAACTACTCTAAAAATCTTTTTTGCATCTAGTAGCACTTACAAAACAAATGAAAACCGGATATACTTAAAAATTTCGATTTTTTTTCCATTGCAAATTTCCACTGCAATTGAACAACTTCATAACTTTGAAAAGACCTTGTTAAGAGACATTTTTTTTCAGCAAAACTCACAAATTCTTCTGCTACTTGATTGATCATAAGTTATTTTCAATTTTCGCACCCTTTCTCACAAGTAATGAAAATACTGGGCAGTTTAGAACTCTTAAGGAAAGAAAATTGATCGATCATAAGTTATTTTCAATTTTCGCACCGTATCTCACAAATAATGAAAATACTGGGGGTTTAGAACTCTAAAGGAAAGAAAATTAACATCTGGCAGGTCCAGGGGCTTCTTTTAAAATTACGATCGAAGTAACAAATATCCGTTTTGTTTCTGACAGCTCCTCGAAAATATGCGCACCTTATCAATCTCGCCCAGCTGAACCTCAGAGAAAAGCACTTATTTGTATTTAAATGTTTTTAGATGTGATAAAATAAAAAAGGTAACAAAGTGACGGCTTTGCTACAAAAGTAATTTTTGCTTCGTGTCAATATGTTTTCATGCATTTCTGTTTGCTTTTCTTTTTTTTGCCTTTTTGAATAGTTGAAAAGTTCTGCCATTCCCGAAATGTATCACTCTATGCATGTGCTTAGTATACCTGTGCATAAACACATCCTTTAACAAATATCCTGCACATATGAATTTTAGTTGCAGGTAGTTCCGCCGTGTTTACAGAATAGCAGTTTTGGCCGATTTTGTCGACTAAGATCGCGAAGACCTATTTTTCTAAACACTCTACAGTTCTTTGCTGGGAACTGACATAAAATAGCATTTAAGCATGTATTCGAGAAACAAAAAGGCATGAAGATTGTCAGTCAAATGATAGAAAATCGTATCTGGGACTCGAACCCAACCCACTCTGGGCGATTAATCAAAAGACTTCGCCTCTGACCACTCGGTAATGGAAATACTTTGTGTGACTCGTTTCGGAAAACTTTTATATATAATTTTTTTTTCCAGACCTAGGTTATGTTTACATTGGAGAGGAAATTACATTAAATGTGGAACGCTATGCTATGCTACCTGCAGAATCCATGGTCTTTGATTGGTACCTTGAAAACGGGGACTTTCTTGATCACTTACCCAGCAACATGCGTGTCAGCAAGAGTGGGAGGTCCATGTTCATCAAAGAGTTAAGGGAAGATCAACAAGGTATCATTACGTGCTCTGTTTATACGAAAACAGAAGTTTTCATGACACGAAGGCGATTCTATGTGCAGGTATTAGGTAAGAATATTTATTTCTCACTTGCTACTTTTAAATGCCAATGGAATGCAAAGTTGCTGTCGTGTTAACATTTGCTCTGCCTACAGGCTGTTGCACATCATGTAACAGTGTTGCAATACACAAAATATTGCTATCTTAACAACAGCTGTGATCTTAATGCAAATGACAGCATCTAACTCGTTTAGGATGCTTTCACCTGCACTTCTAGTTTTTTTTTGTTGTTGTTGTTGTTCGTTTATCATGACTATAGTTTGTTCACAGTCCCCTTTCTGCCATAGACCCAACTTCCATTGCTATAAAAAAAAAAAAAAAGTATCTTTTACATTCTTGTTAAACAAGTGCTGAAGCTTTATAGAAGTTAGCTGATTAACGGAAAAAAAAAGAAAAAGAAAAAGGAATTTTTATATCAGCTCTCACTTTATTCTTGTAGAAAAAACCTTTAGTAGATAAAATTATCACATTGATAAATGAATTTCTTGGACAATTACATAAAATTTTCATGAACAAAACTTACATGGATAAATTTTCTTGTAGTCTAACAAATAATTTAGTGATCTTAAATATGTTTGCCCTAAAGAAAGGAACCAATGTTCTAAAACGAAACTAAGCTTCTGGGAAATGAAACACCTGAGAAGCTAAAAATTCACAAATATATTCAAAATCTGATTTATTCTGCGCATGTGATCCTCGATGCAGCCTCAGTCGCTAATCGTCCAAGCTGGGTGAGGACTCTGGATGAGGCATGGATGGTGTGTTTGTTGTACTACTCCCTTACCCCCAAAACCAGTTGCCTCAAATTATGGATAGGTGGTTAAATACAGACTTTGATGCTCATGGTAGTCGTTAACCACCTGTCCCTCAAAAAAGAAAAGATCCATGATACGATGTATAGGCTTAAAAATTTGACTTTTTGCACAGATAACACAGGTCTGCAACCAAAAAACTGCACAGGATTTTTATACTGTTTCTTATAGATTTTTACTCACTGAAACCGGGAAAAATACTCAAAAAATTCCATCACGTCATGTTTTCTTGCAAAACTCGTGTTTGTAGTTTCATTTAGAGTGAAACTCCCGTTTAACTCGAAATCTGGTATCCTATTCTTGATTCTAAAAATCCTATGCAAAAGTGATTTCTTACTTTCATTTAATATGTATTAGAGTGAGACTCAAGAATAAATACAAAGAGAAAATGAGCGGAATGGGGGGGGGGGGGCAGTGGAAGGGTGGCAGGGCAAGGGTAGTGTTGGCGGTCTGAGGAAGCGCAGGTTCATCATGTCCCAACCGGTTTAATTTGTTTATAGCGAAAAGTGAGGAATCTTACTGGCTGGGTTGAGCATGTTTATACACGTTCTCTAGGGTATTAGGAATGAGTATAAACAAACGTATTGTCAGATTTGATCATGTTTCAACATGCTAAATAAGTTCAGGATCTAGGTTGCTTTGGTTATGTTGCATAGTTTATATAGATGACTACTGGATATTTGAGGCTAAAAGTGCCTAGAGAATCCCTCGAAAGCATTAAATTTTATCTTTAAGATCGGGAAAAAAAGAAACTTTTTGCTGTTTTCTTTTATTTATATAATTTTTTTTATCGAGCCAGAGGAAGAAGCAGGTGTTGCCGATTAACCTGCCCAGCTACAGAGAGAGACGATCGGCAGACGCGCAGGTGTCAACATTACCTCGTTCGCTCTCGTGTTCACCTATGTTTTACGTGTTATTCAAACAACCCGTTTTCATGCACTTCGTCTTCTATGAAATAAATACTTAACTATTATATACCAGCCTATAGCCCGTTCTAGGACAGTTGTTTTTAAGCTTTAAATAAATATTAATGTATAGGGGATGTTTCCTGTCCTAATTTATACAGCAAGAACTCGTTCATGTTAGAACTGAACATTATATGCTATTTATTTCCGTTTTTCAAAAGACCTCACGATAAATAAACATTTTGTGCGAAATGTTTGTTGTTTAACAATTTTCTTTGTAGTCCAGTTTTTTCGAGTTTACCTTAATGACTTTTGCTTTGATTTTTCACGTTAAATTACTTTTTCTCCAGCTCACATGTTATTCCGTTCACGGCTTATTTTGGACTATCCTATTTGGAGGTTAGTTTGAAACTTCATACCGAAGCTTTTTCTACAAAATAATGCGACATCTGGCATTACAAATCGGAATTATCTAAATTATCGACAATGTGCTGTTGGGGCGACATCTGTTTTCAGATGCAATCTTGCTCACTTCGACACCGCAAGATTTCAGTTTTTATTGTAGGTCAGAGCGTTTAGATAGATCGATAATTTGCAAAATGTTTAATATAATCAGCACTAAATTAAATTAATATACAAACGCAACTTGCCGTGATATTAAGAATTCAATTCGAATTTTGTAGATCGGAAAAATAGAACTCGAGTAATTAATAATCCAATGTTTTTAAATTAGCACGAGATCCCCAGCTTGACATTTGAAAGGGATCGCGTGCTATTATATAGCAGGCAATCGCTTTGACATCTCGAGAACACACATGAATTGATCGATACACGATGGCACAACAATGCCGACATTGCTGTGGATTCAAGTGTTTCACAGAGAGAGTGAGAGCAAGGGATCTGGGTGTTTACATTTATTATTGGGAAGCTTGAAATGTAAAAATGAGGATCCTTGCATTCCATTTATTATTTTTTTTTCTGATACACAACTTCACTGTCAAAGGACGTAAATGAAGATCCTATCAAATTCAAAATACATTTTATTTCATACATTTGCTTCCAAATATCTGATTGAAAGAATTCTTTTTCCTTTCAATGCCACGAGATCGTATATAGGACAGATCCGTAGAGCCTTGTTTTCGATTGAAGGAGCACAAGACCTACATTCAGAACTGTGACCTAAATAAGTCTTCGATGGCTAAACACTTATGGAAAAGGACCATAAATTTCTCTTTGAAGAAGCAAAACTAATTGACAAGCCAGATTCAACCACCAAACTTGATATTTTGGAATTTCCATATATATCAGAAGTCTTCGCAACTTATTAATGACATGACATCCACATCATTTCTATCAAGCGCGTGGAAGCAACTAACGAAAACCAGTGACTGTAAACAACATTTATGATATCACACACAATTTGAATATTCACGTGCCATTCGTCCTGATGAAGCTAGGTCAATCCCAGCGAAACCATGGTCGACTTGAAAAAATAAATATTTGTGACAAACTATGTTGTATTATCTTAATATATATAATCGTCACAAAACTGTCGTCTGAGATCAAGAATCATTTTGACATCGCGAGAGCACACACTAATTGATCGATAAGTGATGACGCAACAATGCAGACATTGGTGTGACGTCAAGTGTTCCAGAGAGACTGATCTGGGTGTTTATATTATTAATAACCAGCATTCTATCTCCCATAAGGTGAAATATATACACTGAAATGCTATTTATTACTGTAGGTACACATGCCCTTGTCACATAAATAGCTCACTCAAACACATAAGACGGAACATCATCATGTTGTGTGGTAAAAGGGTTGTTCAATAAGTAGTGAAACTTTCTGCTTGAAAGAGTTAAAACATGATCATCATCATCATCATTGTCAACCATTATCAATCCACTGCTGGACGAAGTTTCCTCCACAACGGTCTGTCTTGTGCCAGTCTCCTCCATGTCACTCCCGCATATTTACGAATTTCATCCACCCATCTCCCATGTGGTCTTTTTCTGGGTCTTTTCCTGTCCCTTGGAATCCAATCTGAAATTTCGGCTGTCCATCTATGGTCTGTCCTTCTGGCAGTATGTCCAGCCCATTGCCATTTCAGGGATTTAACTCTGATCATGATGTCTTCCACTCTCGTCATTTTTCGGATCCACGAGTTCCTCTTCTTATCTCTCCTGGTTATACCAAGCATGCACCTCTCCATGCTTCTTTGAGTTGTCTGCAGCCTTTGTATGTCTCTTTTAGTTAAGGTCCACGTCTCTGCACCATACGTAAGCACTGGAAGGATGCATTGATCAAACACTTTTCTTTTAAGACATAATGGCATATTGCTCTTGAAAATTATGCTGTTTCTTCCAAAAGCTCTCCAGGCAAGCTTTGTACGCCGATTAATTTCTTCATCAATGTGACCCTCACTTGATATCTGCTGTCCAAGATAAACATACGTATCTGTTATCTCCAGTTTTTCTCCATCAATCGATAAATCTTCAATTCTTGTAAAAGCATTGAACATCACTTTTGTCTTCTGAAAGTTCATTTTTAATCCCACTTCTTTACTCTTGTCAGCAAGTTCCTGGATCATACTCTGTAGCTCTGATGGGGTAGTTGCAAAAATGACTACGTCATCAGCAAAACGAAGGTGGGTTAGATAATCTCCATTAATCTTTATCCCTTTGTTTTCCCAGTTCAGTGATTGAAAGACATTTTCCAATGTGGCATTAAAGAGCTTCGGAGATATGGTGTCACCTTGTCTCATTCCCTTTCCAATTTTTATGTGTGTTGTATTTTCAAACAGCCGAATCTTTGCACTTGCATTTTCATAGATGTTATTAATAATATTAATGTATAAAACATGATACACACCTAAAAATAATCGCCGCCAGCATTTAGACAGTGGTCCCCATCGTTGCACAAGTCCTTGTATTCCAGCATGGAAAGAGGCAGGCTGCTGCTGCTGCAATCAGTTATCTACAGTTTCATGCACCTGATCATCTGAAGTGAAACGTTTGCCTTTGAGAAATGTTTTCATAGGTCCAAAGATGTAAAAATTGCAGGCCGATAGGCCAGGACTATATGATGGATATTGAAGGACTTCCCAGTGAAAGCGCTGCAATGTCCTTCATGGTAACTGCGGTATGCGGCCGGGTGTTATCGTGCAGAAGCACAATATCCTGAGTGAGGTTGCCAGGTCTCTTGTTTTTCATGGCTTGTCGAAGCTTCATAAAAGTTTGACAATATCGTTCGGCATTGATGGTAATCCTTTTGGTAGCCACTCAAGAAGAAATGGTCCTTGATGGTCAAAGAACAGGGTTAACATCAACTTGCCTGCAGAAATGGTGGACACCATGATTTACTTCAGGGTGGCAATGATGCATGTTTCCACTGCAAGCTCTAGCATTTCGACTCTGGCTCGAAATGATGACACCAGCTTTGGTCCCCAGTAATAATGCATAGCAGGAAATCTTCACTGTCTTCATGGTAGTGGAACAGATGCTGTAACGATAGTCCCATTTATTGACTGATCTGTTCATCAGACAGATGTTTTGGTACCCACGTGGCACAGACCTTACGATATTCAAGCTGCGAATGCATGATTGTTTTGACAGTTCCGATGCTCACACTCATACTGTTTGCCAGTTCTCGGATTGTGATTCTTTGACTGGACTTTACTATAGCATCCACACGTACAATCATCACTGAAACAGCAGAACGTGGTGCTCCTGATCTTGGCTGGTCTGCAGTGCCTGTTTGTCCACGCCCAACACTAGAGCTGCACCACCACATTGCGGTACTGCGTGGAAGACAAGCAGGCCCATACACTGCCTTCATTTGTCTGTGAATTTCTTTTGCTGGTGTTTTTTCTATTTTCAAAAACTGAATTATAGCACGTTGAGCAACTTTGGAAGTATCTATCTCTTACGAGAGAACAATAAAATTAGTCCAGCACATTAAATAGCTTCCATAACAAACAAGCTGCAATGCAGTTGCATGGCCTTTAAATCATCTGCACACTAGCGCCACCCACTGACAAAATTAGGAAGCGCAAACAAACTCCAGGCAAAGAGTCTCATTCCTTATAGAAAAACCCTCATATAAATCAAGAAGATCAGATCGTCAAGCATCAGTTTGAATGAGCAATATGAGTGATCTGAGCGACTTTGAACATGACATGATATCTGACAACAGACATTTCATGATATCTGGTTCGAGCATTTCATGAAAGAGTTGTCCTCTTGGGCTTTTAACGCAAACCATAGCAAGGGTTTACCACAATTACCGCAACATATAAAACACTTCTAGGAATCAGTAATCCCATGGACCAAAAGAACTGGTGGATCAGAGGGGGTCAAAGAAGTCAACAGGTGCGCTACAAGTCGGCAAATCTCTGCCATATTCTACAGTGGTGTGCTGAGGATCATTTCTGAATGCACCACAAATCATACCATGTCACAAATGGGCTACAGAAGCCAATGGCCATGTTGCCAGTCTGTTTTTACTCTGATCCACCAGCAGTTTTTGCCCACAGGATCACTGATTGTAAATAAATTTATGGCACCTCTATTCATAGTTTAATGTGGAAATAACTTTTTTATGGGTCTTATAGAGGTTATTATTCAGAAAAGTTGGTGGTCAAATTTTCGAACTAAAGCCTAGTTCATCATCAGGACTGTCACTGGAGTAGTTAACGATAATTGCAGTTGGACACTTCCATCTGATTGGCAGCAACTACTCCAGTGATGTAGTCCTGATGATGAACTAGGCTTTAGTTCGAAAATTTGACCACCAACTTTTTGAATAATAACCTCTATGAGACCTGTAAAAGTTATTTCCACAGGATCACTGATTGCTGGACTTTTTTATGTGTCACATCTTTTACAGCAAACCTTTACTGTGGATGTGCACTAAAAGCACAGGAGGACAGAAGTTTGGGAAATGCAAGGCTGTGGGTGGCCTAGTGGGCAACGTTTGTGACTGCCATGGAGAAGACCTCAGGTTCGATCCACTAAATATCCGCTGTGCGTCGGATTGGAACGTTAAGCCATCGGACCCCGGGTACTGGCCCCCTGGTAATTAATAAAGGCGTCTTCCTCCCCCTTTCTACTTCGCTTCCGTGTCCCTTTCCTATCGGGCACTCTAGCCCAAATCTCCTAGCTTCCTATTTCTAAGGGTTGTTTAAGACCTGGGGTCAGACACTCTCTTCCTAAAATCCTCTACATATGATCAGATGATCAGTTTGGGAAATGCTCACTGGGACAGTTAGCATCAACTACTACAGCACATTGAAAGTTGCTCGGGTCACTCATCTTGCCCATCTCAACTCTCAATTAAATGCTAACTGATGCTCGAGGAGCTGGTCTGCCTCACTTATATCGCACTCATACGAAGGAGTGATCCATTTGTATGACAAGGGTAGGTGTAGTTAATAAACTGGCATCTCACTGTAGAATGTACATTAATTTTTGACAATTAGTGCTTTTTAGGAATAGAGAGTAATGAAATTCATTTACCTTATTTTTGTTTGTTGAAGATCATACATCCAAGCAGAATGCAAAACAGTCTTGTAGGAGCAAATCATCATGCTTTTAAGAATGGAACCGATGCACAACATCTATACTTAATGTTCACACTTGGGATCCAGTGTAAGATTCTGAGTCCTTGTCCCTATAAACCACTTCCTGATTTGTAAATCACAGCAAATTTCTGCTTTCTCCGTCAACATATGCATATGAGGATAAATCTATGCCAACACCATGGGCGCCCAAAGCCAGGGTCGGATTAAGGGGGTGGGGGATCTATAGTCTTAGGGCCCATCATGACCAAGGGCCCAAGAGCCCAAGAGGCATGCCTAGTCAAATGAGAGAGAGAGAGAGAGAGAGAGAGAGAGAGAGAGAGAGACAGAGGGAGAGAGAGAGAGAGATTTATAAAACAGTTGTACTTTTGCCTCATATGATTTCCACTTGGCCAGAAACAAAGGCTGGAAGAGGGACAGATTCCAAGAGATTCCAAGGCAGTGACTAAGGGTAAAGGTTTCGCAGTTTTTTTGGTTAAGAACAGCGGAGGCGGCGCGATAGTTTCAACTTTTCCACTACCATCCACTCGCACCCCTTAGTTTTCGCTTAAAACCGGTAATGGTCAAAGTCCCCAGTGGCTTTATATTGCATTTAACGAAATAGACAGAAAGGTATGCAATGATAAATCACTAGAAAATTCATGACAAAATCTAGGAATCTTAAGCTTTTAACTTATATTATTATGAGAACAATGGGAAATACACTGACTTGTCATGAAGACTCTGCAGATAATTTATTTGTTTGAAGAGTGCAGCACATATTAATTATCACAAGCATATTGCAACAGTTTCATGTTTTTATGGTCTTCATAATAAAGATTCCCCATCATAAGTTCTTTGGGGGCCTACACAAATCTCTTAGCCTAGGGGTCCACTAAGGCTTTAATCCGGCCCTGCCCATAGCTTAGTTTTCAGGAGGGGGCAAACAGAAATTGATGAGCTGGGTTGGAACAACAACTTAAAGAGTGTTAGGCGGTTCTTTCGTTTCTTATATAAAAAAGTAGTTTTATTTTTATAACATAATTGTTATTTTTTATGTGCCTATAGGTATAAGTATGTGCTGTTTAAAATCTTTAAAACTGAATTTCTCAGAACCATGTTGTCGTGGTTAAGTAGTTGTTTCCCTTAGCTCCTCAGTTCTAACTACAAACAACATACAAAAACACCACACACAAATTTCCTCTGTCCTTTCTTGTTGCCTAACCAGTTTTATCACACATACAACACATAAATTTAACTGAAAATCAGAAGATCCAAAACCTACATAAAAGAGGTGGATAAATTAAATTTGACAGCTTGTTGAAACAATAGTAAAATTTCTTTGCTGTTTTTCTGAGTCTTGTGCCTTTCGGCTAATTGAGACCCATGCGTCACGAAACTTAAGCGATCACTCAATCGGTCCCCAAGAAAAAAAAAAAAAAAAAAAAAAAAAAATACTCTCAAGAAAAATTTCTGGAAACAATTTCAGATCTTTGCCATGCAGTGAATGTGGCTGCTGCAGAGAATGATATCATATTTTTCATCCCTTCACCTTTCATGCTGTACATATGTATATACGCTGTTGTCCAACATTCAACACAAACATTTAATATTAGTTTCTACTGTACTCACAATGCTTTACCTATGTTTACTGCATACACACACATGCAGAAGTTCAGCAAAAAAATAAACAATCAGAAATAATGTCATTGCAAAACTTTTTGTAGTACCTTCCAAGATTAGAAACTGTACAGTCAGATTACCAGGGGAGGGCAAGTGCCCTCTCTTGCCCCTATTTATGGGTGCCCATCGCCAACACACAAGGATAATTTTTTAGGTGTGTGTGTGGGGAGGGGGCTCCTTCCAGCCTGAAGTGCCCATGAGCACTTCAGGCAAAAAGGAGCCAAGGAGCCATCCATCTCCAGCATACAGAAACTGATTCCAGAGAAGGAAGAGAACTCGTGGAGTAAGAAGGAACACAATGCCCATGTCTTAATCAGAATGTAAACACAATCCTCGAAAAGTGCGCAATTAGAAGTCCATAAGAAAGACCGCTCAAACACAGAACTAAATTTTTGCAATTCATTGCAATGTTCCCACAAAGCAAAAGTTCTTTCTTTTTACTGCCTTACTAGAATAGCTGTTTTTCTCATAAGTATAAAAATATACATATAAAATGAGTAAATACAAGAAAAATCGAAACAATGATGTACAAGATGTTAAAAAAAAAAAAATAGGCTTGATAAGACGCCTTGAGAATTGAAATAACTAAGTTATCTACAGATCTTACAGTAAAGTAGAATAAACAGAATAAAGATATTCTTCTAATAAGGCTCTTGTAGTATGATAGAAGGAACAGAATGTAGTATGCATATTTCCTCATAACAAAAATTGGTCCAGTATAATACTGTTCACTTATCAACAACAATTTTCTGATAAACTACACTGTAAATGCAAAAGTTGTTAATAACGCATTATATATAAAAAAAAAAAAAAAAAACAATGCTTCATAAATCAAAACACTTTTTTTTTCTTTTTCCTGCAGATAACAAAATGTTGACACGTCCTAAAGGAGATCCAAGGAATGTAAGTTTTGTGATGGACTTTTCTAAAAGAGCATATAGAGACACAAGTAAGAAGGAGCACATAGATGAAGATTCTTTAAGTGCTAATCCTGATCAGCATGAAGGCATCGCCGAGGAAGAAGTTATGCCAACATATGAGGATAAATTGAAAGAGAAGAGTAATTTGAATCACATAGCTGGTTATTCTGAGTTCCCAGCTCTAAATCAAGAACCACTGGAATCGTCAAAACTTCTGGTGGATTCTGGCTACCAAAGTGCTTCTTCCTACAAGGACTACGAATCACTTTCACCTAACTCTTTACTTGGTCAAGGAATACTTCAGCAACAGAATCCAGGCACGAGTGTCTACTATCCTGATCATCTGCTTAGGCAACAAGTAGAATCTAGTCTAACTGGCCTGGATGAATCTAAAACCAGAAAAAATAATCACCAAGTACCATATTCCTCAAATAATGGGTATCATGACTCATTTCAGAAGCAACATGAGAATTCCGATGAATCACAAGCTAATTCCATTCAGCACGGACAATCACAATATCTTTCGAGCCATAATTACCTCAGAGACAATTCTATTGCTTATGAAACTCGGCACGAGGAGGCCTCCCCAGTAGAATCGAATGTAGTTTTGTTTCCTCTGAACCCAACCGAAGAAGAACTGAAAGTAGATGAAGAAGAATCTTTCCTTATCAGCAGCTGTTCCAATGATCGCGAATGTAGTGCCTATGCCTGGTGCCAAAAGGAGTTCATTACTACAATGACTGGATACTGCATATGCTACTTTGGTTACAGAGGGAATGGGCTATTTTGCTGGGAAGATTTGTTCAACATACCAAATGAAATGAAACTACTGAAGGAAACATCACACGGAACTGAAATGTCATTTCACAGTGCTCTTTACAAGGAAGAGCTTCCACATGCTTTTAGTCAAGGAAATGCTTTCTACAAGCACGAGTTTCCATATTCTTTTAGTAATGAAAAATTTAGTCCAGACATAATTCCAACCGGCTCCATGGAAAAACAGCTCCCACCTTCTAGTATAAAGGATCAAAATTACAATGAATTGTCTTCATATCCTGTAAAGGATCAACAAAGTTCACAAGTGCAGCAGTTTGACCCATATAATAATTTGCAAGACTTTCATCCAGATTCTTTCACAGAGGATGGTAATCCTAAAAGTATAGATAATTTTAGAGAAGATGTAAATGATGAGCCAGACAATACATGATGAGAAAAAAGGAATATTAGTTGTTTCAACATTAAAAAGAAAAATACATAATAGTTTGCGTCTGTTCTTACAAAATAATTTAAATCACACATGTGGAACCTGGATTATTTCTTGTATGAAGACAAATTTACCACTATAATTACGCATTGTTTCTGGATGAAATCTTATCTGTGGAAAACTCGGGCACAAATTAAGTGAACATTTTTAGGCCCTTTGCTATTTTCTTTTCTTTCTTTTCTTTTGATGTCTTGGAAGTTCAAGCACGCTGCTCTAAATGTAAATTGCATAACTTCATACAATTAAATCAAAACTACTTTTGAGATACTACAGGCAGTAGAAAAAATTCATGATTTATGGTTTGTTATGCCGTGAAGATACTGTTCAGTTATGCTTTCAGCATGAATTCAATGAAAATAGATGTCATTGATTTGGAATTAAATGTTTTCCAAAACTTTCATTATGTTGGCATCAAAAATCATTATGATCTATGAATATATTATAGCATTAAAAGAAATATATGTATACCTAAAATATCAACGGTTGATTCAGACAGAAAACCACTTCCAAATAAACTATTCACCTTGAAAAAACCTATAAGTGCAAAGTGTTGTAGAACAGAGTTTTTCAAACCAGGAAATACTAAGCATAAAAACATAATTAAAGCATACGCGCATATTTTCCTGATCATTCAAACCGATACACAGAAGCTACTAAAATAGAATGCATTTCAATATAATCAGAGAACCTTCTTAAGGATTACCAAATATGTTCAGATGCCATACCTTTAATTGGACTAAAGACAGAAATAGAATAAGTTAATGAAAATAAAGAGATTTTTTAAAAAGTTACCCCATTAATATAATGAGACATCCTATGTGACTCCTCAGGGACCTTCACATGAGCTATTCCTCTCATACCTGCACAACCTTGAGAAATGGGTTTCTGCAATTGCTATATACAAGATATTCCAATTCAAACTGAGTATAAATAAGGGAAAAACCAAAGTTAAGGTTTTTGAGAGAGGAACTGGCAGTACTGAATGTAATATAAGTCTAAATGGCACCGTGATTGACCAGGTGAATGAGCTTGTATATATGAGAAGCTTGTTTGACAGAGAGAACAGATTAGATGGCGAAATCAGTAGGCAAGTGAATTCTTCATTGAAAGTCATAGCTGCTTTAGGAGGTTTTCACAGGAATGACAGATTCTCAAAATAGTCCCGAATGGCTGTGTATGAAAGTGTAATTGTTCCTACTCTGATGTATGGCAGTGAAATCTGGGTAATACAGAAGAGACATAGTTGTTTGTGGGCCGGAGAAATGCACTACTTACGGGGGGGGGACACGTTCAGATCATGTGAGGAATGAAGACGTGCTGCAGTTGTGTAATGTGAAGCAAAATATTGTTAGCAAGGTGGAGACCAATATTCTTAGGTGGTTTGGCCATGTTGAAAGAATGAGTGATGAGATGCTTACTAAGAAATTTTTTCAGCCCAAGTGGCAGGAAGGAAAGGCAAAGGAAGGCAAAGGAAGTCATGGGAAGATCAAATTCAGGAGTGCCTGAATGAGAAAAAGATTATGAAGAATAAAAGGTCTTGTGTACGTCGTGTGATGGATGTCACTGAAGCTTGTGTTGTGTGTCAAGATCACTGTAAACGGAGAAGTTTGATACGGCAACAGTAAGTAAATAATCAGTTAAAAATTTATCTGATGGTTTGTATTATCTGTTAAATGTTTATTTACCAATGGTCTTTCTTTGAGGAGCTAACCTCTGAATATCAGAGAACAGCTTAATGATATGTATGTAATAGGTAGTCCCCTTTCCAACAGAATCAGTGATATTTTGCAACATACTGTACTTGGAAACATGATGTGGTTTACTACGTATCTTAATATTTTCAGGTTGGTCATATGAACTCACCTACTTAACATATATTTAATACATAATTTCACTGTTGTTAAGTAGGTGAGTTCATGTGACTACCCTGAAAATATTAAACTTATTGTAAGTACGTTTTGATAATGAGAACATTACATGTCATACTCATTATTCTTATTATACATGTATAATAACGTACCTTAATTCATGGGAATGTAGCACCATTCACAATAAATGCTGGAAATGTCCTCCACCGACATTCAAACACACTTGAATGTGACGCTGCATATTGTCGAAGGTCCTCTGCAGCATGTCCTCATCAATAATCTGGTTTGCTGCACTGATGCCGCTTTCCAAGTCTTCTAACTTGTGAGGCTTATTGCTGTAAGCATGGCATCTAAATATCCCCATAAGAAAAAAATCGGGTGAACAAAGTGGCTACAGTCCTTTGGAGATCACTCGATCACCAAAGAAAGAGGAAATTTCACTCATGCTCACACGGGACATGTGGCACGTCGCTCCACCCTGTTGAAAGTACCCCGTTATCAAATCGAGTGTCAGTTAATTGGTTTACAAATTGTCTAAAATGTTCACATATGACCCCGAGTTTATTACCCTCCTGAAGAAAATGGGTCCAATTTTTCTGGTTCGGGACACATCACACCAAACACCAACGTTCACAGGATGAAATAGGGTTTTGTGTAATTCATGTGGTTTATCTGTAGCCCATATGCAGGAGGTTTGGGAATTGAGATACCCAGCCAAATGAAACCATGCTTCATCAGTGAACCATGCGAAATAAAAAAATTCGGAATTTTGAGTAAAAATGTCAGGAACCAGTGATACTAAGACATGCTTTTCAAGATCCGGTTCTTGCAACTCTTGCACAGCTATAGATATTTCATGTATATCTTCCGTATTAGGAAGTCACATACTATACATGGTTAAAATACTCGATATGAAGAGATTCAGTATCTCTGTGTATTAATCACATCAAAGCGTGGACTTGTCATTATGGTGGTGCAGATAATTATCACTATAATTATATTAAAATAAAACTAGGTTAGAGCAATTACTTACATATATACATCCTGAGGTTGTCACCATTCTTCCACTCAAATATACCATAAGTAGTTTACAAGGGTGCCCATGGGGAGGGGGTGGGTCGAGCCCCCTAGCCGTTGGTATAGCCAAATTTTTGATAAATTTAAAACACTAAAATAGACGAAACCTTCTTTTTAAAGCATTTTTAAAAATAATAAGATACACTGCCGGACAATTGCTAAGGATGGATGACAATAGCAACGATAGCAACCATAAAATGGACGCCAGGAAAATGTGGAAATTAGCATAAGTGCGGGATACAGTAAGACGTGCTGTGCGTATGCAAATTTTGGATTGCCGAACTCGTTCGTGACGTCATAGCGCTGATAAGAGATATAAAGGATTTGACGCGTATTGACCGTTGTTGTTCAAACGCAAAGTTGAAAGGGAAAGAATCAATTGACGAACTTGCAATTTTCAGTATGTCTTCCCGACATCACCTAGATGATTTTACGCATGGCCGTATTATTGGCAAGATTGAAGAAGGGTGAAAAATAACAGATGTTGCCAGGGAGTTCGACGTCAGCCACAGTGTTGTTTCAAGGCTTTGGAAATCATTTCAAACAAATGGAGAGTGTAGCAAACATCACGGGGGGGGGGGGTGTGTGTGTCCGTGTTCGCAGTACGACACCTGCAGAAGATCGGTACATAGTGCTATCAACAAAAAGTCACCGGCGCAGCACAGCTAGTGCGGTAGCAAATCAGTTTATGGCTGCTACTGGCAAGCGGATCGCCCGAAAAACTGTCGGCAGACGTTTGCATGAAGGAGGACAATACGCCCGCCGTCCTGTTGTGTGCATCCCATTGTCCAGACGTCACCGTACTGCCCATTTGCAATGGTGCCATCAACATCGCAATTGGACTGATAACGACTGGTCTGCTGTCCTCTTCTCAGATGAGAGTAGATACAGTCTATCATCTGATTGTCGACGACAACTGATCTGGCGTGATTAGTGGTACTGCATATTGTCCAGCAAACATACAGGAAAGGGACCGATATCCGACATGTAGTGTCATGGTATGGGCTGGCATCATGATCAATGGCCGTACGTCCCTCTATGTGCTTCCAACTGGGACTATGACTGGCCAACGATACATTAATGATGTTCTGCTACCTCATGTTCGCATGTTCCGTGGTGCTGTCGGTGATAGATTCATTTTCATGGACGACAACGCAACATGTCATCGAACAGTCGCTGTCCAGGAGTGTCTTGAGAGCGAGGATATTCAACGTCTCGTATGGCCAGCCCGTTCTCCTGATCTGAATCCCACTGAAAATGTGTGGGATACTTTGGGGAGGAGTCTTGCTGGTCGCCAATGCCCTCCAATAAACAAGGACACCCTCATCCGTGCACTGACAGAGGAATGGGATAAATTACCCCAACAGCTGCTTGATAATGTTGTGCAAAGCATGACACGACGTGTGGAATCTTGCATCGCCCTCCATGGTGGCCATATCCCGTATTGACATCTTACGCCGGAATGCCTGCGGACGGTAATTGCATTTTCTTCACGTTTACGTATTCTGCACAAAATGGCCTGTTTATCCCTTGAACACGTTCCAAAGCCTTCTGGATTTCAGAGCACAATAAATTGTCTTTCTTGTAATGTCCTGGCATTCTGACATTATTTTATTTCACTTGGCATCCAACCACACTTACTTTTTTATGCGCTGTATAGCCGTTTATGATCCGTCCTTAGCAATTGTCCAGCAGTGTATTAATGATTGATTGTATCAATTTTTTTTTTGTATTTTGGTATCTTGTACATTTACTAAAATGTTTGACAGCCTTGAAGGAGGTAAGGAATTTTCTTAGCCCCCCCCTCCCACATGGGAACCACTGGTTGTTTAGTCTTACAGTTCAGTGGCTATGTATTGCAAATTGTCCTATGGTGACCATTATAAAACAATCAGCAACATAAAAGTAGCAGCTGGCCTGAATATCCATGCTGTACATTGCATCATAAACTCAAAGACCATAAAACAGAAACAAAGATCCATATTGCCATGTATCTTGCACAGCTGTCACACAGTATGGATGAAGCAACATTTTCTTTACGACTCTTTGGCAGGTGGAAACAGAATACCCAGTTTAATGTGACAAGCATTGTAGTGACTCCTTCAGTAATGCCAACAGCCTGTAAGTGCTTCACCTCTTCGACTTTTTCTTCCGCTAAAGGAGGACATCCGCCACTGTATTGGTTCAAAACACTGTCCATGGTTTCAAATTTCTTCGCTAACCTGGAGATGTAGCATTTGTCTGGTGCTCTCCCCCCCCCCCCAAAAAAACTCTTCAGGAATTCGTGCTGTGTTACCTTTATAGACTTTGTTATCCAATAACTTTTCACAATAAACACCCACTTTGCAACGGTATACATAGCCATCCTGAACGACATTCAACGACACAGTAACACACACAGATTGCCTTCGGACACAATTAGTATGCCCGGCCATCTGGTGGTGTGATGTCACAATGAGTCATCACCTTATCAGGAAAATAAAACGAAACATCATGTTTCTATGTAGAGTTATAAGAAAACAGTAATTGGTTGTTTGGGGTGACTATCTAGTGAAACTAAAGGAATTAGAAAAGACTCAATAGATATAATAATCAAGAACTCAACCTATTCTCACCTCAGCAGGCATTACTCGATCCCTCTGGTTTAACAAGCCCCCCCCCCCCAACCCCTGCCATGGATATTATTCAGAGCAGGTATATCGGAAGAACAAAAAAAAAAAAAAAGTTAACTTTGCAGATTTACTGAACACCAAAGAACTATTAAAAACGGAAGCACCTCAACAGCTTTAGCCAGAACCTGCTTGAGTGACCAATTCACACCATTCTGGGATAACACAACCCTAATAACAGGTTATCCTAGTGAATGGCACCTCAGATATGGTGAAGCAATTGTTATATATAAGCAGGGGTTGCACTGGCTTTTCTAAAGTTTTCACCAATTTAGTCGCCAAATTCAATTTGTTTTCACCAAAGTGTTGTAACACCATGAAAAGCTAATCGCCAAAGCTTTTTTCCATCGCCAAAACAATTTCTTTTTGCAAATTGCTAAGGTGGTGATCGGCAGCGCTACCCCTATATAAGCACCTGAATACCTGTAGTAACGATGAGCAGCCCGTTGCGCTACCTCACCCTTGGAGGGTTCTTATCAAGGCAGAAACTAACTTTCGTCAACCACCTTTGGCATTTCCCTCGAAGTCATCTACCACAGCATCTTTAACTTATTTGTAACTGCATTCAGTTACTTACTCTTTGTAACTTGTTCTGTGGCAACAGCTGATCTGTGTCATCGTTACGATGTAGCATATCTGAACTCAAGACCTCATTTAGTATCTACGTCAAATGTGTGCAAGGTTCGTACTCATTTTTGAAAGTTCACTTTAAGAAGTCTTTTATAAGTGTTAAAGTAGACATTATTCAAACTATTGAGATGCAGAGATTGCAATGGTTCGGTCATGTACAGAGAATGTCATCAGAAAGACTTCCAAAAATTCTGATGGAGTGGGAGACTCTGGGATAGAGGGGAAGAGGAAGACCAAGAAGAAAGTAGATGAAGGAGATTAAATCAAGTTTAAAAAAATAGTGGACTGGATGAAGTGATGGCCTTGGATAGAGAGCAGTGGAGGAAGACCCTGGCTGAACTATATCGTCGAGGAAATCTACTTGGTAGTGGAAACTCCTGATGACGATTAGCTATAGGTGATTTAAATATTTTGCTTCTTCCTTTGAAACTGCAATGACATACTGGAACCTGGGAATAACTTTGAATGAATTATTTTATACCCAAAAGTTAACTAAAATTATTACCAATGCAAATATATGTAATTTTATATAAGTACGATAATTTTTATCCTTGAAATACAACACAACATTTGACAACATGAAAATTATGATACCATGACCAATAATAATTCAGTGCCATGCAGATTCTGTGCATCGCCAGTCTCCCTGAGGGCAGAGCACAACTTCAAAGTCCCGCCCTCGCTCCTTCACCCAGTAAAAAGCCAATATCCCATAATTCCAGTTAATGGGGCACCTGTTAGCTGCGAATGCTGGCGTTATTTCCAAGATTGTGATGTCATCCATCTGTTCGCATACTAAATTTGGCGGCGAGGGAGAAACAGTTTCTCAAAATTTTAACACACGGGGAAAAGAAAAAGAAAAAAAAAAATCACGAAACTTACAATTTGAAGTTTTAACACCCAAATAGTAATAATTTAAGGAGTCGAAACATTTTCACCCCAGGAGTCAAGTTCATTTAAGGAGTATATCCTTAAATTACAGGAGCAGTATGAACCCTGCGTGTGTCTCGCTGGTTTCTTTTTACCTTTTTAAGTATTACAGCTGATGATGAAATCTCTTGATGATTTCGAAAGTGCTTGTGTATTTATATGAATAAATTTTTTACATGCCCAAATGGTATTTTAATCCCGCTATTTGTATAATCAACAACTGTTTAGCCAATATTACAAATATCTTTTAAAACTATGTTGAAATTTTTTCAAACTTTTAGAATAAATATTTAAAATCTTTTGAACCCACAATTTTGAATATATTGTAACTAAAATATTGCAAAAATTAATTTTCAACCCATCATCAAGACCACAAAACAAAGACAAGTTCTAGAACTTCTCAACTTAGTTATTATTACCCTATATATATATATACAGAATTACAGAGATTTTTACTAAACACAATTTTTTTAAAAATGAAATTTCTTTTGTGATATCAATAGCAACTTTTCAAATCTCAAAACTTTCCACAAGAAAATATTAGGAAGCTTGTGATTATACCTCCTGACCAAAATTTTTTTTACTTTCAAACTGCCTCAGGAGGATTACAGACAAAGGCTGCTGCCAAAATAAAATGAAAATGATAAAAGCTTAATTCAGTAATTAAATGACTAAAGGAACAGAAACTCAAGTAAAACCACATGTATATCAGTGTGTTCACACATAAAAATGTGTGTGTGCATGTGAGAGTCTAGCACACTTCAAAAATAGCAAGACCAAATATCTGAATTCATACTACTGTATTACTTCATTTTTATAAAGCAGCTGCCCTGTTTGAATTCAGGAAAAAAAAAATGCAAATGCAAAAATGATATACACAAAAATTTACAAAACAAAGCATTGAATAAAATATTATTTATATGCATAAATCAAAAATACATATTTTATGCAATATATATATATATATACACATTTATGTTTCTAGTATGATGTGTTCTTATTCAGGTATGCCAGCTTCTCACCCTTTTTATCAAGAATACCTGAAAAAAAAACGAGAGAGAAAGAATATTTCACTAGATCTCAAAGTATTACTATGCACAGTAATTTATACATATGGACACACACAAAAAAAAAAGGCAGCACTATGAAGCAGTCTACAGAGAAGCTTCCAATTGGACCTAGTAATTGATGGCATAACCTAAAATGGAAGCTATTTTCAGGGCTGTCTCTCAATAATGAATACGGGTATATCCTCCACTACTGAAAATATAGGCAGCAAGTATTATGACATCGATACATACAGGTCCAAAGTAGTTTCGCATATTTCATCATTCTTCTTCCAACTAAACAGTGTCCTGTGGCATACTAAACCACCATTCTTCCACCAACTGAATACTGCCCTTGGAAAATTCCACCATTCTTCTTCCAATGGAACACTGTTCTGTGGGACAATCCTATTATTCTCCTTCCAACCAAGTGTCCTGTGATACATTTTACCATTCTTCTCCCAACTGAATAGTGTCCAGTGGCACATTCCACCATTCTTCTTCCAACTGAACATTGTCCTGTGGCACATTTCCTCATTCATCTTCCAACCAAACAGTGTCTTTGGCATATCCCACTATTTTTCCTCCAACCAAATAGTGTCCTGTGACACATTTCACCACTACTCTTCCAACTTAATAGTATCTTTTGCACATTCCACTATTCTTCCAACCAAGTGTCCAGTAACACATTTTACCATTCTTTTTCCAACTGAATAGTGTCTGGTGTTATATTCCACCACTTTCTTCCAACTAAATAGTGTCCATGGCACATTCCAGCATTCTTCTTCAACAGATTAGTGTCCTGTACCATATTCCATGATTCTGCTTCTAATCTGTGGCATATTTCACCAATCTTCTTACATTCAAACAGTGCCCTTGGCACATTCAACCATTTTTCTTCCAAACAAACAGTTTTACTGACATTCCACCAGTCTTCTACCAACAAAATAGTATCCAGTAGCACATCTTACCATTCTTTTTCCAACCAAGTACCGAGTAATGTTCTCAGAACACTCCCTATTACTGTTCCAACCACATAGTATCCTGTAGCTCGGTTTACCATTCTTCTTCCAACCGAGTAGTGTTCTCAGAACACTCCCTATTACTGTTCCAACCACATAGTATCCTGTAGCTCGGTTTACCATTCTTCTTCCAATCTAACAGGCAAGGTTTTGAGTGCCTGTGCTGAATCTGGATGCCCTCAGTAACAAGGTTCCAGTGTATCCCACATGTGCTCAACAGAGCAAAAATCTGGAAGGAAAAGGTTAAAAAAAAAAACCCCGTCTGATGACATCATATAAGGGAACACAAGCCACATGAGGGCATGAATTATCTTGTTGCAAAATGGCATTAGAAATACAGTGGAAGAAGGTTAGGCAACTGGATTCCAGAATGTTATCTATCATTGTGCTATTAACTTTTCTCAGATAAAACTAAATTGAATGTATGCCGTAAATCATGGCACCCCTCCAATAGTGCAAGCAGTGTGATGTACCTGAATGTATGCCACATTATCCTTTTCCCCTTGGCTATGCCATACCTTTATACAGTCATCATCTGCATCCAAACAGAAGCAAAACTCACCAGAGAAGACAGCTTAGTGTCATTCCTTTACCCAAGCCTTCTGCTCTATATGCGACAGCTGATGTTCTTAGTGGTGGTAGGATGTCAGAGGCAACAAAGGCATTAGTTGTTGTGCATGTAAACTACCTTCTGACAAACATCATTGGATGGTGCCTACAGAGACCAGAGTATATAGTACAGGATCCACATTTTGCTGGATAGCTAACTGTCACAGAATGAAGTTCAGTTACTTGTCTGTACATGAGATGATCTACTAGAACTGTAGCACTTATGTGTGGACCAGATCCATGATAAAGGGCAGAGGTATCTACTTTAATCCACTGCTGTAAACACTTAGTCACTGGGCTTACAGTTCAACCATTTTGGATAGCTATTCAATGTGGCGACTAACCTACCTCATGTGTTCAACTCTTCACAGTCTCAATGAAGTTATTGCCATCTATGTGTCCTGCATTATTCTTGCATACCTAGCTGTATTAGCACATAACTAAACACCAGCTGACATCACAGAAGCATAATCAAAATGCTTTAAATACAAGCAACACCTATATTTCTGGTATCACTTACATCAGAAGACTGTTGGTTGTACCATGTGTATGGGGACCTTCTTCATTCTTCATGGTACTAACATGACATCGAAAAGTTCATCAATACAGATAAGACAATTTTTGCATCCATGGGTGCAATTTCTTTAATGCAGTTGTGTAAAATCTATTCAGTGTTTTCATGACTCAAGAAGGGGAAAATATATACAGCGTGTCTGAATAATGACTGTGCACTGAATGTACAAATTGCAGTAATGTAAGAAAAATTTTTTGAATGGAATTACAGTCATGGGTTGGTTTGACTTTTTGAAAGTTTTTGCCAACTTATTTGCCAAATCCAACCCCCCCCCCCCGCCAAAGTGTTATAACAGTACAAAAAGTAATCCCCAAAACTTTTTTCCATCGCCCAAATGATTTCTTTTTCGCAAATTGTAAAGAATGCAATCAGCAGCACAACTCCTGACAGTAGAAGTGACCCGCCATGTGGAAGTGCTCTGTGTCTGGTAACCTTCATGTCTCCCCAACCCGAGATTCATGCAGATGTCATTCCCAGCGGAGGTCATTAATGAATGCTTGGTCGACGGAGGCAGATATGTAAATTGATCACTTGTCTCGGCACAAGGACAATGGTGTTGATGGTTGAACAAAGCGTTTTTGGTGGAACACGTCTTTCGCCATGACAACAAGTACACGGACGAAGTTCAAAACAGTTCACTAGGAAATTTCATGACACAGACGTCCCCCACCGTAATGCAGTACGTCAGCTTATAGCGAAGTTTCGGGGAAACTGGCAGTGTTCTGGATGCCCCCCCCCCCGGTAGGTCATAAACGGCAGATTAGACCGTACAGGATATCCAGGACATGATACACAGGAGTCCACACAAGTCCATAAGGCGGCTGTCACAACAAGCTAACGTGCCAAAGAGTATATAGCCCACGATATTCTGAAAAGTAAGTTGTGTTTCCACCCGTACAAAGTGTCTGTCGTGCATCAGCTGAAAGAAACAGACCACGTGACCCGTGTTCAGTACTGCAGGTGGTTCCAAGAGTTCCTATCTGAAGAAGGTGAGGGCATTCTGGATGTGAATTTCTTTGCAGATGAGGCATGGTCCACCTGTTTCTGTGGGGAGCACTGACGGGTAAGGTGTATGCAGGTAATCCACATACACTTCACAAGCTACAGGCTGCAATAACGACCCACATCTAATAAATCACACTACATATCCTGAGAAAGGTCTTCACCAATATGCAGATGCATGTGCAGACATGTGTGGACGTCGGTCGGGCCCATTTCCAACACCTCCTGTAGGGACCAGTTCGATATGGTAAGTGTTACTTTCAGTGCACAGTTATTTTTCGGATCCCCTGTATAATTAAAAAATAACTTCATAAAAGCTGTAGAAGTACGTTGGTATAACAAAAATGGGTTGACGATTTATATATATTTCAATTGCAGAGAAGAAAAAAGGAAAATTATTTAGCTATCCAACATGAAAGTGGATAAGAGAAACTTTTTAGTGTTGGCAATATGGTAAATTTTATTTATTCTATTTTTATTGCCCTTTCCTTTACTACTTGTATAATGTAAAAATACAGTTATTTGCAGATAAGGTGAACCTTAGAACCTTGAGCAAGACATGCAGTGCTTTACCCTGAGAAATAGCCTTTTAAGCATGTGGCAGACACAGATATCATCTTCTTTTCTTTCATAGAAATACTGTTACTAACTGCTATCTATCTGTGTGATCAACTTCCCAAAAAAACATGTAAATTGCACAGTATTGGAGCTGCACAGAACGCTAAATCTTGCTTCTAATTCTTGCAAGGTAAATATTCAGGAAATTAATGGTATTCTGTATAGTCGATTTCTCCTTTAGAACCTTGAGCAAGACAGAGATCTAATACAGCGCAATTTACAAGTTTTTTTGTGGGAAGTTGACCACATGGATAGATTGCAGCAAAAGTAATGGCTGCACCAAAAGTTCAACAAAACAATGTATTGCTATCTAAGGATGGACACACGCTCTGCTTCATTTTTATGGGTTTTTTTTTTTTTTCAGTAACATGTTAATTTTAGCTGTTCCCTTGAAAAATGTATAAATGAAGTTCCACTGTATTTATAATAAACAGTTTGCTTTAGTTGCATTGAAAGCCCATAAGTTTTTTTTTTACAATCAGTGAACTTTATGACATTAAAATATCTTAACATTTTCACTCTTCACTAATGCACATTTACTCTGTATTTTTAAGTCCCTATACTGAAGATTTGAAAAATAATCCCAACAAAACAAAAATAGAAGCTTACAGGTGTCACATTCCACATTAATCCAAAGTTTCATAAAAAAATCAATCCTGATGGTTAATTAGTGTTACAACTGGCATTCATTGAACTTCAATGATGTTTCAGTTCCTTTTTAACAAGCCTTAGCAACATTAGTAGCAAAGATATGGACATCAAATATGGGCTTTTTAAAATGCCTTATTCAAACACCGAAAAAGAATTTCAAAAGTCCTACAATCAGAAGTATGCTTATGGTGATTCTGTGTAATCAAAATTTTGACACAAAACTTGTATTGTGCTTCATCTGTAATCATTTTAAGTAATCACATTATTCCTTTTGTATTTTATTCCAGTTCATCTTTTTTTTTGTAATTTCCCTTTTAATAAGAAATTTATGTTTTTGATTGTGATGTCACTGTTAGAATTTTTTTCATACGTTATTTTTTTCTTTCTTTTATCATAATTGCATCTGTTTAGCAAAGTTCTTTTTCACTTCTGTAATGAAAAGCAGCTTTGTGTGAAAACATTTGGGCTTTTGAGCTTTCCTTGTTTTATTTTTTTCTTTCTTTTTCCAGTTTTGGAGTCTAATAACTCCCATGAGCATCGAAAGCTATAAGGAGTCACTCATCCTAGGGTCACTTATCCTAAAGATGTGAAAGAATCTGCACAGTTTAACAAACATGACACCTATGCTGCATCTGGGATTAGAACCCAAGCCCAACTTTGATTATTAGCAAGAAGGATATGCCTCTGAGCACTTGGCAACCAGAGTGACTTTTTATGAGTTTAGCACAGACCTTAAAATTTAATGAGTAAATGGTCAGCCTCTAATAATTGAAAAGCATTAACAACTGGGGACTGCAATATTTTTCAATACATAATTTAAAAGTAGGCTCATAATCAGCAAAAAGAAATGGTGCTGAAGTCAATCATCTAGCTTGAGAACTGAACTCTGCTAGAGCCCCTTCTTCCTAAAGGAACTAATTAACAATAATACATACATGTTACAGTAATTTGCAATCTTAGAAATACACATGACCTTCTATTTACACACACACACACACACACACACACACACACACACACACACACACACACACACACACACACACACACACACACACACAGTTTACACAAAGTTTAACAAAAATGAAAAAAAAATGTTCTTACTCTTTTTTCTGCTTTTTTGAGTTTTTCGACGTGGATTGAATGGGCATCCTGAAGGAGTTATTAAATGATCTCGCCATCCTAAATCACCAGGAGGAATATTACTATGACACAGTGGGCAGTGATTGGACTCCTCCCTAGATTTTGCCACTGAAATACAGGAAAATTAAAACACACACAATCTCATTGATCTCTGGCTGCACACAGAAAGCAACAAAATTTTTAAAATGAAAGCAGCAGATTCTTAAAAATTTCATCAGTGTTGAAACTATTGCGATGTCTGGGAGAAAAAATTCATGTTTTTGTATTATGTTCTTTTGTGTCACTAATTTTCATAATTTCAGAGGTATAGGTTGTCACTGTTGCAGATTGTATAAAAGCTTGTTGTATGGGGAACTAGTTCATGTATAGTAAGTACACATGTTCTGGAACACACACTGAATGTTTATTACATTGTACAAAATGGCCATGAAGTTTGGAATCTTGATTTTGTAATGCTGCTTTAAAATAAACAAGGTTTTAAAACAGCTGATGCAGTCTAAACACGAAACAAAGTTGAAATCAAAGGTGTTAAAATCCCTCAAACAGCACATATATAGTTCCAAGAAAAGTTTCTGGCCAGTGACAATGCATTTGGAGATGAAGAAAAGTTCTGCAAAGCTTTCTGTGGTTAATACCTTCCTACATAAGAAATAATTTTTTTCTTTATTAGGATTCCAATCAAAAAAGAACTAGGGGGTGGGGGGGTAGGTGATTTTATTTTTAATGTACAAAGCACAAAAAAAATTAATATCTGTTTAAGGGAACATCTCATGAATTGGAACCAGCAAATGGAAAAGACTGCACTAATTCATTACTGCATAAAAAATAAAGTAACACCACATTGGAAAAATATATCAAAACCATATCTGAAGCTATAATGACAGAAAAAACAAAGGAGTCTAATTGTAACAACAATTCCTCAATAGAATTATCATATACATGGCACCACTTGATCAAAGAAAAAAAAAAGAAAAAAATGAACAGAAAATAAAAAATAAGATATATCGACCAAATAGTGGTAGATAAGGCACAACCATCTCCAACCACAATGCAGATAGTGAGAGGTACACTCACGAACAATGAAATTTGCGCACCAAGAAGGAAGCATCAGATTGAACTGAAATTTTATGGACGTGATGATACAGATCAATGATACACATGATGGCAAAAACAGAGCTGCGGGACAATTACAGAGTGATCTGTGGCACACAGTCCGGTCATCTTCAATGGTGCGGCGATACATGCTGCAATATGGTCCGGCATGGAGGCGAACAGACACCTGATGTTGTCCTGTGGCAAGCTGGCCCACACATGTTGGACGGTGTGCTCCAAATCCCGGATAGTGCGGCATAGCTATTGGCGTTTCAACTAATCCCACATGTGCTTGAAAGGGGATATGTCGGGAGAGCGGGCAGGCCATGGAAGTGTCTGGATATGATGTAGGCAGTCCTGGGCAACCAGAGCCGTGTGCGGGCGGGCATTATCCTGTTGGTATAGCACACCTGGAATCCTGGCCAGGAATGTAAGCACTTGGGGCTATAGGATCCATCCACATATCGCTGGCCCGTCAATGATCCATGTACTACTACTAGAGCTGATTGGCTATCATAGGCAATGGCTTCCCAGACCATAATGCCTGCAGTGGGGGAGGTGTGGTGCCCGATAGCGAGGTTGGGATTGTGCTGTGGACCCGGGGACCTCCACATCCGGACACAATGATCTGTCCCTAAAACGAAGCAGCACTCATCTCTAAACCCCACATGTCACCAGCCTGTGGCACCACTGCACACGGAGCCAATAATGTTTCGGTGTTAATGACAGTACACGTAAGAAGTGCTGGGATTGCAGATTCGCTTCCGCGAGGCATCGGGAAATGGTTCGTGGGCACACAGGAGTCGCTACATATGCCTGTATAGTGGACCGGGTCCCCGTGGGATCTGTTCCTGCCTGGCGTACGATCTGTCGATTCTCCTCTCTACCGGTGATCCTCCTGGTCCGTCCGGAATCGCTCCACCATGTGGCAGTGCCGTCACGTGTCCACTGCTCCCAACACAGTCGGACGGTATGGTCAGAATGATCCATGTGGCGGGCTATACGTTGCGGACCACCCTGCGGTTTTCAGCCCGATGATCAGGCCTCTCTCAAAGTTCGTCAGTTGCGTAAATCGATGTCTCTGGTGTCTACAAGGCATTCTTGTCACTCTGTACTCTTGCTTGCGTCAGCTGGTGCTTTTTGCTTTCATGGGGCATCGACTACACGCCGGTTTGCGCTTGCAGTGCCACCACAGGGTGTGCGGTCATGTGTACTCCCTCAAACATTGATCATTTGCATATCAGCATGCACTCTAGCTATTTGCAAAGTTTCGTGGTTGTAGCATGTTTTTTTCTAGGTGTGCAAATTTCGTTGTCTGTGAACGTATGATGGGAAAGATTGAAACGTGGTAGGATGAGAACAGTGGGGAATGGCATAATATTCTGACAGTTAGTCAACACCTAGTGCCCACTAAGGATGGTCAGAGGGGAACAGACTGAAAAGTATTAAGTGTAGCTCGAAGAGTGTGTTGATCACATTTTTAGCCTTTTAACAACCACCCATTTTAACCTTTCATTATAATTTTTCTCAACCCATTTAGATTACTCAGCTTTTAACAAGATAACCTGAACATAGGTTTCATAAGATCAAAGATTTTGTTCAAAAATCAAGCAAGAATGAAGAACGAAGAAAGGAGCCAAAACTTCATAAATAATTTGCATTATTTCTACAGTACATCGGCCAATCTTAAAGAAATAATTTCTTCATAAATCACACAAAATCACAATGTAGTACAGTGTACAATGGATTACTCAGAATTTTACCTGAGTAATCCATTTTTTATACATCATACATACATATCACTAAGCTGTTCTCTTAGATTCAGAGGTTAGCTCCAAAAAGAAATACAAACTTCCAGATATTTTTACTTATTGTTGTCGTATCAAACTTCTCCATTTACAGCGATCTTTACATACAACTCATGCTTCACTGATATCCATTACATGCCGTACACAAGATCTTTTATACTTCATACTCATAATCTTTTTCTCATGCAGACACTCCTGAATCTGATCCACCCATGTCTTCCTCGGCCTTCCTCTGCCTTTCCTTCCTGCCACTTGGGCTGAAAAGATTTTCTTAGTAAGCATTTCATCACTCATTCTTTCAACATGGCCAAACCACCGAAGCATATTGGTCTCCACCTTGCTAACAACATTTTGCTTCACATCACACAACTGCAATACATCTTCATTTCTCACACAATCATATCGTGTCTTTCTACAAACACCACGTAAGTAACGCATTTCTCCAGCATACAAACGACTCCTATGTTTCTTCTGCAGTACCCAGGTTTCATCAGAGTAGGAACAATTACACTTTCAAACACAGCCATGCGGGACTCTCTGGAGAACCCATCATTCCTGTGAAAACCTCCTAGAGCAGCTATGACTTTAAAAGAAGAATTCACTCGCCTACTGATTTCACCATCCAACTTGTTCTCTCTGTCAAACATGCTTCCTAAATACACAAACTCACTCACCTGGTCAATCACAGTGCCATTTATACTTACATTACATTCAGTGCTACCCGTTCCTCTCTCAAACACCATAACTTTGGGGTTTCCCTTATTTATACTCAGTTTGAATTTCATGCAAACTTCGTGCATCTGAGTCAACATACTCTGCAACTCACTTTTGCTCTCTGCCAACAGGGCAGTGTCATCAGCATACAGCAATCTGCACACACGGATATCACCAAGACATAAACCACTATTATCTATTTTGGCATCACGCATGCATGCTTCCATAAATATATTAAACAGCCATGGTGACATTACACAACCTTGTCTAACTCCTGCACCAATAGAAAACCATTTTGATAAAACACCATTCACTCGTACACAAGCTCTACTACCAGCATACGTGGCTTTTACACTATGAAGTAGATTCCCAGTAACACCATATTCATTCAATACCTTCCACAAAAGTGTCCTATTGACTTGGTCGTAAGCTTTCTCTAAATCTATGAAGGCAGTAAAAACTTTCTTCCCAACAGCCAGATACTTTTCAATCATCGTGTGTAATGCAAAAATCTGGATAGTGAAGCCTTTACCAGGCATAAAACCACTCTGAACATCCCACACTTTCTCTGATGTAAGACCCCGTACTTTTTGAATAACAACCTTACCAAACACTTTCCCTGGCACACTCAGTAGGCTAATACCACGATAGTTTTTGCATTCAGTCTGATCATCTTTTCCCTTATACAAGGGAACAATGATAGCATCCTTCCAATCCCGAGGGACCATTCCTAACTCCCAGCACAACTGGCAAAATTCAGTTAACCAGTCAATTATAGAGTCACCACCATATTTCAACATCTCTGCAGTTATGCCATCAACTCCTGGAGCCTTACCATTCCGAAGAGATTTTAGAGCTTTACACACTTCTTCTCTTGAGATCCTTCCTGTGCTTCCATCCCTCATTGTGACATCATCTGTCTCAGAATCATCTTTGCTTTCCTGATCTAATAACTCACAGAAGTATTCACCCCATCTGTCACTTAACTCATTGGGCTCCCATATCATTTCCCCAATCTCATTCTTCACACAACTTACAACTTTGCTTCCCCTATTTTTCCTGAGTCTCATGAACTTCCAGAAGGACTTCCTATCTTTCCAAAAAGCCAGTTCATGCCTTTCCACTTTCTCCTTCCTATCTTTTGCCTTACTGTGGCGAACCAGCTTAGCAGCTTCACGCTTCTTACAGCGATATTCATCCACAGAGACTTTACCTTGCAACATCCCCAAATAGGCTTCCTTCTTTTTCTTTACTGCCTCATCAATCTCACTATTCCACCAAGAATCACCTCTATTGTTACCCACTAACATTCCCACTTCTTTTCTACATCCCTCTCACCAGACTTCAGATCCTTCAGTTGTTCTCTGAGTAAGTCAGAATACCACTGATGATATTCAAGGAGCCTATCAACCTTTATTCTTTCTATCCTGGGTCTCATCCTATTCCTTTTCCTCCAACCAACATTAAGTTTCACTCGTGACACTACCAAGTAATGATCAGAACCAACATCTGCACCTCTCATCACACGGATGTCAACAACTAAGTGTTTCAAATGCTGATCGTAGACAACAAAATCTATCACACACTTTTGACCAAGAGTACGATTTTCCCAAGTATATGTGTGGATATACTTGTGGTTGAAAAATGTATTAGATACACACAAACTATTCTCAATGCAGAGTTCAATTAATCTTTCACCATTATCAATCACACAAGGATCATTAAACTTACCCAGAACATTGTCAGAAATTGCATTCTGCACACCTACTCTAGCATTGAAATCCCCTGCTATTATAACTTTTTCTTTAGCACCAAACTGGCTCAAAACAGCGTTTAGCTCATTCCAGAAATCTTCTTTCTTATGAGAAGGTTCCGAGTCACAAGGAGCATACACTACAACAATTACAATTCTCTGAAGTTTCACTTTCAAACGAGTCCAGAGAATTCTCTCACTTACACAACTATAGTGAATCAAGTTATTCTTCATCTTTTCACTTAAAATCACACCTACACCAGCCTGTCCTCTCATATTATCCAATACTCCAGACCACACACTCACCGTGCCATTCACTTCTTCTACCCCAATTTCCTTCTTTTGGTTTCACTTACACACAGCACATCCAGTCTATACTTATTCATCTCCTCAATCACCTCACTCATCTTGCCATTTATACCTCTAGTATTCCATACACCAATCTTACATTCACTCAGCCGAGATCTCTTTCTCATACGCAGTTTAGAAAGTCCAGGTCAATTTCGTGGTGGACCGTCCTTCTCAAGTGTGGTAGGTTTCACCATATCCCACACTTGAGTCATTCTTAATATTTCTTTTTGTCTTTTTAATCAGGTAAGTACATCAGTGTGGGGGATTAGCCCACAGCTGAGGGTTCCAGTTGGTCATTCAACCTAAGGATTCTGAAAACCCAGTGAGTTGGGGTTTTTTCGCCAATGTCACACAGAAGTAGCTTGCACCTCTCAAAATTCACAGAGGTCCTAGTTGCTGTTGTGTGTGCCATTGTTACCACAGAGTGCCCCAAGGAGGCAAACCCATTGCTCAGTACTCAAAGACTTAATTGAGGACGTGATTCATGTAATTTGTAGGGCAAAAAGAACAACAATTAACGTGATGAACAGAAATAATACAAATTAAAATAGGATTCGAAAAAGTTAAAACACCAGAAATTTAACTTGAGAAAATAATTAAACAAAAAAGAAATATCACTTCTGAAACGGTTTCATATACAATCACAACAGACTTAGTGAAGAACATATACTTACTAACACAGGTCCGGATCTTTACATGATCCTGGAAATTTAAAGTTGGTATAGCCTCTAAACAAATTGGACACTGCTTATAATGTCTTCTGAATTCACACTCTTCCAGTAAATGCTCTGTTAAACCTGCAATTTCAACTACCTGAAAGAAGGAATATAATATAATCCACTGAGGTAGATCCATTAAAGAATTTCCAGTAATGCGCAGTGACACACTAAAATGCTTTACAGTGCTTAAGCACTTAATCATTCATGTATACTGGTGATCAATAGTTAAGAAACAAACATAAAAACATGAAATCAGAAAGAAGTCCTTTAAAGAATTCCACTGGGGGTAGCTATTATACCTTGGAATGCCATGCATGTTCTTGAAGTGTCTTCCTTGCTTCTGATATTTTTTGCTCCTCTGTACTCTCCCACTGACTTTCATTCATTATTTCACATCAAAGTTAAATTCTTTCCAGATTATGTGCCACCTCCCATCATACATGATAAAACTGCCTTCACAAAATCTTTTTAACTATGTATCAAATACATTTTTACTACATTTCTGGCATCTTCCCCTTTACCTTTGCTTATCAAATGTACTATGTAAACCATAAACTCTTGATTTGCACTTATTGTGTCTTTTAAAAAGCACTCATAAAATTAGGAAATTGATTTTTTTTTGTGTATTTTTACCTACAATAACTCGTCATATAAGATTTTAATTTGGAATTTATGACTTTACTTACTTACTAACCATAGTTTATGTCAACTATAAGATACAAGTTAACACCTTTGCTTTCCTTTATGCACACATGAAAGGCTCATCAAAAACATAACAGCAGCTAATAATTTCACATGTAAAAATATATAAATAAAATATAACTGATATATCTGCTGAACAATGTAACTTTAGAAAAGTTTTTATACAATAATCTACTAGAAAGTATCATCTGCTTTCTTTTATTCATACCTGTTTGCAGTTAGAGCAATGACAAAGCATAGGACAGTCTCGGCTGTAATGCATTTCTAATCCAGTGGAAGTATAATTGCTGTTCTGTTCACCACAGAATATGCATGTCCTGGAAAAAAAAATGAGTACATTAGTAGAAGATTGAAAGTATATAATTTCAAGCTGGAAAACTTTGACACTTATTATGAGGTGTGATTAAGAAGTTTCTGGAATGGCCTCATGTGTAGCGCTGGTGTACATGCACTGAGGTTTGGACCTTGATCATTCTTTAAAGTGGAATGTTCTGAGCCATAAGATGCTTCACTGGGTTCCCTGTCTTGCTTCAGTGCCGAGTTTTATGAAGCAGAGTGAATATGTGTTGAATGCCCAATTTCAAAGAATTGCACATGTTTAAAATTAGACAAGACCACACCAAAGACCTATGTAATGCTGAAAATGGCTTGGGGAGGGGACAGTGCACAAAAACCAAAAACATTTCAGTGCTTTTCAAAGTTTATAAAAAGTATGACATCAGTTAACAACATAGAATGCTCAGGGTGTCCATCAACTAGCAAATCTGGTGAAAATGTGAATTGGATTAAACAAATTGCTCTAGATGATAGATGAGTCACTATTTGAGAAATATCACCTAAATTGGATGTTTCTTTTGGTGTCTGCCATAGTATTATAACAAATGATCTGAACATGAGAAGAATTGCTACAAAACTTGTGCGATGCATCTTAAGCGATGAACAGAAGTAATTCCGGTGGAATGAATGCACAGAGTTGAAAGAGACCCTAACTTTCTTTCTAAGATCATAATTGGTGGTGAATGTACATTTACAGATATAACCCTGAAACAAAACAGAAACTGCTGCAGTGGGAAAGTCTAATATCTTCAAGCCACCAAACACCAGAAAAGTGCAGTCCAGTTTGAAATCTATGCTCATTGTCTTTTTCAACACTGAAAGGCCTGTGCACCAGGAATTCCAACCACAAGGCCAAAATGTGAATCGGATGTTTTACAAAGATGTTCAATGAAGACTGTAGGAAGATGTGTGGCACAAATGTCCAAAAAAAGTAGCACAGCAGAGAATGGTTTGTTCTTCATGGCAATGCATCTGCACACATAGCACTTTCCATTCATGAGTTTATAGTGAAAAACGGAATGATTACTATTCCACACCCTCCCTGCTCTCCTAATTTGGAACTTTGAGATCTTTTTTTAATTCCTGAAACTACAGATGCAGATCAGAGGGAAAAGATTTGAAGACTTAAATGTTAATCAGGAAGAATTGCGGAGAGCTGATTTCACACTCACAACAGCAGCAATTTGTCATGAAAAATATTCCAAAAAGGACTTTCAAGAGGGCTTAGAACAATGGTGCAAATGCTGGGATCAGTATATCAGTTGCTCAGGCAAGTACTTTGGTGCAGATAATGTGCAAAAGATGCAACATGCCATTTTCTATTGTCCTATATGACCATACCCCCAAAAATTGATCATACCTTGCATGTAGTTCCATTAAAAAACAGCATGGCATGATCATTTTAATATAACCTCAAAAACTGGTATTCTCATATGAGCAGTTATTTATTCAGATAACTGGGTATTTAATAAAATAAAAATCTTGATATTTTCAGAAAAATGCATTTATATCACATTCTGTGATAATCTCCTAATAAGAATGACATTGAGACACATGGCATCCATTCACTGCTCTAGAAACACAGATAACAGAACACATTTACACCACATAGCATGAAAATTATACACCACAAAAATAGAAGTACATAAAAATCTAAGGCCATGCTCAGGTCAATCTGATACAGAATTTTCCCAGTCTAGAATCTAGAAGTAAGGATATCATGTCTACAGATGGATACAGAAAATCATAATGTAATCACATCACTTTTTGATACATACTGAAAGCACAATTTATTATGCACACCTACCTAATGATGTGTGAGTCCACCTTTCACACTCACAACAGCAGCAATTTGTCATGAAATAAACTCTTCCACATGCTGAAAATGTTCAGGTAGTATGCAGCCTATGATTCCAGGACAGCTGTCCATAAAGTGCCGAGTTGCTGATGGTAGATTTTCAGCTCAAATACATCTCTCCACTTGATCTCACAGATGCTCAACTGGTTTAAAACATGGAGAGTGAGAGGGCCATTCCAGAGTTTCAAACACACTGGAATGCTACACCAATCAGTCCATTGCTAAACAGAGGTGGTAATTGCAAGTGATGAACCATGGTGGACTAGGAAGACCTCACCTCAGTTGCCAATTATCATGTATTGGTACCAGGGTTTGCTGTCACAACTTCAACAAAGCATCAGTGTTGGGGGTCAATGGATGTTCTGACCTCAGCTTGCCTTCGAGGCTGGTGTCTCCAGCATTGCAATGCTGGAACAATTTTTGTGTCATGCTGTTGTCCATTGCTCCCTCGCCTTCAACTGCACAAATTTCTCTCTGCTGCTGCCGCCATTTTACCCCCCCCCCTTTTTTTTTTCCAATAACAGAGTAGGAGCATCCAAACAGCATGCTTATTGATCTCCATCCTCTGCTCACCTGATAACACAATTTGGCACCAAGCCAAATGCACATCATCAGCCTTGTATGTCCCACATCATCACAGAACCCAGTTGACACTGGCACATATTTCACACAGGAATGGAGACCCAACATTATGTGCATCTTAAAATGGGATGAAATTTTGATTAACCCTGGTACACTGAGCCAAGCTATTTGTTTCTTGTCCTCCATGGTCCAGTGGAAATGTTCTTCTCTTCCATGATACAGTGGAACTTTCCTCTCTTCCATGATCCAGTGGCAATGCTCCTCTACACAGTGGTAATGTTTCTAACTTCCATGGTATAGTGGTAGTGGAATTTTCCTTTCTTCCACAGTCCAGTGGCAATGTTCCTCACTTCCATGGCCTAGTGGTAATGTTCCTCTCTTCCATGGTCCAGTGGCAATGTTCCTCTCTTCCATAGTCCAGTGGCAATGTTACTCTCTTCCATGGTACAGTGGCAACGTTACTCTCTTCAATAGTGCAGTGCAATGTTCTTCTCTTCCAGGGCACAGTGGCAATGTTCCTCTCTTTCATGGTCCAGTGGCAACGTTCCTCTCTTTCATGGTACAGTGGCAAATGTTCCTCTCTTCCATGGTACAGGGATATGTTCCTGTCTTCCAGGGTACAGTAGATATGTTCCTGTCTTCCATGGTACAGTGGCAATGTTTCTCTATCCACAGCAGCCTCATAGCCCAGCCATGCCTTAATTTTTGCACAAACCTTTATAGGCATCCTGTCATTGAATGCTGATGTTATTCTCTATGTTGTGTCCCTCTGCTCTGATAATGGACAGAGAGTACTCATCTTGAACATTAATAGCCTGTTTACAGCCACATTTCTCTCAGTGGCTGCAGGTTTCTCCAATTTTCATGTATAGTCCTGGTACACATCTGCAACAGTTACATGTGGAAATCCAGGGCATTCTGCAGCCATAGAGATGGAACTCTCCATCTAGTTTGCACCAACTGTCTTCCCATGATCAAATTTTCTCAGGTTGCTGTGTTTACCAATCATCACAGTCACAGGTTGGTGTATGATCTATTTATAGCCTGCAGGCAGTTTTGTATGACTGTATTATTGTTGTGGGATAGGGAAGGTTTGTAGATGGGTGTTGTGTATAACAAATTGTGCTTTCACTATATATGGATTTGTCAAAACATGCAAAAAAAAAAAAAAATCTTGATGAATCATTGAAACTCTACCAACTGTTACATTATTTCATTACTTGCATCATTTGTTTTTCGCAGCAAGTTAATGTCTACAATGAAAAGCAATTTTTGAAGTGTTGTTTCTTGCATAGCATTGCTACAAGTTTAATATATGACTGTTTGACAGATTTAAAGAAAATTGCATCAAAAGTAATAGCTTTCCAAGACAGGTTTCTCCAAGAAGTAAAGTGAACATTTTCCGAAAGTTAATTAAAATTGATGTGGGTAAACTAATAGTATTTCTAGTGACATAAACTAACAAGTTTTTTTTTTTTTCTGCTTTGTAATTTTTTAACCTAAAACTATAGTTTTGACATAAAAATTGTTTTTGATATGCATCTGATTACAATGAGCTGTGATTAAAATAAAATATGTCAATGTTCTTTGGTAAACAATATATCCCAAAATAAAACTTAATGTCTGTCTGTGAGATGACTCAAGTCTATGTGGAACTGACAAATATTAATTAAACTAGATAAATTAGTACTTATGGGTTCCAAATAATATAAACTGCTGTAGTTTTATACATATATATATATATATATACAGAGAGAGAGAGATGGAAAAGGGGTGGGGGGGCAAGAATGAAAGAAAATATATGTAAGAATTACAAAATATTAACAATCGAAAAATCTGACATAATTATAAGTCAGAATTGCTATTGATAATGATTCATACAAAACATCCATTTCTATTTCTAAATAACAAAAAACAGACAAAGAAAAAGGAAAACCTTTATATTGAGGCACTTTATTATAACAAAATAAAAAAAAAATTAATTAATATGTAGATTTAAAGATCTTATTTTATGAAAACAAATAGTGTTACAATCTTTAAAGGAGCCAATTTTATGAAAACTAACACTGTTGCAGTCTTTGTTAGAGCCAATTTTATGGAAACTAAGTTACAAAAACTGTTAATGCTTTTGAAGATGACAATCCGATTTTTGGCGTAAATGTGACAAGGATGGTAAGTCAGATAATATGCGAAAACTTGAAAATTTTCATCGTCCTGGAGCGGGACTCGAACCCGCGTCTCCCAGAACCCGCGTCTCCCAGAAAATTATCTGACTTACCATCCTTGTCACATTTACGCCAAAAATCGGATTGTCATCTTCAAAAATTTGTATTATATGGCGTAATCCCGTATTTCTTTCATGATTTATCTGCTTCTCCGGGCAATCACGGGATAGGATTGTTAACCTCCAGATTCGCTAAACATGAATGCCGGTTGCTTCGACTAGCGAATCCTGTGATGGTTAAATTCAAATTGATCGGAAACTTGAAACTTGGTCGTTCTGGGTGGTGTAGTGGTTAGCATACCTAGGCGTTTTCTGGGAGACGCGGGTTCGAGTACCGCTCCAGGACGATGAAAATTTTCAAGTTTTCGCATATTATCTGACTTACCATCCTTGTCACATTTACGCCAAAAATCGGATTGTCATCTTCAAAAATTTGTATTATATGGCGTAATCCCGTATTTCTTTCACTGTTAATGCTGTTATCCAGATTTCCTGAAATCGAATCTCTGCAGATAAATACAAGAAAAACTTTTTTCACCTGCATACTGAAATAATGATCAAATACTGGTATGGATTATTCATATTTTAGTTTTTAAAAGCAACAAAGAAGTTGATATGAGATTTTAAATGTCTGCAATGGCAACAACTTTGAAAATAAACATGAAATTTACACAGTAAACTTTACATTTCAGTGCAATAGCAAACAGCATAAATTAAGATATTTGTATATTTCCTATATTTCCAGCATACATAATTTATGTTGTTTGCTTCATCTAAAATGCTGTAATACAGTTTCATACCTACTAATTTATAGTAACTGAATAAAGGGAAGGGTTGAAACAAATGGATTTCGTTATTATATCATATCACAGATACTTTTAAAATTGTTTGTGATGTGGTAAAAAAATATTTTTGGCATTATTCATTCAGAATTAAGATGTCTACACTTTCAAAATTAATATTGATGGTGCTGTGCAAATAGATTAAGTAACTAATCACTACTAACAGAAAACACATTTTAATGTTTAACCTGAAAATTTAATTGATGTGGGAGCAGAAAAACTATCGCACAGGTAGAAATGTAAACACAACAAACATGTGCAGGCCAACAAAACATGTGCAGGTTAACCAACAATGTAACATGAGCACATCTGCAACTCACTTATCAAGATCAATTTCCCAGTTTTCATTCTCAAATAAATCTTGAGTGGCTTTAGGTTTCTGTGGTTTATGTGCCACAGCATTCCTACCTGGTGCAGCACCTTTGTTATCTGTGACTTTTCTTTTCTGCAATAAAATTTCAGAGAAAGAAGTTGAGTGGCAGAAAATTACAAGCTGGTGAATGAATGCAAACACGTAAATTAGGCTCATGAATTTGAAACTGCAAAATCCCAAAGTAACATTTCTTAAGAGGATAGTAATTATGGACACTAAATGAATGACAGCGCAGTACATTTATTCATTTACACTAAACATTGTGAAAATATATGTACTTTACTACTGGCATGGTGCAGTTGGTTAACGTGCTGTGTGGGAGGCGAACATTTCTGTCAGATGTTCGACTCCCGGTCCTGCCGGCCATCTAGTCAGCGGTTTTTCTACTGACTACCTGGGCTCGGGGATGCGAATGCACAGATGGTTTCCTCTGAAGTCGGCCCTGGACCCACTTTGTCCCTTACCCACATGCAGCAGAGGAATGGCAAGCCAGCTGCATTACTTTGCTAGTACCTCTCAATTAATTGTTCATTGTAGATGCACTAAGCAGTTCCCAAACTTCATGAGGATAACTGGTGTAATTTGCATTTTGACATCAGCAGTGTTGGGTTTTGTGCACTGCTTCCTTTTGAAAGGAAAACTAGAGGTCATATTGTTAACTAGTTGCGAGTAGTTTTGAAAAATGTGAAAGATTACCTATATATACATTGTGCTTTTCCTTAGTTATCCTCATGAACTATATTGACAAAAGTCACCGGACACCCCTTCAAAAGTAAATGGACGGATCTGCTACATTGTTAAGATTTGTGGTACAGCTGCAAACAGTATAAAAACAAGCCTGCAGCTGACCACGATCCTATCGCACTGTGAGGTTGAGTAAAACTGTCGCGGCGGGAGAGAACCGACTTTGAGAAAGAAAAGGTTGTTGGGTGTTATATTAGTGGGCTGTCCATAAGAAAGTGGTGTTTAAACATACCCAAATTAACTTTTTTGGATGTACTGAATAAGTGGAAGACACATGGCATGCCTCAAGCAGCAAAACATACCGGCAAACCATAGAAAATCCACGACAGAGGACGTCAAAGCCTCAGGAGAGTCATTACAGCTAATCCACGGAGTACTGCACAAGATCCCAGTGTACAGGTGAGTAAAAATGCTGCAACCTTGGTATGTACACGTACCATTCGTAGATAACTTCATTCCATGGGTTACTGTGGTCATGCTGCTGCTCATAAGCCTTTCATCTCCACTTGAAGTGCTACTCATCGTTTAGCATGGTGTAAAGAACATTTATCGTGGATCGTAGATCAATGGAAATGGATCCTATGGACTGATGAATCCAGATACACGATCTATCAGTCTGATGGCTGTGTGTGGGTATGGGAGCAGCTGAGGGAATGCTATTTACCACAGTGTACTGTTTCTACGGTCAAGTTTGGAGCTCGCAGTGTACTCGTGTGGAGGTGTTTTTAGAGCTCGCAGTGTACTCGTGTGGAGGCGTTTTTTGGAGGTGTTATAACCAATATGCCTGGACCATGGTATGGTCCAGGCATATTGGTTATCGTGGACAAACCTGTTAACCACAATGTCTACCTCAATATTCTGGACAATTATGTCCTACCAACTCTGTGGCAATACTATGGAACTGAGCCTTGTTGGTACCAGCAGGATAATGCACCGAGCCACAAAGCAGGGACTGTTGCAGCATGATTTGATGATAATTCAGTATTGCGTGTGGACTGGCCAGCACAGAGCCCTGATCTTAATCCCATAAAGCACCTATGGAATGAATTAGAGCACCACATAAGAAGTTTGGAAACAAGGCCTACTACTAAGCAACAGTTAGTGGCAGCATTATGTACTGAATAAAAGCATATACCTATCGCTGTGTTCCAAAACCTTGTCAAAAGCATGTCTTGAAGGGTCAGTGCATGCATTAAGGTTGAAGGTGGACCAACACGGTACTAATGTATGTCAATGAATTTTATGTTGTGTTTCTCTTCTAGGTGTCTGGTGACTTTTGTCAATATAGTGTATACATATTTTCATTATGTATCAGTTCAAACCACTGTTGATGTTTGATAACATTTATGACTTTGTAAGTGGTAAGCAACATCAATCTTTTTTCATTTTCATTAATTCATATCATGAAGCTGGTAGATCGTATTTCTTTTTGGAGCTAACCTCTGAATCTCAGAAAACAACTTAGTGATATGTATGTATGTTCCTATATGTATATCATTAAGCTGTTCTCTGAGATTCAGAGGTTAGCTCCTCAAAGAAAGACCATGTGCCAAATAAACATTTAACTGATAGAACTAGAATTTATTTACTGTTGGTGTATCAAATGTCTCCACTTACAGCAGTCTCGGCACACTGCTTGAGCTTCATGAACATCCATCACATGCCACACACAAGACCTTTTGTTTCATACTCATAATCTTTTTCTCATGCAGACATTCCTGAATCTGGTCCTCCCATGATTTCCTTGGCCTTCCTCTGTCTTTCTTCCCTACGACTTGGGCTGAAACAATTCTCTTGGTCAGCACCTCATCACTAGCATAACAGCGCAAGATAAAACAAGACAAATTGGAGGATGACTGTGTAGCGAAAAGGTATAGATGCAATTATAAATTTCTCCTCCAGTACCTGAAAAATACTATTATTAAATGCTTTGAATCTCCTCTAATGTGAAAATATTTTCTACACAAGAACCGACTGAATATCCTTTTAAGGATTTTCACATTTATGCCCAAGCAGCAGGTAAAAATGAATCTGGTACTAGAAGACTAAAATGACTGCTGCTGAAGGAGTATTTGTTCATAAAATGATGAACACCAAGTGAATAGGACTGTTTCAGATTATGCTCTTTCATTTAACATTAACTTTGGGAAAAGGAACCAAATGTTTCAAGTTACATTTTTCATTAAGATTTATTCCTAATTATTCTGTTTTCACACTCACTGCAGAAGAATTTGCAAACCTCTGTAAAAAGTTAAAAAAAAAAAAAAACAATGACTTTTTCATTCTTACCTTCCTCATATCTATGGTTCTGAGTTCTTCAAAAATTCTTCTGTACATAATATTTCTTTTGGAAACTTCTCCATCAGCAGGAAGATAATCTCGCACTTTTTGACTTTCATGCTCATAAAGGTACACAATAACACGCTCTGCAATTACTCTGACTGAAGCAGAAGGATGTTGAAGAGTATTCACGAGAAACGGCATTGTTTTATTGAGAGGCAATAGTCTAAAATTACCGAAAGACAGATAGATATATCTTTACATATATATTTCAATTTATACCTTACAACAGAAATATTCGTTTTGTATGTGACTACATAAAATTGCTTTAAGCTCCAGCTCAGAGCATAAGAAAAAGAACATTTTGGTACAACATATAACTAAAATACAACAGTGAATATATGTGAAGTGAAAATGAGAAAAACTTTTAGCCAGTTGAAGTAAAGAAAGGTAGCTAAACCATAGTAACAAGAAATATAATGCAGCTCACTAACTGGTGTACTTTAAATTTATTCCCCATGAAAGTGCTAAAAGAAGACAAGTGGCATGCTCACTGTATCTCTCGTCACAACTGTACACATTCTGACAAAAATATTTTCTGAGAAGTGGCATTCTTTCAGTGAAGTTAATTTATTCAGACTGGATCAAATAGGGAAAATTTTTTGAAATATACTTTTGATTGATATGTACTCCTTCAATATACACTGACAGGACAGAAATAATGAGATACCTGGTTCCTGGGCAATGTGATACTGCCATCCCTCTTGCAAGAAGATGAACCCACCGCTTGGCATGTACACTGCCTGACAGAGAAAATGCTACACCATGAAGGAATGCTTGAAAACAGACCAAACTGCACACACAGATAGCTAAGTAGATCCTGAACAAATGATTTAATTGTCACATACAGACTAGGCTCCGGTAGCCGAATATACAGGATGACCAATAAGGAGTGTGGACCCATTTGGGGTGATACAGCATTGAATCCAACGTGGCATCGAGGTAATGAGAGTCCAGTTAGAGTCCTGGGGTATCGTGGACCATGTGGTGTTGATCCGAGTCCACAGTTAATCTTCATTTTGCGGGGGTGGAAGGGTACTCAACCAACGTCCAATCGCGTCTCACAGATGCTTGACGGGCGAGAGGTCGGGGAATTGTGCTGGCCACGGAAGCATCCACACACTGTGTAAAGCATTCAGGCTGATCCGTTCGGTATGTGGCTGGGTGTAATCGTGTTGAAAAACAGCATTTGGGATGCCCTGCAGATGTGGGAGCGCCATGGGCTGCAGCACCTCATCAGTGTAGCAGCGTGCCGGCAATATGTCCATAATGCATACCAGCGGTAAGCGGCTGTTGGCGCTGATAGCACCCCACACCATGATACCACGTTGCCGGGCCGTGTGGTATCCCGCAATGGCCCAGAAATCCCCCTGTTGGCCACGTCGCCTCCAGACTCTAACACAGTGATCATCTCATGGTGAAACAGAACAGTGATTCGTCGCTGAACACCACACAGTTCCATTTGGCACCCACATAACTCTGGAGCGACACCATGCCAAGCGGTGACGATGATGGCTTGCTGTTAAGGGTAGCCTTTGCAACGGATGGCTGGACAGCAAACCAGATGCAGCCAATTGGTGCGACACTGTCTGCATCAATATCGGAGCATCTAAGCCTTCCCGTACACTCCGCAAAACGTTGCCCATTGTGGCCTGTGGGTCTGCTATGGCATGACATCAGATGCGACGATTGGTGCGCTTGAATATCCGTCTCCATGCTTAGGTCTTCCTACGACGTTGCACAGATCCTTCCTAGGATCACTGTCTCGAAATGCAACCGATAGTTGTGGAATCATGTTGCGTTTCTTCCGCAATATGACGCAAGGACCATCCAGTGGTATGAAGGCCTATGATGACATCTCTCGTGAACTCATCCGTTTGACAAAATCACGTAAGACAGCATTTAAATGACATTGGCGCTTCATTCTCCAGATACGGTTACAGCAGAACCACTCATTTCTCACGCTCGTGACGACGTTTCGACTGATAGCCTCACTGGCTGGTTGTCCGCTTATATCCCACGCACCGTTCATGCAATTGGCTTGCAAATGCAATCATCTGCATAACTTGTACGTGTGCACCCACCCTGCAATTTGCATGACGCTGCATTCACATCTTCGTGGTGTGGTATTTTTTCTGTCAGGCAGTGTATATAGGTAGTAGGACATCACTGCATTCACATAGATGGTAATTTGATGTCAGTATGGATAAATGCCATGAGTAAACAGAGTTTAAAAGAGGGAATGATAGTAGATGCCTGACACATGGATCACTCTATCGTTGAGGTGGTACAAGAATTGCAGTATCCCTGTTCGATGGTATCAAGATTTGTATCAGGGATACACCATTTCTGGAACAACAATGCATTGTGGAAAGCGGGGAGGGGGGACGCATCTGTCAACATATGTCTCGCATAAATACAACCAACTGGACAGTGGCACAAATCGCAACAGACTTTAGTGAGGGAGATGTCAAAACATCTCCACCAAGACCGTCAGGCAAGCATTAGCCACAATAGGCTATGGGAGGCGTCAACCCCTAGAGTCGACTGATAACGCCACATCACTGGACTGCACACCTTAAATGGGAGAAAGAACAGCAGCATGGGACCTCGCTTGATTGCAGATGGGTGTCCTGGTTCGATGAGTAAATTTCCAGTTAATTCGTGCAGATGAGAGGAAGCGGATCTGGCAGAAAATGCATGAAGTGACGACCAGGAATGCCAACAAGGAACTGTTCAGGCTGGTGAAAGTTTGATTATTATCTGGGGCATGCTTAACTGGCACACGTTGGGACCTCTGGTGCACCTAGATGCATTTCTGAACAGTTCACACCATGTGCTCATCCTTGCAGACTACCTGCATCTGTTTATGGTTATCATGAACCCACAGGGCAATGAACTCTTCCAGCAGGACAATGCACCTCCTCACAGAGCCATAATGACTAGAACATAGTTAAAAGAGCATTCTGTAGAAGTTCTCACCCTGGAATGACCTCCTGATTAACCACACAGAACCTTGGGGAAATCTTTGGGATGCTGAGTAAACATCCATTCAAGCTTTGGATATTCCACCGAGGAATGCAATGGAATTATGGACAGTGGTGCAGCAAGCAATGGTGGAGATACTTGTGAAATACTTTTGTAGCCTAGTGGGCTCAATACCTTGCTGTGCAACTGCCCTTATCCGGGTGAAAGGTGGACCTACTCGTTATTAGGTAGGTATCCCATGATTTCTGTCCACTCAGTGTAAATACCTCTATTGGAAGTTATACTTCAGCAGCAGAGTTACACCAACCCTTCCAAGACTTAATAACAATGATAAGCTGTGCATTTTACTGCAATAAAAACGTGAACAACAACAATACAATCTGTTACAGGAAAATGACCTTTCTGTAAGCAATCGCCATCCATGCACCTGGATGTTTGGACACTTTACAACAAGGGTTATCAACCAGCTGTTCAGGGAGCTTCTTCCAGTCAACTGAGGCAAAAAAAAAATAAGGTGCCAATATTGTTTGTTCACCATGCACATTTTTTTCTGGAATGGGAAGCAGAGCAGGTATTTCTGGAATGGGAGTGAGAGGAACATACTCGAACTTATAAAGAGGTTGGGGGGACAAGGTAATATGAGATTGCTGATCCTGACTTCTGTACATACTAAGCCTAAACTTCACTCTCTAGAACACACCTTCAGCCACAGTATGATGGGGAAAAAAGGGAAGCAAGTAATGATGAGAATTTGCCTCTTGCGCTCCTTACAATGGGCAGAGATCTCAGGCTGGAACAGAATGCTCCTTCCCTCCCTCTGTCCCTTTCTCGCACACACTGGCAACTTTCTACACATTTTTAAAAATACCACGTTCATCACCCCCAGTAAAAGTGCAAACTGAAGCTATGGCAGTAGAGAGGAGTGTACTGTGTGGCTTTCAATTAATACATAAAACTAATTAAGTTCTCATTGATGTTTATCACATTTGTGTGTTTTTTTGTTGCTGTTTTTTTGTTTGCCAGTGTACTGTAATTTTCGTCGTATTATCCGCACCGGCGTATAATCCGCAGACCGCGAAATTCACACAATTTTTTTTTCCTTCGTGTAATCCTCAGACAGTGACATTCAGGAAAAAAAATCACCATATAATCCGCACATCATAGATGTTGAACCAGAAGTGGAATTTCCGACAGAAAATTCGTCATATGATGACCCAGGAGTCCGAAGAAGTAAGAGAAAAAAACAACAAAACGATTTTATTAAATGAAGAAATTCATTTTTAAAGGCTAATTTTTCATATTTTTATCTCTGGACAGATAAAGGGCGTGGCATCCATAGATCATGCTGATGCAGCTCCAGAGTATTGCATCACACCTTACCAATGATGAAAGGCTGATACAAAATAAGTCATAGAAATACCGTATGTACTTGCATACAGGGGCGAATTTCCAAATAGGCGCACTAGGCGCGCGCCTAGGGCCCCGAAAACGTATAATTGGATTGCCAGTTTTGTTTTAAGTTTTCACGGATCGAAACAAATCAAATCAATTTATTATTAATTGATACTTTGCTTTCTCATATTAGTAACTTATTCTGTATTTTTTTCGTGCTGTTTTTTGATACCCCAAATTTTTGAGTTCTTATCGATGTATTATAGTTGTTGAAAGGAACAGTTAAAATAATTTAGCCTTCCCTTTAGTTAAATAATTTCTTCGCAACCAAACTTCAATTTTGTGAATTTTCGACTTTGACAGCCCTTAGGGGTAAATTTTTTCATGAAGTATATGGGATATTTAAAGTGTCAAACTTAATATCCCTTGATTTTCTATTAGCCGCAAAAATAATTTCTGAAATATCACTAAAAACAAAAAAGTTTGTTGTGCACGGACAGACAAAGTGATTATGTTAGTACTGTTTCTTACAAAACGTTCTAATAATAGAAAGATAGAATGGCATTTTAAAAAAGGTAAAAACATTTATCTTGACTTTATTATTATTTTTTAATCTGATGGATGAAAATTTCTGCGGCGATAAGAAAGGGATCTAAATCTTTTAGTGCCTAGGGCCCTAAAAGATCTAATGTCGCCTCTTCTTGCATATAAGTTGAAAGTTTCTGGAGGAATTCCTGCTTTCAGAGTTGGGGGGATCGGCTTATAAGTGGGCTAATAAAAAACTTCCGTGAATTATCCTGCGGAATTTACTGACAGACCTGTTTACATTTTAGACTGTGGCACATTGGCTTTCCACATGTTACTGCACAACTGTTTTCAGACCTACTCAAAACTTTCGCGCAGTGACATGATCACATCCTCAACTGTGCCCCCCACTTTAAGTTTAAATTTGGCAGGGTAATTGAAATGTTCCCTTTTCAAAGACATCATGAATAACAATGAAGGAAAACAGCAGCAATGGAGTTGGTCAAAACGGCGAAAGATGAACTAAACACAAGGCAGCACAAACAAGATCTGAAAGGAAGAATGCATAGGTTCGTGTAGCAAGCGCAGCGTTCATTGGCTGATTCACAAAAACAGAGATGGCATAACAGTCAGAGTTGTCTTCAACAATTCAAAATGACATTCGCCGTCTCTCCCCACAACCTGGCCGATCTTTCTTACGACATCCCTCCCTGCTCCATACAAACTCCTGAACCGAAGATAATTTTTCAGAGGGAGTTCCTTTTCCAATTATACTCCTTCCACTGCACAATTAATTATGCTGCAGATTTTTTTAAAAATCGAAGGGCCGTAAAAACGTTTTTTTGTTTTTTTTTAATCGGTGTATTATGTGCATAGGCGTATAATCCGCAGAGCCTATATTTTAAACTTTTTTAGCAGATAATCCACAGTTTATACGACAAAAATTATGGTAATTGTAGGCACAACAAGCACTATAAAAAACTCAAAATGCAGCATTTCAATGACTAGGGAAGCTAGCAATTTCTTTTTTATTGATGTGAAAGGAAAATGCATGTTTGCCTTTTGTGCCAGAAGAATCTTTCCATTTTCAAGCATAAGAACTTAGAAAGGCATTACCAAACCATTTACCAAATCATTCAGACTTTGAAACAGTCTGAATGAGACTTTGCTCGGCAGGAGGAAACATTTAGAAATCTAAAAGACAAGCTCTCATTGTAGAACAACTACTGTATGCAAAATGCACCCCAGAAAAGGTGTAAATGCAACATTTACTCACATAAAGTTTGTTGCTTGCTGAGAAAGAAGAAAATGACTTTCATGGATGGTGAGATAAATTATACTTTAAAATAAGACACAGACAGATTATTTTCCAACTTGCAGAACAAAACATAAACTGAAGGGCCCATCAACACAATGCAATTATCCTCAAGCACTGTTTGTTTTTGAATTCAGACTACAGCAATACACATGGATACACAGCTCAAGATAAATCTGGGGAAATGTTCATACTTGAACTTTCATAAGGATGAGTCACACAATGTTGCTAATCACACAGACTCAGGTATGAGTGAGGATGTGTTTTGAAGATGTTTTCTGCTAAAGAAAATATTTTAAAGACACTGCCACTGACCAGTGAACATTTACTCTGCTTACGAGAGTTTTATGGAGAAGGAAAACTTGCCAATTAGAAAATTGGCCAGTATTATGGACTGTGTAAACTGGTGCCCACAACAACTTCACATATTTATGCCAGGAAGATGACAAACACCCACTTTCTTGGCATACCATTGCATTATCCATCAAACATCTCAAAGCACGAGTAAGATTATAAAACTGGTCACTAAAATTGTGAACAACATCATAGCTCAAGCTTTTGATATGATGGCTCTTCCAGTAGCTAACTGCTGAGTTGGACTGTCAATATGGTGATTCACTCCTGCATGCAGATGATGTTTAAGTAAAGGAAAAGTGCTACTGAATTTCAAAGAATTGCTCTGGGGATTAAAGAATTTGTGAAAGAAAATGTTACAAGTATAAAGAATTGAAAGACCATAAATAGGAAATTTTGGAATTTTAGTCAATATTATGGGGGAAAGTGAGTTGATTGCAAAACTGCAGCAAAAACATACACATGGTATTAGATGATTTAAACTTTTTCTTGTAAACTGGCCATTTGGGGAAGAAATCTTAACAGTGTTCGAAACTCTTTTCTTCACTTCACAAGGCACCAATTAATTCTGAAGATTAAAACAAATACAACACTAAGCATCACATGAACATCACTCAACAACCATGACCAAAGTTTCAGGAGAGGTTCAAAGACCTGAAGAAACTTAAATGAGTTGTTCAGTTTTTGTTCAGTACATTTTCTGGCAATGTGGAAATTAAAGTTTTGAAATTGGTTGGTTGTTTGTCATGGATGAAACTGCTCTGGAAAAAGATATGACTATGACACAGAACAATGCTGAACTAAAGGCATCTTTGGAGTTTCAGAAAATGCCAACACTGAAAAATATCAAACTCTGCATGATTTTCCTCAGCATGTTACTTTATTTCTTGGTAGTTGTACAATTAAATCCTTCCAGGCATGAAATATTTACAGACCAAATAGTGGTTTATAATTATGGACACCAACTTTGATTCCAGCTTACAGGTGGTGCTTTCAAGTAACAAACCATAGGAAGAAAGCTTGTGGAAAATTAGCACAATGCCAGACTTCTCATTAGGTAAGCTTACTTTTAATTTTAGTTGATGCGGTGGCCAACCAAAATTTAAAGTAAACTCACCTAACGAGAACAAAGAAATTGAAAATAACTTATCTAATGAATTCACATTTTTGCTCTGCACATAATGTGCCAAAAAGGATTTCGGTTAGCTGTCTGAGGTAGGGCCAGATTCAAGCCCTAGATGAGGAATGAGTGGTATGTTTATCTTACAGTGCAGGCTGTCTCCCTTCTCTAGAACCAGTTGCCCTAAATTAGGGATGGGTGACTAATTACAACACAGGGGTTCCTGATGGTCATTAAACCCTGATATAAACAAACTAACTTTCAATTTTGCTACTTGCTTTCTTGCCCTACTTGCATGCTTAACCTGCTTCTTGATTTTTGGATAGCTTGATTTTTGACTTACCCATCAACTTGCTTTCCTTGGAGGTAGGGAGGCATCTGTGAAAAAGCAACCTATTTTGCTCACACATTGGTAGGGCAGGGAAGAATGGGAAAAAAGTATGGTATATCATGGCTAGTTCAAAATTCTGAAATGTGGCTTATAATTACAACAATCAACATGAGTTAAGTAAGATCTATTAATAAATACCTTTACCTGAATATATTGTTATTTTAGATATGTGGGAATTTTGTATTAGATGTTTGATCTCAACGAAACATTCAACTGTATATAATTCACATTTTTGCTCTGCACATAATGTGCCAAAAAGAAAAAGTATCTGATTACCATTGAAATAAAATGTATGTACAAAGAAAAAAACAAAAAATGGGAAAAAACACACAGACACGTCATACAGACAATTTCAAGTACACAACTCAAGTTTAGTAGTTTACTGAACAGAAAGAAAATATGCTCAGATGAAAAGTAATACCTGACAAAACATCCAAACTCAGACCAAATAGTTTATCTATTATGGATACCATGGAGCTTTAATGACAGCAGTCTCAAAATACAATTTTCTTAAATTAGATAAGAAAAAAAAAACCAAAAAAAAAAAAAAAAACCCCAAACACTCATGATTTTAGGAGAGGCATATTCAGTTTATGTTACTTTTGAAAATCAACTAGTAATCAGAACACACTACACACATAGTCTACCAATGGATACACTTAATAGAACAAGTTTTTTGGTGTCCTAAGAGGTTGATCATCGATATGTTATTGATTCTAGCACTCTGCATCAGTATAAAAACAGCAATTAATTTTTCATCAAGTAATGAAAACTTCACTTAATGAACATCATATTACTTAGGTGAGAAAACTCATAACAATCTTACATATAACATTATAAGATCAAAACATGCACTATAACAATGACCAATAGCTATAGGTCACTCACTTATGCCTCCAAGGAGGATACGTCTTCACTAGGTTCTCCACAAGTTCACACCGAGCTTGAGCCAGGCGAATATTTAAATTATTTGTAACAGGCTCCAAACAATATGTAGGAATAATTTGAAGAGACTATTAAAATTAAAACAAACAAAATTCTTGGATTAAATAATTATCCCACACATGTAAAATGATAAAACTATAAGGGTTGTTCAATAAGTAATGAGAATTTCTGCCTGAAAGAGTCAAAACATGACATACCTAAAAAACAATCACAGCCAAAATTTAGACAGCGGTCCCATCGCTGCACAAGTCCTTGTATTCCTGCAGCATAGAAGGAGGAAGGCTGCTGCTGCAACCAGTTATCTACAGCTACATGCACGCACCTGATCATCCAAAGTTAAACTTTTGCTTTTGAGAAATTTTTTCATAGGTCAAAATGCAAAAATTGCAGGGTGATAGTTCAAGACTATATGCCAGATGTTGAAAGACTTCCCAGCGAATGCGCTGCAATGTCCTTTGCGTGGTAACTGTTGTATGTGGCAGAGCATTATCATGCGGAAGCACAATACCCTGAGTGAGGTTGCCAGGTCTCTTGTTTTTGATGGCTTGTCAAAGCTTCATTGAAGTTTAACAATATCATTCGGCATTGATGGTTGATCTTTTTGGTAGCCACTCAAGAAGCAATGGTCCTCAACTGTCAAAGAACAGAGTTAACATCACCTTGCCTGCAGAAATGGTGGACCGTGATTTCCTCAGTGGTGGTGGTGATGCATGCTTCCAATGCTGGTGTTTCAACTCTGTCTCAAAATGATGACACCAGCTTTTGTCCCTAGTAATAATATGTAGCAGGAAATCACCACCTTCATGGTAGCAGAACAGATGCTGTAACGATAGTCCCATTCGTTGACTCATCTGTTCATCAGGCAGATGTTTCGGTACCCATGTGACGCAGACCTTACGACCTTCAAGGTGAGAATGCACAATTGTACTGACAGTTCCAAAGCTCATACCCATAGGGTTCACCAATTCTCAGATCATGATTCATCGTTTGGCCTTTACTGCAGCATCCACACATAAAATTGTTGTCACTGAAACAGCACAACATGGTGCTCCTGAGCTTGGCCGGTCAGCAGGGCTTGTTAATCCAGCACTAAAGAGCTGAAAAAACTGAATTACAATATGTTGAGCAACTTTTGACATATCATCTTCTATGAGAGAACAATAAAATTAGTCCAGCACGTTACATGGCTTCTGTAATAAACAAGCTACAATGACGTTGCCTAACCTTTAAATCACCTGTACACTAGTGCTACCCATTGACAAAATGAGGGAAGTACAAATGCACTCCAGTCAAAGAGTCTTATTACTTATTGAACAACCCTTATTCTAAGTAAGACTATACACAAGGTTAAATAAAAATAGATCCACTGGTATTTATTTGCTAACTTCCTACACTCTGAATGAAAAAGTACATTGAAATGATGCAATATTCCTCCTGCTTTATGCAATTTTTTAAAAACTGTTAGTTTTCAAAAATTAAAATTTTTAAATTTTTTCTTGAAAACTGTTTCAAAATTTAAAGTATAGAAGAAATTAATAATAAAGCAAAAAATAATAAAAACAAAAAAGTATGCATTCTTTCATTTTCTTTTTAAGAAAAATTTAGTTTGCCTTGCAAAAACATTTACCGTAATTCTTTATTTCCTTCTGAATGTTGTAAATATTACATTGTCAGCAAACGCTTTTGATGCAACGTAAACAGAGTGAACAAGTCGTGTTATTCACTGAAATTGCTGTACTTTCGTGTAAAACACACTTCTTTCCATTCTAAACCCTTCAAAATATCCCTAAACTATTTTCATTCTTTAATTACCACATTTTTTAAAATACCATATTTTCTGAAAATGTCACTGCACCAAGTATAATGCCACAGTTCCATTTAGTTCATTGGTTTGTTTCACAAATACTGCTGCACCCAGTTTAAAGCTACAGGTACACATACCACAAAGGAATTTTTATTTGACGATCATTCCGACTGCCCCACCCCCTTCCTTTTCTGCCAACATGGTAGCAGAGCACATTGCATGATATTCATTGAAGACAAATGATGCAATGAAGGGAGGTGTTAGAAAAACTGTTTAATTAATTATTTTTAATACACTTTCAATCACCTGCAAAACTCATCAAATAACATCGAAAGTGAAAGTGCTGTTGGTGTGCCGAAAGTTATGCACAAAATGTTAGTCCTCATCACTGCTTCGTTGCTGTTCTTGTGTAATTTCCCTCCTAATCAGTAAAAGACCTTCATGCTTTTTTATGGGAGGGGGGAGTGTGAAAGACCATCAGCATTTCGTAGCAGGCATTTGTTATCAATCCTGGTCAGTGAATGTTGTTTAGCCTGTGGTTGACACCTACAGTGGTTTGTGTTCAGAAAGAGGAAGACAGTACTCTAATTTCAAGTCTGAGGGAGTGTGCAATGGTGGAAGAGCGTACTATTTTGTGGTTTCCTATGCTGTGGGTTCACCGACTGTACTATACTCAAGGCAGAGAAAAAATTCACATTTTACACTCCCTAGTGCTACAGGGTGTTTTCACTCGCTCTCAGCCCCTGATTTTCCCTTATAAGTTGCAAACTAATGGACGTAATTCAGTGAAATTTGACATGGACCTACCTTGGGTGTATGAGAAGCATGGTCAGCGAACTGCCGAGGACAGTGAACATACAATCGGCCTTCACTTCGCGCGACACACGGGTTAGAGAGTAGCGAGTGGTAGCACTGCTGTCTAGTCCGTGTGTCATGTCTGCATGAGGTGAAGGCCGATTGTGTATTCGCTGTCCTTGGCAGTTGGTGTGACACAACTGACTGTGCTGTTGCTACAAGGTCATAAACAGTCATTGTGCCTTTGGGTTACGAGCAATTACAGTATGAACCGGTACACAGTGAACAGCATGTGTTCATTGTCCGCACGTACTGGAACACTGCGTAGATAAAGGAGTGCCAAAGACAATTTATTGCGCAGTTTGGGTTCGGAAATCACTGGTAAAATCCTCCATTCAGATCTGGTGAACAACCTGGAAACCACGGGGACATTGTTGGATGTCCACAAAGGAGGACATCCCAAACTGCCAGAAGTCACGATGCAGGAAGTGAAAAACAGACTGCTGGCCTCCCTACAGAAGTCCTTGCGTAAACTGTTGCAGGAGATGGAGGTTTGCACAAGCACATGATAATGAGATGCAAAAAAAAAAAAAAAAAAAAAAAAAGAACTCCAAAGCTGCATGCATATTGAGTTACTGCTGTGCAAGAATTGAAACCTCCCGATGAACAGAAGAGACTGAATTACTGTCATTGGTTCCAGCAGTTTGTCAATGCACATCTGGAAATACTGGACTACACGTGATTCTCAAACAAGGCATGGTTTCACCTAATTGGGCACATCAATTCCCAGAATTGATGTGGGCTAGTGAGAATCCTAAACACCTGCTAAGTGGGCACATCAATTCCCAGAATAGCCGCATTTGGGCTAGTGAGAATCCTAACACTGTGCATGAGACACCTCTTCATGATGAAAAAATTGGGGTGTGGTGTGCTCTGACGCAGTGCCGCATTAATGGTCCAATTTTCTTCCACACAACGGTGGATACTGCAGTTTACATAGAAATCTTCCACAAGTTTGTGAATCAGTTGGACGATGTGGAACTTAGTACTGGCTATTTTCAGCAGGACGGTGCCTACACCTCCAATGTCAGCATGGAAGAAATTGTTTCTTTCTTTGAAGATTGTGTCCTTTCTAAAGGACTTTGGCCACCAAGGTCGCCTGATCTTACCCCACCGGATTTCTTCCTATGGGGCATGCCAAAAGGGAAAGTGTATTGTAAGAAGCTACAGACTCTCATGGAACTGCAGGAAAACATTTGGCAGGAAACCGAGGCTGTGAATCCCGATGCGTTGGTAAACACCTTCTGTAACATGGAAAGGCATGTGCAGGCATGCCTTGATGCTAATGGCGACCAATTTCGACACTTGCTCTGAGATCATCATGCTTCTCAAATTACGTCCATTAATTTGCAAGTTATAAGGGAAATTCAGGGGCTGAGAGTGAGTGAAACACCCTGTAGATAAGAAGAAAAAAACTGACTAAGAAAAAAAAACAGGAGCTAATGCATAATTTATCAATGCTAAGTAAAGGCTTTCAACCAGTAAAGGGTACACCACTTGCACACAAAAGGCCAGACTGAATCCTTGCCATTCTTCAAATTATCAACGCAGGTTTTGAAACTTTATTTGCATGACTGCAGGAATCCCATACCATAATAATAATCGATGAAGAGTGGTCACTCCAAATTCTTCATAGCTCAGTGTCTGCCATAAACAATTCACAAAACGATCTGTTTTAATATGAAAAATGATGGTTGAAATTTATAATGTTACTGAAAATGGGTATAAGCTGCACCTAGTAAAACAAACAATGTTCAGAGCTGCACATTCATAAAATCGAATTTAAAGCTGCAGCATTGTAATTGAAAAATATAAGTTGTAGCTGTGTATTGACTGTCCATAACCCCTATTTTCAACTGTTCTCAAATTTTATGGATTATCATACTTTGGCTCCAGTTCAACACTAGTTCATGCCAAAATACCAGGTAAATGACTTTTACTTAACAGCAGATCAGGATTTTAAATAACTATTTGTTTTCATTACATTCACATCTAGGTACTTTTTGATAATAAGCAGATTACCACTTGTAATAAGCCATCTAGCTGCTCTCACACAACTTGCTAACTGGTTGTTTGACTTTCTTGAATAAGTTGAACTATTGTGCACTTCAATCTGTATTCAATCAGTACACTTAACAAGTTCAGCAACATTTAAATACATAAAAAAAACATACAAATGTACAATGCATGATGATTAAACATAAAAACAATATATTTAAGCACAGTATTAGAAGAAGAGAAGATCCAACTACCTCATTTTTACACATTTTTATTTCAACTCCTCTAGAAAATTTTCTTCATGGCACTTTCCTATATTTTCTTTGTGTCTTTTTAGAAAATATAGGATATTTATGGTGAAATTAGAAGGCGAGTGAATTCTTCATTGAAAGTCATAGCGGCTTTGGGAGGTTTTCACAAGAATGATGGGTTCTCAAGAGGGTCCCGCATGGCTGTGTATGAAAGTGTAATTGTTCCTATTCTGAAGTAAGGCAGTGAAACCTGGGTACAACAGAAGAAACATAAGAATCATTTGTGTGCTGGAGAAATGCGTTACTTACGGGTAATTTGTGGTAAGACACGCTGTGATCATGTGAGGAATGCAGATGTGTAATGTGAGGCAAAATGTTGTTAGTATGGTGGAGAATAATATTCTTAGGTGGCTTGGCCATGTTGAAAAAATGAGTGATGAGGTGCTGACTAAGAAAATTTTTTTCAGACCAAGTGGCAGGAAAGAAAGGTAGAGGAAGGTCAAGGAAGTCATGGGAGGATCATATTCAGGAGTGTCAGCATGAGAAAAAGATTATGAGTATGAAGTATAAAAGGTCTTGTGTACGTCGAGCGATGGATGGCAGTAAGGCCCGAGTTGTGCATCAAAATCGCTGTAAATGGAGAAGTTTGAAATGGTAACAGTAAGCAAATATTCAGTTAAAAATTTATCTGGTAGTTTGTATTTCTTTGTGGAGCTAACCTCCAAATCTCAGAGAACAGCTTAGTGATATGTATGTACTTTCTTATATTCCAGTCCTATTTAGAAATTCTTTATGCCTCGATCTGTACCACAGAAGAAATAAAGAAATGGGTACCAAACTGAACATTTTCAGATTATACAGTACATAATGTCTTCAGGAAAGGAAAGTTCTTGAAAAGGTAACAGATTTTAAATATTTGAGTATAGTAACTGATGGTGCAGGAAAGCTTGAGAAAGAATTAGATAACAGGATTAAAAAAGCAGAGAAGGTGCCATATCAATAGTATAAGACTACTTGCACTTAAAACAAGGAGAATGACCAAAGAACAAAAATGGTTGTTTACATGCAATGTGGTATTCAAATCTAGCCTCTTCAACAGCAAAGAGAGTTTGGTGTGAAGTAAGGGTCACTTTATGTAATTAGATGGGGCTGACATGGAAGTAGCACGAGGAATATCACAAACATTTGATGAATTCAGTGGTGTGACAAGATTAATAATGCATATATTAGATCTCAGTTGGGTATGTTTACTCCATTGATTAAAGACAGCAAAAAGAAACTGCAAGGAATGGAAGAACATGCATTTTAAGCTAAATTAATGTTAAAAACTGGTAATGCCTGTTCTTGCTCTGCCATAAAAACAACTTTGCAGGTCATAAAAGACAGCGCTGGACAAAGTATTACATACACATATACATATTACATATCACTAAGCTGTTCTCTGAGATTCGGAGGTTAGCTCCAAAAAGAAATACAAACTTCCAGATATTTTTACTTATTGTTGCCGTATCAAACTTCGCCATTTACAGCGATCTTGACATACAACTCGTGCTTCACTGATATCCATTACACGCCGTACACAAGATCTTTTATACTTCATACTCATAATCTTTTTCTCATACAGACACTTCTGAATCTGATCCACCAATGTCTTCCTTGGCTTTCCTCTGCCTTTCCTTCCTGCTACTTGGGCTGAAAAGATTTTCTTAGTAAGCATTTCATCACTCATTCTTTCAACATGGCCAAACCACCGAAGCATATTGGTCTCCACCTTGCTAACAACATTTTGCTTTACATCACACAACTGCAATACATCTTCATTCCTCACACAATCATATCGTGTCTTGCCACAAACCCCACGTAAGTAACGCATTTCTCCAGCACACAAACGACTCCTATGTTTCTTCTGCAGTACCCAGGTTTCACTACCATACATCAGAGTAGGAACAATTACTGTTTGATACACAGCCATGTGGGACTCTCTAGAGAACCCATCATTCCTGTGAAAACCTCTCAGAGCAGCTATGACTTTCAAAGGAGAATTCACTTGCCTACTGATTTCACCATCCAACTTGTTCTCTCTGTCAAACATGCTTCCTAAATACACAAACTCACTCACCTGGTCAATCACAGTGCCATTTATACTTACATTATATTCAGTGCTGCCCATTCCTCTCTCAAGCACCATAACTTTGTTTTTCTCTTATTTATACTCAGTTTGAATTTCATGCAAACTTCGTGCATCCGAGTCAACATACTCTGCAATTCAGTTTTGCTCTCTGCCAACAGGACAGTGTCATCAGCATACAGCAATCTGCACACACGGATATCACTAAGACATAAACCACTATTATCTATTTTGGCATCACGCATGCATGCGTCCATAAATATATTAAACAGCCATGGTGACATTACACAACCTTGTCTAACTCCTGCACCAATGGAAAACCATTTTGATAAAACACCATTCACTCGTACACAAGCTCTACTACCAGCATACATGGCTTTTACACTATTAAGCAGATTCCCAGTAACACCATATTCATTCAATACCTTCCACAAAAGTGTCCTATTCACTCGGTCGTAAGCTTTTTCTAAATCTATGAATGCAGTAAAAACTTTCTTCCCAACAGCCAGATACTTTTCAATCATCATGCGTAATGCAAAAATCTGGTTAGTGCAGCCTTTACTAGGCATAAAACCACTCTGAACATCCCACACTTTCAATGATGTAACCCCGTACTTTTTCAATAACAACCTTACCAAACATTTTCCCTGGCACACTCAGTAGGCTAATACCATGATAGTTCTTGCATTCAGTCTGATCACCTTTTCCCTTATACAAGGGAACAATAATAGCATCCTTCCAATCCCGAGGGACCATTCCTAACTCCCAGCACAACTGGTAAATTTCAGTTAACCAGTCAATTATAGAGTCACCACTATACTTCAACATCTCTGTAGTTATGCCATCAACTCCTGGAGCCTTACCATTCTGAAGAGATTTTAGAGCTTTACACACTTCTTCTCTTGAGATCCTTCCTGTGCTTCCATCCCTCATTGTGACATCATCTGCATCTGTCTCAGAATCATCTTTGCTTCCCTGATCTAATAACTCACAGAAGTAGTCACCCCATCTGTCACTTAACTCATTGGGCTCCCATATCATTTCCCTAATCTCATTCCTCACACAACGTACAACTTTTTCCCCTATTTTTCCTGAGTCTCATGTACTTCCAGAAGGACTTCTATCTTTCCAAAAAGCCAGTTCATGCCTTTCCACTTTCTCCTTCCTATCTTTTGCCTTACTGTGGCGAACCAGCTTAGCAGCTTCACGCTTCTTACAGTGATATTCATCCACAGAGACTCTACCTTGCAACATCCCCAAACAGGCTTCCTTCTTTTTCTTTACTGCCTCTTCAATCTCACTATTCCACCAAGCATCACCTCTATTGTTACCCACTATTGTGGTGCCACAGACCTCTTTAGCAGCAGTAACAACACAGTTCTTAAAACATTCCCACTTCTTTTCTACATTCCTCTCACAAGATTTCAGATCCATCGGTCATTCTCTGAGTAAGTCAGAGTCTGCTGATGATCTTCAAGGAGCCTATCAACCTTTATTCTTTCTATCCTGGGTCTCTTCCTATTCCTTTTCCTCCAACCAACATTAAGTTTCACTCATGACACTACCAAGTAATGATCAGAACCAACATCTGCACCTCTCATCACACGGGTGTCAACAACTAAGTGTTTCAAACACTGATCATAAACAACAAAATCTATCACACCCTTTTGACCAAGAGTACGATTTTCCCAAGTATATGTGTGTATATACTTGTGGTTGAAAAATGTATTAGATAAACACAAACCATTCTCAATGCAGAGTTCAATTAATCTTTCACCATTATCATTCACACAAGGATCATTAAACTTACCCAGAATGTTGTCAGAAATTGCATTCTGCACACCTACTCTAGCATTGAATTCCCCTGCTATTATAACTTTTTCTTTAGCACCAAATCGCCTCAAAACAGCTTTTAGCTCATTCCAGAAATCTTCTTTCTTATCAGAAGGTTCCGAGTCACAAGGAGCATACACTACAACAATTACAATTCTCTGAAGTTTCACTTTCAAACGAATCCAGAGAATTCTCTCACTTATGCAACTATAGTGAATCAAGTTGTTCTTCATCTTTTCACTTAAAATCACACCTACACGAGCCTGTCCTCTCATATTATCCAATACTCCAGACCACACACTCACCGTGCCATTAACTTCTTCTACCCCAATTTCCTTCTTTTTGGTTTCACTTACACACAGCACATCCAGTCTATACTTATTCATCTCCTCAATCACCTCACTCATCTTGCCATTTATACCTCTAGTATTCTATACACCAATCTTACATTCACTCAGCCGAGATCTCTTTCTCATACGCCGTTTAGAAAGTCCAGGTCGATTCCGTGGTGGACCGTCCTTCTCAAGTGTGGTAGGTCCACCATATCCCACACTTGAGTCATTCTTAATATTCCTTTTTGTCTTTTTAATCAGGTAAGTACATCAGTGTGGGGGATTAGCCCACAGCTGAGGGTTCTAGTTGGTCATTCAACCTAAGGATTCTGGAACAAATCCCAGTGAGTTGGGGTCTTTTCGCCAATGTCACACAGAACTAGCTTGCACATCTCCAAGATTCACAGAGGCCCTAGTTGCTGTTGTGTGTGCCATTGTTACCACGGAGCGCCCCGAGGAGGCAAACCCATCGCTCACTACGACCGCCCGCCTGGACAAAGTATTAATTTCAAAATATAATTTTAGCTACCGGGGTGTGTAAAAAGTTCATCCTGTTTAAAGTTAAAAAGTTTATTGATGCAAGAAAGCCAGCCATACAGGCTCAATTCATTCTGAAAAGTACAGGTAGTTGTTCCAATAGAGCCATGATCCCACAGCAGTACCACTTGGCAGATTTCAAGGACAGAAACTCTTTGATACCAAATTCTACATCAACAACTGAAGCAAAATACCATCCCTGTAGGAAACAGGCCATATGGTGAAACAAATGGTAGCTGGATGGGGCAAGGTATGGAGTGTATGGAAGATGGGGTAGGATCTCAACTTCTTCCAATTCCTGTAGTTTTTGGCAGAACAATCCAGAAGAATGACTTGGGAAATTGTCCATTTGCAGCAATGCCCACTTCTTATTGATGAGTATGTAGTATTGACACAGAGCATCATGAACCTACTGCAGTTGTTTGGTACAGAGGTTTCCCTCTACAGCAGGCCATCTGGCATGAGTTCCTAATGCACAAGACCCTCACAATTACACCAAATGCACAGTATGGCTTTCCTCTCAAACCGCCCTCTTTACAGCACTGGCTGTGAGCTTCCTTGTGTGACCTCAGCCATTGGTTCCCAGGGGTAGGATTATGTAGGAATATCTACTTTTCATCACCAGGGACAATACGATGCCAAAACCTATTGTCTTGTGGATTTGACAGCAATCTGCAACAGATAGCGACAAGCTATTCCGCCTGCCAGAGTATCAATGCATGGGGAACCACTCAATGGTGCCTGCAGGAGAAAACTAGCCAGCTGGTGCAGGTGACAAACGATAGTGGATTGGAAAGACTCCACCTAAGTCCTAAGCTGCAAATTGTTGTGTACTGGCACTGGGGTTTGCAGTTACAGCATAAACCAGGATGTCAGTGTTGGTGGTAGTTGGATGTCCTGACTTCGGCTTGCTTTCAAGACTGTTGTCCCCAGCATTTAAATGCTGAAACCATTTTCATGCAGTGCTGCTGTTCACTGTTCCTCACCTTCAACTGCACAAATTTATCTCACTGCTGCAGGGATATCTAACCCTTTTTCCAATAACAGTATAGGTGCACCAGTGAACAGCACATGTATGGACCTCTAACCTGTGCTCACCTGACAAAGCAGTGTGGCTCTGTGCCAAATGCACTCATTGGCATCGTGTGTTTCATGCCCTTAAAGAACCCAGTTAACACTGGCACCCATTTTGTACAAGAATGGAGGCCCAATATTATGCATAACTCAAAAAGGGACAAACTTTTGATGCACTCAAGTACAATGTTTGATACAGCTTACACTGACTAGGAAAAGAGAAAACACATTTCATCATGAAAGTTTATTAAAGGTATAAAGTTGCACTTTTGAACTATCACCTTAACTCTTAAAATCTAAGGTCCAGCTTTAATGCAGGTTCTGTTTTTACTAATTTTTAACGGTTAAACTATAAAGTTTGGTTTATACATGGTATGCAAAGTTATTTTTGCTTTGCTTTGTGGTGCAAACCTGATTGTTATTTTTGTCATAGTAGGCTACACTTTTAGTGCAAGAGAAATTCACTGAGGTGCCAAAAAACTGGGAAGGGTGCTACCATTTCAATTACATGCCACCACACCCTTGCAGTAAATGGTATTGTCTGCAAACAATGTACACTCATTGTCATAAAATTCCTTGGAATGAGATTTTAGTAGTGAGATGGTAAATACCAAGGAAAGAAGTGATTACAATATCATAGCAGCAGAGCAATTTCCCATGGACATATGGTATACATTTCAGTCAACGTTGGTACTGCGTCGAACAGCCTCGTGCTCCGATACATGCAGTGATACGGTTTGGCATGGAGTCAAAAGAGACGCAGTATGTTATACTGGGACAGGCTGGCCCACACTTCTTGCAACTGATGATCTGAATCACGAACACTGGGACATGGAGAAAGCTGGTGTCCCATCTGGTCCCACACATGCTCGATTGGCGAGAAATCAGGCGATCTGGCAGGACACAGAAGCATCGAAGCATGGCATAGACAGTCCTGGGAAACTCGAGCGGTGTGCAGATGGGCATTATCTTGTTGGAAAATGGCTCTGGGCTGCCCCGCCAGAAAAGGCAGCATATGGGGCTGCAGTGCTGGGCTGTCACTGTCCCTCGGATCACTGCGAGAGAAGCCCGGCTGTAATACGCGATGGCTCCCCACACCATAACACTTGCAGTTCGGGACGTGTGCCGCTGTATAGTGAGGTTGGGATTGTAGTGCTTACCTACGGTCCTCCACACTCTGACACGGTGGTTGTCTGTTCCAATACATAAATGGGATTCGTCGTTGAACACTATATGTCACCAGTCCGCAGCATTCCATGTTGCTTGCTGCTGACACCACTGCAATTGACGCCAATGATGGTCAAGTGTTACTGGCAGAAAACATAAGGGCCATCGAGAGTGCAGATTCACCTCTGCTAGGCATCTGGAAATGGTTCTGACGGACACAGGAGCCCCTTGTACAGCCGCCACATGTCTCTGGATATTGGGCAAGGACATCATTGCATCTGTGCGTGCCACTCTCACGATCCCATGGTCCTCTCTGCTGGTGGTGTGTTTGGGTCGTCCAGAGCCAGTCCGCCATGTCTGGATGCCTTCCCGTGCCCATTGCTCCCAACACGATTGCACCGTACTGTCCGACCGGCTCAAATGGTGGCTGTTTCGGCACGCCGGTCACCCTGCCTCTCTCATCACGATAATATGGCTTCGTTCAAACTCCGTCAGTTGCCGGTATGCATATCTACGGTGGCTTCTCAGTATGTCTATCACTCAGGGATCACACCTGACTCTTACTGTGCACTTCGGCACGAATGTGGAAGTACCCTACGCGGCGCATTATAAGCCCCAAGGATAATGATTACAGCGCTGATCTTGGACGCACGGGCATGTGGAAACACATGAAAATTTTATCAGTTCCATCACTGCTCTCCCTGTAGCTATTTGCCAAGTTTCGTGTTAATCGCACGGTTTTTCTTGGTGTACGGATTTTTATGACAATGAGTGTAAATATAGAGGCAGATATCTCCTCAAGCTCAAGTAGTAGCATTTGCAGTTCAGATGGCATTTTATCAGGATTTAAGTGATTTCGAACATTGTATGATAGTCGAAATCTGGAAGATGGATCACTCCATCTTAAAAATTACCACAAAATTTGGATTTACACGGTCAACAATTTCAAGGGTGTACTTGGACTACACAAACTCAGGGAAAACAATCAGTGTGGGAGACCAGTGTGGCCATAGAAAAGTCCTGGATGATCATGGACAGCGGCATCTGGCACACATCATAACATCGACCTGGCATGCAACATTGTCGCAGATCACAGTGTAATTCAATGCTGGGGCCAGTAGTAGCATCAGAGTTCAGACAGTGCAACGTTCCCTGCGTTCTATGGGGTTCTGGAGCTGACAGCTAACCCGGGTGCCATTGCTGACCCGACGATACAAGGCTGTGAGCCTCGCCTGGGCTTGGGAACACCACTATTGGATGCAAGATGACTGGAAATATGTAGCCTGGTCCGACGAATCGTGGTACCGACAGTTTCTGGCAGATGGCCGACTCCGGGTATGGTGATAACACCAAAAGGCAATGGATCTCGCTAGCCAACAAGGAACAGTGCAGGCCGTCAGTGGCTCTGTCATATCTGCCAATGTAAAAATAAAATAAAATCGATATATTCGATTAAATTTTTAATCAATATATCCAATGAAATTACTTGTTGTGCATATTGATTAAATGTACTGAACATATCGATTAAAAAACAATGTTACTTAACTCAAGTATCAACTTTTAATTGATATGACTACAGATGTTTGAATTTATCAGCACATTTATTTCGATTATCCATACACAATTTCTCATTACTATGCTATATCATTATGATCTGTAAAGAGATAAAAAAATTTTTTTATGGAAGCTTGCATCTAAAGGGAAGGATGTTCTACACCCTTTGACCCCCAAATACAATAGGATCGTATCCCACGCCATCACGGAACAAACTAAAATGTTTTAAAAAACAAACCATTTTCATGCTAGGATTATCTTACGGAGAGACACACGATGAGACAGTCAAATAAAAAAAAAATGAAATAAATGAGTGACTGAGGGACACTAATTGGTAAATTATGCTCAACTAAAGACGAAGTGAACAAACATTTTGCACGAATCGCATCCAGTTCATTATAACTTTTAACAAAGGAAGTTAATTTCGTATTTTTTTTCTCCACGCAGTCAACATTAGATTTGTGCTGGGCACTAGAAATATGATTAGTAATATCATTCCTCCCACCACGCGAAACGGGGAAATTACATCGACACGTAGTGCAAAACGCATATTTTTCATTTTTTGAAGGTTATGCAATACACGGGAATTCCGCAGAATATGCATCACGAAATGTTTGATAGTACTTTTTTCACTCCTTTCATATTGTTGCTCATAGCAAATCACTAATACTAAATTTATTGATACTTGAAAAAAATGCAAGTAAAACTGCTATAGTAAAACAGTAACAGCTACAAAGAGATGCAATTTGCAGAGGAAAAAATAGTACCCCAACATATTAATTTCGTTTAATCAAGCTAAGACATTTTTATGCACGTTATCAAGTGACGAACAAAAAAAGCACGGTTGGAAAGCGTAGAAAACTTAATGACTAATGGACCAGCAAAATAAATCATTGCTGGAGAAGCACAGGCTCGAATGAACATTGGACTTTTTTTTTTTTTTTTAACTTCCTCTTATAGTAGCATTCTTTTGTTAGGTCAAATTTATTGCCACAGAAGAAGTTACAAAATCATGCCTAATGCATTTTTAATTTCACAAAACTGGCAGCTTTTGCTTAATTTCGTCATGTTGGGTATCGATCTGGGCTTAAAAATTCCCCAGATTTTAAATCTGTTTGAATTTTTTTCTATGATAACTACGTTCTGAAATAGCATTTCGAACTGAGAGTGCTTGAATGCAAGACACACCCACGCTGGCCTCTGAGAAGCTGCGACCCGGGGAGACGAACAATGCATTATCTGAAAAGGAGAACGGGGGGAGGGGGGAACAGCGAGAGACGTTACGCAGCTGCATAGCCTGATGGGAATTGTCACCAGCATTGTGCCACTTGCGCAGGGGAAGGTACTCGGATCCATCCAAAAGTCCACGTGGAAGCAGAAAACCATGCCGCTTGCATTTTTTCTTCACAGCGGAAATAAGGAGAATTTTTTATTTTTAATCATCTCGTGTTAAGGATTTTTTGAAGTGGAATAAAGATTTACTTATTATTTTTATTTTTTTTGCTTTGAAATGGAGAGAAAAAAATAGGGATTTTTGATATGAGAATGAAAAATTGGAAGAAATCACTTTCCGATTGTAATATTGGAAAGACGTCCCAAAATCGGAAGCTTTCCGGGTAAATCGAAAGGATTGGCGGCTATGCTCTGTTATGGTATGGGGCGCTTTCAGCTGGCATGCATTAGGACCCCTCATACGTCTGTAGACCGCTCTGACTAGTGGAGGCTACATAACCATCCTTGGGGATCATTTGCCCCTGTTTATATCATGCAACCACTCTGACGGGTGTGACCTCTTTCAACATGACAATGTGCTACTGCACACGTCCACAGTCACCCAATTATGGCTGAAGCAGAGGAACATTCCACAGAGTTTGGCATCCTGACTTGGCCCCCTAGTTCGCTGGATTTAAACACTATTAAACACATTTGGGATGTTGCTCTATGTCCCTTTAATGCCCGGAATCCTCCACCGGTGAATATTACAGAATTGTGAGATGCCCTTCACGAAACATAGTGTGCACTGTCTCCACAGTACTGCAGAGAGACCTCATGGAGTCTATACCCCATTGCATTGCTGCTGTTATCCGATCATGAGGAAGATCAACGTGGTATTAGAGAAGTATCCCAGTTTATTTTAGCACTTCAGTGTATATTGATGCTATGTGGAGATACATCACACTGAAATTTCACTACAATTATTAACATTGCATTTCAGCCACACCCACTTGAACAGGACGTATTAGAATTTCTTCAACCCCGTTTTGCAGCTTACAAAAACTGAAAGGGAATAACAAAACATTATTCCTTAAAAACAATCCCTTTAAAACAATCTATATAATTAGGACAAAAAGCATATTTCTCTACAGGCATAATCAAACAGGATATTACCTCTACTTCTGGATATGATGCTATGTCCATGATGTAATCTGCAGATATTTTCTTTACCCTTGGAGCCTAAAATGAAATAAATCAGTATGTGATTTCATATTAAGTTGTACTTACTGAAATACATTTTGCTTTTCATAATACAAATGATCAGATTCTTAATATTGTTACCTTCTATTACATACATTTTTGTCATCCACATTCCTGAACACGTGGTTTTCATTCATATCCTAGGAGTATTGTTCCAATGTTGCGTGTTCATATCCTAGGATTATTGTTCCAATGTTGCGTGGTCAAAATTGCCTTAATCTGGGAAGTTTCCATGCATGCTTCGTTGGTCCTATGCAACACCTGCACTCATACTAACACTCCTAATCCTTTCCCCCTTTGCCTTAGTGCTGGTCAATGTAAACACAATGCTTTGATTATCATATTGCCCATGTGCTTTTCTTTTTGTTGTATGCTTATTTTAAGTAATTAATGAGAGGACATAGTGCCCAGGAAAATGTAAAGAAAGTGACTTTAAGAGTGTGAATAACAATAAAGTGAAGAAATGGGCAATAAAAACCACATTCATTACAAGTGAAGCCAAAGTTTTGAATTGGTTTGATAAATCAAATGTAGAATTGGCTTCAAATTGTTATGGGATTACACGATCTCACAGAGAGAACCATTCCTGCTAATGCTAAATTAAATTTGCAAAAGTGACCAATCCTCTGACTATATCTCAGATATAGTGGGAAAATGCTGACCATTTGTACTGAACATCACAACCAAAAGACTGTCTTCATCAATAATTTGAAATTCTTGTGATTTTTGTGGTTTTGTATTCATAAACTGAAAACTAAATTGGGAAATTGTATGGATTTTTATTAGAAATGATTCTTTAAATAAATTTGCAAATGTCCATGATGTACTCAAATTTGCTATGTCCACAAAATAATCTTTACACAAATTTGCTAAATCTATGATGTAATCTGCAAATATTTTTTTAAAAAGTATTCTCATCAATGACTAGATAGGTTTGTCACTATCCAATAACTGGCAAGATATTATAAGAAATAACTGTAACCATGATAGTAACAGAAAAAAAAAAAGTGAAAGAAATAACTATCTGAAGAAGAAGAGTTTTCTCCAAAAATCTGCAAATTTATTTAAAGAATGATTCCTAGTAAAACACCATACAGTTTTCTGATTTAGTTTTTAACTTAATGAACTAGGAAGCCAGTGTTCAACATGAGCTTCTGATTTCTTAATTCTGCAAAATCACAATCATTAAAGTATCCAACTTTTCACATAACATTTAGCTGTAAGAACCATAATGGCTCCATGGAAAATTAATTTGCATAACATTATTTAAACAAAAAAAAACAACTAATTATTAGTGAGTATTTAAATAATTCCGTCTTATGTAACTTTGATATCATTAGTGAATCTCAGGAATGCAACACCCACAAACAATGGGAGTCAGCTATATTAATTTTTCTAATCAAAAACCAAATTAACTTTAGTTTTGTTACTTCATCAAAACAGCATGCTGAATTAGTGATAAAAATGCAAATCTATATTGAAAAAAAAAATGTTTCAGATGGCTGATATGATACTTTATGAATACTAATTCTCTTGAAAACTACATGTTATTTTTCACTCAGACTCATTTGGATGAAAAATACTAAATACTCACTGTATCACCCAGCTTTACTAATATTTCTGGAGTTGTTTTCTCAGAAAGAAAGGATGCTTCAATTTTAGGTACCCTGAAAAAGAAGCAATAAATGAAAAAAGAAAATTAAGTAGGTATATAGTCTTGACCCTGTCATGACATAAGATTTTACATCCATATCATATCACTAAATTGTTCTATGAAATTCAGAGGTTAGTTTCTCCACAAGAAGGATTATCTGTCACATTAAAGTTTACAAACCGAATTGTGCTAGATTTTACTTACTGTTGATGAATCAGACATTTTCATTTACAGTGATCTTGACACACAACTCAAGCTTTACTGATATCCATCACATGTCTCACACGAGACCTTTTGTACTTCACAGTTATTATCTTTCTCTCATGCAAGCATTTTTGAATCTGGTCCTCCTGTGATTTCCTTGACCTACCACAACATTTCTTTCCTGCCACTTGGACTGAATAAATTCTCTTAATTAGTATATTGTCACCCATTCCCTCAACATGGCCAAACCACCTCAGAATATTTATCTCCATACTGCTAACAACACTTCCCATAACTAACACACTTCAGCATACAAACAACTCCAGAATTTCTTCTGCAATACCCAGGCTTCACTACTATGTATCAGGGTAGGAACAACTGCACTTCCATACACAGCCATTTGGGACCTTTTCGTGAACCCATTAGTCATGTAAAATCCTCCAATGCTGAATTCAGTTGCTTGCAGATTTCACCATGTAATCAGTTTTCACTGTCAAACATGCTTCCTAAGTACACAATCTCAGTCACCTGGTCTAATTCTACACCATTTAGACTGATCTTGCATTCAGTACTAACAGTTCCACCAACAAAACCAATCACTTTGGGTTTTCCCTTACTTATATTGAGTTTGAATTTCATACAAACTTCAGTTTGTTAGAAATTCAAAAAGACATTTCAGTTCAGACACTAAAAACATAATTTTACATATTTTAAGGTCACATTGCTTCTGTGAATTTATATCTTTAAAAGATTATGGGGAAGAAAAGGAAATCAATCAGATAAGCAGTTGCTACCAAAAGAAAATCAAAGTTTGTTGGTCATTGCATGCAGGGCATAAGTCGCATACAATAATGGATAAAACTCACCCTCAATGGACTAAAAAATTATGGCAGAAGGGCATGTGATCAGATGAGTCCATAACACAATATTCACCTCTGTGGTCAGGTACCACATGCAGTGACAACCTTAAGAAGTGCATTCTACTGAGTTGACCATCCCATAGTAAATAGGGGCCTCAGTCATGGCATGAGGTGCTATTTTCTAGTTAGACTTGGCCTACATATTCCTCTGTAATGCAGAGTTCAGCATATGAGAATCTTTTACACGACTGTGTGCACCTCATGGTGACTTTTTGGAGGGCCCCCATCTACATGGAATGTATGGTCATCATATGGTTTCAGAAACATAGGGGCATTGCCCTGGTGCCCAAGTTGTCTGAGGCAAATGCTTCGGATCAGTAGTGTGAGATGGGCCCAGGTTCAAGTCTCAGATGAGGTGCAGGTAATATGCTTGATGAATGATGTGGACTACGTCCTTTCCCTGGAGGCAGTGGCCCTAAATCAGGGATGGGTGGCTGCTTATAGCTCTTAGAGTTGCTCAAGGTGGTTGTTAAACTCAAAACAAAAACAAAAAAAATATGGGAACATAAAAACACATCTTCTCTGGCCCTTCGATTATTGGACTATTACTACAGTTCATGTTCAGAATTTTCTGGAAAGGCTTCTTTCCACATCTACTCGTCTAAGCTCTGGAACTGAAGGCTTTCCTTGCAGAAGACCAGTGCAAAATACCTGTGTCCTACATGTGCAACTTCATGGACTCCATGCCACATCATGTAGCAGCTGCCATTGCTGCACAACATGGCATGGTTTATGCTGTATTAAGGAGGTTACACAAGTGCTTCCATTATTCTGCCCATAGCTGTATGTCAAAATATGTTTTTTAAATTTTTTCAGAAGGTATTTTATATTAAATAAAATATCAAGAATAAAATGAGGTCATGGTGCTTCAATTCATATAAAACAAATTACTGGAATACAAACTACATGAAAACAAAACAATAAGAAAGCAAAAACAAACAACTAGGAAATCAGTTTATATCATACAAATTAATAATATAAACTACAAGTTGTTAATGCATGATTAATTAGCTAATAAAGATTTTTGAATTAATTAGTTAAATTCTTTTAACTTTTACTAACTTTTTCTTCTTGTTTTAGTGATTTTGCAGAAGCATGGCTTTTTAAACTGCCAGAAAAAACTATTCAGGATGAGTATAATAAGAATAAAGAATAAATATACTTTGTGCAAAGTGCAAGTCTGATTTAAAATTAAAGAAAGACAGACAGGCAGAAAATGAAATGTAAAAAAAAAATTACTAACTTCTGGTTTGGTATAAAGTTCCTAAAGCAAAACTTCAGGACATCTAGAGCAGATGCATATACCTAAAAGAAAGGTTTTCATGGTTAATATCACTTCAAATAACAAATAAGAAAAACAGCATGAAAAAATATATGTATGCTTCACCATAAAAATTTACAAAAATATTTTAATGTTTGCACTTCAGTAATAAAAAGACTTGTGCTCCATTTTTACGCTTTCAAACCGTAGGTTGAATGTATAGGCTCTAGCTTTGTCCGTCTCTGTTCGTCCGTTCACACCATAACTCACGTAAAAATGGTTCGATTTCGCTGAAATTTTAGTATGTGGTAGTGGACCACCTGGGGACGAACCCTATTGAAAATGGATGAAATGGGGTTAAAGGTCACGACATAGGAGCGGGATCCATTCCATTGCCCTTATGCGTCAGAACTTGCGTAAATATGGTTCGATTTCAATGAAATTTTAGTATGTGGTACGGGACCACCTGGGGATGGACCTATTGAAAATGGGTGAAGTGGGGTCAAAGGTCAGGACATAAGAACAGTAGGCATTCCATTGCCCTTATGTGTCATAACCTGCGTAAATATGGTTCGATTTCGATGAAATTTTAGTATGTTGTAGGGACGAACCCTATTGAAAATGGGTGAAGTGGGGTCAAAGGTCAGGACATAGGAGCGGGATGCATTCCATTGTTCTTATGCGTCATAACTTGCGTAAAAACAGTTCGATTTTGATGAAATTTTAGTATGTGGTAGGGGACCACCTGGGGACGAACCCTATTGAAAATGGGTGAAATGGGGGTCAAAGGTCAGGACATAGGATCGGGATCCATTCCATCGCCCTTATGCATTATAACTTAAGCAAAAAGCTTCAATTGAGACAAAACTTTATCATTTTGTTCCGGAAGTATACTTTACCGGTTCTGTTGAACATCATCGAAATGGGGTCAAAGGTCAGGTCATAGGAGCGAGATTTATTGTACAGTCATTATCCTCATAACTTGAGTAATGATTTCTGGTATGTTAGAAAGCGTATCATAATCAATGTATTGCATGATTTTACTAACTTTTTTTTTTTTTTTTTTGAGATTTTCTACTAATTTCTTCAGTTGGCATTGTATCTTAAGATATTTAATATTAATCTGATATAAAATTTGGGATTTTAGACAATAGGTAAAGTCCAACTATAAGTGCCCTCTCTTCCTCACCTTTACACTTCAAACAGTATCTTAAAACACCTCTGTAATTTATTTTACATAAGGAATTACTTTTATTGATTACAACAGAAGGGCTTGAAGTTGTGGATTAGTATTGATATCTGAGAGAGAAACTAGTTCTTCCATCTAAGAGTCTTTGTAAAGGCTATTTCTGGGTTAGAATTTCTTACTTGTATTCATACTGGGAGCAGTGGTCACACGGCAAAGAGCCAAAAATCTGGAGTCCTAAACTTGCATTTCTGATAGTACCTACACTTCAGCAATTCTTTGGAGCAGGTTTTATTGTTCCCTGCAGTTTGTGATTCATATACTTCAGCCTAGTAATGCTGCAAATCATTCTGCCAGCAATATAAATTCATAGTTTGATGAAAATAATATTTTTACCCACGTTTTATGTGCGCAAACTGCTGATCTGAATTCCACTAGATCTTTTTAGGACTCAAAAAGTATTAGTGGGTAAGACATGTTTCAAAGCCAGTTTGAAGCAGGTAAAGCTTTAGGAGCAGCATATATATTTTAAATAAAAACTTATAACTTACTTTCACTTTAAATGTCTTTATCACATGAACAATTCATATAATTACATATTCAAACAATTTATAGCAATAAGTAGTCTTATTATCACAAATAGAGTTATGTTAGAAATGACTTTAAATTATTCATAAGAAGGAGCACTTAGCTATTTCATAGAGTAGGGGTTCTCTCAACGTGTGGCACGAGTACCCCTCGGAAGTACATGGTAAAACTTTTGAGGGTATGCCGTGAAATCTGCACAGGGGGAGAGAGAGACAGTGAGATTTCTTTTTCACAGTTCCATGTGCATACACCATGGATCAAAAGGCCATGTGACCACATGTCCTTTTGATCCAAGTCACGTCGTTGAACGTCGTTATGTCAAAGGCCATTGGCGAACTGTGCAAGCGTAAACAAGCACAACCATCTCCCATTACCCAGTAAAATGTTTATAATTTCATAAGATTTGTTAAATTATCTATATCACTCTGTGTTTATCAATATACGTAATTTATGAATACAAAATTTAATGTGCATATCATCATCATCATCATCATCATTGTCAACCATTATCAATCCACTGCTGGACGAAGGTCTCCCCAAGTTTCCTCCACAACGGTCTGTCTTGTGCCAGTCTCCTCCATGTCACTCCCGCATATTTACGAATTTCATCCACCCATCTCCCATGTGGTCTTTTTCTGGGTCTTTTCCTGTCCCTTGGAATCCAATCTAAAATTTCGGCTGTCCATCTATGGTCTGTCCTTCTGGCAGTATGTCCAGCCCATTGCCATTTCAGGGATTTAACTCTGATCATGATGTCTTCCACTCTCGTCATTTTTCGGATCCGTGCATATATACATATATAATTATATATATATGTTTTATTTTATTCCCATTGTTATACTATAACTATGGTTTTATTTATAGTAATAGTATAACAATGGGGTACACATATATATCTATACAAGGGGTATGCTTGTTATATGCACATTTCCAGGGCATACGTGAAGCATAAAAGTTTGAGAACCACTGCCTTAGAGTACAATATACAATAAAAGAGACAATGAAAAATATCATGTACCTTCATTCTTATATTTGAATAAGACCAGTTCAAATTTCAGAAGTCTTAAGCTATGTATTAAGAATACAAAGAACACTTTTAAAATGAAATTGACATCTAGAGCAGAAAATAAAAGTTTGCACAATACTCAGGTTGAAGTTTGCACTTTAATAAAACAGGATTCTACAATACCTAGGTATCACATATGTTTCTACTTAGCATAAGAGAATTCATTCATTTATAAGCTGACTTTATTTATGATGGCTAATTACAATTTCAAATATATGTGTACATGTGTGTGTGCGAATAAGTTTTCTATTTGAAGAGACTGAAGGATAAATACTCATGCATATATTCCATTTACAAGAAATTTATTTTCTTCAAAATACAAAGTCGATTTACAAATATCACAGCTTAACAGAATTAAATCACACTTTAGAGAAACTAGATGAAGGAAAAAACATACTGCATGATTTATTTATTTTATTTTATTTTAATTTTTTGAAGCCAACTTTTGTGTTGTTCAGATGTGTTCATTTCAATGTAAATGGGGAATAGAACTTTTTCTTTAGATTACTCTTTAAGAATCTGGAAACTTTGTACATCAGTAAAATGTTCTTTAAACTCTGATCAACAATCTGTTACATGTTACTTACTATCTCTGTGCTCCAGCAAACTGGTTCTGAAGTTTCTCTTTTTCTTATGCTGCATCTAGTAATCTTTTTGCAGATAACTAGATGAAGCTCTTTCTCCACCACTGGTATATTTTCCTTAATCAATTTACATGCTCCCAGAAAATTTTGGAGAAATGAAATTACACTAATTAACACCTTTGCTTACATATTTAACTAGGTGAGATAGAGGAATAGCTATTTAAGTCAGATGTACTATTTCACATGTGAGATTGCCTGCCCAGCATAGGCCAGATGTGACAGTGAATGTACTAATTGGAATAATTTCATTTTCTCAAAATTTTCTGGGAGCTTAAAAACTGATTAACAAAAAGATGCCACTGGTGGAAGAGAAGCCAGTAGATGACTAAATACAGTGTTGCATTCAGTGTTTTTCCTTGAAGATCATCAGTGGTATTCTGACTTACTCAGAGAATGATTGAAGGATCTGAAGTCTGGTGAGAGGGATGTAGAAAAGAAGTGGGAATGTTTTAAGAACTGTGTTGTCACTGCTGCTAAAGAGGTCTGTGGCACCACAATAGTGGGTAACAATAGAGGTGATGCTTGGTGGAATAGTGAGATTGAAGAGGCAGTAAAGAGAAAGAAGGAAGCCTATTTGGGATGTTGCAAGGTAGAGTCTCTGTGGATGAATATCGCTGTAAGAAGCGTGAAGCTGCTAAGCTGGTTCGCCACAGTAAGGCAAAAGATAGGAAGGAGAAAGTGGAAAGGCATGAACTGGCTTTTTGGAAATATAGGAAGTCCTTTTGGAAGTACATGAACTCAGAAAAACTAGGGGAAATAAAGTTGTAAGTTGTGTGAAGAATGAGTTTGGGGAAATGTTATGGGAGCCCAATGAGTTAAGTGACAGATGGGGTGAATACTTCTGTGAGTTATTAGATCAGGAAAGCAAAGATGATTCTGAGACAGACGCAGATGATGTCACAATGAGGGATGAAAGCACAGGAGGGATCTCAAGAAAAGAAGTGTGTAAAGCTCTAAAATCTCTTCAGAATGGTAAGGCTCCGGGAGTTGATGGCATAACTGCAGAGATGTTGAAATATGGTGGTGACTCTATAATTGACTGGTTAACTGAATTTTGCCAGTTGTGCTGGGAGTTAGGAATGGTCCCTCGGGATTGGAAGGATGCTATCATTGTTCCCTTGTATAAGGGAAAAGGTGATCAGACTGAATGCAAGAACTATCGTGGTATTAGCCTACTGAGTGTGCCAGGGAAAGTGTTTGGTAAGGTTGTTATTGAAAAAGTACGGGTTCTTACATCATTGAAAGTGTGGGATGTTCAGAGTGGTTTTATGCCTGGTAAAGGCTGCACTAACCAGATTTTTGCATTATGCACGATGATTGAAAAGTATCTGGCTGTTAGGAAGAAAGTTTTTACTGCCTTCATAGATTTAGAGAAAGCTTATGACCGAGTGAATAGGACACTTTTGTGGAAGGTATTGAATGAATATGGTGTTACTGGGAATCTACTTAATAGTGTAAAAGCCATGTATGCTGGTAGTAGAGCTTGTGTACGAGTGAATGGTGTTTTATCAAAATGGTTTTCCATTGGTGCAGGAGTTAGACAAGATTGTGTAATGTCACCGTGGCTGCCTAATATATTTATGGATGCATGCATGCGTGATGCCAAAATAGATAATAGTGGTTTATGTCTTGGTGATATCCATGTGTGCAGATTGCTGTATGCTGATGACACTGTCCTGTTGGCAGAGAGCAAAAGTGAGTTGCAGAGTATGTTGACTCGGATGCACGAAGTTTGCATGAAATTCAAACTGAGTATAAATAGGGAAAAAAACCAAAGTTATGGTGTTTGAGAGAGGAACTGGTACAGCTGAATGTAATGTAAGTATAAATGGCACTGTGATTGACCAGGTGAGTGAGTTTGTGTATTTAGGAAGCATGTTTGACAGAGAGAACAAGTTGGATGGTGAAATCAGTAGGCGAGTGAATTCTTCTTTGAAAGTCATAGCTGCTCTGGGAGGTTTTCACAGGAATGATGGGTTCTCTAGAGAGTCCTGCATGGCTGTGTTTGAAAGTGTAATGGTTCGTACTATGATGTATGGTAGTGAAACCTGGGTACTGCAGAAGAAACATAGGAGTCGTTTGTGTGCTGGAGAAATGCGTTACTTACGTGGGGTTTGTGGCAAGACACAATATGATTGTGTGAGAAATGAAGATGTATTGCAGTTGTGTGATGTGAAGCAAAATGTTGTTAGCAAGGTGGAGACCAATATGCTTCGGTGGTTTGGCCATGTTGAAAGAATGAGTGATGAAATGCTTACTAAGAAAATCTTTTCAGCTCAAGTGGCAGGAAGGAAAGGCAGAGGAAGGCCAAGGAAGAAATGGGTGGATCAGATTCAGGAGTGTTTGCATGAGAAAAAGATTATGAGTATGAAGTATAAAAGATCTTGTGTACGGCGTGTAATGGATATTAGTGAAGCACGAGTTGTATGTCAAAATTGCTGTAAATGGAGAAGTTTGATATGACAGCAATAAGTAAAAATATCTGGTAGTTTGTATTTCTTTTTGGAGCTAACCTCTGAATCTCAGAGAACAGCTTAGTGATATGTATGTATGTATGGATGGATGGCAATTACAAATTTTGAGGGGGCTGAAACTTGTTGACTGATCATATACATATAATCACAATTTTGTTATTTATAATACATACACACATATAAAAACGTTCTTATGCTCGTATATCGCAAATGCAAATTCCAAGTAATCTACACGTACAAGTGATTAAAAATGTAAAAATGTTATACCTTTACTTTAATTCAGTAATACACCACGGATTTCACCCTGGGGTGGTGTAAAATATTGAGGATGCTAGTAAGATAGTGCTGTGCTGGAGTAAATCCCCCCAAAAACATTAAGATTGGTAAAAATGTCCTCGCCTTACTACAAGCCTGTTTCTGATTATTAAGGAATCATTACAGTGTTACCTGAAAATGCATGGTACAAACCATTCCTCTGCCATTTGGTTTCAGCCTCTTTAGATATTAGCACATAGTAGTAAAAAAAAAAAAAAAAAAAAACCTAACTAACCGCTTGGATGCCAGTTTGAGGTGGGCCTTTTTTTTTTTTTTTTTACTGAATGTAAACCACTCTCAGCCAGGAAAAAAACAACAACTAGCAAATATTTTGTTGTATTGGAAACACTAACATCATGTTAGCTACACTGAAGCTTAACCATGTACATGGAAAGTCGACATCCAGAAGACTGAAATAACGCTGAATGACTGCTTCCAAAATATGATATATTGCAGTGCAAACATCTCTACTTTGTGAAACTACGTTTTTATTGCGGAAGCAGTCCAAGTTGTCAGTGCTTGAAAAATTGCCACTTCAACGAAGACAGTTTAATGTTTTTTTTTGAAGGATGATAGAAATTTAAAATTGAAATCTATGTGGGTGATTTTTTTATTTTTATAATGTTTTCCCTCATTAAGTTTTTTTTAAATTAATTTCTCCAAATATTTAGCTATAAATGAAAAAAAATTGGACTAAATATAAAGGGAGATTGCCCAAAAAACTACGGGTGTGTGTGTGTGGGGGGGCGTTCATGGATTTTCGGGGGCGGGGCTAAACACCCTCGAAAAGATGCCTGAATACATCACTGACTAAATAGAGCTTAAGGAGGAAAGCAACTTTAAATCCCCTACCTGACCTAAAAGTTAGTCTGCCTGAAATCTTGTGAGATTTAAATCCGATACGATATTTTACATTTGAGATCTCCTATACAAACAATGTCGAACGTGGGAGCAAATGTATAAATACATTCTCATGTCAATTCTCAGCACAGAAGAGCCATATTTTTATTGATTTTCATGTAGCCATCTCTTCAGAAAACTTGGACATTGCATCTCTCTACAGTGGGAATCAAATTTACTGGTCCTGATCTTCACTACTACTTCTAAAACAGGAACAGAATCTCTTACAGCTACATCTCCGGAACTTCACTGCTACTTCTATTTGTTTTCAGTTAAGTGGGGACTATTGCCGGTGCTGTCACTTACAAAATCCTGCTGATTCATGCAAGTGAAGCTACATGTATATCCATTACTTGGCCATAATTGGGAAGTTCTCAATATGCATTAAGCATGTTCTGATTGAAGATATGTTGCAGTTGTGTAATGTGAAGCAAAATGTTGTTAGCACGGCGGAGACTAATATGCTTCGGTAGTTTGGCCATGTTGAAAGAATGAGTGATGAGATGCTTACTAAGAAAATTGTTTTAGTCCAAGTGGCAGGAAGGAAAGGCAGAGGAAGGCCAAAGAAGTCATGGGAGGATCAGATTAAAAAGTGTCTGCATGAGAAAAAGTTCATGAATATGAGGTATAGAAGATCTTGTGTGCATTGTGTGATGGATGTCAGTGAAGCCCGAGTTGTAAGTCAAGATCGCTGTAAATGGAGAAGTTTGATGTTGCAACAGTAAGTAAATAATCAGTTAAAAATTATCTGGTAGTTTTTCTTTCTTTGTGGAGCTAACCTCTGAGTACCAGAGAACAGCTTAGTGATGTGTGTGTGTTCTGATTGATGTATGAGCCCATATCTACAATAGACAGTAGGTGAAAGTGGGAATGTCTCTTATAATGCATGGATTGTAAACAGTGGATGTACTTGGGAGGGGTCTGTATCTGAGAGGTGACCATTAATTAAAGTTTTACTATACATGTGCACCTTTCAACAAAAATGATTATTTGAAATGGCCCTAGCAGCATGTGTACATAATCTCCTTGTTTTCTTGCAAAGTCTGACATTTTAGCTCCTTATCCTTTGGTATACTACAGAAAAGTGAGTTCTCCATATGCTGGTATGAAGTTCATATAGCCACTCTAGAAAGATCTTGTTTTGTATCCAATTTAGTTCTTTCTTGCAGTGAGCTACTGCAGTCATAATATTTTTCTTTGTGCTTGCTCTCTTGATGAAAGCCTCAATCATGATACAACCCTATTCACTGCCCATTACTTTTGAATTTATCTGATTCACCAATTTATCCACTGAATGCATTAATTACATGGTTCTATGTTCAATAAATATTATAGTGAAAAATTACACCGTTAAACATTTCTCTTCAATATGTGATTACTGCACTTAGGAATAATGACAAGTCTCGATACTGATCTAAAGCTACTTTGAAACAGATAATGATTTAAAAAATAAACTAATCCTAGTTGTAAATGAATTTATGGCACCTCTATTCATAGTTCACTTTGGAAATATTACGGGTCTTATAGAGGTAATTTTTAAAAAAGTTAGTGGTCAAATTTTCGAAATTATTTACTTATTCACCTCAGGGATATTTTTCCTTCTCCTCCCCACCTTCAGAAAAAATCCTTGCAGCTGAAAGAAACTTGACAACATTCCAGAACTATTTTATCCAGTAATGGCAAGCCTGGATATAGTATCTATGTATACTAACATTAACCTGGATCTTCTGCTGGAATTCATTCCAGATGACCTGGCGGAAAAAACAGTATTCCATAACCACAATAGAGAGATACTGCTTGGTATATATGAACTGCTCCTGTTTTTTTTCAAAAATAATTTCTTCCAGTTTGGAAAGAGATATTACAGGCAAACTTCAGGACTTGCAATGGGTTTTCCACTAGTATCTCTGCTAGCAAATTATTATGTGAGTAAACTGGAGGCAAAAATCCTTGTACAACCCTCAATATTTGCTCTCTATGTAAGATACATGGATGATGTCTTGCTTATTGTAGATAATGTGGACCAATCTCTACCCTCTCAAGTTCTGGTAGAATTTAACTCGCTAGAAAATTCTTTGCAATACACCCTGAAACTGGAAGAAAAAAAAAAAAAAAAACTAGCATCAATTTCCTAGATATAACCTTGACCTCAAGAGAGGGGAAAGTTTTCACTCAACTTTTTAGAAAACCAACTAACACAGGAAAGATATTAGAATTCTGCTCATTCCACCCAGACTATATTAAGTCTAACAAAGCAAGACAATTTTTGGAAGAAATTGAAATCCTTGTCTCTTCCGATGCTCAAAAAGATATTCACAGAGAAGAAGTAAAAAGAATATTGGCAGAGAACAATTACCCCTCCCTATATATTAAGATGTTATTTAGAAAAGTGCCAAAAAAGAAGCAGGAAATGAAGAACTTCGAATTCACCAGCAAAATTATGTACCACAAGGGATTTTTCAAAAAAACTAAAGAGGTTCAGAGCCAAATATAATATCAGACTTGCTCCAGATCTAAATAACAAATTGAAGAAATTCCTGCCAGCTCTAAAACAGAAACAGACATCCAATTGCAAGAAGGAGTAGTCTATTGCATAGACTGTAACTGTGGGCTCAGCTACATACGACAAACAGGAAAAAGTATTAAAGTCTGAATGAAAGAACACCAAGCAGCTATTAGGAACATTAGTAACGAAACAGGGCTAGACAGACATATACAAGCAAGTGGACACTCCATAAATTGGGACTCAGTAAGAATAATCGCCCACCAATCAAACTTAGTAAAGAGGAAACTAGAAAAAGGGATGGAAATAGCAAGAAGAAAAAGAAGTTCCACAATGAATGATTATTGCGGTTGGACACTTCCAACTGAGTGGCAGCAACTACTCCAGTGATGTAGTCCTGATGATGAACTCTGTTCACTAGAGTACTAAGACTGAAAATTAATATCATTTCCACAGTAAAATAAATTAATTTAAAAGTGACATTATATATTCAATTTAAAAATTAATTATTTACCATCTTCTTGTGGTATTGTGATCAAATCTTAGTGTATGCTGTCTAAGCCAGTGCTGAAAGTTTTGTGAGGCTCATTATTTTTCCAGCAATGGTTTGATGCATCCATTGATATTAATAGAACTACAGACCACAATGCATTTTGGAGAGCATCATTGACAGCCTGGAGGCATTACAAAGGTATTCTTATACATGCATTTAACTTGTAGGTGCATTTAGACCACAGTTCACTTTAATGGATGCAGCACCTGCATCCACAGCATAAATCTGTTGAGAACACAGATCACATGATTTAAATCCTATTGTATACATTTAGGAGAGATGGACTACCAGTATCTGCTCCCTTTCCATAATCCTTTATTACTGGGACTTCTAACAGCAGACATAACAACCACCTTCACTGCCGCATGACGCCAAACGGCATCATACAATACTTAGCCCAGGTGCCGATGATGCCGAACGGCGTCATGTTTGTAGCTTAATATTTCCCTTTCTAAAACCTTTGGCACTTGAAGAGAGGTATCTGTTTTGTTACTGGCACTGAGAATGAGTATCCAACTCTTAAAAAATGACCGCGATTTTGGGATAGCGGATTTTTTTCCACATGGTTTAGGGAAGGGAAAGTAACTTGACTCCCCGTAGACTTAACACAGCGTTCGCTTTCCACTGCAATGTTTATTTTCCTTTGAACGTCATTGGTTTTCCCGTGAAGGGAACTATCAACAAATAAATACTTGAGTGGCAATAAAAAGCATTTGCTGCTTAGAGTTCATACGTAACAGGGCGGCCTATTGAAGATGCTCAAGGGATTTCAAGGAAACCCATACTGACTTCAATGCTTAGTTTTGTGGAAACAATGGATATATTCAGACAGGCTACCTACGGTCCCTCTCAACCAAAAGTTCATCGACGTGCACATCCTGCGTGGAAATAGATGATACCCAAAAATTTGCCATCATATGCAAAAACGTATTCTTTTAGTAGCTGTACTGTAGTATGACCAGCAGTGAAAGTGAAAATGAAGAATGCGATATTCTCTCTAATACTCCGCCTCAACAGATTTTAGCTACACATTGGTATGATGTTCCCGACACCACTAGAATAATTCTGTTCACTAGAGTACTAGGACTGAAAATTAATATGACAGGTATTGACCAATTGGATTTTTCAATCTTTTTGCGACTGAAAAATTTTTACAATTTATTAGTTACTGTCTACAGGATATGCACGTCTATAAGCATATGCATTGCAAAACAATGCATTATGCTGTTGCCGTGTTTATATCCCTGGAATTACTGAAGGTTATAATTACAAATATCAATTACGGAGAAACTTTCTCATATCTTAGAATAGTGGAGTCATGCAAAGCTATGAGATCTGAACACGACTAGGTTGATACAAATGTATAGAAGCTCATCAGTGGCGCTGCGCAACACCTTTTGGCGTCTTGGGAGATTTGCCCGGCTTTCTTACCTGCACTGTGCTTGCTGTTAAAACAGCATAGCGGCAGCGAACGTGTTAAAGATGTTGTCAGAATGAGGAAGGGTTGTAAGTGCCATATTACCGTGATAGTAATTACAACCTTCATCAATGTAAGTTTCCATCAATCTTCCTAAATTTGCTTTTGTATCTTTGTGTTGACATGCTAATTAATCACATATGTACAAATTTTATTTGCATGCAGGATTGTAATCATTGCCATTTACTAACAAATCTGTTTTCATTAAAATAAACAGACATATTGGAGAAATCAGTATTTTTATTTGCACCTTAACTTTCTCTATTTTTTGTTTTGAGGTCTAACGACCCCATGAGCAACTCTTAGGGCTATGAGCAGTCAACTGTTTATAATTTAAAGCCAGAGGTTCTAGGAAAGGAGGAGTCAGAACTGTAGGAAAAACACATTACCCATGCCTCATCCAAGACTTGAACTTTGGCCCAACTGAGACAAGTAGTCAGAAGCCAGTCTCCAACCAACTTAACTTTTCTACTTCAGTGATATTATGATAATTATATAAAAAAAAAAAATTACAAATAAAGAAATTATCTTTCACTTAAAAGCCCTTACAGTATATATACACTGCTGTTCATAGAAATTGCAACACAAGAAAGAAACAAGAAATCACAATGAAATTTATGGGAGTGATTAGTTATGGTACAAGTTGCAAATGATCACAATTACATACCGGTTCTTGATGAGGAAGGCCAAAAAATTAATAATAAGCAAATCCACCATGGGTGGTGATAACCAACTCCACACGTCGCAAGATTGAATGAAACAGAGTTTGGATGGCCATCTGCGTTACTGCATTCCATTCTGCTTCTACACACAACCACAATTCGTTGATTGTGACAGGCGGTGGAGCCATGCAAGCCAGTCGTTGTGCGATGACCCCCAGACTTTCTCTATAAGCGACAAATCTGGTGAGTGAGCAGGCCAGAGAAGATGAACAACTTGATGTGCATAGAGTACATCTTGGACAGTACGAGCAACAAGGGGTTGGGCATTGTCTTGCTGGAAGTTGGCTCCCGAGATCGTCTGAAGGAAGGGTAGAAGTTCAGCTTCCAACACTTCCGTGATGTAGAGTTGGCTATTCAACGTGACTGTGATGCATAGTAAGTGAGTATGTTAATGAAACGCAATAGCACCCAGACCATCATGCTCGGCATGGGACCAGTATGGTGCTGCACAATTCCGCCTTACAGATGCCATTCACCATGGTATCTGCGAACAATGATTCGCCCACTGTGATGCATTAGATTGAATCTGGACTAGTCCGAAAACACAATATGCTCCCATTAAGCACTCCAAGTTTTGACATTTGTGGCATCACTGCAATTGCTCGCACCTATGGTCCAGAGTCAAGGGAAGTCACAGCAATGGACAGAGAGCAACAAGGCCTCTCTTCAGCAATCGGCGATGAAGAGTGCTTGCAAACATCGGACGATGTGCGACTATCCTCCATTGCTGCACAAGTGTTGTGGATGGTGTTGTGCGCTACGTAACTGCCACTCAGTGCAAGTGCCTGTCTTCCTGCTCGGTCATGCGATTTCGAGCTCCAGATTCTGCACGACGATATGTACAATCTTCTGCTGTCCATTGACGCCATGTACGCATAACGGTAGTTGTGTTACACCTAACACGTGCAGCAGTATCACAGTATGATAAACCACCTTCTCTGAGTCCAATGATTCTACCTCTTTCAAACTCCATCAAGTGTTTGCATGGTTGTCTCGTCCTCCTACGCGGCATGTTTACATGTTAACAACCGCATACGGTCGAGTTTAGCGATAGTGAGTTTAAAAACCTGCTCTCTGTATGCCTTCTTTTATACACCTTAGTGTGATGTTTCCGATAGCGTTGAGTGCGCCTCCCATTTGCATCTGCGCTGCAATTGTAATAATTTGCATCTCCCATAATGCCCTATCCATCCTGCAAATTTCGTGCAAATCCGAGCATTTCTTCATGGTGTTGCAATTTATATTAACAGCAATGTAAATACCCCTGCTTTCTTAATATGATAAAAAATAATTAAGATATATATATACGAGGGGGATTAAAAAGTAAGGTGAATGGAGCCACCCTTGGTGCAGAAGCAAAGGAGAGATATCTAATGTAAGCAGTCATTAATCCTCAACACTTGCATGTGTTGCCTGGCCAAAAACTAGTTTTGTAGCGAATGCCAGTAGTCCTCCAGACAGCAAAGAGTGTAGATGCATGTTTCTGGTTTGTTCAACACTATCAGGATGTTGAAGCTTGAACAAAGCACAAACATGAAATTACGTTTCTGTCTTGGACATTCGGTGCGAAAAACGCATGAAACCCTGACAACTGTTTATAGTGAAAGTGCTGTGACTTAAAAGACATTGTTTAAGTGGTTTTCCAAGTTCAAATATGGCACTTCTTCCATTGAAGATGAATCTTGTCATGGAAGACCATCAACAGTGGCAACTGACGACAATGTCATGGAAATTTATGCTACAATCAGGTAAAAAAGATGCCATTCCAGTGCTCCCTCTCCCTCCTTTTCACCAAACTTAGCACTGAGTGACTTTTGGCTGTTCCCGAAACTTAGGCAGTTATAAAAGGTAAACGTTTTGACTCTGTGGAAGACATCAAAGGTAATGTTACGAGGGTCTTAAAGAGCATTCTGAAACAGGACTTTTATGGAGTTTCCAACAATGGCAGAACCACTGGAATAAGTGTGTGTGGGTGTGCTGAGAGAGATTATCTCAAAGGAAGTTAATTTGCAACTTTACTATTAAATTTCTGTCCTTAGTAAATGCATTTATCTTATTTTCTGATCACACCTTATATGTGATTTTGGGAATACACATATTGATAAGGCCAATATATAAAAATTACTAACAGACTGAACTTGGTCTTTCAGAGCTCTTTGTATGAGAAAACTAGTTGCTTTGATGACGTCTGATGGTGAATGAGATTTTCCTTTCTTCTGATATTTTTCTAAGAAGTTTTGGGTTTCCACCATTGCCTCTTCACGATGATTGTATGATTTTGAATACATTTTTTCAACCTGGAAAATGCAAATATGGTTAAAACATGATACTAAAACTTATACCTGCAAAAATTTTGATAAAAAAATTCAGCAATGAACATTAAATTCCATGGTAAGAATATTTTTTACAAAATTCTAAAAGACAAGTAATTACCTCCACATAAAAATTCATGAAACCAGCAATAAGTAGCATGCAACAATACTATCACACTAAAAAAAGAAAAATATGCAGCATGATACACTCAAAAAAAAAAAAAAAAAGAAAAGAAAAAAAAAGCAGGACGAAGTGTAACATGATACACTCAAAAGAGAAAAGATGCAACGTGATGTACACACAGGCAGCTAGAATCAAAATATTTTTAAAATTTTTCATAATCATTTTATTCTTCTAAAAATGGTGGAACATTTATAACCTACAACAAAGACACTAGATACAAACAGGAAGAATATACAGCCTTCACTTCCCATCTCCCCAAACAAACAAAAACACATCTCAACAAAGAGTACACATCTTGATTCAGTATAAAATAAAATTGCCTTTTCCACAGATAAAATCTTGAATGCAGTATGTCAGAAATTTTACTTAACTAAATATTGGACTTATTATTGTGAATAATTAAAAATATTAAGGTTTAATTACAGTGTTTCTTAATCACATTATTTCCTGAAGACAAACAGTCAGGTGAAACATGAAAAGGCAATGCCAGAATACTTTGTGTTACCAATCTGAAGTTTCATATGGCTTTTAAAAAAATTATGAGTAAAATAATGGTAGAAGAAAGTTCACACTGTATTACTTCGGAAGTGTGTTAGTAAATACAAAGTTTATTGTTCTAAAATTTCATTAATAAAATGTATACAAGTTTGAGAAGGTAGTACTGTTCTAAAATTTCATTTATAAAATATATGCAAGTTTGAGAAAGCAGAGTTGGTTTGGCAGACTTACTAAAAAATAGTAAGTTTCAAGGTATCTTTCAAATAACTAAACATATTTTCTCCAACTGAAATGTAAAATACAAATAAACATGGTAATGTTTTATGTAAACATATACATGTAAAATATTACCCCCCCCCCCACAAAGGTCATTCCAACCATTCTTTGTAGGACAGTGTACTTTGCTTGTCCTTAGGTTTAAAAAATCCCATTGTACCTTATCTGATGATAATTATGGACCGTACCAAAATTTAAGTTTCAAAATATTTCATGCTGACATCTCTGAAAATTGCATTATGTACCTGTATATTATTGCATATAACTTTATTCCATCTAGAATATGAAATAAAGAGAGCTACAAAACTAATGCTCCTTTGAGTTTAAAAGTTCTTTACTTTTCCTAAGTTCTTTAAAAGCTCTGTCTTTTTATAATCCTAGAATGTACTCTGTGTAGGCACCATCACCTAACATTCACAATCCACTGCTGGATGAAGGTCGCCCCAAGTCTCTTCCATAAATCTCTGTTTCGGAAAATTTTCTTCCATGTCACTCTACATTATTCCAAATTTCATCCATCCATCATTCCCATGGCCTTCTTCTGGGTCTTTTTCTGTCATTTGGTAACCAGTCTAGTACAGTGAAACCTCCATTAACGGACACTTTCAAACAATGGTAACCTAGAAGCAACAGCAAGTTTTGATTGGTACAGAACAGCTGCCATAGAATTAACATTCAATAACCTCCAAACAGTGAAACCTCTTAATAGTGGCCAACGGACACCCCAGTCAGTCTCAAAAGAGATTTATTTAATGGACACCTTGTCCTTTAGGATTTTACGCAGTTCTTTCAGTACTTCAGTGAAACGGATAAGATGGGAATAAAGAATGCTATTGGCCTCAAGATAGATGGGTTTGATTATGACGAGTACAATGATGTGCTTAAGTGAAAAGAAAGGAGTTACAGTTTAGTTCTACATGAGGCAAACTCCATCTGTTATGTATGTTTCAGTCGCAACCTGGAAGAAGGGGAGGTGCTGGTGCATGAAATGTTTTCCATTGGTGGCCATATATTTTTGATTTGCCCCTTTGATCCCTGTGGGTTCTGTCCCTATTTTTTGGTGCACGGCTAGCTAACTGTGCAGTTCCACTTCACTGTCTACCATTTTTCTTTTTTTTTTCTTTCCCTTAGCATACCCTAAACTTAACCTCTCATCTGTGACTGTCTCTAAAAAACTTGAAACATTCCCCTACAATTCTGTTACAGGTAACAACACAAAGTATCTTACATTGTTCTTGTTTTATAGTGCGTTGAAACTGTATACTTCTTTATGAAACACGCTGCATTTCTGCAATTTGTTTACTTAACTAATACGAGGGTTGTACTGAAAGTAATGCAAAAATGGGCATAACTTGTTTATTAACTCTTAGCTTGATATTTCTAAAGGGAAGCTTGAGACAATGGTTCAGACACCGCTTTCCTAAAATCTTCTATACCATGATTTTATTTTAAATTGGTGTATTTATTTTCATTTAGCATTCTACCTTTGGAGTAAGATCTGAAACCATTTTCTTTGTTTGTAGTCTTTGTACAAGTATTCTCCTTTTGTAAAAAGCAACGGTCCAGCAGTGTTAACCAAGGCCTAACCTCCTAACAACAGTACCTTTTTCCAGGTCTGAGAAGCGACCATTATTCTGAGGTTTTATTGCATTTCTGATGTGCTAGGGTGGTCAGTTTTAGTAATATTTGAAGGTCTTTACTTTTATTATGTCACCCACTCGTCCCTTTTGTGATCCATAAGTTCCTTTTCCTATAATTCTTGGTTACATTAGGCATGCAGCTGTCTATGCTTCTCTATCTGCAGCTTCTATATGTCTCTTTTAATTAAGGTCCATGACTCTGATCCATAAATAAGAACTCAAAGAGTGAATTGATTAAACATTTTTCTTTTAAATCATCATGGCAAAATTGCTTTTGAAAATAGCACTGTTTTTACCAATTGCTATCATGCAGAGAGTTTTATACACATATTATTTTTTTCTTATGTAGCTCTCACACTATGAGATCTGTTGTCCAGGGTAGATGTAAGCATCAGTTTTATACACTGACGGAAAAAAAAATCCCAACATCAAGAAGGGGTTGTGTGAGATAAACGACAGTTGGTAGGCGGTGAGAGTACATCTGTAAGATGACGTCTATGCAAATTTCGCGCTCGGCGCATACGTGTGGCGCTAGTAGCGCCCCCTCGGAACATGCAAAGCACGTTTGCTGTAAATACGCACTGTAACGTTCGTGAGCGTTAGTTATCGTTGAGATTCAACGTAGTGTGTTGATGTTAGTCAAGAATGTCTTTAAGAAGACGAAGAAGCCATTATCAACAGCTCACGGAGTTTGAACGAGGTCGTGTAATAGGGCTACCAGAAGGTGGATTTTCTTTCCGCAATATTGCACGACTTGGCAGGAATGTAGCCACTGTGCATGATTGTTGGCAGCGGTGGTCAAGGAAAGGTACTGCCTCAAGAAGACCGGGTTCCGGCCGGCCACGTGGCACTACTGAGAGGGAAGACCGCCGTGTACGGCGTATGGCCGTGGCGCATCGTACCGCGTCTGTGGCAGCAATTCGAGCTGCAGTTGCCACCACAGTGACACAACGAACTGTTACAAATCGGTTACTTGAAGGACAGCTCCGAGCCAGACGCCCTGTAGCGTGCATTCCACTTACTCCAAACCACTGCCGTTTGCGACGTCAGTGGTGTCAAGCTAGAGCTCATTGGAGGACGGAGTGGAGATCTGTTGTGTTTTCTGATGAAAGCTGGTTCTGCCTGGGTGCCAGTGATGGCCGTGTGCTGGTTAGAAGGAAGCCAGGTGAGCGACTGCAACCAACCTGTCTGCGGCCGAGACACACTGGACCTACACCTGGAGTTATGGGTCTGGGGAGCAATTTCCTATGACAGCAGGAGCACTCTCGTGGTCATCCCACGCACCCTGACGGCACAGTTGCACGTTGGTCTGGTGATTCAACCTGTAGTGCTGCCATTCATGAACAGCATTCCAGGGGGTGTTTTCCAACAGGATAACGCTCGACCGCATACCGCTGTTGTAACCCAACATGCTCTACAGAGTATCGACATGTTGCCGTGGCCTGCTAGATGACCAGATCTTTCACCAAACGAGCACGTATGGGACATCATTGGACGACAACTCCAGCGTCACCCCCAACCAGCATTAACCGTCCCTGTATTGACCGACCAAGTGCAACAGGCATGGAACTCCATCCCACAAACTGACATCCAGCACCTGTATGACACAATACATGAACGTTTGCGTGCTTGCATTCAACGTTCTGGCGGTTACACCGGTTATTAATGTACCAGCATTTCACATTTAAAATGGCTCTTCTTGCGCTTACAATAAGCTGTGATCTTGAAACCTTAATCGATTAAATATGTTACCTATACAAATGTACAAATGTATTGCCGCCATTTCATTCCTCTACAACTATTTTTTCGTGGTGTTGGGATTTTCCCCCCGTCAGTGTATATAAATTCGTCACATCAACCTCTAAATCTTCAGTCCTTGAAAAATATAGTACATCAATTTTGTTTTCTGTAAGTTCACCTTAAATACCGCTTCTTTCAATAAGCTCCTGGATCATACTCAGCAGCTCTGAGGAGGTACTTGGAAAAATGATTAGGGTGTGTGTGTGTGTGTGTGTGAGAGAGAGAAAGATATATATATATATATATATATATATATATATAAAGATAAAGATATATATATCATCAACCACTACAATACTCTGCTGCATGCAGGTCTAACTACAAGTCTCTTCCACAACTGCCAGTCTTGAGCCAGTCATATCCATGTCACTCTGGTATGCTTTCGAATTTCATCCACACATGTCTTGTGTGGTCCTCTTATGAGGTCTTTTCCTGTCCCTTGGTATCCAGTCTAACATTTCAGTTGTACATCAGTGGTCAGTTCGTCTAGAAATATGTCCAGCCAATTCCCATTTCAGGAATTTAAGTTTGACCATGATGTCTTCTACTCTTCCTATTTTCCTGTTCCTCAAGTTTCTCTTATCTTTCCTGTTTACACCAAGGATACACGTCTCCATGCTTCTTTTGGTTGCCTGCAGCCTCGGTATCTTTTTTTAGCTGAGATCCATGTCTCTGCTCCAGTATGGAGCAGAGACATGGATCTCAGCTAAAAAGATAATGGAAGGATGCCTTGATTAAACACTTTTCTTTTAAGACATAATAGTAAATTGCTTTTGAAAACTGTACTGTTTCTTTCGAATGCTGCCCAGCCAAGTTTTATACACCAATTAATTTCTTGGATCATACTCTGTAGTTCTCTGAGGGGTCAATTGCAAAAGTGATATGTTACCAGCAAAATGAAGGTGAGTTAAATAATCACCATCAATCAACACCTTGCCTTCCCAGTTCAATGGCTGAAAGACTGTCTGCAATACGACATTGAATAGCTTGGGAGATATAGTGTCACCTTGACTTACTAACTTCCCAATTTTAAGTGGTGCTGCATCCTTGAATGGGATACAAAGCCAATAAAATATCTATAAAAAATATCCTCACTTGAATTTTTATAGGATTATGCATATATATATATATAAATACACTATATTGACAAAAGTCGCCGGACACCTAGAAGAGAAACACAACATAGCATTTATTGACATACAGTACGGTGTCGGTCCACCTTCAGCCTTAATGCATGCACTGACCCTTCGAGACATGCTTTCAACAAGGTTTTGGAACACAGCGATAGGTATGCGCTTCATTTCAGTACATAATGCTGCCTCTAACTTTTGCTTAGTAGTAGGCCTTGGTTCCGAAATTTTTGTGTTCATCCCATAGGTGCTCTATGGGATTAAGATCAGGGCTCTGTGCTGGCCAGTCCACACGTAATATGGAATTATCGTCAAACCATGCCGTAACAGTCCTTGCTTTATGGCTCGGTGCATTATCCTGCTGGTAACAACAAGACTCGGTTCCATAGTATTGCCATAAAGTTGGTAGGGCATAATTGTCCAGAATATCAAGGTAGACGTGCTGGTTAACAGGTTTGTCCACGATAGCCAATGGGCCAGGACCATGCCACGAAAAACACCCCCACACGAGTACACTGCCAGCTCCAAACTTGACTGTAGCAACAGTACACTGTGATAAATAGCGTTCCCCCAGCTGCCGCCATACCCACACACAGCCATCAGAATGATGGATCGTGTATCTGGATTCATCAGTCCATAGGACCCCGTTTCCATTGATTTACAGTCCATGATAAATGTTCTTTACACTATGCTAAACGACGAGTAGCATTCCGAGTGGAGATGAAAGGCTTATGAGCAGCCACACGACCATGGTTACCCATGGAATGAAGTCCTCTGCGAATGGTACGTGTACATACCGAGGTTCAAGCATTTTTTCTCACCTGTACACAGAGGTCTTGTACAGTACTCTGTCTATTAGCTGTAATGACTCTCCTGAAGCTTTGACATCCTCTATTACTGATTTTCTTTGGTCTGCCGGTACGTTTTGCTGCTTCAGGCACGCCATGTGTCTTCCACTTATTCAGTATATCCAAAACAGTTGACTTGGGTATCTTTAAACGCCTCTCGGTTTTTCTTATTGACAACCAACTAATATAACACACACAACAATCTTTCCTTTTTCAAAGTCAGTTCTCTACCCCCACAACATTTTCCCTCAACCTCACACTGCGATATGATCACGGTTAGCTGCAGGCTTGTTTTTATACCATTTGCAGCTATACAACAAATCTTAACAATACAACGGATCTGTTCATTTGCTTTTGAAGGGGTGTCCGGTGACTTTTGTCAATATAGTGTATATACTAGGGGAGATACCTGTAATTGCCCAGGTTTAACAAAAAATAGGTGAATCAGCTTCTGGGCCAGCGCTTTCTGAAAATTTTTCTTGGATTTTGGATTGATTTGCCCAATAGATTTTTGCTTTTTCTGTGGGAATTCTGGAATTCACACTGTTGAGGGATCTCAGCTTCTTATAACAATTTCAGTTTCTTGAATTTTGGAATAATTTATCAAATATATTTTTGCTCTTTTGGAGGCATTTTGGAATTCATGTTGTTAAGGGGCCTCAGCTTCTCTTAATAACTTCACTTTCTTAGAATTTGGACTGATTGGTGCAATAGATTTTTGCTTTAAGTTAAATTTACATAAAAAACAGAGGTTTATAATAATTAACTGAAATTTCATTTGGTTAAAAAATTCCATTTGTTCCTTTATTGCAGCAATTATACCAAAATATAATATTTTAAAACTAACTGGATCCTTCATGCACTAAACATAATATCACAAAATGTCAAGCTGATGAAATCAGGGGATGGGGCGGGTGTCCAGGTGTCACTACTGTAGACTATATTTTTCACACGTTCCGAGAGAGTAACTATGCAAAATATGGTCCAGATTGGTCAAAGGGATGAAATCAGGGGGAGGGAGTAGGATGTCCAGGTTACATGGTAGCCCATATTTTCTTCAGTCTCCCAGAGTATAACTATGCAAAGTTTGATCTAGATCGGTCAAAGGGTTTAGACATAAAGTGCAAAGGGGATGAAATCCAGTGGAGAGAGTGGGGTGTCCAGGTTTCATGGTAGTCTATATTTTCTGCACGGCCCTAGGGTGTAACTATGCAAAATTTGATCCAGACAGATGAAAGGGTTTAGGAGTTCATAGGGAACACACAGATAGACATTCCATTACGTATATATATATATTGGTAAGTTACAGTACAATTCAGATGCTTTATGAAATTATCAACATTTGTAACAGAAAACTCAAAATAAGTAACAGAAAAACTTACTAGAGGAAGGCCAAAGACATCAATTGGCAAAGAGGCTTCTCTTCTCTCTTTTTCAGATAGTTTTATGAGAGTTCCTCCTCCAACTGGTGGATCTTCTCTTCCAAACACAGAAGGCTGGGTTTTTCCACTTCTAAGTTATTTGAAAAAATTGGGAAAAACGGAATTTTACTACCATTTTTTGAAGGCTTTGTAAAAACACAAATAGTTGAATAATTGTTTATTATGCTTTCAAGTAGTCCTTCAACAGTGCATAATCAAAATGGTAATTTTTATGGTGAATTCTGTGTTCTGCTTTCAGAATTTAAAGAAGTACCTTTAAGGGAAACATTTCAGAGATGAAGAATAGCTTTCAGATGGCATAGTATGCAGAGTAAGATAAAAAAAAAAAATTAAATTCCCCAAAAGCAAGACTACTGGAACCCACCTAGGCAATACAAAGTTGTGTTCAACTGTATTATTCCTGTTAAATAGTACTTTTAGCCATAATATATATATTTTTTTCCTAGTTGTAAATGCATTTATGGCACCTCTATTCATAGTGATTGTGGAATAACTTTTTTACGGGTCTTTTAGAGGTTATTTTTAATGAAAGTTGGTTGTCAAATTTTCGAACTAAAGCCTAGTTCGTCATCAGGACTATGTCACTGGAGTAGTTGCTGCCACTCAATTGGAAGAGACCATCCGCAATTATCGTTAATTGTGGTACTTCTTCTTCTTGCTATTTCGATCCTTCTTCTAGTTTTCTCTTTACTAAGTTTGACTGGTGGGCGATTATTTTCACTGAGTCCCAATTTATGGAGTGTCCACTTGCTTGTACATGTCTGTCTAGCCCTGTTTTGTTCCCAATGTTCCTAATAGCTGCTATTAGGAACATTGGGAACAAAACAGGGCTAGACAGACATGTACAAGCAAGTGGACACTCCATAAATTGGGACTCAGTGAAAATAATCGCCCACCAGTCAAACTTAGTAAAGAGAAACTAGAAGAAGGGATCGAAATAGCAAGAAGAAGAAGTACCACAATTAACGATAATTGCGGATGGTCTCTTCCAATTGAGTGGCAGCAACTACTCCAGTGACATAGTCCTGATGACGAACTAGGCTTTAGTTCGAAAATTTGACAACCAACTTTCATTAAAAATAACCTCTAAAAGACCCGTAAAAAAAAGTTATATTTTTTTGTTGTCAGGTTTAATGACACCTGCTAGTATCTGAGACTACAGGAAGTCACAATCCCTAATTTAGGGTTACTGGCTCCAGAGAAGGAAACCAGTGCCACAGGACAAATACAATGTTCATATCTTACCAGGAACTTGAACCCAGGCCCAGCTCGGATCCATGCTTCTTATCACTTGGCTACTGGAGCAGCAAATTTTTTAAATTAAACATTATAACATTTTCATAATCAGGGCTTTAAAAATATCTGCAAAGTTAATGCCCAGCTGGACACGTGAAGAAATTATTTACCTGCCCAGATAGTAAAAGCTGGATGCCCAGTATTTATTTTTCTTTATTTAAGATAACAAATCAGAACTCTCATTTTTTAAATTTTTTTTTTGTAAGTTAAAAATTATAAACTTTTTTTTATATGTTTTGCATTTCCATTTTAAGGGTCTGTTTTCAAAATGTTCAATGCACAAAACACAAAAACATGTTATCTCTAGTACTAAGATGATATGAAATTGGTATGAAACGGTATGATGATGAAATTAATATTTGAAAAATTTAGTGATTCTGCCATGTTCCTTTCATTGAAGTTTTTGCCCTTTGTCACTAAACACCGGAGGCTAGTTCCATCAGAGCCATGGATCTTGTTGCTCACTATAAACGACATTTGGAGCAAAACTATGTATGGTTCCAATTCCTGGACCTAGAGCATAATACAATTAAACATGTGATATTCTTCAGTTCTTGGCGCTCCGTAATAATAATACAACTCCCAGTGATTGCCAGTGAAATGAAACACGACATGTGACGACTGTCTTTTTTCTTGTAGTAGGAAATTCTATTCTAAAGTCTTTAAAATTTAGTTGTCTGGACCAAGCAACTAGATTTCTTATTTACCTGCCCAGGTCAATAATTTACATTCCCAGGCATCTCAGGCAAGGTATTTTTCAAGCCCTGATAATGCTCTGTGCTCACAATTGAACTCCAGTTTTTGACTTGCTCTTGGTGCTGTATTTCGGGCATGATCTTCTTTTTCTTTCTTTCTTCCTGTTTTTTTTTTTTTTTTACAGCACAAAGTTTTTATTTTTCATTAAGCATTTCTATTGTCTAATCAGTTAAACAATTCGAGCTCAGTTTCCATTCAAAATCCAACTTTTTAATCTAATCTTTATAAAAGGAAGCTGGAGTATAGATGCAAAATATTCAAAAAGTGGCTATACAATTCATCAACATACAGGGTGTTCCACTCGCTACTGAACCAGCATTTCTTAAATAATATTAACACCAATGAAGATATTGCAACGAAATTTGAAGTGAACTTACCTCATTTCGTGCAAAATGTGATGACATCACAACATGTGCCGGAAGTGCCCACCATTTGCGTTCAGACAGCATTGAAACCGCCACTGTCTGCCAGCCAGCCGGAGTGCTCCTTAGTGGCAGACAAATTCCTAAGTGTGGCGCCGCTGAGGAGCAGTCCGTCAGCCAGCCGGACGCGTCTCTCTACTGCTTTTTTATGCCATTTTGCCGAGTGTGTCTACACAATACGGTTGTTGATGGTGAGTGCTCGTGCTCGTGGTTGTTCATGTACATGTGAAAATGTATCGGTATACTCTGGAAGAGTGAGTGTTTATTGTTCACACTTATTGGAAAACAGAATTGATAAAGTCTTGTCAATCTTGTCAAGAGCAATTCCTGGAGAGGTTTGCAGGAAGGCATCTGCCGAGAAAGTTCACCATTAGGGCATTGTCAAAGAAATTGGAAACCAAGGGGACTTTATTAGACGACGACCATGCAGGAGGTCATCCACAAATGGTCGAGGAAATGATCCATAATAAAAAAGGGCTGACTACTTGCATCTCCCAAGAAGTAACTTTGCCGACTGTCACAGGGAACAGGGTTGTCTAAAAGCACTTGTTGACGTGCTGTGAAAAAGTGAAGCTTCACGAAGAGCCTGGCCACGTGAGACGAATGACACACTGTCAATGGTTTCACACATTTCTTCAGGAAAATCCTGGCATTCTGGGCAACATGTATTTCTCGGACGAGGCGTGGTTTCACCTATCCAGATACGTCAATTCCCAAGATTCCCATATTTGGGCCAGTAAAAATGATGCGATACATGAAGAACTCCTTCATTCACAGAAAATTGGTGTTTGGTGTGGATGACTCGCTCGCCGCATAATTAGTCCCATCTTCTTCGATACAACCATCACAACAGCTGCATATATGGAAATCTTCAACATCTTTGTAAATAAATTGGATGACGAAGAACTCTCCATTGGATATTACCAGCATGATGGAGTGACATCACACACCAGTATAGCCGAAATTCAGTCCTTTTTCGGCGACCAAGTCATTTCGAAGGGCCTACGGCCACCGCGCTTGCCCAATCTGACGCCTCCTGATTAGTTTTTATGGGGATATCTAAAAGGGAGAGTTAACCGAAAGAAACCGCGAACCATAGATGCCTTGAAAGCAAACATCACCAAAGAAATTCAGGCAGTGACGGCGGATGTAGTGGAAAGGACTTTCCACAAAATGGTGCGCCGGGTTCAATACTGTTTTGATGCAAATAATGGCCACTTTCAGCACATGTTGTGATGTCATCACATTTCGCACGAAATGAGGTAAGTCCACTTCAAATTTCATTGCAATGTCTTCATTGGTGTTAATATTATTAAAGAAATGCCAGGTTCAATAGCGAGTGGGACACCCTGTATACAACCCATAGGAAGTGTTCTAGAAGAACTGAATAAATGATAATCTAAAAGTGCATTATTGGACCACTAGGGAAAATAAAATTTACCACCAAAAATCTGTCTCATCCTTTCATTGAGTCAATGATGATGAATATGGTGTAGCATTATTACACAATGTTTTTCTGTTAATGCATAGCTCAGATCCAACTGCCAATGGAAGGTATCAGCAGTGATGGTCTAGCCTGAATATCCATTGCCTTAAATTAAATTATACTTATACTACTCCACCAAATGCAAATGAAGACTGTTTTGGCATGTGGATTTGATTTAGGTATTAGAACTTGCATATCACCTAGAGAAAGCTACTAGCTCTTACTCTTTGTGTTATCATAAAATGCTCGCTTCTCATCTCTACTGACAATATGATGAAAAAATAATTAATTCCTTTTCCTACTTGTGTGGCAAAATGTTTTGAATTGCTGAAAACTGGACACCTTTTTTTTTTTTTTTTTTTTCCCCAGCTAAAAGTTGATGTCTATGGAAAAACTGTCATTAAAATATTAGTGCTAAAACATAAATTGCTTGCAAAATACCTGTTATTGTTGGACCTTTCTTTATCTCTGCGATTCTTCATTTCAGTTATTATTTAAACTCACAAAATATATTGTTTTTTTAAAGATAAAAATAACAGACGATGGGAATCTACTGTCTTAATGATGGCAATCAGTTCAAAGTTCATAAATTAATAATCGTAAGAGTACTTTTTTTTTCATCAATGGAAATCTCTTCATATTTGAAGTCTAACCTTCAATATAATTTTTTTTAATGTTTTGTTGTGGAGATTCTATTAATCAGAATGGCTTGAATTGAATGCATTATCATCACCTTCTTCATCACAGAAAAAAAAAAAAACAGATTTCCTGTTGTATTTTTTTCCTTTTACATGCTAATTTTGCTAGAAAAAACAAACAAGAAAAAAAAAAACGAACCATGTTTTGCAGGTTGACATACCAATGGAATTGATAAATCATGAACACAAGGATCAGGGAGAACAGGTATTTTGTATATTTTCCTCTTCTTATCACGAACAATGAACATGAATATTCAGCAGTGACAGTTTTTTTTATAGTGCCTAAAGATGTCAATGTACTACGACATAATTTTCTCAAAGATATTTTTTCCGAACAAAATAAAAAACAAACAAATAAATAAACCATCTGCATAGTAAATAGTCAAAATATTAAATTATGTCTCTCCGCTTTTACATTTTAGTAATTTGAATGTGGTTTAATGACGTTCTGTCTCAGCAGCTGAATCACAGCAAGTTGTCAAGCCCACTAATCTTCCTGAATGGTGGCACTGAAAAGGTCAAAATCCATGGACTGAAACTGGTTGAACGAATGATGGCATTTATAGACATCTAGTGTATCAAAAAAAGCACTAACTAGTTTTTGGACTGTTGGTTCTAAAGAATTTACAGGCCACAACAGAATTGGTCAGATGTTTTTTGCAGAAGCAATAAACATCTATTAAAAAATGAACGATGACACACAATTTTCAGATGTAAAGAGCAAGTCTTTTGAATCCTTTTCGACAGAAAAAAATGCTTCTAAGTAGATTTTCGAAAAAAGAAAACAGTTCAGTGCAAAAGAGAATGCGTTTTTGCCCCACAATGGAAAAAATGCACATTATTTAGAATACACAATGTGAGCAGTGTCCTTCTTGGGCCCTAACTGCCTAGTGGTTAGAGCAACCACCTTTTGATCAGATGGTCACAGGATCAATCCCAGGTCGGCTGAGTTGCTCTGAACTACTGAATACTCACAGTGCATCGGATGTGCACGTTAAGCCATTGGTCCTTGGGTATTGGATCCCTCATAGAAAAATAAGGTCATCTACTCCTTCCTCTGCCCTTGTTTTCTCTCCCTGAAAGTGCTCATTGTGACATCATAGTCTGGTACTCACAACTATGTTAACTCGCACTTTCAACATGGTACTCCTGTTTCTCTAACCTCTGTTGTGCAAGTTCAAACTAATATAATAATATAACTTTATTTCTGACATGAAGCACGGAAGTCCCATGGGACATAGGTAGTTGCATCCAACATTCCCTGTGGGTGTAAACCCTATGAGAAATTGCTAGGTGAAGTGTACAGTATACTTCATAGTGAATGGAGAACCAGTAAAAAAATTAAATAAAAAACTATTTCTATAATCTGTAAAACATCTACAAATACAAAGAAGGTCCTACTAGCAGCAGAAATGTGTGTTATGATGAAAAATCACAAATTGTATAAAACATGTTCCTCACACCGGAAGATATGTGAGGGTGAAGGAATTTTTCAAATTGAACACCTAGAAGAAGAGATACAGGCAAAACCATGGCATAATTTTATGTTCCCTTGCTTGAAAGCTATGCATTCTTTAAAGAAATACATGGGGACAAAATATTATTCATAGTGAATGATATTCTACCAACACACGATTTTCCCTAGGGATTTTTAGAATAGGAGATAATCTTTCAAGTAGAAAAACCTGCTGATGCTCCCTGGTGGTGAAATAGTGAATTCCAAAAATAAAATATGCACAAAACATTCTTTACTGCAAAAACTATGTGATGGAAAAAGAACAAATATGTCTTTTAGAATCAGATATTACAAGAAAAACCTTTACATATACACCCCCTAGTGGGAATAATTTATTATTTTAAGATGATAATATTAGCAATATTTACTGCGGTGAACAGCATACAGTAGAAAAAGAATTTTTCAATAGAAGTTTTAGAAGTGGAGATATACAGTTGCAAACAGAAATACATACTAAAGCCACCTGCCATCAAAACTGCACATTATGCAAAATCTGAGGGTATATTGAAATGTTCTACAAGGTGAATGGTATCTGATGTTAATTTTTTTTCTAACTGGAATTTTAGAAACAGATAAATTCAGAAAAATAGGTTTAATATTTGCAACACCTCCTGGCAGGTAAGTTGTGTATTATTTTGGGCATTGAAATGTGCATATGATGTTCTTGTAGTGAGCAATATATTGCCAAAAAGAATTTTGTCAGTCAGGATTTTAGGCATACAGATGTGGCTGCAAATATGCTGCAAACAGAAACATCTTATGTCTTCTACTGAAAAAATTGTGTGTTAGGAAATTATATGCAAAATATTCTTTACAAAGAATTGTGTTAGACAGAAACAAAAAATAATTTTTCAAATTTAGGACACCTAATGCAAAAACTGCCTCATTTTGAGCATGAAATATGTGCAAAGGATTTTTTATCATGACTGGTATTTGACTGAAAGATAATTTTTCCAATCGAGTTTTCAGAAGTGTAGAGATCTTGGCAAATATTTTGGAAACAGAAAAATATGCTCCCTTGTGACAAAACTGTTCATTACAAAAAAAAAAAAAAAAAAAAAAAAACTTTATTCACCATAAACTCTTATCTGATGCAAACAGAACTTTTTATATTGAACTTTCATCAATAGAAGGAGAGATATTGAGGGGGGGGGGAGATATGAAGTATACAGTTATACCCTCTAGTTGGAAAATGGAAAATTTAATTATTTTAAGAAACTCCTTCAGCACATTTTACCATGAAGTTCAAACTGAACTTCATGGTAAAATGTACTGAAGCAAAATAGAATTGCTTCAATCAGATGTTTAGAAGCAATGACAAGGAATAAAATATATTTTGAAATGGATAATAACTTCATTTATGACCCCTGGTGGCAATGTTATGCATTTGAAAAAGTCAAAGGCCCAGGATCATCATTCTTGCAGTTCAGGCTCCCCAATGCAAAAAGAACTTTTCAAATTGGACTAAAAGGTGCTGAGATATGGTGTCCACAGACAAAAGGTCATAGTGATACGTATGTATAAATGAGATAAGTTGGTCTAGATGTTGTATGACCACTGTTTGAGTATGAAAATTTCCATAAGAATCTGGGAATGATGTACAGTGAATATCATATCTGACAATCACACTCATCACACTCACCAAGCCATTTTTCAGACAGAGAAAATTAGAATTTGCACTGAATATTGAATAAAGCACAATGGTGAGACTACTATAGTGAGTATTACTTTAAGATTGTATGTGAATCTGCTGAGTTTCATGGTGAGACAAGGACCTAGATCTGATCCTATATAATCAGTACAATGCCCTAATCAAGCTTTAGGAAAACTTTAGCATTCCTCATCCCCAGAGCATCAGAAAGTAGACGTACGTGTGTACACTGACAGTTTCCAAATTATTAGCAGATTTTGCAGATAGTGTTTGATTGTAGATTAAAAAAATAAATAAAAATGTTATTTACAGCAATTAAAACACTTACTCAAGGCTTTACTGATATTAATATACTTAATTCCATTTTAACTTGAAGATCTTTTAATAATATTTCACATTTTCTAAGTTCTTTTGTTTTTACCGACGTTTCTGGCCTCTAGATTTGTACCGAGACCTTTTCTCAATGTATAAGAACTGTATTAAAAGTTTTGTTTACGCAGAAACAGTTTCAATTTTATTGCCAGATTCCTCTTGCAATTGCCAGTTATTAAATTAAAATCTTGTCTTTATGTATTTTGTAAGTCAACTATTTTTGAATTAATTTGTTAAAAATGCTATTTATAATTTTTGAATGTTCACTAATGGAACTGTTCTTCTGGATATAAAAACTTTATTTTAATTAGTCGCTTGTTTTTATGAGGTTCATAGTCCAATATTTTATTATAATGATCCATTTCGCACACATTGCTGCACATTTAATTGTCATGTACTTATTTTGCTTTCATTGGAATCTGTAATGTTCTAATAACAATTTATTGTTTCATTAATTTTTTTTTAAATTGTCTTATTCTATTGTTATCGTGGTTCATTCTTCCGGGGTTTGCAGCAAGTTTTCTGTTTCAGTGGTTGTGTACGCAGATACTTTTTATTTTTATAGAACTCTGCTCATCCCCTTCATTTTTCTGAGGGCTTAATTTCACTTTCATCCACTTTTCATGGGCAATTTTGACTTTAAAAATATGCACATGTGAAAACCCTTTTAAGTTTTGAATTTTTCTGCATTTGATACAAATACACTCTTTGTTATACCATTTCTTGAATACATTTCATGTCTCTATTTACTGAGTTTCTTGTTAGTCATGCCCATTTCACAAAAGGCAAAAGGCAGGCTTCTTATTTCACAGAATGAGACTAGTGAATGCACTGACAGTAGCAGTCTGTAGCCAAACAGAAGGCAGAGGCAATCACTGACCAATATATTTACCAGTGGTGGAACAGATCTGTCATTTCCATCTCTTGTGGAAGACTCCTTGATTATGCATGCTGAGTTGGTTAAGGATGTGTTGGTGTTGTTTTATGCAGTGGTCGCGGTAAGTTACTGGACAGGGAGTAAAAATACTTCTCACCTGATTTTCAAGAAGTAATTTGTGATTTTTAGAAGTAGCACACCCGACTTCCCCCTCCCTCCTCAGTTTGCAAACGACTGCCATAAAAATTCTCACTTCTAAAATGTGGTTGTTATTTTTACTTGTATTAAAAATACATGCATTACAATAAAATCTGTTCTTTGGACATGAAGTTATTTGAATTATTTTAATAAGTATAACAAAATTTAAAATAGAGTAATAATTCCTAAGGTTAAAAACATGCATCCTTACCTCTGCAGCAAAGATGAAAATTCTGTGATGCACAGTATGTACGTACAATTCTTCCTACAAATGTAATTTAGTACTACAATAGGTTGTAATTAAGAATGATCACAGTCTCTCACATTTTTAATAAAAAATAACTCCATTTTGCCAAGTTCAGTTCGGTTCATTTGCTAGAAGTCACTTATCTGTACACAGAGAATTAAAATTCATGGCATATTCACACTATTCTTTTAAAAGATATAACAGAGTGTTGTCAGCAGGTTTTACTTTGATTTAGTGTTGTAATTATTTATAAATGTAATCTTACTGCTTTTTCAGTAAGTAATAACAGTGGAAAAGTCCAGATCACATACAACCTCTCCATTTTTTTTATTAAGAATGGAGGTACTGTCTCTGAAATTCTTGCTAAATCTTGCAAATGAATGTCATTAATTTCATTCTGCTTCTCACTCATAATGTGAATTTGAGTAGAAAAACCTCTTTCACAAGGTGCTGTGGTCAATGGAATGGTCAATGCAATCTGAGCGCATACTGCAAAGCTTTTATAAACAAGAGATCCATCAACAGCTAATAAAAGATTAAGTGACAAAAATCCTTCATTTTCATTCCTTTGGACCTTGTTAGCAATGGCAAAATTTCTAAAAATTCTTCTCTTAAATTTTTCTTCCTTCAAAAGTGAAGTTTCTGTGCAGCAATAATGTTGTTTAGCGAATCATGTTTCAATACACAAGAGGGCAATGCAGAGGGATTTAAAAGTTGATCAAAATCAGTGAGCAAGTACACGGATGCCAAGTTAAATCTTTCATTAAAATTTTCTTGCAGCTTGTTTACAAAACTTCAGAACTCTTGAAACAAATGTTGCCTTCATCCCATTTCATTCGGGCTTGCACGCACATACACTCTACAGCAGTGGTCTCAAACTGAGACCCTTGGAAGGGCCACTTTCCAGTTTCAAAGGAACTTAGGGGGCCGCATGAATATTAATAAATTCTTATGAATAAATATCAACTTTGCAAAACTACTCCAATGGATTGGTACTAGAGTGGAATATTATATCTAATTATTGGTAAATAGTAAAAACAAATGCTTCATCAATCACTGAAAACAATCACTTTACATAACAATTATTTTCACTTAAATCTTAAAACAATCACATTTTACCAACTGAACATGGTGCACAGTACAGAAGTTATTACAAGTTCTGACTAGAAACTTGGGCTCGCTTTTCTGTCACTAACTTATCAATATTTGGAATAATATCCTTTGAACATGCTACTTTTAAAAGTGAACATAAGTGATTGTCACTTAACCTATTCCTTTCAAGATATTTTACTTGGTTCATTCTTGAAAACAACTGTTCACATCAGTTATGTTGTTCCGAACATAGACATAACACGTGCAGCTAGGTTATGAATGCTTACGTACTTGTCCATTGAAACAAACTGGTAAAACTCTGTTAGATTGCCTGTTGAATTTTTATTTTAGGAAAGAATCACACTGAAAGACTATTAACTCAAACTGAAGTTCTTCAGGTGCATTGCCAGCATTATAGGAAAATGGGGACTTTAATATATTGAAAATATGTATTGGCTTAATACACTTACATTCTTTGTAAATAAACTTTTTACTTATAAAGAGGATGGCTTTGCTAAGCATTACTATGTTTATATTATATTTAATATATTATAATACACTTGAAAAAAGGGTGAATTATTTTTATTTTGTTGTCATTCATGTGGGCCACAAAACAGTTAGTGCAGGGCCACAAGTTTGAGACCACTGCTCTACAGCCCTTTTGTAGCTCTGTTGTTTACCGGGCACAACAGCAGAGTTCAAGGTCACTGGAAATTGTCCTCTCAAATTGTGACATTTTTTTCACACATGCCTTAGGCCTTTGGGGTCGCGTTTTCCCGCAGCCCGAGATATGCGAAACCTGGGAGAGAGCAGAGCTGGAGTGGGGAACGAGGCAGGAATTTCGTTATCAATGGCGCAACTGCTGTGTTGAACAGCAGAGGAAAAAAAAACTAATAGTAATGATAATAATTTCAAAAAAAAAAAACAACTCTAAAGGTCAGTTTTTAAATCAGGTTGGATAATTTTTGGAGCAGTAAAAATATGCCCTGGTATTTTTCAGGAAATAATTTTTATTTTTGATTGTGAAATACACATGTCCAGCATTAACGCAATCTCTAGTCTTATGACACATGTGCCAAATGTATCCAAAAAGCTGTACATATGTGGCAAGTTATGAAACAGACATGGACTACTAATCACATATATCAGTTCCAATCAAAGAGCAACACTGCGCGAAATTAAAAATCTAACAAAGCTGGTTTGCTTTTTGTTTAGAATGCAGTATAAAACCCAAGAAAATATCTAGTACTGTGAAAGCTAACAACTCCTGCATGATTATTTACATTCAGTGACTGGTTGGTTGATTTCGGGGGTTTCAAGGTGGAAAGGCCAGGTTTTTTCATGCAATACAAAAAGCGAATGACCACAATGATTCTACAAAAGAAAAGTGCTAGAATTTCCAAATTTATTTTTCAAAACGTTACTACTTTTATAAGTTTACTTTGACAAAAACTGAAAATGTAATGTTGAAGTATTTTATGCCACAGGAATAGGAACAATACATACTTTTTAAGAGCAGGTAATACACTATCATCATGGCTGACATAGTTACTTAACATTGGAACAAATGCTTCTTCTGGAGGAGTCTTCTTAGGAGGTGGTGTAGATATGCGCTTTACTTTCACCTCTAGATAAAAAACAATACTTCAATACAGACATAAAAGTTTGCATTAAATTGTTTTACATATATCAAATACTACATCTGATTACAATGCTCACCTACTGCAAGTCACAACAATTTTTAATTATATAAATTCATGATACTCTACCATACAGCTTTTTTATACTTGAAAAATAATGACACAGTTTAGCAAAATATTTCCTATTAAATAAGCACAAAACACTCTCTAGGTAAAAATATCCCCCTCCCCCCTCCATATTTAACAACATTCAGTAGTACTCAAGTAGTGAATGATTACCTACACTACCTGAAATGTTATTAATAAATAACATTCAGGTACATATGATACTAATAATACACCGATGAGCTATTACATTATGACCACCCGCCGCCTAGAGAAATGAGGCCACTTGGAGACCGAACGCTGGCGCAGGTGTAGTTCACAGAGCAGTATATATACAACCTGAGGACTGGCGTTCGGTTAGTAGAGTATTCGGCAAAATTGTGACAGCACGGTGCCTCGGAACTGCGATCTCATAAACGGTGTGGCCTGTGGGTCGTTCATGTGCCACTGTAGTATGTATCAAAAGTGGTGTAAAGATGGACAAACGATGAACCGTCGTCCAGCCGTGTGTTGTCCGCAGCTCATTGATGCCAGAGGGGAGCGGAGACTGTTGTGCATTGTTCGCGGAGACTGTTGCGTATTGTTCACAGCGACCGTAGGGCCACAGTGCAACAAATCCCCTACAGCTACAACAGTGGTGATCAGGGCAATGTGTCACAGCACCTAGTTCATCGCATCCTTCTGTGCATGGGCCTGCGTAACTGAAAACCCAGCCGGGTCCCCATGCTCACTGAACGTTTTTGCCAACAACGCATGAAATGGGACCAAGATCATCGAGATCGGACTGTGGATGATTTGAAGAAAGTGGCCTGGTCTGATGAATCAAGATTCCTGGTACATCAGGTACATGGCCGAGCGCAGTACGCCAATTACCAACGAAGACTATGGCACCTGGATGTACTGTTGGGTGGAAATAGACCAGCGGCGGCGGTGTTATGCTGTGGGCGATGTTTTCTTGGGACACTTTAGGCCCCATTATACCAATAGCACAATCAATCCCTGACAGCTGTTTGGTATCTGAACATCATTGCGGACCAAGTTCACCCATTCACGGCAACTGCGTTCCTTACTGGTGATGGCAATTATGAACAGGATAATGTGCCATGCCACACTGCCAGAATCGTCAAGGAGTGGTTCGTGGAACATGCTGGCGACTTTCTGTTAATGCTCTGGCCCCCAAATTCACCTGACATGAACCCAATCGAACATCTGTGGTTTGACTTGGAAAAGCAGGTTCGAGCCAAATCACCACCACCCCAAAATGTACGGGAAGTGGAGGACTTGCTGTTCACATTATGGTACCAGATACCCCAGAATACCTATCGCCACCTCATCGAATCGATGCCTCGCCGAGTGGCCACTATTTTGCGAGCTAAATGGGGTCCTACAGCTTCTTAGGTAAGTGGTCGTAATGTAATGGCTCATTGGTGTATAGCATACAAATTTTTAATATATTTTTCATATATAATATTTTATATTTTTATAACATTTTTTTTTTCATCTCTACTATCCTGATTATGATTAAGGCTTTAATGACTTGAAAAAAGTTCATATATGAAACAGCACAAGTGACATTGTGTTGGTATAAAAGAAACTGCTGGCATTTCCCTCGTTGACAATCATTATGGCTGTAACTATCTAGAGAATTCATATGAGAGAGTAACAGTGTCTGTTTGAAAGTAGCACATAAATGTGTTATTGGCTTTTCTGACATTGTCTTGCATAGTCCAGTACAATGAACTGCCAAAATTTTACATTTAAACCTGCTATTTCTAATAAAAGCAGATATGATCTACAGAAAAGTGTTATATATCTGTGCAGTTTTTTATACTTTCCAAGACCTCAACCTGTTTTCATTTCAATATACACTGCCAAATACTTCTTAGGTCACAGTTTTTAAAAATCTTATTAAAAATAGGTATTAACATCAATCTGCCATGAACAACAACAACAACAAAAAAAAAAAAAAAACTAGTGCTTAATACTGACTAAAATAAAATACAAAATCAGATTTCAAAAAATGCTTACGTTTATGCAATATTCAACTCTTTGTAGGGATTAGATGTTTTATTTTCTTATGAAAGCGTGTGTGAAGATGTTCGTCACATTTGTCATGTCGGAAAGAATTGATGATCAATGAATTAGCATCAGATTTTGTCAAAAACTTGGCAAAACTTGCAAAGACATGTACTTAAAGTTACAGAAATTCAATGGGGAAGGTTGTATGAGTTGAGCACAAGGTTATGAATGTCATAAATGTTTTAACGATGGTCGTGAAAGTGCTGAGAGTGATGAATGTTCTGGGAAACTCACAACCAGCAAAATGGGGGAAACAATGTCGAACTTGTGCGCACAGCTGTGTGGGAAAATTGCTAAATCACTGTTTGTGAGTTATCTGAAGACTACAAGATTAGTTTTGGTTCAATCAGTCAATTCTTACAGACAACTTGGGTATGAGACATGTCTCAGCCAAATTTGTACCAGAGTTGCTCTCAGCTGAGCATAGACAGGCCCATGTTTCAGCTACTAATGACCTGCTTGAGTGCTTTGAAAATGACAAAAACTTTTTAAAAACTATCACAACTGGTGCTGAATCATGGGTTTATGGGTATGACACCAAAACTAAGGCCTAATCTTCACAGTGGAAGACCCCAAACACTCTTTCTCCCATATCCAAAAATGTATGACAGAGCCACAGCAATGTCAAGATGTTTCTTCCCAATCATGAAGGAATTGTGCATCATGAATACACTTCACCAGGCTAGAGAATTAACAAGTTTTGCAGCATTTGAAAGACACAGTTCATCACAAAGGCCGATATTGTATGAGAGTGACAAGTGGTAAGACAACATGGTAAGTGGTAAGACAACAGTGGTAAGACAACATGGTAAGTGGTAAGACAACTGCTCATACATCGGCACTTGTGCAGCAGCTTCTTGGTAAGCATTGCATTGCACAGGTCTGAGAACCACCCTCTTTGCAAGATCTTGCTCCCTGAGATTTTTTTCTCTTCCTAAAAATCAAATACCACTTGAAAGGGAAAAGATTTTAAGATATTCATGAGATACAACAGAATGCAATGAAGCAGCTGCTCGCTATTTCAGAAGATGGCATCAAAAAATGCTTCGAGCAGTGGTATCAGTGCTGGGCTAAGCTTTGAAACGGGACTACTTCAAAGGTGATTAAGTTTCAAATATGTAAGTGGTGCACTTTTTTTTTAATAAATCCAGTCTGGATACTTTTTAAACCACCTCTTCAGGAAACTTGAAAATTGCGTTGCCCTAGAATGGGAATTGAACCCATATCTCCTAGTTTCTATTTAAGAATTCTATTGTTGCACTACCCAGGACAAGGAAGTTTCAAGTAACAACAGCTCAGCAGATGTAGCTTAGAAATTTTAATATCGTTCAGATTTGTGAAAGTGGAAGCAATCTGATGCTTTCTTGTAGTGTCAATGACCATTTCCCGTCCACGTATGGATACAGGTTACAAGTTCCAGTGCTTCAGAGAATGCCTTAGATACATCAATGGGAAACAAAACCCTTGAAGAAATAATTTTTTACAATGAACATGGAAGTCATGCACATACATTATACATATCATTAAGCTGTTCTCTGAGATTCAGAGGTTGTCACCTTAAAGAAACACCATATGCCAAGTACACATTTAACTGATAGAACTAGAATTTACTTACTGTTGGTGCATCAAATGTCTACATTTACAACAATCTAAGCACACCATTGAGCTTCATTAACATCCATCACATGTTGCACACAAGACCTTTTGTAGGAAGTCATATACAAATGTCATTATTGGCTGTATTTTCACTGTTTTCCAGTAAGCTATCTGTCTACAGAACACTTGAAAATTGCATCGCTCTGGAGATAGAATCTAAACGTTATTCAGATTTCTAAGCTACATCTGCTTAGCATTATTGCTTGGTACTTTGTTGTCCTGGGTGGTGCATTGTTAGCACGTTTGAATGGAAATCAGGAGATGCGAGTTCAATTCCCATTCCAGGATGATGCAGTTCTCAAGTTTTCTGAAGAGGTGGCTACATGGAAAACATTGCAAATACTGCACCTCTGTGCTAATAATGACATTTGTAAATTCTCATTAAGTAATAACAGTGGGCCTCAAAAGTATTTGGATGAAATATACTGACTGATAAAAGTTAACATGCATTACACCTATGACAATAGCTAAGCTGGGGCACTGTTTTTTTGCACTGAAAAGAAAAATATCTCAAGAGAGCACTGTGTGAAAAAAGTCTGTCAACATTAGCCATACAGTGTGTAAGAAAGCAGTTAAAAATGAGTCAAGTAACTTTAGTGAAGAAGTGACCAAGGCATCTGATCTTTGCAAGGAGGAAGAAAAGACTTTATTTAAACAGATTGCACGATCTACATTTTGAGGTTACTCACCTTTAATCCCTAACTCTTTCAGGAGGTTTTCGTCTCTACACATTTCCAACACGTATTTTTCTCATTAACATCGTGGTTCGAGGCCGCAAAATAAACACACAAAAAATAATAATAAATAAAAATCTTTTTCAACTCACGCAAATTTCACTCCCTTTCCTTTCTTTTCACTATGACCCAAATTCTGATTCAAAACAATCTACCACAAATATATACAATTGAACTCCCTAAAACACATTAATCTAATTAAAACTTCAATCAATAAAAACCTATTTACACATTTCCTAAGACGTCAAAGTTAAAAAGCTGTAACCCAAAATTATTTACAATTGCACATCAGTGCCAAATTAAAATAAACCCAAATACCTGACACAACCACAATATTCAACAGTTAAGGGACTCTCTCCCCTCAGAAAACAAGCTTAACATCCTAGCACTTTCAGCCTCTACCCCGGCCATTTTCAAGGAACGGACGCAACAGATGTACCACCCGTCACCTCCGCGAAACGTAGCGAATGTTCCAGTGCTCGCGTGGCTCGTCAGATTTCCCGTTCTCCGTCGTTCAGGTGCAGTGGCGCCATCTATCAGATGATCCAATAGCCTTCTTTTCCTTTCGTACTTATAAATATCTGTTCTATTTATTTGATTCTTGAAACTAATCATCTTATATTCTAACACGTTTTTTATTTATATTACATTATTTTTTTTATTTTTTTCTCTTGCCTTTTCCCCTCTGTTCTTCTCTGTGGCTTTTTCAATACATAAAAGGAATTTCAGCTGAAATTAATAAATTGTGTAATAGATATAATTTACAATTGGGCAATAAAGTACATACCATTAAAAATTTTGTAATCAATACGAAAGAAAACAAGAAGTGCTTGGATAGAGCTGGCGTTTACGAAATTCCTATAAGCAACAATCCTACAGTATCATACATAGGAAGCACTAAAAATAAACTAAAACATCGTTTACAACAGCACTTACGGAATTGGCAAAAAAAAAAAAAAAGAAGCAAAAACTGCATTGGTCCAGTACTGTATTGAACAAAGGCAATACCCAAGGTTTGATGAAATAAAAATTATTAAGAATTGTCGTACAGAAAGGCATTTGAGATTGGCAGAGACAGTGTTAATAGAAAAAAATAGACACAGGTTATGTAACGTTAATGATCCTAATAGCTTAAACGCATATTGGAAGGATTTGATCAGAAAGGAAAGCCACAGAGAAGAACAGAGGGGAAAAGGCAAGAGAAAAAAATAAAATAAAATAATGTAATATAAATAAAAAAACGTGCAAGAATATAAGATGATTAGTTTCAAGAATCAAATAAATAGAACAGATATTTATAAGTACGAAAGGAAAAGAAGGCTATTGGATCATCTGATAGATGGCGCCACTGCACCTGAACGACGGAGAACGGGAAATCTGACGAGCCACGCGAGCACTGGAACATTCGCTACGTTTCGCGGAGGTGACGGGTGGTACATCTGTGGCGTCCGCTCCTTGAAAATGGCCGGGGTAGAGGCTGAAAGTGCTAGGATGTTAAGCTTGTTTTCTGAGGGGAGAGAGTCCCTTAACTGTTGAATATTGTGGTTGTGTCAGGTATTTGGGTTTATTTTAATTTGGCACTGATGTGCAATTGTAAATAATTTTGGGTTACAGCTTTTTAACTTTGACGTTTTAGGAAATGTGTAAATAGGTTTTTATTGATTGAAGTTTTAATTAGATTAATGTGTTTTAGTGAGTTCAATTGTATATATTTGTGGTAGATTGTTTTGAATCAGAATTTGGGTCATAGTGAAAAGAAAGGAAGGGAGTGAAATTTGCATGAGTTGAAAAAGATTTTTATTTATTATTATTTTTTGTGTGTTTATTTTGCGGCCTCGAACCACGATGTTAATGAGAAAAATACGTGTTGGAAATGTGTAGAGACGAAAACCTCCTGAAAGAGTTAGGGATTAAAGGTGAGTAACCTCAAAATATAGATTCTCTAAATAGCACGTGAATAATTAAGCAGCTAAATGACATTTGACATTTGCAATGCTGTATGAATATATGATAGATTGTACAATGTACATACATACCTGCCAACATTGGCAAGAGCTTTGTCAGTAGTAACTACTGGGTTGTCGGAAAAGTCATGACATATTTTGGCACCCGATGGTGGTTGGGCAGTTTTGGAAGTACTAGAGGCATGCGCAGCTCTGTTATCACTATGGCATTCGACAGGTGTTAGATCTAGCTGCAGTCTAAAAGGAATAGTGAACAATTTGGTTGATTTGAGGAGATTTGACATCAAGTTGAAGATGGAAGACCAAACTGTGCATTTTCGCCATATTTTACTGTTTTACTTCCATAAAGAGAAGAACGCGCGTCAAGCTTGTGAAAAGGTGCGTAAAGTGTATGGTGATAATGTTCTACAAGAACGTCAATGCCAGCGGTGGTTCGCAAAATTTCGTGCTGGTGATTTTGACCTCAACGATGCTCCTTGGTCCGGGAGGCCCACGGAGGTTGATGACGACCAAATCAAGGCATTGATCGAGTCAAACCCACGTTACACGACACGAGAGATTGCAGACACATTGCACATCCATCATTCAAGCGTTCACGACCACCTGAAGAAGCTGGGATACATAAGCAAGTTTGATGTGTGGGTTCTTCATGAACTCAAAGAAGCTCAATTGACGGCGCGTATAAACATCTGCGATATGCTCATTAAACGTGAGGAAAACGATCCTTTTTTGAAGCGACTGATAACTGGTAACGAAAAGTGGATTGTGTACAACAATGTGCTGCGCATACGGTCTTGGTCCTGATGTGCTGCTTCGCCTCAAACGACATCCAAAGCAGACATTCATCAGCGAAAGGTTCTAGTATCAGTGTGGAGGGATTTTAAAGGTGTCATGTTTTTCGAGCTCCTACTACGAAACCAAACAATCAATTCGAAAGTGTACTGTCGGCAATTGGACAGTTTGAACGAATCCATCATCCAGAAACATCTACAGCTCATTTATCGTAAAGGTGTTGTGTTCCATCACGACAATGCGAGACCACACACAAGTTTGGTCACCTGCCAAAAATTATTGGAGCTTGGGTGGGATGTGTTGCCACACCCAGCATACTCGCCTGACCTTGCGCCGTCAGACTTCCACTTGTTTTGCTCTCTTTCAACAGTCCTTGCGTGGTATAACGTTCAATTCAGATGAGGCTGTAAATCAGCACCTTGTACAGTTTTTCGCCACGAAAGACAGGTCCTTCCGTGAACGAGGCATTCTGCAGCTCACTGAAAGATGGCAAAAAGTTATCGAACAAAACGGGCATTATATCATTGATTGATCTTTGTTCTTTCTATCAATAAATGACCTTAGCAAAACATGGCTAAAACACGTCATGTCTTTTCCGACAACCCAATAGTATTATTGCGCTGCATACATACTCTTTTTTATGAAACAATTCATCCCTTTGTGAAAAAGAAATATGCACCACAACAAAATATTGTGACAAACAAGGACACTAATGAAACAAACTTAACATGTGCAAAACACAAAGCTGATTCCCCTGGTGAGGGCACAATAGGTAACATTTCAAGATTTAAGTTTGAAACTTCCAGCAGTAAAAATCAGCCAGATGTGTTCAGAATTCCACAGCACTTGACACACGGGAAATCCAAGCAAGTGAAATGGCACTGCACGGCCCTCTACTTACCATATGAATCATCCTGCCTGTAAAATTGCAGTTTATGACAAGATGAGACCAAAGAAGAAAAAAAAAGCTGAACGTTTTAACTGGGTGAAAAATCAAAACACAGAGCAAGAATGCGGTGTGTCTTTTGTTGACTCTGCAATTGCACAGCCTCAATTGTATAATTTTTCTTTTTGCTGATATATTTCTCTCCTTATTTCTTTATTGACATTTTTCTTTTTGCTGATATATTTCTCTCCTTATTTCTTTATTGTCATTTTTCTTTTTGCTGATATATTTCTCTCCTTATTTCTTTATTGTCATTTTTCTTTCTTTTCTGTATGCCCTCTGATAACAATACTTTAATCATCATGCCAAAAGAGCTTTTCAGTCTGAGGGCCAATTAGTGCATTATATAATAGCTTTAACAATTTTAGATGAATGATATAACTTTGAGAACATTAATACTTTTGAACACCATGCACAAATTTTTACAAATTTTCCAACTTCATCACTTCCGTCAAGCTTCCAACAACCCCCCCCCTCTCCCCTCCATCAAGCTTAAATGCAGAAACTTATGTATGAGACAGGGGATATCTAACAACGCAGGCAAGTGGGAACATTGCTCGGGGGGGGGGGTGTTATGGGAGAAATCTTTGCCCTGTCTGGCTTTTATTCAAGCTGAAATACAAATATTTATGCAGTAATATGTTATTTAACAATAACACTGGGAAGAAGGCAACATCACGAGAAAAAAGAAATTATGATTACGGAATAAATCAGAACTCTGTCGACCTTCTGTTTTCGAAAGTTTTGCAATGATGAAATTCCGTCCTCAGATGAACATTCCTGTCTCGTCATCCCCCCTTCAAATTTCTCTGTCCACCTGTGCATCAATCTCGTGTTTTACCAAAATAATAGCGAAAAAGGTGGAACTCCTCAAATTTGTGAAAGAATCTCATGCCTGAAGATTACAGAGAACTTTTTGTGGCATCTAACTTCCATTTTTGCAAATTGTTGCCTACAGTTTCAAGCTCAAATACAAACATTTATGCAATAAAATGATATTTAACAAGAATACTGAACACAAAAGCAACATCGGGAGAAAAAAAAATTATTATGGCAAAATTTTTTACTCCGTTTAACTACCATTCCCTAAAGTTTTGAAACACGAAATACCATCCCCAGACGGAAAAATGACCACCCCGGACCCAATTCTCTTCAGTTTTGCATCGATCTTGAGATTGATATAAATGATGACAAAAAAAAAGTTAAAGAGTCTCATGTATATCATAAAATGATTAACAAAATGAAAAAAAATAAAATAAAAATAAAAATTCATAGAATCTGTAGCTTTGAAAGTGAGTTGCGCAGTCACACAGCTAAATCCATAGAAACTATGGACATTCTGTAATAGTTGGCAGGTATGTACATATAATGTTCCTTTTGTTGTACATTTACTTAAACTATTTATTTCTATTGTTTTGTGTTTTAAAACCATTTCCGGCATTTTCCCATGAATAGCACTCCAACTGGCAAAACTCATAAGATGCTATTGCACACTGGGTACAATTAATTATTTTGTGAGTCTACCTTTTTTGACAAAGGCAGTTGTGACAGGTTTGTATTGGAACTTTTACAACTTCTCAAGTAACATAAAAAGAAAAAGAAAAGCATTTCATAATTACACTCACATATTTGTAATTTATCCTTCCAACACTTACTATATTTTTGTTTGAAAATGGTACTGAAAGCTAAGGAAAATCAGTTTTTGAGAAAACTTATATAGTTAGACCATTATTATTACTTTTTTTATTTACAAAGTTATAATTTCATAAAATCCCAATGTAATAACTTCAAAAAGAAAATATTAAGGTGCACAAATGAAAACTTTGTGATTAAATTATACAAAAAAAAAAAAATCAAAATGACACCTTGTAAGTTAAAATACTGGAATACATATAAGATAAAAAATGAACTGCAAAATTAAACTTGTTCATGCAAGGCAGTTGATGCGATTATGATAATTAGAAAAAAAAATGCAAAGCTATAAAGTCATATAAACCATGAATTCTTACATACTTTCTTGGGGATCCTCATCAGGGTTATGCTAGAAACGAAACATGATGCAAGTCACTTCAATGAAGTTAGACACTTGATTACATTTAAGCAGGAAATTTTTTACATAGAATCCTGCAAGTCTATGCTTTAAAGGTGAACTGAAGGTGTAGCAACTTATCAGTTCAAAAGTTTATTCCGAACAGACAGAGAATTAGTACATAATGGAAAACAATCAGCCAATTAGCATTAATTAAAATTGTACATCTATAAATAAATGTACCTTATGCGAAACAGATTCAAAAGTTACATGATAATAAGATAACTCAAAATGAATTTAATATTTCTGAAAATAATCTTTGTGCTTGGGAAACCCATTGATATATATCACTTCTAGAAGTTGTGAAAAATTGCTTAACAACATCATACTTTTCAATTGTCAAACAAAATGGCAAACAGTTGGATTTTTAAAAGTAATAGAAATGAACTGAGTAATTAAGTGAAAACCAGAGTGGTTACTAAGATAATTCAAACACCAACACAACTTTGACAGACATATCATCACCGTCATTGATCATTAGCAATCCACAGTTGGACTAAAATCTGCCAAAGTCTCTCCTACAACTTTCTGTCTTGAGCCAGTCTACTCCAAGTCACTCTGGCATGCTTTCGAATTTCATTTGCACATCTCCCACATGGTGTTATTCTGGGTCTTTTCCTGTCCCTTGAAATCCAGTACAGTATTTTAGTTGTTCAACAATGATCAGTTCATCTAGCAACATGTCCATCCCATTGCTGTTTCAAGTTTTTTTTTTTACCTTAATCATGATGCCATAAACTCTTGTCATTTTCCTGAACCATGAGTTCCCCTTTTCCAATATACCTAGTGCTAAACATGACTTTGTTGTAAAGTGATCAAAATCTCTCAAAATGTGCTGAGTAGGGAATTACACTTATATATCACCAGTACAATTTTTTTTTTAAAATAATAGTTCTTTGCAGTGATTTCTCACTACATAGTGGTCAGTATATGAATATGGGATGATAATTGTTTCTCAAGCACACAACAGTGGCTGAACTATATAGGGTGTCCGAGAATTATTGGACACATTACAAAATTATATAAAACAAAACATTAAACAGATAGAAAGAAACTGATTGTACTAACTTACAATGCAACAACACAAGTTAATAAATTTCAGTGTGAGATCCCTTGGTTGCTCGTAGTACGTCCAAACGATACTCGATTTCATGCCATGTACTGGCAAGCATCTGAGAAGTTATGGAATTAATAGCAGCTGTGATATGCTGCTTCAGTTCCTGCAAATCAGTACAAGGCGTCTGATAGACACGATTCTTCACATAACCCCACATGAAATAATCCAATGGAGTTAGATCTGGAGAGCGAGGAGGCCACGGAATGGGACCACCATGCCCAATCCATCTGTTGGGGAAATGCTCATTTAGGCACTTACGTATCCCGCTGACCAATGCGGAGGCACCCGTCTTGTTGGAAAATGATGTTGTCATTTTTTTGATCTCGGGTATAGCAAAATTTTCTAGCATATCCAAGTAAATGTCACCATTTAAGGGTTTTTCGCAGAAGAAGAAAGGGCCAATCACTTCTCCTTTTGATAGGGTGCACCACACATTAACTTTTGGAGAATCATGTTCCAGTTCAATAGCAGCATGAGGCAGTTCTCTGCCCCATATCCTACAGTTGTGATGATTCACAATACCTGATACATGAAATGTGGATTCATCACTAAAAATTACAGTACTGAGGAAGTTTTCATCATTTTCCACTCGATTCAGCATATCCACAGCAAAATCGCAACACAGAGTGTGATAAGCATGAAACTTTAATTTCTTGTGCAAGATGTCGTGAACTGTTGATTTCGGAATGCACAGTTCTCTGCTTGCTTTACGAACAGATTTCCTGGGGCTTCGTCGGAAACTTTCATTAACTTGGTCAACCGTCTCACCGCTGATGCTAGGCCTGCCGGCTCCTCCACGATGTTCCACATTGCCAGTTTCTTTAAACTGTTTCATCCACCGCTTAAATGAATTCATTGATGGAGGATTACAACCATACTCTAAATGGTACCGTCTTTTACCTTTAATGACAGACTTTAATTCTGCAAGCCATAACACACACATCGCCTTCTGCTGTACAGATGACATGACTACTGATTGCGCATTTCTCATACATTCCTCATCAGACCACACCTAGTGCCATCTATCGGATTCTGGGAATAACAATTCTGCAAAACAAAAATATAGAAACCGTGTAAGTAATACGTGACATAGAAAAACAGACAATGCTTATAGTTTTTTTTGTACATAATTTTGTAATGTGTCCAATAATTCTTGGACACCCTGTATTTTACACAATTTGTTTTTACTAGTTTTTAATATGATATACATTTTTATGTAGTACCTGAAATAATTTGAAGACAATTGATAAAGAATTCAAAGGTAACTTCAGATGTATTCTCCTTGTATTCATATCACATTGTAACAATAAAGAACCACTTGTGATTGGGCAAAAGCAGTTAATAACTGACATATGAGTGCACTGAACCTATAAGACATTTAAAGGTAAAACATTTCATTTCACTACACTCAGTTTGAAAGCTTTCCTTGATGGGGTTTCACACTGCCTGTTATCATGACTACATCAATACATTACCAACTAGAACAAAGGGGAAACAAAAAATATCAATGATTCAGTACTGTAATAAAACCCAATGCTCCTCTGATTTTAAAAATATGAAACTATTAAAGACACATAGAAATGAAAACAAACTGATATCTTCTGGTCCATTTTAATTGAAAAAAAAATCAAGAATCTGCAATAGCCATGATCTAGTTGAAATATCATTTCCATGAAGATTTTTGACAGAAGAAAAGAATTTAAAAAATAAAAAAAATAAATACGAATTGAAATTTTCTGTGTCCATTTCAATTGATAAAAAAAAAAAAATCAAGAATATGTAGTTACCATGATCTAATTGAAATACCATACCCATGGAGATTGTTGACAAAAGCAGAAAGGAAAATAATTTAAAAATATAAAACAAAAATATGTAACAATAATCAAAGAATTTTTTTTTCACCATACAATGAACAGAGGACACTGAATGCAATGTAAACAGACAGAGAATGAATATGAAGGTAGAATTAATAGCAGAAACACCCATTACAGAGAAAATTTCCACATTGCCTATGTGTTCATCAGGGGTAGAGGAACATGGTCAACAGTATGCAACTGAAAAGTGTTCATTCTCTACAGAATGATGTTATGAGCCAACAAAACTGGTAGAGATGTTTCCAAAGTAATTTTCCAGATGATTTGCCAGAATTTCTTAATGAATGTAAGATGTTGAAAGATGGGGCTAAGGTGAACTGCAAATGTCTATGAAGCTAAACAGATTACTACAATGAACACATAACAAATAGTTTCCATACATTTTTTCAGTTAAAGTTTTTAAATATTTTTGGGAATTTCAATCAGAACTTCAATAACAAGAATATGATTTGCTTTTAAAATTAAAATACGTTGATAAAAAAAAGACTGAACACAGAGCCAAAACTAGCACAGAACAAAACGAAAAAAAAGAGAGGAATGAAAAAAGGAGACTAATGAATAGTAGTTCTCTTACATTAAAAAACATTTGCAGCTTTCAAATGTTTTAACAGAAATATCCTGTAAAGCTATAAAAGGTTACCAACCATCTGCATTTGGTTGCTCAAGCTGATGCCAATGAACAGAAGAATGACATGCATGAAATGTAAATTTTTTAGCAATCAGTTTAATTCAAATATTGTGCCCAAAACAGATTTGAATATGCTGATAGTGGCATGATATGCAAATGCTAGTAAATCGTTAACACAGTAATCTGAAGGCACCAAAACATTGATCAAGTTCATGTGTCTGGTGTGTCTTTGTGTCATACCACAGATGGTGTAAAATACTGCTATATAGCATGACAATATTTTCTTGTATCATTCATTAGCAATATCAGTTGGGTAACTTATAAAATAACTATTACAGAAACTTTATCATCAGATCCTAAATGTGTACTGCATTAAAAATTATATAGTCATGGAAACTATGCAAAAATTTCCATAATTTTTGACTACAGAGAGTGTTCTGAGAAAAGGAAGTCACATCATTACATAAAACTAGTGTATCACCAACACATATTTTGTCATACAGAATTTTGCCTTATCATGATGGTGGTGATGAGGCATCAGATGGTGACAATTCACACTGTCCATGAAGAACATGATTTCTATTTTGAAGCAAGCATTACTGATCATCATGTGCATTTCAAGTCTGTGTACGACTCTGAGATACTACTCTCAAGTCTGAGGGTGGCAAACCAAAAATTCTACACAACACTGTGTCACCAAAAGGAAGTTAACTGGATGAACAACTTTCCTTATTTCTCTTCAGCACATTTTGGTAATGACACAGCAATATCTCAGTGTATCTTTTTAAGTACTATCACAGAATTGCTCTGGTGAGCTTATCCAAAAATTTTATATTGAACAAAAAAAAATATATATATAATCACTCACACTAGGAGCAGCTTTTTAAAAAATAAAAAATTAGACAGTCAGTGGACAGAGACTCTCTTTGTAGTGAAGGTCCCCTGAAGAAAGCACAGTGAGTATCAAAATATTACAGCATGTACTACACTGGAAGGAAATTAGTAATGGGATCGTGTTCTGAGGGATGCCCCCAAAATTTTCCAAAGTTAAAATTTTTCCTACAACTTCATTTTCATACTGTGAAATCAACTAATGAGTGCATCATAAACACAGTTTAGTTTTAAACCAAATGAGTGAGGTATGTGGACTGATAATGCTAGATTAACCCTAATAAGAAAATTTAGGTGAAGAGGTGGCAGCAAAATAGTTTTAACTCTTCTTTTCTAAACTTCTAATATTTTGTCAAATGCTTTCCTCTGGCTTAAAAATTCATTGAATATTCAAGTGAAAGAAACAGAATAATAAATTAAACATGACATCTTAGAGCACATGAGGCCTAGCAACTAAAAACAAGGAAAAAGTTTAAATGATACCTTGGGAAAATTAACACTTCCAAAATAAAGGTAACACTTCTTTATTTGTAACTTGGAAGACTTTGACAACTTGCTCATTCATGCTGCATCAAATTTTGTTGTTCCTGAATATTACAATTCTAACTCATTTAAATAAGTAGCAAGAAACTATTACAAAACAATCCTGTGCTTTTAAAACATTTATCACAGTGCTATAGCTTTCATGACAAATTGCATATAATTTACATTTTTTTAAGTGATGCGTGAGCACCCATGCCCATATAATAAATATGTCATTAGCATATTTATTTATATGCTAATGACAATGCAACACTATTTCAGCAATTCAAGGACGAATATAACTGCAATATTGATAGCTAATGAGTAAGAATTTTTGGGTATGTCCAGAAAGCATATTGTGTGCCTAAAAACAAAACACAAAAATATGTATCATCATCATCATCATTGTCAACCATTATCAATCCACTGCTGGACGAAGGTCTCCCCAAGTTTCCTCCACAACGGTCTGTCTTGTGCCAGTCTCCTCCATGTCACCCCTGCATACTTTCGAATTTCATCCACCCATCTCCCATGTGGTCTTCTTCTGGGTCTTTTCCTGTCCCTTGGAATCCAATCTAAAATTTCGGCTGTCCATCGATGATCTGTCCTTCTGGCAGTATGTCCAGCCCATTGCCATTTCAGGGATTTAACTCTGATCATGATGTCTTCCACTCTTGTCCTTTTTCGGATCCACGAGTTCCTCTTCTTATCTCTCCTGGTTACACCAAGTATGCACCTCTCCATGCTTCTTTGAGTTGTCTGCAGCCTTTGTATGTCTCTTTTAGTTAAGGTCCACGTCTCTGCACCATACGTAAGCACTGGAAGGATGCATTGATCAAACACTTTTCTTTTAAGACATAATGGCATATTGCTCTTGAAAATTATGCTGTTTCTTCCAAAAGCTCTCCAGGCAAGTTTTGTACGCCGATTAATTTCTTCACCAATGTGACCCTCACTTGATATCTGCTGTATAAGATAAACGTACGTTTCTGTTATCTCCAGCTTTTTTCCATCAATCGATAAATCTTCATTTCTTGTAAAAGCATTGAACATAACTTTTGTCTTCTGAAAGTTCATTTTTAATCCCACTTCTTTACTCTTGTCAGCAAGTTCCTGGATCATACTCTGCAGCTCTGATGGGCTAGTTGCAAAAATGACTACGTCATCAGCAAAACGAAGGTGGGTTAGATAATCTCCATTAATCTTTATCCCCTTGTTTTTCCAGCTCAGCGACTGAAAAACACCCTCCAATGTGGCATTAAAGAGCTTCGGAGATATGGTGTCACCTTGTCTCACTCCCTTTCCAATTTTTACGTGTGTTGTATTTTCAAACAGCCTAATCTTTGCACTTGCATTTTCATAGATGTTATTAATAATATTAATGTATGCATCTTCAATACCGCAGGTTTTCAGAGCCATTGTAACTGCTGATGGTTTCACCGAATCAAAGGCTTTTTCATAATCGATAAAAGCCATGCACAATGGAAGTTCATATTCCCTCGCTCTTTCAATTAGTTCTCTCAGTACGTGGATATGATCTATTGTGCTGTAGCCACTCCTGAATCCAGCTTGTTCTCTCGGTTGAGCCATGTCCAGTGTTACCTTCAAGCGGTGTGAAAGAACTTTAGTGAAGATTTTATAAACTACTGATAGGAGGCTGATAGGTCTGTAGTTTCCGAGATCCTCAATGTCACCTTTCTTATGTAGCAGGATCATTGTAGCGGTGTTCCAATCCTCAGGAATCTTTCCTTCATTAAGGCATCGAGTGAAAATCTGGGCGAGTATTGTTTCGATTTATATATATATATATATATATATAAAAAAGATAAAATAGCATTATGTAAAAGTATGCCCAAATTTATGAATGCTAGAAAAAGAAGTTCAAATGAGCTAGCATCTAAAGTAATATCAAGCAGACACATACTCCATCCATCTCCATTAGCTCAGGTATCTGCAATCTTTCATACTCTCGAAGTCTAAAGGCTTCTATTTGTTCCTTTTTGGCATGTGCTTTGTCATAATCTTCATTTTCTATTGCTTCTTGTTTTTCAATATCATATTTCCCTATCTTTTCACCAACCTGAAAAGCAAAAGATCAGTTCTTAACTGTAACAAAATGCATCAAGTTTTGATATCTATTAATGAACAAGTGAAAATGCTTTAACAAACTGTGTTTACACATACATGCATGCACGCGCACTCACACACACACAATGCTCACACACGCATCTTAAAAACTCCTTTGTGACATAGCTCAGAAAAATTTCAACTGAAATAATAAACAGAGGAATGTTTAAACATATTCAGACAATTATTGGACATTTCCTCCCCAGATAATGATCAGTTGAGATTACTTCAATCTCTCATTCTGGGTTAGGGATCTTACCGTGGGATGAGACAGAGAGACAGGTTGTACATGGTGGGGCCCAGCAATGCAAAAATGCAACATTTCTTCACTTGGTGAAAATTTGGGGAATTAAAATTAATCAGCATAAAGGTGTTATCATGTGCCTCTTTTAAGTGGGTTTTAGGGTTACTATTACAAAAAATGATAATCAAATACTTCATATTCAAGTTATTAAATGAATTATTCAAAAATTTACTGTTTCGGTACATTTGTTTCATACATTTCTAAAAAGTCATCTTTTGGTAAAGTTCTTGTTCAATGAATTTGGTTTCAATGATTTTTCATTTTATTATTTAGTTTTCAATGAAGTAATTTTTGATAAATTCTCCTGCTCCCAGACACTATGTGATTCATAACAAAGCTCCTTCTTTGAAAGATTCAAGTCAGCATTGGAGAAGAGCTACAAGCAATTTTAAATGCTCTGAACTATTTAATAAGTAGACCTGCAAAGGCAGTATTTGCAATATTTTGTCAAGATACAGGTGCTGAATACATTTCTTTAATGTTTCAATCTAAGTCAATATGACTGTCTTAAAAAAATGCTTTGAAACATGTTTTCATACTGAGAAATTAACTTTTAACAGTATTCAACAGAGAAAAAGGCACAACAATTCACACTGACCATAATTTCGGAATGCATATAGCACAAATGAAAGGAAGCTGAACACTCTTAATACACAATACTACTAAGTCATGTAGCAAAGATATCATAGAGTAAAATATAAACTCACGTACCTTACTAATTTCAGTGACTTTTTCACATTGTCTTGAGATGTGGCCCACGTCAAAGGGGCATTCCAGCAAATGTAGCATGCTGTTTTTTTTTATCTTAAATATCTATTGTAACCTACTATTTAAATACTATTAATTTTAATTACTGGGGTTTTTAATATGCAAGTGTTTTATTTAATTAGTTATGTATTTTAGCCAAATTTTAATTAGTAATGAAATGTCAGTTTTTATAAATGTTTAGGTTATTTAATTTAGGGTTAAATACCATGTTTATCAGCACATAACACACATCCTAATTTCAAGAAGGAAGTTTGAGTAAAAAATAACTTACATTTAAAATAAATGACTTGGGAGCTCTGAACTTCTTTAGATAACTCAACACACATGTTTAATAATATTTATACCACTTATAAGGCAAATAATACGAAAGAAAAAGCATCTGTTTGAATGATAAAACTTGGATAATAGACCTGTTACAAAAATTTTAATCAGAATCATTGTTATCTTGGAAAGTGATGAGACAAATTATACAATCAAAAACAGCCAGAAGTCTGGGTTCCTTAAACTGATGCCATTTGCTGATAATGCATGGTCATCGTCACAAGAAATGATACCCTCGAACCAGCATGACAAGACCACGCATACACTAACAATTTTTACCACCAACCGTCGGCCACAGAGTTCAGACATCGCCAGAAGTTTCATTATATTTTCCCCGAGCAGCTGCTGCTTAAGCAGGTAGTGCCGTGAAAGCAACTTAATGAGAATAGATGCTTAGGCTTAACGTGGCAGCTCATGTTCGCTGCTGAAGCAAGTGAGGTTACTTCTGAGCACTTAAAAAGGTAAATCAGGAGTCTATCTCAAATTTTTGTGTGCGAATCTTCTTTACAAAGTATTAAAGATTGTTACTGATACCACTTTTAACAAGATCTGTCAAAAAAAAAAAAAAAAAAAAAAAAAAAAAGATATGTATTAGAGAAGCGTCTGCAGTTAGAGTAAAGTGATACCAAACTGTTAACATTTGACGTCAGAATGCGTCGCACTCAGCAGCAGCTAAATTTTAAAAAAGTAATATACACGCATAACATTCCTAAATTTTAGGAAAAAAAGTGTGTGTTATATGCCAATAAATATGGTAATTAGAATTAATAGTATTTAAATAGTAGGTTACAATAGATACTTATGGTAAAAAAACAACATGGTACACTTGATAGAATGCCCCTTCAGCATGGGCCACATCTTAAAATAATGTGAAAAAGTTGCTGAAACTAGTAAGGTACATGAGTTTATATTAACTCTACGATATCTTTGGTACATGACTTAATGGTATTGTTAAAGAAAATGGTGTTTCTAATATATATAATAAGTTTTGAATAACTCAGTACCACTCTTAATACCTGATTAAGATTGTGAGGTGGTGGTAAAAATATTCCTCAAGACAATGGTAAATTAAAACCTTTTGTTAAGAAAGCTAAACTGTGGCACAGTAAAATGAAAACGGAAATTTGGATATGCTTTCTACTTTAAAATAATTTATTGAGAACAAATCACATAAATTAGTGAAAATGTCAAAATCTGCATTTTAAGTATCTTTCTTCCCTGAAATTTCACTTTTAAAATGATTTCTTACATGCACAAATGGATACATTCAACTGAATAAGAAACCCATTTGATGCTTAGCTCATAGCTTGTGTACTCACTACCACCAAAAAGGAGAATATCATTGATGTCTGTTCAGATACTTCTCTTAAAACAGAACTCCTGACAATGACTCTTCCAGAATTTTGCATCAATGTTCTAAATTAACAGAATGATGAAAAGAGAAGGCTGTGGACAAATTGATTCTCGACATCCTATGCATGTACATGCCATAGTTTCACATAGTTGCCCCTATAAAGAGCAAATACCAATAAAAATAAATGTGGAAAGAGAAAGACTGTCTTGAAAATGAAACCTAGACTTTAGCAACTGTACATACAAAAGAAAACATGCTCACCATTCCCATTAAAACATGATTTTAAATTTGATTTTTTTCATTTCTAATTAAATAGTTTCATTTTATAAAACTCAGTAATTTTTGGGGGAGACATGCTAAAATTCAATTGTTCAAGATAAATGGTACATTGATTTCTTCTCTGGTCCTTATCCCAATGGAAGCATGCGTTTTATTCATGGGGGTTGCACTAATTTATTTATCACTTGAGGTGGGGGTCATTGTATCATGAAGTCTGATAACCCTTCTAATAAAAAATAAATATTTCCAGAACCATTTTGTTTTATTACAGTTAATGGAACTACTTACTCTTCTCAATTCTGATATGGCATACTTGAGCTTTTTAGCATACACAAATCTGTCAGCTGGAAGTAAACAATAGGATACTGTTACTGCAGAATATAAATCAAATACTATGAAAAGAAAATGACCAATATATGTCAAAATAGCACACAAAACTAACACTACTACAGAAACAAAGTTCTTTAAGGAACATATACTGTACTAATATCTCCTTTAAAAACATGAAGAAAATGAAAAAATCCTACTTATGTCTTAATTATCACACACAATACAAACTTCATTATGAAGTTAATAAGAACAAGCAATCAATCACTAATTAAAGGTATTTAAAAAATATACGATTTTTTTCTCTAACACAAAATCTTTTGCATTTACTTGTTAAATTTATGAAAAACTCATTTACTGATTTTAATACATTAAACAGCAGTTAGTAAAATGGAAGAAGGCAGAATATGGTAGTATGCTGTACTTACATGCTGTGACAAAAGTAAAAACTCCCTTGAACATAAAAAAAACAAAAACACATTGTCTTAAACTATTCATCAAAGAGTAAACTGTACAACAATAAACTCTTTCCAGCTACACATTCTTAAATACTTAATTTAAATTTGGTTCCAGAACTATCAGCAAATGGTTATACGGTATCATTAATTGCAATTCTTTCTTTGACACATACAATGGTTGTTCTTTTGATGCCATACACAATGGTTGTTCTTTCTACACAATATAACATGGTAGCAGAAGATGCTTGAACATATGCATGCATGCTCATGTCTCAGATGGTTTGACTTTACATTAGTTTAGCACAACTAGCAAGCTCTTCATAACTTTTAATGCCACCTATGAAAGGACTTAATATATTTCAACACAAATGAAAATTTTCAAAAAATAAGTGTATTACTTCTAATAAAATTAATTACTGAAGTCCATTAAAGGTATTTCGCATGAAATTTTTTAATGAGCTTATCAGAGATATGATGAGACTGACATCATTCCACACCTGTTCACCAGCTACACATTCAGAATTCAGACATACTTAATTCTAAGCACATAACCTTAAAGCTAAGCTTAGTGTAATAATACGTGAATAAAACATTTTAATATTGTAGATGAATAACAGATCCTCTTGCAAATTCTGTTTCTCATGTTGTATATATACACTGCTCGACATTGAAATTGCACCACCCAGAAGGAAGTGTGCTACGAACAAACATGAAAATTGCAGTCTAATATCATGTATTTGTACATTTTCATTCATATAAAACACTATAACGTCCATTACCAAACTCACATTGCTTAGTCAATTCTATTGATGGGTACATACTTAACTCTTTTTTTTTTTATAATTTAAAAGAAGATTTTCAAAAATTCATCTGTAAAACGTCACCACAGATGACCCCATGGAAATATCTAAGGTCATATATACTATTATCTGGTTGGAATTTCCACCTTTGATAGGCACAAGCAATAACTGTATGAGTTTTTGAGCTGTCTGTTAAGGTTTTGGTAAAAATATCATAATTAAATTAAATTTTAAACATTGACTTCAGTTAACTATAGAAAGAATAAAACTTTATGCAGATGCAAACATATTTACAATATCTACATATGATCTTATGTGACTGATGTATGTGGATAATTCAGATACATGTTCAAGCACACAAGAATAGTGTATTTAAAAAGTATTTGAATGACAATTGTTCCCTAATTGTGAAACAAAAAATAAGGTAATAATGTACTGTGAATTCAAATGCAACAAAAAAGTACCTCCAACAGCTTTTTGCTTTCTGGCATCAAGTACTCGCAACAAATGGGCAATTTCTGAATCAACATACATAGAGAAACCTAAATCATCCAAGGGGGAAATACTTTGGGTCCTGAAAAAACAAGATACAGTATTAATGAAAATGAACCAGTTTCAAAATTACTAAATTCCTTATAAGAAAACATTTTAAACTATGAAGAAATTTTTTATTTATAAGTAATGTATTTATTAAAATTTAACGAAAAATAATTACTAAAAATTACTTCTGATTTCATTTCAGGTCGATGCATACTCACTGACATTTTCTGATACTTCTTTATTATCTTTAATTAACCTACAAGAAACACCCACTGATGGGTAAACGGCAGACACATGTACCCATTTAATGTTAAATGAAACATAACTTGATGAAGTAGCTGATTTAATCTAATATCTCATTGGAAATAGGTGGTCTAACAATCTTCCTTTCCTTTTCCACTGCTCCTTTTCCTGAAAATTTTGTCATCTATGACATAATTAACTTAAACTATGTGACCTACTTTTATTATAATTTTTTTTTTAATTTTAGGGTACTGCAATGAAGGAAATAATTTATGTGCACCCTGAACAACATATTACCAAACATGAATCATCTGTGAGATTGTTGAAAGGCAAGCAAAAATACTTACCTCCAATTATAAATATCTTCATCTGTCTACATAGGCAGAAAAAAAAGTTACGGAATTAAAAAATGAGCTACAAAGAGTTATTCATAATCACTTAATTCATAATTACATATATGCACACATACACATTTACATATATACCTCTCTGGTGCTTATATAAACATGTAGAAAGAAATACATAGCTACACATGTATATGATTATGTAGATACATAGCCACCAACTTTATGCAATCATAAAGCTTCAAAATAAAAGTTGCATTAATTGTAAAAAATAGTTACCAAGGTAAACTGATTTTTTTTTCACAACACTTAAGGTCATTACACTTACATGCTAAAATGACAGTGCCAAAGCTGTTGATTAGTATGAATCAAACAGATACATTGACGTAACAGCTAGAATATCGGGGCATCAGAAAAAAAAATTGCTTTCCGCATTGTGTTCATTTGTGTCACTAATTTGCAAAGTTTTAGCGGGATAGTTTATCTATTTGCAGATTTTTAAAAGCCCATTGCATGGAAAATTGGCTCATGTATGCTAGACATGTTTTGAATTGTACATTATAGTTTTAGTTGCACAAAATGGTCATGAAGTTTGAAATTTTGGTGCAGTTGTTCTATGGAAACCAAGGGTTTAAAGTGGCTGAAGCAGTCAAAACAATTAAGTTTTGTGGTCACTCGGATATCATGAATGGTTCGGGAATGCCCTTTGTGGTTGATTCAGACACCCTGTTCACTTCTGTTGAAGCAAACCTAACAACCATCACCCCCAAATTGTCAGTTTCTAATTCCAAATATATCATCGCTGAACACTTGCACAAGTTCAGAAAGCTTTACAGACAATTGTGCAAAGTGCCACATGAACTGACCCCAGCTCAGGCTCAACAATACATTGAGGTTTCATGGACTTGCTGAAACATCCACATAACACTTGGTTTATCAAGCACATACACCGATGAGCCATTATATTATGACCACCCCCAGCCTAGAGAAATGAGCTTGCCTGGAGACTGAACGGTGACACAGGAGAAGTTCACAGAGCAATATATATACAACCTGAGGACCAGTTTTTGGTTAGTAGAGTGTTCAGGGTCAAAATGGGAAAAGCTGCCGATTTATCGGAGTTTAGTAAAGGACAAATTGTGTTGACACGGCGCCTCGGAACTACGATCTCGGAAACGGCATGGCTTGTGGGTTGTTCACGTGCCGCTGTAGTGATTACGTATCAAAAGTGGTGCACAGATGACCAAACGACGAACCGTCGTCTATCCGTGTGTTGTCCGCAGCTCATTGATGCCACAGGGATGCGGAGACTGTCGCGCATTGTTCTCAGCAACCACAAGGCCACAGCGCGACAAATCACCCGCAGCTGCAACAGTGGTGATTAAAGCAATGTGTCACAGCACACAGTTCATCGCAGCATTCTGTGCATGGGCCTGCGTAGCCGAAGACCCAGCTGGGTCCCCATTCTCACTGCACGTCATCGCCAACAACTCATGAAATGGGTGCAAGATCATCGAGATTGGACCGTGGATGATTGGAAGAAAGTGGCCTGGTCTGACGAATCAAGATTCCTGGTGCATCATGTAGACGGCCGAGCGCTGATACGCCGATTACCAACGGAGGCTATGGCACCTGGATGCACTGTTGGGCAGAAACATGCTGACGGCGGTGGTGTTATGCTGCAGGCAATGTTTTCTTGGGACACTTTAGGCCCCATTATCCCAATAGCACAATCCCTGACAGCTGTTAGGTATCTGAATACCATTGCAGACCAAGGCCACCCATTCATGGTAACTGTGTTTCCTGCTGGTGCCATGCCACACTGCCAGAATCGTCAAGGAATGGTTCAAGGAACAGGCTGGTGACTTTCTGTTCATGCCCTGGCCTCCAAATTCATCTGACATGAACCCAATCGAACATTTGCGGTTCAACTTGAAAAACTGGGTTCATGCTAAATCACCCCCCCCCCCCAAAAAAAAAATGTACAGGAACTGGAGGACCTGCTGTTGACATTATGGTACCAGATACCCCAGGATACCTATTGCTACCTCACTGAATTGATGGCTTGCCGATTGGCCACTGTTTGGCGGGCTAAAAGGGGTCCTACAGCTTACTAGGTAGGCGGTCATAATGTAATGGCTCATCGGTATAGTTACTGGGGATAAGAAGTGGTTCCATCTGTGTATAATTCACACACCTCCAACCAGTGGTACCAACAGGATTTCTTTATGGGAGTGGCCCAAAATATTTGATATGCGAAAAAAAGTACACCAGAGAAAACATCTGAAATATTGAAAAGCGATAAAAATATCTCCGCTATGTTAAAATGTGTTTTCAATGATTTGAAAAATATGTATTTAAAAACATGTACAAATATATTTTAAATAAACAGCCAATAACAAAGAACAAGTGACCAAATGATACCCCATGGGAATGGCCCGGGCCCCTGGGCCACCCCACACTATGTGCGCCACTGGGTTTAACCCAGCCTTATTGTCCGCAAACATGGACATTTCAAGAAAAAGGTAATGCCACGTGTCTGGTAGAATTACATGGGTGTATTCCACTTTGAGCTCATTCAGGATGGCTGGGCTATCAGTGCTGAACTGTACTCCAAGCAACTTAATTGGATGTATGACAAACTGAAGCTAGTAACCAAAAGTGAGCAATCCTTCAATATGACAACGCAACACCTCGTACTACAATTTGGCGCTACATAAAGAGTCACGAACTTGATGGAATCGAGCTCCTGCCACACCCAGCATACCGTTCCAATCTTACCTATGCTGAATGTCAGCTGTTTTGGGTGATGGTGCGTTTTCTCCATGACAGGCACTTTGCTGATTCAGATGACAATGAATGCTTGTGAGCCGCCCCGGTGGCGCAGTGGTCTAAGCAATGGCCTCTGATCATTCTTCCGAAAGGGGTCCGGGTTTGAATCCCGGTGGGCATGGATGTTGTGTTTGTCCTACGGCACTGGCTCTCTCCCTTCCCTGGAACCAGTTACTCTAAATTAGGAACAGGTGACTGCTTATAGCCCATTGAGTTGCTCACAGTGGTCATCAAACCTTCAATCAAAAAAAAAAAAAAAAAAGGTTGTGTCAAGAATTTTTCACCTCTGAACATCTTGCAGAAAGATGGGTACAAACTCCCAAACGCAGTGGTGCACACTTTGGAAAATGAATATTGATTGTTACAAGGCTCAGAGAAGCAAATTTTTGTATTGCAAATGCAATTTTTTTTCTGGATGCTCTAAAATGATTGTTGAAAATGATGTGTCATCAGAAACTAAATAAGCTCTGATTAAAAAAAAAAGAAGAAAATTGATATAGAATAAAAATGAAATGATATAATATCATGAGTACACTAATATAATATATGGTAGAATATATATCATCATGAATAACTGATATAATACAGAATAAAAATAAAAAATGGAAATAGTGAAAAATATATGTTGAATAATGTATTTTTCATTATAATGCTTATTGAAGATGAAATTTTAGTTCTGTAAAAATACACGTATGTAGAATGACTCCAATCATCTTAACAGTTTTGGGTGCACACATCTTTAATCATAAAATAAATATTTTCCTGATAGTATATGTATGTGTTTCTCAGTTAAGAGAAGCAGGGATCATAGCATACTTCTGGAAAATTTTAGGTTGGAATTTTAGGAATTTTAGGAATTTTTAGAAAAATTTTAGGAAAATTTTAGGAGTGTATTTCAATAAAAACTAGATGTATATTTGTATACATCTAGTAAAACAACTTTGTATACATTGTAAAGAGTTTGCTTCACACCCTTCAACCATATATACTGATAGACTGTGCATGACATCAAAATTTCTGGCTCCAACATAAAATCACATGACAACAGTCAAAAGATGGGTTACACCTGCTGTGCTTATGGTTGCTCTGAGCGATATAGTAAAGAAAGTTCTATGATTTTTCATGGGTAAGAAACGAATTAAATACCTAAGTCAATAAAGTTCAATTACTTAACCAGAAACTTGCAGCTATTGATATAAAAATATAGTAACTTAAGAAAAAAAAATGGAATGCATGTTCCAAATTCTTCGCAAATGTTCATCACATTATAAATCACAAAATGTAAACAACCCGTTCATGCATGTATATAGCTCATAAGTAAACTTACCTGAAGAGTTTTCATTATATATGAGGCGCATTCACATAATACACCGAAAACACTGAAGTTCTGCAATGTAAATTAGTAATCATAACAGCATTTTTACACGAAATTTGGAGTCTGATGATGACGTGCCCAATGTTTGAGCCATGGCGGCTTTGATGCAGCTATTGCCAATGCGCAGTCCATTAGTATATATGGTCGAAGTTCACACCCAAATTTTTTGCATAACGTCTAATGTCTAAAGTTTAAGTATGATTTACTTCTAATGTTCAGTTCTTATCTTTTCACGTGTTATTATCATATTCAAGTATATTTACCACATTCAAGTTTCACTTTGAACATTAATATGCTGTTTAACCAGAAGCAATTCATGATTTTCACAGAAAGTTTTCAGGTTTCACATTAAATTATAATATCCTAAAAAGGTAATTGAAAACCAAGAACTATGTACAATTGTTCACTGAATTACTTTTTTCATATTATTGTTTTAACCTTTTCCTGATACGCCTATCTTTTTCTGCTTCCACCACAACTAATTTACTTTGTTTTCTTTATTTCAGCTGAACCTTGTATGATCAAGTTAGAGGCAACTGCTATTTCAACAGTATTTTGTTTTTCTACAGCTTTTCTCATTCTTTCTGTTCCCTCTTGAATTACTGCTAGGGAGGCTTCTTTATCTTTTTTAAGCCTATTTATTTCTGCATCATTTTCTTTTATTTTGTCATCAAACTCAGCTTTTCTTTTTTTCTCTAGCTGCTTTTCCTTATTTTCCCTCTCTTTCTGCTTCCTTTCTTTTACCTTTTTTGATTGTTCTTCCTTCAGCTTATCAACATACTCTTTATAAAATTTATGTGAATCACGAACACTATTTAACAAATTTATTGTTATGGGAATTTCTTGTTATGGGAACTTTTTTTCCTTTATGATGCGCTTTTACTTGTGAAAAGCCACTATTAGAAATATTGAAAATTTCTGAACACAATATACACTTAGCAGAAAATATTGTTTCAGTTGCAGAACACCATTCTTTCAACTTCACTCCGTCCAATTCTTTGGCGAGCCACGCATCTTGAAATTTCGTTTTGGATTTAGGCATCTTAAACACTTGTATTACTAACCAGAAAATGAAAGGGAAGTACAAAAACACGTTCCAATATTGCAAAACCAGACAACTTCCCGAAATTTGCCTGCGAGGATGTCAGAAGATATGAAAAAAAAAAAAAAAAAAAGCAGGTCACCACTAGAGAACTGAACCTGCACAGAGAACACCATAAAAGACGTAAAACCAGAAACTATCATACGCATCTCACGCAAGTTCAGTCAAAGCGAGTCGGAGCCGAGATATATTGCGCATCGAAGGTCGCTGTCGCCGACGCATGATCGAAGGTCAATGATCACGTGCTCTACTGCCTGCCAAGATAACTCAGCTACCATCCCATCGTCATTACCGGAGGTTACGGAAGAAGACCACATGTTTCCTCTTTGCTTCCACCCACCTGCGGTTTACAATAACAAAACATCAGCAGAAAGAGGAGGTTCCACAAGGCATGTACAAAAATAAAGTACGATCTTCTGCGTGCCACGGAGTTCGTCTGCAAAGCGCAAACCAGGGGTGAAAAATGACCCCTCCCCTTTTCCCTTAGATCTCTTGTTACTCTCGAAAACTGTTCGAAGGCAAAAAAATGGAACGCCCGCCCCGAAGCAAGTGCATCTCGATGGCGTCATTTTTCCCTCCCTTCAGCAGCACAGCATATAGGCTGTGTTTCTACAATAACAGGTCTTTTTACCTTACCGTAATGGTAAATTTATTGGCGTTAATAACGGTTGTTTTTAATAAAAATAAGCTTACGAAAATTTTAGGATGAATAGCAAATTTTAGGTCTAATTTTAGGAATTTAAGGAGGGTCACAAAATATTAGGAATTTTAGGAATTTTAGGACGAATGCGATCCCTGGAGAAGTCTATCAAAAGTGTTTTATTCTTAACTTTTCCTTAATTTAAATGACAAAACTTTTTTTTTTTTTTTTATGACAATGTGTTATTCACTGATGAAGCACAATTCTTTGTCAGTGTGAACAGATGTAATCCTTGATTAAACATTTTCCATGCAAAACTTAAATCTAAGATATGAGCTGCACATTTTCCTGAACAGAAGAATAGTAAATATAATAAACAGCACAATTTGACTAACATTTCTTTTTCTTTCTTTCTTTTTAGCATGTCTTTTGTAAAAAAAAAGATTGTGCTTATGTTATCGGTTTGTCCGTCCGTCCGTCTGTACCCACAATATCTTTGGAACTATTAATCCGATTTGAAAAATTCTTTTTGTATTGGGAAGCTTGAAATATGAGAATGACGATCCTTTATTTCGCTTTTTTTACGATGTACAATTTTGCCGCTAGAGGGCACAAATGCAGATGATGTCGAATTCAAAAATACGTTTTATTCCACATATTTTCTTCTAAACATCCAATTGAAGAATTCTTTTATCTTTCGATTCCATTTATGTCGAAGAGTATTTTAAATATAGTTACTTTTCCAAATTACGCATAGATTTTCCGCTAGGGGTTGTAAAAATAAATTACATTTTCCCCGATAACTCTTCTTCTAAAGCTCCGATTTGAAAATTTTTTTCTTCAGCGGATACACCTCCAGATGGAAAATCTTTTGAATATAATTTCTAATTTTTGGTAATAAATACTTTGGCCACCAGGGGTGTAAGTGTTAATTTTTGCTTCTGATGTATTTGCCATAAAATCTGAGCTTCTAAAATATCGATTGAAAAAATTCTTTCGTGGACTGATGCCACTCACATCGACAAACCTTTTCGGAATATTTTCTTCTTAAAATATTCCACAGTTTCTCCGCCAGGAGGCGTTAATGTATATCTTATTTTTGTCAATACCTCTACTTCTAGGAGTCCGATTTGAAAAATGCCTTCTTTGTTGGATAGTGTTTTCAGTGTGACATGTTTTTCATATAATTTCAAAATTTTCAAGTAATTCATAGACTTTCCGCTAGGGGGCTTAGAGGTAAATTGCATTTCCCCCTATATCTTTACTTCTAAATCTCCGATTTCAAAAATTCTTTCTGCACAGGATACACAGCTCCTGATGGGAAATCGTTTGCACATAATTTCTATTTTTTTGTAAAAAAAAATAGTTTGGCCAACAGGAGGTGTAAATCTAAATTTCTGCTTCTGATGTATTTGCAGCGAAATATGAGCTTCTAAATTCTCGATTGAAAAAAAAACATCCTTTGTAGACCGATACTACTCATGCCAACAAACCTTTTAGAAACATTTTCTTCTTAAAATTATGCATGGTTTCTAGAGCCAGGGGGGCATAAATGTATATCTTATTTTTGTCAATATTTCTACTTCTAGGAAACCAATTTGAAAAATTCCTTCTTTGTTGGATAGTGTTTTCAGTGTGACATGTTTTTCATATAATTTCAAAATTTTCAAGCAATTCATAGACTTTCCGCTAGGGGGCGTAAAGGTAAATTGCTTTCCCTCTATATCTCCGTTTCTAAATCTTCGATTTTAAAAATTCTTTCTGCACCGGATGCAGCTCCTGATGGGAAATCCTTTGCATATAATTTCCAATTTTTGGAAAAAATGGTTTGGCCACCAGGTGGCGTAAGTCTCAATTTCCGCTTCTGATGTATTTGCAGCAAAATATGAGCTTCTAAAATCTCGATTGAAAAAAGTCGTTTGTTGACTGGTACTACTCATGTCGACAAACCTTTTAGGAACATTTTCTTCTTGAAATAATGCATGGTTTCTATGCCAGGAGGCATAGATGTATATTTTATTTTTGTCATTATCTCTACATCTAAGAGTCCGATTGAAAAATTCCTTCTTTGTTGGATAGTGTTTTCGATGTGTAATGTTTTCCCTTTAAATTCAAAATTTTCAAGTAAATCATAGACTTTCCTCTAGGGGGCACAAAGGTAAATTGTGTTTTCTGCATTATTTCTGCTCCTAAAACTCTGATTTGAAACATTCTTCCTGTATCGTATACAAGACCTGATGGAAAATATTTTTCACATAATTTCTAATGTTTGGTAAAGAAAGTATTTGTAGCAAAATCTGGGTTCCTGAAAACTCGACCAATTTTTTTTTTTTTTTCTTGGACCGATACCGCTCATATGAATAAACCTTTTGAGAAAACTTTCTTCCTAAAATAATGCTTGGTTTTCCCACCAGGGGACGTAAAGTCACATTTTATTTTTGTCGATATCTCTGTTTCTAAGAGTCCAATTTGAAAAAAAATTTCTGTGTTGGAGAGTGTTTCCAGTGCGAAATGTTTCTCATATAAATTCATGTTTTTCTTAATGCACAAGTCTGCAACCAGAGGGAGTAAGCTCATGATTCCGTTTACAGCCATGTCTGAGGGATTAAAAACCCGATTGAAAAACTTCTTTCTTCCGTCAGATACTATTGTTTTCCATACTGGTTCCATTGACTTTGAATAGCTTTGATAAATTTAATTTGCATCAGAACGGATTCAAAAGACGTGCTTATTACACTCGAAAATTCGGTGTCATCTTTCTTGTTTTTTTTAGTAAAAAAAGATGTTCAGAGCAGAGGCTACATTTTATATCATACAGGCAGAAGTTCTAAATTCTAAAATGGTAGCATACTTTTTTTTTCTGTCATGCCCAAAAACGAGAACAGTTACTAAAGAAAATAACTAACAGGATTTTATGGCCTCAACAATCACGAGAGTAAAACCTTCTAGAATTCATAGGAAGAATACTAATAAGGAAGGGTTAATGACAAAACGGAAACTTGCAAAGGCTCTGTTCCATGTCATTTCCAAAGACTAATCACATTTAGCTTATTCAATACCAAAATATTGTGTTAAGGAATTGAAAGTATGCAAAATATTGTGCTAATGTATAAAAAAGTAAATGAATGACCCACATAAACTGAACTGCAGTGTCTGCACAGTTTGCATCTGATATTTGTCATGTGAGTGACACCATACTATTTGATAATATTTGTGTATCAAGTGATGATTTCTTCTAACAGACATTTTGTGTATATCTATATTTTTAAGGAAATAATTTTCTTTAGAAAGGAAGTAATTTAATGATTCCCATAAGTACTGAGGTACACAAGGAGTCACATTTACCCAATTTAGGGGGTTATTTGTTTCTAATTTAGGAAGAAAACAAACCAAAGGAACAAACAATAATACTCATCCTTGCCCTAGACTTCCTTCATACCTAAAGTGTGAAAATCTGGAAGACAGCACCCTAATTAACCACTTGGTTACACCACGGGTTCATCCTAGCTGTTTTTAGAAGGGTGCTGTACCCTGCCTGCCCTTTAATTAAAAAATTCCGCCCTACCTGCCCTCACGCCTGAAACAACCGTCCTATCCCTAATGGTCCATTTGAAGCACATGCATTTATTTATCATTTACATCAAGCGATTTCTAAACAGTTAGAAAACCAGTCTATTATTGCAAATCTTGGTATCTTAGAAAAGAAGTGTCAGAAATCACTCTAAGCCTTTATGGCACTGCTGAAGTAATGGAGCTGCCCGAGTACTTCAACCTAGATGAAGATGATTTACTATTAGAGTGGGACGAGTACAAATCAATGTTTCTATCTCAAACTGATATTGAAAGTAGAAATTTGTCAATTCCAAAAATATGCTCAATTCTGTCGAAATCAGAAGGAACTGTGAGTGGAAGATTCTCACTAATACAGAAACTTTTTAACATTGCATGTACCTTAGCAATATCAAATGCTGAGGAAGAATATTTTCTGAAATTAAACTAGTTCTGACTGATAACCATATCATCATCATCATCATCATTGTCAACCATTATCAATCCACTGCTGGACGAAGGTCTCCCCAAGTTTCCTCCACAACGGTCTGTCTTGTGCCAGTCTCCTCCATGTCACCCCTGCATACTTTCGAATTTCATCCACCCATCTCCCATGTGGTCTTCTTCTGGGTCTTTTCCTGTCCCTTGGAATCCAATCTAAAATTTCGGCTGTCCATCGATGATCTGTCCTTCTGGCAGTATGTCCAGCCCATTGCCATTTCAGGATTTAACTCTGATCATGATGTCTTCCACTCTTGTCATTTTTCGGATCCACGAGTTCCTCTTCTTATCTCTCCTGGTTACACCAAGTATGCACCTCTCCATGCTTCTTTGAGTTGTCTGCAGCCTTTGTATGTCTCTTTTAGTTAAGGTCCACGTCTCTGCACCATACGTAAGCACTGGAAGGATGCATTGATCAAACACTTTTCTTTTAAGACATAATGGCATATTGCTCTTGAAAATTATGCTGTTTCTTCCAAAAGCTCTCCAGGCAAGTTTTGTACGCCGATTAATTTCTTCATCAATGTGACCCTCACTTGATATCTGCTGTCCAAGATAAACGTACGTGTCTGTTATCTCCAGCTTTTCTCCATCAATCGATAAATCTTCATTTCTTGTAAAAGCATTGGACATCACTTTTGTCTTCTGAAAGTTCATTTTTAATCCCACTTCTTTACTCTTGTCAGCAAGTTCCTGGATCATACTCTGCAGCTCTGATGGGGTAGTTGCAAAAATGACTACGTCATCAGCAAAACGAAGGTGGGTTAGATAATCTCCATTAATCTTTATCCCCTTGTTTTTCCAGCTCAGCGACTGAAAAACACCCTCCAATGTGGCATTAAAGAGCTTCGGAGATATGGTGTCACCTTGTCTCACTCCCTTTCCAATTTTTACGTGTGTTGTATTTTCAAACAGCCTAATCTTTGCACTTGCATTTTCATAGATGTTATTAATAATATTAATGTATGCATCTTCAATACCGCAGGTTTTCAGAGCCATTGTAACTGCTGATGGTTTCACCGAATCAAAGGCTTTTTCATAATCGATAAAAGCCATGCACAATAGAAGTTCATATTCCCTCGCTCTTTCAATTAGTTCTCTCAGCACGTGGATATGATCTATTGTGCTGTAGCCACTCCTGAAACCAGCTTGTTCTCTCGGTTGAGCTATGTCCAGTGTTACCTTCAAGCGGTGTGAAAGAACTTTAGTGAAGATTTTATAAACTACTGATAGGAGGCTGATAGGTCTGTAGTTTCCGAGATCCTCAATGTCACCTTTCTTATGTAGCAGGATCATTGTAGCGGTGTTCCAATCCTCAGGAATCTTTCCTTCATTAAGGCATCGAGTGAAAATTCGGGCGAGTACTGTTTCGATTTCTCCACTTGCTTCTTGTATGATGTCTACAGTAATTCCATCTTCTCCTGGAGCTTTTCCTAGCTTCATGTTCTTGATTGCATGCGCAACTTCTGCTGGAAGGACTGGAGGAACTCTGGTACTGGTATCATTCATGATGTCTGGAGTGCATATATCATCCCTTTCATATAATTTGGAGTAGAAATCTTTCACTCTTGTCAAAATTTCGCCTCTATTTCTTGTTACAGAACCATCTTCTTTTCTCAGTGCCATAATCTGTTTTCTTCCCTTACTGAGATGTCCCTTTGCTATCTTTAGGCTTTGGTTGTTTTCAATTGCTTTCCTCACTAGTTCACAGTTGAATTTTCTTACGTCTTCAGTGATACTTTTTCTTACTGTCTTGCATAGCTCTGTATATTCCACTTTGGAAGTCACATCTTCTTTAGCTGTCCTCATCTCTCTTCTTTTTTGCATCAACATTTTGGTTTTTCCTGATAATTTGTTCACATGCAACTTGTTCTTAGACCCAGCTAATTTTGTTGCTGTTTCCATAAGAGCTTTGGTTACTTTTCTGTTAACTTCAGAGATGTCCACTTCTTCCGATGTTAGGCCTTCTAAAGCAGAGAACCTGTTCTTCAGTTCTAACTTGAAGGTATTATGGTGTTTTTTAAGGTTGGTTATGTCAATAGATTTTGTTTGTCTTATGAGCTTGCCACGTTCAAGTTTAGTGTTGAGGTGCATCTTACATCTCACCAATCTATGGTCACTACCTGTGTTGAACTTGTTTAGCACACTGCAGTCTTCTATGATGAATTTTTTGTTACACATAATAAAATCAATTTCACTTGTCGTCCCATTTGGATGTCTCCATAACCATATATATAATAATATTTTAATATCCTCAGGTGATTTACTGTTGAACTTTTCCAGTGAATTAATGCTGCTTGTATGATCTTGTTTTTCTAAGATCGATGTTTACTCTAAAGTTCTTTGAAAGTGTAAGCTGCTCTATTTTTTTTTTTTTATAACAAGCACCCTGCACTTTTTTAGTCCTAGGATGAACCCTGGCTATAAATAAATAACAATGACACTAACAGCAAGTATTACAGGTACACAAAAGGTGATGAACTGGCTATTTGTTCCTCTTTCCATTACATACTAAACCAGCAATTCACACAAGGATTTATGAGAAATGCAGAATATGCAAATTCCCATTCTAAATCATCGTGCTTTGTACTAGTATTAAGTACCTTCAATTAAGTGAAGGCAAATATTAAACACCTTTAATTAAATGAAGGTAAATATAATGCACTTTTAATTAAATGAAGGTAAATATAATGCACCTTCAATTAAATGTCTGAATTTTGATTTTTAAATAGGGGAGGAGTCACACAACATTTTGTAACAGCTGCAGGTCGGTGATTTTAACAGAGTTTTGTGTCTGGCACCTCAACATTTGCTAAAGCAAATGTCTATCACCTTGGACTATTTCATCACTTTGCTACAAAATTTGTTTTGCAGAAAATACCTGTCTTTTAAACTACACTGCCTGACAGAGAAAATGCCACACCCTGAGGGAGTGCTTGAAAACAGACCAAACTGCACACACAGATAGCCACGTAGGTCCTGAACAAATTATTTGTCACATACAGACTAGACTCCAGTGGCCAAATACACAGGATGATCAAAAAAGACAGTGGCCCCCACTTTGGGCGATACAGCATTTAATCCAACATGGCATCAAGGCAATGAGAGTCTGAATAAAGTCCTGGGGTATCGTGGACCATGTGGTGTTGATCCGAGTCCACAGTACATCTTCATTTTGCGGGGTAGGTGGGGGTGGGGGGTACTCAACCTGCATCCAATCGTGTCCTACAGATGCTCGATAGGCCAGGGCATTGTGCTCGCCACGGAAGCATCTGCACACTGTGTAAAGCATTCAGGCTGATCTGTGCGGTATGTAGCCAGGCATTATCCTGTTGAAAAACGGCATTTGGGATGCCCTGCAGATACAGTAATGCCACAGGACACAGCACCTTGTCAACATAGTGATGTGCCGTCAATGTGTCTGTAATGTGTACTAGCGGTGAGCAGCTATTGGCGCTGATAACACCTCACACCATGATTCCACATTGTCGGGATGTGTGGCACTCCACAACGACAGAGGAATCCGCCCATTGGCAACGACACCTCCAGACTCTCACCCGGCGATCATCCATGGTGAGACAGAACCATGATTCATCGCTGAACACCACACTGTTCCATTCGGCACCCCATGCAGCTCTGGAGTGGCACCGCACCAAGCGATGATGACGATCGCTTGCTGTTAAGGGTAGCTTTCACAACGGATGGCTGGACAGCAAACCAGACGCAGCCAATCAGTGCGACGCTGTCCGCGTCGATATCAGAGCATCCAAGACTCCCTGTACACTCTGCAAAAGTCACCCATTGTGGCCTGGGGGTCCGCGATGGCATGCTGTCGGATGCGACGATTGGTGCGCTTGGACGTTAGTCTCCGCACTGCATTCCCCCATGACGTTGCACAGATTCTTCCTGGGACCACTGTCTCCAAATGAGACTGACAGTTGAGGCATCACTTTGTGTTTCTTTTGCAATACGATGCAAGGACCATTCAGTGGTACGAAGGTCTACAATAACAGTTTTCATGAACTCATCCATTTGACGAAATCACGTACGACAGCGTCATAACGGCATTAGCACCCCTTGTTTGTTCTTCAGACATGGTTACAGCATAACCACTCACTTCTCAGGGCCGTGATGTGTTGACTGATGGCCTCACGGGCTGGTTGTCTGCTTATATCCCACACGCCAGTCGTGCAATTGGCCTACAAATGCAATCATTTGTATAACTTGTACGTGTGCATTCACCCTGCAATTTGCATGGTGCTGCGTTCACGTCTTCATGGTGCGGCATTTTCTCTGTCAGGCAGTGTATTTCATTATTTTCTTACAAAACAAACAGTGTTCATAAAAAATTATTTTAGAAACCTTCAAGTACTTAAAATAAAACAAAAACTGCTGCCTAAAAACTTATAAAAGATTCATGTCACTGTTCACTTTAAATAAAAATTATCACAAGAAATTCCTATTAAATCTGCATCTGATTATATATCATTTCACTTCAAACAGAAATTATCATAAGCAACATCTATTAAAGCTGCATTTGATTATATATAGCTCCATTTTAAACAGAAATTATCATATGCAATTGCTGCTAAAGCAGCATTTGCAGGGATCATAGCATACTTCTGGAAAATTTTAGGTAGGAATTTTAGGACTTTTTAGAAAAATTTTAGGAAAATTTTAGGACTGTATTTTAATAAAAACTAGATGTATATTTGTATACATCTAGTAAAACAACTTTGTATACATTGTAAAGAGTTTGCTTCACACCCTTCAACCATATATACTGATAGACTGCGCATGACATCAAAATTTCTGGCTCCAACATAAAATCACATGACAACAGTCAAAAGATGGGTTACACCTGCTGTGCTTATGGTTGCTCTGAGCGATATAGTAAAGAAAGTTCGATTTTTCATGGGTAAGAAGCGAATTAAATACCTAAGTCAATAAAGTTCAATTACTTAACCAGAAACTTGCAGCTATTGATATAAAAATATAGTAACTTAAGAAAAAAAATGGAATGCATGTTCCAAATTCTTCGCAAATGTTCATCACATTATAAATCACAAAATGTAAACAACCCGATCATGCATGTATATAGCTCATAAGTAAACTTACCTGAAGAGTTTTCATTATATATGAGGCGCATTCACATAATACACCGAAAACACTGAAGTTCTGCAGCGTAAATTAGTAATCATAACAGCATTTTTACACAAAATTTGGAGTCTGATGATGACGTGCCCAATGTTTGAGCCATGGCGGCTTTCATGCAGCTATTGCCAATGCGCAATCCATTAGTATATATGGTCGAAGTTCACACCCAAATTTTTTGCATAACGTCTAATGTCTAAAGTTTAAGTATGATTTACTTCTAATGTTCAGTTCTTATCTTTTCACGTGTTATTATCATATTCAAGTATATTTACCACATTCAAGTTTCACTTTGAACATTAATATGCTGTTGACCCAGAAGCAATTCACAATTTTCACAGTAAAGTTTTCAGGTTTCACATTAAATTATAATATCCTAAAAAGGTAATTGAAAACCAAGAACTATGTACAATTGTTCACTGAATTACTTTTTTCATATTATTGTTTTAACATTTTCCTGATTAGCCTATCTTTTTCTGCTTCCACCACAACTAATTTACTTTCAGTTTTCTTTATTTCAGCTGAACCTTGTATGATCAAGTTAAAGGCAACTGCTATTTCAACAGTATTTTGTTTTTCTACAGCTTTTCTCATTCTTTCTGTTCCCTCTTGAATTACTGCTAGGGAGGCTTCTTTATCTTTTTAAGCCTATTTATTTCTGCATCATTTTCTTTTATTTTGTCAGCAAACTCAGCTTTTCTTTTTTTCTCTAGCTGCTTTTCCTTATTTTCCCTCTCTTTCTGCTTCCTTTTTTACCTTTTTTGATTCTTCTTCCTTCAGCTTATCAACATACTCTTTATAAAATTTATGTGAATCACGAACACTATTTAACAAATTTCTTGTTATGGGAACTTTACTTACACATCCATAGTGTTTAATGGCTCCTTTAACTATTCTTAATGATGTTATAGTTGAGTCTTTTAAGTTAGCCTTGTCCTTCCTTAACAGAGCAGTGTTAACCAAAAAACCCCTTTCTGCATCAGCATTACCATGAGGTAAAACTAATACTGACTTGATGAGTTTAGCAAGATTTGAGTATTTTTCTTTTCCGCTAGAGTCTTTAATACTAAATATATTATTACACCAATAATGATCAATCCGCACTGGAATATGCCCTTCCTCTGAAAATTTCACTAGTTCATCTAGAGTTGGCTTATTGCAATTTAAAAGTTTCCACTCTTCTCTTACTCTATCAATTTGTTCCTCAGAAAGTTGCAAAACACTTGAAATTCTGGTTATTTCCTGAAAGTCCTTCAGTGACTGAAAGTTGAGTTGACTCTTTCTTTGGTTCTTTTACCTTTAAAACTTCTATGTCTCTTAGCTTTTGATTGCAGAATGGCAAATTTGACTTTAAATATTTTGTGGTTGCAATTAGTGATGATCTTACATCTAAGAGAAATAATTTCTGCCTGGTCTCCTGAACATTCCTGAGGAGATTTTTTGTCTTCATACCAACTTCTAACTCCCCTAGTTTTTTCCATGAATTTTTGTTTTCAAAATCTACATTCTTTAGGTCTTCTCCAAATTTCCCTGCAATAATATCATCTTGGATAAACTGAGCCATAACATTCCTCACTAAAGTATTTAAATCAGAATATAACTGGTGTATTTTTGGTTCTTCTCTCTGATAACATAATGAAAACTTTTCAAAATTTTGGTGTGAAAATGAAATTAATGCTAAATAGCAAGGAGTTAGCTCATTTTTCAGGAAACAGTGAATTCTTTTATACCTTGCCGAATTGTGTAGTGGTTTTTCAAATATTTTTTGAGATGGCAAGAAGTTTAAAAAATATTCTGTAATATTTAGCCATTGATCCAAGAGCCTCTGGGCTACAGAACCAACAGTTAACCATCTGTTGCTGACATGATGCAAAGAAATTTGGCTGTGACTAATGTTATATCCTCGACAGATTTATAATCCTCTCGTCTTGCAGCACTACTCTTTAAAAAATAATGCATATCAGTAGCAAATTCGTCAAAATCTATATTAAAGCTTGTCAAAAAAATTTTAAATGCATTACTAACAACATGCAGGTTGCAAAAAGCTAGTTCCAAAGATTTCTGGCCTGTTTCTTGTTTTACAACTTCATTAAATTTGCGTAAAAAGCACTTATTTACATTTGGGCTGTCCATGGATACACAAATAATTCTGTTCAACGAAATATTGAAGGATGATAACACATCAAGAATTTCTTTTAGCAAAATATCTGCTGTTGCATGACCCAGAAAACGCTTGTTAGGTATCGGCAAGAAACTGAATTTATTTCTGAAGACCAGTACCTGAGATACACATCCAACTGCCGTTTCACTTGTGTATTTGTAGTTTCATCAAATGCTACAGTAACCTTTCCTGGGCTACTAGATGCAATGTCTTTTTTCAAATCCTCTCCAAAATATTTTGACAATATATGTGATATCACATAAGCAACTTTTTTCTTTAAGTTGCATTTTGGCTGCAATAGCAGAATCAGGAAACATTTCTTTGAAAAGTTCAACTGTTTCAGTGCATGAAACAAAAGACATATTGTCCTTAAGCAACTTTCATGGCCCATAATGCTTCGGCTTTAGCCAACTGTAAATCATGACTCAGTACTTCACTAATATTTGTTTTGGGCTGAAGATCCCGTCCTCCAAAGGCTTTCAGGATGGACTTATTTTGAAATTTACTTTGAAATTTCTGCAAATGTTATTTTCCTTTATGATGCGCTTTTACTTGTGAAAAGCCACTATTAGAAATGTTGAAAATTTCTGAACACAATATACACTTAGCAGAAAATATTGTTTAAGTTGCAGAACACCATTCTTTCAACTTCCCTCCGTCAAATTCTTTGGCGAGCCAAGCATCTTGAAATTTCGTTTTGGATTTAGACATCTTAAACACTTGTATTACTAACCAGAAAATGAAAGGGAAGTACAAAAACACGTTCCAATATTGCAAAACCAGACAACTTCCCGAAATTTGGCTGCGAGGATGTCAGAAGATAGAAAAAAAAAAAAAAAAAAGCAGGTCACCACTAGAGAACTGAACCTGCACACAGCACAGAGAACACCATAAAAGACGCACAAAACCAGAAACTATCATACGTATCTCACGCAAGTTCAGTCAAAGCGAGTCGGAGCCGAGATATATTGCGCATCGAAGGTCGCTGTCGCCGACGCACGATCGAAGGTCAATGATCACATGCTCTACTGCCTGCTACGATAACACTCAGCTACCATCCCATTGTCATTACCGGAGGTTACGGAAGGAGACCACATGTTTCCTCTTTGCTTCCACCCACCTGCGGTTTACAATAACAAAACATCAGCAGAAAGAGGAGGTTCCACAAGGCATGTACAAAAATAAAGAACGATCTTCTGCGTGCCACGGAGTTCGTCTGCAAAGCGCAAACCAGGGGTGAAAATGACCCTCCCTTTTCCCTTAGATCTCGTTACTCTCGAAAACTGTCCGAAGGCAAAAAAGTGGAGCGCCTGCACCCCGAAGCAAGTGCATCTCGATGGCGTCATTTTCCCTCCCTTCAGCAGCACAGCATATAGGCTGTGTTTCTACAATAACAGGTCTTTACCTTACCGTAATGGTAAATTTATAGGCATTAATAACGGTTGTGTTTTTAATAAATAAGCTTACGAAAATTTTAGGAAGAATAGCAAATTTTAGGTATAATTTTAGGAATTTAAGGAGGGTCACAAAATATTAGGAATTTTAGGAGGAATGCGATCCCTGCATTTGATTATATAAAACTTTCAGCTTACCATGTATTTATCTTTTTTAGATCCACCTTCCAAAACAATTTCACCAATGACATTGACAGCAACTAAACCAACCTAGAAAAAAACATTTTTAAAACAATAAAAACCTTTGTTGAACAAAATTAAGAACGTTTTGAAGATGCACACAACAAAATTTGATTCCTATACAACATTTATACATAAATTTTCTTATGAATGAAACAAATATATTTACCTGATTACAAAGATTCAATCTGTTTACATGATTTTGGTGAAGGACAAGTTTCACAAATTTTGCAACTACATCGAGTATTGCGGACCTCATTTCCCGTGCCTGGTATTTAGTATCTACATTATCCACAAAGATAATTTCACTGCAAAAAATGGAACTAGTATTAAATATTTATTGACTTTATGTTAAAAACAATAAAAAATGTTCAGTTGCTTAACACAAAGATGGAACAAAACACACATATTTAAAACTAATTACTTAAAAATTCAACTTACGTTTTGGAAAACTCATTTGCATTATTAAAAACACAAACCACTACATAAAGACAGGTATTTTCCTCTGCTTATCAGTAGGGAACAGATTTTTAGGTGATAAAAAAACAGAAAAATATTTATTTTTTATGTGCTAATAATTTCAAAAATATTTGTTAAAAATAAAAAAAAATTATTCGATGATAAATGTAACTTATTTTCTGTGATAAAAATATAATGTAAGTACTCAAATTACTAATCACAGTTATACAATTGATGGAAAAACATTCTTTTGAAGTTGCAGTGAACATTTGTTTTGTGTTTGGTCTTGACTTTCTTTCCTTGTGGATGATACTGCCATATGATGTCACATCCACTCTAATTTTTTGATAGGATGTCATTATGTTTTTGTTACCTTTCTTGGGCTTCAGATAAAAATGATCTTGTTTCACTCACAAACTCACAATGAGGAGGCAGAACACTAGTTAAAACTCAACACAGAAATTCATTCTGCACAGTTCCTAGAAATAATTAACTTGGTGGGTCTTTACAACTACACTTTAGCACGTAATATACGAGCAGAATAATATTGCAGATAGAATAACATGCTGACCACAGCAATTTAACGGAACTGCATCAACATCAATGACAATAATGCAAGCTGCGTATGAGTTCTTGTGGAGGAGAAGAGAGGTGCACGTTACAATAATGTACCTTTTTTTTTTTTGCGCTGAATATTTACTTCAGATTTATTTACACTACAAATGAAAAAAAAAATGGAGGAAACATGCAAATTTAATCAATGCATTTAATTAATGTCTCCATTTTTTCATCGATGTGACCTTGCTTGATTTGTTATGGAATTTTGGAAAATATGTATTTACATACAAAACCTCCAAAAATAAGTTTTTATGTGAAAATATTTATTGACATAAAAATATGTTCCCTACTTAACAGTTTCTGATGGTTCATCTAATGACAAGCAAATTTAATTCAATACCAATCCTTGTATATCACATACATACAAAATTCAGTTAAGTGTATGTGCATATATGTAACAGAAGTACATAAACTTTCCATAAGAGAATATATATGTCATCATCAACAACAATTATTATCAATCCACTGCTGGATGAAGGTCTCTCCAAGTTTCTTCCACAACAGTCTATCTTGTGCCAGTCTCCTCGATGTTACTTCCACATGCTTTTGAATTTCATCCACCCATCTCCCACATGGACTTCTTCTGGGTCTTTTCCTGCCCCTTGGAATCCAGTCTAGAATTCTGGTTGTCCGTCGGTGGTCTGTTCTTCTGGCAACATGTAATTTCAGGGATTATGATGACTTCTATTTTTGTCATTTTCCTTATCCACAAGTTCTCTTCTTATCTCTCCTGGTTACACCAAGCATGCATCTCTCCATGCTTTTTTCAGTTGTCTGAAGTTCTTGTGTATTTTTTTAGTTCAGGTTCACGTCTCTGCTCCACACATAAGCACTGGAAGGATGCACTGATTACACACTTTTCTTTTAAGACATAATGGCATACTGCTCTTAAGAATTGTACTGTTCCTTACAAAAGCCCTGCTTCAACCAAGTTTTATATGTTGATTAATTTCTTCATCAATGTGACATTTGCTTGATATCTGCTGTCCAATGTAATTATAGGTATCAGTTATCTCCAGCTTTTCTTTATCAATCAATAAATCTTCCTTTCTTGAAAAAGCATTGTACATCAGTTTTGCCTTCTGAAAGTTCATTTTTAATCCCATTTCTTTACTCCTGTCAGCAGGTTCCTGGATCATACTTTGCAGCTCTGAAGAGGCAACTGCAAAATGACTATGTCATCAGCAAAACAAAGGTGAGTTAAATAATCTCTATTAATCTTTATCCCTTTGTTTTCCTAGTTCAATGACTGAAAGACATTTTGCAATGGGCATTAAAGAGTTTAGGAGATATGGCATCACCTTGTCTCACTCCCTTTCCAATTTTTATTGATGCTGTGTCCTTTTCAAATAACCGAACCTTTGCACTTGCATTTTCATAGATGTTATTAATAATACTAATGTATGCATCTTCAATACTGTAGGATTTCAAAGCCATTGTAACTGCTGACGATTTCACAGAATCAAAGGCCTTTTCATAATCAATAAAAGCCATACATAATAGGAGTTCATATTCCCTCATTCTTTCAATTAGTTCTCTTAGCACGTGTGAAATCATTTTTTGGGGGGGGTGGAGGGGGCATAACTCACCACACTGGCCAAGCGGGTGGGTGAGTGTGGGATAGCATTTCCTCTAATCCCAATGGTATAGTTATACCATTCTTTGTCTGTCGGCAGAGTACCTTTAGTTGGAACAGGATGAACCACGAGAAGGCACGGTTGACATTTATCAAGGAGAGGCTATATGTTTGCACATGCATCCCCTAACCTTCCATCCCATATGTGTATAAAGTGGTGTACAGTGGCAAAGCGTCAATGGAAGCATTGCTTCCCTTTGGTTCATGCGCTTTCTTTTGCGCCAATTAAAAATATGTAGCATTAAAGTAAAATAAAAATATCACACCAACATAATGCAGTGGGCATTTTTTTCAGTATCTTTTATTTTTAAGAAAGCAAATTCATATTTGTATTTTTATGAAAACAAGAACAAATGTTGCGTACATAAGTCGCTCGTAGGAAGCAACACAGATAATGCATCCAGCTGAACCTCAGTAACACGGCATGCCCACCCGCAGAGTGGCCAGCTACAGCCAGTAATGCGTTGCTAAGCATAGAGCGTGGGGAAGCATTCTCCCAAACGCTTCCACGCCACCTAAGGCAGAACCATACAAAAGAGTTTCAAGGATAAAGCCACTAACTTGATTCCAAACGTTCAGTCCGACTCAGCACTCAGAGGACTCCCGTAACAATAGTTTGAAGTTGCAATTTGTCAAAAGTTTTCTGTGTTAGTATAATTAGTTGATTCATTTCCATTATAGGCTTATGGTTTGAACTTTCAGTAGTTTTATGTTGCACGTTCTTTAGCAGTGACATGCCATTATTTCAGGAATATAAAAGTAAGTGTAACTCTTATTAGTGTAGCTATTTGTTTCTGTAACTCTTCTGAGGAATGTAAGCACTATGGAAGCAATGGACTCTGGCACATCTACAGTACACGACCATGTGAACTCCCAAAACTCTGAAAACTGCATTCTAGAAAAAATACTTTTTCTGTCTTTTGGATCATTTTCATAACCATATAAAATCACATTTATAAATAAAAAAAAATTCTATAAAAAATCATATAAAGTCACATTTATATAAATGTGATTTTATATGATAATTTATATGTGATTTCATATATAAATAATATAAAATCACATTTATAATTAAAAGAATTTATCTCACTCTCCCTCTCTCTAACAGCCCGAGCCCGAACCGCAGTAAATATTCTACAGCCCAAGCCGGATTCGGGCCCGGGCTCTGCTTCAGGCTGTCCGGCACGGGCTCAGCCCTTCTCGGGTCTGATAAAAGCAACCCCCAATTCTTTTCGTTGTGTGGGTAGACAAGTTTCTTTCCCTTTCAACATTTTCACTGAACATTTTTTTATAAATCTTTGCACTTGAACTTCTACATAGACATTTCTTTTTGGTGGTAGCGCACATGGTCGTGTTTGGGTGGGGGCGGGGGTGGTGGGTCTTACGGTGCTTTCTGCCATGCCGTACTGTTAACGTAGCATATAAACTACGGGTCACTTGCTGATTTTAATTATTATAAATTTTCATTCATATCACTTTTACCATCTATTTATCGCATATTAACTGCATTGCTTCCCTTACTTACAAAGTCACGCTTCGCCACTGGTGGTGTGTGTATATATATATATATATATTCTATAAAGAAGATACCTAAGCAAAAAAATACATATATAATTTTGACTCACACCTAGTACAACATAGAAAAGGTTATGTATCTACCTGTGTGAGTAAAAGGAGAAAAGATAAAAAAATAAAATAAAACAACTGAATGTAGAAGGTGTCGAGAATACTGAGCCTTGGCTTTATCAAGGACCAGCAAAAACTCTGCATTTTCTCACTTCCACAAAGACCTAGTTGGAAATGGGTTTCTGCAAGGCCATAGATGCAAGTAACATTCCCACCTAAAATAGTTTAAAAAATATATATATAAGTCATGTCCTCCGTAGAGTAGCATGACCTAGCACTAGTTAACAATTTCGCTTGCATCCATTAACCTTCATGGCCCGACCCATGCTCTTCATCTGTTACTATTAAACAGAGAGAAGAAGATTAAAGAGAACTCAAGCTGTGAGAGTGACATAATAATTAGAGATGATTTTCAGCTATAACGAAATTCCAAGTTCGTTTGAGAGAGAATTTAAACCTGAAAAACAATGCAAAGAAATCCAAATTTTACATTGCAATTAAAAAAGGAAATGTTAATTTATAACGAACAGATTTTAAAACCCCCTACTCTACAACTTATGACAGCGCGAAAACGAGAATAAGTTAAAGATAATAATTAACTAAAGAAAACTTTGTGAAAGTTATATACCTTAAACAGTTAGTTGCAATATGTACAAAGTATTTCAGCAGTGCTTTAAGTGCATAATTAATTAGTTATTAAGAACTTAACTACTTTGAAAAAACAGCGCATAGACAGCGCATAGAAAAGAGAACAAGCTTAGCCATCTTCTGTTCCTAGGTACCCCAAAAGACGCTCAAAGTTACAAAGAAAAGTAAGAGTTAAAACCCGCAAAAATGTTAACAGACAAACCAATGCTTAAAAGCTGAAAAGCTAAAAAACGACAGAGAAAAGGTACATGAAGTACAAACATTGAACTTATAAAACCTAGAACCCTAAAACAAGGAAGAGAGCTTACCTCTTGTGTGACAAAAACTTTTCTCCTCACAAGAGAAGAACATGGCTGACCTCTTCCGCCACTCCCTAGATGCTGGGGGGCAGTGAGGGTGGGGCTGATGGCCTCCTCATACAGCAAGAAACCAACGCGCGGAGATTTTAACCAGAGAAAAAAATATATAAACTTAAGACTGTGGATCTGAATGGAAATCTCTTTTTCTCTGGAGAAGCTAAAAGGTCACTCTCCAAACTACAAGACCAATTTTTTTTTACCACTACGGATAAAGCTAGCAATAATTTTGCAATTATCTGTAAGAAGTTCTATTTTGAATTGTTAACTATGGAACTCAATAATAGAGTAACATACGAGCCCGTAAGTTATTCTACCAAGCAGTTAGAAAATCGGTTTAAGGCATTCTTCAAGAAACTTAAAATTCCACAAACTAGAAGATATGAGCCTGAATTTCCATTTCTTTTTGCAACGGTTAAGTTTCATAAGGATCCTGTGAAGTTCAGGTTCATAGCTAGTGGAGTAAGGAGTCATAAAAAGAAAATAGATCTTGCTTTTGAAGATGTCTTAAAGAAGGTTTTGAAACACATTAGAAACTGTTCTAACTTGATGTACAGAGATTTTTGGATAATTAATAATAATGCAGAAGTAATTTCTACTATACTCAAAGTTTGTCCCCTAGATATTAATAGTTATGATTTTGAAAACCTATATACTAATCTGCCTCTATCAGATATAATCACTACCTTTAAAGAGCTGTATGCAGAATTTAAACTTAACCGATTTGTTGATGTAGGAACTTGGAACTCTTATCTCAATTGCTGCATAAAAAATAACCATATCTTATATAATAATACTCTCTATAAGCAAGTGAACGGTATTCCAATGGGAACATCAACGTCCACGAATATCGCTAATCTATTCCTGTTCTTTAAGGAATATAAATTCATTAAAAATCACCCCACCTGCTCAGATAACTACCTTTACACTTTTAGATATATTGATGATCTGCTGTGTATCAATAATTCAGAAGTTATAGAGAGTGATTTTGATAATATCTATCCTAGCTCTCTTAACTTATGTAAAACCAACCACAGTAATCAGGAACTTGAGTTCCTAGACTTAAGCATTAAGCTCAACAGAGGTAACCCATCTATTAGCCTCTTTGATAAAAGAGTTAATTTTCCTTTCAAAGTAATTAAATATCTACACTGGAATAATAACATTTCAACCAAAGTAATTGAGAATGTACTAATTTCTCAGGTCCTAAGAATTTCAAGAATTTGCAGCAACAATTTGGACTTCAATTACCACATTAATATACTATTAGAAAGTTTTCTAGAGAACAGAAATTCCTTCTTCTTTCATCAAAAGAACTTTAAGAAAAATTATTCTGAATAATAGAGTAAAGGTTGGCAGATCTGCTTTAATTTTCTACACAGTTAATAATATGATTCTGACCAATCAAAGCCGTAAGGAAGTTGGCTAGAGGATGCCTATTAACTACCTAAAGGAACCTTAGTGCTATGGATATGACGGTCCTATTAAAACAAAAAATTAAATAATATAAACAAAATCACAAAAAAAAAACTTAAAAATCTGTTTATAAAAGAAAATAAAAACAAATAAAAAAGAAAACTAGTTATTCATCACTAGGATAGCTATACTAAAAATAGTAAAACCAACATTAAAATTAATAAGATTCTGATTAATCTATAGAAGCTCACTAAGGTGATTTAATACATGCAAAGATTATTAAATAAACTGCTCGTGTATTTTATAATATTTCTCATGTATTCTGGAGAGTTAATTCTGCTCTTTCTGATCATTCAGATCCACAGTCTTAAGTTTATATATTTTTTTCTCTGGTTAAAATCTCCGACGCGTTGGTTTCTTGCTGTATGAGGAGGCCATCAGCCCCACCCTCACTGCCCCCAGCATCTAGGGAGTGGCGGAAGAGGTCAGCCATGTTCTTCTCTTGTGAGGAGAAAAGTTTTTGTCACACAAGAGGTAAGCTCTCTTCCTTGTTTTAGGGTTCTAGGTTTTATAAGTTCAATGTTTGTACTTCATGTACCTTTTCTCTGTCGTTTTTTAGCTTTTCAGCTTTTAAGCATTGGTTTGTCTGTTAACATTTTTGCGGGTTTTAACTCTTACTTTTCTTTGTAACTTTGAGCGTCTTTTTGGGGTACCTAGGAACAGAAGATGGCTAAGCTTGTTCCTTTTCTATGCGCTGTCTATGCGCTGTTTTTCAAAGTAGTTAAGTTCTTAATAACTAATTAATTATGCACTTAAAGCACTGCTGAAATACTTTGTACATATTGCAACTAACTGTTTAAGGTATATAACTTTCACAAAGTTTTCTTTAGTTAATTATTATCTTTAACTTATTCTCGTTTTCGCTGTCATAAGTTGTAGAGTAGGGGGTTTTAGACTCAAGTTTTCTTTCAAAATTCTGTTCGTTATAAATTAACATTTCCTTTTTTAATTGCAGTGTAAAATTTGGATTTCTTTTGCATTGTTTTTCAGGTTTTAAATTCTCTCTCAAACGAACTTGGAATTTCGTTATAGCTGAAAATCATTTCTAATTATTATGTCACTCTCACAGCTTGAGTTCTCTTTAATCTTCTTCTCTCTGTTTAATAGTAACAGATGAAGAGCATGGGTCGGGCCATGAAGGTTAATGGATGCAAGCGAAATTGTTAACTAGTGCTAGGTCATGCTACTCTACGGAGGACATGACTTATATATATATTTTTAAACTATTTTAGGTGGGAATGTTACTTGCATCTATGGCCTTGCAGAAACCCATTTCCAACTAGGTCTTTGTGGAAGTGAGAAAATGCAGAGTTTTGCTGGTCCTTGATAAAGCCAAGGCTCAGTATTCTCGACACCTTCTACATTCAGTTGTTTTATTTTATTTTTTTATCTTTTCTCCTTTTACTCACACAGGTAGATACATAACCTTTTCTATGTTGTACTAGGTGTGAGTCAAAATTATATATGTATTTTTTTGCTTAGGTATCTTCTTTATAGAATGTGAATTCTGAATTTTCAAAACTGCTGCGTTGCGCGTTTTGATTTTCAGGTTATTTTGCACCCTACGTTTTAAATTCTAAAATTTTTTCCTTAGTCTTCAGTTTTGCTCTTAAGTATATATATATATATATATATACATACACACTGGTAGACAAAACCCCAAAATTTTCATAATATATGTACATACACGCTGGTAGACAAAACCCCAAAATTTTCAGGTACCAGCTCCTATTATTCATTATTCAGAAGCCAGCACATTTTTTCAAGAGATACAAGGAGAAAACCACGATTGAAAACTATACATTCAGAACTGTGTATGTGTACAATACACAATATAGAACAGTGACTTTCAACGGTCAAAATTAATGCATTTTTCTTGTTTCTTAGATATTATTCCAGAATTCAGTTCAAAATCTGCAGCTAAAACTAGATAGCATACTATACACACTTGTATTAATAGTTGCATTTCGAAATAGATTTTCATTTCAGAAAGTTCAGGTTTGTCTACTGGTTTATAACATTAAAAAACTCAGTAATCAATAAATGAAGCTATAAGCACCCCATGCAAAAATAATGCTATGGAATATAACATGGTTAGTCACAACTATAGTTGTATAAAAATAAAATGTATCTGCATACACAACCATTAAAATAGAAAACTTGCTGCAAACCTGCGAATCACGATAACAATAGAATAAGGTAATTTAAAGAAAAATGAATATAACAATAAATAATTATTAGAACATTATAGATTCCAGAGAGGACAAAAGTACATTACGACTAAATGTGTAGAAATGTGTGTAAAATGGACCTTAAGGCCAACAGTCTAAAATATTGAACCATGAACCTCATAAAAACAAGATACCAATTAAAGAAAGTTTTTATATCTAGAAAAGTTGTTCTGTTAATGAACCTTCAAAAATTATAAATAGCATTCTCAACAACTTAATTTAAAAATAGTAGACTTATAAAATACAAAAGGAAAAGAATTTAATTTTATAACTGGCAACTGCAAGAGAAATCTGGCAATAAAATTTAAATTATTTCTGTGTAAACGGAACTTTTGTTACAGTTCCTATATATTGAGAACAGGCCTTGATAAAATCAAGAGGCCAGAAACGTCTGTAAAAACAAAAGAACTCACTATCGGAAGATGTGAAAAATAGTTGAACATTCTCACGTTAAGATAGAATTAAATATATTAATCTGAGTAAAGCCTTGAGTAAGTGTTTTAATTGCTGTAAATAACATTTTAATTTTTTTAATCTACAAGCCAAAACTATCTGCAAAATCTGCAAATAATTTGGAAACTATCCGCGTACAGCGTACGCGTGTACATCTATATTCTGCGACTCTGGTCACAACTACCCATAGCTATGGGTATGAACATTTCTGATGTGTACAGTACACCACAGTGCATGCACGTATATCTCTCTTGGGTTGCACTGCAGAACTTCAGCATGAATTACTACTGATATCCCTGCAGAATGCAGAACTCTGCTGGAAATAGTGCCAAAAATTGATCTTCATTATTCTGATTCTATGGTAAGCAGTCTACAAAAAAAGATGCAAACAAAAATACTCTAAGTATAGTACACGTTGCTTTATAAGAGAGATGAAAGTTTCATGTCAGAAAGCCAAAGTTTGAAAAATAAAATTTTCAGAATAGAATTTTCAGGCGCCATGGCAACTGGGCATCTGGATTTGCCTACGCGAATGTGTACATGTGCATGCGTGTGCGTGTGTGCCTGTGTGTGAAATTTAAAATACAAGATTTAAAGGAAAGATGCACAAACCCAAGTTTTTCCCATGTTACATTTTGAGGTACTTCTAACATTCCTTTCGGGACATCACCAACAAACAGCTCAACCTTTTTAGCTGCAAAGAAAACAACATTTTAAATCTGTATCAGAGTGATTTTCTAAAGAAAAAATGGAATACAAAACACGAAAAAAGTAAAAAAAAAGATAACTAATGAAAACTTACATGTTAGATACCGATGTGCCAATAACTGTATACGACAAATTCTAGTTCTTGCTTCAAGCTGAAGGACAATCACCTGGGGATATGGACAGAACCTGGAAAATGTTCAACTATCTTTGAAGACAATGTAATTAAAATTCATCCACATCACAATATAACTAGAGCAAGAGGAAAACACTTGGTTGCTGTTTAGTTTTTTTACAATTAGAAAAGTTGTGACACTCCTTAGAATGGATGAGCTCGTTACTTATAAAATGTGAAAGAAGAGGCGTCTATTTTATACTTTTCTCAGATGAAAAATAAAAAGACAGCATTTTTTCATAGTGTACCATTGGTTTAGGAAAACTTACAGAAAATAGCTCAGGTCAGTAGTGTAGTTTAGCGATGAGTGCCGCTTCCTTTCGGAGACAGATGATCATCGTGTCCGGGTTTGGAGGTCCCCGGGTCAATGGCACAATCCCAACCTCGCTATCGAGCACCACACCTCCCCCACTGCAGGCATTATGGTCTGGGGAGCCATTGCCTACGATAGCCGATCAGCTCTAGTAGTGGTACGTGGATCATTGACGGGCCAGCGGTATGTGGATGAGATCCTATAGTTCCATGTGCTCCCATTCCTGGTCGAGATTCCAGGTGCGCTATACCAGCAATGCCTGCCCACACATGGCTTGGGTTGCCCAGGACTGCCCACATCATGTCCAGACCCTTCCATGGCCTGCCCACTCCCTGGACATGCATCCCCATCGAGCATGTGTGGGACCAGTTGAAACGTTGGCTGCCGCTGTGCCGCACTATCCAGGATTTGGAGCACACCGTCAAACACATGTGGGCCAGTGTACTGCAGGACATCAGCCATCTGTTTGCTGCAGCATGTATCGCCGCACAAGGTGTTGTGACCTGCTATTGAAGATGGCCGGACTGTGTGCCACATATCCCTCTGTAATTGTCCTGCAGCTCTGTTTTTGCCATCATGTGTATCATTCATCTGAATCATTACGTCCATAAAATTTCAGTTCAATCCGATGCTTCCTTCTTGGTGGGCAAATTTCATTGTCTGTGAGTGTATTTCATTCTATTTATAATTTTTTAAAAATTTTAAAAGTTGCAATAAATTCTACTGACTATTATGATCTTGGGAGTGAGGTAACAATTTCAGAGAAGAGTAACAATGGGCTTTGTGAAGACTAAAACTGCTCCTCAATGAAAATACAGGAACTAAATGATAAGAGGGTGCAATAAAACTCCACAAAATACTTTCACAGTAATAATAAAAATAACATAATGATAATAACAAAAAATAATGAAAAGAAACTCAATAATGATTAGACCATTTCTAGGAAAAAGAAAAAAAGAAAAAAAGAAGTGGGGCCCCTGTTAAACATGAGGCCCAAGGCCTGAGTGGTAATCAGTCCCTGGACACTGAGGTGGTCCACATTCAATATCAATAATTATGAGAAAAGTAAAACATTTGCATAATTAAGTATAAAACAGATGCACATGAACTGGATATTCTTTACATACTGGATATGCTTGCATATTGACAAAAAAATAGCATTCACTGTCAATCAGTTTTAATCCATGAAAATGAAAATAGATGCATTTTTTTTTTTTTTTTTTTTGCAAAAGTTGATTCAATGAACAAATGAACAGACAATATCACAGAAAGCAGAGTTATTCTTTGCTTGCTCAATTCCTGATCAGTCTGTGATGGATGGTGCCACAAGATAATCTGAGGGGTGGTCACTGGACAAACTACTGGGTGTGAAAAACATTAAGAATTTGAAATGGTGGAAGATAAAAAAAAAAAAAAAAAAAAAAAAGAAAGAAAGAAAAAAACCTGACCACCTTATATTTGTTCTGGACATAAAAAATACCTAGCCAAGGTACTATAGGGATTGCAATGATAACAAGGATCAAGAATACTTAGCCTGATAGCATTCCTTTCTTGGACTGGGAAGAAAGGCGCACTGGCACACCCAGGATTTCTTTCCAGGAGTGGCCAAAAATATTAATTATGCAAATAAAAATACCCCAGAAAAAAGCATCTTTCAAAATATTTGAAAATGATAAAAAAATCTCTGCCAAATTAAAGCAAATTGGAAATATCCAATTATTCTTAAAGTACATATTTAAAAACATACAAGTATATTTAAAAATAAGCAGCCAATGACAAAAAACAAAGGACCAAATAATGCCTCACAGGGAAAGCATAAGCTCCTGGGCCATCCCCAGTGAGTGCATCACTTGAAGTGGGGTAGTACACTGCTGTACTTTTACTGAAGATAGTTTTGTTTTTGTTCCATTCATACTGCAGAAAAATTGTGATAAAAACATTTGCTTAGATGATGGCCACTGATATAAGATAGGAATCTATCTATGGCAATATTACCTATCTTAATTAGAGTATGAATTTGGAAGTTTGTATTTCTTTTTGGAGCTAACCTCTGAATCTCAGAGAACAGCTTAGTGATATGTATGTATGATTTACAGACATATCAGAATTTCATGGAAGTTATACCCTCCAATTTCAAAGAAGAAAAAAAAAAGTTTCTATATATCTTCTTTATAAACAGAAAAAAAAAAAAAAAAAAAAGTAAAAAAAAAATTTGAACTATCAGAATTCCTCAATTTATGCCTTCTCCTTCACCCCTGATGATTAGAATAATGGTGGGGGGAGAAGGTTTGAGATTTTTAACTCTAACATTGAATTTCTGGAAGAAATCACAAAATATTCAAAAAATTTGAAAGCTAAGCTAAATTTTGCGTGATTTTGCTTCGCCACATGCCGTTTAAAGGTTGGTAACTAGTGAATAAATAATGATAGGGATGACTTCAGCCACACATTTCGAGCTGATGGTCAGAGCTAACAAACGTAGTGATAAACCGAAGTGGTTTTAAAACTTATTTATTTTTTAGATAAAAAAAAATTGGTGATGAAAATTTAGAAAAACTGCAAAAATTACTATAAGAACTGATGAAAGTTGAAGAAACAGCTGGAGGAGAACGAGAGGAATCCAAAAAGCTTCTCTAAGTCATCAACTGAAAGGTCACGGGAATGTAGGGAGCGTCAAAATTCGGCGCGCCAAGACACATTTCACCTGAGTTCGACTCTAGAGCCACAACCTTCCACTTCAACTGCACAAACTGAGCCTGAACAGCAAGAACTGATGGAGATTGGTGTCATCGATCCAAATTTTCATGGCGAGCATGTGATACCAATGAACATTACCAGTCTTCAAAATTTCGCTGGATGATGAATGTATTACATCTCAAACCTTTACACACCCATTCTGAATCTAGACAAGAACAAGAGCAACAACAGGAGGAGTACATTAGGCCCGAGACGAATCGCCAAATTTATAACAAGGCAATTAAGGAGTTCAAAAAATTGTTTCTGAAGAACGATTTCTTTGGAAACAATTTTAGCAATACCTACTGACAATGATGATGCTACGCCTTCTACTTCTACTAACATTAATTTATAATCAGCATAAGTTACTATAATTTGTGTATAGTATAAGCTGCTTTTAAGTAAAAAAGTAAAACATTTTTTTTCTTAAAAGTTTTATATTTGAAAAATATCAAAGGGGCACAGTAGGAACTGTGCTACAACCTACAATGTTGGGTTACATCAACTGTCCTTTGTTGAATACTTTAAGAATGTAGAATTAGTGAGATAGTGCCATTAAATAGTGACAGCTGATATAGTTCTACATTGTTAGGTTGTGGCCCAGTTTCTACTGTACCACTTTGTTTTTGTTTTTTAACTGGGAAGTCACTGGACTTAAGTTTTAGGCTGCTGGTTTAAAGAGGAATGCACCTGTACCACTGATTTGTACATTCAAATTTCATCTGGGAATTCGGCAAGTGCTGAAGCTAAACCAGTGCTGCCATTCTACTCATAGATCACTGAATCTTATCTGGAACTTGGGCGAGTGCTGAAGCTGAACCAGTGTTGCCATTCTACTGATAGGGTTTCTTATTTTTTCCAGTTTTAGGAGGGTGTTCCAAATTTTCTACTTATGGTTTATTTTACCGAGCATCTTACATCAGTTAACATAAACACAGATCAAAGGAATCCAAATTTTTGCATAAGGTGATTAAAAATTCCCAAATATCTACTATTTTTACAAAATCCATACCAGCTATCATGCAATGCATTTTATATCTAGTTAGTTAGAAAAAAGAAAACCTATAGATAAGTCTATATAATTTAATATTTGTATCGATGATTCATTTTTAGTTATTTTACCTGTTTTGAGAAAATCTAGGAATTATCCACTAAGATCAGTACGTTTATAAATATTTGTCAAGCAAACAAGTGATTCTGATACAAATTTTATTGTAAACTTTAATGGAAATGTCATCATGCTTTGGTACAAATCAACTTTAATGGTGTAAATTGTTTTACAAAGCACACCATCAGCAACATATTTTGAAGAAAAGGAAAAACAAGTGTTTTTGATTAACAGTTTGATGTTGAATAGGTCTGAAGTACCATTTTTTTTATTGGTGTTTAGATGTTGAATAGTTATATATGATGCACTTGTACTATTTGTAGTTAGAGTATATTTAAATGATCCTTGCTTACTGAGCTTACATCGAATACTCCATAATTTTTTTCAGATAGTGTAAATTTCAAGCAGTAAGATTAATCTACTGATTTTTACACATCCTTTTAGTTTCTATCTGTCTTTTTTTTTTTTTGGGGGGGGGGGAGTAATGCCTGATGATGCCATTACTTTTACCCTTCTCCATCTTTACTCTGTTAACAACCAGAATTAGCAACTCTGGAAGCTATAAGCAGCAGACGTCTTTTTTTTTTTGATTGGAGGTTTAACGACCACCCACCGTGAGCAACTCAATGGGCTATAAGCAGTCGCCCGTCCCTAATTTAGGGTCACTGGTTCCAGGGAAGGGAGAGAGCCAGTGCCGTAAGACAAACACAACACCCATGCCTGACCGGGATTCGAACCCGGACCCCTTACGGACGAATGATCAGAGGCCAACGCCTTAGACCACTGCTCTACCGGGGCGGCACAGACGTCTTTGGGTCACTGGATGGAGGGAAGAGAGAGATCTTAACTATGGCAGTGAGTTGTGGATGTTTTGTATATTATTTTACAAAAACAAGTTTCTTAGACAAAACAAAACATCCAAGCCTCGTCCACCGGGACTCAACTCCGCCGACTAGTCAGAAACCAACACCTCTAACAAGCAACGGTCTACTTATTTCGACAAATTTTTCCAAACACTTGCCTCTAACCATTCGCCTGTATAGTATTTGGAGTTATGATGTACCGATGAGCATGGATCAGTTTTCTATCCATTTAAAAATCTTGGCGGCCCCGGTGGCGCAGTGGTCTAAGGCGATGGCCTCTGATCATTCGTCCGTAAGGGGTCCGGGTTCGAATCCTGGTCAGGCATGGATGTTGTGTTTGTCTTACGGCACTGGCTCTCTCCCTTCCCTGGAACCAGTGACCCTAAATTAGGGACGGGCGACTGCTTATAGCCCATTAAAAAAATCTTGATCTATAAAAAGGTAGGCTTTCCATGTTTAAAATAATTTTTATACAAAATATCTGCAGCTCACAGTAACAGTTAAGAGCGCCGCTCGAATACCCAAACACATAATTACAACATACACGACAATTTTACCTAGGAGAATGCCATCCTTTAACGGTGGGACGATGATCATTCAGCTCCGCTGCTGGGAAATTTTCATCTTCACCAGTGATCTTCACGACACAAAAATCAATTCGTTTGGTCATTCCGACTCATCCTATGAACCATCACTAGTATACGTACACATGGACAAACTTTTAGAGGTCTACCAACATTCAAACTCGCTAACTAACAGAAATTGATCACACACTTAAATGCAACTAATAAAATTTCCACACGCCAACAGGAATGTTTACTTTCTGTTTACGAAACATGGTAACGCTTCCTCTTCTTCTTTACCTTACCATTTATCGGGCAAGGTTCTAGATATCACTTTAGGTCGATGCCATTAGCGATCTATGCTCTCATTTGCTCTTTCAAATGACGTCACTGTGGGGGCGAGAGGGACCCTTGTCTGGGAAAGAAACTAAAGGGCATGCTAAAGGGAACTGAAGAATAACACAGTGTTCATATCTCGCATATATAAATCTACAGTGGATACAGTGGAACTTCGATTAGACGCCAATTATAATTATATACGCTTTTAATTTTTCTTAAGCATGTTTTGCAATTACACATTTTTGCAGTTTTTTTCGGTGCTGTTCGCATTTCTTTTTACAGGGAGGAACTTTCGTTGTTATCTGTAACTTATTAGTGCCTGATCCCAGAAGCACCCAAGTAGTAGACGACTATCTAAGACCACAGATGAAAGACGAGTTCCCAGCATTTTTTCATGACGGATAGGATGCTTGCTCAGCGTCTAATAGCCAGAGATTTCATATTATCAACATTTAAAAAATCTAAAATTGGTGAATTATTTTTTTTTCAATTTCTACTTCTAAGATTTCATGTTTTTACAAATTTTAGTGGCTGCATGGTACTCATTAGAAAACTTCAGCGTTTGAACTCGGGAGCACCGACGTAACCAACGTCCATGATAAAAAGCATATTATTTTGTGTCATAACCAATCTTTTTGTTGTTGTTGTTTCTGATTGCCATGTGTGTGGTAAAAACGTCTAAAGATCTTAGTGAAATATCATTCCATCCAATGGCGCCGTTCTTAAATGTAATTGGACATTAAGATTTATTAGATTGGTCATAGGATAAACTGGAAGGGGCTGTTCCCAAATATTTCCCACATTCCCAAATAATTATATTTTTATTACTTTCAAAGAATACAATTTTAAATTACCATCTTTGCTATATTCAACCAACTATCACGAGAAGGCACTGTTAAACTGATAAAAACTGATGGTTTTCTTTTTTTAATTTTGCAGTTAAGATTTGAAAGTTTGCCCTCTCTTCTTTGAATGCAATTTCGTTCTTGTGCGAAATTGTTACTTACTGTGAGAATAATATCACAGAACACACAGGTTTAACGACCTCTATAACATGAGCAAATTTATAGACAACAAGGAGTTGCCAATTTCTAATTTAGGGCCACTGTCCCGAAGAGGTTAGAATAAGAAGTATTTTTTTACCTTCCTTGCAATGTTCCCCACGAAAGAAAGAGAGCCAGTGCCATAAAACAAGCTCACCACCAATGCCGGACACCACGTATGATGGCACACTGGTCTAAACGGTGAATTCCCAAAGAAACAAAAGAAAACCACGTATACTACATAAGGACTTTGAACCCTGGAGAACTGGACGAACGGCCAGAAGCTACAGCTTTAACTGTCATTTTACTGTTATTATACAAAAGTAAAATTGGGCGGCCAAAAAGATCATTTAATTAACTGAACGTAAGTTTTTTTTTTTTTTTGAGGTTTAACGACCACCGTGAGCAACTCAATGGGCTATAAGCAGTCGCCCGTCCCTAATTTAGGGTCACTGGTTCCAGGGAAGGGAGAGAGCCAGTGCCGTAAGACAAACACAACATTCATGCCTGACCAGGATTCGAACCCGGACCCCTTTCGGACGAATGATCAGAGGCCATTGCTTAGACCACTGCGCCACCGGGGCGGCTTTTTGGAGGGTTTCTTTTTTTTTGATTGGAGGTTTAACGACCACCGTGAGCAACTCAATGGGCTATAAGCAGTCGCCCGTCCCTAATTTAGGGACACTGGCACCAGGGAAGGGAGAGAGCCAGTGCCGTAAGACAAACACAACATCCATGCCTCACCGGGATTCGAACCCGGGCCCCGTTCGGACGAATGATCAGAGGCCATCGCTTAGACCACTGTTTTTGGAGGTTTAACGACCTCCGTGAGCAACTCAATGGGCTATAAGCAGTCGCCCGTCCCTAATTTTGGGTCACTGGTTCCAGGGAAGGGAGAGAACCAGTGCCGTAAGACAAATACAACATCCATGCCTCACTGGGATTCGAACCCGGACCCCTTACGGACGAATGATCAGAGGCCATGGCTTGGACCACTGCGCCACCGGGATGGCTCCCTATTTTTTTTGATTGGAGGTTTAACGACCACCGTGAGCAACTCAATGGGCTATAAGCAGTCTCCCATCCCTAATTTAGGGTCACTGGTTCCAGGGAAGGGAGAGAGCCAGTGCCGTAAGACAAAACCCAACATCCATGCCTCACCGGGATTCGAACCCGGACCTCTTTCGGACGAATGATCAGAGGCCATCGCTTAGACCACTGCGCCACCGGGGCGGCTTTTTGTCGGTTTAACGACCACCGTGAGCAACTCAATGGGCTATAAGCAGTCGCCCGTCCCTAATTTTGGGTCAGCCGCCCCGGTGGCGCAGTGGTATAAGCGATGGCTACTGATCATTCGTCCGAAAGGGGTCCGGGTTCGAACACCGGTGAGGCATGGATGTTGTGTTTGTCTTACGGCACTGGTTCTCTCCCTTCCCTGGAACCAGTGGCCCTAAATTAGGGACGGGCGACTGCTTATAGCCCATTGAGTTGCTCACGGTGGTCGTTAAACCTTCAATCAAAAAAAAAATTTGGGTCACTGGTTCCAGGGAAGGGAGAGAGCCATTGCCGTAAGACAAACACAACATCCATGCCTCACTGGGATTCGAAACCCGGACCTTTTACGGACGAATGATCAGAGGCCATCGCTTAGACCACTGCGCCACCGGGGCAGCTGAACGTAAGTACAGACCAGTGATCGACTCTGACATGTAAACTTCCAATTCTATCTCAAAGGTCCTACCCATTTTCAACAAGTTTAACCCTTGGTTAATAGCCGCCAATAAAATACAAAAAGCCGCCCCGGTGGCGCAGTGGTCTAAGGCGCTGGCCTCTGATCATTCGTCCGTAAGGGGTCCGGGTTCGAATCCCTGTCAGGCATGGATGTTGTGTTTGTCTTGCGGCACTGGCTCTCTCCCTTCCCTGGAACCAGTGACCCTAAATTAGGGACGGGCGACTGCTTATAGCCCATTGAGTTACTCACGGTGGTCGTTAAACCTCCAATAAAAAAAAAAATACAAAAATTTTATCAAAATCTGTAAGCCGCCCGCCCCGGTGGCGCAGTGGTCTAAGCGATGGCCTCTGATCATTCGTCCGAACGGGGTCCGGGTTCGAATCCCGGTGAGGCATGGATGTTGTGTTTGTCTTACGGCACTGGCTAACCCTTCCCTGGAACCAGTGACCCTAAATTAGGGACGGGCGACTGCTTATAGCCCACTGAGTTGCTCACGGTGGTCGTTACACCTCCAATAAAAGAAAATCTGTAAAAAAATTCGGAAACAATTTACATAATTTTAAATAAGCGGAAGTCTGTCGTACGTCCAAGTATTGATTCGATTACAAACGTATTCAACGGGCTAAGGCTACCACTTTCCATAACGAAACATAAATATTGCACCCTCATGAACAAAACAAAAAAAAAAAAAAAAGGAAAAAAGTATTAAAAACAACAGCTCAGTGCGTAACTGGCGAATGTATGCTATGTGCTTCTCATATGAACGTCGATTTTGACAAATGGTATTCTTTTTTTTTATTGAAGGTTTAACGACCATAGTGAGCAACTCAATGGGCTAGTCGCCCGTCCCTAATTTAGGATCACTGGTTCGAAGGAAGAGAGCCAGTGCTGTGAGACAAACATAACACCCATGCCTCACTGGGATTCAAACCATGACCCCTTCACAGACGAATGGTCATAAACCAACGCTTAGAGAGACCATTGCGCCAGAAGGGCGGCACAAATGGTTTCACCCAGTCGTCTTAATTTTAGTAAGCGGTTGTTTGCCAGGGGCACAGTTAGTGGGGTGCCCCCCCCCAAAGTGTTTCATCTCTTTGTTAAAATGCAACTTGCATTACAAAAAGCTTTAATTTAATAAAAATGTATCGATTTCATTAACTTTTACTTTGGCTTGATGGATTTCAAAAAACTTCTATTTTCGGTCTGCCTCCTCCAAAAGAGTTCTATATATGCCCCTGAATTCGTGCTGCTTATTATAAATGGAATGCATCCAATGACTTTTGCACATATTTAGAAAAAATAAAGTATTGTTTCACCCAGTAAATTGCATTTTATGTCCCTCTTAAAGAAATTCTTTTTCATAGATCGTTTTTTTCCATTCATGAAAGAATTTGAATTTTCTTCTAACAATCCAAGGTGTACCGGAAGTAGCTTCAGTGAGATGAAGAATTTCATCATCAGTAGTAGTATCCTGTTCTTCTATTTCGTCTTCCAAACTATTTCCTTGTAAAGCTGTATCATTTAAATTAAAACGGATAATAGCACTTAACTACCTCAAACAAATTAAGCTAAAATACTCTGTTTGAGTACTTTCTCTTCTACCGGAAGTGAGCATCAATAGGCGTCGTCACGTGGAATTCGGCTTTCAGAATAGGAAGTCAACTTTTGCACTTTATGATTGGCATTGGAGAAATTCTGACACAAAAATAAACTGTTGAAATGGATTCAGTTTGTAGTTGTCGAAACGTGCGATTCGTATTATTTTGATTTAGAGATGCATTTATTTTTACTCGCTGTATTTAAGTTTTTTGACACTCTCGTACTATCTTTTTCGGACAATATACTATCATGTGTTGTCAGAATATGAAATGAAAGCGTTCCAATTAATGGAGTAGATTGTGTTTGTTTATGTGCATCATCAGAGCCGTGTATTCACTTCAATCTTTGGCGCCTAGAAAGAACAGTTACTGTTTTTCATGCCATCTGTTTGTAGTAAGTGTGTTCGAGAAAGGTGCTTTTTTGATGTCGCGGCAAATCATATTTTTGTAGGTTATTGAAAGGTTTGGAAAGTGAATTTTAATCATGTGCAGTATGATAATTTTAGGACTAGCTGATATTTTTCGTAGTTACTAATATAAGTGAGGGGGAGGGTACAGCATCAGAAAGTTCTTTTTTTTTCTTTTTTTTTCTTTTAAGAATTTATTCTGTTTATAACAGTTGGCATACAAAGAAGGAGCATTAATAAATAATTTGGAACATAAAGATAAACTGTCCAACAAAATTACCTAGATTTGACTTAATGATGTGAGGGTGGATTAGCAAATAGTACGGTAAAAAACAAGCTTTGATATAGGCTGATTGGTATAGAGAAGCATATGAAGTATTCTAACATCTTGATCTGTTTGTTGCAGTACTATAACATATGGAACAGACTTCTTAAGACAAAACACTATGCTGAATTTAGAACCCCATGGTCCAAGCCAAACTTTGTCTACATTTTTAGTATGCTGCAACATATTTTGCCAAATGCAGCACTTGCACCATTGTTTCATAATAAATAATTAAGGAAGTAATACTGCACATGGTGTGATATTTATGCAAGAGATATTTTTCCTGAAAACGTGGGTTTCGATATCGGCAATCTTTTTTGTTCTGCAAAGTTAATGAATGTGGGATACTGTCAGTCAAAGAAATACGGTGATACCAGTATAAGTAATTGGGAGTAGGATTGTGTACCATTATTTTCTTTCATGGATCAAGTTATATAGCAAAGTAAACTTTCTGTACTAATATCACATATTGGGGTGTCAACACATAGACAGGATCAATATTATGTTCTTCTTATGAAGCTGCTTTGCACTACAATGACTGTGAATTAGTTTAATATTTCATAAAATACCTGTTCTACATACCTTCAAAAAAGCTGTTACCCTAAGCATAAAAGCCTGCTTGGGAAAAAGTGTACTGCAAAAGAACATGCACACATTTTGTTAATAGCCATTACTTTGCTGTATGTAAATATAAAGAACATTAACAAAATAATAAAAATTTTAATTCCTACTAAGAGAGAAATTAGAACTTCCATTTGTTTCATGGTACTGAATTGGAGGCAAACACAGAATCCTTAGGAAAATTCTGTCAAAATAGATAGCACAGGTTTCAAACTTAGTACTTTGTGAAATGCTATTTCAGGGGTTGCGCTGGCTTTTTCAAATTTTTTGCCAAATTCAAATTTTTTTTGTCAATGTATTTATAACAGCACAAAAAGGTAATCGGTAAAACTTTTTTCTTCAAAACGATTTGTTTTTTGCAAATTGCGAAGAATGCAACCAGCAGCACGACCCCTGCTATTTAGGTAGGTAACGAAGAAGGCATTCTCATGGAATATGTAGCAAACGTCTCGGAAGTCGGTGTCTACTTTCTTTAGGGTTCATTTGATCTTTAAAATCAGAAACTTCAGTCTGAGTTAAACAGTTGACGCTTTTGTATTATGGATTGCCTATATCAGAGCAGGATGTAAAACATGGCTATCTGAGCGTAGGTCGATCTAGGTGGTATTTAATAATGTTGGCAGTAGCTTTACAAAATTATTTCTTGCTCAAACTTTTAGCTAATATTTTTAGCTTCACAAAAATATTGTGAAATGTAATGTTATCTTCACAAACTTATTTTGAACTATAATGGTATCTACAAAACATTTTTAGTAAAATTTTATTTTAACAAAAATATTTAAAATATTAAGAGGCATCTTAAATGTTTTCCTGTTTAACTAAATGAGCTTTATTTATCTTTTTTTTTACATGCCCAGCCAGGCCACTGGATTTATTACATACCCAGACCAATCATTTTAACGACTCACTCATCTAGACATTGCTAATCTGACAATGATTCTCACATTGCATTGGACCTTCATGAATTTTTGAGGTTTTTTAAAACATTTTTGGCAAAATTGCTTTAAATACAAAAATAGGCAAATTTCACAAAATAGGCAAAATTTCACAAAAATGGGATTCATCTTTAAAAACCTGAATCAAGCCCTGCTGTGTCTGCTTAGTTTTGGTTTCTTGGAAGTTCAGTGTTCTGGGTGGTGTAATGGTAGCATACTCAAACAAATCGTGAGATGCCATCAGGGTAGTGTCTGGCCTGTATTTCCTTTTGCTTGTCCTAGCAACTCGCTTTACAGTCCAGTGCCCGACCTCTTTTCTATCATGCCCAACTTCCTTATATCCTTTGCCAGACCACAATCACCCACTCCTCCGAACTTCTCTGGCTACGGGCTTGGATACAGGTTAGATTCCCATTTGAGGGCGATGTAATTTTCAAGTTTTCTGTAGATTTGCATCATGGAGAAATAGTAAAACGTAGACTTTTATAAGCTGACTGTGATACAGATATTGAGTTTTTTTTTTTTATATATATTTCTGTTTCTTTCCTCCTTGAAGAGGCCAATTAGTGATTCATGCTGTCTGTTTTATGGGAGTTGTTAGACTATCCCACTCTTTGGCAAAATTACCAAGTTATTAATATCTTTTCATTTACATTGTGACTAATTGTAATGATACTCTGGGCATCCAGTTAATTCAGTTAACATGACAAATGAAAAAGCACATTTTTCCACTTTCAGTAACAAGGTGATTACATGTGCCTGCCTACTGGTTTATGGTTCTACATGTAACATCTTCAGTACCAAAGTCTGATTGTTGAAAATAACGTCGAAATTTTAAGCTTGTGCTGGCTGCTGCTTATGATAGCCTATTTCATTTTATTAGTTAAGTAATAAAGTTTTCACTAAAGTAATTGACAATTTTATGCTGTTATATTTACACTTCAGCTGCATTAAAGTTTTTTCCCCCATTTTTTCACCAAAATGCCTAGAAGCAAGAGCTCTGCATTTCATCCTAATTATATCGTAAATTGTGGAAAAATATATCTGAATTATTACATCCTAATGAGGGTTCAGTTGCATCTCTAGTAGTTATACAAGACAAAAGTGAATAAATGAGCAACTATTACACTTATTCCATTTGTAGGCATTAACAAGTTGGTCATTCTGCCTTTTTATTTGCAGCTTTGTTGAATGTTGATAACTGTGTACAGACTTTGGATTTTACCTTTCTGTAGGTTTTCTTTTTGATAATTTTTTTAGAATTAATAATGTTAATTTTAAATTCACAGACTTTTCTGTGTGAAATATTTCTTGGTTTCTGTTGTTACAAAAAATAATTTATTATTTTAATCAGAAGAATCATATACGAGATTCTTCTGTGGATTCACGGAATCCCACTTTTTTTTTTGTCATCGATGCAAAACTGAAGAGAAATATCGGGGTAATTAATTGGGGGGGGGGGGTCGTGCTCCTTATGGTGACTATTTCATCTTTCAAAACTTTCGAAAGAAGTTTAACAGAGTGAAGATTTTTCCCATAATGGAAATTTCTTTTTCTGGCAATGTTCCTTCTGCCCATTATTGTCATTAAATATCATTTCATTTCATAAATATTATTTCAGCTTCAGAATGGAGGAAATTTTCATAAAAACGAAAGTTATACTTTGTGAAAATTTCTCTGCAATCATTTTTTGTGGCTGTTGAGATTGACAGAAAAGAACAGAATTTGGAGGGGATGGAGAATGAGATTGATGCATGATGGGGCAATTTTCCATTGGAAAACGGAATTCTGACTCTTGAAAATGGAAGTTAGACAAAAAAGTTTTCTTCCATAAGAACCCTCTCCTCCCCTCCTCATGATGCCCAATGTTCCTTCCGTCCAGTAGTGCTATTATCATTTTATTCCATAACTATGTGTATTTATTTTGGATGCACTTTAGAGTACCGCCCCTGTCGTCTGCTTGAACCAATGCCCTGCTGGAATCATGGGAGAAATGTTTCGTGATAGGTGGCGCTGCAGCTGCGTTGGCATTGTTTGATCCTTCGCTGCCTGCATTACGTAATCGGTATGTGGTTTGTGCGGGACAACTGTTAATTAAGAGAAATATGCGGCGTGGGTTATTTTTTAAAGGAATGGGTTTATTTGGTAATATGGCTGGCCCTGAAAAGGGCTTTTATGGAATGTGAGTAGTTCAGGTGTTGTTAAATATTTATAACGACAGAAAATAAGTGTTTCCTCCTCATTGAGAACTTGTCTATTTAGTACAAATATTTCACTGGAAAACATTACGTACTAGGGAAGAACTGTTTGATGATAACAATTATTACCTCAAAGCATTGTTCAGAGGAAAGATGACAATTTCATCAGAATAAATATTCGAGAATCTGGTCTGCCAAGTGGTCTTTGTGAATTCCATTAGATAATGTGCGTTTGAGGGGCTGCCAATTGCTCTCAACACCTTGAGTATGCTTCCCAGTAGTCGGATCAACAAAATTGAGCGAGTGGTTAACTGAGAGATGTCGGAAACCACAGGATGGGAGGTTGTGGTACGCAGCCCACTGATCCATCATTACAATACTTCCAGGTTGAACATGTTTCTGGATGAGCGGGAGCAATTTGTAAGCAGAGCGGTTATTCTCCGGCCAGACCTCTACCCTGAATCGTTTAGAATCTTGTTCAAAGATGCCAAGAATCCAGGTGTCCTGAACGAGACGACCACAGTTATACTTCCGCTTCCCAACCTTTGCCTCATCCACTTCTGCGATTACACCATAGCCTCCAAGCTGTCCTTCGTCTTGTTCGTAGGCTACCATAAACTCTGCGACTAGTTCTCTGCAAGACTGATAATAGTCGCTGACTGTCACAGAGGATGTCGAAACCCCACCCTGGGAAGATTCCTCAATTGCATCATCGTAGGACAATCCTTTGGCAAAACAATACAAAAGAGTCATCACCTTATCAAGAGGAATACAAGCAGCTTCAAACCACGTCCCAAGTAAACGAGAACACTGCTAACTTTTCCCTGTAACGTGATTCTTCGTACACCTAAATTGTCCTAAACGATGAGACATATCCACTCGCAAACCCATTGGATGGCCTGCGGAACATCCTCGTTCAATTGGAAGCAATCCTTTGCACTCAAGCCATGCAATACATGTTTCTTCATCCTTCCCAACTTCGTCGAAGATACACCTCCAATTCCACATCTGCAGACTAACACAGCTACAACGCACTTTGGAAAAAACAAGCCACCTATCACTTAAAACAGTGCAAACAGAAGTAAGTAAAGGGAGTGTCACAGCTCACGCACTGAGCAAAGAGCGATTGCGTAACGCAGACAGCCCGGGAGCAAACACAGATTACAAGGAAGCAGCGGCAGTGCCACCTATCACTACATGTGTCATTTCCCGTGATTCCAGCAGCACGTTGGTTCAAGCAGACGACAGGGGCCGAACTCTAAAGTCCACCCTTTATTTCATCATCAAAATGGAGGAAAAATTTCCCAAAACGGAAGTCGGATGGAGTGAAGATTTTTCCCATAATTGTGATCCCCCATGATGTTTCCACTATTCTGTGTTTCTGTTAAATGTCAGTAATTTTATATTTTGAATAGAGTGATGTGTTTCAGTTTAACATTTATGCAAATGCATTTCAGTGAACAAATCTCTCTTGCTCATGATGCGTTATATTCACAAAACATTTCACATGTTCTAATTTTTTACCCAGTTAAAAAGTTCCGCTTTTTTTTCCATGCCCGGGACATGTTAATTATTGGCCTTAGCTGGTAAAACAAATGATCTAGTTGCCGGGCCAGGCTCCCAGATTTGGAAAAAGAAACCGGGATACTGAATTTGCTACCATAATAAAAAAAGTCTGTTTTTACCTGTCTTTTTTTTATTGCACTCATGGCTGCCATTCTTCCGGTCTGGTGACAGATTTCCGTCTTATTAAGATTTTGGAAACCTGTTATGATAAATTATTTTAAAATTCTGTTTCCTTTTTTTTTTTTTCCTCTGAAAGTTACGCATATTTCTGTAATCATTGAAATTGTGGAGTTGCATCAAATGTTTTAAAAGTGATCAAATTGTTTGTTCTAAAAAGTTCGACGCAATTGTATACCTGCAAAATTTTCCGGATTTTGGCTATTCTCTTCTGGTCGGAAAGTGTGTTTTTTGGGGTTCATCACATTTCTGGAAGTTCTGCGTAAATGCCCATTGTAGCGGACATGAGAATGTTTTGTGATTTTCTGTGTTTTGAATTTTTCTGGAGTTTTTTATTATTATTTCTCTTCCTGAATGTATTTTTCATTTTTTCCAATGATGTTCATTTCTTAACCATGCAAAATAGCGACTTCGCATTTTTTAAGGAATTTTTCTGAATGAAATGGCTGTTTTCCTACTTCGTAGTCTCTGCTTCAAAATAAATCAGTGGGGCTCGCATTTTTATACTCCTCCAATTTTTTAAGTGAAATTAAATGGTTCTTGATCTACCTGTGAAAGAATCAGCGTCATCTCCGTGACCTGTAAAATCACTTTGATGGCAGACTGAGCTACCTCAGTTCCGATTTTTGGAATTTTTAATTTAACTTAAAATGCATGTTTTACCATTCCTTAGTCATCTCTTGCTGCATCAAAATAACAGAGCAGGCATTTTGCCATTTTCAAAATTAAAGTTAAAAAACGCCACTGCCTACTCATTGTGCAGAGAAAACAATTGCATGCCACAATTACGGTGACGGACAGTTGACATTCTGATTTTAAACTTTAATTTTTGGTTAAAGAAAAGAAAAAACACTCACACTTTTTATATCTTGATGTAGCAAGCAATGATTAAGGAAGTGGAAAACCATTCATTTTGAAATTTTTAAGTTTAAAACTCAGTATTGCAAGTTCTAACTCTGCCGTGAAAAGAGTTGTGACCCTTTCCATCTCAATTCAGGCAGGGGTTGTCAGTTGACCACCTCCAATTTTTTTGAAAAAATTACGGTAGCTATCCCTAATAGAGGTACTGCAAAATGTACACTGTTCCTGTATTATAACAGGTAGAGATTTGAATTTTTTTTTTTGAAACTATTGAATTGTCCTTTCTGTATGTTCACAGAAATTGATCAAAGGAATGTTGCTAGATGGCAAAAAAAAAAAAAAAAAAAAAAAAAAAAAATTATTACAAAAAAATGTAATTTTTCATAAATTTAGTATTTTTTTTTTTTTTTTAAGAAAAATACTTATCAGGTAAGTAAGTGTGCCAACCTGCACTCCTACTAAGGGTTGTCTTAGCAGTAATTTTATTTTTATCCTGTGATGCATGCAACTCATAAAATTAATTTTTAAAATATACAAAATTTCAAAAAATCAACATTTCTGAATTGCAACATCTCAAAAACCCCATTTTTAAAAATTCTGAAATTTTGTCCAAATAATGTCCTAATAGTAGGTAGTTAACTGGGGGAATCAGGTTACTGGATTTTTGCCTTGAAATTTTTCTACAAATTTTTGAAAATGCACTTCTCTCTTGCTTGAACCCCACGGTTGGGTTATTATTAAGAAAAAAAAAAGCTTTGAAAGATGTTTCTGAAAAGTTTACCTGAGTATATATTCTAAATTGCAGTGTCAATCTATATTTTAAAGTCATTTTTATGATTTTTAATAATTGTCACCTATGTAATTGTTTAATTTTTTTAAATCCTTAGTCTATACACATACAGTTGCAGTTAAGATTCAATTTCTATTTACATGAAAAAAAGGCCTAAAAAACAAAACAAAATTATGAGCTTACCATCATAACTACAAATTATTCAAACTGAGAAAAGCTGCTGGATTTTCTCAGTTTGAATAATCCTTCTCATCAAAGGTATGAAAATGTGCAGGAGTTGGGACATTCACCTTTAGAAGTATATTTCTTAAGGGCACTGGACACTTCTTGCCACATTCTTCTGGCCACCAAAAACCTCTGGCTGGTGCATGAAAGATAAGTGTCCTCAAATTCTTTAGATATGTTTGATGTAATCTGTCCCATCCTTCCACCAGTTATTGTCATAAATGCATCCTGTAAATTCTCCTATTTGAAACTCATTCACAGAAAATGAGTTCTTTTTTTGTTGTCTTGAAAATTGCACTGCTTTATGTGGGTGCCTTACTGTTCTGGCCACTGATGGTTTATTTCCTTGTACTAACCAGGAATGCTGTGACTGTATTCCAACAACAGATTTTACTGTATTCCACTCTTCTACTTTGCTGGTTCGATAGGATTGAACTTCATAAGTTGTGAGGAGTAGAAGTTTAGTCTTTATGATCAAGGGGGAGACAGTTTCAACAAATAAAGGTGCATCTCTTATAGCTTGTGAAGCTTCTTTCTGTAAGTTGAATTTAGTAGCAAAATGTTTGGATAGGCCACCCACACCATCACATGCACTCTTGCATTGGCCTGTGGCTGAGAAGATCCACTTCCTTGTTACATTTGGGTCTCCCTTCATAAGTTCATAGAACTGATATTTGTTTTTGAAGTGCCCAGCTGCTCCATCTGAGATGTAAACAATTGTTTTAAATTCTTCCAAAGGACAAGTCTTAGCAATTTTTTTTTATGAGCAGAATGACGCACAGAGCATTTGCTGTGTCATGGCTTATATCATTGCATGCTACCACAAAAGACTTAGTCTCATTTGGAAAGTATGCAATGCATGTAAAGAGTGAGATCTGGGCATTGTTTGCCAGTGGTAACTTTGCACTTCATCAGGTAGAATTACAGATCAGTTCTGAGCAAAGTCAAAGTGCAACACCAACACTGGACTATGTGCTGCAGACTGTTTAACCTCTACTATCCCATTTCTCTGGATCCACTCATTATAAATTACGGAAGAGTTTCTTCCCTCTCGATATCCCCCACCTTCAGTAGCTCTTATTTTCATTGACTCCCCCAATGGCTCTCAAGCAGCCTTAATAGGTGTCTCACAGTACTCGATAAAAATTGAACCGGACAGTACCATTTTCAGTGCCACAGCTTTGGAAAATCAAACTTTGAAAACATATATCAGCTGCAGTTTAGCCCAAAAATTACCACAAATTGCAGTTTACCCATGAGTCAAAAAATTGCCTAAGTTTCATAAAATCATTCACCACCATTTTCACTGTTACTAATTTTTTTCTCTCCATTTTCAAATTTTATAACATTTGCCGACTTGGTGAATGCTTAGTGTGAGCCCTGCCAAAAATTGTGTTCTCTTGCTATTAAAAATTTACTAAATAATGTTTACAGTTCTCATTTTTTCACCAAATTCAAAAAGCCATTTTTCAAAAAGTTGGAAAAAAAAAAATTGAAGAAAAAGTGTCATTTTCAAAAATATGTAAAAAAATTTCAAGGCAAAAATCCAGTAATCTGACTCCCCAGTAAACTATCTACCATTAGAACATTATTTGAACAAAATTTCAGAATTTTTAAAAATGGGGTTTTTGAGATATTGCAATTTAAAAATGTTGATTTTTTGAAATTTTGTATATTTTAAAAATTAATTTTATGAGTTACAAGCATCACAGGATAAAAATAAAATTACTGCTGCAGGTTGGCACACTTACCCACCTGATAAGTCTTTTTCTTATAAAAAAATCATAAATTTGTGGAAAATAAATTTTTTGTAATAAATATAATTTTTTTTTGCCATCTGACAATATTTGTTTGACCAATTTCTGTGAATTTGAAGAAAAGCCAATTCAATAGCTTCAAAATAAAAAAAAAATTCGAGTCTCTACCTGTTATAGTTCAGGAGTGCACTAATTTGGCGTTTCACGTGATTTTCGTCACAGGTGTATTTTTTGCCTATTTTCAAAATGCTGTAGCTCGACCAAAAATTTTTTTTTTATGAAAAATCCTTTTGCAGTACTTTATACCTCTATTAGGAGTAGCTATCATAATTAAAAAATTAAAATAAAAATGGAGCAGGTCAACTGACACATGTTGGTCACACCTGCCTGAATTGAGATGGAAATGGTCTTGTATGGGTCACCGAAATAACAGTATTCAGTTATTTTGTCTCATTAATCTCTAGAGTTGAGGGAGGTAGTTAATTATATATATTCTTTTTTTTTTTTTTTCCCTTGCCACATTGATCGATATATCCCAACTACTTACACTGTGTCTTGATTTTCAGTAGTGGCGTAACACCTTAGTGGCACCCATGTGCCCTGCAAACCAAGAAACACATTACTGTTGCAGTCAGGGGTGTAACTGTCTTGTGATGTAGGTAGATACATTGGGACAACATGATGGCTCTAAATATTATTTATAGTTGGTGATGGGAATACTGATTCATTAAAAACGTTTGTTGCACCTTTTGACCTAAAAAAAAAAAAAAAAAAAAAATGTGGCTACTGATTTTTTGCATCAAAAGATGAATTTTTCTGGACATTCTGTAATTACTATCACATAGGTATATTTTTTTGCATATGCCCAGCTAGACATGTAACATTTTAGGTATTTTTTAAGCCCTATAGAAAGACCATGTTAAACATCTCATAGATGGAAAGAGGTGCATTCTTCTTTTGTTATCAGTTGCTATCACTGAAATGGTTCTAGGCCATCTCTCTCGCTTTCTGTTCTGAATCATTGTATCGTACATACATACATACATGCATATCATTAAGCTGTTCTCTGGGATTCAGAGGTTAGCTCCTCAAAGAAAAACCAACTGCCAAGTAAACATTTAACTGATGGAACTAGAATTTATTTACTGCTGGTGTATCAACTATCTACATTTACAATGATCTCGGCAGACAGCTCGAGCTTCATTGACATCCATCACATGTTGCAGATAAGACCTTTTGTGCTTCATGCTCATAATCTTTTTTTCAAGAAGACGTTCCTGAATCATGATTTCCTTGGGCTAAAAAAATTCTCTTAGTCAGCAGCTCATCACTCATTCTTTCAACACTACTAACAACATTTTGCCTGACATTACACATCTTTATTTCTCACATGATCAGAATGTGTCTTGCCACAAATGCCCCGTAAGTAATGCATCAGTCCAGCACACATAACACCTCCAATGTCTTTTCTGCAGTACCCAGGTTTCACTGTTGTACGTCAGAGTAGGATCAATTACAGTTTCATATACAGCCAATCGGCACTTTCTTGAGAACTTATCATTCCTGTGAAATCCTGCTATGACTATCAAAGAATTAACCCACCTACTAATTTTGCCATCTAATTTGTTCTCTGTCAAACATATTTCCTAAATGTACAAACTTATTCACCTGGTCAATCTCTGTGCCATTTAGACTTATCTTGCATTCAGTACTAACAGTTCCTCGCTCAAAAAACATAACTTTGGCTTTACCCTTATTTATACTCAGTTTGAATCATGGTACTGTATATTTTTGGAAAAAGAAATTAGAAGTATGGTGTGCTTATGCAGGTGTTATTACAAATGAAATACATGGTCGAGTCACATTATTGTGACCACCAGCTAATATCCAGAGTAACTGCCGTGTGCAGCATGGACAGCAGCTAGACGGGCTGGGAGTGACTCGATAAGGTGCTGGAAGGTGTTCACAGGTATGTGGAGCTATGCTGACTGCAGTGCATCTGACGGAGCTGTTGGAGAGTGTGGTGGAGGATCCATAGAGCGACCAACACGATCGAGGTGGTTCCACAGATGCTGAATTGGGTTTAAATCTGGGGAATTAGGGGGCCAGGGAAGTACTTTGAAGTCTTCATCATGCTCTTCCAACCACTCTGGCACATTTCTAGTGACATCATTTACACGTCGCATTGTCGTGCTGGAAGATCCCGTCTGCCCCAGGGAAGACAATCAGCATGTATGGGTGTACATGGTCTTGCAAGGATGGATTCATAATGAAACCTTCCACAGGTATGAGTGGACTTAGGAAATGCCACGAAAACATTCCCCAGACCATAAAGCTGCCCCCCACGAGCTGTGTTTTTCCAGCAATGGTTGAAGAGTGTTTGTTCTTCAATGTTTCTCACCATATACGCCAACGTCCATCCGTTCAATGAAGCAGAAAACGTGACTCATTAGGGAAGGCAATCCTTTGCCAGTCAGCGGAGGTCCAATTCCGATACTGCTGTGCAAATGTAAGCCTTTTCTACTGATGCACCTTCGTTAGCATAGGCACAGTGACCATACATCTGCATCGCAACCCCATACGCAGCAGGGTTCACCGAATTGTCGTTTTAGACACACTTCCGGTAGCCCCCTGGTTCATTCGGCCTGTGAGTTGCTCCACTGTAGTGTGTCGATCGGCTCTCATGCACCTCCGCAACCGACGTTCACCTGTCACATCAATGGCACGGTGTGCTCTGCAGTTTCCACTTCGCGTATTCACAGTGGTGTCATTTCTCCAATCACGATATAGTTTAACCACAGCAGTACATGATCAGTTCACAAACAGCGCTGTTTCAGAAATACTATATACTGCCCCCCCGAAAACCAATAATAATCCCTTTCTGCAAATCTGATAAATTGTTCCTTTTATCCATGACAGCAATGAGTGATATGCTTTCAGAATGCCTACAGCACACCTTATATACCCTCCAAGGCAGCTCACGACACATGCTTTCTCTCATTGGCTACGCACTGTTGACGTCAAACGTAGGAGGTGGTCGCAATAATGTGACTTGACTGTGTAGTTTCAACATTTTATAAAACCAGAACTAAGTTAAAATATTGACATTCACATTACACAGTTTTGTAGGGAAACCCTTGAAGTTTGTTACAACTACTTACAGATTTTCAATGTGTGCAACCTTAGTCACATGGCATACATCAACGCAGTAGTCGAATTCTTGCCAAACACGCATTAACCTATCTTCTTCAACTTCCGCAATAGCTGTTGTGATACGTTGTTTCAGATCAGCTAAATCAACAGGAAGGCGAGGGACAAAGACCTTGTTTTTGACACAGCCCTCATTAATAAAAATGTCACAGGGTGCTAGATCTGGACTTTGTGGTGGGCAACATGTGAGTGACATGTTTCTTGTGCGGCCAGTCCAGCGCCGTGGAAGATTTTCATCGAGGTAATTTCTGATTTCCTGATGCCAGTGGGGTGATGCTCCATCCTGTTGGAAAATGAAGTTGTCACTGTCTTCATGTAGTTGAAATGGCATGAATATGCTTCACTTGTTTATATCAGATATATGTGGTCTCCCTGGACTTTTACCATTAACACAAACATCCTGTTTAAAATTTCTTGTGCCAGTTGTAGATGGATTGTCTGTTCAGCAATGATTTCTTGAAAAGTCTTCTGAAATGCCGTTGCACAACAGTAACAGAATTCCGTTTGCTTAATTTAAGCACACAGAAAGTCTTCTCCATGGCATTTGTCGCCATCTTGCCTGACTTGGTCACGTGGCAGTGAAGACATACAATCTTTTTGTGACGCTATCTATATAATGAAATCTGTACTATTGGTGATCAAACCATGCATCATGAGTGTCAATATCGTACATAGTGTTGGTTTTATAAGATATTGAAAGTGTATATTTCATTTGTAATAACCCTATATGATCAGTAAAACAATATCAGATGAAAACTGCATTTTCCTTTTACATTAAAATGGTGAAATAAAGTGTTTTTGTGTGTGGTAGTGCAAATGGCAGGTGATTTTATGTGTGGAACAGTATGCAGAGGTGGATAAAATCTTCTTGGATGTGCTTTGAAATATAGCTTATGTCCGGAAAGTTCCAGGACCTACTCTATGAATAGTACAAGGGTTGTACAGAAAGTAATGCAGAAGTGGGCATAACTTTTTTATTAACTGACAGAGTGTGTTCAACTTGCACATGTTGGTAGAGTAACTCTTTCTCTACATAAAGGTACTACTCAACGTAGTCTCCATCACAAGCGACGCATTTGCGCCATTGTTGAATCCAACTCTCGAATCCTCTTTGAAAAATTCAGGTGTGGGCTGTTGTACCCACTTCTTCACAGTCACTTTCACCTCATCCGTGTCATCAAATCGTTGTCCCTGGAGACTGTCTTTCATTGGACTGAACAGGTGGAAGTCGATCGATGCCAGATCTGGGCTGTATGGTAGATGGGGACCACTGACCTAATGCTGATTGCCTGATTTGTTGCCAAAGATGTGTGTGGTCTTGCATTGTCATGGTGAATATAGATCCTTTTCAGATTCTTGTTTGGTTTCTTCCTCCTTATGGCTTCTCTAAGCTTCTTGAGTGTCTCATTGTACTGCTCTCTGGTCAAGATATGACCGTGCTCCAGAAAATCAAGGAGTATGACACCCCTGGCATCCCCCCCAAAAAACAGTCACCATGGCTTTCTGTTTTGATTGGCTATCGAACTTCCTAGGCCTTGGTGAAGAGGTGTGGCGCCATTGTATGGATTGCTACTTCATTTCCAGATCATTAAGATATGCCTACGTTTCATCCCCTGTCACCAAATCAGAAAAAAAAAGTGTCTTCATTGGCTTCAAATGCTTCCAGCAGATCAGAGCAGACTTCCACCCTTCTCCCCTTCAAATCAGGTGTCAACTGCCGAGGTACCCACTTTGCACACACTTTCCGATACCCTAAGTCTTCCACCTTCTTCTGTATGGCATTGTGACCACAGTCCAGTTGTGCAACAAGCTCACAGATTGTGACTTCTCTCTCTCTGCGTGAATCAGTTCATCCACTTGCTGACGATTCGTGTCAGTGGTTGCAGAAAGTGGTCTCCCACTGTGTGGTTTGTCTTCAATACTGGTTTCCCCTTCTTTAAACTTCATCCATCTGTGCACATTGCTCTTGAATGGTTTCATCTCTATAAATATTCTGTAGCCTTCTGTGGATGTCGTACAGCTGCACCCTTCCTTCGTCAAGAACTCAATGACAGCACATTACTTCTGCTTAGAATCCATTATTTACATGCAACAAAGAAGAAGGGTTACTATAGAGAAAGAGTTACTCTACCAACATGTGCAATTTGAATGGCCTCTGTCAGTTATAAAAAGTTATGCCCACTTTTGCATTACTTTCGGTACAACCCCCCGTAATATAGAATACTTGCAGACTAATTAGAATACTTATAGAATACTTTGAGACCACTTACTTAAAACCTAACTGTACCGGTTGAAGTTTTACTGGGACAATTGAGCAGAAATGGAAGATGCGGGCTGAATTCGTTCATGCTCAAGGGAGATGCAATTTTCAAGAGTTTTGAGATGTTACATGGAGAGATAGAAAAGCAATCTGGTTGCTGCAAATAATGTACTTGTGAATTTCCCATGTATTTGTGAAGAATATTTCTTCCTTAATTTCTATAAAGATTTCATACCGGGAGACATTACGACATAAATGAATTTCCGTTTTCCATATATGTATAATCTCCGCACGATATTACACTTCATTTCTTAATTCATTTGGTAGCTATTTTGTTTTCATGGGATCTCCTAAGACATCCACATACAGGAAGCAAACTAACCAGGGGAAATTATACTCCCCTTAAAAACCTGAGACTGTTATGTCTCAAGGACATTTTCATGTGGCAAAAGTACTGATATGAACTGAACTGTGAAAATAAAGGAAAGTAATGTACTGTTGTATCCCCCTCCTTTTTAGTATATGTAACATGTCTTGAAAGCATTGATTTTGAAAATTGTTTGCATCTTTATTTATTTTTCAGGTATGTCACTAGTGTATTTCTTAAACTATGCCAAATAAGGAGCAGCTAGAAAAGGAAGCGTGGGAATGGGCTGAAACTGTTGAGTTAAATAACATTACTGAAGAACACATTGAAAAAGCTTATAGGGTCAAGTTAAAGCCATGTCAGTCTTCATCATGCAGGTATACTAAATTTTCCAAAACATTATTTTCTTGTCCTTTGTGTCATACTAACAACAAAATTTGTATTTTCATATTTTTAATTTTCATTGCACATTTTATTATTAGAGTTTTTCATGTGTTATGCTCAAAATGTAAAATCATTGATAAACTATGTGTGTGCTAAAGCAAGTTTCCAGTCTCCCTGAGCAATCTGTATGAAAATCACTCGATTATGCTGTAGATTCGTAAAGTTTCCTGTCATGATGACTCTTTTATTGTCACCTAAAACATGAAAGTAAGCCTTCCTTCATATCTTGGCCCGTATCATTTCCTGTGCATGTAGATGACAATGTAAGTGCACATTTTTGTGTGCTCTTAGCATAAAAAAAGTAGTATTAGCAAACTGGCCACTTAGCATAAAAAGTATTAGCAAACTGGCAACTTAGCATAAAAAAAGTAGTATTAGCAAACTGGCAACTTAGCATAAAAAAAGTAGTATTAGCAAACTGGCCAGAGCCTGTCATATGCATGATTTCGAGACACATTTATTAGAATTGAGTACCCAGCGTTTGCTTTCTTCTAACTTCAAGTTCACTGTGTAATTATTTCATATATACTGAAATATGTGTCTTGTGCTTGAATATTTTTCTTCTTCATGTGACATGTAATTCTTTTACTCAAATGTAAAAAATGCACTTTACAGGAGATGAAAATAAATTTTTGAAACAACATATGTACACCTTTCTCAGGTGGAAATGTATTAAAATTTTATTTCATGGGGAAAATGAGGGTCAAAATTACTGAATTATTATTTCAGTGCATCTTCCAATCGAGAGTAGACAAAACCCCAAAAGTTTCAGGTGCCAGATCTATTTTTCCAGGACCCACCACATTTGTTCAAGAGATATGAGAAAAAACCATGATCAATCGGGGGGTGGGAGACATGTTCAGAATTGTGACTTTCATCAGTCCAAATTAATGTATTAGGTTGGTGCAAAAATAATTGCAGTTTTTATTTTTGAACTTTGATGCTTATATGGAATAGACTTTAATTTAACTATGTTCATGTTTAATACACCATTTTAAAGTGTGAAATTCACTCTACTGATTTATGTTGATGGTTTTGTTTTCACTGTTTATATTCTTGTTCATTTTAGGCTGTCAAATTAAAGATGGGGGGGGGAGAGCAAATTCGAGCGATTTTATTGTACGAGTTCAAAATGGGATGTAAAGCAGTGGAAACTGCTCACAATATCAACCAAGCATTTGGCCAGGGGACTGTCAAGAAACGTACATCTCAACTCTGGTTCCAAAAATTTCATAACGGAGATGAGAACCTTGAAGATGAGGAGGCTCGTGGACGTCCTTCTGCGATTGATGGCCATTATTGAAGCAGACCCATGCAAAACAACTTGAGAGATTGCAGAACTAAACATTGACCATTCAACAGTTGTTCCACATTTGCACCAAATTGGAAAATCACAAAAGCTTGACAAATGGGTGCCTCACGAGCTAAACAAAAATAAAAAAATCACCATTACGAAGTCTGTTCTGAGCCTCTTTTGTGTAACAAAAGTGATCCATTTCTTGATCGCATTGAGATGTGTGGCAAAAAATGGATTCTATATGACAACCGATGGCGTTCCATGTAGTCACTGGACTGAGGTGAAGCACCCATACACTTCCCCAAACCGAAGCTGCATCAAAAGAAGGTTATGGTCATTGTTTGGTGGTTGGCAAGTGGAATTGTCCACCAACAACTTGTTGAATCCTGGCGAAGCCATCACAGCAAAGAAATATTGTCAGGAAATCGACAAAATGCGTCACAAGAACGGCAATGTTTACGTCCATCCAGCATTGGCAGTCGAAAAGAACCAATTCTTCTCCATCACAAAACTTTGACCACATGTCTTGCAAATGACTCTGCAGAAATTGAATGAACTGAGCTACGAAACTCTACCTCACCCAAGCTTATTTATCAGACCTCTCTCCGACCGACTACTGTTTTTCAAGCATCTTGACAACATCCTGCAAGAGAAGGTTTTCAACAACCAAGAAGCAGCTCAAAATTCCTTCGAAGAATTCATCAATTCTGGGACTCCAGAATTTCATGCTACTGGAATAAATTGACTTGTTTCTTCTTGTCAAAAATTGCGTAGACTCTAATCGTTCTTATTTCAATTAATACATTTTATTCTAAGTGGAGATATACTGCTTTAAAGTTGATGGTTAAAAACTGCAATTATTTTTGCACCAAACTAATATCAATTTTTAGATGTTCAATTATTCTGTGCAAAATCTGCAGCTAAAAGCTAGGGAACATATTATACCCTTGTATTAATAGTTGCACTTCAAAATAGGTTTTCATTGCAAAAATTTCAGCTTTGTTTGCTAGTTTATCACATTCAGTAATAGCACTAATGAATAAATACACTCATAAGCACACAGCAATGGCATATAAATGGAGGTGGGGGCTCAACACGCCCAAGCCCCCCATAATCTAATATATAAAACATAAAACGTCTGTTTGTTTGTCTCAAGCAGCAAAAATCTCGATTGCCGAACTGTGGCATTGCGAAATTTGCATAGCTTATTAATGCTGGAATTTGTAGGTCAACACAACTATTTTAAAATCTCGATAAGTTATTCCGTTCGCAAGTTATGAATTAATTAATAAGCTAATCAATAAAGTCAGCGTCGTTAGTCCTTTGCTACGTCATTGTTATCTGTTCCAAATCTGAAAGCACATGACAACATTAATCGCCTTGGCACATCCACCACGGGTGTTCGTGTTCTTTGAGAACTGTGCATAAAAAAAATGCAAAAACGAACTTTGCAAAATCTTAATGAAACGGGCTGAAATTTTTAACAACACCATGAATTGGTAATAAGAGGAGTCCCTCAAAATTTCAGAGATTGGGCTATGTGCAGGACAGTCCAGTTCCCTAGTTCTTGCACACTCATCTCATCAAGCCATTCCTGCATAAACCTCACTTTCTAGGTGGGGGTGCTGTCTTGTTCGTATAGGAAAGGGCCTTCACCCAGGCTTGTAACCAGACAAAAAAGTTAGGAGGGGTAAATGATAATAAAGGTCGGGCAAAAGATAAAAAAAGAAGTCGGGCACTGGACTGTAGTGTGAAACGCTAGGACGTGTGAAAAGGAAATGGCCCGACATGGTCCTTCCCTGGTTATGGGTCTGTCTTCACTGAACTGTTGCAATAATTTTATAAACACGGAATTCTTGATTCTTGAGAATGTAATTTTAGAATGCAGTGTTTAGATTCCTGAGCACTGGAATTAGGGTGCCTAGCCCGAACCATGAAAATCAACCAGAGTATACCAACTCTTCATTTAGTGGAGAGTAGACTCAACGTTTCTCTTTTGATTGGAAGTGGATCCATTTGAGTATCGTCATTCTGTAATGGGGAGAAATTTTTACGAGTGGCTTCTCTATTGTACCACGATGCTGTTAAGAGTCTAAAAAAAATTATTTCATTTTCAGAGGTGTTTTTCTGGAAAATTTTCAGGATATATGCAAAGTGAGCATTTTGCTTGAGCATCCAGGCTTTACTCGTTACACTTCTCTGCCTGCTTCCATTGTTTATGAAACACAAGATTGCAGGGAGCTTTAAGAATTAAATTTGGGTTTCTTTTTCCATTGGATATCTCCAATGGCAAAAATATGAAAGGGATTCACCATTTATTTCTGGTTCTCCATTTTTTTCTTGTTTTAATTACGTTTTACAAACTGGCAAATACCTAACATGGGCAATGAAAATGACGTAGAGGATGCACTTCAATCTTCGGCCCCAAATCGTCTGCTTAAGCTGTAACGCGCTGCTGGAATGCCGGGAGAAAAATTTCGGGATAGGTGGCGCTGCAGCTGCGTCGGAGTTTTTGCACCGCTGCGTGCACTACGTAATCGGTGTGTGTGTTGTGCGGGAGGAGGGGTAGGGAGGCGAAATATATGCGGCGGGGGTGGGTGTATTTTTGAAAGGAAGGGGTTTATTTTGTAATATGGCTGACCCTGAAAAGGGCCTTTATGGAATGTAAGTAGTTCAGGTGTTAAATATTTATAACGACGGAAAAGAAGTGTTTATTCCTCATTGAGAACCTGTCTATCTAGTACGAATATTTTTATGTGGAAAATATTACGTACTAGGAAAGAACTGTTTGATGATAGCAATCGTCACTGCAAAACAGTGTTCCGAGGAAAGACTACAATTTCATCGGAATAAATATTCCAGAATGTGGTCGGCCAAGTGGTCTTTGTGAATGCTATTAGATAGTGTGCGTTTGAGGGGCCGCCAATTGCTCTCAACACCTTGCGTATGCGCCCCAGTAGTCGGATCGACGAAATTGAGTGAATGGTTTACTGACAGATGTTGGAAACCACAGGATGGGAGATTGCAGTACGCAGCCCACTGATCCGTCATGCCTGTAGTTCCGGGTTGAACATGTTTTTGGATGAGCGGCAGCAATGTGTGAGCAGAGCGGTTATTTTGTGGGCAGATCTCAACCCCGAATCGTTTCGAATCTCGTTCAAAGATGCCAAGGATCCAGGTGCCCTCAACGAGACGACCACGATTATACTTCCATTTCCCGACCTTAGCCTCATCCACTTCTACGATGATATCAGGGCCTCCAGGCTGTCCTTCGTCTTGTTCGTAAGCTATCATAAACTCTGCGACTAGTTCTCTGCAAGACTGATAATAGTCACTGACTGTCGCGGAGGATGTGGAAACCTCACCCTGGGAAGATTCCTCAATTGCATCATGGTAGGGCAATCCTTTGGCGAAACAATACAAAAAAGTCATCACCTTATCAAGAGGAATACAAGTAGCTTCAAACCACGTCCCAAGTAAACGGGAACACTGCTCACTTTTCCCTGTAACGTGATTCTTCCTACACCTGAATTGTCCTAAACGATGAGATATATCCACTCGCAAACTCATTGGATGACCTGCGGAACATCTTCTTTTGGTTGGAAGCAATCCTTTCCGCTCACATCATGCAATGCATGTTTCTTCATCCTTCCAACTTTGTCGAAGAAACACCTCCAGTTCCACATGGCTATTGACAGAGCTACAACGCACGCTGAAAAAAACAGCTTAGAACAGGGCGAACAGAAGACGGAAGACGCACTCAGCAAACAGCGATTACGTAACACACACAGTGCAGGAGAAAACGCAGACGCAGCTGCAGCGCCACCTATTGCAAAACGTTTCTCCCGGTATCCATTCGCACAATAGCGAAAAAGTCGATTGGGGGCCGAACTCTAAAGTGTAGCCAAAATTTGTGTTTAAAATCTTGCAGCTGATCCAACTGTGCAGTGGACTTCCGAGTACGAATGCTGTCAAACAGATCCTCACACTCCATACATATTAAAAATAAAAACAAAAGACACAACCTGAGAATACATACATATTCCTGAAAATTGCTCTGATATTTTACGTGCAAATTGTAATTAACATCGTTAATAGAAATTCACCAAAAGGTTGTTGTTTCTTGGCACATTTACTACACGTATCTTTCGGCCGACTTGTCATAATGCGTAATAGGCCTTTCGTGGTCGTCGTATCTCTTCCCTGCATCTTCACATATACTCTTGCCAGTTTTTTTTTTGTTTTGTTTTTGAGCCAACCTTTTACAGCCATATTTGCAGATTTCCCACATATGGGCACCCTTCATTAACTTCAACTTACACTGCTGGCCACCCAAAATGCAACACCAAACAGGAAGCATCCGATTGGCCTGAAATTCGCAGCATGCATCACCTGCGAAAGGACATGCAAACGATTAACATTGCAAGGCATATGCAAATCATGTGCGCCGGGCACGCCACTGAGAAGCACTATAAGAAGGGTGCACAGAAGGCGGAGTGTAAGTAGTGGAAGTGTGTTGTGCTGCCGGACGTGTGTGTGGGAAGCTCCCCGATGCCTCGTCGCAGAATACGGCAGTCATTCCAGTACGTTTAGGAGTTGGAGAGAGGACGAATAGTGGCTTATCGTGACAGCAGTTTATCGTACCGAGACATTGGCGCCCGTGTGGGACGACATCCAGCCACAGTAAGGTGAGTATGGATTCGGTGGGGGGTGCAGGACGGACAGACAGAACGACGTGATCGATTGCCGCAGCCGCGGCACACCACTGAGCGAGAGGACCAGCATGTTGTGTGGCGGGCATTGACGGCTCGCACCGCCACATCACGAACGTTAGGGCAGGAATTAGGATGTGTTGCGCAACAACCTGTGTCAGCACGTATCGTTCGACGTCGTCTGCAGGAGCGGGGACTTGTCGCATGGCGGCCATTGCTCCGATTACCATTGAAGTCACACCACCGACGAGTGAGGCGGTAGTGGGCCATTGGACGGCGCACCTGGACTATGGAATAGCACGACTTTGTCTTCTCCGACGAATCCCGCTTCTTCCTGCAACACCACGATGGTTGGATCAGCGTGTGGCTACACCGCGGCGAGAGACTGTATGACGCCTGCATTATGTATTGCCATACCGGTCCGTCGTCTGGCGTTATAGTTCAGGGCGCAATTGGATATGACACTCGCACCCCTCTGGTACACATCGCCGGTACACTCAACAGCCACCGCTACATCTCCGACGTTTTGGAGCCTGTAGTCCTCCTTTACCTGCAGGACCTGCCAGCGGCCACGTTTCAACAGGACAATGCGCTCGCACCTGGAACGCATCGTGCAACAATTCTTCATGGCCCACCAGGTGTCACTGCTGCCGTGGCCTGCCTGTTCTTCCGATATGTCGCCCATCGAGCACAACTGGTTGCTGATTGGCAACCGAGTGGCCCAGCAAGCACCACCCGTGGCTACGCCTGATGAACTGTGGCAACGTGTAGAAGCAGCCTGGACCAACATACCCCAAGTCCACATCCAAAGCCTCTTTCGTTCAATGCTGCGGCGTGTAGCGGCTGTTATTGCCAGCCATGGGGGCCACACGAACTATTGATGTCTGCGAGTTCCGCAAGTCGCACGGGCCTGTAAGGTCAATCGTTTCATCTTTGTATCTGTTGTTATGTGTCCAGTAAATCTGACTTTGCTATCTCATGTCCTTCTTGGTGTTGCATTTTGGGTGGCGAGCAGTGTGTATTAAAAACTCTAAAACACTATACAGAACCCTCTCGTCATTCATCGAAAACTTTAACCCTAACTCTCTTTGTCGTTAAATACCGTCCATGCCTTATTATTCACAACATCCATACATATCAATACATACATTCATATTAAAGAACAGCATTTTATATACACTATTTACAATACCCCTATTTTATCCACTCGTACATTATTGAAAAAAATAGAGGTGTATTATGTAATTCTAATGACTCAAATATTCTCAATGATAATTGGAAGGCCCTGATAAAAATTGAACAGTATACAGAAGGAAAAAAAAAGAAAAAAAAAAACAACTTCCAAACACTAGAAATTGACCAAAAGAGAGAACAGATGGCACCATAAGCAAACATTGTGACATACAGCGAGAGCAGATGACCAGAGACGATGGCATTACTTCCTCTGCAGCTCCAGAGAAAAACGGTTGTGATTCAACAAGCCTCCTGATGACAGCCAGGGACTGGCAGAAAGTACTCTAGGCAGACGAGGTCATGGATGTGGAATTGGTGGTGTCAGTGGTTAGGTGTATCGTGTTTCCCAAACTATGTAGTGTAAGGAGAAGAGGGTTGAGCCAGTGAGTAAATGAATTGAGTGGATAAAATAGGGGTGTTGTAAACAGTGTATATAAAATGCTGTTTTTTAATATGAATGTATGTATTGATATGTATGGATGTTGTGAAATAAAAAGACTTAGATGGTATTTAACGACCAAGAGAGTTAGGGTTCAAGTTTTCGATGAATGAGAGAGGGTTCTGTATAGTGTTTTAGAGTTTTTAATATAAGTTGAAGTCAATGAAGGGTGCCCATATGGGGGAAATCTGTGAATATGGCTGTAAAATGTTGGCTCAAAAACAAAACACAAAAGAAAAACAAACTGGCAAGAGTATATGTGAAGACACAGGGAAGAGATACGACGACCACGAAAGGCCTATCACGCATTATGACAAGTCGGCCGAAAGATATGTGTACTTAAATGTGCCAAGAAGCAACAACCCTTGGGTGAGTTTCTATTAACGATGTTCCATACATATTGTTCTGCCTTGTTTAAATGGAGTCTGTTCACACCTAAATGTAGCATGAAGCAGCAAAGAAACTAGTTCATGATACGTTTTATGTAAAAGTTTTCTTAGAATAATAATAGGTTAGACACTATAATGATTCATATTAGTTTTAGCTGTAACTGTTATAGTTTTGTTACCTTCTGTTTAATATATCCATAGCTGTGTGACTCCTCATTAAGGAGGGGCAGTTATAGTTTCTTACAATGTCCTTGTTTTATTGTGGCAGAAGTTCTGCTGTTTGTAAAATTGATGTTGCTAACAGATCCTTTTATACACAGGAGACAGCAGCTTTATGAATCACTGAAATTAAGTGGAAACTAGGGGCCAATCAAAGTGAATAGGCTGGTGGGTAAAGTTTAAGCAAAAAAAAAAAAAAGTCCTTTTTATTAATATTCTGCATTTCTTTAGTATAAAACTTGCCTCATTTTGAATAACTGGCACTGCCCAGGTGACGCAGTGGTCTAAGCAATGGCCTCTGATCATTCGTCCGGAAAGGGTCCGGGTTCGAATCCCGGTGAGGCATGGATATTGTGTTTGTCTTATGGCTCTGGCTCTCTCCCTTCCCAGGAACCAATGACCCTAAATTAATTACGGGCGACTGCTTATAGCCCATTGAGTTGCTCACGGTGGTCGTTAAACTTCCAATAAAAAAAACAAAAAAAAAACTGGCACTTATGATTACCGTTTGTAATAAATTTTTAGTTAAATACATAATTATAGTTTTTTACAATGTGCTAGTTTTTTTTTTGTGGCAGAAGTTCTGCTGTTTGTAAAATTGGTATTGTGTGCAGCTCCTTTCATACACAGGAGATGACAACTTTATGGATCGCTGAAGTTAAGTGGAAACTAGAGGCCGATCAAAGTGAATAGGCTGGTGGGTAAAGTTCAACTGAAAAAAATATCCTTTTATTAATATTCTGCATTTCTTTAGTATAAAACTTGCCACATTTTTGTGTATAAGGAACTTCATATTATTGCAGAATTGAAATTATTTTTGTTTGTAAAAACAGTCCACAAGAAATTGTGTGGAGCTAGTTCCTTTGCTACTTCATGGTGGGCGTGAGTCTGTTGTATGTAAGCACTGCAGAGTGATACATGCGAACTTAGGAACTACATGCAAACATCGTAATTGGAAGCCCATCCTGACTGTGTTGCGAAATTTGTTTGACCTCAGAAGCTTCAAATGATTGTTAACAAGTTATGTGCAATCTCAACTGTAATGTAGGAAAATTTACTTCACATGTTCCCATGGAAAAATTAATAATTGTAAAGTTTTAAAAGCTGTCAGTATGCAGTATATTGCGTGACCAATGCATTGACTTCTCAGTTCAGGTTTAGCCAATATGCAGATATATTACTTTGTTCTTATATGAATTCATTCCTTAATGTGCTCCAAATGGTTTTTGTAATATGTTAATTCCTAACTGCTGTGATATGTCATTGCAAATAAACAAAATGATGTCATTTTACTGTACATTGTTACCCTTGATTCCAAGTGAAGCTTAGCAAGTACCTCTGTTGGTTTTTTGAAAGTCAACCAACCATTTCTGATGGAGGCTTTTCGAATTTATAGTTCTTTTTCTTAATTTTTTTCATGTACTCATAGTTGATTTTTATTTCAGAATTACTACAGATTTAAAATACGCAAGTCACTATTTTGTTCTAAAAAATACCTACACAAAGCATCAGTAATATCCATATTCATGAATACAAGTGCATGTTTGGATTACAAAGTGCTATTCTTTGTAACCTTGGCAAAATGGCTTTTGTCAAGTTTTTTTCATGAACATCACAAATAATTATGATCGCTTTTGATTCTGTGTTGGTGATAAAATGCTATACAAAAGTTATTTATTCAAATTTTGAAAATAACAATCCCTTTTTTTGGTGTAAGTATGACAAGGATGGCAAGTCAGATAACATCCAAAAACTTGAAAATTTCGTCGTCCTGGAGCGGGAATCGAACCCGCATCTCCCAGATAGTGCCCGGGTATGCTAACCACTACACCACCCTGAATGACCAAGTCTCAAGTTTCCAATTAATTTGAATATGACCATCACAGGATTCGCTAGTTGAAGCAATGGGCATTAATGTTTAACGAATCTGGAGGTTAAGAATCCTATCCTGTGATTGCCCAGAGGAGCAGATAAATCATGAATAGAATACGGGATTACACCATATAATACAAATTTTGAAGATGACAATGTATTTTTTGGTGTAAATATGACAAGGATGGTTAGTCAGATATCATCCGTAAACATGAAAATTTCGTCGTCCTTAAGCGGGAATCGAATCCGCGTCTCCCAGAGAGTGCCCAGGTATGCTAACCGGTACACCACCCAGGACGACGAAATTTTCAAGTTTTTGGATGTTATCTGACTTACCGTCTTTGTCATATTTACACCAAAAAGGTGGATTGCCATCTTCAAAATTGGTATTATATGGTGTAATCTTGTATTCCATTCATGAGTCATTTATATATGGCCATAAATGGGCCATTGTTTAATACCACCTCTCCTGTATCAGAAAGGATGGCCACAGTGAAAAAGACAATGTCCCCAACCGTCAAGTTTGAAGGCGGTGCAATGTTCTGAGTCATGTTTGTTTATGTGGACCACGTTGCGGTCCTGTGTACCTATTGAGACTATCATCACTGTACATAACTGTTGAAGTACTTGTCGACCATCTATACTCATTTGCGGCTATTCATTTCCCATAGCAAGATGCCTTCCTTCAATAAAAAAACAAACATTCTGTATCATCGGTCTCTTTACAACTTTCAAATGGCCCTCTCGCTCTGTAGATTTGAACCCAGTTGATCATTTAGGACAAAGTGGATTGATGAATTTCAGCCCAAAATCCACCACCTGATATTCTTGGTGGTTTACAGACAGCTGTTCTTGAATCATGTCTACAATACCACCCGAGCGTTTCCAACGTCTGGCAGAGTTCATACTATGATATGATGTTGTGAGTGTGAAAGGTGGGCCCACATATTGTTAGGTAAGTGTGCATAGTAAATTGTGCTTTCAGTGTATTTTTGTGAGCTTTATGAATGTATGGGTGTCTGTCTCCTATGTGTTGGTTGCTTTTCACTATGAGGCATTGTCTCTGGAAAATGATGTTAACAAATTAATCATCTTCTATGAGCTTTTCAAAGTTCTGAGCATTGCTTGTTTTCTTGCAGAGTTAAACAGACATATTTTAAAACTATTGGAGCTGGTTTTAGATTTTTCATTCTGTGAGACCTGAAGATGACCTTTCTAAAAGATGTGCTGGTGTGTTCTGAGACCAGTTCTGAATTTGTATGGGTTTCACAATTTAATGGCCTAAGTGTTAAGGAGGTACATTGCTTGATGTTGAGTCTTGATGGTGCTTAGTTTCCTTCTTGGAATGCAGTACTTGCATCATCTGTTGAAATTAAGATCAGCCATCTGTACTCCTTCCTACATTTTCCTGTGTATTTTGAATCCTTTACCTGCCACCCCAGTGGCATAGTGGTTTAAGCTTTGGCATTTGCCCTCTTGTCTGAATAGGTGTGTGTTTGAGTCTCAGGTGAGGCATGGGGGGTGTTTTTGTCTTACGGCACTGGCTCTCCCTTTTTCCTGTAACCAGTGGCCTCAAAATAGGAATGGGCTATTGTTTATAGCTCTCATGGTAGTTGTGTTGTTAACCCCCAAAAATAGCAACACAACAGAATCCTTTACCCTGTTTCCAGTACCAAATATTCAGCCACTTGTAACTGACTTTTTGTGGTTCATTTATTTATTGTCAGTATGCAAAACTTTACAGTGTGAACTTTATATGTTTTTACTGCAATTTTTGTGATTTAACATTAATCCAGCCTTCTTTTCTTTTGGTGTTGAAAGATGTGTCAGGGAAAAATCCATCAAGCAAATCAAAAAGTTCTTAAAAACGTTTTCCTTTTGCTGTAAAAGGAAGTTGCTTGTCTGGTGTGACTGAGCTGTGTAACCATATTATTATTACTATTATTATTTTGCTGGAACCCTGATGAAAGTGTGACCACCTGTTGTGCTGAGTGATGTATTTTCTCAGATGTCTCTCTTGATATATAGGCCAGTGAGATCTTTTTTAGTGATACAGCAGGATCTTTTACTGCAAAATTTTTCTCTGAAGTAGTGTTCTGTAGCATTAATTGAGTGTGCAAAGTTTTTGCTGATACACAAAAAAAAAAAAAAACTTGTCAGGAATTTACTCCATTCAGCAAAAACCAAGAAAGCAATTGTTAATTTGAGTGAATAGTTAGTATTCCGTCATCCACACAATACTTTTTCATAGTTATTTAACTTGAATTTTTTGATAAGCTGAAGGGTGATGTTAATGAGGGATAAAATTATGGGCCTATAGGCAGTGACTCCTGTGAAGCCTGTGATGCAGTTGCTGAAGAACACAAAGCTGGAATTTTAGTGTCATAACATGCAAATAGTTGTTATTCAGAAGTGGCACAGTGAATTTGAGTATGTTGCTGTGTAGAAAAACAAGATTATATTCTTAGATGATGGGTGGCAAATGATTGCACTGTGGAATGGATGCTGATCTGGATGTGTGAAAATATTATGGGGCTTTACTTTTGAAGGGATTTGTGTTAAATGAAATTAGAAATCAAGTAGTGCCCAATGTTGCTCCTAATTGTATATGAATATGTGGTAAGAACCCACATATTCATATACAATTAGGAGCAACATCAGGTACTATACTCTAGCAGTGTGTTACTATGTTCATATTCTCTTAGTTATGTATTATTTTCATATTTTTCTAGTAAATATATAAATGTTTTGTATAAATTAATATTTTAACAGGATTTCATAGGAAGCATTATTTTTCTTTCTCAAGTGGTATTTTTTGTCTTTTGTTCTTTAGGAAAAATTGCAGAGGTAACCCTCATTGCTTTTCAGGGTTGGGAGTGAAACCCTGGTTACAAGCATTAGATTATAACTCACAAGACATTGAAGATCCCAATTCAGAGAGAAGAAGAGAGGTTAGTTCTGTGTTTGTGCATTGTTTAAAATTTATTTGGATGATGGTTAATGCATTTGCTGTGATTTTGAACAGAGCATTTGAGGAAATTGAACTGTGCATGAGAAAACAGTTTTAAGGGCTTGTTCAATGATTTAAAAATCTATTGTTCAGTTTATGTATAAAAAATATTTGATATCTGTATTTTTCAAAAATGGGGTCAGTAATAAAAATTAATTTGAAACAGTTATGGCTTATGAAGAAACATAAAAGTATAACATTTTTGGGATGAATTTCATATTACTAATGATGGGATAGGATTTGTTCTTAAAATATGTTTGTTTCTTGAATGTTTCTTACACATATTTGTAGATAGTCACTTGGATGTTCACTGAGATTCAGCAGTTAACAAAGACAACATTTTGGAATTCAGGACATCATAGGATTTATACAGTATATGTGAAGTCAGTATGCATTGGTCTACTTGTATAATGTATCATATACAATGTAGTTGCTGATAAGTCTTCTGTCAAACACTCACCTGGAGAACATAAATCAGCAGTTAAGAACATGTTTCAGGACATGGTATTAAACAAGTATACACTGATCACAAACTGAACTGGGAATCAATTGAAATGATTAGCCATCAGTTGGATATGATAAACAAGAAAGATGACACCGAATTTTAAGTTGTAATGAGTACCATGATTGGATCCCTTCCGACATGAATTAAATATTTCAAAGTCATTCATAGTCAATGGAACCTGTTGAAAAAATCAGCTGGATTTCTACACCTGATAAAGCATGTAGAAATAGAAATAGCTACTTTCTCCCACTAGTGCCTGAAAAGTATTTCATGAAAATTAACAACTTGTGCACAAAACATTTCTCATAGATGAAGCATGATATCAGAGACAAAGGGATTTTCAAATCAAAGAGTTAAAAAAAAGAGGTATAGAGGAAAACATAATATAAATTCATACCACCTAGCAGAAGAATTTTGAATAATGGAAAGGTAGAAAATGTGCAAAAGTATTCTTCTTAGCAAAAGCTATGCTAAGGAAAAATATTTTTCTAAATACGTCTCCTAGAAGGAGCGATAGCAAGAAAAAGGTTTTGACATTTATGCCACCTAGAGAGAAAACTGTGCATTATTTAAGGAGGATAATGTTAATCATTATTACTGTAGTGATTGGCCTACAATGAAAAATACATCTGCAAAAAGAAATGCACGCTAACACCACCTAGTGCCAAAACTGTGAACTAGAAAACCCCATGAGTACAGGCAAAGTATTCCACAGGGTCAATCAAAGAATCTCTTAAAGCCGACTTTTAGAAGCACAGATATCGAGAAAAATATAAAATATTTGCAATCCTAGTGGGAAAATTTTACGTTATTTCAGAAAGGAAATGCCCACAAATGTTTTTTGTAGTTAGTAGTACCTGACTGAGAAAGGATTTTTCTATCGGGGTTTTCGAAGCACAGATATTGTTGTAAATATGATGTAACCACAAATGTGAACTTATGCCCTCTGGTGGCAAACTTGCATAATCAGAAAAATTTGAAATTATATGCAACAATTTTTGCAGTAGAAACACTCTTGAACAAAGAAAGAATTTTTCAAATTGGACTGTCAGAAGGAGAGATATTCAGAATAATATGATATACATCTATGCTCCTAGTGGAAAAGCTATGCATCATTTTGAGCAGAAGATATTTTGCAAAGGTTTTTTGTAATAAGCAGTATCTAATCATGAAAGAATTTTTTTCATTCAGGTTTTCAGAAGTGCAGATATTGCTGCAAATACATCAGAAATATAAATATGCACTTATGCCCCCTAGTGGCAAAACCCTGCTGTACCAAAAGTTAGAAATTATATACAAAGCAGCTTCCACTAGAAGCTGTATCTGATGCAAAAAGAATTTTTCAAATCGATCATTTAGAAATGGAGATATTGGGAATTATTTTCATGCCCCCTAGCTGAAAAACTATGCAATAATTGAAAAAGAAACTGTGCCAAAAATAGTCTTCATTATAAATGGTATTGAAAGAAAGAATTTTTGCAGTCAGATGTTTAGAAGTAATGATATGGGATGAAATGTATTTTGAATTCAATAGCATCTGCATTTATGCCCTCTAGTGGCAAAATTGTGCATCGGGAAAAAAACTTGAAAGCAAAGGTGATCGTTTTCACATTTTGGGCTTCCCAACGTAATACGAATTTTTCAAATTGTTCTAATAGTTGCAGAGATACGATGTCCACGGACAGACAAAATGATAATATAAACATGCAATTTTTTTTTTTTTTTTTTTTTACGAAGTCTTGTAAAATGGGAAATTGAAAGCAACAGAAATTGAGAACTGTAAATACTATATTATCAGGGATCACAAGGGTTGCAATTGATCCACTGTACCCATTACACAAACAGTTAATGTGAAACATGTTCTTTTCAAGTGTTCTCCAGAATTGATTGAACTGCAATGAAAAACTTAAAGAAAAATGTAAGAAATTAATTTTGAAATGATAGTAGAAATAGCCATTAGCTTTATGCTGTTATCTCATATGCAAAACTAATACACTGAGTGCTCACTGAATAACAACAACCTATCTAATAATTCATGGGCCCTTCTTTTGCCTGGACAACGACCACCACCTGATGTGGCATTGATTCCATGAAATGTCTGTACAGTTCTGTGGGATCTGCAGCCAAGCTGTTTGTATTGTGGTTCACAGTTACAGTAGAAATGGGGTGTGGTTTCCAACTGCCTCACTTGGCATTTCACAGTGTCGTACAAATGTTCATTTGGGTTGAAATCAGCTGAGTTTGGGAGCCATTCTAGATGTCTCATATCAACACTGTGTTTGTTGCAAACTATTCCTGAATGAGACATGATATGGGTATTTTTTCCTGGAAGAACCTTTCTTATCTGGACAGAGGTACAACATTGTTTGATGCCCTGGTTCATAAGCAGTCTGTTGTAGTAGTTGGCATCCACACATTGGCTTGCAAGCTAAACTTTCCCAATACAACACAACCAGCTTCATCAGTCTTGATAATCAATACATACATAAAGGATCTATAAACCTATAGACTCATGCTGCTGAAGTCAAATATGGACTCAACCATTGGCGGAATGGAGTACATATTGGGATTCATCAGACCAGCTCACCTGCTTCCAGTTTTCTGTCATCCAATCTGTATGCTGTTGGTATCAAGAAAGTAGTTTTTATTGATGTACTGTTGTTAGAAGGGAGCAGCATGTAAGGCATCTATTGGGATAGTGCAAACAAAATGTCTGGCAAAGGACCAGCACACGTGGATGGCGAGAACAGAAAAGTAGGACAACTTACCTAGGCAAAATAATCCCCCTCAGCATCGACACATAGTTGCCATCTGTCTGGCAAGGCCATGATCCCGGAACGAAAAAGTCTTGTGGCTGGAACCCGAAGAAGTAATCAACTGCACATTGAACCTCGTTGTCTGTCGTGAACTTTTTCTGGACAGGAAGTGATCCAAGCAATGAAACAGATGATAGCCTGTTGGAGACCAGTCCGTGGAATAGGCAGAATGTGGCAATACTTCATAGCCCAAGGCACTTACTGTCAGTATCGTTCGTTGCGCGACATGAGGGGGTGCTGTCGTAGAACAGAAGAACACCATGTCTGTTGATCAAAGCCGATTGTTTCTGCAGCAGCTTCCTGTGCATCTGGTGTAATTCAGCACAATAATGCTCTGCAGTAATAGTTTGGCCTCTTGCCAAGAAACTCCGATGAATTATCCCAGCCGTGGAGCACCAGACAAGGAGCCTCATCTTCTTGGTGTGTAGGGGTGGCTTAGGATGCCATCCAGCAGGCTCTGCCTTGCTTAACCATTGTGCAGATCGTTTCCGATTATCATTAAGGACCCACTTCTCGTCTCAGGTAATGATTCGATGCAGTAGAAGTTAATGTTTATTACTGGCAAGCAGCGACATGCAGACTTTCAAATGCCTAGTCTTGTCAATTGTCAACTCATGCGGCAGCCACATGTCCAGGTTTTTGACCTTACCCAGCGCATCCAGACGCTGAACAACTGTCATGTATTGGACACCTACCTCTGCCACTATCTCATGCCACGTTTCTCGGGGGTCTGCTTCAGTCACACTTAACAGAACATCGTCAGAAACAGCAACAGGTCGGTGACCACGTGCTTCGTTTTGCAGGTCCGTATCTCCGCTTCGAAACTTCACAAACCATTGTCGAATGGTTCGTTCGTTGGCTGTATTCTCCCCAAACGCTTGTTAACATTCCGAGCGGCAATTCCTGGTGAATGGCCCAGTTTAAATTCATTCAGGAAGATGACTCTCAAATCCGGCGTCTGCATGTTTACTTTGCAAGCCACATTACGTCTAAACAAACCACGCCTGAACCTTGTTCTTCACACACGTGCTGGCTATTTATAGTAACTCTGTGACGTAAAACCAGCAACACCTGTGGGTAGTTCTATTCCGCTGTGGTGGGGGCCTGTTTCCGCTGTTTGTTCGCTCCTGACATTTCATTCGCACCAACCCAATACTTGTAGCCCATATGTGCCAGTGCGTGATGTTCCTTGTGTGACTCGCAAGTTTTTGCCCAGCGAAAACTTGCTATTTTCACTGAGCTAATCTCATTAGCCTTAACTAATGTTATTACTGCAGAAAAACTAACAAATGCAATTTACAAAGTGATTATGCTACTGAGATGACAATACTTAAGTGCTGTGGAATAGCTGAGCAGGATTCCCACATCACATAGTCCTGCGAGCGCAAGTAACGTCACCTTCATTGTATCATATTTTTTGTCCAAATGCTCATAAGTACAAAATTAGCAACATATTTCCACCTATCTGTGGCTCTTTACCTTCATGTTGTGTTAGATTTTTCTGTCCACCCGTTTTCGATACTTTTCCAATACCACCACTTTTCCTGACACCATGTGGATATTTAAAAAATTAAAGTGCCACAAAAACTTTTTTTGTAAGTGGTGTATGATCTACAGAACCTAAACTTATAACTTTTTAACAGTAAATGCTGTAATTTCCATCACGGATTATCCAACTGAAATTATGGTATTTACTACAAATTACGAACTTTGAAGTAAAAATATTTAAAAAAATTGGGCACCAGCGCCTAATTTCTGCGTTACTTGACACCCGGTATTTTTCTGTCCCTGTGCTGTGGTACACTATTTCTTGTAAAGAAATGGTCAGAAACACAAAAACATAGCTTGTGCAGTACGTGCAGTACTACGGTCTCTCCAAAGTACCTTTTTCAAGTCTCTCTCTCTCACACACACACACAGTGAGTGTGCAAGTGATAAGTGTATTGGGAAAAACTTCGGAGGTTTCAGTTTAAAAATTGATATCATAAATGAACAATAACCGTTTTTCGTACTAAATAATATAAGCAAAGATAATTAGGCTGTCTCACTAAAGTTAAAAACTTAGTGTGTGAGTTTTAACACACTAAGTTTTTAACTTTAGTGTGTTAAAACTCACTAAAGTTAAAAACTTTATTTACAATTATAACACCAGTATCTTAAAAGACTAAAAGCAAGATCTTTCAAGGCAGCCGCGGCCTGATCATCAGGCTTAGTATCACAGTTCTATGAGTAAGCAAGCAATAAATACAAAGAGGTAGACCCATGATGCAGCAGTTATAGAGAGTCATCATTGCCAACTTTAGTCAGTGAAAGTCATAGGGCATATAGTTAAAATAGTGACGAATGGTGTACTTCCATATTGGGGTACAGAAGTTCACCATTCGTCAGTGGGTACACAGATTCTCCACTATGGAAGTTCACCATTCGTCACTATTTTAACTATATGCCCTATGACTTTCGTTGACTAAAGTTGGCAACGATGACTCTCTATAACTGTTGCATCATAGGTCTACCTCTTTGTATTTTTTGCTTGCTTACTCATAGAACTGTGGCACTAAGCCTGATGATGAGGCTGCGGCAGCCTTGAAAGATCTTGCTTTTAGTATTTTAACCTACTGGCGTTCTAATTGTAAATAAAGTTTCTAACTTAACTGCAATTTGGACCTAGTGAGTTTTAACACATTGTACTGAGACAGCCTAATTCTCTCTGCTTATGATATCATAAAGTAGAATGTTAACTTGAATAAAATCACATAAGTTAAAAATAAGGCTTAAAAAACAACAACTCGTAGCTATCCATGCGACAATTTAAAGCTTATACTGTGACACGGGTATTATAATTGGATATTCTTCCAGGCCATATAATACTATTCAGATTTTGAACACATCACTTAATGCATTATAAAACCTTTGAACATCTCATATTTCAAATGTGGTAGCTTTAAAACCTCCTTTAACTGAATTTTAAACCTCGTTTTATGAACTGAACCATGTGGACCCTTATACATCCATAATTACACTACTGATTTGAACCTTTTTAAAATCATTAGAAACATCAGATGTTTAAAACAATGCAAAAGTTAAATACAATATAGCTTGGAATCCCATTAGTCACCAACCTGCTAAGAGCTTTCCTTCCCTGCTTAGGACATCCTCAGATTACCTTCTACTCTGTACATGATTGTATATACCCACAGAATTCTCTTAGTTTGAAACATTGGAGTTTTTCATATTTCATTTTAGCCATAGATAAACCCTATTACACATGTTTTGTGGCATTACTTACAAATGAAAACACCAGTTAGCTATGTAATTGAGACATTAGGAATATGAATTAACTTATGAATTAAAACATTAGTTAAGTAACTAAAACATGTGCAAAAAAGGGAAAGGGTTCTGCATTCCCATGACAAAATAGGCTAAACTCTAATGTTTCAAACTAAGAGAATTCTGGTAGGTACAACCATGTGCAGAATTTAAGGTAATCTGAGAATATCCTGAGCAGGGAAGAAAGGCTATTAGCAGCTTGGTGAATGATGGGATTCCAAACTATATTGTTTCTAATTTTTGCATTTTTTTTAATCTGATATCTTGAATAATATGTAAATAATGTATTTTAAAAAGTTTTAAATCAGTAATGTAATTGTACTACTGATTAAAAAGGTCACCCGATGCCTGTTTGACTTCGACTGACAGTCATTGATTTTCAACAGTTTTATGACTTTATTTTTAAATACACCACAGCTGAATAATTACGAAACGTATATAGCGTATGAAATCCATTTATTTTCGTAGTGTAGTCAGCACAAATATTTGCCAAGCTTTCGCACTCCACTGGGTTGCTTTTTCAAGGCAATGATAGACACAAAAATGCAGAGAATTGGAACATGTAAAGAACGAAGATGGTTTTTGAAAATAACGCGGGGGACATCATGAGCATATTACATGAACTTTTATCACGTAATTATACAGAGCGCCGTGATGTGTTTCCATCTTTTAATAATGTATGCCAAACAATTGGTAGTTCTGTAGAAACTATATCATTGCATGCCACTTTGCTGGATAGGATTTCCACTGTTTCCCTGATGGCAGTCTCTTTGAAATTCGCGTAAGGGGCAATTCTTATGGAATAATATTAGAACTGTATGGAATAATATTAGAAGAATTGCCCCTTACACGAATTTGAAAGAGACTGCCATCAGGGAAACAGTGGAAATCCTATCCAACAAAGTGGCATGCAATGATATAGTCTCTACAGAACTACCAATGGTTTGGCATACATTATTAAAAGATGGAAACACATCACGGCACTCTGTATAATTACGTGACAAAAATTTGTGTAATATGCTCGTGATGTCCCTTGCGTTATTTTCAAAAATCATCTTCGTTCTTTACATGTTCCAATTCTCTGCATTTTTGTGTCTATCATTGGCTTGAAAAAGCCTCCCAGTGGAGTGCGAAAGCTTGGCGAATATTTGTGCTGACTACACCACGAAAAATAAACGGATTTCATACGCTGTATACGTTTCGTAATTTAAAGTTTTATGTGTTTTTATGCAAGCTAACAACGGGAGACTTACATCGGAGAAAGTGTGGGATATTCGGATTGTGCCTGGTAAAGGCTGCACTAAGCAAATTTTTGCATTACATGTGATGATTGAAAAATATCTGGCTGTTGGTAAGAAAGTTTTTGCTGTCTTCATAGATTTAGAGAGCTTACGACCGAGTAAATAGGACACTTTTGTGGAAGGTATTGAATGAATATGGTGTTACTGGGAATCTACTTAATAGTGTAAAAGCCATGTATGCTGGTAGTAGAGCTTGTGTACAAGTGAATGGTGTTTTATCAAAATGGTTTTCTATTAATGAAAGAGTCAGAAAGGTTGTGTAATGTCACCATGGCTGTTTAATATATTTATGGATGCTTGCATGTGTGATGCCATAATAGATAATAGTGGTTTATGTCTTGGTGATATCCGTGTGTGCAGATTGATGACACTGTCCTGTTGGAAGAGAGCAAAAGTAATTTGCAGAGTATGTTGTGCCTGATGTACGAAGTTTGCATGAAATTCAAACTGAGTATAAATAAGGAAAACACCAAAGTTATGGTCTTTGAGAGAGGAACGGGTAGCACTGAATGTAATGTAAGTATAAATGGCACTGTGATTGACCAGGTGAGTAAGTTTGTGTATTTAGGAAGCATGTTTGACAGAGAGAACAAATTGGATGGTAAAATTAGTAGGCCAGTGAATTCTTCATTGAAAGTCATAGCTGCTCTGGGAGGTTTTCACAGGAATGATGGGTTCTCTAGAGAGTCCCACATGGCTGTGTATGAAAGTGTAATTGTTCCTACTCTGATGTATGGTAGTGAAACCTGGGTACTACAGAAGAAACATAGAAGTTTTTTGTGTGCTGGAGAAATGCGTTACTTACGGTGGGTTTATGGCAAGACACGGTCTGATTGTGTGAGGAATGAAGATGTGTTGCAGTTGTGTGATGTGAAACAAAATTTTGTTAGCAAGGTGGAGACTAATATGCTTCGGTGGTTTGGCCATGTTGAAAGAATGAGTGATGAGATGCTTACTAAAAAATCTTTTTAGCCCAAGTGGCAAAAAGGAAAGGCAGAGGAAGGCCAAGGAAGACATGGGTGGATTAGATTCAGGTGTGTCTGCATGAGAAAAAGATTATGAGTATGAAGTTTAAAAGATTTTGTGTACGGCGTGTAATGGATATCAGTGAAGCCCGAGTTGTATGTCAAGATCGCTGTAAATGGAGAAGTTTAATACGACAACAGTAAGTAAAAATATCTGGTAGTTTGGTTTGTATTTCTTTTTGGAGCTAACCTCTGAATCTCTGAACAGCTTATGTATGTATGCAACATTCTACTTTAAGATATCAATTTTTAAACTAAAATAGCTGAAGTTTTTCTCAGTACACCAATACACACTTACTGGCAGAAAGTAAAGCCCCCTCCTCTTTCAACTATATTGATGAAAACCAGCTATTAAAGCAACGAAATATCACTCAGAGAGGGTTAATAGTACCTGACATTTAAAAAGTGTTGACTTTGGAGGTACTTCGAGCATACTGCACAAGGTTTGTGTCTTTGTTCCACTTTATTTGCTGTGGAATTGTTTTTCCAATTTGCTACCATCATTTTTCACTTTTTTTTTTTCAAGAAAATTTTCATAGGGTTTCCACAATATAGTGTTAAATATCATCATCATCATAATCATAAACCATTATCAATGCACTGCTGGATGAAGATCTCTCAAAGTTTCTTCCACAACGGTCTGTCTTGTGCCAGTCTTCACCATGTTACTCCTGCATACTTTCGAATTTCATCCACCCATCTCCCATGTGGCCTTCTTCTGGGTCTTTTCCTTGGAATCCAGTCTAAAATTTCGGTTGTCTATTGATGGTCTGTTCTTCTCGCAGTATGTCCAGCCAATTGCCATTTCAGGGATTTTACTGTGATCATGATGTCTTCCACTCTTGTCATTTTTCGGATCCACGAGTTCCTCTTCATATCTCTCCTGGTCACACCAAGCATGCACCTCTCCATGCTTCTTTGAGTAGTCTGCAGTCTTTTTATGCCTCTTTTAGTGAAGGTCCATGTCTCTGCACCATACCTAAGCATTGGAAGAATGCATTGATCAAACACTTTTCTTTTAAGACATAATGGCATATTGCTCTTTAAAATTATAATGTTTCTTCCAAAAGCTCTCCAAGCAAGTTTTATACGCCAATTAATTTCTTCATCTGTGTCCCTCACTTGATATTTGCTGTCCAAGATAAATGTAGGTATCGGTTATTTCCAGCTTTCCCCCATCAATTGATAAATCTTCATTTCTTGTAAAAGCATTGCACATCACTTTTGCCTTCTGAAAGTTCATTTTTAAACCCACTTCTTTACTCTTGTCAGCAAGTTCCTGGGATCATACTCAGCAGCTCTGAAGGGGTAGTTGCAAAAATGACTACGTCATCAGCAAAACAAAGGTGAGTTAGATAATCTCCATTAATCTTTAGCCCATTGTTTTCCCAGTTCAGTGATTGAAAGATATTTTGCAATGTGGCATTAAAGAGTTTGGGAGATATAGTGTCACCTTGTCTCACACCCTTATTAATTTTTATGGGCGCTGTGTTCTCAAATAGCCGAATCTTTGCACTTGCATTTTCATAGATGTTACTAATAATTTTAATGTATGCATCTTCAATACTGCAGGATTTCAAAGCCATTGTAACCGCTGATGGTTTCACCAAATCAAAAGCCTCTTCATAATCGATAAAAGCCATGCATAATGGAAGTTCATATTTGCTTGCTCTTTCAATTAGTTCTCTCGGTACGTGGATATGATATATAGTGCTGTAGCCACTCCTGAATTCAGCTTGTTCTCTCAGTTGAGCCATGTCCAATGTTACCTTCAAGCAATGTGAAAGAACCTTAGTGAAGATTTTATTAACCACTGATAAGAGGCTGACGAGCCTGTAGTTCCAGAAATTTTTGATGTCACCTTTTTTTATGTAGCAGGATCATTGTAGTATTGTTCCAGTCCTAAGGAATCTTCCCTTCATCAAGACATCCAGTGGAAACTTGGGTGAGTCTAGTTTCAGTTTCTCCACTCGCTCCTTGTATGATGTCCACCATAATTCCATCTTCTTCTGGAGATTTTCCCCATTTCATGTTCTTAACTGCATGTGTAACTTCTGCAGGGAGGAATGGAAAGACTTTGGTGCTGATACCTGTCATAAGATCTGGAGTAGATGTATCGTTCCTTTCATATAGTTTTGAGTAGGTATCTTTCATTCTTGTCAAAATTTCACCTCTATTTCTTGTTCCAATAGCATCTTCTTTTCTCAGTGCCATAATCTGTTTTCTTCCCTTGTGAGATGTCTCTTTGCTCTCTTTAGGCTTTGGTTGTTTTCAATTGCTTTTCTCACTAAGTCACAACTGAATTTCCTTACATCTTCAGTTATACTTTTTCTATATAGCATGTCCTGTATAGCTCTATATATTCCACTTTGGAAGTTACATCTTCTTTATGTGTCCTCATCTTCCTTCTCTTTTTCATCAGCATTTTTGTTTTTCCTGATACTTTCTCCACATGCAACTTGTTCTTAGTCCCAGCTAATTTTGTTGCTGTTTCCATAAGAGCTTTGGTTACTTTTCTGTTAACTTCAGATATGTTCACTTCTTCCAACATTAGACCTTCTAGAGCAGAGAATCTGTTCCTCAGTTCCAGTTTGAAGGTATTATGATGCTTTTTAAGGTTGGCCATGTCAGTAAACTTTGTTTGTTTTATGAGCTTGCCACGCTCAAGTTTAGCATTGAGTTGCATCTTACATCTTACCATTGTATGATGTACATCTTACCATTGTATGTGTTGAACTTGCTTAGCACACTGCAGTCTACCATGACAAATTTCTTGTTACACATAATAAAATCAGTTTCACTTGTCATCCCATTGGGATGCCTCCATGTCCATTTCCTTTGTGGCTATTTCTTAAAAAAAAGAGTTCATGATGAAAACCTTTCAGCCTCTGCAAACTCCCCGAGAGTAGTTCCATGCTGGTTTCTGCTGCTATGACTGAATTTACCAACTGAAGTTTTATTCTGTTGCTGTTGTCCGATTTTCACATTGAAATCTCCCATAATGATCTTCAAGTACCGCTTGCTTTATTATTTAGATGACAAATTTCCTCATAAAATTCTTCAATTTCTTCTTCAGGATGACGTGTGGTGGGGTGCGTAAGCTTGAATAATCTGAGCCGGGTATCTTCTTGAGAGTTAGATAACGAGTCGTGCAGCTCTGTCAGAGAAACTTTCAACTTCTATAACTTTATCCTTCAGTTTCTTGCTTATTATAAATCCAACACCACTAGTTCTGCCAGTATCTGTCCCACAATATTAGAAGAAATGTCCACTTTTCAGTTGAATGAGATCTCCTTTTCTCTTTACCTCACTTAGCCCGACGATGTCCCACTTGATCCTTTGTAGTTCCTCTTCCAATTCAAGGAGCCTTGAATCAGAAGATACGGAACTTCCGTTAAACGTAGCCAAGGTCAGCATCAGATGGCAGCCTAGTCCGATCCTCCAGTGATTCTTAGCACTCTCTGCCATCATGTCGCACTGGCCGCTGCCTTGGCCAGTTACATTCCAGCTGCTGGAGACTGAGGGCCAATATTAAAGTTGTGGAGTCATTTTGGAGGGGTTTGGCCATAACTCACCACGCTGGCCAAGCGGGTTGGTGAGTGTCGGATAGCACTTCCTCTAATCTCGATGGTATAGTTATACTGATATTGTGGTGATGCACAGACATATAATAGCCATAGCCTCTCCTTGACAAATGTCAACCCCACCTTCTCATGGTGCATCCTGTTCTCACTAAAATGGGTTCCAATGGCCACCAATAGTGGTATAACTATACCACTGGGATTAGAGAACATACTATCCAACAATCACCAACCCGCTTGGCCAGCATGCTACGTTAAAATGATTCCACGACTTAAAACTTGGCCCCCAGTTGCCAGCAGCTGGAACTTACCTGGCCAAGGCAGCTGCCAGTGCAACATGGTGGCAAAGGGTGCTAAGAATTGCCAGACCAGACTAGGCTGCCATCTGATGCTGACCTTGGATACACTTAATGGATGATCTCTGTCTTCTGATTCAAGGCTCCATGAGTTGGAGGAGGAACTCTAAAGGATCAAGTGGGACATTGTTGAGCTAAGTGAGGTAAGAAGAGAAGGAAATGATCTCATTGAAATGAAAAGTGGACCTCTCTTCTACTCTTGCAGGACAGATACTGACAGAAATAGTGGTGTTGGCTTTATAATAAACAAGAAACTGAAGCACAATGTTCTAAAAGTTGAAAGTTCTTCGGACAGAGCTGCATGACTGATTATTCAGCTTTCAAAAAGATACCAGACTCAGATTATTCATGCTTACGCACCCACTACATGTCATCCTAAGGAAGAATTTTATGAGGAAATTTGTCATCTAAATAATAAAGCAAGCGGTACTTGAAGATCATTATGGGAGATTTCAATGTGAAAATTGGGCAACAGCAACAGAATAAAACTTCAGTTGGTAAATTCAGTCATAGCAGCAGAAACCAGCATGGAACTACTCTCGGGGAGTTTGCAGAGGCTGAAAGGTTTTCATCATGAACTCTTTTTTAAGAAATAGCCACAAAGGAAATGGACATGGAGGCATCCCAATGGGATGACAAGTGAAACTGATTTTATTATGTGTAACAAGAAATTTGTCATGGTAGACTGCAGTGTGTTGAACAAGTTCAACTCAAATGGACGATGTCATCACTCTTTCCACGTTATTTTTTAAACAACGCATAGCGACTGAAAAATTGTATTCTGGCACTGCTGGGATCGAACCCCAGAACTCTCGATAACTAGTCGAGTGCGTTCGAATTTACGCTACAGCGCCAAGTAGCGACTGAAAAATTGTATCCCAGCAGTGCCAGAATACAATTTTTCAGTCGCTATGCGTTGTTTAAAAAATAACGTGGAAAGAGTGATGACATCGTCCATTTACATTATCTCCACGTATTTGATATATATTAAGTTCAACTCAGTTAGTGACCATAGAATGGTAAGATGCACCTCAATGTTAAACTTGAGCGTGGCAAGCTCATAAAACAAACAAAGTTTACTGACATGGCCAACCTTAAAAAAGCATCATAATACCTTCAAATTAGAACTGAGGAACAGATTCTCTGCTCTAGAAGGTCTAATGTTGGAAGAAGTGAACATCTCTGCAGTTAACGGAAAACAAACCAAAGCTCTTATGGAAACAGCAAGAAAATTAGCTGGTACTAAGAACAAGTTGCATGTGGAGAAAGTATCAGGAAAAACAAAAATGCTGATGGAAAAGAGAAGGAAGATGAGTACACATAAAGAAGATATAACTTCCAAAGTGGAATATATAGAGCTATACAAGACATGCTATATGGAAAAAGTATAACTGGAGATGTAAGGAAATTCAGTTGTGACTTAGTGAGAAAAGCAATTGAAAACAACCAAAGCCTGAAGAGAGCAAAGAGACATCTCAGGAAGGGAAAAAAACAGATTATGGCATTTAAAAAAGAAGATGGTACTGTAACAAGAAATAGAGGTGAAATTTTGACAAGAATGAAAGATATCTACTCAAAACTATATGGAAAGAGCGATACATCTACTCCAGATCTTATGAAAGGTATCAGTACCAAAGTCTTTTCATTCCTCCCTGCAGAAGTTACACATGCAGTTAAGAACATGAAATGGGGAAAGCTCCAGAAGATGGAATAATGGTGGACATCATACAAGGAGTAAGTGGAGAAACTGAAACTAGACTCACCCAAGTTTCCACTGGATGTTTTGATGAAGGGAAGATTCCTGAGGATTGGAACAATACTACAATGATCACGCTACATAAAAAAGGTGACATCAAAAATTTCTGGAACTGCAGGCTCGTCAGCCTCTTATCAGTGGTTAATAAAATCTTCACTAAGGTTCTTTCACATTGCTTGAAGGTAACACTGGACATGGCTCAACTGAGAGAACAAGCTGGATTCAGGAGTGGCTACAGCACTATAGATCATATCCACGTACTTAGAGAGCTAATTGAAAGAAAGAGGGGATATTGACTCCCCTCTTTCTTTCAATTAGCTTGTAACCACTGATGGTTTCACTGCCTTTGATTCAGTGAAACCATCAGCGGTTACAATGGCTTTGAAATCCTGAGGTATTGAAGATGCATACATTAATATTATTAATGGCATCTATAAAAATGCGAGTGCAAAGATTCGGCTATTTGAGAATACAGCACCCATAAAAATTGGAAAGGGTGTGAGACAAGGTGACACTATATCTCCCAAACTCTTTAATGGGCCATTGCAAAATGTCTTTCAATTACTGAACTGGGAAAACAATGTGCTAAAGATTAATGAAGATTATGTAACTCACCTTTGTTTTGCTGATGATGTAGTCAGTTTTGCAACTACCTCTTCAGAGCTGCAGAGTATTATCCAGGAATTTGCTGAAAAGAGTAAAGAAGTGAGTGGGATTAAAAATGAACTTTCAGAACGCGAAAGTGATGTACAATGCTTTTACAAGAAATGAAGATTTATCGATTGATGGGGAAAAGTTACTGATAACCAATTTCTACGTTTACCTTGGGCAGCAGATACCAAGTGAGGGTCACATTAATAAAGGAATTAACTGGTGTATAAAACTAGCTTGAAGAGCTTTTGGAAGAAACAGTATGATTTTTAAAAGCAGTATGCCAATTATGTCTTAAAAGAAAGGTGTTTAATCAATGCATCCTTCCAGTGCTTGGACGTTAACTGAAAAAGACATACAAAGCTGCAGACAACTGGAAGAAACGTGTTGAGATGCATGCTTGGTGTAACCAAGAAAGATATAGAGAGGAATTCGTTGATAAGGAAAATGACAAGAGTGGAAGACATAATGATGAGAACAAAATCTCTGAAATGGCTAATATGTTATCGTTTATGCCTAAATAGGTTACTGTATACTTATTCTGTACAACACGTCCACTGTATTCAAACACTGCTTTTTTAGCTCAACTGCAGTGATTAAAAGCTCATCAACTACATGACGTATGTGTCAACTTGACATTAGCTTATATAAAATAGTAAAAATTATAGTTTAAAAAATATCATACCTTATTTCAATTTGAGTTAATTTGCATGTAATCCTGTTGTCTTCCAGCATATGAATTGAAGGTTGTCAACCTTGAGATCAGTCTTAAAATCTTGCCATGAATGTGACTTTTGTTTAAAATGATTGCTGAATGGTAAAATAATAAATGAAATGAGAAACTCACCGTCTATGTATGTACACAGACGACGAGTTTCTCATTTCATTTGACGTATTGTGCGAAGTCATCCTTTTATTGGTAAAATAATAGCTATGCAATCCATATGTAATGTAGTAGTTGTTATATGGTACATAATAAGTACAATGTCCAGTATTCATTCAACACATAAGTTGAAGGTTGTCCAATTTGTATATTGGTCATTAAATCATTCTATAATGGTGTCCTCTATTTACAATGGTTATTGGATGGTAAAAACGATAGATTATAAGAATAAATTAGAAAAAGTCCAAAAAACAATGAAACAAAAGCCAAGTCGAAAAACGAAAGAACCTTTAAGCAGACTTTGGTCATGAACGCCGACGAACCCGCTTGCAGTGCATGAGCCACGTACATGTTGCAGTGGGCCAGGAGAATGGACAACCGATGGACAACTGAAATTTTAGACTGGATTCCAAGGTACAGGAAAGGACCCAAAATAAGACTATGTGAGATATGTGTGGATGAAATTCGAAAGCATGTGGGAGTGATATGGAGGATACTGACCCAAGACAGACCATTGTAGAAGAAACTTGGGGAGTCTTTCATCCAGCAGTGGATTGATATTGGTTGATAGTGATGATTATGATATACAGTCGTGGCCGAAAGTCCTGCACCAGTGGACTGAAAGTCAATTTTTGAAGTTTGAAGTCAACTTATACAGCATAATGATAAAGTAAGGAATACCTATTATACATCATTTTAAAGGAAATTTTATGCTGAATTCAAATATTTTTACAGAATGCTATTACCAGTAACAGAAGGGAAGTTACAAGCAAAAGTATAGCATCTAGTCATAAAAAGCAAAAAATAGTGGAATTTGTGAAATTAGTGTACAATACATTTAACGTAAAAATACTGTACAGTACATTATTGAAACTTGCAGGACACTTGAAATAACTTACCAACAAGCAAAATACGCTTTAATATTTAATTGGATAACCACAGTTTCTTAGTAGCAAAGTGAACCTTCTTGGCATGGAACTAATGAGCTTCTCTAGTTGTTCATTGGTGATAACACAGTGCCATACTGCACTTACAGACTCAATTAATGCTGTTTTAGATGTGGGTCCTTGTTGACGGATCTTTGCTTCAATCTCACCCACAGATTCTCTATGGGATTAAGATCCGGTGACTGTGCCAGCCACAAGTTTATAACTTTTCGATTAAACCACTCGTCAACTAACTTTGACCGATGACATGGTGCATTATCGTCCTAAATGATAAAATTCCGCAAATCCATGTCTTGTGCAGATGGTAGCAGTTTGGACTCCAAAATATCCACATATTTCGATCCATTCAATGTGAAATCTGCAATGTGCAGACGGCCAACACCACTGGCTGAAATACAGGACCATAACATCACCGAATGTGGGTGCTTTATTGTTGGCTGGGCGCAGCATGCCTTATATCTTTCACGAGCCCGACAATGTACATAATTATTTCCATTATTAGTAGAAATAGTAGCAGTTGTTTTTTATCACTGAAAATAACATTTTTGCATTCATCAACAGTCCAATTCTTGTGTGCCTTGGCCCAAGCAATTCTTTTGAGCCGTTGTTGTTTAGTAGGGAAAGGTTTTCGTGCAGTCAGTCCATTTTCTTGTAGCCTACAACAAACTGTATGTACAGATGCAATAACGCCTACTTCATTCTCTCACTCATTTCTTAAATCAGTGGCCGGTTTAAACCTTGATTTTAAGGAACAACGAATCAACATGCGATCATCACTTTCAGTATACAGCCTTGGTCGACCTGTTCTTCTGTTTCCCACACATCCAGCTTCTGCAGTTCTTTTAATGGTGCGCAAGACAGTGGAATCATCACAGCCACATTTAACAGCAATTTTGGCACTGTATTATCACCAATGAACAACAAGAGAAACTCATTAGCTCTATGCCAAGAAGGTTCACTTTGTTACTAAGAAACTGTGGTTATCCAATTAAATATTAAATCATATTTTGCTTGTTGGTAAGTTATTTTGAGTGTCCTGCAAGTTTCAACAATGTACTGTACAGTAACTTTATGTTAAATCCATTGTACACTAATTTCACAGATTCCACTATTTTTTGCTTTTTATGAATAGACACTACTTTTGCTTGTAAATTTCCTTCTATTACTGGTAATAGCATTCTGTAAAAATATTTGAATTCAACATAAAATTTCCTTTAAAATGCTGTATAATGCATATTCCTGACTTTATCATTATGCTGTATAAAATGACTTCAAACACCAAAAATGACTTTAGGTCTACTGGTGCAGGACTTTTGGCCACGATTGTGTATATATATATATTTTTTTGCTTGGAACTTGGTGGTCTGTATTAACAGAGAGCTTGTCTTTTTGTTAGCGGGAAATAAAGGCATTCTAATGTAAAGCCAAATGATGGTTAACATTCATGTGAATGAGATAGTGATTCTGAATGATGCCACATCACTTTAATGTATTTTTTCCTGCACTATTTGTTTTTTGTAAGTACACCATTTCTTTTCTATAAGTCTCCAATAAATTGCATTAACTCCCATGACTTTCTGACTCCTGTTAATTTTTTTCAGCTAGAAAGTCATTCCAGCGTAAAGCCATAGCAGCAAACGTTCATGTGAATCAGAGTGCTTCTGAATGATGCCACCTATCACCACATCATGAATGCCTACTCCTTCCAGTACATGATGTGTTTCCTATAAGTTCTTGATAAATTATGTTTTGATTTCCAAAGTACGCATATTACCGTATTTATTGGCATATAACACGCATCGGCGTATAATCCACACCCTAATTTTAAGAAGGAAGTTTGAGTAAAAATAACTTAAATTTAAGCTAAATGACTTAGGAGCTCTGAACTTTTTTTCAATAACTCAACACACATGTTTATTAATATTTATACCACTTATACAGCAAATAATACGAAAGAAAAAGCATCTTTTGAACAAATAAAACTTGTATATTAGACTCGTTAAAAATTTTTTAATCGGAATCACTGCTATCTTGAAAAGTGATGAGACAGACTAAAAAATTAAAAACAGCCAGAAGTTTGGGTTCCTTAAAACGACGCCGTTTGCCGATAATGCATGGTCATCGTCACGAGAAATGATACCCTGGAACGAGTACAAGAAGACCATGTATACAATAATGATTTTCATCACCAACCGTCAGCCATGGAGTTCGTATGTCACTGGAGTTTCGTCATATTTTCCCCGAGCAGCTGCTGCTTAAGCAGGTTGTGCCATGAAAGCAACTTAACGAGAGCAGACACTTAGGCTTAACATGGCAGTTCTCGCTCACTGCTGAAGCGAGTGAGGTTAGAAAAGGTAAATCAGGAGTCTATCTCAATTATTTTTTGTGTGGAGCTTCTTTCCAAAGAACTGAAGATTGTATTGGTACCACCTTTAACAAGATCCGTCAAAAAACAGAAGAGATATCCATCAGAGAAGTGTCTGCAGTTAGAGTAAAGTGTTACCCAGTATTCATTTCACCTAAGTTAAAAAAAAAAAAAAAAAAAAAGTAGTATGCGCGTATAACATACAGATAAAATTTCAGCCCTAAATTTTGGGGAAAAAAAAGTGTGTGTTATATGCTGATAAATACGGTATTTTTTAATTTTTACTTTCATGTAAAAACAACAACCTTAGACTATTTTACAGGTATTTCTAGAGAGGAGTATGAATAACAATGGGCATCAAACACAATCATTGTGGAAATTTGGGTATTGTCACAGAAATTTCACCTTAGGTCTAATATTTATATTGACTCTGTTTTTAATGTTATGTTTTCACCAAGGGTTAATCAAATCATATTTTAATTGTATCCCTTCTGAATTTTTCTCACCATGACCAAAACTGATATAAATGGGAAATCTGAAAAAGGGGGGGGGGGGCAAGAGAAAAGGAATGTAATGCACAACCACAAAAATAAGTAATAGCTATAGAAAAATGCTGTTGCATAGCAAATTTGCTACAGAAACTTTTCTGAATAAACTTCACCCAGGGTGGATATTTGTTGAACATATAGCATCTGTGTGTGTATGCTTAAATAGTTGGCAGTATTCATTTTATGTGATTGCTAGTAATGATATTTATACTGTGGTGCTGCTGTTGTGTGATGCATATTCATTGACTCACACATTTGTCCTTTTGACTTTTTTATTGTAATTATTGAGGACTTGCTCCTTGTTATTCTTTTTTGAAAAATGTGTATCATTTCGACTTTGTTATTGAAAATATTTTGTTTCTACAGAATTCCTTTGTAGGATTGAAGAATTTAGGAGCCACTTGTTACGTTAACAGTTATTTACAGGTAAGTTTTATGTGTTATTTGCAGGTAAGCACTAGTTGAAAATTCTTTAGGGACTCCTCAAAGTGTACTTGCATGATGTCCAAAATGTTGGCTGTGAATACATACAATGCTGCTGTAATAAGTAAATACTTAACAAATTCATGTAGTGATTAGCAATATTTACAATATGCGTCTTCATGGATGATAAAACACACCGTGCACAGATTTGAAAAATAACATCTTTCCATATTAATAATAGAATTCAAATAGTATAATACATCTGCAAATGAAAAGTTAGTTTGTAATGAGGATATTTCTTCTTCAAATGCTTTTAGAGTTGGTCATTACACTGGAAAACTAGATTCTTGCATTAGATAAAGCATTTGTGTATGTAAAATGAGATCACAGTTTCGTTTCAAAAATATATGAGGGAGCTGGCTCCTAGACTGGAACATTTGTCAAGCCGTGTGTGTGTGTGTGTGTGTGTGTGTGTGTGTGTGTGTGTGTGTGACTTTCAACCTAAATGCAGATTAGATGCCTTATCATTCCTTCTAATAAAAAGGTATAAATCACAGACACATGCATCCTTCGTTGGTGGACTTACTGACATGCCTGTTATGCTGTTTGGTGATTTGAATCACTGATGCTCATTATATATTGTAAATACTCATACCTTAAAAACAACAACATTGTTGTATGGACATGCTACTGGAACAATTTATATAATTTCAATGTATTTTTTTCTTTAAGAATGTGAAATTTCACTTGTCCTTTCATTGTAAATCTTTGTATATATTTTCATTTTTTATCTGCAATAATGTTTTTAAAACTTATTAATTCTAGTTGCTTGTTTTCTAGGTCTGGTATCACAATCCTGCATTTCGGAAAGCAATATATGAGTGGAAACCTGATGAACCTGAAGGTAATGCCATCTGATGTAAATTACATTCATGATTCTGTAGTATATAATATGGAAAAAATCATTTTAAGTAATATACACACATGTAGTGTAAATATAACTTTTTTGTTGTTTTGCTGATAGAAAATATAATTTTGTGTGTTTGCAGTAGGAGTTGCTCAAATTGGATTTTTTAACTTTGATCATACGTAAAAACCGATATGTACATGCATATATGCAAACGTGATTACTGCTTAATGTATAATCTGGCCAAATCCTCAGTGAACAGTGATCGTAAAATTGGATAGAGGTAATAACACAGGGAGTCATTAGCAGTCCTGCTGTACCTTACGATCATTGTTTACCTAAGGATTGTTTTTACTAAGGAATGAAAAGAATATTTACTGTCAAATTTTCTTATAGTACCCCTACCCTGCCCCAGGACTACAGCTATTGTAGGTGTTGCCATTCAAGTGGTAAATTCCAGCATCTCAAATCACTTAATGTAGTACCTCTTCTTATCTCACTAGTCGATCTGCCAGTTTTAAAAAAATGCTGCTGATGGGTCAGAATTTGTACAGTGTCCCAAAGCACTTTATGTCCTGTATTTTGAACATGTCTGTCCAAACCTGTTTTGTTTTCCATAATTTTAATTGCAGCTTTATGTTCTGCCAATCTGGTTTTAAGCTGCCTGCTAGCCTGCCTGTCTCTCCCACATAGCTTAGACCACACACATTTTTTATATTGCAGATCACACTTTCTTGTAAAAGGATGTTTTCTTTGTTTTGCTTTAAATTTGGAAGGTAGTTATTAATTTTATTTTGCAATTCTGGAGCTAGGCAAGCAGCTTAAGGTATTCATACACCTTACAAAAGGATTTTTTCAAATTATTAGATTTTTTTCTTTTCTGGATTTTATAATGGAATATGGCTAGAAATGTGGAATAACATAGAAAACAAATTCTATTTTTAATCTTCATTTTTAAATTGAAAAGTAGGTAAAAACAGCAAAAAATTAACCCTTCTGCAAAACATACCTCAAAATCAAATGAATATATTTTCATTTTTTAAATTTTATTATGATGACAATAACATCCTCTAGGGAATAGACTATTCCCATTATCATAGCACAGTTATTTAAAAAGCTGTAAAAGTTAAGTACTGTGGAAAAGAAAACCATTAAAATTTATTGCAATTCATAATTTATACCATAATAATAAAAAAAAAAAAAACTAATGGATGCACAATCAAGGGAATAGTCTATTCCTTTTATATTAATATATTCCTGTAAAGTTTCAAGACATTTCAAGCATATTTTTTTTGCGTTATATTTTGCACGAAGGCAAAATATTAAAAAAATTCATTTTAAGAAAAGGCTAAAAATAACTTTTAAACACAAATCCTACTTTTAAAATCAAAATTAAATGTTAAAGTGCCCCTGATTTATAAATTTCACCATCTTTACTATGCAAAACAGTAATTTTTTTCATTCTGAGGGCTTACAAAAAAATTCTACGTTAGTTTGCAACAGAGGTTACATGCCATTTCCAGTCATGGATTAGAATGTTATCTAAATGTCTATGGGCCGCCCCGGTGGCGCAGTGGTCTAAGCGATGGCCTCTGATCATTCGTCCGAAAAGGGTCTGGGTTCGAATCCCAGTGAGGCATGGATGTTGTGTTTGTCTTACAGCACTGGCTCTCTCCCTTCCCTGGAACCAGTGACCCTAAATTAAGGACGGGCAACTGCTTATAGCCCATTGAGTTGCTCACGGTGGTTGTTAAATCTCCAATCAAAAAAAAAAAAAAAAAAAAAATGTCTATAACCCTGCAATATGAAAAATATTGGATTTTCTATTTTCAACTTGGCTAGTACATTCAAACAACCTTGAAAGTAACCATCAAATTGTATGACAGCATCATTATATGCCTAATTTCATATTTTTGAGACAAATGTAAACCTCTTGTGGTACTTTGTGCCATATTATAATTTTGTTGCCATGTCCTTTTTAAGTATGTTAATTAATTGAAATTAATATTTAAAAAGCATCTAAATAAGCGTATTAACTGCGCTGTGTTGCATGTATTCATTACGTGGCACAAAGTATGATTATATTAAAGTAAAAACGTTACCACTACTGTATGAAAATTGCATTATAAAAACGTATCATACAATTCATGAAGAATGAAATAGTAGGGCTACTCACCATGTTTCAAACATGTTATGTATACAGGAATGGCTTTTTAACTCCTATGCTACTACTCCGCCCGTCGTCGTAATACTATAAAATTATTTGCAAAAACTTTTGCATCGTCACATTCACGTAAAAGTACGACCCGTTGTAATCCCATAAATCGACGAATGTCAAATGGACAGAACATCACGAACGATAAAGAGGTCAAATCTTTAAGTCAAACGTACAAAACATCATGAACGATAAAGAGGTCAAATCTCAAAGTCAAACGTACAAAACATCATGTACAATAAAGAGATCAAATCTCAAAGTCAAACGTACAAAACATCATGAACGATAAAGAGGTCAAATCTCAAAGTCAAATGTACAGAACATCATGAACGATGAAACAGCCAAAAAACCAAAGTCAAACGTACAAACATCACGAACGACAAAAGAACAGATAACAACACAAACCATGATAGTATATAGATTAAATGAAGTAAAATGCAAAGAATAAGGTCAACACCTTCAAGCTGTACAACCATACTGGTTTCGGCATATACCAAATGCCATGCTCAGTGGTACCAGCTACTGCTAGCCATGTTCTCACGAATGCACCTACAATCACACTGAATTCACGTAAGACACACAGGCCATACCTTTCGGCAGTGACATACAAAGCATCATGGTATTAAACGTCAAAGGCACCATCTATCGCTCGAGAACGATGTCTTTGTTCTTTTGGGCAATCAACTTTATCATTTTGTTTTTTCCTTTTTTTAAATGGAAATTGTATCTTTTTCCATTTTTGTTCAGCCTCTATCATGAATTTCCATGCATATGGAAGATCTATCGGTACATTATTATTACAGTTCTTCCCTCTTGTCTTTTCAATAACTATAGCCTCAGAGATAAACTGTTGCTCCTACTTTTTACCCCGCACGGGGATAACTGGTTTTCCAGTTATTTGGGGAGCGGCGCCCCCACGGCCCGAGCTGACCTTGTGACTGGTCAACATCTGATGTCATGCCACAGCTTGTTTTTTTCTTATTTTGGTGCTGTTGGTGTTTGCAGGGACGGCTGTTCATCCAGCTGTTGGGGAGTCGCGGCCCCACGTTCCCGAGCTGGTCTTGTGTCTCGCTTTTTCGTTTTTATTTATTTTCTCCACTGGCTAGTTGCCCGTGTTGTATTCTCTACCTAATCGCTACCACGTTATGTACTAACACCCCGGTCTTGTGGTTTTGTTACCCTCCACCACTAACTGATTTATATTAACCGCTCAGTTCGTGGGTTGCTGAGATTCCGTTTAGGTTCCCTGCCAGGATTTGTCTTCTTTGGATTTCTTTTTTTTTTTTCCTTTTAGCTGGATTGGGTGCTAGACCTACCTGCATGTTTGCCGCGTGCGGAGACCCGTGAGGCGGAAATGGGATGTCTGGCGGCTGAGGTCGCAGGAGACCGGTTAAGTGCCTCCTGTGTACCAACACTCCTCTTCGACCCCGGCTTCGCTGTAAACGGGAGGCTAGAGCCTAACCCACCTCTGGTCAGAAGTCTTGTACCAAGTTGTGTGCAGGGCTTTAGCGGCTTTTTGTCGTATTGCACGGCAGGGTGAGCCCGGGGGCTGTGGGATCATGCCAAAGGCGTTGGCATGACGGTACCCGGAGGCCGAAGTGTCCGCCGAGTGCGTGTGATCACAGCCAACGGACTATATTTGCAACTAAGCTCTAGAACTGTGTCTTGCGCCATGTGTTTGGCTTGCGGACCTCCAGTTCTCCCCTGTTGGGCTCGATTGTGGGCGGAGTACGTTGCTGATGAATTTTTTCTTACTCCCATGGGGAAACATAAACCCTCCTCAAAATTTAAAAAACAACAGGATATGGTGATTGATCAGGGGCCAAATTTGCCTCAACCACCTCCCACACATAACACACTGAAAAGAACTTTCGTTGAAAAACGACATCACCGCGACGTATCTTTAGATCCAGGTGTTGAGCCGTCAGCTCAGAAACGTCGCATTACACTTGCAGATTCGATACCTCAAGCTACTTTTCTCGTCATTTCTTCTACTGACCAGATGTTGAAACTTTCCTCAAAGTCTCCTTTTTTCATCTCGAAGGCACTTGCAGGTGTTGCTGGCTCTTTGAAGTCAGTGAAGAAGCTACGCTCTGGTGACCTGCTTGTGGAAACTTGCACTCTCTCTCAGAGCAAATCTCTTCTGCAGTTGACCAGACTTCAGGATATTCCAGTTCAAGTGACGGCACATCCGTATCTCAACACCTCCAAGGGAGTCATTTCTGAGCCCGACTTGTTGGTCTGCGATGAAGATGAACTTGTGTGTGAACTTGCTGATCAGGGTGTCATAGCTGCCCGACGCATGACTTTCAGGGCGCGATGGCGCGCTGATCAAATCACGAAATGTTATTTTGACTTTTAACAGCCCGAAGGTACCTACTGAAATAAAGGCTGGTTACTTGTTATGTGCAGTTCGTCCTTATATACCAAATCCTCTACGCTGTTTTAAGTGCCAGAGGTATGGACATTCCCAGCGGTCCTGTAACAGTGTTGCGAGGTGCGCCAATTGTGGTTCCCAAGCGACCACGAAGGGACTGGATGCACTTCAGAGCGCTGCTGTGTAAACTGTGGTGACTCCCACGCTGCTTATGCCAGGTCCTGTTCGAAGTGGAACGACGAGAAGGCGATCCAGCGCCTCAAGACCCTGGAGGGCCTCTCGTACCCTGCTGCCAAGGCCAAGTTGGGTATTCCCACCACCCGACAGCGTACTTTTTGCCGCAGTTGTTAAGTCTCAGCCACAACCCGTGCAGCCTTTTGTTCCGCGCCCTGTAGCTCTCGCCGCACTTGCCAAGCGATCTACAGCTGAACAAGCGACACAGGTGGATTTCACCGAGCTCCAGCTTATTCGACCAGCTGCGTCTTCGCCTTCTCTTTGAAGACGCCCGCCTCTTCCGGTTCCCAGCAGACAGCCTGCACGTGCGGAAGACCCGGCCCTCAATCCGCAAAGGTGTGCGGTGTCCATCAAACTGTCTCGGCTCTCAGCGAGGTCCCCACCCTCACCCAACATTATAGAAGAACACGGGGGGAGGAGAGTGACAGTTCGTCCCCAGCCTCTACCAGCATTGCAGAGGAACATGGGGGGAGGAGAGTGACAGTCTCGTCCCCGCCCTCTGCCAGCATTGCAGAGGAGTGTGGGGGGAGGGAGAGTGACGGTTCGTCCTTTTCCATTAGTAAATATGTTACTTTTAATAAACATCATTAACTACCTTTTCTTCACTGCTTTCTTCATACTCTTTTTCAACTTTTACCAAGCCTGTCTGTTCTTCATCATTTTCCACGTTTTTAAAAATCTGTGGCTGATCGTTCTTTTGTCTGGCGCTCTTTGGCCAAACCTGGCCCTTGCGCCAATAAAATCCAACAACCAACCAACCAACCTACTTTTTGTGTGTGATGTTATTAGTTTGGTGTTAGACCAATCTGGTGTTAAATTATTCTCTAGGCAGTATTGCATTAGCGATGTTTTAATCTCCTTCTTGCACCAGTTTGATAAGTGCTCTTTCAGCCTACACTGTACTCCTTGTGCTACCTACATAACATTTCATTTGATCACCTTCATTATTAACGGTAGGTATTGAGTATACTCCTGATCTTTCAAGGATAGACATCTTACCATTATTAGTCAATATTTTCCCATTGCTACGTACTGTTTCTGCAAGTTTAATTTTGTGATTAGCACATTCTTTTTTTAATAACATCGCTCAATGGCGGCAAACACGGGAATTTCACGAATGCTTACTCTCACTTTCAGTAACTTCTTGTCCTTTATTTAAATTAATAGCTCTTCTTATGATGAATGAAAAGTCAACGGTTTTGTAACACCACGGATGAGAAGAATCGTATGGGATGATCGCCGGAATATATGTTGATTTTCTATATACTGATGTTTCTATACAATTTTTACTTGTGTTCCTAAATAAAGTGATGTCCAAAAAGTTGAGCTTGGTGTCCATTTCTTTTTCAGCAGTAACAGTTATCGTAGAGTAATAATCCAAGGGCTGAAGATATAGTGCCTGCATGTGAAAATATCATTAAGAATTTACCCATATGGAAAAGAGATCGTATTAGATTTAAAATTTTGAGAACTATTAGGAAAATGTACAATAAACCTAGCGATCCACGTATTAAGTACGAACGTGATGCATTGATGGAGTTAAGAAATGATCCTACGATTAAGTGTATTGAAGCGAATAAAGCCAAACAAATTGTTATTATGGATTCAGATGTATTTCATGTCAAAATGATTAACGCTATTGATAATTTAAAAGCAACTAAAGTTACAAAAGACCCAACAGATTCCATACTACGGCAGTTAGCGAAGTTTAAAAACCATATTAACTTACCTTATGAGATTAAAATTAGATCGATCCCACCAGAAGGGGCTACTAGTCCATACATATTTGGTAAGTTAAAAATGCTTAAGGAAGATAGTCCTATACTCCCGTTTGTTAACAGAAGCACTGCACCTACCATTCATTTGGAACGTGCCTTGTTCAATTACCTGTGGCCATTGTTCGTCAAACACAAATATATGATTAAAAATTCCACCGAAGTGATTAACCAATTAAGAATGCTGAAAACATCTGACTTTATTATGTTAATTTAGATGTTGTATCCCTACTCCCACGGACATAGCTATAGAGCTTATCAATAAAAGATTAAGACAGATGAACATAGCGATGGCGGAAAGAAATAGTATTATATCAGCATTGGATTTTATAACTCAAAACAATTACTTTAAGTAGGATACAAACAACTTCAAACAACAGTTTGGTGCCCCAATGGGTTCGCCACTGTCAGTACTACTGGCAGAGGTGGTTCTGCAGGAGATAGAAAAAGATCTATTGTCCCCGGGTGGCACATTCTTACCTGTGTTGTTTTTGAGATACGTCGATGACATCATTATCTTCTGGGACTATTCTGAAAGTAAATTTGAAGAATTCATATGCAGGTACAATTGTTATTACTCTACGATAACTATTACTGCTGAAAAAGAAATGGACAACAAGCTCAACTTTTTGGACATCACTTTATTTAGGAACACAAGTAAAAATTGCATAGAAACATCAGTATATAGAAAATCAACGTATATTCCGGCGATCATCCCGTATGATTCTTCTCATCCATGGCGTTACAAAACCGTTGGCTTTTCATTCATCATAAGAAGAGCTATTAATTTATCATCCACTAAAAAAGCTGAGGAGGAGGAGATCAAATGGGTGAAATATGTGGCCCATGAGTTTGGTTACAATGAACAGTTAATACAGTCCATGTATGTAAATATAAAAAAACAGACTAAAAAATAAAGGACAAGAAGTTACTGAAAATGAGAATAAACATTTCGTCAAAGTCCCGTATTTGCCGCCATTGAGCGATGTTATAAAAAACAATGTTCTAGTCACAACATTAAACTTGCAGAAACAGTACGTACGTAGCAATTTGAAAATATTGACTAATAATGGTAAGATGTCTATCCTTGAAAGATCGGGAGTATACTCAATACCTACCGTTAATAATGAAGGTGATCAAATGAAATGTTATATAGGTAGCACAAGGAGACGTCTACAGTGTAGGCTGAAAGAGCACATATCAAACTGGCACAAGAAGGAGATGAAAACATCGCTAATGCAATACTGCCTAGAGAATAATTTAACACCAGATTGGTCTAACATAATGTACATTTACATATTCAAAACAGCATTCTAGAACGATTCAAGATACATTTTCCTTTCCCACCGTTTGAAGCAGACATCCAACTTCACCCTCCTCCCTTCCTATCTTTCCCCCAAAGGAACAGTCAGCAGAAACCCAAAGCCTCTTTCCAGAATAAAGGAGGCATTATTGTCCGTCAGAGCGCATGCGTCAAAGTCCGGTTTTCTCAAGAGAAAAGAGCATTTCCCTTTTCAGCTGATGACAGCCCTATTCTCCCTTGCGCTGGCGACTGCTTTTGGAAGAAAGGCAAAAATCTCCACACTATTCGTTGGTCATTGGTGTGATATCGTAGGCTGTGCGGGAATACTCGTGTCTTCCCTGTGAAGAGAGGAAAAAAGTATGGAGTCCCACTTCATTTCGGAAAATTAAGTTAATCACTTTGTTTCGTTGGTAGGTGCTATTTGGTTCATGTTTATTCCATGGTGCTGCGAAAATCTCATGTGTAATGTCAAAAACGCCAGGAGATTAGGATGCGTGAGTTAATCCTTGTTGTACAATGAGTGATCGGAAGCGGGGCAGAATCTGCTGCATATTTATGTGAACGATACAGCTTTTTATTGGAGAAATAACGGCGGGGACTTGGAGGGGAGGAGGATTTTTCTAATGGTTCTGAAAACCGGACAAATCTGGAAACCGGACTGCCGCTTGTCTGGACCTGTCCGGATAATCGGTTCGATACTGTGTTCACTAACTAGGGCCCTTTGTGTAGTTTATACAAACATTTTAAATGCAGAACTTGCTCTTCTGTTGAAAAATCAGTTGAATAATTTTCGACAGATTCCTAAAAATTCAGTTATTCAATATGTTTGAATGTTATAGTTAAATTTAAGTTTGTAATCCGGTCAGATGGCTTTTACTTATAAAAGTCTTGCCGTAATGAGCATATACAGAAAAAAACCCCGTAGTAAGCGGTATTAACTTGCAGATAAAAGAATTATGGTGATTGTTCCACCTGTTTTTAATCTGCATGAATGGGTTCCATAAAGAATTGATGTAGGCAGAAACCATAACATCACCACTGTAAGTGTCTCAAGCTAAATCTTAGCACTGAACTATAGTTTGCTCTGGTTCAGTGCTAATATTTAGCTTGTAGAGTCATGATCAGTTGAATGCTATTCGAAACGCCAAAAGTCTAAATGAAGCAACCTTTGTACCAGATCTTGAGAAAAGTAAATTATGTGCTTCTGAGAATTTTGCTTTAGATCAAGTTTATGGTTTTAATTATTTAGGTGTAGTTTAATGAGACAGCAAAAATTTATTTGAAATATGTAACAGACCGTGCAAGTTAGAGAAAGTTTCATATCGCTTGGCTAAAAAAAAAATATGTTTGCATGTGACAATAGATCAAATTTTGTGCTTTTATTACACAGGGTGTCCCACTCGCTATCGAACCCAGCATTTCTTTAATAATATTAACACAAATGAAGATAATGCAAAGAAATTTGAAGTGGACTTACCTCATTTCACGAGAAATGTGATGACATCACAACATGTGCTGGAAGTGGCCACCATTTGCATCCAGACGGCATTGAACCTGGCACTGTCCGCCAGCCAGCCAGAGGCGCCTCTCAATAGCTTTGTTATGCCATTTCGCTAAGCGTGTCTACACAATATGGTTGTTGATAGTAAGTGCTCGTGGCTGTTCGCATACATGTGAAAATGAATCAGTTTACTCTGGAAGAGCGAGTGTTTATTGTTCGCACTTATTGGAAAATAGAATCGATAAAGTCTGGTCAACAGTAATTCGTGGAAAGGTTTGCAGGCAGACATCTGCTGAGCAAGTCCACCATTTTATACATTGTTGAAGAAATTGGAAACCAAGGGAACTTTATTGGATGACCATGCAGGAGGTCATCCACAAATGCCCAAGGAAACGATTCAGAATGTAAAGGGCTGACTACTTGCGTCTCCCAGGAAGTCACTTCGTCGACTGTCACAGGAAACAGGGTTGCCCAAAAGCACTTGTCAACGTGATGGGAAAAAAGCGAAGTTTCATGCGTACCGTATCTCCATGGTCCAAGAAAGGAAAGAGTTTGACCTCGTGAAACGAGTGACTTACTGTCGATGGTTTCAGACATTTCTTCAGGAAAATCTGCATTCTAGACTACACGTGGTTCTCAGACGAGGCGTGGTTTCACCTGTCCAGATACGTCAGTTCTCAAAATTCCCGTATTTGGGCCAGTGAAAATCCCAATGCAATATATGAAGAACCCTTCATTAACAGAAAATTGGTGTTTGGTGTGGGATGACCTGGCGCCGCATGATTAGTCCCATCTTCTTCGATACAACTATCACAACAGCTGCATTTATGGAAATCTTCAACACCTTTGTAAATCAGTTGGATGACGAAGAACTCTCTTGGATATTACCAGCATGATGGAGCGGCATCACATACCAATATGGCCGAAATTCAGTCCTTTTTCAGTGACTGCATCATTTCTAAAGGTCTATGACCACTGCGCTCACCCGATCTGATGCCTCCTGATTACTTTTTATGGTGATATTTAAAAGGGAGAGTTCACCAAAAGAAACCACTAAACATAAATGCCTTGAAAGCAAACGTCCCCGAAGAAATTCAGGCAGTGGTGGTGGGCGTACTGGCAAGGACTTTCCACAATATGGTGCGCCAGGTTCAATGCTGTCTGGACGCAAATGGTGGCCACTTCCAGCACATGTTGTAATGTCATCACATTTCGCACGAAATGAGGTAAGTCCACTTCAAATTCCGTTGCAATATCTTCATTGGTGTTAATAACATTAAAGAAATGCTGGGTTCGGTAGTGAGTGGAACACCCTGTACTACATACCAGGTGAAAGCCCATCCATTAAGATTGGATAATATAAGATATGTAGAGTAATTTTTTGAGTAATTTATTTATTGGGTATTTCTTTGATTGCAACATTTTTTCGTGCATGTTCATTAATCATCGAGAATCTTACCTTGATATGGAGTGTCACAAACATGTATACACAAAACAATGTTTCGTTGAATAGAAACAAATGTGTTCCAAATGTGTAAAATGTTTCATGAACATTACAGCAATAAAAAAAAAAAAGTCTACTGGGTGAGGTAGGAATTCAACAATTAAAACCGGCAAGCCCTTTTTTCATTGCACCACTAAAGTGGGACAAACGCTCAGACAAAAGTAATTATATTGTTTTTTAGATTATATAGATATCGAAAAAATATAATAAAGAAATCCAGAAAATAGTTCTCCAGATTCACTTTAAAAAACAAACAGCCACCATCTTGGGTGGAAGGATTGACTTGGCAGAAAATATGGAAGTGGCTCAACACCGGATGTCCTTGGAAGTCCTGTATAGCTGGCATGTGCGACCCACCAAGGCTGACGAACGTGACACCTCTAACCTGCACACGCACTCGTATGGGCAGCCGAACATGGCTACATCATAGATTGGTCATCCCAAGGCGAACTGGCATTGCGCTATTAAAATGGGACAAATATTCAGACAAAGGAAATTGTATGGTTTAGATTCTGTGCTGTATTTAATCCAACCCCCTTCTATATGATACGATGGAGAGAGAGGGAAGCAGAGCAAAGGTCCCGTTTCGAATCGAATTTTTCAGAGAAATGTAATACACTGCCAGCAGCATGGCATGGTTAGGTACACAGACATCAGCTGAGTACTTTTCCTGTGGATGACAAAGATAATGTATGAAAATATGAAGTGAAATGTTTGATCACCATTGTGTACCAAATGGACAGTAAAAAAATCTCCTGTGGTAGATGCTATGTTCAAGAACAACCACTGGTGCAGATCAATAGAGAAATCTACACTGGCGTACCAAACTTAAGGATGGGCACTAGTGCCACAGATTATAGCTGCACAGTGAAACACACAAGCTTGTGGTGATTTGCACAATACAAGCGGATCAGTAGAAAAACGATGCATATGCAAATTTCCGAAATGTGATGTCGCAGGTCACATGACAATGCTGAAATGGATATAAGAAGCATCTCGCAGCAAAACAGGAAATTGACAGCAAGAGTGTATGGCGATGTAAAGAAGTTTGAGTGGTTTGTTAGTGTGTTACAGATGAAAAAATGTCCACACAGTGACATTTAGATGACTTTACATGTGGTCGAATAATCGGAAAGCTGGTGGAGGGGATATCATTTTACTGCATAAATATATGTATTTCAGCTTGAAAATTTATGGGAAATTTCCAAAACTGGAAGTCGTACGGAGCAAAGATTTTTGCCGTAATCGCGCCCCCCCGCCCGCGTGATGTTTCCACTCTTCTGCATAGTTTATCCCCCATCCCATAAGTTTTTGCATTTAAGCTTGATAAGGGAGGGGTAAATTCCGGAAAACGGAAGTGACAAAGTTGGAAAATTTGTAAAAATGAATGCATAGTGTTCAAAAGTGTTATCCTCAAAGTTACACCATTTATCTAAAATAGTTGAAGCTTTGATATTATGCACTCATGGTCCTCAGACAGAAAGTTTTTTCAGCATGCTAGAAGAAATATTTGTTATCAGAAGGAATTAAAAAAAAAAAAGAAAGAAAATCAACAATAAAGAAATAGGAAGAGAAAGATATCAGCAGGAAAAAAATAAAATAAGCAGTGGATGCTGCACAGCTGCAGGGTCAATAAAAAACAAACTAACAGTGGTCCACAGTCTTGCTGTGTGTTTTGATTTTTCACCCAGTTAAAGCATCCAGCCTTTTTTTTTTTTCCTTCTTTGGTTTATCTTGTCATGAACTGCAATTTTAGAGGCAGTATGATCATATGGTGATTGAAGGTTCACACGCTGCACATACTTGCTTGGATTTCCCATCTGTCAAGTGTTGTGGAATTCTTAACGCATCTGACTGATTTTTATTGGTGGAAGTTTTGAACTTAAATCTCACAGTGTTACCTATCATGTCCTTGCCAGCAGGGGAACCAACTTCACGTTTCACACGAGTTAAGTTTGTTTCATTAGAGTCCTTGTTTGTTGTAATGTTTTGTTGTGGTGCATATTTCTTTTTCACAAAGAGATGAATCGTTTCATAAAAAATTCTATGTATGCCGCGCAATAATACTAATTACTACTGACAAGGCTCTACCCAATGTTGGCAGGTATGGAGGTGGGAACATGTTATTGACTGGCTAACATTGCTGAAAGAGATCAGTATGGCGGTATTGGTGTGCTCGTCTGGGGAGGCATTATGCTGAATGGTCGTACTGAGCTCCACATTTTCGAAGCAGGTTCCATAACCGCAAACCGCTACTGCGATGAGGTACTCCTTCCCCATGTGCGCCCATTCCAAGGTGCCATTGATTCCGAGTTCATGTTTATGGATGATTGGTTCCGAGTTCATGTTATAACGTGAGACACCGTTGTACGCGTGCAGTAGATGAGCTGTTGGAAGGTGAGGATATCACTCGTAGGGATTGGCATGTGTACTCCCCGGATCTAAATCCCATAGAACATGTATGAAACGCTCGGGGGGAGGGGGGAGGTCTTGCGGCACGTCCACTTCCGCTGGAAAATGTCCATCAGTTGAAATGTACACTACGAGAGGAATGGGCAAAGTTTCCTCGAGAACTCATCGACAGCCTCGTGTTAAGTATGGCCAGATGCTGCAACGCAGCCATTGCTCTTAGGGTACATCATATTCCTTACTGATGACCATCTCTTTGCTGTAATCCATCCGTGGAAACGATGGCTCAGTATCATGGTGTGTATTGCTTTACAGTCATTTCTTAGTAAAGTCCAAGTGTACTTTTTTGTATTCATTTTTGCACATGTGTTTGTTCATTCCCCCACTTGGTACATACTGAGGTCTCTGTGGTATGACATTTATCTATCCAGGCTGCTTCATTGCGAAGCTACGGCGAAAAAACCGAACTGTCCTTAAGTTTTGCATGCCAGTGTAGAACATAGTGGAGTGATGCTGTGATGGAGGTGTCAGTTATTTGAGGAACAGATTCTTTGAGATTTCGTTCAACTAATATTTATTTTTGTTCTATTATTTACACAGTGTGGCAATTAAGTAATGAGACTGAATTAAAAAAACCTGGAAAAGCAGGAAAACTTATGTGAATATATTTTATTCAAAGTACATTATGTCTTTAGTGTCTTAAAAAACTATTCCTTTTAAAGGCAGCTTTAATTTAGGGAATAGAAAGTGGTCACACAGTGACAAATCTAGAGAATAGGGAGGATGGATGAGCACACACACTTGTTTTCATGCCAGAAATTGCTGTACACTGACTGCTCTTTGTGTTGGTGCATTATTGTGAAGAATGAACCATTGCTTGTTTTTGTACTTGGGCATGATACGGAAAACCCTCTTCCACTCATTCCAAAATGAATGTGTAAGCATTTCCATGTGACAGTTGTGCTTTCAGGAATGAACTTGTGATGCAGGATTCCCTTGCTGTCATAAAAGCAACAAGGATTGTCTTGATTTTGGACTTCTATAACCTGATTTTATTTTTTTCCTTTGGGTGACTGTGGCAACTTCTACTTAGCACTCTGATGCTTTGTTTCAGGATGATAATGAAAACCATCAAATGTCATCACCTGCCACAATGCTTTGAAGAACATTTTGCATTGTTTCCACAGTCTCCAGGACGTCTTTTGCATACTCCACTCGTGCTTGTTTGTGGTCATATGACAAAGCATGCGGAACAAAAAGAGCACCTCCCCAAGTTTTGCACTAAAATTTAATGAATTGTCTCCTTATTACACACATGAAATTCCGCCGCGGATTCGCGGAATTCCGTCCCCCTCCCCCATCATTTGAGTCATTCTCGAGATTGATGCAGAACTGAAAGGATATTTTGTGGAGAGGCCGTTTTCCGTCTGGAGACGGTATTTTGTCTTTCGAAAACGGAAGTTAAACAGAGTGAAGTTTTTTCCCATAATCGTAATTTCTTTCTCCTCATGATGTTGCCTGTGTCCAGTATTGTTGTGACGTATCCTTTTATTGCATAAATGTTTGTATTTCAGCATGAAACTGTTTGCAGTGATTTCCGAAAACGAAAGTTAAGACGTTGCGAAGATTTCGCTGTAGTCTTCAGACATGAGATTCTTCCGTGGATTTGAAGAATTCCGCCATTTCCGTTATCATTTTAGGCATTCTCAAGATCAATGCACAACTGAAAGAAATTTTTTTTTTGTGGGTGGTTCTCCATTTCAGGACGAAATTCCATCGTTCGAAAATGGCAGTTAGTATTGTTCTTAAATTATTCCACAAGTACTGCACTTCATCTTAAAAATGGAGGGAAAAGTTTCCGAAAACGGAAGTCAGTTGAAGCGAAGACTTCTCCTGTAATCGTATTTTTTCTTCCCTCGATATTCTCATTATCCCATAAATGTTTGCACTTAAGCTTGAAAAGGGAGGGGAGTTTTCCAAAAACGGAAGTGACGAAGTTTGAAACTTTGTAAGAATTGATGCATGGTGTTAAAAAGTATTCATATCCTGAAAGTTACATTATTTATCTAAAGTAGTAAAAGCTTTGATATCACACATTCATGATCCTGAGGCTGAAAGTTCTTTCAGCATGGTGGATAAATTATTTTCATCTGTGGGAATAAAAGGAAGAAAAAAAAAAAAGAAGAAAAGTGAGGTGATGAAATGGGAAATGAATGATATCAACAGAAAGAAAAACTAAGCAAAGATTGCTGTGCAGCTGCAGAGTCAACCAAAGACAAATATGGCCAACGTACTTGCTGAGAAGAATGCAACACAAGCGGAAAATTAAGTTAATGTTCTAGCAAGTACAAAAAAAAAAAAAAAAAAAAAAAAAAAAGAAAAGCTGTGTTTGAGTCAATGTCCTTTTGAAACAATTTTATTTTATTTTGAATTTGGTAATTCTATATTGTGAATAGAGTGGTGTGCTCTAAATATGTACATAAATAAATTATAGTGAACAATTCCATCTTGCTCATGCTGTGTGATATACACACTTTCTCTTCGCATTTTCTGATTTTTCACCCAATTAAAAAGTTCAGCTTTTTCGGTCCTTGGTTGGTCTCATGTACACTGCTGACCACCCAAAATGCAACACCAAGAAGGACACGAGATAGCCAAGCTAGATTTATTGGACACATAACAACAGATACAAAAATGAAATGATTGAGCTTACAGGACTGTGTGACTTGCGGAACACGCAGACATCAATAGTTCGAATGGCTCCCATGGCTGGCAATAATGGCTGCTACACGCCGCTGCATCGAACGAAAGAGGCTTTGGATGTGGGCTTGTGGTATGTCGGTCCAGGCTGCTTCCACACGTTGCCACAGTTCATCAGGCATAGCTGCGGGTGGTGCTTGCCGGGCCACTCGGTTGCCGATGGGCGACATATCGGGAGAACAGGTGTGCCACAGCAGCAGTGACACCTAGTGGTCCGTGAAGAATTGTTGCATGATGCGTGCCCCGTGCGGGTGCACATTGTCCTGTTGAAAAGTGGCCGCTAGCTGGTCCTGCAGGTAAGGGAGCACTACAGGCTCCAAAACGTCGGAGATGTTGCGGTGGCTGTTGAGTGTACCGGCGATGTGTACCATAGGGGTGGGGCGGCGCAATTGTCATATACAATTGCGCCCCAAACCATAACACCAGCCGACGGACCGGTATGACGATGCATGATGCAGGCATCATACAGTCTCTAGCCACGGTGCCGCCACGTGTGGATCCGACCATCGTGATGTTGCAGGAAGAAGCGGGATTCGTTGAAGAAAACAATGCCGTGCCATTCCGTAGTTGAGGTGCAGGATTCGTCAAAGAAGACAATGCCGTGCCATTCCGTAGTTGAGGTGCGGCATTCAATGACCCACTGCCGCCGCACTCACCAGTGGTGTAACGTCAATGGTAATCGGAGCAATGACCGCCATGTGATAAGTCCCCGCTCCTGCAGACGACGTCAAACGGTACGTGCTGACGCAGGTTGTTGTGCAACACTCCCTAATTCCTGCGCTAACGTTCGTGATGTGGCGGTGCGAGCCGTCAATGCCCGCCGCGCAACATGCCGGTCCTCTTGTTCGGTGGTGTGCCGTGGCGATCGCTCACGTCGGTCTGTCCGTCCCTCCTGCACCTGCCGAATCCATACTCGTCTCACTGTGGCTAGATGTTGTTCCACACGGGCGGCAATGTCTCGGTACAATAAACCGCTGTCGCGATAAGCCCTTATTCGTCCTCTGTCGAACTCCAAAACGTGCTGGAATGACTGCCGTATTCTGCGACGAGGCATCAGGAAGCTTCCCACGCACAGGTCCGGCAGCAAAACACACTTCCACTACTTTCACCCCGCCTTCTGTGCACCCTTCTTATAGTGCTTCTCAGTGGCGTGCCGGGCGCACATGATTTGCATATGCCCTGCAATGCTAATCGTTTGCATGTCCTCTCGCGAGTGACGCATGCTGCACATTTCAGACCAATCGAATGCTTCCTTCTTGGTGTTGCATTTTGGGTGGCCAGCAGTGTATGTTATTAACACTGAGCTCACATTCCAGCATCTTCAAGGTCACACAACAATCACTTTTTATCCTTTGGTGAACTTTCTCAATGAGTTCAGATGTCTGCACTGAAATTGGGTGTCCTGGACTTTTGTCATTTTCCAATTCTTCCTTCCCATCCTTAAAACGTGCATACCATCGTAATATTCATGTCTGAGATAGGCAATTAGGCCCATACACATCATGTAACAATTCAACCGTCTCAGATGCAGTTTTACTGATTTTTATATGGAACTGGATATTTGTCCTCTGCTCCATGACAGAGCTGGGACAATGTTGTTCCACTAAATGATGTCATGCACAGCGTAAACACTTATCTGCACAATTCTCACTCAAACACTGCTGCCACCGCATAGCTGATAAATGACTTATAAAAAAACATGCCTTCCCAACCCATGTGTTTTACTGAGATTAAAAAAAAATCGGTCTCATTACTTAATTGCCACTCTGTGTATGTGGCTTGCTTATCTTGTTTTACTTACCCTGTAAAGTTGTTTACATGTGTAAATGATAAATCATTAATTAATGATAGAACTTTTTAATGTAATGAGTTTGCTTTTTAGGTAAGTGAAGCTTAGGTGGAATTATATGTACTTTTACGAGTATTTTAAAGTGGCTTTGTTGACCTGGAATTTTAGAATCATTGATATTTACATAATTTTTAAGTACAATGCACAGCAATACACAAACCACGAATTCAATGTCGCTCATGTATTTTTAGAAATAATAAGCTATACATGGTCGTATCAGAATAATATGACCATCCACATAATCACAGTGTACCCACCCAGGCACATCACGGAGTGCACATGACAAGGTTGACCATATGGAGATATAAGTGGACGTCCAGGACAGATGAGCCATAGTGCATTACTGGAGCACAATGGGCAGAGTTAGTGATTTGACAGACGCTCAAAAAGGAATGATCATTGGCTGCCATGTCAAGGATGGAAGCATCTCAGAAACAAGAGACTTCGTAGGTGGTTCGCAAGGTGCTGTCGTAAAGGTGATTTACCAAGAATGGACTGCTGGCACACAGAGTACCTCCCAACATCGTAACGGTGGAGCCCCAAAGACTAGGAGAATATCGCTTCCGTCAACTGGTGAAAGGCAGTTGACGCGCAACGATGCAGCAATTGACCATGCGAATGAATGCTGGGCACCCAAGCACGTGTCCCTGATAACAGTTGAGTGAATCCTGTTATGCATGGGTCGCTGGAGTCGACGCTTCGTCAAGGCACCAATGTTAACCCAAGTCCATCGGCAACGACGCCTGTAATTCTCACGAGATTACCATCATTGAACAGTGGGAAAAGATTGCCTTCTCCGACGAATCGAGGTTTCTACTTAACAGAAGTGACGGGCGGTGGCGGATATGGCGTCAGATCATCACCCCGTAATAGCTTAACAGGCCCGCGCACCGATTTGTGACGTCACTAGAGTAGTCCGTGGTCGCGGAGAGGAGCATTACTGCGATGTGCGAGCGAACGCGTCTTTACATACACTAACTAACCAGGTCGTGCGTTCTTTTAGAGTTTTACTGCATTTAAATAAGAACTTGTGTGTTAGTTTTTAAATAACTGCAGAGTTAACAAGTTTGTTTAATAATCTTTTAAAATACAGAAGAAAAAGAAATTACAGCGTAAAATTTAGCGTAGCAATAATTTTGACTTGAGAGGGTAAGCAAGACAGATTCGTCAACTTAATGAAAGCATCACTGTCATTTCACTGGAAGTTATAAACCATTCCTATAATCGAAATTATAAACTGTTGTCGTAGTTTCACTTGAAGTTATAGTGTCTTTATAGTTAACCAAATGATTCCTGTACTTGTGAACAAATCGTTCTTGTACTTGAAAGATTAGTTTGAGGGTCCATTACGAAGTATTGCCGTCCTTTCAAAAGATGTCGATTGACTAATTTAAGGAATCGGATATTTCATTCATTGCAAACTTATGACTATGAAAATTTTAGTAATGAAATAATTCCTTTAGTGAAAATGTATTCTCACATCAGACAGTAACTAGCAATTTATATGCAATCCGTGATCACTAATATATAAAAAGGTCAAGAAAAACTGAATGTTTTTCTGTTTTTTTTTTATTATTACCAAAGGCTCAATAAAACACGTTTTAACATACATACAGTAAATTGCTGCTTGATCCACTGATTGCATCAAATAAATTAAGATTTCAAGAAAATTATGCAATAGCTACATTATTAAACGTACAATAATGACATAACAAGTTTTCGTAATTTTAGTACCATCTAGTTACGTGTTTGGACAACTTCATTTTGATAAGCAAATATAAAGTTTATAATTTTGGTCTTCCAGAGCACTATTTCAAAAAAGTTACCTTGTCAAAGTTCAACACATCTGTATTAAGTATATTAGTAGCATTAAGCAAAACTATTTGGATCCACAATATAAGAATTTCTTTTTATCTGGAAAAATACAAGTAACTTATTGGCAGAAATTTCCTGAAATTTGATTTTCAAGAAGTATTCAAGAAAACTGCCAATGTACAAATAATTATGGTTGTGTAGTTCTTTGTGTATCACAAACACAATTTGATTATGTGTCCGTTAGCTGTTTCTTGAGGAATTTCAAAGACACATTTTTAAGAAAATCTGAAATTTGTTCCAATAATTTCTTAAAGTATTTTTTCAGATAATTATTATATTTTTTGAGAACCTGACAAATGCACATGTAGTTATTGTACTGAATAAATCTAAGCGGTTGTTTTGGTACTATAGGATGTATTTTAAAAGATGTACATGTTTCATTATAAATTGACTAACTTGATGTGCCATTTTCTCAGAAACTATAAAAAGCAATGGTATAAAATTTTGCACAAATGTTTTGTCATTACTAAAGCTATTGAAAAAGATTGTTTTTTCCTTTTTCTATGATTTTGGTTTCAAAATAAATTCTATGAAGGATTGAAGAAGTTTTTCCCCATACAAAAATTGACACCCACCCCCACGTTTGGAAGCACACTTTCCAGTAGTTATCGGATAATATGCGATATATTAGTTCCAGTTATTATAGCTGTAGCTTGTGAAGACACAGTGCAGGAAGTCTGGAAACAGATGTCTAGATAAATGAATAAAAAGTTGATCTCTCATTTTAAGCAAATGTTTTCAGAAAAAAAAAAAAAAAGCGAGTATATATTTCTACTTGTATTTTAAAAATCTTGTTTGTTTAGAACATAGTTTCCACAATATGAGGATTCATGTCGATCCAGGTACTTTTCTTTCTCTTAAAAATAACAATATCCAAGGCTTAAAAATACCATGCCCGAGATGCCCAGAGCATGTAAATCATTCGTCTGGGCAGGTAAATAAAACATCTAATTGCCTGTGCATGGTAACTAAATTTTAAAATAAAAAAGTTTGTAATAAAATTTCCTACTGCACAAGAAAAAAAGACAGTCATCACATGTCGTGTTTCATGTCATTGTTAATTAATGGAAGTTGTATTACTGTTACGAAGTACCAAGGAAAGAGCAATATCACATCTTTAATTATGTTATGCTCTACGCCCAGAAATCGGAAACCTAGTTTTGCACCAAATTTTGTTTATAATCAACAACAGGATGCATGCCTCTTATGTAACTGGCCTCTCATGTTTAGTGACAAAACTTTAACAAAAGGAACATGGCAGAATCACTAAATTTCTGAAACACCAGTTTCATCATCGTACCATTTCATACCAATTTTAGCATCAGCATCTTAAAAATTGATATGCACACGTTTGTGCATTGAACATTTGTAATACAGACCCTTAAAATGGAAGTGCAAACATGTTAAAACAGTTCATATTTTTAACTTAAAAAAAAATAGGGTTCTGGTTTGTTATCTTAAAAGATAAATTTTCTTGCGCATCCAGCTTTTACTACCTGGGCAAGTAAATAATTTCTTGCCCAGGTAGTACTGATATATTTCACCTAATTTTTTAGAAATTGAATGGTTCTGATAAATTCCCATCCTACTGCAGATAGAGCCTACACACTGCTCACACGAGAGTTCTTCAATGTATTGGTTTGTAGAAAAATGCTTCAAAATCTTTAAACAGACATTTTAAAGACAAACTTACTCTTGAACTATGTGTGAACTTCTGTTTTTGTGCATTCATATCTAATTTTTGCTGTCTATACTTGATTCAGTGTTTGTGTTCCTTTAGTAATAAATATTAAAAATGATAATTCAATGCAACTCTCCATGTCTGCAAACACAAAAGATGTATTTCACATGGCAACAAGGCCTTAGCATTTGTATAAAGGACATAGGCATGTTAGATGTGTACATGAAATACATATATTTCGTATAGGATATAGGTATTTTACAAGCACTTGTGCCCAGAAATAGGGACCCCAAAACAGTTAATCTGGCGGTGCCTAAACACTTAAATAACTAAGTACGAATGTATCAACATATTACTCTTGCGATCAAAAACATGCAACCCTTATTATTCTGTGTCCATAATAAAGTTTAAAATCCCTTCCTAAATATACATATTTTACTTTGAACTTATTTGATACATTGGCAAAAACATGTTATGGGTTACTATAACAACACAAGTAATCTATTCTTTCCATTACAAACATCAATTTCATTTTTCAAAAATCTTTTCAGTGCTTTGACTTCCCGCTGTGAGATGCATTAGATTATAAAATTAGCCAAATTAAAATTTTCTAGTTCAAAATTTTTATTTTACGAGTAGTTTAAATAAGGTTAACAAAAGGTTTCCACGTACCTTAGAGTTCTTGGTAATCACGTTTTATTGCTGTAATCCATTTTCTGAGAACCTCCCCGTTAGTAGCGACTTTTAAGACACTTAATATCCCTTTATGAAAATAAACTTAGTTGACAATTTGACAACAACAACCACGCACATCGACATTCACGCTTACACAGAGTGAGCAGCACATGCATGCTCGACCACCCACCACGGACATCAGCCTACTCTCCCCTACGTCATGCAGCTTCCGGTGTTCGGTGCGCGGGCCTGTTAAGCTATTAGGGGGTGATGGTCAGACGCACGAGAACCACCGCCCGACTTGCTTGTCAGTCAAGTACAGGGCGGCAGTGGCAGTGTACATGTCTGGGGGATGTTTTCCTGGTATGACCTGGGACTGCTGGTACCACTGGATGGGTCTCTGAACGCCATTGGTTACCTGCCCATCCTGGCTGACCACATGCATCCCTTCATGTTGGACGTTTACCCTGGTGGTGATGATGTCTACCAACAGGACAAAGCACCATGCCACGTTGCTAAGAGGGTGCGCGACTGGTTCCAAGAACACGGCACCGATGTGTCTGTTCTTGCTTGGCTGGCGAAATTGTCAGACCTCAATCCCATAGAGTACTTGTGGCTATTTGGATAGACAGGTTCGACGCTCCAACCCACAACCATGTCATTTCCAGGACCTCTGTACTCTGATTAAGTTTGAATGAGCATGTGTGTCTCAGGCAACCTTCCAGGGCCTCTGCGTCTATGCCATGCCATTTCGCCATTGTCATCCGGGCCAAGGGTGGTTATTTCCATTAGTAGGTAAGTGGTCATATTATTCTGATATGACTGTGTATTTTCTTGTATATTTGCACACAAACCATGCTTAGAAATTGTGAATTTGTATCCTCACTTTTTTCATTTTACATAGATGATATCAGTTCCGAAAGTATCTTGTCTAGGATAAGAGAGGGTTCAACATCTTACATACGCCAGTTACAGTTGATATTTGCTTTACTTCAGTATAGCAAGAGAAGGTGAGTTATAAATCATTAAAAGGTAATTTTCAATTAATTCAATTCTGTGTACCTTAAAGAATAAATTTAAAAAGCTTAATTCATATTTTTTATTTGAATGTAGTAAGTAATTCTACAATTTTTAATTGAGAAGGAATGGACTGCATAGTTTATTAATTGCATTTAGTGCTAAAGCTTATGTTACGTTCTCGTACATTATTTTGCAAGTTTCAGTAACTGAAATGGCATGTATTTCCAAATAATCCCAGTGTCCTAAAAATGCAAGTAAATGAAGCTCTAGTGATTTTCATTAGAATTGCCAATTACTCATGGTGAGATCTGCAGTTTTACTTGTTGGGGATAGATTCTGGTATTGTCTGTCACTTGCAAGATCAATAGAAAAGCTTTAGTTTCATATACAGAAATCAAGCATTGTAGTACTGTGCTTGTAATCTAAAAATTTCAGTAATTTATTGAATGCAGTGAATCATAATTTGAAAAAGGCATGTATAATTATTACCTTTTAGAAATCAGCATTTTTTTTGTCTTGGTTCTGTTTGGTTTAAATAAGATGTGCAGTGCATCTCCTTCATATTTGTGACATACCTGTGTAGAGTTGCAAGTGTCCATACTTGATTTTCTAATAGTGACTCCACATGGTCAAAAGTTTGCCGCCGCCCCGGTGGCGCAGTAATCTAAGCGATGGCTTCTGATCATTAGTCTGAAAGGGGTCTGGGTTCGAATACCAGTGAGGCATGGATGTTCTGTTTGTCTTACGGTACTGGCTCTCTCCTTTCCCTGGAACCAGTGACCCTAAATTAGGGATGGGCGACTGCTTATAGACCATTGATTTGCTCACAGTGGTTGTTAAACCTCCAATCATAATAATAATAAAAGTTTGCCCATGACTTTTGTTAACTGTCATCATGAATGCTAAGGTCTTAGGGAACTTCCAGGGCTTTATCTCCACATGGTCAAAAGTTTGCCCTTGACAGTGGTCATCATAAATGCTAAGGTTCTTGGGAACTTCCAGGGCTTCATATGGAATAGGAGTTTACTATATTCTGTCAATGTCACATCAGTTCGGGAAAGTGGGACTCATCATCCATTATTGATTCCAGCTGCAATCGTGCTTCTATAGTGTGTTTTAGAAGTGGGCATAAAGCGATTTTTCCGTCTCAGTGACAGTTCCACTAAAGTAACAGTGACAAAATCACCGTTTAAAACAGCGGTGAGAGCAAATCACCATCTCACTTGTAACAGTGACTTGGTAGGATTGAGTGATAACGATCTCACTCAGATCATCTTCAGTGGAGAGCAGCCCTCAGGGTAAAACTCCCCTACAGAGGAGAGATCTTTCTTGGGACATGTTGAAGTCACCAAGGCTAAATCAGTCTGAAATCATGAGTTGGTAACAATGATTTTGAACCTGATCATGAACTAATGGTGACACTTAAGCAGTTACTTTGGAACTGTTACTTTTAGTCACTGGTCGTAATGGTGACAGTGATTTTTCAGTAACAGTGATGTGATTTCAGACACATCTGCATTGTGCTTTCCTAATTGTTTGATAATTAATTTCATTCTGTCGCTAAGCCCCTTCTTCATATTGATATTTTGAAGCAGCATAATGACAGCACCAATTCCCAGTCACAATCTGTGTGATGGAATTTCTTGTGGGGTCAGTGCATTTAAAAAGCCCATTGCAAAGTTAGCTTTTGCGTACAATTAATGAGTCCATTCATACTGGTTTAAAACATTTCCTGTTGTCCTGGAGCCAATGATATCCTTTTCAGTATCTGTTTATTCATGATTAGAGAGTTGATGTTCTACAGTACAGTACATGCGGTTAAGCTGTTCTCTGATATTCAGAGTTTAGTTCCTCACAGAAATTGCTGTATCAAATGTCTCCATTTACAGTGATCTTAATCTCACAGCTCGAGCTTCATTAATATCCATCATGTGCTGCACACAGGACCTTTTGTACTTCATACTCATTATCTTTTTCTCATGCACACATTGCTGAATCTGGTCCTCCCATGATTTCCTTGGCCTTCCTCTACCTTTCTTTCCTTCCACTTAGGCTTAATAAAATTCTCTTAGTAAGCATCTCATCACTCATTTTTCAACATGGTCAAACCACCTAAGAATATTACTCTCCACCCTGCTAATAACATTTTGTTTTGCATTGCACAACTGCAACACATCTTTGTTCCTCACATGATCAGAATGCACCCCCCCCCATAAGTAACACATCTCTCCATTTCACAAATGACTCCTATGTCTCTTCTGTAGTACCCAGGTTTCACTGCCATACATCAGAGTAGGAACAATTACACTTTCATACATAGCCATTTGAGACTTTCTTGAGAATCCATCTTCCTTTGAAATCCTCCTAAAGCAGCTATGTCTTTCAATGAAGAGTTCACTCGCCTACTAATTTCACCATCTAATTTGTTCTCTCTGTCGGACATACTTCCCAAATATACAAACTTGTTTACCTTGTCAATAACTGTGCCATTTAGACTTATCTTGCATTTGGTACTAATAGTTCCTCGCTCAAAAACTATAGCTTTAGTTTTTCCCTTATTTATACTGAGTTTGAATTTCATACAAACTTCACATATTCGGAACAACATACTGTGCAACTCACTTTTGCTCTCTGACTACAGGACAGTGTCATCAGCATAGAGCAATCTGCATACACGGATACTACCAAGATATAAACCAGTATTGTCCATTTTAGCATCATGCATGGTTGCATCCATAAATATATTAAGCAGCCATGGAGACATAACCCAACCTTGTCTGACCCCTGCACCAATAGAAAACCATTTCGATGAAACACTTTCACTTGCATAATGGCCGTTTCATAAAAATTGAGAGTAAAATCGCACAAAATTAAGAAATATAGGTGCAGCAAAATATGTTATTCAAATTTTGAAGATGATAATCCGATTTTTGGCGTAAACGTGACAAGGATGGTAAGTCAGATAATATCTGAAAACTTAAAAATTTTCATCGTCCTGGAGCGGGACTCGAACCCGCGTCTCCCAGAAAATGCCCAGGTATGCTAACCACTACACTTCAGCTCCAGGACTATGGAAAAAAAAAAAAAAAAAATTCCAAGTTTTCGGATATTATCTGACTTACCATCCTTGTCACATTTACGCCAAAAATCGGATTATCATCTTCAAAATTTGTATTATATGGCGTAACCCCGTATTTCTTTCATGATATATGTTATTCTTTCTCAAAGTATCTTCCCTCGGATGATATGCAATGGTCTCACGTGCAGTCCATTTTTCAAAGCATGTGGTGAAGGCATTTTGTGGAAGCTGCTTTAGCGACCCCGTACAGCTTGAATAACGTCAGCATCTGTGTTGAATGTGGCGCCATGGAACTTCTTCATTGTTGGAAACAACCAGAAATCACAAGGGGTGATGTCAGGACTGTAGGCAGGCTGTGGTGTGATTTCAATACTGCATTTCGTAAGAAACTGTTGAACACAAGCAGCCACATGTGGGTGAGTGGCATTATCATGGTGTAGGGTGCACTTGCTCACCAGTTCCGGTCGTTTAACACGTTCGCTGCAGCTACGTTTTTCGGCGACATTTTTGTAGTGCATTATGACCCACCGGTGAGGTTGTAACTGTTTCAATACAGTGCTTGCTGTCCGACACACTGGTGGGTCTTTTAAAGATATATGCATAAAGTGACCGATATCCACTGCAGATTTATGTATAGAAACTTTTTTTTTTCCTCCTCTGAAAAATGTAGAAGTTAATGCATTAATCGATATGTGTCATCGCAGACACTTCAAGACTGAAATGCAATACTCTCAGTATTGACAGTAATTTGTCGAGGAACGGCATGCCAGTAAACTACACCTTTATGGTCAAAGAAAATTATCATCATCACCTTCCCAACTGATTCGGTTTGGCGGACATTTTTTGGAGGAGACCACCCTGTGTTTTTCCAGAGACTCAGTGTGCTTTGTGAGGGTGCTGAAATAATGGACCCATGTTTCATCGGCAGTTATTACTGTGTTTAGAAAGTTTGGATCCTTTGAAATCATTTGCTTCCACTCATGACACACCTGAACTCTGGGTAACGAATGTTCTCTCGTCAGGTGATGAGGTACCCATCTGGAACACACACAATGCAGCAGTAATTTTTCGCATAGAATGCGGTATGCCAACATTTTTGAAATATTAGTTGACACCGCTATGTCTTTACGCATCATTCGTCAATTTTCTTGCAGGATTGCCCAAACAGTGTTAACAATACGCTCCGTAACAACACTTTCAGGTCGACCAGGCCTAGGAGTGAGTTCTGCTGACAAATGCCCTTTTTGAAATCATGCTGGTATCTAAAAATCATTGACTTGCCCAAACATTTATCTTTGTAAGCTTTGTTCATTTGATCAACTGTTTCTGGAGACATTTTACCCAAACGATAGCAAAATTTTATCGCACAATGTATTTCACTTCTTAACTCCAAATCAGTCAACTCCATAGCTGTATAGCAAAATGCAGACATACCTAAACCAACTGCACAATAACAAAACCAGAATTGTCTGCCACGCCAAATATCTGTTGTCATAGATACTTCCCAAATTCAGTTAGTTGTCTGTGTGATTATTTTTCCCATTTGCGTTGTTGCCAACTCAAAATAAAAAAATCACTCAGTTTTTATGGAACGGCCTTTGTACACCTGTTCACTACCAGCATACATAACTTTCGCATTATTAAGTAGATTCCCAGTAATACCACATTTACTCAGTACCTTCCACAGAAGAATCCTATTTACTTGATCATATGCTTTCTCTGAATCTATGAAGGCAGCAAAAACTTTCTTACCAAAAGATACTTGTCAATCATCATACATAATGCAAAAATTTGGTTAGTGCAGCCCTTACCTGGCCTAAAACCACTCTGTACATCCCACACTTTATTTGATGTAAGACCTCGTGCATTGTCATAATGACCTTTCCAAACACTTTCCCTGACACACTCAGCAAACTTATACCACAATAGTTCTTGTATTCAGTCTGATCACCTTTACCCTCATGCAAGGGAACAATGATTGTATACCTCAAATTCTGAGGGATCATTCCTAACTCCCGGCACACTGGCAATTTTCAGTTAACCAGCCAATTACAGATTCACCACCATATTTTAACATCTCAGCAGTTATGCCATCTATTCCCAAAGCCTTACCATTCTAAAGAGATTTTAGAGCTTTACCACCTCTTCTCTTGATATCCCCCCTATGCTTCCTTCTCTCACTGTGACATCATCTGCTTCTGCCTCAAAATTTCATTTGCTTTTTAACAACTCACAGAAGTATACCCTCCCCCACCCCCCAATCTTTCACTTAGCTTACTCTGCCCCCACTCCATTTCTTTGATCCTATTCTTCACAGAATTTAGAACTTTGCTTCCCCTATTTTTCCTTTGTCTTATGTATTTCCAGAAAGTTTTTCTATCTTTCCAAAAAGCCAATTCATGCCTTTCCGCCTTTTCCTTCCTATCTTTTACCTTACTCCGGTGAACTAGTTTTGCTGCCTCACGCTTCTTACAGCGATATATTGATCCTCAGAAATTTTATCTTGCAACATCCCCAAACATGCTTCCCTTTTTCTCTGTACTGCTTCTTTAATCTCATTGTTCCTCCAAGCATCACTTTTAAAGTCACCCACCCTTGCAATACCACAGACCTTTTCGGTGGCTGTGACAACACAGTTCTTAAAATGTCTCCATTTCTTTTCTACATCCCTCTCACATGACTTCAACTCATTCAGTCATCCACTGAGTAAATAAGAGTAATACTGATGTTCTTCAGGAAGCCTTTCAACCTTTATTCTGTTCATCACAGGTCTTTTCCTTTGTCTCTTTCTCCAACCAACATTCAGTTCACTCTTGACATTAATAGGTATAATTATCGGAGCCAGCATCTGCACCTCTCATCACGCAAAGGCCAACAATGAAGTGTTTCAGATGTTGATCATAAACAGTGAAATTTATTACACTCTTTAGTCCCAGAGTACGATTTTCCCAAGTGTATGTGTGGATATACTTATGGTTTAAAAACATATTAGATACACACAATGCATTTTCAATGCAGAGTTCAATTAATTTTTCACCATTTTTATTCACACCAGGATGATTAAACTTACCCAGAATGTTGTCAGAAATCTTATTCTGAACACCTACTCTAGCACTGAAATCCTCTGCTAAAATAACTTTCTCTTGAACACTAAACTGACTCGGAACAGCTTTTAGTTCATTCTAGAAATCATTCTTCCTATCAGAAGGTTCCAAGTCACAAGGAGCACACACTACAACAATTACCGTTCTCTGACATCTCATTTTCAAGCGAATCCAAAGAATTCTGTCACTTGCACAGCTGTAATGAGTCAAGTTGTTCTTCATTTTTCACTTAGAATCATACCTAGACTAGCCTGTCCTCTCACATTATTCAACACTCCAAACCACACACTCACCGTTCCATTCACTTCTTCTGTCCCAATTTATTTCTTTTTAATTTCATTTACACACAGCACATCCAATCTATATATATTCATTTCCCCAATTACCTCATTCATCTTTCCATAATGCACAGTTCTACTGCTGAGGGTGTGATGCATATTTTACTAGCAAATTATATTAAATTTGTAACAATTGCTAATTCAGTTTGTTTACTCTGTCAAAAAACTGAACAAAAAAAGTGCACCACCGGGAAGTAGTGATGTGATTTGCATGCAAATTGGCAGGCAAAATTATAACATACAGCTTTCTAAATGATTCCGCTATTTAACCCGTCTGGTTAAAGCTAAAGCTGTTATAACAGTCTAAAAGTGGTGTTCTGTGAGTTAGAGATCAACATGTGTTTTCCAGTAATGTTGCCACAAAATGTTGAAAAGTTATTTTTGTAGGAAAAGCATCCGGGGTAGAATGCCAGGAACCTGTCAGCATTGTGATTATCATCAGGTAATGGATTTAGAAAGAGGACGTATTATATAGGCCTCTATGATCATGGCTGGTCAATTCAATGTAATACGCCACAAGTTGGCCACGATAACAGCACAGTCAATTGTTGCTGTATGTGGTAAATTACGGAAGGAATGCACAACCATCGGTTTTGCAGCAGTTAGTCTAGTACAACGATGGGATGAGAAAAACATTTGAACTGGTGATGCTCTGAGCTGTGAGAAAAGTGACAATGCTGAGCTCCAGTTACCCAATCATGCCAAAGTGTTTTATCTCATCTACAGGAAGTAGGGTTGCATGCACAGCATCCGCCGTCGCCTACCACTGACTCCTACTCACCATCGTGAGTACTTCGTGTGGTGCTAGTCCTAAGTACCGTGTCTTAAAGAATGATGTCACTGTATAGTGATGAATATCTCTTCCAATCTCAACCAGATTGTTGCATATACGTGCAGCATTGATATGGTCAACACAGTGATCCATCTAATGTCATCCAAAGACACAATGCCTGAACAGCGAACAGCGAGCATAATTCTTTGGGAATCTATCTCCTATGATTCACCCTTCAGTTTGGTGTTTATTACAGGAAGTTTGACAACTCGTTAGCATGCCAAAGAAATCCTCAAACGTGTCATGATGCCATTCATGGCAGGGTTAAACAATGCTTGGTTTAGAAAGACAATGCTGACCCTCATACTGCAAATGCATCAAGGCAGCGTCTACAAGGTGTCAACATGCTACCTTGCCCATCCTGATCCCCAGATTTGATGCCAATAGAACATGTCTAGGATGACACATTCAGACTCTGCATTGCAACCACCTCCGACAGTAGATGCCCTGCAACATCATCTCAACAAAGTGTGGTGATCAGTGCCTCAGGACTCGATTAGATATCTGTACAGCTCTATTCCACAGAAAGTGGTTGAAATGAAATCAATGCTCATCAGGGCAGATTTACTTCATACTATCATGTGTTGTAAGCCCTATTCTCCAGCATTGCTTTGACTTCTTTTTATCTGAAAATATAATCATTTCTTACATATCTATCTGCTATCTTGTGTATCCAGTAAGTTTCACAGCATTTGTGACACTACTTCCTAGTGTTGCAGTTGTTGTTTTTTTATAATAGAGTGTATTTATAATTAATTTAACTTAATAAGTATTATGAAGTTAGATTTATCATTAGTGTTTTTAGTAGGGACATTTGAATCCTCGAATCTTGAAAAAGATTCGAGATTCGAAAACTTAAGTCTTTACCCTTTTTTCGTCATTCGAATCTTTTGAATCTTAACCTAAAAAACTTGGCATTTGATGCTTGTTCTAGAGCGATATTTGTCCGAATTTTTGTCAGCATGACAAGTTCTGACATTAGAAAACAATTGAAGAAGATCGTCTTCAGTGTGAACACAGCTATTTGAAATAGCTCGTTACTTCTGAAATTTGAGGAAACTCTCTAAAAAGTTCTTAATCACACCATCATCGCCAGTAATGTCAGAAAGACTATTCAGCATATCAGGTATCATAGCTGATAAAAAACGAAGTAGGCTAGACCTAGAGCGAGTTCAAATGCTAGTGTTTTTAAATAAAAATCTTCGTTAAAGGTTTCTCATTTTTTTACATTGCCCTGAAAGAGTTCAGTGTTTAGTGTTTTTATTGACTTTTAAAACAAACATGTTTTTGATTTTTCTTAATTTTCCGGAAAGAATTTACTCAATTTAGTGTTCCATGTTTAGTGTTTATCTACATTAACTCTTGAAATAATCCTCCCCACCTCTACACTTGCTTTGATTTAAAAAGATTTTGGAACTTTTGTTATTAAAGAAAAATGTCAAATATGTGAATTGTTACTCAAATATTTTTTTTGTCAAATTATGTTCAGAAAATGGAAATGAACCTCAAGGCTCAAGAGTTATGTACTTCATTTAGTAAATGTGAATTATAAATTTAATTTGTATCTTCTTAATAAGTATGCGTATATTTTTTTTAAACTGTATTATTTAATTTGTTTTTCATTAAACACAGATTTCAAATTTTGCTTCAATTAAAAACTTAATTTTAAGTAGAAGTCTTTTCTGTTACTCTTTTTCTTATAATTATTCTTATATGAAGGATTCAAGATTTGGGAGATTTGAGGGATTCGAGAACCTTTTAGGATTTGGATTCGGATTCGAGAACATTTAGAATTCGTCCCACCTCTAGTTTTTAATCTTTGTGTTCATGTTATGTCCAGTTATAAAGTACGTATTTTTGGTGGTTTGGGCTAATAATTTTAAATACTTAATTAGTGAAGCAACAAACATTTATGTGTAAATAATTTGGCATTTCCTTTTGTCTAGATATATTGATCCCTCACCATTTATCAGTGCACTGGGCTTAAACACCAACCAACAGCAGGTATAGTTTATTTATTTTGTTTATGTATTGGCTGTTTTGTATGATTTGTAGCGATTATCACTTATGTCCTTGTGGTTTTCAGAAAGAGTTATCATAATTGTACATATGTGTATTGTAATATTATTTTGGATGCTTATTTAGTTAGGAATTTTGATATGAATGTGATAGTGGTACCACCGTTTGTGTGCATATTGTACATTTGCGGAGAAAATGTATTTTCAGGAGACTTACATTGGCTGTAAAATGTGAGATAATGAAGTTAAACTGTGAAATTAGCCTCAAAGTAATAGGAATTCTTCTTGGAATGCAACAAAGCTACCAAGTATTTTGTTGCTTCTTACGCAGATGGGACTGATAGTTGTGATAAAACTAGACATTATGTTTGTAAAGACTGGCCACAAAGGAAAGACTTTACTCCAGGAATGAAGAATGTTTGTTTTGAGCCATTGGTAAATCCTCAAGATGTTTACCATCCACCACTACAGGTCAAACTTGGCTTGATGAAACCCTTTGTGAAAGCTCTGAGCACAAAAGGATTTCATAAGAAAAGCATTCATGTATTTGAGGGAAATTTTTTGAGATTAGGTGAAGTAAATATCAAAGAGGGTTTTTTTTATTGGGCTATAGTTAAAAAGCGTAGTAATACAGGATACAGCCTTTGACAACACACTCGGTGACACAGAAGAAAGCATGGACTGCATTAACATCTATATGTTCTAACTTTCTCAGCAATCAAAAGTCTTACAACTACAAGGAAATTGTCAGTGAAATGTTGATACAAGCCATGAAGTGCAATGTATCTTACATTGCATTTTCATTTGGACTTCTTTCCTCCAAATTGGGCAGCTGTATGCGAGAGATTCTATCAGGGTATTTTCGCTGAGGAAAAGATATATGCTGGAAAATGGAATGCCTTCATACTGATGGTACATGGTTAGAGCACTCCAGAAAATGCGTATAAATGCAAGAGACCAAAGAAGATATTTCAGAATTGTCCCATTAAATTTAATTGTAAACAAATAGGTTAACCTTTTCTAATAAATGCAAATACATATTGTTCAAACTGTAAATCAGCAAAGACTTTCTGATATTACAGCTTTTAGCAACATCTAGCAGTGGCTTCAAGAAACAGGATAAGACTGAATTCAACATGCTAAAATGTCCAAAAATCGCTCATTTTTATTTAAAGGTCAGAAAAAAAAATAATTTTGTTGTGCGGTGTTATCAGAAATAACACTTCTGGAAAGTCATACTGTAGGAGTGGCTTTAATATAGAATTCGGAGGCATTCATTATCAAATGGTGTTTCACTGTTATAAACTAAGGCACACTCTTCATTTCCTTTGACATACGGATTTTTCTGGTTCTTTTCTCCAAAAAAATGTGTCTCATTTAAGTTAATTTCTTGATGAGTGGTAAAGTTTCAGGGCATATATTTAATCAAATATTGTAAACTGACATTTTACTGTGCATCAGTAATGGATGCTGTTCTAATCACTTTAACGTTGTTCACGTTAAGTTAAATCTAGTGCTCTGCCCACCACTTGTTACAAGTATTTCACCTTCTTTAGCATGGATTTTTGCCTGTGTATAATTATAAGAATTAAAATTTTTTACAGTATTAACATTGAGGTAACAAGAACTTTATGATGATTGTGATTTTGTAGCAACCACATCCAAAGAAGCCTTTTCATCTCGATTATAATGGCATTTATCTTTTTGTTGTTATGGTTGGTTGCACTAATACTGAGGCTATGCTGTATTAGTCAAGCATTTAGCTTTGTTTTTAGCAACAATCTCTGATGAAAAATTTGCACTGTAAACAAGGGCAGTGTTTGTTAGCATTTCTACAAACTCTTCTGTGAATGGTTGTCAAAGTCTAATTCATTTTCCAAAGCAAGAATTTTGATCTTTTTCTGCTACTGGTGTTTGTTTGCCAACATTCCTTTGTTTAACATTGTTAAATGCTTTTCCCTGAGCAAAATTCCTAAGCAAAATGCACATGACCCAGTTAGTACTATACAAAAACTGAACGTGTAGTGCGCATGTTCCACTGAATAAACCACTGTAGTCCAAACTGAGTATCTTTTCTGCCTCTGAAAGTGATTCTTCCTGCTCATGAGGATTTGTTGGCATTTAGTGTTCCAGTACTTTGTGATATGGGAAATATTTCTAAAGAAAAATTCTTTTCCAGGAATTCTTGTGCTTGAGGATCAATTGTTATATTTGGTACTAGGGTAATTCAAAAGCCATTGCTGTTTTCTGACATTTGATAAAAATGCGTATAACTGCATAAACATAGAAGTTAAATCTTCGAAATAGAGTCCATCATGCTTGATAGTCCTACGCTATCGTGATGCCATATCTTGAATCCCCTATGTGAAAAAATTCCTTTGGTTTTGAGGTGAGAAAGTCTCTGGATCCCAAGTTCAACACTGTGGATGTTTTGAAAGTGTTTCCCACATTGAAAATGTGCCGGGGACTGGAATAAATGGTAGTCTGAAGGTGCAAGAGCTGGACTATAAGCAGGGTGGGGCATTTGCTCAATTATAAATGGTAGTCTGAAGGTGCAAAAGCTGGACTATAAGTAGCTCAAGTAGGGCATTAGCTCAATTATAAATGGTAGTCTGAAGGTGCAAGAGCTGGACTATAAGCAGGGTGGGGCATTAACTCAATTATAAATGGTAGTCTGAAGGTGCAAGAGCTGGACTATAAGCATGGTGGGGCATTAGCTCAATTATAAATGGTAGTCTGAAGGTGCAAGAGCTGGACTATAAGCAGGGTAGGGCATTACCTCAATTATAAATGGTAGTCTGAAGGTGCAAGATCTGGACTATAAGCAGGATGGGGCATTAGATCAATTATAAATGGTAGTCTGAAGGTGCAAGAGCTGGACTATAAGCAGGGTGGGGCATTAGCTCAATTATAAATGGTAGTCTGAAGGTGCAAGATCTGGACTATAAGCAGGGTGGGGCATTAGCTCAATTATAAATGGTAGTCTGAAGGTGCAAGAGCTGGACTATAAGCAGGGTGGGGCATTAGCTCAATTCCCTTCAGTTCCTGTGTTTTTCTTTAGTTGACCGAGCATCATGAGCAGGGTACTTTCAGTTTAAAGCAGCATACATCCATTCCAACTGGCCGCAGCATAGTTGTACGTTAATGCCTTGGCCATCTGGAACCAATTCCAAATGATTGGGCCATCAAACTTCCACCACATGTGCAGCATAACTTTGTGCTCAAATTGTCCCCTTTTTTTGGGACTGGTTCTGGTGGCTTTTTTGGGACCTAACCACTGTTTTCTCATGTCAAGATTCTGGAAAAATATCTATTTTTCATCACATTTCGCAATTCATCTAAAGAAATGGTCGTCCTGAGGATTTTCCAGCAATTTGTGACATACTTCACTCGTCGCTGAGCTTGAACAGCAGTCAGTTCATGGGGTACTTGTTGACAGCTTCTATATATCTTGCTGAACTTGTGCATTTCTCAAACAATTGTGGGCTGAGGTAATCTCAGCTCGTTAGAAAGTTGTCTAGTGCTTGTTCACGAATTTGACTGTAGGCTTGGCATACTGCTTCGAATTTCACCGTCGAAGGTCTTCCAGCACACTCTTTGTCTTTAAGGCTGCAGTTCCCATTTTTAAATCACTAAAACCAAAATCTTGCTGTTCTTTCATACAATGCTCCTTCACCTTCCACAGCACGAACTTCCCTCACCGCAGAGCAGCGTTCAATTTTAAAAGTTAAAAAAAGTAACAGAACTCGAGTCGTGTATTTCTCATCCATAGCTTTTGACAGAAATTTTTTTCCCAATAAATCATGGCAGCGTGTGCTACTATTCGTACCAAACAGACAGTACCGGTTTTCTGGTCATCCGCCGTTTTTCTTATTTGCATATCACATGCATGTCGAGTAATTGCCTGACACAGCACGACTCATCAAAATGGGAATGACTTTTGAATCAGCGTAATAGCAGTTGCTTTATGCATATATTAATGCTATGCTTTTTATGTAGTTAAGTGTGTAAAATGGATCTCTGTTGCTTTACTGTTATTGTTGCAGTGCCTTTGCTTTCCCGTGGTTTTAGTGATACTATAGTAATATTGAATGTGCTAAGGTGTTCTGTGCTTTCAAGTAAAGTATTTGTTTTATCCCCTTTAGGATGCTCAAGAATTCAGTAATCTGTTTCAGCAAAATTTAGAACAAAAATTATCAAGTCAAGCCAATTTTTCAGTAAAAGATGTAGTCCAAGAACTGTACTGTGGGGAATTATCCTATCGAACTAGGCAAGAAGTGTTTCTCTTTATTGTTATTAGTAAAATATGTGAATGCCATTAGAAATATTTGTTGTAACATTTCTGATGTAAAACTTCAAATTCCCCTTGTTACTTATAAATTAAAACTCCATAAAATGCCAGTGCTTATTGATCAGACTTGACAGTAACATGTGCTACATACTTTTTATCCTACAGTTCTTTTATTTTTCTGAAAATATGTCTGGATAATTTCTTTACCAACTTCCATTATCTTTATGATATATCTGCACAGTGCTGTCGCTCATAACAGTTAATTTTGGGAATGTTAGTTTCAGTGGCCTAAGCCAATCAATCATAGTGGGCATAGGCTTAATTTGTTCTTTTCATGTATTCATTTCTTCTTGTGGTTGTGGGTATCATGCAGAGGCTCCAATTACTACGGATTCTCCATAGTCATTATGGAAATCATCGGTCCACTGCAGATTATGGAAAGCATCAAATATACTACGAAAATCGAAAATCTCCTTGAAATGACCTTTTTAACGATGTGCGTCAAGTTTATTTTCATGTTTTCTAGATTCTATCATTCATTAAACATTTTGGAGAGTGTTTCTTCAATATTTTCAATATTGTTGCATTTCTTCCGGGATTTTTCAATATGTTTTGGATGTCTAAGTGTCTCTGGCCATGTGCAGAGTTTTTGCAACCCATGGAATTTTGGGAATGCCATAAAATTTTAGTTCCCTTTCCAAAGCTTGGAAAGTTCTTAATTTTTCGTATTTTTGGGTAAAGTCCTGGAGTGATACTAGAATTTTTATCTGTAGTAAAAAAAAAAAAAAAAAAAAAAAAAAAAAAACATTTTTATTTCATTCTTTTTGTGGTTTGAACAACTTCCAGTTATGAACAAGAACAATTTCCAGTCTGTGTAGGCACTTACTTTGTTTACTGTAAAAAATTCTCATTGGATCATACATAAATTTTTGAGGTAAATTAAAAATATATATCTATTGGAGCCATTTAGTGTTTCTCACAAACTATCTTCAATTTATGCACGACTTTTTCAGCAAAAATTCGTTTTTTTTTTTCTTACAGAGTGTGTATTCATTTCTACTGAAAAATGCTGAAAAGCACAGATTTTTGTAGTTGTCACTACTGTAAAAAGCTTAAAACTATGGATTTTTATGGTGTTTACTATTGAACATTTCCAGTCAGGGTTGGGGTCTCTATATTATGCCTCTGCACATCAGGCTCATGTGTTATGAAATCTCATTACTTAACCCTTTCCACTCGAATAACATTTCACCCAGACTCACCCTTCACTCATATTTTATTTATTTATTTATTTTCTGCAGTAGAGGCTACAACTTAGCTGTGAAAGTTCAGTTTTACTTTCCCAGGAAAAACCTGTAACTATATTAGAAAACATCTAATAAAGTTACAGGTTTTTACTGGGGTGGTTTGTAACCTTGTGTTGCAGTAAAATTATTTTTAGGAAAATCAGCAAAATTTCCATATCTGTCCCACCCATCCTGTGTCACATCAACAGGATTTGGATCACCACCAGGTTTTCTGTCTGATTTTTCACTTCTATTGGACATATCATACTCATAATCTGATGTATCTGCATCATAATTCATCAAGTTCTAATTCACTTTCATCACTGTTTTCAAAATCATTGTCATTCAAAGTATCCAGTACGAAATGGTTTTTACTACTAAAACTACTTGTTTTGCCGACACCCACCATTTTGTTGTTTACTCCAGATTAAGAAAAAAATGTTCCAAGTTGGTCTTTTAAAAAAAGTGTGAAATAGTTCTCCACATTCTCAATAGATGGTAGCACAAGCTGGGTGCAAAAATATAATAACTCGCCAGCCATGACATACGAGTTATAGAGGCGTCATCGGCCTGGCGGAAGACCCCCTGACACGTGAGCCATTCAGCAATTTCGTAATGTCGAGTGTCGCCTTACTGTTGAGTAGAAAGGGTTAATGCACTCTGCCACATTAGTAAAATTCCATTGTTTCCTCTCAGGAAGGCTATTGACTGAACATTGTAATTTTTGTAATTCAGTGAAAAGCAGACTGTCATTTAGGATTTTGGCATTAGAAAAAAATCAGTACTGTGCCGTGAATTTCATCTTTTAAATATAGGTTGATACATATACCGTCTTTGCACGATAATTTAATGTTTAAAAGATGACAGATATTTACAAAGTTAAAAAGATTAAAAACCCATAAGCGCTTTCGGGTCGACAGTCGCACCCGTTTTTAGATGGAAGAGAGTAATTGCTGCTAGTGTACTCCAATATATACAGCAGAGTGTGATGACGTGTTAAGTGCAGAGCAGCATCGTGAGGGTATTGTACTATTGACATCGCGTCATAGCTAAATTACAGATCAAATTAAACCCAAGTGAAAATATGTTAGAGTGCATATTATACAGAATATGTGTATTTGTCAAAGTTTACATGTTAACAATAAATATTGTTATTTAAGTTCACAGCTGTAATATGTCGTTTCCAAATCCTGGGTAAGTCAACTGGATAGTTGTCGTTACAGCAGCCGTCCCCAAAGGCTTCGATATATAAGCTTTCAGTGATATGTAATGAGTATATTGATGCGGGGAATGTAACAACCTAATGTTGTTCCAGTCTGACTGGAACAACATGAGGCATATCACCGAAAGCTTAAATATCGAAGCCTTTGGAAACGGCTGCTGTAACGACAACTCCCCAGTTGACTTACCCAGGATTTGGAAACAACATATTACAGCTATGAACTTAAATAACAATATTTATTGTTAGCATGTGAACTTTGACAAATACACATATTCTGTATAATATGCTCTCTGTTTAACATATTTTCACTTGGGTTTAATTTGATCTGTAATTTAGCTATGACGCGATGTCAATAATACAATACGCTCACGATGCTGCTCTTTTAAACATTAAATTATTATTATTATTGTGCAAAGATGGTGTATGTATCAATGTATTGTATATAGCACGAAATTTCATTAGTTCTAAATATAAGCTAGTATACTTGCAAGGTGTGTAAGAGATGGTAAGTGGAAAATTTGTTCTAAAAAAAGAAGTTAGGTTTGTTAAAAGAAAAATTTGCCTTTTTTTTTGTTTTTTAAATGTGTAAAAATCTGTTTCTTTTTTTGAATCCAAAAAGTAATGAAAACTGTCAATGCTGCCCTAATGGCCAAGTGATCTAAGGCATGGGCTTCAGATCATGCCTTAGATCACTTGGCCATTAGGGCAGCGTTGACAGAGATGGGCCTGTGTTCAGTTTCCAGATGAGGCATGGATGGTGTGCTTGTCAGGTGGCACTGGCTCTATCCCTTCCATGGAACCATTGGCCCTAAATTAGGGATGAGGAACTGCACATAGCCTTTAGAGTAGCTCATGGTGGTTGCTAATGCCCCCCCCCCCCCCGAAAAATAATTGATATAAGATAGTGATTTTTTGTCACCACTGAAGTAATTTTGTTGCTGTAGAGATGTGTTTACTAATTTGTAAAACTGTTTTTATTGTAAATGGTTTAAAATTTTTTACTGTTTCTTTTTCATTAGTTGTACATTAATTCAGTTTTATACCATATAAGCTCAAATTGTACAACATCCTTCCACTTACCCTCCCCAGTCAAAGAAAACAACACATACATATTGTGCATGCACATGCATGTATTAACAGGTGACGGATCACTTTGTCCGTGTTCATTTCGTCCACGCTCACTTCGTCCGGTTCATTTCGTCCAACGTTCACTTTGTCCGCAGTTCACTTCGTCCGCTGTTCATTTAGTCCAATGTTCACTTCGTCCACTGTTCATTTCGTCCACCGTTCACTTTGTCCACATTCATTTCGTCCTCAGAATGAATGGAATACCGTGGACATTTTCTTTTCGATGGAATTTGCGTTATAGGCAAAAGAAAACTTCAGCGGACATTGCTTGCATGAGATTTTTTTTCCTGTCTAAGTTTGTTCGATTAAAATGTATCGATTCTAAATGTTATTTAAAGCTAAACGAGAACTGAACTTTGAAGAGCTTTTTAACTCTTTTTGTGTGTACGATGTCAATCACTACAGCATGACTTACGCTATGTTCGGAAAAGGACTATGAGGTGGGATTTTTTTAATAAATATTTACATACGATGTCGAGTTATTAATATTCCATTTTACTTACTTACACACTAAATATTAATTACTATGCCTCATGCGTAGGCAGTTTTGATAGTTTTTTTTGTTTGTTTTTTTGCCGATGTCATATTCATAATGCTTACCTATCAAAGTAATATAATAGAAATAGTATTGTGCTTTTACTGAGGAACGAGATATTAATTCACAGTCCCTAGGATTAGGCCTTTTTCACAGTTTGTACTCTACGGATGACATATCCATAACGTTTACATATCAGCTCAACTTAATAATACTGCGCTTTTCCTTAGGCACTAAATATTATTTCATAGGGCCTAGGCGTTTTTTACAGTTTTTATTGTACGCATGTCATATTTCATGACGTTTACGTACCAAGAAAAGGTAATAACATTGCGCTTTTGCTCAAGCACTAAATATTATTTCATAGGCCCTAGGCTTAAACCTAGGCTTTTTTTTACCATTTTTATTCTACGGATGACATATTCATAATGATTGCTTATCAACCCAAACTAAAAATATTGCGTTTTTAATCAGGCACTAATGTTTTTTCATAGGCCCTAGGCATCGGTCTTTCTTGAAGTTTTCATTGTACGGATGTCATATTCATAATGTTTACGCATGAAGACAAGGTAATAATAATGCGCTTTTACTTAGGCACTAAAGATTATTTCATAGGACCTAAGCCTTTTTCACAGTTTTTATTCTACGCATGTCATATTTATAATGTTTACGTATCAAGATAAGCCAATAATAATGCGCTTTTACTCTAGCACTAAATATTTCATAGGCCCTATGGCTAGGGCGTTTTTACCTTATTTAGTTTGCAAATGTCATATTCATAATGTTTACGTATGTATAAATTCAAGCTACTAATATTGCGCTTTTAATCAGGCACTAAATATTGTTTCATAGTCCCTAGGCCTAGGCCTTTTTTGCAGTTTTTATTCTACCGATGGCATATTCATAACGTTTACGTATCAAGTCAAGGTAATAAATAGTATTGCGCTTTTCTACAGGCACTAAATAATATTTCATAGGACCTACGCCTAGGCCTTTTTTACCGTATTGCTCAAGCACTAAATATTATTTCATAGGCCCTAGGCCGAAGCCTAGGCTTTTTTTACAGTTTTTGTTCTACGGATGGCATATTCATAATGTTTGCGTACAAAGTCAGGCTAATAATATTGCGCTTTTCCTTAGGCACCAAATATTATTTCATAGGGCCTAGACCTAGGCCTTTTTTACAGTTTTTATTTACGCATATCATATTTATAACGTTTACGTATCAAGACAAGGTAATAATATTGCGCTGTTGCTCAAGCACTAAATATTATTTCATAGGTCCTAGGCCTAAGCCTAGGCTTTTTTTACAGCTTTTGTTCGACGGATGGCATATTCATAATGTTTGCGTATCAACTCAAGCTAATAGTATTGCGCTTTTAATCAGGCATTAATGTTATTTCATAGGCCCTAAGCATCGGTCTTTCTAGAAGTTTTCATTGTACGGATGTCATATTCATAACGTTTACGTATCAAAACAGTCTAATGGTATTGCGCTGTTGCTCAGGCACTAAATAATAATTATATAAGCGACGATGTCTTTCCCATAGCTTTGGAAAAAAAAGTAGGTAAATGAAAAACTTGTAGAGTAATGGATTTCGCTCTTTTTTTTTTTTTTTTTTGCACTTTTTTTAGCACAATTTTTTTAAAAATAGATCGTGCTTATGGTATCTGTCCAATTTACCTTGTGGAACACCACACGTTTGTGTTTGAGAAATTCTGTGGGTCTCAGCTTTATCGCTACGAAGTGTTTATGTACGTTCTCTTCAAAAGTCCAATTGACAATGTTTTTTTTTTTTCTTTTTTGTTTACGCTGTGCCATTCACTACAATAGAGATGTGGAGCTTCACCCTCTCTAAGTAATTCACAGATTTCCCGCTTGAGGGCGTGAAGATCAAACACTTTACTTCAGTATCTCTGTTCCTGGAGACCTATTTGAAAAGTTTTTTTTCCTTAGCATAGCTTTTTTCATGGAGAATACTTTTCACCTATTTTCAACTTTTCCATTATGCAAGATTCTTCCGCTTGAAAGCGCAGAGTTATGTCATGTTTCCTTCTATATTTCTTCTTTAATTGTTCAATTTGAAAATCGGTTCGTCTCCAATACTTCCTTCTGCTATAAGAAATTTTTTGTGCGCCATTTGTTAATCTTCGTAATGCACTTTTTAGTCTCTGGCGGAAGAAAGTAGATGTTTCTATGTGTGGATGTTTTACGGTTTGTAAAAACCCGATTGCGATGTTTTTCTAACTGGTTGCATTGACTGTGAATAACTTTGATTGATTTAATTCGCGTCGGAATAGATTCAAAAGATGAGCTTATTGCAACCGAAAATTCGGTGTCATCTTTCTGGTTCTCCGTAATAATGCTCGCCTTATTGTTGCATATGAACAATGTATAGAAACATCGTTCCGAATCACTCTTGTTGCAGTTCGGGTTACGACGTTCCGCGTGATATTAGGCGCCTTCAGATCTTCAGCCACAGTGTACTGCCTTAATATTTTTGTTTTTTGATTAATGTAAGTAAATCTAAAGGACGCACAGTTTTTTTATGAGCATTATTTCTTCATTTTTCATGTTACTAAGAAAGCTGCATTTACTTAATTTTTTTGGGGGGCGGGAGCGGGGGAATCCAGAAAAAATGAATCCTTCTAAGTTCAGCATTGGTACAGGTATAGGAATATGTAAAATTGTATAACTTTAATTTAATCCAAGATTTGAAATTTTGATTTCGTAATATTTTCATTGAACATTTTGAAAAACGTACAGCTTTTGTGTCTATGTGATTTTTTATAGTTTTTGTCTGGTTTTTATTTTATTTTATTTTCTCTTTTTTAACATTTTTTCACAGTAAAGTCGTCCACAGAAACTCTTCCACATCGGAAATCTTTTCACGGAACAGTGTCCTTATCTTTCCGAGTGATTGACGGGGCATAATTTGCTGCTTACACGAAATATTTAACAGGGGGAGGGGAGAACTGACGGAGTCACCATTTGCATTTTTAATGCTATTTATAGTGAGGAGCAGTTTATACATGTAGAAGAAGGGCGTGGGGGAGGCTTCCGAGATTACCATTATAAATTTCACCCTAATTTTTTGATATCCAGGACGCGAAACGAAAGATTGGTACCCGGCAAACTCGTACAAGATTTTAAGCTACAACCTAAATATATAGTACGTGTAAACATTAAATAAAAGCAAATTAAAGGGGCCTAACACATCAGCCTTTAGATGTCTACAACGCACCGTGGCGGCGAGACTTTTTGGAAGATTTTAAGTTACAACCTAAATATTTTGTATGTAAATATGTAATAAAAGCTAATACTATGGACTTGACAGGTCATTCTCCAGGTGTTTACCAGGCACTTAGACCGCGCCTTTAAATAATTCCTTAAGACACAAATACCATTTGATGACAGTAATTCTTGAATGGTATGCCAAATGATTTCCACAAAGTTTCAATATTAATTTGAGTGTGATGTAACTTAAATCTTCCATAGGCTGTAACTTTAAATCATCCAAAAGTTTGAAAAATTTCAGTGTAATTATCTGGACTGGAGGTGGAGCCGGCAGACCCCAAATTAAACGTACACTGCATCCAACTCAAAAATGTTACACCAGATCTCTACTATACTCTCAGAATTTACTCAGCGTGACAAAATCTGGTTCTAAAAGACGATCCGCTCCCACCCCTCTGGAAGGGGGTTATCCCCCAAAATATCGCTTGTTGATTAATTCATGGATGACATGCCAGATGATTTCCACGTAATGTTACATAGAAAAGTTGGACGTGCACGGACAGTCATCCATATGTCTGTTCGTGCACGTCCACCTTTTTTTAGTACTATTAACTTATATGACTAGACCATATTAAACAATGTTTATGCGGGAGTAAATGCTCAAAATTATTAATTTGACTTGTTATGTAAACGACTAAACGTTATGAATATGAGCACAGCCCTGTCCGAGACCCATATTTTTAATGCTTGGGTAGAAATGCAACATTAGGACAACCTACCATGATACAAATAATTTATTTTCCCATTTCACCAACTCACCACAAACTACGGAGAACTGGAAAAAGTGAAATCAAACGTGCGATTTTTATACAACCCCCAACAGTTTTGTGGTTAGCCTACATGGAAGTGAACACGAAGAAATCAAAAATACAGTTCTTATACGGCCCCCTAGTGCTTTTGCGATCACTTGTTCGCCTGGTCTTTTAGCCAGGAAATCACAAAATTTCTTAATTTCTAAGATAATGGAAATGAGATATGAAAAAAAAAATGTGAATAACAATTTCAGACGCAGGAGAAAAGATAGCAACGCTATTTTTTATGCAGAGAAACTTTATGGGTCTGAAATTGCATCTGTCCAGTTTTACATGAGGCCAGGCTGTCCGCACACATTTTCAAACGACTTCCTTTCAAAACCACTGCATGAAGATATTCAATGCTAATTTTTCTTAGAGAAAAACAGAAAAAAGCCGCTATATTTATTGACTTAAAAATAGAACATCATTCTAAAAGATATATACTACGTCAGGGTTACGAAGAAGCACGATCAACACCTGGTTTCAGTTGCACCGATGTCAACAGGTATGTGGAAGTGACAAATCAGTCCTTTGGTGTTTTGTACAACTGCCACCTCCCAGATTTGGTTTAGAACAGAGTGTTGAATGTATCACCAGTATAAATAATAATAATAAAAAAAAACCACCGGCATGTCTGTAAAGACTGTAGGCATAAGCGACAAAGCTCAGTAAACTGACCTTTAGACTGTATGCACTATAATCCCAGTTAACTTAAGAGTGTACTATTATCGAAAGTATGAGGAGCTACTGCCTCCGCTATGATAACTAGTGAATAGCGTTTCGAATAAAAAAGCAACAGAATTATTGCTCAGAATCATCATTTTTCTTTGTCCAGCAGTTATCAGACAAAATTGTCATTAAAGACAATTTTTCAAAATGGCCAAACGGTTTAGAAATAGATTTCACATGAGAAGTTAATCAATGAAGAGCCTTGCTTTATCGGCCGCTGAACTGTCCAGGTTTGAAATCTAACTTTGTGGTTCAAGAAGGGATGGTATGGGTGGAAGACTTTTCGCAACACAGAAACAATAAAGTCAGAAATAGCAAAATGCGATAGGTGTGTACTGGCCGTCCATCGGAATTTGGTAGTTGGGGGGATTGAAATATCTCACAATTAGGGGTGATAGCATGCATTAACAGGTCTTCAGTCTCGTGCAACTACCCTGAGTCCAGGGCTCTGAGTCACAAGGCGATGCAAGGTGTTAAATTGCCTAAGGGTACTACTCTCTTCGGATTACGCTTGGGATTACTGAAGTCGGTACTAGATGAGGGGAGGGGGAAAGTGTAGGACAAAAAGAATCTCCCTGAGTGTCAGGAAAGGAAGTTTGACTTGAGAAAACAATAATATATATTGTCTTCATAAAATATATTTTTGACAATATAAGATATATTGTTGACAATATAAAATATTCTCGTATTTAAGAACATTTAAAATATCTTCAATTTGACCTAATTTTTTTTGCTTAACATAAGATAATTTTCAAATTATCACGGTGTCCTAATCTTAAGTGTCCAACCTAAATATACTCGTAAATTACCATTTTTAGACAACACGGGAACGCAAGAATGCATGATACTGTCGGAATGAATTTGTTTGATGGTTAAGTATACATGGTTCCTGATGGCTTGAGTGGTAAAAAATTCCGATGGCTAATTCGTCAACTGAAGAAAATAGTTCCTCCAAATGATGACACATCCACATTATTAGAGCCTAATATATAAAAAATATATATATATTTAAACTGCAATTTTTTGTTCTGCTGAGGTTTCAGTCATTTTTCGCGCCAAACTATATTTCGGAACTTGTGTGTTGCGTGCCTCCATTTGACCAACACGACTAAGTGTTTTCTCATAAATTGGGCAGAGTACCACGCATACATATTCTTGTCTTACCTATCTCAGAATATACGTTATGTTATTGACTATAACTTTTGGGAGAGTAAGCCAGACCCGGGCCCCTTTTCTTCGCCTTTTCCACAAGAGAAAAACAATCCACCATAAAATAATTTTTCGATCGTACTTGAAATCAGAAATAAATCCATATTAGCTATCCGATGGCCGAGTCGTTCGAGGTCAGGAATTCGAGGACTAATCATTCGCCAAAGATAGGTTCCGGTTCGAATCTCAGTGAGGCATGAATGGCGTATTTGTCTTACGGCACAGTTTCTCTCCGTTTCCTGAAACCAGTGACACAAAATTAGAAATGGGCGACTGCTAATAATCCATTGAGTTGCTCACGATACATGAGATTCTTAATGCTGCCGAGACACGATTAATAATGGAAGTAATTGCAACTTTTAAAGACGATACTTTGATTTGCAATTAAGACCAGCTAAAATCAGTAGCAAGATCTTTCAAACCCACTATGGGTTCGTCATCAGCCACAGTGAAGGTGAAGCAACGTAGTTATATAGCCGAAAGCAATCACCCACAGTGCAACAGCATGGTAAGGTGCTGCTTCAACCCTTCAAACACACGCATTCGAGATGTATACAAATAATGCAAATAAACTACAAAACACGGTTATGAGTTCTGATAGTGTGTACAATGATTTGATATAAAATGTTTCCATGAGGTCGGTAGAATCCATGGCACGTCATCGGTACAACAGTGGTCAGCAAAGATATTTATGTACAGACTTTCTGTAAACAATAAGTCAGAAAAGTCAGTAAACAAACTTTCTGTAAACAATTGCTCACGATGGTCGTTAAAGCTAAAAAAAAAAAAAAAAAAAAGAGAACAAGAGGCGGAGATACAGCTGCAAACAGAAGGGCACAAATTCCACCTACCGACAGAACTGTGATGTTAAAACTCCTCAAATACTAACCTAAAGTGTTCCAAAGGGATAAGGACGTCCCGTGTTGAAAGAATTTTTTAAATCGTATATGTACAAGTACAATACAAGCAGAGATATTGAAAAAAACAGATAGGCGCCCCACTAGCGGCGAAATTAAGAATTATTTTCAGAAGAAAATACGCACAACGAGTTCTCATAGTTTGTAGCATCTGACAGAAAAAGAATTTTTTATATTGGGGTTTAGTAATGCAGGTACTGCTGTAAATGGAAACGTGAAGTTACGTACTTAAAATCCGAAATCTAGAAGCAAACGTATGCTCAACAAATATCAACAAATATTGATGCGTTAAGAAAAACCATAATAACGTATGCGTTAAGAAAAACTGGAAATTATATGAGAAACCTTTCGCACCGGACACGCTCTCCAACAAAAAAATAATTTTTCAAATCGGACTCTTACAAGTACAGGTATCGACAAAAATAAGATATACATCTACGCCCTCTGGCGGGAAACCATACGCTATTTTAAACAGAAGGTATTCTCAAAAGATTTTCCGAGGTCAGCGGTATAGGTCCACGAAAGAATTCTTTCAGAAGCTTAGATTTCTCTGCAAATACATCAGAAGCAGAAATAAACACTTGCGGACCCTGGTGACCAAACCATTCCTTACCAAAAATTAGAAATTATGTGCAAAACATTTACCACGAGAAGCTGTTTCCAATGCAGGAAGAATTTTTCAAATCGGACTTTAGAAGCAGAGATATTGAGGAAAACAAAATTTATCTTTACGCCCCTAGCGGTAAATATATCCATTACTTGAAAAAGAAACTGTGCCTAAAGTTGTAAACAGCTTCAAAAGGAAGAAATAATTTCTTCAATCGGATATTTAGAAGCAAATATATGGATTAAGGGTGTGCAAGGTCAGGTGATGAAAAATATACCATAGCGTCTCTTGACAAATCTCAACCCCCGCCTTCTCGCGGTGCATCGTGTTCCAAAAAAGGGTTTCTGACGACCGAAAAATAGCGGTATAAATACCACCTGGATTAGAGGGAATGCTATCCCACACTCACCAACCCGCTTGGCATGCGTGACGAGTTATGGCCAACCTCCTGCCCTCACCAAACCAAAAAGGCGATGACATTGATGAAGAAATTAATCTGCGTATAAAACTTGGTTGGAGAACTTTTGGGAGAAACAGTACAAATTTTAAGAGCAATATATATCATTATATATATATAATATATATCATTATATATATCATTATGTCTCAAAAGAGAAGTCAATGCAGAGTCGTGGACCTTAACTAAAGACATACAAAGACTACAGACAACTGAAAGAAGCCTGGAGAACTCCATTCGTGATGTAACCAGGAAAGATAAGATGAAGAACTCGTGGATAAAGAAAACGACATCATGATCAGAGTAAATTCCCTGAAATGGTAATGGGCTGGACATATTGCCAGAAGGATGGACCACCAATGGATATCCGAAAATTTAGACTGAATTCCAAGGGACACGAAAAGACCATGAAGATGACCAGATGGGAGATGGGTGGATGAAATTCGAAAGCATGTGGGAGTGACGTGGATGAGACTGGCTCAAGATAGGCCGTTGTGGAAGAAATTTGGGGAGACCTTCAACCAGAATTGGAATGATAATGGTTGACAATGATGATGATATGAAATAAAATGTATTTTAAATTCGATGTCACCTGTATTTACGCCCTTTAGCGGCGAACTTATGCATCGGGAAAAAACCGGAATGCAAGGATCATCATTCTCATGTTTTCAGGCTTCCCAATGCAAAAAGAATTTTTCTAATCGGATTAATAGTTGCTGAGATATGTTGTCCACAGACAGACGGACGGACGGACAAGCACGATCTTTTTTTACAAAGCACGCCCTAAAAAGATCAATATTATCTCCTCAAGATTACGGTCCTCAATGTGCACGGATAATATTTTTTTATTTTTTTATTTTTTGGTGTGCTATTTTCTGTCCTTGGTCGCCAATGTCTTTCGAAACTTTCATCACTGCTCTCATTTGAGCAAGAATGTTTGCCGTATATCTTAAACACATTTCTTTCCTTTTTTTTTTTTTTTTTGTTCATAGTTTCATAGTTGTGTGGGAGCGGAGAAATCTCTCCTTTCGGTACTAAGAGAGCCACCTGAGTGCAACAAAAATAAATGTCTACATAACATTGTTCAGTATAAACGAGCCCTCTTTTTTATTTTTATTATTCTTTTTTTTTTTTTCCCCTATTCTTTTTTTTTTTTTTTTTGCGAGAATCTGCGTTGGGTCGTCGGCAGGATCACCATATGGCGGGAGTCTACCTTCTCAAAGAAGGCACCCTATGCAGTTCTCTTTGTGTATTTCGACTATTTATCCTGGATATATTTTTATTACTTTTTTCTTACAATGAGTACACATATATTACGCTACAATGTATTACATTTTTATACACATTACATAAATTTATAAGAAATCATATACTACTGTACATTATGGTGAATTGCATATTTCCACATATTTGAAAAAAGTTTTTGGAGTCAGACATTGGCTTGTTTTTGTGTGACATATTTTTGCCATACTTTTACAATGATCAGAATTGTAAATTGTGCCCAATTGACTTTAAATATGACATTATTGGAACATTGCCATAACTTCTTACAACTCTGGCAATCCTTTCGGTCAAATCTCTATATTTCTTCTTTTGCTGCGGAAGAATTTTCCCAGCTCGTAGTCGTTCTTTTAAAGCACAAACCGAAGACTTTTCAAGCTGAAGACGTTTCACTAAAGTTCTGATACTTGGGTGTGCTATTCCAACTGTTTTGTTGAAAGCACTGTGCCAGCCTTCCAAAGAGTTAGTTCTTCTTGGGAGACCAGCTATCACTGATTCATATTGAGACCACAAGGACGCTTCATACATTGGTCGTCGTCGGCGGCCTCCTCGAGACAATGTGCCAATATATATTGCCTCGAAGTAATCCACAACACTGTCTAATTCCTGTGGAAAATTCTCTGACGTAGTCAAACTTTCGAATGCTTCCTCGACCGCAGTTATTGGGACAAAAGCAAGCGCCGGCAGGCAGCGCGTCAGAAGAGAAAAATTAGCATCTTCTAAATATCTGGTTTGCAAACCAGCAGTTTGCACACGCCGCCAGATTGATTGGCTCAGATGGAAAAAGCAGCCATGCACAGAAACTAGAGAGAACCTTGTCTTGAATGCTGAAATAGCTGCTGCTTCGAAATCAATTATTACTGATTCTGGCGACAAAACGCCTGCTACATCAATCGTATGCAAAAGTTCAAGATATGTGGCAGTGTTTTTGCTTTTGAGCAACGCGAAGACACATGGCACACTTACAGAATTTTCCAAAAGGGCATGAATTGTGTAAAGTTGTAAGAAGCCATGAGGCGCGACATAAAAAGTCCCATCTGCTAACCAATTTTTATATTCACATAAAATTTCCAGTCACCTCCTTGAACAGAACAAAAGATGGTCTCCACACGGAATATAAAATGGTTCCCCAGAAGTTGTCACCCGTAAATCACGAATTATAACTACATCTGCATCCTCGACTGGCATGTTCCGACGACGCTTTCTTCGAATTTGTTGTGCTATGGCTGCCTTTGACTGTACTTCTGCTACAATTGAGGTTAGAACAGAAAAAAATGTTGACAGCACAATGTTTCTTGTGTTACTGCTGCTGTCACAATCAGTTGTTTGAATAGTATCTAGTATTTTAGCCTTGGCAACATCTGCTACGGATGGAGCATGGAATTTGTGCTCTCTGGGTTCTCGTATAACATCAGTCCGACAGGCTTTCATCCGTACTCCGCAAGTTCGGTTTTGACAGCGCCAAACTGTATTTCCATCCTTTTCTGTGTCTCTGGTGAAAATAAAACCTTTATAAATGGCTTTTGGCCTACCCTTGGATGATACTACAAATTCCATTGTTCAACTTGCAGCAAGAACTCCGACTACGTTAACCTTTTCCTTAAGAGCGATAGCTAGAACTGATTGCTGCCTTTGCTAACCATCAGGCACCGGTGAGAACCTTGTAACTAAAATGAGCTGTGTCGGTTGCCTCATCTTCTCTAGGATCGGAAAGAGAAGGGGGTGATCTAGTGAGTCAACAAATACTGTAGCCTGGAGCAGTGCTTCGTAAACTGGCTGCCATGGATGTTTTCAAAGGCTTGTTCGGAATGCCATTAAACAATTAGCTTGGGAGCCTGGGGGACAGCCCTGCTGGGTAAGGATTATATTCGGTCTGTCCCTTCTCTGGTGAATTCTCAGAAATTAGGAAAACATGTCGTTTGAACCGAAACTACACTTGGATAAATATTTCGGATCCAGGTAAACTCCCATAGCAGTAAACTCCTACACGTTCTCATATAACGGGATGTACACAAATTGCGTTTCGCTCTGAGATCTCGTCAAAGTGTAAGAGTTTTCTTAGTGGAACTAAACGAAATGCACTAGTTTTCGTAGTGATATAAATGCATATGTAAGATCATAATGGCACAAGGTCTATACAGAAGCTTTCTGACTCACTGAATTTTGAGTTATGATTTTAATATTTGGCATGTGATAACATGTAATAAAAGCTAATCAAAAGAGACTCAACAAATCGGTCTTCAGATGCTGACAACACACCTACGCCGCGGGAATTTTGGGAAGTATTGAAATTACAACCTAAATATTTTATATTTGTAAACATTTTATTAAAGCTAATGTAAGGCACTCCAATGGATCATTTCTCAGCTGTTTACAAGCACCTAGGCCGCTGGCCTTTTTGAAAGATTTGTAGTTACACCCAAGGTATTTGTAATCATTTTATAAAAGCTAATAAAATGCACTCATCATTCATCGGATTGGTAAAACAGGTACTAGCTGAAGGACAAAGAAACAACTCGCCGAATAAAAATTATGTGACTGAATGATAAATTATTCACATTGTCAGTGCAGACGACATTGTTAAATTGACAGGAACTCGTCACTACTGAAAAATGAGTTGCAACGTAATGTTTGCAGCATAGAAAACGTTTCAGCCTATCTCCCAAAAAAAAGGCATTTTATATACGAGCCCTTAGCGTTTGTGTGATAAGTTTTTCTGTGCTTAAGCACTAGTCGGTGTCATTAGAAAATTTTCATACCTGTGAGATATAAAAAATATTGTTATGAACCCTGAACACCTATTCTATAGTGGACAGAAAAAACCTTACTTTCTGTATTTTTTAATTAAGCCCTCCCCCCCCCCCCCAATGGTACAGATAGGCCCCGCAGACCTCTTTGGGGCCGCCCCGGGGGCGCAGTGGTCTAAGCGATGGCCTCTGATCATTCGTTCGACAGGGGTCCGGGTTCGAATCCCGGTGAGGCATGGATGTTGTGTTTGTCTTACGGCACTGGCTCTCTCCCTTCCCTGGAACCAGTGACCCTAAATTAGGGACGGGCGACAGCTTATAGCCCATTGAGTTGCTCACGGTGGTCGTTAAACCTCCAATTAAAAAAAAAAAAAAAAGACCTCTTTGGGAAGGGGAGCTAAAGACTACAAGATGTTATCTTACGTTGGCGATTTCATGAAACAAAGGTTTCGCAATCCTTGCTCTGAGTCCTAGGAGAATCTTCACTAATAATTATAAATGCAACTGATTTGCAAATTGCAGGGAACCTCTGACAGATTGTCTACGCTTCTCACCCTTTCCTTCCCGGACAAGGTTCTGCCATTAGCCGATGCCCACATACAATTAATTCATTTTTGAATTTGTCAGGGGTTCCCTGCAATTCGAAACGTCTTCAGCTTGAAGAGTCTTCGGTTTGTGCTTTAAAAGAGCGACTACGAGCTGGGCAAATTCTTCCACAGCAAAAGAAGAAATATAGAGATTTGACCGAAAGGATTGCCAGAGTTGTAAGAAGTTATGGCAATGTTCCAATAATGTCATATTTAAAGTCAATTGGGCACAATTTACAATTCTGATCATTGTAAAAGTATGGCAAAAATATGTCACACAAAAACAAGCCAATGTCTGACTCCAAAAACTTTTTTCAAATATGTGGAAATATGCAATTCACCATAATGTACAGTAGTATATGATTTCTTATAAATTTATGTAATGTGTATAAAAATGTAATACTTGTAGCGTAATATATGTGTACTCATTGTAAGAAAAAAGTAATAAAAATGTATCCAGGATAAGGAGTCGAAATACACAGAGAGAACTGCATAGGGTGCCTTCTTTGAGAAGGTAGACTCCCGCCATATGGTGATCCTGCCGACGACCCAACGCAGATTCTCGCAAAAAAAAAAAAAAAGAATAGGGGAAAAAAAAAAAAGGAATAATAAAAATAAAAAAGAGGGCTCGTTTATACTGAACAATGTTATGTTGACATTTATTTTTGTTGCACTCAGGTGGCTCTCTTAGTACCGAAAGGAGAGATTTCTCCGCTCCCACACAACTATGAAACTATGAACAAAAAAAAAAAAAAAAGGAAAGAAATGTGTTTAAGATATACGGCAAACATTCTTGCTCAAATGAGAGCAGTGATGAAAGTTTCGAAAGACATTGGCAACCAAGGACAGAAAATAGTACACAAAAAAAAAAAAAAAAAAAAAAAAATTATCTGTGCACATTGAGGACCGTAATCTTGTGGAGATAATATTGATCTTTTTAGGGCGTGCTTTGTAAAAAAAAGGTCGTGCTTGTCCGTCCGTCCGTCTGTCTGTGGATAACATATCTCTGCAACTATTAATCCGATTAGAAAAATTCTTTTTGCATTGGGAAGCCTGAAAACATGAGAATAATGATCCTTGCATTCCGGTTTTTTCCCGATGCATAAGTTCGCCGCTAAAGGGCGTAAATACAGGTGACATCGAATTTAAAATACATTTTATTTCATATCATCATCATTGTCAACCATTATCATTCCAATTCTGGTTGAAGGTCTCCCCAAGTTTCTTCCACAACGGTCTATCTTGAGCCAGTCTCATCCACGCCACTCCCGCATGCTTTCGAATTTGATCCACCCATCTCCCATCTGGTCATCTTCATGGTCTCTTCGTGTCCCTTGGAATTCAGTCTAAATTTTCGGATATCCATTGGTGGTCCATCCTTCTGGCAATATGTCCAGCCCATTACCATTTCAGGGAATTTACTCTGATCATGATGTCGTTTTCTTTATCCACGAGTTCTTCATCTTATCTTTCCTGGTTACATCACGAATGGAGTTCTCCAGGCTTCTTTCAGTTGTCTGTAGTCTTTGTATGTCTTTAGTTAAGGTCCACGACTCTGCATTGACTAAACACTTCTCTTTTGAGACATAATGATATATATAATGATATATATTATATATATATAATGATATATATTGCTCTTAAAATTTGTACTGTTTCTCCCAAAAGTTCTCCAACCAAGTTTTATACGCAGATTAATTTCTTCATCAATGTCATCGTCTTTTTGGTTTGGTGAGGGCAGAAGGTTGGCCATAACTCATCACGCAGGCCAAGCGGGTTGGTGAGTGTGGGATAGCATTCCCTCTAATCCCGGTGGTATAGTTATACCGCTATTTTTCGGTCGTCAGAAACCCTTTTTTGGAACACGATGCACCGCGAGAAGGCGGGGGTTGAGATTTGTCAAGAGACGCTATTGTATATTTCTCATCACCTGACCTTGCACACCCTTAATCCATATATTTGCTTCTAAATATCCGATTGAAGAAATTATTTCTTCCTTTCGAAGCTGTTTACAACTTTAGGCACAGTTTCTTTTTCAAGTAATGGATATATTAACCGCTAGGGGGCGTAAAGATAAATTTTGTTTTCCTCAATATCTCTGCTTCTAAAGTCCGATTTGAAAAATTCTTCCTGCATTGGAAACAGCTTCTCGTGGTAAATGTTTTGCACATAATTTCTAATTTTTGGTAAGGAATGGTTTGGTCACCAGGGTCCGCAAGTGTTTATTTCTGCTTCTGATGTATTTGCAGAAAAATCTAAGCTTCTGAAAGAATTCTTTCGTGGACCTATACCGCTGACCTCGGAAAATCTTTTGAGAATACCTTCTGTTTAAAATAGCGTATGGTTTCCCCGCCAGAGGGCGTAGATGTATATCTTATTTTTGTCGATACCTGTACTTGTAAGAGTCCGATTTGAAAAATTATTTTTTTGTTGGAGAGCATGTCCGGTGCGAAAGGTTTCTCATATAATTTCCAGTTTTTCTTAACGCATACGTCATTATGGTTTTTCTTAACGCATCAATATTTGTTGATATTTGTTGAGCATACGTTTGCTTCTAGATTTCGGATTTTAAGTACGTAACTTCACGTTTCCGTTTACAGCAGTACCTGCATTACTAAACCCCAATATAAAAAATTCTTTTTCTGTCAGATGCTACAAACTATGAGAACTCGTTGTGCGTATTTTCTTCTGAAAATAATTCTTAATTTCGCCGCTAGTGGGGCGCCTATCTGTTTTTTTCAATATCTCTGCTTGTATTGTACTTGTACATATACGATTTAAAAAATTCTTTCAACACGGGACGTCCTTATCCCTTTGGAACACTTTAGGTTAGTATTTGAGGAGTTTTAACATCACAGTTCTGTCGGTAGGTGGAATTTGTGCCCTTCTGTTTGCAGCTGTATCTCCGCCTCTTGTTCTCTCTCTTTTTTTTTTCTTAGCTTTAACGACCATCGTGAGCAATTGTTTACAGAAAGTTTGTTTACTGACTTTTCTGACTTATTGTTTACAGAAAGTTTGTACATAAATATCTTTGCTGACCACTGTTGTACCGATGACGTGCCATGGATTCTACCGACCTCATGGAAACATTTTATATCAAATCATTGTACACACTATCAGAACTCATAACCGTGTTTTGTAGTTTATTTGCATTATTTGTATACATGTCGAATGCGTGTGTGTGAAGGGTTGAAGCAACACCTTACAATGCTGTTGCATTGTGGGTGATTGCTTTCGGCTATATAACTACGTTGCTTCACCTTCACTGTGGCTGATGACGAACCCATAGTGGGTTTGAAAGATCTTGCTACTGATTTTAGCTGGTCTTAATTGCAAATCAAAGTATCGTCTTTAAAAGTTGCAATTATTTCCATTATTAATCGTGTCTCGGCAGCATTAAGAATCTCATGTATATCGTGAGCAACTCAATGGACTATTAGCAGTCGCCCATTTCTAATTTTGTGTCACTGGTTTCAGGAAACGGAGAGAAACTGTGCCGTAAGACAAATACGCCATTCATGCCTCACCGAGATTCGAACCGGAACCTAACTTTGGCAAATGATTAGTCCTCGAATCCCTGACCTCGGACCATTCGGCCATCGGGTAGCTAATATGGATTTATTTCTGATTTCAAGTACGATCGAAAAATTATTTTATGGTGGATTGTTTTTCTCTCGTGGAAAAGGCGAAGAAAAAGGGCCCGGATCTGGCTTACTCTCCCAAAAGTTATAGTCAATAACATAACTTATATTCTGAGATAGGTAAGGCAAGAATATGTATGAGTGGTACTCTGCCCAATTTATGAGAAAACACTTAGTCGTGTTGGTCAAACGGAGGCACGCAACACACAAGTTCCGAAATATAGTTTTGCGCGAAAAATGACTGAAACCTCAGCAGAACAAAAAATTGCCGTTTAAATATATATATATATATATATTATATATTAGGCTCTAATAATGTGGATGTGTCATCATTTGGAGGAATTATTTTCTTCAGTTGACGAATTAGCCATCGGAATTTTTTTACCACTCAAGCCATCAGGAACCATGTATACTTAACCATCAAACAAATTCATTCCGACAATATCATACGTTCTTGCGTTCCCGTGTTGTCAAAAAATGGTAATTTACGAGTATATTTAGGTTGGACACTTAAGATTAGGACACCGTGATAATTTGAAAATTATCTTATGTTAAGCAAAAAAATTAGGTCAAATTGAAGATATTTTAAATGTTCTTAAATACGAGGATATTTTATATTGTCAAAAATATATTTTATGAAGACAATATATATTATTGTTTTCTCAAGTCAAACTTCCTTTCCTGACACTCGGGGAAGATTCTTTTTGTCCCTCACTTCCCCCCTCCCCTCATCTAGTACCGACTTCAGTAATCCCAAGCGTAATCCGAAGAGAGTAGTACCCTTAGGCAATTTAACACCTTGCATCGCCTTGTGACTCAGAGCCCTGGACTCAGGGTAGTTGCACGAGACTGAAGACCTGTTAATGCATGCTATCACCCCTAATTGTGAGATATTTCAATCCCCCCAACTACCAAATTCCGATGGACGGCCAGTACACACCTATCACATTTTGCTATTTCTCACTTTATTGTTTCTGTGTTGCGAAAAGTCTTCCACCCATACCATCCCTTCTTGAACCACAAAGTTAGATTTCAAACCTGGACAGTTCAGCGGCCGATAAAGCAAGGATCTTCATTGATTAACTTCTCATGTGAAATCTATTTCTAAACCGTTTGGCCATTTTGAAAAATTGTCTTTAATGACAATTTTGTCTGGTAACTGCTGGACAAAGAAAAATGATGATTCTGAGCAATAATTCTGTTGCTTTTTTATTGCAAACGCTATTCACTAGTTATCATAGCGGAGGCAGTAGCTCCTCGTACCTTCGATAATAGTACACTCTTAAGTTAACTGCGATTATAGTGCATACAGTCTAAAGGTCAGTTTACTGAGCTTTGTCGCTTATGCCTACAGTCTTTACAGACATGCCGGTGGTTTTTTTTTTTATTATTATTATTTATACTGGTGATACATTCCACACTCTGTTCTAAACCAAATCTGGGAGGTGGCAGTTGTACAAAACACCAAAGGACTGATTTGTCACTTCCACATACCTGTTGACATCGGTGCAACTGAAACCAGGTGTTGATCGTGCTTCTTCGTAACCCTGACGTAGTATATATCTTTTAGAATGATGTTCTATTTTTAAGTCAATAAATATAGCGGCTTTTTTCTGTTTTTCTCTAAGAAAAATTAGCATTGAATATCTTCATGCAGTGGTTTTGAAAGGAAGTCGTTTGAAAATGTGTACGGACAGCCTGGCCTCATGTAAAACTGGACAGATGCAATTTCAGAGCCATAAAGTTTCTCTGCATAAAAAATAGCGTTGCTATCTTTTCTCCTGCGTCTGAAATTGTTATTCACAATTTTTTTTTTTTTTCATATCTCATTTTCATTATCTTAGAAATTAAGAAATTTTGTGATTTCCTGGCTAAAAGACCAGGCGAACAAGTGATCGCAAAAGCACTAGGGGGCCGTATAAGAACTGTATTTTTGATTTCTTCGTGTTCACTTCCATGTAGGCTAACCACAAAACTGTTGGGGGTTGTATAAAAATCGCACGTTTGATTTCACTTTTTCCAGTTCTCCGTAGTTTGTGGTGAGTTGGTGAAATAGGAAAATAAATTATTTGTATCATGGTAGGTTGTCCTAATGTTGCATTTCTACCCAAGCATTAAAAATATGGGTCTCGGACAGGGCTGTGCTCATATTCATAACGTTTAGTCGTTTACATAACAAGTCAAATGAATAATTTTGAGCTTTTACTCCCGCATAAACATTGTTTAATATGGTCTAGTCATATAAGTTAATAGTACTAAAACAGTGGGACGTGCACGAACAGACATATGGATGGCTGTCCGTGCACGTCCAACTTTTCTATGTAACATTACGTGGAAATCATCTGGCATGTCTTCCATGAATTAGTCAACAAGCGATATTTTGGGGGATAACCCCCTTCCAGAGGGGTGGGAGCGGATCGTCTTTTAGAACCAGATTTGGTCACGCTGAGTAAATTCTGAGAGTATAGTAGAGATCTGGTGAAACATTTTTGAGTTGGATGCAGTAAACGTTTAATTTGGGTTCTGCCGGCTCCACCTCCAGTCCAGATAATTACACTGAAATTTTTTAAACTTTTGGATGATTTAAAGTTACAGCCTATTGAAGATTTAAGTTACATCACACTCAAATTAATATTGAAACTTTGTGGAAATCATTTGGCATACCATTCAAGAATTACTGTCATCAAATGGTATTTGTGTCTTAAGGAATTATTTAAAGGCGCGGCCTAAGTGCCTGGTAAACACCTGGAGAATGACCTGTCAAGTCCATAGTATTAGCTTTTATTACATATTTACATACAAAATATTTAGGTTGTAACTTAAAATCTTCCAAAAAAGTCTCGCCGCCACGGTGCGTTGTAGACATCTAAAGGCTGATGTGTTAGGCCCCTTTAATTTGCTTTTATTTGATGTTTACACGTACTATATATTTAGGTTGTAGCTTAAAATCTTGTACGAGTTTGCCGGGTACCAATCTTTCGTTTCGCGTCCTGGATATCAAAAAATTAGGGTGAAATTTATAATGGTAATCTCGGAAGCCTCCCCCACGCCCTTCTTCTACATGTATAAACTGCTCCTCACTATAAATAGCATTAAAAATGCAAATGGTGACTCCATCAGTTCTCCCCCCCCTGTTAAATATTTCGTGTAAGCAGCAAATTATGCCCCGTCAATCACTCGGAAAGATAAGGACACTGTTCCGTGAAAAGATTTCCGATGTGGAAGAGTTTCTGTGGACGACTTTACTGTGAAAAAATGTTAAAAAAGAGAAAATAAAAATAAAATAAAAATCAGACAAAAACTATAAAAAATCATGTAGGCACAAAAGCTGTACGTATTTCAAAATGTTCAATGAAAATATTACGAAATCAAAATTTCAAATCTTGGATTAAATTAAAGTTATACAATTTTACATATTCATATACCTGTACCAATGCTGAACTTAGAAGGATTCATTTTGTCTGGGCCGCCCCGGTGGCGCAGTGGTCTAAGGCGTTGGCCTCTGATCATTCGTCCGTAAGGGGTCCGGGTTCGAATCCCGGTCAGGCATGGATGTTGTGTTTGTCTTACGGCACTGGCTCTCTCCCTTCCCTGGAACCAGTGACCCTAAATTAGGGACGGGCGACTGTTTATAGCCCATTGAGTTGCTCACGGTGGTCGTTAAACCTCCAACCAACCAACCAACCAACCATTTTGTCTGGATTCCCCCCCCCCCCAAAAAAAAAATTAAGTAAATGCATGCTTTCTTAGTAACATGAAAAATGAAGAAATAATGCTCATAAAAAAACTGTGCGTCCTTTAGATTTACTTACATTAATCAAAAAACAAAAATATTAAGGCAGTACACTGTGGCTGAAGAGCTGAAGGCGCCTAATATCACGCGGAACGTCGTAACCCGAACTGCAACAAGAGTGATTCGGAACGATGTTTCTATACATTGTTCATATGCAACAATAAGGCGAGCATTATTACGGAGAACCAGAAAGATGACACCGAATTTTCGGTTGCAATAAGCTCATCTTTTGAATCTATTCCGACGCGAATTAAATCAATCAAAGTTATTCACAGTCAATGCAACCAGTTAGAAAAACATCGCAATCGGGTTTTTACAAACCGTACAACATCCACACATAGAAACATCTACTTTCTTCCGCCAGAGACTAAAAAGTGCATTACGAAGATTAACAAATGGCGCACAAAAAATTTCTTATAGCAGAAGGAAGTATCGGAGACGAACCGATTTTCAAATTGAACAATTAAAAGAAATATAGAAGGAAGCATGACATAACTCTGCGCTTTTAAGCGGAAGTATCTTACATAATGGTAAAGTTGAAAACAGGTGAAAAGTATTCTCCATGAAAAAAGCTATGCTAAGGAAAAAAACTTTTCAAATAGGTCTCCAGGAACAGAGATACTGAAGTAAAGTGTTTGACCTTCACGCCCTCAAGCGGGAAATCTGTGCATTACTTAGAGAGGGTGAAGCTCCACATTTCTATTGTAGAGAATGGCACAGCGTAAAAAAAAAAAAAAAAAATGTCAATTGGACTTTTGAAGAGAACATACATAAACACTTCGTAGCGATAAAGCTGTGACCCACAGAATTTCTGGAATACAAACGTATGGTGTTCCACAAGGTAAATGGGACAGATACCATAAGCACGATCTATTTAAAAAAAAAAAAAAACGTGCTAAAAAAAGTGCAAAAAAAAAAAAAAAAGAAGCGAAATCCATTACTCTACAAGTTTTTCATTTACCTACTTTTTTTCCAAAGGTATGGGAAAGACATCGTCGCTTATATAATTATTATTTAGTGCCTGAGCAACAGCGTAATACCATTAGACTGTTTTGATACGTAAACGTTATGAATATGACATCCGTACAAAAACCGCTGCAAAAAAGGCTAAAGCGTAGGGCTTATGAAACAATATTTAGTGCCTTAACAAAAGCGCAATACTATTAGCTTGAGTTGATACGCAAACATTATGAATATGCCATTCGTAGAACAAAAACTGTAAAAAAACCTAGGCTTAGGCCTAGGTCCTATGAAATAATATTTAGTGCTTGAGCAACAGCGCAATATTGTTACCTTGTTTTGATACGTAAACGTTATAAATATGACATGCGTACAATAAAAACTGTAAAAAAGGCCTAGGTCTAGGTCCCATGAAATAACATTTCGTGTCTAAGGAAAAGCGCATTATTATTAGCCTGACTTTGTACGCAAACATTATGAATATGCCATCCGTACAACAAAAACTGTAAAAAAAGCCTAAGCTTAGGCCTAGGGCCTATGAAATAATATTTAGTGCTTGAGCAACAGCGCAATATTATTATCTTGTCTTGATACGTAAACGTTATAAATATGACACGCGGACAATAAAAACTGTAAAAAGGCCTAGGCCTAGGTCCTATGATATAATATTTCGTGCCTAAGGAAAAGCGCAATATTATTAGCCTGACTTTGTACGTAAACATTATGAATATGACATCTGTAGACTAAATACGGTAAAAAGGCCTAGGCGTAGGTCCTATGAAATATTATTTCGTGCCTGTAGAAAAGCGCAATACTATTTATTACCTTGACTTGATACGTAAACGTTATGAATATGCCATCGGTAAAATAAAAACTGCAAAAAATGCCTAGGCCTAGGGACTATGAAACAATATTTAGTGCCTGATTAAAAGCGCAATATTAGTAGCTTGAATTTATACATACGTAAACATTATGAATATGATATCTGCAAGCTAAATACGGTAAAAAAAGCCCTAGCCATAGGGCCTATGAAATATTTAGTGCTTGAGCAAAAGCGCATTATTATTGCCTTATCTTCATACGTAAACGTTATATATATGACATGCGTAGAATAAAAACTGGGAAAAAGGCTTAGGTCCTATGAAATAATCTTTCAAGAAAGACCGATGCCTAGGGCCTATGAAATAACATTAGTGCCTGATTAAAAGCGCAATATTTTTAGTTTGGGTTGATACGCAAACATTATGAATATGCCATCCGTAGAATAAAAATGGTAAAAAAAAGCCTAGGTTTAGGCCTAGGGCCTGTGAAATAATATTTAGTGCTTGAGCAAAAGCGCAATGTTATTACCTTTTCTTGGTACGTAAACGTCATAAAATATGACATGCGTACTATTGTACGCATGTTTTTTTATTAAAACTGTAAAAAAGGCCTAGGCCCTATGAAATAATATTAAGTGCCTAAGGAAAAGCGCAGTATTATTAAGTTGAGCTGATATGTAAACGTTATGGATATGTCATCCGTAGAGTAAAAACTCTGAAAAAGGCCTAATCCTAGGGACTGTGAATTAATATTTCGTGCCTCAGTAAAAGCACAATACTATTTCTATTATATTACCTTGATAGGTAAGCATTATGAATATGACATCGGCAAAAAAAAAAAAAACCCTATCAAAACTCCCTACGCATGAGGCATAGTAATTAATATTTAGTGTTTAAGTAAGTAAAATGGAATATTAATAACTCGACATCGTATGTAAATATTTAGTGCCTAAGTAACTGAATATTAATATTAATACTATGCCGACATCGTATGTAAATATTTAGTGCCTAAGTAAAAATGCAGCGTTATTAAAAAAATCCCACCTCATAGTTCTTTTCCGAACATAGCGTGAGTCATGCTGTAGTGATTGACATCGTACACACAAAAAGAGTTAAAAAGCTCTTCAAAGTTCAGTTCTCATTTAGCTTTAAATAACATTTAAAATCGATACATTTTAATCGAACAAACTTAGACAGGAAAAAAAATCTCATGCAAGCAATGTCCGCTGAAGTTTTCTTTTGCCTATAACGAAAATTCCATCGAAAAAGAAAATGTCCACGGTATTCCATTCATTCTGAGGACGAAATGAATGTGGACAAAATGAACGGTGGACGAAATGAACAGTGGACGAAGTGAACATTGGACTAAGTGAACAGCGGACGAAGTGAACAGCAGACAAAGTGAACGTTAGACGAAATGAACCGGACGAAGTGAGCGTGGACAAAATAAACACGGACAAAGTGATAGGGAACCGTATTAACACATGCACTCAGTTGCATGCATACACGAATACCTTTGTGTCTACTCACATATACGCTTAGGCATGAATACATAAATAAATTTTATTTTAACTTGAAGAGATTTCAAATATTTTTTGTATCTGATTTTCAGTGATGGAAAGTTTGCGTCAATTGCACTGAACTGCGCCAAACTGCTACAGATTACGCAAAAAATTTTTTATTTGCTCCCAACTGCTCCAAAACAGCAATCCACAGCAAAAACTATGGAGCGAAAAAAAATTTCTTGGCAAAAAATGCCATTTTAAACGGCGAATCGAATGTCACTTTTTTAAGGTCTACACGTAATTTGGTTAAACATAGAATGACACTTAATCAACACGTAATGTGAATCCCAACATTTTGGAATGTTTTTCACCTACCTTCTGATACATTGTTTTTTCGGCATAAGTGACGAATAGGTTTCGCGATGTAAGTGGAGCTTATGGAGAAGGAGTTTTGTTGTAATCACGTGGTACGTAGGATAAACGATGCTGTACGTTATGAAATCCTGATGAAGATTATTTACCGATCGTATGGTAGTCTTTCGGAGTGTTGTGCAATTGAGATTGTTTATGTGTCTTTCCCTGCTCTTTGCGATGGCGCAGTTATTTCGTTCCGAGCGAGGTGCACAATTACGTAAATACAGCTTAAGGTCAGTCGTTAGCTTTTCGTTGACGCGGAGGATGACTGAAAATGGCTCTCCCGTAGCAGGATACGATGGTTCTGTTTCTAAAGGATTCATAGGTATTCAGAGATGCCAACTTTTACGGATTTTTGCTCTGTGTTACGGTTTTACGGAGATCACCCAAGAAACTACGGAAAAGCTCGCGCAAAATCCCTGCGTGCAATTTTCTATATTTTACCTTCTTTTGGTAGACAAAATGTGCTTTACAGATAGTTCCTATACACCTTCGATGTTCTGACTTCCCCCGCCAACGGAGGCAGAGCTTCTTCTCGTACGCTGTTTGTCACACGATTTCCCGTACAGCCATTTGAGAGCGCCGTGCGCAAAAGCCAAGAGGGAGCGCAGCTCAGCGCCTTTTGTGAACTCTTTGCACTGATTACATGTGGCTTTGTGCTTGTGAAGAATTCGGTGCAAACGTTTTAACACTTTCCACTCGACTGTCAGGTGAAACCCGACATTACGAAATCGCCGAATTGCTTGTGTGGCTGGTGTCACTTGCCACGCCAATGCTGCCTTCGTAGCTTGGTTGTTGGTGCTCATGAGACATTTCTTTTTCACCAAATAGAGAAAAAGAAACTTCATCGGCTTGTCGGATGTCACTTGCCATGACGACGACGCCTCTTTAGCTCGTATGTCGGCGCTCATGAGGAATTTCTTTTTTGCCGAATAGCTTGTGTATCGGGTGTCATCTGCTATGCCAATGACGCCTCTATAGCTTGTATGTCAGGGCTTACAAGACATCTCTTTTTCACCAAATAGCTCGCGTGTCAGGTGTCACCCGCCACGCCGATGATTCCTCTAATAGCTCATATGTCAGGGCTATGAGTGCTGGGTGAGTATGGATGAAAAGTTATTCGAGTGAAAAGGGTTAATTTAGATTAAAACTAAATGAAACGTAGCAGTGGAACAGCTGTGACAACAAAAAGAACGAAGTCAGATAAAACTTATCATCAAGTTTGTTGCGATATACATAGTAAAGAATGACCTTTTCATGAAGCTTCTAAAGATTTGCCGAATCACGTTTTGTAAGCCATGTGGCTGCGATTTTGGCATAGCGCATGGCTGCCACGATGATTGTAGGTGTCGTGGGGAGAGCAAGAAGCACTAAGATCATGCCAAGAGATAAATGGAGATGTGAGTAAAATGAATGTAACCAAAAAACTTCTGACAGCTTATAAAGAATCGTGGAAAAATGTAAAGAGCGGATTAGTGCTGGGAAAATGTGGCAAAATTAGCGAAAAAGAGAAAAAGATATTGAATGTTCACAAGGTGATTTGAAACGGGAAGAAGCTGAACTTTTGCAGCAGTTGGATTGCTCTCATAAAATGTTAAACAATGCTGAGATGAACATTGAATGTGGCATAAAAAAAAAGTGACGTGTGCAATAGAAAGTGGACCGGTACTATTAAGAGAAGCAAAACAAAACATTGCTAACTTTCTTAAAAAATTAGAAAAAAATAGAAGTGAGCAATTAAATATTGATAAAAGCAGCAAAAAATTAAAAAGTTAAACATTAAAAAAATTAATGATTAAAAGTAGAATCCTGCTATGGTTACAATTTTTTTGATTTATTTGAAAACTAAAATCTTTGCATATGTGCGTGTGTATTTCAATGCAAGATGTTTTAAATTTGAGTAGGGTGCATATAGTTCCAAAATTTTTTTTGCTTAAGAATTTGTTCTATCTGCTAATATACTAATGTTTTATCTGCTCCGAAAATATGTTTTCTTACACCAAAAATATGACTTGCTCCTAACACGCATTTTGCTGCTCCAAAAATGTATTTTACCTGCTCCAAAAATGTATTTTACCTGCTCCAAAAACACATTTTGCTGCTCCAAAAATGATTTTGCAACTTTCCATCACTGGATTTTGGACATAAATGTTCACACACACACACACACACTTACTCTTCCCTATGCTTGCACGCATCTTCATGCTGCCATGCAACAGTGCATACATACAAGCAACACAGTCAAAATTTAGGAGACAGGGTTAAAAAAAAAGTGTTCATATGAAAAATGTTAATAAGCTGCTTTACTGTTATTTATAAGATTAGGTGACATATGTAAAGCTTTTTTTTTTTTTTTTTTTTTGCTATTACTAGCAGCATCCTCAATAGAAATTTCATATTTGGTCATCATTTGTAAAGACTCAAATATGAGTATGAGATGTACTTGCAGTTTTTGTAAGCTCACATAAAATATATAAAAAAAAATGCATGCCAAAAGTTGTTAATAATATATTTTGGAAGCAAAATATATTTGTGTGTGTGTGTGTGTGTGTGTGTGTGTGTGTGTGTGTGTGTGTGTGTGTGTGTGTGTGTGTGTGTGTGTGTGTGAGTGAGTGAGTGAGTGAGTGAGTGAGTGAGTGAGTGAGTGAGAGAGAGAGAGAGAGATTTACATAGTATTAATCTATTGGGTTGTCGGAAAAGTCATGACGTATTTTAGCCATGTTTTGCAAAGGTTATTTATTGATAGAAAGAACAAAGATCAATCAATGATATAATGCCAGTTTTGCTCGATAACCTTTTGCCATCTTTCAGTGAGCTGCAGAATGCCTCGTTCATAGAAGGACCTGTCTTTCATGGCGAAAAACTGTACAAGGTGCTGATTTACAGCCTCATCTGAATTGAACGTTATACCACACAAGGACTGTTGAAGAGAGCGAAACAAGTGGAAGTCTGACGGCGCAAGGTCAGGCAAGAATGCTGGGTGTGGCAACACATCCCACCCAAGCTCCAATAATTTTTGGCGGGTGATCAAACTTGTGTGTGGTCTCACGTTGTCGTGATGGAACACAACACCTTTACAATGAATGAGCTCTGGACGTTTCTGGATGATGGATTCGTTCAAACTGTCCAATTGCCAACAGTACACATTCAAATTCATTGTTTGGTTCCGTGGTAGGAGCTCGAAAAACATGACACCTTTAAAATCCCACAACACTGAGACGAGAACCTTACGCTGACGAATGTCTGCTTTGGATGTTGTTTGAGGCGAAGCAGCACGTCAGGACCAAGACCGTTTGCGCAGCACATTGTTGTACACAATCCACTTTTCGTCCCCAGTTATCAGTCGCTTCAAAAAGGATAATTTTCCTCATGTTTAATGAGCATATCGCAGATGTTTATACGCACCATCAATTGAGCTTTTAGTTCATGAGGAACCCACACATCGAGCTTGCTTACGTATCCCAGCTTCTTCAGGTGGTCGTGAACACTTGAATGATGGATGTGCAATGTGTCTGCAATCTCTTGTGTCATGTAACGTGGGTTTGACTCGATCAATGCCTTGATTTGGTTGTCATCAACCTCAGTTGGCCTTCCGGACCGAGGAGCATCTTTGAGGTCAAAATCACCAGCACGGAATTTTGCGAACCACCGCCGGCACTAACGTTCTTGTAGAGCATTATCACCGTACATTTTACCGAACTTTTCACAAGCTTGACGCGCGTTCTTCCCTTTACGGAAGTAAAACAGTAAAATATGGCGAAAATGCACAGTTTGGTCTTCCATCTTCAACTTGATGTCAAACCTCCGCAAATCAACCAAATCGCTCACTATTCCTTTTAGACTGCAGCTAGAACTGGCACCTGTCGAATGCCATAGCGATACCAGAGCTGCGCATGCCTCTAGCACTTCCAAAACTGCCCAACCACTATCGGGTGCCGAAATACGTCATGACTTTTCCGACAACCCAATAGCACAGTTTTGTATTCTTCTTATAGAAGAAAAGATGACATACTGTACATCCATTTTTACTTTGTTCACATAAATACCTTCAAGTGCCTGATATTTGTTTTTCATGTTCACTTTAAAACTTTTGATATTTTAGTATTATGAAAAATTGTATGAACTGTTTAGTTTTTGTTCATGTCTGTACTGCATAGAATTTTTATTTTGTGGTTTCTTATGAGGGTATTATCAACAGCCAGTTGCTTTAACGTTATAACTGACAAAAATCTGTCTGTCAAACTCCCGAGTTAAGAATTATTATATTTGCAGGAAGTGTATGGCAAATGTGCTTGAACCATTCATTGGGCCTGTGTTTAAGTATAGGATGACAAAGCCAAGCTGTGTGCAGCCCTGTTTTTGTCACCCCATAGAGCTAATAGCATGCTCCAGTGAGTGACTGTGCTGGGCTTGTGCTGGAAAATCTTAAGAGTCAGATATATTGGCATATAGATACAAAAAGAAAAAAAAAATATATATATATATATATATATATATATTTTAACCAACCTTTAAAAAACACCATAATACTTTCAAGTTGGAACTGAAGAACAGATTCTTTGCTTTAGAAGGCCTAACATCGGAAGAAGTGGATATTTCGGAAGTTAACAGAAAAGTAACCAAAGCTCTTATGGAAACAGCAACAAAATTAGCTGGGTCTAAGAACAAGTTGCATGTGAACAAATTATCAGGAAAAACCAAAATGTTGATGCAAAAAAGAAGAGAGATGAGGACAACTAAAGAAGATGTGACTTCCAAAGTGGAATATATAGAGCTATGCAAGACAGCACGAAAAAGTATCACTGAAGACGTAAGGAAATTCAACTGTGAGCTAGTGAGGAAAGCAATTGAAAACAACCAAAGCCTTAAGATAGCAAAGGGACATCTCAGTAAGGGAAGAAAACAGATTATGGCTCTGAGAAAAGAAGATGGTTCTATAACAAGAAATAGAGGCGAAATTTTGACAAGAGTGAAAGATTTCTACTCGAAATTATATGAAAGGGATGATACATGTACTCCAGACATCATGAAAGGTACCAGAGTTCTTCCAGTACTCCCAGCAGAAGTTGCTCATGCAATCAAGAACATGAAGCGGGGGAAAGCTCCAGGAGAAGATGGAATTACTATAGACATCATACAAGAAGCAAGTGGAGAAATTGAAACAGTACTCGCCCAAATTTTCACTCGATGCCTTAATGAAGGGAAAATTCCTGAGGATTGGAACAATGCTACAATGATCCTGCTACATAAAAAAGGTGACATTGAGGATCTCAGGAACTACAGACCTATCAGCCTCCTATCAGTGGTTTATAAAATCTTCACTAAAGTTCTTTCACACCGCTTGAAGGTAACACTGGACATGGCTCAACCGAGAGAACAAGCTGGATTCAGGAGTGGCTACAGCACAATAGATCATATCCACGTACTGAGAGAACTAATTGAAAGAGCGAGGGAATATGAACTTCCATTGTGCATAGCTTTTATCGATTATGAAAAAGCCTTTGATTCGGTGAAACCATCAGCAGTTACCACGGCTCTGAAATCCTGCGGTATTGAAGATGCATACATTAATATTATTAATAACATCTATGAAAATGCAAGTGCAAAGATTCGGCTGTTTGAAAATACAACACACATAAAAATTGGAAAGGGAGTGAGACAAGGTGACACCATATCTCCGAAGCTCTTTAATGCCACATTGGAAAATGTCTTTCAATCACTGAACTGGGAAAACAAAGGGATAAAGATTAATGGAGATTATCTAACCCACCTTCGTTTTGCTGATGACGTAGTCATTTTTGCAACTACCCCATCAGAGCTGCAGAGTATGATCCAGGAACTTGCTGACAAGAGTAAAGAAGTGGGATTAAAAATGAACTTTCAGAAGACAAAAGTGATGTTCAATGCTTTTACAAGAAATGAAGATTTATCGATTGATGGAGAAAAACTGGAGATAACAGATACGTATGTTTATCTTGGACAGCAGATATCAAGTGAGGGTCACATTGATGAAGAAATTAATAGGCGTACAAAACTTGCCTGGAGAGCTTTTGGAAGAAACAGCATAATTTTCAAGAGCAATATGCCATTATGTCTTAAAAGAAAAGTGTTTGATCAATGCATCCTTCCAGTGCTTACGTATGGTGCAGAGACGTGGACCTTAACTAAAAGAGACATACAAAGGCTGCAAACAACTCAAAGAAGCATGGAGAGGTGCATGCTTGGTATAACCAGGAGAGATAAGAAGAGAAACTCGTGGATCCGAAAAATGACGAGAGTGGAAGACATCATGATCAGAGTTAAATCCCTGAAATGGCAATGGGCTGGACATACTGCCAGAAGGACAGACCATAGATGGACAGCCGAAATTTTAGATTGGATTCCAAGGGACAGGAAAAGACCCAGAAAAAGACCACATAGGAGATGGGTGGATGAAATTCGTAAATATGCGGGAGTGACATGGAGGAGACTGGCACAAGACAGACCGTTGTGGAGGAAACTTGGGGAGACCTTCGTCCAGCAGTGGATTGATAATGGTTGAAATGATGATGATGATGATGATGATATATATATGAACTGTAGGCGGATAGAAGGTAAACTAGTAATTTCTTCATCCATGGTTTGTTCATCGTATTTGTTTTAGCAAAAATAAATAAATAAGTAAATAAATAAATAAATAAATAATTCTCTTGGTGTCATAATGTTATATTTTAGTATCTCAAAATTTGTGCATTTTAGTTTAGGAATATACACATTTGGCTTCCAATTTTGTTTTTGTTTTTTCTTTTGTAAATTCATGAAGTTATATGAATGAAGATTCACTTGCAGCTCTTATTGCTGTACAGCAGGTTAGATGCTTCTGGGTTTATTGCAAAAAGTTTCTGTATTTTATTTCCTTGAATTGCAAAGTTTTATTCCATGATTGTTATCAATAGGAATGCCATATTAAACTAACCAGTCAAAGTGGTAGTAGTGTGTAGCTGTGGGAGTCAGCTTATATGTATGACTGCAAATTCATCCGCGTGAAAAGCATTTAATTGTTTTGCATCACGTAAAATCATACTCATGCAAGTATCTGGAACATGTAGGAATTATTTATAGTTTGAAGAGTGTTAATAAAAAGACAGTTATTGTGCAAAGATATGAAATATTAATACATTTGTTTTGCTGATTCATGCATATAACCATAGTCAGTAATGGGTGCAGTCACTCTGGTTTATGCCAAGTTGGGTGCTTGCTGCATCACTGTATATGGTTTGATGTTTCAGCTGGAAAATGCTATCTTTTTCTTGCTTGGTAGGTTTTTGGTATGCTTTTATCAGTTAACTTAGTAGAGGGTTCATACATGGCATATCAAGGTTCATAAAGGTGATTTCAAACAAAATTTCACTTTATTATAAGTCTTTGCTAGATTTGTACATCTCTGTTCTGATAAACCCGAACATGCCACCAGAATGTTTATTTACAGAACTAGTAAGGAATTTAAAAGGTAAAATGCCTTTTTGAAATCATCTTTATAAACTTTGTTTTTATCAGTTTGTTTTTTAATTTTGTTTTTATTGGAGTCTTGGGCTCCTTTTTGTTTGGAATTACTATATACCAAAGTAAGTGTGGAATAGCAACAACACTTTTTTTTTCTTGTTTTTTATTAGGATGAACTCAGCAATTTTTACTTATTTTTCTACCTCCTATTCAGGAGCTTGATAGGTAAGTTTTGGGAGCAGTTGGAAATCCAAATTCATAAAGAAATTTTTTCTTTACAGGTTGATTGTATGATTAGCTACAAATATATGCCTCATCAATTGCAAGACATTAACCAGTAAATATGTTCATAATGGTTAACAGAAAGCTCAGTGTTGCCTCATAATATACACTTTTCAATCCACTGCTTTTTGCTTATAACCATCTGTTAGGTTATGCAATTGTTTTACTTTTTTTCAGTCTTCCTTTTTCTAGGCTCATCATAGTTATTTTTCCCATACCAAGTAGAAATATTTCTAGAAGTTTATTAATTTAGTAATATCAGTTGAGGAGCTCATAGTAACAAGACTTGCAGAAGTATTGCAAGCCTTGTTATGAAGGCTGATCAATAAGAAATTTCCACTAGGTCATTTCCACTAGGTGTCTCACAAGGTCATTGTACTCCAGGCACGACACTACAGGTGGACTTGAGCCCACCGTTTAGCCCTCCCCCAAATATTCAAGCAGTTAGAACACATGGTGAATACAACTATCTAAGATTTTAGAGAACTTGGATAAATACATGTGAATTTTTGGACCACAGAAATGTTATGCAAAATACATTTTTTTGTAAAATTTTGTTTTGTACTATTTTGTTGCTTTGGGAGGTTTTCACAGGAATGACGAGTTCTCAAGAGAGTCCCGCATGGCTGTGTATGAAAGTGTAATTGTTCCTCCTTTGATGTATGGCAGTGAAACCTGTGTACTACAGAAAAAACATAGGAGTCGTTTTTGTGCTGGAGAAATGTGTTACTTACGACGGGAGAGGGGGGGCACGTTTTGATTGTGTGAGGAGTGAAGATGCTTTGCAGTTGTGTAACATGAAGCAAAATGTTGTTAGCAAGGTGAAGACTAATATGCTTCAGTGGTTTGGCCATGTTGAAAGAATGAGTGATGAGATGCTTACTAAGAAAATCTTTTTTAGCCCAAGTGGCAAGAAGGAAAGGCAGAGGAAGGCCAAGGAAGTCATGGTAGGATCAGATTCAGGGGTGTCTGCATGAGAAAAATATTATGAGTATGAAGTATAAGAGGTCTTGTGTACGTCGGGTGATGGATGTCAGAGAAGCTTGCGTTGTGTGTCAAGATAGCTGTAAATGGAGAAGTTTGATATGGCAGCAGTAAGTAAATAATCAGTTAAAAATTTGTCTGGTAGTTTGTATTTCTGTGGGGAGCTAACCTCTGAATCTCAGAGAACAACTTAGTTATATGTATTGTGTGTAATGTGTTTGAAGGTAGTAATCTATAAATGACAGACACCCTGTCATACTTACAAGAGGGGATCCTTTTTCATCATAATGCACACACAGCAAAAGTAACAATGCACATTTTGGAGAGGTTTGGGTGGACCTGTAGATTCCATGGATGAAATAATTTTCTACAATTATGTAGAGCAAGGCCAGGATTTTAGCAATTGGATATTCTTCAGTCGCTAGTTTTACTGTGGAGTATGTAACATCATTACATCAGAAAACTTTAAAATTACATTGCCCTGGAGTGAGAATTGAACATGTATCTCCTGATTTCCATTTGAGCATGCTATCTGTTACACTATCCAGGACAATGAAGTCGAAACTTCATTGTCCTGGGTGGTGTGACAGATAGCATGCTCGAAAGAAAATCGAGGGATGCAGGTTCAATTCCTGCTCCAGGATAATGTAATTTTCAGGTTTTATTTTTGTCTAATAATGTTACACTCTGAACAATAAAACTGGCAATTCAGGCATATCTGATTGATAAAATCCTGTTGGTTGACCTTATCTTTCCCATCCCTCATACTGTTTAGAACCTGCAGCCTTGTATTTCCACCTATTCAGTCCTCTCAAAAAACACCTTGAAAGCATTCTCTGTCCCCTCAATGACTCCAAAGTGGTAGCTCAGATGAAGCATTGGATGCTGACACTTGATGCTGAATTTTTCCTTGCAAAGTTTTGAAGGGTTGATGTATTGGTGGGACTAGTGTCTTAGCCGCTTTAGTGATAATGTGGAAGAGTAAGATTTATTCTCTATATTTATTGCTCATACTCATTAGTATGTGGCTAGAACACAGTCTTTGTAATTTGGTATCAGAAGTTACTTATCGATCAGCCTGTGTACTATGAGCTTCCAAAGTGATAATACTATACTAAATTAATACTGCAGAAAGCTAAAGTGTGTTAGTAGATTAAATACATGTGAAAGAGACATAATTTGGCAGCAATATGGATTATATAATTTAAGGTACATGAATACTGATTAAAGCCAGGAACATTTTCTTTAATGTTTCTAAGGTAAGCTTGTCAAAAATAAATTTATGATGATAATGCATCTTTTTAAACTAACATTATTTAAGTAGGATTATATGTTTATGAGGAATTGAAGGTAAATATATGAGTTGTACTTTTATGAACAGCACATATTGTGTGGTTACAGGTGCTGTTTGCAATTATTACTTTGCATTGCTCCCAAGGCTGAGTTGAAATCTGTTTTGACAGTTTAAATACTTGGGCTCAAGCAACCAAGTCATTCATTTTGTTTTCATTAACTTACAATGTTAGGACTTTAATAATATGGCTCAAGCAACCAAGTCATTCATTTTGTTTTCATTAACTTACAATGTTAGGACTTTAAATTGTTATGGTGAAAAGTGGGAAAATATGTGATATCTTTTCCACAACAGGTAGTTGTAAAAGAGTGAATTAACATTAGTATTTGTCATCAATGTTAGTATTCTGTATATGTGAGCACATTGGATGCATCTGTGATGATAGCAAGACAAGTACACTCACCACTGGAGAATGCTTGTAAGATGGCATCATCATTATTTCACATTTAGCAGTGTTAGTCTTGGACAGTTGTAGGGTCTGTTGCTTGAAAAAGTCTCCATTTTTACTATATTGTGCATCCTTTCTTTTTACTTTGACTTCCTTCAGTTATTAACCCCTTCTCCCCCACACACTGTCTTTCTCTTGGCTCTGCAGCTGTCCTATTTCCTGGTATCTTCACTTCCATTGCATTTCGAATTGAGTTTTCTTCCTCTATTCTAGAATTATGTATCATCTTAGATAATTCTTGCTTAATTTTTCAGTAAGTTTTCTAATTCTGAGCTCTTTCTATATGTTCTCATTTCATATGTGTTCTTTTCTTTGTATATACTGGGTTTGCACATCTCCTGGAATCATGGAAAAGCCCTGCAGTTTGATTTATATTTTTTCCAGATGTGGAAAGTCCTTGATTTTCATGTTTTTGTGAAAGGTCTGGTAATTGTACTGGATTTTTTTTTTTTTTTTTTGCAATTAAAAAAGAAAGAAAAAAAAACTGGTCAAAATGTTTAGATTGATTGCATCATTTTGTTCTAGTTCCCTGCAGCGTCCACTTGTGATGACATCACCTCTTCCACGTAGTGTGGAGATGTGATGTCAACTCATGTAACACTGTAGTGTAAGATTTTTGAATGTCATATTTCCAGCGACCTTTGTGTGTGGTATAGCAGTTATGTGCAGTTGGGAGTCACAACAACGTGTGGAAACCTTCCCGCGAGTCCAAGATGACTCTTCTTGCACGCACTTTCCTCTCTGAAAGAGATTGATGTTTGGTCTCATTGCCACTAATGTACATGAGAAGAGAAGATTATGGAATCGAGGACCTTCAATGCCATGGCAAAATTGTTTTGTACAGAGGGTGAGTCGAAAGTTTTGCAGTATTTCCATAAACGCATGTGCTATGGCAGGTATGTCACGTGTTTAAACTATTTCAATTCGCGCACTGCAGTCAGTCGAAAGGGATATGAAGTGGTAGTCGTTGCTGTGAACAGCATTCTATGTTGTCGTTCTGTCTGTGGTTGGGATGCCTAAAAGATGAACAGCCAGAGCCTGCTAATTAGGGAACTTTTGCTTTACGAGTTTGAACTCGGCCATAACGCTGCTCAAGCAACACGAAACATCTGTCATGAGAAAGGGGAAAGTTCTGTGGACCATAGCCAGATGGTTCAAGAAATTTCGCACAGGTGACAGAAACCTTGATGATCAGCCAAGGTCAGGCAGCCAGCCAACTGTGGATTCTGAAGCCGTGAGCCAGGCCGTAAAGGCAAATCTAATAACCAGCACTCGTAGATTATCAGGTAAGGTGGGCATATCGCAGACCACCGTGGTTTGTCACCTTTAGGGCCTCGGCAAAATCTACCTGAGCTGACGCATTGTCCATCACGAACTGATGCCAGCTGAAGCAAACTGCCAAGTGGAAGTGTGCACAAAACTCCTTGAAAACCCACGTGATGTATGTTTCATCAAGAGAACTTTATGTGCGATGAAAAGTGGGTCCATTTCCCTAATCCTAACACACAACGGCAGTGGTTGAGCCCTGGCCAGCTTCCTAAAAACACAATGGCAGTGGTTGAGCCCTGGCCAGCTTCCTAAAAACACAATGGCAGTGGTTGAGCCCTGGCCAGCTTCCTAACACACAACGGCAGTGGTTGAGTCCTGGCCAGCTTCCTAAAAAACACAACGGCAGTGGTTGAGCCCTGGCCAGCTTCCTAAAAAACACAACGGCAGTGGTTGAGCCCTAGCCAGCTTCCTAAAAATACACAACGGCAGTGGTTGAGCCCTGGCCAGCTTCCTTAAAAACACAACGGCAGTGGTTGAGCCCTGGCCAGCTTCCTAAAAACACAACGTCAGTGGGTGAGCCCTGGCCAGCTTCCTAACACACAAGGACAGTGGTTGAGCCCTGGCCAGCTTCCTAAAAAACACAATGGCAGTGGTTGAGCCCTGACCAGCTTCCTAACACACAACGGCAGTGGTTGAGCCCTGGCCAGCTTCCTAAAAAAACACAACGGCAGTGGTTGAGCCCTGACCAGCTTCCTAACACACAACGGCAGTGGTTGAGCCCTGACCAGCTTCCTAACACACAACGGCAGTGGTTGAGTCCTGGCCAGCTTCCTAAAAAAACACAACGGCAGTGGTTGAGCTCTGGCCAGCTTCCTAAAAAACACAACGGCAGTGGTTGAGCTCTGGCCAGCTTCCTAAAAAACACAACGGCAGTGGTTGAGCCCTGGCCAGCTTCCCGAACCTGTTGCCAAACATGGGCACTTCAAGCAAAAGTGATGCTCTGCATCTGGTGGGTTTTCGAGGGGATAATCCATTACAAATTTATTCCGGATGGTTAAACTATCAACCTCTACTCTGAATAGGTGTAGCAGAAGTATGTCGTTTTGGAGGAGAAGTACCTGGCACTGGTGAACAGAGCACGCTCTCCTACAGCAGGACAACGCTCTGCCTCATACTGTGCAAACGACCTGAGCAAAACTCCAGGAACTTGAGGGCACCGAATTGATGCCACACTCGGCATATAGTCCGGACCTTGCCCTGTTGGATTATTACTTGTTCCTGTCTGTGGCCCACTTCCTTCGCGGGTGGCACTTCAACAACCAGGAGGAGGTGGCAGCTGGGGTGAAGGAGTTATTTGCCGCTAAGGACAAAAACTGGTACCGCCCCGAAATTGAAGAACTGGCAGACAAATGGCAAAAGACGGTGCAACACGTTGGCCTATACTTTGCAAAATGCTAGTCAGCTAAAGGTATGTATGAAGACATAAAGTGATCCAAATATTGCAAAACTTTTGACTCACCCTCTGTATTATTATCATTCTGCTAAGTTACAGAGTGCTGTATATAAGTTTTATACAAAGCAATTTTTATACAGGGAAATTTTGCCACTTCATTCCAAATGTAACACACACTGAAGAACACTCCGTAACAGCTGAGCCCATGGGACTTTATAATATTTATAAATGCATAGTAAATTTCACCCCAATTTCCAAAGTGTAAAACAAAAAACTGATTCTAGAAAAAATTAAGCTTCCAGAATTTTTTGATTAACTCTGGGAAAACCCCTGGAAAGTCCTGGAATTTTAGTTTCTGTAAATGTGTAAGAACCCTGCATGTAATTATTAGCATCCTCATTTTTCTTCTTTCTAGTTCGTTTTTTTCCTAGCTGCCCAAGTTTCTGTTCCTTGTAAAATAATGCACATAATAAATAATGAGCATAAAGAAATTTTTACAGCTGCCATGCAAATTTCGATTTCATTTTTATTGGAGCTTATTTGTCTCAGATTAATGCAGCTTCTGTTTCCATTTATTCCTACCTGCTCACATTTGTCCCTTACTGTCTTCTTGCAGCTGACATCCATTTGTAAAGTTGAGCCCTAGTATTTAAGCTGTTCTATTTCTACTAGTTGTTCACAGTTCCTGATATACACATATCTTGTTCATCTTGTGAACTGAGCATCATCTCTGTTTATACCCTATTTATCTTTAGACTAACCTTTTCAAGGGCCATGCCAGTCTGTAAAAAATGTTAGGTCCTCTTCAACTGATTCTGATGTAATGACTAAATCTTCGACGAGCAAAATGTTCCAGGAGAGATATTGTATACCTTTATCCACCTGCATTCACTTAGAACCATTTAAGGTAATTACAAAAATCAACAGACTTGTGATGTTGCATGTACATTTATTTTATATGCTTTCAAGGATCTAGAATATGCACACCAGATAGACCAGATACTTACTTCAAAAAGCAGTCCCTGATGATTGTTTCAGTCTTCTCAGAGAACTTTTTGTGCATCTCTGATTGGCGTGTAAAATAATAAACATCAGAGAGGTGTTGGGAAATGTTCAAGGATTGTTCTTGTGGGGGCTGTGGGTAAAATGCATACTCTCTCAAAAACTGAAAAGAGGTAATGAAGATTTGTGTTAATGATAACAGATGTATTTTTCTCTGCTTATGATCTTACAAGAATTAAACCACTTACGTAAGGCTTTACTCAGATTAATATACTTAATTCTTTTCTATCTTGTAGAATTTTTCTATATGTTTTCACTTCTTCTGAGTTTTTTGTTTTCACATATGTTTCTGGCCTCTAGATTTTTGTCAAAGCCGATTCTTAATGTATAGTTCTCAAGTTTCTACACATTGAGAATAGGCTTTGACAAAGATCTAGAAGCCAGAAACATCTGTGGAAACAAAAGAACTCAGAGGAAGTGAAGACATAAAGGAAAGTTTTTCAAGATAGAAGAGAATTATGAGCTTATTGTTGATGAAAGTAAAATTATTCATAATCATATCACACTTGTGTACTTGAAGGCATTCAGGTTATTGAGGCACAACAGTTTCTTTCTTGTGTGTGTGTGTGTGTGTGTGTGAGAGAGAGAGAGAGAGAGAGAGAGAGAGAGAGAATGAATGAATGAATGAATGAATGAATGAATGGATTAGCATTGTGAATATAATTGTACAAGATCTCCCAGATCACTGTTCCATGCTGTTCGTGTACTAACCATGGGGAAACACATATGGTGGCTTACACCTTGGACAGGGGATCCCTCCACTGCACCCCTTGAGAAGTCAACTTTACAACTGCAATTTGTTGGAACCTATCTCCGAAATTCAACGAATAGCTTCTCCCAGGAATTAATATTATATTGCTGATCAAAGATCCTTTGGTACGAGACAAAATGGTAGCTGAGCTGAACAGTGAGCAACGTTACATTTTGTGATCAAATCGTGTAAAGCTTTGCTGATGCCAACTGGTTTGTCTTTGTCAAGAGATCTGGGTGACCAGATGAGACTGTTTTCACATAAGCATGTATATACTATGATTAAAAGCACTCATTTACAAAAATTATGATTGTAGCTTAAATTGCTGCTATCAAACGGTGAAAACTGCATGCATGGTGTTTAGGTTACCAGTTCAGCTATTTCTGAAACCATTGTTCATGTGGTCTGCTTCTTGTAAAAAGTACACATATTCTTGAAGAAAATCAATGTAATCATTTGGTAAAAAGTACTGAAGTTGAGTCACTGCAGTTTGAAGTGGTTGACATTACTCTCTCAGATTATCTACAGTATGGTGAAGCATTCAGAGGTAAGTACTTTCTTGTAAATTGTGATTTCTGTCAATGATTGAAGTTGTAAATAAAATTTTTTGCAAGTAACAAAAAAGGAGATATTCCAACAAGTAGAATAGTCAACTTATGTGTGCTTTTTTATAGAAGTGTGGTATACACTGTGTATGCTATTCAGCAAACTGGTATTTCATTTGGACAATAGTGTCACTGAAAAATTAAAAATGCAGAGGACATGCTGTGAATAGAAGACTCAATTCCTTGACAAAAGACTCATTGTGACACTTGCACTCGTGGCATCTAAACAAATGAAAATGTGAACTGATGAGATTATTGAGTTTTTTTGCTGAATGCCCAGTGTCTTTTGTTTAAGGGTATGCAATTCCATGATGATGCGAAATAAGCTTTGAATACTTTTTCTCAATGAATGCCACAGATCATGAGCATTCATAAGATTTACGTAAACGCTGGCCTTTATTGTAATGGGACATTCATAAAAATGATGGCTTTTAGAATGGTTATTTACTGTTTTATTTACTCTAAAATATAACAAAGAGATATTGTATTCCATGTCATTTGGTTCATTCTGTTCAACACATACAGGTTTGATTTGCCATTTGTCTTTGGCTGTACTCACTTTCCTGTCTGCTTACTTTTGTGATGTTAATAAGTGAGGTCAAAGCTTTCATTTTCCTCCATATCAAGAAAAATAAACCTGCCTTTGGTCACAGTCAGCTGTACATTGCTCTGTTGCAATACCAATAGATATTATGTGCCAAATTTTAAGGTGAATGAACATAGCATGAAGCTCAAAACCAAATTTTTGCTAGTGTAATCTAGGCAAACATGTTAAAAGTAACTCATAATAGTAATAATACATCTCTATAATAAATACACTGGTGTGTGAAACTTAAGGATGATCCAGGTTTTTACCTGTAGCATTGCACAGGAGTGGCCTGGATGTGTGAAATTCAAACTCTAGGAACTTGTTACTTATTAAAATGATGATGGAAACAACACCAACACTGCTGCATGTACTAAAGGATATAGTGGAACTTTATTCAGAATTGGCTACATAGCACTGGATGCCATTTTGCAGTTCCATCACTTTCAAAGACTGTACAAAGAGAAGAGAACTTCTAACATCAATGGGTAATTTGTACCGTCTGTCCGTACTTTGCGCCAGGTTGTTAATGAGTTCTTGCGGTAACATCACCCATTCTTCTGTCAACAACATCTTCAGCTGTTGGACAGTTTCCAGTGTGTGTTAAGTGCCACAACGTATCCTTCCAGAATGTCCCACACATGTTCTATGTGATTTGGGTTGGAGGAATGTGCTGGCCACAATCCGTCCACTGAATGTCTTCACTTCCCAACAGCTCATCAACAGCCACCATGCAATGGGTGTGGCATTATCGTCACTTAACAATAGCATGCTCCGGTTACAGTAGCTCCTTCCGGTATCTGGAGGTACGTCCATTGATTAGAATGCCTTCCCATACAAGAACACCACGGCCATGATATCTATCTGTTTCTTTGTTGTTTTCGGGGCAATACCTTGTGCCTACCTCACGCCAGATTAGCTGATGTCCAGAATCGCTAGAGACTAAATCTACTCTCATCAGCATGGGTGGCGGTGGCAAATAGGAATTGGGAGGGGACGCAAGCATGCAGTAATAATAGCCAATTTCTTTGTTTTTTAAAAGTTTTCTCAAAATGTGCTGGGGACTGCAAATCTTCTAAGTGCAATGAATAAATGCATATCTGAATGCATTGCAATAATTTTTAGATACATATCGCAATTATTTTGCAAAATTAAAAAACTGACAACTTTTGCAAAACATGAAAAGGATTGCAGTCAGAAATGTTGAAGGGTTCATATCTCCCCATCACCCCCTGCCCCCGCCAGCAACGCTCATGCTCATCAGTAAAGAGTACCGTGCCACACTGTTCTGCTGTCCAGTCATTATGTTTTCTGGACCACTTTAAACGGTGTGTCCATTGAGCATTTTTTAATGGAACACAGCATACTGTCGTAGGGCAAGCAGTCCACCTTTGTGTAATCGCCTGGCAACTGTAAACCACAATATTGTGTGTCCTGTGCTCATGTTTCGTTGTTTTGCAAGGCTACTTGCTGTCTGATGTCGATCCCTCTTGGCTTGTAGGAGCACATAGTGGTTCTCACTGGGGGTGGTTTTTGGTGGACGACCACCACCGTTTTTTGCACAGATGTACCAGTAATCCTAAAGGCTCACCATGCACACGATACAATGCTATGGGCAATACCAACACTTAGGCCACACTCAGTTTACCTCTCTTTGAGTCTCCGAATTCATCACCCACGAGTAAAGTTATCAAGATCTTCTCGACGGGCCATTTTGTTGTCTCACACACACAACAAACACAGTTGAATGTCTGTAACACTTATGCGCACTGTCCAGTGATTTCCATTCAGGTAATGCTATTGGATTGCGTCAGAGCAATTTGTTCTCACGTCACGCAAACCACACGTCCAGCTCCATTATTTCACATGTGCTGTTGTCTGTTCCCAGACATGGTTCTGAGTAAATTAGTGTTTGAATGCTGCTGCTGCCATTTATGATATTATTTTACTTTTCCCACTTTATCCTTAGGTTTTTCACAGGTCTGGTTCATTTGCCTGATGTTTACTTCACTGAAGGGTCACTTGACCGAAAAGATAGTTTCACCGAAAGATAACTTGATTGAAAAGTTCAGTTCACCGAAGGATCACTTGATCGAAAGGCACATTTCACCGAAAGGTCTCTTTACCTAAAAGTCCATTTCATCGAAAGGTCATTTCACCGAAGGGTCAGTTTATCGAAAACTTTGGATTTCATTACAGGATCTGTTGAAGCATGGTGCAAGTTCGGCAGACAGACCACCGAAACGTTAGGGAATTATACTCCAATTGCACTTTTGATTTCTCTGTGTCACAAAGAATGCAAAGACTTAGTTTTAACACAAATCTTTTTTTTTTTTTAAGACAATAGGCCTTGGCTTAGGCATTTTTAGCAAATTTTAATCATGTTCATAAGGTTTACATAAAAGTCATGTTCAGTGCTCATGTTCATAAGGTTTACATAAAAAGACAAGTTAATAATGTTTCACATTTTTTCAGGCAGAAAGAATCAATTTTAGGGCGCTATGTTTCGGCTTAGGCCTTTTTAGCAAATTTTAAGCATGCATGCTCATGTTCGGTTTACATAAAATGTTACTTTACATTTTATGTAATGCCTCTAGAATATGAGTAGGGTTTAAATCTGCTAAAATGGCCTGTGTATACGCCTATGGTAAAAAAATTAATGTTTTGTGGTTGAGTAAAAGTGGAACTTTATTTACTTGATTTGCTATGTAACCCTTATGAATATGAGCTCGGAGGTTTAAAATTTGACAAAAAGGCACAGATTTAGGCCTTTTGATTAATGTTATATTTCGAAAAACCTACTCATGGGGAGTTGTTTCATAGAAATTAAAAGTGTATTTTTTTACACAATCCTATAATGTTTAGGTGGCCAGTTTTACAAAAACCCGCACCACACACTCCAACAGATCTCTAACAACAAAATTCTAAGTTTTCGATAAATTGACCATTCGGTGAAATGATCTTTCAATATAATGAACTTTTAGGTAAAGCAATCCTTCGGTGAAATGAACTTTTTGATCAAATGTCCTTTCGACGAAATGAACTTTTAGGTGAAGTGATCTTTCGGTGAAATTAACTTTTCGGTGAAATTAACTTTTCGGTGAAATGTACCTTTCGATCAAGTGATTTTCGGTCAAATGACCTTTCGATCAAGTGAACGATGCCTGTTTTTCACACCTCTGTATAACACTCTGTGAGTAAGACCAGTCAAAAATAACTTTTAATTGTAGCAGTGTAATCTGTATAACTGCTACAATTAAAAGTTAATCTGTATAACCCTCTGTGAGCATCACCCGTCAAAAATAACTTTTAATTGTAGCAGGTATTTCATTGGTATTCTACTTTCAAGATACTGCATGAATTTGCTACTTTGTGGTATTGAAACTAAAATGAAGTAAGTTATGGACCCACCATTCAAGCCTGTTGTTATGTTATTATTCACTTATAGCTGTAGAACTTTGAGATGTTACTGTAAAAAAACATGGAAGGTGTTCAATGTCATGCCAGAATTCTAATTGTTCTTATATCAATGTTTATTTTTGCAGGTGTAGTCACTGTTCTACAGAGACAACTCAGCAATCCAAGTTCTATGAGCTGGATTTAAATATTAGGGGCCACAAAGATCTGAGTGGTTGTCTTGAAGAATTTCTTATGGTAAGTGTGTGGAAGTTTTATTTTACTGTGGGTGTTAAAGGTATTACAAGTTTTTTGTTGATTAAATTCTATCTGCATGATCTTTACATATGTGTACAGTATATATACACACACAGTGAAGTAGCAAATTATTAGCAACATCTTCTTAATAATGTGTTGGACCATCCTTGGCCTTCAATACAGCCTCACTTTGATGTGGCATAGATTCAGCGAGGTGCTGATATCGTCCTACAGCAAACCTGTCAACTTCCAAGAACTGAAATCTGTAAAAACTTTTCCACGAACGATTCAATCAATATGTGCATGTTTGAGTGATTGATGTATCAAACGCATTGATTAAATGTATCGAACATACCGATTTTAAAAGCCAATTTATTATGCAAATGATTTGTTTATTTTAATGGATTCCATACGTTATTATATAATTAAGATATTTGGCGTTATTTAATGCTTACAGCGATTAAAATGCTGTCGGTACATAATTATCTCGTATGTGCGTTACCATTAGGCTACATACACAGATAAAAATTTCATTAGTAACTGCAAAATTACTGTGATGTTGCAGTATGTTTGTTATTAGGTTGCACCGAGTCATGCTCGACTCTTGGTGACCGTATGAACAAAAGCTTACCATCTTGATCTGTTCTCAGCAAGATCTCGCAACTCTTCTATGGTCATTCCGCAAGTGTCTTTGATTCCATCCAAACATCTTGTTCTCTGTCTTACCCTTCTTGTGCTTCCTCCAACCTTGCCAAGCATGATAATTTTTTCAAACCTATTATCGGCATGTGTCACATTGCAGAATGTTAGAATACAATTTTAAGTGCGCAGATGCCATGGTCTTTTCAGACACTCATTCTCCCCTCAAAATTAGACTAACCTGGGGAAAACAAAATAAATAATAATGTAGGAAATCTGTAAAATATTTGTAAAACAAGTAGAATTTCCATAAGTTTTATGGATGAACCATAAAACTCAGCAGGTATGCTACAGATATGTCTAGCCAAGGGGATTTGATGGCATCTGTCAGTTGCCAAATGTTCAATGGATCTCTCAATCTCATTTCACAACTGCTGGATTGGGTTAAAATATAGGGACGGTGGGAGCCCTTTTAGTTCTTTCAAATCACTGTCATGCTCGTGGAACCACTGTATCCTGCTGAAAATAGTCCCCTCCATCAGGAAACACCATGCACATGTGCAGGTGTGCTTGCTCAGCAATGATGTTAAGGTGCCTATATCATCTGAATGCTATTCCTGGGGTATTAAGGAAGAACACCTTGAAAAAAGACCCCAGACCATTTCACTGCCTCCACCAGCATATATATAGGTAGCACCAGGAGGCTGAGATTTGTCAACTTGTGCTGTTGATGCCATATACTTGCCTAACTGAAAACGAGATTCATAGGAACCTTTTTTAGCAACATTTTTCCAGTCCTGGAGAGCCCGGTTTTAGTGTTCCTGTGCCCATTGCAGACATATTTGTAAATTTTTAGCAGAGCTGATTGGTACACAAAGGGGGAATCTATGGAATCCATTAAATTTCACACTAAATCAAAGTTATAAAAAATGTTTCCAGATTACAGCTATTTAAATGTAAAGTCATTTTTTTTTTCTCTGCAGGAAGAACAGATAGGTGGTTCCAATCAGTATTTTTGTGGCAACTGTAAGTGCAAAAGGGATGTAGCTCGAAGAATCCAACTGATTCATCTCCCACCCTTCTTAAACTTACAACTTCTGAGGTTTGTGTTTGATAGGCAAACAATGAGGAAAAAGAAGCTAAGCTCTACAGTGCATTTTCCTGAAGTCTTGGACATGAGTCAATACCTTAATCAGCCAGGTATGTTAGAAATATGATTTGAGACAACTATCAATATTGTATTGCAGTGCACATATGTAATGGTGCATGCATGTGTTCATGTACTGTAGGAGTGTAGCATGTGTGTGTGTGTGTGCACATCTATTTGTGTATATCTGTAACATGTGCTTGTATGTTCATTCACACTTCATTGCCAGAGCCCTTAACAGATCTGGAGGTTCAGAAGTTTCCACTCAGTAACATACTGCAGAGTGAAAATAATAACAGATACCCTTGATATTATCTTATTTCACTGATATTATTTAAAGAATCTCTGCAATTTGGAAATGTAAAAATTATATTTGTAAGGGTTAGCAGAAATTAAATGGCGATTGATTTAGTCCGAATGTTAAGAATGTACAAAATGTAAATTAATTGTTGGGTATCAACAGACAGTTATGGTGAAGGTGCTATATTTGTGCGATTTTAATATTTAATAGCCATTTCTACATTAGAAGAACAGAGGAAGGCTCCTTTATTCGGTAGGAAGGGCATCAGGCCCTCCAGCTGCAAACAGATGGTCGTCCATAGCACAAGGTTTTCAGTGCTTATATGGGGATCTGTGGACAATCATTATAAAGGAAGAGTGTCTGGCCGGGCAAAATCAAAGACGAATCACCTCTGTACCTAGTGCCACATTGCATTGTGAGAGCCACAGCTTATCTGATTGATATCAGGCAAAGGTGACTGCGAGTTGCGCGATGGACTAATACCAAACAAAAGTGCAGTATTCTCTATGCATGGGTAATGCTGTATTGTGTTTGTACAGTCTTTGCTATTTTTGGAAGTAGTTTGACAAAAACAAGGTTTTGGTGAATACAAGGTAAAAAATGTTTCTGCATGTACAAGCATAAGGTGAGAGAAGATAGCCTCAGAGAAAAACAGGTTTAGCCCTGCCCATTGGTATCCTGGAAGAGTTCTAGAATTTGATTTTCCTTTTTTCCAGGGCTGGAAAATCCTTGATTTTTCATATTTTTGTGAAAGGTCATGGAATAGTACTGCAATTTTTTTCTTGGAATGAAAGAAAAAGAATTAGTCGAAATGTTTGCCTTCATCGCATTCGCATTACTTTGTCCAAGTTTCATGTGGCGTTTGCTTGTGATGACATCATTCCTTCCATGGAATGTGGAGATGTGATCTCACCTCTCTCACCTTGTGTGGCACTGCCAAGACATTTGAGTGCCATATTACCATGGACCTTGGTTTGTGGTATAGCCATTGTGTGCAGTTGCAGTTACAACAGCATGTAGAAACTTTCCTGTGAGTCAAAGATGACTGTTCCATTTAGCACACACTTTCTTTGCTGAAGGAGATTGATACGAGGGATGTCCGATAAGTATCTGGATTTTTATTCCTATCAATTACAGGAAAAAAATAAAAAAATACAGGATGAAAAAATATGATTCTCACATATGTAATACACTGGTACGAACAGTCAAAGTCACTTTTCCACATATTCTCCGTTCAGTACAATGCGTTTCCTCCACCGATCAACAAGTCGATTCATTCTGGTAGCGAAGAAATTAGCAGGGGTGTTGCAAATCCATTTACAGACAGCTGCTCGCCCATGCTCTCAAAGTGGTAGCCAGGAAGACTATCCTTCAAGGGACCAAAAACATGAAAATCGGAAGGTGGCAAGTCCGGACTGTAAGCAGGGTACAGAAGAACAGTCCACCTCTGTTTTGAGATTTCTGCTTGCACTGGTTTAGCAATATGCCGGCAAGCATTACCATGGTGAAGCAACACTCGATTGTTTTTCAATGTTGGCTGTTTGGTGCGGATGTGCTGCACAATTCTCAGTGTCTTCACATAGGGCTTTGCATTTATTGTTTCATTTTTGCTAAGTATTCAAACAGAAGGATACCGTGTTTGTCTCAGAAGACAGTAGCCATGACCTTGGACGCCGACGAATCAACTTCGAACTTCTTTGATGGGGGCGAATTTGGATGACGACATTGCATGCTTTCTGTTTTGTCTCCGGTTCGAACTGACGAATCCACGTTTCATCATTCGAACTGACAAATCTACGTTTTATTGCTTGTGATTATCCATCCCAAAAAGCGTCACCCTCCTCATCGTAGCTCTGTACCAGTTCATTGCAAATGTCTAGCCTTTGGCATTTATGCACCGCTGTAAAAATTCGGGGTACCGAGCTGGCACGGATCTTCCTGTAGTTGAGATTTTCATGAGTAATTCGTTCAACAGAATCTTTACTCAAATAGAAGTCATCGCTCTTTCCACGTTTATAAGTGAGTCACCGAAAAATTCTCATCGGTCGCCACCGGGAATCGAACCCAGGGAAACGTGGAAAGAGCGATAACTTCTATTTGATGTTCCTAGTCCACGTCAACTGTGTATTTAGGATCTTTACTGATATCCAGTTCCATGGCAATATCCCGAACATGAATGCATCTGTCACCTTTAATCAAGTTATCAACCTGTTTAATGTTTCATCAGTCATCGCTGTGTTAGGCCTAACTGACCATGCCTCATCTTCAAGGTTCTCATGGCCAGCTTTGAACTTCATAACCCATTCATAAACACTGGAACGGGACATAGTCACATCACTGTACACTGTTCGAAGTCTTCTCGTAATGTCCACCGCCTTTACATCATCTTCCGTTAAAAATTTCACCACTGCCTACTGCTCAAACTGAACACTTAACATAGCTGCCATTGTTTTTGATCGACACCACCACTTAGAACATTAGTATCAGACCACTCTGCTTTTACGGCACTTCCCTGAAAGTAGTTGTAATATTGGGTATATAAATAAGTTTTGAGGGATTTCCGTTGGGTGTCGTACTTATTACTGCTCGCATGTGTTTTAAGGTGGCAACACTGCGATATCGCAGTACGAGACACCAGCTGTCAGAGTCAGTATACAACGTTCGATTGAGGTGCGAAGACGTATTTGTTTTACTCGATGGAAAATGGCAACTTTCATCCCGACAAAACGGCATTTGCGGGAAGTGTTAGTGCATTACTTTATTGTCAAGAAAAGTGCTGCCGACAGCTATCGCTTAATGTCAGAAATCTATGGTGAACATTCCCCATCCATAAAAACATGTGATTATTGGTTTTGAGGATTCAAAAGGAACGATTTCGATGTAAGTGATAAAGAACGTTCTGGACCACCCAGAAAAATTGCTGATGCCGAATTGGAAGCTTTACTCGACGAGGATCAGTGCCAGACCCAAAAAGAACTAGCAGCAGCATTAAATGTTAGTCAACCATGCATTTCACAACATTTAGCTGCCATGGGAATGGTGCAAAAAGAAGGGAATTGGGTTCCACATGCTTTGCAGGAAAGAGACCTTGAACGTCAAAAAACCATTTGCAAATTGCTGCTTCAAAGGCAAAAAGAAAGTTTTTTTTGCATCATATTACTACCGCCGACGAGAAATGGATATGGTACAATAACCCTAAACGGCAGAAAGCATGGGTAAAGCCAGGTGAACCAGGTCCTTCAATGCCAAAACGCAATATCCATGGTTCAAAGGTAATGCTGTGTATCTGGTGGGACCAGAAGGGTGTGATCCACTGTGAACTGCTGAAACCGTCAGAAACTATTACTGGTGATCGATATCGAACCCAATTAATGCGTTTAAAACGAGCTCTCACGCAAAAACGGCAGGAATGGGAGAATAGACACAACAAAGTCATCTTACAGCATGACAACGCAAGACCACATGTTTCTCGACCTGTGAAAAAGTACTTAGAAGGATCCGACTGAGAAGTTCTACCCCACCCGCCGTATTCGCCAGATATTGCGCCATCAGGTTACCATTTGTTCCGGTCGATGCAGTCAGCACTTTCTGGAGAACGGTTTAGTTCTTATGAAGACATCAAAAATTGGCTGGACAACTGGATCTCTTCCCAGGAACCGGAATTCTTCCTTCGGGGCATACGTTCACTGCCCAAAAGATGGGTTAAAGTTGTAGCTTCAGAGGGAGCATACTTCGATTAATATTAAAATATTGTTTCTGTTCTCCAACAACGTGTTTTGTTCACCTCAAATCCTTCAAAACTTATTTATATACCCAATAGTTTCACACATACATACGATCATACACACGGTTTTGTATCAATAGGAATAAAAATTTGGATACTTATCAGACACCCCTTGTAGATATTTGGCCTCCCTGCTGGCATTGTGCATGGGAATAGATGACTGTGGAATGGGGAATATTTCATGGCTTTTTTTTTGCATTATTAGTTATCATTGTGCTGTGCTGCTGTAAGTTTTATATTAGGCAATTTTTATACACGGACATTTTGCCACATCATTGAAGACGCAACTCACTCTGAATAACGCTCCGTAACAGTCCACTGTTATGCACAGTAAATCTTACCCCAATTTGCAAAATATAAAACAAAGCACAAGAATTCTAGCAAAAATTGAAGCTCCTGGAATTTTTTCATGAACTCCTGAAAAAGTCCTGGAATTTATTTTCTTTAAATGTATATGAACCGTGGTGGAAAAACCCAATGATAAATGTTGGTGCAAAGGAGGGAGACACTCAGAGAATGCGTGACTACGGAAGAGCTTAGGCAGTTGGCCAGACAGCAAAGCCATGCTCAGAGGGAGCCTAAGCATGTAGATTACAGAGTACCTGCATCAGGAAAGTGGTTGACCCTGAGCGATTTGTCAAAGGGGCCAGGAAGTGGTGAGGCAAACTATATGAAACCTTAGATAGGGATGAAATCTGGAGAATTTTCGCATCTACCAGGAGGAACAGAAAACCTAAAATTTTAATAGCACGGTTAAGCAGGAGGTGCAGAGCGGAATTCATTTCAAGATGAGGATTACAGAAGTCTGGGGGTTATTTATATCAAAGGGACTGAACCCATGTTTTTCTGGGACCTTGCATTGATACTCTTAAAAAGCAAATGGAAAGTACCAACTGACTTTATAGTAAACCTTCTATCAAGTTCGAAAATGAGTCTGGTATAGTAATTCATTTGTGCCTATTTCTGTTGCTGAATAACGGTAGCTCATTTATGGAATGATTGAATAAAATAAAATTAATGTAAGTTGTCAAGGAAGATAAGTCAATACAGCGAACTCCTCATACAGTGTTGCCGGTTTTACAGTGTTAATGCTGTGTTAAAGAATTAGAAGAAATCACACATTTATTATTTCTGTGTTATGGTTTATTCTCTCCACCATGTCTCAAACATACTGCAACTTAAATGTGTCATATATTTTAAAGATCACTTTCAAAACTTAACTTTTGGGGTTCGCTTGTCTTCTGGAATTTAAGAACTCCGTAAATGAACCTTTTTCTACTTATTTCTCTTGAGGCTCCTGAAAAAGTCCCTAAATTTAATTTTGACTCCTGGCAGTTCTTGACTTTTTCGGTGTCTTCCATTGCTTAATTAGTGGACAGGAGAAGAACTTTTCCATTAAGAAACATTCTTTTATTCCGAAAAGTGCACTTTTTTTTTATCTATTGGATGTTATTTTGAGTTAATTTTTCCTAGCTAACACAGACTTGGTTTTCTCCTCATGGGGAGAGCAATAGGCAGGGCCAGTTCTGGCAGGTGTGCAGTGCTTGCATGCACGCAGGCAGCCAAATTCTAAGGGCGGCCGGAGTGGCCTCTTTCGGTGGTACATTTGCGGAACCACCATTTTCTGAATTTTTACTCTAGACTCGCGTTGGCGACGCGAGTTTTACCTAACAATGAAAAAGTTCAAAGAGCTTGGTTAATCTATTCTACAAAATCTAATAGTATGTTTTGTTTTTGTTGCAAGTTGTTTGCTTTAAAATAAAACAAACTAACAGATTGTTAGGGGTTTTCAGATTGGCGACATTTAGCTACTCATTTATCGTGGCATGAAGCGAGTGTAGAACATGTGCAAAACAGTAAAAAGTGGTATGAATTAAAAACATGTCTCGACAACAGTTCTACAGTTGATAAAGAACAACAACGGTACTTTGAATCTGAAAAATGACGATGGCGAGCCATTATTGAGAGAATCATTGCAACTGTCTGGTTTCTAGCAGGGCAGTGTTTAGCTTTCAGGGGTGAAAATGATAAATTATATGAAGCAAACACTGGGAACTTTTTAAAGGCTATAGAAATGTTAGCAAAATTTGACCCCGTTATCTCACAGCATGTCGATAGCATAACAAAATCTCAACCTGCTAAAAGTCATATGCCTCATTACTTAGGCCATGCTTTTCAAAATGAAACCATATCTGTTTTAGCAAGTGGCATAAAATCAAAAATCAAGGAATTTGTAAAGAAAGCAAAATATTTTTCGGTAATTCTCGACTGCACGCCAGGTGCCAGTCACATTGTAAATATTGAAAATTCTGATGCTGCAGTTATAGAATTATTTCTTTGATTTTATACAGTTTCAGACACTATGGGGAGGGATTATGTAATTATATTCTAAGTGAACTCTTAACGGATTATGAACTAGATATTCAAGATATGCGTGGATAGGGGTACGGTAACAGGGCAAATATGCGTGGTAAGCATAATGGCTTGCAGAAGAAAATCGGGAGTACAAATTCATTAAATTTAATTTAATTATAAATGATGCTGCCAAAGTAACATTTGAAACAGTTAATGGTTTTAACGTTATTGGAGATTTGTACACATTTTTTTCTGCATCCCCTTACAGGTGGAATATACATGTACTAAAGTGTAATATTAGTAGAATAAAACTGAAATCTGTAAGTTATATAAAGTAGGAGAGTAGAATAAAAGCAGTGCAGCCTCTGAGATTGCAATTAGGTGAAGTCATGAATAAATGATCTAATAGACGACAATTTTAGAGAACATAAAAACAAAACATACAGCTCAATGTTTGTTAGATCAGATTGCGTCTTTTAAGTTCATCTCCTCAATCATTATAGGGAATGATTTTCTGTCAAAAATTGATGTTGTAAGTAAATTGTTTCAGTGCCCTCAATCCAACATAAATGAATCTCTTATTATTTTGAGTGAGCTTGTTAAATTTCTAAGTGCAGTTAGATCTGATGGGGCATTTAGTAAATATATTAGGGATGCAGAAGCTTTAGCTGCAGAAGTAAATGTTGAGGCAGAATTTCCAGTTGTAAGGACTTGGGATTAAAGTTCGCTTTTCTGATTATGAAAGTCCTGATGAATTTATCAAAAATACAAAAAAATTGTTCAGAATACAATTTTATCTAACGATTGTTGATTCAGCATTAAATTCCATTCAGGAAATGTTTGGAAATCTACAGGAATATCATAATGTATTTAAATTTCTTTCTGAATTTTGAGAAATGACTGAAGAGAAAATAAAGAAAGTCTTGCTTTGATTTAGATGTTTCCCTTCTAATCAAAAAAGGGAGCAAAAGTTTTAAGGAATATTAATGGTCTTCAGCTCTTCAACAAGCTGATAAGGTAGAGTTTTGAGCACGAATTGCAGATAGGGCAGACCCATTAAAAACTTGACGTATATAACAAAAAATAACTTAATGTCATCATTTCCTATTCTGTTTATAGCTTTGAGAATTCTTCTGACATTGCCAATTGGTTTAGTATCAGGTGAAAGGAGTTTTTCGAAACTCAGACTTGTAAAGACATATTTAAGAACTTCAATGACTCAAGAGAGGTTTAGTGATCTAGGACTGTAGGCTATAGAGAAGGGATTGTGTGAAAGTTTGGAATTATCAGATATAATTGATGAATTGGCAAGTAAGAAAGCAAGAAGAGTGCACTTTTAACTCCACGGGTACATACATACATACATTTTGTTAAGTTATGGTACTTATGTGTAATGTGTCACTGTCTGTGTGATTGTGGTATTTTTGAACAGTTTTGTTTTGAATATAGATTAAAAAAATAAGTGTATACAGTGTTGTGTTATTATTATTATAAAATATTTGTACGTTGTACGCTTGTACCCCTGTCAACTATATAGAGCAGTGAAAAAAAAAAAAAAACCCATCCCCCATGCCATTGGTTAGGTTAGGAATCTAATAGCATATTTACTTGTACTCGATCTGCATTAGCATGGGCGGCCAAATATCTGTGGCACGCAGGCGGCAAACAACCCAGAACCAGCCCTGGCAACAGGCATGATAGGATAAACTCATCACTCAGAGAAGACCCAGGCGCTCCAAGTGCTATGGATTTTTGTAGCCACTAGAAAAATCAGTTGTCTGCTGCAGTGTATAGGAAAGTGAATACTCGACAAAAATTTAAATAATGTTATTCAACATCTGTGTGGCATTTATTTTCACCTTTTCAAGTTTCTGACATTTATTGAACATTTTTGGGATTGTTTATTTGACGGTTTTAATATCGTGACACTTCTTTGATGTTTGTTCAGTATTTTTTGGAGATTTACAATCCACTGGCCGAAAATGTTTGGAACCGCTGCAAATTACTGTTTTACGGGGCATGTTTTGTAATTTTCAAATTTTTCTAGCCAAATTGCGTTATTATTATTATTTTTTCATTTCTCTTCCTTACTATACGTATTCTTATTTTTTAATTTTTCTAATTTGAAACATTTTTTTTTATAAAAAAAATAGTATTTTTTCTGTTTTCCTTTTTAAAACCTCATTCTTTTTCGATGCCAGCAAGCTACTCTCATTAGGGTCCACAGTTAATTTTGTAGCCGCATATTTTCCCCTTCCTTGGGAAACTGAGACGAGACCATGAATACACATATAAAGATCATGAACATGAAGGATAAAACCTCCTTTTCTGAAAGTGAATCAATTCACTATCTTATTTTGTTGTCAACTGTTGCTTATTCTTTCAATTTAAAATAGATTTTCTACTTATGTAGCTTGTAGTGATTTTAATTTTTTTATAACTTGTTGGTTTTTTAAAATTGTGACAAAGAAAAAATGATTAGCGTTGGATAAAAAAATAAAAATTTTGAATGTGGCCGAAAAAGAAAAGTTAAGTGTGTGGATTCTTGTTGAATGTGTGTGTGTGTGTGCGCACGCGCTCTTCAAAGTAAGCAAAACACAAATACTGTAAGTGAACTTTTGACAAAGAAGTAGAAAATATCAGCAAATTGAATTATCAACATCGATGGGAACAGCAAGAATGTTTTAAGTTCACAAAACTGAGAGTGGCGCAGTTTTGTGTGTGTGCATGTGCACTCGCACGATTCTGTGGTTTTGAGTTGGTTTATTTTTGTTTGGTCGAAGAAGGTTCCTTTAGCGGTTTTCTAATACAAGACAAGAAATTAAAGCTAGGGTGTAATATAGCTAATGGATATGTACGTGTTCTGCAGCGTGCATTGAAATACGTACATTGTATGTATTGTATTTTAAAATAAAAAAAACTGTACATGTACTCTATATATGCACATGCATTGTATTGTTTCTCACTGTTAAACAATAGCAAAAAATAACAGTTGATTGACAAACATTTTAAATGTATATTGTATGTACAATGTATATGTTTAGTATGTTGTTTTTCATACTGTGAGCCTTGGAGGGGTGGTTGAGAAGTCAACCTCCAGAATACCAAACACCTTCCAATAGAGTACAGATGTTGAGATCCCAGGATGATGCCTGCTATTGTAAGGTTTGACTGTGCTTATATTGCTATTTTTAGACGAATAAAGTAAAATTCTTAAAAACCTTGTGATTGTCTTGCCTTTTTTTACTATTAAAAGGAGTTCTATTCCATTGTTATTGTGCATGCAGAAGTTCAGAAGTAATTAAGGATGATTCCATATAGCAATGTCAAATAACAGAAATAAGATTTACATAACAATATAAATAATGAAAATAAAATTTCAGAAATTATCCATGAAAGGCATTTCAGGAGAACAACATGAAGAAAGTTATTTAATTTGGTTAAAAGAGTTACAGAATTACTATTAAATCTTTTTTCATAAGGACTTTAGCACTTGAATCCATTCAAAAAAAATAGGTAGCTCATTATCTTCTTTTTTGTGGGCACCTTATATATTTTGAACAAACGAAAATATTTAGTAGTCTTTAAGTGAAACACATTAATGAAAGAAACTTTATTTTTTGAGAAAATTTAAGAATATATGTCTGAAAAGATGGCTTGCATATTGAACAGTTAATTAGGACATTTATGTGCTGAAGTTGGTTCACGTCGTAATGTATTTGTGAAGATTTATTCTTTATTTTTTGCAGTACTATTGTAAGGATCATTCACTAATTTCTGTAGCTGTATGCAATAACATTTGGTGCGTTTTTTATACGAACAGATATGACACTGGATGCGTTAATGAGTGCATCTATTAAATCTTCGAATGGAATGGTTTGTAATGGTACTGTGGCATGCAAGAATTAATTTCAAACGAAATGTGCAAGCATTTCCTCCTTAAATTTAGAATATTATATTTCTATATATATATCTGGTGCTGACCTTGGCTACGTATAATGGATGCTCCCTATCTTCTGATTCAAGGCTTCTTGAATTGGAAGAGGAACTACAACGGATCAAGTGGAACATCGTCGGGCTAAGTGAGGTTAGGAGAAAAGGAGAAGATCTCATTGAACTGAAAAGTGGACATCTCTTCTACTATCGTGGGACAGATACTGGCAGAACTAGTGGTGTTGGATTTATAATAAACAAGAAACTGAAGGATAAAGTTGTAGAAGTTGAAAGTTCCTCTGACAGAGCTGCACGACTCGTTATCCAACTCTCGAGAAGGTACCAGGCTCAGATTATTCAAACTTATGCACCCACCACAAGTCATCCTGAAGAAGAAATTGAAGAATTTTATGAGGAAATTCGTGAACTCCTTTTCAAGAAAAAGCCACACAGGAAATGGACGTGGAGACATCCAAATGGGACGACAAGTGAAATTGATTTTATTATGTGTAACAAAAAATTCGTCATAGAAGACTGCAGTGTGCTAAACAAGTTCAACACAGGTAGTGACCATAGATTGGTGAGATGTAAGATGCACCTCAACACTAAACTCGAACGTGGCAAACTCATAAGACAAACAAAATATATTGACATAAGCAACCTTAAAAAACACCATAATACCTTCAAGTTGGAACTGAAGAACAGATTCTCTGCTTTAGAAGGCCTAACATTGGAAGAAGTGGATATTTCTGAAGTTAACAGTAAAGTAATCAAAGCTCTTATGGAAACAGCAACAAAATTAGCTGGGTCTAAGAACAAGTTGCATGTGAACAAATTATCAGGAAAAACCAAAATGTTGATGCAAAAAGAAGAGAGATGAGGACAACTAAGGAAGATGTGACTTCCATAGTGGAATATATAGAGCTATGCAAGACAGTACGAAAAAGTATCACTGAAGACATAAGGAAATTCAACTGTGAACTAGTGAGGAAAGCAATTGAAAACAACCAAAGCCTAAAGATAGCAAAGGGACATCTCAGTAAGGGAAGAAAACAGATTATGGCACTTAGAAAAGAAGATGGTTCTGTAACAAGAAATAGAGGTGAAATTTTGACAAGAGTGAAAGATTTCTACTCCAAATTATATGAAAGGGATGATGCACGTACTCCAGACATCATGAAAGGTACCAGTGTTCTTCCAGTCCTCCCAGCAGAAGTTGCACATGCAATCAAGAACATGAAGCGGGAAAAAGCTCCAGGAGAAGATAGAATTACTGTAGACATCATACAAGAAGCAAGTGGAGAAATCGAAACAGTACTCGCCCAAATTTTCACTCGATGCCTTAATGAAGGGAAGATTCCTGAGGATTGGAACAACGCTACAATGATCCTGCTACATAAAAAAGGTGACATTGAAGATCTCAGGAACTACAGACCTATCAGCCTTTTATCAGTGGTTTATAAAATCTTCACTAAAGTTCTTTCACACCGTTTGAAGGTAACACTGGACATGGCTCAACCGAGAGAACAAGCTGGATTCAGGAGTGGCTACAGCACAATAGATCATATCCACGTACTGAGAGAACTAATTGAAAGAGCGAGGGAATATGAACTTCCATTGTGCATGGCTTTTATCGATTATGAAAAAGCCTTTGATTCGGTGAAACCATCAGCAGTTACAATGGATTTGAAATCCTGCGGTATTGAAGATGCATACATTAATATTATTAATAACATCTATGAAAATGCAAGTGCAAAGATTCGGCTGTTTGAAAATACAACACACATAAAAATTGGAAAGGGAGTGAGACAAGGTGACACCATATCTCCGAAGCTCTTTAATGCCACTTTGGAAAATGTCTTTCAATCACTGAACTAGGAAAACAAAGGGATAAAGATTAATGAAGATTATCTAACCCACCTTCGTTTTGCTGATGATGTAGTCATTTTTGCAACTACCCCATCAGAGCTGCAGAGTCTGATCCAGGAACTTGCTGACAAGAGTAAAGAAGTGGGATTAAAAATGAACTTTCAGAAAACAAAAGTGATGTTCAATGCTTTTACAAGAAATGAAGATTTATCGATTGATGGAGAAAAGCTGGAGATAACAGACACGTACGTTTATCTTGGACAGCAGGTATTAAGTAAGGGTCATATTGATGAAAAAATTAATCGGCGTACAAAACTTGCCTGGAGAGCTTTTGGAAGAAACAGCATAATTTTCAAGAGCAATATGCCATTATGTCTTAAAAGAAAAGTGTTTGGTCAATGCATCCTTCCAGTGCTTACGTATGGTGCAGAGACGTGGACCTTAACAAAAAGAAACATACAACGGCTGCAGACAACTCAAAGAAGCACGGAGAGGTGCATGCTTGGTGTAACCAGGAGAGATAAGAAGAGGAACTCGTGGATCCGAAAAATGACAAGAGTGGAAGACATCATGATCAGAGTTAAATCCCTGAAATGGCAATGGGCTGGACATACTGCCAGAAGGACAGATCATCGATGGACAGCCGAAATTTTAGATTGGATTCCAAGGGACAGGAAAAGACCCAGAAGAAGACCACATGGGAGATGGGTGGATGAAATTCGAAAGTATGCAGGGGTGACATGGAGGAGACTGGCACAAGACAGACCGTTGTGAGGAAACTTGGGGAGACCTTCGTCCAGCAGTGGATTGATAATGGTTGACAATGATGATGATGATGATGATATATATATATACCATCTGGATTAGAGGAAATGCTATCCCACACTCACCAACCCGCTTGGCCAGCGTGGTGAGTTATGGCCAAACCCCTCCAAAATGACTCCACAACTTAAATCTTGGCACTCAGTCTCCGGCAGCTGGAATGTACCTGGCCAAGGCAGCGGCCAGTGCGACATGAAGGCAGAGGGTGCTAAGAATCCCCGGAGGACCGGACTAGGCTGCCATCTGATGCTGACCTTGGCGACGTATAACGGACGCTCCCTATCTTCTGATTCAAGGCTTCTTGAATTGGAAGAGGAACTACAAAGGATCAAGTGGGACATCGTCGGGCTAAGTGAGGTAAGGAGAAAAGGAGAAGATCTCATTGAACTGAAAAGTGGACATCTCTTCTACTATCGTGGGACAGATACTGGCAGAACTAGTGGTGTTGGATTTATAATAAACAAGAAACTGAAGGATAAAGTTGTAGAAGTTGAAAGTTCCTCTGACAGAGCTGCACGACTCGTTATCCAACTCTCGAGAAGATACCAGGCTCAGATTATTCAAACTTATGCACCCACCACAAGTCATGCTGAAGAAGAAATTGAAGAATTTTATGAGGAAATTCGTGATCTAAATAATAAAGGTAAGCAGCACTTGAAGATAATTATGGGAGATTTCAATGCAAAAATAGGGCAACAGCAACAGAATGAAACTTCAGTAGGTAAATTCGGTCACGGCAACAGAAACCAGTGTGGAAATACTCTCGTTGAGTTTGCAGAGGCAGAAGGGTTTTTCATCTTGAACTCCTTTTTCAAGAAAAAGCCACACAGGAAATGGACATGGAGACATCCAAATGGGATGACAAGTGAAATTGATTTTATTATGTGTAACAAAAAATTCGTCATAGAAGACTGCAGTGTGCTAAACAAGTTCAACACAGGCAGTGACCATAGATTGGTGAGATGTAAGATGCACCTCAACACTAAACTCGAACGTAGCAAGCTCATAAGACAAACAAAATGTATTGACATAACCAACCTTAAAAAACACCATAATACCTTCAAATTGGAACTGAAGAACAGATTCTCTGCTTTAGAAGGCCTAAGATCGGAAGAAGTGGATATTTCTGAAGTTAACAGAAAAGTAACCAAAGCTCTTATGGAAACAGCAACAAAATTAGCTGGGTCTAAGAACAAATTGCATGTGAACAAATTATCAGGAAAAACCAAAATGTTGATGCAAAAAAGAAGAGTTATGAGGACAACTAAAGAAGATGTGACTTCCAAAGTGGAATATATAGAGCTATGCAAGACAGTACGAAAAAGTATCACTGAAGACGTAAGGAAATTCAACTGTGAACTAGTAAGGAAAGCAATTGAAAACTACCAAAGCATAAAGATAGCAAAGGGACATCTCAGTAAGGGGAAAAAACAGATTATGGCACTGAGAAAAGAAGATGTTCTGTAACAAGAAATAGAGGCGAAATTTTGACAAGAGTGAAAGATTTCTACTCCAAATTATATGAAAGGGATGATATATGTACTCCAGACATCATGAAAGGTACCAGTACCAGAGTTCTTCCAGTCCTTCCAGCAGAAGTTGCACATGCAATCAAGAACATGAAGCGGGGAAAAGCTCCAGGAGAAGATGGAATTACTGTAGACATCATACAAGAAGCAAGTGGAAAAATCGAAACAGTACTCGCCCAAATTTTCACTCGATGCCTTAATGAAGGGAAAATTCCTGAGGATTGGAACAACGCTACAATGATCTTGCTACATAAAAAAGGTGACATTGAGGATCTCAGGAACTACAGACCTATCAGCCTCCTATCAGTGGTTTATAAAATCTTCACTAAAGTTCTTTCACACCGCTTGAAAGTGACACTGGACATGGCTCAACCGAGAGAACAAGCTGGATTCAGGAGTGGCTACAGCACAATAGATCATATCAACGTACTGAGAGAACTAATTGAAAGAGCGAGGGAATATGAACTTCCATTGTGCATGGCTTTTATCGATTATGAAAAAGCCTTTGATTCGGTGAAACCATCAGCAGTTGCAATGGCTCTGAAAACCTGCGGTATTGAAGATGCATACATTAATATTATTAATAACATCTATGAAAATGCAAGTGCAAAGATTCGGCTGTTTGAAAATACAACACACATAAAAATTGGAAAGGGAGAGAGACAAGGTGACACCATATCTCCGAAGCTCTTTAATGCCACTTTGGAAAATGTCTTTCAATCACTGAACTGGGAAAACAAAGGGATAAAGATTAATGGAGATTATCTAACCCACCTTCGTTTTGCTGATGACATAGTCATTTTTGCAACTACCCCATCAGAGCTACAGAGTATGATCCAGGAACTTGCTGACAAGAGTAAAGAAGTGGGATTAAAAATGAACTTTCAGAAGACAAAAGTGATGTACAATGCTTTTACAAGAAATGAATATTTATCGATTGATGGAGAAAAGCTGGAGATAACAGACATGTACGTTTATCTTGGACAGCAGATATCAAGTGAGGGTCACATTGGTGGAGAAATTAATCGGCGTACAAAACTTGCCTGGAGAGCTTTTGGAAGAAACAGCATAATTTTCAAGAGCAATATGCCATTATGTCTTAAAAGAAAAGTGTTTGATCAATGCATCCTTCCAGTGCTAACGTATGGTGCAGAGACGTGGACCTTAGCTAAAAGAGACATACAAAGGCTGCAGACAACTCAAAGCAGCATGGAGAGGTGCATGCTTGGTGTAACCAGGAGAGATAAGAAGAGGAACTCGTGGATCCGAAAAATGACAAGAGTGGAAGACATCATGATCAGAGTTAAATCCCTGAAATGGCAATGGGCTGGACATACTGCCAGAAGAACAGAACATCGATGGACAGCCGAAATTTTAGATTGGATTCCAAGGGACAGGAAAAGACCCAGAAGAAGACCACATGGAAGATGGGTGGATGAAATTCGAAAGTATGCGGGAGTGACATGGAGGAGACTGGCACAAGACAGACTGTTGTGGAGGAAACTTGGGGAGACCTTCGTCCAGCAGTGGATTGATAATGGTTGACAATGATGATGATGATGATGATATATATATACACACACACACACACACACACACACACACACACACATGTACACAGCAGTAGAGTCACATTGTTGTGACCACCTCGTACTTTTGACGTCAACAGTGTGTAGTAGCCAATGAAAGAAGGCATGTGTCGTGATCTGGCTTGGCGGGTATATAAGGTGTGCTGTAGGCATTCTGAATACATATCAGTCATTGCTGTCAGGGAGAAAAGGAGCTATTTATCAGATTTGCAAAAAGGGATGACTATCGGCTTTCGGGCCAAGGGTGGCAGTATTTTTGAAACAGTGCAGTTTGTGAATTGTTCGCGTGTTGCTGTGGTTAAAGTGTATCGTGATTGGAGAAATGGAACCATTATTAATAAGCGATGTGGAAACTGTGGAACTCCACGTGCCATTAATGTGAGAGGTGAACATCGGCTGTGAAGGTGCTTGAGGGCTGATTGACACGCTACAGTGGAGCAACTCACTGCCCGAATGAACCAGGGGCTTCCGGAAGCGTGTCTAAAACAACAGGTCAGTGAACCCTGTTGTGTATAGGGCTCCGATGCAGTCAGATGGTCACTTCACCTATGCTAATGAAGGTGCATTGGCAGAAAAGGCTTACATTTGCATGGTAGTATCGGAATTGGACCTCCGCTGATTAGCAAAGGATTGCCTTCTCCGATAAGTCACGTTTTCTGCTTCATTGAACGGATGGACGTTGGCATATAAGGCGAGAAACATCGGAGAGCAAACTCTCTTCAATCACTGCTGGAAGAACACGAGCTGGTGGGGGCAGCATTATGGTCTGGAGAACGTTTTCATGGCATTCCCTGGGTCCATTCATATCTGTGGAAGGCACTATGGACCGAATTCATTATGAATCCATCCTTGCAGACCACATACACCCATACATGCTGATTGTCTTTTTGGGGCGGATGTGATCTTCCAGCACGACAATGCGACATGTCACACAGCTAGAAATGTCGAAGAGTGGTTGGAAGAGCACGAAGAAGACTTCAAAGTACTTCCCTGGGCCCCTAATTCCCCAGACTTAAACCCTATTCAGCATCTGTGGGCAATCGTGTTGTTTGCTCTGTGGATCCTCCCCCATGCACTCTCCAGCAGCTGTCAGATGCACTGCAGTCAGCATGGTTCCACATACCTGTGAGCATCTTCCAGCACCTTATTGAGTCACTCCCAGCCCGTCTAGCTGCTGTCCGCACTGCACACAGCAGTTACTCTGGACATTAGCTGGTGGTCACAATAATGTGACAACCATATACAGGGTGATTCAGAATAACTGTTCAATAATTTGCAGGGAGGTCAGGAACACAAAACCAAGCAATAATAACATAGGAACATGGGGTCGCAAATGCCAAACAGAGGTGCTACATGGTCACAAAGACAAAGACAGTTATCACAACGTTGGATGAGCAAAATGATTTAATTCTAAGGCTACAAAAAATAAGAGATGATTTTAACAGACTTTTGGACAACAATTAACATTTCACAGTACCTTTGCAGCAAGTGTTCGAAGTTGCGGCCTTGCGCAGTAACACACGCTTCACAGCGACGGCGGACGTGGGTGAACATGTCTGGTGTATCACTAACAACTCCAGCTGCTGCAACGATTCGTGCCACCAGGTCCATGTCGGAATCAACAGGGGTATCATACACCATACCTTTCAAATAACCCCACAAAAAAAAGTCAATGGGGGACAGATCAGATGAATGGGGTGGCGATGGAACAGGTCCACAGTGACCAATCCATCGCCCCGAAAATGTTGCGTCCAGATACTGGCGAACATTGCTGGAGAAATGCGCAGGAGCTCCGTCGTGTTGAAATCACATGCGCTGTCGCACTTGGACGGGTACATCACTCAGCAATTCCGGCAGGGCCTCTTGCAGAAAGATGAGGTAATTGTGTCCATCCAGTCTCGATGGCAATACATAGGGCCCGATCAGACAGTCGGCAACCATACCTGCCCATATGTTGATGCTGCAGCGATGTTGCATGGCGTGCAGCTGTATGGCTTGGGGATTTTCATGTGCCCACACATGCACATTGTGCAAATTACAGATGCACTGTAATTTGCAAATGTTGCTTCATCAGAGAAGAGGACATAGGACGCGAAGTTTGGCTCCCTGGCAATCTGCTTTGAAAACCAACGTGCGAAAGCCACACACTGCGGGTAATCACTGGCATTCAGAGACTGCACACGTTGTTCGTGGAATGGGTGTAAATTATCCTCGTGTGCAACACACCATAGGCTGGATTGCGACACATGTAAGGGAGCAGAAATAGCCCGGGTACTGGTCCCCTGATTGCGTGCGATTTCATCCAAGACGGCTTCTTCCAAATTATTTGGCCGCGTTGGCATCATGCCTTCGCCCATATTTGTCAGCTCCAGCATCGCGCCTTCGCTCATTGAAACTTCCCATTTCACACAATCGGGTATGCAGCCGTCCGAACATCGTATGAGCCGGAATGTGTCTGTCGGGAAACCATTCCTGATACAATTGCCTGGCAGCGGGTCCACTGCAGTTCGCTGCACCATACATGAGATGCATATATCCGCCATCTCGCTATTTGTGTAGCGATACACACAACTGTCAACCTCCGCTGATTCCTCCTGCCCAAAGCACACTGCGCCCTCCTGTGACTGTTTTGATACACCAGTCATGTTTGCCCACGTCCGCCGGTCGATGCGTCGTTGCTGTGAAGCGTGTGTTACTGCGCAAGGCCGCAAATTCGAACACTTCCTGTAAAGGTACTGTGAAATGTTAATTGCTGTCCAAAAGTCTGTTAAAATCATGTCTTATTTTTTGTAGCCTTAGAATTAAATCATTTTGCTCATCCAACGTTGTGATAACTGCCTTTGTGACCGTGTAGCGCCTCTGTTTCGCATTTGTGACCCCATGTTCCTATGTTATTATTGCGTGGTTTTGTGTTCCTGACCTCCCTGCAATTATTGAACTGAATCACCCTGTATATTGTGTATGTATATTGTGCACACATACATAAATTATGGCACATATTTTGTGTAAAAATTAAATATTATTTGTTTCATTTCAGGTGGCACCATTATGTATGACCTGTGTGCTGTTCTCATTCATTGCGGACAGAGTGCTCATTCCGGCCACTATGTGGCACACATTAAAGATAGAGTATCTAGCAACTGGTATAAGTTCAATGATGAGACTGTGGAAATAATGGAAAATAACAAGCTGCAGTTAGGAACGGAGGATTCATGTATGTTTATTTAAACTTTCGTTGTTTATCAGTTGCACCCCCTCCAACACTTAATTTTCACTGTGTTTGCATGAATGATTTTGTTGATATGAGAACTGTCACCTTATTTATAATGCAAAAATTGTGTCTACTGTTTCTTTAGTGATGTCTGTGAAACAAACAAAAAAAAAAATAAAAAAAATAGGAAAAAAAAAGCAGTAGATCTATTTGGGTTGGTGCAAATGAAATGTCCGGCATGAAGGAGCAGTGGAGACAGGCCCCCACCACAGCGGAATGGAACCACCCCCAGGTATTGAGGGTATTACATCACAGAGTTACTATAAATAGCTAGCACATGTGTGAAGAACAAGGTTCAGGCGTGATTTGTTTGGACGTAACATGGCTTGCAAAGGAAACATGCAGAAGCCGGATTTGAGAGTCATCTTCCTGTATGAATTTAAACTGGGCCAATCTGTAGGAATTGCCAGTCAAAACATTAACAAAGCATTTGGGGGAAATACAGCCAACGAACGAACCATTCAGCGATGGTTTGTGAAGTTTCAAAGCGGAAATATTGATCTGTAAAATGAATTACATGGTCACTGACCTTTTGCTGTTTCTGATGATGTTTTGTTACGTGTGGTTGAAGCAGATCCGCAAAAATCATGTCGTGACATAGCGGCAGAGGTAGGCGTCCACCACATGACAGTTGTTCGCCATCTGGCTGCTCTGGGTAAGGTCAAAAAGCTGGACATGTGGCTGCCGCATGTGTTGACTACTGCCAACAAGACTAGGCGTTTGGAAGTCTGCACGTTGCTGCTTGCCAGGAATAAACAGGAACTTCTACTGCATTGAATCGTCACCTGCGACGAGAAGTGGGTCCTTTATTATAATCAGAAATGATCTGCAAATTGGTTAAGCAAGGCACAGCCTGCTGGGTGGCATCGTAAGCCACCCCTACGTACCAAAAAAGATGATGCTCTTTGTCTGGTGGTCCACAGCCGGGATAATTCATCAGAGTTTCTTGGCAAGAGGCCAAACCATCACTGCAGAACGTTATTGTGCTGAATTACACCAGATGCTCTGGAAATCGCTGCAGAAACAACCGGCTTTAGTCAACAGACATGTTGTTCTTCTGCTCCAGGACAACGGCTGCCCTCATATTGCACAACGAACGATGCTGACACTAAGTGCCTTGGGCTATGAAGTACTGCCTCATCCTGCATATTACCCGGACTTGTCTCCGACAGACTATCGCCTATTTTGTCATCTGGATCATTTCCTGTCCGACAGACAAAGAGGTTCAACGTGCAGTTGATGACTTCTTCAGGTCCCAGCCACAAGGCTTTTTTAGTTCCGGGATCATGGCCTTGCCAGACAGATGGCAACTATGTGTCAATGCTGAGGGGGATTTATTTCACCTAGGTAAGTTGTCCTACTTAAAGTTCTCGCCATCCACGTGTGCTGGTCCTTTGCCGGATATTTCATTCGCACCAACCCAATATTAAACATGGTGAATTACAAATGTATAGAACTTCAAGAGTTCTTGTAGTCACAGTTGAGCTTTTCAAAGATTATTTACTAAAACCACAAATAATTTTTTTTTTTTTTTTTTGTGTCATTGGCATTTTACTGTATTGCCGAAATCACTACATTGTTTTGTGATCACAAGAAAAGTAATCTTGGAGAAGTTCAACCATAGCTTAGAAAATCGGGCCTGTGCCCAGTTCTATTTCTGCATATTTACAATAACATACATCATGGATTTCTATATACTTCTAGAAATATTCATCACATTTAAGTGGATTACAACTTTCTCCTTATGTTATTCATTTTCATATTTTCAGCAGCAGCATAAGTCATTTCATATTTTATTGGCATCTAGCTTGTATCTAGTAGCAGGTAAGATTTGCACTACCTTGCAAACCAGTTGAAAATGTGCTTAGAACCTTGTGAGCTCACAGGATTACTTTAAATGAACATGCAAAAGTGTGTTGCAAAGGTTTAGACAATGAAGTGAATTGAGCTGAAGTATTGTAGATAAGATGTAGTCATGTAAAATAGAGTGTTAAGATAGTTACTACATTGTACAATGTAATATGAAGGAAAATCTTTTTTAAGTTGTATAAGTACTATGTTAAAAAAGCACTTAAAAATTTTATTCACACAGCATATTTTTGTAAATATTGTACCAAAACTTGCATATTTATGTGCACGTTTTGGTACCATATTTACAAAAATGCACTAGTGAGAATAAAACCTTGTTGATTGTCTGTTTGGTTTAATGAGAATGCCAGAGTGAAAGAAAATATTACCAATGTTGCAGCAATTATGAATTGTTCTCTATATTCAACATATGAAATAATTTCAAAGGATGTCAGTTTTGAATTGCCAAATATTTAATTTTGGCATTTTAAAATCCCTACATCTGTGTTCCAGAAAATAGCCATCTGAAAGCAATATGTATTTAAAGTTTATTCATGGGTCAAAAAGCTCATTTGTCAAATTTTATTCTTTGGTGCTGACCACATTTTCATATTGTGTATCATAATTTATTGTATTACACTTTGAAAATATACACTGTGTATGAAGTACTTTATCACATTATATTACAAATGAAATTGTAAGTGAGCTGTTTCTTTCGTACATGGTTTGTATGTGCAACGTTTTTTTTTTTTTTTTTTTTTTTTAATGCATGTATTACTATTTCTGTTCTACCACTTTTGGCCACTCTGTAAAATGTAATTTGTAATATTTTGCTTAAAATACGTGTAAGTAACTTCACTCACCCATAATCTGACATCTTACAGTCCAGCCTCATTAGCCCCCATGTGGTCTCAAATGTTTGTTAATGTAGCTTGCCACAAGTGAGTTTAAGTTATGCGTACATAAGATTCTTCCACAGATTCACAGAATTCCGCTTTTTTTTTTTTTTTTTGATGTCATTTGTGACATTCTCGAGATCGGTGCAAAAATAAAGAGAAATTTTGGGGGGATTAATGAGGGAGGGGTTGATTTTCATCTGGAAATGATATTTCATGTTCCAAAACTTTCAAAAATGGAAGTTAAATGGCAGTGAAGATTTTTTGTAATTGTGGTTTGTTTTTTCTCGCTATGTTATCTCTGACTAGTATTGTTGTTAAATATCCTTTTATTGGATAAATGTTTGTTTTTCAGCATGAAACTGTGGGCAACGATTTCTGAAAACCGAAGTTTAAGATGGCGTGAAGATTTCCTTGTAATTTTGGGCATGAGATTCTTTCGTGGATTTCAGAAACTCCTCTATTTCCATTTTCATATGAGGCATTCTCGAGATCAACGCACAACTGAACAGTGAAATGGTGGTGGTGGGGGGTGGGTTCATTTTCTGTTTGAGGGCAGAATTCTGTCTTTCGAAAATGGCAGTTTGACAAAATGAGGATTTCTCCCATTATCCAATTTTTTTTTTTTTTCTGGTAATGTTTCTTCTGCCTAGTATTGTTCTTAAAGATCCTTTTATTTCATAGATACTTGCGTTTCAGCGTAAAAATTGTGGGAAAAGTTTCCGAAAACGGAAGTCGGTTACGGCAAAGATTTTTCCCGTAATCATATTTTTTTAACTTTTTTTACAGTGATCCTCACTATCCTGTGTTGTTGTTAAATATTACCCCCATAAATGTTTACATTTAAGCTTGATAAAGGAGGGGAAATTTTCCGAAAACAGAAATGACAAAGCTGGAAAATTTGTAAGAATTGATGCATGGTGTTCAAAGTATTCATGTTCTCAAAGTTGTCAAAAACAGAGAAAGCTTTGATACCATGCATTCATGGTCCTCAGGCTGAAAGTTTTTTCAGGTTGATGGAAGAAATTATTGTCATCTGAGGGGATTGAAAAGAAGAAAAGTGACAATGAAGAAATGGGAAGAGAATGGTATCAACAGAAAGAATAATCAAGCAATGAATGCTGTGGAGCTGCATACTCAACAAAAGACAAATATGGCCATGGAACAGGGGTGTAGGGTGACCTAAAATTTATCCAGGGCTAAATATTTTAAAAATTGCCCGCAACCATCCATACTGTGAAATATAATTTCAGCGGATTGTGAGGTTTCCAAATCTGCTGAAATTACATTAACCAAATAGAATGAAGTAGAAATTTTATTTGTATATCATCATCATCATCATCATTGTCAACCATTATCAATCCACTGCTGGACGAAGGTCTCCCCAAGTTTCCTCCACAACGGTCTGTCTTGTGCCAGTCTCCTCCATTTCTATTTGTATATATGCAGTGCTATATAACATAAAAAAAGTAGAAACAAAACAGTAGTAAACAGGAGAAACAAAGCAAAATATATTTGCTTTCACTTCCAATTAATTAATATATTTTGCTATAACTCCACATTAAAAGTTCTAGACTGATTCTTATGTTTTTTCACCAAGCAAATATTTCGTCGATGTGGGCCCAAGTCTTTAACGGTTATTTTTCTTCATCTCTTGATAAACTAAAAGGGTGTTCCAATGAAAAGTCCCTTACATGTATGGGACTTTTTTTTTTTCCTTACATGTAAGCAACTTTTATTTGTGTTCCAATAAAAGTTCCTTACTCATGTAAGCAAAATTAAAAAGTCTCTTTGTTAATTTTGCTTACATGAGCGAACTTGCTTAGCTCCACAAACGAAAATCAGCTGCTCACTGTCCGTCGGTGCGTAAGCAAAATCGCTGCTTTTAAACAGAAAGGCGACCAGTCCCAAAAGACAGTTTTACGCATGCCCAGTTGAGCGCTCATCTGCTCATCATTACTGTTTTCTGAAGCTTCGTCAAGGCAGCTAAGGTTACGAGTTGACGGGTGTTGCCTCTACCACCACGCAGTATCATATCTAGTGAATATCTTCCATATCCTAGTGAACGGATATGGAAGGCTGTAATGTGCTGCCCAGTTACTCAACTATTGTAGTGGCTCACATTTGCATTAAGGAAATCTGGGAACTGGTTACTATTACGGATTTTTTTTTTTTCATTTTCATGTGGAGAGCCCTGGGTGCCCATAATGACTTGACGCCACTGTTATAAATGAGTGGTAGGCAATGCACGTAGCTAACAAACAAATTAAGAAGAAGGTGGTGTAGAACATGCTAAGTTACGTATAAAAAGTTTAAGGCAAATATATTTCAGCCATTACTATGGCCTTCATCAGTGCGACTACGATTGGTTTATGTTGCCAGATTGGAAAGGTAAGTTTTGTAATGGTAACTTTTGGTGACGTGATGCAATGAGGGATTTCCAGATGTAAGGAACGGAAATGGGGAGCTCAGAGTTGCAATTTTTGGAAAATAAAATTTCCAAACTTTCTCTAAACCTCAGAGCATACCGATTTGGGAAGGGAGCCAACTTTTTAGTATCGGATCAAAGTGGAATAGCAGAAGTGTCCGCCATGGTAAGAAGAGACAAGGAAGACAAAGGTTTTCCAAATTTCACATCAGATTTGTGTTCCTGAAGTCTTGAGAGAATTTTCCGGAATGAACTTCCTATGTACGCGGTTAATCCAACATTAGTCTTAATCGGAATTTTATATACTCCAGGCGAAGAAAGCGGAGGTCTTGGGTCTCTGTCATTATGGAAGATAACAGAAATTGAAGGTGAAGAACGAATGGTAAGTCTATATCCTTCTCTTTTGAAGATACTGATGAGTTTGTAGGCCGAAAGTTCGTGGTAAGGGATTGAGCCAGCAAACTTTAGTTCCTTTTTTGGTGAAACAGGTTGAAGAGCAACAACTGTTTTTTTTTCTTAGCATTTTGAATTATATTTTTTTTTTTCATTTTTTAGATTAACTTCAGTGTTACAAACCAAATGAGCTCGATGAGTGAGAGACTTGAGGGCTGACAGTTATATTGGTGGAAGGTATGAGAATTGAAAGGAATAATGCTATTGATAGAAACTGGTTTTTGGTAGACAGAAGTGGATAGAAGATTATAACATTTTGCGATGCTGACATCCAAGAAATTTATCTTGCCATCAATTTCTACATTAATAGTGAATCTAATGGATGGGAATTTTGACGCTGAACGGCGTCATACAATACTTAGCCCAGGTGCCGCTGCCGCTGAACGGCGTCGTAATGATGGCCTCATATTTCGCTTCCTAAAACCTTTGGCACTTGAAGAGAGTTATCTATTTTGTTATTGGCACTGAAAATGAGTCTTAAAGTGACCGCAGTTTTGGGATAGCGGATTTTTCCCCACACGGTTTAGGGAAGGAAAAGTGAGTTGACTTCCCATAGACTTAACACAGCGCGCACGTTTCACTGCAATGTTTATTTTCCTTTGAATGTCACTAGTTTTGCAGTGAAGGGAATTATCAATAAATAAATGCTTGAGTGGCAATAAAAGCATTTGCTACCTTGAGTTTATACATCACAGGGAGGCTTATTGAGGAGGGTAAAGGGATTTCAAAGAAATCCATATTCACTTCAATACTTAGTTTTGTGGAAACAATGCATATATTCGGATGCGCTATTGCCGGTCCCTCTCAACCAAAATTTCCTCGGCGGGCACAGTCTTCTGTGAAAATAGGAGATGATGCCGATAATCTGTCATCAAGTACAGAAACGTATTCTTTTACTAGCTGTAGTACAACCAGCAGTGAAAGTGAGAATGAAGAATGCCGTGTTCTTTCTCATACTCCGCCTCAACGGATTTTGGCTACACATTGGTGTGATGGTCCCGACATCATGAGAAGAATTCCGTTCACTGGTGTACCAGGACTGAAAATCAATATGATAGGTACTGAGCCAATTGATTTTTTAAATCTTTTTGCAAATGAGGAATTTTACGAATTATTAGTTAGGGAAAGTAATGCATTATAGTATTATAGTGTCTACCGAAAGTAATGCATGTGCTGTAGAAGTGTTTATCTCGGGAGTTACTGAAGGTTCACGAATAAATGAATGGAAGGATGTGTCGGTAGACGAGATGAAAGTTTTTCTGCCCTCATCTCCAAGATTACTGGAAAACAGATTCATTATTCAAAATGGACTGCTTTTCTTCAAATATGAGCAGGAATCGTTTCCTCCTGATCATGCGGTGCCTTCATATTGCAAGAAATCCTAAACACCTGGCGAAGCGATTACAGCCAACTGCTTTGCAAAAATAATACCTTTACTGGATTTATTTAATGATACCATAGAGAGCATATACTATCCTGGAAAAGAACTGATGATTGATGAATCAATGGTTTTACGAGAGGTCTTTTGATTTTCAAACAGTACATGAAAGGAAAACGTCATAAATATGGGGTGAAACTTTTACACAGGACAATTGGACTCCCTGGGGGGGGGTCATGCTGCTAATGTAGTTTTAAAATTGATGGAAGGGAAGCTAAATGTTGGTCATGCTATTTATATGGATAATTTTTATAATAGTTACAATCTTTCATTGCAGTTGTTGAACAATAACACTTATTGAACTGGAACTCTCCATGCAGACCGACGAGATCTTCCTAAGGATGTCATGAGAGCTAAACTTTTGAAAGGGGAACGGAAATGCCAATATTCTAATGCTCTTGCAGTGTGCAAATGGAAAGATAAAAGGGATGTTCTCTTCATTACCACAGAGTTTAAGGACGATTTAGTTCAACTGTAAATAAAAGGGGACAGATAAAAGAAAAACCAAAGGCTGTTATCAACTATAATAAATTTGTCGGGGTAGATCGTCAAGATCAAATGCTAGCGTACTATCCTTGTGAAAGGAAAACCATAAAGATGGTACAAGAAGCTAGGAATACATATATTTCATATGATGATAATCACTTCCCACAACTTGTATAATAAATTCTCAGGGAAAAAGATAAGCTACGGTTTTAGACTATCCATTGTACGTCAACATTAGAATCAAGATCCATCAACTTCCTGAGCGAAGATATCTAAATCATTAAAAGTATGTGGCCATCTTCCAGTCAAAAAAAAAAAGGGGGGGGCATTTTTTGAGGAGACAATGCAAAATGTGCTCTGCCAAAGGGATTCGCAGGGACACTCTCTATTACTGCGCCCAGTGCCCAGAAAATCCTGCACTGCGCTTTCAGCCATGCTTCGAATTATATGATCGTAGATAAAGGATAAATATTTCTTCTTCCTATTTTGCTAAAAAAAAAGTATGTTCCAAGTCGAACTGCATGTTTGTGTGTGTGGGATTTTTTACCCTTCCCAAATTAAAATGTATGGATTTTGTATTTATCTAGTTATGCATCATGGCACTATTTATGGAATTCTTTGGCGTTTGTAAGTATCATTTCTCTTGTTTTATATGCAACAATGTCTGAAATATGTATCCAGTTAATGTCTATTCAGTATCGGAATAATATTTAATTGCTGGCAGAATTATAATTACGAATATCAATTATGGATAAATTTCCTCGCATTTTAGAATTGCTAAGTCATGCAAAGCTATGAGATGCGAACACACAACTGGTTGGTCCAAACGCATAAAAGCTCAATCGTGGTGACGTGTGACGCCTTGTGGCGTCGTGGGAGATTTGCACCGGTTTTACACTGGCACCGCGTGCTTGTCGCTGATATAGTATGGCGGCAGCGAACGTGTTAAATTTGTGAGTTGCAGTAGATATTTTTTAGGATGAGGCCAGATGACAAAAATATCGTCGACATAACAGAGCCACAAGGTAGGTTGTTGGTCATGTTGCATCACTATTGATTGCTCAATATTTTGCAGGTATTCTTCAGCCAAAAGTGGGGAAAGAGGTGACTCCATCGGTACACCTTGGTTTTGTTGATAGCATTGATTATTATTAAAAAAAAACAAAAACTGTGTTGATGAAGATAATACAGGCAATCATACAAATCCTTGGTTAAAGTGCCATCCATGGGAAATTTTTCTTTTAATTTATGAATGAGTAGCATGTGTGCTTCAAATTGAGGCACCGAAGGAAAAAGTGATTCAACGTCCAGTGTAAACATACTTGCATGACCATCAATGGAGTTTGAAAGTCTAGAGATATGGAACATGCTGAGAAAAAAACAACACAAAAGGAAAATTGAGCTGATGTTCTAGCACGTACAAAAAAAAAAAAAAAATAAACAATGTTTTAAAACCATTTTGTTTTGAATTCAATAATTTTATATTGTGAATATGGTGATGCATTCCAGTTTAATCTTTCTATATATAAAAGTGAAAGTTTGTATGTTTGTTCTGCATACGTTCCTAAACGGTTTGATTGATTTACACCAAAATTGGCATACATACTCTTCATCACCCAGATTAAAATACAGTCTGGACGATTTTTAGAAATTTCATCCCTAAGGGGGTCAAATGTTTTTTTTACGGGGCCCTCTATAGACTGGGTTCAAGTCGGCAGCTGCGGTATTACTCCGCGTGACACCTCGCTCAACGCAAGCTTCCGCAGTTCAGGCATACGGGGAAGAGTCCGATTTGTGAAAACACAATGCACCGGCAGAACATATTGTCATAAATATTTTGTTGTCTATGTTACCATAGCATTTTCTTTGTAAGGATTAGGTTTCATTAGACTCCCAACAATTGGCACAGGAGTCTCAAATATGGGTGGATCTACAGATTCCCACCAATAGGCGTGGTCCTCTCAAATAGCATCAAGGTTAAGTTGAAGTTAAAACAGACGGTCTTCTTCATACATAAAATTTAAATACAAGATTATTAGCATTGGCATTAGTTTAGATAAAAGAAATAACCTATATCCACCAGAAAGAAGTAAGCTTCCCAACGGTGAAAGAATTATCCGAATGGGTTTAGTTTTCGAGATTAGTAAAAAAAATTCCGTATATTATCATGAACTACTTTCTTTTACATTGGGTGTGATTAGGTTGTATATCTACACTTTAGAAAGCTGAATGCGTAGTTCAGGAAGTGCATAATTGTGCATGTTTGCTATTTCAAGTTTTTAGGGCTGAGAACGGCCATTATAAATTGTGATTTTTATAATAAAATTTTCATCAAGTGTGGTGAAATGCCTCCAAAAAAAATGCAAACCCATCGTACAAGTTCAGCCGAAAGCGAAGAAAGTAAAATTACTTTGAGAGAGTGAGACAACCGAACAACGTGATCAAAGACTTATGGATCTGCAGAAAAGAGCTAGCGTATCTAGAGCGGCAGAGATCTTGGAACAGCATGAGGCCCGACTTGAGCATTGTTCATCATGGTAGGTTTTTTTTTTATAGTGCGATTTACATTGTTACTTGAAAACAACCTTTTTGTCTATACCTGGCATCTCCGCTGGTATTTACATAAATTACAGTGAAAAATTCCATCTTGCTTGTGCTGCATACACATTTTCTTGTCGTGTGTTCTGATTTTTTACACGGTTTAAAAGTTCAGCTTTTTTGTTCCTTCGTCAGCCTCACATATGGTTGTGATGTTAAAAGGGGGTTAAAAGTGAAGTAAAAACAAGAAAAGAAAAGGTATCAGATAAAATGTGAGACTAAAATAGTAAAAGCTTTAATTACTACTGCTTTTTTTTTTTTAACATTTTTATTGTTTCAGTGTCACATGTCTGATACTACTTTCACTTTCAATCTCAATCTCCTTTTCAACAATTCAAGATTTGGGTTTTGCACCAGTCTACATTAATGAGGTTCAAGACAACATTGAGATTAACGATGCTGGACTCTAAGATGCCAGAAAATGGGTGAGTGAAGTTACTTGTACGTATTTGAAGCAAAATACTGTGAATTCCATTGTACAGAGCAGCTGAAATTGGTAATATTTTAACACGTTGAACAGAAATAATAGTGTGCGCAATAAAAATGCTGTATATGTGAACCATACATTAGAGATAATTGAATCACATAGATATGGGATATTTTAATATTTATTAAAATAACCTTTATGTTAGCAGTTTTTTACTTGTTGGAACTGATGTAACTTGAAGAAAGTTAAGTTTAGTTGAAGTAAAACTGAGGGTTGTGGTTGAGGAGTCTCGGTGTATGAGAAACTGTTTCTGCTACTGGGAATGGGTTTAAAACTAGTAAAACTTTATATAGATGGTGCTGGTATGTCAGCTACTATTCTCTTCAACATGTAAGAATGTCTGAGCAGTTGTCTTCTTTATCACCATACTAGCAGGGGTACCCGGTATTTCCCGGGTAAATCTTACTATTTGTGGAATCGCCAAGTTTAGCGGGTGAAAGTTAATGAATAAAAGAGATATTCCTGTAATTTTCCAGTAAATTTATTTTAATTCATTTAGGTTATTGCTTTTTGGTAAACAATATTTTTAGTTTTTTCATTGAGAGCAAAAATGTACAGATTTTTATGATTGCCAACCTTTGAGTGTGTGAAAAGCAGGGTTTCTCCAAATTAATGCCAGCCACTGCCAATGACTGGCTGATGCAGTAATATTTCTGCCAAAAAAAAAAAAAAAAAAAAAAAAAAAAAAAAAGAGCTGGGATGGCTGTAAATGTGAAAAAAAAAATAAATAAAAATGACTTAGTTAATTTACTTTTACAAAAAAAGAAAAAAGGAACAGGAATGGAAATACTTACCTTCAGGGAGACATCTATAGGACTTCCGTACATCTGGCATGCACTTCTGAAAATCCCGTGACACTGAAATGCAGTGTGCCTATGTCATGTCGCTTGCATGCAACTTGACATTGGCATTGGTCATCCTTTTGCTTACCATTTTGAATATCTGGAACTCTCTATTTGCATTACATTGTATTTCTTCCTGATGAAGTGCTCGTTGGTGGTGAAAGCTAAAGTTTATTCATTTGTGTTTTTAATACACCATTAAACGGATTTTTTTGCACTTTATTGTTATCTACGGTCTCTAACTTAGACCATAGATCGGGTGTTGAAGTTCTGAATTGTATTGCAGTTCTTAAAAGTAAAAAATGGAACTTTTTATAAAAATTTTGTATGGGAGACCCTTGACCACGAGCTTCGACTGCATCCAAAAACCGTCTACGGTCTAAGTTACCAAATTTGGTGGTTCTAAATTGAAAACTGTAGATTTTACGGAAATTTTGTGTTTGGGCCCAGTAACCCCGGTCTCAGACCCCTTCCAAAACCCATCTATGGTCTAGGTTAGGGTACCATGAGACAGTATTCCAAATTTCATGGTTCTAAATTGAAAACTGTAAATTTCATGGAAATTTTGTGGGGGAGGCCCTTGACTCTGGGCTCCAACTGACCCTAGGGCCCGGATCCCTTCCCAAAACCATCTACGGTCTAAGCTAGGTTGCCATGAGATAGTATGCCAAATTTCGTGGTTCTCAATTGAAAACTGCAGATTTGTATAGCACACATGCATACAAACAAACATTCAATTTTATATACACTGAAGAGCAATTGAATTAGAGACAGCCGGCATTATGCAAATGTGGCGCTGTGGGCGTCCCTGTAAACGGAAACAACATGGCGTATGCAGCAATCCGACAATATAAGGAGTGGTGTGACGGGAATGAGTAAGAATCGGATGCAGTATGGGTAAGACGAAGGATCTAAGCGCATGTGATCGTGGGCAAATTGTCGGGGCCCGACAAATGGATCACTCCATCTCGGAAGTCGTGCAGACACTGGGATTTTCACGAGCCACTGTGTCACGGGTGCACCGTGAGTACATCGAATCTGGTAAAACCATCCCTGCAAGGGCCAACTGCCGTGGACAACAGCTTGTGGATGAGCGGGGTCATCGTCAGCTAGCTCGCATTGTAACAGCAGATAGACGGGCCACAGTGCAAGAAATCACTCGGCAATTTAACGCTGGTGCACAAAAACGTGTAAGCAGCCACACCATCCAGAACCAACTCCTCGCTATGGGGTACAGAAGCCATCGTCCCACGAGGGTACCGCTGCTGATCGCACATCACAGGGTGCAAAGATTAGCATGGCCGCGGGAACATCGCCACTGGACCCTAGACATGTGGGAAAATGTTGCCTGGACTGATGAGTCGAGATTCATGTTGGTACATGCGGATGGCAGGATACGAGTACGGCACAAACCACATGAAGCGATGGATCCTTCTTGCCAGCAGGGTACTCTTCAAGCTGGTGGGGGTGGCATTCTCGTCTGGGGACTGTTTACGTGGACTGAAATGGGACCCCTGGTACGTGTGACATCATCCCTCACAGGTCAACATTACCAGGATATCCTGGACGACCATTTGCACCCGTTTGTGAGTCTTCAACATCCCACTGGGGACCTCATCCTGCAACAAGACAATGCACCATGCCATTGCTCCCGAATTGTATCCGAATGGTTGGATGAACACTCCACCGACGTGACCTCGCTTCCTTGACCAGCTAGGTCACCTGACCTCAATTCCACCGAGCACATCTGGGATGCCATCGAGAGAGATGTTCGAGGCTCTGACCCCCTCCGTCAAATCTTTGTGAACTGTGGGAGCTTGTTCAGGGGTCGTGGATCCGTATGGCTTCCCAACGCTTCCGGTGTCTTGTCGAGTCCATGCCGAGACGAACCATCACCAGGGCGAAAGGTGGTGCTGCACATTACTAGACAGGTATCTCTAATTCAATTGCTCTTCAGTGTATATAGATACTAGCAGGGTACCCGTTATTTTCCGGGTAAAAATTCGTGGAATCACCAAGTTAAATGGGTGAAATTTAATGAATGAAAAATATATTCCTGTAATTTCCCAGTAAATTTATTTTAATTCATTTAGGTTATTGCTTTTTGGTAAACAATATTTTTGGTTTTTCCATCGGGGGCAAAAATGTAGAGATTTTTAGGATTGCCAACCCTTGAGCAGGCGATGCAGAGTTGTCCATGTGAAAAGCAGGGTTCCTCCAAATTAATGCCAGACACTGCCAATGACTGGCCTTGCGCTTTGTTGATGGACATGGCAAAGGCCAGACGAATCTGGAATTGCAGGCGCTTGAAGTCAAACGGCATATCTGTGGGAATCAATGGAATCCTCGAAATGAAGACATCTTCCCCTTTTGCACTGCCAATCAGAATAGTTGCTTCGGTGATGTGCATGAACAAATTCTTGATGCAAAGCCTGGTTTCATTACAAAGTCTTGGTGGGTTTAAGTTCCTCAGCAGCATGATTAGCACCCCCTTAAGAGAAGCTAATTCTGGGGAGGCATACCTGGCGGCTCCAGCGAGTTGAGGAACTCTGTTGGGTAGAGAACTGCCTGTGCTGCTTCTGTTACAGTGTCAATTGATTTGTAGGATGTGGTGGCTCCAGGAAGTAAATTTTGAATGTGAGCATTGATATTGTTGACACTGTCATTTTTTGAAGCTAGAATTGCTCTTTCACACAGCCACTCATGATTCAGGTAATTGAATTTAATGTTTGAAAAAACATTTCCCACAAGTTCTTCGACAGTCTTTAAAACATTGCAAAATCCATTTGCAAATGCAATAAGTCCAGTTTTTGGCTCAACTGGAATTTTACCAGTACCAAGTTGAAGCAGCTGGCGTGAAAACTCTCCTAGTGAAGCGTGCCTTTGCAGATGAACTCGCATGTTGGTGGTCAATGGCATTTTTTTGACATACCTCCAAAAATGAGATGCTTTCAGGCATGCATTGAGTTCGTCAGCTGGAGTTGACCTCAGGATAACTGGCAGAGTCTGGCAAAAGTCTCCAGCCAACACAACAACAGTCCCTCCCACGAGCGACTGGCTTGCTCGCAGATCTTGAAGTGTCCTGTTTAGAGCTTCCAGGGCTACTTTGTGAGATATCATACACTCATCCCAAACTATGACACTGCATGCAGTCTTGCAGGACTTTTGCCTGTCCATATCCTTTAGTAATGTTGCAAACTGGATATTCATCATGAGCCAAGTTCAAAGGCAATTTGGAGGAAGAATGTGCTGTCCGACCACCTTCCAGCAGTGTTGAGGCGATGCCAGAGGATGCCACTGCAATTGCCATCTTCTTTTGCAGGCAAACTGTTGCCACGAGTAAGTTAATGACAAATGTTTTGCCTGTCCCACCTGGTGCATTGAGGAAACAGATGCCTCCATTCGCATTGCTTATCATGTCCAGAACTTGATTGTAGGCCTGTCTTTGGTCTGTAATTAAGAGTGGTTCATTGACAGCTACATTTGTTTCCAAATCATTGACATTGTAATTCATCTCCCACAGAATTTCATTGCAAAGGTTGTTCATGCTGTTTCTTTGGGGAGATGGCAGTCCCCACTGTCTGAGGCCACGTCCAGCCATCGACAAACGCAGGTCCTCTAGAAGGATGAGAGCCTTGTTGAAGATGTCTGGTGAAAAGTCAATTTGCAAAGTTGGATTTTCCTGTCTGACTCTCAAACAAATGTCTTCCCTCAGATCCTCTTTGTATTTTAATACACCACTGGGCAACAATGGCACACACAAAAGCAACAGGGGCTTCTATGAATCTTGAAAGCTGACACAATTTTAAGCTTCAGTATAAATTGTTGAGGTACTGGCTAGTTCTGTGTGACATTGGCCAAAAGACCCCAACTCACTGGGTTTTTGTTTCAGAACCATTAGGAGGAATAACCAACTGTAACCATCAGCTGTGGGCTGATCCCCCCTGCACTGGTGTACTTTTAAGATTAAAAAGTCTCAAAGAAAGAATTTAAAAGACTCTAGTGCAGGATATGGTGGACCTACCACACTTGAAAAGGAATATCCACCACTGAATCGACTAGGAACTACTAAACAGCATATGAAAAAGAGACCTTCGTTAAGTGAGAGTAAGATTGGTGTAAGAAACTCAGAGACTCCAGCTACTACAGATTCTCTGTAGTCACTATGGAAATCGTAGGTCAGCTACGGATTACGGAAAGCATTGATTATACTATGGAAATCGAAAATCTCAGTGCAATGATTTTTTTAATGATGTGCGTAAAGTTTATTTTTTTCACGTTTTCTAGATTCTAACATTCATTAAACATTTTGGAGAGTTTCTTAAATATTTTCAATATCGTTGCATTTCTTCCGTGATTTTTCAATATGTTTTGGATGTCTAAATGTCCCTGGCCATGTGCAGAGAGTTCCTGAAATTTTAAATTCCATCTCCAGAGCTTGCGAGCTTGGAAAGTCCTTAATTTTTCGTATTTTGTGCATAAAGTCGTGGAGTAGTACTAAAATTCTTTCCTGCAATGAACAATTTTATTTGTTCATTGCAGGAAAAAAAAAAAAACACTACATTTTTTTCATTCTTTTGGGTGTTTATAGACGACCATGAATGATTTCCAGTCTGTATAGGGACTTACTTTGTTCACTATAAGACTTTCAAAAAAAAAAAAAAAATGCTGGAGCCATTTAGTGTTTCTTACAAAAATGTATTCAATTTATGGACAATTTTTTAAAGCAAATAATGTACACTGTCATTTTGCTGCCATGGCAATTTGTTTTTTACCGACTATGTAATATAATTTTATTCATTAATGCTGAAAACAATGGATTATTTTAGTGTTTACTACCAAAAATTTCCAGTCTGGGTTGGAGTTTGTGAATACTAGAAGAATCTCCTCCTCCGTTTGCACAAATTCTACGTTTTTTATTTATTTATTTATTTATTTATTTATTCATTTATTTATTAATTTTTTTTTTTGTGCAAATCCTTTAGTGGTTTTAGAAATCAAAGTTTTGCAGGGAATGCATACTTGAAAAAATATCCTCAGAGACATTTGTCTGATAGGAAATGAAGTGGCACCCTTTTTCGAAGCATGAAGGTGCCTCCGATGCATTGATGTTTGGTAACAGAGTCTTGACATCTTCGTCGACACAGCTTTCCTGATCGGCTTCTCCATTTCGTTTGTCCGTATGACTGGATGATGTCGGCATTGGTCGTCAATTCATAGGAAGTAAGTAAACAATCATCTACTGACAAAAAAATCTTCAACTTTTGCATCATTAGGTAAAGAAGTCGACTGTACAACAGAGTCCCATGATGTTTCAAGTTAGATAGATGTTTCCACGTCCATATCTTTTTCTGATGAATTCTTTTCATCAGGATCAAACAATGCAGCATGTTTTCAACAGTTGACGATAGTTTTTTTGGCTAAGCTCCATGCTCCTGCTATCATATCCATATAATCTTTTGCATTTGTTTGTCTTTAGTCAGTTCTTTCAATCCTGTGAAGAATTTGCTTCATTAACAGGCTTTGATAGTGAGCTTTGAGTTCTTATGATTCCTTGATCTAAAGTCTGTAAAACAGCAATGCAGTTAGGCAGAAAAATTCAACACAAATGCAGTCTAAAGTTGGACTCTCATTATGAGATGTACAATTATGGATGACAAGAATAATTTTTCTTTTCTTTTTTTCATTTCTGCATTAAACTTGACAAGCCAATCATTAAAACTGTCTGTCGTCATCTAAGCTCTTTTGTTTGATGTGTACTCCCATGGCAGCGAGTCCACATTTTTCAAACAGCGAGGCTAAGAAGATTTGCCAACAATTAAAACCCCTTTTTTCACTTCCTGATTGATTGCTGCAGAAAAGTGCAGTAAGACTTTGTTTTTATCTTTCCCTTCAACACGTGTCTCCTTTAACAGTCAAAGTTTTATTTGGCTCAAATTGGAAAAATATTCCTCCTTCATCTGCATTAAACACCTCATCTAGACTGTAAGAGCTTATAAGTTTCATCACTTCTCCGGCTCTCCATTCCCTGACACTTTTGATGGGTACTTCACCTGCCTCACCATAAATCGCTTTTGATGCAACACCATATTTTTTTCTAAACTGATTGAGCTATCTAACACTGCCCTGAAAATTATCATATCCAAAGTTTTGGGCAAATTGTAAAGCTTTTTAACGAATTAGGGGCCCACTGATTAGTATACCGTGCGAACACATCTTGAAACCACATAAACATGGATGATTCAACATTTTGAAGTGGCGCCTGCCGAATCCTTTTTCTCTTGGGCCCGAAAACCAGCTTCTGCAGTTGAACTTCAATTTTCACAGTCTTTCAGAAACGTTGAAAGAGTTGATGGACTGATGCCATTTTTTTTTTGGCAACATCTCCTTTTTTACTTCCAGAATCTACTTCAGTGATGATATCTTTCTTTTCTTCCAAAGAGAACTGTTTTCGCTTCAATGAGCTCATTTTACATACGAGAAGCCACCCTTAGGGAAAGAACCACAATGCGTGAGAATGCTCGCTCCATTTCTCTTCCCAAACTGGTCCAGTAGCATTCCTTTTGCCTCTAAACCATAAAGTGAGGACGAGAGAGTTGCTGCTTGAAGATGATATTCTGAAGTCATGAAAATTGACTGTAGCGCACCAGTGACCAAACACAAAGGTACCCATTGATTGACAGCCTGTGGGCATCTCACAGACTTGTCAGCAATTCAACGGGCACAGACAATAGAGGATGGGAGATGCATGTGGAGAAAAGGACAGAGCGGAAATGGGTAGGTTGTAATGGCAGAGAAGCCAGTTGCCCGATTCATCGCTCCGCGTGTTGGGTTCCTTTGGCAACCTTTTTCTACGTCACGGGCTATGACACATTCCGCTTACATCTCTGGCAGTGTCTCTAAACAGCTTTTGGCCTAACGGAAAATGGGAAATGACTCGCATGTGTTTCAAGAAAGGAACCGGGATGCAGAAATCTAAGCTGAAAATTTTTGCAGAGGATTCTACTTTCCTTCTGAAATGGGAAAAATGTGTTTGTTGTAACGAACAATTGTAAAAATTTTGTTATAATGCAATCAAAAATATATTATTTCAAGGAAATGTTTGCAGGGGATTTGCAATAATTTCATTGTATCAGACTTCATTCTATTAGGATTCCACTGTATGTATAAAAGTGCAATTTTATGTTCAGGCAGTGGTATTTTGGAGATAATTTAAGGTGATAAAAATTTGTTCTTGTGTTTTTATTTTTCTGTCACAACATCTGTTTTAATATTGTGTAGTACAGGATGCCACAACTATATTCTAGTGAAATTAACTTCTTATATATTTTTTCCAAATATCTATTAACAGGATAATTAACACAGCAATCGGACATCGCCGAATTGACTGTAATTACTGTTTCACACGTGAATTAAATCACATCAGGAAACTTTAAAATTTCGCCGCCGTGGAGCGGGAATCGAACCCGCGTCTCCCGATTTATGTTCGAGCGTGCTATCCATTGCACCCCCACGATGGCGAATTCACAAGTTTCTGTGTGTTAAGAGCATCGGAATATTCTCCGACCGCATTCAGATTCATGCAGATTCTGCTGCCATCTAGCGCTGTAAAGAAAATCTCCAGTTGTTTAGGTATTCAGAGTTGAAGAAATATTCTAAATATCTATTAACATATTTGTTGTTATCAATTTCATTTTTATTGCAGTGTGCAAATTAATTTGTTTTCTTTTCATAGATGATAATGGCCCAAAGTCATCGAAATCAACTAAACTGCCAAAAGGCCTGCATGGATCAAACTGTGCTTACATGCTTGTGTACAAACTCCAAGAGGAGAATCAGAAAAGTAGGTTTTATTGATATGTTTAAATTAATAAGTTTTCAGTTGAAGTGGAGAATTAAAAAATGTTTTTACATTCTCAGTGACATTTTTAATAAGCTATGTATGTACATTAATCATAGCAACTATAAATTTCAAAATGAAGTTTTCACAAGAAAATCAAAACAAATAAACCCCGAGGCTCTGGCTACTGACCATTCATCCACGACAGTCTTAGTTTTGAATCCCAGATGGTGCATGGCGATGTGTTTATCTGATGGTACTGTGTGTTCCTGTGGCCCTGAATTAGGGACAGGTGACAACTTGTAACACACACGCACGGTTATAACAAATGAAATAGACAGTTTCAGCATTTTATAAAACCAAAACTATTTAAGATATTGATACTCACATTGCCCTGTTTCATAGGAAAACTCTTAAAAGTTTGTTACAGCAACTCACAGATGTTCCATGTGTGCACCCTTACATAGTCGCACAACATACATCAATATTGTAGCCGAATTCTTGCCAAACATGCGTTAATATATCTTCAACTCCAGCAAAACCTGCTTGCGACACGTTAGCGGAGAGACAAAGAACTTGTCTTTGACATAGCCTTGTAAAAAAACGTCACAGCATGTTAGATCAAGAGTTCATGGTGGCGAGCACGTGAGTGACATGTTGCCTGTTGCGCTGCCAGTCCAGCGCTGTCAAAGATTTTTCATGAAGGTGATTTCTAACTTCCTGTGATGCCACTGGGGTTTTGCTCCATCCTGTTGGAAATGAAGTTGTCACTGTCTTTGTGCAGTTGAGGCACCAACTAAATAATTAGCATATCAAGATAATATTCCATTACAGTGTTTTCTTGGAAAAGGAAGGGGCCATACATTTTTTTACAGGGTATAGCACAGAACACATTAACCTTTGGGGAATCTCGCACATGCTCTTGCTCTAGGATTTTCAGTTCACTATATGAGAATGTTATATTTGTTAACTTTCCTCCTTCAGGTATACTATATGTTTAGGCTGGTTTTAACTGATTCAGCAAATGTCCATGTGGACTGTTGAAGTTATGAAGTTTGTCCTGGAAATTCTGATTTTTGTTTCTTCTTGCATTCATTTACTGTTAAATCCTCATTGTACATAAATGTTAGGACTAAAAATCATATCGTGTTTCATGATATATGATTACCACATCATCTGCAGCAGGTGTATATTTTAAAGTTTATCACAACAGAAAAAATCCAAACAACTTTTCTCACTTTATTGTGACTAAGAGGAATAAATGAATACTTTGATACACATCAACTTCAGAGATGTTCATTATGTATATTTGGATACCTTTTGTGCATTACTTCTTTTATAGCTTCTTTGTCTCTCTTGTAGTGATGACTTGTTATAAATGCTTTGGTTTTCCCTTTTTAAAAGCCTTTACCCATCTAATTTCCTTTTACAGTAAAACCTCTGGATTGTGGGCACCCTGGGACTTAACATTTGTCCTCTATTAGGAGGTGTCCACCGTTCGGCAAGTTGACTTCCGAGCCCAACTAGGCTCACAATACAAAAAACTTCATGTTAAATATGTATGTACAATAAATAATTAAAGTAATGTTTTTTGATTAAATGGTTTAATTTTTTGCTTTTGTTTCACAGTGAGACACTATACAATATGTATGGATAGATACAGTACATATACAGAATTTTCATTTTAAAGTACAGCACATACAAATGTACCAGAGTGTCTACCAGGTCACGGAAGTTACCGAAAGGTCACACAAAGAGAAAATGGTCACAGAAACAAGGAAAGGCCATGGAATTAAGGTCATAGGTCACGGGCAATTTTCTCTATCTCTCTCTATTTTTTTTTTTTTTTCTCCTGAGTCTTACCCTGTAAAAATTAAATTTCAGCTTTGAGTTAAAAAGGAGAAGGCTTTGCCAATAACGATGGCTTGACTTCCTTCCTCTACAAATTCTGAAGGGTGGCAAAGATTGAATTATCTCCATCTCCGACACCATGACACCATTTTTCTCTTCAACGTTCATTGACTCCTCTTGATACTCTGCCAACCGCAGTTATCTCAACTGTAGGCAGACAGTAGATCTCTTTGCCGAACGAAGGCTACCAGTAACCTGCTTGTCTGCATAGTAGAAAAATTCATTGCTGGTCATTAGGGCTTGGGTGATTTTCAGTATATCGCAAAAAAAAAAAAAAAAAAAAAAAAAAAGGTTTAAGCTTTACTTCGATGCTCCGGGTTTTTTTTGGTAATAATACTACAATGCATCGTCCTTCGTGATGTAATGATCATGAAGTACAATGTTGATGTCACCACACGATAGCATCACAAACATTGGAGTTTTGCCTGCGATGGAAATCTATTGTTAAGCCGACATGATGCTCAAACCAGTTCTTAACAGGTCGCCACACATTGACTATGCTACAAATAAGTGAATTAACATCTACTGCTATTTGCCAACAGAAACAATGTTCAAATCAGTTTGATCATATGATTCCAGACCGTAAATCATTCTGAGTCATGACAAAGACTGCAATTACTGGGATCTCAGGAATTTACTGCAGTTTAAAAAGTAATTTGCAGGTAAAGGTAATTTTGTTTTTCTTTGTGCTTTTGCAAAACAGTAGTAGTAGGAGATGTATGGGTATTTAAAATTACATCAGCATAATTTTCCAAATGTTAGTCAGTGCACTTCCACCTTTTCAGAGAATTACCGATGGAATTTAGGTGTGAACATTTATTTACTGTAAAAGCAAATTGGTTGTTAGCCATACCATAATATTACAATCTATCATGTACATGTAGCAAAATTCAGAGATTCTGAGGTGTGTTTTTTTTTTTTTTTTTATCATCGCCATTCTTAAAGAAAGAAGTATGGACTTTTATCATGTTTTTTAGTTTTAAAAGTTTGCTATTGCAAAAGTTACTATTTTGAAAATTATTTATAGCTATGCTCTCACTGTTGATATTTAAATTTGCCATACCATATAAGTTTTTAGCTGTGGTTCTCCCCTGCCATCCCACCACAAATGACAAAAAGTTGCTGTGTGAAGTTCATCTAACACATTTTTTTTGCAAAATTAATTTTTGATAAAAATTAAATTGGGTTCCTCTCTCGTGATCATCTGTCGAATTATTTGAAGCACTAGTGTTAGCACAGCCATAAAAACATTTTCGAATTAATTTGAGTATCCATAGGGTTCTCATATTAACAGTCAGTGAAGAGTTAGCCCTTCAAATATTTTATAGCTCAATGTCTGCAATAAATGATTTACAAAGTTCTTTTTTTTTTTTTTCTTTTCTTTGAACAGTGGATGGAATTTATATTGTTACAGAAAATGGTGATAAGCTTCACATAGTTAAATGCTGCATTTCAGAGCTGTGTGTTTGTGCAATTGAGTTTAGTGCCAAGACATTTCAATAAGAAAATATGGTCATGCAAAACTGGAGACACAAACAAGAAACCGTAGGTCTGTTGAAAGTTGGAGAGTGATTTACTGTAGGTAACATCTGGAAAACAGAAAACAATTGTGTATTCAAAGAAATCTTTGATTAATAAATTGTAGTTGTAAACATCAGTGACTAAGAATATTTCAGTGTTATTAGACTGGGGTACGATTAATTATTGTAGTTGTAAACATCATTTAGCTAAGAATGGAGTTATTAGACTGGGGCACATTATGCTGTGTACTACTAGTGCATTACTGTATAATGAAGTGAACACAAAGCATGACTTTTTTATCTCATTCATAGGAAATTTTCCTTTCTTTACCCACCTTTTTTAAAATCCAATTTGTTAATTATTGTGCAATTTCCTAGCCATAAGTAGCTGTACTTCTTAATGGTTATATGGATTTTTATATCATCTTTTCCAGAGTACCCACCAGATAATTCCTATGACTGGAATCTTCCAGAAATTCTTCAGAATGCTGTAGTAGAAGATAATTCCATGTTTGAAGAATGGGTAAAAGACATGACTGAGATGAGGGTTTGTGAAATTTTTTATTAACAAAAGCATACACAGTATTTCACTAAGTTATATGTAATTCAAATAGGCTTTATAGTAAGTTATTAATTGCATTAATAATATTTTATAATGTAAAATTGTACAATATAATTTTCTTTCTTAAAACCAATAATGTAAACCAATTTGAAATAATTATCGCTCACACTTCATATAAATGTTCTTCACTGAAATGTTTTATATAGATTGAATACTAAATTCTAGGCAGTAAATGTTTCAGAACAGAAGTGTAAGCAAAGCTTTGGCATAAGTAAAGAATTTAATTCTGATAAATTTATCATTTATACAAATTTTTTGTTTATAAATAAAATAGCTTTTCATTTAGTGGAACAATTGCTTAAAGTGTCAGGTGGAAGGCTTCTTTCCCTTTAGGTAAACATACCAGAACTAAGTTTGCGCTGTTGCTCAAATTGTGCATCAGGATAAACTTCTAAGGGGGAAAAATAGCCATTAAAAAACAGAAAAGTGGCTCAGATTATGCTGTTCAAAGAGACAACATACACAGCACTGGCCTTTAGCATAGACAAGCAAAGTGGCTGTCTAGAACCACCATTTTTAGGGGCTATGGATTTTTAATTATATTTTGATTTTTATCGTCACCAAATGTGTAATCTATTTTATTTGAAATAAAGAAATGAATGCAAGTAAAATCATTAGAAAGATTTGCAGTCAAAAAGTGGAGTGAAGCTTCTCAAAATGTGTTTGATATCAACAATGGGCCAAAATTGATTAGTTGAACTACCTTTAATATCAGTTGAAAATGATATTACTTTATCTTTGGACCTATCTCAAGGACTTGGAAATTTTGCTTCTAGAAAAGCAAGAAAAATTAACTTTTTTTAACATAAAAATGTTTAAAATTTTTTGTATAGCATTTTAGACAAAAACGTGCTCTGAAATTCCGATAATTTCGTTTGGTAAATTGTAAAAATCATAACACTAGGAAAGAAAAAAATTTTCTTGTTTGAGTTGCAGTTGCAGACAGGGTTCCTTATGTTAAACCTTCAGTTATGTGACCAGAAGTCTATGCAATCCTAATCACAAAAGCATTGTATAATGGCATTTACAGATAAGCATATTATAGTCAACATTCGGAGAAGTTTAGAAAATTACAGGTAAGCCTTAATTTCTTACATTCCATAATTTATATGCACTTCTTTAAGAAAAATTTAACTTTCTGTCATTGAGGGAAAAATATGTGACTCAAATCTGATAGAAAATTGATATTTTAATTATTAAGAACCTTGCCTATTTGTGTGTGTGTGTGTTTGTGTGTGTTTTGTTGTAAAGGAACTTAAACTATATGGAGAATAAAATACCTTACCTGTCCCCCACTCTTGCAAAAATATAAAGACACTTTCCAAGATATATAATTTATTAATAATAGCATACATATACCAGTCTTCCAAAACATTAAACCCACCTTCCGAGAGAATATGATGTAGGTCCTCCACTCGCCACCAAAAGAGCTCTCACCAATGAGGCATAGATTCAATGAGATATCGGTAGGCGTCTCTTGATATTTGGTACCATGACCAGCGGTTGCTCTGGCTTTTTTAAAGTTTTTGCCAAATTAAATTTTATTTCGCTAAAGTGTTAAGATAGTACAAAAAGGTAATCACCAATATTTTCGCCAAAACGACTGTTTTTTTTTTTTTTTTTTTCTTTTGCAAATTGTGAAGAATGTGATTGGCAGCATGACCCCTGATGATTGCAATGAAAGATACAGCAGTTACTGTAAATTATGTGGTTAGGGCAATGCTACTCGTGCCCATTTCTCCAACTCAAAGCGCAAATGCAAGATAGGATTCATGTCTGGCGAATTTGGAGGCCATGGCAATAAATGGATTTCTCTTCATGTTCTTGAAACCATTCCTGAACCTTCTTTGCAGTGGAGCATTGCCTTGTTGAAAGACGCCATCTCCGCTAGGGAATACAGTCGTTATAAAGGGGTGTGCTTGGTCAGCTATGATGTTCAGGTATGTGACAGCTGTCAGAGTTCTCTCTACTGGGGTAATTGGTCCAAGTGTTTCCCAAGAAAATGTTTCTCAGACCATCTCACTCCCTCCAGCTGCCTGGATCCATCCCACGGTGAGTCAGGTGAGAAGGCGTCCTTGGGTAAACATCACACACAAGCTCATCTGTCAACATGGTGTAACAGAAAATGGAATTCGTCTGACCATGAGACCTTCTTCTGTGCTTCAATGTTCCAATGTCGATGATTACGTGCCCACTGCAAGCATTGGCAGTGGTGTACAGCTGTGACCATAGTCACACAAATGGGTATGCTAGTGTGGCTGACATTACCATATCAAGAGTGCACAATGAACTGTGTGTTCAGACACATTGGGCCCTTCACCACAATTGGAATTATGAGTAATTTCAGCCACACTAGCCCTCCTGTTGCTGCGGACAAGATAGTTTGTGCTGACCTCTGGCATCAGTAAGACATGGCCTGTTAATTAAGAAGATGGTAGTATAGAACACAGTAAGTTACGTATAATAGTTTAGTAATACTTCCACCAATATAAATTGTCAGCTCTCAAGTCTCTCATTCACCGAGCTCATTTGGTTTATAACATTGAAGTTAATTTAAAAAATGAATTAGCCAACATCCACTTTATCGCTACTCAACACGGCTGCCCCCCCCTCTCCTGGTTTCTAAATTAATTCAAATTGCTTAGAAAAAAACCAGTTGTTGCTCTTCAACCTGTTTCACCAAAAATGGAACCAAAGTTTGCTGGCTCAATCCCTTACCACAAACTTTCGGCCTACAAACTCATCAGTATCTTCAAAAGAGAAGGATATAGACTTGCCATTTGCTTTTCTCTTTCAATTTCTGTTATCCTCCGTAATGACAGAGACCCAAGACCTCCGCTTTCTTCGCCTGGAGTATATAAAATTCCGATCAAGACTAACGTTGGATTAACCGCATACATAGGAAGTTAATTCCAGAAAATTCTCTCAAGACTTCAGGAACACATCTGATGTGAAATTTGAAAAACCTTCCTCTTCCTTGTCTCAACTTACCAAGGCTTCACTTCTGCTATTCCACTTTGGTCTTCACTTCTGCTATTACACTTCTGCTATTCCACTTTGGTCTTCACTTCTGCTATTCCACTTTGGTCCGATACAAAAAAGTGGTCTTTCTTCCAAAATCAGTTTGCTCTGAGGTTTAGAGAAAGTTTGGAAATTTTATTTTCCAAAAATTGCAACTCTGAGCTCCCCATTTTCGTTTCATACATCTGGAAATCCCTCATTGCATCATGTCACCTGGAGTTACCATTACAAAACTTACGAATTGTAGTCGCACTGGTGAAGGCCATAGTAATGGCTGAAATATATTTGCCTTAAAACTTTTATATGTAACTTACCGTGTTCTATACTACCATCTTCTTAATTTGTTAGTTAGTTATGTGCATTGCCTACCACTCTTTTAAGACATGGCCTGTCTACTCCTTGTCGATGGCTCAAAGTGTCACCAGTTTTGGACTTACTTTGGTAGGCACTAACTACTGCTTAATGTGGGCAGCCTACCAGCATAGCTGTTTTGGAGATGCTTTTACCAAGGCATCTTGCTATACCGATCTGGCCTTCATCAAAATCATACATATAAATCCTTTGCTTTTCCCATGTCAAGACTAAACGAAATACTGACTGGGAGAGCTCTGATCCAAGTATTACATGTATCATTCATGACGTTGGTTACACGTGTGCTTATTTGCATAATGCAGAGGTGGTTTTAATGTTTTGGCTGATCGGTGTATTTTTCATGTACAGTGAAACCTCGAAAACCGCCAACTTCAGAAATCCAGCACTTTTCTGATTTCATTTTCATGAGAACATCTGATGTTTCACCAATAACCATAGAAATCTCCCGATGTACCGTCTCAACAACACATCGTGGGATCATCCGATCTCAGCGTGCGAATTGCTGATAACCGCCTACGTGTAACATTCGCAGGTTTCTCAAATTCATCATCTCATTGGGACATGCTGAAGTGATGCCAACCAATGAGGCTACGAATTGGCATGTATGTTTGAAATGCGTGTCCAATGAGTGATAATGATCTGTGCTTGGTGGTGGCAGTATGTGGATTCGATCGTGTAATGACTTCTACATCGGCCTTCATGGTGCATTGCAGGAATTGCCTTCGTGATGTATCATAGTTTCATCAGGCAAAAAACTGTAACATCAATGTAAAATTCACATCGGGTTTTTGCGATGTATCAATACGTCGCCCAGCCCTATGGTTGCTCTGGCTTTTTTCAAGTGTTTGCCTAACCATTTGCCTAGTTCAATTTTTGTTGACAGTTTTATGATAAATAGTACAAAAAGGTAATCGCCAATATTTTTGCCAAAACTTTTTTCCATCGCTAAAACGATTTTTTTTTTTCTCAAATTGCGAAGAATGCAATCAGCAGTGCGACACCTGCTTATTTATAAGTCGTCTACAGATGCGCAAATTTTCATTAAAGTGACCTGTTACGTGTAAGTACATGCTTTATGTAATGCCCGTTACGCAATTTTTGGATAGCTTCAGAAATCTGGAATTTTCATAAATCCAGCACTCGTCTCGTCTGGTCCCGTCGATGCCAGATTTTTGAGGTTTTACTGTATATGCTTACATTATAACAAAAAACAGGGCTACTGTTAAAGTAAAATGAAACAAAGGATTTAGGGCTTCTTTTTTTTTCTCTCTTAAAAGTATGATTACTTTTTCTCTGCAAAATCCAAGCATCTTTTGATAACAACATGCATAGCAATTGCTTCTTTCTGTGTAATAAAGTCATTATCACCATCTTCAGTTAGTTTCTGGAAATGAAATACTTTTTTGTGGGTTATACTTTTTTGTGGGTTATTTTCTGTCAAAACCACAGGAGTATTTCGTTAAAGTGAGTAAGTAGTTTTACATATTTGATGATACATTTAGTTAAAAAAAAAGAAACTATATATGTTGTTTGTTTGGAAGATCATTGTGCCACCAAGGTGACTGAGTAGTCAGAGACAGGTTTTTGACTAGCTGTTTGAGCTGGGCTTGGGTTCAAGTCATGGATGAGGCATTGGTGGTTTGTTTATCTTATAGCGCTGATTCTCTCTCTTCCTCAAGCTAAATGACCTTGATTTAGGAATGGGCAATTTTCTATAGCCCTTCAAGTCCCCCCCCATGCCATTTTATGTTTGTAGCATTAAAATATCTGCAGGTATGGCATGTTTGCATTTGTTTTGATTAAAACAGGTTTTGCTGCAGTTCCTCTTATTCATAGTAAAGATTTTTTCTTTTCTTTTCAGGAAAAAAATATGGCCCTAGCCAGAGAACGCCAACTAGAGATTAATACAATTTTCAATATTTTGCCAGCTGTGGAAGGTATGTAGGTGTGTTTCACTTGTAACAATTTTTTTGAGTTCTGTATGTGTTATTTAGTGAAAGCCCCAGGAGCAGAAAGTACGTAAAACTGTGACGTGCGCGTCACAGAACACTTTCTTTTTAATCTTAGTTTTCAATGCCTTGTGGAATATATATATATTTTTTCTTAGATTTCAGTTTCCTTGTAGGATGTTTTTATTTGTCGAACATATTTTGTTAAATCTTAAATTTCAATCCCTTGCAGAACATTTTTTTTTAATTTTAAATTTGTGAGCTCAGCACTCGCTGGCATACCCCGATCTGTTGGTAACTCCTGTTGTCTACACTCCCTGGCCTTCTGTCCAGAGCACCAAACAATTCCCCGCCCCCACAAATCCATCCACCCACCTCTACCATTTGGGATGGTAGCTGATTGTTTCTCCCTGCACTTTTTGGAAGACCCCCCTTCCACTATTACGTTGTGAAAGTGGGAGGTGCCAAGCCATGTTAAAACCAGATATTGCTGGGAAGAGTGTTTGTTAGGTATCCATCTTGGAAAAAAACAAGTTAACAACAGCAGAACACACGGGATTGCAGGATTCCCGCCCAAAGTTTTAAACTCCTGCTGAAGTATAGTTACTAGGAAGGAGTCTCCTGCCTTAGAAACTTTTAAGGAAAATATATGTAAAATCTGTGTCCGTATTTTGACCACTCACTAAATTCGTGCTTTAAAAACTTGTCCTTCATAAAATTACATGCATTAAAAACGAATCCTTCCCTGAGTTACGAAAATTGCAGTCAAATGCATCGTTCATGTCAAAAATATAACACTGGTCAACAAAAAAAAAAAAAAAAAAAAAAAAAATCTGGCCTGGACTTTTGCAGCTGTTTTAGACTAATTTCAGGGTGCTTATTCCAAATCTGATCTGAGATTTGCTCTATCACATCTCATTTTTATGCTATCGGCATACCCCATTTTCATTGATTTTACCCGAAATTAACTCTTTGTCACTTACGATTGCAAGTTGTTGCGAGTCAGTGGACTGCTTTAGTGTTAAAATATGGTGGGGTATTTTTAGGATAGTGTGTTTATACTATCATTTTATGTAGATATCCACATTTATTTAATATTTTGCTTCTGCAGGTCGTGATCTAACAATGGCTACAACATCCGAAAGAAGGAAATGCAGTATTGACCCAGATATCTTCTGCTACATCTGTGGCAGCTTCACTCTGCTGGATCAAAGGCACAACATCAATACCTCTGTCAAGAAGGTTTATCTTGCCTACTTTAAAGTACGACTTGGAGACCAAGACAAAAATTGGGCTCCTCACAAAGTGTGTAAAACCTGTGTTGAAACTTTGCGATCATGGTCTAAAGGAAAGAATGCTAAGGTGAAGTTTGGTGTGCCAATGGTTTGGAGAGAGCCTACAAACCATTTGGATAACTGCTACTTCTGTCTTGTCAATGTAAAAGGTTTCAATAAGAAAAACAAACACTTGCAATACCCAGATATCCCATCTGCCAGACGACCAGTTGAGCAATGTGAGGAAATACCTGTGCCTGTATTTACTGAGCTACCAGAGATTGATGTTGAATCCCTTAGTTTACCTGCTTCTACAGATGATGATGCTCAGATCGAATATACGCCATCTGATGCAGATTGTGATAAAATTTCTCTGTTTAATCAGCCTGAACTGAATGATCTTGTAAGAGATTTGTATTTGCCGAAGCAGTCTGCTGAATTGTTGGCTTCCAGGATGCAAGAGAAAGGACTACTCAGACCTGGCACTAGTGTCTCCTTTTATCGTAACAGAGAAGCAGCACTGCAAAAGTACTTCCATTCAGATGGTCAACTTGTTTATTGTAATGATGTTGAAGGGCTTCTTCTCAATATGAGACTGCCCGCATATGATTCAAGTGAATGGAGACTTTTTATTGACAGTAGTAAAAGGAGTTTGAAATATGTGTTACTTCACAACAGAAATATATATGGTTCAATCCCAATAGGACACTCTGTAAAAATGAAAGAAGAGTATGCCAACATCAAGATTGTTATGGATAGATTGGAATACCATGTTCATGGATGGGTAATTGATACGACGTGGTTTGGTGTTTAAAAAAAAAAGAAGAAAAAGGCCGGTGATCTTATCTAGGGACCCCAATTAAGAATTTTTTTTCATTAACGACTAACACCCCAGGTACGATCCTTAAAAACTCCCAGTAAATGGAAGGTGATTCCACCACCACCGACAAGAGAAATTCACATACGACACAAAATAATTTGATTAAACATATGTTCTAGGTTAACTAAGAATTTATTTTGTGCTCCCAGGCACATGTTGGCAAACAACTCAATACAAGGAAATTTTAGGTGGCTAGGCCGAATAAAAAAAGAATTTAGCTATGAATTTTAGAGTCCAGAGTATGTTGACAGTCCTAAATAATCCTCTCAGAAACCCTGGTCTGCAAACCAAGTAATTTTCACCTGTGTGGTTTAGAGGATGAAGGAGGTAAGTGGCACAATTTGGTTACCAGCCTGCCTTACAAAAAATCTTTAAAGAATGTGATCATTCACTCAAAGAGTGCTAAGAGCTTAATGCTCGATGTGCATATCTGATAACTGTTGAACTTTGAGCTAAATGCTCTTTACAATTTAGATTTAGATGGTTAAGAGTGACATTTTATTCTTTTTTTTTTTTCACAACACACTGATTTTGATCAGTTACTTGGAAAAAATCTTTTTCTTACTTTACAGTACAGAAAACCAAACAAACAAAAATGTCAAGTCACTTTCCTCTCATTTGAGCTAACAAAAAAAAACCCTGTTCTAACAGAAAACCAAAATTAATATACTTCAATCCATTTCTTTGGTCACTGGCATTAACTAGACATTTTTACAAAAAAAAATTACACAATGACATATTACATTTGTTGGTTCTGGCCAGACCATTAATTCCAAACATACATTTGCATTTCTCTATTTTCCTCCCATTTTTTTCTCTCACCCCTGAATTTTAACCTTTTACATCATTCCATTTCTGATCAAGACACATTTTTTTTTTTTTTTCAATTTTAGGTGGTACTCATTTTTTTTTCTCTTTGTTTCTCCTCCTCCTTAAATTTTCCTTTTGATGCCGAATTGGAATTGGAATTGGTGTTTGTGCTGTCGCTACGAGAGCCGGCACGCCGTGGAAACGGGGCCTGATGCACTTATGATGACATGGTAGGATTTTCCCTCTTCTCCTTCCTTTCTTTTATTCTTTTCTTACTTACTCCCGATGCCGGCCTTTGAGGAGACTTTCTCTCTCTCACACGGCGACAGGCGGCAGCGATGTTACCGAGTGAGTTACGAGGCGTAATGCCCGCTAGTGCCTTGGGACGATGTCAAGCACTTTTTCGCGCCATCTTGGCAGCAGAGTAAATTTTTAGCCATGGAAAAATTTGAAAAGAAAAGGATCGTTCCTACCGTTCTTGGGCCATCGCGGCCGCCGTTCCCGGTTCTGGTAGGTTATGGCAGGTTCAGCATCTGGACGTCCGTCGTGCGGACTCCCCTCCTTTACTCGATTTTTTTTTTTTTTTATTTTTTATTGTGGGACTTTCCCTTACGAAATCTGGTATCGAAGTGTCGAGCAGCACGCAAAAATTCTCCGCTCCTCGCCGAATCCCTTGCGCACGCGCCCGAAGTGGCGGAAGGCAATTGGCCCGAAGTTAAGTCAGAAGGCGGAGAGAAAGACGCAATTCCCAGAAATCGCTGGCTCGCATCTTCTCGGAGTCAGGCTTGAACTTTGACCCACGAAAACGGGCGCTGCGGTGAACCTCGCAAAATTCCGCCCAAATCCCGACGTGTTCCTGTGCCAAGCGAAAAATGCCTTTTCGAAGTAAACAAGAGCATAAATAAATCGGACTTTCTGCACTGGTAAAGCTGGGAAAACGTCCTCACAGATGCCATTCTACGAATTTATCGCTTTTAGAAAAGCGACACCAGAAACTGTAGCCATTTTCGTTCTTTCTTTCTGAACAAAGACTTTTAGAGACCACCTTTACAAAAATTCATTAAACAAATTAACTAACATTAACGAACATCGTTACAATTAACTTCGTAACGCATAAAAATCGAATTCTCTCTAGCTACAGGTACGACGATCGGAATTACGAAAAAATCGCGTAAAGCAACGATTTCTTATTTTGTCCAGATGCATTAAGCCACAATTTTATTCTTTTTTTAAATGTCCTTGACGATAGCGCACGCGCAATTAATTTACGAAAGTCACTTCGTTACGGAGCGATCGCCGACCCGCTTTTTGTATCAGTCGCTGAATTATACTATCACTAGTTAATACCAAGTAAGATTCATACTAAAACCAACTAAATATTAATACTAAGCAAGATTTTAATTACGAAAGGTTACTAAATTAAGCCCGATACACCCAACAATGATTTTAATTACACGCTACTGACATGGCATAAACACACGTTTTTTCTCATTAACTACAATACGATAAAATACCTCGTACACTATATGTTTACAAATTACTTTTCAATTATTAAAGCTTACAGAATAATACAATAAAAGAAATTGCGATAACGACGGTAAATACGGAACTACAACCTTACGATTTTTCTTTTTATCGCTACGTTATCCCGACGATCAATAACGCCGAACGCCACGGCGGCGCCGATAATTTTAAACTGATACATCTAACACTATACATATATAAACTGCACTATACACTTAAGAAACTAAAGCAAATCAATTCATATACACTACATCATATACTGCACTAAAATAAACTTCACTAATATCTCTTCCCTGAAAGTAAACAGTGCACTAAAAAAATGCAATGGAAGGAAGAAAAAAACATTGCATGAAAGAACAACAAAAAAAAAAAACCCAGCAATATAGCATGATGTCAAACTTCCTTAAATCTACTTCCCAGCTAGTTACACCTCCCTTAACTAGCAACAGGCATCACAAGGCTAACTTACTTAGACCTATTCACATAAATTTAACTACATACACGGAGATCAACACTTCACAGAGAAATCAGAAAGAAAATAAAATAAATGAAAAGAATTTACTTGATTTTTCTTGACTCTTAAATCTATTTATTTTTTCTAACTCCCTCCTTGCCAAAGGGATTTGAGATCATCTCATGACAAAAATTATCACTCTCATTGAGAGTGCGTTGATCTGGTGATAGGTTTTCCGATCCAAAAATATTGGCCCATTAATTTAGAGATCGGAAAAACGTCAACAGATCATCACATCCTCCTCCGAAGCGAAAAGAAAAAAAAACATTTTTTTTTTCTTTCATTCCAAGAACTAAAAGTCCAAAGGCAAGAACAAGATGTATTCACACTCACACCAGAGATACAAAAAGAAACCTACACGTGACGCAAACGGAAAGCTACACCAACAAAACTTCTAATGCTATGCAATACTGAACATGGATTACATAATTCCACAAACACCATAAAAAAATACACAGAGAAATTTTTTTTTCAACACTATGCAAGGCTTATCTCACAGAAACAGACCAGTAAAAAAAAAGGAAACTATCAACATAGGATAGAATTTGCAAATCCTGTTTTCCGTAAGGGCTGTAGGCTTAGAATAACTTCTGCACCACTTTTCTCTTTCCATGCACTGAACATGTCTCACTCAACATAATACCCGGTAAAATGTCACACCATTCTCACTTTTGGAGTACTTATGCAGGACTCGCCTTGATCTGGTCACTTCCAGAATACCATTGTGCAATACTACATGCTACCAACCACAACAGAGAGAGAAAAAAACATCATCTAGCTATCCCCTAAATACCATCCTTATGTTACATAATAATTTCACGTACAAATCTCACAAAATTCTCATCTGATTCACTGACTCACATTATTCCTGGATTCACTTTCCCCAGAAACATCTCTCACCACAATACCACCTTGAGGCATATCACAAAACAACCTACACTTAATATGCATCTTCATACCCCACTCTCTGAATGTCCAACATGAGAGAAAAACAAACCATCAAATTTTCTTTTCGTAGGCATGACTCAGAAAAAGAACTCAGTGATTACTTAAAAAAAACCATTTCTGTCCTTTCTCTGAAATTATCATGTTTCCATGACACGTCTATAAACACATGAAGATAAACGAGGTCTCATTTCTTCCATTGCCTCTGACACTCAAAAACTCGGGCATGATATTGTATGATTTTCCCATAAAACACCAAATAGTAAACACACCAATTGTCAACAAAAATCCTATCCACTTGTTTACCATCCTGATCACACCAGACAATAAATCAGACAATCCTTATAGAAATCCTATCGTTGCAATGAAAATGTTTTCTCGAAAAGGAAGTAACAATGAAAAAAATTATTCCTTTCTCCACTTCGTATATTCATAATGATGACACACGTCCAATCAAAGCTATACTCACATTTCAGTCCTGACTCATGCACAAAAATCTTAAAAATACCAATTTATGCCCTTTCATAATTTTCTTACTAGTACTCGTCATCTTTACATACTAGCTGAAATGAGAAGCCTGCACACTGATGAAAAGAAAAACAGCGAATGCAAAATAAAATTCCCTTTCAAAATGAAATAAGCGACGTGAGAGCATATTGCCTTAGGGAAAAAAATACACTATTTACACACAACCAAGCATGAAATGCCACTTGTTATTATACATCCGGAATTCATTATCAGTTTCCAGTTCCATTCATTACCAAGGGGACCTCAGAGTGATAAAAGAAATTTTTATCATTCAATCAAATGTTACACTTAAAATTCTTTTGTGACTCACCCCTTTTACGTTCCACAGTAGAAACTGTAGGAATGTTAGAGTTGTTATATCCCACCCATAAAGGTAAATGACAAATGTGGTCTTATTTGCCTTAATACTCAACTTCAAAATTGACACATGGTCTCTACATTTCTCTGGCAGACAAAGCCTATGCTTATTTTGCAGAGAAGAACTCCTATGCAATGTCACGAGTATTAATGCAACTGGAATGAGAATCAGGAAGAACAGACTGTTTATCATCACTTCAACATTTTTACTCTGCTCCATTTTTTCCTGACTAGCATTTGTCTGAATGCAATTTTCAGAGGTGAGGGCTTCAGAACAATCTATGATACCTGCCGTTTGTTTATGGAATGTGGATTCCACTTCACTGAGTGCATCTTTTATCACAGCCACTTCTACTAATCCTCCATCACTTTGCTCATTTAACGTCTCTTCCTCACTGAATTCAAGAACCTCCTTTCTTATACAACATTTTACATTTCCACCAACTTCCAGTGACTCAACTACTGCATTTTTCTCTACACTCACACACCCTGAAAAAGCATGCACATTCTCATCTTCCTCAACTTGACTTTGCATAACTTCCAAAGTCTTTGTTGTGACAGCCTCTGTGTCAATAATTATGGCAGACCCTGTATCTTCTATTTCTAACACCCCCATCTCCACCAACTGATTACTGACTTGTGCTTCAGAACATGGAATTTCATCATCCACCCCAATTTCAATCTGTGCTCCTTCCTTTATTGCAACCTGCTGTATCGCTTCAGCTTGGAGTTGCAGCACTTCCTGTTCTACACTTTTTTGTTCCATTCTAATCTCTTCTCTTTTGTTTACTTCTTCCTCTAATTTCACCCTTTCCTTCATCTGAAGCCTTTCCCTTTTTAACTGATCCAGCCAGTCCCTTTCCAACTTCCGAAGTCTTTCTCTTTCTAACTTCTGAAGCCTTTCTCTTTCTAACCTCTGAAGTCTTTCTCTTTCTAACTTCTGAAGCCTTTGTTTTTCTAACCTCTGAAGTCTTTCTCTTTCTAACTTCTGAAGCCTTTCTCTTTCTAACTGTTGAAGTCTTTGTTTTTCTAACCTCTGAAGTCTTTCTCTTTCTAACTTCTGAAGCCTTTGTTTTTCTAACCTCTGAAGTCTTTCTCTTTCTAACTTCTGAAGCCTTTCTCTTTCTAACTGTTGAAGTCTTTGTTTTTCTAACCTCTGAAGTCTTTCTCTTTCTAACCGCTGAAGTCTTTCTCTTTCTTACTTCTGAAGTTGTTCCTGTTCTAGCCTTTCTTTTTCTAACTTTTTCATCATCATTCCCCTTTCCAGTCTTTCTTTCCTTCTTCTTAATCTTTTTTCATTTTCCCGCTGCTCCCACTCTTTGAGAACTTTCAGCCTTTCCTTTTCGAACTTCTCCTCTAGTTCCTTCTGCCTAGCCAATTCTGGCTTCTTTAATGTCTTTCGGTACTCATACCTTTCCCATTCCTTAAGTGTTTCAATTCTATCCCTCTCTAGTTTCTCTTCTCTTTCTTTCATTAATCTCTCCTCTTCCATCTTCCGCAAGTTTTCCTCATACCAACTCCATTCCTGGTCCTCTTGTTTCCTGCCTCTTCGTAGAGACCTTTCTAATTCCTTGTGTGCTTCAATTCTGTCCCTCTCGAGTTTCTCTTCTCTTTCTTTCATTAATCTCTCCTCTTCCATTTTATGCAGGATTTCCTCGAACCAACTCCTTCCCTGCTCCTCTTGTTTCCTGCCTCTTTTCACATTCTGTTTTGTTCTCGGCTGCTCAGTTAAGATACTTTCAGCATCTTCCCCATAAGAACTAGTTCTGGTTCCATAAACCCTAGAATTTCTCACTTCTTGTTCCTGTGAACTCTTCCTACTGGAGAAATTCCCAAAATAATCACAAGAAGAATGCCCTGTCCTAGAACTCTGATAACAGAATGCCTGATCATTTTCTCTACTCTCATTCCTGGGAGAAAAGGAATTATGTGTATGATAATCCCGCTGCTTTCTACTTTGAGGTATCTCATCTATACACTCCTTAACCTCACTTAACAACCTCTGTGCTTCCCAGCATGCAGCAATAAATTCCCTTGAAGGCATCTTGAAACCAAGAGAAGTAACTCTTTAGAATCCACCATAAATTCCAAAATTCAAATTACGAAAAAAGAAAACACTTCACTAATCCTACCTAGTTCACTGCATAATTTTGTTGCAGCAACATATTTTCACTATCACCCATTTTTAATTATTGCACTTAAAGAAATCAGCAAATAACCAAACAAAAAATCTAGCACTAGTTTTAAAAGCTATCACTAACTGAAAGTTACAAACCCATTTGCTTAAAATAGTCATTATAGACTCAACTAAACTATGCAGTACACTACACAATTTAAATAAGGTTATTATACTATACTATGCTTGCTGTTACTGTAATGACGTACTAATTTTCTTAATTGAAAATAATTACCTCAATTATTACCTCACCAATGTAAACAAAAGCACAATACAGAAATGCAATACACTAAAATTCAAATGCCAATTCACACTTCAAAAAATAATTATGATTGCAAGCACTTGATACTGACTAAAATTTCGAAAATGAATGCCTAACATGAAGAAAATTCTCCCAATTAACTATGTTCTATGTCAAAACCTTATCCTTTAACTGTTGCTAGAGGAATTTGATCTTTTTACAATTTTCACACAGCATTACCTAATATCAGAAATAGCAAATCATAAATGTGAATCTCTCTGGTACAGTGGGTGGAATCCTGGTCACGGGAACCAGTTTGATACGACGTGGTTTGGTGTTTAAAAAAAAAAGAAGAAAAAGGCCGGTGATCTTATCTAGGGACCCCAATTAAGAATTTTTTTCATTAACGACTAACACACCAGGTACGATCCTTAAAAACTCCCAGTAAATGGAAGGTGATTCCACCACCACCGACAAGAGAAATTCACATACGACACAAAATAATTTGATTAAACATATGTTCCAGGTTAACTAAGAATTTATTTTGTGCTCCCAGGCACATGTTGGCAAACAACTCAATACAAGGAAATTTTAGGTGGCTAGGCCGAATAAAAAAGAATTTAGCTATGAATTTTAGAGTCCAGAGTATGTTGACAGTCCTAAATAATCCTCTCAGAAACCCTGGTCTGCAAACCAAGTAGTTTTCACCTGTGTGGTTTAGAGGATGAAGGAGGTAAGTGGCACAATTTGGTTACCAGCCTGCCTTACAAAAAATCTTTAAAGAATGTGATCATTCACTCAAAGAGTGCTAAGAGCTTAATGCTCGATGTGCATATCTGATAACTGTTGAACTTTGAGCTAAATGCTCTTTACAATTTAGATTTAGATGGTTAAGAGTGACATTTTATTCTTTTTTTTTTCACAACACACTGATTTTGATCAGTTACCTGGAAAAATCTTTTTCTTACTTTACAGTACAGAAAACCAAACAAACAAAAATGTCAAGTCACTTTCCTCTCATTTGAGCTAACAAAAAAAAACCCTGTTCTAACAGAAAACCAAAATTAATATACTTCAATCCATTTCTTTGGTCACTGGCATTAACTAGACATTTTTACAAAAAAAATTACACAATGACATATTACATTTGTTGGTTCTGGCCAGACCATTAATTCCAAACATACATTTGCATTTCTCTATTTTCCTCCCATTTTTTTCTCTCACCCCTGAATTTTAACCTTTTACATCATTCCATTTCTGATCAAGACACATTTTTTTTTTTTTCAATTTTAGGTGGTACTCATTTTTTTTCTCTTTGTTTCTCCTCCTCCTTAAATTTTCCTTTTGATGCCGAATTGGAATTGGAATTGGTGTTTGTGCTGTCGCTACGAGAGCCGGCACGCCGTGGAAACGGGGCCTGATGCACTTATGATGACATGGTAGGATTTTCCCTCTTCTCCTTCCTTTCTTTTATTCTTTTTTCTTACTTACTCCCGATGCCGGCCTTTGAGGAGACTTTCTCTGTCTCACACGGCGACAGGCGGCAGCGATGTTACCGAGCGAGTTACGAGGCGTAATGCCCACTAGTGCCTTGGGACGATGTCAAGCACTTTTTCGCGCCATCTCGGCAGCAGAGTAAATTTTTAGACATGGAAAAATTTGAAAAGAAAAGGATCGTTCCTACCGTTCTTGGGCCATCGCGGCCGCCGATCCCGGTTCTGGAAGGTTATGGCAGGTTCAGCATCCGGACGTCCGTCGTGCGGACTCCCCTCCTTTACTCGATTTTTTATTTTTTTTATTTTTATTGTGGGACTCTCCCTTACGAAGTCTGGTATCGAAGTGTCGAGCAGCACGCAAAAATTCTCCGCTCCTCGCCGAATCCCTTGCGCACGCGCCCGAAATGGCGGAAGGCAATTGGCCCGAAGTTAAGTCAGAAGGCGGAGAAAAAGACGCAATTCCCAGAAATCGCTGGCTCGCATCTTCTCGGAGTCAGGCTTGAACTTTGACCCACGAAAACGGGCGCTGCGGTGAACCTCGCAAAATTCCGCCCAAATCCCGACGTGTTCCTGTGCCAAGCGAAAAATGCCTTTTCGAAGTAAACAAGAGCATAAATAAATTGGACTTCCTGCACTGGTAAAGCTGGGAAAACGTCCTCACAGATGCCATTCTACAAATTTATCGCTTTTAGAAAAGCGACACCAGAAACTGTAGCCATTTTCGTTCTTTCTTTCTGAACAAGGACTTTTAGAGACCACCTTTACAAAAATTCATTAAACAAATTAACTAACATTAACGAACATCGTTACAATTAACTTCGTAACGCATAAAAATCGAATTCTCTCTAGCTACAGGTACGACGATCGGAATTACGAAAAAATCGCGTAAAGCAACGATTTCTTATTTTGTCCAGATGCATTAAGCCACAATTTTATTCTTTTTTTAAATGTCCTTGACGATAGCGCACGCGCAATTAATTTACGAAAGTCACTTCGTTACGGAGCGATCGCCGACCCGCTTTTTGTATCAGTCGCTGAATTATACTATCACTAGTTAATACCAAGTAAGATTCATACTAAAACCAACTAAATATTAATACTAAGCAAGATTTTAATTACGAAAGGTTACTAAATTAAGCCCGATACACCCAACAATGATTTTAATTACACGCTACTGACATGGCATAAACACACGTTTTTTCTCATTAACTACAATACGATAAAATACCTCGTACACTATATGTTTACAAATTACTTTTCAATTATTAAAGCTTACAGAATAATACAATAAAAGAAATTGCGATAACGACGGTAAATACGGAACTACAACCTTACGATTTTTCTTTTTATCGCTACGTTATCCCGACGATCAATAACGCCGAACGCCGCGGCGGCGCCGATAATTTTAAACTGATACATCTAACACTATACATATATAAACTGCACTATACACTTAAGAAACTAAGGCAAATCAATTCATATACACTACATCATATACTGCACTAAAATAAACTTCACTAATATCTCTTCCCTGAAAGTAAACAGTGCACTAAAAAAATGCAATGGAAGGAAGAAAAAAACATTGCATGAAAGAACAACAAAAAAAAAAACCCAGCAATATAGCATGATGTCAAACTTCCTTAAATCTACTTCCCAGCTAGTTACACCTCCCTTAACTAGCAACAGACATCACAAGGCTAACTTTCTTAGACCTATTCACATAAATTTAACTACATACACGGAGATCAACACTTCACAGAGAAATCAGAAAGAAAATAAAATAAATGAAAAGAATTTACTTGATTTTTCTTGACTCTTAAATCTATTTATTTTTTCTAACTCCCTCCTTGCCAAAGGGATTTGAGATCATCTCATGACAAAAATTATCACTCTCATTGAGAGTGCGTTGATCTGGTGATAGGTTTTCCGATCCAAAAATATTGGCCCATTAATTTAGAGATTGGAAAAACGTCAACAGATCATAATTTGTGTTGATTTGAAAATGGTTAATTTTCTGCTGGGTCAGCAAGGAGGTCACACCAAATACCCTTGTTTCCTGTGCTACTGGGATAGTAGGGCTACATTAGAACACTGGGTTAAAAAGAACTGGACACCAAGAATCAGTTTGACGCCTGGTGACAAGAACATCAGGAATGAGTCTCTGGTTTTTAGGAATAAAATTGGATTTCCCCACTGCACATAAAACTTGGGTTAATGAAGCAATTCGTCAAAGCTCTTGATCACACTGGAGACTGCTTCAGCTATATATGTTCTACCTTTTCAAGTCTTAGTGCCGAGAAGAAAAAGGCAGGAATATTTGATGGCCCTCAAATAAGAACACTCATCAGGGATCCACACTTCGTTACAACAATGACTGCGGCAGAGGCTAGAGCTTGGAATGCATTATCTGATGCGGTGCGGAATTTCCTTGGGAACAAGAAAGCAGACAATTATCGAGAGATTGTGGAAGAGCTGCTCTTGAGTTTCCAAGCACTTGGATGTAGAATGAGCACCAAGGTTCACTACTTACATAGTCACTTGGCCCAGTTACCAGAGAACATGGGCCCCGTGAGCGAAGAGCAATTTGAACGCTTTCATCAAGACATTAAAGTTATGGAAGAACATTAACAAGACCGATGGGACTCAAACATGATGGCAGATTACTGCTGGTCCTTGATGAGAGACATTCCACAAGCTATACATCGGAGATCGTCAAAGAAGAGGTCGTTTATGCAGATGTAACATCACTATTGTTAATAACATTTTTACACATATTTTTCTTATCTTCACAATTCAGTTCTTACATGGTAATATGCATTCACTCACATTGATATGCAGTCACTCTCACAACTTTGTGCTACGGCTCATTAAATGTTTGTTTCATTATTATTGTATTTTATCTTATTCTTGTATCTTGTATGTATTTGGAATCAGCACCCCAAAATTACCTTAAAACTGTTGGAATACCTTATGCCAGAAAAAGTGTGTTGACCAGTGATAATCAATTTTTGGGCATGTGAATCGGCTTCCATACGTAGCGGCCTGGACAATTCATTTTGCATGTCGCCAACTGTTACAAATCAGGCACAAGATTCTTTCACGGAATTTCACATTTTTCATTATTTGGGATCGATTCAAAACTGAAGAGAATTTGAGGGGGGGGTTAAATGTGTGTGTGTGTTTGTTTGGGGGGGGGTGTTCCTATCCGGAAACAGTATTCTATTCTTCAAAACTTAAAAATTTTCCCGTAATGGTTATGTCTTCTTGCGAAGTTGCCTCTGCCCAGTATTGTTGCTAAATATCAGCCTATTGCATAAATGTTTATTTCAGCTTGAAACTGTAGACAACAATTTTCCGAAAACGTAAATTCAACGGAGCAAAAATTTCCCTGTAATCTTCAGGCATGAGTTTCTTCCGCGAATTCGGGAAATTTTGCCTCTGTTGTCATCATTTGCATCATTCTCGAGAGCAAAAAGAATTGGGAAGGGCAGTGGGCGTTTTCTGGCTGTAAACGGAATTCTGTCTTACGAAAAATTCGAAAACGTAGGCTAGATGGAGTGACGATTTATCCCGTAATCATTTTTTTTTTCTCGTGATTCCCTCTCCTCTGTTCAGTATTAATGTAAAATACGATTTTATTCAATAAATTATTGTGTTTCAGCTTAAAAATGGAAGAAACATTTCTGAAGATGGAAATCGGATCGAGCGAAGAGTTCGAAAAAACTGTGCTCCACTCAAAATAGCTCTGACATAACTCCCTTATGTTGTGGTATTCAGAAGATAGCAGGCTACATAGCTGATCTATTAGAATAATACAGTGTATATTTTGAAAATGAGGAAATTGTTCACATAATTATAAGATCAGATCAGGTATTTTTTTGAATCTTGAATAGTTAATATTTCTAAGAACTCGTGTCAGTTCTGAGCTGAAGAAAGAATTGAAAGATCTTTCCAATTTCACTGAATTTATTTATAAAGGTTTTCCCATGTGTTCCACACTCCAAAGAAAAGAAAAAAAGATTTATTCTTTGAGTACACTGTTTTTGTGACTTGGATGTATGGAAACATGCAAGAAAGTCGGACAAGTGAAACATTTTTTTCAGATAAAAGCTCTCTTAAAACAAGCTCTAATGAAATGAAAGCAGAGATACCAAAATTTATTAAGTTTGTTGTTTTTATTCTTCCTCTGCATGTCTCAGAGGCAGTTTGTGAATCCTGGGGTTCAGCAGTTGACATATTGTATAAGACCAAATATTAATGATGGAGAGGATGTTATAGTTGGAACAAATGATAAATGAATGTTTATAATGTCAAATAGAGCACAGTTTGGACATAAATCAGTCCAAAAAATACTGAAAGCTGCCCTAGTTTCAATGTATGGACGAAATTACCACAAAAACTTTGTAAATAATTCATCTGCAACAATGGCACACTATATAACTTCAAAAGTTATCAACAGAATATCAAATTCTAAATACTTACCCTGGTTCTAAAAATAATTTATTTGATTTAAATAACGGGCTTATGTATTGTTATATTTAACAAGGGGTTTCAACTGATGGTAATTTTTTAATGTTTGTTTTACTGTGCTTTATTCACTTGAAATTTAGAAAGTGTTTCGTGCTTTGCATGCAGAACATTTACGTTCTTTGGAAGTCATGTTGCAGAACACTGAACAATAATTCTGCTTCTGGGGTGAAAGCTACCTGAGGCAATTAACTGTTGAATTTTTATGAAAGTAGTTGTAATGTCATTTTTTGCATTGCATGACAATAATCAAATATGGATTCAAGGTATTATATGACAAAGGATTAATATTTGTAAGAGCTTTCAGCCAGGTACAAGGCTTAAACACACTAAATGGAAAAGAAATCTCCTCATTATGAAACTGAAGGCTAATTCCAAGCAAATTACTTCAGAAGTCTTTTGCATGGTGTAAGTAAGTACTTTGCTGGTAGTTCTTGCTAATGCTCATTATCCAAAAAGTACACAAATGAATAAAACAAGTCATTAATATTTTGGCAGTGTTATTTACAGATTTGTGGTTATGACGTGCTACTTGCACATTATTAAGATAATTTATGGAGTATCTTGTCTATTGTGATCCTCACATGGAGGGGAGTCGAATGTATGCTGTGATGATGTTTTGGTTTCAGTATGTAGATATACTATTTAAAAAACAAAAACAAAATGCACAAGTCTTTCTTGAATGGGCCTCATAGTTCTGTACTGAAATGTGAACAAATCCCTAAAAATGTTGCCGGTTCCATAACCATTATCAAATCTCATGGACAGAATCATGACATGGTTGGATTATATCTACAAGGTGTGATCAAAAGTGTTGGTGTTTGTGTTTGTGAGTTACAGTGCATAAGTAACTCCCTCCATCTCTCTGTTTGTTCCATCATAGAATTTATACCATTTATTCATTTTGTTCTAGGTTATCTCTTTTAGAATTTAATGTCTTGTCACAGAAATCTTTCCCCTCCCATACCAGTGCCTAAAACATCTAAGTATGACTGTATGTCACGCTTTCATCTATGTGGCCCTGACATCTATGCGACCCTCCTTGAGGGTATTGAGCCCGTTCGGGCACCCCGTAAGCCTGCGCGTCGCATAGATGTCAGGGCCACAAAGATGAAAGCGTGACATACAGTGAATTCTCAAGTCTTGTGACTGAAATATAGAGTAAAATCTAAGTATGATTTCATTAATTTAGTTCCTAGGGAAGAAATGCCCAACCCATATCTAATGTCTATTACTAATCCTGTCATACCGATGAATCCACAAATTTTTGCCCTGCTACTGCTCTCATGTCAGCTATGTCTTTCTACCTAATAGGACCTTTGCTTTGCACTCAACTGTCACCATAGTGGAAGAGGGTTTAACTAAATTATACTGCATCATAGACAGGCAGCCAGCTTTGTTCTTTGGTCAAGTTCTGACTGAAAATAGACTTACACAGCTGATATGAGACCTTGCATGTTTATTAAATGTGTTTTTCAACTATGTACTAAGCTTTACTGTCTTGTTAGTTACTACATCCAAATTGCTAAAATCTTGTACCTGTTCAAGCACCTTTCTCTGAACTATTCAGTTCTACCAGTCAGTTCCTTCCTGTCTTATTCTGCACCCAGATAGTTAAAATCAGATACCTGTGCAAGCACCTTAATACATGAGGCGCTGAAAAAGATCCATATTCAACCACACACTATGGTGCTGGAAAGCTGAAACTTGGTTAGTTGATTGATTCTTTTCTACACAGTTACAAGGGTGTAACACCACCCCTGCAGCTGGGGTGTGTGGGGTGCAGGTTACGAAGGGGCGTACTGCAGCTGCCAGTTATAGTTTTACAAAAAATTCGAACACGCACAATAATTAACCCAGAGATTCATATTTACATTTTGTTTTAAGATATATTTAGCTGTGCCTAAATAAATGCCTAGTTTCACTTTTAAAACACTGAATGTCCTACAGATTGAAAGTGTTCGGCTCTTAGACTTCGGGTCATAATAAGATTGCTCTACAATGGGTTGTAAATAATATGATCGCTCAGCAATCGTCCTATCTCTGTGCTGCTGAGGAAAAGCGTGAGAACACAGTGGTGTTCCCCATAGAGGATGTGGGAAAATAGTCAATTACTTAGGATTACATGCACAACAGGCGTCAACATTTTTTCACAGCAGCCACAGATCTGCCATGTGTACGAGGGTAATTTTTTCAAGTGATTTATTTTAGTTTTGGACAAAGCAATTACATGTAATGTCAAATCTATTACTTAAAAAGTTAAAACTACAGGGCTCTAGGTACCACCATCATTTTTGCAGACGCTCTCCCTGATTTCCTAATACCTCCTCCCCAAACACCACACACACTGTGCTTAGGGGTGCTGAAGTAAATATTGCTGGGGGGACTCACATTATGCTAGTTACGCCACTGCATAGTTACCACCCAAAGAAACACATTTCTTCCTATGACGGATACAAATAACTTCCAGATTGGAAAAAGAAAGAAATCAAAGGGTGCAACATCAGTTGAGTAGAAAGGATGGGGTGAAATATCAAATCTGCATTTGTGGTCTTCTGTTATGGCAGTTAGGGAAGCATGAGCTGGTGCTTTATCCTGGAGCATAGATGCACCGTTTTTTAACATTCCTCATCTGAGCTTCACATTTTCACACAGTTTGCCAAGAAGGCTAGTGTAATATGTTCCAGTGATGCTAGAGCGCTTTGAAAGGTAACCAGTGAGGATTACACATTTCTGACCCCCAGAAAATGCTCAGCATCACCTTTCAAGCAAATGTTTGGAGTTCTGCATTTTTGGGAGGCTGTAACTGTGGAGCTTTCTTTTGGTTATGGGTTGAAATGATGACCTTAGGTTTCATCCAGCATCACTAATTGAGAAAAGAAGTCATTTGGGTCATTATTGGTCATGGCCAAAAGTTTCTTTGAACACTTCACTCTGTGTCAGTTTTGCAAAGGTATAAGAAGGCATGGAATCCATCTGGTCACCACTTAACTCATGTGCAAGCAGTTTTGAATGGTGTTTTCCATAGAACCAAGACAAACTTTTACCTCATTAGCCACTTCTCAGGTTGTTATGCACCAATCTTACATGACTAGTGCCTGGACTTTTATCACCATCTCCTCTATCACAGCAGTTATTGATTGGCCAGGACTTTCTTGTTGTGCATACTCACATACCTGCACTTGAATTGCCTGTACCACTCTGCTACAACACTGTAGGATGAGCATTATGCCCCATGCACACCACTTATTTCCTCATGCATAATCTTTGGAGTTTTGAAACAATCTTGCCATACTTTGTAGCACTACTACATGGTTACGAACTATATACGAAAAACCAACAAAAAAACCAACAACAACAACATTGTACTATGTTGTTTTTTTTTAAATCTGAATATGGGTGGTCTTTCTTGCACACCTCTCATACATAATTAAAAATTTTAGCACTTTTGACTTAAATCCTTGGACTTGATCTCAACATTTATTCCCATTCCAAATTCTTCAGATATTCCACTCTTCTATTCAAGGTTATTCTGTGATCTGCAAACATTCAGATTTTAACACCAAATCAGCAGAACACAGCAAACTGTTGATACTGGGATTCCTGTTTCAACATCAGTGGAAAGCTATTTTCTTGAACAAATTTATTCATATTAATTAAAATTAGACATGGAGACAATTTACATCCCTGTAATATCACACAGTCAATATGAAACCACAATCATGATGATTAGTTTAGGAGGAAAATCAAGAATTTTCAAAGGAGAAAGAAAAAATTTGAAAATTACATTTTCAAGGAAACCATGGAGTCATATATATATATATATATATATATATATATATATATATGGGATGTAAGGTCAGGTGATGCGTAACACCACAGCCTCTCCTTGACAACTGTCAACCCCGCCTTCTCGTGGTGCATCCTGTTCCCACTAAAGGGGCTCTGACGACCGCCCACAGCGGTATAACTATACCATCGGGATTAGAGGAAATTCTATCCCACACTCACCAACCCGCTTGGCCAGCGTGGTGAGTTATGGCCAAACCCCTCCAAAATGATTCCACAACTTAAATCTTGGCCCTCAGTCTCCGGCAGCTGGAATGTACCTGGCCAAGGCAGCGGCCAGTGCGACATGAAGGCAGAGGGTGCTAAGAATCGAGGACCGGACTAGGCTGCCATCTGATGCTGACCTTGGCTACTTACAATGGACGCTCCCTATCTTCTGATTCAAGGCTTCTTGAATTGGAAGAGGAACTACAAAGGATCAAGTGGGACATCGTGGGGCTAAGTGAGGTAAGGAGAAAAGGAGAAGATCTCATCGAACTGAAAAGTGGACATCTCTTCTGCTATCGTGGGACAGATACTGGCAGAACTAGTGGTGTTGGATTTATAATAAACAAGAAACTGAAGGATAAAGTTGTAGAAGTTGAAAGTTCCTCTGACAGAGCTGCACGACTTGTTATCCAACTCTCGAAAAGATACCAGGCTCAGATTATTCAAACTTATGCACCCACCACAAGTCATCCTGAAGAAGAAATTGAAGAATTTCATGAGGAAATTTGTCGTCTAAATAATAAAGGTAAGCAGCACTTGAAAATAATTATGGGAGATTTCAATGCAAAAATAGGGCAACGGCAACAGAATGAAACTTCAGTAGGTAAATTCGGTCACGGCAACAGAAACCAGCGTGGAAATACTCTCGTTGAGTTTGCAGAGGCAGAAGGGTTTTTCATCTTGAACTCCTTCTTCAAGAAAAAGCCACACAGGAAATGGACATGGAGACATCCAAATGGGACGACAAGTGAAATTGATTTTATTATGTGTAACAAAAAATTCGTCATAGAAGACTGCAGTGTGCTAAACAAGTTCAACACAGGTAGTGACCATAGATTGGTGAGATGTAAGATGCACCTCAACACTAAACTTGAACGTGGCAAGCTCATAAGACAAACAAAATGTATTGACATAACCAACCTTAAAAAACACCATAATACCTTCAAGTTAGAACTGAAGAACAGGTTCTCTGCTTTAGAAGGCCTAACATCGGAAGAAGTGGACATCTCTGAAGTTAACAGAAAAGTAACCAAAGCTCTTATGGAAACAGCAACAAAATTAGCTGGGTCTAAGAACAAGTTGCATGTGAACAAATTATCAGGAAAAACCAAAATGTTGATGCAAAAAGAAGAGAGATGAGGACAACTAAAGAAGATGTGACTTCCAAAGTGGAATATATAGAGCTATGCAAGACAGTAAGAAAAAGTATCACTGAAGACGTAAGGAAATTCAACTGTGAACTAGTGAGGAAAGCAATTGAAAACAACCAAAGCCTAAAATTGGCAAAGGGACATCTCAGTAAGGGAAGAAAACAGATTATGGCACTGAGAAAAGAAGATGGTTCTGTAACAAGAAATAGAGGCGAAATTTTGACAAGAGTGAAAGATTTCTACTCCAAATTATATGAAAGGGATGATACATGCACTCCAGACATCATGAAAGATACCAGTACCAGAGTTCCTCCAGTCCTTCCAGCAGAAGTTGCACATGCAATCAAGAACATGAAGCGAGGAAAAGCTCCAGGAGAAGATGGAATTACTGTAGACATCATACAAGAAGCAAGTGGAGAAATCGAAACAGTACTCGCCCAAATTTTCACTCGATGCCTTAATGAAGGAAAGATTCCTGAGGATTGGAACACCGCTACAATGATCCTGCTACATAAGAAAGGTGACATTGAAGATCTCGGAAACTACAGACCTATCAGCCTCCTATCAGTAGTTTATAAAATCTTCACTAAAGTTCTTTCACACCGCTTGAAGGTAACACTGGACATGGCTCAACCGAGAGAACAAGCTGGATTCAGGAGTGGCTACAGCACAATAGATCATATCCACGTGCTGAGAGAACTAATTGAAAGAGCGAGGGAATATGAACTTCCATTGTGCATGGCTTTTATCGATTATGAAAAAGCCTTTGATTCGGTGAAACCATCAGCAGTTACAATGGCTCTGAAAACCTGCGGTATTGAAGATGCATACATTAATATTATTAATAACATCTATGAAAACGCAAGTGCAAAGATTCGGCTGTTTGAAAATACAACACACGTAAAAATTGGAAAGGGAGTGAGACAAGGTGACACCATATCTCCGAAGCTCTTTAATGCCACATTGGAGGGTGTTTTTCAGTCGCTGAGCTGGAAAAACAAGGGGATAAAGATTAATGGAGATTATCTAACCCACCTTCGTTTTGCTGATGACGTAGTCATTTTTGCAACTACCCCATCAGAGCTGCAGAGTATGATCCAGGAACTTGCTGACAAGAGTAAAGAAGTGGGATTAAAAATGAACTTTCAGAAGACAAAAGTGATGTTCAATGCTTTTACAAGAAATGAAGATTTATCGATTGATGGAGAAAAGCTGGAGATAACAGACACGTACGTTTATCTTGGACAGCAGATATCAAGTGAGGGTCACATTGATGAAGAAATTAATCGGCGTACAAAACTTGCCTGGAGAGCTTTTGGAAGAAACAGCATAATTTTCAAGAGCAATATGCCATTATGTCTTAAAAGAAAAGTGTTTGATCAATGCATCCTTCCAGTGCTTACGTATGGTGCAGAGACGTGGACCTTAACTAAAAGAGACATACAAAGGCTGCAGACAACTCAAAGAAGCATGGAGAGGTGCATGCTTGGTGTAACCAGGAGAGATAAGAAGAGGAACTCGTGGATTGATAATGGTTGACAATGATGATGATGATGATATCATCATCATCATCATCATCATCATCGTCAACCATATCATCATCATCATCATTGTCAACCATTATCAATCCACTGCTGGACGAAGGTCTCCCCAAGTTTCCTCCACAACGGTCTGTCTTGTGCCAGTCTCCTCCATGTCACTCCCGCATATTTACGAATTTCATCCACCCATCTCCCATGTGGTCTTTTTCTGGGTCTTTTCCTGTCCCTTGGAATCCAATCTAAAATTTCGGCTGTCCATCTATGGTCTGTCCTTCTGGCAGTATGTCCAGCCCATTGCCATTTCAGGGATTTAACTCTGATCATGATGTCTTCCACTCTCGTCATTTTTCGGATCCACGAGTTTCTCTTCTTATCTCTCCTGGTTATACCAAGCATGCACCTCTCCATGCTTCTTTGAGTTGTCTGCAGCCTTTGTATGTCTCTTTTAGTTAAGGTCCACGTCTCTGCACCATACGTAAGCACTGGAAGGATGCATTGATCAAACACTTTTCTTTTAAGACATAATGGCATATTGCTCTTGAAAATTATGCTGTTTCTTCCAAAAGCTCCCCAGGCAAGTTTTGTACGCCGATTAATTTCTTCATCAATGTGACCCTCACTTGATATCTGCTGTCCAAGATAAACATACGTATCTGTTATCTCCAGTTTTTCTCCATCAATCGATAAATCTTCATTTCTTGTAAAAGCATTGAACATCACTTTTGTCTTCTGAAAGTTCATTTTTAATCCCACTTCTTTACTCTTGTCAGCAAGTTCCTGGATCATACTCTGCAGCTCTGATGGGGTAGTTGCAAAAATGACTACGTCATCAGCAAAACGAAGGTGGGTTAGATAATCTCCATTAATCTTTATCCCTTTGTTTTCCCAGTTCAGTGATTGAAAGACATTTTCCAATGTGGCATTAAAGAGCTTCGGAGATATGGTGTCACCTTGTCTCACTCCCTTTCCAATTTTTATGTGTGTTGTATTTTCAAACAGCCGAATCTTTGCACTTGCATTTTCATAGATGTTATTAATAATATTAATGTATGCATCTTCAATACCGCAGGATTTCAGAGCCGTGGTAACTGCTGATGGTTTCACCGAATCAAAGGCTTTTTCATAATCGATAAAAGCCATGCACAATGGAAGTTCATATTCCCTCGCTCTTTCAATCAGTTCTCTCAGTACGTGGATATGATCTATTGTGCTGTAGCCACTCCTGAATCCAGCTTGTTCTCTCGGTTGAGCCATGTCCAGTGTTACCTTCAAGCGGTGTGAAAGAACTTTAGTGAAGATTTTATAAACCACTGATAGGAGGCTGATAGGTCTGTAGTTCCTAAGATCCTCAATGTCACCTTTTTTATGTAGCAGGATCATTGTAGCATTGTTCCAATCCTCAGGAATCTTTCCTTCATTAAGGCATCGAGTGAAAATTTGGGCGATTACTGTTTCAATTTCTCCACTTGCTCCTTGTATGATGTCTATAGTAATTCCATCTTCTCCTGGAGCTTTCCCTCGCTTCATGTTCTTGATTGCATGAGCAACTTCTGCTGGGAGGACTGGAAGAACTCTGGTACCTTTCATGATGTCTGGAGTACATGTATCATCCCTTTCATATAATTTGGAGTAGAAATCTTTCACTCTTGTCAAAATTTCGCCTCTATTTCTTGTTATAGAACCATCTTCTTTTCTCAGAGCCATAATCTGTTTTCTTCCCTTACTGAGATGTCCCTTTGCTATCTTAAGGCTTTGGTTGTTTTCAATTGCTTTCCTCACTAGCTCACAGTTGAATTTCCTTACGTCTTCAGTGATACTTTTTCGTGTTGTCTTGCATAGCTCTATATATTCCACTTTGGAAGTCACATCTACTTTAGTTGTCCTCATCTTTCTTCTTTTTTGCATCAACATTTTGGTTTTTCCTGATAATTTGTTCACATGCAACTTGTTCTTAGACCCAGCTAATTTTGTTGCTGTTTCCATTAGAGCTTTGGTTACTTTTCTGTTAACTTCCGAAATATCGACTTCTTCCGATGTTAGGCCTTCTAAAGCAGAGAATCTGTTCTTCAGTTCCAACTTGAAAGTATTATGGTGTTTTTTAAGGTTGGTTATGTCAATACATTTTGTTTGTCTTATGAGCTTGCCACGTTCCAGTTTAGTGTTGAGGTGCATCTTACATCTCACCAATCTATGGTCACTACCTGTGTTGAACTTGTTCAGCACACTGCAGTCTTCGATGACGAATTTTTTGTTACACATAATAAAATCAATTTCACTTGTCGTCCCAATTGGATGTCTCCATGTCCATTTCCTGTGTGGCTTTTTCTTGAAAAAGGAGTTCAAGATGAAAAATCCTTCTGCCTCTGCAAACTCAACGAGAGTATTTCCACGCTGGTTTCTGTTGCCGTGACCGAATTTACCTACTGAAGTTTCATTCTGTTGCCGTTGCCCTATTTTTGCATTGAAATCTCCCATAATTATCTTCAAGTGCTGCTTACCTTTATTATTTAGATGACGAATTTCCTCATAAAATTCTTCAATTTCTTCTTCAGGATGACTTGTGGTGGGTGCATAAGTTTGAATAATCTGAGCCTGGTATCTTCTCGATAGTTGGATAACGAGTCGTGCAGCTCTGTCAGAGGAACTTTCAACTTCTACCATTTTATCCTTCAGTTTCTTGTTTATTATAAATCCAACACCACTAGTTCTGCCAGTATCTGTCCCACGATAATAGAAGAGATGTCCACTTTTCAGTTCAATGAGATCTTCTCCTTTTCTCCTTACCTCACTTAGCCCGACGATGTCCCACTTGATCCTTTGTAGTTCCTCTTCCAATTCAAGAAGCCTTGAATCAGAAGATAGGGAGCGTCCATTGTAAGTAGCCAAGGTCAGCATCAAATGGCAGCCTAGTCCGGTCCTCCGGGGATTCTTAGCACCCTCTGCCTTCATGTCGCACTGGCCGCTGCCTTGGCCTGGTACATTCCAGCTGCCGGAGACTGAGGGCCAAGATTTAAGTTGTAGAGTCATTTTGGAGGGGTTTGGCCATAACTCACCACGCTGGCCAAGCGGGTTGGTGAGTGTGGGATAGCATTTCCTCTGATCCCGATGGTATAGTTATACCGCTATTGGCGGTCGTCAGAGCCCCTTTAGTGGGAACAGGATGCACCACGAGAAGGCGGGGTTGACATTTGTCAAGGAGAGGCTGTGATGTTACGCATCACCTGACCTTACATCCCGATGATGATATATATATATATATATATATATATATATATATATATATATATATATATTTAATCTCCCATAATTATCTTCAAGTGCTGATAATTACCATAATTATCTTCAGATAATTATGGGAGATTTCAATGCAAAAATAGGGCAACGGCAACAGAATGAAACTTCAGTAGGTAAATTCGGTCACGGCAACAGAAACCAGCGTGGAAATACTCTCGTTGAGTTTGCAGAGGCAGAAGGATTTTTCATCTTGAACTCCTTTTTCAAGAAAAAGCCACACAGGAAATGGACATGGAGACATCCAATTGGAACGACAAGTGAAATTGATTTTATTATGTGTAACAAAAAATTCGTCATCGAAGACTGCAGTGTGCTGAACAAGTTCAACACAGGTAGTGACCATAGATTGGTGAGATGTAAGATGCACCTCAACACTAAACTGGAACGTGGCAAGCTCATAAGACAAACAAAATGTATTGACATAACCAACCTTAAAAAACACCATAATACTTTCAAGTTAGAACTGAAGAACAGATTCTCTGCTTTAGAAGGCCTAACATCGGAAGAAGTGGATATTTCGGAAGTTAACAGAAAAGTAACCAAAGCTCTAATGGAAACAGCAACAAAATTAGCTGGGTCTAAGAACAAGTTGCATGTGAACAAATTATCAGGAAAAACCAAAATGTTGATGCAAAAAAGAAGAGAGATGAGGACAACTAAAGAAGATGTGACTTCCAAAGTGGAATATATAGAGCTATGCAAGACAACACGAAAAAGTATCACTGAAGACGTAAGGAAATTCAACTGTGAGCTAGTGAGGAAAGCAATTGAAAACAACCAAAGCCTAAAGATAGCAAAGGGACATCTCAGTAAGGGAAGAAAACAGATTATGGCTCTGAGAAAAGAAGATGGTTCTATAACAAGAAATAGAGGCGAAATTTTGACAAGAGTGAAAGATTTCTACTCCAAATTATATGAAAGGGATGATACATGTACTCCAGACATCATGAAAGGTACCAGAGTTCTTCCAGTCCTCCCAGCAGAAGTTGCTCATGCAATCAAGAACATGAAGCGGGGGAAAGCTCCAGGAGAAGATGGAATTACTATAGACATCATACAAGAAGCAAGTGGAGAAATCGAAACAGTACTCGCCCAAATTTTCACTCGATGCCTTAATGAAGGGAAGATTCCTGAGGATTGGAACAATGCTACAATGATCCTGCTACATAAAAAAGGTGACATTGAGGATCTCAGGAACTACAGACCTATCAGCCTCCTATCAGTGGTTTATAAAATCTTCACTAAAGTTCTTTCACACCGCTTGAAGGTAACACTGGACATGGCTCAACCGAGAGAACAAGCTGGATTCAGGAGTGGCTACAGCACAATAGATCATATCCACGTACTGAGAGAACTAATTGAAAGAGCGAGGGAATATGAACTTCCATTGTGCATGGCTTTTATCGATTATGAAAAAGCCTTTGATTCGGTGAAACCATCAGCAGTTACCACGGCTCTGAAATCCTGCGGTATTGAAGATGCATACATTATTATTATTAATAACATCTATGAAAACGCAAGTGCAAAGATTCGGCTGTTTGAAAATACAACACACGTAAAAATTGGAAAGGGAGTGAGACAAGGTGACACCATATCTCCGAAGCTCTTTAATGCCACATTGGAGGGTGTTTTTCAGTCGCTGAGCTGAAACAAGGGGATAAAGATTAATGGAGATTATCTTGCTGACAAGAGTAAAGAAGTGGGATTAAAAATAAACTTTCAGAAGACAAAAGTGATGTTCAATGCTTTTACAAGAAATGAAGATTTATCGATTGATGGAGATAAGCTGGAGATAACAGACACGTACGTTTATCTTGGACAGCAGATATCAAGTGAGGGTCACATTGATGAAGAAATTAATCGGCGTACAAAACTTGCCTGGAGAGCTTTTGGAAGAAACAGCATAATTTTCAAGAGCAATATGCCATTATGTCTTAAAAGAAAAGTGTTTGATCAATGCATCCTTCCAGTGCTTACGTATGGTGCAGAGACGTGGACCTTAACTAAAAGAGACATACAAAGGCTGCAGACAACTCAAAGAAGCATGGAGAGGTGCATGCTTGGTGTAACCAGGAGAGATAAGAAGAGGAACTCGTGGATTGATAATGGTTGACAATGATGATGATGATGATATCATCATCATCATCATCATTGTCAACCATATCATCATCATCATCATTGTCAACCATTATCAATCCACTGCTGGACGAAGGTCTCCCCAAGTTTCCTCCACAACGGTCTGTCTTGTGCCAGTCTCCTCCATGTCACTCCCGCATATTTACGAATTTCATCCACCCATCTCCCATGTGGTCTTTTTCTGGGTCTTTTCCTGTCCCTTGGAATCCAATCTAAAATTTCGGCTGTCCATCTATGGTCTGTCCTTCTGGCAGTATGTCCAGCCCATTGCCATTTCAGGGATTTAACTCTGATCATGATGTCTTCCACTCTCGTCATTTTTCGGATCCACGAGTTCCTCTTCTTATCTCTCCTGGTTATACCAAGCATGCACCTCTCCATGCTTCTTTGAGTTGTCTGCAGCTTTTGTATGTCTCTTTTAGTTAAGGTCCACGTCTCTGCACCATACGTAAGCACTGGAAGGATGCATTGATCAAACACTTTTCTTTTAAGACATAATGGCATATTGCTCTTGAAAATTATGCTGTTTCTTCCAAAAGCTCCCCAGGCAAGTTTTGTACGCCGATTAATTTCTTCATCAATGTGACCCTCACTTGATATCTGCTGTCCAAGATAAACATACGTATCTGTTATCTCCAGTTTTTCTCCATCAATCGATAAATCTTCATTTCTTGTAAAAGCATTGAACATCACTTTTGTCTTCTGAAAGTTCATTTTTAATCCCACTTCTTTACTCTTGTCAGCAAGTTCCTGGATCATACTCTGCAGCTCTGATGGGGTAGTTGCAAAAATGACTACGTCATCAGCAAAACGAAGGTGGGTTAGATAATCTCCATTAATCTTTATCCCTTTGTTTTCCCAGTTCAGTGATTGAAAGACATTTTCCAATGTGGCATTAAAGAGCTTCGGAGATATGGTGTCACCTTGTCTCACTCCCTTTCCAATTTTTATGTGTGTTGTATTTTCAAACAGCCGAATCTTTGCACTTGCATTTTCATAGATGTTATTAATAATATTAATGTATGCATCTTCAATACCGCAGGATTTCAGAGCCGTGGTAACTGCTGATGGTTTCACCGAATCAAAGGCTTTTTCATAATCGATAAAAGCCATGCACAATGGAAGTTCATATTCCCTCGCTCTTTCAATCAGTTCTCTCAGTACGTGGATATGATCTATTGTGCTGTAGCCACTCCTGAATCCAGCTTGTTCTCTCGGTTGAGCCATGTCCAGTGTTACCTTCAAGCGGTGTGAAAGAACTTTAGTGAAGATTTTATAAACCACTGATAGGAGGCTGATAGGTCTGTAGTTCCTAAGATCCTCAATGTCACCTTTTTTATGTAGCAGGATCATTGTAGCATTGTTCCAATCCTCAGGAATCTTTTGGGCGAGTACTGTTTCAATTTCTCCACTTGCTTCTTGTATGATGTCTATAGTAATTCCATCTTCTCCTGGAGCTTTCCCTCGCTTCATGTTCTTGATTGCATGAGCAACTTCTGCTGGGAGGACTGGAAGAACTCTGGTACCTTTCATGATGTCTGGAGTACATGTATCATCCCTTTCATATAATTTGGAGTAGAAATCTTTCACTCTTGTCAAAATTTCGCCTCTATTTCTTGTTATAGAACCATCTTCTTTTCTCAGAGCCATAATCTGTTTTCTTCCCTTACTGAGATGTCCCTTTGCTATCTTAAGGCTTTGGTTGTTTTCAATTGCTTTCCTCACTAGCTCACAGTTGAATTTCCTTACGTCTTCAGTGATACTTTTTCGTGTTGTCTTGCATAGCTCTATATATTCCACTTTGGAAGTCACATCTACTTTAGTTGTCCTCATCTTTCTTCTTTTTTGCATCAACATTTTGGTTTTTCCTGATAATTTGTTCACATGCAACTTGTTCTTAGACCCAGCTAATTTTGTTGCTGTTTCCATTAGAGCTTTGGTTACTTTTCTGTTAACTTCAGTTTAGTGTTGAGGTGCATCTTACATCTCACCAATCTATGGTCACTACCTGTGTTGAACTTGTTCAGCACACTGCAGTCTTCGATGACGAATTGCCCTATTTTTGCATTGAAATCTCCCATAATTATCTTCAAGTGCTGCTTACCTTTATTATTTAGATGACCTGTCAGAGGAACTTTCAACTTCTACCATTTTATCCTTCAGTTTCTTGTTTATTATAAATCCAACACCACTAGTTCTGCCAGTATCTGTCCCACGATAATAGAAGAGATGTCCACTTTTCAGTTCAATGAGATCTTCTCTTTTTCTCCTTACCTCACTTAGCCCGACGATGTCCCACTTGATCCTTTGTAGTTCCTCTTCCAATTCAAGAAGCCTTGAATCAGAAGATAATATATATATATATATATATATATATTTAATCTCCCATAATTATCTTCAAGTGCTGATAATTACCATATGATGATGATGATGATATATATTTAAACAACTGGCTGACAGTATTGTTTCGTAGCCTTGAGGTGAAATAAATACATGTTAGAGATAGTAGTACTTATCTGTGCTGCATTTAAAAATTAAAAATTTCTTGCATAAATAAGAGCCATCAAATGGAATTTTTAAGTTTTAATCATGTGCTAAATGTTTAAGTATTGGTATTTAGAAAGCTTGTCTTAAGACACCTATCATTAAGCTATTCCTTTTGTCCAGTTTGTAATTCTTTTTTTTTTTTTTTTTTTTTTATTAAACTTGGAGTCCTTCAATATCTTCTTTTGAGTCTTTTTTGCATTACGTATGATGATGGAATAGTATCTGTCTGTTGGTAAGAAAGTTTTTGCTGTCTTTGTAGATTTGGGGAAAGCTTATGACCAAGTAATCAGGATGCTTCCATGAAAGGTCTTGAATAATTATGGAATAACTGGTAATCCTAAACATGTAATAAACAACAGTATGTATGCAGGCAGTAGAGTGTGTGTACATGTAAATGTTGTTTTATTGAAATGATTTTCTTCTGCGTCTGCATGAAAACCTACTCTGTCAAGTAAATCTCCTAATGATGACAATCTGTATTGTAATCAGGCAATACATAAGTTTTAGGTCATGTGGTATACAGATGTAGCAATAAATTGTAAACAAAACCACAAAAGAAATGTGATTGAAGTGAGAAATATAATTGCATATGAAGGTGCTCCGTGTAATGTTAAAACATTCATAATCACTGTTGAATCTTTTGTTTGGTACAAGAAACACTATTAATGAGGCAGTTGTTTCTTTATAACTTCACTTTTAACATTTGTACTACAGTGGAAATAATCTTCAATTCTGATTTAATATTTTCTCTCACTTTTCTGGATAGTATCTAATCTTATATATTTATTTGCTTTTGATAAATCCACAAAATTAATTTTACATGCTGAGTGTTCTTAATGTTTAATGTCTTGATAAATTTGTCCATTTCTTCCTTTTCAGGGGAGGAGTATGAATTTCTGAGTACTGATTGGATTATCAAATGGTTAAACACAGAATATCCTACAGGAACAGAAAGAATACCCCCTGTTAATCACACAGATTACATCTGCACTCATGGCAAGTAAGAAATATTAAGTTTGTAAAGCTTATTTTATTCTTACTGTATTCATATTTTAAAGTCACTTAAATTTTTTAATTTTAGCTGATATTCCCTATTTGTATACATTTTGTAAACTTGGTTTTCCTTCCACTGATTGATGATAGTTGGCACCATGAAGTGTGAATGTAGTCTCGGCTATGTTGGTGAGATGGACAGGCAACTTGAAATAATAGAGGCAGCATATAAAGCTGCATTTAGAACATTTCAAACAAAAACAGGTTTGGATAGACATGTACAAAATACAGGACACAAAGTGATTTGGGACTGTGTAGAAATATTGGTGCAACAATCGTGCATTTTTAAAAGCAAAATGGCAGGAGTTCTAGTAATAGAGAAAAGAAGAGGAACTATGTTAAATGACTAGAAGTGTTATATTTTATCCCCAGGAGTTGCAATACATACTTAATCGTAATAACGGGTAGGTTTGCTGCCTGGAAACTTATCTTGCAAAATGTTTTAGTTCCACAAAGCCCCCCCTTCCCCCTTTTATTTTGTGACATTCTTCTGTAGCTAGTTTTTTCCATGGGTTACAGAATACCTTGACTTCTTCTTGGGTTCATGTCAGCATTTCATTCACATGTGCACTGTTATTAGGTATACACAATGTTGAGAACTGTTTTATTTATGTGGCTTGTCATTGTTTGAGCTATTGGTTATTATTCTGTGGTAGAAGTTCATCACTATTTTTACACTCAGCATTGCATGATTTGCACATTTTTGTGCTGACAATCACTAAATTTGCAAGACAGAGCCTCATGTTGTTTGAGTCCGTTATTGTAAATGTTTAGTTGGTGGGATTTCATAGCTGGGAGACAACTGTGCTTGTACATAATCTTATTGTATGATGTATTATTACCGTGTAAAGCATAAGAGCTGATACAAAAATAAAAAGATAAACATTTTACAACAGGAAGTGACTTTGTTTTTAATTTTGTGTAACAATATTCAAATATCTTTTTTTTTTTTTTTGTCGTTACTGAAAATTCAAAACGGGTGGTCGTAGTGAGCGATGGGTTTGGCTTCTCAGGGCACTCCGTGGTAACAATGGCACACAAAACAGCAACTAGGGACTCTGTGAATCTTGGAGAGGTGCCAGCTAGTTCTGTGTGACATTGGTGAAAAGACCCCAACTCACTGGGTTTTGTTCCAGAATCCTTAGGTTGAATGACCAACTGGAACCCTCAGCTGTGGGCTAATCCCCCACACTGTTGTACTAGCCTGATTAAAAAGACAAAAAGAAATCAATATCCGGACTCAAGTGTGGAATATGGTGGACCTACAACAATTGAGAAGGACGATCCACCATGGAATCGACCTGGACTTTCTAAATGGGGTATGAGAAAGACATCTCGGCTGAGTGAATGTAAGATTGGTGTATGGAGTACTAGAGGTATAAATGGCAAGATGAATGAGGTTATTGAGGAGACGAATAAGTATAGACTGGATGTGCTGTGTGTAAGTGAAACAAAAAAGAAGAAAATTGGGGTAGAAGAAGTGAATGGCACAATGAGTGTGTGGTCCGGAGTATTGGATAATGTGAGAGGACAGGCTGGTGTAGGTGTGATTTGAAGTGAAAAGATGAAGAACAACTTGATTCACTGTAGTTGCGTAAGTGAGAGAATTCTCTGGATTTGTTTAAAAGTGAAACTTCAGAGAATCGTAATTGTTGTAGTGTATGCTCCTTTGTGACTCGGAACCTTTTGATAAGAAAGAAGATTTCTGGAATGAGCTAAAAGCTGTTTTGAGCCAGTTTGGTGCTAAAGAAAAGTTATAATAGCAGGGGATTTCACTGCTATAGTAGGTGTGCAGAATACAATTTCTGACAATGTTCTGGGTAAGTTTAATAATCCTTGTGTGAATGATAATGGTGAAAGATTAGTTGAACTCTGCATTGAGAATGGTTTGTGTGTATCTAATACATTTTTGAACCTCAAATATATCCACACATATACTTGGGGAAAATCATACTTTTGGTCAAAAGAGTGTGATAGATTTTGTTATCTACGATCAGCATCTGAAACACTTAGTTGTTGACACCGATGTGATGAGAGGTGCAGATGTTGGTTCTGATCATTACTTGGTAGTGTCACGAGTGAAACTTAATGTTGGTTGGAGGAAAAGGAATAGAAAAAGACCCAGGATAGAAAGAATAAAGGTTGATAGGCTCCTTGAAGATCAACAGTGTTATTCGGACTTACTCAGAGAATGACTGAAGGAGCTGAAGTCTGGTGAGAGGGATGTAGAAAAGAAGTGGGAATGTTTTAAGAACTGTGTTGTCACTGCTGCTAAAGAGGTCTGTGGCACCACAATAGTAGGTAACAACAGAGGTGATGCTTGGTGGAATAGTGAGATTGAAGAGGCAGTAAAGAGAAAGAAGGAAGCCTATTTGGTGATGTTGCAAGGTAGAGTCTCTGTGGATGAATATCGCTCAAAGAAGTGTGAAGCTGCTAAGCTGTTTAGCCAGAGTAAGGCAAAAGATAGGAAGGAGAAGGTGGAAAGATAGGAAGTCTTTCTGGAAGTACATGAGACTCAGAAAAAATAGGGGAAGCAAAGTTGTAAGTTGTGTGAAGAATGAGATCGGGGAAATGATATGGGAGCCCAATGAGTTAAGTGAAAGATGGGGTGAATATTTCTGTGAATTATTAGATCAGGAAAGCGAAGATGATTCTGAGACAGATGCACATGGTGTCACAGTGAGGGATGGAAGCACAGGAGGGATCTCAAGAGAAGAAGTGTGTAAAGCTCTAAAATCCCTTCAGAATGGTAAGGCTCCAGGAGTTGATGGCATAACTGCCGAGATGTTGAAATATGGTGGTGACTCTAATTGACTGGGTAGCTGAAGTTTGCCAGTTGTGCTGGGAGTTAGGAATGGTCCCTCAGGATTGGAAGGATGTTATGATTGTTCCCTTGTATAAGGGAAACGGTGATCAGACTGAATGCAAGAACTATTGTGGTATTAGCCTACTAAATGTGCCAGGGAAAGTGTTTGGTGAGGTTGTTATTGAAAAAGTATGGGGTCTTACATCAGAGAAAGTGTGGGATGTTCAGATTGGTTTTATGCCTGGTAAAGGTTGCACTAACCAGATTTTTGCATTGCGCATGATGATTGAAAAGTATCTGGCTGTTGATAAGAAAGTTTTTGCTGCCTTCATAGATTTAGAGAAAGCTTACAACTGAGTAAATAGGACACTTTTGTGGAAGGTATTGAATTAATATGGTGTTACTGGGAATCTACTTAATAGTGTAAAAGCCATGTATGCTGGCAGTAGAGATTGTGTACGAGTGAATGGTGTTTTATCAAAATAGTTTTCTTTTGGTGCAGGAGTTAGACAAGGTTGTGTAATGTCACCATGGCTGTTTAATATATTTATGGACGCATGCATGTGTGATGCCAAAATAGACAATAGTTTTGGTGATATCCGTGTGTGCAGATTGCTGTATGCTGATGACACTGTCCAGTTGGCAGAAAGCAAAAGTGATTTGCAGAGTATGTTGTCTTGGATGCACGAAGTTTGCCTGAAATTCAAACTGAGTATAAATAAGGGAAAAACCAAAGTTATGGTGTTTGAGAGAGGAACGGGTAGCACTGAATGTAATGTAAGTATAAATGGCACTGTGATTGACCAGGTGAGTGAGTTTGTGTATTTAGGAAGAATGTTTGACAGAGAGAACAAATTGGATGGTGAAATTAGTAGGCGAGTGAACTCTTTATTGAAAGTCATAGCTGCTCTGGGAGGTTTTCACAGGAATGATGGGTTCTTTAGAGAGTCCCGCATAGCTGTGTATGAAAGTGGAATTGTTCCTACTCTGATGCATGGTAGTGAAACCTGGGTACTACAGAAGCACCATAGAAGTTGTTTGTGTGCTGGAGAAATGCGTTACTTACGTGATGTTTATGGCAAGACATGGTCTGATTGTGTGAGGAATGAAGAGGTGTTGCAGTTGTGTGATGTGAAGCAAAATGTTGTTAGCAAGGTGGAGACCAATATGCTTCGATGGTTTGGCCATGTTCAAAGAATGAGTGATGAGATGCTTACTAAGAAAATATATTTAGCCCAAGTGGCAGGAAGGAAAGGCAGAAGAAGGCTAAGAAAGACATGGGTGGATCAGATTCAGGAGTGTCTGTATAAGAAAAAGATTATGAGTATGAAGTATAAAAGATCTTGTGTACGGCGTGTAATGGTTATCAGTGAAGCCGGAATTGTATGTCAAGATCGCTGTAAATGGAGAAGTTTGATATGACAACAGTAAGTAAAAATTTTTGGTAGTTTGTATTTCTTTTGGAGCTAACCTCTGAATATCAAAGAACAGCTTGCCTCCTCGGGCGCTCCGTGGTAACAATGGCACACACAACAGCAACTAGGGCCTCTGTGAATCTTGGAGAGGTGCCAGCTAGTTCTGTGTGACATTGGCAAAAAGACCCCAACTCACTGGGTTTTGTTCCAGAATCCTTAGGTTGAATGACCAACTGGAGCCCTCAGCTGTGGGCTAATCCCCCACACTGATGTACTTACCTGATTAAAAAGACAAAAAGAAATATTAAGAATGACTCAAGTGTGGGATATGGTGGACCTACCACACTTGAGAAGGATGGTCCACCACAGAATCGACCTGGACTTTCTAAACAGCGTATGAGAAAGAGATCTCGGCTGAGTGAATGTAAGATTGGTGTATGGAATACTAGAGGTATAAATGGCAAGATGAGTGAGGTGATTGAGGAGATGAATAAATATAGACTGGATGTGCTATGTGTAAGTGAAACCAAAAAGAAGGAAATTGGGGTAGAAGAAGTGAATGGCACGGTGAGTGTGTGGTCTGGAGTATTGGATAATATGAGAGGACAGGCTGGTGTAGGTGTGATTTTCAGTGAAAAGATTTAGAATAACTTGATTCACTATAGTTGTGTAAGTGAGAGAATTCTCTGGATTCATTTGAAAGTGGAACTTCAGAGAATTGTAATTGTTGTAGTGTATGCTCCTTGTGACTCGGAACCTTCTGATAAGAAAGAAGATATCTGGAATGAGCTAAAAGCTGTTTTGAGCCAGTTTGGTGCTAAAGAAAAAGTTATAATACCAGGGGATTTCAATGCTAAAGTAGGTGTGCAGAATGCAATTTCTGACAATGTCCTGGGTAAGTTTAATGATCCTTGTGTGAATGATAATGGTGAAAGATTAATTGAACTCTGCATTGAGAATGGTTTGTGTGTATCTAATACATTTTTCATCCACAAGTATATCCACACATATACTTGGGAAAACCGTACTCTTGGTCAAAAGAGTGTGATAAATTTTGTTGTCTACGATCAGCGTTTGAAACACTTAGTTGTTGACACCCGTGTGATGAGAGGTGCGGATGTTGGTTCTGATCATTACTTGGTAGTATCACGAGTGAAACTTAATGTTGGTTGGAGGAAAAGGAATAGGAAGAGACCCAGGATAGAAAGAATAAAGGTTGATAGGCTCCTTGAAGATCAACAGCGGTATTCTGACTTACTCAGAGAACGACTGAAGGATCTGAAGTCTGGTGAGAGGGATGTAGAAAAGAAGTGGGAATGTTTTAAGAACTGTGTTGTCACTGCTGCTAAAGAGGTCTGTGGCACCTCAATAGTGGGTAACAATAGAGGTGATGCTTGGTGGAATAGTGAGATTGAAGAGGCAGTAAAGAGAAAGAAGCGAGCCTATTTGGGGATGTTGCAAGGTAGAGTCTCTGTGGATGAATATCGCTGTAAGAAGCGTGAAGCTGCTAAACTGGTTCGCCACAGTAAGGTAAAAGATAGGAAGGAGAAAGTGGAAAGGCATGAACTGGCTTTTTGGAAAGATAGGAAGTCCTTCTGGAACTACATGAGACTCAGGAAAAATAGGGGAAACAAAGTTGTAAGTTGTGTGAAAAATGAGATTGGGGAAATGTTATGGGAGCCCATTGAGTTAATTTGACAGATGGGGTGAATACTTCTGTGAGTTATTAGATCAGGAAAGCAAAGATGATTCTGAGACAGACGCAGATGATGTCACAATGATGAATGAAAGCATAGGAGGGATCTCAAGAGAAGAAGTGCGTTAAGCTCTAAAATCTCTTCAGAATGGTAAGGCTCCGGGAGTTGATGGCATAACCGCAGAGAAGTTGAAATATGGTGGTGACTCTATAATTGACTGGTTAACTGAAATTTCCCAGTTGTGCTGGGAGTTAGGAATGGTCCCTCGGGATTGGAAGGATGCTATTATTGTTCCCTTGTATAAGGGAAAAGGTGATCAGACTGAATGCAAGAACTATTGTGGTATTAGCCTACTTAGTGTGCCAGGGAAAGTGTTTGGTAAGGTTGTTTATTGAAAAAGTACGAGGTCTTACATCATTGAAAGTGTGGGATGTTCAGAGTGGTTTTATGCCTGGTAAAGGCTGCACTAACCAGATTTTTGCATTACGCATGATGATTGAAAAGTATCTGGCTGTTGGGAAGAAAGTTTTTACTGCCTTCATAGATTTAGAGAAAGCTTTCGACCGAGTGAATAGGACACTTTTGTGGAAGGTATTGAATGAATATGGTGTTACTGGGAATCTACTTAATAGTGTAAAAGCCATGTATGCTGGTAGTAGAGCTTGTGTACAAGTGAATGGTGTTTTATCAAAATGGTTTTCCATTAGTGCAGGAGTTAGACAAGGTTGTGTAATGTCACCATGGCTGTTTAATATATTTATGGACGCATGCATGCGTGATGCCAAAATAGATAATAGTGGTTTATGTCTTGGTGATATCCATGTGTGCAGATTGCTGTATGCTGATGACACTGTCCTGTTGGCAGAGAGCAAAAGTGAGTTGCAGAGTATGTTGTCTTGGATGCACGAAGTTTGCATGAAATTCAAACTGAGTATAAATAAGGGAAAAACCAAAGTTATGGTGTTTGAGAGAGGAACAGATAGCACTGAATGTAATGTAAGTATAAATGGCACTATGATTGACCAGGTGAGTGAGTTTGTGTATTTAGGATGCATGTTTGATAGAGAGAACAAGTTGGATGGTGAAATCAGTAGGCAAGTGAATTCTTCTTTGAAAGTCATAGCTGCTCTGGGAGATTTTCACAGGAATGATGGGTTCTCTGGAGAGTCCCGCATGGCTGTGTGTGAAACTGTAATTGTTCCTACTCTGATGTATGACAGTGAAACCTGGGTACTGCAGAAGAAACATAGGAGTCGTTTGTGTGCTGGAGAAATGCGTTACTTACGTGAGGTTTGTGGCAAGACACGATCTGATTGTGTGAGGAATGAAGATGTATTGCAGTTGTGTGGTGTGAAGCAAAATGTTAGCAAGGTGGAGACCAATATGCTTTGGTGGTTTGGCCTTGTTGAAAGAATGAGTGATGAAATGCTTACTAAGAAAATCTTTTCAGTCCAATTGGCAGGAAGGAAAGGCAGAGGAAGGCGAAGGAAGACATGGGTGGATCAGATTCAGGAGTGTCTGCATAAGAAAAAGATTATGAGTACATAGATGCCAACTAGTACGGATTTTTCGTAATTTTACGATTTTTTGGTTGCTGTTGTGGAAGTACGGAAACACTGCTGAAATTACGGAAAATTGCCATTTGATTTAATTTTCTGAGATAGAAAGCAAATTTTCATCAACTTAAAAATTTTTGTTTGTTCTTCAAGTTTTTCTGGGGAAAAAAATTAAATGCTACATTCAGGCCTGCCAGACCTGCGCCAATTGCGGCAGCCCGCGCCAAAACGTTGTTCGTGCGCCATTCTGCTAAAAATCGCCATTTCAACGAAATCTGCGCCAATTTTGGGCCAAAAGTTAAAATTTACAGGTCATCGATATTTTAGCGTTATCTTACGGCATTCGAAATCGATTCAGCGGTCAATTTGTACGTGAGATTCTTCCGTGGATTCGCGGAGTCCACTCCTTCTTTTTTTTTTTTTTTTTTTTTTTCGAGATCGATGCAAAAGTGAAGAAATTTTCGGGATAAAGTGAAGAAATTTTCGGGATAAAGTGAAGAAATTTTCGGGATATAATTTTCAGGATATCGTATTCCGTCTGGGGATGTTGTTTTGTCTTTTTAAACGTTCGGAAACGGAAGTTAAACGAAGTGCAGATTTTTTCCATAATCGTATTTTTTTTCTCGCGCGATGTTGCTTCTGTTCAGTATTGTTAAATGAAATTTCATTGCATAATTTCAGCTTGAAATTGTAGGCAACGATTGCCGAAAACGGAAGTTAGTTAGGCCGCCCGAAAATTTCCCTGTAATCTTCGGCGATGAGATTCTCACGCTGATTCGAGGAATTCCTCCTTTTTTTGTTATCATTTGGACCATGTACGAAATCGATGCATAACTGAACTTAAATTTTGGGAGGATTGGTGGCGACGCCGAGGAAGGGTGGGGGTTCGTTTTCTCCGTCAGAAGACGGAAATTCATCCTTCGAAAATGGAAAATTGACGGAGGTAAGATTTCTCTGGTAATCGTAATTTTTTTTTCTCGCAATATTTCCTCTACCCAGTATTGTTAGATATTATTTTATTCCATAAATATTTGTATTTCAGCTTGAAAATGTTGGATAAATTTCCGAAAACTGAAGGCTTGAAAACCGTTATTTCAAGCCATGTTTCCCAATTCAGCGATCGCAAAAAATATTCGTGTGGAAGAACCAAGGCTACTGCACTAATTCAGCACAAGGCCAGTGTTTCTACTAGTAACATCGTATCTGAAGTTAAAAAAATCCTTTTGCTCTATCTATGGACGAAAGTAATGATGCTCAAGCAAATAAACTGTATCCCATTACAATAACATATTTTGACGAAAAAATAGGGAAAAGTTCAACTGTTTTGTTATCATTGGTTGAATCAAGTAATAATACAGGTGAAGGAATATTCAACATTTTGAACAACGAGTTTGTTAAAAAAATATCTCATGGAGCAACTGTGTGTCATTTTCCTGTAACAATGCTAACACTATGATAGGTCAAGTAAAAGGTGTTGTTTCTCACATAAAGAAGGTGCAATCATAGTGCAGAAATGTTCATGCCATTTAGTAAATTTAGCTGCGCAGAAATCTGCTACTCAACTGAAAGGATTTAATGTTGAGCAGTTTCTGATACAGTTGTACTTTTTTTGGAGAAAAGTTCAAAGAGGAAACACAATCTAAAACTGAGTCAAGCTGTTTGTGGTACTAAACCACACAAAATTCCAAAGCATGTCAATACTCGCTGGTTATCACTTTTGGAATCCATTGACAGAATTTTAGAACAGTGGGAGGCTCTAGAACATTATTTCAGTGACAATGAAGAAGCTAATTCACAGTATAAGAACCTTGCAAGTATGATTGAAAATCCTTCATCTAAACTTTATTGTCTTTTTTTATCTGCAACTCTTCCTTTGTTTACATCTGTTAACGTGTCCTTGTAGCAGGAAGCTCCGCTTGTGCATGTATTAAAAAGAAAACTTCATAGTCTGTTATCTGAATTGCTTGTATGATTTATCAAGCCATCAGCATTTGATGTGACAGCAACATCTCTTGCAGATGGAAATTTTGGAAGAAGGAGAAATCAAAAAGAAAACTGTGATTTCGTAATTGGGTCAAAAGCGAGATCTTATATAGGCACAACTGCAGATCTGAGTGAAGACACAGTGGCTACTTTTTATTCTGAGGTAAGGGAATTTTACAAGGCAGGCTGCAATTACATTTTAAGAAAATTTCCACTTGATGAACTTCTGAGTCATGCTGAAATTGCAGATGTAGCATTAAGGCAAAGTGTTTCTTTTGCATCAGTCCAATATATGTGTTCCCTGTTTCCAGTTTTGAAACCAGAAGAATCTGACAAGGTGGAATCTGTATTTGCTCACAACCAGTTTGAAAATTTTAATTGTGCTGTTACTTCTGAGAGAATGGATGAAGTGTGGCACAGAATTTCTTTAATGAAAAATGAAAGTGGCCAGTTGAAGTATGAATCATTAAGCAAAATTATGAAAAGGATTTTAATAGTCCCTCATAGCAATGCAAGTACAGAAAGAATTTTCTGTATTGTGAAAAAAAACCATGAATGAATTCAGACCTAATTTAAGTAGTCATGTGCTGTCTTCTTTATTAGTAGAAAAAATAAACAGCATTGCACACAGTGAACTATACTATCAGAAGAAGTTTTCGCAAATTGAACTAAGGAAGGCCAAAATGGCAACTACAGCCAGTTTATCATAATAATTTGGCCAACATTCCAAGGAATAATTTTTCTTCATGTCTGGAGGTAATTTATTATATTTTTCTGGTAGACAGTATTTTAAATTTTCCAACTAGCAAATTATTTTTATTGTATTATTATTATTATTATTTTGTTAATAGTTCTGACAGATTAAAATTTGTTGCAGTGTTAAATACCCAAATTTGCCACTGTATACTGGATTACTGAAAATTACTGAAAAAAAAAATTGTTACTGAAAATTACTGAAAAATGAACATGTTGGTTACTGAAAACTACTTTTAGAGGTTGGCATCTATGTGAGTATGAAGTATAAAAGATCTTGTGTACGGCGTGTAATGGATATAAGTGAAGCACGAGTTGTATGTCAAGATCGCTGTAAATGGAGAAGTTTGATACGACAACAACAAATAAAAATATCTGGAAGTTTGTATTTCTTTTTGGAGCTAACCTCTGAATCTCAGAGAACAGCTTAGTGATATGTATGTATGTATGTATGCTTAGTGATATGTATGTATGTATGAAAATTCATACAAATACGTAAAAACGTACCTCCTGAAAATTCCATGGCGATACACATTGTTGGTGGAATAATTCTTAGGTCTCTCCTGCAAATTCCCCAAAAAGAGTATATATCTGCTTCTTCATCATTAATATTCTTCTCATCCTGTAAGACTTTACTCCAAAAACGTATTTTGCAACTATTGAGATACATGAAGGATAAGCCCATGTACAATATATACACATTATTCTTTATGCTTCCAGAAAATTCTTCAATTGCATTGAAATACATGCCACTTAAAGTGTTGTGTCCCATGCTTCAGGTTGTAAGGAACAAAGCAGCAGAGTGTTGATGGCTGCTACGGCATATCCAAGACTGAAGATGCCTCATAGGGGACGTCTCAGTAGCTGAGCCCATTTTATGGATTTATAATGTCAGATGCTCACAGAAAAGTGCACATAGCACCCTGAATTGTTGGCCACTGTGGTGTAAGGCTAACACGCTCGGCTAGATATTGAGAGATCCTGGATTCAATTCCCCGGCGGCTGCTGAATAACAATTTTTGGTTGCTGTGTGTTGCTAAATGTGGAAAGAGCGATGTCTTTGTTTATTCACTGACACCACGTATTTGGAGGATTTTCACTTTGGATCTCGCCCTTTGGATTTAACTGCTATAATTAATATATAGCCAGCGCCATTAATGCCCACCAGATGGAGACGTCTCAGTAGCTGAGCCCATCTTGCGGATTTATAATGTCAGATGCTGACAGAAAAACGCGCATAGCGCGCCGTGAATTGTTAGCCACCGTGGTATAAGGCTAACACACTCGGCTAGATATTGAGAGATCCGGGTTCAATTCCCCGGCGGCGGCCGAATAACAATTTTTCGGTTGCTGTGTGTTGCTAAACGTGGAAAGAGCAATGTCTTTGTTTATTTTATGCCTCATAGACCTCATGGCCAACTCTACTACCAGCTGGAAATGCATTAGAGAGAAGGAAACGAATAGTCTGTCATGCAGTTGGTTGGTCAATTTCAAAATGCTACCCATGTGCGTCTAGATAACAGAACAGTCGGACATTGTTGGTACTAATGGTTGTACAAAGGCATCACCAGTCAAGGCTGGTGCTGTCAAGTGGCTATCAGCACATGTAGATTGGCATATATCAGGCACCTGCAGAGAGAGCCACAAGCTACTGCAAAGAAAATTTTATGGGCTGTAGCAGTAACTATAGACATCCCGCCATGATGCATACATTGAACTCAAGATTGGTGGAGGTTGGTTTGTGCTCCCGGCAGCCATTGTGTTGACTGCCATTGATCATTGGACATGACCAAGCTTGGCTGGAGTGATGCCATAGTAGAGCTGCATGGTGACACAAATGGCACTGTGTCAGGTTCAGTGATGAATCTCGATTCTGTCTCTCTGCTGAGAACTGTCTAGTTTGTGGCAACAGGTAAGATTCAGTTGTTGTCTCTGAACATCACACTGCTTGCCAACCAGGCATCCTTGTATGGAGTGCCTTAGTTACGATAGCTGGTTACCTCTGATAAACATAATGGGCACAGGACAGGGATAGCCCAACGGTACATGGATGACATTTTACAGCCTCTGTTGTTGCCATTTCTGAGTGGTATCCTGGAGTCAATTTTCCACCAGACAATGCTGTGCCATACACCATTAACATTCCCCAAAGTGTGCCTACAAGGGGTCCATATGCTTCCATGCCCATTAAGATCTCCGGACCGTATCACATATCGAGCATGCGTGCGACCTCATAGTAGTACTCTCTTCAACTGCCCATGAATGTTAGTGAATTATGGCCCATGGAAATATTGCATAATCCCAGATACCCCATATTAAAGGGTTGTATCACTCCATGCCATCATGGGCACCTGCAGAATTTTTTCCAAAGGGAGGGGAGGTCAAAGCAAAGTTTCAGCACACAATACCCCTTTAAGCTGCAAGTCATTCAAGATAAATAACATAAATGCAGTCTTAGTCTCACTGCCTAAAGGGAAATATATTTATTTATTAACACAGATGGAAAAATTTTACTGCAGAGTATTTAGTGACAATTTAAGTAAAAAATAATTGAATAGAAGTTGTGAATCCTATTTTGCTAGCCAAGAGCAACTTATGATAATTAAGCTGAATTATGATTGTATCACTCCTGGTTAAAATAAAATAAAAATTGCAATCTTTTATTGCTTTGCCCGAATTGGTTGACAATCTTTCTTTTAAGATCTGCATTTCGGTACGTCTAATTTTGATGCACACTCATTATACACAGAGACCGGATTGTATAAAAATAAAATGTATCCGTGTACACAACCATTAAAACAGAAAACTTGCTGCAAACCCGTGAAGCATAAACCACGATGTCAATAGAGTAAAATAATTAAAAAAACACACACAAAAAAAAAAACCACAATGAATTATTATAGAACATTACAGAAAACACACACATATCACTAAGCTGTTCTCTGATATTCAGAGGTTAGCTCCAAAAAGAAATACAAACTACCAGATATTTTTACTTACTGTTGTCATATCAAACTTCTCCATTTACAGCAGTCTTGACATACAACTCGGGCTTCACTGATATCCATTACACGCCGTACACAAGATCTTTTATACTTCATGCTCATAATCTTTTTCTTATACAGACACTCCTGAATCTGATCCACCCATGTCTTCCTTGGCCTTCTTCTGCCTTTCCTTCCTGCCACTTGGGCTAAAAAGATTTTTTTAGTAAGCATCTCATCACTCATTCTTTCAACATGGCCTAACCACCGAAGCATATTGGTCTCCACCTTGCTAACAACATTTTACTTCACATCACACAACTGCAACACATCTTCATTCCTCACACAATCAGACCGTGTCTTGCCACAAACCCCACGTAAGTAACGCATTTCTCTAGCACACAAACGACTCCTATGTTTCTTCTGTAGTACCCAGCTTCACTGCCATACATCAGAGTAGGAACAATTACAGTTTCATACGCAGCCATGCGGGACTCTCTAGAGAACCCATCATTCCTGTGAAAACCTCCCAGAGCAGCTATGACTTTCAATAAAGAGTTCACTCGCCTACTAATTTCACCATCCAATTTGTTCTCTCTGTCAAACATGCTTCCTAAATACACAAACTCACTCCCCTGGTCAATCACAGTGCCATTTATATGTACATTACATTCAGTGCTACCCGTTCCTCTCTCAAACACCATAACTTTGGTTTCTCCCTTATTTATACTCAGTTTGAATTTCATGCAAACTTCGTGCATCCAAGACAACATACTCTGCAAATCACTTTTGCTCTCTGCCAACAGGATTGTGTCATCAGCATACAGCAATCTGCACATACTAATATCACCAAGACATACGCCAGTATTACCTATTTTGGCATCAAGCATGCACGCATCAATAAATATATTAAATAGCAATGGTGACATTAAACAACCTTGTCTAACTCCTGCACCAAAAGAAAACCATTTTGATAAAACACCATTCACTCGTACACAAGCTCTACTACCAGCATACATGGCTTTTACACTATTAAGTAGATTCCCAGTAACACCATATTCATTCAATACCTTCCACAAAAGTGTCCTATTTACTCAGTTGTAAGCTTTCTCTAAATCTATGAAGGCAGCAAAAACTTTCTTACCAACAGCCAGATACTTTTCAATCATCGTGCGTAATGCAAAAATCTGGTTAGTGCAGCCTTTACCAGGCATAAAACCACTCTGAACATCCCACACTTTCTCTGATGTAAGACCCTGTACTTTTTCAATAACAACCTTACCAAACACTTTCCCTGGCACACTTAGTAGGCTAATACCACGATAGTTCTTGCATTCAGTCTGATCACCTTTTCCCTTGTACAAGGGAACAACAATAGTATCCTTCAAATCCCGAGGGACCATTACTAATTCCCAGTACAACTGGCAAATTTCAGTTAACCAGTCAATTACAGAGTCACCACCATATTTCAACATCTCTGCAGTTATGCCATCAACTCCCGGAGCCTCACCATTCTGAAGAGATTTTAGAGCTTTACACACTTCTTCTCTTGAGATCCCTCCTGTGCTTCCATCCCTCATTGTGACATCATCTGCGTCTGTCTCAGAATCAGGTGAGAAATTTTGCAATCTTGGAAGCAAAAGTTGCCGTAAGTGCCGCACCTGTGAAGTCATGGTGCTGCTCAGAAAGCTAAATTATCTTCCTTATTTTCATGAATTAACTCACGCCCAACGTGATTATATGTATACTTCAAAGGCTAATTCTGCAACTCAGTGTCGATCTGTTTTATACACTTATTTTTCCATACTGGCAAACAATTTTATTTATACATTTTTTATTAATCATGCTAATGATGTTATTTGTTTGCCTTTATTAAATGCTCAAAACCATTTATGTAATCAGTATAAATCACAGTTAATCTTAAGACTCCTGTTAGAATATCGCATTGGTCGTAAAACCGCACAATTGTCTAAATTCCATTCAATGTGGATGTCTGCTACAGGATGGTTCTCTGTTCACCGCAATAGAATCCGTCTTAAAAGTAATTAACTTATAAATTATCGCCTGTAATGCTTTCGATTAATGTTTTCTTTAATAATATGTTCCTTCTATGTTATGCTTTTTTTCTCATCTACAGATGTTTTTGTTAGAATGAAGTTGCACTTCCTTTTACCAGCTGCCTCGCATGTGTTCGTGGATCTGTCCGGCAACACTTCGAAACAGCGGTGCCGCCTTCTCTCTTTCAACAGCGGTACCGCTTTTATATGAATGGGAAAGCTTTCCCTTCTTTTTTTCTTTTCCAGCCGAAGCCTTCAACTTCTACTATCGTCAGTCAATAAAATAAATAAATAAATAAATAAATAACTAAAATCAAAGCAAAACTAAGGAGCACAGAGCCAAGAAATAACTGTATCGCGTGCCAGATTAACCAAGAAGAGTCAACAGAATTTTTCTTTCCGTCCCGCCAGTATTGTTTGGAATAGGTCTCTGCTAATGGAATCATCCTGGGGCAGGCTTTTGCATTGTTCATGTTCTTAAGCTTTTTCTCAGGGCAGCGCCCATCAAACCGGTCTCCCCACCCCAGTGAAAATCACTGTTCCTTCCCTTGGTTGCATCGCACCTTTCCTGCATGGTGTATGCTGCAGCCAACGAAAGAGATATGCTGGGCGCGCTATCCACAGAAACCTCGGACGTCACGCTACTGGTCTGTGTGCTTATGTCCCCATTCCATCCCCCACTCCACCATGCAAAGGACATTTAAGTCAGGCATTCCGGTTCTGCCCCACTTTCCCTCCTAAACCAACATCAGGACAGCGGAGTTATGGTTTAAATAGATGTGTCTAACATATGAGTAGAAAGGGGGAAAACATGATCACAGTCAAGTTTGTGAAAAAAAAGACGTGGTTTGAAAAAATTTACTAAGCATCTGCATGAAAAAAAAAAAGGGAGGGAAGAAACAGTCTCATCAAAAACAAATTTGGCATAAGAGCCGCACACCCGAAAAATTTCACTTTTAGTAACGTAAGAGCCGTGGCTCTTAGCCCAAAAATTACGGTACATTACAATTGAATGTGCAGCAATATGTGTGAAATGGATATTTATGGCAAAATATTGAAATATTGGACTACGAACCTCATAAAAACAAGGGACTAATTAAAGAAAGTCTTTCGTCCAGAAAAGCAGTTCCATTAATGAACCTTCAAAAATTATAAATAGCATTTTCAACAATTAATTTAAAAATAGTAGACTTACAAAATACACAAGGAAAAGATTTTAATTTAAAAGCTGGTAACTGCAAGAGGAACCTGGTAATAAAATGTAAACTGTTTCTGCATAAATCAAGTGTTTGATACACTCATAGTTCTTATACATTGAGAACAGGCCTTGGTAAAATCTAGAGGCTAGACACATTTATAAAAACAAAAGAACATAGAAAATGTGAAAAGTAATTGAAAGTTCTTCAAGTTAAAATAGATTTAAGTATATTAATCTCAGCAAAGTCTTGAGTAAGTGTTTTAATTTCTGTAAATAACATTTTTTTATTTTTTAACCTACAAGCAAAAGTTATCTGCAAAATCCGCTATTAATTTGGAAACTATCTATGTACAGCGTAAGCAGATATACTATATTGACAAAAATCACCAGACACCCCTTCAAAAGCAAATGAATGGATCTGCTGCATTGTTAAGATGTGCGGTACAGCTGCAAATGGTATAAAACAAGCCTGCAGCTGACCACGATCATATTGCACTGTGAGGTTGAGTGAAAGTGTCATGGTGGAAGAGAACTGACTTTAAGAAAGGAAAGATTGTTTGGTATTATATTAGTGGGTTGTCCATAAGAGAAATCGAGACGTTTAAGCATACCCAAGTCAACTGTTTTGGATGTACTGAATAAATGGAAGACACATGGCATGCCTGAAGCAGCAAAATGTACCGGCAGACCAAAGGAAATCAGTGGTAGGGGACATTGAAGCCTCAGGAGAGTCGTTACAGCTACTCGATAGAGTATTGCACAAGACCTCAGTGTACAGGTGAGTAAAAATGCTGGAAACTCGGTATGTATACGTACCATTTGCAGAGAACTTCATTCCATGGGTTACTGTGGTCAAGCGGCTGCTCATAAGCCTTTCATTTCTACTCGGAATACTACTCATCATTTAGCATGGTGTAAAGAACATTTATCGTGGACCGTAGATCAATGGAAATGGGTCCTATAGACTGATGAATCCAGATACACGATCCATTAGTCTGTTGGCCATGTGTGGGTAATGGCGGCAGCCGGGGGAACACTCTTTACCACAGTGTACTGATCCTGTGGTCAAGTTTGGAACTGGCAGTGTACTTGTGTGCAGGTGTTTTTCGTTGTATGGTCCCGGCCCATTGGTTATCATGGATAAACCTGTTCACTAGCACGTCTACCTCGATATTCTGGACAATTATGCCGTACCAACTCTGTGGCAATACTATGGAACCAAGCCTTGTTGGTACCAGAAGGATAATGCACCAAGCCATAAAGCAAGGATGTTACAGTGTAGTTTGACAATTATTCTGTATCGTGTGTGGACTGGCCAGCACAGATCCCTGATCTTAATTCCACAGAGCACATATGGGATGAATTAGAGCGCCACATAAGAAGTTTGGAACCAAGGCCTACTACTAAGCAACAATTAGCGGCAACATTATGTACTGATGGAAGGACATACCTATCGCTGTGTTCCACATCCTTGTTGAAAGCATTTCATGAAGGGTCAGTACATGCGTAAAGCCAAAGGTGGACCCGACACCATACTAATGTATGTCAATAAATGCTATGTTGTGTTTCTCTTCTAGGTGTGCGGTGGCTTTTGTCAATATAGTGTACATCTACATTGTGCTACTCTGACAGAGACCATCTAGTCTCATCTCAATAATGTTGTTCTCACTGAAGACTTCACCATATGGAAGGTACTAAAAGATGCTTCAATGGTACATGTTGCAGGGAGTGTGGGCACAATTTGTAGTGTCCTTGAAACTGCAGCATAAAATTTCTTCGCTTTCTGCATACTTTATGAAAGGCAAACCCTTTCTGGTTCCGCTACTAACTTGTCTTCCCAAAAGTGGTCCCATGATCTTGATTCATCTAAATTGTCAAGATGAATGTTGCACATTACTGAAGTGTCAACAGAACCTTTTCACTTGTTACCCAGTTTACATGGAAGTTATTTGACCCTTGTTTTGGGCACCCATGCATGCCATGCTGTCTGTATGTTTGATTGCATTGCACAAAATGGTGTTCACACAAAGATACTGACTGCTGTCTTATAGCCTTTCAAAAACTGATGGACTGCCTTGGAAATTAAATGATGTATTATCTACCTCACATCCTGCCTTGGCTCATTTGGATCACTCTTTCTGGGTTGGGCAATTTCTATGTCATTCAGTGTATATGAGCCACATTTGTGCACTTATTTGTTCCTGCAGGCCACTGCAATTTTTTTTTATTGTTAATTTGTTGAATGTTATTAAATTGATCAAACACTGATTACTATTGCTTATTCATAATATTATGGACATTTCTTTTTTCTTTTTCAGGCTGCATCCAGATTTTGTAAGCAAAGTAAAGTGTGTGAGCACTAAAGCTGTAAGTGATTACATTTCCAGCTTTTCTCTTTTGTACCATTGAAATTAAAAAAAAAAAAAATGAAGTTGTACATTTGTGTTTGCATTGTTTTTATAACAGTGGAATTGAGAAACACAATGAAATGTTTGTGTGTGAATTTTTTGTATAAATTTGTAGGTAGCAATAATTGAGTTTATTTTTATTTATTTTTTGTTATAAAACAGCCTTAGTGGCACATTTAAGTCATGTGCTCAGGTGCAGTGATTTCAAACTATGCACATATGTGACCCTTCAATAATCAAACTTGAGTAAACTGGTGGCTCTAACAAACTGAAGCAGCCACATTTTTAGTGATGTTTTACTGGTGTCTGATTACACTACATTGGAAGGGACGTAAGTCTGAAAAGTATGTATCATCAGAAACTCAACAGGTTGATCAAATTAATATTGATTACTAACACAGATACCAGCATTTTTTTTTTTTATCCTGGATTTAATTAAACCTTACATGGTTCAACTTCTGATATCCAAGGCTTTCCTGAATTCTTTTTTTACTTAAACATTTAATTTTCATTTTTTTAGAAAAAAGTTAAATAATAAATCGTAGGGGTGGGCGGTCTTAGTGAGAGATTGGTTTGCCTCTTCTGGGTGCTCCATGGGCAACAATGGCACACAGAACAGCAATAAGAGCCTCTGTGAATCTTGGAAAGATACCAGATAGTTCTAGGTGACATTGTTGGCAAAAAACCCAAACTCACTGGGTTTTAGAATCCTTAGGTTGAATGACCAACTGGAACCGTCAGCTGTGGGCTAATCACCCACACTGATGTACTTTCCTGATTACAAAGACTCAAAGAATGGTAAAAAGGGACTCAAGTGTGGGATATAGTGGACCTACCGCACTTAAGAAGGATGGTCCACCACGGAATTGACCTGGGCTTTCTAAACAGCATATGAGAAAGAGATCTCGGCAGAGTGAATGTATACCTTTAGTATGGAATACTAAAGGTATAAATGGCAAGATGAGTGAGGTGATTGAGGAGATGAATAAATATAGACTGGATGTGCTGTGTGAAAAATTCTCAACTACGATGTTTGGTCGTTGAGGATTTTTCTACTGAAATAATTTATGTCTGACAAATTTTCCTTCCCCACCCCCTGCAAAATGTGCAGGAGAGTATGTGTGTGTTGGTCTTCTTATCTGTTAGGAAGACTGGAAGCTGCATTATTAGCATCTTTCGGCATCATGCTCATGTTATCACCATGGCTGCCATTCTTCCGTCCTGGGGAAGGATTTCCGTCTTTTGAAGATTATGGACACCTGTTATGATTGTTAGAATATTTTAAAATTCTGTTTTCTTTTTCCTCCGAAAGTTGTGTATTTCTGTAATCATTGAAATTGTGGAGTTGCACTAAATGTTTTAAAAGTGATCAAAATGCTCTAAAAAGTTCATCGCAATTGCACACCTGCCAAATTTTCCAGATTTTGGCAAATCTCTTCCGGTCGGAAAGTGCGTTTTTGGGGTTCATCATATTTTCTGGAAGTTCGGCGTAAATGCGCAGTCTAGGGGAGATGAGAATGTTCCGTGATTTTCCGTGTTTTGAATTTTTCTGAAGAAGTCTATTATTACTATTTCTCTTCCTGGATGTATTCCTCATTTTTTATTGTTTCCAATGATGTTCATTTATTGTTCCGTAACCATGCAAAATAACAACTACGCATTTTTAAAGAATTTTTCTAAGTGGAATGCTTGCTTTTCTACTTCGTAGTCTCTGCTTCAAAATAAATCAATGGAGCTTGCATTTTTACACTTCAATTTTTGTAAGCGTAAAATTTCAAACTCGGTTCATGATGTGTCCGTGAAAGAATCGGTTTTATCTCCGTGACCCGTGAAATTGTATTCACGGCAGGGTGACTACCGCAGTACCAATTTTTGGAATTAATTTAACTTAAAATGCATGTTTTACCACTCCTTAGTCATCTCTTGCTACATCAAATCACAGAGCAGGCATTTTGCCATTTTCTTAACGAAATTAAAGTTCAAAAACGTCACTACTTACTCATTGTGCAGAGAAAACTGTTGCGTATCCCTATACACGGCGACGGACAGTTGAAGTTCCGATTTTGAACTTAAATTTTTGATTAAACAAAAGAAAAAACGCTCGCAACTTTTATTTCTCGATATAGCAAACAGTGATTAAGGAAATGCTGTGAAAAGAGCTGTGCGGATCACCGAAATTGCAGTATTCGGTTTTTCGTCTTATCAACTTATAAAGTTGAGGTAGGTAGTTAATTATATCCCCCCCCCCCCCGTCACATTGATCGATATAGGCCAACTCCTTATATCGTGTCTCGATTTTCAGTCTTGGCATAAGCACTTTAGTGGCATCCATGGTTATCACTTTGTCTGTCCGACCGGAGAGACCCTCTCTCTGCAATTATTTGTTCGATTTGTAAAATTCTTTTTGTATTGGGAAGCTTAAAATGTGAAAATGATGATCCATTCTGATTTTTTTCCGATGTACAACTTCTCTGCTGGAGGGCGCAAATAAAAATCGTACCGAATTTAAAATGCATTTTATTTCATACATTTGCTTCTGAACATCCAATTGAAAAAATTATTTTTCCTTTCGATGACATTTATATCGAAGACTATTTTAGTTACAGTCCCTTTTTGAAATAATGCATAAATTTTCCATTAGGGGGCGTAACAGTAAATTGCGATTTTCCAAATATCTCCGCTTCTAAAAGTCAGATTTGAAAAATTCGTCCTGCGTTGGAGTTGGATACTGCTGGGGGGGGTGTTTTGTATATAATTTCTCATTTTTGGTAAAGAATGGTTTGGCCACCAGGGGCGTAAGTGTTTATTTTTTCTTCTGATGTATTTGCAATAAAATCTGAACTCAAAACTCGATTGAAAAATTTCTCCATGGTTTGATACCACTCACCTCGCAAAACGTTTTGAGAATACCTCCTCCTTAAAATAGTGCATAATGTTTCCACCAGGGGCCGTATCTGTTTCTAGGAGTCTGATTTAAAAAAATCTTTCTTTGTTGGAGAACATTCTCGGTACAAAATGTTTCTCATATAATTTCCAATATTTCTTAATGCACAAGTGCATCACTAGAGGGCGAAAGTCAATGTTTCCGTTTACTGCCATATATGTGGGACTAAAAACCCGATTGGAAAATATTCTCTTTCGATCAGATACTACTAACTATGAAAATTTTTTTGTGTATTTTCTTCCCAAAATAATGCACAATTTTGCCTCTAGGGGGCGCAAATATTTAATATATTTTCTCAATATCTGTACTTCTAAATGCCCGATTAAAAAAATTCTTTTAGCAGCACATACCATTTACCTTATGGAACACTTTAGGTTTGTATTTGAGGAAGTTTGTGGTTCACAATTCTGTCACTACGTGGTGTTTATGTACTTCCTTTTGCAGCCTATTTCTGCCTCTAAAAACTCTATTGAGAAATTTCTTTTTTTACTGTATGCCATTTGCTATAATAAAGATGGAGAGTGAATAAGATTTTTCCTACAATAAGAAGATCCTCTTCAAATAATGTACAACTTTTCCCCTAGGGGTTGTAAAGGTCAGAACCTTTTTTTTATATATATCTTTGTTTCTGGAAGATGTATTTGAAAAGCTTTTGCTATGAAGAATACTTTTAGCCTGTTTTTAACTTCTCCATTCTGCAAAATTCTTCCGCTAAAATGCATAGAGTTGTATCATGTTTCCTTCTCTATCACTTCTTTTAACTGTTCAATTTGAAAATATTTTTGTCCCTAATACCTTCCTTCTGTTGTGGGAAAAGTTTTTTTTTTTTTTTTTTTTGCACCATTTGTTAATTTTCATAACATACCTTTTAGCTGCTGATGGAAGTAAGTAGCTTTTGGGGGGGGGGGGTATTTTGACCTTTACTGAAATTTGCTAATGAATGCTTGGATATAAAAATTTGCCTTAAAATCAGATTGCTTTCTAATATTAGAAACTTAAATCTAGTTGTTTCTTATTATGTATTTTCTGAGCAAATTAATCACTTTGTATCTTCTATAATTAGTTTTCTAATCATGCCCAGTTAAACTGCCTTGGTCACTTATGAATGCAGTTGTACACAGCTCTTGGATTTAAGGTTTTCCCATCATTCTCTTTCATTCCATGTTGGAAATTTTTGTGCATACTTTGTTTGCTGGTCAAGTACAACTTTAAAACATAGCTACAGCATCAATATTATGTTGAAAATTCCTTCCATGAATAAAATGTAAAACAAATACTTGCTCCTATGATTATGTGTTTAAGAAATAACAATCCCTTTGGTCCTTTAAAAAGGTTCCAAATATTTCACCTTTCCCTACCCTTAAATTTCCAATCTAAGCATTATTCCAAAATAATTAAATATAAATAGTATTTTATGTATTGATTGTGTGGTATATGAAAGCATTTTAAGAGTAATGCCACATACCTATGTATTTTTGAATTTTATGTTGTTGTTTTTTATTCTGTAATTTGCTTCAATAATTGAACTAAAGCCAAAGTAAAGTAGAAAAATAAAAATTTCTCAAAATCAGTGTAGTATAGTATATAAAAGTTTAGTAGATATTAAACCTGGTCACATTTTCAATGACAGTTTTGGTATTTCAGTATTTATCCCTTATTCTAAGTTTCTGATTAGCTGCAGCGGGCAACATTTTAAACTATTATGTGAGTCTGGCAAATTCGAGGTCACTTTGGCGCAGTGGTAGCATGTCTGGCGCGTAACTTGGAAGACCCTGGGTTCGATTCCCAGTGGCGGCCAATGAGAATTTTTCCATGACTCACTTATAAACGTGGAAAGAGCAATGGCTTCTGTTTGATGTTCCTAGTCCACGTCAATTGTCTGTTTTAATCATTCATTTGCCTCCTAGTTATTTGTTCAGTTGCTGCTTTCCATCTGTGGTGAATCCCCAGCATTGTGCTGGGCTCCAAGAAGTAACCTGCCATGTGGTTTGGCAGTTATTCGTATGCGAGTCTGGTGAATTCGAGGCCGCTGTGGTGCAGTGGTAGCATGTCTGGCGCGTAACTGGAAGACCCTGGGTTCGATTCCCGGTGGCGGTCAATGAGCATTTTTCTGTAACTCACTTATAAACGTGGAAAGAGTGATGGCTTCTGTTTAACATTTTTAACATTCTGCATTTTGTATTGTTTTCCCAAGCATGTAAAAAGTTGTTTGTTGTAGGTTACATGTTGAACAGACCTATGGCTTCACTATATTTTGAGTAAGACCATTTGGATCATATGTCCTGGAAAAAAGTACTGGAAATGTCCTGGCATTTTGTGATTGAAAAAGGGTGTAAACCATGTTGTTGGCCTTCATAGATTTAGAGAAAGCTTATGACAAAGTAAATAGGACTCTTCTGTGGAAGGTACTGAATAAATATGCAGGAATCGCATTTCTCCTAAAATTCCTAAAATTCCTAATATTTTGTGACCCTCCTTAAATTCCTAAAATTATAACTAAAATTTGCTATTCTTCCTAAAATTTTTGTAAGCTTATTTATTAAAAATATAACCGTTATTAACGCCAATAAATTTACCATTACGGTAAGGTAAGAAGACCTGCTATTGTAGAAACACAGCCTATATGGTGTGCTGCTGAAGGGAGGGAAAATGACGCCATCGAGATGCACTTGCTTCGGGCGGGCGCTCCACTTTTGTGCCTTTGGACAGTTTTCGAGAGTAACAAGAGATCTAAGGGAAAAGGGTAGGGGTCATTTTCACCCCTGGTTTGCGCTTTGCAGACGAACTCAGTGGCACGCAGAAGATCATACTTTATTTTTGAACATGCCTCGTGGAACCTCCTCTTCTGCTGATGTTTTGTTATTGTAAACCGCAGGTGGGTGGAAGCAAAGAGGAAACATGTGGTCTCCTTCCGTAACCTCTGGTAATGACGATGGAATGGTAGCTGAGTGTTATCGTGGCAGGCAGTAGAGCATGTGATCATTGACCTTCGATCGTGCGTCGGCGACAGCGACCTTCGATGCGCAATATATCTCGGCTCCGACTCGCTTTGACTGAACTTGCGTGAGATGCGTATGATAGTTTTTGGTTTTGCGTCTTTTATGGTGTTCTCTGTGCTGTGTGCAGGTTCAGTTCTCTAGTGGTGACCTGCTTTTTTTTTTTTTTTCTATCTTCTGACATCCTCGCAGCCAAACTTCGGGAAGTTGTCGGGTTTTGCAATATTGGAACGTGTTTTTGTACTTCCCTTTCATTTTCTGGTTAGTAATACAAGTGTTTAAGATGCCTAAATCCAAAACGAAATTTCAAGATGCGTGTGCTCGCCAAAGAATTGGACGGAGTGAAGTTGAAAGAATGGTGTTCTGCAACTGAAACAATATTTTCTGCTAAGTGTATATTGTGTTCAGAAATTTTCAATATTTCTAATAGTGGCTTTTCACAAGTAAAAGCGCATCATAAAGGGAAAAAAACATTTGCAGAAATTTCAAAGTAAATTTCAAAATAAGTCCATCCTGAAAGCCTTTGGAGGACGGGATCTTCAGCCCAAAACAAATATTAGTGAAGTACTGAGTCATGATTTACAGTTGGCTAAAGCCGAAGCATTATGGGCCATGAAAGTTGCTAAGGACAATATGTCTTTTGTTTCATGCACTGAAACAGTTGAACTTTTCAAAGAAATGTTTCCTGATTCTGCTATTGCAGCCAAAATGCAACTTAAAGAAAAAAAGTTGCTTATGTGATATCACATGGATTGTCAAAATATTTTGAAGAGGATTTGAAAAAAGACATTGCATCTAGTAGCCCAGGAAAGGTTACTATAGCATTTGATGAAACTACAAATACACAAGTGAAACGGCAGTTGGATGTGTATCTCAGGTACTGGTCTTCAGAAAAAAATTCAGTTTCTTGCCGATACCTAACAAGCGTTTTTCTGGGTCATGCAACAGCAGATATTTTGCTAAAAGAAATTCTTGATGTGTTATCATCCTTCAATATTTCGTTGAACAGAATTATTTGTGTATCCATGGACAGCCCAAATGTAAATAAGTGCTTTTTACACAAATTCAATGAAGTTGTAAAACAAGAAACAGGCCAGAAATCTTTGGAACTAGGTTTTTGCAACCTGCATGTTGTTAGTAATGCATTTAAATTTTTTTTGACAAGCTTAAAAATAGATTTTGACAAATTTGCTGCTGATATGCATTACTTTTTAAAGAGTAGTGCTGCAAGACGAGAGGATTATAAATCTGTCGAGGATATAACATTGGTCACAGCCAAATTTCTTTGCGTCATGTCAGCAACAGATGGTTAACCGTTGGTTCTGTAGCCCAGAGGCTCTTGGATCAATGGCTAAATATTACAGAATATTTTTTAAACTTCTTGCCATCTCAAAAAATATTTGAAAAACAACTACGCAATTCGGCAAGGTATAAAAGAATTCACTGTTTCCTGAAAAATGAGCTAACTCCTTGCTATTTAGCATTAATTTCATTTTTCACACCAAAATTTTGAAAAGTTTTCATTATGTTATCAGAGTCAAGAACCAAAAATACACCAGTTATATTCTGATTTAAATACTTTAATGAGGACTGTTATGGCTCAGTTTATTCAAGATGATGTTATTGCAGGGAAATTTGGAGAAGACCTAAAGAATGTAGATTTTGAAAACAAAAATTCATGGAAAAAACTAGGGGAGTTAGAAGTTGGTACGAAGACAAAAAATCTCCTCAGGAATGTTCAGGAGACCAGGCAGAAATTATTTCTCTTAGATGTAAGATCATCACTAATTGCAACCACAAAATATTTAAAGTCAAATTTGCCATTCTGCAATCAAAAGCTAAGAGACATAGAAGTTTTAAAGGTAAAAGAACCAAAGAAAGAGTCAACTCAACTTTCAGTCACTGAAGGACTTTCCGAAATAACCAGAATTTCAAGTGTTTTGCATCTTTCTGAGGAACAAATTGATAGAGTAAGAGAAGAGTGGAAACTTTTAAATTGTGATAAGCCAACTCTAGATGAACTAGTGAAATTTTCAGAGGAAGGGCATATTCCAGTGCGGATTGATCATTACTGGCGTAATATATTTAGTATTAAAGACTAGCGGAAAAGAAAATACTCAAATCTTGCTAAACTCATCAAGTCAATTTTAGTTTTACCTCATGGTAATGCTGATGCAGAAAGGGGATTTTCGGTTAACACTGCTCTGTTAAGGAAGGACAAGGCTAACTTAAAAGACTCAACTATAACATCATTAAGAATAGTTAAAGGGGCCATTAAACACTATGGATGTGTAAGTAAAGTTCCCATAACAAGAAATTTGTTTAGTGTTCGTGATTCACATAAATTTTATAAAGAGTATGTTGATAAGCTGAAGAAAGAAGAATCAAAAAAGGTAAAAGAAAGGAAGCAGAAAGAGAGGGAAAATAAGGAAAAGCAGCTAGAGAAAAAAAGAAAAGCTGAGTTTGATGACAAAATAAAAGAAAATGATGCAGAAATAAATAGGCTTAAAAAAGATAAAGAAGCCTCCCTAGCAGTAATTCAAGAGGGAACAGAAAGAATGAGAAAAGCTGTAGAAAAACAAAATACTGTTGAAATAGCAGTTGCCTCTAACTTGATCATACAAGGTTCAGCTGAAATAAAGAAAACTGAAAGTAAATTAGTTGTGGCTGAAGCAGAAAAAGATAGGCATATCAGGAAAAGGTTAAAACAATAATATGAAAAAAGTAGTTCAGTGAACAATTGTACATAGTTCTTGGTTTTCAATTACCTTTTTAGGATATTATCATTTAATGTGAAACCTGAAAACTTTACTGTGAAAATCGTGAATTGCTTCTGGTTCAACAGCATATTAATGTTCAAAGTGAAACTTGAATGTGGTAAATATACTTGAATATGATAATAACACGTGAAAAGATAAGAACTGAACATTAGAAGTAAATCATACTTAAACTTTAGACATATTAGACGTTATGCAAAAAATTTGGGTGTGAACTTCGACCATATATACTAATGGGCTGCGCATTGGCAATAGCTGCATCAAAGCCGCCATGGCTCAAACATTGGGCACGTCATCATCAGACTCCAAATTTCGTGTAAAAATGCTGTTATGATTACTAATTTACGTTGCAGAACTTCAGTGTTTTCGGTGTATTATGTGAATGCGCCTCATATATAATGAAAACTCTTCAGGTAAGTTTACTTATGAGCTATATACATGCATGATCAGGTTGTTTACATTTTGTGATTTATAATGTGATGAACATTTGCGAAGAATTTGGAATATGCATTCCATTTTTTTTTTCTTAAGTTACTATATTTTTATATCAATAGCTGCAAGTTTCTGGTTAAGTAATTGAACTTTATTGACTTAGGTATTTAATTCGTTTCTTACCCATGATAAATCATAGAACTTTCTTTACTATATCGCTCAGAGCAACCATAAGCACAGCAGGTGTAACCCATCTTTTTGACTGATGTCATGTGATTTTATGTTGGAGCCAGAAATTTTGATGTCATGCACAGTCTATCAGTATATATGGTTGAAGGGTGTGAAGCAAACTCTTTACAATGTATACAAAGTTGTTTTACTATATGTATACAAATATACATCTAGTTTTTATTGAAATACACTCCCTAAAATTTTCCTAAAATTTTTCTAAAAAGTCCTAAAATTCCTACCTAAAATTTTCCAGAAGTATGCTATGATCCCTGAATATGGTATTACTGGGAATCAATAGTGTAAAAGCCATATACGCTGGCAGTAGAGCTTGTGTATGAATGAATGGTGTTTTATCAAGATGGTTTTCTATTGGTGCAGGAGTCAGGCAAGGTTGTGTAATGCCACCCTGGCTGTTTAATATATTTATGGATGCATGCATGCATGATGCCAAAATGGATAATACTGGTTTGTGTCTTGGTAATATGCATGGGTGCAGATTGCTCGTGCTGATGACACAATCCTGTTGGCAGAAAGCAAAAGTGAGTTGCAGAGTATGTTGTCCCGGATATACGAAGTTTGCATGAAGTTCAAACTGAGTATAAATAAGGAAAAAACCAAAGTTATGGTTTTTGAGTGAGGAACTGTTTGTTCTGAATGCAAAATAAGCCTTAATGGCACAAAGATTGGCCAGGTATGAATGAGTTTGTATATTTAGGAAGTATGTTTGACAGAGAGAACAAATTATATGGCAAAATTAATAGGCGAGTGAATTCTTCATTGAAAATCATAGCTGCCTGAGGAGGATTTCACAGGAATGATAGGTTCTCAAGGACGTCCCGAATGGCTGTGTATGAAAGTGTAATTGTTCATACTCTGATGTACGGTAGTGAAACCTGGGTACTGCAGAAAAGACATAGGAGTGGTTTGTGTGCTGGGGAGATGCGTTACTTATGGAGGATTTGTGGTAAGATGCGCTGATCATGTGAAGAAGGAAGATGTGTTGCAGATGTGTAATGTGAGGCAAAATGTTGTTAGTAAGGTGGAGACTAATAATCTTAGTTGGTTTGGCCAGTTTGAAAGAATGAGTGATGAGGTACTGACTAAGAGAATTTTTTCAGCCCAAGTGGCAGGAAAGAAAGGTAGAGGAAGGCCAAGGAAATCATGGGAGGACCAGATTCAGGAATGACTGCTTGAGAAAAAGATTATGAGTATGAAGTACAAAAGGTCTTGTGTGTGCCATGTGATGGATGCTAATGAAGCTTCAGCAGTGTGCAGAGTTCTTTGCAAATGGAGACCTTTGATATACCAACAGTAAGTAAATTCTAGTTCTGTCAGTTAAATGTGTACTTGGCATAGGGTCTTGCTTTTAGGAGCTAACCTCTGAATCTTAGAGAACAGCTTAATGTACGAGTATGTGTGTGTGTGTGTGTGTGTCGGGGGGGGGGGGGGTTCCCAGTGCATTTGCCTGACACCTGGTTTGATATGTAGATTTGAATACACTTGCAGTAAAACATAGGATGTGTTGAATTGAGAAAAAACCTCCGAACAGGCCTACAGCTCATCACATTTTTGATAGCTCTCCTTCAGAAGAGGGTGCTAATTTTTTTTATTCCATAACAAACCTCAAAAAACATGAAAAGGTTAGAACATCTTAGAAGTTATGAGAAAAGTTGTTGAGTTTTATTGTGAAGTCAAATTGTTTTTACATCTCATTTTTGTTTTCATCAATCTCTGAGTACAAATATAACATAATTTGTTATGATATAATTCAAATATTCAGTAACTGTAAAGGATGTCTTCTTTTTTGTATGAAGGTATGTAATGCTTATCCATCTATTGAGATCAGAATGATACAGTTCTATTTATAAGAGTCGTGCAAATGAGACTGAGACTGGCAGTTTTTTGCCGTAAGGCTTTATAGGTTGGAATATGTGAACATTCAGGAACTGAGAGTGATACATGGGATACATTCCTGCTACACATAGTTGTCTTGTCAGTTCAAGTAAGTGTTGTAGCACGGGATGAGATTGTGGATACCCTGATCGAAAAACGTTCATGGTTGGCTGTGGAACCAGTCTTCAACAGTGTCCCGTTGAAAGCTGTGGAACCAGACTTCAACAGCGTCCCGTTGAAAGCTGTGGAACCAGACTTCAACAGCGTCCCGTTGAAGGCTGTGAACCAGTCTTCAATGGCGTCTAATGCACCTAAACTCCCCATAATAGGAGAATCTAATTTAGGAAGAAGTTCTAATTTTTTTTTAGTTGCATTAAATTTTTAATCAAGTAAGGTGGCTCTTTAACAGATTCTGAAGCCACCTTACTTGATTAAAAATTCAATGCAACTGTCTTTGCAACTAAAAAAAAATTAGAAGTTCTTCCTGAATTAGATTCTCCTGTTATGGGTAGTTTAGACATAGTGTCTATGTATACTCACATCAATATAGATCAACTTATGGACTTTATAGCTGAAGACTTGGCTGACCTAATAGTTTTCACAACAAAGATAGAAACATATTAGTTGGAATTTTTTAAATGTTTACCTTCTCTTTGCAGAATGACTACTTTCAATTTGAGAAAAGTTTTTCATTCAAAAATTTGGGCTCGCTATGGGCTCCCCACTCTCTCCACTCTTAGCTAACTATTATGTGGGAAAACTGGAAGAGAAGATCCTAGTACAACCTACATATTTCTGCCTATATAGCAGGTACATGGATGGCATCTTATTTATAATAGATAGCTCAGAAATAGTTCCAGAAAGAATTCTAGACTCATTCAATGAATTGGAAGATTCTCTTAAGTTCACTGTTGAACTTCAAAAAAGAAAGAAGAATTAACTTCTTAAATATTACTATCTATAATGAAGATGGAAAATTTGTCACTAGTTGATATAAAAAAACAATGAATACTAATAAACTATTGGATTTCAATTCCTGTCATTCAGTTTCTATTAAGAAGAATGTGGCAAATAAGTTATTAGAAAAAAATAATAAAACAGTATTTACAGCAGATAAGAAAAAAGCCCCTAAAGGAGAAATTGAGAAGCTTCTAAATTTTACTGGTAAGAAGAACCCGCAACAGCAACAAGTAAAATTTACTAGAAAAATTACTTATCACAAAGGTTTATTCAAGTCTTTAAAAAGAATTAGTAAGAAGTATAATATAAGACTAGCTCCAAGTTTAGAGAACAAAGTTAAAAAAAAAAAATTCCCTAAAATAGTTCACAGAGATGAAGATACTTTAAAAATGCAAGGAATCGTCTATGAAGTAAAATGTAGTTGTGGACTGTCTTACATAGGTGAGACAGGTAACAATCTAGAAACTCGTACAGCACAGCATAAAGCTGCTATGAAAAATTGCTCCAGCAAGACAGGATTAGATAGGCATGTTAGAGAAACTGGTCACAACATGGACTGGAATTCCCTTAAAGTCATCAGTTTCCAAAGAAATTTTCAAAAAAGAAAGTTAAAAGGAGGAACAGAAATTGAGAAAAATCAGATTTCCATCATAAATGACTGCAGAGGATTATCCCTGCCTAATATCTGGCAAGATTTGGTGGAAAATATCCGTAACTGTCAAGGTTAACTGTAACCGCAATAGTGAAGGGAAAAAGTGCCAACAAAGGATGTCCTGAAGAAGGAGAAGAGTTTTCCTCAAAAATTTGCAATTAAAATAAAAAAAATTCCTGGTAAAAATTCTTTTAGTAGTAGTTTTGATTAGCAAGTGAATTAAGAAACGAGGAAGCCAATTTTCAACATGAGCTTTGTTCATAGATAATTCCGTTTTCTTAGCTGTAATGTTGTGAGGCAAGCCAAATAGCAGAGTAGCAGGTGGTTATTATTCACAACTGCTATGTGATTACCATGCAGAAAAATTTCATTGCAGGATGCTTCATCGTTACACAAAAGTAATTTTCTTTATATTAAGATGATAATAGTTTCACTGTCTTGTACACATATTACATTTCATCACTGCATGGATTTTTCATGAATTAATGATGATTTTGTAATTGTTTATATTTGAGTTGCAAAACTGACAGTATTTTTTTAAAGAATTTACTGTAATAAAAGTGCAGATTAACATTTTGCATTTTTCCTTCTTTTGTAGGCTGAGATGGTGTACATGAAATATCACGGAGGCCCAAGACTAAGGTAATAATGAAAACATGAGTGTAAATGCATTTATTAATTTATTGTTTCTTTTTGTGATAGCGTTTTGTTTCTGTGTTATTATTTGTATGTAACTGAAAGTTCTAACCTTGTCCCCTTTATTTATCAGTTATATACATACAGTAGGTCATTTCATATGTAACGCACGCGCATTTTTTTTATACATACTGCAGACGTGCCAGCTGTTATGATTTTATCATATTTAGTACGATAAATCATGCTGCAGTATGATAATATGATTTTTCTGCCAAAAATACGATTTTTTTTCTTTAAAAAGTCATGTTTCCCCCCACTTTTCAGACAGAAGTAGGGAAAAATTTATGTGTAATCTGTTTTTCCCCCTTCGAAAGACTTTTTCTCGGAGAGGTTTCCAATTTCTCTTAACAAATTTCCCTGCCTCTATACTCCGAGTCAACCTAAGAGTGTACCACTATGAATGGTACGAAACAGCTACCTCCGCTACGAAAAATAGTTCCTAGCATTTAGAGCAAAAAGCAGTAGAATTATTGCTTAGAATCCATTTTTGTTTGCTCAGCAGTTTATCAGACAAAATTGCTATCTAAAAAAATTTCCAGAAAGAAGTTACAGCGCTTTTGGAAATAAATTTGATATGAGAAGTTCCTCGATCAAGAGCTTTGCACTCTTAGCTGTTTCTGACCATTTGGGATACAACTCAGAGAGGGTGGAGGGGTCGAAGATCTCTCCCAACATTCACAACAAAGAGGCAATAAATTGACAATCAGGGAAACTCGAAGAGTAGGTTACTTAAGCAGGCAGTAGGGGAAGAAGAAGTTCGGACTCCACCAGAGCCCCATTCATAATCTCTACTGTTGTGTGATGTGTGGTGGTATCAGAAAGGAAACAGCACGAGAGCACATTAGTGTGGATGGATACCGTTCTTGTGTTCCACGGCGAATCGCGATAAGGCTGTCCAGCCTTTAACAACAGTACACTTTTAGGGTGATTCCGAGTATAGTTTCCCCAACGGAAATAAAGTAAGTCAAGTGAAGTGCAATCAGCAACCAATGTACGAATCCGACTCATTTTGTATAACGTTAGAGAGACTGATTCATGTTTTCAACTCTTCGTGCCTGTTTATTCGAAGCAACCTCCCTTCCCTTAAACCTGCAACCATCAAGAATTTATATAGCTATACCTTACACCATCGAGTATTTATATAGCCGAAATAGGCTTCAAAAATTATCAGCACTCGTCATGTTACAATTTTTCTATTTGAGTGTTACGTTTTTTGGTTCTGAGAGGTTGGCAGGTCTGATACTGGAAGTTTCTTAGATGATGTCTCTCCACAGCCCTTCTGTGTAGTCTCTCTGCTTCTGAATGACGGCTTCCCAACATTTTGGAAGGTCCAGAATTCCAGTCAGGTACCATCTTTTGTTCAGCTGTCGAGCGCACTTGGTAGCTGCTGCAGAAACGTCCTCTAGAGAGGAAAGTAGCTGCCCATGCATCAGGTATTTGAGCATAGGGATCAAGTCAGTCTGCTGGACTCGTGTGTGGACTGTAGGGTGTGTGAGGTAACACTTCCCCCTCTATTTCTCCAGCAAAGCTGTCACCACCTTCCCCATGTGTGGTCTTGCATTGTCATGCAAAATAAGAGGCCCATCTCTGAGCAAGTCAGGTCAGTTGCTGTGCATTTTTCTGTGCAAGTTTTGCAGGAAGCATTGTTGATTAACTGCTGTGACACTTGTTCCACATGGTACTTTATCTTTCATGATGATGCCAAGGGGATCATATGTGAAGATCATCATTAGTTTGACCTTCGATTGTGCTTGTCAGATTTTTTAGGGTCGTGGACAGTATGGACTTCTTCTCCACTCACTTGACTGTGATTTCAGCTCAGGTTCGAAGTCCCTAACCCATGTTTCTTCAATAGCAACAAATCATAACAGGAAGGCATTGCCTTCAGCGACAAATCTTTGCTTCAGCAATGTTGCATTGTCCACACGAGTCTATTTCTATGCGGTAGTCAAGTCATGAGGGACCCATCTGACTGAAATTTTTCTTTTCTGCAAATCGCTCGTCAAAATACAGAATACTGATGTTGCTGAAATTCCTGTAGCTTCTACAAGTTCTTCATATGTTGCCTGATGGTCTTGTTCGACATTTGCTTATCCGTTGCCATATTCAGCCTCTCTGACTTCAGTTTGTTTTATATGCTGAAACGTCCTTCACAAAAGCGAGTAGCCCAGCGGGGAAACTGTACTCCGGTCTACTGTTTCATCACCACAAACCAGCACTATGAATGTCTGTTGGATTTTTGCCGCATAAAGTTTCAATCTTGATGTACCAGGGTGTCTGTTGATCATGAAAGTCATGAAAAAGTAATGAAATTGAACAGGTGGTCATGAAGTAATGAAAAAGTAATGAAATTGAGTGGGTGGTCATGAAATTGTCTTTTTTGTATCAGCACCTGAATGAAGATAATTTTGCGCACCTAGAAGAAAACACAAACTGGCACCCTTATAAACCAGCATGTAGTCGATGCCCCATGAAAGCGAAAAGCACCTGCAGACGCAAGCAAGAGTACAGAGTGACAAGAATGCCAGGTAGAAGCCAGAGACGTCGATTTATGCAACTTACAGACTTTGAGAGAGGCCGGATCATCGAGCTGAAAACCGCAGGGTGGTCGGTGCGCCGTATAGCCCGCCACGTGTGTCGTTCTGACTATACTGTCCTACTGTGTTGGGAAGAGTGGACACATGACGGCACTGCCACACGGCATATAGCCATTTTAGCAGCAATGATATTATAGACACATCAGTTTTGTCTAAACTATTATTGCATGAAATTAACTTCAGTGTTTGTAAAAATAAAAAATAACCTGGGATCTCAAGCCAAGGGTACTAGATTATGAGTGTAGAATGGTTGTCATTGTGCCATGCATTGTCGAGAAGCCATGAATTTAACTGAAGATTTCATGGAAAAGTCATGAAAAAGTCATGAATTTGGTTCATTTGAAATCAGTTAAGCACCCTGTGTACGGCCATTGATCTTCACATCACAGTACCTGAGGCGTCTGCGTGTGCTATTTCTAACCCTTGGCAATCCACAATGCCATGCACTGTGTGAGTAATCAGGCTGCATGTCAGTTTCTCAATTCCCACACTACAACTGACAAAAATATCATTAAGATTGCTACATCAACTCTGCGGCGTAGCCGCATTGTGCAATTCATATAAAACAACCCCTGTAGTTTAGCATTCAGTTCACAGCATAGACAACAACATTATTTTGGATAAGCTTTGATGACTCACCTACCGCAAGAAAAACATATTCTATGTTTTTTCCTTTTGTGGTCAACTCCTCCCTTAGCAAGTTAAAACATCGATATTTACATATTAAAACATTTAGCATGGAATACATTAAGTCAAATATTAATCTCTTCAACTATAATTAAAAATACTTATAACAAAATACTCATTGGTTTTTAACTTTAAAACTGAAGTATCCAGCTTATGTTAAGAAAAAGAAAAAAATTGAATAACCAAGGGAAAGACCAATCTCAAAACTGTTGCACCATGCAAGCTCTTTTGGGTACTCATGTCCCCATCCTCAGGTAGAAGCTCCTCTCTCCGCAGCCACACAATCAGAAGTGAGCTCATTTCGAGCCAGTGGAACAAAAAGGGAGTGGTCATTGACATACTATGCATGTCACGCCTCCCCAGCTTTCATACAATTGCTTTTAATGCCACTATAGACTTGGACTGTAGAACTCAACAAAAAGGTCAATATGCTTTACGTTTTGTTACTTTCAGAAATTCTTAACTCTTGTTCATTAGTATGTAACATTAGTAATTTTATATCTTCAAATTTTGGGTATTGATTATTATTTATGCAATATTGAACTAAAGCTGTTTTTTTCTTTTTTCTATCCCAATTTTTAATATGCTGTTGTAATCTTTTTTTAATTTATTTTAAGTGCTCCCAATGTATGATATATGTGGTTGATCTGGTCCTACTGGTATTTCATATACTCTAGCTAACTCCACATTTGTGTGTGTGTGCTTTCTCATTGTTAATTACAATATCTCCGACATTATGGATGGAATGTCCAAATTGAAAATTGAATTTTTTCCTTGTTTTACTAATTGTCCTGATAATTTCTCTTGGTGTATGGAAAAGAACCATAATATTTCTTTTTCTGCTTTTCATTTTTATTTTTAGTTTTTTTCTTTTATTTTATTTTTTGTTTCTATTATTAACTTTTTGATTATTTTATTATGATATCCATATTGTTTTCTGTATGTATTATCCACTGTAATTCTTTAAATTTTCTGTTTGATGAATGACTAACAGCTCTATTCACCCAAGCTCTCAAACTATTAGTTTTATGATTCAATGGGTGTTCAGGTTGTACTGGAATAATTACAGGAACACAAGTAGGCTTTCTATAAACTTTATATTTGAATTTGAATCTAAAAACCTATCCTAACTAATATTGTATATTATTGTGTACATCATTAAAGATAAAAATCCAGGTTTTTTAGATTATTGTTTGGCATAGACAGCAATGTCATTTAAAGGTGGACACATCAGTGAGGAAACTGATGTTAAATGTTGGTTGCTATTCATTGCTATGACATCAGTAACATGAGTAAAAAATTTTAATCCATTAGTGAAAATTTGATGTTTTGATATTTCAATCAAAATCCAGTAATTGTGGAATATTACTGTGGGCCACTGCATTTTCCCCTCTGGTAAATAAGTTTCTTAAATATTTGTGCACTTTTCAGTGTATTTTTTTCTTTACTAAACTACAAAATGATAGTGAACTCAAATAATAAATGTGCTGAAATAGTCAGTTTTGCTGGGCAAATGCATGCGTCGTTTTCTGATAGGGCAGCAGTGATTTTTATTTACTGTGGACAAGTTGAAGTTTACATTGTTTCATTTCATAATGGAGAATCAGCTTTCTAATTCAAAAGCTAGAATTGCTCTAATAGCGTGCTTTCTGTGTATTTTATCCTTGCAAATTAATAACCTCCTGAAATTGCATATTGGATGTAAAATGTTTTATTTTGCTAGTGTAGGTCTTTTCCTAAATTGGAGCACCCCTTGTGTTGTCTGAACATTGAAATTCGATAACAGAATGTACAGGTTCACAAATTAATTAACATGTCTTCAAAGCAGCAAACATGGCACACATTGGCCTTTTCAGGTCCTTGTGCCAATAAACTCAAATCAACTAACCAAAGCAACAAAAACTTGGTTCCTGAATTTTCCTGTTTTTCTGAAGACTTGACCAAAGCCCCATTTTCGTAAGAATATTAAAGGAGATGGGTAATTTACAATACTCAGCTAATCGGCAGCAGTACTTTGGGTCCCAAGCAACCAGCTCACTGAATGGCTACATAATCATACATGAGATTCTTCCGCGCATTCGCGGAATTCCGTTTTTTTTTGTCATCATTTGGGTCATACTCGAGATTGATGCAAAACTGAAAAGAAATTGGGGGGGGGATTCATTTCCCCACCAGGAAATGATATTGCATCTTTTAAAACTTAAACTTTTGAAAATGGAAGTTAAACGGAGAAAATAATTTTCTCGTTATCGTAATGCCCTTTTCTTCGCGATGTTTATTCTGCCCAGTATTGATTTTTTATATTTTATTCCATAAATATTTGTATTTCAGCTTGAAAACGGAAGTTAGACGGCGCAGAAATTTTCTTGTAATTTTCAGGAATGAGATTTTTTGGCGGATTCGAGGTATTTCGTCGTCTTCATCGTCGTTTGTGTGGTACTCGAGATCAATGTATAACTGAACAGAATTTGGGGAAGGGCAGTTTTCCGTCGGAAGACGGAAGTACGACTTTCGAAATCCAAAGTTAGACGCAGCGAAGATTTTTGCCGTAATCGTAATTTTTTCTTTTCTTGTAATGTTCTTTTGCTCAGTATTGTTGTTAAATATAATTTTATCGAATAGATGTGTATTTCGGCTTAAAAATGGAGGGAAAATTTACGAAAAATGAAGTCAGACGGTACGAAGATTTTGCCCATAATCGTTATAGCTTCCCCCTTTCCCCTTCCCCTCCGTGCAATGTTTCATCTATCTTGTGTTGTTAAATGTTAATAATTTTATATTTCGAATGTGGTCGAATTTAATATTTACATAAATGAATTAACATGAACAATTTCATCTTGCTCCTGTGTTTTATTCACACTGTTTCGCTATGCATTATGATTTTTTACCCAATTAAAAGGTTCAGCTTTTTTTCTCTTTGTCAGTCTCATGTATGCATAATATGTAAAATAATATAACTATACTAGTAATTTGAATTTATTGGTGTAAAAGAGAAGTTAAATTTCCCAAGCTTTCATACATCAACCAGATTGCATTTTCGAGGAAGTTTGCTCTCTGCTTTCCTTAAAAAAGCCATCTAAATAACGTGCGACAGTTTGGAAACTTTTATTTCTGTTTTACTCCAATAAATTTAGATCGCTAATATAATTATACTATTTTAAGTATAGTTGGTGTACGGTTCCCAGTAATTAATTCATAATACACAGTCGTATCAGAATAATATGACCACACCCGAAATCACAGTATATCCGCCCAGGCACATCACAGAGTGCATGTGAAAAGATCGACCACATGGAGATATAAGCGGCTGGCCAGGACAAATGAGCCATAATGCATCACGTGAGCACAATGGGCAGAGGTTGTGATTTGTCAGACATTCAAAAAGGAATGATTGTTAGCTGCCGCGCCAAAGGTAGAAGCATCTCAGAAACAGCAGACTTTGTGAGCTGTTCGCAAAGTACGGTAGTATGGGTGTACCAAAAATGGACCGCTGACACACAGAGTACCTCCCAACGTCATAACTGTGGAGGCCCAAAGGCCATTGACCCCAGAGGAAAATGTCTCCTCTGTCGACTGTTAAAGGGCAATTGACGTGCAACACTGCAGAAAATGACCACACAAATGAGTGCTGGGGCACCCAGGTGCGTGTCTCTGATAACAGTAGAGCGAGCCCTGTTATGCATGGGTCTACGGAGTCGACGCTGTGCCAAGGCACCCATGTTAACTCAAGTCCATCGGCAACGACGCCTACAATTTGCATGGGACTAACGTCATTTGACAGTGGAAGAGTGGGAAAAGGTTGTCATCTCCGACGAATTGAGGTCTTCACTCGACAGAAGTGACGTGTGGTGGCGGATGTTAGTTGTAGTGGCACAACCAGTTCTGGGGAGGAGGTGGGAGGTAATTGTGTCATTGGTGAAAGCCTCCCAGAAAAAAATAGTCCAAATGCAAATATGTACAAAATATTCAAAAACAGGAAAAATCCCCTGCCTCTGGTGTGTGTGTGTGTGGGGGGGGGTAGTCAGTAAAGCAAAATTAGCCAACTTACCCCCCCCCCCCACACTGTGTGTGTGTATGTGTGTGTCTGTTTAAGCAGTATTTGTTATTTAATATAAATATTTAAATGAAAAGGGGGGGGATGTGTGTGGGCTCGAGGGCCTTTCCCCTTGGCTATACCTCTCTCTGGTTTGGTTACTGATCAAGACTGCATTTGCAAATGAAAAACTTTTCTGTATTCCCATAGAAAGCTCCAGTGGAAAGGTAACATCACAGTTATGGTAGACCTACAGTCTAAACCACATATAATGAGCTTGCATAATATGAAGTTCCTCATAAACCAAAGTTTTTATAGATCCCTTGAACTTTGTAATATTCTCCTTTGTTATTTTAACCTCGTATTATGAACAATAATTTTTGAAGAAACTGCATGTACCGAAGTCCAACCTGGTTATCTGTAAACAGAATAAGTAGCATTCATTCAGTTTTTTCAGTGGAAAACAAGGATTTACCTGCTGTTGACAACACCCCATAGTTCTCCTTATAAATAAGTCAGTTCACATGAAGACAAGATTGTTTCAGTTGCTTTTCTACTACCCCACCCACACTTATCAAATGTACATCTCCTGGGCAAATGCTGTCTTTTTTCCCTCTCCTCGCCACATCTCAGTTGAGGAAATCTTTAGAGTTTATTTTACATCTAGGAACATCTTAACCACCACGTCAGAGAAAGCTGAAAAACTTTTAAAGTAGCAATCATGTTGAGCACAAAACAGCCAACAATTGGCTCGTGTATCGGACATAGCATGTAGCAGGTGAAATTTAAAATTTTTGGTAGTAACTTGAATTTTTACAGTTGTTAAATATTTTACTTATTGCAGATCTCATCTTATTTCACTAGCTATAGTTTTCAATCAGCAAGTATTAATTACCTTTGATTAATTAGTAAATAGATTATGATTGATTAGTTATAACATGACATAATGTAATATACCAAAATAGGCCCCCCTTTTTTTATCTGTCTGGTTATAATGAAGCTTGCATATATTGAATGTTTTTGACTGGATCAAATGGTACAAGAACTGAATAGAGAGGGTAAAAGATATGGACTAAAGGTGAACATAGAAAAGACAAAATTAGTGGTGTTTGGTGCAAAATAGATCAGGAAAAAGATCATTCTGAAAGGCAAAGAACTTGAAAATGTGGAAAAATTCACTTAACTTGGAAGCTGTATAAAATATGACTTAAACATCAAAACAGACATTTCAATTAGAATTGCAAAGGCTCCAACACTGTTAAAAGCCATGGAAAGCATTCTCGAGACATGCATCTTCAGCAGCATGCTATATGAATGCGAGACTTGGACACCGACAAAGGAATCAGAGAAAAGGATACTTGCTTTTGAAAGAAAGTGCTATCGTAAAATATGAATCGAATGGACCCCAGAGGATAGGAAATGAAGAAGTGTACAGAAGAATACAACTAAAAGAGACCTTGTTCCAAAAAATCATAAAGAGAAAACTAAGACTCTTTGGGCACATCTGCAGAATGAAAAATGACAGAAAGATTAAGACATTGGCGTTTAGCTTAATGAACGAAAGAAATGCAAGAGGGCTTCCTCACCGTGTGTGGGCTGGCAATTTTAAAGACTGGTGCGGTGGAACTCTTCAAGGACTGAGCCACGCTGCAATGAACAAACTTCAGTGGAACAATATAGTTAAAATGGCAACAGACACCTATGGAAATCGTACCCATGGTTGATGATTTGACTTTCCATCAACTTCGCTATATACGGGTTTGACTGTATTATTCTGAGGTATACAGTTTACTCCTTCATAGGGAATCCTACCCATAATTAAAACAGGGTTCACATGGCCCCTGGAATCCTGGAATTGTCCTGGAATTTGAGTTCTCTTTTCTCCAGGCCTGGGTAGTCCTTGACTTTTCATATTTTTATGAAAGCTCCTGAAATAGTCCTGGAATTTTTTCTTGCACTAAAAAAAAAAAGAAATTGGTCGAAATGTTTGGATTGACTGTTTTAACTCCCTGTGGTCTCTGCTTGTAATGACATCACTTTCTTCCACAGAGTGTGGAGATGTGATGTCATCTCTTTCATCTCATGCGATACTGCAGTTTAAGAGTTTTGAGTGCCATATTTCGAGTGACCTTGGTTTGTGGTATAGCAATTATGTGCAGTTGGAGTCACAATAGCATATGGAAACTTTCCTGTGAGTCCAAGATGTCTGTTCCTTCTAGTATGTGCTCCTTACTGATACAGATTGATATCTGGCCTCTCTGTCGCCATTGTGTATGAGAATAAATGACTATGGAATAGGAATCTTCAGTGCCATGGTAAAATTGTTTTGTATTATCATCTTTGTGCTAAGTTCCTGATTATTTCACGTAAGGCTTATTTATGCTGAGAAACTTCTATGAGGGGGAAATTTCGCCACTTCATTGCAGATGTAACACACACTGAAAAGCACACTGTAACAGCAGACCAGTCGAACTTCATCATCATCAGGAATTTCCACTACCAATTGGATTTCCTCGATGGCATAGTTAAGCTGGGGTCTTCCTCCACTCCTCACTATCCAAGGCCATCACTTCATCCACTCCATTATTTTTTAAACTTGATTTAATCTCCTCCATCCACTTTCTCCCTGGTCTTCCCCCTTTTTCCTGGAGCCTCCCATTTTCCATCAGAATTTTAGGAAGTATTTCTGATGACATTCTCCTTACATGGCTGAACCATTCCAATCTCTGCATCTCAATAGTTAAAATTAAATAGTTAATTAACACTCATAGTATCTCGAATTTTTGTATTACACACTTTTTCACATCTGGATTTTCTTGCATAACGCCTCCAAAAGTCCATCTCTGTAGCCAATAATCTTTGTTGATGTCTGTTATTCAATGTGCATGTCTCCGTACCATATAAAAAGATGCTCTGTACAGTCGCAGAAAATATGTGTCTTTTAACTCTTGGAAAGACATTGCTGCTCCAAAGAAAAGGATTCAAAACAGAAATAGCTTTTCTGCCCTCCGCAATTCTCGGATCAATGTCATGATGACATGTACCTTCCTGATGTATTATGGATCCGAGGCAGAGGTTAAGCTATGATCGCTATTTTTGCAAAATGCAATGAATTAATCTAAAATGTGCGAGAAAATTAGCAACCGTCACAAAATGGCGACAGACATTTAAATATCACAGAGGTGATTGTGTTCCGAAAATTTGAACTTCAGTAGTCCAGGGAGAAAATTTAAATTCTGCCGCTAATTCGTGGTAAAAGTATTCCGTCATCCACTGTTCGGTCTGACAGTGGCGCGTCAGTCAGTCCACTAAGGCGATTCGTCGCGCGTCAGTCAGTCCACTACAGCGATTCGTCGCGCGTCGGTCAGTCCGTCCCCTATGGCGGTTCGTCGCGCGTCAGTTAGTCCATCCACTACGGTGATTCGTCGTGCGTCAGTCAGTTCGTCCACTACTGCGATTCGTAGCGTGTCTGTTTGTTGACAAAAGAGGCTAAATTTCTTTAGCATTTTGCTACACCTTTTCCCTTCATTTTAGCATTTTTGCTACAGCACTTTTTGAGCCAGCTTAAACTCTGATCCGAAGTATTTAAATTTCTCAACTGTTCTTAATGTAATATTATCAGATATTTCAATGAAGTCTCTGGGATCATAGGACAAGTGCTCAGTTTTATTTTCGTTAATTTTAAGTCCCCAATGGCCATATTCAGATATCATTTCATGGAACATATAAACTATGTCATCCTTATTTTCTGCCAAGATGACTTGATCATCCGCAAACAGCAAATGTGTAGTAAATTTCATTCCAATTTGCAAAATACAAAACAAAACATTTGATTCTAGCAAAAATTTGAGCTCCTGGAATATTTCATGAATCCCTGGAAAAGTCCTGGAATTTATTTTTTTGTAAATGTGTATGAACCCTTGTAAAACTATATTAGTAATCCGATTTATCGGTGTAGGAATATATAAATAAGCGTTTCCAAGCTTTCGCACATCAACCAGATGGCTTTTTCAAGGAAGTTTCTGTCTAACTTCCTTGAAAAAGCCATCTGGTTGATGTACAAAAGCTTGGAAACACTTATTTTTATTTTCCTACATCAATAAATCGGATTACTAGTATAATTTTACTATTTTCAGGGGTCATAGTTGTCCTGAATTTCCTGATTTTTATTTGTTTGTCCTCAAATGTCCTTATTTTTGTTCTATATCCTGAAAATTTGAGTGTAATCCTGAAATTTTAAGAATAAATGGTAAACTATGTATAGTGATTCATCATCTAGCGTTTACAAGTACCACGTAAATAAAAAAATGAAACGAGAAAGAGAGAGAGAGAGAGAGAGAGTGCTCTATCGTTGTGACGTCATCACCAAGAACTCTCTCTCTTGTAATTTGCAATGTACGCGAATGCCTTCTCACTTTTGTGATATCGTTTGAGAATCAAAACTGCCTTGAAGCCGCTTCCTACGGAGGACTTATAGAGATGCCAACCATTACGGATTTCCCCCGGGATTACGGATGACTAACGAAAAATTACGAATATTCAGATTTTCGCTGTTATAAAGAAAGTTTTGCTAGTTTTGTAATTAATCAATGTAAAAGCCTCTGAACAAAGTTCGTAACACAGCTCTTTGCTTCCTTTTTTTTTTTCTGAGGAGGAGGAATTTGTTTTGCTTGTTTGAAAGAGCACAAAAAAAAAAAGAGAACAGCGTCAGGCCGGGATTACGTCGGCCCGGCGTGCTTCTTTCGTTGTGGACAAAGATTACGTCTGCCCGAAGCCTCTGAATAAAATCCGTGACGCAGCTCCATTTCTTTTGTTTTTTTCTTTAAATTTTTTTTTTTTTTCCGAAGAGAAAGAATTTGTTTTGCTTGTTCGAAAGCTAAGTGGAAAGAAGGCATGGCTCCGGGCCTCGATTATGTAGGCCCGGCTTGTTTCTTTTCGCTTTGTTTCTTTTCATTTTCTTCCTTTTTTTTTCCTTTTTTCTGAGGAGGAGGAATGTGTTTTGCTTGTTTGAAAACTAAACAAAAAGAAAGCACGGCGCCAGGCCAGAATAACGTTGGCCCGAAGTCTCCGAACAAAGTTGATGACGCAGCTTTCGGTTTCTTTCTTCTTCTTTTTTTTTTTTCTTTCTTTCTGAGGAGGAATTTGTTTTGCTTGTCTGTAAGCTAACTGGAAAGAAAGCACGGCTTCGGGCCAGTATTATGTCGGCTGAAAGCCTCTGAACAAAGTTCGTGATGCAGTTTTCTGTTCCTTTATTATTATTTTTTTTTTTCTTTCTGAGGAAGAGGAATTTGTTTTGCTTGTTTAAAAGCTAAGTGGAAAGAATGCATGGTGTTGGGCCCCGGGATTACGTCAGTCGTTAGCATTTGGGCTTTACGTGATCGATGCGCAAATCGAGCAGAAATCTTGGGGGTGGGGTCGTTTTCTGTTTGAGGACAAAATTCCATCTTCCGGAAACGGAAGTTAGTTGGAGTGAAGATTTCTGCTGTAATTGTAATATTTTTTCGCGAGGTTCCTTTTGCCTAGCATTTTTCTTAAATATCCATTTATTCCATAACTACTTTACATTTCAGCTTAAAAATGCAGGAAAGAGTTTCCCCAAACGGAAGACGGTTGAAGCAAAGGTTTCTCCTGTAATCATAATTCCCCCCCCCCCCCGCGATGTACTGACTATCCTGTGTTGTTGTTAAGGGTTACATGTGACTATATTTTGAAGAAATTCTGACTGAAAACTGAATTTCTGCTGCACTCAGAAGTTGCTGATATAGGAATTAAAATGGAAGAAGCTTCCTTTTCTACAGTAATGTACTTGGCAAATATTTTCCCAGCTGCTGCTGTTAGTGACAGTGATCTGGACAAGTTGGAATTGGAGTTTACCTTATATCAAATTGATGAATTGAAAGGTGTTCCAAATAGTCCTACAATTGATACTGCATGGTCAAACATTTTTTGAAAATGACTGGTGCAATTGGTGCTAAGAAGTATGAAGTATTATCACTCCTGATACGTGTAGTAATGTAGTTGCGGAAAGAATTTCTAGTATTGTCCGTACGAGTCAAACAGAATTTAGGTCAAACCTAGCCATTGAAACTTTAGGGGCGTTGTTAGCCTTAAAAGTGAAAACAACTGGGCCATAATTTAGATAGCTTTAGTAAAAGAATAACATTTCTACATTTGTACTAATATTTGATTTAATTTACCACCCTAGCCCGCCAAAATATGTCCTGAGATTTAAGAAAATTTGTGTCCTGAATTTTTTTTTTTATTGCTCCTACCGCTGTATTTTCTACATAATTGGTGTACTGTTCCTCATTATTAATGTGTACAAACCCTGTTAAAATCATGTACAACAAAATTTCTTTGAAATGTCATTTTATGCTTTTTGTTGAGGTGTGTGATGAAACAGCTGCATAAGAAGACCATGGAACTTATAGTTTTGTGCATGACCAGTTCTTTTTATTTCTTTTCAGGAATGCTTTGTGCAAGACCTGTGTCGAAAGGCGCTGTGAAGCCATACAGCGGAAATCACGCATTCAAACTGAGCAGAAACTCCTGTCAGCCCTCTTGAAATACAAAATTTCAAAGTATGTGTGAGACTTAATTTTGGAATTTGCTTTTGTTAGTTAAGTATCATTGTATAAAATTGTTCCTTTTGTTGCTATATTTAAATTGTAAGTATATATCTTTAAATCTTCCTAAGAGATAACCAAAATGCCCAAAAAAGAAAAAAATCGTTGGGTATTTTATCTCTACATAAAAAAAAGTTTCTCTAACCATTAAAAATAAATAAAAATCTCTTTGTTTTGACATTACTCAAAGTGTTGTGCAGGACCCAAAAAATTGGGGCATTAAAATTTTCCATAGAACTGAAGACTGATGTTGGATAAATGGAGTATATTGGCAGCACCATAAAACTTCTTGAACTATTGACTAAATAACATAAAGCAGATTGAAAAAGTAAAAGTAAAAAATTAGCTTTGATGCAGTTTTGATAAAAAAAGAAAAGGAAGAATTCCCACATATGTATGAAAATTTTAAAACACGGTTAAGCTATGGAAAAAGTTTAAGGTAAGGAAACTTTCATCTGATACATCCAGTCTTCATCAGCCTTGTGGTGGATAGAGGTTGCCAGATCCATAAAGTCTAATACATTATTTCTTTTTTAAAACTGACATAAAACGTTTTTTTTTTTTTTTTTTTTTTTTGTAATTTCAGCATGTTTTAAAGCTTTTATACTTATTAATTACTATTACGCTTATGTCCAAATTTTATCATGTGGATTTCCATGTTTTCAAATGAAACAAAACTTCATTACCAAAATACATTTAAAAGTGCAATTCTTTTGGTAGAGTTTTAATGGAAACAACAAAATCAAGAAACTGTTAAGAAAAACCTCAGACTAGAATTTTTTTCAGAGTTGGAGTCTTTTCCATAGAAGAAGAAAAAAAAAAAAGGTGCAGCAGATGGCATTATCTTTCTTGTGAAAATAATTGTAGGCTGTACCCAAACATGTGCAGGAAACCAAATTTTTCTCTTTATATGTGTGTTTTTCGTATTGGTAAATATCTCAACAGAAGACTGCAAGTAAAACAGCAAAATGAGACTCTGAAATTCCCATCAAGAACAGTGTTTTTCTAGGATAAACTCATAGGCATTGTCATATACAAAATGGATTCTTACAGCAATCATTGGTATCAGAGATTAAGATTTTGGTGATTTTTCCTGTTTTTCTGGTTTTGTGTTTTGGATGTAATCATGGGCAAAAACTTGATGCTACTACTAGCCAAGATTGAACAACAACATTTTTGATGAAGGTGGTTTGAAATTGTCCTGTTTACAAATATCTTTTTCAAAAATGTTTTAATTGAATGTCACCAAGACAAGTACTTTGTAATTATGTTGAATGTTAGCAGAATTAAAAGAGCAAAAAATTTTCTTCATAAAGGTATTTTTAAAAAGGTGTTTCAGATAATATTAACCTGATGTCTTCTGAGACATTGTTGAATGTTTATTCACTTTTGAGAGTTGATACATATTTTCTTGTAATTGATTTTATTTGTTGTGCTGGATAAAAATTGCTGTGAAAATATACCTAAATTAATTGTGCAACATGGTTCAGGAATGCAGTTGTAATTGGTGGTGGCTTGGAGTAGTGTAATTTAGGGAGATATTTTATCTTTCTTGCATCATATGTAACTTTAGTGAAACATGCTTGCAGGTGCGGCTATGATAATAAAAGAGAACTTGTGTGTATGTGTGTGTCAGCCACAACTCGTTAGGAAATGGTGGTAGACACTTAAAAATTTGGCAGATGGTTTTTGCTGCTGCCATATATACGGAGGTAATTTCAAGTTAAAATTGTAAAAAGCGGACTTGCTGGAAATAAAAATGTGTACTATGCTATTTCTAGGTTGAGAATCAAAAGCTCAGAATATGGATTTATTATTGAATGTTTGTGCATGCAAACATTCAATATTACATCCATATTCCTTGAAAATTTTCATATTACATGTTATTTGGGCATTAATATTTCTCAACTTGTTGCAATGCTTGCTCACAATGAATGCACATCACTCTGATGATGCATTCATGCAGTGCTTTGCTACTGGTTTTTGAGTTGGGTAAATTATTTTACCTATGATTCATAAAGGATTATTAAGGACGCATTTGTCAAATTCATTTTTAATTCATTCCTTTAAAAAGTGGAGCTAGGGCAACAGAAGAAGCTAAAGGACAGAAGAAAGCATTTCAATTAATTCCTTTCTGCAGCTAGAGCTAAGGCAACAGAAGCTAGATGGCAGGAGAAGGCATTTTAGCAAATAATGGAAAAATGATTAATCTAGTTTTTCAAGAGATATTTAATTATGAACTCAGATTTTTTTCTTTATTCACATTTTCCAAAGATATTATAACTGCTGTTGGCAAGATTTGTAGAGTACATAAGAAGCAAATTTTTTTTTTGTGGTTAAGGAGTTCAGGAAGGGAGGTACTCACAACAGTCCATTCACAGCAGCAGAAGGAAAAAAAAAAAAAAAAAAAAAAAAAATTCTACAGTGAAACCTTACTAATTTAGCCCCCCCCCTCTCTCTCTCTCTCTCTCTCTCTCTCTCTCTCTCTCTCTCTCTCTCTCTCTCTCTCTCACACACACACACACACACACACACACACAGTTATTAAATCATTGCCATGAGGACACAAGATTCCGATACATAAGTTGAAGCAAGCACTGGCGGTCTGTATCATAAACCAGCTTGATGAAATTAAAACATGAATTCTTTGCATGCATAGGAAAAGATGCTTTGCTTTACAATGAACAGCTGGTTTTTGATCTGAAGGGAATAGAGAATGAATATTATGTAGGAGTATTTATAGCTGCTAGTATGGAATATGTTATGGGCTGGCTGACTTTAGGTGACAAAGAAGTTGGCTCCCCTGCAACTTTAAGTAAGGAAGAGTTTGCTAATCTAGTTCAAGGTCAGGAAGTGAAAGGACGACTTGAAAGTGTAGATTGATGAAACGACAGAAATGCTACTGAACTGAAATTTTTTCACAGACACGGCAAAATTTGGATACTATCATTGGCTTTTTTTTTTTTTTTTTAGACTGACCCTGAATTCCAAAAGTACTGTTGATGGTAAGAGAAATGTGTCCAGAAGTGATCCAAAGACATAATGAATAAGCTACAAAGCCCAAAATTTATAGCTTCATTAGTGTGGCTTCGCTGACACTCTAGAAGAGCCCTCAACTTCAGGGCCCAAAAATTAAAAATGCGTATCAGATTTCTTTTTTAATGATAAGTAAAGTGCTAATTTTGGCTCCATATACCTTCAACATTTCTTCCATTTTCGAGCTCCGTGTTTTTTTATTATGTTGAAAAAATACTTATGTAATTCAAATTTTTCACTATTTCAAACTAGGTGTCCCCCATTTAGTCCAAAATCTGTTAAGCTTTACTGCAGTTTCATCTTAAACTCTGTACCTGGGCAGCACCAGGTATGATTTAACTAGTATAAAAATAATTTCACACTTTTTTATAATAAAAGCTTTTGAAAAATATGCAAAAATACTTTTTGATGGATTAAGAAAGAAAGGTAGATGAATATATTGTGACGACCCCCACCCCTCGCATAATTAATTGGCGAGAGGCGTGGCTAATTAACGGTAATTGAAACTTGATTGGGGGTTTTAATTAACAGAGTTATAATTTAAACACTTGCGAGGGCGGTATATAAAGAAAAGATCTTCTAGCACTTTGAATTCAAATGGCGAGTTGCAGGTGTTTGCCACGAGAGCAAAGAGCCCATAAACGGGAATGGGGCAGGTCAGAGTTTAAGAGCTTTCTCCCACGGCTCAAAAGTGTTTGGACGGCAGGCGCTTTTGAAGCTTTTGTCTGTGCCGCACACAAAACAATGGGAGAGCTCTTGGACTTGAAGAGCGGTTTACTAATAAATATGTCGCGATTTCAAGTGGTAAAATTCACCGCCTACCACTTCTTGGAGACGGGAGATTGTTGTTGAGAGAAGCAGAATCAGTTTGATAGCCGAGAGAACTAGGCCTTGATTTTCCTAGCACTTGATTTTGTTGCCGTCTGCTGCTGCTTTTGCAGTTCTGAGCATAAGAAGTGAAGCCAGCTAAAAACATAAGCTGATGAATAACCAGCACAAACTTTACCTGAAAACTTTCATTACCTTGCCGGACCAACGATACCTGCTGTAAGGAGCCATTTCAATTGAAATGCAAAGAGAGAGAAAATAATCACGAAATTGCCTCGCTCATGCAGAGAGGAGAGGAGAAACGCCTGGCCCCTGGAACGAAGCAGCCCCCTTCAGAGAGAGAGGGTGAAGCAAAATCGCCACCTTTTCTTGTTCCACGGAGGAAAGAAGTCTGTGCATTTGAATGTGTGCATAGAGTCTGTAAGCAACGTCGCCTCCTTCAAAGAGGAAAAAGAGAAAGCTAACCGTAGTGCCAACATATTAGTGAATGTAAGTGAGTGTTTGTTGGTGTCATCAATACTTTGGATACTCGAGGACATATGTAAGTTCTTTAATCAGTATTTTCTTTGCGGCCCATTGTGAACGTACAGACTTTTCGTTAGGACATATTTTTCTAAAACACCGAAGAGGGCCAAAGCTGGCCAGAAATTATAGCTTTTATTATTACATGAAGAATCAGGTGTAATTTATACCTGTATCTATTAAATCCCTGTTTTAATTGTTATACTGTGCCTCCATTGGTTTATTGGTGTACTGTGTTGTCTAATTGGCTAACGAGGTATATTTTATGGGTCCAGTGATCGAATCGCTTTCTGGAAATAATTGGGCATCCTGACATCTAAGGCCCAAAGGTCGTAACAATATTATAAGTCTTGAACAGCAGTTGGCCTCTATTTGTTTTTGCATATAGTTGTTCACCTATAAAAGTTTTTGTCAGTCATCATGTGCGTACGAGAACTATTCTAGACTTGCTGTTTCTTATTGCTTGATATTTGAAATGTATTACCGTTTAATTTTTAGTGAAGAAGAAGCCTACTGGGTTGGCAAGCAATCCTTACGGAGCTGGAGGAAGCTTGCTTTGCAGCAATATCAAGATGATGCTGAAGTGAGAAATGATTCTGTGTCTGATGATAACGTGGTTAATGAAGAACAAGCGTGCAATACTTTGGAAAGGTGTAGCATAGGTAAGTGGTTTATCTTTCTATGTTACACAGAGGTTTATGTAAAATAACATACAGGGTGGTTCACAAAAAAGTCTTTATAGTTCCAAAATTTTCTCGTAAAAAGACTAAACATGTACTACATCAACAAGGTTTGCAGTGTTTGAAAGAAAACAGCCTAAAATTCTTTTGCATTTTTTTTTTCTACATCCATTAATGCACTTTTATGTATGACACCTTAATTGCACTTAGGACATTCAACCTGTATTTAATTTCACACCATGTTCATTTGCAAGAGTCCAGTATGAACGGCTGTGATGGACTCCTGATGCACTCTTTCCAGTTGTTTAAATTCTGTATCTTGGTTTCATGCCCTGTGTCTTTTGCAAATTCTCATAGGAAGAAATCTAGCAGCGTAATGTCCAGAGAGAAAGGAAACCTTGGAGTCAGACTATTCCAGCTGATCCACGATTCTTCAAGCCCAGTGTCCAAGAATTTGAGGACAGTAATCCCCAATGTGGTGGAGTGTCATCCTGCTGGAAAATGATATTAGGGTAAAGGTCTTCAACTAGTGGAGTGGCAAAAATTCTGTAGCTGTTAAGGTAAATATTCTCATTCATAGAGGTTTCTAAAAAGACAAATGGTCTGATGATATTATTGTGCATTAGGCCACACCAAACATACTTTTGGGCTATAATGAATGTGAGTGAGAATGTTATGTGGGTTTTCTGAACTTCATATGAGGGCATTATTCTGAAACATGAAATGTTGTTTCCTCCACCCTGGTGGCCAAGTGGTGTGAAGCACGGGTTTTGGATCACTTGTTAGACATGAGCCCAGATTCATGTACCAGATGAGGAATGTGAGGTGGCTTGCCTAATGGGGTACTGGCTTTGTCCCTTCTGTAGAATCAGTGACCCTAAAGTAAGGACAGGCAACTGCATATATATAGCCCTGTGAGTTACTCATAGTAGTCTTTAAACCCCCAAACAAAAAAAACAAAAAAAGGAAATGTTGCTTCATAGGGGGAAAGAGGAATATCAGACATTATAGGACGTTAATAAATACATTTATATTGTGATATAACATATCATTCTGTTCAACACATTACATTCAACTTCATAAAATGTCATTGAATAAATCCCATGGTACTCAAGAAAACATTTCAAAAAGTTTCCTTGTACATACCTTTACAACGGGCCACTGCTCCTTATTGTGAAGTCATTGATGTTATTAGGCTTACGTTCTTCATGTAGTCAAGCTCAACTCTTATAGTCAGCTTTTATGTTGTGAAGTCTGCCATTCATGTCGCCAAGCTAGCTCAACACTCATTCGAAAGTGGTTGTAACTTTCCATTCGTTGTTACTTGTAACTTCCATTCTTCTGACTATGTATTTCATAAATTCACTTAGAACATGTTATTGCCATACGATGTTTAAGACAAATGACAATAATCCAATGTAAAGGTTGTCGAACACGATATTGAAATGTGTAGAATAAAACCAACGTAAATTGCTTAAAAAACACTGAAGCTATTAAAGAACGTAGGATGAATATACACTATATTGACAAAAGTAACTCGACACCCCTTCAAAAGCAAATGAATGGATCCGTTGCATTGTTAAGATGTGCGGTACAGCTGCAAACAGTATAAAAGCATTTTTCGTGGTAGCTGACTGCGATCATATCACACCGTGAGTTTGAGTGAAAATGTCGCGGTGGGAGAGAACTGATTTTGAGAAAGGAAAGATTGTTGGGTTTTATATTAGTGGGTTGTCCATGAGAGAAACCGAGAGGCGTTTAAACATACCCAAGTCAACTGTTTTTGATGTACTAAATAAGTGGGAGACACAGGGCATGCCTGAAGCAGCAAAACGTACCAGCAGACCAAAAAAAAATCAGTGATAGAGGACGTCGAAGCCTCAGGAGAGTCATTACAGCTAATCGACGGAGTACTGCACAAGACCTTAGTGTACAGGTGAGTAAAAATGCTGTTACCTCGGTATGTACCCTTATCATTCGCAGAGAACTTCATTCCATGGGTTACCGTGGCTGTGCGGCTGCTTATAAGCATTTCATGTCCACTTGGAATGTTACTCATCATTTAGCATGGTGTAAAAAACATTTATCATACCGTAGATAAATGGAAACGCGTCCTATGGACTGATGAATCCCAATGCAAGATCCATCAGTCCGATGGTTGTGTGTGGGTATGGCTGCAGCTGGGGGAACAGTATTTACCATAGTGTACTGTTCCTACGGTCAAGTTTGGAGCTGGCAGTGTACTCGTGGGGGTGTTTTTCGTGGTATGGTCCAGGCCCATTGGTTATCGTGGACAAACCTGTTAACCAGCACGTCTACCTCGATATTCTGGACCATTATGCCCTACCAACTCTGTGGCAATACTATGGAACTGAGCCTTGTTGGTACCGGCAGGATAATGCACCGCAACCCATAAAGCAAGGACTGTTGCGGCATGGTTTGACGATAATTCCGTATCGTGTGTGGACTGGCCAGCACAGAGCCCTGATCTTTTTATCTCGTAGAGCACCTTTGGGATGAATTAGAGCGCCACATAAAAAGTTTGGAACCAAGGTCTACTACTAAGCAACAGTTAGCAGCAGCATTATGTACTGAATGAAAGCGCATACCTATCGCTGTGTTCCAAAACCTTGTCGAAAGCTTGTCTCGAAGTGTCAGTACATGCATTAAGGCCAAAGGTGGAGCGACACTGTACTAATGTATGTCAATAAATGCTATGTTGTGTTTCTCTTCTAGGTGTCCAGTGACTTTTGTCAATATAATGTATATATTGATTGAACTAACCCAACAAAAATAATAAACATAAGATAACCCTAAAAACCACGAGATCCACCAATGGCATTAAAAACGCACGTCAACCACAGTAAGTATCAGATGTGTTTCACCAGCACAATCGCTTGGCATTCTCAAAGGTGTGGTAGAAGCTAGGCAGTAGCTTCTGGGATCATACTGCTTAGCTTCTACTTCTGGTGTCATAGAAGCAAGGCTACGACACCATTGAGAATGCCGAGCGATTGTGCCGACGAAATGCATCTGGTACTTTAATATGGTTGACGTGGGTTTCTCATGCCATTAGTGAATCTCGTGGTTTTTAGGATTTCCTTATGTTTCTTGTTTTTGTTGGGTTAGTTCAAGTTTTATATTCATCCTACATTTTTTAATAGCTTCAGTGTTTTTTATGCAATTTATGTTGGTTTTGTTCTACACATTTCAGTATCGTGTTCAACAACCTTTACATTGGATTATTGTCCTTTGTCTTAAACATGGTATGGCAATAACACATGCTAAGTGAATTTATGAAATACATAGTCAGAAGAATGGGAGTTACAAGTTACAACAAATGTAAAGTTACAACCACTTTCAAATGAGTGTTGAGCTAGTTGGCTTGGCGACACGAATGGTGGACTTCTCAAGATAAAGGCTGGCAATAAGAGTTCAGCTTGACTACACAAAGAACGTAAGCCTAATAACATCAATGACTTCACAAATAAGGGGCAGTGGTCCGGTGTAAAGGTGTGTGTACAAGGAAAATTTTTGAAAATTGTTTTCTTGAGAGCCGCAGGATTTATTCAATGACATTTTGTGAAGCTAAATTTAAAGTGTTGAACATAATGATATGGTATATTGCCCTATAAATGTATTCAGTCATATTATCCATTTATATAGGCATATTTAGTACATGACGTACTTTAATGCCAAAATCTAAGATTTTAGGAAGTGTTCATTGTGCAGGTGGGGCAGTATGTGAACAGCAAACTTCAAATGGCTTGGTTTTATTGTTCATTTGAGTGAGCCTGGGTTCAAGTTCCAGATGAGGTATGGGTGGTGTGTTTATCTTACAGCACTGGCACTCTCTCTATCTCTATCCAGTAACCAGTGGCCCTAAATTAAGGGTGGACTACTGCTTACAACTCTTTGAGTTGTTCATGGCCGTAACCCCACCCCTCGAAAAAGATTATTGTAGTGTGTAGTAATTTCAGTTCTGTGTTAGCTTATCTAGTAGATTTTCTTGGACTTTGCTGATATGTTTCCCTTATTTGTTCAACCTCTGTTTTGCCAGTGATGGGTCAGCCACTCCTGATTTTGCCGAGGACCCTCACTACCAGTTTCCAGAAATTTCTTCTTTCAGTTCCTTATGCTATTAGAATTTGTGTTCTTACCAAAATGTGTGTGAAAATTTCGAACAGCAATAATTCTTTCTTGCACTGTCACCATTTCAGATACTTGCTGTGTGAACTCTAAAAACACTTAGGGCTATCTAGTTGCACAGCTGACACCCCCCCCCCCCCCCACACACACACACACAAAATGTAAGCATTTATCTTTCAAACACTGCAAAACTTGTTTCTTAAGCCTGCTTTATTTTCTTGCAAATAAATTTGAAATGATGGAAAGACTTTTGGACCACACCATCTGCTGTGAAGTACTTTCAATAAACTATTTTCGTGTGAAAAATAATCCATGATAGTTCATAAGTAAGCTATTTATGTTGCTTACTATTTCCAAGGAAAATCATCCCAAGCTTACCTTTTCCCAGCAAACAATAGGAGCAAAACATTACCCCCCCCCCTACATCCGCTACCAGCATGGCTGTGTACATGTGTGAACCACAAGTAGATAAAACGAAAGAAAGTTCATAACCAGCGGGTGGGTGTCGGACAGCCGTGGCTGATTAACGATCTGCGGGGAACTGATGTCTAGGCCATATTGTCCAAAGCAATAGGCATGTTATCTTAGCACAGCGGACCATGGTTTGCAACCAGGGACTACAGAGGAGTGTGCCACTGATACACTGCAACAATTCCACCACCATATTAGCCTACAATGTGAATACATGACTGCAGCATGTCATTGGTAACAATGACAAGTGTTTGCCAGAAAACATTGGGAGTGGACAATGGATGATTAGAAGAAAACTGCCTTCTCTCAACATATCACATTTTCTACACTGGCGGAAAGTGAAAAAAGAACACCAAAAAGGAGACGTCTGATACCAGGGAAATTTATACAGAGGATAACGTGATCAAAACATTATGGCAAAATACAGCTGTATTTGCTGGTAAACTGAAAAATAACATTTCCATGTAACATGGTTAGTACAAGGTTGATCTGCCATGAACTGCGTCACACTATGCAATTCTGGCATGGAGTCTGTCGTACAGATGTCGGATGTAAGTTTGGGGTATTGGGTTCCAAGCATCCTCAACCTGGACGCGTAAATCGGGGATGGTCGTGGCTGGCCGTGGAGACCGGATAAGTTGTTGTCCCATAAAATCCCACATGTGCTCAATGGGGGACAAATCCGGTGAACGTGCAGGCCATGGAAGTTGTCTCACACCCTGAAATTCATGTTGTGTTGCACGTGCCGTGTGTGGGCGTGCATTATCTTGCTGGGAAACACCACGATGGACCGACCTTACAAATGGCAAAACAACGGGCTAAATGATGTTGATGTAGAAGGTGCTGTTTAACGTACCCCGTACAAACACTAGTTGTGTACGAAAGTGATAGCTGATCGCTCCCCACACCAGGAGACCAGGTGTAGGCCCTGTGTGTCGCTGGCGGATGCAAGAAGGGTGGAGACGCTCCCCTGTGCATCTGCGAACACGCATACGGCCATCGGAGTCTCCCAAGCAGAATCTGCTTTCATCGCTGAACACGACAGATCGCCATTGCGTTCTCCAGTGCAGACGTTGGCGACACCACTGCAGCCGTTCCTGACGGTGGGCTGGAGTCAGAGGTACACATGCTAGAGGCACACGTGCACATAGTCCTGCATCCAGTAGACGGTTGAGGATTGTTCGCACAGTCACCTCAGGTGCAACGGCAGCTCGGATTTGCGTCGCAGTGGATGTTCTGCTTGACAACGCCGCTCTTCTTATGCGTCGATCGGTCCGCTCATCAGTCCGTCTGTGACTCCCGGTTCCACGTCTTATTGTGTGGGAATGTTCCTCGGACCATCTACGCCACCATCGTACCACCACCGATACTTCCTGTCCAATTCGCTCCACAATACGACGATACGACCACCCGGCCTCGCGGGGGTTCGACTAGACGACCTCGCTCAAAGTCCGATAACTGCTGAAATCGTACACATCTTCCATGTCCAGGCATTGCAGCTTCTTCAGGGTCTTCGCACGTGTCCGTACGCCGACGACTGATTACATTCACTTTGCCGTACTCCTTAAATACCACCGACGATAATTTGCATATTATGCCGTGCTGTGGGGTAAGCGCTCACCGGTTGGTCTCGAAATTAACATCACACCTACGTAAACTCAACCCCGTTAACATATGTAAATTTCATGATCGTCCGCCAATTCCTTCTTGGTGTTCTTTTTTCACTTTCCGCCAGTGTACTTTCGCAAGTGGATTGATAGTGTCGAGTAAACCAAATATCTGTGGAGTAGATGGTAGCAAGATACTGTGACCACCATGCATACAAGGAGGTAGTGGGTTATTATCATAGTAACAATCATGTTACTATATAAAGTTCTGTTCAGCACGTTATTGTCCCCAAGTCGTAGGGAAACTTCCAGAGTGGCCACGGGATTGCAATTGATAATTGAGAACTTTATGTTGTTATTTATTAATCTTATTCAATACACAATTGCTTACCTTGCTTTGGGTTATTGATCATTATTATTCTGTATTGTTCAGTGAAGCTGTATTTCATGATAATGATCTACAGAATATTAATGATCAACAACCCAAAGAAAGGTAAGCAATTGCCTATTGAATAAGTTTAATAAATAGCAACATAAAGTTCTCAATTATCAATTGCAATCCTATGGCCACTCTGGTAGTTTTCCTATGACTTGGGGACAATAACATGTTGAACAGAACTTTGTATAGTAACATGATTGTTACTATGATAATAATCATAATGCATGGTTTGTACGTTTCCTGGAAAAATCCTGGAATTCCATTTTGTCCTGGAAAAGTCCTGAAAGTGTCCTAAAATTCTGTTACATGTCCTGGAATTTGATCCATTCTTGCCTTTTTGCCCCTGCACGATGTTTTGTAGTTGAGGATTTTTCTACTGACATAACATATGTCTGATAAATTTGCCTCCCTGCCCCCTGCAAAATGCATGGAGGAGAGGCTGTTGGTTTTCTTGTCTATTAGGAGGACTGAAGCTGCGTTATTAGCATGTTTTGCGTCGTGCTTACATTATCACTTTGTCTGTCCAGCCGGGAAGACCACATCTCTGCAATTATTAGTGCGATTTCTAAAATTCTTTTTGTATTGGGAAGCTTAAAATGTGAGAATGAAGATCCATGCATTCCGGTTTTTTTCCGATGCACAACTTCACTGCTAGAGGGCGCAAATAGAGATTGTGTCAAATTTAAAATGCATTTTATTTCATATATTTGCTTCTAAATATCCAATTGAAAAAATTATTTTTCCTTTTGATGGCATTTATATTGAAGACTATTTTAGTTAGTCCGTTTTTCAATTCCGCTAGGGAGTGTAAAGGTAAATCACAATTTTCCCAATATCTCCGCTTCTAAAATTCCGATTTGAAAAATTCTTGCTGCGTCAGATACAGCTCTTAAAGGGAAATGTTTTGCATATAATTTCTCATTTTTCGATGAAGAATGGTTTGGCCGCCAGGGGTGTAAGCATTCATTTTTGCTTCTGATGTATTTGCAACAAAATCTGAGCTGGAAACCCAATTGAAAAAATTCTTCCATGAACCGATACTGCTCAGCTCGAAAGACGTTTTGAGAATACCTCCTGCTTAAAATAGTGCATGATTTTTCCGCCAGGGGGCTTATATGTATATCTTATTTTTGTCCATATCTCTGTTTCTAGGAGTTTGATTTGGAAAATTCTTTCTTTGGTAGAGAACATTTTCGGTGCGAAATGTTTCTCATATAATTTCCAATATTTCTTAATGCACAAGTGCATCATTAGAGGGCGTAAATTCACGTTTCCGTTTACAGCAATACCTGTGGGACTAAAAACCCAATTGAAAAATATTCTCTTTCGATCAGATACTACTAACTATGAAAACTCCTTGTGTATATTTTTACCCCCGAAATAATGCACAATTTCGCCGCTAGGGGGCACAAATATTTAATATATTTTTCTCAATATCTGTACTTCTATTTGTCCGATTTAAAAAATTCTTTTAACACCAGACACCGTTTACTTTATGGGACACTTTAGGTATGTATTTAAGGAGGTTTGTGGTTCACAATTCTGCCACTAGGTGGTGTTTGGGTACTTAAGTTTGCAGCCAATCTCTGCCTCCTAAAAACATATTGAGAAATTCCTTTTTTTTTTTTATTATATGCCATTCGCTATAATAAAGATGGAGAGTAAATAAGCTTTTCGCTACAATAAGAAGATCCTCTTTCAATAATGTACAAATTTCTCTCTAGGGGTTGTAAAGGTCAAAATGTTTTTCTTGCTATCTCTGCTTCCAGGAGACGTATTTGAAAAGTTCTCCTTAGCATAGCTTTTGCTATGAAGAATACTTTTCACCTGTTTTCAACTTTTCCATTATGCAAAATTCTTCCGCTAAGAGGTGTAGAGTTATATCATCATGTTTCCTTCTATATCTCTTTTAACTGTTCAATTTGAAAATCTTTTTATTTCTAATACCTTCCTTCTGCTATGGGAAATGTTTTTTGCACCATTTGTTAATTTTTGTAACATACTTTTTAGCCGCTGGTGGAAGTAAGTAGCTGGGGGGGGGGGGGGTATTTTGACCTTTACTGAAATTTGCTAATGAATGCTTTATATAAAAATTACCATAAAATCAGATTGCTTTCTAATATCAGAAACTTAAATCTAGTTGTTTCTTAGAATTTTCTGAGCAAACTAATCACTTTGCATCTTCTATAATTAGTTTTCTAATCATGCCCAGTTAAATTGCCTTGATCATTAATGAATGCAGTTGTACACAGCTTTTGGATTTAAGGTTTTCCTGTTATTCTCTTTCATTTCACGTTGGAAATTTGTGTGCATACTTTGTTTGCTGGCAAGTGCAAATTTAAAACATAGCTACAGCATCAATATTATGCTGAAAATTCCTTCCCTAAATAAAATGTAACACAAATACTTGCTCCCATGATTATGTGTTTGAGAAAAAACATTCCCTTTGGTCCTTTGAAACTCCCATGATTATGTGTTTGAGAAAAAACATTCCCTTTGGTCCTTTGAAAAAGTTCCAAATATTTCACCTTTCCTTACATTTAAATTTCCAGTGTAAGCATTATTTCAAAATAATTAAATACAAATAGTATTTTATGTATTGATTGTGTGGCATATGAAAACATTTCAAGAGTAATTTTAAAGTTTTATGGGGTTTTTTTTTTTTTTTTTTGTTCTGTAATTTGCTTCACTAATTGAACTTAAGCCAAAGTAGAAAAATAAATTTTTCTCAAAATCAGTGTAGTATACTGTATATAAAATTTTTAGTAGATATTAAACCAGGTCACATTTTCAGTGACAGTTTTGGTATTTCAGTATTTATCTGTGATTCTAAGTTTCTGATTAGCTGCAGAGGACATCATTTTTAACATTCTGCATTAAATTTGCCCAAGTACGTAGGAAGTTGTTTGTTGTAGGTTACAGGTTGAGCAGACCTATGGGTTCACTATATTTTAAGTAAGAGCACTTGGATCATATGTCCTGGAAAAAAATCCAAAAGTCCTGGAAAAATCCTGAAATTATGTGATTGAAAAAAGCATATGAGCCATGATAATGACCACATAAGTCTTGCATATCTCAATCATTGTTATTGGAATATCTGCTAATGTGTTTAGGGAGGTAGTGTGGATATGATGCTGTGGGGAGTGTTTTGCTCAGATACTCCTAATCTGATGATAGCGATGGATGACTCCCTGTTCGCCACCATGTATCTGTCTATCATTGCAGACCAGAATCATCTGTTTACGTTGACGGTGTTTCCAGCCAGAGATTGAGGAGTTTCAGCTGGACAATAATGCACTGTATCATAAGGCTTGTGTCATCTAGAACTTCGATGAATACAAGGATTACTTTCATGTTCACCCATTGCTGTCCATGTCACCCCACAAGATCTCAAGTAAATACATTTAGGACTATATGTATTGATAGCTGCAGTGTATAGACCCTCCACTATGTGACACTGGATTAGTCACAGGAAGTACTTATATAGAACATCATATCAGGGGACAGACAGGTGCAGTCTATTCCTCATTTCATTGCTGCAATGATAGCTGCTCACAGAGAACTTACACATTACTAGGTAGGTGGTCATAATGTTTTGCTCCTACAGTGTAAGTAGCTTATTTAAATCTGGTCACAAGCTGCAATTATTTCACTTTCTTTAGAAAAGTATACAAGCAGGCTTTAGGAGCACATATGGGTCCTCCCCTTTCTGTCATTCTAGTAGAAGTCATTTTATGACTGTTAGAAAACAAAATTCTTAAAGCTCCTGGACCAAAGCCTGTGAAAAACAAAACATGTACATCTGCATTTTTTACCAAACTCCTTTTGAATTTAATAAATCATTGCAAACTACTGTCCCTTCACTGCTGGAAAACGGTTGTCTTAAAGCCTGAATACTTTTTTGTTGGAATGGTTGGAAAACATGTTTTTTTTTTCCTGGCACTTTTCCATTCATGTCATTGAGCTTTCATAAATTATCGTGTATATACTTGCATATAAGGAGACTTCTTTTCCACACACCGTCCAATTTAAGAGCTAAAAATTGAAAAAAAATATATATATATATATTGCATGTCTGAAGGTTAATCCTGAATTTTCCAGATTTTAGAATGCATTGTTTGGCAGAATTTTCTTTGTTTGGCCCCACAACAAAGTTTCACTAGACTCCTCCTCGATAATTATTAACAAAATGCATACATCCATTAATTTTACCATGAATCTCAAAAATGACAGAAAATTCCCTTACTTTGACATTTTTGTTTCGAGATCAAACCATAAAAAAATTACTCACTAGCATCTACTTGTAGGCTTTTCTTGGTATGAGATTTTGTTTCATCACTCTTTCCCTTTGACAGAATGTAAGACCAGTGTTTTTAAAGTACACCTCAGAATGGCATTGCTAATCTTCTCAAATAATAAATTGATGGAAAAAAGAACCAAACAGGTGTTTAGCCAAGATTTGTCTGGATGTTTCAGCAACTATATATAGCAATCAGCCACATCACAGGTGGAACTCTGCCCTAGTGGCTGAGTGGTCACAGGTTTCTGGTTTATTGTCTGAGTCGCGCTTGGATTCAAGTCTTGGATAAGGCATGGGTGACATGTTTGTCATACGATGCTGTTTGTCCCCCTTTCCCTGGAACCAGTGGTCCTAAATTTGGGACCGGAAACCATTTATAGTGCTATGTTCGTGGTAGTCATTAAACCCCAAAATGAGTGGAAGAAATGTGCATCACACATATCGCAAACAAAAAAAAACTTCCAAAGCCAGTAGACATATGGAAGTCCACCTGTAAGGATTGTTGATTCTGGAAGTGAATATCACCCTAACTGTTCATTTTCAAAACACTTTGGGTGAACTAAGACCCTTGCACCTACTAAAACACCCTTCAGTTGTAACAATGTTGTTGAAGCATTGGCTGTGCTATTGGAAAGCAGGGGAACATTTACATTTCAGTGTGCAGAGATGTTTCAAGTGCATCGCAGATTGTTCATGTTCTGCCTCCCTGGTCGACAGCAAATGAATACAGTGAAAGCCTGTGTTTCTCCAGATGGAAAACACTGAAATATCGTGTGAATGTTTGGACATAGGCTGAGTCCTTGATATTTACTTTTCAGAAGTGTCAAAAATACATTAGTTTTGTACAATTTACTGAAACTTAATTAGTTTATTTGACCAGAATGTTACCATGTATCAGTAGTTTTTGCTGTCATTGTTTCCTAAAAAAAATGTATTGGATTTTTTAATTTTGAAGCTGCACACACTTGTCTTCTGGCTTTCTATTCTATGATGATTTTAAACAGGACTGCATTCATCTTTGTACTACCTGTTGAATTAAAAGAAACATTTTGAAATGAGGACCATAAACCATTTAAGCAAGATTTTAGAAGCTAGAATATTTTAATATGCCATTAAAAGTACCAAGGAGTTCCCTATAGACGTATAAAAAGAAAAATTCGTAACATGCAAAGTACTAACTCGAGTAACAGAAGGTGGGCACCATTGTAAAGAGCAGCTGTGAAATTTACCAACCAGGTGAATTCGGACATGCAGCACATGCGCAGAAGCTATCTACTGCTGCATTGACAAATAATTAGATAGCCAGACCTGCCAGGTTTTATGATTTACCCATGAAAATTTACGGAAATGCGATTTGTTTTATAGGCAAAATGTTAATTTTACCGATTTAGTGATTCTCTCAGATTTTTTTCTTTTTTGATGATGATTTTGTACCCTTCATTAGATATTTTTTATGTAACTTAATCCACTTAAAATAAAAGTGCCCAGTGTAAGTTTTCCGACATGTTTTAGGTTTATTGATTAGTGTTATTTCAAACACTAGAGCTTAAGTGCCTTGCATAAACTGAACTGCCCCAGCTGGGCCTGTCTATCTCTCACTATATTTACCCCTTACCCCCTTTTCAGATAATGCATCGTTTATCCCTGTTCCAACTTCTCAGTTGGCCGGTGTGGGGTGTTGGCATTGGAGCACCTGTTTTTATTACTCCCAGTTCGAAATACTATCCCAGAATGTAGTTATCATAGAAAAAAATTCAAACAGATTTTAAATCTGCTGAATTTCTGAGCCCAAAGAACAACACGACAAAATTAAACAAAAGCTGCCAGTTTTGTGAAATTAAAAATGCATTTCAGGCAGGATTTTATAACTTTTTCTCTGGCAATAAATTTGACCTAAGGAAAGAATGCGGTAGTACGACAAGAAGTTAAAAAGAAAAATGTTCGATGTTCATTCGCCAGTCCCTTAGTCACTCTTGTGTATTTCTTTTTTTTTTTTTTTTTTTTTTGACTGTCTCATCTTCTGTTCATTTTTTTTTTTATTTGACTGTCTCATCGTCTCCTAGCATGAATGTGGTTTGTTTTTTAAAACATTTTAGTATGTCCCATGACAACGTGGGATACAACCCTACTGGATTGGGGGTCAGAGGGTGGAACACATTCCTTTAGATGCAAACTACCATAAAAATAAATTAGTCTTTTTACTAGCAGGGGTACCCGGTATTTCCCGGGTAAATATTCTTGGAATCACTAAGTTCAGCGGGTGAAATTTTATAAATGAAAAATATATTCCTGTAATTTTCCAGTAAATTTATTTTAATTCATTTAGGTTATTGCTTTTTGGTAAACAATATTTTTGGTTTTTCCATTGGGAGCAAAAATGTAGAGATTTTTATGATTGCCAACCCTTGAGCAGGTGACATAGAGTTGTCTGTGTGAAAAGCAGGGCTCCTCCAAATTAATGCCAGCCACTGACAATGACTGGCTTTTCGCTTCGTTGGTGGACATGGCGAAGGCCGGACGAATCAGGAATTGCAGACACTTGAAGTCAAATGGCATATCTGTGGGAATCAGTGGTATTCTCGGAATGAAGACATCTTCCTCTTTTGCACAGCCAGTCAGAATAGTTGCTTTGATGATGTGCATGAACAAATTCTTGATGCAAAGCCTGGTTCTATTGCAAAGTCTTGGTGGGTCTAAGTTCCTGAGCAGCATAATTGACACTCCCTTTTTGAAAAGCAAATTGTTTGGAGGCATACCTGGAGGCTCCAGTGAGTTGAAGAACTCTGTTGGGTAGAGAACTGCCTATGCTGCTTCTGTGACAGTGTCAATTGATTTGTAGGATGTGGTGGCTCCAGGAAGTAAATTTTGAATGTGATCATTGATATTGTTGACACTGTCATTTTCGGAAGCTAGACTTGCTCTTCCACACAGCCACTCATGATTCAGGTAATTGAGTTTAATGTTTGGAAGAACATTTCCCTCAAGTTCTTTGACAGTTTTTAAAACATTGCAAAATCCATTTGGGAATGCAATCAGTCCAGTTTCTGGCTCAGCTGGAATTTTACCATTACCAAGTTGAAGCAGCTGGTTTGGAAACTCTCCTAGTGAAGTGTGCCTTTGCAGATGAACTCGCATGTTGGCTGCCAATGACATTTTTTTGACATGTCTTCAAAGATGAGATGCTTTCAGGCATGCATTGAGTTTGTCAGCTGGAGTTGACCTCGGAATAACTGGCAGAGTCTGGTGAAAGTCTCCAGCCAACACAACAACAGTTCCTCCCATGAGTGACTGGTTTGCTCGCAGGTCTTGAAGTGTCCTGTTTAGAGCCTCCAGGGCTCGTTCGTGAGACTTCATACACTCATCCCAAACTATGACACTGCAGTCTTGGAAGACTTTTGCCTGACCAGATCCTTTAGTAATGTTGCAAACTGGATATTCATCATGAGCCAAGTTCAAAGGCAATTTGGAGGAAGAATGTGCTGTCCGACCACCTTCCAGCAGTGTTGAGGCGATGCCAGAGGATACCACTGCAATTGCCATCTTCTTTTGCAGGCGAACTGTTGCCAAGAGTAAGTTAATGACAAATGTTTTGCCTGTCCCACCTGGTGCATTGAGGAAACAGATGCCTCCATTCGCATTGCTTATCATGTCCAGAACTTGATTGTAGGCCTGTCTTTGGTCTGTAATTAAGAGTGGTTCATTGACAGCTACATTTGTTTCCAAATCATTGACATTGTAATTCATCTCCCACAGAATTTCATTGCAAAGGTTGTTCATGCTGTTTCTTTGGGGAGATGGCAGTCCCCACTGTCTGAGGCCACGTCCAGCCATCGACAAACGCAGGTCCTGTAGAAGGATGAGAGCCTTGTTGAAGATGTCTGGTGAAAAGTCAATTTGCAAAGTTGGATTTTCCCATCTGACTCTCAAAAGAATGTCTTTGCTCAGATCCTCTTTGTGTTTTCCCCACAATTGAAGTGGGCTTGAGACAGCGCAGGTGGTCAGCAAAATGCAAAAGGGATGTTTCAGGCTCGTTGGTGATTGAGTGGCAGTTGCTTCAGTCATTGCTAAGTCCAAGTGGTCATCATTCTCCAACAATCCTCTTTTTTGGCATACCTCTCTGAAGGTTTCACAAACTTGATTGTTCACAATTTTCAAGTCACTGAAAGTTGTTGGTCCCTTGATAAAGTGGAGCAGCATTCTCAAAAAGAAGCACTCGGCAGTTGATGGATGAACTATGTAAACTCAGCCAAGAGCATCTGTGGATTTTACTCCAGAATGTCCTTCAACATCAACTCCTTGTTTGCGTCGCTGGAAATTTTTCTGGATGCATTCCAAGTGAAGTAGTGCGGAACATCACAATAAAGAATGGTTTTAGCAAAAGGATCATGCTTGCAAAGTTCAAAGAAAGCTGTCAGTGTTGTGTTTGGTGGCCCTTGAAGTTGCTGCTGCTGAATGTTGTTTGGATTGAAGTAGACTCTTTGACCATTTTCAAGGTGGACACTGAGAGGAACAACAGTCAGATAATGGTCATGAATTGGGAAACTGGGTATTCGCCAAACTGCCTCGTTGCTGCTGATGTATCTTCCCATTTGAAAATTCTCAACTTCATCAACAGTTGCTGTTCATTGTTCCAGCCCAAAAACTGCTTGATCACTTCCTTTGTTTACATACTTGCAGATGTATACCTGATGGCTTTGACAGACTGGCAAGATTCAACATTCATGTGCGCCTGGAACATTTTGGACAACAGTGGAGAGTGTGGAACCACCCATCTGTTGTCTATGTCCACCTCCTGGTAGGTTTGGCCAATGTGGATTTTGATTTTTGTTGAGAATCCACCATCTCCAGGCTTTCTTCTCCTGTACAAAGGATACCCATCTTGGCCTGTTTGAGAGTCCTGGTGCAGTTCCCGAGGATATTTCTTGAAGCATTTGCCATCATATGCAGTAGTATTTATGCACCCCTCCCCCTCCCCACACACACACATGATAAAATAAAATAAAATAAATGTTAAATATAAATAAAAAATATATTTCGATTTATTTAATTTACTTTAACGAAACAGAAAGGAACAGGAATGGAAATGCTTACCTTCGAGGAGACATCTGTACATCTGTCATGCACTTCTGAGAATCCCATGTCACTGAAATGCAATATACTTATGTCATGTCGCATGCATGTGACTTGACATTGGCATTGATCATCCTTTTGTTTTTCATTTTGAATTTTGAATATCTGGAACTCTCTATTTACATAACATTATGTTTCTGTCTCATAGAGCAGCCTGTTGGTGGAGAAAGCTAACGTAAAACTAAAAAATGGAACTTTTTATGAAAATTTTGTGGGGGGGGGTCTTGACCCCGGGCTCGGACTTCCGAAAATAGTCTACTGTCAAAGTACCATGACATAGTATACCATATTTGGTGGTTCTAAAATGAAAACTGTAGATTTTAGGAAAAACATTTGTGGGGACCCCTTGACCTCTGGCTCCGACCTCCTCTAAAAACCATCTACAGTCTGAGTTAGAGTACCATGAGATAGTATACCGAATTTGGTTGTTCTCAATTGAAAACTGTAGAACTTTTTACGAAAATTTTGTATGGGACACCCCTTGACCTCCTGGCTCAGACTCCTTCCAAAAACTGTCTACGGTCTAAGTCAGAATATCATGAGATAATATACCAAATTCGATGGTTGTAAATTGAAAACTGTAGAACTTTTTACGAAAATTTTGTATGGGGGCCCCTTTGACTCACCAGGCCTGCCCTGGCTCCGACCCATTCCGAAAACCATCTACAATCTAAGTCAGAGTACCATAAGATAGTATACCAAACTTGGTGATTCTAAATTGAAAACTGTAGAAATTTTCACTAAAATAACGAAAAGTTTGTCTGGGGCCTCCCAGGGCTCCGATCCCTTCCAAAAACCCTTCTGCGGTCTAAGTTAGAGTACCATGAGATAGTATACCAAATTTGGTGGTTCTAAGTTGAAAACTGTAGATTTGTATAGCTGACGAACAAGCAAATATACAAACTTTCACTTTTATTTGTATAGATAGATCATAATGACAGCATAGTAATGAGAAGTTATGTATAGATTCAATTTTAATTGATATAAATGTGCCGATAAATTCAAACATCTATTGTCATATCAATTAAAAGTTGATACTTGATTTGGGGAACAGTGTTTTTAATCCATAGGTGCGCTACATTAATCAGTATTGAATATATTGATTAAATTTTTCATTGAATGTATCAATTTTTTACGGATTTCAGTTTCTGAAAGTGTGCAGGTATGAATAGCTTCTGCATCAGGCACCATATGGACTCCATAGCAGAAGGCGTTTTGTGTGCTATCACTTACGGATTTCAGTTTCTGAAAGTTGGCAGGTATGAATAGCTTCTGCATCAGGCACCATATGGACTCCATAGCAAAAGGCGTTTCGTGTGCTATCACTTGCAGAATTGAAGCCTGTGTCGCTTGTACAGCACCGTTTTCACTGCAAGTACGAAAATGGTGAGCGACGGCAGATGTCCCAACTTATGTGCCCATTATGAAATGGGACAAGCAACTCAGAGAAACGTGAAGTTTGTTACTAATGACTAGGGCAGTAATTCTGTCAGAGCGCGAATTTCCGCGATTTTTTCCCCCTCGAATTTCAGAGTTTTAACCTATTTTTGCCTAATTTCTATTATCATTTTTTGATTACTGTATTTTTCATAATTAAATAATTTTAATACTGCCTTCGTTAGAATTTACGTGAAAAATATACCGCAAAGTAATATTACTTGCAGGATTTGAAAAAACCCCTGCCCACTTGGGTTTTATCGGGGTTTTTTTAGTACTGTTGCAAAAAAACAAAGAAGCGACAGTCAATGAGTAAATTCTGTCTTAAAAGCATAAAAGGGCAAAAGAAATATCTTGATAAAACAGTGGCTATTTTTTTTCATGCTGCTAACATACCATTCAATGCAGCAGAATTGGATCAGTGTAAAATTATGATTGAATCACTGAGACCTGGACATCAACCACCCTCAGCAAAAGTCATTGGTTGTAAACTGTTTGATACTGCAGCAGAAGAAACTGAATCTCAGCTTTCAGAAAAATAAAATTAGGCAGTTTGTCTCTCACCATAGATTGTTGGTGCAGTGTGAAGAATGAGCCAGTCCAAGCTATTAGTGTCCATACCAGAACAGAGTTTTTTTGCTGTATGCTGATGATACTTGATCAGAAATGAAAACAGCAAAATATTGTGCTTCTAAATTAGAGGCGGCCATAAAGGAGTGTGAAGAAAAATTTGGAAAACCTATTGTTGCTGTTGTAACTGAAAGCAAAAACAAAATGATAAAAATGTGAAAATTTTAAATGAAAGATATCCAACTCTCATAACATGTGGATGCTCTGCACATCTGTTGATTAGTTAGAAAAAGATGTTTTCCCAAAGACTGTTTTAAAGCAGATTGCGCAGCACAAAAATATTTTCGTAACGTAGGCCTACATCAACCACAAGAATGGCTTAAAGAAAAGCCTGGCTTAATGCCACAACTACCTAACGAAACAAGGTGCAACTTTCATTCTGATTGTGTTAAAACATTTGTAGGCAATTATCACAAATACAGAGAAATATCTTAAGAGCATATTGAGGAATTTAATCAATCTATTTAAAAAATCTTGGATATGAAGCTATGAATCTGGAAAAGCAGTTATCCGTTGTTACTAGCACACTGGACGCACTTCAGAGAGAGACATAACACAACGTCTGTTTCAGTTGCTGTTGAAATATAGCCGGATTTACTACAAGAAGAAATCCTGCAGCCTTACCATCAAGATTTTAAAAAAGGTTTGAACAAGCAATTCTTGCACCACATTTTCTAGCAAACCTCAAGGATCCAAAATACAGAGTTAAGAAATGTAACCAAGAACAGGAGAGTATTGCAGAAGAGTGGATAACCAAATTTCCCCCTGATTACACAGTCAAATAATATGACAACCCCCAGAATCACTGTGTACTCACCCAGGTGTGTCACAGAGTGCATGTGACAAGGTCAACCACACAGAGATATAAGTGGCTGGCCAGGACAGATGAGCCATAGTTCGTAATATGAGCACAATAGGGAGATGTGATTTGATGGCTGTTAAAAAAAGAAAGATCATTGGTTACTGCACCAAGGGTGAAAGCATCTCAGAAACAGCAGACTTTAGGGGCTGTTAGAAAGGTGCTGTAGTATAGGTGTACTAAGATTGGACCACTGGCACACCGAGTACCTCCTGACATCATAACTGTGGAACCCCCAAAGGACATCAACCCCAGAGGAGAATGTCACCTCCATCAACTTGTAAAAGGCAATCTACATGCAACAGCACAGCAATTGACCATGCAACTGAATGCTGGGGTACCCAAGTACATGTCCCAGATAACAGTAGAGCAAACCCTGTTACACATGGGTTTCTGGAGCCGACGCTGCGTCAAGGCACCCATGTTAACCAAGGGTCATTGGCAATGATGTCTGCTGTTCGCATGGAACTACCGTCATTGGACAGTGGAAAAAAAGTTGTCTTCACTGACGAATATAGGTTTCTTCTCCACAGAAGTGACAGGCGGTGGTGAACACTGAGTCAGACACTTGAGAACGAACACTCGGACACACCTGTCGGTCAAGTACAGGCCAGAGGTGCATGTCTGGGGGATGTTTTCCTTGTATGCTCTGGAACCGCTGGTACCAGTGGATGGGTCCCTGAATACCAGTGGCTACCTGTCCGTTCTTGCAGACCACATGCATCCCTTCACATTGCACGTTTACCTTGTTGGTGATGGTATCTAAAGTACAATGCACCCTGTCACGTCGCTAAGGCGGTGTATGACTGGTTCCAGGAACATGACATCAATGTCTCCGTTTTCCCTTGGCCGGCGAAATCGCCCCACCTCAATCCTCTAGAGCACTAATGAGACTATTTAGATCGACAAGTTTGGTGTGCCGACCCACAACCACGTCATCTCTAGGACCTCCACATTCTGCTGCAGTCCAAATGGGCACATGTGCCTCAGGCAACCTTCCAGGGTCTCAATGAGTCTCCATACCAAGCCATCTCATCACTGTCATCCCATTATTAGGTAGTTGGTCATATTATTCTGATACGACCGTGTATTTGCCTAGTGTAATGGCTTTCAAAATTAATGACACAGACTGTTACCTAACATCAGTGATGAAAGAAAGTGTCATCAGCCAGTTTTCTTCCATAAAAGGATGGCAAGTCATAGAATAAAGTCTGAAAAGGGTTCAAATTCAAAATTTCCTGCAGGATTTTGTAACTTTTTTGTATGCTTACATTCAGCACCAGCTTCATCTGCCTCCATTGAGAGAATTTTCTTCCGCCCCGGTGGCGCAGTGGTCTAAGGCGTTGGCCTCTGATCATTCGTCCGTAAGGGGTCCGGGTTCGAATCCCGGTCAGGCATGGATGTTGTGTTTGTCTTACGGCACTGGCTCTCTCCCTTCCCTGGAACCAGTGACCCTAAATTAGGGACGGGCGACTGCTTATAGCCCATTGAGTTGCTCACGGTGGTCGTTAAACCTCAAAAAAAAAAAAAAAAAAAGAGAGAATTTTCTCTATGTTTCAACTAGTTTGGAATAATTAAGAAATATACATATCACGAAACATATCCCTAAGGAAAGTTTCATGGTAAAATGTGCTTCAACTTATACAAATGTAATATCAAGGTATTGTATACCTAATATTGGAAGGTATATTGCACGTTACATGCTCAGTGAGGCACGTGTTCCCAGCCTGAGAGAGCCTAATTATGCAACGAGTCTTAGTTAGTTAAAAGATATTTACAAATAAAACATTTTAGTTAAAATATTAATTTACAATTTTTAATCGATCACTCACTTATTAGAACACTCATACATTTAAAACTATCCATTAATTAAAACATATCTCATTAGAAAATGGCTAATACTCATCAGGTCGGGAAACGCGGCTGACTTAAAAACACATCGTTGGCATTATCATGGCGAGCGCTTTCAGTGTTCCGCGGACATCTTCAGGCCACCAACAAACTGCATGAGGGTTCCTTGCGTGCTGGGAAAAGAAGCAAGGGGTGCGGCTTTCACTACGTGTTAGGTGAAACTCCCTAAGTGCCGCCATCTATCGAATGTCTCGACTGATGGCTTCACAGTCGAATCTGTTCAATGTTTTCTTCAAACATTGTATGCTGAGCATGTTTATCAGTCATTACTAGGGCAGCAATTTTATCGCGGGGGAAAAAGGCAAAATTCGCAGAGTAAATTATGAAATTTCGCTAAAAGTTCACTGTCGATGATATACACTAACATTTCCAAAAAAAAGTCTACCAAGTTACGAAGCAGTAATACACATGACTAGTACGTAACTAAATAAGCATTATAACTTTATAAGTTTTTAAAATTGATACTTACATTTATAAACTGTTCAAATTCTGGCAATGTTATCAATGCCGTTACACAAAATCAAGATTTCTATTTAAGTGGACGTATTTTGATACATTATATTGTGCATATACAGATTTTCTTCTTTAATGCTGTGTCTGTTGTCCTGTAACACGTTTTTAAATTTAGAAAAGGATCATTCAGCGTCAACACTGTTTGTGGGTACTGACAAACAACTGATGGCAACCTTACATAGCTTAGGAAAATGACCTTTTTTCGTATTCCAGGTCTAGCAAACCCTCACTGACACGAAATTCTTTTACACTCGCCTTATATGAACGAAATTCACATTTTAGTTGGTCCTCATCTTCGAACATAGAAATGTGGCTGTCCAGCCATCCGTTGCGAAGGTTACCCTTAACAGTGAGTTATCATCGTGACCTCTTGGCATGGTGTCGCTCCAGCACTGCGTGTGGTGCCAAATGGAACAGTGTGGTGTTCAGTGACGAATTGTGGTTCTGTCTCACCACGAATGACTGCCGTGTGAGAGTCTTGCGCTGCGCAACGGCGGATTCCTCCTCCGTTGTGGAACGCTACACGGCCTTGTAACGTGGAATCATGTTGTGGGGTGCTATCAGCGCCAACAACCATTCACTGCTGGTACGCATTACTGGCACATTGACAGCACGCTGCTATGTTGACGATGTGCTGCTGCCCATGGCACTACCGTATCTGCAGGGCATCCCAAATGCTGTTTTTCAACAGGATAACGCCCAGCCGCATAACGCTCAGATCAGCCTGAATGCTTTACACGGTGTGCAGATGCTTCCGTGGCCAGCACGATCCCCTGACCTCTCGCCCATCAAGCATCTGTGGGGCCCAATTAGACGTTGATTGAGTGCCCTCCCACCCCCGTAAAATGAAGATGAACTGTGAACTCGGATCAACACCACGTGGTCCACGATACCCCAATACTCTATTCGGACTCTCATTGCCTCACTGCCACGTCGGATTCAGTGCTGTATTGTCCAAAATGGGGGCCACACTCCTTATTGATCATCCTGTATATTCGGCCACTGAAGCCTAGTCTGTATATGACAATTAAATCATTTGTTCAGGACCTACTTGGCTATCTGTGTGTGCAGTTTGGTGTGTTTTCGAGCATTCCTTCATGGTGTGGCATTTTCTCTGTCAGGCAGTGTACGTCTAAGCGGAACACTCTGTATTACTGAAAAGATACACAAAATTGTTTCGAAGTCATTTTTTTTTTTTTTAATGAAATAAAGTATTCAAACATTCTTAGATTATGTGAGATATATGATCAGCTTATGTAAGAGTTAACAAAAAATGGTGAAAATGCTGTGTGCTGTGTTAACATAAATAAATACTTACTTTAGGGGACAATGAAAATAACAACCATGACAGGATGGCAGAAGTTGATCAAGAAAACACTATTGTGTATTTTAATGAAGATATCCTCTGTGATCATGGTAAGTTTATTTTTTGATATATCCAAGATGATTTGAACTGCATTTTTTTATGAATCTCATGTTGTTTTGCAGTTAAACATTTATCTGGCAGATTGTCTTTTTTTGTGGAGCTTACCTCTGAATCTCAGAGATCATCTTAGTGATATGTTCAGTATGTATGTATTTTGATTCAGGTTTTCCCTTTACCAATTTAAAACCTAGATCCACAGTAATTTTATGTGCAGTTTACATTATTGATAATGCTGTAAAAATAAAAGTTTAAACTCTCCATATTACAACTTTTGCATTTGACAGTTTTGTATGCGCAATGACATAAAGCTTACAGGGTTTGTATGCCTTTTGGAATTTAAGAACCTTAAATTGGCCTTTTTCTCCTTAAACTCTTGTAAAAAAATTAGACTCCTGGAAATTATTGTTCTTCAGATTTTTCCAATGTCTTCCACTGCTCATTTAACAGGCAGGAAGTGAACTTTTTCACTTTCTTGAAATTAAGAATCCTCAATTTCCCTTTGTCTGCCAGAAGTTATTTTGAGTTCACCTTTCTCAGCTGACATGTACTCTGTCTTCTCCTGATGGGGTAAGTAAGGAACAGGTGTAATTGGATAAACTTTGTCACATGCCTTGGCATTACTTGATAGAAACCCAGGCACTCCGAAGTCCTGTAGTTTCTTCGTAGTCATTACAGAAATTGTTGGTTCACTATGAAGTATGGGAAACTGAATATACTGAGGAAATTGAAAATCTCAGTGCTATAGTATTGTTCAACATTATTTGACTGAGATTTTGGGGTGTTTAAATAAAAAAATGTAATAAATGTTAGAAACTTGAATAAATTTTGTGTAAAATTTATTTTCAAGCTTCTAACATTTATTAACATTTTTGAGATTGTTCATTGGATGTTTTCAATATCGTGATGTTTCTTTGATGTTTTTAATATTTTTTTTAATGTCTTTGTGCTGTTTGCTAGCTGAGAATGTTCCGTGACTTTCGGAATTTTTAATTTTTCGGACCAAAGCTGCATTTTTTTCTTCATTTCTCTTCTGGATTATATTCCTAATTTTTATATTTTTGGGATCATGTTCCTAATTTTTAGTATCTTTGGTAATGAAAAAAAAAACATATTTTTTAAGAATTCTTTTCTAATGAAGTGTGTGTTTTCCTGATTCTTACAGTATCTTCTTCAAAAACTATCAGTAGAGCTAGCATATTTGCCCCCACTCCCTTTTTTGAAGTGAAATTAAATTTCAAAATCGATGCTGAATTTGTCTAAGATGGAATCAGAGCCATTCCATGACCCATAAAATGAAATTGTTTTCACTGCAAATGAACAGTGCAATACTTTTTAATCTTTTATATTCAATTTCACTTAAATAGTCCATGAGATGAAATTGTTTTCACAGCAAATGGACAATACAGTACTGATCTTTTATATTCAATTTCACTAAAAGAGTGTGGGCAAGCGAAATTATGTTAAAAAATCAGACTGCATGCTCACTGTGCCAAGAAAGCAACTTTACAGGGAATGAAAAATGGAGAGTTGAAGTTCTAATTTTGAGCTTTAATTTTTTTGTAAACAAAAGAAAAAATGCTTTCTCTTTTTATCTGTTGACATAGGAAGAAGTGACTAAGAAATGGGAAACCATGCTTTTTCAGAGAAATTAAACTTCAAAAAGTTCTGATGTCATCGTCTACTCCTGGAAAACAGGTTTTGGACTCCTGGAAAACTTCTTAAATAAACTTCCAAAATTCTATACAAACCCTGAAGCTACGTATGTGATTTGTTGGCAATGTTATTCTCTAATGGCTTTGTCTCTTAAAAGTTTGTAGATGTTTCTGCTTCTGTGTCTAAAGATCATATGTAAGAAAAGTATGCATATTATGTTAATCTTTTGGCAAGTCTTCATTTTGCAACGCATCTTCAAATTCATTCACAATATGGTGTGAACATACAATATGTGGACTTAAGGACACAATGATCAATTTGGTGAACTTAGTTCTCTTCTAAGTAAAGTACTAACTTCCATTGCCTAATGAGTTAGTAATTGGACCTGGACATGCAGTCAGTCGGTAACCAGTCCCTGGGGATTTGCCCAATTCCAATTCATCCATAGGGAGCAATTGGCCCTATTCTATTTGGTTCAATGGCCATTCATCCAGTGATATGTAGCACCCATTAGTCCAATGGTATGTTTCATCCAATACCTATTCCAGTGGCGGCTCGTGGTAGAAAAAATAGGTGAAGAGCTACAAGAGCAATATGAAAAGATATCTACTGTCTTCAATGAAAATCAGTTAATGAGAACTTGCCTATTTTTTTATATATTAGATCAATTCTTCTTCCCTTTAAAGCTGGAAATTTGTCGATTATGTCATCAGAAAATGGCTGTTTCTTCGTGACATCAAGAAAATGTCTTTCTGAATAGAAATATTTGCCAAAGAAGCAAGTTTATCTGGAGAAATAGTGTTTCTTGAGTAAGTTTGTATTCTTTTAAGGCAAGAAAAAGTTCTTTCCACTAAAACACTTGCAGATGCAATTTTTAAAATCAGGGAAACCAATTTATAAGCTTCTGTAAAAATGCCTTTATCTCCATGAAGCGCTCGAAGAAGTTCATGAGTCGATATATTCCTTAATTTTTCATCAGCATATACAAGACTCAGTTCATGTTTAAGGCGCTGGTGTTTAGTAAAAAATTTTCCGTAAAAATGTTGTAGATTTTCAAAAGTGTCAGAGGGAAAGCATGAATTAAATTGGTTGAATTTGGTTGTGTCAGCAAACCAGGCAAATTGAAGTTTAAGTTTCTCACAGTCTTGAAATCTTATATCCATTTCCATAAGAATGTGGTATAAAATTTCAAAATATAATTGTTTATAATTTTAAAAAATTGTTTCTGGTGTAAGAACAGCATATTGCCGTTTAGATCTGCTTATTTCTATGATTTTGCTAGCTTTACCAAATAGTGTTCCAAATACCTCATCGTTCCTTTTATGGCTCAAAACTAATGAAGTTTTTAACAAACAATCGCAAAACACAAAAAAGCAAATCTCTTTCGGAAAGTATGTACCGAAAGACCGCAAAGAAAAAGCCCTAGTGGATTGCCAAGGGTTCCCGTTCCACTGCGATCTCTTCAGAAGGTCACGACTTCAGGTGCAGAGGCTTGGCGCCTCAAGCTAAAACACTTCACTTGCCTGGCAGATAGGGGAGGGTGACGTCACAGTTACCATGGCAACTCGGACGAAAACTGCAGACTTCCAAGCATTCTCATTTCAGCTCTTCACTTGAACTGTTTTGCGTATAAGGACTTGTTTTCCGTATTGGACGCGCATTGTGAATTGATATCTAATCAAAATTTGGGGTATTTTAGCACGCAATAAAGGCAAAAAGGAATATATTATACGAAATTATTAAATAAAACCTTATTTCAAATAAAATAGGTGAAGAGGCACTTCACCTACTTCACCTGAAAAGCCGCCACTGACCTATTCGAGCAATAGTATGATCCGTCCAATGCCATTTTATCTGCTTTGCTCATGGGTTGGGAAAAGTTATGCAATTGCTGCAGTCCACCTTATGGTTAAATTGAAACTTAACTTCAGGGAACGTATTACATGGTAATTTATTCTCCTATTTATAGTAGTTTCAGAAATGATTTTGATCACCAGAATCAACGTCTCAGCCAGATTTTACTATTAATTCAGTGAATATTAAAGATTTTAATTCCAAAAGCTTGTGATTTAATTAATTAATAAGCCATTCAGATTACCATCATTTGCAAAAATTTAAATTTCATAAACGTGAAGTTATTTGCGAAACAGTTTTCATAGAAGTGAGAAGTATATGTTAATTTATAGCATAACCCCCCCTATTTGGCACATTGTTAAAGTTCCTTCTGTAATATTCAAGAAAAAATGATTTTGATGTAATTAGGGGCCTTGAATATTGGCACTAACCATCACCTACCTCATCCCTTTTTTTTTTAATCATATAGTTTTCATCCATCTTTCTGAGTAATCCATTTTGTTACTATTAGGCCCAGGGCCATAACTCGGGAGCCACCAGGGGAGGTTCAGCCTCCCCTAAAGAGTTTTGAGCCTCCTCTATGAAAAGACTCAATGAACATAAAAATAATTAGCATGTGCTATATTTGGAATAAAAATTAACGAAAAATTTCCATATCACATTTAAGCTATATATATTCATGGTTTGTACGCGTCCTGGAAATCCTGGAAAAGTCCTTGAATTCCATTTTGTCCTGGAAATGTCCTAAAATTCTGTTACATGTCCTGGAATTTTATCCATTCCGGCCTTTTTGTCCCTGCACGATGTTTTGTAGTTGAAGATTCTACTGATATAACTTATGTCTGACAAATTTTTCTCCCCACCCCCTACAAAATATGGGGGGAGGGCTGTTGTTGTTTTTTGTCTGTTAGGAGGACTGAAGCTGCTTTATTAGCATCTTTTGGTGTTGTGCTTATGTTATCACTTTGTCTGTCCGACTGGGAAGACCATATCTCTGCAATTATTAGTTCAATTTGTAAAATTCTTTTTGTATTGGGAAGCTTAAAATGTGAAAATGACGATCCATCTGTTCCATTTTTTTCCTCGAGTACAACTTCGCCACTAGGGAGCGCAAATAAAGATCGTATCAAATTTAAAATGCATTTTATTTCATATATTTGCTTCTAAATACCCAATTGAAAAAATTATTTTTCCTTTTGATGACATTTATATCGAAGACTATTTTAGTTACAGTCCCTTTTTCAAATAATGCATAAATTTTCCGCTAGGGGGCATAACAGTAAATCAAGATTTTTCCAATATCTCCGCTTCTAACAGTCCGATTTGAAAAATTCTTCCTGCATTGGATGTAGCTTTTGAGGGGGAATGTTTTGCATATAATTCCTCATTTTTGGTAAAGAATGTTTTAGCCGCCAAGGGGTGTAAGTGTTTATTTTTGCTTCTGATGTATTTGCAATAAAACTTGAGCTTGAAACTCGATTGAAAAATTCCTTCGTAGACCGATACCGCTCACCTACAAAAACTTTTTGAAAATACCTCCTGCTTGAATAGTGCATAATTGTCCAACCAGGGGCGTATACATATATCTTACTTCTGTCCATATCTCTATTTCTAGAAGTACGATTTGAAAAATTCTTAAATTAAGAAGTAGGTAGTGTATAACACGCTAAGTTAGGTATAAAAAGTTTATGGCAAATATATTTCAGCCATTACTACGGCCTTCATCAGTGCGACTACGATTGGTTTACGTTGCCAGATTGGAAAGGTAAGTTTTGTAATGGTAACTCCGGGTGACATGATGCAATGAGAGATTTCCAGATGTAAGGAATGAAAATGGGGAGCTCAGAATTTGTTCGTTACATCTGGAAATCCCTCATTGCATCATGTCACCCGGAGTTACCATTACAAAACTTACCTTTCCAATCTGGCAACGTAAACCAATCGTAGTCGCACTGATGAAGGCCATAGTAATGGCTGAAATATATTTGCCTTAAACTTTTTATACGTAACTTAGCGTGTTATACACTACCTTCTTCTTAATTTGTTTGTTAGTTACGTGCATTGCCTGCCACTCATTTATTTTTGAAAAAATTATTTCTTTGTTGGAGAACATTTTTTGTGAAAAATGTTTCTCATATAATTTCAAATATTTCTTAACGTACAAGTGCACCGCTAGAGGGCGCAAGTTCACGTTTCCGTTTCCTGCAATATCTATGGGACTAATAACCCGATTGAAAAATATTCTCTTTCAACCAGATACTACTAACTATAAAAACTCCTTGTGTGTATTTTCTTCCCAAAATAATGCACAATTTCACCGCAAAGTAGCACAAATATTTAATTTTTTTCTCAATATCTGTACTTCTAAATGTCCGATTTAAAAAATTCTTTTAACAACAGGTGCCATTTACCTTATGAAACACTTTAGGTTTATATTTGAAAAGGTTTGTGGTTCACAATTCTGCCGCTAGGTGGTGTTTATGTACTTGCGTTTGCTGCCTATCTCTGCCTCTAAAAAAACTATTGAGAAATTTATTTTTTTACTCTATGCCATTTGCTATGATAAAGATGGAGAGTGAATAAGATTTCTGCTTTAATAAGAAGATCCTCTTCAAATAATGTGTACAACTGTTTCCGTAGGGGTTGTAAAGGCCAAAACGTTTTTCTTGCTATCTCTGCTTCTGGGAGACGTATTTGAAAAGTTGTTTTCTTTGCGTAGCTTTTGCTATGAGGAATACATACTTCTAACCTGTTTCAACTTTTCCATTGTGCAAAATTCTTCTGCTAAAAGGCATACAGTTACATCATGTTTCCTTCTCTATCTCTTCTTGTAACTGTTTGATTTGAAAATCTTTTTGTCTCTGCTGATACCTTCTTTCTGCAATGGGAAACGTTTTTGCGCCATTCATTAATTTTTGTAAATACTTTTTAGCCACTGGTGGAAGTAGCTGCTCTTTTTTGGGCGGTTATTTTGACCTTTACTGAAATTTGCTAATGAATGCTTTTATATAAAAATTTGCCATTAAATTAATTTGCTTTCTAATATCAGGAACTTAAATCTAGTTGTTTCTTAGTATTTTCTGAGCAAACTAATTGCTTTGCATCTTCTATAATAAGTTTTCTAATCATGCCCAGTTAAATTGCCTTGATAACTTATGAATGCAGTTGTACACAGTCCTTGGATTTAAGGTTTCCCTGTTATTCTCTTTCATTTCATGGTGGAAATTTTTGTGCATACTTTGTTTGCTGGCGAGTACAAATTTAAAACTTAGCTACAGCATCAATATTATGTTGAAAATTCCTTCCTTAAATAAAATGTAACACAAATACTTGCTGCCATGATTATGTGTTTAAGAAATAACAATCACTTTGGTCCTTTGAAAAGTTCCAAAAATATATTATATATATAAGTTCCATCTTTCCTTGCCCTTAAATTTCCAATGTAAGCTTATTTCAAAGTAATTAAATATAAATAGTATTTTATGTATTGATTGTGTGGTATATGAAAGCATTTTAAGAGTAATGCCACATACCTATATATTTTTGAGTTTTATTTGTTTTTGTTTTTTATATTCTGTAATTTGCTTCAATAATTAAACTAAAGCCAAAGTAGAAAAATAAAAGTTTCTCAAAATCAGTGTAGTATAGTATACAAAAGTTTAGTAGATATTAAACCTGGTCACATTTTCGACAGTTTTGGTATTTCAGTATTTATCTGTGATTCTAAGTTTCTGATTAGCTGCAGCGGACATTTTTAACATTCTGCATTAAGTTTGCCCAAGCATGTAAGAAGTTGTTTGTTGTAGGTTACAGGTTGAACAGATCTATGGTTCCATTATATTTTAAGTAAGAGCATTTGGACCGTATGTCCTAAAAAATTCAAAAGTCCTGGAAATGTCTTGGAAAAGTCCTGGAATTTTATGATTGAAAAAGCGTATGAACCATGTATATTGAACTGACTGAGATGAAAAGCCCACAAGTCAGCTGATTGAAGATCATGTTCGTTGAGCCACCAGAATGAAAACTGGAAGTTTTAAAACACTGAAATGTTTTCACAGACGGTTGTTTAAGACACGGCAATACAGTTTGTAGATCAGTTTGTCACTCATTACTTCCATGATAAACTGTTGCAATAGTACACCATAACCTCATCCATTTCCCAGTTCTCATTATGATTACTAATTTTTTAAATGAGTATAATTGGTTCAATGAGGATAAACTTCAATATTCTCATTAAAATCCATACTTAGAGTAAGTTCAGTATTTCAAGGTAGTTGTACAAAAACACCTATGTTACACACTTTCAGTACATTCTGTTCGAGCCGACCACTCCTTCAGTCTGAATTCGATATTTGCATCCTAATTGACATATAAATACAACATGGCAATCCTAACACACATTAAAACGAACTGTAGGTTAAAACACAGCAAATTAAGATCATGCTAAAAAGGTTAAGTTAAAAAGGAATTTTTCAGTAAGGGAATGGTTGAACTCAAACCTGTAAATATTACGTTCTGCAAGCGCTTTCTGAAATCCACAACTTCCATAATCAGGCAGCCATTCTCTCCAAGTAATGGCACATCCAGAAATGAGCTTATTACGAGTAGTGACTTCCTCCAAAACAAGTGTTAGGGCGTGGTCAGCAAACCTCCACATGTATATGTAATGATCGAAACTTTCACAGCACAGTGGAGCCATCTGTTGGTCAAACTCATAACACTTTTTTAGAAGTTAAAGCTGATTTCTAAGTTTTGAGTATATATTAATTATGCCAATATGTATTGATTTAAATCAATACATATTGGAACAAATCAATACATATTGGAACAAATCAATATTAAATTGGAACAAATCAATATTTAAATCAATCAATACATATTGGTTTGATTTAAATATTGATTTAAATAAATACATACTGGCATAATTAATATATACTCAAAACTTAGAAATCAGCTTTAACTTAAAAAAAGTGTTACGAGTTTGACCAATAGATGGCGCGCGAAAGTTTCAATCATTACGCATACACGTGGAGGTTTGCTGACTACGCCCTAACACTTCTTTTGGAGGAAGTCACTGCTCGTAATAAGTTCACTTCTGGATGTGCTGTCACTTGGAGAGGATGGCTGCCTGATTATGGAAGTTATGGACTTCAGAAAGCGCTCGCAGAGCATAATATTTAGAGGTTTGAGTTCGACCATTCCCATAGTGAAAAATTCCTTTTTAACTTAACTTTTTTAGCATTATCTTAATTTGCTGTATTTTAACCTAGAGTTCGTTTTAATGTGTGTTAGGATTGCCGTGTTGTATTTATATGTCAATTAGAATGCAAATATCAAATTCAGATTGAGGAGTGGTTAGCTTGAACAGAATGTACTAAAGTTTGTAACATAGGTGTGTTTTTGTACAACTACCGTGAAATATTAATCATTTTTAAAATGTTTTGCATTTGGTGAGGTCTGCAAAAGTTCAGGCACCAGGGAGTATCCATGATAAAACGTAAAAATACTAAGCGAAAGAGTTGGGAGTTTGTGTTCTGTTGCTTGTTAAAAATAAGAAGCAAAAAATCACAAGTGTTTAAAAGTAAGTGAAACTCTTGAAACTGCATCACACTAATGGGAAACCAGTACATGCAACATGTATAATATTTATACATATTATTCCATGAAATGAGGAATCTAAATGTCTCAAAAGTTTAGGCACAACAGAAAAAAAAAAAAAAAATTGCACCATTATTAGGCATGTAGACACCAGTATCAGTTCAAAAACACATTTTTTTTTTTTTTGGTGGAATAAATTAAATTCTGTAGAGTTTCTGGTTAATACAATTTTTAATTAATAGTTCATTAACTATTCATCCTGTAAAAAATAATTAGTGTGTTGCCTTCGGTCTGCCTTGAATTATTTTGTTTAGGAGTTTTTCAAAAATGTTTCATCTCTGTAATTTTTTTCAATCTCCTAGCCTAGAGGAAACAAGCTATGGTATCGCTTAAAGGATACATATGTCCAGTTTCAACCATTCAACCAAACTGACTAGAAACATTTTTTAAAACAAAGCTTGGAAATATCAAATTTCATTTTGATTGGTTAAACAGTTTAATAGTTTTTGAGTCATTTCATTCTCAAAAAAAAAAAAAAAAAAAAAAAATGAAGAAAGAAAAAAAAATCTCGATATATATATATATATATATATATTTTTTTTTTTTTTGGTGTCCTTATTGGCAACAGGAAAAGACCCAGAAGAAGACCACATGGAAGATGGGTGGATGAAATTCAAAAGTATACAGGAGTAACGTGGAAGGAGACTGGCACAAGACAGACCGTTGTGAAAGAAACTTGGGAAGACCTTCATCCAGCAGTGGATTGATAATGGTTGACAATGATGATGATATATATATATATATATATATATATATATATAAATTCGTCATCGAAGACTGCAGTGTGCTGAACAAGTTCAACACAGGTAGTGACCATAGATTGGTGAGATGTAAGATGCACCTCAACACTAAACTGGAACGTGGCAAGCTCATAAGACAAACAGAATGTATTGACATAACCAACCTTAAAAAACACCATAATACTTTCAAGTTGGAACTGAAGAACAGATTCTCTGCTTTAGAAGGCCTAACATCGGAAGAAGTGGATATTTCGGAAGTTAACAGAAAAGTAACCAAAGCTCTTATGGAAACAGCAACAAAATTAGCTGGGTCTAAGAACAAGTTGCATGTAAACAAATTATCAGGAAAAACCAAAATGTTGATGCAAAAAAGAAGAGAGATGAGGACAACTAAAGAAGATGTGACTTCCAAAGTGGAATATATAGAGCTATGCAAGACAGCACGAAAAAGTATCACTGAAGACGTAAGGAAATTCAACTGTGAGCTAGTGAGGAAAGCAATTGAAAACAACCAAAGCCTAAAGATAGCAAAGGGACATCTCAGTAAGGGAAGAAAACAGATTATGGCTCTGAGAAAAGAAGATGGTTCTATAACAAGAAATAGAGGCGAAATTTTGACAAGAGTGAAAGATTTCTACTCCAAATTATATGAAAGGGATGATACATGTACTCCAGACATCATGAAAGGTACCAGAGTTCTTCCAGTCCTCCCAGCAGAAGTTGCTCATGCAATCAAGAACATGAAGCGGGGGAAAGCTCCAGGAGAAGATGGAATTACTATAGACATCATACAAGAAGCAAGTGGAGAAATTGAAACAGTACTCGCCCAAATTTTCACTCGATGCCTTAATGAAGGGAAGATTCCTGAGGATTGGAACAATGCTACAATGATCCTGCTACATAAAAAAGGTGACATTGAGGATCTCAGGAACTACAGACCTATCAGCCTCCTATCAGTGGTTTATAAAATCTTCACTAAAGTTCTTTCACACCGCTTGAAGGTAACACTGGACATGGCTCAACCGAGAGAACAAGCTGGATTCAGGAGTGGCTACAGCACAATAGATCATATCCACGTACTGAGAGAACTAATTGAAAGAGCGAGGGAATATGAACTTCCATTGTGCATGGCTTTTATCGATTATGAAAAAGCCTTTGATTCGGTGAAACCATCAGCAGTTACCACGGCTCTGAAATCCTGCGGTATTGAAGATGCATACATTAATATTATTAATAACATCTATGAAAATGCAAGTGCAAAGATTCGGCTGTTTGAAAATACAACACACATAAAAATTGGAAAGGGAGTGAGACAAGGTGACACCATATCTCCAAAGCTCTTTAATGCCACATTGGAAAATGTCTTTCAATCACTGAACTGGGAAAACAAAGGGATAAAGATTAATGGAGATTATCTAACCCACCTTCGTTTTGCTGATGACGTAGTCATTTTTGCAACTACCCCATCAGAGCTGCAGAGTATGATCCAGGAACTTGCTGACAAGAGTAAAGAAGTGGGATTAAAAATGAACTTTCAGAAGACAAAAGTGATGTTCAATGCTTTTACAAGAAATGAAGATTTATCGATTGATGGAGAACAACTGGAGATAACAGATACGTATGTTTATCTTGGACAGCAGATATCAAGTGAGGGTCACATTGATGAAGAAATTAATCGGCGTACAAAACTTGCCTGGAGAGCTTTTGGAAGAAACAGCGTAATTTTCAAGAGTAATATGCTATTATGTCTTAAAAGAAAAGTGTTTGATCAATGCATCCTTCCAGTGCTTACGTATGGTGCAGAGACGTGGACCTTAACTAAAAGAGACATACAAAGGCTGCAGACAACTCAAAGCAGCATGGAGAGGTGCATGCTTGGTGTAACCAGGAGAGATAAGAAGAGGAACTCGTGGATCCGAAAAATGACGAGAGTGGAAGACATCATGATCAGAGTTAAATCCCTGAAATGGCAATGGGCTGGACATACTGCCAGAAGGACAGACCATAGATGGACAGCCAAAATTTTAGATTGGATTCCAAGGGACAGGAAAAGACCCAGAAAAAGACCACATGGGAGATGGGTGGATGAAATTCGTAAATATGCGGGAGTGACATGGAGGAGACTGGCACAAGACAGACCGTTGTGGAGGAAACTTGGGGAGACCTTCGTCCAGCAGTGGATTGATAATGGTTGACAATGATGATGGTGATGATGATATATATATATACATACACACAACTAATTTTTTCTAGCCTCCCCTAGAATTTACCCCTAGCTACAGCCCAGTAGACAAGGGCAAAGGTGGGCAGATGAGAGAAAAGGAGATTTAATTCCTGTTGCATGAAGAATTTTAGTAGCTCAGCTATTGTATTTTTTGTTAATATTCAGATGTCTGGGGGAAAAATTGCATTTTTGCATTGTGTCCTTATGGGTGTAAAACTGGTGCACATGTTTAAAAAGGGCAGTGTTATCCAGCTCAAAAAGAATTTTTTGTATTGAATTTTTCCAAAAGTGAACATACAGTTCAAAATAGAATTTATGTGCTTAGTGATAGAACTATAGATTATTAAAAAAAATAGGAAATGTATGCAGAAATATTCCACATAGTAGAAGCTATCTGATGCAATATTTTTTTCTTTTCAAATTGGACTTTCAGGAGTGAGAATGGTGAAGGAAGTTGAACATAAACATACAACCTCTAAGAGGAAGAACTCTGCATCATTATTTGAAATGAAAATTATTGTAAAATGTTTGTCGTAGCAAAAGAAATCTAGTGAAAACTAATTTTTCAATCTGATGTGTAATAGCATTGAGTGATATTGAAAAAAAAATGACAAGGTATAAAGCCATGTGCATATACACCACCTAGTGACAAGATCATGCATCAAAATAATGGCAAACATTATGAATCGTCATTTTCAGATTTTAAGCTACTTGAAAGAAAAATTGTTTTTCTAGTCCAGCTAATAAATGCAGAGATATGGTGTCCACAGATGGACATGTCGATAGTTATGGTTGCATTTTTGCATATTTCGTACATAAAAAATGTTTACATACAAATCCTTGTTGTGAATTAATTGTAAAAATAAAGAAAAAAAAAATGCCACAGAAGAAAAATCTAGATTTGCTTACTGCACTTAAATTAATTCAGTTTGCTTATGTATTGATTATTTAAAGAAGAAAATATGCTTAAAAGCATTCTTCAAAGTTTAAAGTATCTGACCCAAAAAAAGAGTCATTAATATTTAAGAGCAATGAGATACTGTTTAAATGCACATTTCTACTACCCAACAGTGGAACTGTGCATTAACCCTTTAATTAGCTGGAACGAATTAACTTGGGGTCAGCAAAATGTGCTGAGATCAGCTGGAACAAATATACTTGCCATCTAAGAAGTGGGCCAAACATTACTGGGACAAGGGAACCTCCGCATCAGAAAGTGTTGCTTTCACTTTGTTATTCATAGTGGTCATTTAGGGTGATGACTGACACAAATCGTTTGTGACTTATTACCTGCTAAATGGGCTGTAACAGCAGCAGCAACAAACATAAGAAAGGGAGAAGATGTGTGTGTGTCACTTGTATCTACCCAGTAGTATTATGTCTGTGTCAGGCAGACTAGCCCTTTCTCGTCATGTCTTTGGTCATGGAGAAGAGAATAAAGGACTAGAAGAGAGCAGTTATCATCTGTGTCAGGTTTATGATCGGTATTGCTGAGATGTGAGGGGTAGGAAGCAGTTGTTTTGCCGTGGCTTTTGTATAACCGGACCGCTTTACTGGCATTTCTATTGAGAAATTTTGGGCACCATTTGTTTCTGGTACATAGGGCACTTAAAGGGTTAAGAAAGAGCATAAAATACACAAAACATTCCTTATAATATGAGCTGTGTACTGGAAAAAACTATTTAAAATACAACTTTCACAAGCAGAGATAGTAACGAAAACAGAATTGACAAGTACTCCCCCTACTGGGGAAACAGTGCATTATTTGAGGTGAGCAATATATGAACAGTGTTCGTTGCAGTAAATGGTATCCAGTACAAGAAGAATTCTTTTCATCTGGATTTTTAGAAACTAAGATTGAGTTACAAATAAATATAAATGCACCTTTAACTCCACCTAATAGCAGAACTGTGCGTTGTGAAACTATTTAAAAATATATACAAAATGTTCCTTTTACTGAAAAATATCTAACATACAAAATTTTTTTAATTGAACATTCAGAAAGTAGGAAAAACAAGAGGAAAATAGAAGATGGGTTTATGCGACATATTGGGAAAATTTCATTATTTTTTAGTTGAAAAAATGTGTAAATGTTTTTAATAGTGAAATGGTATCTTACCAAAAAATAAAATAAATAAATAAATAAATAAATAAATAATAATTCAGCTGTGTTTTTCGAAGCAAATAGAAATATGCACTTACATTCTCTAGTGGCAAAGCTGTTTAGGCCGCCACGGTAGCGCAATGGTCTAAGCGCTGGCTTCTGACCGTTTATTTGAGTTGGGTCTGGGTTTGAATCCCGGTGAGGCATGGATGTTGCATTTGTCTGAGCCAGTGCTGTAAAACAAATGCAATTAAACCGGTGACCCAAAATTAAGAACGGGCAACTGCATATAGCCCGTCAAGTTGCCCCCTCCCTATCAAAAAAACTGTTCATTGTGAAAAAGTAGAAAACGTGGGGAAAAATACTCCTTACAGTGGAAGCTGTGTAATGCCAAACAATTTTTTAAAATTAGACTTCTAGAAACAGTAATAGCTAGAAAACTCTAATTTTGACTTTTGCTGTTATCAGTTTTTTTCACTGTAGGGCATAAAATTGTATGTCATGCAGTGAATGAAAGATAAGGAAAACAAGAAGAAAAAAAGCTCCACAGTAAATGCTACAGTAAATAAAATAGCTAATTAGGATAGTTGAAAGAAACAATGTGTTATGGTAAAAGAAACTGGCTCATGTAAGATTCCACTATGATGTAAATATTGTATTTCCCCCTCCCCAGAATTACTACAGATTAATTTGATCTCTTATAAGAATCACTATTGAAAAGAAATGTATATATATTAATATAGCAAAAGGTGCTCCATGGTAACAATGGCACACACAACAGCAACTAGGGCCTCTGTGAATCTTGGAGAGGTGACAGCTAGTTCTGTGTGACATTGGCAAAAAGACCCCAACTCACTGGGTTTTGTTCCAGAATCCTTAGCTGTGGGCTAATCCCCCACACTGATGTACTTACCTGATTAAAAAGACAAAAAGAAATATTAAGAATGTCTCAAGTGTGGGATATGGTGGACCTACCGCACTTGAGAAGGACGGTCCACCACGGAATCGACCTGGACTTTCTAAACGGCGTATGTGAAAGAGATCTCGGCTAAGTGCATGTAAGATTGGTGTATGGAATACTAGAGGTATAAATGGCAAGATGAGTGAGATGATTGAGGAGATGAATAAGTATAGACTGGATGTGCTGTGTGTAAGTGAAACCAAAAAGAAGGAAATTGGGGTAGAAGAAGTGAATGGCATGGTGAGTGTGTGGTCTGGAGTATTGGATAACATGAGAGGACAGGCTGGTGTAGGTGTGATTTTAAGTGAAAAGATGAAGAACAACTTGATTCACTATAGTTGCATAAGTGAGAGAATTCTCTGGATTCGTTTGAAAGTGAAACTTCAGAGAATTGTAATTGTTGTAGTGTATGCTCCTTGTGACTCGGAACCTTCTGATAAGAAAGAAGATTTCTGGAATGAGCTAAAAGCTGTTTTGAGCCAGTTTGGTGCTAAAGAAAAAGTTATAATACCAGGGGATTTCAATGCTAAAGTAGGTGTGCAGAATGCAATTTCTGACAATGTCCTGGGTAAGTTTAATGATCCTTGTGTGAATGATAATGGTGAAAGATTAATTGAACTCTGCATTGAGAATGGTTTGTGTGTATCTAATACATTTTTCAGCCACAAGTATATCCACACATATACTTGGGAAAATCGTACTCTTGGTCAAAAGAGTGTGATAGATTTTGTTGTCTACGATCAGCGTTTGAAACACTTAGTTGTTGACACCTGTGTGATGAGAGGTGCGGATGTTGGTTCTGATCATTACTTGCTAGTGTCACGAGTGAAACTTTATGTTGGTTGGAGGAAAAGGAATAGGAAGAGACCCAGGATAGAAAGAATAAAGGTTGATAGGCTCCTTGAAGATCATCAGTGGTATTCTGACTTACTCAGAGAACGACTGAAGGATCTGAAGTCTGGTGAGAGGGATGTAGAAAAGAAGTGGGAATGTTTTAAGAACTGTGTTGTCACTGCTGCTAAAGAGGTCTGTGGCACCACAATAGAGGGTGACAATAGAGGTGATGCTTGGTGGAATAGTGAGATTGAAGAGGCAGTAAAGAGAAAGAAGGAAGCCTATTTGGGGATGTTGCAAGGTAGAGTCTCTGTGGATGAATATTGCTGTAAGAAGCGTGAAGCTCCTAAGCTGGTTTGCCACAGTAAAGCAAAAGATAGGAAGGAGAAAGTGAAAAGGCATGAACTGGCTTTTTGGAAAGATAGGAAGTCCTTCTGGAAGTACATGAGACTCGGGAAAAATAGGGGAAACAAAGTTGTAAGTTGTGTGAAGAATGAGATTGGGGAAAGGATATGGGAGCCCAATGAGTTAAGTGACAGATGGGGCGAATACTTCTGTGAGTTATTAGATCAAGAGAGCAAAAATGATTCTGAGACAGATGCAGATGATGTCACAATGAGGGATGAAAGCACAGGAGGGATCTCAAGAGAAGAAGTGTGTAAAGCTCTAAAATCTCTTCAGAATGGTAAGGCTCCAGGAGTTGATGGCATAACTGCAGAGATGTTGAAGTATGGTGGTGGTGACTATAATTGACTGGTTAACTGAAATTTGCCAGTTGTGCTGGGAGTTAGGGGAATGGTCCCTCAGGATTGGAAGGATGCTATCATTGTTCCCTTGTATAAGGGAAAAGGTGATCAGACTGAATGCAAGAATATTAGCCTACTGAGTGTGCCAGGGAAAGTGTTTGGTAAGGCTGTTATTGAAAAAGTATGGGGTCTTACATCATTGAAAGTGTGGGATGTTCAGAGTGGTTTTATGCCTGGTAAAGGCTGCACTAACCAGATTTTTGCATTACGCACGATGATTGAAAAATATCTGGCTGTTGGGAAGAAAGTTTTTACTGCCTTCATAGATTTAGAGAAAGCTTACAACCGAGTGAATAGGACACTTTTGTGGAAGGTATTGAATGAATATGGTGTTACTGAGAATCTACTTAATAGTGTAAAAGCCATGTATGCTGGTAGTAGAGCTTGTGTACGAGTGAATGGTGTTTTATCAAAATGGTTTTCCATTGGTGCAGGAGTTAGACAAGGTTGTGTAATGTCACCATGGCTGTTTAATATATTTATGGACGCATGCATGCGTGATGACAAAATAGATAATAGTGGTTTATGTCTTGGTGATATCCGTGTGTGCAGATTGCTGTATGCTGATGACACTGTCCTGTTGGCAGAAAGCAAAAGTGAGTTGCAGAGTATGTTGACTCAGGTGCACGAAGTTTGCATGAAATTCAAACTGAGTATAAATAAGGCAAAACCCAAAGTTATGGTGTTTGAGAGAGGAACTGGTAGCACTGAATGTAATGTAAGTATAAATGGTACTGTGATTGACCAGGTGAGTGAGTTTGTGTATTTAGGAAGCATGTTTGACAGAGAGAACAAGTTGGATGGTGAAATCAGTGGGCGAGTGAATTCTTCTTTGAAAGTCATAGCTGCTCTGGGAGGTTTTCACAGGAATGATGGGTTCTCTAGAGAGTCCCGCATGGCTGTGTATGAAACAGTAATTGTTCCTACTCTGATGTATGGCAGTGAAACCTGGGTACTGCAGAAAAAACATAGGAGTCGTTTGTGTGCTGGAGAAATGCGTTACTTACGTGAGGTATGTGGCAAGACACAATCTGATTGTGTGAGGAATGAAGATGTATTGCAGTTGTGTGATGTGAAGCAAAATGTTGTTAGCAAGGTGGAAACCAATATGTTTCGGTGGTTTGGCCATGTTGAAAGAATGAGTGATGAAATGCTTACTACTAAAATCTTTTCAGCCCAAGTGGCAGGAAGGAAAGGCAGAGGAAGGCCAAGGAAGACATGGGTGGATCAGATTCAGGAGTGTCTGCATGAGAAAAAGATTATGAGTATGAAGTATAAAAGATCTTGTGTACGGCGTGTAATGGATATCGGTGAAGCGCGAGTTGTATGTCAAGATCGCTGTAAATGGAGAAGTTTGATATGACAACCATAAATAAAAATATCTGGAAGTTTGTATTTCTTTTTGGAGCTAACCTCTGAATCTCAGAAAACAGCTTAGTGATATCTATGTATGTATGTATATTAAGTGAAAAAACAAAAAACCCTTGTTGCTTGCCCTTGACGAAGCCGACAAGGAGTTAATCATTAATGTGCTTCCCTGCATTCTTATGTTCGATATATTTTTGTCGCTTGAAGCTAGCCTGGTTCGGGTGAATGGATTTGGTGATTGTTGTTCTCTTCCTCGTTTTTCTTTTTTTGTTTTTCTAGTTCAAAATTTTGCTTTATGTTTTGCATTTATATATATATATATATAAGATAAGTTTGTGTATGTCTTTTATAAGCATTATTTTTCTTCCAGATGGCCTAAATGCCTATCTGAATACAAGACGATTAGTTAATTCTGCTGTGTGGGCAATGTTGAAAGCCCATTTTCCTCAAGCTCCTGAATTTTCCAGAGATGCCGATATGTGCCTTATTTGCCAGGTAGAAATTAATTTTACTACTGAATCTTTAATTATTGTTAGTTGTATGTGTGTCGAACTGCTACTGCAGTTCCAGTGAGATATTCCACATATTAACACATGTACTTACACTCACACAAGTGTTGAAAAGTTGTTAGGCTATGTAGATTGGAAGTTTTTTTTGTGAAAGACTATGCTGCCAACATGATTACTTTGAATCTAAGCACACAAATTAAGGTCAACAAGTATTAAAACTTAAAATAAAAATCACTCTTAATTTATGTAAAAATAAAATAAAAAAAAAACCCTTTTAAATGAAAAAGCTTTCAACTGATAACTTCAGTCTTTTTCAGCTTGAGAAAGGATAGATGATAATAAAGGGGTTGCCATATCTTTAATACTGTATTCATTATTTTTCTTTTAAAACCGATTTGTGTGTTAATGGATACAAATAGGAAATCAAAATTGTAGTTTTGGGGGTTAAGAAAAATGTCTAAAATTTTCCTGATAAAGTGAAAAGCAATTGACAAATGGGGTTATTTGTTTGGCATCAATTTATAGAGAGTCAGCAAAACTCTTCTCCAGAGTTTAAGGTGGCCAATGAAGGTCAGAATTTCCTTTATGGACATAATTTTTGGCATCCATGGCTGTTGATGCTGCAGTACATGCTTCCAGTGAAACATGTTTAAACAGAATGCATTGAGATTGGGATTAAGTAGACTTTGGGACTTTACATGCTTCCAGTGTAACATGTTTGAACACAAGGCATTGAGATTGGAATGAAGTAGACTTTGAGAAAATTGAAGGAAGTTATTTTATCCCTGTCACCCACAATATTTATTTGATGATTTAGTAGAATTTGGGAAAATTCAGGGAGGCTATTTTATCGCTGTCATCCACAATATTTATTTGATGATAGACTCCAAACTTTTTGAAAATTTGAGCTCGTAGGCATAAGGTACAGTGGTAAGGGGTAGATAGATCCATAGAACTGCAGATTTTTCTATGGTTTTGGTTGAGGTTTTTGATTTTTGATTTTGATTCATAACTAGTGATTAAAGTTTTTAGATTATAGGAGGGTGCCCATTCAAAGTGGCAGTTTTCAAGACTTCCTGTATTCCTCCGCAAGAGAGCTTGGATAATTGAAAATGATGAATAAAAGATTTGATGGCAGCAAATTTGAAAAAGTGAATGAGTGAAAAGGAATAATATTGGTGGTTGCAGTACTTAGGTTTATGAAAAACAGACCTTGAGATGTTATGGTTACTCATCCTTCCAAGAGAGATATCTAAAAACTGTATCCTGTTGTTGTCTTCACTGTTCTTTGTAAATTTCATAGTAGGAAGCCTATTGGGGGCAAAGTTGGTTAAATGCATCAACTGCTGTTTATAAAGGGGCCAAATCATGAAAATTTGTACCTAAGCTGAGTAGGTTGTAGGGTAGAGTTTTTCAGAAGAATAGTGTGCTATTAATGTGTTGCAAGTGTATTTCTACAAGAAAAGGCAATGAAGGTGAATCCATTGGAAGGCCATTAGTTTTGCTTGTAATATGTCTTATTATGAATAAAACACTTCTCTTCTTGAAGTGATTTGATTGCATTTTCATACCTGTCAATTATTATGGAATGCCCATAGTTTCTACAGATTTAGTTGTCTCACTATGGAACAATGAACCTACCTCGCTGTCAATACTATGGATTCTATGAGTTTTTTTTTTTTTTTAAGTTTGCTGTTGTTTTAGGGATATACATGAGATTCTAAAGCGGATTCACGGAATTCCACGTTTTTTGTCATCATTTAGATTGTTCTCAGGATCAATGTAAAAATGAAGATAATTTGGGGGGGGGCATTTTCTGTCTAGAGACGGTATTTCGTGTTTCAAAAAATTGTAGTTAAACAGAGTAAAATAATTATCATAATCGTAATTTTTCCCCCAAGGTTGCCTTTGTGTCAAGTTTTCTTGTTAAATATGATTTTATTGCATAAATGTTTCTATTTCAGCTTGAAACTGTAGGCAACAATTTGCGAAAATGGAGGGTAGACACCCCCAAAATTTCCCTGTAATCTTCAGGCATTAAATTCTTCCACAAAATGGAGGAATTCTGCCGTTTTCATTATTATTTTGGTCATTTGTGAGATCAATGTACAAGTGAACATAATTTTTGGAGGAGGTGGGGGGGGGGGGTGTTCGTCAGAGGACGGAATTCCATCTTTACGAAAATTTCGAAAATGGAAGTGACGGAGTTCAGATTTTTTCCACAGTCGTAATTCCTTTTTTCTTGCAATGTTGCCTCTGCCCAGTATTATTGTTAAATAGCATTTTACTGCATAAATATTTGTATTTCAGCTTGAAAATAGCGAGAAAAATTCCAAAACCAAAAGTTGGATGATGCAAAGATTTCTCCCGTGTTCAACCCCCCCCCTCACCACCACCACCACCACCATATATTTAACCTTCGAGCGGGCGCACTGTCGTAAAATATTTACGACAAATGTTGTTGTTTCCGGGTAACACTTTTCTGTGAATCCCAGCTTTCCCATAGGCTGAAAGAATTCCTAGAACAACATTTATGGAAGACACTGTGGGGACAAGTTAGTGCCGGGAGTTTTTATTTAGTCTGTGAGATGACTTAGATGTGATAAGAGCGCTTAATGTAAAGTTTACGACATGCGCTCATCCACATAAATATCGCATATTTGCATTCGTCACATTATATAATTATTACCGTTGACGCCTAATTTATGTGTTCTTATTTTTCTAATGTTCATATTCATTTTTCTAGATTCTCCAAAAATGTCCTCATCACAGAAGCCTTTTACTCAGGCGGAACTTGAAAGTATTGCTCACTGTATGTTTGAGGAACAGGACAGTGAAGAGGAAAATAATGTGTGCAGTGACAGTGATCTTACCAATGATCATATTGAAATCAATGTGCATGATAGTCTGTCTGAACAAGGTATATCAGATATAGAGCTAGAGAATGAAAATTTTAATGATGACAACTTTTATATCGAGAAAGATAGAACAACCAAATGGCGTAAGTTCGGTTATGGTAAACACTCTAAAACCAAGGAAATCAACATTGTAAAGGAATCTTCTGGTCTGAACCGGCGTGCCAAAGACATCAATAATGAATTAGAGGCATTTTTGAAAATTATTGACCTTGCTATGAAAGATGAAATTGTAACTTGTACAAATATGTACATTGATCAACTCAGAACATGCCATGAATATGCGAGGGAGTGAGACTGCAGTAATACAAATAGATGTGAATTGATGGCCTATTTGGGGCCATTATTTTTGATAGGAATAAAAAAGCACACCACACAAATGTAAAAGAACTTTGGACATCAGGTGGAACTGGAATTGAAATTACAAAAGCAGTGATGAGCTACAAATTATTTTTATTTCTAACTCATAGCCTTAGATTTGATAATAGGACAACCAGGGCAGAAAGGCATAAGATCAATAAATTAGCAGCTGTTCGCACATTTTTAGATTCATTTGTAATCAACAGCAAGGCGTGCTTCAAACTGAGTGCATATACAATTATCGATGAAATGCTTCATCCTTTTAGAGGCTGTTGCAATTGGATGCAATATATGGCAAGTAAACCAGCAAAATACTGCATCAAAATGTATGCTTTGTGTGACACTAAATCTTTTTATACCTACAATCTGGAAGTCTACTGTGGCAAACAACCAGATGGCCCCATACATCTCATCAAATTTGCCAATGGACATTGTGAAACGACTAGTTGTTCCAATTGAAAACTCTGGACAGAATGTGACTACAGACAACTATTATACGAGCTTTCCTCTTGCTGATTATCTACTTGAAAAAAAAAAAATGACATTCATTGGGACCATGAAAAAAAAATAAGGAAATTTCTACCACACAAGAATAAAGCGGTACAGTCAACTTCATTTGCATTTCAAAGGAACAAAATGCTTACATCCTATGTTCCACGCAAAAATAAGGCAGTCATACTCCTTTCAACACTACACTGCACAGATGAAATTGATCCTACTACGAATTAACCACAAATAATTATGGGCTACAGTGTGACCAAATACAGTGGACAAAATGTGTGCTACTTAGTCGGTTTCTCAAATAACTTGATGATGGCCATGTATTATTTTTTATAGCATTGTGAACATTGCTGGAATAAATGCCCAGGTATTATATTCCTTTGCCAAATCCACAAGTTGTCCGAAATATCGCAGAATATTTCTCAAAAAATTATCTCTCAGTCTTAAGAAGGAGCACCTTCTAGAACAAAGCTTCTAAACCTACCATCCGATGTCAGTGCATTTCTCAAAGTAAATTATGGACAACCAGTAAACCAACTAAATGAAGAGCAACCAAAGCTACGAATCAGAGTATGTTGTTTGTGTGTCATGGACAAGAAAAGAACGTCGGCATCTATGAAATGTCACAATTGTAATGCATTTACTTGTAAATGCCACTCACAAACCAACATTTTATGGGCTACATGTCACGCACATGACAATTCGCAATCAGAGTAAAAAATACTTCTGTTACGTTACGAATATTTTATTTTATTGCTATTTGTTTTCCAGGGTTTTCATTTATGGGTTTCTTTGGTTATTTCGGCAAATAAAAAGACTTATTTCAATAGTTCTCATGAAGTTTTGATTGTTATACAATAACATTCAATAACTGTTCAATATCATATATTGATCACGTATCACATAGTAGGTCAGCAATCGTTTGTCGTAAAAAATATTATGCACCCCTTTCGTGGTAGAAAATGGTACGCGCCCGCTCAAAGGTTAACAGCGCAGGGATATTTAACACCGCAGCCACTGTCCTGCGTTGTTAAATATCCCCCGCCCCCATAAGTTTTTGCATTTAAGCTTTATAAGGGAGGGAGAAATCCCCAAAAATGGAAGTGACAAAGTTGGAAAATTTGTAAAAATTGATGCATGGTGTTCAAAAGTGCTAATATTCTCAAAGTTACACCATTTATGTAAAATAGCTAAAGCTTTGATATCATGCACTGGTCCTCAGGCTGGAAGTTCTTTCAGCATGGTGTTATCAGATGGCATAAAAAAGAAAGGAAAGAAAAGTGTCAATGAAGAAATAGGGAGAGAAAGATATCAGCAGAAAGAAAAAATTAAGCAATGAATGCTGTGCAGCTGCAGAGTCAACAAAGGACAAACTGACAGTAGTCCGCATTCTTTCTGTGTGTTTTGATTTTTTACCCAGTTAAAACATTCAGCTTTTTTTTTCCTTATTTGATCTTCCCATGACATACACTACAATTTTAGAGGCAGTATGATCATATGGTAAGCAGAGGTTCATGCACTGCAGGTTCACTTGCTTGGATTTCCCATCTGTCAAGCATTGTAGAATTTGAAACACATCTCACTGATTTTTACTGGTGGAAGTTTCAAATTTAAGTCTCACAATTTTACCTATCATGCCATCACCAGGGAAATCAACTTTGTGTTTCGCACATGTTAGTTTCATTAGTGTCCTTGTTTGTTGTAATGTTTTGTTGTGGCGTATATTCCTTTTTTACAAAGAGATGCATAGTTTCATAAAAAAAAAGCGTCTTTGTATGCCGTGCGATAATAATAGTTACTACTGACAAGGCTGTACCCAATGTTGGTAGGTATGTTATAGTCTAGTATACTTAATATTTTCTAAAACTTAACCATAATTATATTAAAAATCAATAACTTTTCCTTTGGTGGTGCTGAGACCAGAAACTGTGTTGTTACTGTTGCTGAAGAGGTCCATGGAACTGCAGCAGTGCGTAGCATTAATTGTGATGTTTGGTGGAACACTGTGATTAAATAAGTAAAGAGGAAGAGGGAAGTGTATTAGGAAAGGTTGCAAGGTAGATTTTCTGAGGATGGATAATGCTGTAAAAAGCATACAGCAGCAAAGCTAGTGCCAGAGTAAGGCAAAAGATAGAACAAAATAAGGTGGAAAGGCATGAATCTGCTTTTTGGATAGATATGAAATCTTTCTGGAAGTACACAAGATGTGGAAAGAACAGGGGAAATCAAGCTTTAAGCTGTGTGCAGAGTAGGATTCATCATCCCCTAATGAGTTTAGCGGATGATGAATAGAATACTTCTGTGAGTTATTAGAACATGTAAGCAAAGATGAATTTGAGGTACAAGCAGATGATGCCACAGAGAGAACGAGGGCAGCTGAAAAAAAGCATGCAGGTGTCTGAAAGAAAGAGATTTTGTAAAGCTATTAAATCTTTTCAAATGGCAGGGCTTCAGCAGATGGCATAGCTGCTGAAATGTTAAAATGTAATGTTGACTGTAATTGACTGGTTAACAGCAATTTGTCAGTTGTGTCAGGAGTTAGGTATGGTCTCACAGAATTGGAGGAGTACATTGTTCGTTTTTATGAGGGGAAAGATGATCAGACTAAATATAAGAACTATCATGGTATTAGCCTGCTGATTGTGCCATGCAAAGTGTTTTTAAAGATTATTGCTGATAAGGTATGGTACTTAGCATCAGAGAAGGTGTTTGGTGTTCAGAGGGGTTTTATAACTGGTAAGGACTGCACTAACCAAATGTTTGCATTACATATGAAAACTAAAAAGTATCTATCTGTTGGTAAGAAAGCTTTTGCTGCCTCTGTGGGTTTCGAGAAAACTTATGACTGAGTGAACAGGGCACTTCTATGGAACATTTTGAATAATTATAGTATAGCTGGGAATCTACTTGAATGTGTGAAAGCTATGTGTGCTGGCATTACAGCATGTGTGTGCATGTTTGGTGCTTTATCCAAATGATTTTCTGTTGGTGTAGGAGTCAAGACAAAATTGTGTAATGTTACCTTGGCTGCTCCATATATTTATAGATGAATGCATGTATGCATGATGTCAAAATAGACCGTACTAGTGTATGTATTGGTGATTCCTGTGTGTGCAAGTTTCTGTATGCTGATGGCATGCAGGTATGTTCTTTCCTTTCTCAATACCCTCTGTTATGATGCTGCACTGAACAGTAGGTAGTCAAATTTGTGTTGTGGAGTATTATTCTAGCTGATAAAAGTGCTGTGATCATGTAATGAAATCTTTAAATTTGTGAAAGCTTGTTTTGGAGTTCTTTAGTAGTAGTAGTAGTAGTAGTAGTAGTAGTAGTAGTAGTAGTAGTAGTAGTAGTAGTAGTAGTAGTAGTAGTCTGAGATTTTTTTTTCTTAGTTTATTATTTATGCAGTTTAGCTACTTTCAAGATTTCTCCATTTGATATTGTAATTACATCATGCTGCTTTGATATGCCACTGATCTTTGCATTATCTGTTTGTTATGCAATCTTTTGCGTATCAGTGCAAATATCTCATCCCAAACGTATGGAAGTCTTATTTAGTCTATTTTTAAATCAAAATTTAATTAATGTTTTTTATAAGATTTGTATATACATTTCATTCCAATTTAAATTATATTAGTAAACCAAATTTATGTTCCTTTCCTTCTTAAGGAAATGGTTGCTGAAGACAGAAGAATCAGCAGTGACAAATGCAGTTTAGCAACAGATCAAAAGCACAAACTCTCTGACTTGTACCGTGACCGTTCTAGGCCAACTTACCATAACATTGATAATGGGTGTGTTCTGTATATAGTTGGAAAACATTTTATTGATGAATGGAGGAAATTTATTAGGTGAGTTGTGTGTTTATTTTGGCAAAAACAAAAAAAAGGTGAAGTTTGTAGAAGAGATTGCTTAAATGCTTTAATTTTTGAAAGTGAGTTTTGATGTTGGCTCATTTTAAGTAACAAATAATTCAAGTAGTTGCATGACCATATTGTACTATAATTTTGTTTCAGAAATTTAGTTGATTTTCATATATAACCAGACGTTACATGAATTTCATTCCTGGTTTTTACTCTGAAACAGTATTGTGTCATGAACTGGAAACACGATTTTTGTTTTAAGTGTAGTAAGTGCCACATCAAGATGACATCTTCAGGCCTAAGCTCAAAGTCTCCTCTAATGAATTCTTATTATCTGAAGAATTTTGTGTTTGCTCGGTAAAAATTGTAATCACATTTGTTTGCAATATTTGTTGGATAAAGGTACAAATCACCAGTTTTAACTCCTGTTTTTGCTGCTTGACATTAGCATGAAGTTGTAAAATGTGTGTGTCGAATCTATGTGTAATGTTGAATGAATTCCGTAAGTTACCTAAATGAGGAACTTGCGCACTTTCAATTTGTCAAGAAATTGTGTTCCTGTATTCGTGTACTTAATTGCTGATAATAGTTTACACAGTGTCATAGAAAATGAATGGGTTTTAGGCTGATGGATTATTCTGGAACAACAGAAACTCTACTCAAAACACAGGCCATACCAGTGACTTAACCAGAATGTGTGTACTTGGGATCACTTTGTAAAGCTGTTTTTAATCATTTTCTGTGGATGTCTATCCTTCATGCTTATACCTTAAACTTGTCTTGTAGTGTGTTTGGTTGTTGAGGAGGTGAGATGTTCTTGTCATTCAGGCCATGACCCTGTACACCTGTAAACCTAGCCCTTTGATACCTGGGCTCCGACCCCTTCCCAAAACCATTTGCGGTCTAAGTCAGAGTACCATGAGGTAGTATACCAAATTTGGTGGTTCTAAATTGAAAACTGTAGAAATTTTAACCAAAATAATGAAAATTTTGTAAACCCCCCCCCCCCCAGCTATGATCCCTTCCAAAACCCTTCTACAGCCTAAGTTAGATTACCATGAGATAGTATACCAAATTTGGTGGTTCTAAGTTGAAAACTGTAGATTTGTATAACTGGACAAAAAAAACATACAAACAAACAAATATACAAACTTTCACTTTTATATATACCGTATATAGATTAAAGTCTTAATAAGAGTATTCAGTTGAGAAACAAATACTTGAAAATCTAGTTTCACCAAGCATTGTCATTTCATCAGAAAGTCCTTTGCAGGACTCAAAGTGAGTAAAACTTTTTCTTCCTAGATTTGATCTTAACAATGATGGCTTTTTAGGGAAACCAGCTGTATAACTGTCGATGTTTTGATCTTTCCCTTTCAGAGTAATATTTAGCATATTCAAATGCTACATGATAACACTTAGGAACGCTAGAGAACTGAGACTTTTAGTTGCCTTAGTATAACATTTTATTTCTTCAAATAAAAGAATTTAAGTTCTTTCCAAAGTTAGAAAAAGCATTTTCCAGTACTCAACCAATAGATTCGAATGCGTAGGAGCAGGTCACCATATCTAGCATCAAATTCATCTAAAAAAGTTTTGAACTTTTTGTACATAAGAACACAGCTTCTCGCACTAATTAATTTCACTATTTTCACTGCCTTTGCCATTGTATGTGATAATCCAGAGACAAATCCACACAATATAACATTTCAGATTTGATGTCATCTCTTTCCTATCAGAAATGAAATTCGGTTTATTCTTCATTTGCAGGTTGTAAATTTTCATTCTGTAGGCCATCAGTTGGCAGCACTGATCTAGACAATCCACCACGTGTTTAATTAATCAAAATTGCAAGCATTGAATAAAACTGCATTCAGTCAGGTTTCCCGTCTTGTCAGAATGGGTCCTGGTGGCAACAGAATGGATTCAGTTCTGTGTAAGTTTGTACATGAGTAGGTGCTTTTAAGGAAAGATTTTTCACTTTGGAGATCAACATATTTACTTGAGCATAACTATCAGGGATTTTTTCTGGCACCCTATGCAAACCGTGAGCAAAAGATGTTATATGCAAAAGATTTGGGTAGAAAACCTGAAGTGATGTAATTGCCTTTATCATGCATGGAACTGTATCACTAACAAAACTGTTTACTTACTTTTCATATTTCTGTTCGTGGGCTGGTCATAAAATGCTGAGTGAATTATAAACAAAAATGGCAATACTTGAGTGAATGACCTTTTCAAGGACTTTAGAGGCCAACGAATAAAGGCAAGAAGGCACACTATCTAAATTTCTACAAATCAATGAATGTGTTTCTTGTCTACAGGCATCCATATACAGTTTTCACCAATATTTTGCCGAATACCATTGTTTCCAAATAAATCGTTTGAAGATAATTTTTTCTCATTGTGAACTCATTGGGAATGTGTTGATTCATGCTCTATTTTTGCAAGAATCTTCTGAAATTTGGATTATTTAATGTTCTAAATGAAATATTGTGCTACTTATCATGGCACTACACAAATCGCAGGTTAATTCATTCTTCTTCTCTGTAATTGACTTCATCAGAAGCAATTGAATCGGAACTTGCTGCTGCTGGTTACATTTCTTCCTTTGCCACAGTATGAGCAGCTGTTTTTACATGCTGGCTAATCTGATTTTTTTTCCTTTAGGGTATGTGTTTATCTCATAGGAGGCAATATACTGTAGATACAAATCTCTTTCATATTCTGCAATCCAAAATATTGGACTGTTTATTACGTACAGCTTTGGGCATGTTAGCAATATTTCTTGGAAAGGCAAATTCTCTATTAATGTTTATGGCGAAAAGCAGAGTTATTGCTCAGCTCATCATTTGTATTTGTTGAGCAGTCTATATGGCAGTACTACTAATTATTTATGACAAAGTTGCAGGAGCCATTGCCCAGACTCTTCCAACCTGTATCGTTCTCTTGTCTACCCCGAAGGCTAGACAAGAATATTGTTTCAGTCCTTGTAGTGTTATATTGAGAGCAGTGTGGCTAATGCTGATTACCATGGTTTCTTAAAATATGGAATGATGCTGAAACTGTCTAAAATATGCATGTGCAAATGCATGTAATCTGATGTCTGGTAATGATAAAAGACATTAAAGAGCAGGTGCTGTGTTTTGATGTTCACAGTCAGTAATGACCATCACCAAAATCAACCATGTGATATAGCTTGAGTTAGCTGTGTTTGGAAATGTAGCTGTGGAAATGTTTGAGAAAATTATGATAGTGGCACCTGTGATTTCCAAGTCCTGTGATAAAGTCTAGCATCAAAGTTTTCACAAAAAGACATTTAAAAAAAATTGAAAACGTTGATCTCTCTTTTTGCCAGTGGATGTCTTGCATATCTTCTACTTGTAGCATTAATGCTACAGGAAGTTTCACTAGGTAGTCCCCCCAAAGAATCAGTCATATTTAGCAAACACTCTACTTAGAAACATGACATGTTGTTTACAATGTGCCTTAGTTCATGGGAATGTAGCACTATACACAATAAATGCTGGAAATGTCCTCCACCTACATCCAAACACATTTGAATGTGATGCTGCATATTATCAAAGGTCCTCTGAAGCATGTCCTCATCAATAGCCTGTATTGCTGCACTGATGTTGCTTCCTAAGTCTTCTAACATGCGAGGCTTATTGCTGTAACCATGGCACTTCAAATATCCCATAAGAAAGCATCGAGAGGAGTCAAATCAGGTGAACAAGGTGGCCACAGTCCTTTGAAAATCACTCGGTCACCAAAGAAAAAGGAAATGTCACCATGGCATGTCACACCACTCCATCCTGTTGAAAGTACCCAGTTGTCAAATTGATGTCGGTTAATTGGTCCACAAATCTGAAAAGGTTCACATATAACGCTGAGTTTACTATGATCTTGAAAAAGATGGGTCCAATTATTCTGGTTCGAGACACAGCACACCAAACATCAACTTTTGCAGGGTGTAATGAAGTTTTGTGTAATTTATGTGGATTAATTATCTGTAGCCCAGATGCGGGAGTTTTGGGAGTTGACATACCCATCCAAATGAAACCATGCTTCCTCAGTGAACCATGTGAAATCCAAAATGTTCAGAATTGAGATTACAAATGCCAGGGACAAGGGACAATAAGGCAAAGACACATGCCTTTCAAGATCTGGGTCTTGCACAGCTGTCACATGGTATGGATGAAGCAATGCTTTCTTTGGTGCTCTTTGGCAGGTGGAAATAGAATACTCAAATTCTTGTGACAAACGTCATAGTGACTTCTTTGGCGATGCCAGTAGCCTGTGCTTCACCTCTTCGATTTTTTATTCTGATAAAAGAGGACGTCCACCACTGTATTGGTTTAAAACACTGCCTGTGGTTTGAAATTTCTTCGCTACCCTATCAATGTAAAGTTTGTCTGGTGCTTTCCTTCCCCCAAATTTCTTGAGGAATTCATGCTGTGTTACCTTTATAGACTTTGTTATCCAATAACTTTTCTCAATGAACATCCGCTCCACAACGGTCTACACAGCTATCCTGAACGACGTTCAACGATTGTAAAACACGCAGGTTGCCTACGGGCAGAATTAGCATGTCCGGCCATCTGGTGCAGTGACATCACAATGAGTCATCGCCTTATCAGGAAAATCACTCCCACACCTTTCTCAAGGATCAAGGTCCCTTGTAAACCAAACATCATGTTTCTATGTAGAGTGAGAAGAAAACAATAGCTGGCTTTTTGGGTGGAGTACCTAGTGAAACACCCTGTATTGTTAAGGGTATATGGTTTTGCAAGTTTTTTGGTGGCATAGATAATCACAGAAATCAGTCTTTCCCCGCCCTAGTTATGTTTTCATGCATAATAGTGATATTGTCTTCATTTCAGCTTTCCAGATGTACTTTTGTAATTGACTTTGCTTTATTTGCTTCTTTTGTCCCACATTATTCACATAGTTCAAATAAACATCAGATCTGTGCAGTGCTGATGTTTGATGCACCAGTTACTTACTATTTGAGTAAGCACTAGCTTGTTAAATTTAATTCTTTAAAAACTCAGTAATTTGTTGTTATAAAAGGTTTGTTTCTTGTTATGTCAGGTAATACTTTAAGAAAAATATGCTTGTTGGTTTCTGAACTAAGTGTTTCTTTTAAGTTATAGCAAACAGCGAGATTGCCTAAATTGCATCATCAACTTTTAATAGATGCTTCATGTATATCTTCCATATAAGGAAGTCACAAATTATATGTGGTTAAAATACATAATACATAGAGATTCAGTATCTCTTTTAGAATTGCTATTACGCACGTTAAAATACGGACATGTGATTATGGTGGTGCAGTTATTTATGACGTTTATTATTGAAAAAATAAAGACTAAAAGAAAGCAAGAGCAATTACTCACATATATTCGTCCAGAGGTTGTTTTTGTTTGCATACCATCGTAGTTCCGCAAGTTGTTTGGTCTCAGGTGTTCAGCGGCTATGCATTGCAAAAAGTCCAATGGTGACTATAATATGGTGTTTAGCAATGCCAAAGTAGTATTCGACCCAAAGAATCTTGTTATATATTGTATCGTAAGCTCAAAAGAATAATATAATTGAGAATGAAAACCCTGTAATGACCTATGTCACAGACAGGTTAAAAGGCTAACAATGAACAATCCAAAAGAACTATAGCGAAAGAATCTAAAAGGCTGATAGTGAACGAATTTAAAAGAACAAAATGAAATGTGGATGGTCAGAAGAAACGACGAATGAACTATTTACATAATGCGTGCACCACCTCCTCACGTCCACCAGGGTCCCCGGACGTGTTTCGCCCTAGTCTCTTTCTAGGCATTTTCAACGGGAAATGAAACGTCTGTTGGTAAGTGACTACGTTTTGTACCTCCAGAAGTCATGATGTACATTATTGTGCATGGGTCAGTTTTCCTCCTATATGGTGGTGCCATGTGGTGTCATAGTTTGATTTTCCTGTATTTGTCGTTGTCTTTTTATTTTATTTTTATGTTCCTCTTTTAATCTTTTTTCGGTGTCCACTAAATTCCTCCAGGCATGTGAAAGGTCATATGGTGAATTGTTGTTGCAATTTGATGTTTTGGTCTTCTCTATTAAGATGGATTCAGCAATCTGGATGGTCTTCCAATTTTTTTGCTGGTTTATCAATTTTATTTCTTCCCATAGTGGTATGCATTGATTATTTATACAGAAATCGATAAGTGCAGTCTTATTTTCTTTTATGAATCAATTGCCGATGTGTTCCGATAATCTTATCCTGATATTTCTTGTGGTGCTTCCTATATATTGGCTGATAATTTTGTTTTGGCTGTCCCCTATTGGAATTGAGTAAAACACCCGCTCTCTGCAATATCGGTGTGTTTCCGTGACCAGAAGTTAACGTGTCCTCGATTTTTCTGGTCTTTATACCAAAGCCCAAGCCAAATTACGGTGGTAGGCGAACAAAAAGACCTCTGGACGAATATATATGAATAATTGCTCTTGCTTTCTTTTAGTCTTTATTTTTTCAATAATAAACGTCATAAATAACTGCACCACCATAATCACATGTCCGTATTTTAACGTGCGTAATAGCAATTCTAAAAGAGATACTGAATCTCTATGTATTATGTATCAACTTTTAAGAATTCATGCTATTTAACATTTTTTCCTGGATGTTGAAAGCTGTCAGCATTTAGCATTTAATTAGTTTTTTTAACAATCTACAAAATAAATTAGAATGCTGTCACCTTACACTGTAGTAGTTAAGTTAGTACTCTTTTGACTATATTGCAATATAGTCTAAGAGTACCATTGCAAACTTCATGCCTGCAGTGTTAAAACTTTGTATCTGGCAAGTAATTACTGAATATCATAATCTTGGACTAATTACATCAGGCACAGTTTTTGAAAACTCTGTTGAAAGAGATCAGGTGGGAGGGTGTGGCTTTGTTTTTCACAAGTATAAAAAAAAGGAGAAAAAGAAATATGCCTGTATCCACATTTTTGCCTCCCAGTTGGTGGTGTTAGAAGTCAGTCTCCTCGTCACTCTTTTGTCCTACAGTGCCTCAGTCCACTGCTTCACAATTATTGCAGTGTGTGTTGTTTCAAACTAAGTTCATTGGGGAGGTGACGAGAAGGGGAATGAAACTGTTGAGATTGCAAAAATTCCATACTAAAAATGAAGGGGGTAAAAGCTTAGTGACTTTAAAAGAACAAATTTAATTTTACGAGCCTCTGTTCACAAAAATGTTGGTAATAAATGGCAATATTCATGTTTTGAGGTGCATTTAAAAGCCACAATTATTGTATTTTTAATGCCAAGTTCTTGTACTTCGGTTTTCATCTATGGCACTCTGTGTACTTGAATATAAGGCCGTTTTTGTTTCAGTTATTTCCTTTTGAAAAGGAGACATGATGTATGCTTATGATGAGTGTTTTTCCATTTAAGTGAACATCTCTGGTAATTTTGTGATTCTTGGGTTATTTTCATAGATATTATACAAGATTAAACAGTAAATAAAGCCCAGTTTTTCAAACAATTGTGAAAAATCTGTGACCAGCAGCTTCCATCCTGTAAGCTCCAAATTAATTTCTAAAAATAAGAAATCTGCTTCAGTTTTTGCTACATAGCAATGGAGCTGCAGTTTCATCTGTCATTATTATTTTATGCAAACTTTAAATCTCAGTGTTTAAATTGTACAACAAATGTAGCACGTGCAGGACATTAACAACAAAAGAATTTAGGTGATATCAGATTGCTACTGTGAAATATATATGTACAGTGGAATCTCGGTTATTCATAATTCTGTACCAGTCCTGATGTTTTACTGTAGTTTCTATCTCTTTTTTAATTCCTTTATATATAATTCATTTGTATACGTTTTATGATTATATGTTAAATTTGTAATTTCAAGTATTAAAAATACATGGTTTTTTTATTCTTTTGTGCGTAACTCGCTATGTTACAACTTTAAGAGAAACGGGACAGCAATTTTTTTATTTTTTTTTGCGGCTGTGATATAGATGATGCAACCAAAAAATTTACTAAATAATGTTCACAGTTCTCTTTTATCACTGAATTCAAGAAACTTGTGAATATTTTATTTGGCACTAATGCTAAATCAACTAATGGACAAACTGCTTTGAAAAGAGCGATACTTATAAGTAAAGAATGTTTCCGGGTTTTGAATATAAAACAAGATCGTATTTGGATTTACTGCATAGTATTTCAAAGGTAAGGCTTTTTTTTTTTTTTTTTTCATGTATTAAAAATATGAAATCCTACATAATTAAAATTTTTATAATAGTTTTTTTTTTATAACTAAATTTGAATCTATGGGTGGATGAAATTCGAAAGTATGCGGGAGTGACATGGAGGAGACTGGCACAAGACAGACCGTTGTGGAGGAAACTTGGGGAGACCTTCGTCCAGCAGTGGATTGATAATGGTTGACAATGATGATGATGATGATGATGATATTAGTTCTATAAGGTTTTTTACTGTGAGTCCTATTTTGAGAGAATGGCTGAACGTAAAGATATGGTTGAGATATCAAAATAAAGGTCTTACCATGTAGATGTGCCAGTCGAAAAGAAAAATGAGATTGGGGCAACGGTTCGGGCGTTGTGGGGCAGCAAAGTTCCCATGTAAAGTCTACGGGAGAAGCTTGCGATTGACTCGCACTGTTGAAGGCGGAAGCATGGAGGAACTAAGATAGTCCAAAGTCCGAAGTCTTTTTTTTCTGCATGAACCTTTATGCAAAGCAATGCTAGCAGGCATTCGTATAAAAGTTCTCATCAAAACAGCGAACACTCTTGAAGACCTGCTTGTGTTATGCCGTTGGACTGCATGATATAGATATACATCTTAATATTCATTCGATCCTGTTTATTAATTTCCCATTATGTAAAGATGTAAATAAACATTCCGTTGACCATTGTTAGTGAAAATATTTAGAATGTACATATTGAGTTGCGCCATCTATCATTTTATAAGGTTTTTTACTGTGAGACCTATTTTGAGAGAACGGCTGAACATAAAAATATGGTTCAGGTATCAAAATAAAGGTCTTACCATGTAGATGTGCCAGTCGAAGAGAAAACTGAGACTGAAGCAACGGTTCTGACTGGAGCAATGGTTCTGGCATGGTGGGGCCGCAAAGTTCCCATGTAAAGTCTATGGGAGAAGTGTGTGGCCCTTATCTACATCAGACGCTCAGTTCAGTGTCAGACTTGGTATGTACATGGTGTTCTATAATCAGTCCTTAAGTAAGTAAATACTTTATTGCATACTTACCCTTAACAGAATGTCTCTCCCGCAGAAAAAAAGAAAGAAAGAAAAGAAAATGTAAGAGCCTTACTGGAAGGCATGGGCGATCAATGGGGCACAACTATATGTGTCAGACGAGAGAATGAAGAGTATTCGCAACGTGAATCTCATTCCAACAACATTTACAAACACAGTTGTGACCGAAGATGAGAGTGAAAGAGTGTGCTATCCAGTTAAATTTTTGCACACGATTGAGATGAATGGACTTCCACCTTACATTCTACTACTGAAAAGGGGTGCAGTCGTGATGCACATCACGAACCTGGCTGCCCCGGTGGTGCAGTGGTCTAAGCGCTGGCTTATGATAATTCGTTTGTGAAAGGTCCGGGTTCGAATCCTGGTAAGGCATGGATGTTGTGTTTGTGTTATGGCACTGGCTTTCTCCCTTCCCTGGAGTCAGTGGCCCTAAATTAGGGACTGCTTATAGCCCATTGAGTTGCTCACAGTGGTCGTTAAACACCCAATCGAGAAAAAGAAAAAAAAATCGATGAATATTTGAGATGTACAGGGTGTTTCATTAGGTAGTCCTCTCAAAGAACCAACTATTGTTTTCTTCCTACCCTACACAGGAACATGACTTTTGGCTTACAAGTGACCTTAATCCTGGAGAAACAATCTGAAGTGATTTTCCTAATAAGGCGATGACTCGTTGTCATGACCCCACCAGGTGGCTGGGCACTCTAATTCTCTCCGGAAACAGTCTGCACATTTTACTGTGCTGTTGAACGTCCTTCAGGATAGCTGTGTATACTGTTGCGGAGCAGGTCCTCATTGTGAAAAGTCTATAAAGGTAACACAGCGTGAATTCCTGGAGAAGTTTGGGGGAAGGAAAGCCCCAGACAAACGTCGCATCGCCAGTGTAGCGAAGAAATTTGAAACCACAGGCAGTGTTTTGAACCAATACAGTTGTAGATGTCCTCCTTTAGCGGGGGAAAAAATAATCGAAGTGGTGAAGCACAGGCTACTGGCATCGCCAAAGAAGTCGCTACGACATTTGTCACAAGAACTTGAGTATTTTATTTCCACCTGCCAAAGAGCTCCAAAAAAAGCATTGCTTCTTCCATACCATGTGACAGCTATGCAAGAACCAGATCTTGAAAGGCATGTGTCTTTGCCTTATTGTCCCTTGTCCCTGGCATTTGTACTCTCAATTCTGAACATTTTGGATTTCACATGGTTCACTGAGGAAGCATGGTTTCATTTGGATGGGTATGTCAACTCCCAAAACTCCCGCATCTGGGCTACAGATAATTAATCCACATAAATTACACAAAACTTCATTACACCCTGCAAAAGTTGATGTTTGGTGTGCTGTGTCTCGAACCAGAATAATTGGACCCATCTTTTTCAGGATCATAGTGAACTCAGTGTTATATGTGAACCTTTTCAGATTTGTGGACCAATTAACTGACATCAATTTGACAACCGGGTACTTTCAACAGGATGGAGTGACGTGACGTGCCGTGCCGTGCCGTGGTGAAATTTCCTTTTTCTTTGGTGACCGAGTGATTTTCAAAGGACTGTGGCCTCTTTGTTCACCTGATTTGACTCCTCTCAATGTTTTCTTATGGGGATGTTTGAAGTGCCATGGTTACAGCAATAAGCGTCACATGTTAGAAGACTTAGGAAGCAACATTTTGTCACAAGAACCTGAGTATTCTGTTCCCACCTGCCAAAGGGCAGTCAAGAAGGCGTTTCTTCATCCATACCATGTGACAGCTATGCAAGAGTTGCAAGAACTGTATCTTGGAAATCGTGTGTCTTATTATCACTAGTTTTCGACATTTTTACTTGCAATGCTGAACATTTTGGATTTTACATGGTTCACTGAGGAAGCATGGTTTTATTTGCATGGGTATTTCAATTCCTAAAACTCCCACATCTGGGCTACAGATAATCCACATGAATTACATGAAACCCCATTACATCCTGCGGAAGTCAGTGTTTGGTGTGCTGTGTCTCAAACCGGAATAATTGGACCCATTTTCTTTGGGAGTATAGTAAACTCAGCATCGTTTGTGAATGTTTTCGGAGAATTTGTGGACCAATTAACCAACATCAATTTGACAATGGGGTACTTTCAACAGGATGAAGTGACATGCCATATGGGGTTGAAATTTCTTTTTTCTTCAGTGACCCAGTGATCTGCAAAGGACTGTGGCCACCTTGTTCACCCAATTGGACTCCTTCTGATGTTTTCTTATGGGGATATTTGAAATGTTATGCTTACAACAATAAGCCTCACACATTAGGAGACTTAGGAAGCAACATCAGTGCTGCAATCCAGACTACTGATGAGGACATGCTGTGGAGGACCTACAATAATATCCAGTGTTGCATTTGATTGTGTTTCGTTGTTGTTGGAGGACATTTCCAGCATTTATTGTGAATGGTGCTACATTCCTATGAAGTAAGGCACATTATAAACCACATGTCATGTTTCTAAGTAGATTATGTTGCAAAATATGACTGATTCTTTTTTGGGGGACCACCTAGTTAAACTCCCTGTACTATATTCTCTCTTCAGGGGTCAACAGCATTTATGCCCCCCCCCCCCCCCCACACACACACATAAGATTATCTCTGGCCATTTATTTGAGTAGGCCTAAGTTCGAGTCCTGGATGAAGCATGGGTGGAATGTTTGCCTTCTGGTATTGGCTCTTTCCTCTCCATGGAACCACTGGCCCAAAATTAGGGACAGACAACTGCTTATAGGCCTCAGAGTTGGCCACAGTAGTAGCTAAACCAAACCATGGGGGGGGGGATATATATATTTATCAAGACAATCGTTGATAGTGTTTTTTAGACTTTTAATTCTTAAACCATTTTCCAGCCGCATTTCCCTGAAATTCGGTTTGTTATCTAAGGTTTTTATGGAATCCTGTCTAATGGTTATTTTTTTTAACATGTCTATCTAATCCAGTTTTATTTAATACACTTTTAATAACTTATTTATATGAGAGACCTTAAGGATAGCTCCAAAAGATAATTAATACACCCTAATAACTGAGAAGACAGAAAAGTTTCATAAATCCATACCCACATAATGACCATTTCAAATTCATGTTTTTCTATTTTTATGTTTATGTGATTTGAAACCTAATTACCTTTTCAGAATTTTAATTTTAAACTCCTAACAGGTTGTCCAATGTGACTTGCCTTGATAAAGCCTCCCATTGGCAGGTGAAAGGTCAGTGAATTAAAATACACTCTTTACCAAAAAAACACTGAAGCACCCAAAAGGAATCATCCAGTCGAGATGAAAGTTGGTATGTGCAATGTATGTGCATATATAGGAAAGGAAATGATAGCAATCCCAGAGCAGTTAGGCCATTTATTTGAATAAAACAGCTATGCGAATGGAATAATTCAGTATGTTGTAGCGTCACCTCTGGCTAGGATGCAAGCAATTACCTAGTGCGGCAGAGACATATACAGCTCACGAATACTGACGTGACGTATAGCTTGCCAGATGGATTCTTTGTCCAAATTGTGGGCCAATTTCTCTTCATTCCAGGATAGGCATAGCTGGCGTATCATCATGTCCCAAACATGTTCAATCAATGAGAGGTTGGGTGGTTGAGCTGGCCATGGAAGGGTGTTGGCGTTACTGAGACAGGCCTGGGAGAGCTGTACCGTGTGTGTCCAGACATTATCCTGTTGAAAAATTGCTCAGAGATGCTGCGACAGGAATGGCAACACAACAGGCTGAAGAATTAGGAGAATTCAAATTCGTGCAGAAATAGTCCAAAGTAATCGAGGTAGTTGCCTTCAATGCACGATCTTAATATCAAGAGTCACTCATAATACAAATTTAAATTTGTTGGCAGAATTTAAAGATTTTATTATATATAAAAAAAAAATAATCTTTAAATTCAGCCAACGAATTTAAATTTGTATTATGAGTGACTCTTGATATTAAGATCGTGTACTTGTTGAACAGGATTCACACCTAAATAATATAGCAAACAAATCTACACAAACTCTGTTTACTGGTGTGAAAGTATAATTAAAGAATGAATACAAGGGAAAATTGTATCTCCCGAGCTTTCGCTCTCCAACCGGGAGGCTTTCTCAAGGGTTGCAGACATTACTAACAAGTCCGGCGAGTATAATAAACAGATTTCGAAACACTGATGGTCAGGAACGTCGTATTTTGAAATTTTGATGCTCGAGGCACGAGGCGATACACTGGTTTCTTTCATGCGGGGAATCATCTCAGCATATTCCTCCACGCGGACGGAATATCAACAGATTGGGTATCGTTGCATGCGTAGGGATGCGTGGAGATTTCAATACTCTCTCTGATCAGCGTACCTTTGTAGCCAGTATACGGCGCAATTATCTTTACTTTATCCCATAACGGGACTGCGTTTTTTTGTGCTACTTCTTTAGACAAGGCTGTTAAGGTCTTTCCCAATCTGATGTCTCTCATGTGCTGCTCCTTAGTCCTTACAGCAATCGACCTTTTCGTCATTCCGATGTAAACTTTCGACGAACCGCCTGGGTACATCAGAGGTATCATGTACACTCCTGCTTCCGATTTCCTGTCTGGGTTTCTGCACGTGTTTGCTACTGCTCTGTGTATGCTGTTCGGGGATCTGATGCCGATGTGAAGCCCATGGCGTCTCATTAGACTTTTGAATGAGTAAGAGAAATTTTGGATATACGGCACAGATCCGGCGTAACGCAAGTTATCTCCTTTTGCCTTGGGGGTTGTACGATACCTGGACTGAACTCTTTGTAGGATTTTTCTTAGATCATATTCGGGGAAACCAGCTGCAATGCCTTTATTAATGATATCTGCTATCTCTTTTTTCCTTGTTTCTACGCTGGAACAGACATTGAAAGCTCTTACAAAATATGTTCTAAATGCTGCCATTTTATATGAATTCGGAGATACAGACTTAGGTGCGATAAAGTTGAGAACTGTTATTGGTTTGTAGTAAACCGCCGTGTCAAGACGGCCATTCCGATTTTTATGCAACATAACATCTAGGAATGGTAGTTTTCCTTCAGTTTCCCTTTCTAGGATGAATTTGATTGATGGATGCAATGTATTGATTTGTCCCCAGAATTCTTGAAGGTCTGCGTCAGAATACTGCCATATGAAAAATATGTCGTCGACATACCTGAACCATATATGTGGCTTTTTGACAGTGCAGGAGAAAATTCTCTCTTCCAGTGGGCGTAATATTGCTTCTGCAAATATGCTTGACAGCGGTGAACCCATAGGAGCACCTCTGGTCTGTTTGTATATATTTCCTTGGTAACGAAAGAAACCGCTTCTGGGGGAAACTCATCATCCCTGGATAACCATTTCTCGAGATTGTCACAGGCCTCCTCTACCGGTATTGACGGGTATAAGGACGTTATGTCGAGGCTTGCTAATATGTCGTGCTCGTTCAAGACTACGCCTCTAGTCCTACTTATAAAGTCTTGTGTTGAACTAAGGGCGTGTTGAGAGGGTGGAAGGTATTTCTTGAGGAAAACTGATAACTCTTTCTCAAGGTGATATGTGGGAGCTCTAATTTTAGAGACAATGGGTCTCACTTTGTGCCCAGGTTTGTGGTGCTTAGTGCTTAAGCCGACCAAACAGTGGTGGTATCGATGGTCCCGGTGGGGTGATGGTTGCTTTCTTGATGCTTTCTGGCAAGCTAGCCCACTTTTTCATCCCTTGTACTTTGGATACCAGGGTATTAGTCGGGTCAGTAGCAACTCTGGTCGATGCCATCTCGGTGATAAAGGCCTTCAGCTCGTCATCATAATCTTTCCTATTTGTTAGTAATGTCTGCAACCCTTGAGAAAGCCTCCCGGTTGGAGAGCGAAAGCTCGGGAGATACAATTTTCCCTTGTATTCATTCTTTAATTATACTTTCACACCAGTAAACGGAGTTTGTGTAGATTTGTTTGCTATATTATTTAGGTGTGAATCCCGTTCAACAAGTACTTACCCGCTTTTCCGGGCATTCACGGGAAAATGTTTAAGGTCTACAGAAACGGCAGACTGAAACTGGCAAGAGAGAGTGCGCACCTAGACTTTCTCACTGAATGCAAGAAGCGGAACGTCTGCCCGAAGTTCCTGCGCATCAAGTCAGCGATCACAGACAGCTGGTTCCGTCGCAGGCTTGAGAATTTCCAGCGTAGCACATTAGTATCGTTGGTACGAAGAAAAATAATGCAGGTTATGTCTCTCCATGCTAAAGTGTTTCATTGGCACAATGAGTTATACCATAGCAAAGAAGCCGTCATTGTTGACGAATGGATAACAAGAACACACATGCTAGTGGAAAGAGTCGAAGGGATCATGAGAGAGAAGCACCGCAGAAAACTGTGTGAATTATCGGATGGACATCTACAATTCCCTACGGAAAACAAGATTCCTGTTGTAAATGTGTCCGAAAAAGTACTCACTGCAGAGGAAACGAATATCTTAACACAAGGCCCAAAGTTTTGCCCCAGAGCGAAACTCAACATCAAGGAAATCATCCCGCACCTGGAATCGGCCATTGAAAGACTACCCTCTTCCGAACAGGACACAGTGAGGCACTTAGCAGCCGAAAAACTGAAGAGAAGTTTAGCCACAGCAGTAAAACATGATGCCCGAGCATGAATAGTCATAAAGAACTTGCAAAAGAGGGAGGATCTGGCAATAACACTCACTGATAAATCGAACCAGATTGCCATAATGAATAGGAAAGATTATGATGACGAGCTGAAGGCCTTTATCACCGAGATGGCATCGACCAGAGTTGCTACTGACCCGACTAATACCCTGGTATCCAAAGTACAAGGGATGAAAAAGTGGGCTAGCTTGCCAGAAAGCATCAAGAAAGCAACCGTCACCCCACCGGGACCATCGATACCACCACTGTTTGGTCGGCTTAAGCACCACAAACCTGGGCACAAAGTGAGACCCATTGTCTCTAAAATTAGAGCTCCCACATATCACCTTGAGAAAGAGTTATCAGTTTTCCTCAAGAAATACCTTCCACCCTCTCAACACGCCCTTAGTTCAACACAAGACTTTATAAGTAGGACTAGAGGCATAGTCTTGAACGAGCACGACATATTAGCAAGCCTCGACATAACGTCCTTATACCCGTCAATACCGGTAGAGGAGGCCTGTGACAATCTCGAGAAATGGTTATCCAGGGATGATGAGTTTCCCCCAGAAGCGGTGCAAGATATAAGAAGAGCCCTAAACCTGACTGTGAACAACAATTTCTTTCGTTACCAAGGAAATATATACAAACAGACCAGAGGTGCTCCTATGGGTTCACCGCTGTCAAGCATATTTGCAGAAGCAATATTACGCCCACTGGAAGAGAGAATTTTCTCCTGCACTGTCAAAAAACCACATATATGGTTCAGGTATGTCGACGACATATTTTTCATATGGCAGTATTCTGACGCAGACCTTCAAGAATTCTGGGGACAAATCAATACATTGCATCCATCAATCAAATTCACCCTAGAAAGGGAAACTGAAGGAAAACTACCATTCCTAGATGTTATGTTGCATAAAAATCGGAATGGCCATCTTGACACGGCGGTTTACTACAAACCAATAACAGTTCTCAACTTTATCGCACCTAAGTCTGTATCTCCGAATTCATATAAAATGGCAGCATTTAGAACATATTTTGTAAGAGCTTTCAATGTCTGTTCCAGCGTAGAAACAAGGAAAAAAGAGATAGCAGATATCATTAATAAAGGCATTGCAGCTGGTTTCCCCGAATATGATCTTAGAAAAATCCTACAAAGAGTTCAGTCCAGGTATCGTACAACCCCCAAGGCAAAAGGAGATAACTTGCGTTACGCCGGATCTGTGCCGTATATCCCAAATTTCTCTTACTCATTCAAAAGTCTAATGAGACGCCATGGGCTTCACATCGGCATCAGATCCCCGAACAGCATACACAGAGCAGTAGCAAACACGTGCAGAAACCCAGACAGGGAAATCGGAAGCAGGAGTGTACATGATACCTCTGATGTACCCAGGCGGTTCGTCGAAAGTTTACATCGGAATGACGAAAAGGTTGATTGCTGTAAGGACTAAGGAGCACATGAGAGACATCAGATTGGGAAAGACCTTAACAGCCTTGTCTAAAGAAGAGCACAAAAAACGCAGTCCCGTTATGGGATAAAGTAAAGATAATTGCGCCGTATACTGGCTACAAAGGTACGCTGATCAGAGAGAGTATTGAAATCTCCACGCATCCCTACGCATGCAACGATACCCAATCTGTTGATATTCCGTCCGCGTGGAGGAATATGCTGAGATGATTCCCCGCATGAAAGAAACCAGTGTATCGCCTCGTGCCTCGAGCATCAAATTTTCAAAATACGACGTTCCTGACCATCAGTGTTTCGAAATCTGTTTATTATACTTGCCGGACTTGTTAGTAATGTCTGCAACCCTTGAGAAAGCCTCCCGGTTGGAGAGCGAAAGCTCGGGAGATACAATTTTCCCTTGTATTCATTCTTTAATTATACTTTCACACCAGTAAACGGAGTTTGTGTAGATTTGTTTGCTATATTAAGATCGTGTATTGAAGGCAAATACCTCGATTACTTTGGAGGCTGAAGAATGTCGTCGATGTGCCGTTGAGCTGTGAGGGTGGTAAGGAGGCCTACCAAGGGTGTCCAACTATGATAGGCAATGGCTCCACAGACAGTTACTCCTGGTGTGCGAGCTATGTGCGGTTCCACAGTAAAGGCAGGATCTGTGCGCAGACCGGCTTGCCTCCAGGCACATATGTGCTGGTCATTGGCGCCAAGTGCATACATAAGATTCTTCCACGGATTTACAGAATTCCAGCCCCCCCTCCATCATCATCATCATCATCATTTGGATCATTCTCGAGTTCGATGCAAAACTGAAGAGAAATTTTGGGAAAGATTAATATGGAGGGGTCATTTTTCATCTTTCAGAGCTTTCTAAAATGAAAGTTAAACAGACAAAGATTTTTCCCGTAATCATAATTTCTTTTTCTTGCAATGTTCCTTCTGCCCAGTATTGTTAAATATCATTTTATTCCATAAATATATGTATTTTAGTTTGAAAATGGTGTGAAATGTTTTGAAAACGGAAGTTAGGCGTCACAAAAATTTCTTGGGAATCTTTAGGCATGAGATTTTTCTGTTTTTGTGATTCTGCAGATCAATGCATAACTCGATCAGAATTTTCTTTGGCAAATTGGTGGTGGTGGGCGGGGGGGGGTCGTTTTCCGTCTAAAGATGGAATTCTGACTTTTGAAACTGAAAGTTGGATGTAGTGAATTCCGTAATCTTAATTTTGTTTTCTGACAATGTTTCTTCTGCCCAGTGTTGCTGCTATAATATAATTTTATTCCATAAATATTTGTATTTCAGCTTGGAAGTAGAGGGAAAATTTCCAACAACGGAAGTCGGACGGAGCAACGATTTATTCACAATTGTTTTATTAACATCAACTATAATGTTGTGCAGAGCATTTGGCTCTTTGATAATTTATTCTATCAGTAATTTTATATTTTGAATGCAGTAATGTGCTCCAGTTTAATATTTACATAAATAAACGTGAGTGAACAATTCTGTCTTGTTCATGTTGCATTATATTTACACTGTTTCGCCATATGTTCTGATTCTTTCTTCACCCAGTTAAAAAGTTCAGCTTTTTTTTTTTCCTTCGTCAGTCTTGTGTATGCAAGTGCAGTTCGTGACTCATCACTGAAAACAGCACAACACCACTGGACACTATCCCACGTTGATCAGGCCCGACACCTCTACAACCATTTTCAGTGATGCTTCCTGGTCGGTGGTGGAATGTCCTCCTTGAATGTAGTCCCCATGCCGCAAGTCATCGGGCAACTGGCACTTCCGTATCTGTGCGTGACAAAGCCTGGCCACGGATGGTTGAGAGTGACGAATTTCATTCTGTCATTGTCCTTGGCTGTCCACTGCCCCTGTGCCACTGGTTGTGCCCTCCGCAACAGATTGATGCCAACATCGACCAAATGCCTGGTAATATGGTGACTTGACCAGCTGGCTTCTGTTCAGTCCAATTATATGTTTTTTTTCTCAAACTCACTCAGCTGCTCGTATTGTGCGTGGATCAGGCATTGAGGCATCCTCACTGTCCGTGGAGGTTAATTCAATCGCAATCCGCTGCCACATCTGTCCCTGTGTGTGAGCTTTGCTCTTGATACACCTTCCTCGATGTGCTGTGATGGGCCACTATTTAGTCTTTGGTCATTATTTTTTAATCATTTGCATATTCAACCGTGAGGTACTTTCATGCGGAATTTCATCAGAATCAAACAACTTTTTGGGGGGCATTTTTTTTTTCTTTCAGAAAGTGTATCTTTGTTCTACACTAATTGCTGATTAATGAGACCTTATTGTCTTTTTAACTGATTTATGTTTATACAGAAGGAATCTCTGATGGACAAAACAGCTGTAATGGAAATTTTTTGTTGTGGTAAAACTGTTGAAATAAAATGATTCTGTAGTTACTTTGGAAAGAACGGATAAAATGTGGCATAGAATTACTTTGGTGGAAATTTAAAGTGGCCAACTGAATGAAATATAAGACATCACTCAGAATTATCATACTGGATAAATTCTGTCACTACAAACTGAAACTGAACTGCTGAAAAAAAGGTCATATTGGTAACTGACTACTTTTAAAAGAGAATATCCTTCCTATATGCAAATCCTTATTTTGCAGTATATGCTGTATATCGTCACTTCTTGTAGGGGGATTTGTATTTCTTGCTGTTTGGTTTGTGGAAGATGTGTTTACCTTATTTAATTAGTGAGATCTCTCTTGAGCTAATTGTGTATGAACTTTTTGCTAATTTTTGGAGTTGATCAAAAAGCTTTCTGCCATAAGTAATTTTTCTTTTTCCCAGAAAATGCTTTTAATTTTCTTTTCCAAAAATAACTTGTTAGTTCCTGAAGAGGGATAATGATTTTCTACATACCATTCTACTGTCACTGGCTGTTGACTTTCTAATGGAATAAATAGTAGCTAAGTGACCCCCTTTGGAAAAGTAGGAAGCCACCCTTTTTTTGACAGTGCTTCTCTCTCGTTTCACTTTTGTGGGTGGACTTTCATCTGGAAAGCACCACACAATGTGTTGTTTCGTGGTCTCAACTTGTACCTGTAAATCCATTTTATACCTGTTTTTATGTCAACTCATACCTGTTATTATGTCTGAAACATTCCTGGCTTGCTCCCTTTCAAAATTTGTTCAGCATGAAATGGCACAAAATCCGAGCTAGTATGCTTTTGCTCATCACTTAGATGAGGAACTCATCTTGAGTGCCACTTGCATAGACACAGGTGTTCATGCAGGATACCATTCACACTCCCTTAATTGATCTCAAAATGTCTTCTATTTGAAAATGTGTGATGCCTGTGTCTTGTGTCACTAGTTCCCCCATGGCAGCAATGTTTTTAATTGACATTGGTGTTATTGTCATCTGAAATGAGAATCATCACCTAGAGATGTTTTGCCCTGTCTGAATTTGGCAAACCAGTTGAAAAAACTTCCTCAGGAAGGCTTTCGCTTGGGAAATGTTGATGACAAGCTTTGGAAGCAATCTTCTGGTTCTGAACAAATCTGCATAAAAAAAACCTCTTCGGTCAAGGTTCACTACAGAAACTGTAATTCCCATGACCTTTACTCCTTCAACTACATATAGAGAAACTTTTAGCCAGCAGATACTGTGCTGTCATTTAGTTTATCCTAATGAAAATACAAAACCGATTATGATTCAAGATTTTCATGTTTCTTAAAAAAAAAAAAAACTATCTAAAAACGTTTTGAACAACACCCGTCTACTTCGAACCTTTGAGAAAAAACTGTTGTACCATTTGATTGTTGAAAGGAGGGTGGTTTAATTTGAAAATGCCACTGATGAGTATTGTATCGTCGTTGCATTAATTTTAATAAATACTCATACATTGTGAATACTTTTGTGTTTTACCTGCATATAAAGAACCATAATCACTCCTTTATAAATTTTTACAACTTTTTAAGTTATTGTTGTGAAAGTTTGAGAAAAGGAAGCTGCAAAGACTCTTTTTTCTCAGTACATCCATTCAATGCTTTGCCGGTGTTTGCATCTACATCCCAAAATTGGAGAAAATGCCATAATTATCTTTCCATTGTTAAAACAGCTTCCTGCTTTTTCATTTGTCTGACCTCCATAGCCGCAACAAGATATATAAAGGGATTTTGTTGTTTTGCACCATTTTATCTCTTGTAAATATAATTATATTCTTAAACTAAAAAATAATCCATTTATGTATGTACTTGTGTTTCTCATCTATTTATCTCCTAGCAGGATTGCACCTGCCAGTGCATGGGTGTGACATTTTAGATGCAGTCTGGATATTCTGGTCTTTACTCAAATAAAAGAAGCAATGCCATCTTATGCATGATTTTATAAAAAGTTTTATGTTTAAAGCATATGTACAGATTAAAAATATATACACATACGTAAGACCTTTCGAGCTTACTATAAGCTCATTCTCCGATGTAACACAATACTAAAATTACAAACAAGTAGGTGGTAGTTATATATCATGGGAGCACATTCACAAATGACACAGTTCGAAGCAAGGCCAATGCATGCGCCAAAATAATTGAGCAAACTCATCATCTGGATGCTTTTCAAATTATCAATTAATTGCTTTCATGGAAGGGGGTTGGTACATGGGTATTCTTCATTACGGCAAAGGTGGCTGTATTTCTAAATCAACAAACTCTCTGTGAAAAGAAGAGTTGAACGTAACCTCGGTGTTCAAAATAATTATATCTTCCCATATAGGAGTGTGTTTGTCCCCTAAGTAGAGTCGAGAGAGGGCTGTTGAAGTGGAGGAAATTCGAATATTATACAGTAAAACCTCGAAAATACGGCATCAAGAAAACCAGCAACTTCGAAAATCCTGCACTTTTCTTATTTCGTTTTCGTGAGAATATCGTGAGAACATCTGATGTTTGACCAATAACCATGGAAATCTCCCGATGAACCGTCTCAACAACACATCGCGAGATCAACCATCATCCGATCTCAGTGTTCAAATTGCCGATAGCCGCCTACGTGTAACAACGGGATGTTTCTCAAATTCGTCATCTCATTGGGTCGTGCTGAACTGACGCGGACCAATGAGGCAACGAATTAGTGTGTATGTTTGAAATGTGTGTCAAACGTGTGATGATGATCTGTACTTGTTGGTGGCAATATGTGGACTCGATCATGTAATAATGTCTACATCAGCCTTCATGATGCATCGCGGTAATCCTCTTCGCGATGTATCGTAGGTTTGTCAGTTGAAAAACCTTAACGTCGATGTAAAATTCATATCGGGTTTTCGCGATATATTGATACATCGCCCAGCCCTAGCGACAGCTCTGTTTGTTTTTTTCAAGTTGTTGCCTAACCATTCACCAAATTCAATTTTGTTCGACAGGATTTTATAATAAATAGTACCAAAAGGTAATCGCCAATATTTTCGCCAAATTTTTTTTCCATCACCAGAATGATTTTTTTTCCCCTGCAAATTGTGACGAATGCTATCAGCAGCGCGACCCCTGCATATTTATAAGGCATAGATGCGCACATTTTCGTTAAAGTGACCTGTTACGTGTAAGTACGTGCTTTACAGAACGTCCATTATGCAATTTTTGGATAGCTTCGGAAATCCGGAATTTTCATAAATTCGGCACTTGTTCAGTCCCGTCGATGCCTGATTTTCGAGGTTTTACTGTATTTATGTTCCCGAGGTTCTACAGCTCAGAGAACGAGTGATCGAACCCATGTACATCGTGTTTTTAACCCCTTCCTGTGAGGCTTTGAGTGGTATGGCGTAAATACCATGCCGTTTATCTAGTTTGACTACATCTCTGTCAGTTTTTATAATTGTCAGGATATTATTTGTCTTGATTCCAAAACTGATTTTATGTTTTTTACAGATAGCTGTTAAGTAGTTGGTAACACCAGGTATGAAATGTGCAAAACCAGCATATTTAATAGGCTGGTTAGCTCTTGTTAAAGTTGAAAAGGGCCTCAAAGTAATATGTTGTAACAGTTTTTGGACAGTTTGTACTGGGTATCCATATTCTGCAGCTTGTTTTTTGATGTATGCAAGCTCCGTATTGCGGAAGGCAATGTTCGATTAGTGTGTAATAGCCCTCATAAAAAAAATGCAAGGATGATAACTTTTGACATCTGGGGTGAAATGAATGGAATGGAATCAAAGTAGTATTTGAGCACAGATTTCTGTAGACAGAATAGGAAATGACATTAGTAATTGGATCCTGGTTTGGTGTAACTTGAAGTCCAAGTATGGGAGGGGTTGATTTTTTTCTAGTTCCAGTGTAAACTTGATGGAGGGGAGTTTAGATGACATATTTTCAGCAAAGGCATTTAGAGCTTCCAGAGTTGAGGGCCAAAAAATTATAATATCATCTACATACCGTAGGTACAGTAAGGGTTGAACACTCCGAGGCTACGTTCAGCTCTTCTTTTCACAGAAAGTTTGTTGATTTACAAATACAGCCACCTTTGCTGTAATGAAGAATACCCATGTACCATCCCCTCCCTTGGAAACAATTAATGGGTCTTGAAAAACATCCAGTTGATCCAGAAGACGAGTTTGCTCAATTATTTCAGTGCATGCGTTGACCTTGCTTTGAACTGCGTCATTTGTGAATGTGCTCCCATGATATATAACTACCACCTACTCTCTTGTAATTTAGTACTGTGTTACATCGGAGGATGAGCTTATAGTAAGCTCGAAAGGTCTTATGTGTGTGTGTATATTTTTAATCTGTACATATGCTTTTAACCCAAAACTTTTTTATAAAATCGTGCATAAGACAGCATTGCTTCTTTTAACTTGGATTACTTTTAGCACGAAATTACTTTGTTCCTGGCCTTTGCTGTTGTGAATTATTATATTGCGAGTCGGAGTGCTACCTCATGATCTGCCTTATCACGAAAAGTATTTGTTTCTTATATACTCTGTATGTAAATCGTGTTAGCAGTGCAATAACAATAGTTTTGAAATATGTGAATACAGGAAAAAATCTTAGTAGTAATAAGTCCGTATGCCTCTTTACAACTATGTTAACTGTCTTCCCTTAGGAGTTGAAAAGTTTGGCAAACATACCATGTATTATTCTTTATGAACCATAGGTAACATAGTTTAACCCGCTCGATACCAGTAGTGAAACACTACATGCACCCATGGGTGTACTGATAGCCCCCACAACCCCTGCATTGGGGGTGGCCTCACTGCTAAGAGTACCTCTAGGTTCAGTAAAAAAGATTTTATAGAATTTTTTAGCCAAAACTTCATATGCAGTTGGTTAAAGAAATAGCCAGGAATTTTTGATGGCAACTTTGAATGAAGTATTGAAAAGAAAAGCCATTTTTGGTAGCATTTTTTTCCAGTAAATAAGTAAAATCTCTAGAAATCATTTTGCGGTTTTAGAGTTTATAAAAACTGGATGACGGGTAAGCAGCTACCTCAGATGACTTGGTCCCCATTTCACAGCCAGAGGCGTAACTAGGTGTTTCTGCGCCCAGGGCAAACCGCAAAATACTCCACCCCCATCCCCCATCTGTCTTTCTATTTTACACACCCGCATGCACACAGATATCCATATAAATATACTTCTCAATAAAACAAAATTAACATCACATCTATGTGGGTGGCACATTCCAACTGACTGCTTGTACTGCTTTTCCCAACTGCTTCGGAGTTTGGACCTTCGGTACCATAGCAAACGGGCCGAATGCAAGTACCAATCATTACTCACAGTCACAGTTATGATCAAATAGCCCCCAAAGAATATTCAACAATGTGAACTACATTCCTTATCTTGCAATGGATGTTAAACCATACCTTCATATCTGAATGTGAGAACTGATATCTCCTAAACATTTTGAGGAAGAAATGTTCAAATTTTAAGCTGTCAAAACTACTGAACCTGGTGAAAGATATTAAAAACAAATTTTGTAAATGTACAACTGACAGAGTATGGCGCAAAAGAACTGTATCTGAAAGTGGTGCAAAAGTAAGTTTTAATCAGATTGTTAACAGTGATTTTTGCACTTTCCCTTGAGTTGTGCCCTAGGCAGCAGCTCTGCCCTAGTTATGCCTCTGGGCATAGCAATAGTTCCTATACATGTTTGTCAACAAGAGAACGTGAAAGAAACATCAGTTCAGCGAATCAAATTTTTATACCAATGAGGATAAGGTGAGCTTTATTACAGCTGTTTGCACATTACGTATTCTTCAGAATATAATGAACTCATAAAAGGTTTTCTTCATGGGGACAAAGAAACAGAGACTTGTGTCATTTTTTTTATATGTAACAGCCAAGAGAAAAACTTCTACTATGTGCAAAACATTGTGGCATTGTGTTAAGTTTGTTTTTTGTTTTTTTGTTCACATTCAAAAGTAAATAATAAAAAGCTGCTCCAGTGGCACAGTGCTTGAAGCGCTGTCTTCTGACAATTCGTCCGAGATGGGTCCAAATTCTAATCCTGGTGAGGCATGGATATTGTGTGTTTGTCTAATGGTACTGGCTCTCCCCTTCCGTGGAACCAGTGGCCCTAAATTAATGACTGACGACTGCTTAAAGCTAATTTGGTTGCTAATGATTGTTGTTAACTCCCCCTCTCCCCCCAAAAGAAACTAAGTAGTTTTACATTTTTTGTGCAACAATTCTTAATTGTTACTTATTTATTTGCATACATATTTCATGTATGCAAATAAATAAGTAACAATTTTGATACATGCCACGTCATTTGACAATTTGATGCCATGTGACATTATGTCATATTCATATCTGATATCTATATTATGTTCACGTAACACTTTATTTAAATTTATTCCTTCTCCTGTATCTGATTATGGGTTCTAGGGAAACCCGAAAGTTCTTATATACAATAAAATCTTTAAATTCAGCCAACGAATTTAAATTTGTATTGTGAGTGACTCTTGTTTTTTTAAGATCGTGCATTGAAGGCAACTACCTTGATCACTTTGGACTATTTCTGCACGAATTTGAATTCTCCTAATACATACAGTATGTTTTGTATTTTTGTATAAATTGAAAAAGGTAATTGGACACTGTCACACGGCGGTTGCGCGTTTTGTGTGTATGATGAAATACCGAACACGATAGAATAGCAATGGCAAATAATCCGCAGTGTCTTTGATTCCCGCAGAAATAGCATAACATAGTAAATATATTTTGCTTCCAGCAAGCCCTCTTTTGTAATTCTAACTTCAAACCGACCACGGCAACTCGGACATAGTGAAAAACTCTACAATTTTTTTTTTATTTCCCGATGTGGGTTCACTGTGAACCGCCACACAGGAAAACTGCCACATACTTTTCATCAAGGGGCCGTCCACAAATTGCTGTTCCTCCAAAGAACACTCTGAATGTGTGGCAGTTTTCCAAGTTTCCGAATTATGTGTGGCAGTTTTTTCAAGGTGTCTAATGACGGGAAGGAGCTCATTTGTTTATCTGTATTTTCGTGTTGTTTCATACAAGTTTAGGGCAACTGGCCACAAAAGTTCAAGGGTGTGTGCGGGAAGGGTATAAATATTGCCGTTTCTTGGCCTATATTGAGAATTCTATTGGGTACATAAATAAGGTTTGAGGGATTTGAGGTGAACAAAACACATTGTTGGAGAACAGAAACAATATTTTAATATTAATCGAAGTATGCTCCCTCTGAAGCTACAACTTTACCCCATCTCCGGGCAGTGAACGTATGCCCCGAAGGAAGAATTCCGGTTCCTTGGAAAAGATCCAGTTGTCCAGCCAATTTTTGACGTCTTCATAAGAACTAAACCGTTTTCCAGAAAGTTCTGACTGCATTGATCGGAACAAATGGTAATCCGATGGCGCAATATCTGGCAAATATAGCTGGTGGGGTAGAACTTCCCAGTCGGATCCTTCTAAGTACTTTTTCTCAGGTCGAGAAACATGTGGTCTCGCGTTGTCATGCTGTAAGATGACTTCATTGTGTCTATTCTCCCATTCCAGCAGTTTTTGCGTGGGAGCTCATTTTAAAAGCATTAATTGGGTTCGATACCGATTACCACTAATAGTTTCTGACGGTTTCAGCAGTTCATAGTGGATCACACCCTTCTGGCCCCACCAGATACACATAATTACCTTTGAACCATGGATATTGCGTTTTGGCGTTGAAGGGCCTGGTTCACCTGGCTTCATCCATGCTTTCTGCCGTTTAGGGTTATCGTACCATATCCATTTCTCGTCAGCAGTAATAATACGATGCAAAAAACCTTTTCTTTTTTGCCTTTGAAGCAGCAATTTGCAAATGGTTTTTCGACGTTCAAGGTCTCTTTCCCGCAAAGCATATGGAACCCGATTCCCTTCTTTTTGCACCATTCCCATGGCAGCTAAACATTGTGAAATGCATGGTTGACTGACATTTACTGTTGCTGCTAGTTCTTTTTGAGTCTGGCAAGGATCCTGGTCGAGTAAAGCTTCCAATTCGGCATCAATTTTTTTTGGGTGGTCCAGAACGTCCTTTATCACTGACATCGAAATCGTTCCTTTTGAATTGTCTAAACCAATACTCACATGTTTTTATGGATGGGGAATGTTCACCATAGATTTCTGACACTAAGCGATAGATGTCGGCAGCACTTTTCTTGACAATAAAGTAATGCACTAACACTTCCCGCAAATGCTGTTTTGTCGCGACGAAAGTTGCCATTTTCCATCAAGTAAAACAAATACGTCTTTGCACCTCAATCGAACGTCGTATACTGACTCTGACCGCTGGCGTCTCGTACTGCGTTATCGCAGTGTTGCCACCTTAAAATACATGCGAGCAGTAATAAGTACGACACCGAACTGAAATCCCTCAAAACTTATTTATATACCCAATAATTTCGAGAAAACGTTCTATCTAAGCCAAGCGAGAATTACAGCATTATGCATGCTATGTTCAGAAAAGGACCCTAAGGTGGGATTTTTTAATAACGCTGCACTTTTACTTAGGCATTAAATATTTACATAGCATGTCAAGTTTGTTATATTTTTCTTTTACTTAATTAATTCACAGGCCTTACACCTTCGCCCTTTTAACAGCTTTTAATCCGCCGACTTCATATTCATAATGTTTTCGTATCAAATCAAGTCAAGTAGCATTGCACTTTTACTTAGGCACTAAATATTAAAATCATAGGCCCCAGGCCAAGTCCTTTTTAACATTTTTTATTCGATCAATGCCATATTCACAACGTTTACACATCAAATCAAGTTAATAATATTGTGCTTTTACTTAGGCACGAAATATTAATTTATAGGGCCTAGGCCTTTTTATTTGTTTTTACTCCACCGATGTCATATTTACAACGTTAACACATCAAATAAAGTTAATGATATTGCGCTTTTACTTAGGCACAAAATATAAATTCATAGGACCTAGGCCTTTTCGACGGTTTTTAATCCGTCGACTTCATATTCATAACGTTTACGCATGAAGTCAAGTTAATATCATTACACTTTTACATAGGCAGTGAATATTAAGTCATTGGCCATAGGCCTTGGCCTTTTTTAACAGTTTTTATTCTAATGATGTTATATTCATAACGTTTATGCATGAACTGAAGTTAATCATATTGTGCTTTTAATCAGACACTAATTATTAATTCATTGGCCCTAGAGGCCTAAAGTCTAGTAACTAATATTGAATGCCTAAGTAAAAACACAAAGCTGTTTACTTGTCTTTTTGTAAACTCTACGATTATCACATAAGCAAAGAAAAAAGTTTTGAAAAGGGTTAGGCCTACAGCCTATTAATTAATATATGGTGCATAAATAGAAGCGCAATATTATTGACAATACTTCGTATGTAAATTTTATGAATATGGGAATGATGGAATGAAAACTTTAAGAAAGGCCTAAACGTTAGTCTTAATATTATTTTCTGCCTGAGTAATACTGCAAAATTAATAGTTTGATGTGTTACATAAACATTATGAATGAATATGAAGTCGACGGATTAAAAACCGTCGAAAAGGCCTAGGCCTAGGGCCTATAAATTATTATTTCATGCCTAAGTAAAAGCGTAATGCTATTAACTTGAGTTGATAAGTAAATGTTATGAATATGGAGTCAACGGATTAAAAACCATCAAAAAGGCCTAGGACCTATAAATTAATATTTTGTGCCTAAGTAAAAGCGCAATATTATTAACTTTACTTGATGTGTAAACGTTGTGAATATGACATCGGTGGAGTAAAAACTGTTAAAAAGGCCTATGCCTGGGACCTATGATTTTAATACAGTCAAACCCCTGTTTAACTGACTGCGTTTTAACGAATTTCGCGATTTTACGTAAATTTTTTATGGTACGGATGGGATCACATTGAAATTAGTGCTTGGTGTTTACCGATTTAACGAACACGTTTCCTCAATTTAGTGGATTTTTTTTTTTTTTAAACCACCAAACTACCCAGTTGCAATCTAATGTAGGCCCAACATTAAGCCACTGACTTTTATGAATAGAAGGCTGTGGCTCAGTGTTGGGCCTAATTAAAATTGTGCTACCTGAGTATGTTAACCAGCATTTTCACGTTAAAAGTTAACTAGAAAGAGAGCCTCGCTTAACAGGAAAATTTTACGAATGCAGTTAACCAGCGTTTCAAAGAACACTATCTGCGACACAGCTTGACGGAATCATAAATCAGTTCGCCTTTCCTGCGACTATCAAGTGTAAATAGGGGGAAGCAAATAACCAACAAGTTCCAAAGGCCAGGCAACGTTTTCTTGCATGGGTGGGAAGCAGGAAAAAAAAAGAAAAGGCGGTATGGGGGAGAAAATCTAGGGTACCCTGGGAGATTCTTGTTTTCATATACAGACAGAACAACAGCTTTCTGTGAACTCAGGGGGCATACACTGTACGTAAACCTCTGAAATTCATCCCCAAATTGCGCTTCTTTTCTTCTCAGTGTTAAATCTACAGATCAAATTAAACAACACATCTTGTTATGCAGCTTAGAATACTGAAATCGTTATTTAAGAAGCTAAATGCTCTGAAAAAATTAACCATCCTATTTTTCTCGAAGTTTTAAAGTGCACTTAAATTTTGATTCTACGTATTGAAATCTAATATCTACGAATTTATATTTAATATGCAAAGTAAATGTGTACGTACGTATTATAACATTTTTGATAATAAATTTCGTAATTAAAAGTACTAAATAATATAAATAATTCAAATTTCTTTGAAAGAAAGAGAACTTAGCTGCGTACATAACTTTTTATTAACACTAACTTAATTTGAATATTGCATTCAAAAGGCATCTTCGATTTAGTGAATTCCACGATTTTACGTACAAGACCGTTGGTCTCTTGAAGTTCCTTAATCGAGGTTTGACTATTTCGTGCCAAAGTAAAAGCGCAATGCTATTGAATTGATTTGATATGTAAATGTTATGAATATGAAGTCGGCAGATTAAAAGCTATTAAAAAGGTGAAGGTGTAGGGCCTGTGAATTAATTAAGTAAAAGAAAAATATAATAAACTTGACATGTTATGTAAATACACTGGCGAAAAGTGAAAAAGAATACCAAGAAGGAATTGGCGGACGATCATGAAATTTACATATGTTAATGGGGTCGAGTTTATGTAGGTGTGCTGTTAATTTCGGGACCAACCGGTGAGCGCTTACGCCACAGCACGGCATAATATGTAAATTATTGTCGGTGGTATTTAAGGAGTACGGCGAAGTGAATGTAATCAGTCGTCAGTGTATGGACACGTGCGAAGACCCTGAAGAAGCTGCAATGCCTGGACATGAAAGACTTGTACGATTTCAGCAGTTATCGGACTTTGAGCGAGGTCGTCTGGTCGGACTTCGCGAGGCTGGGTGGTCGTATTGTGGAGCGAATTGGATGGGAAGTATCGGTGGTGGTACGATGGTGGCGTAGATGGTCCGAGGAACATTCCCACACGAGAAGACGTGGAACCGGGAGTCACAGACGGACTGATGAGCGGACCGATAGACGCATAAGAAGAGCGGCGTTGTCAAGCAGAACATCCACTGCGACGCAAATCCGAGCTGCCGTTGCACCTGAGGTGACTGTGCGAACAATCTGCAACCGTCTACTGGATGCAGGACTACGTGCACGTGTGCCTCTGGCATGTGTACCTCTGACTCCTGCCCACCGTCAGGAACGGCTGCAGTGGTGTGGCCAACGTCTGCACTGGAGAACGCAATGGCGATCTGTCGTGTTCAGCGATGAAAGCAGATTCTGCTTGGGAGCCTCTGATGGCCGTATGCGTGTTCTCAGACGCACAGGGAAGCGTCTCCACCCTTCTTGCATCCGCCAGCGACACACAGGCCCTACACCTGGTCTTCTGGTGTGGGGAGCGATCAGCTATCACTCCCATACACATCTAGTGTTTGTACCGGGTACGTTAAACAGCACCTCCTACATCAACAACATCATTTAGCCCGTTGTTGTGCCATTTGTAAGGTCGGTCCATCGTGGTGTTTTCTAGCAAGATAACGCATGCCCACATATGGCACGTGCAATGCAACATGCACTTCAGGGTGTGAGACAACTTCCATGGCCTGCACGTTCACCGGATTTGTCCTCCGTTGAGCACGTGTGGGATTTTATGGGACAACGACTTATCCGGTCTCCACGGCCAGCCACGACCATCTCCGATTTATGCGTCCAGGTTGAGGATGCTTGGAACTCAATACCCCAAACTTACATCCAACATCTGCACGACAGACTCCATGCCAGAATTGCACAGTGTGACGCAGTTCAAGTCGGTTCTACCTCGTACTAACCATGTTACATGGAAATGTTATTTTTCAGTTTACCAGCAAATACAGCTGTATTTTGCCATAATGTTTTGATCACATTATCCTCTGTATTCTGTTATTATGCTGTATAAATTTCGTTGGTATCAGACGTCTCCTTCTTGGGGTTCTTTTTTCACTTTCCGCCTGTGTATTTAGCACCTAGGTAAAAGTGCAGCGATATTAAAAAATCCCACCATATTGTCCTTTCTGAACACAACAATTCTCGCTTGGCTTACATAGAACGGTTTCCCGAAATTTGTTTGGAGTTCCCAATTAAATTCTCAATATAGGCCAAGAAACAGCAATCTTTATCCCCCCCGAACTTCTGTGACCTGTTGCCCTAAGTATGAACCGGCATGAAAATTCAGACAAACAAAAGAGCTCCTTCCCGTTATTAGCCACCTTGGAAAACAGCCACACATAATTCGAAAACTTGGAAAACTGCCACACATCCAAAGTGTTCCTCGAAGGAACAGCAATTTATGCCCAGCTCCTTAATGAAAAACATGTGGCAGTTTTCCTGTGTGGCGGTTTTCCAATGTGTGACGTTTTTCCAAGTTGCTGAAAGACGTGTGGCGGTCTTCCTCCAAGCCCTGATGTGGTATGGTGCACGCGCACTCATACATATTTTCTTGGGTGTCGGACAACAGCCCACCGGTAAGATGCCCACCATACAGTTGCTCACCCGGACATTTGCCCACCATACAGTTACCCACCCGCACATTTGCCACTGAACCTGAGCACATTTAGCACACTAACTTTAGTAATTACCGCTACCATGTTTTCGAAATTTAAGCATCATGACCTGCTTTGATTTCGGGAAATAGTGTACATGCGCCGAAATTTTAATTTTGCATTCCGTATGACCCAACGCACGTTTGGGATATGATGTACATATGATGTAAAGTGGGGAACTGCAGATGTGTCTTCCATTGTCAAAATAGACAAGGCAGTATTAGGATTGGCTTTCGAAACATCTTTTTTATGTTCTAAAATTCTATGGCTAATGCTCCTGTATGTGCTTCCAATGTATAAGTTATCCCCAGTAGAAGAAGAGATAGGAATGCAGTAAACTCCTGGGAGGTTCAGGCTTTCAACTTTGTCCCTATCATCTTGCCATTGAATCTACCCCAAACATCTTGAAACTTCTACAAAGGGATGGGGACAAAGTTGAAAGCCTGAACCTCCCAGGAGTTTACTGCATTCCTATCTCTTCTTCTACTGGGGATAACTTATACATTGGAAGCACATACAGGAGCATTAGCCATAGAATTTTAGAACATAAAAAAGATGTTTTGAAAGCCAATCCTAATACTGCCTTGTCTATTTTGACAATGGAAGACACATCTGCAGTTCCCCACTGGAACGAAGCTAAACGAATTGCTTCTTTTGACAATCGTTTTGCCCTCCATTACCGTGAAAGCCTGGAAATTATTTTCAACTCAATGACTTGCAATTCCGAATCTCCTCTCTACATTCCGATGATCTGGAGATCAATTCTAAGTTTTGGCAACAAAAATAGGAAAAATTCAAATGTAGAATCTGGCAACAATCTTAGTCCTCCATTGGCGTGATGAAGACCTAAGATAAGGTCGAAAGCTTCCAACTTACGAACTTTTTGTAAAAGTTTTCATTTAACGTAACTAGCGTGATCAAGTTACCTTTATTTGTACCCAATGTTATTAACATGATTCGCTGTGTAAACGTTGTGAATATGGCATTGGTAGAATAAAAACTGGTAAGGGCCTAAGCCTAGGGCATGTGAATAAATATTTCGTGCCTAAATAAAAGCGCAATATTATTAACTTAATTTGATGTGTAAACATTGTGAATATGGAATTGGTAGAGTAAAAACTGTCAAAAAGGCCTAGGCCTAAGGCCTAAGAATTAATATTTCCTGCCTAAGTAAAAGCGCAATGTTATTACATTTATTTGTTGTGTAAACTTTGTGAATATGGCAGCGATAAAGTAAAAACTATGAAAAAAGGCCTAGGACTAAGGCCTATGAATTAATATTTCATGCCTAAGTAAACACCCAATATTATTAACTTGATTTCTGTGTAAATGTTGTAAATATGGCATTGGTAGAATAAAAACTGGTGAAAAGGCCTAAGCCTTGGTCTAGGGCCTGTAAATAAATATTTCGTGCCTAAATAAAAGCGCAATATTATTAACTTGATTTCATGTGTAAACGTTGTGAATATGACACTGGTAGAATAAAAACTGTTAAAAGGGCCTATGCCTGTGGCCTATGATTTTAATATTTAGTGCCTAAGTAAAAGCACAATGCTATTGACTTGATTTGATACGTAAGCGGTTTGAATATGAAGTCGGCGAATTAAAAGCTTTTAAAAGGCCAAGGTATAGGGCCTGTGAATTAAGTAAATAAAAAATATTAAAAATTTGACATGTTATGTAAATATTTAATGCCTAAATAAAAGTGCAGCATTATTAAAAAATCCCACCTTATTGTCCTTTCCTGAACGCAGCAATTTTCGCTTGGCTGATATAGAACGTTTTCTCGAAATTGTTTGGAGTTCCCAATTCAATTCTCAATATAGGACAGGAAACTGCAATCTTTAATACCCCTCCCCGCCCTCAAACTTCTGTGGCCAGTTGCCCTAAGTATGAACCGACATGAAAATTCAGACAAACAAAAGAGCTCCTTCCCATCGTTAGGCACCTTGGGAAACTGCCACACATATTTCGAAAACTTGGAAAACTGCCACACATTCAAAATGTTCCTCGAAGGAATAGCAGTTTGTGCCCAGCCCCTTAATGAAAAGCATGTGGCAGTTTTCCTGTGTGGCGGTTTTCCGATGTGTATCGCAGTTTTCTAAGTTGCTGAAAGATGTGTGGCATTCTTCCTGTGTGGCGGTCTTCTGCCAACCTGGCCTATTGCCATTTTAGGGATTTTATTTTGATCATGATGTCTTCAACTTTGGTTGTTTTCCTGATCCAAGAGTTCCTCTTTTTATCCTTCCTATTTTTGCTAGTATTATTAACTTGACTTGATATGTAAACATTGCGAAGAATATGACATTGGTAGAATAAAAACTGTTTAAAAGGCTAGGGACTATAAATGGACTATAAATGAATATTTAGTGCCTAAGCAAAACCACCATGCTATTAACTTGAGTTGATACATAAAGGGGACTATACATAAAGGGACTAGGGACTATAAATGAATATTTAGTGCCTAAGCAAAACCACCATGCTATTAACTTGAGTTGATACATAAAGGTTATGAACATGAAGTCGACGGATTATAAACTGTCAAAAAGGCATAGGCCTAGAGCCTATAAATTAATATTTCGTGCCTAAATAAACGCCCAATATTATTAACTTGATTCGCTCTGTAAACATTGTGAATATGACATTGATAGAATAAGAACTGGTAAAAGGGCCTAGGGCCTGTGATTAAATATTTCGTGCCAAAGTAAAAGTGCAATATTATTAACTTGATTTGATGTGTAAACGTTGTGAATATTGCATTGGTAGAATAAAAATTGTGAATATGGCAGTGATAAAGTAAAAACTATTAAAAAGGTCTAGGCCTAAGGCCAATGAATTAATATTTCATGCCTAAGTAAACGCCCAATATTATTAACTTCATTTTCTGTGTAAACGTTCTGAATATGGCATTGGTAGAATAAAAACTGGTGAAAAAGCCTAGGCCTAGGGCCTATGAATTGATATTTAGTGCCTAAGTAAAAGCGCAATGCAATTCACTTGATTTGTTTTTTTATTTTATTGAGGTTTAACGATCACCATGAGCAACTCAATGGGCTATAAGCAGTTGTCCATCCCTTGCCACTGGTTCCAGGGAAGGGAGAGAGCCAGTGCCGTAAGACAAACACAACAAACATCCTTGCCTCACCGGGATTCGATCCCCGACCCATCTCGGACGAATGATCGGAAGCCAGCGCTTAGACCACTGTTCTTCAGCCACTGAAGAAGCGTATAGGAAATGTATGTTATAAATGTTAAATGAAGCACCTTACATTTTAGCATTTCTAAAACAAAGTGCAGTTTTTATACAATCCAAAAATATTTATGTGATCAGTTTTCTTACACTTGATCGGAAACGTCCTCCGAAGTTACGTATTATCTACAAATCATCCATAGTGTGCAAGTGTCCGGTGGGCAAATGTCCGGGTGGGTAAATATCCGGTGGGCAAATGTCCGGACGCCATTTTCTCTTATTATAATTATAGATTTAAAATTAAGTTTCGTCGACACCGCGCGACATTCTGGTGCATAGCGTAATCAAAAGTACACTTTCTACCAACAAGTAATTGGACACCCCTGCAATCGACGATATCTGTGGTCCTGATACATGTCACGGCCGCCGCCGTTAAATATCGTGTGGGAAACAACAACGCAACCAGTCGCATGCAAGATGCCACGCAGTTCGGAGCTCTTTGATTTCGAGAAAGGTGTAATCGTCAGGTATCACAGAAATGGCCGATCCATACGTGACATATCCAGCGAGTTTCAGTACCCAAAATCAACAGTGGCCTACGTGATTGACAAGTGGAAGATGAGAGGTGACTGTCGGAAAGTGCCCCGACCCGGCAGACCCACAAAACTGGGAGTTAGAGACCGACGGGTGCTGGCCAGAGAAATTCGGAAGAACCACACCAAATCGATGGGCCACATCCGCGAGGAGTTTCAACAGGCATCCGGGAGTGTTCTTTCGATGAATACCATCCGTTAGGAAGCCCATCTGCTTGGTTATCATGGACGTGCTGCCGCCCACAAGCCTTTGATCACCAAGTCCAATAGCGCTGCTCGGCTAACGTGGTACAAAGAACGTCGACAGTGGACCGTTGAACAGTGGAAACAGGTTCTCTGGAGCGACGAATCAAGGTTCACCCTCTACCGTTCGGATGGCAGGGTCTGGGTTTGGCGTCTGCCTGGAGAACGCCTCCTGCCGGAATGTATTGTGCTAACTGTGAAGTTTGGCGGCGGTGGAATTATGCTATGGGGGTGTTTCTCCTGGTATGGCACGGGACCCTTGGTCGCAATTCGTGGTAGCCTCAACGCCGAGACCTACTGCACCATTTTGGATGACCATGCGCTTCCTACGTTGTGGCAGTTTTACGGGGTGGACCCATGTTACTTTCAGGATGACAATGCCACCTGCCATGTTGCGAGGTCCACCATGGCTTGGTATGGTGACAATGGGGTTAATCGAATGGACTGGCCTGCGCAGAGCCCGGATCTTAACCCTATCGAGCATCTCTGGGACGAGTTGGAGCGTCGACTTTTAAGGGGTGCCCCCACCGTCCGAAATCGGTGAAGGAACTGACCTGTCTTCTCCAAGCCGAGTGTAAGAAAATACCGCTAGCCGTCGTACAACGCCTGGTTGAGAGTATGCCCCGGAGGGTCGCAGCTGTAATCGCCGCTCGTGGAGGCTCCACCAACTATTAAAGGTTGATAAACTTCGTTTTCCTTTGCTATCACAGGTGTCCAATTACTTGTTGGTAGATAGTGTATAAATGTTTAATTGCATTCTGTATCACCCCTATTTTATGACATGCATTGTATTTAATGGCGTGGAATTTGATATGCTTGGGGTACTTCATATAGACTGTGTTTAAATAGATCAAACAGTACTATATCTTGGTTCGAAGCGGTTCATGATCTTTGAAAGAAGATGAATAATAATGTATCTTTTTCAGGTTCGTAATTTTCTTTTCAATGCAGCGTTTTGAGTCAATGTTGAGTTATTCGCCGTTGAGAAATGTGTGTGGTTTAGCATTGCTTTACCAAGTTATGGATATGTGTTTAAAATGAGATGAAGGATGTAAGAATATATTCTCATACATTAGGTTCAAAGTGTCCCGCTACTTCGATTTTCTTCGTTCAGATTTGTTGTTGTAACGGTAAATCTCACCTTGGGATGACCCCTAAGGACTGAAGTAGGCACCCAAAGGCAGAAATGCAATAAAATGGCTCAGTTTCACTTCGTGATTTATTTTCTTACGTTTCAATTAGCTTCAAGAAGTGAGATTTGTGTTGGTGCATGTGTTAGGAAAGCAAAGCTACCAATCATGTTTTGACAGCGTCATTCGGCGCTTAACGTCTGCAGCAATCACGACCGTGTTGGATGGAATAACCTGCTGGCTGAGAAAAAGATGGCCGAAAGAGGGTAGAAAGAGAAGGAAGGAAGAAAGCGAATGGCCCCCAGCAGACAACTTGATGCAACCCCGCTCACTCCCAGGATCCTCGCCTGCTTTGGAAGTATCCGTGAGCCTGGTCACCCGTCGGCCATCCATCACTGTCAGAATCAGCCCAGCTGCCAGATCACATCTCAGCCGGCAATTATTCTCTCCAAATCCCTTTAGCAGATGAACTACACGGCCTCACCAGCGACACTCTTTACAACTCTACTTTTTAAACTTTCCAAGAGATTACAGCCCTGAGAGGCATCGTGATGACGGCATCAGTTCTTCCCTATATAGGATTCAACTCGTTCTTATTCCTTTCGAATTTTATTCTTTTTTTCTTTTTTTTTCTACGTCAGCAGGTTTCAGTCACACCGCTTGTTTGTGAATTAATGCAGACATGCCTAGTTGCCTCCCGAAGATCGAAGTATTTTTTAGGGAAGAAAGAAACTAGAAAGAAAACTTAAAACGGCGGAATAACGATCGGAAGTTTAATGCCTTTAAATTGTAATGCTTTCTGCTTTCATTTTCTGATGACAGTGAACCCTTCGAATTCCGTTCGATCAGTGCGCGAAAAAAAAAAAGAGGAAGAAGTGCAGTGTTAGGGAGTGGACTTTCCTCCTGTATTCTCTCTTTGTTGCAGACATACAGTTTAAAAATGTGAAGACCTTAAACGGTAGCCGACTATGTTTTATTATTAACTAGTTGAATTGTGTTCTGGCAAAACTGACCTTTAAGAAGCAATCTATATATTTTGATTTTTACTGCAGTTAATGGGAGTGCTACCTCATGACTCTCACCACTACCATGAAACATTTTAATTTTTTATGCATTATCTCTGTGTCTGGGCCGTGCTATCGGTGAATAATAATATTTATAAAAAAATAACAAAGCATTGATAAGTTCATAGTACATAATTATTGTCCGGGTCGGGGGCATATAATCGGAAAACGGAAAACAACAAACTAAAACCGCAAACAGATTACGACCAATGTCAACTAAAAGTTGTATTGCCTGTAAAATCGATACATCAGATTGCTAATCCACTTCGACATGCGCGCCTTTCGTGGCACGTAAGATAACCGATAATCAATTTCTTGCCAAGTGTTCGCCGGCATTCGGGGCGTTACTGTTGCTATCACAGCACCAATTCTGGTCTTCAGGTCATCGAGGGGGAGGTCACAGGGGGTCTGGTAAACGATGTTTGTTATCTATCCCCACAGGGAGAAATCCAGTGGCGTAATATTGGGTGAGCGCGGAGGCCACGGAATTTGGTCTACCACGCCCAGGAAAATGCAGGTCAAGAAATTCTCTAATAATAAAAGCCCAATGCGGCGGTGCGCCATCGTGCTGAAACACCACACTGGGCTGCCGATCTTTCAACTGAGGCAAGAGATACAGCTGTAGCCCAGATAGGTCACCGTTTTCTCCACAAAGGAAAAGGGCTTTGTGGAGAAAACGGTGACGTTCACCTTTTGACTATCTCGTTCGACTTCTCGAACGACGTGAGGGTTTTCGGTGTCCCATATTCTGCAGTTATGCCGATGTGTACCCCCCCCGAAACGAAAAATGTTGCTTCATCACTAAACATCCATGTCCGCAGGTGATATTCAACAGCAACTTTGGACAAAACGTCTTGGGCGAATTGGAAACTGTGGTTTATCGTCCCGCTGTAAAGCCAGTACAATCTGCAGTTTGTGCGCACGTTGTAGGTGGTTATGCAGAGCCCTCCAAACAGTCGTTTGTGGCATACCTAACTGCGATGCAGTTCGTCTCGTTGACTTCTGAATGCTTCGAGAAAAGGCTTCTGGAAGCCATCAACATCGTCCTGCAAAGTGCTCGGTCTTCCTGCTCCTTTTTGATGCTGTACACTACCTGTCTTTTGAAACTACATCACCAACGTCTGGATAGCATTATCCAGGGGTCGCGCTGCCGATCGCCATCTTCGCAATTTGCGAACAAAAAAATATCGTTTTGGCGATGGAAAAAGAGCTTTGGCGATTACCTTTTTGTACTGTTAAAACACGTGGGCGATAAAAAATTGAATTTGGCGAACACTTTAAAAGAGCCAGCGCGACCCCTGATTATCGAAAGGTGGAGCTCTGTCATACTGCTTTCTGGAACGACGTTGCGTTGTGATAACTGACTTTGTTTCGAAGAACCAGAGTACGCACATTGTTTTTGTTTTTAACAGTCGCCATTTTGAAGTATGACGTCAATTCAGTGAGTACCGTGTTGCCACATAAAATTTTCCGCGGTGAATTTTTTTATGTTATATGCAGTTTTATTTGGTCGGTTGCGGTTTGACCATGCTAGACCACGAAAACCACGAAAACAATTATGAATCACGCTGTACTTCTTTGTGAACTACGATAATCGTCTTTCTGTGCACATTAAATGCTAAAATTCTTTCTTTAATGCTCTACCTCTTCGATTATTTTGTTTCCATAGCTCTAGGCTGCAGCCAAAAATTTCCTCAGAGGTAACATAATGAAAAGAATTTAACAAACAATCCTGTATAAACCTTTAGGAACCGCAGGTAATTTATGCAACTAAAGACTATAGTGAAGCACAGCATGCATCAGGAGAATGATCTGCATTCGTCGTTAGCAGATATTGCGACCGTCGATTGAATAACAATGCCCAAATAAGGGAAGTTGATTAGCTTCTTATGGTGCTTCACGTGACAGGAATATTCTGATGCAGCGCGTGCACGTTCAGTGTTTCTTGCGCGTTCTTAGTTTTCTCTCCAGTTCTCCTAGCAATAACATAGCATAGTAAATATTGTCGCTTCTAGCAAGTTTTCCTGTCCAGCCCTTTGGAATTTTTACTTGAAACCGGCCACTGCGGCTCGGACAACAATAAAGCGCAATTTGCCTGATTTTGGTTTGTCTTTATTGGCTTAAGGGATCAAAGGGCCAAAAGCGCCATGTCAAACGGTTTATGATGGAAAGGAAAACAACATCAAAACATAACGAAAAGTAAGTCACGAAAACGGATATACTGCAAGCGAGGTGTGTGCTGGTTCCTAGCCGCCAATTTAGGGTGAAGCAGGAGGCAAAGGAGAGTGTTGGCATCTGTGGCCAATCGGGTACGGAGAAGTGGTCACCGGAGAACTGATCACTGCGGAACTCTCCACCCGCCACCTGGAGAACTGGTTACAAAATTTTTAAAGGGCCGTATAAAAATAAAATTGCGTTCTTGACTGCTCCGTGGCAACGTTTTCAGAGGTTGGTTATCTAACTCACATAAAGTATCCGTAATTTCGTATTTTCTTAATTGCGATATTTAATGTAATTCTTTATAAAAAAAATCATTGTGTTTTAATTGTAAATAAATGTCGTATTTTAATTCTGCAATTGGAACATAATGGTTTAATTTAACGTACTAAAACAGCGTTTAACTCAATGTGTTTTTGAGTAAGTTCTGTACGTATGGAATTTTGGTATTCTTATAGTCTACAACAAAACAAAAGAATTTCAGGGTTTATAAACTATACAGCTCAACATAATTCTCTGTGGGCATCCACTGCCGCAGGAACCTTGTACGTGTAAGGGACTTAATACCAAAAATATAAAGAATTTCTAGACGAATCGGAAGCATATTTTCAGCGTTTACAAACTACAACTCAACCCGCTACTGCATCAACCCTGTGTGCGTGTGTCGGGGAGGGGTAGGCTTAATGCCAAAAATATAACAAATTTCTGGTCCGATCGGGAGATTTTCAGCGCGCATGTGCTGACACAGGAAACCTGTGTGTGTGTGTGTGTGTGTTACCGAAAATATAAAGAATTTCTGGTCCGATCGGAAAATCTGCCTCCGTTTGGACCAAAAATTCTTTATATTTTTTATGTTAAGCCCCCCCCTCCCCCCAACACACAGGGTTTTTGCTGAAGAGGATTCCCGCAGAGAATTTGTAGAGTTGTAGTTTGTAAACGCTAAAAATCTGCTCCCGATTGGTCAAGAAATCGTCTATCTTTTATATTTTTGGTATTAAGCTCCCCCCCCCTCCTCTTACACATGTATTTGCCGCGGTAGCGGATGCCCACAGGAAATTTGTTGTATTGTGTAGTTTGTAAGCGCTGAAAATCTGCTGCCGATTGGCTTGAATTTTTTTTTATTTTATATCTTTGGGATACCCACCCCTTCCCCACACACACACACAAATTTCATCGGTAGGTAGCCGATGCCCCGCTTGGAATTTGTTGAGTTTTTTCTTAACAAACCCGTAATATATGCCCCCAATCAGAATGCTCAGCCCAATACCCCCGATCTTCAAAGGTTACGAATATATAGGACGCTCTTGAGCGTTTGTCGAGTTGTGCTTTGAAAAGCCTCAGATATCTGAATTGCCGTTCGTTTTTTTTTTGGGGGGGGGGGGACACAAACCGCATTGTAGTAATGCAAGAAAAAGAACTGAGCAAGAATCTTACAGCTCTGTAACATTGTACACTAAATATCTCAATTAACAGAAACGCGAAATTATGTGATTCTATATGAGTCACAACTGAGAATGTTTACACGGAGCAGTCAACATAACAATTATTATACGGTCCCCTAATTTCTTTGTGGCCAGTTCCTCTACACCCATGGCCAATTACATCCCGTCAACCAGAAACCTAGTCTTCCGTTTTCCACCTTACGTGTTGCCGCACACTGCAATCGTGTAGGTAGGCCAAGCAAACCAAACCCATAAAACGAACAGGGAAAAATAAGAGTAAGAGGCGAAAGGTAACGGTAAACTAAACTCCTTTGCTGGTGCATAGTCACAACCACAGCAGCCCACAACTGAGGCGGGTACGTGTCATGTTCACAAAGAAAAGCTAATGAATGGAGAAGGGTTAGCTGGGGTCGTGGGGCCGCCACTACCCATCAGCTTTATGAACAGCTGTCCCTGCGTTGCAAGAATTTGACGCGGTGAAAGAGACAAGTTGTTCGTCACAATGTCAGCTTGGGCCGTGACAGCGCTACTCCCCAAATAACCGAAAAAGCACCTATCCCTGTGCGGGGGGCCAAATTTTGAAGTGTCTACTAAACTCACGGACAATGAAATTTGAGCACCTAGAAGAAAACATGCTACAACCGCGAAACTTTGCAAATAGATAGAGTGCGTGCTGGTATGCAAATGATCCACGTTTGGTGCGATTGCGTATGACCGCACACCCTGAGGTGGCGCTGCAAGCACGAACCGGCAGCCGTATAAACCGGCGTGTAGTCGATGCCCCATGAAAGCGAAAAGCACCGGCCAACACAAGCAAGAGTACAAAGTGACATGAATGCCGAGTAGACGCCAGTGACGTCGATTTACGTAACCTACGGACTTTGAGAGAGACATGATCATCGGGTTGAAAACTGCAGGGTGGTCGGCGCGCCGTATAGCCGCCACGTGGATCGTCCTGACCATACCGTCCGACTGTGCTGGAATCAGTGGGCACGTGACGGCACTGCCACACGGCAAAGCGGCTCCGGACGGACCAGGAGGACCACCGGTAGAGAGGATCGACGGATCGTGCGCCAGGCACGAATGGATCCCACGGGGACCCGGTCCACTATACAAGCAGAGCTAGCGGCTCCTGTGTGCAAACAAACCATTTCCTGGTGCCTCGCGGAAGCGAATCTGCGATCCCAGTGCCCCTTACGTGTGCTGCCATTAACACCGGAACATCGCCGGCTCCGTGTGCAGTGGTGCCAGACCAGGGCGACGTGGAACGCCACGGGCCGGCGCCGTGTGGTGTTTAGCGATGAGTGCCGCTTCGTTTTGGGGACAGATGTCCTTCGTGCCCGGATTTGCAGGTCCCCGGGTCAACGTCACAATCCCAACCTCGCTATCGAGCGCCACACCTTCCCCACTGCAGGCATTATGGTCTGGGGAGCCGTTGCTTATGATACCCGATCAGCTCTAGTAGTGGTACGTGGATCATTGACGGGCCAGCGGTATGTGGACGAGATCCTACGGCCCTATGTGTTCCCATTCCTGGCCCGGATTCCAGGTGCACTATACCAGCAGGATAATGCCCGCCCGCACACGGCCCAGGGTGCCCAGAACTGCCTTCGTTATGTCCAGACACTTCCATGGCCTGCCCTCTTCTCGGACATGTCCCCTATCGAGCATGTGTGGGAGCAGTTGAAACGCCAGCTGCCGCCATGCCGCACTATCTGGGATTTGGAGCACACCGTCCAACACGTGTGGGCAGTCTGCCGCAGGACATCAGACGTCTGTTCGCCTCCATGCCGGACCATATCGCAGCACGAGGGGATGTGACGCGCTGTTGAAGATGACCGGACTGCATGCCACAGATCCATCTGTAATTGTCCTGCAGCTCTGTTTTTGCCATCTTGTGTATCATTACGCCCATAAAAATTCAGTTCAATCCGATTCTTGGTGGGCAAATTTCATTGTCCGTGAGTGTATTATTGCCGGATGTGTTATGGCTTCACATGCACTTACTCACATTTTATTTTATTAATGTAGAAGACACAATTTGTAGCATTCCCTATTTATTCCAAGAGTTTGTTCAGGACAAACACTGATATTATATACAGCGACTATTCACGTGATGCTAGGATTGCCTAACAAGCTCTCCTGTAAACAGCATGCAGGATGATAATGATTTGTGGTTTCTCTTTTCTTTTCCAGTTTTATTGCACAGCTGCTTTCATTGTATGAAACCTTACTAATACGTTCAGTGTGCAATAAGTTCGGTAGATTCATCTAGTATTTCGTTTTCGTATCGTTGTCATTGTTTCCGTATCTAGTACTTCTTGTAGAAGACACAAGTAAAGGTACTCAAGTTCTGTCGATGCAGGATAATTGATCATTGCATGATGTCTGTAACAGGATAATTGATCATTGTATAGTGTCTGTAACAGGATAATTCATCATCGATGGTGTCTGTAACAGCTAGGCACAGTGGTGTCGAAACCGTGACGCAGAGGGGACAGGTGTCTCCGTACTCATTTGCGCGCTGGAGCAAAACATCACATTTACCCCTCATTTTTCTTCCTTTTTAATTTTGTCGTAAATCCGATAATTATTTGAAATTTTTTAATGTCCTGCAGTTTGAAATTTCTTCTCGTCAACAAAATATTTCCTGTTTTAATTATTAAATATCTAGAACTCTGAATTTTTTATTGCCATTTGTGAGACGGGGTTAAAACCGAAATTCCTGAAAGATATTGTGTTTTTATAAAAGTAGCAGGAATGTTTTTCTTTCATTTATGTGCAGTAAAATAAGTCTTACTTTGAAGAAAGAAAATGGAAGGACGAAAGAAAGGAAGGAATGAGATATATTTTATATTTATGTTGTTTTACATGTAACACTAAGGACTACGGTTATTCTGAAATTTCTACTAACATGGCGGTGTTCAATTCATTACAGTTTAACATAACTTATTGTTTGAGTAAAATGTTTTATATCGAAAACCCTCATATAGATATAAAATTCAAGGTTTATATTCATTTAGATTTTACCGATATAATCGTTTTATCTGTACCATAATCCAATGACATCATCGCGTGCTGTTTACAAAAGCCAAGGAGGTTATATTACTGGAGACACCACTGGCTCTGCCGCCATAGGTCACAGCTAATCTGTGGTGTGACGTCACAAGCAGGCAAAAATGAACTAAATTATACTGTTGGTGAAACAGTAAGCTTGTGTATCATTGATAAAGATTATTGAATTACTCATATTTTCTGTTTGTACGCTTAGAAGCTTTTGTTCCATTGGTTTCCAAGCAGCTTCTCTTCTGCGGCTGCGTCGTGCCTGCTCATGACGTCATTTTCAGCACAGACGGTGACTTATGGCGGCCAATGCTGCGTAGATAAGAGTGGTGTCTCCAGTAATATAACCTCCTTGACAAAAGCACTATAAGTTTTACGATCTGACCAAAAATTGCATATCCTGATATCTGGCTCCCGTGGTCAAAAAATAGTTTTGACGCTCTTGGATAAGCAGAACTTCTACGTCGACTTACTCCACTAATGAAACATCCAGTAGATGCAGCAAGTCATGCACACACTTGCGAAAAAATTACGAATCTTTATAATGTGACACTCACGTAAGCAGATGACGTTTTACTTTGTCCTTTTTAAAGAGCCCGTACAGATTATTTAGCTACAGTACCGAAGAAGCTTCCTTACAACACTGCAGAAAGTACTGCTGTATAAGACGGTCGTCAGACCAGTGCTGATCTACGCAACCCCTATCTGGATAGGTGTTAGTGGAAGTCAGTGAGAGATAATCGAGAGGGTGCAGAGCCAAGCACTTCGTATGATCACTAGGTTTCCCATCTGGACCCCTCTTCGGAACCGGAGGAACAGACGTGGAGTTGAAAAGGTACATGAGTTCTCCACCAGACTCTCCAAGGAGTTCTTCAAGAGAGCGGTAGTCCACCCTAATGGACTTGTTAGGGGTGCTGTTGACTACGATCCCAGCGAATTCCTTAGGTGTCCCAGAACTAAAAAGGCGATCGTTCCCCCCCCCCCCCCGGAGCGGGAGATGTGGGAGGGCAGCACTGTTTCCCCTGGGTTGGAGGCCTTAGATCACGTGAAGGACTGGATCGGATGAAGTGTAAGTGTGTAAACATTAGGTGGGTGTTAGACAATCCCTCACCCCCTTTCTTTTACAGGTTGGTGTGAGACGGTGAGTACAGATTGCTGCTCCGGCGTCCAGAGGTTGTTTCCGTGAGTTCTACTTCTCCCCGGAGGCGTCGGCGACTGGGTAGTTGTGTTATGTTGGCGGTTGTTTCCCCGTCTTGCCCCCCCCCTCCCTACAGGTGTGGCTTGCGTCAAAGATCAGCTCTCTCCTCTACAACTAATTCTTCTGTTTCCCTTTCCTATCGAGTTCACTTGCTCAAAGCTCCTGTTTCTAAGGGAAGTTTTAGGTCTAGGGGTCAGATATTCCCTTCCTAAAACTACACTGGGTTCCATAAATTAAGCAACAAATGGAAAACTCGTGATAACTCAAAAAGTATGCAACCTATTCGGATGAAATTTGGTGGTAAGCCTTATCAGACGAAATGCAACCAAAAATCGTAAGAACATGTGATACAAAGCATTTACATTTTGTATGAGCCATGCAAATATGAAAGTACAAAAATATAGGTATCGTGATGAAATAGGAAAAGGCAATTCAGTACGGGATGTGGTTATCCCGAACAGCAATACAGGCCCAACAGCGATGTTCCATGCTGTTAGTTATGCTGTCGAGCCGTTCCGTGGGTAGCTGCGCACATATGTTCGAGCAAAGTAGTGTGTAACCCTTGCAGGGTTCGGGGAGGGGGCTGGAGGCCAGCAACACGCCTCTCAAGAGCATCCCAGACATGTTCAATGGGATTGTGGGCCGCTGGTGGCCTAGTGGGCAACGTTCGTGACTGCCACGGAAAGGGCCTCAGGTTCGATCCACTAAATATCCGCCGTGTGTCGGATGGGCAGGTTAAGCCGTCGGACCCCGGGTATTGGCCCCCGGTAATAAATAAGGGCGTCTTCCTCCCCCTTTCTACTTCACTTCCGTGTCACTTTCCTATCGGGCGCTCTGGCCCAAATCTCTTAGTTTCCTATTTCTAAGGGTTGTTTAAGACCTGGAGTCAGACACTCCCTTCCTAAAATCCTCTACATATGATCATCATATGATGAATGGGATTGTTCTGGCCACTCTATACGGACTGTAGTCTCCTGTTCCAGGCACTGTTGCACGCAGCGAGCGTTATCCGCCTGCAGTACAAATGTATCGCCAATTTCAGCCGCATGCGGACAAACAATAGAGTCCAGGATGTCGTCTCTGTACCTCTGAGCATTGAGGTTTCCATGTGGCAACACTTAAAGGTTGGGAAGGCCCGTCTAACGATTTACCTGCCCACATCAGAACACTACCACCACCATAGGTGTCCGCTTCCTGGATATTAGAGGGAAGATAGCGAGTACCGGCCTCTCTCCAAGTGTAAACTCAGTGAGAATCACTCCGTAAACCGTATCGCGACTCATCAGTGAACAAAACAAACCTCTACTGATTTTCAGTCCAATTCACATGCATTCGTGCCCAATTAAAACTTTCTCTCCGAGGGAGGAGGGGGGGGGCTGAGCGGAACGCATAATACCGGTCGCCGAGCATACAGTCATCCTGCATGTAACCTTTTACGTACCGTCGAAGCTGATACCGTCTGTCCGGTGGCTGCCGCAAACACAGATCTGAGATGAGTTGGTGTAGCAGTCCTGTTCCGCCGTGCCGAAAGCCATGGAAATGCCGGTCATCCGCGGAGGTCGTAGCCCATGGCCTACCTTCGCTGTACCTTCGGGAAGCTTCACTCGTGGCTTGGAACTATTGCCATCATCTTGCGAAGTTCGCCTGCCGTTGCCCTGCTTCGAGTGGGCCTATTGCTCTGCAGCGTAACTCTGCTGGTAAATGACGTCTCGAAGCCATGTTAACAAAATCGCTATCTCGAAATCTTGTCATTCACCGCCGCACATGAATTGGCGACTCCCTCCGAAACAGCTTGTTTTAAGCTCTGCCTTCGCCCGTAACATACGCAAATTTCGTGCAATTTGAACTATATTTCGCCCAATTATTGCAGTTTTTTCGGTTTGTCGCTTAATTTATGGAAACCAATGTATGTAGTTCAAGCAAGTGCAAGTATTCGGCTGCAGTAGCTTGTGTAAATATGTGGAGAGCGGGATCATTATTTGTCTGAATTTCAAAATGGTTTAATTGTAGGCGCACGTTTAGTGGAGCACCGATCAACAAATAAAAAAACCAAACAAAAGAACTACTGTGTAGTATTTTGCGACCGGAAGGCATGCGGATTTTCCATATCCAAAGGGTATAAAATGTGGCCGGACAACTGAACTGAAAGAGCGTGACTGTCGGGAAAATTGTACGGGGCAACAGAATGATGAATTCAACCAAGTCCAGGAGCAGCTTAAACCTGAATCTAAGGTACGGAGTTAAAGAAAATGGTTCTCGGAAGTCGTCTGCCCATTCGGAAAACACTTGTCTCAGGAAAAAACAGAAAACTCTGCTTACTGTGGTGCCGAAAAAGTCGCGAATGGAAAGTAAAGAAATGGAAGTGATGCCGTCATATCAATTACGCTATACATTGTTTTACACTGATAGTCAGCAGCGACTGTGACGAGATCTTCAAAAGGCGATGGGCCCTGTAACCGTGTGAACACAGTCCAACCATCTAGAGATAGCACCATACTAGTAATAGGAATGCCCTATTTGTACGAACTGAGTCCACTGGTACCAGTGAAAGAAGGTGACATCCGGGAAATTACATGAGTGTTGTAGTGGACCAAATGCACCCTGCAATGTTACACTTTTTTTCCCCTGTATGTGATGGTATCTTTATGGATGACAGTGCAACCGTACATCATGCAGGAATGGTTTAATGAGCACGAGGAGAAGTTTCATCATCTCCCCCTGGCCTCCACAGTTCCCTGATCTCAATGTTATTGAAAATGCGTGCGACATGCTGGAAAAAGCTGTTCGGTATCGACGTGCAATTCCGTACACGCTGACAGAGTTGCGCAGAGTTTTGCTGGATGAATGGCTGTCTTTTGATACAAAACGAACCGAAGCACCTCATAGAATTCATGCCGCGTCGCATACTTGCTCTCATTTGGAACAAAGGTATCCCTGTTCGATAGGTTCTTATATTTTTCTTAATTTGTTTTTGGCTGGTGTATGTACTTCAATTCTTAGCATATCGTTTGACGCCCAGTATCATTTGACTTCTATATACCAGCGACACAGTATCTAGGTAAGGTTAGCAAGTCTTTTACAGCGTTCGTATCTCTGACTATGACAATGGTGTTCTTCACCCCCCCCCCCACCTCCCATTAACCTTACGAACATTTTCTCATTGTATGGCGAAGGAAGCACATTTTTGCTTTTTGCACGATATCTCCGCTTCAGAAGTTAAATTAGAAAACTTATGTGAACAAAACTATCCGCGTATTTTGCGTACTGTTTCCCTCTTAGGTACTATAAATATGCGCTTTTCTGCGAGATGGCGGAAATGTTTATTTGCATTTCACGTGTGTCCCCGCTTTGAAAATTCCGATGTGAAATAAAGAAATGTGCGTGCGGTTTCTGTAAGTGCCATCACATTTTCCAGATTTTTTGGCATAGACATTTTCCAAAATATATACTCGTTACAGCTGAGAATTCAGTATTAAATACAGCTTTGAGGTAAAAATACTTTTGTACGCTTTCCAACCGTACGTTGAAGAAGCGTACATGCTCCAGTTTTGTCTGTCTGCCCGCACGATAACTCGCGTAAAAATGGTTCGATTTCGATAAAATTTTGGTATGTGGTAGGGGACAACTCTGGGAACGAACCCTATTGAAAAGAGTGAAATGGGGTCAAAGGTCGGGACATAGCAGCGGGATCCATTCCATCGCCCTTATGCGTCATAACTTAGGTAAAAATATTTCGATTGCGACAAAACTATATACTACTGAACGGTTCTGTTGAATATAATCAAAATGGGGTCAAAAGTCAGGGCACAGGAGCAAGATTTATACCACATTCAATTATCCTCATAACTTGACTAAAAATGTTTCTATTGCGGCAAAACTTTAGTATGTTGTTCCGGAGGTATACTGAACCAATTGTGTTCAATATTGTCGAAATGGGGTTAACAGGGCACAGGGCCGAGATGTATTCCACAGCCATTATCCTCATAACTTGAGTAAAAATGCTTCTATTGCTACAACACTTTCGTATGTTGTTCCGGAGGTATACTGAACGAATCAATAGTCCGGGTAGGAAGGAGGGTTTGTCTGCGCGCGATTTCTGGTATGCTGGAAAGCGTATCATAATCAATGCATTGCATGATTTTAGTAACTTGTTATACATGTACATTAAAATCGCAATTCATTATACGTTTCATCGATAAACCTGCCATACCCCGCCACAATGATGTGCTCTGTTGAGACCCTCTGCGGTGTTCGCTTAGGTCAGATACTCACATACTGTGTAGTGTATCATCGACCTTGATGGTAGATGAACCCCACGACCTGATCGGCTTCGATCGTGGGCAGGTAATCGCTACGAGAAAGGTGGGGTACTGCTCCTCCTCGACTGCAAAACGTATGGGATTTCTGCGTGCGGCCGTTGCAAGTGTGTACCGGTACTACATAAAACCAGCATCTACTGGGGAAAATGTGGCCGTAAACGGGCCGTTGGTGCCTTTCCCGTATTATGCATACATGAGATTCTTCCGCTTTTTTTTGTCATCATTTGGGTTATTCTCGAGATCGATGAAAAACTGAAGAGGAATTTTGGAGGATTAGTTTGGGGGGAGGGGGTCGTTTTTGATGTAGGGATGGTATTTCGTTTTTCAAAACTTTCGAAAACGGAAGTTAAACAGCGTGAAATTTTTTCCTGTAATCGTAATTTCTTTTTCTCGCGATGTTTCTTCTGCGCAGTATTATTGTTAAATATATATATATTTTTTTCCCTAAATATATACATTTAAGTTTGAAAATGGAAGGAAAATTCCAAAAACGGAAGTTGGCGCGAAAATTTCCTTGTGATTTTCAGTCATGAGATTCTTTAGTGGATTCGAAGAATTCCGTCATTTCGATGGTTCTCGAGATCGATGCAGAACTGAACAGAAATTTGGGAGGGATTGGTGGTAGTAGTGATGGTGGTGGAATCAGTTTCTGGTCGGTGGGCGGAATTCCGACTTTCAAAACTTTTGTAAACAGAAGTTAGATGGAGTGAAGGTTTCTCCTGTAATCGTAATCCTTTTTGCTTGCGATCTTTCTTCTACCCAGTAGTGTTGTTAAATATAATTTCATTGCATAAATATTTGTTTTGCAGCTTCGAAATGGAGGAAATATTTCCTAAAACGGAAGTCGGACAGAGCTAAGACTTCGCTGGTAGTCGTAATTTTTTCTTCGCGATGTTATATTTATACTGTGTTGCTGTTAAATGTAATATATATATATATTTTGAATACAGTGATGTGCTCCAGCTTAATATTTACATAATAAATTTCAGTGAACACTTTTGTTTTGCTCACGCCGCGTTATATTCACGCTGTTTCGCAGCACGTTCTTATTTTTCACCCATGTGGTTAAAAAGTTCAGCTTTTTTTTTCCTTCGTCAGTCTCATGTATGATTATGACGTTGGCATGAAAGGCAGCATTGAAAACAATAACGTCGGCGTTCAACGATGGATCACCTATAAAGGTGTGTGTAAAGACTGTTCGACGTACGATGGCACAACTAGTCTATGGCAGGCGACGTCAACATCGAGTACTATTGTTAGCAGCAAAGCACTGGGGTACGAGACCGAAGGAACATCGTCCCTGAACCGTGAAAGACTGGAATTGCTAGCTTGGTCCGACGAATCGAGTTTCCAGCTACGACCCGCCGACGAGAAGGTGCATGTGCGACGTAGACCACGTCATGCCAAGGACAATAGCTGTCCATTCTTGTGTTACAGGCCGGTGGAGGACCGTTGCGGGAAATGTTTACGTCGGCCATCTTGGGGTCCCTTGTACTTAATGAGACCACCACCATCGTCGACGTACGAGACCACCACCATCGTCGACGTACGAGACCTCCACTTATACCCGTTGATGGCTATCCACTTCTCACAGCAGGATGCGTTCTTTAACAAGATGGAGGACCTCCCGTTTGGCGGTAAACTAGCTGGAGGTGCATTCCTGTAAGTTAGCAACCCTCGAATGTGGCCCTATCACTCACTGGGTTTGAATTCAATTGAGTATCTGTGGGACGAAGTGGAGCGATTCGTTTAAGCTTTGATCCCACAACCGGCAACGCCCAGCGCCTGACGGATGGCGATCGTGGGCCACAAAACTACGCGAAGGTTTCTAAGAGTTCATGCCACGACGTGTTGGTGCTGTCTTTGAGACTAGGGATGTGGCCCACACTTTATAAAGTGGGTGTGTATAGTAAGTTGTCCTTTCAGTGCATGTTTAACTGGTATTCTATGTAAAATGCGTTTCGTGTACTGAAAGTGATGTCTATTAGGTAATCAAATCTTTATTATAATGAATGGGAGGTTCCAGTTGTACGTACATATATGATTGACAAATGTCTTCAGTACAACCGTGATGGACGCTACGTCATCTTATCCTTCGCCCCGGATCGCTGCTGTTTTTCTTTGGCCCGAACGGTTGAAGGTCGAGCGGTGCCAGTTCCGGACCCTAAGGAGGATGTAGCATACAGAACCAGCCTATATTTATTGTTGCCTGATTTGTGTGATGGGTTTCGTCATGGTATAACGAGATGGATTTGGTAACTTTTTGCGGTCTCTTCTTTCTGGTGGCTTCCCAAAGCATCTTGACTGTCAGAATATATTGGGCGCTGTTCTTTGATTCGCCATTCTCCATGAAAGCCAGATAGTTAGAGACGCGGATTTCTGGTCTATTGCAAGATTCGTGCTCCGGATGGGGCACGTGTAGGTAGGTATATACACTGCCTGACAAAGAAAATGCCACACCATGAGGGAATGCTCGAAAACAGACCAAACTGCACACACAGAAACGTCTTGAACAAATGATTTAATTGTCACGTACAGACTAGGCTCCAGTGGTCGAATATACTGGATGATCAATAAGGAGTGTGGCCCCCATTTAGGGCGATGGCCCGCATTTAGGGCGATACAGAGTTGAATCCGACCTGACATCGAGGCAATGAGAGTCCTAATAGAGTCCTGGGGTATCGTGGACCATGTGGTGTTCATCCGAGTCCACAGTTCATCTTCATTTTGCGGGGGTGGGAGGGTACTTAACCGACGTCCAGTCGTGTCTCACATATGCTCGATGTGCGAGAGGTCGGGGAATCGTGCTGGTCCCGGAAGCATCCGCTCACCGTGTAAAGCATTCAGGCTGATCCGAGTCGAATGTAACCAGGCGTTATCCTGTTGAAAAACGGCGTTTGGGGGTGCCCTGCAAATACGGTAGTGCCACGGGCCAGAGCACCTCGTGAACATAGCTGCGTGCCGTCAATGTGTCCGTAATGTGTACCAGCGGTGAGCGGCTGATAGCACCTCGCACCATGATTCCACGTTGCCGAGCCGTGTGGCACTCCACAATGGTGGAGGAATCCGCTCGTTAGCCACGTCGCCTCCAGATTCTCACACGGTGATCATCCGTGGTGAGAAGAATCGCGATTCGTCGCTGAAAACTACATTGTTCCATTCGGCAGCTCTGGATCGACACCACGCCAAGCGGTGACGACGATGGCTCGCTGCTAAGGGTAGCTTTTGGAACGGACTGCTGGACCGGACTGCGGGACAACAAACCAGACGCAGTCAGTCGGCGCGACACTGACCGCGTCGATATCGAAGCATCCAAGCATTCCCGTGCACTCCGCAAAATGTCGCTCGTTGTGGCCTGTGGGTCCGCTACGGCATGACGTCGGATGTTACGATCGGTGCGCTCGGACGTCCGTTTCCGTGCTCCGGTTCCCCTACGACGTTGCACAGATCCTTCCTGAGACCACAGTCTCCAAATGCGACCAACGGTTGTGGCATCACGTTGCGTTTCTTCCGCAGTACGACGCAAGGACCATCCGGCGGTGCGAAGGCCTACGATGACACCTCTCGTGAACTCATCAGTTTGACCAAATCGCGTACGACGGCGTGATAACGGCATTGGCACCCCTTGTTCGTTTTCCAGATACGGTTACAGCAGAACCACTCACTTCTCGCGGCCGTGACGACGTTTCGACTGATGGCTTCACGAGCTGGTTGTCCGCTTATATCCCGCGCGCTGTTCGTGCAATTGGCCTGCAAATGGAATCATTTGCATAACTTGTATGGCGCTGCGTTCACGTCTTCGTGGTGTGACATTTTCTCTGTCAAGCAGTGTATGTCTTAGGGTGCTGGCTGTGTCCCATCGCATTATTTAATTCTTAAAAAATGAAAAATTAAGAAACTGAATTGTAGTCGTAAATGCTCAAGGGATGTCGTTAAAACCAGAAAAAAAAAATGAAGATATACAGCGAGAAAGAAACATAACCCTTGGGGAGAGAGTGAAAAGATTCAAGAAGATCGAAACTGCAGTCATCATCATCATCATTGTCAACCATTATCAATCCACTGCTGGACGAAGGTCTCCCCAAGTTTCCTCCACAACGGTCTGTCTTGTGCCAGTCTCCTCCATGTCACTCCCGCATACTTTCGAATTTCATCCACCCATCTTCCATGTGGTCTTCTGGGTCTTTTCCTGTCCCTTGGAATCCAATCTAAAATTTCGGCTGTCCATCGATGGTCTGTCCTTCTGGCAGTATGTCCAGCCCATTGCCATTTCAGGGATTTAACTCTGGTCATGATGTCTTCCACTCTTGTCATTTTTCGGATCCACGAGTTCCTCTTCTTATCTCTCCTGGTTACACCAAGTATGCACCTCTCCATGCTTCTTTGAGTTGTCTGCAGCCTTTGTATGTCTCTTTTAGCTAAGGTCCACGTCTCTGCACCATACGTAAGCACTGGAAGGATGCATTGATCAAACACTTTTCTTTTAAGACATAATGGCATATTGCTCTTGAAAATTATGCTGTTTCTTCCAAAAGCTCTCCAGGCAAGTTTTGTACGCCGATTAATTTCTTCATCAATGTGACCCTCACTTGATATCTGCTGTCCAAGATAAATGTACGTGTCTGTTATCTCCAGCTTTTCTCCATCAATCGATAAATCTTCATTTCTTGTAAAAGCATTGTACATCACTTTTGTCTTCTGAAAGTTCATTTTTAATCCCACTTCTTTACTCTTGTCAGCAAGTTCCTGGATCATACTCTGTAGCTCTGATGGGGTAGTTGCAAAAATGACTATGTCATCAGCAAAACGAAGGTGGGTTAGATAATCTCCATTAATCTTTATCCCTTTGTTTTCCCAGTTCAATGATTGAAAGACATTTTCCAATGTGGCATTAAAGAGCTTCGGAGATATGGTGTCACCTTGTCTCACTCCTTTTCCAATTTTTATGTGTGTTGTATTTTCAAACAGCCGAATCTTTGCACTTGCATTTTCATAGATGTTATTAATAATATTAATGTATGCATCTTCAATACCGCAGGATTTCAGAGCCATTGCAACTGCTGATGGTTTCACCGAATCAAAGGCTTTTTCATAATCGACAAAAGCCATGCACAATGGAAGTTCATATTCCCTCGCTCTTTCAATTAGTTTTCTCAGTACGTGGATATGATTTATTGTGCTGTAGCCACTCCTGAATCCAGCTTGTTCTCTCGGTTGAGCCATGTCCAGTGTCACCTTCAAGCGGTGTGAAAGAACTTTAGTGAAGATTTTATAAACCACTGATAGGAGGCTGATAGGTCTGTAGTTCCTGAGATCCTCAATGTCACCTTTTTATGTAGCAAGATCATTGTAGCGTTGTTCCAATCCTCAGGAATTTTCCCTTCATTAAGGCATCGAGTGAAAATTTGGGCGAGTACTGTTTCGATTTCTCCACTTGCTTCTTGTATGATGTCTACAGTAATTCCATCTTCTCCTGGAGCTTTTCCCCGCTTCATGTTCTTGATTGCATGTGCAACTTCTGCTGGAAGGACTGGAAGAACTCTGGTACTGGTACCTTTCATGATGTCTGGAGTACATGTACATCCCTTTCATATAATTTGGAGTAGAAATCTTTCACTCTTGTCAAAATTTCGCCTCTATTTCTTGTTACAGAACCATCTTCTTTTCTCAGTGCCATAATCTGTTTTTTTCCCTTACTGAGATGTCCCTTTGCTATCTTTAGGCTTTGGTTGTTTTCAATTGCTTTCCTTACTAGTTCACAGTTGAATTTCCTTACGTCTTCAGTGATACTTTTTCGTACTGTCTTGCATAGCTCTATATATTCCACTTTGGAAGTCACATCTTCTTTAGTTGTCCTCATCACTCTTCTTTTTGCATCAACATTTTGGTTTTTCCTGATAATTTGTTCACATGCAATTTGTTCTTGTACCCAGCTAATTTTGTTGCTGTTTCCATAAGAGCTTTGGTTACTTTTCTGTTAACTTCAGAAATATCAACTTCTTCCGATGTTAGGCCTTCTAAAGCAGAGAACCTGTTCTTCAGTTCCAATTTGAAGGTATTATGGTGTTTTTTAAGGTTGGTTATGTCAATACATTTTGTTTGTCTTATGAGCTTGCTACGTTCGAGTTTAGTGTTGAGGTGCATCTTACATCTCACCAATCTATGGTCACTGCCTGTGTTGAACTTGTTTAGCACACTGCAGTCTTCTATGACAAATTTTTTGTTACACATAATAAAATCAATTTCACTTGTCGTCCCAATTGGATGTCTCCATGTCCATTTCCTGTGTGGCTTTTTTCTTGAAAAAGGAGTTCAAGATGAAAAATCCTTCTGCCTCTGCAAACTCTACGAGAGTATTTCCACGCTGGTTTCTGTTGCCGTGACCGAATTTACCTACTGAAGTTTCATTCTGTTGCCGTTGCCATATTTTTGCATTGAAATCTCCCATAATTATCTTCAAGTGCTGCTTACCTTTATTATTTAGATCACGAATTTCCTCATAAAATTCTTCAATTTCTTCTTCAGCATGACTTGTGGTGGGTGCATAAGTTTGAATAATCTGAGCCTGGTATCTTCTCGAGAGTTGGATAACGAGTCGTGCAGCTCTGTCAGAGGAACTTTCAACTTCTACAACTTTATCCTTCAGTTTCTTGTTTATTATAAATCCAACACCACTAGTTCTGCCAGTATCTGTCCCACGATAGTAGAAGAGATGTCCACTTTTCAGTTCAATGAGATCTTCTCCTTTTCTCCTTACCTCACTTAGCCCGACGATGTCCCACTTGATCCTTTGTAGTTCCTCTTCCAATTCAAGAAGCCTTGAATCAGAAGATAGGGAGCGTCCGTTATATGTAGCCAAGGTCAGCATCAGATGGCAGCCTAGTCCGGTCCTCCGGGGATTCTTAGCACCCTCTGCCTTCATGTCGCACTGGCCGCTGCCTTGGCCAGGTACATTCCAGCTGCCGGAGACTGAGGGCCAAGATTTAAGTTGTGCAGTCATTTTGGAGGGGTTTGGCCATAACTCACCACGCTGGCCAAGCGGGTTGGTGAGTGTGGATAGCATTTCCTCTAATCCCGATGGTATAGTTATACTGCTATTGGCGGTCGTCAGAGCCCCTTTAGTGGGAACAGGATGTACCACGAGAAGGCGGGGTTGACATTTGTCAAGGAGAGGCTGTGATGTTACGCATCACCTGACCTTACATCCTGAAACTGCAGTATATGTATGTATATATTCGGTGGTAGTTGGCGGCTCAAAAGTTGATTCTGTGGATTTTTAAGATTCAGCTGCTAGGAAGAACTGAATGTGGGCTGAAGACGCCTATGTTGGAGTAATTAGCCTCCCATCTCTGCCATTAAATCTTATTTTTAACAAATTCAGCTCAGCTACCTTTCGGTCAGACTGTTTATAATACATATGCAGAGACAGCTGTTGTTTTCTGTTTTTCATGGATCGAGTGCAAAAGGCAATCCATAGAGCAAATTCCAAAACGCTGACTTTCATGCCAGAAAGGTGGTGACAAAAAATTGGAACGATCATGAAAACTTTTAAGTGTCATTCAACGCTAGCCGAGTTACTGTGCAGTTATAAAAAATCAAGCGCAGAGGATGCGAAATGTTGATTCGTATATACTGAATTCGGAAAAGTAGCGCAGTGTCTGCTGGAAGAACGTGGGAAAAGACTCCAGAAAATTTGAGACACATGATATACCAGGCCGAGTTGAAAGTTTGTCTACACAAAATGGCCTCCATTCCTTTGTGAAATGTGTGCCAGCATCGACTGGGTACTGCTACGACATGAACATACGAAGCTGATAACGTGCATTTTGCTCAGTTGCCCTGAGCCATATTGCATGATCAGGCGAGGAGAAGGTGGAGCTCAATAAACGTGCTGTTCGGTTACTTCTACGCCATTATCGGAAAGAAGAGTTATATGCGGCTGCAGTGGAAGAAATTTGTGCAAGTGAAGGCGAAGAAGCAGTGGACAGTAGCACTGCACAAAAATTATTCCGTCGTCTCAATGCTGGTGACAGCAGTCTCGAAAACCAGCTCAGGTCAGGATGTCCAAAGACCACTAACACTGACACCTTGGTCGAAACTGTGACAGCGAACCCCGATACCAGTACACAACAATTGGCAACTGAGGTGGTGTCTTTCCAATCCACCATCGTTCATCACCTGCGCTAGTTTGGTTTCTCCTCCAGGTGGTGTTGAATGGTTCCCCCCTCCTTGCATTGACACTCCAGAAGCGGAACAGTGTGTCGCTTCCTGTCGCGGATTGCTGTCAGATCCTCGGGCCGAAAGGTTTTAGCGTCACACAGTCACAGGTAATGAAAAGTGGATTCCTAGGTTAACCTACCGCTGGGAACCAGTGGCTGAGGACCCGCCAGAAAGTGCAACCAGTGACACAAAGAGAGCGGTTCGAGAGGAACGTTATGCTGTGCATTTGGTGCCATTGTGATGGTTCTGTGCAGTGGGAACTCGTGTCAGGTGGTCGGGCTGTGGATGGAAACCTCTAACTATGCCGAACAACTGCAGCAGGTTCATGATGGGCGCTGATGCAAGTGGATCATGCCCCAGTCACACCTCCAGAGTGAGCCTTCGAAAACTACACGAATTGGAAAAAGGTATTGAGGTCGTACCCTATCCATCATATATTTCGGAACTTTCCACATCCGACTACCACCTGTTTCGCTTCGTGCCCCATTTCCAACAGGGATGGCAATTCGCATCATGGATGGATATGCAGTCTCGCATGAGAGAGTTTATTATGTCCTAGAAACCTGCCAAGTAGTACTGCCGTGGGATCGTGGATTTGGTAGAATGTTGTCAAAGGATTATAGAAAACAACGGCCTATACTTGGCAGAATGTGGTACGTATGCATATTTGCATCATTAAACTTTTTAGCTGCAATCAGACAGAATTTTACTCACCCTGGTAAGTTCCTGTGGCAGAAAGTCTCTTAAAAACAGGACGCCAAGTAATACCTGAGTTTGATACCGAATTACAACCTACGGAGAATGAGTAGAATTTAAGTTGTGTATCAAAATTGATGTTGCTCTTAATTTTGGAAAAAGGGGTGCGTCATAGTTTTTTTCAGTGAAGACTCAGAAAACTTCTGACCCTAGTCTCTTCTTTCCTTGCCGCTATCTGTATTCATCAGAGACTATGTGTTCCTATCCCCTCCTTCCCTATTCTGCATAATTTGAAAGGTTCACCAAATAGAAAACCATTTTGCCAGCTCTTTTCTTCTTACTTCCAGTTAATTAGGTGCACTGTCATTTTTATATGTGAAAAAGAAACATAACTTTAATATTTTGAATGACGGTTTCGCCAGAACAAATTTAAAATGTAACTTAGTGAAAGCACCGCAATATGGCATCAGTTACAGAGGGTGAGTCGAAAGTTTTGCAATATTTGGATCACTTTATGTCTTCATACGTACCTTTACGACGAAAGCGGACTAGCATTCAAAGTATAGGCCTTCGTGTTGCACCGTCTTTAGCCATCTGTCTGCCAGTTCTTCGATTCCGCGACGGTACCAGTTCTTGTTCTTCGAGGCGAAGAACTCCTTCACCCCAGCTGTCATCTCCTCCTGGTTGTTGAAGTGCCGCTTAGGAAGAAAGTGGGCCATGGACTGGAACAAGTAATAATCCGACGGGGCAAGGTCCGGACTATATGCTGGTGTGGCATCAGTTCAATACCCTCAAGTTCCTGGAGTTATGCCCGGATCGTTCGCGCGGTATAAGGCCGAGCGTTGTCCTGCTGTAGGAGAGCGCGCTTTCTGTTCACCAGTACCGGGTACTTCTCCTCCAAAACGCCATTCATCTGCTTCAGCTGTTCAGAGTAGAGATTTGCGTTGATGGTTCGACCGTCTGAAACAAATTCGAAATAGATTGTCACCTCGAAATTCCACCAGAAGCAGGGCATCATTTTGTGCTCGAACCGCCCACGTCTGGCAACAGTTTCAGGAAGCTGGCCCGAGCTGAACCACTGCCGTTGTGTGTTAGGATTACGGAAATAATCCCATTTTTCATCGCACGTAACAATTTTTTTGATGAAACGTACATCGCGCGGGGTTATTTTTAGGAGTTTCGTGCATACTTCCACTCGGCGGTTTGTATCAGCTAGCGTCAGTTCGTGAGGGACAATGCGGCAGCTCCTGTTGACCTTGCCGAGGTCCTGAAGGTGACGAACCACGGCGGTCTGTGATATGCCCAGCTCGTCTGATAATCTCCGATTGCTGGTTGTGTCGGATTTGTCTCTACGGCCTAGCGCACGGCCTCCGAATCCACGGTTCGCGGACTACCTGACCTTGGCTGATCGTCGAGGTTTCTGTCACCTGAGCGAAATTTCTTGAACCATCTGGTTGCGGTGCTGTGGTCCACGTAACTTTCTTCTTTCGCATGACAAATGTTCTGTGTTGCTTGAGTAGCGTTATGGCCGAGTTCAAACTCGTAAAGCGAAAGTTCCCTAATTAGCCGGTTGTGTGGCCGTTCATCTTTTAGGCGTCCCAACCACAGACAGAACGACGACATGCAATGCTGTGCACAGTAATGACTACCACTTTATATCTCTTTCGACTGACTGCAGTGCGCGACTTGAACTAGTTTAAACACGTTACATACCGGCCGCAGCACATGCGTTTATTCAAATATTGCAAAACTTTCGACTCACCCTCTGTATTTACAAAATTTGCAAGAACATAGTCCAGACTTTAGAGCCAGGATAAAAAAAAAAAAAAAAGAAGTCTTCGTTGTAGACAAACCTTTTAGAAACTGTTGTCCACTCACGTGCAATCAATTAATGTAAAATAAAGTTTAGTCAAATTTAGGAATTCAATTTGCAGTTGTCTAATAATTTGCCATTTTTTAACGTTCTGTAAACGGGCGTAAACGGCCCGTATATTCGTGTAACATTTTTACTTGCATAATGCCAGGTACTTTGTACTTAAAAGTTTCGGGCATTCGTGATTTCAGTTTTGAGTGCAACATCTACGACTCGTATCAGCCATTTGGTCTTAAATTATAGAACTGCATCAGTGAGGGTGGGTGAGGGGATCAGCCCATGTCCTACAGTACCAGTCATTCTACGTTAGGATTTTGGAAAAAAATCCAGAGAGTTGGGGGATTTATTGATCAATGTTTTAGATTACTAACTGGTGCCTCAAAAATATTTATATTGAAGGTAAAAATTTTATAACCTTCTCAGAGTGTAAATAAAGTTTTTGGGATGTGATCATGGTTTTTGAGTGAGGAACTGTGTTAGTACGGGACGCAAATCAGTCTAAATTTTATACGGTTTGACCAGGTGAATGATTTTTCATATTTAGGAAGCATTTGACTGAAAAGACAGATTAGATGGGGAAATTAGTAGGCAAGTGAATTCAGCTTTGAAAGCCATAGCTTCTTCAGGAAATTTCACAGGAATAATGGGTTAGCAAAGACTCGAATGGATGGAGAGGAAAGTGAAATTGTTCCCTACGTTCATTTACTGTAGTGAATCCTGGGTACTACAGTCGAGACAGGATAAGAGTCATTTGTGAACTGAACAGATCAGTTCCTTTACCAGTTTGTTGGAAGATGCGTTCTGATCCTGCTCGGAGCGAAGATGTGTTGTATATGTGTAATATGATGCAAAATGTTGTTAGTGGAGTGGAGCAGTGATTAGACATATTGAAAGAATGAGTGGTTAGGCGTTAACCAAGAGAATTTATTCAGCCCACGTGGCCGATTAAAAGGAAGGCTAAGGAAATCATGAGAGGACCAGATTCAGGAGTGAGAGATTCAGAGAAAAAGATAATGAGTATGAAATACACAGTCTTGTGTGAGACGTGTGATGGATATCAGTGAAAGTCGAGTTACGTGCCAAGTGCACTATGTGATCTAAAGTATCCGGGCACCCGTTGTGAGTAGTGGATTGTCCCATACAGGTATAAAAAGACGCACGTGGCCTAGCAAGCATCATAGTAAATCATGAACAGTAGAATGGGCCGTAGGGCAGAGCTCAGTGACTTCCATTCCAGTGTGGCACGGTCATGGATGATATCCTAGCACAAGTCAATTCATAGACAAGCATGAACAGTAGAATGGGCCGTACGGCAGAGCTCAGTTACTTTCATCGTGGCACGGTCATAGGATGCCATCTTAGCCCAAGTCAATTCATAGACAAGCATGAACAGTAGAATGGGCCGTACGGCAGAGCTCAGTGACATCCAGCGTGGCACGATCATAGGATGCCATCTTAGCACAAGTCAATGCATAAACAAGCATGAACAGTAGAATGGGCTGTACGGCAGAGCTCAGCGACTTTCAACGTGGCAAGGTCGTAGGATGCCATCTTAGCACAAGTCAATTTATAGATAAGCATGCAAAGTAGAATGGGCCGTACGGCAGAGCTCAGCGACTTTCAACGTGGCAAGGTCGTAGGATGCCATCTTAGCACAAGTCAATTTATGGATAAGCATGCAAAGTAGAATGGGCCGTACGGCAGAGCTCTGCTACTTTCAACGTGGCACGGTCATATGATGCCATCTTAGCACAAGTCAATTAATAGACAAGCATGCACAGTAGAATGGGCCGTACGGCAGAGCTCAGCGACTTTCAACGTGACACGGTCGTAGGATGCCATCTTAGCACAAGTCAATTTATAGATAAGCATGCAAAGTAGAATGTGCCGTACGGCAGAGCTCTGCGACTTTCAACGTGGCACGGTCATATGATGCCATCTTAGCACAAGTCAATTCATAAACAAGCATGAACAGTAGAATGGGCCGTACGGCAGAGCTCAGTGACATCCAGGGTGGCACGGTCATAGGATGCCATCTTAGCACAAGTCAATTCATAGACAAGCATGAGCAGTAGAATGGGCCGTACGGCAGAGCTCAGCGTCTTTGAACGTGGCACGGTCATAGGATGCCATCTTAGCACAAGTCGATTCACAGACAAACATGAACAGTAGAATGGGCAGTACGGCAGAGCTCAGTGACTTTCATCGTGACACGGTCATAGGATGCCATCTTAGCCCAAGTCAATTCATAGACAAGCATGAACAGTAGAACGGGCCGTACGGCAGAGCTCAGTGACATCCAGCGTGGCACGATCATAGGATGCCATCTTAGCACAAGTCAATTCATAAACAAGCATGAACAGTAGAATGGGCCGTACGGCAGAGCTCAGCGACTTTCAACGTGGCAAGGTCGTAGGATGCCATCTTAGCACAAGTCAATTTATGGATAAGCATGCAAAGTAGAATGGGCCGTACGGCAGAGCTCAGTGACTTTCAACGTGGCACGGTCATAGGATGCCATCTTAGCACAAGTCAATTCATAGACAAGCATGCACAGTAGAATGGGCCGTACGGCAGAGCTCAGTGACATCCAGCGTGGCACGATCATAGGATGCCATCTTAGCACAAGTCAATTCATAAACAAGCATGAACAGTAGAATGGACCGGGCCGTACGGCAGAGCTCAGCGACTTTCAACGTGGCACGGTCATAGGATGCCATCTTAGCACAAGTCAATTTATAGATAAGCATGCAAAGTAGAATGGACCGTACGGCAGAGCTCAGCGACTTTCAACGTGGCAAGGTCGTAGGATGCCATCTTAGCACAAGTCAATTTATAGATAAGCATGCAAAGTAGAATGGGCCGTACGGCAGAGCTCAGCGACTTTCAACGTGGCACGGTCATATGATGCCATCTTAGCACAAGTCAATTCATAGACAAGCATGAACAGTAGAATGGGCTTTACGGCAGAGCTCAGCGACTTTCAACGTGGCAAGGTCGTAGGATGCCATCTTAGCACAAGTCAATTTATAGATAAGCATGCAAAGTAGAATGGGCCGTACGGCAGAGCTCGGCGACTTTCAACGTGGCACGGTCATATGATGTTATCTTAGCACAAGTCAATTCATAAACAAGCATGAACAGTAGAATGGGCAGTACGGCAGAGCTCAGTGACTTTCATCGTGACACGGTCATAGGATGCCATCTTAGCCCAAGTCAATTCATAGACAAGCATGAACAGTAGAACGGGCCGTACGGCAGAGCTCAGTGACATCCAGCGTGGCACGATCATAGGATGCCATCTTAGCACAAGTCAATTCATAAACAAGCATGAACAGTAGAATGGGCCGTACGGCAGAGCTCAGCGACTTTCAACGTGGCAAGGTCGTAGGATGCCATCTTAGCACAAGTCAATTTGTGGATAAGCATGCAAAGTAGAATGGGCCGTACGGCAGAGCTCAGTGACTTTCAACGTGGCACGGTCATAGGATGCCATCTTAGCACAAGTCAATTCATAGACAAGCATGCACAGTAGAATGGGCCGTACGGCAGAGCTCAGTGACATCCAGCGTGGCACGATCATAGGATGCCATCTTAGCACAAGTCAATTCATAAACAAGCATGAACAGTAGAATGGGCTGGGCCGTACGGCAGAGCTCAGCGACTTTCAACGTGGCACGGTCATAGGATGCCATCTTAGCACAAGTCAATTTATAGATAAGCATGCAAAGTAGAATGGACCGTACGGCAGAGCTCAGCGACTTTCAACGTGGCAAGGTCGTAGGATGCCATCTTAGCACTAGTCAATTTGTAGATAAGCATGCAAAGTAGAATGGGCCGTACGGCAGAGCTCAGCGACTTTCAACGTGGCACGGTCATATGATGCCATCTTAGCACAAGTCAATTCATAGACAAGCATGAACAGTAGAATGGGCTGTACGGCAGAGCTCAGCGACTTTCAACGTGGCAAGGTCGTAGGATGCCATCTTAGCACAAGTCAATTTATAAATAAGCATGCAAAGTAGAATGGGCCGTACGGCAGAGCTCAGCGACTTTCAACGTGGCACGGTCATATGATGCCATCTTAGCACAAGTCAATTCATAGACAAGCATGAACAGTAGAATGGGCCGTACGGCAGAGCTCAATGACATCCAGCGTGGCACGGTGATAGGATGCCATCTTAGCACAAGTCAATTCATAAACAAGCATGAACAGTAGAATGGGCAGTACGGCAGAGCTCAGTGACTTTCATCGTGACACGGTCATAGGATGCCATCTTAGCCCAAGTCAATTCATAGACAAGCATGAACAGTAGAACGGGCCGTACGGCAGAGCTAAGTGACATCCAGCGTGGCACGATCATAGGATGCCATCTTAGCACAAGTCAATTCATAAACAAGCATGAACAGTAGAATGGGCCGTACGGCAGAGCTCAGCGACTTTCAACGTGGCAAGGTCGTAGGATGCCATCTTAGCACAAGTCAATTTATGGATAAGCATGCAAAGTAGAATGGGCCGTACGTAAGAGCTCAGTGACTTTCAACGTGGCACGGTCATATGATGCCATCTTAGCACAAGTCAATTCATAGACAAGCATGAACAGTAGAATGGGCCGTACGGCAGAGCTCAGCGACTTTCAACGTGGCACGGTCATATGATGCCATCTTAGCACAAGTCAATTCATAGACAAGCATGAACAGTAGAATGGGCTGTACGGCAGAGCTCAGCGACTTTCAACGTGGCAAGGTCGTAGGATGCCATCTTAGCACAAGTCAATTTATAGATAAGCATGCAAAGTAGAATGGGCCGTACGGCAGAGCTCAGCGACTTTCAACGTGGCACGGTCATATGATGCCATCTTAGCACAAGTCAATTCATAGACAAGCATGAACAGTAGAATGGGCCGTACGGCAGAGCTCAGCGACTTTCATCGTGGCAGGGTCATAGGATGCCATCTTAGCACAAGTCAATTCATAGACAAGCATGAACAGTAGAATGGGCCGTACGGCAGAGCTCAATGACATCCAGCGTGGCACGGTGATAGGATGCCATCTTAGCACAAGTCAATTCATAAACAAGCATGAACAGTAGAATGGGCCGTACGGCAGAGCTCAGCGACTTTCATCGTGGCAGGGTCATAGGATGCCATCTTAGCACAAGTCAATTCATAGACAAGCATGTACACTTGAATGGGCCGTACGGCAGAGCTATGTGACTACTAGCGTGGCACGGTCATACAATACCATCTTAGCCACCAAGTCAGTTTGGAAAATTTCTGCGCTGCTGCAACTGCTCGATCAACTGTAAGTGATGTTATTGTAAAGTGGAAACGCCGAAGAGCAACAGCAAGGCGGTCGCGACCAAGCATGCCACATAAAATGACAGGGCGTGACTGACGAGTGCTAAAACAGTTGGTGGTACGAAATCACCTGTCCTCGGTTGTAGCACTCACCATCGAGTTCCAAAATGCATCTGGAAGAAACTCCAGCACCAAAATAGTTCGTCGAAAGCTGAAAAGAATTGGTTTCCATGTCTAAGCAGCCGGACACTTGCCGAAAATCAGCATGATCAACGCCAAGCGTCGGTTTGAGTGATGTAAATAAAGCTCTGCGCCAGTGGACTCTGGAGGAGTGGAAACGCGTTCTCGTGGAGTAACGAATCACGCTTTACCGTCTTCAGTCCCGCTGACAAGATGCCAGGTGAACCAGACCAGAGCCCATTTATTTTAAGAGGGGAGCCGGGGGGTGGCTCAAAATTATACAGAATGCTTTAAGAATTGACACAGTTCTGCCTCTTTTTTTTTTTTTTTTTTTCCCTTTCAGATAGCACAGCAAAAACTATAAGAAACTGCCTTGTGAATTTTTTTCTATTTCTTTCCGCATTTTAAGGAGTCTGCAAAAAATATAGTCGCTCCCAGTCCATCCTGAAATCTTTGGAAAGCGTTACAGAAGTTTGTTTGTACTCATCTGTAACTGGGGGAAATTTTCACACGTTAAGAATTCATTTGAATCGTGATATTTGGGTCATATTATTTTGCCCACTACTTCAATATAATTTCAACAAGCTGAACCCAACTCGGGGTGGGGGGGGGGAGATTAAAGGAGAACTGAACTGGTGTATCCATTTTTTCAACTATGCATTTTTACAACATTTTCTTGGTACCACTGATTCGTCCATGAATCATGGGATACGGCAGTGATATTTTATGGCTTCCTATCATATTTTGGGAATGTTTTCTCTTGTGTACTTCTATTTATCCACCCATAGTGAAATCCTAGATGCGCCATTACTACTGGGGCCTCAAAATACTGTCCAGCCCCCGGGCTTCCTATGTGCTCTGAAATGAACGCTACTTGCCCGTTGTGTTGTGCCAGCTGTGAAGTTCGGTGGAAGAGGCATCATGCTGTGAGCTGTTTTCTTATGGTTTGGATGAAGCCCCCCTAGTTCTAGGGCCCGGAAATGTTAACCCTGTGGCTTATAATGACGTTCTCGACAATCCTGTGGTTCCAACGTTGTGGCAACAGTTCGGTGAAGGCCCTTTCCACAATGTCCCCGTCCATAAAACGAGGTCCGTGGGAATGCTTTGAAGAGTTGGATTTGGAAGAACTTGACCAGCCTGCACCGTGCCTCGACCTCAACCCCATGGAACATCTTTGGGATGTATTGAAACGCTGACTGCGAGCCAGGCCGAACCACCCGACATCGGTGACCGAGCTGACTAATGCTGCCGTGGCAGAGTGGAAGGCAATGCCCGCGGTATCATACTAAATTGGGTGTGATAGCAGCAAAATGTGGAGCAACTCGATATTAATTCCTTACTTATTACCGGGGTTTGTTGCTAGGCAATTGTCTAGATACTTTTGATCAGGTAGTGTAGCTGTAAATGGAGACGTTTGATACATCAAGAGTTAATAAAATCTGACACCATCGGTAAATTCCATTTGACAGACTTGTTACGGAGATTTAATACAAGAATTTTTGCAAAAATATTTAATGCCATTCGCAACAGAGCTGACCGTGTCCAAAATTCTGCCTTGCTTCACGTCCGCGCCTTCAAGATCTCGTTCCGGCGATAGAAAACCTGCTTAGCGGAGTCCCGCTAGAACATCCAGACTCACTTAGGTATCAATGCGTCAATAAGCTTGATCAGGCACAGATGACACACACCCCCCCCCCTAAAAAGTGCGTCCTAATTCTCGCAACCCCCTTTAATTTTGACGACTGCTTGTAGAAGTCCGTTGAGAAACAGAAAGAAAACATGTAATTATTTAAAGGAATCTTCCATATATTTACACGTTTGCTTCAGAAAATATTTATAATTTAGGCATTAATTTATTCCCAAATGCTACCCGAACTTTATCATTCTGAAATAAAGATCTACAAATGAACGCACGCGTTCAAGGTTTTGCAACACTCCCGGTTATATCATCTACAAAGCACGATAGATTTGGTAGTACAAATACGAGAACTTAATAAATATTCTGATTTAGCTAAATATCATCAGAAATCTGAAATATTTCATACCTTTTTTTAACTATTAAAAGAATAAAAAAAGAGAAAACAAAACGGAGAAATACCATCCACTATATTTTTGCCGCTGGACGTCCGATTTACTGAACCTTCCCCTTCCCCATGTCACATTTGGTCCGGTTGTCAGGACCCCCCCCCTCCCCGTGTAATCTCGGACGTACTTAATGGGCGGTCTCTTATTGTTATGTATATAATACACAAGATGTTTGTACTAGACAGCCGAAGGTTTTTAAATGTCGCCTTCTTGTGGAGATTATCGTCGCATGAAGTTCACCGTCGTTGAGAAGCAAACAGAAATACGGGGAGAATGACCTATTGAACTTCCGTCGAATGTGTTCAGTAAATATAAAATCTGGTGCTATGACGTAAGCGTTAAACCGAAGAATGACCTGCACTTAAAAGATCTTGTGTAACGCTTTTTACTCAACGTTTAAAATTAGTTGAATATCTCAGAAAACTATGCGTCATTTTATCGAATCAAGGTCGTTAATATTTTAATTTTTTTCTTTTGGTTATTATGCGAAGGAGCTGCGTGGTTCAGAATTACTTTGATTAGTTAAATGGTAATTCTTTGTTTGTTGGCTCATTTTCATTTATTTATTGATCTTAATTTTTCGTTGGCTGTTAGGGTGCCTTATTTTGTCGTTTTAGCAGAATCTTCCAAAAGTTTTTTTAATCACATAAATGCGTTTTACCGTTAATATCCCCCCACGAAACCCCTTACCCACCCATCACCGGGGAGGGAATAAACGGGGTCGCTGGCTGGTTGTGCAAGTGACGCACCGAACAGTTGATGCGGGAACAGTTCATTGCTTGGAAGAGATAAGGAACGCGTGTCGAGTGATGCCTAAGAGATTGCGTGATCGTAACGCTAATGGATGCCTTCCAATTAAATAGAAGGGTGCATCCATGTCATGAATGCGTCGCTCACTTCAAGAAAAGATAAGAAGTAAAAAGTGTATATTTGCTTGTGTATCGCAGATAATTGCAGTTTGTTTGTGAAAGACAAAAATATTTTAATCCCGTGTCCATCCGTCAAAATATGCTCGTGTTGTGTTGGAGCGTTAACAAAATTGCAAAGAACAGTGTTAAAAGAAAATTTGGGCTCTTCTTATTGCCGTATCAGGTCAGTACACGACGAGCTTTTATTAAGCTGTAAGTCTAATAATATTGTATTCTAGCAGTATTGTAGCGTTACTTAGCGACATAGACTCCGGCAACTTTGATGCACTTTGTGTTGGACCTAGGTACTATCATCATCATGTCCTGTAAACCACGCCTCCCGCTGTTTCGTGGAAAACTTTATCGTCTATGAAACGTGATTCACGGTTTTATAGAGGATAAAGAGACTCAGAGATGGCATAGGGAATTGCAGAATATCCGTAGATTAGAATATCCGTATTTTTCCTTTTATAATCCTCAGGCTGTGAAATTCAGAAAAGAAAAAAAAATCCTGATATAATCCGTACCCGATATGTTGATCCCGAACCAGAAAAGTCGCGATTCATAGGATGACCCTGCAGTCCAAAGCATAGAGGGAAAAAACGATGTTATTAAAAAAAATGCGTTTCCGTTACTTTCAAGTAAATAAAGAGAAAAAATTACGTGTGTTTTTTTTTTCAGCACTACTGCAGTTCCGTTGTTAGACCTACAGCACCCACGAACGTGTATGACATTGATCGTCCACGAGAGCAAATGATATCCGCCTGCGTTGTATCGTATTTTCTATCATAATGCTCGTAAAAAAAAAAAGAGAGAAAAAATATTTTCAACTATTTGCGAACCTTCGTCTTCGTATCGCATTATACGTTTTCCTGTTATAGCGTATTTCTGGTAATTTTTCAAATATACCTCTCCTAATTATTACGACGAGGATGTGGATTTCTTTTTAAATCAAATGCCGCAAAAACTATTTTATTTTTATGTGGCGTATTATCCGCATCGGCGTATATATTCCGCAGAAACTAAATTTATAACTTTCTAACAAGTAATCCGCGGAATATATGAGGAAAGTAAGGTATATGTTTATCAATACTGGCCAGCAGAATTCCGCGTGTCGTTCCAAATTTAATATTGCATAGTCATTTGCAATTTCCCCTTTCGTTATTGACTGACTTAACACACCACTTTATTCCAGAAGCGAGACCAACGACTGCATCGTCGATTTGGTACTGACAAGTACTGTCAACAAATACGAGTTTATTCTATAGACGGGTTATTGCGTCGTTCTCGTACTGAGGACTTCTTGAATATCCTCTGAAGCCGTTCAGTAGCCAAGCCCTCCACTCCATCTTTCGTGTACGCAGCTGCAGGAAGTTCTTAAGCTTTGAACGAAACATTTTTTTTTTTTTCTTTTTATGTCAAAAATTTTACTACAATCTTTGCATGGAGAAAGAAAGAATAAATGTTGCGTTGCGCTTAGGCAGCAGTGGACGAAGAGCAGTCTGAGGAAAGACAATGCATGGCTGCTTGCAGTGAATTACGACTAAATATTTCAGGCTGAAACGTGTTGAGGTTTGATTATTAAGTTTTGGGGTGGTGGAGATCAGGGGCGAAGCGAATAAAAAAAAATTTCGCGAGGGGGGGGGGCGAAAATGGAAGTTTTTGAAATCCGTCAATACAAAATAAAAGTTGATGAAAAACAGAAGAAAAAATTAAAGCATTATTTTCAATTGTAAGTTAATGCATTTTTATTAAATTAAAGCATTTTTTCTAATGTAAGTCGCATTTTAACAAAGAAATGACACTTTCGGGGGGCTGCCCCGGTGGCACAGTGGTCTAAGCGATGGCCTCTGATCATTCGTCCGAAGGGGTCCGGGTTCGAATCCCGGTGAGGCATGGATGTTGTGTTTGTCTTACGGCCCTGGCTCTCTCCTTTCCCTGGAACCAGTGGCCCTAAATTAGGGACGGTGACTGCTTTCAGCCCATTGAGTTGCTCACGGTGGTCGTTAAACCTCAAATAAAAAAAAAATAAAAAAACACTTTCGCGGGAGTCAAGGCCCCTTTGGCCCCACCTCTGAATACCCCCTTTTGTGGAGATATATGGCTACTATAAGACTATGCGGATTACTCCGTTTAGAACACTTCGGATATATATATATATATCAGCGTGGTGAGTTATGGCCAAACCCCTCCAAAATGACTCCACAACTTAAATCTTGGCCCTCAGTCTCCGGCAGCTGGAATGTACCTGGCCAAGGCAGCGGCCAGTGCGACATGAAGGCAGAGGGTGCTAAGATTCACCGGAGGACCAGACTAGGTTGCCATCTGATGCTGACCTTGGCTACGTATAATGGACGCTCCCTATCTTCTGATTCAAAGCTTCTTGAATTGGAAGAGGAACAACAAAGGATCAAGTGGGACATCGTCAAGGTAAGGAGAAAAGGAGAAGATCTCATTGAACTGAAAAGTGGACATCTCTTCTACCATCGTGGGACAGATACTGGCAGAACTAGTGGTGTTGGATTTATAATAAACAAGAAACTGAAGGATAAAGTTGTAGAAGTTGAAAGTTCCTCTGACAGAGCTGCACGACTCGTTATCCAACTCTCGAGAAGATACAAGGCTCAGATTATTCAAACTTATGCACCCACCACAAGTGATCCTGAAGAAGAAATTGAAGAATTTTATGAGGAAATTCGTCATCTAAATAATAAAGGTAAGCAGCACTTGAAGATGATTATGGGAGATTTCAATGCAAAAATAGGGCAACGGCAACAGAATGAAACTTCCGTAGGTAAATTCGGTCACGGCAACAGAAACCAGCGTGGAAATACTCTTGTAGAGTTTGCAGAGGCAGAAGGGTTTTTCATCTTGAACTCCTTTTTCAAGAAAAAGCCACACAGGAAATGGACATGGAGACATCCAAATGGGACGACAAGTGAAATTGATTTTATTATGTGTAACAAAAAATTCGTCATCGAAGACTGCAGTGTGTTAAACAAGTTCAACACAAGTAGTGACCATAGATTGGTGAGATGTAAGATGCACCTCAATAGTGAACTCGAACGTGGCAAGCTCATAAGACAAACAAAATGTATTGACATAACCAACCTTAAAAAACACCATAATACCTTCAAGTTGGAAATGAAGAACAGATTCTCTGCTTTAAAAGGCCTAACATTGGAAGAAGTGGATATTTCTGAAGTTAACAGAAAAGTAATCAAAAGCTCTTATGGAAACAGCAACAAAATTAGTTGGGTCTAAGAAAAAGTTGCATGTGAACAAATTATCAGGAAAAACCAAAATGTTGATGCAAAAAAGAAGTGAGATGAGGACAACTAAAGAAGATGTGACTTCCAAAGTGGAATATATAGAGCTATGCAAGACAGTACGGAAAAGTATCACTGAAGACGTAAGGGAAATTCAACTGTGAACTAGTGAGGAAAGCAATTGAAAACAACCAAAGCCTAAAGATTGCGAAGGGACATCTCAGTAAGGGAAGAAAACAGATTATGGCACTGAGAAAAGAAGATGGTTCTGTAACAAGAAATAGAGGCGACATTTTGACAAGAGTGAAAGATTTCTACTCCAAATTATATGAAAGGGATGATACATGTACTCGAGACATCATGAAAGGCACCAGTACCAGAGTTCTTCCAGTCCTCCCAGCAGAAGTTGCACATGCAATCAAGAACATGAAGCTGGAAAAAGCTCCAGGAGAAGATGGAATTACTGTAGACATCATACAAGAAGCAAGTGGTGAAATTGAAACAGTACTCGCCCAAATTTTCACTCGATGCCTTAATGAAGGGAAGATTCCTGAGGATTGGAACAACGCTACAATGATCCTGCTACATAAAAAAGGTGAGATTCAGGATCTCAGAAACTACAGACCTATCAGCATCCTATCAGTGGTTTATAAAATCTTCACTAAAGTTCTTTCACACCTGTTGAAGGTAACACTGGACATGGCTCAACCGAGAGAACAAGGTGGATTCAGGAGTGGCTACAGCACAATAGATCATATCCACGTACTAAGAGAACTAATTGAAAGAGCGAGGGAATATGAACTTCCATTGTGCATGGCTTTTATCGATTATGAAACGGCAATATTTCGTTCTTAACCGGAGAAAGGTGAACAAGAGTATTTCTATCAATTCACCTGTGAAAAATCCGTGAATTTCTGGTTTTCCCTGTCATTTCACGGAAAATGTTGAAGTAGTGCTGGGATTATTTTGCGTGTAGTGACTTGAATAATACCAGCACTGCTTCATATTTACACTTGTTTCTTCCTGTGTTGCTCTTGCAAGTTACTGCATGTCAGCACTTTCAATAAACATGTACATGCAACCTTCTTAAATTCAAATATCTGTTTCTCAAAACCCCATCATTTCTCCATTTTCTAACTTTGCAAATCTCTAGCCAATATGTGCAAGATAAATTTTTGGGAGGAAAAAAAAATTAAAAAATGTTGTTTTTTGATATTTTTAAAAGCAAAAGTTCTGAAAATTGATCACAATTTCCCCCCTACCAAACTGGGTTTTGTTGCATGCCAAATCAAAGCCCATAAAAGGAGCTTTGAAATGATCTATAGATGAGTCATCTAGTATCACTCTTTGCAGACTTATTAATTAGTGTGTGTGTGTGTGTGTGTGTGAGTGAGTGAGTGAGAATGGCGTTCGTGCTCGTGCGAAATTTCGCATTTTTTGCCGTTTTTGAGAATCAGAAATAAAAATAAAATAAAAAAACGCTGACCCAAAAAATCTAAAACTTTTGATTTTTCATGTACTCCGTAGGTACACCAAAATAACTGAATGCTGTCTAGCTAGACACGATACCAATATTAGCTAACCAGTGTTGTAATGACGACATGCCGTCGACATTATCCTCATCATGGAGACATTTTATTTTACATCATTGTATATATCATCGTAATCCGTAATCGTGTTTCTTGTACTTTTATGATATTTGCATGTTTATATATTTAACAAGTGCGCATGCGTGGGCTTGAGCGGCGCCTCCAGGCCAATGCATTGTGGGTTATTTTTCCGACTTAATCCCGGAACCATCCCTCTGCGGTCCCTGATGATGAACCCATAGTGGGTCTGAAAGATCTCGCATGTATATATGGTTTTAAGTTGTAAATAAAAGTTCATCTTTTAATCTGCAATTATCTTCATTGTTTGGTACCGTGTCTAGACAGCATTCAGTTATTTTGATGTATTTAGTTGGCACGAATAGCACAGACATTTGTATACCTACGCTGCCTATGGTACTGTAAGTGTGTTTTTGACTTACTTCTCGATCCTTTAGTATGGAGCGGGCTACCAACATTTTGTTTCGCATGCGGCGGCCCTTGACCTTTTTACTGAACTGCAAGGAACTACAACTGATTCCAAAATTTTTGACTTTTAATAGGAGTGCTATCTCAGCAAAGGACGAGCGCATATTATCCATCGCTGAGCATATTCGTTTATTAAATGTTATTCGCAGTAAACGATGTCTTATTGACTTCCTTAACAGAAAGTCATATACTGCCTATTCTTGGCTTACGAGACTAGCACACCCTATTATCTTGGATAGAATCATGACTGTTCACACAGACATTTGTTTGTCTGACATCGACCGGTTGCAAAAAGGACGCATTAAAAAACTTTGCGCTCTAATGGCTAGAAAGACCGATGGTATGCATGATCCATCAAGATGCATACAGACAACAAGCTCAACGATGCAAGCCGGTTTTGTGAACCTCAGTACAATGTCTGTTAACGACATTCCCGTGGATATAAATTTTGCTATCCGGTCTTTAATCAAGACAAAATCAAGCTTATTTCTCAAACTGAGAGCATTATACGAAGTTTACCACACGAGGAACAGGAACCAACTCGTTACAAAATTACACGTGTAATGGCACAATCTGAGAAGGCTCTGCGAACCGAGCAACATAGGACATTGCAATATAAACGAGAACAACTGCAGCTTTTGTCACGCGACTCTACTTTAGCCGTGACTTCGGCTGATAAATCACAGCAAATCATACTAATGAATCACGTAGATTACAGCCAGTGGCGTAGGAACGCTCTTGATTTAGGGGGTACCAGCTCATGAACCTTACATCTGAAGGATTAACCCATCTATGGATGACCCCCTCCGAATTTAATTTTTTTGGGGGTGGGGGGGTAGTATATTAGAGTTTTTATAAAATACGTATAACTGATCAGGAATTCATCCGAATGAACATTATCATCATATTATTATTAATTATTACCATTATTATTTTTATTGCTGACAAAAAGTTCACATTATTAATTTCTTATCAGAAAATGAATGGAGAAGTTTTTTGTGTGTGTGTGTGTGTTCTCTCTTGTTAATTTTTGTACTTTTTGTTTCCATTAAATTATTGAGCAGGGACAAGTCAACATTAAGATGAATTTCTGTCAGCAGGGTTTGGAAAAGAGGGATTTCTCAAGAAATGTTATATAACTCTTTACACGAACGAATTAAATTTATTGTCATTTTTGTTTACGTTAATAAAGTAAAACCGCAGTAAGATAAAAACTGCTCTACTCGCGAAGATAGTACCATTGAAGCATTATGAAGTCTATATTAAAAACTTTGAACGATACATAGGCTGACAATTGATGTAAAAAGCACATTGGTCTGGTGCAAAGCTAAATTATGGTGGAGATATCCAGGTATAGGAGTTCTATGAGTGGTATGTGAAATCCGTAATGTACTTGTTGTATTGCTACAGATCTTAAGACAGAAACAATTTTAGTGCCGGGGCTGCGGACGCTGAAATGTCCACTTGTGCATTAATTTTTTTTAAAAGTGCAGAAAGGACAACCTGATCACGATGCATGGAATTTTAAGAGAAAAGAAACACTGATCACAAGTATGTTATCAAGCCCTAGCCCTACCATATGCTGTTTGAAGTTATTAACAAAAACCTCGCACTCGTCGTTTCCCTGCAGAACTAATTTGCTGGAGTTTCCCAGATGGTTGGCCAGTTTTTGGTGGATGAAAAACCTCCCACTGCAAGCTTCGGATATAAAAAAACAACAGATCACCCGTGATATTTCTTTGAAAAAAAAATAGCATATAAATATTACAGTTCAATCTTTATGAATGATTGGTTTGTGTTTGCTCATATCTTGGGGGGTACAGTAGATATTAATGTACCCCTCTCCAAAATTTGTGGGGTACATTGTACCCCTGTACCTCCCCCGTTCCTACGCCACTGATTGCGTAGATTTTCTCAACATTGTCTTCTGTTTTTGAAGTGCTTGGGCGTCTCATACGTTAGTCGTCTTCATTGACCTCCCGGCCTTCACTGAACTTATTATGTCACGCAAAAACATGTGCACGTCACATGCGTAATTCCCTGTACGTCTCGCTTAACATAAGAAAGATTCGGTATGCGCTTTCTTTAATTTTAGCAGAAATTTTATGTTTATGCGTTACTCAATTCTCGAATTCATCTTTTACGCGCAACAAACAACACGTCTATTTTTATTGATAGGTGTCATCAAAGTAATGCAGGGAGTGAGGTGAATTTTGAAGTTCCCATAACAGATAGCTCAAGATCAGTGTTATCCCACTCATTTTCGACCTGCACCGCGCGTTGCATTCGCCACAAGCTCAGTCTCGTTATTTTATAGCCGTATCTCGTATAACATCGTTATCAATCCACTGTTGGATGAAGTTCTCCCCAAGTCTCTTCCACAGTTTTCTGTCTTGAGCCAGTATCCTTCATATCACTCGGACATGCTTTCGAATTTCTTCCAGCTATCTCCCACGTATTCTTCTTCTGGGTCTTTTCCTGTCCCTTGTATTTCACTTGTCTAACGGTGGTCAATTATGCTAGCAATATGTTGCAGCCCATTGCTACTTGAGAGTCTGCGCATTCTTTTGATCCACAAAAGAATCATCAACTCTTTGCCATTCTTTTGATCCACGCGCTCCTTTTCCTATTTTTTCTGAATACACCAGTCATGTACCTCATCATGCTTCTGAACTTTCTGTTGTGTGTAACCTCCGAATGTCTTTTTTTAGTTAAAATCCATGTCTCTGATTCATAAGCTGTTACCCGGCTAGGTGTCTCATGGTATCTGGTTCCAACACGTTTCCAACAGATCGTTTAACATTTTAATACTCAGTCGTTGATCATTTGGAACAATTGCATAGATTTTCTCACTAAGTTACGTGGTTGAGCCGCCACAGATCGGATTTGCGGTTTCAGCACAAACCACATATTCTCGATTGATTGATGTCTACGGAATTTAGAGACCAGGGCAATCAATGCCTAGAAGTCTTCCTCATGTTCCGCGAACCATTCTCGAACAATCCAGGCAGTGTGGTATGGAGCATTATCTTTCTGAAAGAAGGAACTACTAGAGGGGAATACCGTTGCCATGAAAATACTTACCTGATCTGCAGTTATTCGTACTTTTAGGTTGGTGGTAGACGTAATAGTTCCTGCACATGAATGACTGGACCAAGGGTTTTCCAGCAGAACATTGCCCAAAGCATTATATTTCCCCCACCGGCTTATATTTGTCTCACGGTACATCCTGGTGTCAACACTTCCCCAGGTAAACGACGCACACGTACCTGGCTGTCGACATGGTGCAACAGGAAACGAAATTCCGGACCAGACGACCATCTTGCAATCATTCAAGGTCCGGTTTTGATGCTGGTGTGCCCACTGTGGGCTCTTTCCACGGTGAACCGAAGTTAGCATGGGCATTCGGAGCGGCCTGAGGTTACGCAGCCCCATTTTCAGCATTGTTTGATGTACTGTGTTTTGTGACACATTACACCCGTCACCAGCATTCGAATTACCGACGAGTTGTGCCACAGTATCTCTTCTGTTGGCTCGTTCCATACCTGATAGCCTTCGCTCACCTCTAGCATTGATAAGCCGTGGTTGGTCCACACCTTATTGGCGGTTCGTGGTTGTCCCTCCTCGGACTACTTTTTGAAGGCACTAATCACGGCTGACCGTGATCACTCCACAAGCCTTGTTGTCTCGGAAATACTCTGACCCCAATCATCTGGCCATTACGTTTAGCCCTTTGTTGAACTTGCTTAAGTCCACAGCCTTTCCCATCTGAAGAACCAGAATAACACTGATTAACAGAGCTCAGTATCATGTGTTATTTATACTGTTTCATGACCTTCACCAATGCCGTCGTTTATCTGTATGTGCATCGATTTGTATGAAGACGCTCTGGTCACAATGTTTCGGCTTCATCGCCCGGTCCTAATGCTATCGATTCATCGCCTTCGTATTAGATGTAAGCTGAATGGCAAAGTTATTATGGAGTGGACACTTATAGTTGGTCTGAGATTACTGCTGGCGCTTGAGGCGGCATGCGTTTCAGATCATTCGAGATGAATATTTGAAAATTTCAGAATGACTCACGGACTGCAAGCAACTCTCAACCAGACACTACGTTATCTCTTTTTGTTGTCCGTCCGGCAGTTCGTCCAGACGTCCGCTTGTTTTAGATAAATCTCTAGGCTCTAGAGAACCGTTGGAGACAGATTTTAAATTTTCTGGCTGGCGTTTAAGGACCAGACATAATGGCACATCATGTTTGCATTCTGCTTTCCCGTTTGCCCGTCTGTCCTTTATTTTCGATTAACGTATCGGGAATAGTTTGAGACGAAGACTTGAAAATTTCTGGATAGCCTAAAAGGACGTATCGTAAATCTCACCGCGTGCAAGCATTTCGTCCGTACGTCTTTCTATCCGGGCGTTTGGATTAATATCTGGTGAACTGTTTCAGATGGAGGTTGTGATAAACGAATAAGTTTTTTTTATAGCACAAAATCAAGGCGTTTTTTTTTGTTTTTTGTTTTTTGTTCCATATCGTCCGATACTTCATAACACACCCCTTCATCCTTAGTGTCGTTGTATTATTATTTTTAAGAAAAGGAGGTCCAGACTCGTTGAACCCCCTACCCCGGTCGGCGCTCCACTGTGCAAACGAACTGGCTTGTTGCCGTTTTGGAAGCCGAAATAAGGTTGGTCTAAGCATGGTTACAATGCTTGTAGAATCACTGCGCCATCGGGGCGGTCATGCTAATCTGTGGGAGCAGGCGACTTAATCGAAAACGAATTCATCGAACGCAAATTCATGGAAAATATATTTATCGAAGCAATTTACCGAAAGTCAACTTTTTCGAGAAAAATGAAACGAATTCATTGAAATAGAGTTAAAAACAACTGGCCACTGAACAGATGGCCAAACGGACAAGTGCAGACACCTCCTTTAGGGGCCGTATAAAAATGGCAGTTTCTTGGTTTCAGACGTGCGCAAAGACCTAGGGATTAATATTTAATGCATTAGTAAAAGGACAATAATACTAGTCTTTGCGTCTAAACCTTATGAATCTGAGCACGACGCCATATATTCATAACGTTTACTTAATAAATCAAACTAATAATGCTGCGCTTTTGCTTAAGCATCAAATATTAATAAACAGGCCTAGGCTTTTTTAACAGTTTTTCTCCCGTCGTGCTCATATTCATAAGGTTTAGGTACCAAGTCAAGTTAGTATTATTGCGCTTTTACTTAGGCATTAAATATTAACAAATCGGCCTAGGCACCTTTTTAACAGTTTTTATTCAATTGTGCTCATGTCCATAAGGTTTTTTTTTTTTTTTTTTGATTGGAGGTTTAACGACCACCGTGAGCAACTCAATGGGCTATAAGCAGTCGCCCGTCCCTAATTTAGGGTCACTGGTTCCAGGGAAGGGAGAGAGCCAGTGCCGTATGACAAACACAACATCCATGCTTCACCGGGATTCGAACCCGGACCCCTTCGGACGAATGATCATAGGCCAACGTCTTAGACCACTGCGCCACCGGGGCGGCCCATAAGGTTTAGACACAAGGGCAAGTTAGTATCATTGCGCTTTTACTTAGGCATTAAATATTAAGCCTAGGCCATTTCAACAGTTTTTATTCCATCGTGTTCATATTCATATGGTTTAGACACCAAGTCAAGTTACAATTATAGCGCTTTTACTTAGGCATTAGATATGAATACCTTGGCCTAAGCCTAGGCCTTTTAAGCAGTTTTTATTCGATCGTTCTCATATTCATAAGGTTTAGATACAAGGCCTAGTTAGTATTATTGCACTTTTACTTAGGCATTAAATATTAATGCCTAGGCCTAGGCCTTTTTAACAGTTTTTATTCGATTTCGCTTATATTAATAAGATTTATACACACGGTCTAGTTAGTATCATTGGGCTTTTATTTAGGCATTAAATATGAATGCCTAGGCATTTTTAACAGTTTTTATTCCATCGTGTTCATACTCATATGGTTTAGACACCAAGTTACAATTTTCGCGCGTTTACTTAGGAATTAAATATTAAAGTGGACGCCAAGTAATTTTGTTTCCTATACTTCCAGTGGAAAAACTTCTGTAGACGTTTTCTTCACAATTAATGCGTTCCCAAGGATGAAAATTTGAACATCGATTAAAATAGCTTCATTTTATAACTTGGAATACTTAATATTTTCTAAAACATAACCATAATTATGCAATCCAACATTTGTTTGTCTACTGACGTCATCAAAGTACAGGTCGCGCCATCTTTTTTCTGGTTTCAACACCACCAAAGGAAAAGTTATTGATTTTTAATATAATTATGCTTATGTTTTAGAAAATATTAAGTATTCCAAGTTATAATATGAAATTATTTTAATCGATGTTCAAATTTTCATCCTTGGGAACAAACTAATTGTGAAGGAAATGTGTACAAAAGTTTTTCCATTGGAAGTATAGGAAGCAAAATTACTTGACATCCACCTTAATACCTTGCCCTAGGCCTTTTTAACAGTTTTTATTCCATCGTGTTCATATTCATAAGGTTTGGACACCAAGTCAAGTTACTATTATTGTGCTTTTACTTAGGCATTAAATATGAATAGCTTGGCCTAGGCCTTTTTAACCGTTTTTATACCGTCGTGCTCATATTTATAAGCTTTGCATCAAGTCAAGTTAGTAATATTGCACTTCTACTTAAGAAAAAAATATTTCATACACTTGAACAAAATCTGTCAGAAAGGCCTGCACCAAAGGCCTATTGATTAATATTTAGTGCCTAAGTAAAAGTGAAATAATACTAACTTGACTTGGTATCCAAACCTTACGATAGCAGCACAACGGAATAAAAACTGTTAAAAAGGCCTAAGGCCTATTTGTTACTATTTGCTGCCTAAGTAAAACCGCAGTATTACTTAAACGACTTGGTTTCTAAACCTTATGAATATGAACACGATGGAATAAAAACTGTTAAAATGGCCTAGGCCAAGGTATTAAAATCTAATGCTTAAGTAAAAGTGCAATAATAGTAACTTAACTTGGTGTCTAAACCTTATGAATATGAACACCATGGAATAAAAACTGTTAAAAAGGCCTAGGCCTGTAGGCCAACGTATTAATATTTTAATGCCTCATTAAAAGCGCAATAATACTAACTTGACTTGGTGTCTAAACCTTATGAATATGAACACGACGGAATAAAAATTGTTAAAAAAAGCCTAGGCCCACTAGGCCTATGTATTAATATTTAATGCATAAGTGAAAACGCAATAATACTATTTTGACCTGGTGCCTAAACCTTACGAATATGGAAACGATGGAATAAAAACTATTAAAATGGCCTAAGTTTAGACCAATGCATATTAATTTATTTTTAGCTCCACAGAAAAAGCGTGATTTACTAGCTTGTCTGGGTGTCGAAACCTTATAAATAAGGCAGAATAAAAACTGTTGAACAGGCCACTGCCTGGGCCGTATCTTTAGAGGCGGTCTACGGGGATAGTACACACGATGAAATCAAAAGTCTTGATTCTTGTTAACCTCCCAAACAGTTTTGTGGTCATCCCACATGAAAGTGCAATATAAGAAATAAAAAGATGCAATTTTTATACGTTCCCCAAACGCTTTTGTTGCCACTTAGCCATATTCCAATTATAGTCAAAGTTTTCGACAGAAGCTTACCCTACGATATTGTATCTTTCGGTGATTTCGCTTTCGACGAATTTACCTGAAGCCAAATTTTTCGAAGAATTTGTTTTTCGATGAATCCGTTTTCCATGAATTTGTTTTCGATTAATTTGTTTTTGATTAATTCGTTTTCGATGAATTCACCTAGAACCCTAATCTGTTACTACGAAAAACATCGGAAACCATCCCAGGTGGAGCAAAATGCGTTTTAAATAAAGTGAGCTCACATTCTAACATGGTTCCACCGATGGCGCAGTGGTCTAAGCGCTGGCTTCTGACCATTCGTCCGAGATGGGTGTGGGTTCGAATCCCGTGAGGCATGTTTTGTGTTTGTCTTACGCCACTGGCTCTCTATGATCCGTGGAAACAGTGACCCTAAATTTAGGGAGCGGGTGACTGCTTATAACCATCGGGTTTGCTTCATGTACGAACTGACAGCACGGGTCGCCGGCCGGTTAGGCCCCTACAGTGGCCGCTAGCGGGGGCGGCGGAAACTTTTGTATACCCCTAATAAATTTATTGACTGCTCTCTCTCTCTCTCTCTCTCTCTCTCTCTCTCTCTCTCTCTCTCTCACTCACTCACTCACTCACTCACTCACTCTCTCTCTTCAGAAAGTAATAATAAATTATTTTATTTAATATCATCCTTTGTGAAAATAAATGGAATCAGTGATACTGTTTTAAGTACTGAGTTGAGAAGCGCTGAAACCCAGGGTTATGTTTCTTATGATAGTTTTGCTAGAGAAGCAAGACTAAGTAAATGAAAGAATAAAAATTACCCGCAAGTCATTTCGTCATCCAAAAGTTCAAAGTAAAAATCGCAAAATCAATCTTGCACCTTGATTTTACGATGTTGTTGCATTCAAAATTTATCATAAAACCATCTTGAAAAATTTTTAGTAGCTCAATAATTTAAAAATAAAGAAAAATGTAATTTATGCGTACTCTGGAGTGTTTTTTGGTTTATGGAAAACACCGAAGTGTATGCATAACTGCCGAATTACAAAAACTTTGTTTTCTTGTTCACAAAATTCGCATTTAGACTAATTAGGTTAATTTTTCGATATGTAGAGACATTGAATGTGTTTTCATTAAATTTATGAAACTGGATATTCTGAAGAAAGGTGGACTAATTTTTCGATGTACTGAAACACTGACATATTCACATTGCATTTAGAAAGCAGGGTTGTTATGAAGAAAGAGGTCAGTAAAGTTTCCAAAGTAATATCTGTTTGGATCACCTTTTTATTTTTACTCTTTGATTCTTTTAATGGCTGGAACATTTAGCTGCGATAAATTCAGTGAAAGATCCGCATAATAAACTACTCGGAATTTGGTCGTTCCGTTTTGAACGGCCGAAAGAAAAGAGAGATGGTGCATGTCAGCGTTGCCGCGCGTTTTCTGCAACATCGTCTGCCGACTCTCCCCTGCTGCTCCACCCCTCCCATTCCGACATCGCTGCCTCTTCGCAAGTGTGTTCCTCTGCCGAAAATAACAGAAGCGTAAAAGAAAGTGCGAAGTGGTATCATCGTGTGCGCGCGAGGGTGGGAGGGGTGAGGCTTATTCGTCTTTTCTTTGCCGTTTATGATATGGAAATGTATTCGCCTGCAGGAGACGCAGAGTGATGGACACTCCGGAGCGTTTGCAGAATGGGTGGAGCCAAAAAGTATGCTGCGCTTCCCTTTTTTTAGAATTAATGATACGGAACATCATTTCCAGTTGGTCTGCCTTCACACTGAGAATGGAAGACATTGAATTACTGGTCATATTGTTTCCTTGTGAAGTTGGCTGAGATGGGTTTCGTATCAAAGACGGCGTCTTGTTCTCCTCCCAATTGCTTAACAGTCAGGGAAAGGGAATGAGTGAGTGCATGGTTGGCGGGGGCATGAAAGGCACCATGAAAGGGCTGGCTGTGCGGCCACCACGCATCTGCCTAGTTCTGGCTTGCCGTCGAAGTCATTACTCATAGTCGTCATTGGTACGGATACTAAGGGGTATGTCAGCGGGTCTTTTCTGCACTGCCTCTTTCTTTGGATGTCTTAAAAACACTAGCGTTAAAGAGGGGAGGAAACTGGAGTAGTTTCCTCTTACAACACCGAGTGGATAATGAGAAGCGTAACTTTAAGTACATTTCTTTCTGAAATCGTGTTCTTGGTTTATGAGATAGTGTATCCTCTTCTTATTGGCTAATGGGAATACTTTCACGTGACTTCTTACTAAAACTGGAAATGGGGGAATGCAAAGATGTTACATGGCATGGCGTTTTTAGAGTCTAATTTCCTTTTATGTTAAGTAATTTATCCACATTTCTCTGCCGTTGGCTTCGATTCCCACCCCCCGCTGTGTGCCGAGAGGGGTGGGGGTGGGGAGAATCTTTTTGTTTGTATAAAGAGAAAGTAACTGAATTATGTGTTTAGATTGTTTTCGCCTGTTAGTTAAAAAAAAAAAAATCACCTTTACTATTCGTATTTTAATTCCGACCGACTACCTCATTGTACCGCGAAACCGATTTTGTTACCATCCAGCTAAATACAGCCGACTTTTTGCGGTGAAAATGTCCACTTACCGGCACGTAAGAGTGAAATATTGCTCCTGCGAAGGACTACTGCAGTTAAACTGCCAGCGGAGGATTTGGAAAAGAAAGTCACTCAAGAAATTGGTGGTGCAGTGGTCTAAGCGATGGCTTCTAGTCAGTCGTCGGAGATAGGTCCGGATTCGAATACTGGTGAGGCATGGGTGTCGTGTTTGTCTTACGGCACTGGCTCTCTCCTTTCCCTGGAATCAGTGACGCTAAATTAGGGAAGGCAACTGCTTAAAGCCCATTGAGTTGCTCAATGGCTATAAGCAGTTGCCCATCCCTAATTAAACCACCAATAAAAAAATAAAAAAACAACAACAACAAGGAATTGGCAATCTAATCTGCCTCATAAAAATTTAACTGCGTTTCCTAGAGACGGCCATTGTTAGTGGGGTTGACTTGTTTGTTTTGGAAAATTTAAACGCGCTGCCCTTGGTATACTATCCCTAATCATTTACCGCCTGCCCATAAACAAAATAGTAATAATAATTATTCAAATCCAACATGGAATGGTGCAGTGAAATCGTTAAGTTTCTGCATCAGACTTTAATGACGTTGGTTATCATGTATCGGTCGAATTGAAGTCGATACGGTTTCAGTTATTTTCGGTCAAAAGTTATATAGGTTTATGACGTAAAAAGGCGACTAAATTATGTACACAAGGTTTGCCAATAAGTAAACAAACTTTTTTTTTTGAGCTAAAAATGGTCGGCAGGGGCTTGGAAAGAAAGAAATTACTAACTTTTATTGATTTATGTGTAAATTCTGTTCCGCGATATGCAGTGGTGAGCAGCTTTTGTAACGTTTTACAGAATAACGACTGCTTGATCTGAAGGACTTACAAGAACCGATTTAATAAATCTTTCCTCTCGCCATTTTTCTTACAGAATTGGTACGTTTCTGACCCGTGATGAGCGCAAGTTCTGTAAAGGGCTACCCAAGGTTATTTATTCATTACAGTGAACCGTGATTGGATGAAATGAATTTAACGAAATTTGCAATACTGGTTATAAACGTTTTGCGTTATTTTGTTCAGGGGGTTGAATATTCCGTCTTCCTTTCATGATGTCGTATGCTGACAGCCATTCTGTAGTGGATTCTTATGAGTATTGCGATGAGACAAAATTGTTGGTTCCGGAAAGACCGAGGCATCTTTGGACCACAAAACACGACCAAGTATTGCATATGAGCCCATCATTTTATGGTCGAATAGATATTCTTACACAAGCTGGCTGTATTTAATAATCATAAAAAAATGTGCCTCCGTGAGATACACTATATTGACAAAAGTCACCGGACACCATGAAGAGAAACACAACATAGCATTTATTGCCATACATTAGTACGGTGTCGGTCCACCTTTGGCCTTAATGCATGCACTGACCTTTCGAGACGTGCTTTCGACAAGGTTTTGGAACACAGCGATAGGTATGCGCTTCTATTCAGTATTAATGCTGCCGCTAACTGTTGCTTAGCAGTGGGCCTTAGTTCCAAACTTCTTATGTGGCTCTCTAATTCGTCTTATAGATGCTATGGGATTAAAATCAGGGCTCTGTGCTGGCCAGTCCACGCACAATATGGAATTATTGTCAAACCATGCCGTAACAGTCCTTGCTTTATGGCTCGATGCATTATCCTGCTGGTGCCAACAAGACTCGGTTCCGTAGTATTTCCACAGAGTTGGTAGGGCATAATTGTCCAGAATACCGAGGTAGACGTGCTGATTAACAGGTTTGTCCACGATAACCAATGGGCCGGGACCATATCACGAAAAACACCCCCACACGAGTACACTGCCAACTCTAAATTTGACCGTAGGAACAGTACACTGTGGTAAATAGCATTCCCCCCGACTGCCGCCATACCCACACACGGCCATCAGACTGATGGATCGTGTATCTGGATTCATCAGTCCATAGGACCCGTTTCCATTGATCTACGGTCCACGATTAACGCTCTTTACAACATTCTAAACACCGAGTAGCATTCCGAGTGGAGATTGAAAGGTTTATGAGCCGCCGCACGGCCGCGGTAACCCATGGAATGAAGTTATCTGTGAATAGTACGTGTGCACACCGAGGTTCCAGCATTTTTACTCACCTGTATACTGAGGTCTTGTGCAGTACTCCGTCGATTAGCTGTAACTACTCTCCTGGGACTTCGACGTCCTCTATCACTGATTTTCTTTGGTCTGCTGGTACGTATTGCTGCTTCAGGAACGCCATGTTTCTTCCACTTATTTAGTACATTCAAAACAGTTGACTTGGATATGTTTAAACGCCTCTCGGTTTATTTTATGGACAACCCACAAATATAACACCCAACAATCTTTCCTTTCTCAAAGTCAGTTCTCTTCCGCTGCGACATTTTCACTCAACCTCACAGTGCGCTTGATCGCTGTTAGCTGCAGGCTTGTTTTTATACCGTTTGCAGGTGTACCGCGCATCTTAACAACACAGTGGATCCGTTAGTTTGCTTTTGAAAGGGTGCCAGGTGATTTTTGTCAGTACAGTGCATATAAGTGTATAACTGTATTGCCAGTTAGTTCTCTGGTCAACTGGGCGGCACCTTTAAGAAGAGCTAGAAAATCTATGTATTCTGTATCCCATTCTGCCCGGCCGGTCGCGACCCTGCTTGAACTTAACAAATTACCCACGGAATGTGCCTGCACGTACAGTTGGGTCGGGATATGCCGAATAAATCCCCACTTTTGTTCTTTCCAGCGGTTTTACCGAGATTAAACATGACAGTGATCAGAATATGCACCTTGTCAGTTGTCATGTCCTAGCTCAACTGACCGCACGTTTCGGCAGTGTTGCCAAATTGGTTCTCGACGTTTTCTCTAGGATTTCCAGAAAAATCCACCAAATGGCTGTAAATTCCGGCCAGAAATTTAAATCAAGATATCTTACCCGCGAGTTGTCGCAATCAAGTGTTAGTGTCAAATCAACCAACAACAAAGTGCGACAAAAAAAGTTTTCTGCATTATTTTGTATCGCATATTACTACTAGTGGAAATATGTTAAAGTTCGCTGACACGTCATCTGTGGTAAGATTCAGTATAATCTAGAATTTCATTAATTTCGATTCACGAAGATCCGCTAAAAAAGTAAATTTAAATTCCACTAAAAGCATTTTTCTGTGCAGTTGCAAAAATTCCGCAGGTTTTACTGGATTTTCCGCTGATTTGCCAGCACTTCGTTTAGGCTGTCCACCAACACGTGGGGCGTTCGACCCAGTGTTGCCACCTCATTCCACAGCACGAAATTCTGATAAAGATTCAAACGTTTCGCTTTTACAGGCCGCTAGGCGACTCACCGAAAACGTATACACAGACCTAACAATAACTTCGTTCTTCAGAAGATGAGCGTCACGCACTGATGTTCAGCACCTATCATGATGATACAAGCACAGAATTCTGACGGCTAATTTTTTTTCTGTAAAACTTCTGGATGCATGTGTATGCATTAAAAATAGGAAAAACACAGGAAATTTTCAGTAGAACTGTGGAAATTTATATTTGAAGGTAATAATGAAATTTCCCATTTGTATGTTGAAAAACAGCGTACAAACGTACAGCGTGGAAAAGCAGAGAAATTAAAAATATATTATCCTTTACAGCAGTCATTCACTGCTGGACCAAAATCTCTCTAAATTTTCCCCAGAAATTCGTTTTGGGGTGTTTTTTTCATTCTTAGCGACCATTAAGTGATTGATCTCTGCAGAGATCACTTCTGTTGAGCCTTTTGGCTTAAAAAACAAAGAAATTCCATTATTGTCCCCTAACCCTCCACTTAATTTCATTCATCCACCATTTTTTACGCTTTCCAACAGTAGGTTGAAGAAGCGTATTTGCTCCAGCTTTGTCCGTCCGCACGATAACTGGCGTAAAAATGGGTTGATTTCGATGAAATTTCAGTATGTGGTAGGGGACCAGCTGGAGACGAACCCTATTGAAAATGGGACAAATGGGGTCAAAGGTCACAACGTAGGAGCGGGATCATTCCATTACCCTTATGCGTCATAACTTGCGTAAATATGGTTCGTATTTCAATGAAAGTTTACTATGTGGTAGGAAACCACCTAGGGACGAACCCTATTGAAAATGGGACAAATGGGGTCAAAGGTCACGACGTAGGAGCGGGATCATTCCATTACCCTTATGCGTAAATATGGTTCGATTTCGATGAAATTTCAGTATGTAGTAGGTGACCACCTGTGGACGAACCCTATTGAAAATGGACGAAATGTGGTCAAAGGTCAGGACATGGGATTGCGATCCATTCCATTGTCCTTATCTCATATTATTAAGGTGGACGTCAAGTAATTTTGCTTCCTACACTTCCAATGGAAAAAGTTTTGTAAACATTTCCTTCACAATTAATGTGTTCCCAAGGATGAAAATTTGAACATCGATTAAAATAACTTCATATTATAACTTGGAAAACTTAATATTTTCTAAAACATAACCATAATTATATTAAAAATCAATAACTTTTCTTTTGGTGGTGTTGAAACCAAAGAAAAGATGGCGCGACCTGTACTTTGATGACGTCAGTGGACAAAAAAATGTTGGATTGCATAATTACGGTTATGGTTTAGAAAATATTAAGTATTCCAAGTTATGAAATGAAGCTATTTTAATCGATGTTCAAATTTTCATCCTTGTGAACGCATTAATTGTCCAGAAAAAAGATGGCGCGACCTGTATTTTCATGACGTCAGTAGAAAAACAAATGTTGAATTGCATAATTATGGTTATGTTTTAGAAAATATTAAGTATTGCAAGTTATAAATTGAAGATATTTTAATCGATGTTCAAATTTTCATCCTTGGGAACGCATTAATTGTGAAGAAAATGTGTACAAAAGTTTTTTCATTGGAAGTATAGGAAGCAAAGTTACTTGACGTCCACCTTAAAGTAGCAATTCTTGTATGTATGTATGTATGTATGTATGTATGTATGTATGTATGTATGTATGTATGTATGTATGTACATTTTATTTTGAAAACGACTCTAAGAATTTTGATGAAAGTCGTTAACCAACCGTTTTCTGGTACTAGAAATCGATTTAGCTTGATCTCGACTTTAGAAGAATTCGTTTAGTGGGTTAAATAACCCCCGAATTATGACGTTTTTAGTGATGGCGTTGTTCCATTAATGTTACCAATGCTTAGAAATCTTATGACGTCACAACTCGCGTTTGAGAATGTTGGCGCGCGGTCACGCCATCTGTCTCTTTACGTCACGCGTTGTGTGTGGATCCTATTAAAGATTTATGACGTCACGCTTTTGCGGCGGGCAGATGGTCGCGATTCCCATCTGCCTCATTACGTCACGTGTTGTGTGCGTATGTCCGTCAGCACGATAACTCGCGTAACAACCGTTGGATTTCGATGAAATTTTAGTATCTGGTAGGGGATCACCTGGGAAGGAACCCTATTTAAAGTGAACGAAATGGGGTCAAAGGTCAGTACATAGGAGAGGGATCCATTCCACTGCTGTTATGCGCCATAACTAACGTAAAGAAGGTTCGATTTCGATGAAATTTTAGTATGTGGTAGGGGACCGCCTGGCGACAAACCTTATTGAAAATGGGCGAAAAGGGGTCAAAGGTTAGGACACAGGAGCGGGATCTATTCCATAGCCCTTATACAACTTACGTAAAAATGCTTCGATTGCGACAAAACTGTATCATGTTATTTCGGAGGTATACCAAGCCAGTTCTGTTGAATATCATCGAAATGGGATCAAAGGTCAGGGCACACGACCGAGATTTATTCCACAGACATTATTCTCATAACTTGAGTGATAACTTGAGTAATGATTTCTGTAATGTTTTAAAGCGTATTATAACAAGTTTTTAGTCTTCTGATTTTCAGTTAAATTTGTTTGTGGTAAAATTGGTTAGATAATAAAAAGGGACAGTAGAAATTTGCATATGGTGTTTGTATATGTTATTCATAGTTTACAATTACTGTTTTTGCCCCTCTTGAAAACTAAGCTATGGGCACCCATAGGGGTGGGGAGAAATGCATATGCTGTTTGACTTATAGCCTCAAAACTACGATTCTTGTGTAGTTTGTTCTAATGTAGTGGTGTTCAAATCAATACAGTTTAGTATCGTTTGTAATCTGAGATAAATGTTTTATATCAATAAACCCTATATACACTCACGGGCAATGAAATTTGCACACCAAGAAGGAAGCATCGGATTGAACTGAAATTTCATGGACGTAATGATACAGATGATCGCAATTACAGAGCTGTAGAACAATTACAGAGGGATCTGTGGCACGCAATCCGGTCATCTTCAATAGCGTGTCGCACCGTCTCGTGCGGCGATACATGCTGCAATACGGTCCGGCATGGAGGCGAACAGACACCTGATGCTGTCCTGCGGCAGACTGGTCAACACGTGTTGAACGGTGTGCTCCAAATCCCAAATAGCGCGGCACGGCTGCAGCCGGCGTTTCAATTGGTCCCACACATGCTCAATATGGGACATGTCAGGGGAGCGGGCAGGCCATGGAAGTGTCTGGACATGACGTAGGCAGCCCTGGGCAACCCATGCCGTGTGCGGGAGAGCATTATCTTGCTGGTATAGCGCACCTGGAATCCCGGCCAGGAATGGGAGCACGTGGGGCCGTAGGATCTCGTCCACATACCGCTGGCCTGTCAATGATCCACGTACCACTATTAGAGCTGATTGGCTATCGTAGGCAATCGCTCCGCAGACCATAATGCCTGCAGTGGTAGAGGTGTGGCGCTCGATAGCGAGGTTGGGATTGTGCCGTTGACCCGGGGACCTCCACACACCCGGGCACGATGATCATTAGTCCCCAAAGCGAAGCGGCACTCAACGCTAAACATCACACGTTACCAGTCTGGGGCGTTCCACGTCGCTCTGGCATGGCACCACTGCACACGGAGCGAGCGATATTCCGATCCTAATGGCAGCACACGTAAGGGGCGCTGAGATCGCAGATTCGCTTGCGTGAGGCGTCGGGAAATGGTTCGAGGAAACCAGGAGCCGCTACATCTGCCTGTATAGTGGACCGGGGTCTCCGTGGGATCCGTTCGTGCCTGGCGCACGATCCGTCGATCCTCTCTATCCGTGATCCTGCTGGTCCGCCCGGAGCCGCTCCGCCTTGTGACAGTGCTGTCACGTGTCCACTGCTCCCAGCACAGTTGGAGGTATGGTCAGAATGATTCATGAGGCGGGCTATACGGCGCGCCGACCACCCTGCGGTTTTCTGCCCGATGATCAGGCCTCTCTCAAAGTGCATAACTTGCGTAAATCGACGTCTCTGGCGTCTACCCTGCATTCTTGTCACTCTACTCTTGCTTTTCGCTTTCATGGGGCATCGTGAAAGCGAAAAGCAAGCTACCACACGCCGGTTATAATGCTGCCAGTTCGTGCTGGTAGCTTCACCACAGGGTGTGCGGTCATGCACACTATTGCAAAGTTTCATGGTTGTAGCATGTTTTCTTCTAAGTGCGCAAATTTCATTGTCCATCTGTGTAGATATAAAACATGCATTTGATATTACCCTAGATTTTATCAATATATTTGTTTATCTGTAGCTTTTTATAATGACTTTATAATGTTCTATTTTTTTTTTTTTTTTTTTTTTAATTTGGTCAAATGATCATATGTAGAGGATTTTAGGAAGGGAGTGTCTGACCCCAGGTCTTAAACAACCCTTAAATGTAGGAAGCTAGGATAGGAGATTTGGGTTAGAGTGCCCAATAGGAAAGTGACATGGAAGCGAAGTAGAAAGGGGGAGGAAGACACCCTTATTTATTACCGGGGGCCAGTACCCGGGGTCCGACGGCTTAACAGGCCCATCTGACGCACGGCAGATATTTAGTGGATCGAGCGTTCGTACCTGCCTGGGATCGAACCTGAATTCTTTCCCGTGGCAGTCACGAACGTTGCATACTAGGCTACCTGCGGCTCAATGTCCTGTTTTATAACACTACAATAAGTTTTATACTCTGACCAAAAGTACATATCTTGATATCTTGCCCCCATTGTCCTAAAATAGTTCTGGCACCCCTGTGTATACTCATGTGAGTTACAACATTAATGGTTATGACCAATTACTTAACAGCATGTTTGGTAGCCTTTCGCTGTGATAACCGCTTGCACCTGGCATGGCATCAACTGCACTGGACTGAGGAAGCGGTCCTCTGATATTCTGTACCAGATGACTGAGGCACTGGTGTGTATTTCCGAATACTATGTTCCACCGCATCCCACAAATGTTTGATGGGATTGAAGTTGGGGAGGGGCATATGGTGGTTAAGGGTGCATACGAAACACTTGTACACAAGCATTGAACCATTCCTGCACAATAGAGTCCATGTGATATGGGGCATTTGTTGGCTTGCAGAAAGAGTCCATTGCCATCACGATACATAGTTACCATATAGAGCAGCACCTGATCAGAAACAATGACTATGCTGGATCTGATTATAAGGGTGTATTCAATGGGGATGGGGGACTAAGTGATGTCCATGGGAACTATTCCATCATACCATAATAAACCTGCCATCAGCCCATTTCCATCCAACATTGCAGTTTTGTCGCAGATGATCACTCACTCAGTATCTTTCAGGACACCAGTTCCCTCTTCAATTCAGCGGTGTAACTAGGCCTTTATGTGCCAGGGGCAAACAACAAAATATTGTTCCCACATCGGTCTTTCTATCTTTTAGAAGCACTCGCCGCTCAGCAAAGCAAAATTAAGATCATAACCATTTGTTATCTCTATGCGGAAGGTGCAATCAAATTGTGACTATTTGTACAGCTTTTTGCAAGTGTTTTGGAGTTCGGACCTTCTGTACCACATCGCACAGACCAAATGCAGTTGGCAGTCCTGGCTCGCAATCACAGTAATGATCCAGTAGTCTGTAGAGAATCTTCAACAATATGAACAACATCCTTATCTTATCTTATCCATTCAACTAAAGAAAAATGACACCATTTTCCATCCAAATAAAGAAAACAAAAAAACTTTATCCATCCAACTAAAGAAAAACAACCTTTTTATCCATCCAACTAAAGATAAACCATGGGCCCTGTTGTTATTGACAAAGGATGTAGTTCTTCAGTTGAGTGGACTGTAGAACCGCTCCTTCATTTTTTAATGAAAGCAACCAGCTCTCCTGAACATTTTGAGGAAGTAATTCGAATTTTAAGTGTACCAAAAAACTGGTGCAAAAGTTTCAATTCCAATTTTAATCAGATTACTAGCAGTGATTTTTGCATCCTTTCTTGAGATTCGACCAGGATGGCCACCTCGCCTGCCCCACCGTAGTTACACCTCTGTGAGGATGTGTTTGCTTTCTGTTTCCAGGAACGTGCATATGCAGTGCAAATATTTCTGCAAAGACATATTGTTTGTATATCTGTACTTTACCGGATTTCATGTGATGCTTCTGTAGCATGGAATAATGATTTCCATCCCAGTAATCAGAGCTATTGCACAAAGCAATATACCAGTCAATTATTTTTTTCTGAAAGAGCCAAAAGACTGTTTTGATAAATAATATCAGTGTACTGTCATTGCTGATCAATTATCTTGGGAAGGTCGCAGATTTCAGTTTATTAATATGGTGTAGGCTTTATGAATATATATCATGGAAGAGCATGCTACATAACATGTTGTTAGAAGAAATGGTGTGTGTTTCATCGAAACTTTTATAATTTTTCTTGATTGTGTTGAAAGTTTTGTAATTTAAACACTTTATTTTCTTCTACACATATGTAATTCTCATGATTTTCTACAAAAGCCTGTGATTGATGCTCTTTGGCTTCTAAGGCTTTTTCACCAATAATCTGCTATTTTCAATGAACCAGCACAGAACTGTCTTGGTTACACTCATGCTGCCCATTGCATTTGCAGTGCAACAATGCAGAATAAGGATATCCTTCAAGTGATACATGCAACAGCAGAAAAAAGAATAAGATCGACAGTACAGAATGCATCTTTGACACTGAGGGGAAAGGACAGCAAAAAATGCAGGAAAACTATCAATAAATAAATTTGTGTTACAATTAAAGAAAAAATGAACCTGCAATGCTTTGAAGTGCATTAAAAAAATGAGGAGGAGGGGCAACTTAATCATCTTCCATTTTTTATTTGTTTGTTTTCTTAATTGGATACTTAGCTTTACAAATGAAGGAACAAGCATACTGCACGGTTGTATTTATTTGTGCTTCTTTCTTTACGATGAGGTATTTGATCAAAATCAGTGTCCTGTTAGTTTAAATTACTAGGAAATAGGGAATTGTTTTCTGGCATTAAAGTTTCCTGATCTATTCACATTATGCCTAATTTGGGTGGGAATTCCAGAGTTCTGATGTGATGGAAATGAATGACAAGCCAAAACATGATGTATTGAACCCAGCATAGTTATATGTTTGAGGTGTTTCATATAATAATGTGATAATGCTTCAGATGGGAACTGAAGTGTGTCACACCTTAAGCCATGTCCAGGATTGTGCTATAAAAATAAGTAGTAATAATACAGTAATATTTGGAAAATGCTATATCCTTCTGGAGTTAAACTTAATAAGGTTCTGTTAATTTTATTAGCTGCAGGTGCCAAATACAAGAAAAAGTTTGCAGAGGTGGCAGCACAGCAAGTCATATTTATAGAATCATATAAACTTGAACATAAGAGGCTTATAAAAAGTTTGATCATTGAATAAACTGTGCATTGGGTTTGCCAAAGAGCAGATATTATCAACATGGACTTGAGAGCAGGTATGACTGAAATGCCCATGCATTGTCATACCTACTTGCATGGAAAGGGTACCAAAGTGGATGCTGCTAATGACCACAGCAGAGTCTTAATAATGAAACTGAGTGTTTGGGGTTTCAATGTCACACAATTAGTGTTTGGGATTTCAACTTTACATGATTATTGTTTGGGATTTCAACTTTACATGATTATTATATTGTTTAGGATTTCAACTTTACATGATCATTGTTTGGGATTTCAACTTCCATGGTCGCCTATTCATGGCTCTTTCCAGCAAATCTGAATGAGACCAACTGGCTAGTGAGTGCCATATTGCAGACCACTCACAGCTCAATCAAGCTCCCTTAAGTTATTAAGTAAGATTTTTTTTTAAAGCTTCAATAAGTACCCAAGGCTACACCAGTCTGCATATTGTCAGTTACCATTCATTTTGGTTGCTCCAAACACAGCTTGAAGATAGAAATAAATAAAAACAGCCTACTAAATAATAATAAAGAGTTGTCCACGTGAAATAGGTAGCTCGTAAAACAAATGCAAGAAATGCACTGAAGTCAAAAGGGAGGAAATGATTCTCACACCCTGAAAGATGCCATGTAACCAAATCATGGAATAGTGACAAGCGACAGTTTCACAAACACAAGTGCAGTTGATAAAACTCGCAGTGTTTTGTAACCACTATTGAAAGTGGAAACACACACTGCTAATCTTGCCAGTGGGGCCTTTATCTGCTCATTCACAAGGCAGACTGATGTGTAATATCTTTCAACGGTCTGTATGGAATAAGCAGCTTCATAGTTAATTTGCATCACACTGCTGTTTCATCTTTGTATTACCTAATTAAAAGTTGTAGAAATAAGTAATCATAACTGAGCTTTCTTTCCAAATATGAATTTCAAAAGAATCCCATGAAGTACTAACTGCATTGTGTTTTAAAATTTAGCATTGGGTAGATACTCAAATCTTGGCTGTTTTTGCAGTCATAGTGTTAAAGGAAATTAAGTGAAATGGAATTTGATTTCAGCCTTTATATAAACAAAGCAGTTCATTTCAGATTCTCATTTCACAGCCTCTCTTGTCGATTTCAGCTGTAATTAATCAGCGCATCAGGTGTCGTATATGCTTATCTTTCGCTTAACTCATTGATCTTTTCCATCTGATTATTTAACAAGTCAGTCTTTGTTTTTTGAATTGAAACTTTTTTCTTTAATTAATCCAAGAGCAAAATTCTAAATCTTCCACGACAAGCCCAGCCTGATTCAAGCCCGGAATTTTTCGCTTAACTAATGATAAAGAAATTCCAACCCGATTTCAGGGTTAGTTCAAGCTTGCACTGTACTGGCTGGGGTAGGCCTGTGCAGACCTCTATGCTGTTCAGTACTTGTAATGCATGAACCATCACTATTTTATGGACATTATCTGGTGTAAATGTAAAAATCATGTGAATGTTAATAGAATGGTATTCAATACATCGCAAAGGTGTGTATGATGTTAACTTCTGTAATATAATCTTAAGTATTTCGTAATTAAGAATGCAAGCATATGAGGATGGCCTGTAGATGGAAATAATTTTTTGGTTAACATAAGTAGAGGTATTTTTGCAAACACAAAAGATAATAAGGCTTTTAACTGCTCCATGTTCATTTATTGTCATTTAGATTCAGTTGTGTGTGTGTGTGTGTGTGTGTGTGTGTGTGTGTGTGTGTGTGTGTGTGTAAAATTTCTTGTTCCTTATTACTTAGCATACTGTACATCATATTAATAAAAAAAACAAGAAATACATTAGTCCTAGGTTCATATAATTAAGCATGCTTGGTAATATTCAAAACCATACAGAGATAGGTTTAACTTAACTAATACATAGAGTATTATAGTATTCCATATCTCCTGCTTTTCTAATTTTTCCTTTGCACATGATTTAAAAAATAACTTCTGCTACCAGACTTAACCCTAAAAAGTGAACTATAAACTTTCATTCAAGACTAAAATGCTTAACAATTAAAATAATCTGAAACATGTAAAACAACAATTACATCATACCTTATTTGCATGAAGTATTATTTAAAGATATTTACATTACTTTAGTCACCTATTGGGAAAAACACCCAAATAGGGACTTGTGAACCCCCATCATCAACATGTTGCCTTAAAGTCCAAACACTCGACATAAAATCTTTATCAGATTTTTTAAACCACATGCAAATGAAATGTTAGAAAAGTAGGAGATATGGAATATTATAATACTGTAAGTATTAGTTAATTCAAGCATATCTCTGTATGGTTTTGATTATATGATCAAGTAAAATTGTGCATTTGAGTTTTTGGTAGTTAGACAATTACGATGCAGATTTCTCACCATTATTATTTTTTTCTTTTCTTTCCAGGGAGCCTCAACGCCATGAACCTGTTACTCACATACTGAATTCCAGATTGCTGTGTTCTCATGGAGATCTATTATACTCACCAGACACTACAGATGATGCTAGCTCAGATAGTTGGTATGTTGTTTTGTTGCTTTCCTGTTTCTTGAGATAGTGTAGCTCTGAGCTGATCCAGATCCAGGTGGTACTATTCATGTTAGTGAAAAAAGTGTGTGTGTGTGCGCGCACACACACACCCATTGTATATTTAGAAATAATAATGTGAAAAAGGAACAAAAAGTAATAAAATAGATAATAAAAGTAATAAAGTTGAGGTACAAGGAAACATTAAGTGTTTAAGAATGGCATTCTTATGGTCTGTATAAAACAATGGTCAGAAAGAGCTGTCATACAGATGAAAGTATGTTACAGGAATATCCTCTTTCTGTCCTGTGTTTGTGCCCTGTGATCACTTTTATCAGTGCATGGCAAATTTTCTGTATCATAGTCTTTTCCCCTGAAAATGGCAATTGCATGCTACTCATTCTCTGTGCACCAGCAAATTCCACTGATAAAGTAGCTTGTGTTGAAGCCAATCTCATAGCATTCACTTTTACTTTCTGGTATTTCTCACAGTCCTTGATTTATACACGTGACTAGTTATTGTTTCATTCAAGCATCTGGGTTTGTATCCTGGTGTCGAATAGGGAATGAAATTCCTGAGCATCAGATTTTGTTTCTGTGTGGTATCTTTACAAGCTTAAATTTGTTAATGAAGTAAAAACTTTTTTTTTTACAGTGAGCAAGCTGTTAGCCATCACCTGGTAGTCTCATTGTGGTCCCGGACGATTCGTCCAACGACGATTGGTCCAATGCCGATTCGTCCAAAGGGACGATTGGTCTAATGCTGATCGGTCCTGTGTCCGATTCGTCCAATGCCTGATTCGTCCAATGGTACGATTGGTCCAATACTGATTCATCCAATGGTACGATTGGTCCAATACTGATTCGTCCAATGGTACGATTGGTCCAACGCCGATTCGTCCAATGGTATCATCTTACCAACGGTAAACTTTTTTATTTTCCAGAAAGGAATAATAATTTAAATTATTCTCCTCTTTATATCCTTTTGAAAGATAATTTACGTATATTTGGTAATTGAAACATTTTACATAAACCTGGTAAAATGCACTCAATGGAGCATTTCTCAGCTGTTTGCAAGGCACCTAGGCCGCGGGCCTTTTTAGAAGATTTTGAGTAACAACCTAGATATTTGGTATTTGTAAACATTCTATAAAACTTTATAAAAGGCACTCATCGTATCATTTCTGTGGTCTTTGCAAGGCACCTAGGCCGCAGGCCTATGAATTAATATTTCGTGCTTAAGTGAAAGCGCAATATTATTAACTTATTTAATATGTAAACGTTATGACTATGACATCGGAAGAATAAAAAGTCCTAAAAAGGCCTAGGCCTAGAGCCTATGAATTAATATTTCGTGCCTAAGTAAAAGCTCAATATTATTAACTTTATTTGATATGTAAACGTTGTGAATATGACATTGCTGGAATAAAAACTGTTGAAAAGGCCTAGGCCTAGGGTCTATGAATTAATATTTCGTGCTTAAGTAAAAGCGCAATATTATTAAATTGATTTAATATGTAAATGTTATGAATATGACATCGGTAGAATATAAACTGTTAAAAAGGCCTCGGCCTATGGCTTATGAATTAATATTTCGTGTTTAAGTAAAGGCACAATATTATTAACTTGATTTGATATGTAAACGTTATGAATATGGCATCGCTGGAATAAAAACTGTTGAAAAGGCCTCTGTCCAAACACCGACCAGTTGTTTCCATTGGGCAGTTGGCGGAACCCCACTGCATTCTACAAACAGAAACAGAAAACTAGTATTTTTTATTATTTCATGCAAAAGAGAAACATTGAAGTTGATTGAACGGCTCGTACAGCAGTAACTTCATACGGCAGCAAGGACAGTATAACAAAAAATGCGATTCCAAAAAAAAATTAAAAGAAATAAATCTGTAACCACAATATTACGTATGAAATATAACATTATTTTACATTCTTTGGACTACCAGTACTTTCGTATAACATCGGAGATAGAATCAGAGCAGATGAGACTTTTATAGCACGAGTAGTACTTCGGACAGATAGGACAGAATTGGACCAATCGTCCATTGGATGAATCGGCATTGGACCAATCGTCCATTGGATGAATCGGCATTGGACCAATCGTCCCATTGGACGAATCGGCATTGGACCAATCGTACCATTGGACCAATTGTCCATTGGACGAATCGTCCCTTTGGACAAATCGGCATTGGACGAATCGTACCAGACCCGTCTCATTGCTAGTGCATTAGCATCTGGTTTTCACACTGTTGAACTAAGGTTAAATTGCCGTTAAAAAACTAATGTTTTATTCTTTTTCATTCCCGTAGTTGTGGACACATACCCTTCCTTTTGGTTTGCCTTTCCTGTATAGATTTCAATGTTTGTGCATGCTGATTGATGATTTAACTTAAAACCCTGAGTATTCCAAAATTACAAGAACAGGCTCAAAAATATGTTTTAAAAAATATTGCACAAATCTGTTAATGGTATGTAATGTAGAGTGGAAGTAGAATTTTTTTTTTTTTTTTTTTTTTTTTTTTTGTGTGTGTTACCCAATTTAAATGTGAGTACCTTTTATGGTGTGCACAACATCTAACCTCTATTCCAATTGTGACCAGCACCTTTGCAGCACATTGCGTGTGACCCTCATGAGGACATTCAAGGTCTATCATTGTAATGTGTGTTAGTTAGGAACCATGTTTTGGTGAACAGTATCCTTGATTATACCCTGTAGAAATAAATCCAAAAGCATGATATCTGGGTAACAAGGTCACCAAATGATAGATTCCAAAAATCTGAAACTCTTTGAACATGATAAATTAAAAGTTCATGTTAATATATCAGCCAAACATTTTTGAAGTGTTTTTGAACTGTTTCTCTGTCACTTTAAAACATTCCATATACCTCAGCTGCTTAGTTTTTGCTTGGTGGCCTGTATGTGTGATGGGTAGCAGACATGTGAACTGAAACTTGAATGTGAGAATTCGGTGGTATAGGGTGTTTAATGTTAAAGTAGAATGTAAACCCTCTGTTGTGATAACTATTTCTGTGTTTATACTTTCTTACAGTTCTGTAATTTGGTGAGCAGCTCGTGTTAAATTTAATCACCTTAAGTGTAATTTTATAAGTGTAGTTTCCATAACAAAATTTTAATTCCAGAGTTCTTTTAATGCAAGTTTGCTGCACTTATAGCAGAGTATAAATCCATTTATTTATCAATGAAACATGGTATATACAAATTGTCAAGCTTCCATTCTGCTGGGAGGGTTTTTCAAGGCGGGAGTTTGAATGCAGTTGATTTTTTTTAAATAGCATGGAAGACAGTACAAAACAATAGATGGGTTCCATTTCAACTCAGGCAGGGTCGTACCATCATGGTCTCAGATTTCTCTAAAAAAAATTAAGGGGTGTTCCTTGACTAAAATAAGGAGACCCATATTTTTCTTTCGGCAAGAAAAAATTTTCCCTTCGAGATAGAGGGTTTCAAATCTTGCACCGTCAAACAAGCTCTCCAGAAAACGGTTATTTTTCCTAACTTCAGCGAGTCATTGCAGCAGAGTTAAAAAAGATATCGTGTTCTTGTATTTTTTTACATTGTGTGTATAACATATAATAATATATGGTGCTAATATTTGCTACACATCGTATGATTAAAATTAAAAAAAAAATCGTAAACTTTGTGATTTTTAAAAAAAATTGAATTTTTTAAGTTTTTTTAAACAGGTTTGGATGGAGTTTTTCCTATATTCGTTTTTTTCGTTAAAGACATACAAATGTGCACTTTATTTGTAATTTTTTGTGTGTCTGTGAAACTGCTAGTTTCCGCGTTTCGGCAGCGTTAAAAACAGCCGATTTTGAAAAATCTCTAACTTTGCCAACGATTTTTCTCAAAAAGGCCATTTTTTAAAATTCTGAAAATTAAATCCCTGTTTCATTATCAACAGGAGAATATCTGTGTAAATTTTCACGGACCTAAAAACGCTCGTTTCCGAGTTACACGCGTTTGAATTCGGTTTGAAAGCCTACGATTTCCCCGTGTTCTAAAGGCGCCATTTTGCAAAATCTCAAGCGCAAAGTACGTACGTTATCTCTTAACCGAATCAAAGCGTTAGATATTCTTTCCCCGAATGATGGAATGAGAGCATTGGGTCAGCTGGCCCTGGTTGGATACATCCACCTCACCCTTCCCCAAGTGATGACATGCCTATAAAACTGTCGGGGGGGGGGGGGATAACCAAAACGTAAAGAAAATTCTTGCTGCTCCACTAACAAAGTTGAGTTGCGAAAGACAGCAGCAGCAGTTGTTTGTTTGTTTGTTTGTTTGTTTGTTTACGTATATACTTAAACATCGCATAAGAAAAGACTATGAAAGAGTAGAAAACTGTTGTGAAACAATTTTAAGAAAAAGAGTGCAAGCACGTGTACTGTAAGTTAATTTTCGATGGCTAAACACCCTCGAGTTTTTCTGGGAGTTGCTAATTGTAGGCTACTGTCAGAAGAGCAGTTACTAAAATTAACTTCTCAGTTTTTCGTAATAGTAAAATTTCGCTCATTAGAGTTTTGTCCTCTGCGAACGGGGGAGAAGGTGCAATGCTCTTGACCTCGCTGCTGGGTTGATAGCGCTGGTCGCTACCGAAGCTCTGCTTACCTCCACTCCAAAACGTAATGGCAATTGTCTAATCTACTAAATAAATAACAATTAACACATACGCGTGCATGCTTATTCATAAAATGTAAGTTGAGCATATTTCCTGTTCAATCAGCTGATTTTACAAGTAAAATTCATATACAACTAATGCGCTTATAATGGTGTAAAGATTTTTATCTATTTAAAACATATTCAAAGATTTCAATTTTTTTAAAGAGGGAGGGGGAGGAGTGTGTTCGTAGTGATCTCCACCTGGGCCACGATAAACCATGTACTGCCCATGTCTTCTGTTCCCTTACAAGATAATCCTGGATCGATGGGAGACCAGCAGAGTTTTTTGACACCCCCTCCTCTCACGTGGTGGTGAGGTGTCTCAAAGCTAGGTAGCTTTCAAAAATGTTTCAACTTAGTTGGCTGGTAATAAGAGAGGGATTCCATTTCAATTCTGGCAGGGTCGTACCATCACGGTCTCATATTTCTCTAAAAAAATTAAGGGGGTGTTCCTTGATTAAAATAAGGGGACCCATATCTTTTCTTTCGGCAAGAAAAAATTTTCCCTTCGAGACAGAGGGTTTCAAATCTTCCACCGTCAAACAAGCTCTCTAAAAAAAACGGTTATTTTTCCTAACTTCAGCGAGTCATTGCAGCAGAATTAAAAAGATCTTTTGCTCTGGTATTTTTTATTACATTGTGTGTATAATGTATAATATTTGATGCTAATATTTTTTACACATCGTATGATTAAAATTTTTAAAAAATCGTAAACTTTGATTTAAAAAAAAATTGAAATTTTTAAGATTTTTTTAACTGGTTCAAATGGAGTTTTTTTTTTTCTGCACTCGTTTTTTTTGTTAAAGACATACAAATGTGCACTTTATTTGCAATTTTTTATGTGTCTGTGAAACTGCTAGTTTCTGCAGCGTTAAAAACAGCCGATTTTGAAAAATCTCCAACTTTGCCAACGATTTTCTCAAAAAAAGCCCTTTTTTTAAATTCTGAAAATTAAATCCCTGTTTTATTATCAACAGGAGAATATCTGTGTAAATTTTCACGGACCTAAAAACGTCCGTTTCCGAGTTAAACACGTTTGAATTTGATTTGAAAACCTACGATATCTCCGTGTTCTAAAGGCGCAATTTCGGAAAAATCTCAGGCGCAAAGTACGCACTCTCTTACCTGAATGTGAGAGCGTTGGATCCGTCCACCTGACCCTACCCTGGGCGATAACATGCCTAAAAAACGGTCTTGGAAAAAAAACAACAAATCTATATATATAGAATTGAATGTATGTCTGCTAAACAAATTTACAGTTTTCAATTTAGAACCACCAAACTTGGTATACTATCTCATGGTACCCTAACTTAAACCGTAGACGGTTTTTGGAAGGGGTTGGAGCCCGGGGTCAAGGGGCTCCACACAAAACTTCCATAAAATCTAGTTTTCAATTTAGAACCACCAAATTTGGAAAAGACATACAAATCTTAGACCGCAGACTGTTTTTGGAAGGGGTCGGAGCCCTGGGTCAAAGGGCCCCCACACAAAATTTCCGTAAAATATACTTGTAAACTATAGTGCCCTAACTGAGACCGTAGATGGCTTTTGGAAGGGGGTAGAGCCCTGCGTGTGTGGGAGCCCGTGGTCAAGGGCCCCACGCAAAATTTCCGTAAAATCTAGTTTTCAATTTAGAACCATCAAATTTGGTATACTTTTTCTTGGCACCCTAACTTTGTAAAATATTTTACGAAAATTTTGTAGGGGTGGGGGGCTTGACCCCGGGTTCCGACCCCTTCCCAAAACCGTCTAGTCAAAATTAGGGTGCCAAGAAAAAGTATACCAAATTTGATGGTTCTAAATTGAAAACTAGATTTTACGGAAATTTGCGTGGGGCCCTTTGACCCGGGCTCCCCCCTTCCAAAAACCGTCTATGGTCTAAGTTAAGGGTACCATGAGATAGTATACCAAGTTTGATGGTTCTAAATTGACATACATTCAATTCTCTATATATATAGATTTGATATTTTTTTTCCAAGACCGTTTTTTAGGCATGTTATCGCTCAGGGTAGGGTCAGATGGACGGATCCAACACTCTCATTCGAGTAAGAGAATACGTACTTTGCGCCTTAGATTTTTCCAAAATGGCGCCTTTAGAACACGGAGAAATCGTAGGTTTTCAAATCAAATTCAAACGCGTCTAACTCAGAAACAGGCGGTTTTAGGTCCGGGAAAATTTACACAGATATTCTCCTGTTGATAATAAAACAGGATTTAATTTTCAGAATTTTAAAAAGGGGCTTTTTTGAGAAAATCGTTGGCAAAGTTGGAGATTTTTCAAAATCGGCTGTTTTTAACGCTGCGGAAACTAGCAGTTTCACAGACACACAAAAAATTGCAAATAAAGTGCACATTTGTATGTCTTTAACAAAAAAACGAGTATAGAAAAAAAAAACTCCATTTGAACCAGTTAAAAAAATCTTAAAAATTTCAATTTTTTTTTAAAAATCGAAGTTTACGATTTTTTAAAATTTTAATCATACAATGTGTAAAAAAGATTAGCATCACATATTATTATACGTTATACACACAATGTAATAAAAAATACCAGAACAAAATATCTTTAATTCTGCTGCAATGACTCGCTGAAGTTAGGAAAAATAACCGTTTTTAGAGAGCTTGTTTGACGGTGGAAGATTTGAAAACCTCTGTCTCAAAGGGAAAATTTTTCTTGCCGAAAGAAAAGATATGGGTCTCCTTATTTTAATCAAGAAACACCTTAATTTTTTAGAGAAATCTGAGACCGTGATGGTACGACCCTGCCAGAGTTGAAATGGAATCCCTCTCTTGTTACCAGCCAACTAAGTTGAAACATTTTTGAAAGCTACTACCTAGCTTTGAGACACCTCACCACCACGTGAGAGGAAGGGGGGGGTGTCAAACTCCGCTGGTCTCCCATCGATCCAGGATTATCTTCTAAGGGAACAGAAGCCATGGGCAGTGCATGGTTTATCCTGGCCCAGGTGGAAATCACTAAGAACACAATCCCCCCTCTTTAAAAAAAATTGAAATCTTTGAATATGTTTTAAATAGATAAAAAATTTTACACCATTATAAGTGCATAAGTTGTATATGTATTCTACTTGTAAAATCAGTTGATTGAACAGGAAATATATTCAATTTACATTTTATGAATAAGCATGCACGCGTATGTGTTAATTGTTTTTTTATTTAGTAGATTAGACAATTGCCATTACGTTTTGGAGAGGACGTAAGCAGAGTTTCGGTAGCGACCAGCGCTATCAACCCCCAGCAGCGAGGTCAAGAGCATTGCACCTTCTCCCCCCGTTCGCAGAGGACAAAACTCTCCTGAGCGAATATTTTACTATTACGAAAAACTGAGGTTAACTTTAGCAACTATAACAAAACAGCAACTGCTCTTCTGACAGTAGCCTACAATTAGCAACTCCCAGAAAAACTCAAGGGTGTTTAGCCATCGAAAATTAACTTACAGTACACGTGCCTGCACTCTTTTTCTTAAAATTATTTCACAACAGTTTTCTACTCTTTCATAGTCTTTTTTTTATGCGATGTTTAAGTATATACGTAAACAAACAACTGCTGCTCTCTTTCGCAACTCAACTTTGTTAGTGGAGCAGCAAGAATTTTCTTTATGTATTTGTTACCCCCCCTACAGTTTTATAGGCATGTCATCACTCGGGGAAGGGTGAGGTGGATGTATCCAAATAGGGCCAGCTGACCCAATGCTCTCATTCCATCATTCGAGCAAAGAATATCTAACGCTTTGATTCGGGGAGAGATAACGTACGTACTTTGCGCCTGAGATTTTTTTGCAAAATGGCGCCTTTAGAACACGGGAAATCGTAGGCTTTCAAACCCAATTCAAACGCGTGTAACTCGGAAACGGGCGTTTTTAGGTCCGTGAAAATTTACACAGATATTCTCCTGTTGATAATGAAACAGGGATTTAATTTTCAGAATTTTAAAAAATGGCCTTTTTGAGAAAATCGTTGGCAAAGTTAGAGATTTTTCAAAATCGGCTGTTTTTAACGCTGCCGAAACGCGGAAACTAGCAGTTTCACAGACACACAAAAAATTACAAATAAAGTGCACATTTGTATGTCTTTAACGAAAAAAACGAATATAGAAAAAACTCCATCCAAACCTGTTTAAAAACTTAAAAAATTCAATTTTTTTTTAAAAATCACAAAGTTTACGATTTTTTTAAATTTTAATCATACGATGTGTAACAAATATTAGCACCATATATTATTATATGTTATACACACAATGTAAAAAAAAATACAAGAACACGATATCTTTTTTAACTCTGCTGCAATGACTCGCTGAAGTTAGGAAAAATAACCGTTTTCTAGAGAGCTTGTTTGACGGTGCAAGATTTGAAACCCTCTATCTCGAAGGGAAAATTTTTTCTTGCCGAAAGAAAAAATATGGGTCTCCTTATTTTAGTCAAGGAACACCCCTTAATTTTTTTAGAGAAATCTGAGACCATGATGATGCGACCCTGCCTGAGTTGAAATGGAACCCATCAATATTACATGTTTATGCAATTATATGCTATGTTTTGGCATGTTTCCATTCTTTAGATCAGGGCATGTCAAATCAGTGGCAGTTCCATAGACAGCATCATTGTATGCCAGTATGCTGGAGAGGATTTTAGTTGTCTCCCTGATGCCAGGCAGCCTTTTTAAAGTTTGTGTAAGGAGGCAACATTTCCAATCCTATTACCTATAGGATATACAGGGTGATTCATAGTTATTGTTGGGCTGCCAGCCGACCGGGAAACCGGAAAAAATCAGGGAATCCGAAAATAAGGCTAAAAATCAGGGGAAACTCAGGGAGAAATAATGTTTTTTTTTTTTTGCAAAAACCTGGAAAAGTCAGGGAAAATTAAACCGATAATTTTTTGCATAATGCATATGCAGTGAACAGGGATGCGAATTCTATGGCAGAGTGCACTAAAATAAAAATTTTGTGCCATCTTGCTACAAAAGGCAGATTTTACCCCATTGCGTACCAGAACCGCTGCCCCATCATCATTGTCGGTACTTTGGCACACTACATTCTCCGCATGCACCTAGTTCCGCCTGACACTGAGTATGACCATGCGGTGGGAAGAAAGATTCAATGATTCCAAGTAGTAAGGGTTTTATGTAGTTACTATGGAAATCGTCTGTCCGCTACGGATGACGGAAAGCATCCAGTATGCTATGGAAATCGTCAGTCCGCTGCGGACAACGAAAAACGTCGATAATGCAATGAAAATAAAAAATTTCAGCCAGCAATTAATTCAAGTGTACAGTGATAGTTTTTTTAGTACGTCTTTTGTAAAAAAAAAAAAAGATCGTGCTTATGTTATCGGTTTGTCAGTCCTTCTGTCCGCCCGTATGTAGACACCATATCTCTGCAACTATTTGTCCGATTTGAAAAATTCCTTTTGCATTCAGAGTTGAAGAAATATTCTACTCATAATATCTTGTAAATACGTCATGATAATATCATGAATTCTTTTTGCATTGCGAAGCTTGAGATATATGCAAATGATGATCCTTCGTTTCATTTTTTTTTTCAATGCTCAATTTCGCCGCTAGAGGGCGTAAATGAGATGATGTCGAATTCAAAATACATTTTATTCCATATATTTGCTTTTAAACATCCGATTTAAAAAATTATTTTATCTTTTGATTCCATTTATGTTGAAAAGTAATTTAGCTATAGTTACTTTTTCAAGTTACGCATAAATTTTCCGCTAGGGGCATAAAAGTAAATTACGTTTCCCCCCGGTATCTCTTCTTCTACAGCTCCAATTTGAAAAAAAAAATTCTTCAGCAGATACAGCTCCTGATGGGAAATCTTTTGCATATACATAATTTCTAATTTTTGGTGAGAAATACTTTGGCAATCAGGGGGCTATTTTGTTTCTTTGGCCATCAAGTGTTGTTTTTTTTTGTTTCTGATGTATTAGGTGTACAACTTAATTTTCGGTCACAGGCACAACACGTTGACAGCAAATTGTAGCAAATCGAATACGTACCTAATTAGGAAAATAATCCCCGTCATGTTGGATACATTTGAGCCATCGGTCTGGGAGCTGCTGAATGCCACTGCGGAAAAAAGAGGTTGTTTTGATTTGATAAAGTCATCAATACTTGTGTGGACCTCCTTAACAGAAGTGAAGTGCATATCACTCTGGTGATGTTGCAGGGGGCGAAACAGGTGATAATCTGACGGGGCCAAGTCTGGAGAATACGCCGGGTGGGACAAAATCTCCCATCCCAGGTCGGTGATTGTGTTTAAAGTCATTTTCGTGGTGTGAGGACGCACCTTTTCCTGAAGCAACAGGACTGGCTTTCTGTCCTTGCCGGTGTATGGTCTTTTCACCTCCATTGCGTTACTCACACGAATGAGTTGCTGACAATAACACTCAGCATTGACCATTTCATGAGGTTTGAGCAACTCATAGTGTACAACACCGCGCTGATTCCGCCATATGCACAGCAACAACTTCCTGGCATGATATTCGTTTTGGCGGTACTGGTGGTAGGCTGACCTGGATAAACCCACAATTTGCGCCGCTTGGGATTATCGTAGAGGATCCACTTCTCATCACAGGTCAAAATCTTGTGGAGGAAATCCTTCTTCTTGAATCTGGAGTGCAAGGACACAGCAACATCGTAGCGCCTAGACTTGTTCACAGCTGTGAGTTGGTGGGGCACCCAACTCCCTTCCTTGTGAATCCGTCCAAGCTTGTGCAGGCGCTTTGCAATGGCTTGCCGTGTTACTCCGAGTTCCTGGGCGAGCTCTGACTGTGTGCGACAGGAATCTGTGTCCAACAGTTGTTCCAGTTCCTCATTGTCAACTTTCTGTGGCTGCCCCGGATGTTCTGCATCACAGAGATCGAAATTTCTCTGCTTAAACCGCTGGAACCACTTCTTACACGTACTGTAGGACACAGCAGCCTCACCCAAAGCAGCACAGATCATTTGCTGGGCTTCTGCACACTTTTTTCATCTGAAACACAAACAGGAGGCAGTGCCTCAAATGTTGTTTCTCGAACGACATTGCTTTCACCGTCAACTTTCATTCCTTCTGTCACTACAGCTGTGAGCGGTCATGATTGCCTGGAAAGCTGTTGGATGGCACTGCAATCAGCCATTATCTCATACAGCTTATTTGCATTTGTCGACTTTCTATGATCACTTGCGGTTAGGGACCGAGAATTAAGTTGCACACCTAATATTTGCCGTAAAATCTGAGCTTCTAAAATCTTGATTTAAAAAATTCGTTCGTGCACCGATGTCACTCACGTTGATAAACCTTTTCGGAATATTTTATTTTTTAAATATTGCATGGTTTCACCTCCACGAGGCATAGATGTATATCTTATTTTTGCCAATATCTTTGCTTCTAATGGTCCGATTTGAAAAATTCTTTCTTCGTTGGGTAGAGTTTCCGGTGTGATATGTTTTTCGTATAATTTCAAAATTTTCAAGTAATTCATAGACTTTCCACTGGGGGAGCAAAGATAAATTGTGTTTTCTCCAATATTTCTGCTTCTAAAACTCCAATTTGGAAAACTCTTCCTATATTGCATTCAGCTCCTGGTGGAAAATGTTTTTCACATAATTTCTGATATTTGGTAAAGAATGGTTTGGCCACCAGAGGGCATAAGTTTTAATTTCTGCCTCTGAAAACTCAACTAATTTTTTTTTTTCTTGGACCGATACCACTCACATCAAAAAACCTTTCGAGAATACTTTCTTCCTAAAATGCACGTTTTTCCCACCGGGGCGTAGATGCATATCTTATATTTGTCCATATCTCTGCTTCTAAGAGTCTGATTTAAAAATTATTTCTTCATTGGAGAGCGCTTCCACTGTGAAATGTTTCTTATATAAATTCAAAATTTTCTTAATGCACAAGTCTGCAACAACGTTCTGATCATTCATCCGAGATAGTTACCGGTTTGAATCCCGTTGAGGCATGAATGTTGTGTTTGTCTTACGGCTCTGGCTGTCTCCCTTTCCTGGAGTCAGTGGCCCTAAATTAGGGATGGGCGACTGTCCTTAGCCCAATCAGTTGCTGACAGTGGTCATTAAACCTCCAATAAAAAAAAAGCAACAACAACCAAAGGATGTAAGTTCAGGATTCTGTTTACAGCAATATCTGCAGGATTAAAAACCCATTGAAACACTTCTTTCTTCGGTCAGATGCTATTGTTTTCCATACTGGTTCCATTGACTTTGAATAGCTTTGATAAATTTAATTTGCGTCAGAATGGATTCAAAAAATGTGCTCATTACACCCGAAAATTTGGTGTCATTTTTCTTGTTCTTCTTGCATTGACATTGATGCCACATTTATATTGCATTATAAATGTGGCATTTAGTATGTATATTATCATGGAGTTATACATAATCTGTGAATTTTATCTGAAATTCCCCACAAAATTATCTTCTGGAAAACTCAGGGAATTTTTAAAGCCAATATGAGTGGCAACCCTGTTATTGTCAGAGTTTCAGTGGCATATAATCGGAAAATGGGAAACAACAAACTAAAACTGCAAACAGAATATGACAGATGACAACTAAAAGTTTTATTACCTGTAGAATTGATACATCAGATGGCTAAACCACTTCAACATGTGCACCTTTTGTGGCACATAAGATATCCAAGCGATAATCAATTTCCTGCCAAGTGTTCGCCATCATTTGGGGCGTTACTGTTGGTATCGCAGCACCAATTCTGGTCTTCACGTCATCAAAGGAGGCTACAGGGGTCTGGTAAACAATGTTTTTCATGTATCCCCACAGGAAGAAATCTAGTGGTGTAACATTGGGTGAGTGTGGAGTCCATGGAATGGGTCCACCCTGCCTAACTTAGTGCCCAGGAAAATGCATGTCAAGAAATTCTCGGATAATAACAGCCCAATGCGACGGTGCGCCACCGTGCTGGAACACCACATCAGGCTGCCGATCTTCCAACTGAAGCAAGAGATACAGCTGTAGCATGTCCAGATAAGTCACCATTGTCACTGCTTTCTCCCCAAAGGAAAAGGACCCAAACACTTCTGAACATGACGAAGCGCACCAGACGTTCACCTTTCGACTATCTTGTTTGACTTCTTGAATGGTGTGAGGGTTTTCGGAGCCCCATATTCTGCAGTTATGCCGATATACCCTCCCTGAAACAAAATATGTTGCTTCATCACTAAATATTCATGTCTGCAATTGATGTTCATCCGCTTCAACTTTGGACAAAATGTCTTGGGCAAATTGGAAACTGAAGGGTTTATTGTCCCACTGTAAAACCTGTACAATCTACAGTACATACACACGGAGTTGTTGGTGGTTATGCAGAGCCCTCCAAACCGTTGTTTGCGGCATACGTAATTGCGAAGCAGCTCATCTCATTGACTTCTGAAGGCTTCGAGAAAAGGTTTCCGGACATGATCAACTTTGTCCTGTGAAGTGTTCAGTCTTTCCGCACCTTTTTAATGCTGCACACTACCAGTCTTTTGAAACTGCTTTAACCAACGTCGGAGAGCATTATTGAAAGGTGGAGCTTTGCCATACTGCTTTCTGTAACGACGTTGCGTTGTGATAACTGACTTTGTTTCGAAGAACCAGAGTATGCACATTGCTTTTTCTTGAACATTTGCCATTTCGAAGTATGACGTCAATTCAGTGGGTACCGTGTTGCCACATAAAACTTCCCTCAGTGAACTTGTTTATGCTGTAGGCAGTTTTATTTGGTTGTTTACGGTATGACCGTGCCAGGCCACGGACCCCCCCCCCCCCGACATATTAGTTATGAATCATGCGGTATGTTTGATTTTTAAAAATCAAAAATTCTAATTCTCACGATTTTATATCTGATCTCTGCCTTGAAAAAACCTTCCCAGGGGACAATGAAAGCTTGGAAATTTAGATATAGCACGTGTTACACCAGTAAGAAAATGGATTTGTACCATGCATTTATAAGCACTCTCAACTTGTACAGTTTGGTATTTTACGGTTGTTCAGTGAAGCACTTCTTGCTTTGTAGCATTGCAAGATTCTTTTAGGAAGTTCACAGCAGCAAAATAATGTACATTTAAATGAAGCAGCTGGATGTGAATTAAAAATTACTTTGTCATCTATTGTTTTCCCATCTGTTGTTGTTTGTAGTAAAACAAGATAATGAAAACAGGAGGTATATGGTTGTTATTTCGATTGATTTAATGTGATGGGGAAAATAACTGTAAAATTAGTCATTCTACAGAAAAAAAAGTGTTGTTTAAATATTCCAGCATCTTTAGATGTAACGTTATATCGTTATATTCTGGCTTCCTACAATAATGTTTTTAAAAGCAGCTTTTATTGTATTTCAAATTCTTATCAGCCTTAATTTCAATTGCAGAAACAATGTACGAGAGACAAAGTTTTTTTTACAAGTTTGTATGTTTTGCCTCATGAGCATAGTATTGTTGGGGGAGGGGGGGTAATGTACAGTTAATTCACATTATCACAGAGTTGTGTGCATATAGATCAATACTTCCCTTTATAACTTTTAACAGAAAATTATTTATAAACCACTAGGTGTTACAACAAAAATTGACTGTATTTGACAATATTCTTCTTTCAGTGTAACTGAATAGTTGATACCTAAGACTAAATGTTTTATAAGCACAAGGTTGTATCATATGAGTAGAATTTTAATTTGGTTTTCATCAGTTTGATGCAAGTGCATTTTGTTTTTTGTCATCATAAAATAAAGGTGCAATAATAATGTGCTTAATAATCAACTTCATCATTTCTTTTGCAGCCTGGTGTTGATAACAGATAGTGAATGGAGAACCATAAAAGAACTGTTTGACATAGATTATGAAATAAAAATAGGTGTTGTCAGTCAGGAGGGCCATGACGCATACGTTGTCACAGATCCTCGTAAGTGAATATCCGGTTTCATTCCTTTATATAAATCTGCATTTTATAAAAGATCAGGCACTTTGTGTGTAAGGTTCTTGTGTGTTTATTGTAGCACTTATTTTCGTTACTTCCTGCCATCTCTTTTTCCATAACTCAAACTTATGTGGATGTCAGTAATTAATTAAAAAAAAAAGTATAAGTGTTTAAGTATAAAATATTACATGAAAAAATTTGGACACAAGAATGCAACCATAAGTATTAAAACTTTAAAATGCGCTTAATTTACGTAAAAAGTTTAAGGTAAGGAAGCTTTCATCTGATAACTTCAGTGTTCATCAGCCTTGTAACAAGGCTGATGAACACTGAAATTGTCAGTCGAAAGCTTCCTTATCTTAAACTTTTGCATAACTTCAGCATGTTTTAAAGTTTAAATGCTTAGTGTAAAATATATGGTTAAATATAATATTTTAAATTAATGATGTGATTTTGGAACTGAATGAAAGCACAATTTGAAAAACAAGTGATAGTGAAATCCTTCTAGATCACTCAAAATTGATGTATCGTTGTGTCATGTTCAACATGCACTATATTGACAAAAGTCACCGGACACCTAGAAGAGAAACACAACATAGCATTTATTGACATACATTAGTACGGTGTCAGTCCACCTTTGGCCTTAATGCATGCACTCGACCCTCCAAGACATGCTTTTGACAAGGTTTTAGAACACAGCGATAGGTATGCGTAAAGGTGGAGGTACTATCGATAGTTTTGTCCATCTCAGTACATAGATGGTGCGTCGATAGCTTTTCGTAACTATCGTAGTTTTACGGTTTTCAATTATGTAAGTGTAATTCATGATGGTGTGAACTATTCATCTTCCACCAATGGCTTTGATGACTGGAATGCTCATTTCCATCTCATTTATACTAGTGTCGAGAACATTGAGCCCAGCCATATTTATGCATGATGACAATGCAAAACTAAAGTTAACTGTAACCAAAAGAGTAAACAGTGAGGGTATGCGGTTTTTGCACTCTGTTGTTCTTCACGTTAAGTAAAGTTCAAAGCGAAAGTGCGCGTTTCAGTCAGATAAAGACGAATTCAAAAGTGTTGTTCTTGTTGTTTGTACTGGAAGTTTAAAAATGAATCAGGTGCTGAAACAGTTATTTGTTGAACGTAAGTAATCAGTAATAATGGGTAAACATAAAATATCTTTTGGGCAACATTATATTTTCTGTTGGTTAGGATATGATGTACGCAAAATGCAGCGTTTGCGAAAAGAACTACAAAACGTCAGGAAATACGTCTAATCTTAGGGGTTAATTTAAAATGACGGCATCCAGCCGCTGTCATTTTTAATGCAGAAGAAAACTGTTGAGGAACAGCCCCATTCAAAACTTCATATATGCAGTTTCTCACGAATTATTACTATGATTTTGCAAAATATTACAGAAAAAAATATTTTTCTTACAAAACTACAGAATTTTCTTCTGTAGCTTTTGTGAACAGAAACATAAAAAAATCATACGCTACAAACAGAAAATTAGAATTAAGGAGCCACCTATTAGCTCCTACTTCAGGCAAAACATTTTTTTCGTGACTTTTGCTCATTCACTTTGTGAGGATATCGTCAAGACGTAGATTCTCTGCCCCTGTGGCGCAGTTGACTAAGCGCTGGCTTCTGACCATTCGTCAGAGATGGGTATGGATTCGAGTCCCTTGAGAAATAGAAGTTGTGTTTGTGTTACAGCACTGGCATCTTTATCCCTTACAACCAGTGGCTCTAAATTTGGGATGTGTGAATACTTACGTCCCATCGAGTCGCTCACGGTGTTCCTCCAACCCCAAACCAAAAAAGAAATGATTAGTTTCAAATGTATCAAAGCTTAGCTTTTCGACAATGTCGAAAAGTAAGAAAAATTCTTATTAGAAACAATTTTTCATCCCGGAAAACAAATTTTCTCCTGAGGAATTTCGAAAACACGCTATCGATAGGTACAATCAATAGTTATCGATTGTTATTTTTTGACTATCAAAAACTATCGATAGTTCTCCATCTCTAGCGTATGCGCTTCCATTTAGTACATAATACTGCTGCTAACTGTTGCTTAGTAGTAGGCCTTGGTTCCAAACTTCTTATGCGGTGCTGTAATTCATCCCATAGGTGCTCTGTGGGATTAAGATCAGGGCTCTGTGCTGGCCAGTCTATACACGATACAGAATTATCGTCAAACTACACTGTAATACTCCTTGTTTTATGGCTTGGTACATTATCCTGCTGGTACCAACAAGGCTCGGTTCCATAGTATTGCCGCAGAGTTGGTAGGGTATAATTGTCCAGAATATCGAGGTAGACATGCTGGTTAATAGGTTTGTCCACGATAACCAATGGGCCGGGACCATATCACAAAAAACACCCCCACATGAGTATACTGCCAACTCTTAACTTGACCGTAGGAACAGTACACTGTGGTAAATAGCGTTCCCCCAACTGCCGCCATACCCACACGCGGCCATCAGACTAATGGATCGTGTATCTAGATTCATGAGTCCATAGGACCCGTTTCCATTGATCTACGGTCTACGATAAATGTTCTTTACACCATGCTAAGTGAAAAGTAGCATTCCGAGTGGAGACGAATGAAAGGCTCATAAGCAGCCGCATGATCACGGTAACCCATGAAATGAAGTTCTCTGCGAATGGTACGTGTACATACCAAGGTTCCAGCATTTTTACTTACCTGTACACCGAGGTCTTCTGCCGTACTCGGTCGATTATCTGTAGTGACTCTCCTGAGGCTTCGACATCCTGTATCACTGATTGTCTTTGGTCTGCTGGTGCGTTTTGCTGCTTCAGGTGCGCTATGTGTCTTCCACTTATTCAGTACATCCAAAACAGTTGACTTAGATATGTGTAAATGCCTTTCGGTTTCTCCTATGGACAACCCCCTAATATGACACCCAACAATCTTTCCTTTCTCAAAGTCAGTTCTCTTCCGCCACAACATTTTCACTCAACCTCACATTGCGATATGATCACCGTTAGCTGCAGGCTTGTTTTTATACCATTTGCAGCTGTACCGTGCATCTTAACAATGCAGCAGATTCGTTAATTTGCTTTTGAAGGGGCGTCCGGTGACTTTTGTCAATATAGTGTACAGTATATTATGAATTAAACTTGAAAATCTAATACTTAACAGTTAACCATTTAGGCAGCTTTAAGTAAAACCAGATTGTTCTCTGTAGCATGCAGCATGCCCTTTATTTATGTAACTAGTTTTTATTTTTTATTTCCAGTACTGTAGAAAAACTTGTTGAATTTTGATGGCAGTTCGTGAAAATTTAACTTTGTGTGATGTTTGCTATCTTTTGAGGTTTCTTTTTCATTTATAGTGTGCATAAGGAGTTACTTCCGACGTATAGTTTCAGCAAGCACCTGTGTTCCAGTATTATGAGACATTATTTAATAACCAGTCTTAAGACTGTAAACTTTTTTTAACAGTATAGGCACTACATCATGCAGAGCATCTATATGTATAAAATTACTGTGTCCATTCTTCGGTCACCTATACAGAGGAAATTACTGAACTTGAAGATTTGAAATTTGGTATGGACCCAGTGGTTAAGGCGACATTATGCACCTCAAAATATATATTTTTGAAATTCAGATTTACAGATTTTTAATTAATTTATTGGTTTTTACAGCATTTAACCATTGTTAAAGAAACTGTTGTTGAAATCTAATCATGCTGCATGTTGTTCCATGAAATGATGCAAAAGTAGTTAATTTCATTGTTACACAACAATAGATTTTACTAAACTAACAAACATTATTTCATTATGTTTTACATAAACGTAACAATATCTCATTGCAATCTGCATTAATTGCAAGAACCTGATCCTAAGTGTGATCAAAGGCATTACAAAAATGTTTTTTTTTTTTTTATATAGGCATAACTTATATGTGGAAAACTTTCACACATTTATGGGTGACTTTATTGAGGCAGACTAATAAATACTACAGACCTATGCAGGAAAACACCTGCAGCACAATAGAAGTGACAGTGCTAATAGGTTGCATAGAAATTTTTGGGATGCATTTCTGAAGTCTGATGTGTATGATTTCTCTGCAGTTGCAAGCAGGTTTGTTTACATTTTAGACTTTGGCTCTCTGTGCATTACCACACTCAATAAGAAATTCCAAGCTGTTTCTGCAGGAAGATTTTGACTATGTAAGGTTTCTTCAATCATTGTTTCAGATTTGACATAACATGCATAGTTTACAATTTGAAATTTGATGTCGCTGCTTACTGAGTTAGGCTTCCAAAGTGTGTCCTTCCACCAAAGTGGTTCATTGGTTATTTACATTTCAGACTGCTGCTCCCATTGTATAACTTCGCACTATATGCAGTTCCACACTATTTTTTGAGAAGATTTTGACTAGATTGTTTCAACCATTTTTTCAAATTTGTCATAATGCGCTATTTGAAACTCTGAATTGGATCTTTCTGTGTGTTAAGTTAGACATCTGAAGTGTTACATGTATCCGTTCACTGCAGTTACCTGCAGGTTTGTCTACATTTCAGACCATGGCTTTCTCTCTGTCAGTACTTGTTGTAAATAGTTCCGAACTATTTGTACGGGAACATTTTGACTACGTGTCTTCAACTGTTATTTTGAATTTGATTAGTACATGAGATTTACATTTGATCTTGCTATTTGTTCTTTGTTAGGCTTCCGAAATTTGTCTTTCCTCAGGAATTCCTGTTTGTTTATGTTGCAGACCGCAGCTCCGATTCTAGGATGTTGCTGGGGATATTTCTTGTCTTTGGCTTTCTCCAGATAATGATATGTCAAGAATCACTCTCTAAGCAAAATCAAGATTCATCGGTGAAGAGAACTCTGCCCCAGTTAGTGGAACTCCAGTTGTGATGCTCTCTACACCACTTCAAACATGTGCACCTGGCTGTTGAAGTGAGAGGAACACAAAGCATTGGTCTTCTCCTGTAGCCTAGTACACACAGTAAACCTGGTTATATGCATCACTGTAGATAAGCAACTCTTAAACAATCAGTTGTACTATCATCCTCTTGTTTCTTTTCACTGTTAAAGCTACTAAACTCAGTGGTCTGACATGGTTGTGGCCTGAATACAGCCTTGTCCTGGAGGATGGGATACTCCTGTCATTCTAAACTGTTTCCACAGTCTCGAGAAAATTCTGGGTACATGTAGCGCACAGGATACCTCTGACTGGCTCTGTCTGGCTTCCATTTTGCACAATCATTCAAATGCTTTCTTTACATGTTTGAACGTGCAATATTCAGACTTTATCCACACAAAGTTATCCAACATCTAAAACAATAGTTATAAGTGCTTTAACTCCACCCTTATGATGTGCTGTCAACTAACATGTCCCTAATTCAGTGGCGCACCCCCCTCCCCTGCTGACAGAGCTGAAAATTATTACATCGAAGTTTGAACAGAAAATCACAATACATAATCTACATATATTTCTTAATCATGCACCGTATAATTATAACATACAATAATTATGAGAGAGTAGTTCTGTTAAATAAATTTAGAAAAATCTAACCAGCAAAAGAATTTCATCTACTGCTTCTTCTATTCCTTTAACTTTCTTGGACTGTAACATTACTAGTAACTGAATAAAAATAAATGTACAGCATCCTTTTTAATTGTTATAGCACCTGACTATTTTTCCTGGTAAATTTAGGGGGTCACATCCCCACCTTGGGAAAATTCTGTGCACCACAGCCCATGGCTTCCCTCCCCCTTGGAAAATTTCTGGGTGCCCTGCTGCTCTAATTTGTATACTCTTATCTACGCAATCAACCTTTAAACTCTGCATTGGATAAAGCATCTCAAGACTAACGTTTTTGCCAATTTGCATTCGACTTTGTCAAGTGAAACATGAATTTTGACTTTTTTCATCAATTATCTTTAATTTTTTACTCCTGTGTATTTCATTTCATGTAAAACATCTATTTTCTTACTCCTTACTCACTTCTTGCTATGTCAAGAGGCAGATCAAGTATTTTTTCTTTTGTTTAAAGCTAAATTAATGTTAAAAAATACTGCTGCATGATCCCTGTTCAGGGAAAATGACTACAGGGAACTAAAGACCACAACAGAGAGTTGTAATTTGGATATCAAACTTCTGCTTTTCTGTAAACAAAAGGAAAAAGGCTTTCTCTTTTCGTTTGTTGATAAAAAAAGAAAAGTCCATAGTTGGAAGTGGCTAAGCGACAGGTTGTTCAGAAATACTGAACATCCTGTCGCTTAATACTGTACATTTCCAGAGAAATTGAACTTTAAAAAGCTCTGATGTCATTGACGACCCCCAAAAAATGGATTTCTGACACTTTGGAAATTTAAAAACTCCTCAGATAGTCTTCCATAGATCAGTATGAATCCTGAAGTTGGCTCTGTCGTTAAACAACAGAGTTGAACAGAAAATGTGCGATGAAGGACAGTCACAACATTTAGCTTGATTTGCATTGTTGTACTTTATCAATGAGGACTATGTTACTGCATGAGATCGCACAACAGCTTGCGTTGGGCTTTAGCAATTTTTCCTGGTCTTGGGATCTCCACCAGGAAACTGATAGTGTGAAGAATATTCCATACCACAGATGCCCGGGATCCACAACAGCTGCTGCAGACCGCTGTGCCTATAACATGCTACAATAATGCCACACAGCTGCAAAATGGCATCCTGATCAACAGTGTTGATGCAAACCATTGGCAATCTATTGCATGATTAAAACTTTCACACTTTACACCAATGACAAGCACTCCTGCTCTACGCCCACCACTGTGGTGCTATGCCAACATGGCCAACCCTAAATGGACATTTGAAAACTATTTCTGTGTTCTCTTTGCAGACAAATATTGAATCAGCCAGGTACCTGAAACCATAGACAGCCTGTGTAGAGAGAGGCATGATCCACTGGTACACCTCCAGCACCCTACCAAGCTGATTCATCAGGGTGGTCATTTGGTGATGTTTTGGGTCCAAATCATGTATAATGCCACAAACTACTCATCCCTCTGCAATGCAACCTGGCTGTTGTGTAGTGTTGCGAAAATACTCTACCAGTTGTACAGCTCTTCAAAGTGGACAGCAATGATGAATTCATCCTGCAGCATGACAACACTTGATCTCATCACGTGAGGCTGGTGAAAACATACCTTCAGGAAGTGATTATTGTACAGATGGAGTGGTTTACATTCTCTCCCAAGTCGAATTCCATGGAGCATGTTTAGGACCAACTCAAATAGTCTTTATGAAGCTGCATAAATCTCATATACCATGAATAAACTCTGGAGAGTGACCACATTTTAAGGTTTTGATACATTAGTGAAAACCCACCTGAACAACCTTGCAGGCAACATGCCATGAATGAGGTACATGCCTGCAGCACTGCCAGGAGTCGCATGATCTTCTACTGAGGACCACTCACATTTTGCACTGTATGGCCCAGAGACTCACAGTACTGTGTGTCTTGGAACTGCTGTTTAGTGTTTCTGGAACACTGCATTTTTCTTTTGAACAAGTAGTTTTGTCACATCAGTGTCCCTGCTTTCATGCCACAGTTCTTCCTTAACACTTGCTCACAGCATCTGCCAAAAATGTGGGTATTGCAACGTTTTTTTTTTTTTTTTTTTTTTTTTTTTTTTTTTTTTTTTTTGAAGTGTATACTTACAATACCTAGGAATTTTCAGTAGAAAATTGAATGTAGAAATGGAATTTTCAGTAGAAAATTCCTAGGTATTGTAAGTTCGAGATCATAATGTGTGCATCAAGTCCATTATGCCTGCCAATTTTCAAAATTATATTTACTATTTATACCTCTGCTCTTACAAAAAAATGTGGATGTAAGCATTTAAGTACATTGCATCACTGGTATTTGCAGAGTCACATAATACACTGAAGAGCAATTGAATTAGAGACAGCTGGCGTTATGCAAATGTGGCGCTGTGGGCGGCCCCCTGTAAACAGGAACGACATGACGTATGCAGCGATTCGACAATATAAGGAGTGATGCGATGGAAATCAGTAAGAGTCGGACGCAGTATGGGTAAGACGAAGGATCTAAGAGCATTGGATCGTGGGCAAATTGTCGGGGCCCGACAAACGGGTCACTCTATCTCGGAAGTCATGCAGGCACTGAGATTTTCACGAGCCACTGTGTCACGGGTGCACCGTGAGTACATCGAATCCGGTAAAATTATCCCTGCGAGGACCAACTGTCGTGGACAACAGCGTTTGGATGAGTGGGGTCATCGTCGGCTAGCTTGCATTGTAACAGCGGATAGACGGGCCACAGTGCAAGAAATCACTCGGCAATTTAACGCTGGTGCACAAAAACGTGTAAGCAGCCACACCATCCAGAACCATCTCCTCGCTATGGGGTACAGAAGCCATCGTTCCACGAGGGTACCGCTGCTGACCGCACATCACAGGGTGCAAAGATTAGCATGGGCACAGGAACATTGCCACTGGACCCTAGACATGTGGAAAAATGTTGCCTGGACTGTTGAGTCGAGATTCACGTTGGTACATGCGGCTGGCAGGATACGAGTACGGTGCAAACCACATGAAGCGATGAATCCTTCTTGCCAGCAGGGTACTCTTCAAGCTGGTGGGGTGGCATTCTCGTCTGGGGACTGTTTACGTGGACTCAAACGGGACCCCTGGTATGTGTGACATCGTCCCTCACAGGTCAACATTACTGGGATATCCTGAATGACCATTTGCTCCCGTTTGTGTGTCTTCAACATCCCACTGGGGACCTCATCCTGCAACAAGACAATGCACCATGCCATTGCTCCCGAATTGTATTTGAATGGTTGGATGAACACTCCACCGACTTGACCTTGCTTCCTTGGCCAGCTAGGTCACCTGACCTCAACCCCATCAAACACATCTGGGATGCCATCAAGAGAGATGTTCAAGGCTCTGACTCCCCTCCATCAAATCTTCGGGAACTGTGGGAGCTTGTTCAGGGGTTGTGAATCCGTATGGCTTCCCAACGCTTCTGGTGTCTTGTCGAGTCCGTGCCGAGACGAATCGCCGCCGTCATCAGGGCAAAAGGTGGTGCTACACGTTACTAGACAGGTTTCTCTAATTCAATTGCTCTTCAGTGTATAGCAGGGTTTCATGAGAAGTCAGCATACTTTTTTTGCAGTAGGTGAGATTCATATAGGCATGGAAATCTCTGTGCTTTACATGTGTGTGTGTTCTTTTTTTTATAATTCTAGTTTTCTAATTTACCAAACTGCTTTTTGTCTACATGCCAGAGAATCAAGCCATAACTTTCTTTACATCGATATATTAATTCTATTAAGTTTTTTTACTGTGAGTCCTATTTTGAGAGAATGGCTGAATGTAAAGATATGGTTGAGGTATCAAAATAAAGGTCTTACCATGTAGATATGCAAGCTGAAGAGAAAAATGAGATTGGGGAAACGGTTCGGGTGTGGTGGAGCGGCAAAATTCCCATGTAAATTCTATGTGAGAAGCTTGCGGTTGACTCGCGCGCTGTTGAAGGCGGAAGCTTGGAGGGACTGAGATAGTCCAAAGTCTGAAGTCTCTTTTCTGAGCGACCGTTGTGCAAAACAATGCTAGCAGGCATTGGTATCAAAGTTCTTCTCGTCGGAACTGCAAACACTCTCGAAGACCTGATTGTGGTTTGCCGTTGGACTGTGTGATGTGTATATATACAATTTAATAATGATTTGATCCAGTTTATTCACGTAGGTAAGACGTTTCCCATTATGTAAAGATGTAAATAAACATTCCGTTGACCATTGTTAGTGAAAATATTACGGGCGACTGCTTATAGCCCATTAAGTTGCTCGCGGTGGTCGTTAAACTTTCAGTCAAAAAAAAAAATAAAAAAAAATCACGAACCTGGACTATTTATTGTCTTTATTGAAGTGGTTGAATGAATTTGTCAATCAAATCAAGTTTACATATTGTTTCATATGAGTTTATTCTTAAAAAAAAAAAAAAAAAAAAACTAACCGTTGTTTCCGACAGGCTTCATCTAGTATTGTTTGAATTATATATTATAATATATATATGGAGGGAGGAGAACAATCATGCTAATTAAAAATAACCTATGAAAGATTGCCTTTTTAGTTTTATTGGCAGTTTTATTGTTCAAACATTGAGTACAAATAGTGATTATTTTTTTTAATCATGAATGCTTTTTGAATGCAAGTCCTACTGTATTAATAATTGGTTTCTCACTGCTGTTTTTTATAACACACATCGGGGCCAATTTTATGATTGTAGAGAATATTTTGTAAAATGTGTTTGGGAAGATAGGCTACTAGTAGACTGACTACACTTTGACTGTAATAAAACAGTAACAAATAAATGCCAATGAAAAATAAAATGGTTTTTTTTTTTTCTGCTTTGAATAACAGTCTCTGATTAGTGTATTGCATTAAATTTTTTACTTCTCTTCATTGCTCATAATGTAATATAATAGAATTTGGTGTTTAATTAGTGCTGGTTTCTGAAGGTGAAGGTAATGGATTACAAACATGTTGTTTAAGCTGTCAAGGATTTTTCCATAGATTCATTCTGGTTTTAATACAGCTAGCAAAATAGATCACATACAATTATTCAGATGCCCTGGAACATATCAGTTGAAAAAAAGAATCCAAAATAAATTAGGTTTAATTGGGTAGATTATTGGAAAATATAGATAAGGTATTTTGTAAAAGGTTGAAACATAGCTCTTCATGAATCTAGTTTGAGAAGCATGCTCAAAAGACTTTATAAGTATTTTTTGTATGTCTTTTTTTCGTTTTGTTTAAAAAAAATGGTGCGCAATTTTTTGCAGTTTTTAATTTTTCCAAATGATAGTTTCACAGCAGTCACAAATGCTAGTGTTCATTATTGTTGAATGGGATATAAAGATCAGTTATTTTGGCATTTTCTTTTTATTATTTGAAACTGTTAGAAAAATATGATAGATTAATGGAGAGAGAATTAGAAACGGCATGCTACAGTACCTGTGGTATCCATATATATAACTCTGGTACATACTACTGTCCAAACTTGTGGCTGAACATGAAATCTGACAATTATAGAGTGTCATGGGGCTAAAAGCTTGCTAACATATGCATACGAGTGTGTTGTTGTGATGTGTGAAGACATTTCATAATGCACAGTCCATATGCATATTTGTTGTGAGCATGTGACAGCTACTGATGGTGTATATCAGCAGGAAGATAAGTCATGCTTCATACAAGTTCATTCTGTTTTTCACATGTATCAGCAACGTAGTGAAAAACTGTGTGTCTAAGGTAAGCAAAAAGACATCTCACAGGCATTATATAGATGATCTTACCTGAGGCCAAATTATCGGCAAGTTCAAAGAAACTGCTACCAATGTTTTCAGAAAGTTTGGAGTGTCATGTAGCATAATGCTGCTGGGGCTGTGGTCAGTGTTCAGGAGACAGAACTGCTGCCAGATATTTTGCTCGCAGTCGTTCCTACCGTACAAGCCAGTGAGATAACCATTATCTGGCCATTATGACAAAACAGTCAGAAATGTACTGTGGGCCAGTTGGCTAATCATATTTAAACAAGCATAGATGTGAAAATTTCATGCCAAACTGTGTCAAAATGTCTAAATGCAACAGGGCTGTATCCGTGGAAACTCATACACTGTCTACCATTACCCAGGGTGCATCATTCAGCCTGCCATCACTTGTGTATTTAGCAGTTTAACTGGTCTTCATTCAGATCAGTGGGTCAAGGTAATATTCACAGATGAAAGCCACTTTAGTCCTTCATTGGATTCCAAGTGGCAGTTGATCTGGAGGAAATGCAGGATTGTATATGATGCCAGGAACATTGTTGAATAGGATGGATATGGCAGTCATGGTGCGGTCTGGTATAATGCCCAACAGATGTACCAAACTGCAGATGATGAATCAAAGAACAATTGCCAAGCAGTGGCACTGCAGCAATGTAGTTCTTCGCCTGTTGTGCAGTGTTGTTGGTGCAGAATCCATTTTGATGGATGATAACACTTCTCCTCAACAAACAGCTGCTGTAGATGAAGTACTGGCTAGTGAGTATATCCAGCAGATGGAGTGGCCAGTGCACTCTTCTGATCTCAAGTCATTCGAACATGCGTGGTATACTCTGGAAAGATGTGTTGCACAAAGGAATCCCCACCAGAAGCTATGCAACACAGATCTAGGCTCTCCAACATTAGTGGGACAATTTATAAAAGCTCTTAGTTGTGTGCAGTGTAGACTACTGAGGACTTTGCCCTGTAGTTTGCTTATGTACTGCTGAATGAAGAGTGTCACTAGACGACAAGTGAACCTGTACCTTTTTTATAACGTTTTTTTTTTTTTTTTTTTAAGTTTTGATCTCTAATGCATATTACTCATGATTTTTGATGTCTTGCATTTCATTGCATTGTTGCTATTACCATCGATACTGCTTACAGCTGTAAAATCACTTTTTCCAAGTTTTACTGGTCAAAATGTACCCCATCCTTAAGTTTTATGCTGTGGTTTATACACTGAGTGGCCACTTTATTATGACCACCCCCTCAGTATTTCATTGGACCACCTTTTGCCTTTGATACTGCATCAGTTCTTCGTGGCATGGACTCCACGAGATGCTGATAGGTGGTTTGTGGAATCTGCGACCTTGCTTGATGAATGGCACTTTCTAGGAGTGTGAGATTGCAGGGTTGTGGATCCAGCTGTCTGATGACTCGTTCAATTCATCCCACAAATTCTCAATGAGGTTGAGATCTGGAGATTGTGGGGGCCATCTAAGCAAAGTAAACTCACCGGCATGTTTCTGAAACCAATCCTTTACAATACGAGCACTATGGCAGGACATATTATCTTGTTGAAAGTAGCCATCGCCATTGGGATAAACCATCCACATGACAGAATGCACTTGGTCCACAACGATGTTTAGATATGATGTGCCAGTCAGACATTGATCAACACGAATTAAAGGGCCCAAAGCATGCCAAGAAAACATTCCCCAAACCATAATGTTACCTCCACCAGCTTGAAGGGTTGCAGCAATGCATTTGGGGTCCATGCTTTCGTGCAGTTTCTGCCAAATTCGCACTCGGCCATCGGCATGGTGCAACTGAAAACATGATTCATCGGACCACATAATTTGTTTCCAATTATCGACTGTCCAATCCCTGTGCTGCTGTGCAAACTGGAGATGTTTTCTCTTGCTAACTGCAGACAGCAAAGGTGTTCAAACAGGCCTTCGGCTGCCATATCCCATCCGATGCAGTGTACGGCAAAGAGTGCGTACAGAGATCATTTGAGCGGATCCTTGATTAAAATGGTCTTTAATTTGCTGCACTGTTGCCCTTCTGTTGTCTATTACCAGTCTGGACACTCTCTGTTCCGCCCGAGCAGTCACTAGTCGATGACGACCACACGTTGCACGTAGAGACCCAGTTTTTTGGCTGACAGTCCAGTCTTTAAACACTTTAACAACCGCTGCTCTGGAACATTTCACGAATGCGGTGGTTTCGAGGATACTCACTCCATGGCTCTGAGCTCCTACAATCATCCCACGTTGAAAGTCCGTCAAATTGCATTTTATACCCATCTCGTCACCCAAAAATCACTTCTACTACTGTCGCAAGCACTAAGCTTTCCCTTTTTATACTAGCCTCGCCCTCTTTTGGCAACAGCATGCAGCCATAGCTCATTTGCTTAAAACTTTCGGGTCATAATAAAGTGGCTACTTAGTGTATAAACTGAACTAGCAAATTATTATATATGTACACCTACCTAATAATGTGTTGCTCTACCTTTTGCTCTCACAACAGCAGCCAGATGCCTTGGTAAGGACTCAATGAGGTGCTGAAAGCATGGAGGTGGTACTGTTGCCCATGAAGTGAGGATCACCTGTTTTAGAACAGCGACCATTTTCAGTAGGGGTTGGTAGGCTCAAACAGATCTTCCCAATTTGTTTCATAAATTCTCAATGGGATTGAGGTCTAGCGATCGAGGGAGACATTCGAGTGTGGTAAACTCCCTTGAATGCTCATGGAGCCAATTCATCACCACTCAGAAAACTTGTGATGTGTGCATTGCCCTGTTGAAAAATGGCGTCATGGTGAGGAAAGTGAATTGTTATGAATGCGTGTATGGTTGGCAAAGATGTTCACATACCTTGCGCTGGAGACAGAGGCCTTGACTGGTACGAGGGACTGCAAGTGCTCATCTAAATTCACCCTAAACTGTTATACCACCTCCACCTTCCTGTATGATCTCAACTTGGCAAGCTGGAGAGATGTGTTGCACAAAGGAAGAGCACATGGTTTATGCCACACACGCTTTCCCATGGATCATCATGGTACAGTTGAAATCATAATTTGTCAGACCATGTGATGTGCTTCCAGTTCTTCGTACACTAGTTGTGATAGGCTTTTGCAAACTGCAGCATAATCTTTCAGTGCCTTGCCATTAACAAGGGGGTACAATGTGGACGTTGACTACTATGATCTATTTGTTTTATTGGTACAATGGATAATCTTTGTGCATAAACTTGTGAATGTGCCCTCATTAAATTCCAATGTTATCTGCTCTGCGGTAGCTGTACAATTCATTCTAATGATGTGGGGCAATCTGCGCTCACCCCAAGAGTCAATTGCAGGTTTACAGCCGCATTTCTCTTGTTTGTTGGAGGATTTGTTGTATTTCATATTGTCTTGATGTACACTTGTGATGGTCTGACATAGAAATGCCAACGTTTCAGGAGTTGAGGAGATTCAACTACGCGACTGCTGAAATGCAGCTTCACTCAGGCCACTGTCATACCCACTTATGTCACTGCCTTTACCCATAATTTCTTTTCTCTGTGACTGGTTGCCAATGCATAGAGATCTGCTCTATTTATTGGAATTGCCAGTTTCAGCATCCCATGTGACTGGACGTGATACTTCTGCTTTGCATATGGTTATCGGGGTGTATATAATAATTTGTCCATTCAATGTATGTTATAGATCAGTCTTCTTCATCTATCATGGAAAGATTGAGACCCCCATGAACAATAGTTCCCTATTTGTATTTGTTTCATGCTAGCTGTCGAATCCAGATCATTGTTTCAGCGTATTCTGTTGATGTTTCTTTCGTGCTACTCGTATCAGTTGGGGATAGCTATCAAATCCAGATAATTGTTTTATGTTTTCCCATTGGTGTTTGTTTCATTGATTCCCATTGATGTCTGTTTTGTACACCTTGAATCAGTTGATGATGGCTCTCAAATACAGTTGATTATTTTATGGTGTAAATCCATTTGATGCACAGCCTGCCACTCTTCCTCTTCCATTTAGAGTGATCTGTGGCAATCTGTCTGTTGTCATATTTCATCATCATCAAGAACCATTCTCTATTCACTGCTAGATGAAGGGTTTCTCAAGTATCATCCTATGTCTGGAGCAGTTCTCTTCCATGTCACTCTGACATGCTTTCGAATTTTATCTACTCATCTCCCACATGGTCTTCTGATACTTTTCCTGTTCCTTAGTATCCAGTCCAGAATTTCAGTTAACCACTGGTCTTTAATTCTTCAAGCAGTATGTCCAGCCCATTGTCACATGAGAGTCTACTTTGATATACTGTGTTCAAATTTTGTGTTGGTCTGCTGGTCCAGGACTACTAAAAGTCGAGTTGAACCACTAAAATCAAACTTACGGTGTTGCAATAGACTAGTAACTTTTTTCAGGTAAGCATTAATGAAGGAAAATTTCTAAGCAAAATATGTTGAAAGTGAGCAGCCCCAGGCTAGTGTGAAAAGCTACAAATTTGGAAGCCAGCCAAATGTGTTTCTGGTAGGAATTCCTGTTGCACTGTGAGAACATTTGGAGGAGAGTGTAGTAACTCTGTTGTTAGTGCAAGGAATCTTGGGATGGGAAGTGTGTTGTTGCAGTGGCTGGCTGGGAAACATCAGTTTAAAATGCAGCAACTTAGGTTTATTTTGCATTTGTGGATGGCAATTAATTAGATTCCATTAAAATGTGGCATTATAGCATTTGTTTCAAACTTCAATCAAAACAAAAGAAGAGCATGTGAATTCAAAAACATTTGTGATAGAAAATATGATTGCGATCAGTGATCATGTACATTCTAGCAGCAGTGGCTAAAGATTTGAGTTGTCTCCAGCACATTTCTAAAGTGGACAAAATGTTCTGTTTACTTTGTAAATATTCAAAGCTTGCTGATAAAGAGTCAGCATTTATTACTAGATGCGTTAACTTCAAAACTGATTCCATGAATGCACATGCATCCAGTATATTCCCATAATCAGCTAATAATATATATATATATATATAAGGCTATGCTTTACTGTATTCTGCCTTGAAGAAGGGAAACAAAACTAATCTAATACAATATGCATATTAAATGCATTAATATTTGTGTCATTTGTGTGTCACCAACTTTTGGTATACACTGGTCTGCAGGACAAGTGAAGTTATTTTTTCCAAAATTCTACCACTTTATGTATCAAATGATTATCATCACTGCCAAATGCAGCAGCTGTTACTAAGGGATATTTTCGAGTTTTGAATATCGGGAATAGCTAAAGAATTTCAGTAAATTCTGAGAAAGCGGATTTGTTTTAGTTTAATGCATTTTCAGAGGTAAGTGCCACAAAAGATGGCCTCCAGCCACACAGCAAAAAAGATGACAGCTCTGTAGATTTATCTAAGAAGGAGCATGACAGGATTCTCCTGGGCCATAACTCGAAGGGACATTTGTGGACAAGTTAAAAGGGGATGGTTCAGTGGTCATGACAGCATGCCCAATCACCTCTCTCTCTCTCTCTCTCACACACACACACACACACACACACACACACACACACGCACGTGGTAGAGGGACCTGCAATTTTATCCCAGCTCCTTGCAAGTGCTGATGAGAGCACTGAAAAGCACTCGTAGGAGACATATCACGCCAACGTGACTCCATCTAGGGCAGTTGATAAAACATATGGCCGCCCCGGTGGCGCAGTGGTCTAAGGCGCTGGCCTCTGATCATTCGTCCGTAAGGGGTCCGGGTTCAAATCCCGGTCAGGCATGGATGTTGTGTTTGTCTTACGGCACTGGCTCTCTCCCTTCCCTGGAACCAGTGACCCTAAATTAGGGACGGGCGACTGCTTATAGCCCATTGAGTTGCTCACGGTGGCCGTTAAACCTCCAATAAAAAAAAAAAAAAAAAAAGGACCCAGCGTACACATTTGTATTTGGGTAATAGAAGTAAACACTTGACATTGGCTTCACTGTGCTCATATTTTTCTTCTGTCATTTGTGAGTGGACAAATAAGAAGTAATAATCTTATCAAAATTTTCATGGGTGCATGAGATAATATTTTAGAAGATTATGGCTAATTTGGGCACACATTCTCAAAAAGGTTTGCCATCCCTGGTTTGGGTTTTCTGTATGCCATAAATTGCTATTTAAAAAAACACTTAGATTTTTTTTTTTTTTTCACTACTATCCCTTGAGTAGAGATGATCACACTTTTATACACAGCTATTCAGGACCTATTTGAGAAACCATCAGCCCCATTAAGACACTTAGTCTGAAGTACTCCTAGCACCCAATGCTGGAGACAGTAGAAATCATGGGGCAACTGCCAGAAACAGCTCAGATACCAAAGGGCCAATTTTTTGGACACTCATCAGTGCACAAGTGTTATATTCATTACAAACTTAGGAAAAGTCCCGAATTGGATGGGTCGCGGCAGAGAGTTGAACCCCTAACTATGTCACAGCAGTTTTCCAGCTATGTGCTACAAAATGTTCATTTAAAAATGGGAAAACAGTGTGCATCACTTTTCCAAGCACAAAATAAATATTGAGAACAACACTTACAGAGGTCTTCAAGCAAGCCAGTGAATAAAGAAATAAATGACGAAGAGCACAAGGATTAAAAAAAAAGTGGACATATTAAAAATTATTTGTAATCTTCTTTAGGAAAAAATCTTATCTAAGATTTATCTTTTTATTTCACACTAATTTGTTTCATTCCCTAATCCTAAAGAATCATAGCAGGATTTATATGCCTACAGTGATGCTGTGTGATTGGAAAAAGACATCATAGCATGACATATGGTAAGTGCCAAGACAAGTAAAAGTAATGGCTGCCTTTTTCCAGTCATACAGCATCACTGTTGGTGCCACTTTTACTTGCCGTCTTGTGGGTCATGTTTTTATAGAAGGGCTTCAGTGTGCCATGTGGCTTTGCAGGTATGTTAACTTTTCCTTCTTTTAAGAAATTTTGGTAATCAAGATCTGATTGCTCATTTGCTAAAAAAATTACCTTAAAAAGACAAATATTATTAACATGACAGCAAAAACAAAGCTGGGAAGAAAGAATAAATATGCGCAGTTACATTTTAATTCTGTATGTGTGACCCTAATGTTTAAAACTAAAAATTCAGTTGTGTCGCATCTGACTTGTTTGTTTTTCTTTCAAGTATGTTAAGTTTTGCAAAAATAGAAGCAGCCATATTTAATATGACAGAATGATATGCATTATGAATTGAGAGGTAAATTAGCATGCATGACTTCTGTACATTTATTAAGTAAACATGGCATTACAAACTTTATATCCCTGTACTATTTAAACAGTAGCCTCTTTTTTATTATCTATTGTTTAGCTCTGTATTTAAGGTTTGTAAAAAAATTTTAATTATGTAAGAAATACAAGTAATCATTTTATTAAAGAAACACGTTCATACCCAGACAGACTCCCTTCTTGCCTCCCCTCACTCTGGGAAGAAGTCATACTTGCTTCTCCATTCATGTGTTGAAAGCATGAATGTGTTGAAAGTACTTTTATGCAAAACTGATGTACAGTACTTTTACAAGAACTGAAGAATTCAAGGTTGATGAGAAAAATTTAGAAGTAACTGATGCTTACATCTACAGGCAGGGCTTAAAAAATATCTGAAAAGTTACATGTCCAGCTGGGCATGTGCAGAAATTATTTACCTGCCCAGGCAGTAAAAAAGCTGGATGGCCAGGAAAATTTATCTTTTAAGATAACAAATGTGAACCCTCATTTTATTATTATTATTATTATTATTATTAAGTTAAAAAATATGAACTTTTTTTACATGTTTTGCATTTCCATTTTAAGGGTTTGTATTCAAAATGTTTAATGCACATAAGCGTTTATCTCAAGTTTTAAGATGTTGGTGCTGAAATCGGTATGAAACGATATGATGATGAAATTGGTGTTTGAGAAATTCAGTTATTCTGCCATATTCCTTTCTTTGAAATTTTTGCCCTTTGCCACTAAACACCAGAGACTAGTTCCATCAGAGACATGTACCCTGTCACTGACTATAAACAACATTTGGAGCAAAACTTCATATGGTTCCAATTTTGGACCTACAGCATAATATAATTAAAGAAGTGATTTTCTTCTTTCCTTGGCACTCTGTGACAGTAATACAACTTCCTGTGATTAGCAGTGAAATAAAACATGACATGCGACGATTGTCTTTTTATTTACTTTTGTAGTAGGAAATTCTATTCCAAACTTTTTTATTTTTAAATGTAGTTGTCCAGACCAGGCAACTAGATGTTTTATTTACCTACCAATCCCAATAATTTACATGTCCCGTGATTCTCGGACATGGTATTTTTCAAGCCCTGTACGGGAGTTTATCAAAATAGTGGAAACACACACTGTTTGTGGAGAGCTTTTTATTACTAAGCTGTATGCCAACCTCGGGCTTTCAGAACGGAAGCAATTCTGCTTGGAATACACTTATACAATTTGTGCACATATGATAACGGAATTCGGGACCATTCTTCCTATAAAATATGTCCCAACGGTGCCAGTGATGTTGGAAATGGAAAGTGTGATCTGACCTTTGCTCCAGATATTCTCACAAATGTTTCCTAAGATCAAGATCTGGAGGTTGAGGTGGCTAGTGTAGCTTCTGTACCTAATCCTTATGCTCTGCAAGCCACAACTTCACATGCTTTGCACAATGCACAGGTGCATTATCTGCTTGAAGCCAGGGATGGTCATTAGGAAACAATGCCTGCAACATTAGGTGCAGGTGGTCCCCAAGAATGGATTCGTACTTTGCAAATGTGTCGCTACCCTGCAAAATTATGAATTGCCCTGGACCACCCCACAGCATCAGGGATCTACCTCCATGCTTCACATTCAGAACCAAACAGTCTAGGTGGTATGCTTCTGCAGGTTTTTGCCAGATGCGCACTCTGCTAGTGGTAAAAAACAATGTGAAGTGTGATTCATCAGACCAGATGACACATTGCCAGTCTTTAGCATCCCAGTTTTTATGTACTTTGCATCACCTTACACGTTTTGTTCCAGTGATATTGTTAATCAGAGGTTTGTGGATTGCTGCACAGCCATAAATACTTACCCAACGGAGTTTCCGACAAACTGTTATGACAGAAATGGGATCGTTCTGACCGATGTTCAACTCTGTTGCTGTTGATGGTGCTGTGGTCTTGTGCTTATATTGTACAATTCGCGTCAGCGTTCACCTAGCACTATCTGAATCATATGATGTTCACGATTTGCACATTTTTTTATATGTAGTCATAATCTTTGGTACAGTTTCTCATGTTACTCCTACTATTTCTGCCATTCCAGTTGCTGAAGCTCCTTGAAGATATGCACCAATGATAATGTGTTTTTTTTTTAGGTCGCTGAGATATGACATTGTCGACAATTGCTCGTACTACTTGCTGCTTCACCTGCGACTGTAGCACTGACACATGGTAGCTGACATTGCATTGCTCCCCTGTTGTATACCTCACATTGTGGGTGATATCATCCCTGTGATTTGCATATGGTATATATGTGTACTTCCTTTGCAGTTGGTGTTTCCATTATTTTGATAAACCCTTGTACTGTGGACAACAGATATCTAGAGAGACCACATCAATGAAGAAAATAGTAGTCAAATGAAATTTGACTGGAGTGCATTTGGAAGAGACGGTATGTTAAAACAATGCATCCTTCCAGTTTTTATTTATGAACCAGAGACATACAAAAGCTGCAGACAAATTAGAGAAGCATGGAGAAATGCATGCTTGGTGTAACCAGGAAAAGAAAAAAACGTGGAAAGATCGCTGACTTTCGTCTATTTACATTGCCTCCACATATTTGGAAGACAAATCACCCTTTGGATTTATTAGCTGTAATTAAATAGTTTGTGCCATTAAGCCCCACCAGATGGAGACGTCTCAGTTGCTGAGCCCATACCTACGGATTTGTGGTCAGATGCTGACAGATAAATGCACATAGCACCATGGATTGTTGGCACTGTAGCATAAGGCGAACGTACTCTGCTAGTTATCGAGAGATCTGGGGTTCGATCCCAAAAACGTGGAAAGAGCGATGACTTTGTCTATTTACATTGTCTCCACGTATTTGGAAGATTTTCACCGTAACCAGGAAAGATAGGAAAAGGAACTCGGGGATAAGGAAAATGACAAAAGTGGAAGACTTCATGATCAAGGTAAAGATGCCAAAGTGGCAATGGGCTGGACATATTGCTAAAAAAACTGACCACCACTGGACAACTAAAAGCACTAGGCTGGATACCAAGGGGCAGGAAAAGATTAAGAAGAAAATCACATGTGAGATGGGGGATGAAATTTGAAAGCATGCAGGAGTGACATGGAAGAGAATGGTTCAAGACAGTTGTGGAAGAGACCTCTTCATCTAGTAGTAATTTTTAACAGGAATGAATGACAGTCAGTTTTGCACTGAGGTACATTATTTTCCCATCTTATGAATGTTGCTGCAGCTCTTAGTAATTGCTATGTTATAAGCAAAGATGTTTGCTGAAACTCAAAATATTTTTATTCCATATGCTTTTTTGGTATTGATTTGACAGATTTTCCGAGACCCATTGATCACTATAGAATGTGAAATTCATTAGGCGATGCTCAAGTGTTTGGTGATCCTAATTTGTGATGCAATTTATTTGTTCTACCACACATTTATCTATTTTCTTGGAACAGGAAGCATATGGCAAAGGTTGTCATATGCAGCTTCATATTTTTTCATATAGAGAAATGCTTGTGGAAATTAATCTGACCATGGTAAATATCCCTACAAGATTATAGGTAAATTCAGCACTGAATAATGAAAGGTGAAGTAAATTATTTTTGCTGTTGAAATCTCACTGAAGGTTTTTCAGATTAGGACACTTAAATTAACTAGCCTTGGACAGTGTTTCTTTAGTGTTCAGCATGTTGTTTGTGAAAGAATTAATATTTTAAACGTTCTTTTGTGATGCATTAAATTTTCTTTCTGAATTGCTTCATTGACCAAGATTTCAAGTAATCTTATGCATTTGCATTTTTGGTTGCTGCAAAAAGTCAGTGGTTGTTTTGAGCACAACAATTGAAGACAGAGGACCTTATACTCTAATCTATATATTCATCAAATATTAGTGATTATGTTGTAGGCTGATAATGGCTGCACAGAAGTTCATAGGCACTATGGGCTAAAGCATAGAAATGTTCCTGTCACATATAGATTGAAAAACACAGGAGCAAGAAAGTAGCACCTTTTACATTAGTGAATGTATAATAATAAAATTACAGTGTCTGTCTGTCAGTCACCTACATGAGAAACTACTGAACATAGAAGTTTGAAATTCGGCCTGCCAAGGCCCATGAGTGCCTGCACCTTGAAGCCTTTTTTTCTTAAATTCAAATTTGCACAAATTAATTTTTAGGATATCAACCATTGTTAAAATTTGATCTTGCAGTTTGCTGGCTGTCATAAGCTCATGCAGCAATATTTTATTTCACTTTTGTGCAAAATGATTGCAATACATCGTTGTGCAGCAAAATTTCATTGCACTTTTGCATTAACTTTAGACTTGGGTCTACGGTTACGACCCGGAGACCAAACAACAGTCGTCGCAGTGGAAGAGCTCGGCCTCTCCACGACCGAAGAAGGCCCGACAGATCTGGAGCGCAAACAAAAGCAGGCTCATCGTGTTCTTCAGCATTCGTGGGGTTGTGCACCGTGAATTCGCCCTCAGGGCCAGACCGTCACCGCCCTTTTTTACTGCGGTGTTCTGCGGCGTCTTAGGGAGGACATTCGCCCCAAACGACCTGAAATGTGGCGCAGGGGCGATTTCCTGCTCCATCACGACAACGCAGCAGCTCACAGAGCGTTAGCAACACGCCAGTTTTGCAGCCTCAACAGCATGACTACCCTTTCTCACCCGCCTTACTCGCCGGATTTGGCCCCCTGCGACTTGTTTCTGTTCCCGAAGATGAAGCTGAAGCTCAAGGGTCGCCGTTTTGAAACCATGGACGAGATCCAGCGCGAATCGCAGACGGTGCTTGACACGATTCGCGAACAGGACGTCCAGGGAGCGTTCCAACTGTGGCAAAAACGCTGGCAGCGGTGTATCGCTGCCCAAGGAGACTACTTTGAGGGAGATCATAGCCAGCTTTAAGTAACGTAAGTACTTTGTTGTGTATCGGCCTAGTCTCGGAACTTCTTGATCGGACCTCGTATAAGTAGGTGGATGTTGCACAATGGATGTCTGCAGTTGTGTGAGGCGTGTGTGTGTGAGGAGGTGGTGGGAGTCGGTCACGTAAGAGGCAACAGCAAAATTGCACATGAAGCCGTCGTATTGCTGACTTTACTCAACAGCTTCAATAACCTGCTTCATGTAACTGGCTACTGCTTAAGTAGTATGTGGCGTCACGAGAAATAAACATCTCTCGGAAAAAAATAATAAACGGAAGGTTAAGCTGAAACGCCGCGATAATGCAAGCCAAAAAGGTAAAGGTTAAATATCGAAGTTGCTCATTTTCAGTAATCTGGAAAGATATGTAGAAATCAGTTAGCATATTTCAGGTAGCGCAACAAGTGAATGCACAGTTCGTATGTAAAGGAAAAGATTTAAACGGTGAATTGAATAATACGTTCTTTTTTAGTCACGTTCAGTTATATGTATTTTCATCAAGAGTCAAATCATTCGCTTTATTCCATATTCGAAGAAAAAAAAAAAAACAGGAGGGCGGTCCCAAAACTGGTAATTGCATATTCAGAGAAATCTCTGATTAATAAGTCTCATTTCTAAAAATCAATGTGTTACTGCTTATTTAAGAGCAATTAACACTGCTAGGTCAGCGTAATGTCACGCTGCTTACGTGTAAGAACCATTTACATTAGTTGAGGCGCATCGACAGATACCGTTCTGACGAACGTGTGTGCTTCTTTATTTTAAAGTCGTCGTTTTTCCTTGATGTTTGCGCATTCCCAGTTTCATCATAAGCCGTACTTCGTCATGTCACCAGGCGCTGCGCGGCTTTAACTTGTTTTTGTTATTTATTGCTGAAATCTATTGCTGGTCATGCGCGCTTTAAATTGTTTGCCCATTTCTGAGCGAAAAGGACAAGTGAAATAAAGCCGAGCGTTGATAAAGAAGTGCGGCCGTAATCCATATATCACTCGGTCGTTAAAAGAAAAGCTCCCTGTGGGTTTGCATTCCGTTGGCAATTATGAATGGCTTTGTGCAAGGGTGGTGGTGCAACTGCAGATTAAGTAGCCGGAATGGCGTTGCCGGATGTGTTTCTAAAGGTTTCCCAAGCCGTGATACATTCATGAAACTGACCCCCTTCCCCCTCCTTTATTTGTCTTCAGAGTTTGGTTAACTTAAAAACGAAAAGAAGTTAAATTATTACAATGCTCTGCTCCTTTACTGACGCGTATATTATTTCCGAAGTCACTTCCTGGTTCGCCGTATTCTTTCCCCTTAGTTATTATTTTTCGCTAAGGGTTTGTTCATATAAATTTTTTTGGCATTTAAATAACTTGTCTGCGTCAGCGCGCGTGTATGTGTATATGTTTTCGGGGGGAGGGGGTATTGTGTTAAATGTTTTTATAAAAAAAAATGATGAGAGATAAACTTGATCTTTGATTTTATACAAATAACTCTCCGGAGGTTTCTAAAAAGCATGAGTATCCAATGGAGTATATTAGCATGTGCGGAGTAATCAAGGTAGTTAGAATGAGCCTTGCGGAGCAATAGCGTGATTTTTTTCTACATCTACTGACTCACCCATTACAGACCTGTTAGTAATCCGGAATTCCGGGTTTTTGTCACATTCTAAACACGGAAATCCGGGTTTTTAAGGTTTAGAAGAATTTGAGATTCCTCAGCCATTTCATTTCTGAAAAGGCTATGAAATGATAACTAAAAGTTCCTTTCGAGATACATTTTCTTTTGGAATTAGTGTTTGATTGAAAACACCGCATTTCCGTACGGATGGTGAATGTAGACGATTTGTGATACCTTGGGTGTTTGTTTTGTTATCAAACAAGCTCTCAAAATGACAGCATGCTGAAAGGAGGGCTTTTGTTTCTCCCCTATCATTTGGGAAGTTGCATTTCTATCAAATAATTTGGTTATATTATATCGAGTTAATCCAATGAGCTACATTTAGAAATCCAATGGAAACCACAGTAGGCTTCCAGAACTGATCTCCGTAGACTGCCCAAATAATATGTAATATGAAATGCGAAATTTGACTTCAAAAATGCAATGTCTGAAGGATTTCTAGCACACTGAAAGAAAATTTGGTACAGGAAAAGATGCGAAGTTAAACTGCACATACACTAGTGCTTATTTGTTGTGTAGCTAATTAATACATGCATAATATATAAATCATCATCATTGTCAACCATCATCAATCCACTGCTGGACGAAGGTCTCCCCAAGTTTCCTGCACAACGGTCTGTCTTGTGCCAGTCTCCTCCACGTCACTCCCGCATACTTTCGAATTTCATCCACCCATCTTCCATGTGGTCTTCTGGGTCTTTTCCTGTCCCTTGGAATCCAATCTAAAATTTCAGCTGTCTATCGATGGTCTGTTCTTCTGGCAGTATGTCCAGCCCATTGCCATTTCAGGGATTTAACTCTGATCATGATGTCTTCCACTCTTGTCAATTTTCGGATACACGAGTTCCTCTTCTTATCTCTCCTGGTTACACCAAGCATGCACCTCTCCATGCGTCTTTGAGTTGTCTGCAGTCTTTGTATGTCTCTTTTAGTTAAGGTCCACGTCTCTGCTCCATACGTAAGCACTGGAAGGATGCATTGATCAAACACTTTTCTTTTAAGACATAATGGCATATTGCTCTTGAAAATTATGCTGTTTCTTCCTAAAGCTCTCCAGGCAAGTTTTGTACGCCGATTAATTTCTTCACCAATGTGACCCTCACTTGATATCTGCTGTCCAAGATAAACGTACGTGTCTGTTATCTCCAGCTTTTCTCCATCAATCGATAAATCTTCCATTCTTGTAAAAGCATTGAAAATCACTTTTGTCTTCTGAAAGTTCATTTTTAATCCCACTTCTTTACTCTTGTCAGCAAGTTCCTGGATCATACTGTGCAGCTCTGATGGGGTAGTTGCAAAAATGACTATGTCATCAGCAAAACGAAGGTGGGTTAGATAATCTCCATTAATCTTTATCCCGTTGTTTTCCCAGTTCAGTGATTGAAAGACATTTTCCAATGTGGCGTTAAAGAGCTTCGGAGATATGGTGTCACCTTGTCTCACTCCTTTTCCAATTTTTATGTGTGTTGTATTTTCAAACAGCCGAATCTTTGCACTTGCATTTATATAGATGTTATTAATAATGTTAATGTACGCATCTTCAATACCGCAGGATTTCAGAGCCATTGTAACTGCTGATGGTTTCACCGAATCAAAGGCTTTTTCATAATCGATAAAAGCCATGCACAATGGAAGTTCATATTCCCTCGCTCTTTCGATTAGTTCTCTCAGTAGGTGGATATGATTTATTGTGCTGTAGCCACTCCTGAATCCAGCTTGTTCTCTCGGTTGAGCCATGTCCAGTGTCACCTTCAAGCGGTGTGAAAGAACTTTAGTGAAGATTTTATAAACCACTGATAGGAGGCTGATAGGTCTGTAGTTCCTGAGATCCTCAATGTCACCTTTTTTATGTAGCAAGATCATTGTAGCATTGTTCCAATCCTCAGGAATCTTCCCTTCATTAAGGCATCGAGTGAAAATTTGGGCGAGTACTGTTTCGATTTCTCCACTTGCTTCTTGTATGATGTCTACAGTAATTCCATCTTCTCCTGGAGCTTTTCTCCGCTTCATGTTCTTGTTAGCATGTGCAACTTCTGCTGGGAGGACTGGAAGAACTCTGGTGCTGGTACCTTTCATGATGTCTGGAGTACATGTATCATCCCTTTCATATAATTTGGAGTAGAAATCTTTCACTGTTGTCAAAATTTCGCCTCTATTTCTTGTTACAGAACCATCCTCTTTTCTCAGTGCCATAATATGTTTTCTTCCCTTACTGAGATGTCCCTTTGCTATCTTTAGGCTTTGGTTGTTTTCAATTGCTTTCCTTACTAGTTCACAGTTGAATTTCCTTACGTCTTCAGTGATACTTTTCCGTACTGTCTTGCATAGCTCTACATATTCCACTTTGGAAGTCACATCTTCTTTAGTTGTCCTCATGTCTCTTCTTTTTGCATCAACGTTTTGGTTTTTCCTGATAAGTTGCTCACATGCAACTTGTTCTTAGACCCAGCTAATTTTGTTGCTGTTTCCATAAGAGCTTTGGTTACTTTTCTGTTAACTTCAGAAATATCCACTTCTTCCGATGTTAGGCCTTCTAAAGCAGAGAATCTGTTCTTCAGTTCCAACTTGAAGGTATTATATTGTTTTTTAAGGTTGGTTATGTCAATATATTTTGTTTGACTTATGAGCTTGCTACGTTCGAGTTTAGTGTTGAGGTGCATCTTACATCTCACCAATCTATGGTCACTACCTGTGTTGAACTTGTTTAGCACACTGCAGTCTTCTATGACGAATTTTTTGTTACACATAATAAAATCAATTTCACTTGTCGTCCCATTTGGATGTCTCCATGTCCATTTCCTGTGTGGCTTTTTCTTGAAAAAGGAGTTCAAGATGAAAATCCCTTCTGCCTCTGCAAACTCTACGAGAGTATTTCCACGCTGGTTTCTGTTGCCGTGACCGAATTTACCTACTGAAGTTTCATTCTGTTGCCGTTGCCCTATTTTTGCATTGAAATTTCCCATAATTATCTTCAAGTGCTGCTTACCTTTATTATTTAGATCACGAATTTCCTCATAAAATTCTTCAATTTCTTCTTCAGGATGACTTGTGTTGGGTGCATAAGTTTGAATAATCTGAGCCTTGTATCTTCTCGAGAGTTGGATAACGAGTCGTGCAGCTCTGTCAGAGGAACTTTCAACTTCTACAACTTTATCCTTCAGTTTCTTGTTTATTATAAATCCAACACCACTAGTTCTGCCAGTATCAGTCCCACGATAGTAGAAGAGATGTCCACTTTTCAGTTCAATGAGATCTTCTCCTTTTCTCCTTACCTCACTTAGCCCGACGATGTCCCACTTGATCCTTTGTAGTTCCTCTTCCAATTCAAGAAGCCTTGAATCAGAAGATAGGGAGCGTCCATTATACGTAGCCAAGGTCAGCATCAGATGGCAGCCTAGTCCGGTCCTCCGGTGATTCTTAGCACCCTCTGCCTTCATGTCGCACTGGCCGCTGCCTTGGCCAGGTACATTCCAGCTGCCGGAGACTGAGGGCCAAGATTTAAGTTGTGGAGTCATTTTGGAGGGGTTTGGCCATAACTCACCACGCTGGCCAAGCGGGTTGGTGAGTGTGGGATAGCATTTCCTCTAATCCCGATGTTATAGTTATACCGCTATTGGCGATCGTCAGAGCCCTTTTAGTGGGAACAGGATGTACCACGAGAAGGCGGGGTTGACATTTGTCAAGGAGAGGCTGTGATGTTACGCATCTACCTGACCTTACATCCCATATATATATATATATATATATATATATCTCAAAATATATAAATTACTTTCCCTTGATACATGCCCATACCACTCTGCTACCGCGCAATGCTGCTGGAAACAATTATTACATACATATATAAATAACCACAAGCAACATCTCTCGAACATGTACATGACAACAAATGATCTCCAAACCACAGCAAAAGAAAAAGGAGAACGATAAACGATACCTAAAAATCACACTGCAAAATTATAAAGATACTAATAAGGAAAAGGAAAAACCCAAACAAAATATCGTATCAAATAGCTCCGAACCCCCGAACCACTCTTTAGGGAAACACAGTCGGGTTCGGGTTTCATGAGATAGCCTGATACCTAATTTTAAACAAATTGTGGTTGCAACCGAATTTGGACTTGCAAAATTTATTGGCCATCTGGTTTTCCTATAAATTTTGCTGTGTGCAAAATAAAATTTCCTATAAATTTGCTTTCTAAATAAAATATCCTATTAATTTGCTGTCTAAATAAAATGACCTATAAATTTTCTGTCATGAATGAAAAAGATATTCCTGTATTTTTCCAGTAAATTTATTTTAATTCATTTAGGTTATTGCTTTTTGGTAAACAATATTTTTGGTTTTTCCATTGGGAATAAAAATGTAGAGATTTTTAGGATTGCCAACCGTTGAGCAGGCGACGTAGAGTTGTCCGTGTGAAAAGCAGGGTTCCTCCAAATTAATGCCAGCCACTGGCAGATGCAGTAAAATTTCTGAAAAAAAAAAAAGAAAAAAAAAAGGAGCCAGGATGGCTGCAAATGTAAGAAAAAAATTGATGTGGTTATTTTTTTTTTTACAAAACAGAAAAAGAAAGGAAGAGGAATGAAAATACCTACCTTCGAGGAGATATCTATAGAATTGCCGTACATCTAGCGTGCGCTTCTGAGAATCCCGCGACACTGAAATGCAGTGTACCTATGTGTCACCCCCGGAAGGCAACGACCTATGTCATGTTGCGTGCATCATGCAACTTGACAGTGGCATTGATCATCCTTTTGTTTACCGTTTTGAATTTTGAATATCTGGAACTCTCTATTTACATTGCATTTTATTTCTTCCTGATGAAGCAGCCCGTTGGTGGTGAAAGCTATCGTTTATTCATTTATGTTTTTAATACACCATTAAACGGATATTTTTGCACTTTATTGTTATCTACGGTCTAACTTAGATCATAGATCGGGTGTTGTAGTGCTGAATTGTGTTGCAGTTCTTTAAAGTAAAAAATAGAATTTTACGAAAATTCTGTATGGAGACCCCTTGATCCCGGGCTCCCTCCCCATCCGAAAACCATCTACGGTCTAAGTTAGGGTACCATGAGATAGTATACCAAATTTGGTGGTTCTAAATTGAAAACTGTAGATTTGTATAGCGGACATACAAACAAACATTCAATCATATATGTATATATGTATAGATATAGATATATTGTAAAAAAAGAAACCCCTGTACTTGTCTTGTAAAATATCCCTGGGCTTTTCGTTCATTCATCTGCGTGGATTTATACTAAAGGACCAACACCTTTTTAGCACGTCTTTTGTAAAAAAAGATCGTGCTTCTGTTATTGGGCTGTCCGTCCGTCTGTACCCACGATATCTCTGCAACTATTAGTCCGATTTGAAAAAAAATTTTTGCATTGGGAAGCTTGAAATATGCAAATGATGATCCTTTATTTCGTTTTTTTTTACGATGTACAATTTCATCGGTAGAGGGCGTAAATGCAGATGATGTCGAATTCAAATATACGTTTTATTCCACATATTTGCTTCTAAACATCCGATTGAAAAAAAAATTGTCTTTCGATTCCATTTATATCAAAGAGTATTTTAAATATAGTTACTTTTTCAAATTACGCATAGATTTTCCGCTAGGGGGTGTAAAAGTAAATTACCTTTTCCTCGATAACTCTTCTTCTAAAACTCCAATTTGAAATTTTTTTCCTTCAGCGGATACATCTCCTGATGGGAAATCTTTTGCATATAATTTCAAATTTTTGGTAAAGAATACTTTGGCCACCAGGGGCGTAAGTGTTAATTTTTGCTTCTGATGTATTTGCCATAAAATCGGAGCTTCTAAAATATCGATTGAAAAAATTCTTTCATGGACTGATGCCACTCACATAGATGAACCTTTTCGGAATATTTTCTTCTTAAAATATTAGACTTTCTCCGCCAGGGGCGTAGATGTAAATCTTATTTTTGTCAATATCTCTACTTCTAGTAGTCCGATTTGAAAAATTCCTTCTTTGTTGGATAGTGTTTTCCGTGTGACATGCTTTTCATGTAATTTCAAAATTTTCAAGTAATTCATAGACTCTCCGCTAGGGTGCGTAGCGGTAAATTGCGTTTCCCCCTATATCTCTGCTTCTAAATCTCCGAATTGAAAAATCCTTCTGCGCCGGATACAGCTCCTGATGGAAAATCGTTTGCACATATTTTCTAATTTTTGTAAAAAATAGTTTGGCCACCAGGTGGCGTAAATCTTAATTTCCGCTTCTGTTGTATTTGCAGCAAAATATGATGTTCTAAATTCTCGATTGAAAAATACGTCGTTTGTTGACCGATACTACTCATATCGACAAACCTTTTAGAAACATTTTCTTCTTAAAATAGTGCATGGTTTCTACGCCAGGGGGAGTAGATGTATATCTTATTTTTGTCAATATCTCTACTTCTAGTAGTCCGATTTGAAAAATTCTTTCTTTGTTGGATAGTGTTTCTAATGTGACATGGGGTTCATATACTTTCAAATTTTCAAGTAATTCATAGACTTTCCGCTAGGGGGCGTAAATGTAAATTGCGTTTCCCAATATATCTCTGCTTCTAAATCTCCGATTTGAAAAATTCTTTCTGCACCGCATACAGCTCCTGATGGGAAATCGTTTGCACATATTTTCAAATTTTTGTAACCAATGGTTTGGCCACCAGGTGGCGTAAGTCTTAATTTCCGATTCTGTTGTATTTGCAGCAAAATATGAGCTTCTAAAATCTCCATTGAAAAAAAAGTCGTTTGTTGACCGATGCTATATACTCCTCATGTCGACAAACCTCGTAGGAAAATTTTCTTCTTGAAAAAATGCATGGTTTCTACGCCAGGGGGTGTAGATGTATATCTTATTTTTGTCAATATCTCTACTTCTAAGAGTACGATTTGAAAATTTCTTTCTTTGTTGGATAGTGTTTCCGATGCGAAATGTTTTTCCTATAAATTCAAAATTTTCAAGTAAATCATAGACTTTCCGCTAGGGGGCACAAAGGTAAATTGCGTTTTCTGCGTTATTTCTGCTCCTAAAGATCTGATTTGAAAAATTATTCCTGTATCGCATTACAAGACCTGATGGAAAATATATTTCACATAATTTCTAATGTTTGGTAAAGAATGGTTTAGCCACCAGGGGTCATAAGTGTTAATTTCTGCTTCTGAAGTATTTGTTGCAAAATCTGGGCTCCTGAAAACTCGACTGATTTTTTTTTTCTTCGATCGATACCTCTTATATGGATACACCTTTTGAGAATACTTTCTTCCTAAAATAATGCATGGTTTTTCCACCAGGGGACGAAAAGTCACATCTTATTTTTGTCGATATCTCTGTTTCTAAGAGTTCGTAAGCTCACGATTCCGTTTACGTGAATATCTGAGGGATTAAAAACCCGATTGAAAAACTTCTTTCTTTCATCAGATCTGTTGTTTTCCATACCGGTTCCACTGACTTTGAATAGCTTTGATAAATTTAATTTGCGTCAGAACGGATTCAAAAGACGTGCTTATTACACCCGAAAATTCGGTGCCATCGTGTTTCATCTTAACGTGCGTGGATTTGTACTAAAGGACCAACACCTTTTGCAGAAAATGCACCCCAGCCATCACACGTCTTCTGTCGTGCTTTATTGTAAAAATTTGGTGTTTCGAATTGTATCATTTGCATTGAGGTCTTCGTAAAGTGTCTTCCGTCACTTCCGAAGAGATTAAATTTTGATTCATCGGAAAAAAACTACTTTTACTCCAATCTTGATCTGACCAGTCTTTATGCGTAAAACTCTTGCCGGGCCTTCTGATTTTTTTACTAATAAAAGGTTTTCTCACCCAACTCTACCAAAAAGTCTCACATCACGTAAACGCCAGGGAATTGTGACACGGCTAACGTCAACAAGGTCCTCCCCCCGTAATTCGTGCGCAATTTGAAGAACAGCGGTTGACTTTCGTTTTTGTGTTCTGTCGTCTTGAATGGTGTTTTTTTTTGGTTTTTTTGCGTTCTCCCCTTCGTGGCATGTCTTAAATCCCATATCCGGCTCGATACTTTTTAAAGATATCGTTTAATGTGGATTTCACTATCGACAGAAGTTCAGCTATCTTACGGGAGAATTTTCCATTTCCATTTGCGATAAACTAACCACTCTTTTACGTAAATAAATGTTCGACCTGTACTTCCTTTTCAAGCAACAAGATACATTTCTTAAACACAATGTTGAAAACAGCCTTTACTGAAGGCAGTAGGTGAAAAACCGCAAATTGAACTTAGTGGCCGGAAATTTTTGAACACGTGCAAGTTGATTGTCTCCCTTAGCGACCGCTGTATTAAGTAGCCAATGTAAAATGACTGCGTCGGGGTTCATTGATTTGCATATTCCTTGCTTTGGAGTCTACTGTATATAGATGTCTTCTTTAACATATTTTTCTGGCAAAAGTAACAAAAAAGTTTATCTGGCCGTAAATTTATGAAAGCCACTGTATTTCGCTTTTGCTTCTGTCATAAGCAAATGCCAGTGAGGTATCGTGTTTGAAAGAAATATATGTCCTGCAAGATGAATTGTGACTGTTCGGGAATCGTGACTACGTAACGCGGCTGACTGAAGCTCTGTGTGTGTGTCCTGCCATCTAATTTGTTCGTTTTCCGTAGACTTCCTGGGCATAGAGAGGCGAATGCGGGAATGGTTGGTTCCTTGTGAAGTTCGCCCCGAACATAAGTGGTCCACTCCAGCCATCCAGTCTGGATATACAGGGCTTGAAAAATATCTGGAAAGTTACATTAATTATTTACTTTCCCAGGTAGTAAAAGCTGGATGCCCAGGAATATTTATCTTTTTAAGATAATAAAATCAGAACCCCCACTTTTTTTAATTAAAAAATATGATGGGCTTTTTTTACATGTTATATACTTCCATTTTAAGGGTCTGATTTCAAAATGTTCCGTGCACAAAACCATGTTCGTCAAGTTTTAAGATGCTGATTGATGATGCTGAAATTGGTATGAAATGGTATGACGATGAAATTGGTATTTGAGAAATTTAGCGATTCTGCCATGGTATTTTTGTTAGAAGTTTTCGCCCTTTGTCACTAAACACCAGGGGTAGTTTCATCAGAGTCTGGAATACAGACTCTGATGAAACTTGCCTCGTCGCTGACTATTAACAACAATTGGAGCAAAACTACATATGGTTCCAATTTTCGGACCTAGCGTAACATACTCGTAATTAAAGAAGTGATATTCTTCTGTCCTTGGCACTCCGTAACAATAATACATCTTCTGGTGATTAGTAGTAAAATAAAACACGACATGCGACGACTGTCTTTTTCCTTGTAGTAGGAAATTCTATTACAAACTTTTTTTTTTTAAATTTAGGACCGGGCAACTAGATTGTTTTTTTTGTTGTTGTTGTTGTTGTTTTTTTTTTTTGTTTTTTTACCTGCTCAGACCAATAATTTATATGCCCCGGACATCTCGGGCATAGTACTATTTTTCAAGCCCTGATATACACTGCCCTACCATTAATATCCGGACACCTTCATGCTTACAAATGGTTTATATTTACCGAAAATTTAATAGTGTGTGCTGAAATCTTTGGCGCTTATGACGGCCCTTATTCTTCGTGAAATACTGTTCACCAGTTGTTTTTGTAAACGTTCGTGGATATTTTCCGTCATTCGGTCTTCAGTGCAGCGACCAGCTCAGCTTTGTTTGTTGGGCGATCGCGTTTTTCCACACACCCGACGATCCACTCCTGCCGGAGATTATTTATAGGATTCAGTAAAGGACCCTGGGATGGCCAACCCAACTTTTCGACGCCCATTTCCTCAAACTAATCTGTAACAACGCGAGCAGTGTGACATTGTGCGCCGTCCTGCTCATAGAGTTATGGGCCATTTCCGTTACGTTGTTGTGCGTAATTATCCAGGATGTCTAAGTAAATCCCAGCATTCACTGTTTTATCCAAAACGCCTAGTGGGCCCAAGCCGTTCCACAAAATGAGCTTCACACCATCACACTGTCTGCAACAAACTTCCTTGTCGGAATGATATAGTCCAGATGGTATCGTCCCTATAATCCTTTCTCTCGGTATCCACCACACCCTGGAACGACCATCAGACTAGTAGATTAGGCACCGTGACTCTTCAGTCCAATTCATAGTTTTCCATTGGCCTGCATACAGTCCAAGGTCAGTGCTCCTTACATAACGCTGATAGGCGTGGGCTATAAAGTCGAAGTGATTAGCGACTTGTGGATGGCTGCGTAGCCATGGTAACACATGTCGTGCAGTGTTCTGCTCATTGTATTGGTGCTAATATCGGTCCCAATAGTCTCACATAGGGTTTGCGTGACTTGAAATTATGTTGATTTACGTTCTATGTGGACAATCCTTTTAAAATAGAGCTCTCCTGTATTAACTTCGAAGTCTGGTCGTTATTGGCGGATTCAGCCGTAGTCCACGTCAATATACATATCATATCACCAACCGTCGACCTAGCGTAGTTGAATAAGCGATGGCCTCTGGCCCCTCGTCTGAGTGGGCCAGAGTTCGAGTCCCGGATCTCAACCGGTACGAGGAACCCAAGGAAACCCATGTAAACGCACCCGAACTGTTACCCTACCTCTGCCTACCTCGATGACCCCAACTTTGAAAGCTGAGTTCATCGCTTCGTGTGGTTTACGATACACACCCAGCCTCCTATCCACGCGATAGAGTTGAAGAGTTGAAACCGTGATTCGTCAGACGAGCTGATGTGTTTCTATTTCTTCGCACTCCAATTGTGATAGGCGTTTGCAAACTGTAGCCTAGTCTTCCGGTGCCTTCCAGTCAACAAGGGGACACGATGTGGATGCCGATTGCCATGGCCTATTTTTCCCATGGTACGACGATAGTCTTTTCGATTAGTCTTACGCACCCAAACTGTTACCCTACATCTGCCTGTCTCGATGACCCCATCTTTGAAAGCTAGGTCCATCACACACCCAGCCTCCCATCGACGCGATATACTTGAAAAGTTGAAACCGTGATTCGTCAGACGAGCTGATGTGTTTCCAGTCCTTCGCACTCCAATTGTGATAGGCGTTTGCAAGCTGTAGCCTAGCCTTCCGGTGCCTTGAAGTCAACAAGGGGACACAATGTGGATGCCGATTGTCATGGCTTATTTTTTCCATGGTATGACGGATAGTCTTGGTGCATAAGTTTGTGGGCGTGATGGAACAGTCATGGAAAGTGCTGCAATGCATAAATTCAAAAACGCAATTCCTAGGACTATGCAGTTGTTTGGTACGAGCTAAAAGCGGCAGGTAATAAAGGTAACACATGCAAATGTAAAAGACAAATAATACAGTACCTGTAGAAAATACTTTAATACTTCGTTTTGGTATGATAGTTATGGAAACAGGGGTTTTTGTCCAGACCCACACCACAGTTAGAACACATGACACTTGTTTCTTTTCTCTGTCCATGGGATGAACACACTCTACACTTTCACATTGCAGAACCCTTCTTCTTTTTACTGGGGGGCACATGGATCATTTGATGAGCCTTCAGACCACCCTGTAGTCGATGTGCAGAGTCCGTCTTTGGCGGTCTCCTCAGTGGTGGCGGTGTGCTGGATGTGGACGCCAGCGACTTGTCCTCATGGAGATGTGTCTCCTCGTCCGGCAAGCATGGAGCTGTCATGTCCACATTGCAGTTAAGTAGAAAATCTTTGGAGCCATATCCCTTTGCCATCTATTTTTGAACAGACGTTTTCTTTAGCAAAATAAAACTATTTAAAGCTGCCATTTTCAGCAAGTAGTACACAAGTTTATTGGTCCACTTGACGGTCTTACCACAACAGGGATAATAGTGTAACATCTGATCTGCCCTATCCACCCCTTGCATATATTTGTTATAATCTAAAATATTGGGTTGTCAGAAAAGTTATGACGTATTTTAGCCAAGTTTTGCAAAGATCATTTATTGATAGAAAGAGCAAAGATCAATCAATGATATAATGCCCGTTTTGTTCGATAACCTTTTGCCATCTTTCAGTGAGCTTCAGAATGCCTCGTTCATAGTAGGACCTGTCTTTCGTGGCGAAAATCTGTACAAGCTGCTGATTTACAGCATCATCTGAATTGAACGTAATACCACGCAAGGACTGTTGAAGAGAGCGAAACAAGTGGAAGTCTGACGACGCAAGGTCAGGCGAGTATGCTGGGTGTGGCAACACATCCCACCCAAGCTCCAATAATTTTTGGCGGGTGATTAAACTTGTGTGTGGTCTCGCGTTGTCGTGATGGAACACAACACCTTTACGATGAACGAGCTCTGGACGTTTCTGGATGATGGATTCGTTCAAACTCTCTAATTGCCGACAGTACACATTCGAATTGATTGTTTGGTTCCGTGGTAGGAGCTTGAATAGCACGACACCTTTAAAATCCCACCACACTGAGACCAGAACCTTCTGCTAATTAATGTCTACTTTGGATGTCGTTTGAGGTGAAGCAGCACGTCAGGACCAAGACCGTTTGCGCAGCACATTGTTGTACACAATCCACTTTTCGTCACCAGTTATCAGTCGCTTCAAAAAAGGATCGTTTTCCTCACGTTTAATGAGCATATCGCAGATGTTTATACGCGCCATCAATTGAGCTTCTTTGAGTTCATGAGGAACCCACACATCGAGCTTTCTTACGTATCCCAGCTTTTTCAGGTGGTCGTGGACGCTTGAATGATGGATGTGCAATGTGTCTGCAATCTCTCGTGTCGTGTAACGTGGATTTTACTCGATCAATACCTCGGTGGGCCTTCCGGACCGAGGAGCATCGTTGAGGTCAAAATTACCAGCACGGAATTTTGCGAACCACCGCTGGCACTGACGTTCTTGTAGAGCATTATCACCATACACCTTACGCAACTTTTCACAAGCTTGACGCGCGTTCTTCCCTTTACGGAAGTAAAACAGTAAAATATGGCGAAAATGCACAGTTTGGTCTTCCATCTTCAACTTGATGTCAAATCTCCGCAAATCAACCAAATCGCTCACTATTCCTTTTAGACTGCAGCTATAACTGGCACCTGTCGAATGCCATAGCGATAACAGAGCTGCGCATGCCTCTAGTACTTCAAAAACGGTCCAACCGCCATCGGGTGCCAAAATACGCCATGACTTTTCCGACAACCCAATAATTTCGGGTTTCCGCATTACCTTCCCTTTGCGATTACGCTTGTTGGAATCCACTATCTTCGTACTATGAATCGTAGAAATCAGTTTCACTGGCCTCTTGTCTTGCCACACTTGTGAAAGCACTTGATCTTTACGCACAAATGTGGATTCTCCCTTTCTTAGTTTACCTGCGTCGGTTTTCAGATGTTTGCGTGCACCCCGTCGAGACGAAATGTTCCACCAACATACTTTTTTTTTTTTTTTTTTTTTTGCTGTGGATACATGAAGATTTGTCTGTGACTGTGAGCCCTGTGTTTCGACGCATCTCGATCTCGGTTATTTATCCACCCCGCAGTGTTGCGTCTACATAAACACAAGTCTCACATTCACCGACAAACCTTCATATATCCACTGATCCGTTTTCCCGTTCGTATGTTTCGTCTTTCGCGTACAGGGGTGACCCAAATGTCGACATGTGTCCAAACGTCTAAGCACGCTGATGCCAGTTAACCGTTTGATTTGTCTCGATGTGATATCGCGCCCACGCCAGCGAAAGAGTTAAATTCCTACGTTATCAGCCCCGCGGTACCCGTGTGATTACTCGTAACAATGCGGAACAGTCTGCGCTCACCTCGAGAGTCAATGGCACGCTGATGGCATCATTTCTGTTTTTGGTTGGAAGGTTTGCCGTATTTTACGTGGTCTTGCTATATATGTGCGACGGTCTGACGTGGAAATCTCAACAGTTCAGCAGTTGCGGTGATTGAACAACCCGCCTTCTTCACAGCTACTATCTGACCACTGTCATATTCACTTGTATCGCTGTCATTACCTATAATTATGTTTCTTCGTGACCGGTTTTATGCGTAGAAAACTGCGTTATTTATATGCATTTCCAATTTCAGCGTCCCACGTTACTCAACGCGATACTTTTGCTTTGCATATTGTTATCTGGTTGTATATAATAATTTGTCAGTTTAGTGTAAAGACTGTTGACAAAACAGCCGGCTTCACACGTGTCTTGGATAACAGCATTGCGTAGCTCTGCGGTAGGGCCACGTGATCCCGATATTGGAAATGTGTTCTTACAAAATAAAACTATTTTCCAATGACTACAAACTTAGTTTTCCAGATTCATCAATACAGGACATACAAGGTTTGTCCGGAAAGTAATGAGACCACTTTTCCTGGGCCAATCAGAAGGGCCGAAGGGCGGAGTCTACGGGCGTGACGTGTGGCGGGGTATGTTAGGTAAACGATCGTTGTCTCGTCAGTTGACTCTGAGCTTTTGCAGAGTGAGGATCGCTTGCGAAGGGGACAGCTGTGTGAGCGTGTCGTAACGGTCAAAATGTAGAAGAGTGTCGAACAACGATACGAGGTAAAGTTTTGTGTTAAACTTGAAAAACCGCGACAGAGACGCTGGCTATGATACAGAAAGCCTACGGGAAGGATGCTTTATCGAAAGCACAAGTGTTTCGGTGTCACAAAACGTTCACAGAGCGAAAAGAGAGCGTGGAGGATGAGCCACGCCCAGGGCGCCCTTCAACGTCTCACACTTCGGACAATGTGGAAAAGGTGAAAGCGGTTTTGGACTCTGACTGACGTCTGAATTTTAGATTGGTAGCAGAGCACGTGGGACTCGCGAAATCCATTGTGCATGAAATCATCACGCAAGAATTGCAGATGCGGAAAGTTTGCGCCAAATTGGTTCCTAAGGTTTTGACCGATGAACAGAGGCACAACCGTGTGTCGATTTCTCGTGAGCTTGTGGACCGTGTGAAAAGTCAAACTGGATTTTTGGAGAAAGTGATAACAGGTGATGAAACGTGGGTCTTTGAGTACGATCCGGAGACGAAAAGACAGAGCTCAGAGTGGCACACTTCCGAGTCTCCTCGACCAAAGAAGGCTCGAATGTGCAAATCGAAGATGAAATCAATGCTCATTGTCTTCTTTGACTGTAAAGGTGTTGTCCATAAGGAGTTCGTACCACCCGGACAAATGGTCAACGCTGCATTTTACGTGGAAGTGCTTCAACGGCTGGAGAACAGAGTTGCGCGCGTCCGCCCGGAGATCACCAACATTTGGGTTCTTCACCACGATAATGCGCCGAGCCATATGTCGCTGAGAGTGAGAGAGTTTCTGGCGAAACACAACGTGGCAACGCTGCCCCAACCTCCCTACAGCCCGGACTTGGCCCACGGCTGACTTCTTTTTTTTTCCCCGGCTCAAATCCAGCCTGAAATGACACCATTTTGGGACTGTTACAAACGTGCAAACTGCAGCGACGAGTGCTTTGAAAGCGATCCCTGTTCCCGACTTCCAGCAAGCTACGCGGCGTGGCAGAACCGCCGGCAACGGTGTATTGATGTTCAAGGACGCTATTTCGAGGAATTTTAATGTTATGTAAGTATAACTTTAATTAGACGTCTGTTATTGAATGAATCTCATTACTTTCCGGACAGACCTTGTATTTACAGAGGGTGAGTCGAAAATTTTGCAATTTTTGCATAAACGCTTGTGCTGTGGAGAGTATGCCTCGTCTTTAAACTTGTTCAAGTCGCGCACTACAATCAGTCCAAAGGTATATAAAGTGGTAGTAGTTCCTGTGAACAGCATTGCATTTCGTCGTTCTGTCTGTGGTTGGGACGCTTAAAAATGAACAGCCACAACCGGCTAATTTGGGAACTTTTGCTTTACGAGTTTGAACTCAGCCATAGCGCTGCTCAAGCAACACGAAACATTTGTCATGCGAAAAGGCAAGGTTCGGTGGACCACAGCACCGCAACCAGATGGTTTAAGAAATTCCGCTCAGGTGACAGAAACTTCAACGATCAGCCAAGGTCAGGTAGGCCGCGAATAGTACTACATTCAGAGGCCGTGCGCCAAATCGTACGGGCAAATCCGACAACCAGCATTCGGAGATTATCAGGCGAGCTGGGCATATCACAGACAACCGTGGTTCGTCACCTTCAGGACCTCGGCAAGGTCAACAGGAGCTGCCGCATTGTCCCTCACGAACTGACGTCAGCTGATGCAAACCGCCGAGTGGAAGTGTGCACGAAACTGCTAGAAAACCCGCGCGATGTACGTTTGATCAAGAGAATTGTTACGTGCGATGAAAAGTGGGTCTATTTCCGTAATCCTAGCACACAACGGCAGTGGTTGAGCCCGGGCCAGCTTCCTAAGCCTGTTGCCAAACGCGGGTGCTTCAAGCATAAGGTGATGCTCTGCGTCTGGTGGAATTTCGAGGGAATGATCCATTACGAATTTGTTCCAGACGGTCGGACCATCAACGCCAACCTCTACTCTGAACAGCTGGAGCGGATGTATGCCGTTTTGGAGTAGAAATACCCGTCACTAATTAACAGAAAGCGCGCTCTCCTACACAGGGCAACTCTCGGCCTCATCGCGCGAACGACCCGGGAAAAACTCCAGTAACTTGAGGGCATCGAACTGATGATCTAGCATATAGTCCGGACCCTGCCCCGTCGGATTATTACTTGTTCCTGTCCATGGCCCACTTCCTTCGCGGGCGGCACTTCAACAACCAGGAGATGGTGACAGCTGGGGTGAAGGAGTTTTTTGCCTCGAAGGACAAAAACTGGTACCACCGCGGAATCGAAGAACTGGCAGACAGATGGCTAAAGAGGGTACAACAGGATGGCATATACTTTGAATGCTAGTCAGCTTTCGTCGTTAAAGGTACGTATGAAGACATTAAGTGATCCAAATATGACAAAACTTTCTACTCACCCTCTGTAAAATTAAAAAAAAATATATATTGTTAATTTTTTTCTAAGTCAAAGCCTTCTGAACAACTTAACTGCACATAGGTGATTTTCGTCAACCAGTTATTTGTTATGATACAGTGTTCGAAATGGGCCAATATACGCCGGCATGGCGTCCGTCACTTCTTTTTTCCCCCTAGTATTTCATACCGGTACTTTTTGTACCCGGAATTTACATACCGGCACTAAGGGAACTGCAGAAATAATTTATTTATTTATTAATTATTACTTTTTTTTGTCCCTGACTTACAAACATGCATTGTTAAACATAAAATCCTTATGTGCCTCGCGCCCCTGAGCAATAGCTGTGTGGGATCCATACGGGTTAGAAAGTGGTGTACACATGATCTATAATTTCAATCCTTTCAAGGATGGAAATGAAGCTAATATAGCGCATGACCACATCTTACCCAAGCCTCATATCAACCAACTAAAGGTGTCTGTAATTTTTATCATATCATTAGTTTAATATCTTCAGTTTGAAGAGCTTCTTCATATAACGAAGAATTGGAAGTAATAGATTAAACACAAATTTTGTATTGTTCTTGCGTTTTGAAGCAATGAGTATAAACATTTTCCACTTCGGACTTCTTTTTTTTTTTTTTTTTCTAGAGGGTGGTGAGATTGCTATTAATTTAAGACTGAATATTTCATTCTGATTTTGGAGGTTCTAATTGCTCGACTTTCTACTTCATGAAAGTCTCTATTGGAAGGGGGCTGGCTGCCTTCTCGGCTCGGGACCTTAAAGTTCTGGGTTCAAGTCTATCTGCATCACTAATGATTAGCTGAGGTTCGAAAGTCTCGTTAATCCGTTGGCCCCGGTGTAGAGACTCCTCGCTGTAAACAACTATAACCCCAGTCCTCAGTGTTGTATAAGTAGTGCCCGCTGGGGTCTACAAAGCAACCAACTGAAATAGACCGCCTTCGTTTTTGACTTATGGTGCAATAGTATTCCACGGAATTGTCAATTACATTTTCAAACGAAGGAGTTTTTCTTCCTGGGATTATTTGCACTTTTTTCAGTTGTTGAGGTTTTCTGGCGAAGGCATTTTTTCCGGAGAATTTTTAGCTTAGTATGAGCATACTGGCACTTCAAAATTTCCATTTCGAGCGCTGATAATAAATGCTGGAAAGCTGTGCCGTTGTGAATCTTTTTTTATTTTTCGACATAGCCCTTAACTGCAACGCATTTCTCATCGATGCTCTTATGCCTCAATCCCAATGGGGAAAAATATGTCTATCTTTGTCTTCCAACCATGAACCCACAGCTGTGATCACGTTAGAGTCGGCGTCTTATCGCTTCCCACGGATGTTTTCCTTCAGGCTGGGGAATAAATAGAAGTTATTAAGGGGCGAGACCTGGAGAATGAGATGGGTTCTGAAGAAACCCAGAGCTTGCGCTTTCCTCCATCTGGGAGGTGTGACTCGTTGCATTGTCTTGATGGAGGAAACACCTCCGCTGTTTTCCGCGCCGCTTTTCCGTGATCATTGCTCGAAATTGGCATACGATCTTGATGTACAGGCATCGTAAAAAAATATTGTTTTGCAGGGAAGAAAATTGTCAGTATCATGCATGTAGTTAGTTCATTTTGTTTGTTGCAGAAATGCAAGCAAGTGTTTTTAAGTTTTCATGAATCTGAATGTTTCATCTCTACTAATGTGTATAACTATATATATCACAAAAAATATACATGTGATTTCCTTTGTCTGAAAGTTTGAACGTTTGTCCCACTTTGGTGGCGCAGTGGAAAGAGAACTTTCCTGTTTTAATTGTTGAATTCCTCCCTCAACCACTATGCTTTTTTTTTTTTTTTTTTTTATTGTTGTAATGTTCATAAAACATGATTTCACTTCTGGACCTCACAAACAAAAAGAATAATACGTGGTTACAAAAATTGCTCTACATATCGTATCCCCCATTCCCGTCATTATTAACGGGCTTTCACCTAGTGTGTGTGTGTGTGTGTGTGTGTGTACATATGCAGGGGTTGGACAGAATAATGTGAACACCTAGGAAAAGAAGGTTTTACGTACCTAATAGGGTGTGGGACCACCTTTGGCATTCAAAACCGCATGAATCCTTCTTGGAATGGGCGCATACAAATCCTGGATGGTGGTTAGTGGGAAGTTACACCATTCTTCTTGCAGAAACTGCTCCAGGTCCTTGAGAGATGCAGGAAGAGGACAATGGGATCTTAGCCTGTTTTCCAACACAGACCACATTAGCTCAATGATGTTTAAGTCTGGTGATTGGGGAGGCCAAGGAAGGTGTGGAAGTTCGTCCTCAAGTTCCTCAAACCATGATTGGACATTCCGAGATCTGTGAATTGGGGCATTATCATCTTGATAGATGGCATCCCCTGGCAGGAAACAATGCCTGAGCCACTGGATAGACTTGGTCAGCCAAAATGGTTTCACATGCCCTGCCAGTCATCCGTCCTTACAGGGTGATCAGCGGACCTGCTGAAAACCACAGTGTGACTGCCTAGAGCATGACAGAACCACCACCACTGTTGGGAGCAGGTAGTCTAGGTTGTACTCTTCTGACGTTTTCCACACATATAAACACTTCCTGCGGTGGGGAATAGTGTGAATGTGGATTCATCTGACCACATTGCACTCTTCCATGCATCGGCAGTCCACGATGTATGCTCCTGGCACCACGGCCGTCGCCGTTGTGTATTCATTCGGGTGACCAGAGGTTTTTCAATAGCGGTTCTACCATGAATATCTTGTTTATGTAGTTCCCTGCGTATTGTTTTCGTTGATACTGGTCTGGAGATGCAGATTGGGCTCTGCACTAATTTTCGACTTCGTGGTCTTCTTATTACGGGTAACAGTCCTCTTTAATGATCTCCTGTCTCTATCAGTCAGGGTCGTTTTCCGGCCGCTCTTGTGTCTCGCAGATGAGGTTTTGCCACGAACACGGTATGCTGTCGTGACGCTATACACTGTAGCTCTCGATATCTCCACTACCCTGCCGACTGTTGTCACGTAGGCACCAACTAGCCGGCCGCCAACAATCAGCCCTCTTTGGAAGTCCGTTAGGTCGCTCATTCAGACGTCACCCTGAAAGAAATGTTTCAACAAGATACTTCAAATGCACTTAAACAGGACCTTGAGGTTCCAAAAAGCTATTACAACAAAAAAAGTGGTGGATACCTTTGCGTATTGCGACGTACGCAGGTGCATTAAAAGTCACGTCGTAAAGGTATTTCGGCATTTTGCACGTTGTCTGCGCTTCAAAGTGTCAGGTTGAAACATTACTTGTGCGCTGGATTACAGGAGCTGTGAGCCAAATTTTAAGTACTTCTGTTTTGCGTGACCTATAACTTTATACAACTTTTTCTTGTACATATCAGTTGTCTTGCGGTATCCGTTAGTGATGGGTTTTAGTATGTTTGTTGTAAAATTGTCATTTATCGCGATACGGACTTGGGAGATTTCGCCATTTTCACTCGAAGTGCAGGTTGCCGCCCCGTTGGAGGCATAGGTTTTGGACTAGTTGTCCAAACTCTGCCTGGGTACATTCCCAGATGAGACATATATACTGTATTTGCTCAATGGCACGTGGCTATAGCCCTTTCTTGGAACCATATATAAGGGCTATATGCAGCCGCCGCCCTTAGAGGTGTTCATCGTTGTTGTTAAACCCCGAAACAAACAAAAGTGCAAGGCTACTCAGAATGGTCTTCCCGATTTAAATAAATAAATAAATAAAATAAAATAAAATAAAATAAACAGGAAAATGCCTTTTTTTTTTTTTATCTAATAACATTGTGTCCAACACCTGCCGATGTCAGAACCGTCTACCGTCATGTCTTTTAGTGTTTGTCATAGTCGTTTCCTTTTGTATGTGTGTGTCTTTTTGTCTGTGTGTATTTCACTGTTATTTGTTGTAAAGAAGAAGAATACACAGTGTGATGATTTTCAGCGGGAGCGTGTGTCAGTGGTGAGACCTCCTTAGCCCGAAGACCCGGGCTCGGACTCTGAATTTCTTCTTCTTGTTTTTCAACTGGTATTTTACATGATTTAGCATACGAGTCTGTTATTACACTTGCTATAGTTAGCAAAAATGATTCTTCTACAACTGGCTCCGGGAGAGGAGAACCTCCCGGAGCCAAAGGGCCATTTTTTGGGGTACCAGGGGAGCAAGTCCCATAGATCACGCATTAGTGGATTTCTGCGGAGAATGAAAAGTTTCTTCAAGAACTAATGCTGTAAGTAATAGATATCACACCGTCGAAATTTTAAACCCCTACCTCCACGGCGCGGCTTCCTCCCAGTTTTATTGAACAACGTTCGTAGATTGCAGTGCAGCTCGATTTTGCTGGTTTTCCTGCAGCTGGAAGCATTTTATAGGCAAAGAAACCAGTGATCAAAGAAAATTGAGCGACTTTATTGTAGAAACAGATAGATGAAGTTATTGGTTAATTGAAGGGCGAGGGGGTCAGAGTGGAAGTCCCGTAAGAAGAGATTCTTTTCTTTCTTACGAGACAGGTTGGTCACAGTTTTAGGGCTGGAACTCTTAAAACAGAGCCTGAACTGAATCGGTACTGGTGTGTGTGCGCGCGCGCGGTCATTACAACCGTTGTGATTTTTATTTTTGGCTGTGTCGCCGCAAAATGTTCATGACTAAAAAAATCAGCCATTTTATGTCTCAAGCATGTCATGCTTAAAACTCAACTGTTCATTGACATTCTGTGATAGCTTTCAATTTTTAGAGATGAATACCATCTCCCACACATTATTGTGCGCGTGTGTGTTTTGTTGTTGTTTTTATCCAATCGTCCAGCGTTTCGTGGTCATACTTTGGTTCTTGCACCGTGAAATTCTTTTTTTACTACGTTTTATGTAATGTTACCCCTCTCCCCCTTCTCAATCTCCGTGCAGCAACATACTTCTTCAGTACAGTTGATGACTACGTGTCACAGCGAACACGTCTGCAAATTATGGTTTCCAAACAAAAATTTAGAAAATAGGGTTCACCAAATATGTGACATCTCTCTTGATGATCGAGAATTGTTAGTTATTTGGCTGTTGATTGTGGGGTTCGTGTTTTACACAGTATGCTGCGTAGCATTGATGGAGGCGTCGCGTTGCAAGTAATCCACACTTGTCACACACGGTAAGCGATGTCTTGTCGCGTCGAAAAAAACAAAAAACAAAAAAAAAAAAAAAACCGTGGCTATCTGGATTAAGAATCTGTCTGTCCATCAGTGAGTAAGGATGAATTGACGGTGATCACGTGTTGTCACAGGGAACAACCTTGATGAATTTAAAGCATTGTCTTGAAAATTGAACTTCTAAAATGCAGTGTTGAATTACTAGTAGAAGTATATGCGCTATCATGTTTGGAAAGTCATTTTAATTTGTACACTACAAAGAAATTTCTGAAATTCACGAGTCATTTATTGGTTTCGTAAATCAACGAGGGGGGGGGGCTGAATTTCACGGATTTTTCGTACCCCAGGAAAATTCTGTTCTCATTTTTTCCATATCCACATGACGGAAAATTTCCGGTAACTGGAGCGATTCACAGGAATACTTGAGGTTTGATTAGCTGTTAAATTTCAGTCTTCTGTCGGAGGATCGGATATTGTGGATAGCATATCGCAATGAATATTTTTCTTCCCCTCTCCCCCATTTGTGCAGCAGCTTTGTGTTACTGTAAGAAACGAAAACGGGTACTTAAATTATTGTGCAGGTGATTGTACAATGTCTGTGTATCATTCATCAAACAGAAGTCATTGCTCTTTCCACGTTTATAAGTGAGTGACGGAAAAATTATCATCGGCCGCCACCGGGAATCAATAATTATATGTCTAACATTGCCTTGAAAAAGCCTCCCAGTGGAGTGCGAAAGTTTGGCGAATCCCTGTGCTTATTACACCATAAAAATAAACGGATTTAATACGTTACCTGCGTTTCTTGAGCATTCATATTGTGGCGTATTAAAAATAATGTTACTCTGAGAATAGTTTGTAGGTTCGTAAGTCCTCTTATACTTAGTCTAAGACAATCTTTAATAGTACAATGGCTTGTACAGAAGGACACGAGTTCTTATCAGAGTAGCTAAAAACATTGATAATTGCGTGGTATCACAAGAACTTGCGTAAATTTAGAAACAACGAGGAGGGGGGGACTGCCTGAACATTTTTTGAAATCGTTTTGCAAGAATCCCCGACAGATGTTCCCCCCGTTTTTGAAGTCTCAACTGTGCCAGGCTGATTTGTAGAACATTCCAACACTAAACATGGAAAACCTTCGGGAACGCGATAAGGATATAGGTACACGCATGCACTTCACGTCAAAGAAACACTTATCAGAATTCTGCGAAACTATATAGTGAAATTCCGAGACTGCGTAAATCTACAGTAAATTATTGCTTGGCTCTTACTGAATGAACCTGATGTTGGCAAAATTCTTAAAAGTTACACTGAACTCTTCAATGACAGTAATTTATAAGTTTTCTGTTGTGATTGATGTTGCTTGACGAACACTAAGTATAGGCAATTCAGAGATGTCTGCTTGCTGTGTTAATACACGGTCGAGTCACATTATTGTGCCCACCAGCTAATATCCAGAGTAACCGCCTTGTGCAACGCGGATAGCAGCTAGACGGGCTGGGAGTTACTCAATAAGGTTCTGAAAGGTGTTCACAGGTATGTAGAGACATGTTGACTGCAGTGCATCTGACAGCTGCTGGAGGGTGCATGGTGGGGGATCCATAGAGCAAACAACACGATCGAAGTGGTCCCACAGATGCTCAATTGGGTTTAAGTCTGGGGAATTAGGGCGCCAGGGAAGTACCTTGAAGTCTTCATCGTGCTCTTCCGACCACTTTTGGACATTTCTAGCTGTATGGCATGCCGCATTGTCGTACTGGAAGATTCCATCCACCCCAGGGAAAACAATCAACATGTATGGGTGTACGTGGTCTACAAGGTTGGATTCATAACGAATTCGGTTCATAGTGCCTTCCACAGGTATGAGTAGACCCAGAGAATGCCACGAAAACATTCTCCAGACCATAACGCTGCCGCCACCAGCTTGTGTGATTCGAGCAATGGTTGAAGAGTGTTTGTTCTCCGATGTTTCTAGCCTTATATGCTAACGTCCATCCGTTCGATGAAGCAGAAAACGTGACTCATCGGAGAAGGCAATGTTTTGCCAATCAGCGGAGGTCCGATTCCGATACTGCTTTGCAAATGTAAGCCTTTTCTGCCGATGCACCTTCGTTAGCATAGGTACAGTGACCATCCGTCTGCATCGGATCCACATACGCAGCAGGGTTCGCTGAAATGTCGTTTTAGACATACTTCTGATAGCCCCCTTGTTCAATCGGCCAGTGAGTTGCTCCACTGTAGGGGTGTCGAACGGCCCTAACTCACCTTCGCAGCCGACGTTCACCTCTCACATCAATGGTTCGTGGTGCTCAGCAATTTACACGTCGCTTATTCACAACGGTGCCATTTCTCCAATCACGATACACTTTAACCACAGCAGCACGCGAACAGTTCACAAACTGCGCTGTTTCAGAAATACTGCCACCCTTGGCCCTAAAGCCGATAATCATCCTTTTTTGCAAATCTGATAAATCGCTCCTTTTATCCATGACAGCAACGAGTGATATGTTTTCAGAATGCCTACAGCAGACCTTGTATACCTTCCAAGCCAGCTCACGACACGTGCCTTCTTTCATTGGCTACGCGCTGTTGACATCAAAAGTAGGAGGTGGTCACAATAATGTTACTGGACTGTGTAATTCTGACCTATTTCTACGTGTTATGATAATATTTCTTCCGCAGAATTTACCTGAGAGACTGATGGTTTAATTAAGTGCCCTATGAAGAAGCAGAATTTGCTTCTACTGGAGAAAATCTGAGAAAAACCTGATTCTTAACACTCCGATACTTAGGACTTCATCGTCCTGCACTGTAAAAAATAAGTGGTGTGAATTCACGGAAAATTTCTGAAAATAATGTGCAGCAAAGTTGCCGGTAGGTGTCCGTCTTTTTCAGAAATTTCTGTTTTTAAAAGTGCCCGTCTATTTTAACTCCCGTATTTTCACAGGTTTTCCGTGGTCACAAACTCCGTTCATTTCAGAAAAAATCCATTTCGGTTTTCTCCGAAAAATCTACGACACTGCATTTTTCAATCCCTCACCCCAGATAATCCTTCCGGTGCTGTGAGGATCGAACCTCCGTCGCTTGGATTGGTTCAACAGGTAATGCACGCCTTTAACCACTGAGCCACAAACGCTCGGAAATCCGAATCACGTACATCGTAAAATAAATTGTGCGACGATGAATATTTTTTTTGTCATTAATGCGAGTGATTTAGTCATTTTATTTTCTGTTGGAGATTATTTTTTTTCTGAGTAGATTTGTAATATTTTTTTTTTTTTTCTGTAGGGCTTTTCCCAAATTAAGGATTTCTCATCGTGATTTTGTTAAACTGACAATGACTTTCAGCGATCATTAAAAAATAATAAAATTTACTTTCTTTTTATAGTATTATTTCACAAAAAAAAAAAAAAAAAAATACACTAAATTTAAAATTTCCTCTTGGTAGCCATTATTATAACTTTTTGTCTCAAGTTGTCTGATACATAGACATTGTATAATCATCTGTGCAATAAGTTAAGTACCCTGTTTCTTACAATAACGCAATATACTTGTATAACAAATATAGCTGGTGCTCAAAATAGGAGAGAGACAATAAACAAAATTCATGCGATATGCTATCCGCAATATCCGAGCTCGTTACTGAACTTCAAAATTCGTCAGACGATTGAAATTTAAAAGTTTATCAAACCTCAAGTATTCTCACCAATCGCGCCTATTACCGGTAATTTCTTGTCATGTGGATACAGAAAAAGTGAGAACGGACTTTTTACGTTAATATACGAAAGGAATTGCGGAAAGGTTTATGAAAGGTCAAAATTTTCCGTTAACACATCTGTAAAACGGTAATTTACCGTCAATATAAGAAAGAAACTGCGGAAAGGTTTCTGAAAATTCAGGATTTTCCCGTGGTACGAAAAATCCGTGAAATTCCAGTTTGTTTCTGTCATTTCACGGAAAAGGTTGTATCAGAAATATGTTTCGTTAATTCATGAAAGAAATAGCGGAAAGTGGCTCGTGAATTTCAGAAATTTGTTTACAGTGTGTGTGGTGTAGCGGATAGCATGCACGAACGGAAATCGGGAGATGCGGGTTCGATTCCCACTCCAGGGCAGTACAATTTTCAAGTTTTCTGATGTGGTTGATGTTATGTGATGAACACTAAGTACATCTGGATAATTCAGAGATGTCTGATTGCCGTGTTAATTTTTTTTTTTTTTAACTAAAAAGCTGAGCATTAGCGATTCGTCAAAACAAACTGAAATTCTGTAAAAAATTACTCGCAACTCTGAAACGTCACACAAATTCTGAAGAAAGCTGCTCATGCGCACTATTTATTTTATTTGGTGTAAACCAAATAAATTAATGACAATGAGATTCTGGTGTAATATACCCTCCTCTCAGAAATCTATTGCTCAATTCCTGGAAAGATGTCCATTCGCCTTTCTAGTTCCGAAACTGTTACGCTCTTCCAGAAAAATTTGTGCAAGCACAAATTGCGTTATTCTGGAATGTTATACCAATCTTCGAAACGTACTACATAAAAGCTTGACTTCTTCCGCGTTTTCAAGAGCTTTTTTTTAAAAAAATGTGTAAACTTATACAGAAAATCTCAGAAAGGTTACGCAGATTTCTAACCGTGGCCATTTCATTTTGAATAGTTTGTGTGTGTGTGTGATTTTTTTTTTTTTTTCGGGATTGAACAACAACCATGTACGATTCGAAGGGTTATAAGCAATCGCCCGCCCTTAATTGGGGCCACTGAACTAAAAAGAAAAAAATGTCAACTTATTCAGAAAATTCTCAAAACATTGCAAAGATTTTTAACCGTGTGGTTTTCCATTACCCATAGGCATTTAATTGCTTTCAATTATTTTACCCAACAGCAGCGCAGTTTAATTGTGGCTGGATCGGGTTTGTTTTGCTATTCTGAAGCTACTATTATTAGAAATGTCATTTGCATTATTTGCCAATTGTGTTCAAATTTAAGCAAATCTTCCTGTTGTTTAAAATATTGCCTTTTGCAAATCTTAGATAGCTCTCAGTTAAAAGTTTTGTTTTTTTAATATTTGTATGAAATAAATTTAATAAACTTTTAGTGATCATTAACGTTATTTAGTAAACTCGTAAACTCACTTTATATAGATTTAACATGATCCACGAAGAAAACAAAACGTAAGATAGCAGTGCTGTTATTTAATGGGGTAAAATAGCGATTCGAAATGCAAATTTCGTTAAAGTAAAGCAAAAGAAGCAAGAAAAGAAACCACTTCCAAAAACGGTAATGAGGGTCATAAACGCTCCTTTTTTTTTTCCTTTTTCCCCCCTTTTTCTTCTTTCATAGTTCTTATCCCTCCCCCTTCTACCCGAAAAGACAGAAAAACAATGCTGGTATTTCTTCTTGTTTCATTTGCGGAGGGTCAACTTAAAAACGCAAGGAATATAAGGGGGCATGTTCTTAATGACATATTTCTTGAATTGGAGTATGTTGAGCGCCAGTTTCTCGTGTTAACTGCTCGAAACAGTATTAATTTTATGGTTTTTACTTCGCTGCTCCATAAAATCTGTTCTTCTTCCCTTGTTGTTCAGTTCCAGGCGAAGAGGACCCCCACTATCTAATGATTTTGTTGGTGCGGTGCTAATGTAATTTAATGACTTATTTCCAATTAAATTAGGCACTGTACTGGAAAGCGAAGGCATACTGTGAAAAATTTTAATTTGCATTTTTTGTGCTCTCCGTGGCATCTCTTGTGTCATTAGTCATTATGAAGCCTAATTACCATGGTAACAAGAGACGAGGAGGAAAGGGCGACATATTCTTCGTTATACAAGAAGTGACAGTTTACGCGCTGCTGTTTTTTTTTTTTTTCTTCCCCCTCCTCTCCTCTCTGTCTTTTTCTTTTTGTCGTCCCCACTCTGGAGTAATTCTAGCGATTAAACACTCGTATGTACATTCCACGTATCAGCAGCCATTGTAGTGAAGACGTACTAATCCATCATTAAGTAGTAATGGGCACTTACCTGTTAAAATGCGGTGAAAAGGCCAAGAAAAGAATAAGACATACATGGTTTAACGTTATGGAGTAATAATACGAATGCCGGTTTGTTTTTTTATTTATGTATTTTTTTTCTTTCTTTCTTTGTGAGTTTCTTTCCTTTCTTTGAACACGCGACACTCGATGATCTTTCTTTGTTCTGAAGCCAGGTAGATTCGGATTGTTTTCACAGCTGGTGCTTTGCTGAAATACATTTGTATTTCGGACTTCTTCTCTGTATATAAATGAACTTTTCGAGTTTCTCTGCAACGTTCTGCCTACTTACTGTACACTGTAAAAAAAATAAAAAAAATCTGAAATTCACGAATAACTTTCCGTGATCCTTTCGTGAATTAACGAAGGAGGTTACAATAATACTTCTGAACATGCCCTGAGTCTCTTAACCGTGAAGCCGCAAACTGTGGGAATTTGACGTTGTTTACATACCTATGTAATTTCAACTGTGTATATTCTGGAATTGCGTGGCTTTTGGTTGCATAAACCGTGTTAATATCAAACCGGAATTAATTATACTTCTTACACGAGTGAAATTTTCAATTTTAACATTGTTTTGTTTAGAATTCGCACTAACGTTCGTAGATTTCAATTTAAAATAAAAATGGGAAGGAACCTCAAAATAATTAAGAATTTTATAAATTCAGTATTTTCTCACCCATTGACAGTAAGTTACGATGCGAAATTGGAAATATTTGCGACGAAAGGAGGCGATTCGGCCAAAACAAAAAGCATTGCAATAGCCTTGAAAACAATCAGCTTTCCCATATTTTGGCGGCCGTCGCTTGCGGTTATAGGCTTCACGCAAACTGGTACTGCTTCATTAACAAGGACATCTCCAGATATCTTATTCTAACCTCCTTGGAATTAACGAAGCACATTACTGATACAACCTTTTCTGTGAAATGACGGGGGAAACCTGAATTTCGCAGATTTTTTTAACGCCAGGTGCCTGAATTATATTACATGTGATTCAATTCTGAATTTTCAGAAACATTTCCGCATTTCCTTTCGTGTATTGACGGGAAACATCCGTTTTTAAGAGGTGCTAGCTGAAAATTATGAATTTTCAGAAACCTTTCCGCAAGTCTTTTCATATATTAACGGCAAAATTTTGTTTTTATTTTCTCTGTATCCATGACAGAAAAATTTCCGTTAATAGGAGCTATTCGCGGGAATACTTGAGGTTTGCTAACCTATTAAAATTCAATCGTTGTCGAAGGATCTGGTTTTGTAGTTCTGCAGCGAGCTCCGATATTGCGGCACAGGATATTTCTTTCCATCTCCCCCCATTTTGTGCACCAGCTATTGTACACTGGTGTGCAAAAATTAAGGACGAAGAGGAGAAATTAGCATTACAGCGGAACGAGCTGGCAGAACGAGCCGAAAGACCACTCAGGAGATAGACTAGGGTCCGGTACGGTAGGGCATGCGCTTATATGCAGCATGACGTGGGGGAGGGAGTGTCGGAAGGGTATAAAGCACACGGGCAGTGTACGCTCCGCAATTCGGTGAAAGCACGGTGTACATCGGTTTGAACGACGTCGAGTTGTTGCCACCGTGTGATATGGCCAACAGGCAATCCAGTAGACGACATCTGGATGACTTTACCCGAAGTCGCGTCATTGGGAAGTTGGAAGGAGGTCGAAGTGTGGCTAGTGTAGCCGAAGAGTTCGGGATCGCTCACAGCATCGTTTCACGTGCTTGGAGAGCATTTCAAACGACAGGTACAGCTGTCCGAGAGTTTAGCAGTTGTCGTCCACGAGCAACCACTGCGGCGGACGACCGGTATATTGTCCTGCAGGCGAGAAGAGACAGACGGCGGGAGAATCGCAAGCCACATGCAACAGATAACTGGACGTCCGTTATCGCGTTTTACCTGGCGTTTTACCGTGGCCAGGAGGCTGCACAAAGGTGGTCTATTTGCACGACGACCAGTACGGTGGTGCGTGCCATTGACGCCTGCTCATCGGAGACGGCGGTTTCTGTGGTGCCAGGAACACAAGAACTGGACACATCAGCAATGGGGTCGAGTTCTCTTTACGGATGAGAGCCGATTTAGTCTGACGAGCGATTATGGACGTTTACACATCTGAAGAGAGCAGGGGACACGCAATCACACCCCCAACATCATCAAAAGGGACCGGTTTGGAGATCGCAGAGTTCTCGTTTGGGGCGGTATCATGTTTGGTAGCCGTACTGACTTCCCCATCTTCCAGGCCGTGCACAATATCTTCTATACTTCATACTCATGATCTTTTTCTCATGCAGACACTCCTGAATCTGATCCTCCCATGACTTCCTTGGCCTTCCTCTGCCTTTCCTTCCTGCCACTTGGGCTGAAATTTTTTCTTAGTAAGCATCTCATCACTTGTTCTTTCATCATGCCCAAACCACCGAAGCATATTAGTCTCCACCTTGCTAACAACATTTTTCTTCACATTACACAACTCCAACACGCCTTCATTCCTCACACGATCAGAACGTGCCTTGCCACAAACCCCCGTATGTAACGCATTTCTCCAGCACACAAATGACTTCTATGTTTCTTATGTAGTACCCAGGTTTCACGGCCATACATCAGAGTAGGAACAATTACACTTTCATACACAGCCATGTGGGACTCTCTTGAGAACCCATCATTCCTGTGAAAACCTTCCAAAGCAGCTATGACTTTCAAAGAAGAATTCACTCGCCTACTAATTTCACCATCCAATTTGTTCTCTCTGTCAAACATGCTTCCTAAATACACAAACTCATTCACCTGGTCAATCACGGTGCCATTTAGACTTATACTAGGTTCGTTACTACCAGTTCCTCGCTCAAAAACCATAACTTTGGTTTTTCTCTCATTAATACTCAGTTTGAATTTCATACAAACTTCGTACATCCGGGACAACATACTCTGCAACTCACCTTTGCTCTCTGCCAGCAGGACAGCGTCATCAGCATACCGCAATCTGCACACACGTATATCACCAAGGCATAAACCAGTATTATCTATTTTGACATTACGCATGTATGCATCCATAAATTTATTAAACGGCCATGGTGACATTACACAACCTTTCTGACTCCTGCACCAACAGAAAACCATTTTGATAAAATGCCATTCACTCATACACAAGCTCTACTGCCAGCATACATGGCTTTTACACTATTAAGTAGATTCCCAGTAACACCATATTCATTCAATACTTTCCACAAAAGTGTCCTATTTACTCGGTCGTAAGCCTTCTCTAAATCTATGAATGCAGCAAAAACTTTCTTACCAACTGCCAGATACTTTTCAATCATCATGCGTAATGCAAAAATTTGGTTAGTGCAGTCTTTACCAGGCATGAAACCACTCTGAACATCCCACACTTTCACTGATGTAAGACTCTGTACTTTTTCAATAACGACCTTACTAAACACTTTCCCTGTCACTCTCAGTAGGCTAATACCACGATAGTTCTTGCAGTCAGTCTGATCATCTTTTCCCTTATACAAGGGAACAATGATGGCATCCTTCCATTCCCGAGGGACCATTCGCGCTATTAGAGTTCTGCCTTATATGTGACTGTTATTTATGTGCCTTTCTGGCGCAATGGCGGCGCGCGCGCTTCCCACAATAGACGAGCGCTGCCTGAACCCCACCAGGGGCAAAAGGAAAGGATTTACTTCGTTCGCCAGGAAAGATTCATCTCTGGTGGAAAAGTCAAAATCGAAGATTTTGCCAAATTTCTGTACGAAGCACGTAAAACGCGAATCGGAATTACTGACTTCGGAAATTCTAGCGTATAAAATGCTGAAGTTAGAAGAAACGCTTTTTTTCATACGGAAGTTAGAAGAAACGTTTTTCGTGAATTCACACCACTTATTTTTTACAACGTATGTCGACAAACCGCTTTGAATCAAAGAGGAAAACAAGAGTCTAATGAATTGCTTTCGGTGCTGGGTGTTAAATGTGCTGGAAGTGATCCAGTTCGATCATTGAGATTTGCAGCATTGAGGAAACCCAACCATTTTAAAGAGGCCCTTGAACTCCAGGAAGATTTTTTTCTATCTTTTTTTGCTGTCGTCAAAAAGTTAATATATTCTCCTAGTTTTTGCATAGAAAACATAGCTTTTTGTTTTTAAATGAAGCAGAATTTTTCAGTCGCAATTCGCATTCGTATATGTGGTGATGCAACGAGTCGTAAAACCCTATGCAAATGTTCTGATGCAGCACCAAACATGCAAATTAGGGACAACTTAAAAAGCTCTCCAGTCGGGTGCCTCTCATTCATGATTTAGCAGCACCGCGACTGCTGCGTTTCTTAAATTTTTTGTTCCAAATGTCTTCACTGCGACATTTGAATGACAATTAGGGTGTGGAGAACTATTGAAAGGATGGAATCGGGTCTAAGTTACGCAGAGGTTGCCGGGTTTGTGAATGTGTCTTACTAAGGCCTGGCGTCAGTTCTAAGATATAGGAACATGCAAAGGTCAATCACAGTATACAACAACTGGTAATAACTGGTGTGTTGCCCTAACTGCAAAGCTCTGAAGACGCACAACCGTTCGTCAACTCTCCTTGGAGTTTGCCTTTGCAACAAGATTGGTATCAAGGTTACTATATCCAAAAGGCCTTGCTAAGAGAGTATGCCAGAAAACCTAGGGTCTATGTCCCTCTTATTCGTGGCAACAAAAGGCTCGATTAACACGGAGTAGGCAGCATCGCATTTAGACACATGAAAAGTGAGAACATTTAGTTTACGCAGATGAGTCACGATGTCCCCTGACAAGTGATTCTCGACGTCAGAATCAGCCCACCAATATAATGGAAACGGACAGTTTCGAAGGTGAAAGAGTAATGTTGTGGGCAGGTATCACGATTGAAGTTCATACCTCTCAACATGTCTTCGATAGAGGAACTTTGACTGGCCACAGGTATAGAGAAGAAGTATTAGAACGCCATGTACGAATTTTACGATATTGCTCGGTACCCAGACTTCAACTCCATCGACCATGCTTGAGATGCTTTAGAACAGTAAGTGCAAGTCATCAACTCCTTCCAAGAACAGTCAGTGAGCTGCAAACTACGCTGATAGAGAAGAGGGAACATATCCCTACTCCCCGCACGGGGATAACTGGTTTTCCAGTTATTTGGGGAGCGGCGCCCCTACGGCCCGAGCTAACCTTGTGACGGTTTCTCTTGACTCTGCGGCTTTAACGATTACATAACCGAAGGGACAGCTGTTCATCCAGCTGATGGGGGATAGCGTCCCCACGGCCCGAGCCGATTTTCTCTTATCATTTTGCTTTTTCGTCTTTAGTTTATTTATTGACATGTACCCGCCTCAGTTGTAGGCTGCTGAGGTTGTGATGAGGTGCCAGCTCCGGGTTTTGTTCCTCGTTCCCTTCCCTGTCTTTTCTCTTTTATGTTACATTTTCTGTTTTTCCGGAGCTTTTTAGCTTAGACCTACCTGCATGTTTGCCGTGTGCGGTGACCCGTACAGGTGGAAATGATTATGCTGGAGGCTGAGGTCTTTGGGGGCTGGGTTGTAGTGTCTCCAGATACCAACACTCCTCTTTGCCCTCTGCTTCACCCTAAACGGGAGGCTGGGAGCTAACCCACTCCTAGTCAGGAAGTCTGTGGCCGAGTGGCGTCCAGACTTCTAGCGGCTTGTCGTTCTGTTCGGCTGGGTGAGTTTGGGTTTAGGGTGGGCATGCCAAAGGGGTGTTCTCCGGGCACGGGAAAGTCTGGGTGCACGCCGAGCGTGTGTCTGCCCTACCAACTTGCTATATCCGCTGACTATCCCTAGAGCCGTGTCCTGCGTCCTCTTGGGCTTGCGGACCTCCGGCTTTCCCTCGTTGGGCTCGGTAGTGGGTGGGGAGGTTGGCGGATGAATCTTTTTCTCTCTCTCATGGCAAACCAAAGTGTTTCTCATGCTGTACTTTTGAAGCGCCGTGTGGAGGAAGGGACACCCTCCTCCACTAAGAAACTACTAACTACCAACTGCAATGCTCTGTTTCTTCTCATTCATTCAGTTGATCCTGCTCAGTCTCTCAGTTCGAAGAGTCCTTTCTGGATTAATAAGGCTCTTCAGGCCGTTGCGGGCTCTCCAAAGAGTGTTAAGAAGCTCCCGTCAGGGGATCTTCTTGTGGAGACATCTCATCCACGTCACAGTGCCACCTTGCTGGTGACGACCGTTCTGCTGGACATTCCTGTACAGATCTCGCCCCATGGATACCTCAATTCCTCTTGCGGTGTCGTCAGCTCCCGCGACCTGCTCGAATGCAGTGATGAGGAATTGTTGGTTGAACTTGGGGACCAACATGTCACTGGGGTTCTGCGAATCCTTTTCAGGCGGGATGGGAAGTCTATTCCCTTCCGGAACATCGTCCTGACCTTTGACTCACCTACCCTGCCAACTTCCATCAAGGCGGGGTACTTGCGTCTAGATGTTCGGCCATACGTACCGAACCCCTTGAGATGTTTCAAATGCCAGCATTACGGTCACTCCCAGCAGTCTTGCCGTAATGTAGCAAAGTGTGGGCGCTGTAGTTCAACTGAACACTCTTTGGCGGACTGCTCCGCTGAGGCGGATCACTGTGTGAATTGTGAGGGTTCCCACTCTGCGTCTTCTAAGCAGTGTCCCAAGTGGATCGAGGAGCAGGCTATCCAACGCCTGAAGACCACTGAACATCTGTCATACCCTAAGGCCAGGCGGCGGATAGCTCCTCTTCCATCCGGCCGGCGCTCCTATGCTTCGGTTGTGGTGCAGAAGGCTACTGTTGCGGTTCAGACGGAGGTGACCATCCCGGCGCGTTGTCCTTATGATTTTGAGGACATCGTCGCTGCTGGGCTGGAAGCACTGAAGTCTCGCCGCATTGCATCCAATGCGACATCTACATCGTCGCCTAAACCTTCTTCTACGCCGAAAACATCTTCGGCCATCACAGGGACCCAGGTCCAGGGCACTGCAAAGAAGAAGCCGGAGAAGGTGAAACCCGGCTCATCCTCCCCGAAACAGAGCAGGCAAAAACCACCTCTCAACACAGGGGGTAAACACAGCCCTGTGTTGCCTCCAGACACTGCGGATGGATTGGAGGTGATGGACGACACTGAGACTTTCTAGTCGTCTGTCTTTTCCATTCTTTCATTTCATTTTTCATTCTGGCCACGCTCATTCAGTGGAATTGCCGAGGTCTGCGATCACGCATTGATGATTTGAAAGGCTTACTGTCTTCGCACACACCCGTGTGCGTTTGTCTCCAGGAGACAAAGCTTCGCACGACGGACACTCCTCCGCTGCGGAGACATTCCCTTTTCCGCAAGGATCACCAGGACGGCGTTATCGCCTGCGGAGGAGTGGCCGTCGTTGTTCCTCATGGTGTTCCTGTCACTGCAGTTGCCCTTCGGACGACTTTGCAGGCAGTGGCAGTGAGATTATCTGTAAACACTCTGTTCACGGTGTGTTCTGTCTACATACCACCAGATGAAGCTGTGAGCCTTTCGGATCTGGAAGATTTGGTCGACCAACTGCCGCCTCCTTTCTTCATCTTAGGGGATTTCAACGCACACAATCCGTTGTGGGGTTCTATCTCTCGAGACTCCAGGGGCCGTGTTGTTGAGTCCCTTCTCTCCAACACGTCCCTCTGTCTCCACAACATGGGAGCTAATACCTATTTCCATGAACCCACCCGCTCGTACTCAGCCATTGATTTGTCTCTGAGTTCACCATCATTATATCCTGCCTGGTCCTGGAGCGTGTCTGGTGATCCCCTTGGCAGCGATCACTTTCCCATCTTCCTCCGTCTAGCGAGTGGCGGGTACCGTTACCCTTCTCGCCCTGCTAGATGGAATATTGATCGTGCCAAGTGGGACACATTCACGGCTTCTGCCTTTATTACTCCGGCTATGGTGACCTCAGGAACGGTCAATGACGCTGTTGCGGCGGTAACGGATTGTATTGTGCAAGAGGCAGAATCTACCATCCCCAGGACGTCGACTAAATTTCCACGTTGCCCGCGACCTTGGTGGAATTCCACTTGCAGGGCAGCTCGTCAGGCCCAACATCGGGCTTGGGGTAGGTTTCGTCGGTACCCCACCGACGCGAACCTACTTGCTTTCAAGAGAGCCAAATCTTACGCGCGTTTGGTACGTCGTCGTAGCCAACGGGAATCTTGGATACGATACGTATCCGGGATTAACACCACTACCAGCTCTAAGATCGTTTGGGACAGGATCCGCGAGATTCGGGGTAAGTACCCTTCTGGGGAAATCTCCATTCTTGAGAGTGGTGGAGGAACGGTTGCTGACGCTCAGGGTATTGCTGACTGTCTGGGCGCCGTATTTTCTTCCGTGTCCAGCAGCGGCAATTACCCTGCTTCGTTCCGGCAGTTACAGACGCGGCTTGAAAGGTCCAAGATTTCTTTTGGACCGTTTTCTTCCACAGATTACAAAAGCCCGCTGACTGCCGTGGAGCTGAAGACCGCTCTGAATAGGTCCGGCCGGACATCTGTCGGACCAGATAACATTCATTACGAAATGCTGAAGCGCCTTTCTCCGTCCTCTCTTGAATGTCTGCTAATCCTGTTTAACAGGATTTGGCAAGAGAATGCGTTTCCCGAGTCTTGGCGCACGGCCATTGTCGTTCCTGTTCCCAAACCTGGTAAAGATTCCACCAACCCGTTGAACTACCGGCCAATTGCTGTGACGAGCTGCCTTTGCAAAGTACTGGAGCGTATCATTAATTTTCGTCTCATTTTTTTATTTGGAGTTTCATCACATTTTTTCACCTCATCAGAGTGGATTTCGCAAATATCGATCCACCACCGATCATCATCTTCGCCTTGAGACATCTGTCAGGGAGGCGTTTGTCCGGCGTCAGCACATGGTCTCCGTCTTCTTCGACATGGAGAACGCCTATGACCGCACCTGGAGATACGGCATTCTCCGTGATCTGCACGAGTGCGGAATGCGGGGAAACTTGCCATCTTTCATCGCCGGATTTCTCCAGGACCGGAGTTTCCGTGTGCGCGTCTGGTCGACCCTCTCTGCCATGTACCCACAAGAACAGGATGTACCTCAAGACTCCATTTTATCAGTCACTCTGTTCATCCTTCGTGTGAATCACATATTAAAACTGCTTCCTCCGACGGTTCGTGGAACCATGTACGTGGATGATCTGCAGATCTTTTGCGCCTCCGTTAACATGCGCACCATCGAGAGACAGCTCCAGTCTGCCATTACCAAGATCTCTCACTGGGCTTCCCAAAATGGATTTGGCTTCTCGTCGCAGAAGACCGTTTGCGTGCATTTTTGCCGCAAACGGGGTCTTCACCCGGTCCCCAGCCTCCGTCTGGGGTGTTCTACCATCCCAGTGGTGTCAGAAGCCAAGTTCCTTGGGCTAACTTTTGACCGAGCGCTCACCTTCCGGCCTCACATTCAGTCTTTGAAGGTGAAGTGCACGAAGTCATTGAGTATCCTAAAGGTCCTCTCTCGAACATCTTGGGGGGCTGACAGGTGCTCAATGTTTCGCATTTACCACTCTCTCATTCGGTCAAAGTTAGACTTCGGATGCATTACGTACCGTTCTGCTCGTCCATCGGTTTTAAAGCCTTTGGACCCCGTCCATCACCAGGCATTGCGGTTATGTACTGGTGCTTTCTGTAATTCTCCCGTGCATAGCCTGTATGCGGAGGCTCATGAGCCGCCGCATCCGTCGTAAGCAGCTGTCTCTTCAGTTTTACACAAAACTGAAATCTCTTCCTGATCATCCGCTGCATGGTTCCATCTTCCAACCGGACTGTGTCCGCTTGTTTTCCCACCGCCCCGCCTGTGTTCCGACGTTCGGAATTCGGATGTCTGCCATAGTGCGCGATGCTGGTCTAAACTTGTCTGGGATTGGTTTGACCACCTTTTTTAACCATCCTCCTTGGCAGCCCGTTCAAGCAACGGCTGACCTATCTCTTTGTGTGTGGCCAAAGTCGCCTGCTCCTGCTCTGGTGTACCAGCAGCTCTTTGCTGAAAGACTGTCTGCCTACCCGGATTTCGTGCCTGTGTTCACCGATGGCTCGAAATCCGGGGATGTCGTTGGATCCGCTTTTGTGTGTGGCGATGCCTCACATGCTGAGAGGCTTCCGCCTGAATCCACCGTCTTTTCGGCAGAGATGCGTGCGGTACACCGCGCTTTGTGCCACATACAGTCTCGATCACATCGTCGCGCTATGGTTTGCTCTGATTCCCAGTCCGTCATCCAGGTTTTATCTTCTCCGGAGGACGCGGACTCACCTGTCATCCGTGATGTCCGTCGTCTTCTTGGAACTTTGGAGGGTGATGGCTTCCTGGTCCGATTCTGTTGGGATCCGGGGTAACGAGCTGGCAGATCTCTCTGCCAGGTCTGTTTCCTCCATGTCGCCAGCTCGGCTGCCACTGTCTTTCCGCGATTTTAGACCTTTGATCCGGACATTTTTCCTGGACGAGTGGCAGTCCCTGTGGTCTCAGCAGGGCAGCAATAAACTCTATGCCATCAAACCACAGATCGGACTATGGAAGTCTAGTTTGCGGAAGAACCGTCGTGAGGAAGTTGTTCTTGCACGTCTCCGCATTGGGCACTGTCGTTTTACTCACCGCTTTTTGCTGTGTGGCGAGGGTGTCCCGGTGTGTGAGGCGTGCAACTGTCGTCTCACTGTCCTTCATGTTTTGTGTACTTGTGTTCGGTTTTGTGATCATCGTTTTCGTTATTTTCACTCTCATCTGTTGGACAAAGGAGCAGCTACGCTGCAAACTATTATTGGCGAAGCCTGCGACATGAAAGCAGTGTTTTCGTTTTTACAAGATATTGACTTTTTTAAACTTATCTAGATTTTACGTTGTTCACTATCATATTTCATTTTTACCACATCAGCCTGTTTTTAACCTTGTGTACGTTTTTTATTGATTTTGTTTTGTTTTGATGTCTTTTGTTTGGCGCTCTTTGGCCAACCATGGCCATTGCGCCATTAAAATCTATTAACCAACCAACCATATCCCTGTTGAGCTTCTGAACCACCTTGTTGCAAGCAGAGGAATCGTTGTGAGGCTTGCATAGTAAGTAGGTAGATGTGAGCGTACACCTTATTGACCCCCAGAAGACTCTGAAACACTAACGTCCAAAATTGCACATTTAGACGCTTGCAGTATTTATCATGAAAAAATTACGCATTATTTTGAAGTTTACAGAATTTTGACGAGTTACGCCAAAATACACAGTCGAATCACGTTATTGTGACCACATCCTACTTTTGACGTCAACAGCGCGTAGTCAATGAAAGAAGGCGCGTGTTGTGAGCTGGCGTGGAGGGTATATAAGGTGTGCTGTAGACATTCTAAAAACATACCACTCGTTGCTGTCATAGATAAAAGGAGCGATTTATCAGATTTGCAAAAAGGGATGATTATCGGCTTTCGGGCCAAGGGTGGCAGTATTTCTGAAACAGCGCAGTTTGTGAACTGTGGTTAAAGTGTATCGTGATTGGAGAAATGGCACCATTGCGAATAAGCGACGTGAAAACTGCGGAGCACCACGTGCCACTGATGTGAGAGGTGAACGTCGGCTTCGAAGGTGCGTGAGGGCCGATCGACACGCTACAGTGGAGCAACTCACAGGGCCGAATGAACCAGGAGGCTGCCGAAAGTGTGTCTAAAACGACAGTTCAGCGAACTCTGCTGCGTATGGGGCTCCAATGCAGACGGATGGTCACTGCACCTATGCTAACGGAGGTGCATCGACAAAAAATGCTTACGTTTGCACGGAAGTATCGGAATTGGACTTCCGCTGATTCGCAAACGATTACCTTCTCCGATGAGTCACGTTTTCTGTTTTATCGAACGGATGGACGTTGGCGTATAAGGCGAGAAACATCGGAGAACAAACCGTCTTCAGTCATTGCTGGAAGAACACAAGCTGGTGGGGACAGCGTTATGGTCTGGGGGAATGTTTTCGTGGCATTCCCTGGGCCACTAAAACATTCCCCATTTCATTTCCCCGGTTCCACTCATACCTGTAGAAGGCACTATGGACCGAATTCGTTATGAATCCAGCCTTGCAGATCTCGTACACCCATACATGCCGATTGTCTTCCCTGGGGCGGATGGGATCTTTCAATACGACAATGCGACGTGTCTGACAGCTAGAAACGTCCGAGAGTTGTTGGAAGAGCATGACGAAGACTTCAAAGTACTTCCCTGGCCCCCTAATTCCCCAGACTTAAACTGTGGGATTACCTCGATCGTGTTGTTCGGTCTGTGTCCCTCCAGCAGCTGTCAGATGCACTGCAGTCAGCGCTGGCTCCACATACCTGTGAACGCCTTTCAGCACATTATTGAGTCACTCCCAGCCCGTCTAGCTACTGTGCTCGCAGAACACGGCCGTTAACGTGGATATTAGCCGATGGTCACAATAATGTGACTCGGCCGTGTGTATGTCAGTTCATAGTTTTATTAAATTTCGTGTGTTTCATTGAAGTATTTGAATTTATATCTTGCTTTTTTAATTTATGAACACCGGTGTAGTTCTCCTTGAGTTCAAATATAATCAAAAATAGATTGAAGATTGGAAGAGATCGCTAATATGAATTATTTATTTATTGGAAGTGTGTGAGTGTGTGTGTTTTTGCCACATTCTATTAAACATTTTCATGTATTTTACTGACATCAACTGGCAACTGACAAGGGAACCTTACAGCTGACCACCCGCGGATTTCGGTGAATTTTCCCTTAATGAAAGTAGAGGCACAATGAGGAAATATGTTTCCCGGCATTTAATCTAATGCATCTTATTTTCGGACAGAAAAAAAAAAAAATAATAACCATCTGTTGCGCACCTTCTCCGCACCGTAGAAGCTGAAAACAGCAAACAGGCGGTAAGCCAATCGGAGGTTACGAGAATGTTAGTATTGTTGACAATCGTATTTTTTGTAGATATTGAAATGAATAGAATTCGTATTTATGTAGTTATTTGTGTAATACTTTCGAGACTAACGCTTAATCTTTCATTGAACATACACAAAAAGTTGGAGTAGCTATCATATTACATTGCTTTACGAATATAACTTTCTTAAAAGATAGGACGTCTGAGCCTGTTCATGGGATGAAATTACGGGGATTTGTTAATTTGCATGAGTTGTGACATTTTTCTTTTCTGTCATGTATCAGGAATAAATTCTCGTTGTTGGTTTTCAAAATTCTAACACTCGCCAAAGTTATACAGGCTGAAAGGCGAGCGCGAACAGGTGAAACTCCAGGGGGTGTTTTGCCACAGGTATGCAAATGAGTGCACTTCGCAGCTGTACAAAGGGACCAGTTAACTGGCTCTATGAGCGTTCTCTTTTACCCGCCCCCGCAACGAATGTCAGTGTGATAAACGAATGTGACATAATAAGGTGCTTTCTCTAAGGTTGTAGAAGTCGTTGTAAATATTTGTGGAATAACGCGTCACTATCCTTCGAGCTCTTCAACAACGTGGTTGTGCTTCGGGAAATGTCTGTACAAAAAAAAAAAAATATATATATATATATATAAACTAGAAACACTACTACGTTTTTCAGACGTATTGTGTGAAATAAGTATGGAAAGTGGCAGTGCCTTGATGGCGTCAACACGTAGAATAAATTCTGACGTAGACATTCCGAACTTCGTAGCCTCCTGTGAGCCGCAAGACATTGCAAATGTTCTAACAATGTGCAAGGAAATTTTAAAAGACATGAACGTTCTGCAAACAAACGAAACGGAGCATGTGTCCGAAAAAGCAGTGTTGATGGGCAAATCTGTGGCTAAAGCCATCATTTACGTGTTGAAGAACTTTGAAGTGCATGGTGCATAGGAAGGAGCTGCTTTTAAGTGAGGAATCTTTACCAGAGACACAGGAAATATCTTCTCGCGCGTGAACATCACTCGTCATAGAAGAAGACAGTTTTTCTTCCACTTCCTCTGCGACTCTGGAGAGTGTGGACGAATATGAACCCGAGGATAAAAATTAAAGAAAGACTACGTTTCACTCGACACGAAAATTAAAATAGTATAGCTTGCTAAACAGCATCCAAAATGGAGTTTAGAAACTCTACATCAACGAGGATGTACCGTAATAAAATATTATACACCCATGTCTATCAATAAATAACTTCCGTAGTTAGGTGTAACTAATCATTTATTTATCTACTAGCCGAGCTTTCGCACCTCAACAGAGGGCTTTTTCAAGGCTTCATACAACTGTTAAGAATAAGTTACATGATTTGAAATATAAACCAAAGATAAACATAACCAACATTAAGACAACGAAAGTAGATTCATGACCATTGTCTTAATGTTGGTTATGTTTATCGTTTGTTTATATTTCAAATCATGTAACTTATTCTTAAGGTGGACATAGGATCGGGATCCATTCCATAGCCCTTATCCCATACTATTGAGGTGGACGTCAAGTAATTTTGCTTCCTATACTTCCAATGGAAAAACTTTTGTACACATTTCCTTCACAATTAGTGTGTTCCCAAGGATGAAAATTTAAACATCGATTAAAATAACTTCATATTGTAACTTGGAATGCTTACTATGTTCTAAAACATAACCATAATTATTTTAAAAATCAATAACTTTTCCTTTGTTGGTGTTGAAACCAAAAAAAAGATGGCGCGACCTGTATTTTGATGACGTCAGTAGACAAACAAATGTTGAATTGCATTATTATGGTTATGTTTTAGAATATATTAAGTATTGCAAGTTATAAAGTGAAGCTATTTTAATCGATGTTCCAATTTTCATCCTTGGGAACGCATTAATTGTGAAGAAAATGTGTACAGAAGTTTTTCCATTGGAAGTATAGGAAGCAAAATTATTTGACGTCCACCTTAACAGTTGTATGAAGCCTTGAAAAATCCCTCCGTTGAGGTGCGAAAGCTCGGCTAGTAAGTAGATAAATAAATGATTAGTTACACCTAACTACGGAAGTTATTTGTTGATGGAGGATGTACTGCTTTAAAACGGAGGGCAGATCTGAAAAAATGGGAGCAAGAAATTGAACAGAGAGTTGGATTAAAGGAAAAATATGACACGATCAACAAATGGGCCTTCGATCGATTTCGCGAAGCTGGAGAGAAATAACCGCCGGTAACTACCCGAATGATACAACAATGGGCTTCTGCTGCAGCAGTGAAACTTCAGTCGGAGGATTTTCGTTTTACAGCATCAGAAGGGTGAGTTGAAAAATTCAAACTGGTTCATGTCATTCGTCAGCGAAAAGTGACACGCTACATCAGGTCACAAAATGAATTGAATATGTCAACTATTCTTGCGGAAGCAGAGAAATTCCGAAAATGACTTTCACGACAGATCAAAGACTTTTCTTTTGGATAACGTCATTAACACTGTTCAAACGGGATGTGAGTATTGAGTCGATGTGCAAAAGACACTTCCTGTGTGTAAAACAACAACAGAGGTATTCTTCAATTATCCAGAAGCGGTCAATGCATAGTGCGCATAGTTACACTGCGCAGTATGCATTGACCGCTTCTGGAACATTGCTTCCAAAAGTTTTTCTATGTATGAAAGAGCCTCAGGGAGCATTTGGACCTCGTGTTTCCAAGATTGTGGAAGGACTAACGGTGGAACATGGAAATGTATTCGTAACATTGTCGAAATCAGGAAAATTAACGGAAGAGCATTTCAGCAGGTTTCGTGAAAAACATTATCAGACCATTTTGTGAAGAGAAGTTTCTATTGATCTTGGATTCATCGCGAAATCAAACAGATGAAGCACACTTTAATTGTGTCTTCACAAAGGACGACTGCTCCTGTTCATCTACTGTTGAAATCATTCTACCCCATACTGTCAACCTTGTAATATGTACCTTTTCCGTCAAGTAAAATATTTTATTAAAAAGTTACGAAACTTTGTCGAACAAAAAGAAAACAGGCATTTAAACAAGCGAGAAGATACCCTAAAGATCCATTCACTCACACATCAAATTTCTGCGCAGATTTTCAAGAATATGTTGCAGTACACTCGGTTTGCTGCGAAGTCAATAAATGAAAGAAAGGTTTGGGAAATGTGTTTTCCGGACGATATTCGACGGACGAAATTGTAAGTGCTCGAATAATTCTTTTATCAAATGCTCCCATTGTACAGAAGTGTTATGTTTTTATGATAATTACACTGACGGAAAAAAGAATCCCAACACCAAGAAGGGGTTGTGTTAGATAAACGACAGTTGGTAGGCGGTGAGAGTACATCTGTAAGATGACGTCTATGCAAATTTCGCGCTCGGCGCATACGTGTGGCGCTAGTAGCGCCCCTCGGAACATGCAAAGCAGGTTTGCTGTAAATACGTGCTGTAACGTTCGTGAGCGTTAGTTATTGTTGAGATTCGACGTAGGGTGTTGATGTTAGTCAAGAATGCCTTTAAGAAGACGAAGAAGCCATTATCAACAGCTCACGGAGTTTGAACGAGGTCGTGTAATAGGGCTACGAGAAGGTGGATTTTCTTTCCGCAATATTGCAGAACGACTTGGCAGGAATGTAGCCACTGTGCATGATTGTTTGGCAGCGGTGGTCAAGGGAAGGTACTGCCTCAAGAAGACCGGGTTCCGGCCGGCCACGTGGCACTACTGAGAGGGAAGACCGTCGTGTACGGCGTAAGGCCGTAGCGCATCGTACCGCGTCTGCGGCAGCAATTCGAGCTGCAGTTGCCACCACAGTGACACAACGAACTGTTACAAATCGGTTACTTGAAGGACAGCTCCGAGCCAGACGCCCTGTAGCGTGCATTCCACTTACTCCAAACCACTGCCGTTTGCGACGTCAGTGGTGTCAAGCTAGAGCTCATTGGAGGACGGAGTGGAGATCTGTTGTGTTTTCTGATGAAAGCCGGTTCTGCCTGAGTGCCAGTGATGGCCGTGTGTTGGTTAGAAGGAGGCCAAGTGAGCGCCTGCAACCAACCTGTCTGCGGCCGAGACACACTGGACCTACACCTGGAGTTATGGTCTGAGGAGCAATTTCCTATGACAGCAGGAGCACTCTCGTGGTTATCCCACGCACCCTGACGGCACAGTTGTACGTCGGTCTGGTGATTCAACCTGTTGTGCTGCCATTCATGAACAGCATTCCAGGGGGTGTTTTCCAACAGGATAACGCTAGCCCGCATACTGCTGTTGTAACCCAACATGCTCTACAGAGTGTCGACATGTTGCCGTGGCCTTCTAGATCACCAGATCTTTCACCAATCGAGCACGTATGGGACATCATTGGACGACAACTCCAGCGTCACCCCAATCAGCATTAACCGTCCCTGTATTGACCGTCCAAGTGCAACAGGCATGGAACTCCATCCCACAAACTGACATCCAGCACCTGTACGACACAATGCATGAACGTTTGCGTGCTTGCATTCAACATTCTGGCGGTTACACTGGTTATTAATGTACCAGCATTTCACATTTAAAATGGCTCTTCTCGCGCTTACAATAAGCTGTGATCTTGAAACCTTAATCGATTAAATATGTTACCTATACAAATGTATTGCCGCCATTTCATTCCTCTACAACTATTTTTTCGTGGTGTTGGGATTTTTTTTTTTTTTTTCCGTCAGTGTATAATCGGAAACTTTGTGTACCAATAAACGATAGTGTAACCTCCAATAGTGATACCTAACAACATATATGTTAAGACTTCAAATAAAGTAATTATGTTTTATAAACTGAAATGGGATATGCCGATTCTCCTAACAGTTCCTCCGTCCCCATACGTGTTATTTATTACAAGGGTTGTACCAAAAGTAATGCAAAAGTGGGAATAACCTTTTTACTAACTGACAGAGGTCGTTCAAATTGCACATGTTGGTCCTATAAAGTTACTGCTCAACATAGTCTCCATCACAAGCGAAGCATTTGCGCCGTCGTTGAACCCAACTCTCGAATTCTCTTTGAAAAAAATTCAAGTGTGGATTGTTATACCCACTTCTTCACAGCCAACTTCACCTCGTTTGTGTCATCAAATCGTTGTCCCCGGAGACTGTTTCATTGGACCGAACAGGTGGAAATCGGAGGGCCCCAGATCTGGGCTGTTCGGTGGATGGGGGACCACCGACGAGCCTGATTTCTTGCCAAAGATGTGTGTGGTCTCGCATTGTCATGGTAAATGTGGCTCCTTTTCAGATTCTTGTTCGGTCTCTTCCTCCTTATGGCTTCTCTAAGCTTCTTGAGTGTCTCAATGTACCGCTCGCTAGTCACGGTACGGCCACGTTCCAGAAAATTAAGGAAAATGACACCCCTGTCATTCCAAAAAACAGTCGCCTTGACTTTTTGTGCTGATCGCTGACTCTTGAACTTCTTAGCCCTTGGTGAAGAGGTGTGACGCCATTCCATGGATTGATTCTTCGTTTCCGGATTGTAAAGATACGCCCACGTTTCATCCCCTGTCATCAGATCGAAAGAAACGTGTCTTCATTGCCTTTAAACGCTTCCAGCAGATCTGAGTAGACACCCTTCTCTCCTTCAAATCGAGTGTCAACTGCCGAGGTACCCACTTTGCACACACTTTCCGATACCCAAGTCTTCCACCGTCTTCTGTATGGCATTGTGACCACAGTCCAGTTGTGCAACAAGCTCACGGATTGAGACTCTTCTCTCCGCGCGAATCAATTCATCCACTCGCTGACGATTCGTGTCAGTGGTTGCAGATGATGGTCTCCCACTGCGTGGTTTGCTTTCAATGCTGGTTTCCCTCTTCTTTAAACTTCTTCATCCATCTATGCATATTGCTCTTGTCAATGGTGTCATCTCCGTAAACATTTTGTTGCCTTCTGTGGATGTCAGACAACCTGCTCCCGTCCTTCGTCAAGAACTCAATGACGGCACGTTGCTTCTGCTTGGAATCCATTATTTACCTGCAATGAAGAAGAAAGGGTTACTGTATAGGAAGAGTTACTCTACCAACATGTGCAATTTGAACGACCTCTGTCAGTTAATAAAAAAGCTATGCCCACTTTTGCATTACTTTCGGTACAACAACCCTCTGTGACGTACCTGCCAGCAGGACGCACACGACATAAAGGCAGATAGGAATCAAAATAAGCGTCTTCGTAGCTCAGTTGGTAGAGCGACTTGTTCCGGAATAAGCGGCCTCGGGTTCGAATCCCGGCGTAGACCAAAAATGACGGAGAAATTTACTTCGTCATAATGGCGCCCGAACTATCCGGATGACCCGACTGTTCAAAATCTCGCATTGGTGTGATGTTATTTCCACACCGCGAGACAGGAAAAATCAGAGAATTCCTTCTCCAGCGCTTCGAAAAATAAAAATGTGTGATGTTGCATTCCACACAGCAGATTGACTGGGAGTTCTCAAGTGCACGTTCTACAGTGGATGGCTGCCTGCAACGATTCATGGTCACGGCTGACCCGTGGGCCATGCCCCCGGCCCTCTTTCGGGGGGGGGGGGGAGATGTGACGTACCTGCCAGCAGGACGCACACGACATAAAGGCAGATAGGAATCAGAATAAGCGTCTGCGTAGCTCAGTTGGTAGAGCGACTTGTTCCGGAATAAGCGGCCTCGGGTTCGAATCCCGGCGTAGACCAAAAATGACGGAGAAATTTACTTCGTTATACCTCGTTTTAAACTCTATAATTCAACAGTTACTTCCACAGGTTCCTTACTATTTGTTAATGAAACTGCACCGAATTGCAATTGACATTGGCACAATACAATGTTAAGTGTATGGACCACATCACTACACGCGTTGCAGCTCACGACGTTGCTAGTTCATGCAACTATTGCGCAGAAATACACGTTTCCTTCAATATCTACCTACAGCACACAATGTTGTAACTTCCAATTGAATTCCGAAAAGTAAGAAAGAGTGAGCTTTTAAGGAAGGATGGGAAAATCCAGGCATTCCGTGCTTTCCTGCTACTGATAGATAGTGCATTGGTCTTTCCCGGTTTTTCGACATTAGCCTGCATAAGAGGAAATCTATGCTATGACACACTGCTGCAGCACCTCGTGCCATTGCAGTAAAATATCATTTACAGGAAATCACGAATTTCGCTCATTTTTCCGTCCTCGGATCGTTATAATTTATTAGTCCGAAATTATTAGCCGTTTTTTTTTTTTTTTTTTTTAAATGAAAGTAGAGGCAAATGAGGGGGAAACGTGTTCTAGCATTAGATCATATGCTGGGACACGTTTTTCCTCATTTTGCTTCTACTTTCATTTAAAAAAATAAGAATTCACCGAAATCGGCGGGTGGTCAGCTGTAAGGTCCCCTTCTACGAGAGCCCGACGCTCGTCCGTTCAATTATGATTGATCCTGTATTCATGACGACCGTTAATGAACGCTCAGCAAGACCATTCCAATACAGCTGGCCTAAAATTCACACTTGGTGCGTGTATTAATACGGCCACTTTACTGAAACTGTAAAACGGGCTTTGACTGTATCAATGCGCAGCCAATAAGACGTATTTCATTGGAATTTCTAACAGTGCATTGGGGAAGCTACATATATTTTGCTGCCCCCCCTAAAAGCCGTGCTACGCTTTTGTGAATCTGTAGTGTTTCTTGTGCCGTTTTTTCTGCTTAGTGTACCGTAGGAGAAGCCCAGAAAGGTAGTTTAGTTAGCTTCCTGAAATAATTTGCCAAAAATTCAATTTATATTGAATAATATCAGATGTGGTAGAAAATATTTTCTTTTCAATGAAATGCTACCTTGATGTTTTTTCAACGATTTCTTAGGGTTTTTTATTTTTATGCGACCTTGAACTTAAGCGCGCATACGTGAATTTTTTCCACGCTGACGGCCGGATTCTTTTTCAAGTATCGTCACCTCTAGAGAAAGTTCTGCGTCAAGTTCTTATCCTCTCTGTGTCTTAAAGTCTGCTCCCCATCACAGGCATTTTCAACTTCAGGAACAGTCAGAAGTCGAATGAGGTGAGACGAATGGACAGGGGTATGGTCATGGTGCAGCTGCAAGTCATGTTGCTGCCACTGCGCAAGTCACTTCCACCCCACTGCATCTCGAAGACGACGGAGAACTAACTGCGTAGTAGTACGCAACTTCTTGCTTGTAGTTTGTTTACAGACTGCACTTTACCGATCATTTCAGGGTTCCTACTCGTGAAGAGCCTTCCTGAACGCTCGTCACTCTCAACAGACGTTTGTCCATCTTTGAAGCGCCGACACTACTCATTAATGTTTGCACCCACAGCTGTATCACCAAATGCTTTTCTAATTTGAATTCAGCCGATGCGTGGTCGAGTTGTAGCAAATTTTGATGCACATTCTGAGTTTAACCCGCTCAGTTATTACGGTTCAAGACAAGAATGCGACTTGCACGGAGTTCACAACGCCAAAGCTTCATTGATAGGCACCAAATAAATCCAACAGACACGTGGCAAAGATTCACGCATGCGCACTGAAGTCCAAGATCGCGCTCCACTGAGTTTCGACGCCCTGTTGTATTTATACTGCGAGTCGACCAAAGATTGTACGACTGTGGAAGGCTTGGAGAAGCTACCTCCGTAGCGTTATATACAACCGGAAAGAACCCGTAGAGGGGTTCTTAAGTGGAAGAATGTCTTCGAAGTTCGGACCCCCAAAACAACCTATTCTGTTCTATCTCCACTGCTTCTTATCCCTGTATACTGTAAGGAGGCTCTTTTAGTTCCTTGTGGTGTTAAGCAATGCTGCAGTCCTATCTAAAAAAGAAGTGGGCCGGAAGTGCGCACAATTGTGGTGGAACGGATTCGGAACCACCCTCTACATGGAAGGCAGACATAATATTGGATTTGCCGATTTTTACACATCTAATAAACCTTTAGCGTTAGCACGGTCGAGTCACATTATTGTGACCACCAGCTAATATCCAGAGTAACCGCCTTGTGCAGCGCGGACAGAAGCTAGACGTGCTGGGAGTGACTAAATAAGGTGCTGGAAGGTGTTCACAGGTATGTGGAGCCATGCTGACTGCAGTGCATCTGACAGCTTCTGGAGGGTGCGTGGTGGAGGATCCATAGAGAGAACAACACGATTGAGGTGGTCTCGCAGATGCTCAATTGGGGTTAAGTCTGGGGAATTAGGGACGCCAGGGAAATACTTTGAAGTCTTCATCGTGCTCCTACAACCACTCTCGGGCATTTCTAGCTGTGTGGCACTTCGCATTGTCATGCTGGAAGATCCCATCTGCCCTAAGGAAGACAATCAGCCTGTATGGGTGTACGTGATCAGCAAGGATGGATTCATAACTAATTCGGTTCATAGTGCCTTCCACAAGTATGAGTGGACCCAGGGAATGCCACGGAAACATTCCACAGACCATAAGGCTGCCCCCACCAACTTGTGTTCTACCAGCAATGGTTGAAGAGTGTTTGTTCTCCGATGTTTCTAGCCTTATATGCTAACGTCCATCCGTTCGATGAAGCAGAAAACGTGACTCATCGGAGAAGGCAATCCTTTGCCAATCAGCGGAGGTCCAATTCTGATGCTGCCGTGCAAATGTTAGCCTTTTCTGCCAATGCACCTTCATTAGCATTGGTACAGCTACCATCCGTCTGCATCTGATCCCCGTACACAGCAGGGTTCGCTGAACTGTCGTTTTAGACACACTTCCGGCTTCCCCCTGTTTTTTCGGCCAGTGAGTTGCTCCACTGTAGCGTGTCGATATCGGATGTTCATCTCTCAAATCAATGGTACGTGCTGCTCCGCAGTTTTCACGTCGCTTATTCGCAATGGTGCCATTACTCCAATCACGATACACTTTAAGCACAGCAGCAAGCGAACAGTTCACAAACTGCGCTGTTTCAGAAATACTGCCACCCTTGGTACGAAAGCCGATAATCATCCCTTATTTTTGCAAATCTGATAAATCGCTCCTTTTATCTATGACAGCAACGAGTGATATGTTTTCAGAATGCCTACAGCACACCTTATCTCACGACACGTGCCTTCTTTCATTGGCTACGCGCTGTTGACGTCAAAAGTAGGAGGTGGTCACAATAATATGACTCGACTGTGTATATACAGTGAGATGCCAGTTTGTTAGGTACGCCTGCCGTCGTCGTATAAACGGCTCACTCCATTTTGTAAGAAGGCACATGTGTGCGGTATAAATCAGACTGGCCAGCTAGTCGAGCTTCAGTTAAAGTTCCACTGGGGGGTCGTCATGGGCAAAACGAGTGATCTGAGCGATTCTGAACGTATCATGCCAGGCGTGCCGATTTGAGATTATCACAAATGGTCGTCCTCCTGAACTTTCCACGCACAATCGTCACAAAAGTATACCGTAATTGGTGCAACATGCAAAAAAACTTACAGCGATCGGCGATCCCGTGGACTAAAACACCTGGTGGATCAAAAGAGACTAGTAAGAATCGTGCAAGCAAACAGAAGGGCCACAACCTAGCAAATCGCTACTGAATTCAACAGTGGTGTGCCGAGGACCATCAGAGAGCACACGCCGTATTAGAACACGTCTAACTGTCGACGACTATGTCGCTAATCTTCTTTTACCACTTTGATCCATCAAAATGTTCGTCCGTAGAATCACCTATTGCTGGAAGTTTTAGACGTGGTCTACCATTCTTGGTACACCCTTGCTACGGTTGTGCGTGAAAAGTCAAGATCACATCCGTTCGGGAGATGGTTGAACCGGCACGCCTTCACCTATGAGCCATTCTATTATGACCACCCCCAGCCAAGAGAAATGAGCGCGCCTGGACCCCGAACGGTGGCGCAGGTGAATTTTACAGAGCAGTACATATGCAACCCGAGGACCGGCTTTCGGTTAGTAGAGTGTTCGGAGTCAGAATGGGAAAAGCTGCTGATTTATCGGAGTTTGATAAAGGACAAATTGTGACGGCGCGGCATGTGGGTTGTTCACGTGCCGCTACAGTGAGTACGTATCAAAAGTGGTGCACAGATGGCCAAACGACGAACCCTCGTCCAGCCTTGTGTCGTCCGCAGCTCATTGATGCCACAGGGAAGCGGAGACTGTCGCGCATTGTTCACAGCGACCGCAGGGCCACAGTGCGACAAATCACCCGTAGCTACAACAGTGGTGATCAGGGCAATGTGTCACAGCACACAGTTCATCACAACCTTTTGCGCATGGGCCAGCGTAGCCGAAGACCCAGCTTGGTCCTCATGCTCATTGCACATCATCGCCAACAACGCATGAAATGGGCCCAAGATCATCGAGATTGGAACGTGGATGATTGGAAGAAAGTGGCCTAGTCTGACGAATCAAGATTCCTGGTGCATCACGTTGACGGCCGAGCGCGGATACGCCGATTACCAATGGAGGTTACGGCACCTGGATGCACTGTTGAGCTGAAACAGGGCTACGGTGTTATGCTGTGGGCAATGTTTTCTTGGGACACTTTAGGCCCCATTATCTCAATAGCACAAACCCTGACAGCTGTCAGGTATCTGAATATTGTTTGCGCACCAAGTTCACCCATTCATGGCAACTGTGTCCCCTGCTGGTGACGGCCATTACCAGCAGGATAATGTGCCATGCCACACTGCCAGAATCGTCAAGGAGTGGTTCGAGGAAAATGCTGGTGACTTTCTGTTAATGCCCTGGCCTCCAAATTCCACCAAATTCACCTGACATGAACCCAATCGAACATTTGTGGTTCTACTTGGAAAGTGAGTTCGCTCTAAATCATCACCACCTTGAAATGTACGGCAACTGGAGGACCTGCTGTTGGCATTATGGTACCAGATGCCCCAGGATACCTATCGCCACCTCATCGAATTAATGCATCGCCGAGTGTTCGCTGTTTTGGGGGCTGAAGGGGGTTCTGCAGCTTATTAGGTAGGTGGTCATAATGCAATGGCTCATTCGTGTAGAGCCAACTATCATGCTGGATTCAAAGTCGCTCAGACTACTCGTTTTGTTTCTTCCCCCCTTCAGTAGAGCTCTAAGGCATTCTCGAAGAGCTTCGCAGTCTGATCAGTTCGGCACACCGCACCTCAGGAAAAGTGCCGGGGCGGCGTCCGACCTTCAGAAAAAGTACCGAGGCGGCATCCCACATTGCTCAAGCCCGACTGCAGCGCTGGTGTTAAAATTAAATTCGATGCTCAGCTTAGTTCTGCCTAGGTGGGTGAGGGGTTAGTACGGGAGTGATTGGTGGACTGAAAGGACACAGTAGGATTGCAGTGCATCGCGATTGATATCGTTGTTGTTCCACGGATAGGTGTGATCTGGCTTCTCTAACTTTAACAACGGTACACTTTTGGAGCGACTTGGAGTATAGAAGAGTCGCCTTCTGTGAGGTCCTTCAGCGTGTTGTTCACTTCTCTCTGGAGGCTGACCTTATCTGATCTCGGTGGCTGTTCTTGAGTTGTGGTAGAGAAAAAAAAGTCATTTGGGCTCAGACTGGGAAAATACGTGAACTGCAAAACCACTGCATTGGTCTTAGATGCTAAAAAAAATCATTCACAGACAATACGTCATGAGATTGCTCATTGTTGTGGCCCAAAGCTTATTAGCGGTAATAGCCGTTCCAGACCTTCTTGATAGTCTGATTAACAGTTTGACCTTGACGCACAAACTCCTTGTACAGCATTCCTTGATGATCGCCCACCCTCCACCCCAAGAAAAAAAAACATTGACTTGATTTTGGATTTGTTTTTTATTGCTTTCTTTAGATGCGACGATTTTTTTTTATTTATTTTTTTTTTCCGTCATTCATCATTCCTTTGTTTTATTTCTGGGTTGTATCCAAAAATCCAGCTTTTGTCGTCTGTTATCACGCACTTAAAAAAAAAAAAAACATTGGCTCAGTTTCAAGACACTGAAATAGGTCCGCGCACACACTTGCTGGTTTGTTTTTGCTCGGGTATAAGGATTTTCGACAGAATTTTGATTATTCGTTTTGAGTTCATTTGGCCAACAATCCCACTTTTAACCTCGACCGGACTTAAACGGAAGCCGTACTTTTTCCGCGTTTTCACATGTTTTTGCCGTGATAGATCTTTGTGCGATTTGCTCGTCTTTATGTGTGTGTCGCCATCAAAGAACTTGCGCTCGGGATAACACTTGGTTTCCACAAGTTTTTCTTTTGCAACTATTCGTATGCTTCCGTTGCACTTTCCCGGAGTTTAGCGCAAAATTTGATCACATAACGTTGCACGATATTCCTGTGCTCCTTTTTTGTGTAGCCGAGTGATCTGAGGCTGTTGCTTCTAACCGTTCGGGTTCGAGTCCCGGAGGAGGTACGGGTGGTGTGTTTGTCTGATGGCTCTGACTTCCCTGGAAACAGAGGCGTTAATTTATTAGAGTCGGGCGAGTGGATATAGCCCTCATGGCGGTTATTAAACTTTGAAATAAATAAAGTTGATGACGCGGTCGACAAATACAACGTTCTTCACGATTATACACTCTCACTAAGTGTTGTGCTGACAAGGTTTCAAGGTCATCACTGCATTGTGGTTTGACGCCCGTGTTGACCATTGCATTTTGAAAACCCAGTCTCACTACTTTTGTACCAGATCTCGTATGTGAGGTTGTATTTATTCACACAGTGAGCCAAGCCGTCTGTCACGCTAGCTTCTGACTCGCGAGTCCGGGACTAGATACGCGTTGTCTTGTTTGCCCTTCCAAATCTGGGTTTCTCCCTTGCCTAGAGGCCCTCGGGCTCTAGGGAAAGGAGAAACCCAGATTTTAACATTAAGGAAACAAAAAAAGAAAGAAAAAGAAAAAAATATATTTTATGTTGATTTTCATCTGAATTCAAGCAATGCTTTTAGATGTATGCAGTAATTTCAAAAAAAAAAAAAAAAAAAAATCTTTTTACGTTGATAATTGCATCTGCACATGAAAGACAGTGCATCTTTCTACTATATAAGAGGCAGGACTTGCGACGACGTGGATCACTTTTTAACCATAAACAACTACGTACGCTGTTTAACAGAAGACGAACATTTATATTCCGGTGTTCACGCCGTGTTATCCGTAACCGTTCCTGTTTAATGTTTTGTTTACATTTTTTTTTTTTTCGAAGTTAGTGTTTTTTTTTTTTTTTTTTTTTGTTTTTTCGGGTGCGATAGAAGTGGAAGAACACAGTTGTAGGTTGTAAGATGTGTTTCTGTACTGGCGCTGAGAAAGGCAAGGATGAACGTTACTGGCCTTTGCGAACGTGACTGTTGTTTTAAACCTCGCCTATGCCGCGTCAAAAAGGAAAGTTCTCTTTTTCATTAGATGAAGAGATTGAATCTAAATGCCGCTTACGATCGAACAAGGCGGCGGCAACGCACTGCAGTTGAACGACAAGAAGTTAACCGCCGCAATGCCGAATATGCCAGTAAAAAAGATACAAAAATGCAGTGCAGTTGAAAGAAATGCTGATATTCGACGTTTGGGTGATTGTCGAAGTAATGATGTGGCGCCGCAACATATTGAAGCTGACTAGTGTTTAGCCATGAACAATTTAATGTTGCATTGTGAAGAGTTCGACGGATTGATGATGTCACAGTTAAAGTAGTCCATGGGCCAGAACAAGGAAAAATACGTCCAGATTTCAAAAAGATATTTACAAAATATATCGTGTACAAAGATATTTTCCAACGTCGTTGACTTAATTGACAAATACTAAAAAAAAAAAAAATCACACACACACGGAAAAAAAAAACCAAAAAAGAAAACCGAAAAAAACATGGGGTAGCACGCGAAAAGGTCCACGTCCCTTACCAAAGGAGGATTATCATCCGGCAAACGCTTCCGCATTTTGTATTTCTAAGCATGAACAATGAAATACATCAAGGGTATGTTTCAATGCACATTCGTTATTTACGATGACTCCGCAAAAGATAATAATAAACGCGTAAATAACAATAAGTGATTTCTAGAACCCGTTGTATTCTTATCTCAACGGGCTTTACCGCTAGTTTATACATAATGTCGGAATGACAGCACTTAAAAGTGCGTGAAAGTGCAAAACCTGGATTTTGCATGCAGCTGTCTGTCTGTCTCTCTCTGTCACCTCCTTTCTCCCTCTCTCTCTCTCTCTCTGACGCACACGCAGATACACGTTTGCGCACAAACGAACTTATGGCATCAGATAACTCTCGTAAACTGGGGTATTTGTAATCAAAAGCAGTTCATTTAACGCGTTCTGAAGTGATCTTTCCCTTAGTGAACAAAACGGTAATGCTGGTGTGAAAAGTAAATTATAGTTTGGATGATCAAGTAAAAATCCGAAATAATCCTCCGGGAAGCGAAAAATTTTCGTACCGATTGTGTGTGAAATCAAACGGCGTTTAGTTATCTCATTTAGATGGAAGTGGCACTTACGAACTCCCTCAGTTCTCCTTTCCGAGCCAGCATAATTGTAGCACTTAGTCTGTAATGTGATGATCGCGCGCTTTCAGTGTCAACAAAATATTGATGTAAGAATGAAAAGTGGATTACATTTCTAAATTTCTGTTAAGCTACTTGGGCAACTTTTGCTAAATTTACTGATGACGGCGCTGCAGCTTTTATCTCACTCAGCGAGTCCAAGATTGAGAAAGGAAACTGGCATTCCCCATCTTACTCGTTCTATTCGTTGTTCATCTGTAATAAAAGTTCCTTGCTAAAACAACCAGCTAGCTGCAGAGCAGCAGAACAAGCAGGGGAAGTATCCAAGTGTAATTCACATATCATCAAATAAGGTTAAGCATACAGCTTGTGACTCAAGATAAGGTGTCCTTAGCTGACGACCGGAAGGGAGTGAAGTCTAGGGTAATCACCATGGCGGCGAACGGGGAAGGAAGCGGGGGCTGCAGCCTAGTGAGCTGAACAACCAGTCTGCCCGTCATTAGGCTACCTGTAATGACATTTTGATTACCCCGAAGCCATTAAGGGAGGAGGCAAAATCTGTATCTTCCTCGCCAAGGTACGGAATCATTCTTGGAGGAGCTACCAAATCTGTCTAATGTCTCTCGAATAAGATCAGTAATCTCTCGACTACTCACCAGTGAAATACACCTTCTCCCCTTCCCCCCTTCCTTGCCAACAAGGTGATAAGCTTCTGTTTCCGAAGGAACGAAAGGTAACTGAAAATTACAAGGACCAAGAACAGAATGGTGACCATTAACTCCGGTGTCTATCATTCAAAACGCACAATCGGCCACTTAAGGCAGACAGAAGACAATCTCAGCTAGCAGCGACGTCTGCTAATACATGCGTGTTTAATGGATGGATGTAAGATGCAGAAAGGGGAGCCTCCACCCCCTCCGATGCTCCCCCACCTTTATCCGTGCTGTTTAATACCACTTAAGTTGAGATTTTACACTTCCCGACGATCGGAACTCGGCACAATGCTCGACCCGTTATATTTCGCTGATGTATGTAGAACATCGCCCATTCAGAATGTTTTATGGCTCATGAGATGTTCAGAAATGCCGTAAATTATTAAATGCAAGGCAGTCGTTCAGTCATCTTTTTCTGTTGTTTCTTGCCTTGTTTTATCTTTAGTTTTTAAACGAAAGACCATCGGCGTTCTACAAAAGAGTTTACCAAATGTAAAATGCATATATGAATCAGTAATTATTATTTCTATATTTTGAAATGAAATTCTTGGAAGTATTATCAGTGAAATAAATGTTAGTGCATTTAAAATTTGTATGCTTAATTTCGAACATATTGGCTTTTCTTGTTAATAAGACTTTCAGAGACAACTCATTTTAGAAACCAGAAAGCCGTACACACACGCTACAACTTCTCTCCTCTTTTCATCTTCTGCCTTTGGCTCTTTTTTGTCTGTCGCTTTCCTTCTCCCTCTCTTTCTCTGTCCCCGTTCTCTATCAAGGTTAGTAGACTGGTTCTCTACAGGGCTTAGTAACTGGGTTCTCTATAACTGGCTGTCTCTCCCGTCCCTTTCCTTTTGTCTCCATTAATCCTCCACCCCACCACCCCACCCCCTTCTCTCTGATTTGTTATCGCCCCTTTCTTCTTACCTCTTTTTCTCTGCCCGTGTCAGAAGAACACGTTTTCTTCTTTCTCTCGGATTTCTTATCGTCCTTTGCTTCTTACCTGTTTTTTCTCTCTCTGCCCCTCTCCCAAGAACACATCTTCCTCTCTCTCTCTCTGATTTCTTATTGCCCCCTATGTTTCTTTCCTCTTTTTTTTTTTCTTTCTCTGCCCCTCTCCCAAGAACAAATTTTCTCTCTCTCTCTCTCTCTCTCTCTCAACACACCCCATATCTGTGCAGTGTAGTGATGGGTCATTCTTTTGTGAAATATTCGTTCATAACGAATTACTCCTCAGAGAACAGCGAATCGTTCGCCCTCAGCTGCGTGAATGATCATGCAATCCATTATCATGGGCGCCTATATCAGGGGGTCAGGGAGGACGGCAAGAAGGGGCAATTGCCCTCCCCTGGAAATCTGATCATGTCCCTTCTGTTCTTGGAAGGTAAGGGTGCGGCCCCAGGCCTCGACCTTTTAAATTGATTTATTCTATTGTCTCCTATCAAAATCGACATTTTTTTACGCAAGTAATCTTAACCGAGTTTTTTCTTTCTCTTATTCTCCTCCCCCCCCCCTCTTTTTTTTTTTACCGAAACCACTTCAGAATTAGCCAATGAAGTGGGTACCACACACACACGCACAGAGTATATATATATATTCTCCGCATGCTTTCTGGATTCGATGGGCCTCGGGTGGCCTAGTGGGCAACGTTCGTAACTGCCGCGGAAAGGACCTCAGGTTCGATCCCAGGCAGGTACGAACGCTCGATCCACTAAATATCCGCCGTGCGTCGGATGGGCACGTTAAGCAGTCGGACCCCGGGTAACCCCCCTGGTAATAAATAAGGGGGTCTTCCTCCCCCTTTCGACTTCGCTTCCGTGTCAGTTTCCTATCGGGCACTCTAGCACAAATATCCTAGCTTCCTATTTCTAAGGGTTGTTTAAGACGTGGGGTCAGATACTCCCTTCCCAAAATCCTGTACATGTAATCATTTTGATCATTTTCTGGATTCGATAACGACTGGGCCGGTGTTCGGAGCGCCCGGCCACTTCTTTTTCCGACTGCACCACTGGTACTACAGCGTTTTTTTGTGATAACTTTAATTTTGATTTGAAATTTTCACTGTATTTATATATTTATTTATTGTATTTTGCCTACTAAATGTCTAGACTAAGACTCGGATCATTCAGTTTGTGACAATAGTTCGCATTTGTTTTTGAGCGAACACAGGCCGAAATAGTCTTCGTGAGGTAAGACACCACGCGGCCACCCCGGGCGGTGAATGATCAGACCACATACCGCCGCTTCGGCGGCTGAGTAGTCAGACCACTTCGCCACCGGGACGGCATGATTTTTAGTTAGTCGAGTCCAAGGTTAATAGACAGTCGAGTCGAGGATGAAACGGTTCCGGCTTTCTCCCTTTCCTGAAACTGTCGTCCCCTTATTAGGGACGGGCGACTGCGTTTGGCCCTTTATAGTTCATCATGGTGATCGTTAAACCGCAAAACTGCAACAGCGGCAAAAAAGAAAAGCAGAAGCGAAAGTTTTTTTAGGATTCAGATGCGTTTCTTCGCCGTCATGTTAATGGTCAATTTTTGACGAAGGAGTAGATAGAAAACAAAATGAAAATACTCAAGAATCGAACATAGTGAATAATTGTTAAAATGACAAACAGCGAATATTAATTAATGATGGCAAACAGTAAATAATTACGATGTACATACTCGCTAATTTTTAATGATGCGAAGAGTGACTAATGGTATGCCGAATAAAAAGTGAGTGACTAATTATGACGAACGGTGAAAAATGATTGTGAATGAATAAGATTGGACAAGGAAGTTCTGGAAGCATCTTTTTAACTAGACATATAAACAAAAATTGACGCAGTTAAATGAGAGGCAGAGTGGAAGATGAGAAAAGTTTGGAAATATACTGGGGTTTAGCAATTTTTGATTGTGTATGTGTGTTGTAGAGTGTTTGATCTTGCATCTTGCGAAGAGTCAGCAGCTGGGGAATATTAGTTAGAATTCGTGAACAACGAGCTAAATAAATATTTGGCTTTCAAGCATACCAAGTTTTTCGAGAGCTGTAGAATTATAGCTGTAATTTCGGGATATTAAAATTTCACGGAATATCAGGGGTCACTCGGAAAGTTTCATGATGGGGGGGGAGACAAGTTAGCGATATAACAGGCTTATATAGCAGAACCCGCTTTTAACGAACCCCTATTTAGCGAGATCCCGGGTTTAACGAGCAAAGCAGGAGCTTCTGTTTGATATAATGTTGATTCAAAGCTGATTTAATCGTTTCTTACGAACAAACTTTAATGAAATCTAAGGATTTTACGAGGCAGAGAAAAGTTGAGATGATGAATTTTAAAAAGCGAAGTAATAAAATTTAATGAAATTCCATATTTAACAAGGCAGCAAAAATCCTATGCGCACTGTCTTGGAATGGAAGAATAAAAATGGTCTCGTACAGGACGAAATTACAACAGCGCAGAGGGGAATCTGGTATGCTAGTGGATAAATGTGGACAGAAAAGCAATGGGGAGAGAGTACCTCAAATGCTCAACGCGAATTGTGCAAGGGACTTTGTCCGTCGCCCACTACAGAGGCTATAATGCCTTGGAAGTATCTTTTTTTTAATGTTTCTACATGTCATCTGTTTCAGGATTAGCTGCTTTTGTACTGTTACTGTAGTTAACTAATTAAATTTTTCAAGTCCGATTGTTATGGATACGTAGTGCGATCAAAACGTTCTGAGACTAGGTACGTAGCGCGCCAACAGATGGCAGTACGTGGAGGCGCGAGCAGCGGTCAAGGGCAGTTACCTTCGTGAGTCATTGTGCAGAGTGGCGTCGTTCTGTGAACATCGGGAGCTGTGCTACACGATATTTGGTGACCACGTGCAGAACACATCTGCCATTTCGGTATGACTGTAAACTAGAGCAACGAGCGAACATCAAATTCTGCGTCAAACTCGGCAAATTGGGAATGGAGACGCGTGAAATGTTGCGGCAGGCTTATGGCGATGAAGCAATGAGTTGAGCGAGGTGTTTTGAGTGGCACTCGCGCTTCAGGATCGGCAGAACGGCACTGGAAGACGACGAGAGGTCAGTGCGACCGTCCCCGAGCAAAACCCCCGAAAACGTGGACAAAATTAGGGAACTGGTGCATGAGGATCGTCGGCAAACCATTCAAGACATTGCTACCATCGTCAATGTGTCGTACGGAACAGTTCAAAAAATTCCGACGTCGGTTTTGAACATGCACCGCATTGCTGCAGAGTTTGTGCCAAAGATTCTGAACCCCGAACACAAGGCGCTCCGTGTCGAACTCTGTCAAGATCTTCGTAAGCAGGTGGTGAATGGACCAACGTTCTTGTTGCGGGTCATCACTGGGGACGAGACTTGGGTCTACGGTTACGGCCCGGAGACCAAACAACAGTCGTCGTAGTAGAAGAGCTCGGTATCTCCACAACCGAAGAAGGCCCGACAGGTCCGGAGCATAACCAAAAGTATGCTCATCGTGTTCTTCGACATTCGTGGGGTTGTGCACCGTGAGTTTGTCCCCCAGGGCCAGACCGTCACCGTCCCTTTTTTACTGCGATGTTCTGCGGCGTGTTAGGGAGGACATTCGCCGCAAACGACCTGAAATTTGGCGTAGGAGAGCGATTTCCTGCTCCATCACGACAGTGCAGCAGCTCACAGTACGTTAGCAACACGCCAGTTTTGCAGCCGCAACAGCATGACTACCCTTCCTCACACGCCTTACTCGCCGGATTTGGCCCCCTGCGACTTGTTTCTGTTCCCGAAGCTGAAGCTCAAGAGTCGCCGTTTTGAAACCGTGGACGAGATCCAGCGCGAATCGCAGACGGTGCTAGACGCGATTCGCGAACAGGACTTCCAGGGAGCGTTCCAACAGTGGTTAAAACGCTGGTAGCGGTGTATCGCTGCCCAAGGAGACTACTTTGAGGGAGATTATAGGACTTTAAGTAACGCAAGTACTTTGTTGTACAGTATATCGGCCTAGACTCGGAACTTTTTGATCGCACATCGTGTATAACATAAACGTACATTCATATACCGAACAGCCGAAACATTATCACCAGCGCGTCTTTACGGGCACTTGTGATGGTCATGAAATGGTGTAAATAACACCTTATACTAGGTCGCTCTGTGAATCAGTGTTATTCGTGTTTTTCAGATGCGAAAGGCATCGGATGTAAGCGAGTTTGACAAAGACCAAATTGTGAGTCGTCTGGCCATTTCTATGACGGTAAGGCTTGTGGGGTACTCGCGGTCAGCCGTGGTTAGTACCTCTTGTGGGGTACTCGCTGTCAGCCGTGGTTAATACCTCTTGTGGGGTACTCGCTGTCAGTCGTGGTTAGTACCTCTTGTGGGGTACTCGCGGTCAGCCGTGGTTAGTACCTTTAAAAAGTGATCTGAGGAGGCAAAACTCATGAACAGCCGACAAGTTGTGGGCCGACCACGGCTCATCGAAGCTGTAGCTGAACAAAAGCTATCCTGTATGGTGCGAACCAACAGAAGAATTACTGTGGCGCATCACGCCGGTAATTCGAATACTGATGACGAGAGTAATGCGTCATAACACACAGCGCATCGAACCCTGCTGAAAATGGGGCTACATAGCCACAGGCCGCTCCGAGTGCCCATGCTTACCTCGGTTCATGGTCGAAAGCATCAAAAATGGGCCTTGCATGATTGGAAAGAGTTCGTCTGGTACGATGAATCTCATTTCCTGTTACACATTATGGACGGCCGAGTACGTGTGCGTCTTGTACCTTAAGAAATGTTAGCACAAGAATGCACCGTGGGATGAAAACAAATGAGTAAAATCATGCAATGCATTGATTATGATACGCTTTCCAACATACCAGAAATCATTACTCAAGTTATGAGGATAATGGCTGTGGAATAAATCTCGCTCCTGTGCCCTGACCTTTGACCCCATTTCGATGATATTTAACAGAACTGGTTAAGTATACCACCGGAACAACATACTAAAGTTTTGTCGCAATCGAAGCTTTTTAGTCAAGTTATGACGCATAAGGGCAATGGCATGGATCCCGCTCCTATGTCCTGACCTTTGACCCCATTTCGCCCATTTTCAATAGGGTTCGTCCCGAGGTGGTCCCCTACGACGTACTAAAATTTCTTCGAAATCGAACCATTTTTACGCAAGTTATGACGCATAAGGGCAAATGGAATGGATCCCTCTCCAATGGGACCTTTGACCCCATTTCGTCCGTTTTCGATAGGGTTCGTCCCCACTAAAATTTCATTGAAATCGAACCATTTTTACGCGAGTGATCGTGCGGGCGGACGGACAGACAGGCGGACAAAACTGAAGCATATACGCTACTTCAACCTACGGTTGGAAAGCGTACAAAAGCCGTTGGAGGAAGTGTAATGCTTTGGGTAATGCTCTGCTGGGAAAATTTCACTTCCCAGCTGAACATTGCCAAAAGAACATGCTTTGGACATGTTCTGCTTGGTCCAGTCATTCTTTTGCAAGAAAATCTGACATCTGCCTACTACCTAAACATTGTTGCAAACCAGGTACATTCTTTCATGATAACGGTGTTCCCCTGTAGTACTGCCTTCTTTCAGAAGGATAATGCGCCATGTCACACTGCCCACATTGTTCAAGAAGATTCGGTCAACACGAGGAAGACTTCTAGTGATTGCCCTGTCCTCCGAATTCCCCAGACATCAATCCAATCTAGCATTTTTTTTTTTTTTTTTTTTTGTTGGAACTGCAGATCCTATCTGCGGCGGCTCAGATACTCAGATACGTAACTTACAAGAGTTAAAAGATCTGCTGGTGACATGTTGGTATCAGATACCACAAGACACCTTTAGAAATTTTGTAGCGTCTATACCTCGCCGAGTAAGAGCTGTTTTGGCGGCAAGTCGTGGACTAACATACAGGGGTTTATCAAAATAATTGAAACATTACTGTTTGTGGAGAACTTTTTATTAATAAGCTGCAGTAGCCCCACCTCGGGCGTTCAAAACAGAAGCAGTTCGACTTGGAATAGACTTGTGATAAACCATTACATTATGACCACCTACCTAATAAGCTGTAGGACCCCCTTTAGCCCACAAAACAGCGGACACTCGGCAAGACATCGATTCGATGAGATGGCGATAGGTATCCTGGGGTATCTGGTACCATAATGCCAACAGCAGGTCCTCCAGTTCCCGTACATTTCGGGGTGGTGGTGATTTAGCGCGAACCCTCTTTTCCAAGGAATACCACAAATTATTGATTGGGCTCATGTCAGGTGAATTTGGAGGCCAGGGCATTAACGGAAAGTCAGCAGCATATGTTCCTCGAACCACTCCTTGACGATTCTGGCATGGCCCACTATCCTGTTGGTAATGGCCATCATCAGCAGGGTACACAGTTGCCATGAATGGGTGAACTTGATCCTCAACCATGTTCAGTTACCTGACCGCTGTTAGGCATTGTGCTATTGAGATAATGGAGCCTAAAGTGTCCCAAGGAAACATTGCCTACAGCATAACACCGCCGTCGGCCTGTTTCAGCCCAACAGTGCATCCAGGTGCCATAGCCTCCGTTGGTAATCGGCGTATCCGCGCTCGGCCGTCTACGTGATGCACCAGGAATCTTGATTCGTCAGACTAGGCCACTTTCTTCCAATCATCCACGTTCCAATCTCGATGATCTTGGGACCATTTCATGCGTTGTTAGCGATGACGTGCAGTGAGCATGGGGAACCGACTAGGTCTTCGGCTACGCATGCCTATGTGCTAAAGGCTGCGACGAACTGTGTGCTGTGACACATTGTCCTGATCACCACTGTTGTAGCTACGGGTGATTTGTCGCACTGTGGCCCTGCGGTCGCTGTGAACAATGCGCGACAGTCTCCGCTCCGCTCTCACATCATTGAGTTGCGAACAACACACGGCTGGCCATCTGTGCACCTCTTTTGATACGCACTCACTACAGCAGTACGTGAACAAGCCGCACCGTTTCCGAGATCGTAGTTCCGAGGCGCCGTGACATCGCAATTTGTCCTTTAGCAAACACCGATAAATCAGCAGCTTTTCCCATTCCGACCACTCTACTAACCGAAAGCCGGTGCTCGGGTTGTATATATAGTGCTCTGTGAACTTCATCTGCGTCACTGTTAGGTCTCCAGGTGCGCTCATTTCTCTAGGCTGGGATTGGTCGTGGCTCACCGGTGTAAGTCATGCACATTCAATAATGGAATTTGGCGCCATTCTTCCCGTAAAATATGTCCCGACTGTGTCAGTGATGTTGGAGGTGGAAAGTGTTATCTGCCCTTTCGCTGCAAGACATTCACACAAAAGTTCATTGAGGTCTGGAGATGGAGGTCCCTAGAGTAGCTGCTGTACCACATGTTTTGCTGACCGGAACTTGACATGTTTCGCATAATGCACAGGTGCATAATCTGCTTGAAACCTAGAAGGGTCATTGGGGAACACTGCCTGCAACATTTGTTTGCAGGTGGTCCCGAAGATTGGTTTCGTACGTTGCAGATGTGAAACGACCCTGCAGAATAACCAGTGACCCTAAGGAATGCCATGTCGTGGCACTCGACAGCATCAGAGATCCACCTCCATACTTCACAGTCGGAGTAGTACGCTTGTGCAGTTTTTCGCCAGACGTGCACTCTACCAGTGATGGGAAACAGTGTGAAGCACGATTTATCAGACCAGATGACGCGTTGCCAGTCTTCAGCATCCCAGTATTTATGTGCTTTTTCCCGCCTTATACGTTTTGTTGCATTGATGTTGGCAGTTAGGCTTGTTGAGTACAGCATGACCATAAGTGTCGGCACAGTGGAGTTCTCGACGAGTTTTTATGACGGAAAAGGGATCGTTCTGACTGGTCTTCAACTCGCTGCTAATTCCGGTGCCGTGGTCGTGTACTTCCGTTGCACAATGCGTTCCAATGTTCGCCTGTCCCTGCCTGACGTCTTCGTGTGGCGTCCACAATTTGCACGTTTTTAGGCAACCCCGTGTCTTTTTTTTTTTTTTTTATAGGTAGTCATAATTTTCAATACAGTTCCTTGTGTAACACCTACTACCTATATTTCTGCCGTTCTATAGTTACTGAAGCTCCTGTGCCTTTTGTGAGGTCAGTGAGACCTCACATTGTCGACAATTACTCCACAACAGCCCTTTCACCTGCTTGATAGCCGTACTGCGCCTCTTTATGTATTATATCGCAGATGACGTCGTTCCTGTGATTTCGATATGGCGCATTGAGTGTACTCCTGTCACTGTGGGTGTTTCCGTTATTTTGATAAATGACTACATGTGGCACGTGGCCATAATGTAGTACTGTAATTATGTCGTATGAAAAATGAGGGTGCCTAATTATTCATCCATCTCAGTTTTAAAAATCTATCACTGGTTAGATCGTATGCCTACGTGGCGTATAATCGACGTTCCACGTCAGGTGTGTGTGTGTGTGTGTGTGTGTGTGTGTGTGTAGAGCTTAAAAGTACCCAGTGGATTTCACGTTCCGAGCTCCAACATCAAAGGTTCTTACCCTGAGCTCCATCACTCATTACACTGCATGTCCAGAAGTCGAGCGCCCATTAGACTTCATGGCCTAAGCTTCATTACGAAAAGTATTAGGGTGATTCAAAACTCATTACCATTTTGAAGAGTCGTTCTGTGTCACGCAATTACTCGGTGCGCATGCGCTATGCAGAAAAGTGCAACTTATGACCGGAAAACCAGTATCGTCTGGTTTGTACGAATAGAAGCACACGCAACTGTGATTTTATTGGAAAATTTTCTTCTGTCAAAAGCTATGGACGTGAAATTCACAATCCGAGTGTTGCTACGGCTTTTCTTTTTAAAAAAGTTGACCGCTGCAGTGAGGGAAATTTGTGCTGTGAAAGGTAAAGAAGTAGTGTCTGAAAGAACAGCAAGGTTTTGGTTTCAGTTTCAGCTATTTAAAGATACATGATTGCAGCCTTGAAGACAAAGCACGTGCTGGAAGACCTTCGACGATGAAATCTGAAGCTGTACTCCAAGCCGTTGAGTCAGATCCGTGCACAAGCAGACAACTGTCAAATGAGCTGGGAATACCTCAGCCCCCAATTGTTCGCGAGCTGCACAAGCTCGGCAAGACTCACAGAAGCTATCGACAAGTATACCATGAACTGACTGTTACTCAAGTTTAAAGACATGTGCTCGTGTGTCGCCAATTGCTGGAAAATCCCCCAGACGACCGTTTCTTTAGGCGAATTGTGACATGTGGTGAAAAGTGGATATTTTCCTGGAATCCTGACATGAAAAAACAGTGGTTAGATCCCCAAAAGGAGACGATTTAAGCACAAAGTTATGCGTATGTGGGACTTTGAAGGCCCCATTCATTGGGAATTGGTTCTAGATGGCAGAGACATTAATGCGCAGCTGTGCTGTAGTCAGTTAGAGCGGATGTATGCCGCTTTAAACCGAAAGTACCCTGCTCTGGTGAACCGTAAACGAGTTTTCCTCCAACAGGATAAGTTTTGTGTAGTGTGTTGTTGTTTTATCGTTGATTTGCAACTTTTATCCTTTTCTCCTTCTGTTTTTATGATGCCATTGTTCATTTTTTAACCATGTTATACCATTTGTACCATTTTTCGTCACTATTGTATCCGTTGTACCTGTGCTTTTTGTTTTTGTTTGTTAATGTCCCATCGGCCTTATACACCGTTTCATGTTAGTTACCGTTTTACACTTTTTTCTGTTATGTTTCGATTTTGTTCTTTATTTCTATTTTATCACTGTGACGTGGCGCTCTTTGGCCCTTTGAGGCTCTTACGCCATTAAAATCACACCAACCAACCAACAGGATAATGCTCTGCGCATTGTGCCCGGTCAACTAAGAAAAAAATACAGGAACTGGAGGGTTTTGAGCCAATGCCTCGCCTTGCTTATAGTCCAGAGCTTGCAGCCTCGATCTACCACCTATTCCGGACCTTGGCACATTTTCTACGTGGAAAACATTTCCAAAATGTCCACGATGTTAAGCTTTGGGTTCAAAACTTTTTCACCTCGAAACCAAAGGAATTTTTCTCGCAACGGGATTCAAGAAATGGAATCACAATGGTGTTGGACCATCGAGCATGATGGACTCTATTTCTAAAATTAAACTTTTACGTTTATCAATTTATACAAGTTTTCATCAACTGTCATAAAACGTCAGTGTCTTTTGAATCACTCTGGTACTTATCCAAAGCTCCAGCAACCTTTTAATTTCTGGAAAGTCGGCGCCTATGCATCGCAAATAAAACGGAATTTTTGGTATCCTTTTGGATTGGTACAAAATTTATCAACCAGCAATTCCACTTTTGCTGTTAATGATAGACAGGTATTATATTTCAGTTGTTTTATGTGTAACTCATGTTTTAATTCAATTTTTGCATTTTTTGTTCTCCTGTGAGTGACTCAGTACATGCATATGCTCATGATATCATGTTAATGGAAGGGAATTATAATTCCCAATAGTCTAAAAATCTAAACATACTTTGTGTTTAATCAGGTTTATTTTTTATTCTTTAAACCCTTGAACACCTTTTGTTTTGCTCGTTACTCATGTAAGAAAACCGATTCGTTTGTTGTCCACGTACAAAAAATCTAAACACAGCACAGTGAAGGTTAAAGAAAGAAGTAGTTAAAAAAATAATAAGTTACTTCAATTTTGGGTATTTTCTCCTTTTCCCTTTGAAGAAAATAAAAAGGTGCTCTTCGCAGCTTTCACTATCACTTCGAATTATCGTTACGTGGAGAGTTTCAAAAAATGAAAGAAAAAGAAATAAAAAATAAGAATGTGACCAGTGAGGCTTAAAAGAAAATGAATACATATACCGAACATAATCGACTCACGGGAGGGATACATCACAAAGAGACACTTTTTTTTTTTTTTCCTTTTTACTGTGGCATTCGTAATCCTAATGGGTTTCTAAGTGAGCCTTTTGCAGTCTTTCCCTTAAGTAGATTTTTTATTCGTCTTTGTTCGTCGACTGTTAATCTTAATAATGCTGAAGATGCTGCTACAAAGAATGTAATAAAAATAACTGCAACCAGATTAATGTACAAATTACAGCGTAATTACCTCGTAGAGTAAATATATTATAAAGCGCGGCATCAGTTGTTCATCGGTGCAGTACACAAATTTATTTACTTATTACCTGAGAGTATGTTCCAAAATTTTCAACAGTCAAAAGTGCAAGTGATGTGCTCTTGCAAATTAAGTAACTACTGGAGTTATAATAAATCTGAATCTTTCAAAGCATTTCTGTGCAATTTCCGATTTTTTGAGTTCCAGGTGATCGTCGTTGTACGCCGAGATAGAAACGAGAATTTAGTTATACCATGCAATCAGAAATCAACTTATGTGAACAGGCATGCGTTGACAAGTAAAGACATTGATTCAAACTAGGGGACAGCAGCACTAGTCGTGTCACCCCTCCACATCGCCAATCAATTGTAATCAAGATGTCGTACCAATAGTTTTGCGTATCGCGTAATTATCAAATTTCTTAACGAAGGAATGCTTCATTCCTTCCGGAATCTTTACCAGCCTTCAAGATTGTTTGTGTCACGGGAATGGGTATACATATAGTTGTGCCAAACCATTTAGAAAAGGACGAGATCATGTCGAAAATTAACCTCACACTCGGAGTCCAGGGACTTCTGCCACTTTCGACATTATTGTAGAATTGAACTTATTCCAGATAATCGTGAACTCTCAAAGGCGACTGGAATTAGTGTGGGAAGTGCGTTCTTTCCACGTGATCCGTTGTCTTCTGTCACCGGAGCGTATGGAAAGAGTATTACGTATATGCAAAGAGTAGTTGCCTTTACTCAACTTTTGCAGCAATAAGAAAAAGGAGTCATTTTTACATTGGTGTGCAAAACTGCGGGTTTTGAACTGTAGCGTCGCACAGGAGCGGCCTGGTTATGTGAAATTCAAACCGATGGAACTCCATTACTTACCGAAATGATGACGGAAACAACACCGACAACTGTAGATACGAGAGTCATAACAAAAGTTCTGCACACGTTAATCTAAAACGGAAGCGGATGGTACAATCAGGAAAATGATTGCGTCATGTGAAGGACAGACTCTCAGCGACGCAGTGGTGTCAGAACGGCGCGCTAACATTTGCTGTGTGGACGTGGGAGGGTTTGGAAATGGGAGCGTGCAGCTCTTCAGGTCAATTCACGGCGTCCGACCAGCACTCGTACATGAAAATAGAAACTGCTGGGGGGGGAATCCGACACAGATCCACACTGCCTTGCAAGAAGTTTGTGGGGAAGGTACTCTTGATCGAAGCACAATTTCTCACTGGACATTACGCTTTCGGGAGAGCCGAAGCAGCATCGAAGATGATCATCGCTCGGGCCGACTTCAAACGGCGACAGACAAAACATCTGTCACCATTGTTGTAACGCTTCTCGAAGAGAATCGCCGTTTGACAGTCAAGGAGATTGCTCATCGGGCAAATTTGTCCATCATGTCTGTTCACTGGATTTTGACCGACTCACTGGGAAAAAGAAAAATGGCCGCGCGCTGGGTGCCTCAACTCACCCCCGAGCAGAAGCCAGCCAGAGTGAGGACCGCACAGGATCACCTCCATAGGTTCGAAAGAAAGGGACGACACCTGCCTGAACAGAATTGCCGCATGACACTTGGACTCATGATTTTGAACCGGAACTGAACTCACAATTAGCGAAATGAAAGCATCGAAGTTCCCCACGCCCCTCAAAGTGTCGTCGGCAGTAATCCAAAGTGAAGCAAATGATGGCGGCCCCGGTGGCGCAGTGGTCTAAGGCGCTGACCTCTGATCATTCGTCCGTAAGGGGTCCGGGTTCGAATCCCGGTCAGGCATGGATGTTGTGTTTGTCTTACGGCACTGGCTCTCTCCCTTCCCTGGAACCAATGACCCTAAATTAGGGACGGGCGACTGCTTATAGCCCATTGAGTTGCTCACGGTGGTCGTTAAACCTCCAATCAAAAAAAAGAAGCAAATGATGATATTTGCGTACGATGCCCAGGGTGTTGTGGTCTCTGATCGAGTGTCGGTAGGGCAAAATGTCAACGCACAATATTATCGTGACTTTCTGAGGACAAAGTTGAAACCGAAAATTCGTCAAAATCGCCCCAAGTTGTTGGAAGCGGGAGCGATCTTGCTGCATGACAACGCATCGTGTCAGGGTGCAGCGTCGGTACGGGGCCTTTTGTCGAACTATGGCTGGGAAACTTTATCTCCACCCAACTTTGATCTTTTCCCAAAGTGAAAAAAAAACAAAAAACAACGGCTCCGTGGCATCCGCTACGAATCGCTGGACGAACTGTCATTGGACTTGAACCGAGTAACACGACAGCTGAACAAAGATGGCGCATTACGGGGTATCCAGGACCTACCTCACCCCTGGCAAGCTGTCATTAGTAGCGTAGGGGAGTACATTGAATGGCAATAAGGTAAGTTTTCTCCGTTACTTCATTCACCCTTTCCTCAAAAAGGGACAGTGTGCAGAACTTTTGTGAGACCCCGTGCTAAAGGATATAGTAGAAATATTCAGAATTGGCTACATAGCACTCATGCCATGATACAGATGCATCACTGCTAAAGACTGTGCGAATGGAAGAGGAGGTCCTCAGTAGGGGATATGGTCACCCCTAACGTCGATGCATGATTTGCACCGTCTGTCCATACTTCGCACTAGGTTATTGATTAGTTCTTACTGTAACAGCGTCCATTCTTCTGTAGAGGCAGTCTTCAGCTGTTGGACAGTTTCCCACCGGTGTGTGTTGACATCCCGCAACGAGTCTCCCTAGAGCGTCCCACACATGTTCTGTTGGATTTAGGTCGGGGGAACGTGCTGACAACAGTTCCCCAACAGCCACAGCGCGATGGGGTGTGGCGTTATAGTCCATTAACATGAACTGTGGGCCAGTAGCACCTCGGAACAGACGAACAGGAGGAAGGATTACCTCATTACAATAGCACGGACCGGTTACAGTCAGAGATGGAAACGAGTCAACAATTTCTTGCTGCTCAAAAACGGTTCGGGTCAAGGTGTTCCTGACCCGGTTTTATTTCCGTTTTATTTCTGAACTGAAAAAAAAAAATATTTCAAAGAAAAATGCGTACTGTGGAATTTTGTGCTGGATACTAGTGCCAGCGTAGTGGAAAATGGTTTGTCATGCAAAAATATTGTCATCTTTTTCTTAAAGCGACGAAGATTTCCACCAACCGACGCTAGATACACCGACACCGTATCGTAAAACGATTCCTGCGTTGTGTTTGTTTTCAGTGTAATTTCCCGGAGCAAGATACAGGCAAATACCTGTTGGTGGCTTGCCTGCTGATTAAACCTCTCACACCCCGCGTGTCACATTGTAAGACTGAGAGTTACTTTTCACATAGAATCTTTTGCATTGAACATTCAGAGGTTTTCGTTTGGCATGCTAACACCCTGTTCCCATTGCGTGCCATGTCGGAATTAATGTCTTATTTGTTAATATGGATACATTTAATATTGAGAAATAAAAAATAATAAATTAAATAAAAAAATTAAAATAAAAAAATAATAAAAACATTAAATATAAATTTAATGTTAAGGAGATATTTAAAATAATAAATATTAAAAATAATAAATTAAGGAGATATAAATTTTATATTAAGGACAAATAAGTGCTTGTTGAAAACAAAAAGGGAAAGAGTGAATGCTGGAAGTTGTTTTGTCTCATTAAGGAATCAGAATATGTTTCACAGCAGCACCAATTTTCACAGGTTTGTGATAGTTTCCAAAATGTGAATGTTGATTTCATGAATGTCCCTTTCTTCTGAAAGGCAATGATGAAATCATCATCCACATTTTCAAAACTTTCAGCTCATCACAAACTTAGGAGAATTGGTGTTGCTATGAAACGTATTTGAAGCTTGATATTTTATCAAGAAAACAGCAAAAATTGAAATTAAACATACAAGTTACTTAATTCAAAATTTTGACTGTAACGCCATCAGAATTAACGGTACTGCGGAGGGACTTTTTTACTCTTGCAGATGAGTTTGAAAACATGTGTAACAGTTAGGTTATGCCCTGCAAATGAAGGACACTTTCAACATTTCCTTGTAAGTGAATAAATTATACGTTCCCCCGTAATATGTTTGCTTGATTTCTATATAACCTACGATACCCACTGCGGTGGGACTTTCAGAACGCCTTGTATCTATATACACTGAAGTGCCAAAAAAAAACAAAAAAACAAAACTGGGATACCTCTTTAATACCGCGTTCATCCTCCTCGCGATCGGATAACGGCAGCAGCACGACGGGGCATAGACTCCACGAGCTCTCTGTAGTACTGTGGAGACAGTGCACGCCATGCTTCCTGAAGAGCATCCCACAATTCCGGAATATTCCCTTTTGGAGGATTCCTAGCATTGACGGTAGGTTGAACAGCATTCCAAATGTGTTCGATGGTGTTGAAATCTAGCGAACGAGGGAACCAAGTCAGGTCGCCAAATTCCGTGGAATGTTCCTCCGACCATAATCATGTACCTATGGAATTGAAGAACGTAGAAAACATAACTTAGGAAACCAGGCTGCCTTCATCAGGAGAGCATCAACCTGGGGGGAGTGGCTTTTCTGGTATCAGTAAATGACTAGGAAAAAAAAAAAAACCAATAATCGACTGACCATGCTCCCGAAGTCACTGAAATCCAAGAAAAATGGAATAAGAAACATTCCCAAAATTGCAAAACTGTAATAAAGTTAGGGAACTATAACTTACCCGAAGACGGCGTAAATCACCGGACTCAGTAAGGCTACTATGACCAGAGAGACTGAAATACAAACGGAAGGAACGCGAAATAAGTAACACTGGATTGGTGTAAATGAAAGCTAAACAAATAAGGATTAACCTAATTGGCCGAAAGAGGTGAGTGTAGTAATAGAATATAAGACTGTGTATGTAAATGTTCTAAAAAATTCTGTTAAGCTTATTAACCTGCTACCGTTACAGCAAACAATCGGGCAGACTGATTTTCAATTATAAACAAAACAGTTCTGGATATTGACAATTATTTTGAGGATAGGGACAGCCTCTGTCTATGCCAGCAAAATGCATTTCACAGATTTGTTGATCTGCATCACAAGCACATTATTACTGGAAGCCTAGATATTGTGATTTTTAAGGAACTGCATGTAGTGATGCTTCTAGGGTCAAAATACAGACTACCACAATGACTAAACCCCAGAACTTGTATTTCCACTCTAAGGTCTGACCTATTGCATTTTGTACTACAGCTATCTTAAGAATTCAACCTCCTCATTGAAGCTTTTCATGAATGTGTGGACACCGTTCTCAAAGATGTCCTGCATTCGCTCCAAGGGTTGCCTCCAGCATGAGATTATTCTACTGACATCATCAATATGCCTAAGATCTCTCATCAAATGAACATTTTTAAACAGATGTTTACAGTCACACCAGTTGATAAAACCGGCAATAATTTTGCAGTCATCTGCAAGAAATATTATTTGGAACTCATGATTCAAGAAATGAATAACACAGAGACTTGTAGCCCTGTTACTCAAAGCATTAAAACTACCTACTACCATTCTGGCCTTATACAAACTTCTCAAGCTACAAGCATCTAACGTTAATTATCCTTTCATGTACGGCATTCCGAAATTTCATTAACAGCCGATATCTTTTCATTTCATCACCGGCGGATGTAATTGCTATAACAGCAAAGCAGGTAAACTGTTCAGTAGCTTCCTCTCTTCCATGTTGAAAAAATAACTTCTACCTGGATCATTTGCAGCAGTGCTAGGGTCATTGAGACCTTAAATACGCTTAATTGTATCACCTTTGTCGATACATACGATTTCAAGAACCTGTTCACATCCATTTCACTATCGTACTTACTCCTAGTGACAAAAGACTTGTTTGATTCACTGGGTAACAGCATCACTTCGCAAAACTGGCATTACCTCACGGACTTCTGCATTAACCACAATTATGCAGTCGTAGGCAACAAACTCTACCTGCAGACTCCGTTGGATACCAACGGGTAACAGTTTTTCAAGCAATCTGGCCAATCTTTACTTGCACCACTTCGAATCTAAATTTATCGCTTCTCTGTCTGCTGATCCCGGAATTGTCCTGAGGTACATCGATGATATTATTGTCTTCAACAACCCTCGTTTTTTACAAATGAGTGAGGCAATTTACCCCGATGACCGTTTCCTGAAGAAAACCAACAGTGCATCCAACCACGTGAACTTCCTGGACCTAGATATTAAGATCAACAACACAAAAAGGGGGGGGGGGGGGTTCGGATCGACCTTTTTGATAAGAGACAGGATTTTAATTTTGACATCAAGTTTTTTCACTCACTGGTCTTCCAACGTCTCCATTGGTATACACCGCAACGTCATTATATCTCAGTTTCACAGAATTATCAAAATACGTTCTAACATAGAAAATACTATCAGAAACCTCAACATCCTAGTCAATAAATTTAAATCTAATAATATTCCAATCCACTGTCTCAGACGTTACTTTAATCAATTAATCCTTAATTTTAATTCAACCTCCCCCAGCTTTAAATTACACATCAACACTCTGTACTAACACAGGACCTTACAATTTTAATTTCAACAGGAAAACTACCTACTAGGAAAACTACCTACACTCAGTCCCTTGTGGCTGAAGAACATCTACATACACAGTTTTACATCTGTTACTACTCTCACCTCTTTCGGTCAATTAGGTTACTCCTTATTTGTTAAACTTTCATTTACACCAATTCAGTGTTACTTATTTCGTGTTCCTTCCATTCGTATTTCAGTCTCTCCGGTCATAGTAGCCTTACTCAGTCTAGTGATTTACGCCGTCTTCAGGTAAGTTATAATTCCTTAACTTCATTACAGTTTTGCAATTTGGGGAATGTTTCTTATTCCATTTTTCTTGGATTTCAGTGACTTCGGGAGCATGGTCAGTCGACTATTGTTTGTTTTCCTTGTCGTTTACTGATACCAGAAAAGCCACTCCTCCAGGTTGATGCTCTCCCGATGAAGGCAGCCTGGTTTTCTAATCTATGTTTTCTACGTTCTTCAATTCTCCATTCGTATAAATGTTCGTACTTTGAATGATTACATTCGATATTGCTTTGTCTCCTTGTTAGTTTTTCCCTATTCCATATATACAGTATATCATCATCATCATCATCATCACCACCATTGTCAACCATTATCAACCAACTGCTGGACGAAGGTCTCCCCAAGTTTCCTCCACAGCGGTCGGTCTTGTGCCAGTCTCCTCCATGTCACTCTCGCATACTTTCGAATTTCATCCACCCATCTTCCATGTGGTCTTCTTCTGGGTCTTTTCCTGTCCCTTGGAATCCAATCTAAAATTTCGGCTGTCCATCGATGGTCTGTCCTTCTGGCAGTATGTCCAGCCCATTGTCATTTCAGGGATTTAACTCTGATCATGATGTCTTCCACTCTTGTCATTTTTTGGATCCACGAGTTCCTCTTCTTATCTCTTTTGGTTACACCAAGCATGCACCTCGTGCCGTTGCAATTCATTGAAAAGGTTGGAAATGAGGGGATAATGGCAGCCACACATCTCTTCTCCCCATCCCTTCAAATAAAAAAGAAAACATTCCTGGAAATGCGTCCCTGTGCCCCCCGGGTGTCACATGGCCCCTTCCAACGATCAAAACAACGTGGGCAAAAGTGATTTGATTGGTTTCTGATGATTCAGTTAGCTTTGCAGAGAAAGGAACCCTTTTGTTGCAGCGCCGCTAATACCGGACTGGCGGACTCATTCTTGTGCTTACTGTTTGTAATAACGGATGTGTAGTGGTTTGTGAGCTTTCCATATTTTTCGTATTTATGTCCTTTACATTTTAAGAACAGGCAAGTTGAATAAGTTTTTAAATGCTAAGTGTAAAAAATGTGACATTTAGGAAATAAACAGTTCAAAAGACGACAAGAAGCGAAAATACTGGAAATATGACAAAATCTACCTAGATTTCGGTTCACGTGTACTGTTGTGGGAAATACACAACGTCCACATTGTGTTATCTGTTTTAAAGTACTAGCTGCTGAAAGCATACTCCCCAATAAAATGAAATGTCATTTGGAAACAGTTCATGGAAGTTTGGTAGGCAAACCACAGGAATATTTTTCTTCTAAGTTGAAAGGAATGGCTGAGCAAAAGGCAACTTTCACTAAACAAGTTACAATAATGACAAAGACTCTTCTTTCACCCTACAGAGTTGCTTATTGAGTATCAAAGAGCAAGAAACCACACACTATTGCTGAAAGCTCATTTTATCAGCTGCTATGGACATGGTTTCCATTATGGTAGCAGAATCTGCTGCCAATCAGCCGCTAAGTGTGCCATTATCAGATAATACTGTGAGTCGTTGAATTCTCGGTATGGCTGACGATATTAATGACCAGTTAATTGAAAAACCAAAGGGCAAGGATTTTTCCCTTCAATTGGATAAAGACACTGATAGCCATTATGATGTACATTTGATTTGTTATGTGAGATTTATATGTAGATGATGATAGTAACTTTCACGAACTTCTTTTCTGCAGAAGTATAACATCTCATTCAAAAACACTAGGCTTGTTTCAGATAACAGATTCTTTTATGGCAGAAAATAGTGTAAACTGGGAAAATTGTGTAAGCGTGTGCACAGACGGAGCCCGCTTTATGGCGGGTGGTTATGGGGGACTGAAGGCGCTCATTAAAAAGAAAGCTCCTCAAGCCATATGGACACATTGCATCATCCACAGGGAGGTTCTTGCTTAGAACATCAGCCCTGTTCTACACGAAGTTCTACAGTCAGTAATCAAAGCAGTAAACTTCATTAAAACTCAACCACTTAATTCCAGATGTTTTGAACAAATGTATGCAGATATGGGGGGCTGAGCACAGTTCTCTAGTTTACTACTGCAAATCTCGCTGGCTTTCATATGGGACAAATGTATGCAAATATGGGGGCTGAGCACAGTTCTCTAGTTTACTACTGTAAATCTCGCTGGCTTTCATGTGGAAATGTCTTGTCAAGAGTATTTGAACTTAGGAGGGAACTTCATTCTTATTTTCTTGACCAGAAATATTCCAAGAAGTTCGAAGACAATGTCTTTATTTCAAAGCTATCATATCTGTGTGATATATTTAAAAAGCTAAATTCATTAAACATATCGCTCCAAGGGAAATGAGATCCACACTTTGCTGCTAATGGACAATATTTCTGCCTTCGAATGAAAATTAGCCCTATGGAAAAAAAAATGGAAGAGGGAGTTCTAAATGACTGCTTTACTACATTGCACACATTTTAAAATGAAAATGATTTAAAATTGAATGAAGCCGAGAAGTTAGTGTTTCTGGATCATTTGTCGCAACTCATTAATCATTTTAAGACTTCAGTACTTTCCAGAAGATGTTCAACAACACAGTTGGATCAAAGCAGGGGAAGATTGGCGGTCGCAAAAGGGCCCTGGAAAAATTTTGCAAATGGGTCCGTTCAGTTGTAGTTCTGCGGTACTATTGTATCACAACTGAAAATCACTTTTTTTTTTTTATTTAAGAAACAAAACGAAAAGTACAGTTGCTCTGGAAACAGTGACAAGCATAGTACTGGGGGGGGGGTGTTAAAGTACACCTGTCATCCTTAAATTGAAGTGGGTGTTGCGGAAAAATTTTCATCTGCCTGTGCCAAGATTTTACTGCAAAAAAATTGTACTGCAATTTTTCTGTTGTGGATAATCACAGTTAGAAATTTCAAGATATTTAAATATCGTGGCAAACTCACTTAATCGAAGTAGAAAAAGCGAATAACCAGGTTTAAATTACTAGTTTAGTTAGTTATGTATGTAATTGCGCTGGAGAAGTTTCTAATTTTGGACACACAATATTTATATTTGTTTAAAATTTTCTCTTAAGAACACTGAAGTAAGAACATAAAAAAAAATCTTTTTTAAATTGCTTGTATAACCTTTTCATATTTGACAGATCATAAAACAATCTCGATTTTCATACCTTTGAGCTTCCAGTTCTTAAATTTTCAACGAAGTGGGCTGAAATTCCAGCAAATATTTGAGAGAGAGAGAGAACTAACTGCTACTACTAAAATTATGTTGGAGTTGTACCAAAAATCCTTTCGCATAAGACATGGTTTTTAAATTTAAATAAATGAAAAAAAAAATACAGAACTTTTACAGTAAAATTTTCTATTTGTACTGCAATTTTTTTACTTTTTCTATTGTGGATAATCACAGTTAGAAATTTAAAGATTTTTACATGTCATGGCGAGCAGATTCTTCATTTAGTGATCATATATTCGTATGTGTTTCAATTACAAAACGTGCTTTTATGGTGCGGTTATGTATTGTAAAGACACCTTACTAAATAACATAAACAAAACATTTTGCAACTTCATGTTGAAATGATATCTCCGTAAATGCCTTCATCTGCAGCATTTGTCAGTTATCACAAGGAGCGTAGGCTGCGTAGGTAGAACATTTCGGGGGAAAGGGATCATATATGAACACCCCCCACAAATAATCTTAGAGTTATTTCAAAATAAGTTCTTGATATTATTAGCTTTCACTCTGAATTCTGTGTTGTCATATAGTGGATAGTACATCCCATAATGACCATTGTATAGAATTGTTCTGCAACTTTCTCAGACATGGGTGAGTATTTTCACTATAATTAAAGTAGTAAAAAAAATTGAGCCCTGTCCAGCCCCCACCCCAATGTTGTTAACATACGTAGATTGTTGTGCCTCCCAATTTTTCCTGATGCTGGGCCCCTCTAAACATTTCAGGATGAAATGAATGGTCAAAGAAACTATCAAAATAGATAGATGTCCCTTCCCCACTCCGCAGTTGAGAAAGATATCGGTTAATTGCACAGGGAGGAAGGAGTGGAAATTTGGAAGAGGATATATTTTTTTTAATGACTAAAGAGATTAATCATAGTTTTCGGGCTTGTTCGGGACCAGGCTATATTTTGCAATATAAAATTTTGGCTTGGGGAATATATAGAACATCTTGTACACACCCCCGCCCTCACGCAGCATACGGTACATACATTCTCGTTCCTCAGCTACTAAGTGAACCCAGCAGTTTGCAAACACATATGGCCCATCTATTATAGTTGGGATTCTAGCAGTTGCCTGGTGAGGAAATTTTTTTCCCTAATTCAAAATGGAAGCCCCCCCCCTTCCGCTTGTTATAATTACATTATGTGTATTTCGTTTGTAAAAAAGTGTTGCGGTTCAGTTGTGTGTTTAAAACAACTGGACTGAAAACATTTTTAAGAAAGTAAGACAAAATATACGGAAGAGGCCCACTGGGAAATGTCTCGGTGGGCCAATCTGCCCCTGGATCGAAGATCCCTTCAGCGCTGATCCTCCCTTAATGTTCTCAACTGCATAACAAGAACAATTTATTGATATCTTATCAAACTCCACATTGAAACCCAATTTTATGTCATCTTCTCTACCAGAATTTTGGTCATCGATGAAGCAAGAGTACCCTGAAGTAGCTAACAAGGCTTTAAGAATTTTGATTCCCTTTGCATCATCGTATTTATCTGAAACAGGATTTTCTGCTGTGGCTGTCATCAAAAACCAAATACAGGTCCACAGTGAACGCCAAGAAGGAGATGAGAAATGCAGTTTCCAAACTTGTCCCAAGATTTGAGCATCAATGAAAAAAAAAACAAGCTCATCCTTCCCACTGACACTGCTTGATTTAATACAGAAATATAAGTTGATTAATTTTAAGATGTTTTTTTTTTTGTAGAAAATATTGTTTTCATTTAAAAATTTTACAACTATCTTCATATTTCGTTTAATAATAATAAGTAATAATATTTAAATTAATATTTAATTTAAAAATGTATATCTTAAAGTAAGCTTTTCACATATTTTTGATCAACAAATGTGAAATTATCTATGAAAACATGCATTTATGAATTTATAACATGATTTGTATATGTTTGTATATTTGGGAGCCGTTGCAAATTTATATAGAGTGAAGGGAGCCGTGGGACAAAAAATTTTGACAACCCCTGAACTAAGGCATTAAATATTTATCCCTGGGCCTTTGCACACGTCTGAAACCAAGAAAATGCAATTTTTATACGGCCCCTAAAGTAGGAGTCTGCACTTGTCTGTTTGGCCAACTGCTTAGTGGCCAGTTGTCTTAAACTCTATTTCAATGAATTCGTTTCATTTTTTTTCGAAAAAGTAGGTGAATTGTTCGTTCGATAAATTTGTTTTTGATCAATTCATGTTCAACGAAATCGTTTTCGATTAATTAGTCTTCGATGAATTCGCCTGCTCCCAGTTTATATGGGTAGCAACACTGGTCTTGCGTGCTGATTCTGCACAGATTTATGTTACTCAGTATCCAGACGCATGTGCAATTACAATTTTTCAAAATGACTAACAGTGGCCACTGGGAGTAGTAGCTTTTGACGTTTCGCTTCATACTGAAATTTATGCTATCTTTTTTTTTTTTTTATCATGTTCTCTTGTAGTTAATTGATAACTAACAATCAATAACGGTTGTGCAGCAGATCTTAAGAAGAGGATAGTTTTTCGGCAGACCAGAGGAAAATCTTTGCAAAGTTACTGCAGCCCTCACCTCCATTTTCATTGTAGTTCAATAACCTAACACTTAAATATTTTTATTGTGGTATAGTACAGTAAATAGGTTATTATCGAACTAGGTGTCATTTCTTATCCCAGACAGGAATGGCATTTTACCCTCTTGAATGTAGGAAATGGGTGGCAGAACTCAGCAGAATGGTTTCGTACATTTCCTTTTCCCTAACTTACAGAAAGAACCTTTTGTATTTTACAGCCCTAAATATGCTGCAAAATACAAAAGGTGAAAAAAGTGATGAGATTCCCAAATGCTTTGGAGTTTAGTCCTTTGGTATCACATTAAATGCAGCTTGTTGTAGACCAGTAATGACCGAATTGCCCCTAGAAAGTCTTCAGCAATGTGAACAATGTCATTATCTTGCAACATACGAACAACCGCGCTTCATTTCTGAATGTGAACAAATTACATCCCCTGCATATTTTGACAAAGCAATTCAAATTTTAGGCTGCAAAGCTACCGAAACTGGCAAAAGATATTATAAGCAAATTCTGTAAATGGACAAATGACAAAGTATGGCAGTAAAAGGTGCACCAGAAACTTGTGCTTCTGATTTTAATCAGATTGTATGCAGTGATTTTTGCGCCCGAGGCAACTGCCCCTTCTGCCTCGCCCTAGTTACACCCCTGTTGCAGGGGTGTGGCCATGTGATGAGGGAGAATATTAGAAAATTGGTAAGAGAAGTGCTGGAATAGAACTTTACTGGTACAAGACCTAGAGGAAGACCGAAAAAGCAATGGATGTATTGTATAAGACAAGACTTGGAAAGTCTGGGAACTGAAAACTGTGGAGAGATGGAAGACAGTAGTAATGGTGGCAAGGGATCGTGATGATCTGCAATGCCATATGATTATGATATAAATAGTTAATTCAAAATGTCTGTTCTCTTCAAGCTGAACTTCTAGTGTGAATTTCAAATATTCTTCTAAACCACTGAAATTGTAAGAATTTTTCTGCTATAAATGTGTTCTTTGTAATCAGTTATGAAGATGTAGTCATCCATATACACAGTAATGTATAAGCTCCACAGCCCCCACTGTGCAGTGGGGGGGATGAGGGACCTCGAGATATGTGCAACTAATATTTTCTTTAACATTTGTTGAAATGTTAAAAGAATTGCTTTCTTTTATCATTGCATATATCATTCTTTTATCATTGCATAAAGCAAAGTTGTTTTTTGTAGAAAAATCACCCTGAGTTAAAGTAGGCCCCTTTACTAAGTTTCTTTTTATATTTTCATTGCGCAGAGTAGGTTCATGAGAATTTATTTGTTTCTTCTTAAACCCCAGATAGAGGAGAAGGATGCCACCCCAGTGCTCATTATTTGAGTTGTGTGGAAGTAAAGATTTCTGTCAGTTTCCAAAACCAAGAGGTCAGCTGAGCTGTTAAGTAGCAGAATTCCTCTTCAATAATTCATGTCTCTCATTTAACTACTACGCCTGTGATCTTTTTGTTGGCATGATCTTTGCCCTCTCCTTAATTTTTTTTTATTTTTATAAAATTTATGTAATATTATATATCATGATTATATGTAATTATGTATAATTCAATATACTAATAAGCATTGCCTATGCGTGAACAGAAGTTGTCACAATCCATTCAAAATCATTGGAAAGTGCACAATAATATTTGTTGAAGTCATCATTCATTATCAATCCACTGCTGGACGAAGGTCTCTCCCAGCCTCTTCCACAATGGTCTGTCTTGTGCCAGTCTCCTCCATGTTACTCCTGCATACTTTCGAATTTCATCCACCCATCTCCCATGTGGTCTCCTTCTGGGTCTTTTCCTGTCCCTTGGAATCCAATCTAAAATTTCAGCTGTCCATCGATGGTCTGTCCTTCTGACAATATGTCCACCCCATTGCCATTTCAGGTATTTTACTCTGATCATGATGTCTTCCACTCTTGTCATTTTTCTGATCCATGAGTTACTCTTCTTATCTCTCCTTGTTACACCAAGTATGCACCTCTCCATGCCTCTTTGAGTTGGCTGCAGCCTTACATACCTTGCATATAAGCAAAACTGTAAAGACTTTTTAAAGATTTCTTCATATTTTTCTGCATGTGAAAACAAATTAGAATTCACTTAAAATTAATTGTTGGTCATCAGCACTGCATCATAAACATTAAATAGGAAGAACTCCATTATGAAGGAGGAAGCTACTTAAAATTTACGAATATGAAATAATAAATAGTCCAGTTACAGAAAAAGAACATGCAAATTTTTGATATTACATTTCTATCATTGTTTACTAAAAAAAATATTCATTCAAATTAGTTGTTTCCAAAATTTAGCTCTGTGATAGTATGTGAAAAAAGGTTTTTGAAGTAAATTATTTATTATTTAAAAATATCCCTTCAGTTAGGAAATGGAGAAAATTGGGAAATTGTCAACTTGTTTCAGTATTCTATGTAGGCTTTTTTTTCTTTAAGGAGCAGTTTGAGTTAACATTAATTTTTGTGGGAATTTTTATATAATGAAGTTTCTGAAAAATGGAGACATTATTAGCATATTTGCTAATTACATTTTTTTATATGGATGTTTCTTTTTCAAATGTGTTTTCTTCTTTTTTTCTCCTCCCATCCAGCTGTTTGTGAGACTTGTGTTGCTGTTCGAAGAAAAGAAGAGGCTCTGAAAGAGCTTAATTATACAAATGCCAAGATTTATGTTAGACGCGTTTCCAGTCTTGAAGAAGTTGATAGTGAAGTTGCTAATGACTTTCTGTCCTGTGCGAATCAAGCAGAAACTGCTTATGGCTTAGAAGAAGATCCAGATTTTGTACAGGTATGTAAGATGATTCAGGTATATAACTGTTTGTTTGTACATGTTGCACATGTCCAGAAGTGAAGGTCCTAGGTAAGGTTTTTGGCTTAACACTATGTAAATAATGTATGATGCCACAGTTATGCAGTGCTGAACCAAAACCCTTGGGCCTAATGATGATATATTAATTGTGTGATATGCCTAGAGCCTTCCCTGCAGCTCATGGTAGATTTTTACATACTGCTGCAATCACAAAACAAGACATGTTAGCAGAGGAGTGCTAATGTTGCCATCTACTATAAGCAAACATGAAATGAAGGAACAATTATTTCTTGAACACAGCAGTCAAGGTCTGTGGAAATTGACCGCATTTGGGAATGCAGGCGGAGTTGAACTGCATATCTGTGTTGGAACAATGAGGCAAAGTTTAAACATCATGTTTTGTGTTTAGGCAAAAGTGCCAGGAAAACATTTCAAATGATAAAGCAGGTGTATAGAGAAAATTGTCTCATGCCTATGTTCTTGAGTTGAATAAATGCTTCTGTCGTGGAAGGGAATCAGTGGAAAACAAGGAACATCTGGGCTCAGAAAAAAATCGTTCAAATGTCAGACTTGACTAAAAAGGTGCTGGAAATCATTATCAAAGACCAAAGTACCAATGCTTTGAATGATTTCAGATGATAGGTGCTTTAATAAGGAAACCATTCAGTAAATAAATGACCCAGGATCTGAAGGAAGTTGAGATTTGTGTGTAATTTGTTCTACATTTGTTAACAGTTTGCAAGTTGAACATTGCAAAGAATTCATTGAAGCCACAGAAAGCAAACCAAACATTCTGAATTCAGTCATTACAGATGTCCAGTCTTGGCTCAAGGCATTCTTGCACCCCTCTGTGAATTTTTGCTGGAGAAAATTTGCACAATGTTTTCGAATAAAACATACTCACATACATACATTTGTATGTTCTGCCACATTCCGCATCCAAAAATTTAGTGTTAAGGTATTTTAGTATCTGCCAAGTACTTACTTAGTAACACAAATTGTCACAGGGTAAATGGTGATTTTATTCATATTAAAAAATATTCAATAAGAGCTGCCTCTGATGTAAAGTTATTTGGTGTACGAGATTCACCAGCCAGGTTGGAGCCACTGGTGCTTCTCTCTACTCAGAACACAGAGGTAAAGTTATGCAAGTGATTTATTTCACAATGTCCTCTATATTTTATTTATTTAATAAAAATAATAATAATAATGCTTTGTGACATTTTTGGAGAGTGAAATTCCACACCACTATTAATTGCCACTCTAAGCAGCTGCTTCCTTTGTTTAATGGCAAACAAATAAGCACTGTGTCTCGTTTCCTCAGAAAAAAGAAAGAAGTGAATGGGAAGAAATATATGTTGTCAGATACAACAAAGCTAGATAGCTTGTGGTCAAATGGGGTGTGCAGGATTAATTGGTCAGTGCTGCTTTTAGATAAAAATCATTCCTTGTTCTTGGCAATAAAATGAAATTAGGATATGGAAGCCCCAGAAATATTTTTTTCTCACGCTGGCTATTCAAAATTTTAAATGTTTACTAGAGTTGCGTTGCTGAAGGCACCCTGATCGATGCCTTGCTTACTGGCTTGAGCCTGCTCTGCAGGTGAAGATATTTGTAACGTGGCTCCAAAATGAAACAAGGACGGGAACTTGGCAAAATCTCACAAAGCCAAAAATGTTCAAGAAAAATAAATCAAAGCACTGCTCTTCATTTTCCGTGATAGCGAGGGAATTGTGCACAAAGAGTTTGTTCAAGGTTCCCACGGTCTTTAAAAAGTGTTTTATTTTTATTTTTTTTAGGTGCTTAGAAATCTTTATTTTTTGTCAAAAATTACTTAAAAGTACTTATTTTTCCTAACTGGCTGGTGCATGGAACATTTTCTGCTGGTTAGCTGTGTTGTAGATGACATCCAGCTGAAAGCCCGTGGGAGAGCATGTGGCTTCAACTGGTTGACTATGTTGATGTGACATCAGTTGAAAGCCTGTGGGAGAGTGCACGGGGCTTTGTCTGGTTGGCTATGTTGATGTGGCAGCTGAAAGCCCATGGGAGAGCATGAGACAGTGCGAGATAAGTAATTTGCTGAAAAAGGTTAAGGGCCCTGGGCTAAATTAAACACATCTAGCAGATTCCACCCAAATGAGCCCATCACCATCTCTTGGTATTGATATATTTCACTTTTGCATTTCCCCCTTTTTGTGTATTTAAATAACAATTATTCATTTATACCATGGGAAAATTAAGTGCAAACTTGAAATCTCGAACATGCGATTTTGACTTTGGTTTAGCAGTTTAAGCCATGAGATGACGATGTGCAAAATTAAAATCTTGAACGCATAGCTTTAACTAAACTTTTACAATTTCTTCTTGGTTACTCAATCCAAGGACTGGTTGTTCAGTAGATGTACTCTGCCTTTTCATCCCTCTCTATTTTCTTTAAGTCATAGTATGTCGTAGTATTAGTGTCGTGTAGTAACTGTGCCACAAAACAATTCCTTGACCATCCTCTTCCTCTCTTGCCTTGAATTTTCCCTTCCAGGACTTTCAGAATCAGGCCTCCATGGTGCAATGTGTGTCCTATCCACAACATTCTTCTTCTCTTTAACATGTTGATCAGATTTCTGGGTTCTCCCACTCTCTCCAGGACCTCCTCATTAGTATTTCTATCGAGCCAACTTATTCTCTCTATTCTTCTATAGCTTCACATCTCAAATGCCTCCAGCCTTTTCACTTCCCCCTTGGTCCATGTCTCAGAACCGTAGAGAGTTACTGACCAAACACAATTTATATGCACTTATTGCCATATGTGATTATTTTTTTAGCACTTCTTTTGTAAAAAAAGATCGTGTTTATGTAATCGGTTTGTCCGTCCGTACCCGCGATATCTCTGCAACTATTAGTCCGATCAGAAAAATTATTTTTGCATTGGGAAGCTTGAAATATGCGAATGATGATCCTTCATTTCGTTTTTTTTTTTTTTACGATGTACAATTTTGCCGCTAGATGGCGTAAATGCAGATGATGTTGAATTCAAAAATATGTTTTATTTCACATATTTGCTTCTAAACATCCGATTGAAAAAATTCTTTTATCTTTCGATTCCATTAATGTCGAAGAGTATTTTAGATATAGTTACTTTTTCAAATTAAGCCTACATTTTCTGCTAGGGGGTGCAAAAGTAAATTACATTTTTTCCGACAACTCTTCTTCTAAAACTCCGACTTGAAAATTTTTTTCTTCAGCGGATACAACTCCTGATGGAAAATCTTTTGCATATAATTTTTAATTTTTGGTAAAGAATACTTTGGCCACCAGGGGGCGTAAGTGTTAATTTTTGCTTCTGATGTATTTGCCATAAAATCTGAGCTTCTAAATTCTCGATTGAAAAAAATGTCGTTTGTTGACCATTACTACTCGTGTCGACAAGTCTTTTAGAAACATTTTCTTCTTAAAATAATGTGTGGTTTCTACGCCAGGGAGCGTAGATGTATATCTTATGTCAATATCTCTACTTCTAGGAGTCCGATTTGAAAAATTCTTTTTTTGTTGGATAGTGTTTCCGTGTGACATGTTTTTCATATAATTTCAAAATTTTCAAGTAATTCATAGACTTTCCGCTAGGGGACGTAAAGGTAAGTTGCGTTTCCCCCTATATCTCTGCTTCTAAATCTCTGATTTGAAAAATTCTTTCTGTACCGGATACAGCTCCTGATGGGAAATCGTTTGCACATAATTTCTAATTTTTGTAAAAAAAATTGTTTGGCCATCAGGGCGCGTAAATCTTAATTTCCGCTTCTGTTGTATTTGCAGCAAAATATGAGCTTCTAAATTCTCGATTGAAAAAAACGTCGTTTGTTGACAGATATTACTCATGTCGACAAACATTTTAGGAAAATTTTCTTCTTGAAAAAATGCATGGTTTCTACGCCAGGGGGCATAGATGTATATCTTATTTTTGTCAATATCTTTACTTCTAAGAGTACGATTTGAAAATTTCCTTCTTTGTTGGATAGTGTTTCCGATGCGAAATGCTTTTCTTATAAATTCAAAATTTACAAGTAAACCATAGACTTTCCGCTAGGGGGCACAAAGGTAAATTGTGTTTTCTGCGTTATTTCTGCTCCTAGAACTCCGATTTGAAATATTCTTCCTGTATCGCATACAAGACCTGATGGTAAATATTTTTCACATAATTTCTAATGTTTGGCAAAGAATGGTTTGGCCACCAGGTGTCATAAGTGTTAATTTCTGCTTCTAATGTATTTGTAGCAAAATCTGGGCTCCTGAAAACTCGACAATTTTTTTTTTTTTTTCTTGGACCGATACCGCTTTTATGGATAAACCTTTTGAGAATACTTTCTTCCTAAAATAATGCATGGTTTTCCCACCAGGGGAAATAAAGTCACATCTTATTTTTGTCGATATCTCTGTTTCTAAGAGTTCGTAAGCTCACGATTCCGTTTACAGTAATATCTGAGGGATCAAAAACCAGATTGAAAATCTTCTTTCTTTCGTCAGATCTATTGTTTTGCATACCGGTTCCATTGGCTTTGAATAGCTTTGATAAATTTAATTTGCGTCAGAACAGATTCAAAAGACGTGCTTATTACACCTGAAAATTCAGTGTCATCTTTCTTGTTAGAATTTATATAGACTTTATTCCATATGTGATTATTCTCTCAGATAGGAAAACTGATTTGACCAGCAGAACTGTTTTTTAAATTGCATAAATTCAAATTTATTACACCCAGAAACTTAAATTACATGGGAAAATATTACAAACTTCAACAACATGCTTCACAGTTTGCATAGTTAAGTCACGTGTAAAAGTATACTTGGTACATGTCATTATGCAGTCGGTAAGGTCCTTAAAAAAAATTTGCTTGGTGCTTAAAATCCTTAAAACGGGCTTATTTTTTGTGGATGAAAAAGAGTGGAAACTCTACTGTACCCTGTGGCCAAAGTTTTGCTGCTGACTTCTTTTTATGTGGATGCTTTGAAATGTTGGTTGTGGAGAATCTGTTGTGTGCAGCCTCAGTATTGAGAAGATGAGAGTAGATCCTTGCACGACAACATGCTAAGCCACAAGGCTCTCTCATTGTTTAGGAGTTTTTAGCCAATAAATGTCTGCATACTGTTGCATCCATCACATTTACGAGACTTAGCCCCACACAACGTCTTCATGTTCCCGAAACTCAAGGCACCACTGAAAAATTTGTTAAACTATGGTTAGTTTGAATAAAGCTCATATTGAGAAATGGCTTCCTAGTTTAATTGAATTAATAATCTAAAGCAACTTATGGGAATTTACTAGGAAAATTTTTTTTTCATTTATAGCAAATTTTCGGAGAAAACTCTTCTCCTTCTTCAGGCTCTCTTGTTGTTGTCACTTTTTGCTTGTCACTATCATGGTTACGGTTTACCTTGGACGGTTACGGTTAACCTTGACGGTTTAGGTTATTTTTCAACACATCCTGCCAGATGTTAGGCAGGGAAAATCCTTTGCAGTCATTGATGATGGAATTTTGATTTTCTCAATCTCTATTCCTTCTTTCAGTTTTCTTTTTGGAAATTGCTTTGGAAACTGATTACTTTAAAGGGAATTCCAATCCATGCTGTGCCCAGTTTCTCTAACATGCCTATCTAATCCAGTCTTGTTGGAGCAATTTTTTATAGCTGCTTTATGCTCAGCTATACGAGTTTCTAGTCTGCGACCTGTTTCACCTATGTAAGATAGTCCACAACTACAATTTACTTCATAAACTACTCCTTGCATTTTTAAAATATCTTCTTCTCTTTGAACTATTTTAGGGAAAAAATTTTTTACTTTGTTCTCTAAACTTGGAGCTAGCCTAATATTGTATTTTTTACTAATTCTCTTTAAAGCCTCAAATAAACCTTTGTGATAAGAAATTTTTCTAGTGAATTTTACTTCTTGCTTTTGTGGGTTCTTCTTACCATTAAAATTCTAGACTCATTCAATGAATTAGATGATTCCCTTAAGTTCACTATTGAACTTCAAAAGAAAGAAGAATAAACTTCTTAGATATTACTATCTATTATGAAGAGGAAAATTTCCTCACTAGTTGGTATAAAAAACCAATGAATACTAAAAGACTACTGGATTTCAATTCGTATCATCCAGTTTCTATTAAGAAAAATGTAGCAAGTCAGTTTTTAGAAAAAATTAATAAAATAGTTTCTACTGCAGATAAAAAAGAATCCCATAAAGAAGAGCTTAAAGTCATACTTGCAGAAAATAACTATCCTAAAGAAGAAATTGAGAAGCTTCTGAATTTTAATGGTAAGAAGAACCCACAAAAGCAAGAAGTAAAATTCACTAGAAAAATTTCTTATCACAAAGGTTTATTTGAGGCTTTAAAGAGAATTAGTAAAAAATACAATATTAGGCTAGCTCCAAGTTTAGAGAACAAAGTAAAAAATTTTTTCCCTAAAATAGTTCAAAGAGAAGAAGATATTTTAAAAATGCAAGGAGTAGTTTATGAAGTAAATTGTAGTTGTGGACTATCTTACATAGGTGAAACAGGTCGCAGACTAGAAGCTCGTATAGCTGAGCATAAAGCAGCTATAAAAAATTGCTCCAACAAGACTGGATTAGATAGGCATGTTAGAGAAACTGGGCACAGCATGGATTGGAATTCCCTTAAAGTAATCAGTTTCCAAAGCAATTTCCAAAAAAAGAAAACTGAAAGAAGGAATAGAGATTGAGAAAAATCAAAATTCCATCATCAATGACTGCAAAGGATTTTCCCTGCCTAACATCTGGCAGGATGTGTTGAAAAATAACCTAAACCGTCAAGGTTAACCGTAACCGTCAAGGTAAACCGTAACCATGATAGTGACAAGCAAAAAGTGACAACAACAAGAGAGCCTGAAGAAGGAGAAGAGTTTTCTCCGAAAATTTGCTATAAATGAAAAAAATTTTCCTAGTAAATTCCCATAAGTTGCTTTAGATTATGGTTAGTTTATTGACACATGGGAACATTACTTTTTTTTGTAGCATCCATCTCATCTTCCAATTGCTGCCCTATGTATGTGAAAAAACCTAGCTGCAGTGTATTATAACAGCTTTAGATGATACCATGACAAACTTCATGTTGTGCTGAATTTGATATCCTCTTTGTTGGATTATTACTTGCATTTCAGTTTCTGCTGTAGAAGGCATTTAGAGATAACTCGGCAGTCCAAATGCTCCCATTCCTTCTTATATACTCGTATATGCTTTCCATAATCCTGCAAAGGTTCTTAGTTACAAGAATCTTAGGGTCTATTTCAGTAGTCTAAACTTGCAGTTTGTGATGTGCCAAACTCCTTCACAGGAATATACTCAGAAGAGATTATGCTCTGCACTACATGATACTTCACAGAAATATTTACTTACTATTGAGGAGTGTACAACACATCTGTTTAGTGTGCTTGACAATTCCAAGTTAAATCAAATGCACATTTGCTTAGTGTATTTATTTCAACATCGGATGTCAGAGAGATGGGCCCAAACTGTAAGACCTCTCAGAGCACCCAAATAAATGATTATGACTCCTTAAACATAAATGTAAATATAAGTGAAAAAGAATAAATGAAAATAAAAGTTGAGAAAATTCATATTTGGAACTTCTTCAAACAAGATAAGCTTAAGAAGTTGTTTTTCATAATAATTGTTCTTAATGTGGTCTCCATGAAAAGGCAATTTTTGCTTGTTGATTTAGTTTTATTTGTGAGGTCATTACCTTGCATGACTTCTTTTTGTAATTTTCACCATAATCAACATTGTTTTACATAGCAGTTTTGGGATATTTGAAGATTCAAAGAAGAAATTAATAGGCATGTAAAACTTGGCTGCAGTCATTTGGAGGAAATAATTCAAGTTTTATGAGCAAAATTATTATAAAAGAAAAGTGTGTAATCTGGGCATCCTTCCAATTCTTACTTTTGGATCAGGGACATGGATAGACCTTAGCAAAATAAGGCATTCAGAGGCTGCAGAAAACTCATAGAAGCATGGAAAGATACATGCTTGATGTAACTAAGAAAGACAGGAAAAGTAACTCATAGGTTAAGAAAACTACAAAAGTGGATGACATCAATCAAGATAAAAGGAAATACCCTCAAGTAGCAGTGAGCTGGGCATTTTGCTAGAAGAACTGACCACTGTTGGTCAATTGAAATGACTGGATACCATGAGACATGAAAAGATCCAGAGGACTATGTGGGAGGTAGTTCAATGAAACCTCGAAAGGATGCTGGAATGACTTAGAAGATGATTGCTGAAGACCGGGAGTTGCAGAAGGGATTTGGGGATACCTTCATCCAGCATTGGACTGAGAATGATTTATGATGATGATATTGATGATAAGTTTTAAGATGATTTTATCACAATGATTGAACATTCATTCAAACATGTCAACTGAGAAGGAGATGTTGCTCCACATTGTGTCCTAGCTGTTGGTCAGAATTTCCTAATGCACACTGATTGTTGGTTAATAGAGTAAATGTTTTAATGGTTGTTAGAGTTATACACAATACAACAATTAAGTAATGTGACGGATTTTTTAAGGAAATCCCAGTAAAACACACAGGTCGAACAGCCATGGCTTTTTGGCAAGTGATTTATCAGGTATGTGGTGGCAATAAAATTTGTGTGAGAATAGTACAGATGGTTAGTTAGGTTGCACATGCTGTTATTCGATAGAAGAGCATTGTCACTGCTCTGTCATGGAGCAGAGAGGAAAGGTCCGGCATTGTTTGGAAATCGGTAAAACTTCATCCTAGACAGTTGAATTGTTGTGTGATGTGTATGGGGCTAATTGCCTATCTCATGCACAAACATTCTGACGTTATGCACGTTTCATGGATGGGCGGGAAGATTTGGAAAATCACAAAAGGCTCAGATACCTGATTTCGGTGTGCATGTCAGAACTCATTGAGAAAGTTCGTGAAAGGATGAAAAGTCATCTTTGTGTGATCTTGAGAATGTTGGAATGTGTGCTCGGTGTTAATAAGGAGATGATTTATCAAATTTTATGGCAAGATTTGGGGAGGCAAGATTTGTGCTCGTTTTGTTCCACATGCTGTTTTGTCAGACGACCAGAAACGTGCATGAGTGGAGTATGCAAAAGACACCCTGGAGACTGCAGAAACAATGCAAACTTTTCTCAAAAGCGTTGTGACAGGTGATGAGAAATGGTGTTCTTGTTATGATCCTGAAACGAAGCATCAGAGTGCTCATTGGAAGTCACCGCAGTCACCCAAAGGAAAGAAGATCAGGTCACAGAAGTCCAACATCGAGACAATGCTTGTGTGCTTTTATGACAGCAAGAGAATTCTGCATTATGGGTTCATTCTTGAAGATACAACTGTTGCTGGCCACGCTTACACATCCATTTTATGACTGTGGGAAAAAAATGGGCAATGGTTCCTCCTTCACAATAATGCACCCGCACATAGAACAGTCAGTGAGTGTACGGCAATTTCTGGCATGAAAACAAGTGTGTGTTCTCAACCATTCCTCTATTCTCCAAATTTGTCACTTTGTGACTACCTGCTATTCCTTAAGTTAAAGCTGCCTTTAAAAGGAAACATTTTTCAATACATTGAATATATGCGTACAACTGTGACATCAGCTCTTCACTCCATAGCAAAAAATGACCTCTGCGAGTCCTTTCTTTCATTGGCTGTTTGTGCCACTTCTTGTATCAACTCAGGAGGAATGTACTTCAAATAAAATATATTCACGTAAGTTTTCCTGCTTTTTCATTTTTTATTAATTTACTCATTACTTAATTGCCACACTGTGTAGGTTGTTTGAAAAGTTCACAGTGCTTTGCTTCAGTTCAAGAAGGTTGACTGATAGTAGATAAAGAGGAGTTGTCTCTTACCATATATTCCTGAAATGTGGGCCACATGCAGAACTGCTGTAGTTGTGATTTATTCCTTCAATACATGACAAAGATGATGTTGAAGCAATAATCAACCATAATGCATTTTATGATGTTGGCACAGTATAAGATGTAATAGAGGGGACAATGCAATTTACTGAGAGGTTGATATTTATTATTCTCTCTCTCTCTCTCTCGCTCTCGCTCCCCCCCCCCCCACCCCCCATTGGTTTGCCTATTTATTTAACTTTGCATTCTATATGTGTATGATATTATCTTATAATGAAAATGCTAATAAAGGACCGTTTTGCATGCGTCTGCATTTCTTTTTCCTTCAATACTTATTAGACTGTAAAGAAACAAAAAATTGAAGATGGCACTGGCTGTTCGATTCACCTAGATTCTCAGCTTCGAAGGAGCACACGAAAAAGTTCAAGGAGAACAAGGATACGAGGAGAGAAAGAACTTACTGTGTCATCCACAACTACTCTATCCACATTAAAATTGCAGGTTAGTCATATTTTTGCACATTTGTCACTGTTCAGATGCACCAATGAAGTATTTATAAATTTTGACTGAACATCATGAACCATGAAATGGATTTTGTTTCTTTTTTATAATTCACTAATTAGAAGGCTTTATCATTTTCATTTGTTGATGTTCATAATTATAAAGCTTCCCATTTTTAATGTTTAATAGTTCATCATTAGTAGTATGATGACCAATTACGTCTGATCTGTTAATTATGAAGTTTTATTTAGATTTTTTTATTATTATATTGCACTTAACTCTGAAGATATCATAGTCTCTCAGGCTAAAGTGAAAAAAAAAAGTGGATTTTCTTAAGCTTCCAGATTCTAAGAAGGAGCTTAAATTAGCAGGAAATGAAGGACTGAAATTGTTGACCTCCAAATTTTCTGATCACATCATGAGGTATCATCAAACAGAATAGTGCAAAACTATATGACTTGTAGTTCCGCTGATGTTATCAGAATTTTCAGTCCTTATCTTTTTTTCCATGTGAAGAAATATGGTTCAAGTTAAACCATTATTATTGAAACCTAGTTCATGAATAATCCATGCAATTATTTAAAATTTGAGGTAAATCACTTGCAGCATATATATACTAGGGTGGTACACTCCTTGAAATCCCTGAAGACTCCTTGAAAATTAATGGATCATTTTCAAGGCCTTAAAAATCCTTTGGGCCCATGAAAAATGCTCTTGATTTTTCAGAATCTTGTCTTTATTATTCCAGTATTCTTATTATAAATATAAATATAATGATCCGATTTATTGGTGTATAGTAAGAAAAACACACGGATTTCACTCCGCAAGCTTTCCCCGTCAACGGACGGCTTCATCAAGTGGTTACATAGAGAAAACAGAATCAAAATTGTAAACAAAACATAAATTCTAACATGACAATTGACATCATGCATGAAGACCACGCACACAAATAATCACAGAATGCCGCGAATACAATATCTTAAAAGTTAATGCAAATAATGTAAACTTTAGGGAGAAACTAGAATCATTAAGTCCATCTTATGATGACTAGTAGCTGGTATGATGACTAGTAGCTGGTTCCAAGCTACTGGTAGTTCGAAAGAGACATCTGTGTTGCATTCATCCCGTCGCATTAATATTTCAACTATTTCTCTTATGGCAGCTGTTCTTGCGTCTCCATATGGTGCAATCTTGAATATATTCTGCTATTGGGGTTGAGCCTTATGGTTGGCTACTTCCTTGGCAAGGGATGTAGTAAGCTTTTTTGCGCAACGTCCCTCTTGTGTTCATTCATTCTCTCTTCAAATGATTGTGCGCGCAGTCTTCACACATGATGTCAATTGTCATGTTAGAATTTACCTTCTGTTTACAATTTTGATTCTGTTTTCTCTATGTAACCACCTGATGAAGTCATCTGTTGACAGGAAAACTTGCGAAGTGAAATTCGTGTGTTTTTCTTGCTTGACACCAATAAATCGGATCATTATATTTATAATTAGTTATCTAGTGCTAGCATTCCGCAATCTGTATCCAGTATTCTTTCTAGCCACTTGCTGTTCTTTTTCTGTTTTTCTTTGACATTTACAGTTGTTTTTTTTTTTTAAAGGCCTATTTCCATTTTTGGTCCCCAATCTCTCTCCTGCGTTAAGAAGCACCAGATCAACTCAACGAATTGTTCTATTCGCTCTTTTTAAAGCTGTGCCTGCAAAAGGACATGTTACATTACAGTCACAGAGAGAAAGAGAGAGAATTGGGGGGGGGGAGGCAATGACCTGGCCCTCACACTTGGCTCGCTTTGCATTGTTCATCAGATCCCATCTTTGTCTTCAGGTGAAGGTTTGACTTCTGTTATGTTGATCCGGAAAATCTGTCAATCACATAACATCAGACTGGGATAAAATTTATAAAAATAAATTGGCTCCAATTTTTAAGGTGACCAAGATTCCCAAAATGAAGTTTTGTCAAAATCCGTTGAAAACTTTAGGAGTTACGCATGATCATGCCATTTTTTTTTCTTTGATGTGTTTCACTCATGTGTGATGATTTATTTGTTTTGTAATTATTTTGAAGTTACTGAATAGATTTACAATAGCAAAATATAAAAGAACATTTTATCTTCCAGTATTATAAATATTTAATGGGAATTATCGAGGATAAATTTATTAAGGTACATTACCTCTCAAATTTTTGATCTATACACTAGATCATCTTCAGGAGTTCTTGCGTCTTACTTCTTCCTCAGGTCTGGCGACCAAGCTTAGTGGATTTTCCACCCAGCATGGTCGTTGATGCCACCTTGTGTCTTGTAAATTTCCAGGGATTCCTCTCATTTCCGGATAATTGCGTGGGATTGATGTTTGATCACTTTTAAAGAGTCCCAGTCCATTTTGTGGCCAGTTTGTTGTATGTGCCTGTCTAATCCTGTTTTATTTATGGTGGAGAATCTGGATGATTGTTATAAATTCGATCATTTTTTTTTATTTAATATTACAAGAAATAAATTTTTCAGCTTCAGATGTGTCGAGACACTTTTTAACTCTTTCCAACTGTAAGTTGCAGGAGCGTTTATACTCTGGACTTTTGTTTGTCCGTGCAATAACGTAAGTGAAAATGAATGGCTCGAATTTTATGAGATTTTCATATGTTGTTGGGGTGACTCGGGACCAGCCATATTGAAAATACAATAATTTTCAGGCCTAGAGTTGCACTTGAAAAAAAAAATTGCTATTAGGAAACAAATTCGGCATAGGAATTTACAATACAGCACAGCATTATGGTGTATAATAATACCCCCATAATTTTGCGATGTTATTTTACCCATCGATAGTAGAGAATAATAATTAATAGGACATTTTAGTTTACATCATGCAATTAATGACTTGCCTAAATCATAATTTCTTGTTTTATTTTACATGTGGCTGTTTAAAACAGGATATATGGCATTACAGTGGCTCACTCAGTGGGGGTGACCCAGGGGCATGGGCCCTCCCCATGAAGTATATTTTGGTTCTTTGTTCATTGTTATTGGCTGCTTATTTTTAAAAACATTTGTATATGTTTTTAAATATATGTATAATTTACAAATAAGTGGAAGCACGCTGTAATATAGCAGAGATATTTTTATCGCTTTTCAATAATTTGGTAGATAATTCCTCCGGGGTATTTTTATTTTCATCTTCAATAATTTGGGCCACCCTCATAAAGAAATCCTGGGTGTGCCACTGCGGCATTACATGCAAAATATGTATTCATGATAATGTCATATACCAAGTGTTTTACAAAAGTGTTTTAGCCAAAGTTTCCCAGCAACTTTTTCCCTGAAGGTGCACAGGGTTGTCAACTTTCAGATTAAGTCTCCAAAGTTTTGTGTAGATGTGCTAACAGTGCAGTGTTATTAGTACTGTTTATAATCCTTTAGCTACTGCAGTGTAATGCTATAATTGTCTCTATATTCCATTATATACTACATATAAAAAATTATTTGAGCAGACTTATACACATACTTATCCCTTCTCTGTATTATTATTATTTAAATTTTGATCACGCAACACAGTTTGTGTGTTATAACGAAGTTCATTTAACTTCCGCAGTTTTTTTGTACTTGTTCCCTAGCATATTCATGAACAATGCAAGAAACTTGTCTTTATTCAGTTTTAATTAGAACTGTTTCTAGCCAGTACTGGTAAAACAAGTAGTTCATATTTTACTTGCCAAAGCTAGTAAATCGTTGGGGAATTTGAACGTCGTTTTAAGCCAATTGAATATTGTCAGTATTGCGCTTGAAAAAGAAAAATTTTTCCCTTGAATAGTCCTTGATTTTTTTTTTTTTTTTTGTTAAGGGTGCTTGCTCACCATGTATATGCACATATTTACACATGCTATTATGTGTGAGGTTGTGTATGTAATATACACATGCGACACTACATAGGGTACTACCTCACCATGTATACACATACATTTACACTTGTTATGATGTGTATGGTTGTGTATGCAATATACACATGCAACACTATATGTTATGACATTTCTGAAATTTCAGTGTCAATTAGGTATACTGGCAATGAAGTTACGGCAATCCTAGTAATAATAATTACTTCAATTGCAGTTTATTTAAGTGGCTTGCTAGAGGTTTAGTGTTATGTAAGAGACCCATATTAATCCCTGTAACTAAGCTTCAATTAATTAATAAATACTGGGTCTTATGAGATTAGTGCAAGTGAGGCAGCTCCTGACATAGTCAGTATGAGAGAAGTTGATCAATGTATTTTTGGAATCTTAAACTTCATATTTGGAGAGGAAGTTGAATTTTAGAAACATTATTTGAAGTTTGCTTTTCAGAGTTGTGCATCTGACTATTTGCTTAGTTTGATTTTGTGGATAGTCAGGAAGTACTTTTAATGTAAAAATAGCCTTTTGCTAGTTTCACCACTGCAAGTGAAACACCAAGAAACAAAAGATGAAATAGCATCTCGCCATATCTGCCACAAAGAAGTCGAGAAATAGAACAGTGCTTTGGACTACATAATTGTGAGAACTTTTCTTCCAGGTGCTACGGGATTTGTATTGGTTGGTCTTCTGCCAGAAATAAAAACCATCAGTGCAGGTCCCTTTGTTCAGATAGACAAAAAGTTTTGTTGTACACTTCAGGGTAAAGATCAGTTGGTAAAAAACTGTCATCCTTCAACACACTGCATGACCACCCACTGCACATCTGACATTTTAGATGCTTGTGAAGAGTAGCTGGGAAGTGTTTCCTGTAGTCCAGACTTAGCCTACCTCAGATGAATTCCTGTTCTGTCCATTAAAAGCCCAAATGAGGAATAAGTACCACACAAAGATGTAGTTGTCAACATGGCCATACACAGCTGTTACATATAGTAGAAATGGACCTGCACTGTACTAGGATTCTTTAGTAGCTTCTTTGACACTGGCAGAAATGTGGTGCTATCAGTCATGAGAGTTTGTGGGAAAATGAAAAGTTTAATCATTAGTAGTGAGTGGTGCACATGTAAAGAAATACTAACTTCACATTATTAGATTAATGCACTGTATCTCAAATTTTCAGAAACCTTGAGTAGAAAATATGCAATTTGCTAATTTTTAGTACTCATCGCAGGAAATTAGCAAAGTAGTGTGAAACAAAATTAATTTTCTATCACCAAACATATACAGTCTTTCTAAAATTTCATTTAACAGAATAACGATATCCCATTATCTGGCAGTTCTGATAATAAATATATTAATCATTTGAAAAATGTTACGATTAGTAGTACTTTAACACTTTCTGGGGAAAGGTATTCTTTGTGCAGTAGACAAAGATTATGCACTTTAGATGTTTGTTCAGCTTCATATTCTTCAGATGTCTAGAACTACATTGTCATATGTGATGTAATAACAACATACTCAGAGAGAGATAATGAGATCATAAGTTAATTCCTATTTCAGACTATCAAATTTATTTTTAAGTTTCTGAGGTGTGTGTGCCACTTGGTTTACAATGTATTAATGGCAGCATGACTGTTCAAAAAGTAAGCAAATTGAAGTTAGGCTTCGCTTCATGCTTGACTTTTATGAAGCATATCATTCAAGCGATTACCATTTTGCTAATTCTGTCTTGAATTATTAATTAAGAAAAATTTATGTGCCACAAATAATCTTAGCTTCTTTCCTGCTATGGTGAAACTGTACAAAATGGAAAGACACAAACTACATATACTGCTGATCAGGGGCATATTTAGAGGGTACCGAGGGCCTTGCCACCCTTAAAAGTGTTTCATTTTTTTGCCAAGCCCCCCCCCTCCTGAAAGGTTTTTTTTTTTTTTTTTTTTTTTTTTTTTTGTTAAAATCTGACTGGCTTATAGCATATTATCTGATAGCCGAGCGGCCCTGAAAGCACTTGGTCAGTTTGGAAGTAAGACTCCCCTTGTTAGAGAGATAAAAGCGCTATTAAAGTCAGCGGGAAGTATGAGGGTTACCTTCCACTGGATCCAAAGCCATATCGGTACAGTTGGAAACGAACGTGCAGACCAGCTAGCGAAGAAAGCTGCTGGAAAAGAGGGCATAGATTTTCAGATACGAACGCCGTTGCAAAGCGTGCGGACGCAACTGAAAAAAGCCACATTAGTGGAGTGGCAATAGAGATGGGATGAGGGGGATACGGGCAGAAGAATACGCCGTATTTTCCCCCGAATTTCGATAAGGCGCATTGAGAGCAATGGTTTCCTTAACCAGGTACTAACCGGGCACAGCGTGTCGCCGGAGTACTTCTGCAGATTTGCGGTTAGGGAGCGAGTGTGCATGTGTAGTGCCCAGACTGCAGATGTCGCACACACGATTCTAGAATGTGCTTCTCTGACTGGGAAGAGAGCAATTTTAGTGCCAGAATTGGCAAAGACGAGGGACCTCTCGATCCTGCTCGCGTACCCAAGAGCGCGACAGGGGATTATCGAGATGGTCAAGCTCCTTAAAGAGGAGCAGGCGGTCTACCTAATTGAGGGGTGACCGAAGAAGATAGAAGAGGGATGAAGAATGAGAAGAGGAACTGATGACTCGAGCCCAGAGTCATCACCACAGAACTGACCCTAGTCCTGTGGCAATGTAAATTTCAATGTATATATTTTTCAATGTTTTTCAGTGTGAGAGGGCTCATTGAGCAAAGTATTTGTTTCCCACGTGGAGATGGGTTCCTCAGTGTAAATAAATGTGCACATATCTGTCTGTTTGAATAAAGGGTGGACACCCCAAACAGTGCGCGCGAGCAATTGATTCTCCCGGTCAGGGGAAGAGAATTTTTTCTAGCCCCTGCCCAAATGGCACGCACACCCGGGTCATGACGGAGAGTTGAGAAGTGCCGGCCCACGGGGGTAGCAGCAAGCTGCAGGTCTACGGACCGATTCTGTCCAGATGGGGGAATGTCGGATGCTGGCAGGATTACTCGCAACGCCGTCACTATTATTTTCGAGAGAGTTTGCTTAACCCTGTGGACTCCACAATTAGACGGTACAGGTTAATGGTCATCAGCTAGTCTTTACATTAGAAAAAATGCTGTAATTTAATAAAAATAAATGAACTTTACATTAGAAAATAATGCTTTATTTTTTTCTTCTATTTTTCATTAACTTTAATTTTGTCTTGATACAAGATTTCGAAAAGTTCAGTTTTCTGCCCCCTCCACCCCCAATTCTTTATATGCCCCTGCTGCTGATAATGGGACATTAGTTGATGGTAAGGAGTGGTTGTATAATGGCTGGAAACAAGTAACTTCAGTTCCATTGCTGCTCCTGTCACACCTTTCTTTATATATTTAATTTTTTCTTTTCTGGTTTGAATATGAAGACAGTCATCAGTGCAGTTTTTTAACTGTTTTTTTTTTTTTTCAGTAGCTGTTAAGTTGCTAATTGTTCTGAATCATCAGCATTTCACTATGAACAGAGATTTATTTATCAGCACCTTTATTGCTAATATGAGTCCCCAGAGCTCTTATGTGCAAGTGCCATTCTGTTTCATCCCATGCTGTCTTGTACATTCTTCTTCCACTCAGGGGACTCCTAATTTTTTCAAGTCCTTTTGATCATTTTCTTCCTGACATCTTCATCAGAAATTAAAGCACAGGGTGTGTTTCAAAGAATGTCACAAAAAGAAAAAAAATTGAAAAAAAAAACAAACAAACTTGGTTATCGTCACATTTCCATTTTTACGTTTTACGCTGGTGATAACGCAAAAATGGAAGTGTTTTGTTAGTGTTAACAGATGGTGCTGCATGTAGCAGATGAACAGTAAAGTTAAGAAAAAGAAGCTGACAAACATTCCATTAGAAATGGTGTTATCCATGCAGTAGAAGATCATGCTTGTGAAATGGTTCATTGAGACCAAATCAACAATGCAAGTACGGCAGCATTTTATTTGAACACATACAGCATGTAATCTACCATCAGCGTATGACATAAAAAACTGGTGTGATAACTTTATGGCAATAGGTACTTTTTTGAAAAAACAATCCTCGGGAAGGCCACTCATCGCTGATGCAAAGTGTGGCCTTCCCTTTGGCCAGCATTTCAATGCAGCTCAGGAAATTCAACAAGACAGGTATCTCACGAATTTCAAATACCACATTCAGCTGTCCAGAAAGTGATCCATAAAAGACTAAAATTAATTGTTAGCTTACAAAGTGCAAATTTTGCAGGCTCTCCATCGCATAATAAACCTTAGTGGATGGAATTCAGAGCTTTTGAATAAAATTGATATCGATAATGTGTTTCTGCGAGGAGTAATGTATTGTTCAGATGAAGCAACATTTCGTGTGTCAGGCCATGTTCACCGCCGAAACATTCGAACATGAGATTCTGAATCCCCACATTCTGTATACAAGCTTGAGAGAAGCAGTGCAAAAAACAAAGCCTGATTTGGTGTCATGCATAACCGTATAATTGCACCTTTCATTTTTCATTGAAAGGACAATTCGTGAGACTAATTATCTTGATATGTTGTAACATTTCATTTTACTGCAGCTTCAAGAACTGCAACTTGATATCTTGTTCCAACAAGATGGGATTCCCCCAGACTGTGAGAGAGTTTCTTGATAAAGTGTTTTTGGGCTGATGGATTTGTTGCGGTCTCGTTCTCCAGATTTAAACCCACAAATTTTTTACTTGTGGGGATATGTGAAAGACATTGTGTACTCTACTCCAGCAAAAGATCGTCTGGAACTTTGAATCGGAATCGCCAGTGCCATAGTCATGATCACGTCTGTTATTCTTAAACACCCTTGGAATGAACTGGAATATTGTTTACATGTTGTATGTACAACTAAAGTTCCTCACATAGAAACCTATTATTAAGTCAGAAAAACAAAAACTCTCATCTTTGTAAAGCCTACAATAAAATATGGGTATGTGTATTACTTTGTGAGTTATTAATTTTTCCTTTTGTGGCATTCCTTTATGTACATCCTGTACTTCATTGTAAATTTGGTTGGGTGAAGTAATTTGTTTTGTCATGTATTTTAAGTTTTGTGACATCACTTTTCCACTTTCACCTGCTGTACTAGCTGTATTCTTTATGCCAACAGTATCTGTATACTGTTCAGCCCTAATTCCTTCCCTACTTATTTGCATGATTAAATGTGAAATAAACTGTGGGCCGCCTTCTAGCTATTTTCCAATTTTTTTAGTAGATTTCATAGTTTCTGGTGTAATGAAACTAATATACAGGGTGTCCCACTCGCTACCGAACCCGGCTTTTCTTTAATAATATTAATACCAATGAAGATATTGCAACAAAATTTGAAGTGGACTTACCTCATTTCATGCCAAATGTGATGACATCACAACATGTGCTGGAAGTGGCCACCATTTGCGTCCAGACAGCATTAAACCCAGCGCACCATATTGTGGAAAGTCCTTGCCAGTATGTCCGCTGTCACTGCCCGAATTTCTTCGGTGATGTTTGCTCTCAAGGCATCTATGGTTCACAGTTTCTTTTGGTAAACTCTCCCTTTTAGATATCCCCATAAAAAGTAATCAGGAGGCGTCAGAACGGGTGAGCACGATGGCAATAGACCCTTCAAAATGATGCTGTCACCAAAAAAGCACTGAATTTCAGCCATACTGGTGTGTGATGTGGGTGATCTCACTCCATCATGCTAGTAATATCAAATTCAGAGTTCTTCGTCGTCCAATTGATTTACAAAGGTGTTGAAGATTTCCATATATGTAGCTGTTGTGATGATTGTATCGAAGAAGATGGAACCAATTATGCGGCGCCAGGTCATCCCACACCAAACACCAATTTTCTGTGAATGAAGGGGTTCTTCAAGTATTACGTTGGGATTTTCACTGGCCCAAATACAGGAATTTTGAGAATTGACGTATCCAGACAGGTGAAACCACGCCTCATCTGAGAACCACGTGTAGTCCAGAATGCCCAGATTTTCCTGAAGAAATGTCTGAAACCATCAACAGTGTGTCACTCATTTCACATAGTCAGGCTCTTTCAGTTCGTGGACCATGGAGATACGGTACATGCGAAGCTTCACTTTTTTCACAGCACGTTGACAAGTGCTTTTGTACAACCCTGTTTCCTGTGACAGTCAGCAAAGTGACTTCCTGGGAGAAGCAAGTAGTCGGCCCTTTACATTCTGGATCATTTCCTTGGACATTTGTGGACGACCTCCTGCATAGTCGTCTAATAAAATCCCCTTGGTTTCCAGTTTCTTCAAGAATGCCCAAATGGTGAACTTGATCAGCAGATGTCTGCCTGCAAACCTCTCCAGGAATTGCTGTTGACAAGACTTTATAGATTCTGTTTTCCAATAAGTGTGAACAATAAAATTCTCTCCTCCAGAGTATACCGATACATTTTCACATGTACACGAACAGCCACAAGCACGAGCACTCACTATTAACAACAGTATTGTGTAGACACGCTCAACAAAATGGCATAACAAAGGCAGCAGAGAGGTGCATCCGGCTGGCTGGCGGACAGCGCCAAGTTCAATGCTGTCTGGATGCAAATGGTGGCCACTTCCAACACATGTGATGTCATCACATTTTGCACGAAATGAGGTAAGTCCACTTCAAATTTTGTTGCAATATCTGCATTGGTGTTAATATTTTATTAAAGAAAAGCCGGGTTCAGTAGCGATTTGGGACACCCTGTATGTGCTGGTTCCAGTGTTATTGAATTGTATTCTGTAAATTCAAGTACGGGGTTGGCCTCTCTTTCGCTTCTTGAAAGATTGTGCTGTGGTTGGCGGTGTGCAGGGGTGGTTATTTCTTAAAATAATCAGATGTAGGTATAAAAGTTGTTGTCTTTGTGTGTATCACCCATTGCAGTTTAAGTAATGTGGAATGCCGTCTCCTCCACTCAAGCCCCACGCACGAGATAAGTCTGTACACATTGCTGTGTGTGTTTGTCTTGCAAAAAGTTCATATGTTAATCATCACGTATTTGCTGTATACACATATTTTTTGTAGTGTTGTTTTTATGCAGTTACTATGTATTTTGATGAGTAATGAGATTTATTCATGTTGTCATATGCATAGCTTGTCCCGAAACAACTGAGAATGCTTTTATAAAAAATGTGTAATACTGCGTTCGACCTTGACGCGAGTCGAAAAAACGGTGGTCGTTGTATAACCATATCAACTGGATACACCTGTTTATCACGCATGCATTGTTGGTAGGGCACAGTTTAATAAGCGTTGCTTCACGAGCCCCCTGACAAGTGTTTGTGTTGTGAGTTTTCAGAAAAATGGATGTGAAAGAGGTACAAAGATGCACCATTAAATTTTACTGTTGATTTACAAAGTTAGTCGGAGAGATTTTCCATCTTATGCAAGAGGCTATAATGAATTGTGACGTACCTGCCAGCAGGACGCACACGACATAAAGGCACATAGCAATCAGAACAAATGTCTGCGTAGCTCAGTTGGTAGAGCGACTTGTTCCGGAATAAGCGGCCTCGGGTTCGAATCCCGGCGTAGACCAAAAATGACGGAGAAATTTACTTCGTTATAATGGCGCCCGAACTATCCGGATGACCCGGCCGTTCAAAATCTCGCATTGGTGTGATGTTCTTTCCACACCGCGAGACAGGAAAAATCAGAGAATTCCTTCTCCAGCGCTTCGAAAAATAAAAATGTGTGATGTTGCATTCCACACACCAGATTGACTGGGAGTTCTCAAGTGCACGTTCTACAGTGGATGGCTGCCTGCAACGATTCATGGTCACGGCTGACCCGTGGGCCATGCCCCCGGCCCTCTTTCGGGGGGGGGGAGATGTGACGTACCTGCCAGCAGGACGCACACGACATAAAGGCACATAGCAATCGGAACAAATGTCTGCGTAGCTCAGTTGGTAGAGCGACTTGTTCCGGAATAAGCGGCCTCGGGTTCGAATCCCGGCGTAGACCAAAAATGACGGAGAAATTTACTTCGTTATAGAATGTCTAGAAAAATCAACAGTTTACAGATGGTATAAAGAATTTATGGTTGGGTGTGAGTCAGCAGCTTTAATCGTGCATGGAGGAAGACCTTCAACGAGTGTTACAGAGGTAAACATCAATACAATAGGTGGTATTTTGTAGGAAGAGAGACATCTATCAATTAGAGGTATCGAAGATGTCATTCACATTTCAAAATCTTCAATTCACAGAATTTTAACTGAGTATTTGGGTGTGAAACAAGTTTGTCCAACCTGAGTTCCCCATTTCTTTTCATGTGCAGCCCAATGCAAGGCCACACATGGACAGTTCTGTCATTTCTTATTTGGAGAAAATGAATATTAAGTTGACGCTCCAACCTGCGTGTAATCCAGATTTGTCACCCTGTGACTTCTGGTTGTTTCCCATTATTTAAAAAGGAAATTATGGGGACGACAATTTGAGACTGATCAACAACTTATTACAGCTGTGCAGGGGTGCTTCAACAGCATTTCAGAAGAATTCCAGAAGACCTTCCAAAAGTGAGAGAAACGTTGGGGCATCTGTATTCGATGCTACAGACAGTATTTCGAAAAGATTACCACTTTCTTGATAATTAAGGTACTCATATTTTTTTTATGAAAACATTCTCAGTTGTTTTGGAACAACCTTTGTGCACTGTTATAGTAGTACTTTTATTTATGTTTTTTAACTATGTAGCTTACAAATATTTTTTTATCACATTTTTACAGGAGGGCAAGGGATTTTATGTTTTGTTTTTCATTTTTTAACAGATTCTGGAAGTTTTTCATTTTCCTCCAAATGACCAGAATCTCTACCTCAATGGAAAGAAGCTGTCAGATAACAGTGCAACAATGAATGTGTTGAATGTATTTCCTTACAGTGTAATTTTACTTAAAGTAAGTGTATTTGGATGATCAAATAATTTTGTGTTTGCATGCCTTCTTGGTTCATTTATGAGATAGACCTTGTTAGTTGAGTCTGTCAGAGATGACACTAGATGTTGCCGCATCCACTTGCTTGCATCATTTGACAGCATAGTCTGAGATACATTATCATTTTAGTTTTCGTAATTGAAATAGCTGTTAAAAGGGCATTTTATGTGTTGGTAGTGAAAAAAAAAAAGATTCTTTTGAATTTTTCTTCTTTTTTTCTTCATTTCATACAAACATAATGTTATTAACACTCTGGTAGGTAATGAAGAAAGCGATTGCCTTCCAGGTAAGGAACGGCTTCATCAATCTCAATGGCAACCCTTTACTATGTCAATCTTCCCCTGTTGGCCAAAAACTCTTGTGCCACCTGTAAGGAAGTGGCATTTAGGGATGTCGCATAAGCCATCAATTATTTGCATGTGGGGCCTAGTTTGTGGGTAAGTGGAATTAGTGGAGTGATTTAACATTGAGTGCATGTTTCCCTTGTGTTGCAATATATGATATGTAGCCCATTTATTCATCATTGTCACAGACTCAAGGGCTACGTGATTCTAAATGACATGGTTGAGGGTGGCAGAAGAACATGGTTTCCTAGGCTCAACTCCACATGCAACTTCTTCATATCTCTTTTGTGCATGCCCACAATCCATAAGCATTAAGATTGATGAAGACATGATATTTGCCAGTAAGGATTCCCATCATTACCTACCAGAGAGGTTATAAGGTGCATTCATATGAAGCAAAATGGCACTTCTTCTTGAGAAGAAATACTTTTGAGCTCTTCCAACAGACAAAATGCCCTTATAAGAGCAGTTACAAAAAAGAAAAATAATAATAATAATAATAATAATAATAATAATATGCATCTCAGGCTATACTATTGCACATGCAAGCTAGCAGATGGCTATACTAAATGCTATCTGCTAGCTGCAACACCAAATGCCATCTCTGACAGGCTCAGCTAATAGGGTTATTTCTATAAATGAACCTGCCTGTCATTTTTCAAGCCTTCATTGTATGTGTATGAGTTAATCAAGCCATGGTGTTCCTGCTCAGCTAGCAGGTTATTTATTTAAAGAACATATTTTGTTCTTCTGCTCTTATTTTTAATTTCCAGTGGGTTTTTTTTTCTTTTATATCTTAATTTAACACCATATTGCTCTTTCAATCCCTTTCTCTTTTACACACACACACATGCAGAGAGAGAGAGAGAGAGAGAGAGAGAGAGAGAGAGAGAGATATCAGCACAATAGTTTTTGTTGCACTCTCATCTATATCACTGCCAGTTTTATGATATAATCTAGTGGGTGGTTCACTAGTCAACACAGTGAACTCTGCTCATTTGAGCTTCAGGCATAGCTTTGTTCACACTGTCTGTCTAATGACACCCCCCCCTAAAAGTGTTCCATGGTCTTCTCCATGTAGATTGCATTTATGGTGAAAGCTGTGTGATTGGCTGAAGTGGTAATATGGTGCCTACCACCTGTAATGCTCCTCCTTGCATAATCATGATCAGTTCTCCAAAACTGGAAGCCTTCAGTACACATACCCTATTAAAAAGGTCTCCAGACACCCCCTTCTGTAATAAAAAATGGAACATTCCAATAGATCACATGTGTCAGATTTCCTTTGAAACTGTGGGTAAACTCCCCAGACATCATATATCGTCTGCTCTTGAGACTTGCCCACATATGTTGAGCTTACTGATTTCAAATGAGGTGTTATTATAGGGTACCATATCAGCAACCTGTTCATATGTGTGATTGCAGAATAATTGCAGCACCCACAGACAGCTGTCCAAGGCATTATTAGTAAATGGAAACATGAGGGACTTAAACTGCCAAGAAATGTTCAGAAAAACCAAGTAAATTGATGGAAAGCGACAAGAAAACTCTGAAATGTATCATCTGTAGGTACCATCATTCCTCTGTACAAATCATCACGAAAGAATTTCAGGATTCAACTGGGGTGTGTGTGTGCACTAAGACAGTTCTTACAGAACTGCACAAGTAAAATTTCCATGGCCAAACTGCTTCATACAAGCCGTTAATAACTCAAGAATGCGAGTGAGCGACTTGCTTGGTGCAAAGCACGTTGTCCATGAACCCCAGACTAGTGAAAACAAGTGTTATGGAGTGACGAATCACACCACACTGTTTTTAAATTCAATGTTTGTTGCTGGGTGTGGTGTATGCCAGGTGAATGGTATCTGCCAGAATGTATCATCAAACTTTTAAATTTGGTGGTGGCAGTGTCATGATCTGGGCATTTTTCTCGTGATACAGACTCGGACCATTAGTGGTTGTGGATGGGAGCATGAACACCACAAAGTACCGGGACATCCTAGACAACACCACACTGCCTACACTTTACCAGTTTTACGGAGATGGGTCATTCTTGTTTCAACAAGATGTGTCGTGCGATAAAGTACTCTCCATTTGGGTATGGTTTGAGGATATGGGTGTACGTAATTTGGAGTGGCCAGCTTAAATCCATGACCTCAATCCTATAGATGCCCTTTGGGATGAACTTGAATGTCAGATTTGGGCTAGAATGACACATCCAACTTCTGTGTCTGAACTGTCCACTGCTTTGTGGGAGGAATGGAACAATCTACATGTGTCTACTTACCAGAATTTCATTGAAAGTGTTCCAAGGAGAGTGAATGATGTAATTGTGGCCAAAGGTGGACCTACTCCTTATTGATTTTGCCATAAATGCCATATTGTAAAAAAAAGCACTGGCGTCCGGAGGCTTTTTTCCACATAGTGTAGGTCCTTGCCTTTTTATGTTTACAAAAAAAAAAAAAAAAAAAAAAAAAAGATAGAAATACTGAATCTAAGTTTCACTGCCTTTACTTCCTTCCTATAAAAGTGTATGAACAAACATCAGTCTTAATAAATGGTGAGTGGTGGGTGATACACAGAGAAAAAGACAAGTATTGTGATAGGAAGTCAACCAACTTATGAAATATGTATGCTACGCCTTCTTTCACCTTTTCATAATATTGAATAGGTTGGTATGTGTTATAGGATGCTATGCATTATCAGAAATGAATCAAACATCTGGTCTTGACAGATGTGAACTAGGGCTTTTATCAAGTCTCAGGGACAGAGGATCTCAGCTATCATGTGGAAGGAGACCTTGCGTAAAATTGCAAGCTGGGATATTTTTGTACAAATACAGTTAGTAAGGTTTTTTTTTTTTTTTTTTTTTTGGTTTTTCTGATTTTTGTTAATTTACTTTTCTACCAAACAAAAAAGGGAGTGGGGGATGGGAATCTTCACCAACCAGAGTAAGATAAAATTCAATTAAACTAAGTATTATAATTCATTTGCTAAGCTTTTCTGAAAACTATCATTACAAACAGTTTTCTTTAGTGTTAAGTAGTAAAGTTGTATGGTCAAATGCTGAAGTATTGAGACTGTTTTCTTCTCTGATGAATACAGGTCCATACCGATTTTCTCCAAATGTCTGCTAGTTGGCTATTATTAGTAAATACCTATTTTATAGGCAACTAACATCCCAGAAGACAACAGCTTAGCATCTCATAGTCACTCTTTCCAAGAGCATTTTTTTTTTCTGCCTTCAGTGGACTCTCCCTCCACCATATCCTTATTTGTTTGTGTAATGGTTTTCATTCAGATTTAGCATCTGCATCCAAAAGAACGTATGTTTCTCAATTCATTCCATAACCTGTTAGCACCAATAAGCCCTGTGGCCATGGGGCAGTAATAGCATGTTTTAAAAAACCAAGAAAAAAAAAAAGGCTATATGTATGAATAAAATAGGATACCATTACAAGTGTAAATATTCTGTTTATTTACACTTGTAATGGTATATGTAAAATACACAGTGGCGTATCTTGGGTCCGAGACCTGGGCTATCTCACCCCCCCTGCTGTTTTTATTTAAATTGCAAAGTCTAATTTTTAATTGTTAAGTAATAGAAGTAACTTATTTTCTAAATTGTAGGTACATGTTATTGCCAACATGATACCAAATAATTATGAGGATTAGGATTTGAACACTTATTTGTACATAACTCCATTCTTCTTTCCTTTTGTGTGAACTTGAGTGTTACGTTTTCACAAAAATGTTTCTTCCGAGTACTTTTTCATATTTAAAAATAATGTTTTTCTCTATTGACAAATCAGCCAAGTTGCTCGAATGTACATGTCCTTGTGTGGCTCTAAGATATATCTTTATTCTTTTTAATACGGAAAAACTTCTTTCGGCAGTTGCAGTTGTTGATGGAAAGTTTAATATTAGGTCTGCTAGTTTGTACACCTCAGTAAACACTATGTCCAATTTAGTCAATTTTATGTAACAAGTAATGTCGTACTAATTTGTTTTGTATTCATCAAGGGAATAAAACACCTTCAGTTCATTTTTCAGTTGAGCAGCATCAAAATTTAAAGCTAAGTTTTTTAAGTTCTGACAGTAGATGTTCAGTGGTACTTTCACAAAATTTATCAAATAATTCAACAAAGCCACGAATTTAAGATATAGTATCACTGATTTTAGTTCATTGACACTTTACACAAACTGAAACAACTCTCGCAAAACACACGCTGTTACACGCAGAAGCATGCGAGTGACTGAGATCCAAGGCTTCTCTTATTCTGAGCGAACCGTTGCACAAAGCAATCTTCCATTCACCTGCATATGCGCATTCATGTTCTCATAGAAATGCTAGCAGGCTATTGTATTGAAGCTCTTCGCATCAGAACAGCAAACACTCTCGAAGGCTTACTTGCGTTATGCAGTTGGTCATCGCTCGCCAGATTGATTCTCATAGTCGAAAGAAGCGAATCCGCTCATGTTTTTTTTGGCACCAAAAGCATCGACATATCTTAATACCGTTGATAATTGACTTTTATTTGTGTATATTTAATTGACTTTTATTTGTGCATTCTCTAGGCTTTGCAGCTAGCCTAGAATATCCACCACTGAAAATACAGTATGTATTTACACTTCTAATGGGATACGAAAGTGATTTTCATGAACTACGAGAAACAGTTCTGAGTATTTATAACAACATCCATTTTCAGAAATGGAGGTTTGCAATCTGTACAAAACTTCCCCTCTCCTTCAAAGCTGCATCTGTGAATTAAACTAATTCCTATCTTTGTCCCTCTTCATTACTCCAAGTTTTCAGAAGTATTACGAAATATACAGAGAATGTTCACACATTTTTAGAATGTTTTTGGTAAGGAATTACCAAAAATAAAAGAAGTTCAAAGAATTGAAACTGACAACAGCATGTTAGATGAACACGAAAGAAACATTTTCTGCAATTAAATATTGTCTGCTAAGAAAATGAGAAATATTTGTATTCTGTAATTTAAAAGCACTGTGAAAATCATGGAATTAGCATTTCTAAATGTAAAATAAGCAATGTTATTAATAATAGAGGGAAAAATCATCAAGCATTGCTTTTAACAGGGAAAAGAACAAGCAAATATCTAGAGAAGGTACGAACTGTTACAACTATTTCAAAAGTAAGGCCTCTGGTCTTAAAAGAAAATCCACTTACCAAAAGAGCAGTCACTAAGTCATTAAAAATTTCTGTATCAACTTTAAACAAGGTAATAAACAAAGATTTGAATCGGGAATCACCGCATTTTGTGTAGACATGTGGTTGAGCATAGAACACTGTGTAGACTTCTTTATGAAAATCACTTAGCTGGAGACAGATAGAAATTTATTATGACTATTGATAAAGCATGGATCTACCTAAATGACTGTAACAAAAAAAAAGTTTGATTTGCTATCGCAAAATAACAGAAAAAGACTTACAAACTTGGTTCCAAGAATCCAAAGAAAGTTTCAGCAAAGGATTTGTGATTATTGCTGGTTCCTTGTACAATGGGAAATTAAAGTTAAGAGAAGTTGAAAAGAATGTTAAAATCAATTCTACATATTACCAAAATAATAACTGCTATATTTAAAGAGAAAATGCCATTCCTTTATCCACAGAGCCTTCAAAGAGTAGAACTCCATTAGAATAAGGCTACCAGTCATACATCCAAATCTACCACTGTATTCCTTGAAAAAAATGTAAAAAGAGATGGGCATGAAGTCTGTACCTTTCGCTCATATTCCTCCAAAGTCCCTAATGTGTTGCCAATAAACTATTATGCCTTTGGACTGCTAAAAAGAGCACTTTCTAAATGCAGACCTAAAACAATAATTGGACAATGAAAGCAATGGAAGAGGAGTGGAATAAAACACCACTACCAATTTTAAGAAGTGCCCTGTTATCTTGGAAATCTAGATGTAGGTTCATTACAGAAAAAAGGCTATCAGATAGAACATTTAAGAAAGAAATAATTATTTTGTTTTAAACATTAATTACATATATTGCAGGAATATCATTCTAAATCTGTGTGAACATCTTCAGTATATGTAAGAACTTGTGGGACTAAATGATACAAGAAGGATTTATATTGTATAGAATTGTCCTTTTCACTCAATTCCTTTCGTACTCTTAGAAATATGTGCACATGTAAAATATAAGATGGTGTGCATCGAGGGGACCATTTAGGTGTGGTGAACTCATTTGAATGCTCCTGGAGCCAATTGGTTGTTGCCACTTGGGAAGTGTGCAGTTTGACATTGCCCTGTTGAAAGATGGCATCATGGTGCAGAAAGGGAATCACTATAAATGGGTGTAGATGGTTGGTGAATGGGGACGGATTGGCCCACCAGAACAGCAGGGCATTTCCCGGTGCACCACTTGAGAAACAGCCCTGTTGCTCATATTCTTTTTGTCTGGATTTTTTTGGAGCAAGCAGATAATTATTTTGGTACTTACGAATAGTAATTGTTAAATACATTTGATTTTTATGTCAGTCTGAAAATTTATTTCCTTAAAAAAAGCTTTTTCCTTCTGTCCATATTTTAGGCATTTGCTCTAAGATGACCTAGAAAAATTATCCATACTTATGTAAGAAAATTGCCGCCAAACCAAGCATGCTGTTATAAATTAATTAAGCTAAAGCTAAATACAGTTTAAATGTAGGTCATTGGACAATACAGTTTAAATGTAAGTCCCAGGGTCATTGGGGGAGGCTCTGTCTTACTTTTGTAATCTTGAAGGAGATACTAGTACCCATTTTGATGGCCCATTATCCCCTTATCCACAGAGAATTAAGGAATTCTCCGACGGAGAAATTTCTGAAATCCATGTCTTACCCACATCTACCATAAAAGAAACAAGGATTTACGATATTGTTTCATGGGTCAGAATAGTAGGTAGACTACTTGAGAAGGAGATACCAATAGTAGATGATCAGTGGTCAAATAATTATAAAAATTTATTGTGTAGGAAAATTGCTATGTGGCATGTGCACATTTGACTTTCAGAATGATTTTCATGGTAATTTAGTTGGCAATAAGGTCAAGAGAATACTTATTATTATTATTATTTTATTTTTTTTGTCAAAACCAGATTTTTTTAAAAGAAAATAATTATCTGGTACATTCACCTTTAGAGTGTGGTTTGATGCTCCATGTTCAGTCTTGAGCAAATTTTTCAAATTCTTTCACCATTAAATTGTTAATATTTGTTCATGATTGAATTTGCTTGTTTTGATATGCATATTTCATCAGATCCCTTTCATCCAGAATTTAACAGAATTTTGTTCATGAGGGAATTTCTGAGGTGTTCCTGTATAGGTATTTGTCTTTTTGTTGTGAACCGCAAGACTGAAATTTCCGGCCTGGTTTGGCAGTCCCTATCAACCCTTGTTGGCAAAGATGTATTCACATACCTTGTGCCAGTAACAGGAGTCTCAGCAGGTACAAAGGCCCCCAAGGAAGCCCATGTAAATGCACCTTAAAATGTTACACTAACCTGATCCACCTGTTATGAGCCCAATTTGGCAAGCTGGGGTCCATCACTTTGTGTGATTTATGCCACACATGCACGCTCCCATCAGCGTGATAGAGTTGAAACCATGATTCATCAGAGAAGATGTCTTGTTTCCAGTCATCTGCATTCCAATTGTGATAGGCCTTGGCAAGCTGCAGCCTAAATCTTTCAGTGCCTTGCAGTCACCAAGGGAACACGATAAGGATGTCAACTGCCATAACCTATTTTATTCATAGTACGATGGATAGTTTTCGTGTGTAAGCTTGTGGACATGCCCTCATTAATTCTGATGTTATCTGCTCTGTAGTAGCCATCCTATTCCTTGTAATGACGTGGGACAGTCTACACTCACCTCAAAAATCCTCACCTCAAAAATCAGTTGCAAGTGCATGGCCACATTTCTCATATTGGTTGGAAATTTTGCCATATTTCACATAGTCTTAGTATATGTGCACAAAAACCAATGCCTACAGTTGAGCAGTTGTAGTGATTGAACATCCAGCCTTTCTCACAGCTACTGTACCCATTGTCATGCTCATGTCACTTTCATCATCCATGATTACTTTTCTGTGACTGGTTTCCTATGCATAAGAACCTGCTCTATTTATAGGCATTGCCAGCTTCATTGTCCCACATGACTGGACAGAATACTTCTGCTTTACTTATTGTTATTGGGGTGTATATATAATAATTTGTCCATTCATGTAATAAGGAGAAGAAATTGATCTTTAACCAGATGCATCAAACAATGTCACTGTAGTAAAAAAATGTGTAATGTGAAATATTCTTTCTAATCTTAATAATTGATAATAATTGATGTCATGGCTATTCCTGGACTTGATACACTATAAATTTCACTAAATTATGGGTTTTACACTAATTCATTGATTCCAGTGTAAATGTGAGTTGGTAAAAAAGTGTGAGTGTGTTCTCAGCTATGTGGGAGAAACAGGCAGACAGCTTAAGACCAGATTAGCAGAACATAAAGCTGCAATTGGAAATTTGACAAACAAAACAGGTTTGGACAGACATGTTCAAAATACAGGACATAAAGTGCTTTGGGACTCTGTAAAAGTTCTGACACATCAACAGCATTTTTTCGAGAGAAAATTGTCAGAAGGTCTGGAAATTGAGAGAAGAAGAGGTACAACATTAAATGATGTGAAAGGTTAGAATTTAGCTAATGAATGGCAACACCTACTATAGTGTAGCCCTGAGGAAGGGTAGGGGTGCTACTCGAGAATTTGACTGTGAGTGATTTCCTTTATTCCTTTGTAAAACCCATAATTTAGTGAAAATTATAGTGTATTAATGATTGAGTTTCAGTTGTATCTATCTAGTAATAAAGGAGTATGTTGCTCTTCTTGGATTGCTCAGTTAAAAATTTTTAAGAATAAGTTTCAGGTGTTTTTAATCAGATAGGCATTTAAAAAACTTACAATTAATTTTTATGATATATACCCTAATCTGTCTTAAGTTCAGCTGCCTGGAGACAGGACAGCATGTATTGTAAAAAAATGCTGACTTCAAAATGTTGTTAGAAAAGCCAGAAAAATATCATATAAATGAAGTTCCAAAATTAATTCCTTCAAATATTTGTTAATGTAATTCCATAAGGAAAACACAAGCTCCATCGTATTTGGCATCAGAATTATCAGTATTGTGTTAGTGCTGTAGAATTTTCAATAAGAAATAGTGAACTTATGGGATATATTCTTTATCATCATCTCTCTCATTTTTTTTATATTTTGTTATTATTATTATTATCATTATTATTATTATTATGAGTTCTAGTTATGTGAATAGGTATGTATTATGTAGTTAGCTTAATGTTAAAAATATACTTCATTATTTCATCTGCTGGGAAGATTTATTTAAAATGTTATGCTGCTATGCAGACAAGTGCACTGGAATCAACAAATTTGTCTAAAAAATATATCATCATCATCATCATCATTGTCAACCATTATCAATCCACTGCTGGACGAAGGTCTCCCCAAGTTTCCTCCACAACGGTCTGTCTTGTGCCAGTCTCCTCCATGTCACCCCTGCATACTTTCGAATTTCATCCACCCATCTCCCATGTGGTCTTCTTCTGGGTCTTTTCTTGTCCCTTGGAATCCAATCTAAAATTTCGGCTGTCCATCGATGATCTGTCCTTCTGGCAGTATGTACAGCCCATTGCCATTTCAGGGATTTAACTCTGATCATGATGTCTTCCACTCTTGTCATTTTTCGGATCCACGAGTTCCTCTTCTTATCTCTCCTGGTTACCCCAAGCATGCACCTCTCCATGCTTCTTTGAGTTGTCTGGAGCCTTTGTATGTCTCTTTTAGTTAAGGTCCACGTCTCTGCACCATACGTAAGCACTGGAAGGATGCATTGATCAAACACTTTTCTTTTAAGACATAATGGCATATTGCTCTTGAAAATTATGCTGTTTCTTCCAAAAGCTCTCCAGGCAAGTTTTGTACGCCGATTAATTTCTTCATCAATGTGACCCTCACTTGATATCTGCTGTCCAAGATAAACGAACGTGTCTGTTATCTCCAGCTTTTTTCCATCAATCGATAAATCTTCATTTCTTGTAAAAGCATTGAACATCACTTTTGTCTTCTGAAAGTTCATTTTTAATCCCACTTCTTTACTCTTGTCAGCAAGTTCCTGGATCATACTCTGCAGCTCTGATGGGGTAGTTGCAAGAATGACTACGTCATCAGCAAAACGAAGGTGGGTTAGATAATCTCCATTAATCTTTATCCCCTTGTTTTCCCAGCTCAGCGACTGAAAAACACCCTCCAATGTGGCATTGAAGAGCTTCGGAGATATGGTGTCACCTTGTCTCACTCCCTTTCCAATTTTTACGTGTGTTGTATTTTCAAACAGCCTAATCTTTGCACTTGCATTTTCATAGATGTTATTAATAATATTAATGTATGCATCTTCAATACCGCAGGTTTTCAGAGCCATTGTAACTGCTGATGGTTTCACCGAATCAAAGGCTTTTTCATAATCGATAAAAGCCATGCACAATGGAAGTTCATATTCCCTCGCTCTTTCAATTAGTTCTCTCAGCACGTGGATATGATCTATTGTGCTGTAGCCACTCCTGAATCCAGCTTGTTCTCTCGGTTGAGCCATGTCCAGTGTTACCTTCAAGCGGTGTGAAAGAACTTTAGTGAAGATTTTATAAACTACTGATAGGAGGCTGATAGGTCTGTAGTTTCCGAGATCCTCAATGTCACCTTTCTTATGTAGCAGGATCATTGTAGCGGTGTTCCAATCCTCAGGAATCTTTCCTTCATTAAGGCATCGAGTGAAAATTTGGGCGAGTACTGTTTCGATTTCTCCACTTGCTTCTTGTATGATGTCTACAGTAATTCCATCTTCTCCTGGAGCTTTTCCTCTCTTCATGTTCTTGATTGCATGTGCAACTTCTGCTGGAAGGACTGGAGGAACTCTGGTACTGGTATCTTTCATGATGTCTGGAGTGCATATATCATCCCTTTCATATAATTTGGAGTAGAAATCTTTCACTCTTGTCAAAATTTCTCCTCTATTTCTTGTTACAGAACCATCTTCTTTTCTCAGTGCCATAATCTGTTTTCTTCCCTTACTGAGATGTCCCTTTGCTATCTTTAGGCTTTGGTTGTTTTCAATTGCTTTCCTCACTAGTTCACAGTTGAATTTCCTTACGTCTTCAGTGATACTTTTTCTTACTGTCTTGCATAGCTCTATATATTCCACTTTGGAAGTCACATCTTTAGTTGTCCTCATCTCTCTTCTTTTTTGCATCAACATTTTGGTTTTTCCTGATAATTTGTTCACATGCAACTTGTTCTTAGACCCAGCTAATTTTGTTGCTGTTTCCATAAGAGCTTTGGTTACTTTTCTGTTAACTTCAGAGATGTCCACTTCTTCCGATGTTAGGCCTTCTAAAGCAGAGAACCTGTTCTTCAGTTCTAACTTGAAGGTATTATGGTGTTTTTTAAGGTTGGTTATGTCAATAAATTTTGTTTGTCTTATGAGCTTGCCACGTTCAAGTTTAGTGTTGAGGTGCATCTTACATCTCACCAATCTATGGTCACTACCTGTGTTGAACTTGTTTAGCACACTGCAGTCTTCTATGACGAATTTTTTGTTACACATAATAAAATCAATTTCACTTGTCGTCCCATTTGGATGTCTCCATGTCCATTTCCTGTGTGGCTTTTTCTTGAAGAAGGAGTTCAAGATGAAAAACCCTTCTGCCTCTGCAAACTCAACGAGAGTATTTCCACGCTGGTTTCTGTTGCCATGACCGAATTTACCTACTGAAGTTTCATTCTGTTGCTGTTGCCCTATTTTTGCATTGAAATCTCCCATAATTATTTTCAAGTGCTGCTTACCTTTATTATTTAGATGACAAATTTCCTCATAAAATTCTTCAATTTCTTCTTCAGGATGACTTGTGGTGGGTGCATAAGTTTGAATAATCTGAGCCTGGTATCTTTTCAAGAGTTGGATAACAAGTCGTGCAGCTCTGTCAGAGGAACTTTCAACTTCTACAACTTTATCCTTCAGTTTCTTGTTTATTATAAATCCAACACCACTAGTTCTGCCAGTATCTGTCCCACGATAGTAGAAGAGATGTCCACTTTTCAGTTCGATGAGATCTTCTCCTTTTCTCCTTACCTCACTTAGCCCCACGATGTCCCACTTGATCCTTTGTAGTTCCTCTTCCAATTCAAGAAGCCTTGAATCAGAAGATAGGGAGCGTCCATTGTAAGTAGCCAAGGTCAGCATCAGATGGCAGCCTAGTCCGGTTCTCCGGGGATTCTTAGCACCCTCTGCCTTCATGTCGCACTGGCCGCTGCCTTGGCCAGGTACATTCCAGCTGCCGGAGACTGAGGGCCAAGATTTAAGTTGTGGAATCATTTTGGAGGGGTTTGGCCATAACTCACCACGCTGGCCAAGCGGGTTGGTGAGTGTGGGATAGAATTTCCTCTAATCCCGATGGTATAGTTATACCGCTATGGGCGGTCGTCAGAGCCCCTTTAGTGGGAACAGGATGCACCACGAGAAGGCGGGGTTGACATTTGTCAAGGAGAGGCTATGATGTTACGCATCACCTGACCTATATATATTATTTTGAGTTTTCTGGGGAATTATGAGTTTTCCCCAAAAACTCATAATAATAATAATAACAGTTTTTTTATTTTTTATTTTTTTTTGCATTACCTTTGTTCCTCAGTGTGAAGGCATTCTTTCATAAGTCATACTGCCTTGACCTGAACTTATTCTCTAATATCTTTATTTTCTAACAACCTATGTATGTTGTTTAAAATAGCACATGTATGCAAGGTCATGTGAAGCCCTTGCATCGGGAGCTATTATTAATCAAATAATCAGTCAACTGTATGTAAAATCTGCATAAAATTGTGGGTATTGTTATAGTGAACAAATCACAGGACTAATTCAAATTGCGCTATGTGCCGCTGTAGCTATTCTCATACTTAATTTCTGTTGTAATTCCATACATAAATGTTGTGCATTGCTGCCAAAGCAACAAAAACCAATTTTTCACAATGGCTGCTGTGACTTCATTTCACCCAGGGATGTAGGAGGGAGGGCCTTAGCGCGGCTTAGGGGCGCTAAGGCACTTTTTTCTAGGCTTAGCGTCACTAAGGCACTTTTCAGGGTTAAAGCTAGACAAAGGTACTTTTAGATGGGCATGTAGGCTGAAATAGCTATTGTTATGTTTTATATGCAAACATATGTGTATGTGAAACGGATGATCATATTAGAATCGGTTCACGCTCTTTGACATTTCGTAAATCCCAAGAGTTTTAGTGTTGAAAGAATAACTTCTTTGTTACAACCGCAATCTTCAAAATGACGTTATTGGAGGTAGACTCACGGTATGTGAAAACTTCACTAACAAGAAATAAATCAATCACAGAAAAATTAAACAAGTGTATAATGTAACTGACAAGTGTTTTATGATTGCAGTGAGATTTTTTGCTGAATTTTTCACTTAGCACATCTGGTCCTTTACGGGTAACGCAAAAGGAAGCCTCGGTAGACAAGTAGTCAGAGGCGTTGGCTTCTGGCCTACTGCTGGAGCTGGTCCCAGACCCGAGACCAGAATATAGCAGGCCCTGGGCTCTCCCCTTTTCGGGACCAGTGGCCCCAAATCAGTGACAGGCGACTGCTTATGGCTTTGGATACTCATGGTGTTCGTTACCCCCCCCCCCCCCATCACGCACATATAAAAGATAACCATCTTTCTTTTTTTGATCTCGTGTTAGCAACTCGATGGGCTATAAGCAGTCACCCTTCTTTAATTTAGGACTGCTGGCCCCGAGGAAAGGAAAGAACCAGTGCCGTAAGACAAACACAACATCCATGCCTCACCGGGATTCGAAACCGGACTCAACTCGGACGAATGGTAAGAAGCCATCGCTTAGACCACTTCGCCACCGAGGCAGCAGATATCTATTACTGTCTCCTCTAATTCATAGGAGAGGCTGATAGGCCAAATCAATGAGCAAACACTGAATATTTAAAATATTATTAATACTTAATATTTAAAATCTTTTAGAATCATGTTCATCGCAAAGGCACAACCTTTCTTATAGAAATAAAAAAGAAAGTTGTGTTCTTGGCATGTGACTCGCACATAACATTTATTCTTTTGTTTTAAATTGCCTAAACTCAGCAGTTTTAACAAAAATTAATAAAATCAGGAATAATAAAATTTAATTAAAATTATAAATGATTAAAACAAGTCAAACTTAAAAAAGAAAACATATGAAAGTCTTCTTTCCAGTTTGTTTTTTCCTAATTCGTTCACCGCTAAGGCATTTTTTTTATTTAGAACTACATCACTGATTTCACCCAAAGCATTTTGACCTGATGTCAGAGCTGAGTTGCATCAGACAATCAAAGTACTTTAAAAAATATCTTAGAAACAAGAAAACCTAACATCACAAATATTTGTTCTGTTTTGTCACTCATAAATGACCTTTGAGGAGTGAATACATGGATTTATAAATAATTAAATATATTTCCTTTTACTTTTTTTCTGTAACTGCACATGGAGGATGGTGGAGGTCAATAAATACACTGAGCTAAGGTCCACACGTGGTTTTAATAACATTATCTTGAAATTGTGACTCATTCATTCACTGTGGAACTGAATATTTGGAAGTTATTTGACACAAAGCTAACCCATGTTTTCCTGTATTTTTTATGTGTATGTGTGTATTTATACATTTTGGATAAATTAACTTATTAGTATATAAGATTTATTTTATTGAATTATAACTTGAAAATAACAGAAAACATGTTAGCTAACCTGCATCATAAAGTTGTTATTTCTCAAGTTAACATAATTTCATCATGGAAGCAGTTTCCAGTTACTGAACATGTGCCCGAAATCACAAAAAGCCAAGCATGGCCTCACGAATATTTATCTCTCAGTTGTAGCTAATGGTGATGACTTGTATTATATGCAGCATGAACAGTGCACATTTACCAAAAGTGAAGTTCCTAAGCAGTTGTTGAATCAATATAATTTGTTTCTGTTTTATATCTATTGTTTTCGACGAGTTGTAGCTAGTTTTATATAACGTTCATGAACTGTTTACTGTAAGTTTTGGTATGTTGTTTTGTTATTCTGTATGCTCAGCATGCTTTTTAAGAAGTTTGTTGAGTAAATAACTATGATTCTATCTTCAACAACCATTTGATGAAATGAGATTTCAATTTTTTTTATTTTGTTGCTTGTGCAGTATGTGGGTTTGATGTGTTGTAACAAACATGATACAGTTGTAATAATGCTTCTGAGTCTTTGCTTGATTTGATGGTCATGCATGTAGTGTATGATGAAAGTAAGCAGAGTAGCTGGCTAAGTGGTATGAGATTGTCATAGAGTTTCTATTGGCTCAGTAACAATCTAATATAGCAGGTTTTCCTGCATGTATGTGTGTTTAATTTTTTTTTTTTATGATGATTTGGTGAGCTGTTTTAAGGTTTAGAGAGGATGCATAAAATGTGGTTTTTCAAGCGATTTCTGTTGCACCAGTTCAGACTGGCCTTCAGGGCAGTAAGCATAAACGCGGAATCAAGATGTGTTTGAAGAAATCCCTTCAGAGTTTTTACACATACTTCAGAAAAAAGTATTGCAATACCTGAGTCTCTGACAGTTTGTATGAACAGGCATTGATAGAGAATTGTGTCATCATTGTAATGACACTGTGGTACCAAAAGCATTTGTGAAAAAGAAACACATGCTCTTTGTTGCATGCTATCTGCCAGGTCATTGAGTTAGTTTTTGTATAAAGTGCCCCCTGACTTCAATGGAATCCTTTCATAACACATTGAAAGCATGCAGCTGATTCCTGTAGCATTGCCTATCCAGTTTGAGTTTATCACAAAAATGCCTTATGAGGTAAAGACCAGGTAAGTCCATGCAGTTACCTTGGGTGTTGTTATCCTGTAAGGTGAAACCATTGCCATTGTTCAGGGTGTAGGGCTACACAGTTGATAAGACAATATTATGTCTTGGTACTACATAATGATGAGGTAGTGATGGATGGGGGTAAGCAGTGTGCATTGTCCATTATAAGATCTTGGCCTCAAACATCAATGAATTACCACCCTGCTGAAACCACTTGGCAAGGTGCTGCATTGCTCTGTTCGTGCATTATTAATGGTTGTTGAGAACCAAGTTGTTTTGGTGTTTGTCCATGAAGAGGGCATAGTGTCAATTGTCTGTCCATTTGGTATGGGACCTCACCCTCCTTAGCCATTCACTACGATGAGATGGTGTTAGCAGGGGTGCTTGCTGTGTCGACCTGGATCATGAAGGTTGTTATGCAAGTGTTTCTGAATGGTTCACATTGATAGTGTGAATCCAATAACCATCTGGAATTCATTCACAGATCTTTGGATTTATCTGTGTGGTATAATTAGACCATAATCATTTGCTTGTGCCTAAATTAAATCAAAGGGGATTAATTTTTTAAGTAAAGATGTATCTCCACATAAAGTCTGTTACATAATCAAATTGGAGGGAGATTTAAGTGCAGTCCAAGTTGCTGGGGAAATGCGTGAGATTGGCAGTGATTGAAACTAAGGAAGAGGGCCACTAAATCAGCTTGCTGTCTAATCAGAGAAATATTTAGACTGGAGTCACTCATGTGGTGTATAGAACCATGCTCAAGTTAAGGTGGGCAGAACCCTGTCAAAAAGTGAATGCTATTGACTGGGGCTAAACAATTGCAGTTTCCATGAGGTACTTAGCCAAACCCAGTGATGTAAAAGGGGCTTAGCACACATTAACGGCGCTAAGACACAATATTTTTAGGCTTAGCAGTGCTAAGCCACTTTTCGGGTTAGATGGTAAGAGAGCTAAAGAATTTTTGTAGATGATTGTGTATACAAAAATAGGGAAATCCGAGTTCTGTATTCAAGTATACTCATACCTTAACCAAATGTTTATACTACAGATATGCCTGCCCCGGCAGTCAGGTGGTCTGAGGCTATGGCCTCTGATTATTGGTTGTATCCAGACCTCTGGCTCGAGTCTAGAAATAGGCATGGGTGATGCGCTTGGCCAATGACGCTGGATCAGTCACTTTGCCGAAACCAGTTGCGTGAAATTAGGGACGAGCGACTGCTTTTATAGCTCTACGAGTTGCTCATAGTGGTAAAGAAAAACAAACAAACAAAAAACAATGTGTGGAGGAAATGATACAGGCTGATCATGCTGTAGGCATTTCACGGATCATAAGGGTTCGAGAGTACAAAGTCAATGTGAACTCGTTTTTTATCTTCACGACAGATAAAATAAAAGTTATAGGCGGTGGACACTCTGTGGGTTAAGATTGCCCTGCTTCGAGAGAAAACAAAGGTAGTGAAGAGCATTTATACTTGACTGCTCGATATCGGCTCAAATAAAAACTATCCACTGATCTCACTCTCTGCTTCCTTAAGGGCAACTCAAAAGACATATCGTGCAACCACCTTATAATCTTAGGAAAAACTGTGCATTAGTCACATTGAGTTGATATAACTCTGTTAGTTGCATTTTGGTTGCATTTCTTCAATATGACTAATACGTATTATTCACATGAATATTTAGAGTCTTGTAGAACGACAGAGCCATATTTAAATAAAAAAATTTGTATTCTTAGCATATGACTACCACGTAACATTCTTTCTTTTTATTCAAAATTGCTCAATTTGTGAAATTTTACAATTTTAATATATAATTAGTAATATATATATATTTTAATAAAAGCAATTAGTAATGAAAATTTAATAAATATTATTAAATTATTAAATTGAATCAGATTTCAGAGGGCTTTTGAAATTTTTTTGAGGGTATTCTTCCTGGGTTGAGGTTTCCTAATACATGGAGCGCTAAGGCACTTTTTTATTTAGAACTACATCGCTGGCCAAACCTGGTTGCAGTTAGGCTTCCTTGTGAGCTTCAGTGACTAAATGGATTGACATTTATTTTTCCAACAGTCATTCACCACCTCAATTAAAATATTTCTGAAATTACAAATTCTTATGCGGTAAAAGTTCTCACAAAATTACTGGGTCATTATGAAGTGGTTTGTTTTGGGTTCATAAACATATATAGGATAAATGGGAAGGAAGTAGAAATAGAGCTTCAATCTGAATGTGCATGTATAAGTGTGTGTTTAAGCTTAGTTGTGACTTCCTTCACCTCTTGGAAATTTCATTGTAAGAGAATTGAGAAGTGATCAGTAATGAGACCTAGAGATTTGGCATTGTTGAAAGTAAAGTGTGAAAGAATGAAAGATTTTACGGATTGTTATACTTAGATTTGATTTTAGCTGGGAGTCGGTACATCAGGACCATCAGCTTAACTTCTGAATCACGACAAGTGTTTTGGAAGTTGACCAAACCTGGGGACTTGTCTTAAAATATAGTACCATGACCACTGCTTTGTGGCAACAGGACCTGCACCTGGGACCCTTAGTCCTCGCATATGATAACCTCAACCACTAGAGGTCATCCACAGCCCCAAATCTGAATGTGTTAGATAGACATCAGTAAAACCAAAAAGAATATGCCATGAAAATGTTTCCTGAGCATGAGGTTTAGTGAGATTTATTTTGTTGTGAAGAGGGTTCAGGCTTGAACTGGCATGAGCAACCTCTGATAGCACAGTGGCTTCTGGATTGGCATACAAGTGTACTGTTTCTGCTGTTTTCCAACTAACTGGTCTGTGTCCCTATAGAATACTCTAGTTTAGAAGAGGTGGATTTCTTATGCAAAAAATTAAATACAATAATTAAAAATTAACAGAAAGAAAACATTATTGTACTTGGAGATCAGAAATAGTAGAATTGAAAATCAGAGGATTTATCCAGGAATTTCAAATTGAGGGGTGCCAAAAAAGTTAGGAGGGGAGGGATTGGATTAAAGCTAATTTTTTGAAAGCTGAAAAATAATTTTTATAGTGAAATATGTAGGCTTTAAATCTAGGATTAAAATTGGGATAAACTTAAAAAAAATAGAGAACTGTGAATTTTTGTTAAGAATGGTTAAAACCAGAAATCTTTTTTTTTTTTTTTTTTTTCAAACTTACAACACACGGTTATTTCATTTTTGTGTTGCTTTTATTCTTTATCTTTCTTGGCTAAATGTTTCCCTGAACAAAACTAAAGCAACTAAGTATTACCATGAATTGCAGAAGCAGTAGACATTGATATCTTCACAAATCTTGTGCATACTGAAATTATTCAAAAGTATATCTGCAATTTGTAGCAGACTAAAATGAAGAGATACACACACATATGCTTTAAACAAGAAAAACTGAAGAAGAAACATTACACTCATGGACTTAAAATATAAAAAAAGACAAATTATTGCATTGTGATTGAAGAAACTTCAAGGTAAAGCTGAGGAATTCATGTAAATGCTACTTGCTATTGACAACTGCTGTGTTATACCTTCAAATGCAGGGATATTGAATTTTTTCATGGGGGTGTCTGAAGAAATATGGGGGGGGGGGGGGGTAAATCCCTTTGGAAATTAGAACAGGAGAACTAAATATATAACAGGCAAATATGGTGAGAACTTCTTGGCAAATGCCAACAGGAAAAGATTCATTGACTTTTAATTAAAAGACTCATAATTTGTAAGACTGTCTGTCGAAGCAGAAACATCTGCGAGTTTACTTACAGGGGAGGTGCTATAAATAGAAAAGGTGTAATTGATTATGTAGTAGACGAGGAATAGAAAAAGTATAATTAATTATGTCATAGAAGTTTGTTTAATGATACAAGTATTTTCAAGGATTTTGAAATAAAATGTTATCTGTTGTGATCAGTTTTTAGTTTAAAATAAACTTTTGTTCCCATATGTATTAATATGTTACATGCAAAGTGTAACACATTTATCATAACAATATTTATGAAGACCATCAATGAGATGTTAAGGCACTTTTAAGAAATTCTTTTCCCATCATGTGTTTGCCGTTTTTAGTGGCAGGTATGTGTTAAAAAAAGAAAAAAAAAGTAGGAAAAAGTATTATATGCACTTCATTTTTTTTTCTTTTTTTCAAATTTTCCCCACTTTTTGCATGTATAGTAAGTAATGTGCTAACAAATAATTTAATTTGCTTTAGGTACTCACTTCTGTTTATACTGACCAAATCTAACAATTAAGGGCCCTGGGCAAGGGGCTTTAAAGGGTCCCACCATCCCATGTTATGTGCTTGCATGATTAAAGTTGATTGTAGATCAGATTTTACAGAGCAAAACAAATTTTTTAGTGTGTGTGTGGGGGGGGGATTTATGAATTTTCTAGTTTTATTTCTTCATTACAAATTTGGTTTAGCATTAATTGATATAATCGTTTCTAATCGTTGGCTTGAATCGGAAATGTTGTAGAACATCAAAATGCAGATATTTACTCAAATGATAAGAGAGATATCATAAATTAAGGCAGATTGCTTCCCATTGTGTCAGCCCCTGAGATACCAGAGACTGTTGTTAAATATGACAAAAGCCTGTATAATAACGATATATTACGTACCACCAGAACTTTTTTCTGTCTCAATTTTCATATAGAAATACAAATGTAGCAGCATGCAGTTATTATTCCATTGAAACAATTAAGACAACAAATTACATAAGGGCATAATGATCACACTTTTTCTCAATTTTATAGAAATAATCCGTAGAAATATTTCAAACAGAAGTATGTGAAGTGCATTCCTAATGAAGAGTAATAAATGAAAACTGTTTTGCCAAAGCTGTACATTTTATGTATATATTTCTTCCTTTTTAAATTGTGGAATCTCAGTAAATAACATTACATAAGCTATGCTTGCTACCCATACATTATCGTATATTTTGCATGGTGAGAATTTGACAAAAGATCAGTGTTGGCGGCAGGGCCATTGCTGTCAGGGGGCTAAAGAGGGGCTCAGCCAAGCAGCAACAAGCGACCCCCTCCTTCCTCCATAAGACATAAGATGGATATTGTTGTAAATTTTCTAAACGTTTTATTTTAAGTGGTTTTTAAAAATTACTCTTGTATTTCATTTTAAGTGTAAATACCTTATTTATTCACATATTGAACTTTTTTTAAGGCAAAATTAAAATGTTACGGGGCAAAAAATGGAATAACTCACAAAATCACAAAAAAAAAAAAAATCTTCTCGGGGGAATCAGTAGAAAATGCACCAGTTATTTTATTGACAGCACAGGCACAGAGCTTGTTAGTGTTAAGGGTCAGGGAAGAGAGAATGCCCTCTCCCCCGTATCTGAGGAAATATAAAATGTGGAAGAACGTTTAGAAAAAACAGAGCTGAGATGGATGCATAGTTGCACAGAAAGCTAAAACATTGTTCATCACTCGATAAGAGACTGAAATGCGAAGTGCTGTTAAGAAACCTATGTAGTTGAATGTCTGCAAAGTATTGTTGTGGGGAAGGATGTGGGGTTAGCTAAATGTGTGTCGCCCTAGTCATTGATAGACAGTACTAAAGGGAAATCCTTGTACAAGAGAGCGACATAGCTTTCGACTTCTTCGAATTCATTGCTTTGGAGTCAGTTAGAATAGTTTTATGATGCATGTATGTGGAAAAAAAGGGTTTGATAGCATGAATGGAAGGCTCGTGGTTTTCAGGTGGTGAAGAGGAAAGGTTTAGCTGTTGACCATGATAAGAACTGACTACTCTGAGCATCAGTGAAAGACAATAAGTGGTTAAAGATGGAGAAAAAGTGGAATCGAAGAACAGGAATAGAAAGAGTCAAAATATGTCATCAATAACTCCTGAAAGATATTGTGTGGACTCACAAAAAGTGTCCAGAATAGTAAACTGAAAAATTAAATAGTTTATCCACCAATAAGAAACCTGCAACTCAACAATAATCAAGTAATACAGAGGATAGGATTTTTTTTTTTTTTTTTTATGTTTCAAGAGAGTTAGTTCACTTTTCTCTCACTTCTTGTTTTTCATATTTTGTATTTCATTTTACGATTTGACATAGAGAAATTATTCGCTACTGATGTAAATTACCAAAAACTACGTCTGTATCCGTAGAAAACGTTAGTTTGTAGTTGAACATCAACCCCCCCCCTCCGAGTCAGGGACCTAGCTATTACGTGCCTGGTAGGAAAGGCCCTCCAGCAGTCGTGGTCACCGGCCACGTGCCTCGAATACTGTCCTGCAAATGGGTCCCTGTGGTAGGTAGTGTGGAAGAAATATTCTTCACTGCGTGTATTTTTCTGTTTCTCGCGTAACATTAATCACGTCAAAAAACTTTAAAATTACATCGCCCTGGAGCAGGAATCGAACCCACATATCTCGATTTCCTTTTCGAGCAACGTGTAACGCTTAGCATCTCGCGATTTTCGCTTCGAGCAACGTGTAACAGTTAGCATCCCCCGATTTCCGTTTAGAACAACGTGTAACGGTTAGCATCTCCCGATTTTCGTTTCAAGCAACGTGCAACGGTTAGCATCTCCCGATTTTCATTTCGAGCAACGTGTAACGGTTAGCATCTCCCGATTTTCGTTTCGAGCAACGTGTAACGGTTAGCATCTCCCGATTTTCGTTTCGAGCAACGTGTAACGGTTAGCATCTTCCGATTTTCGCTTCGAGCAACGTGTAACGGTTAGCATCTCCCGATTTTCGTTTCGTGTAACGGTTAGCATCTCCCGATTTTCGTTTCGAGCAACGTGTAACGGTTAGCATCTCCCGATTTTCGCTTCGAGCAACGTGTAACGTCTAGCATCTCCCGATTTTCGCTTCGAGCAACGTGTAACGGTTAGCATCTCCCGATTTCCGTTTCCAGCAACGTGTAACGGTTAGCATCTCCTGATTTCCGTTTCGAGCAACGTGTAAAGGTTAGCGTGCTCAACCGGAAATCGGGAGATGCGGGTTCGATTCCCGCTCTAAGGCGATGTAATTTTCAAGTTTTCTGTTACGTGAGAAACAGAAAAATAAACGCAATTCAGAGATGTCTGATTGCTGTGTTGATAATTTGGGTCCCTGTGTTTGCGTAGCCTGTGGCACCTTTTGTCTCTGTATATAGACCAGGAGATGCTAACTGTTACACGTTGCTCTTCAAGAAGTACAGGTGAACCTCTGCTTATGAACTTTCAAGGAAGGTATAATTCGTATTTACAAACATTGTGTGCATAGACTAATTAATACATAAATTGCCACTACAAAGTCATTTAACGAATACAAATCCTCACGCTTACAAAAAATTTACGATGCGCGACGGAACCTATGTTTTCCAGTAGTTCCCTGTTCTGTGCCGTGTGAATGGCGCTTTGTACATTTCTAGTAATTCGATAATTCCCCGTTCTATGTCGTACTGAATGGCCATATGTCGACTTCTTGTGGTTCGATAATTCCCTGTTCTGTGTCGTATTGAATGGCGTTATGTACGCTTCTATATTAATTCCGCTTCCAATGCCGTATAGAATGGCGTTATGTATACTTTTTGTAATTTCCCGTTGTTGTTGTTGTTGTTGTTTTTAGGGGGAGGGGTTTAACGACCACCGTGAGCAACTCGATGGGCTGTAAGCAGTCGCCCGTCCGTAATTCAGAGTCACTGATTCCAAGGAAGGGAGAGTCAGTGCCGTAAGACAAACTCAACATCCATGCCTCACCGGGATTCGAACCCAGAATCATCTCGGACGAATGGGCAGAAGCCAGAGCTTAGACTACTAATTATAAAAATACCGCGTTATTCCCCGTTCAATGCCGTGTTGAATGGCGTTATCTACACTTCTTGTGATTCGGTAATTCCACTTTCTACGCTGTATGGAATACACAGTGCCGCAATTGGAAAACGAGACTGGTTGTAGGGAAAATTATTGCTTCCATGAAAACAATGTCTCCTCTTGCACTTGCTTCATCATTTGATACGTTTTCGTGGCACTCTTGCCCGATGTAACTCAACGAGAATAGTATGAACCCTCCCACGAAAGTTTTGACAGTCAAACTGTTTGCGGATTCACTAAATCAAATTAAGTTGGTTTACTAGAGGATAATTGCACCCAAATGTCGAAAGAAGTTTTACAGGCTGCACTGGTGATAATGAAGTTGACCTACTGCAATCAAGTGTACGGAGGAATGAAAAGAGAAAAAGTTCTGTAGGATGAGAAAAAGAAGAATTTGAGGAAGTAGAGAAGAACTCTATCCTTATTGGATGTGATAATACGGGGCCAGTTTTGAACAGTAGTACGTAATGTATGTGTGTATTAGAAAATCTCTCTCTCTTTTTTTTTATATTCAAATATTTTCTTTTTTTTTAAGTTTTTGAGAATACGTTTAAATCATTTCGAATTATTCATTTTTACTATCTTTTGTATAAAGCGAAATTACTTCAGAAACACATTAACACATTTAGCAATATATTTTTAAGAAAAATGACTTACAAACATTTCAAATAACTCATTATGTTCGCAAGTTAAGGTTCGCCTGTAATTATAAAAGGGCGATGAGAAAATAATGTGACAGCGCTCGCTTCTCGAGGCTGTACATTTAGGTGGAAAATCCATTCCCGAGTTTATTTATTTATTTAATTATTTCTTTCTTCGTTTATTTATTCATTTTTATTAATTCGGGTAATTTTTGAGGAAAGAGTACGTTTTATTTACTTTGCCATTAGCCCCACTTTCGGGTGATTCTTCTTTTTTTTTTTTTTTTCCTCTTCGTCCCCCTCTCCCCACACAAGGCGTCGCATAGCGTAAGACTAGATAGACAGCGTTGGCGTCACCATGGACGGACCGACATTGTATGGAGTGTTTTATGGGGCAATAGAAGTGTCCTCCCTGTCTAGCATCCGCAATGCGTGTTGGGTAGAGCGTAGACTTTTTGGAACCGAAACTAACAGTTTTATTGGGTTAGGATTTATGGCCCGGTGGTTATATCACGCGGCTAACGTAACTTGAAGGGCTGTTCTCAGAATTTTCACGGGAACGGGTAGCAATTTTGACTCTCTAACGAATGTATAAACAAAATGTTAATTCTCTGACCAGTAAGATTTAGACTTGGGAATTTAATTCAAGGAGGCTTGCGTTTGCCAGCTAGTGATTGGATGATTGGATATTTTGAGGTAATGTGGGTCTTCTTGGGAGTTGGCGAAATTTTTCCAAGGGAAGAGAAGAACTTGGTCACTTTTACTTTTGTCACGGAGTGCATCACTTTCGCTTTTTTATTCCTTGTGACTTGTCACTTGGTTTTTTTTTTTTTTTTTGCCGTGAACGTTGGGGACTTTCCTCCATGACTGTCACCTAGGAGCTGCTATGTAAAGCCTTGCTTTTTGCCTGCATTTTGTTTTATTTGTACGTGGCCCAAAACTTGGTCACCGCTATGATTTATCAGAGACTGGCAACTTAATCGCTGCCAAATATTACGTCAGGACATCCGTAACGGCGTGCCGTTTCCCGACATGGATGGAGTATCTTAACCGAGGTGCCAAGGAAAGGAACCCTGCTAAGAACGATGAGGGCCCACACCAATAATGACGGACCGGGACATCCATCGCATACCAGTACCCTTGGTGGAGGAACAGCGATAGTAGTGTTTTACGGACGATAAGTGATGACAAGAAAACTGGACTTTCATGTGGTTACATTTCTTCCGTGTGGTATGTTAGTCAACATCTAGGAAGATTGGGAATTTAAGGTAGGAAATACATCCTATTCTTTCTTTTGGTGTCCCCCTCATAATATGTTTATCGATCAGTGTATACGAAAGTCGTCTTATAAGCGAGTAGTTAATGAGCACAAGTTCCTGTCAGAAAGTCGGTATCATTTTTGCTAGTATCGTGTGTATTATTATTATGCCAAAAAATAACTAATAAATTGTTTTCTTTGTTAATTTGCCTACGTATAATCATGAGTGTTTCTTTGGTTGCAAATTATGTGCTCAACCCTGGATTTTTGGAGAATATATAATTTTACTGCAGGGACTCAGAAATTCGTTCACTTATGCTTTTTTTTTTTTTTTTTTTTTAATTCTAGACATTCACGAAAACATTGCGACACACAACAGACCCTTTGACTCCCAAAAGAAAATCTGCTGTGTGAATCACAACGCCCTGTCAGTGGATCCTGAAGCTGCGTCAGCCCTAAATCAGGGAATCGCAGAATCACAATCCACTCGACACCCCCATGGTTTTCAATATTACGCCGGGTGAACCCAATTCGGAACCGCCCGATAATAATAAAAACATAACTGCGCAGTGCGACTTACACAACGGAGAAAAAACCAGGAGACTAATTTATTAAATATAATTTATTGGACAATTTACATTTGTATGAAAACTTTGCGTTATCTTGGTAGAAACGACGAATGCTGAAGTGACGGGAAAGTAAGTCTGAATGTAAAAAGTGCGACACGTTCCTTTGTTTTGTTTTTTAATAGATGCTTCCGTTATCTGATTACCATTTGTTCCCCCTTCGTGGGGTAGAACACTTTTTTGTGGTAGAAATGCTGAGTTTTAAAGGCGATAGTATCGTGTTGAAGTCACTACGGCGAGCAGTGTTTATCCTTTTTTTCTAATCGTGCCGAAGGAAAACCTCGACGAAAATACAAACGTCCTATTCATCTCCCTCCCACAGCTTCTGGAATCACTGTCACGTATGATATTCAGTTTCCTCAAATATTTTGTCCATTGTCGACAGCTTGTAGTTGTTTTATTGGCAACGATGTTGATTCAGGTGCCATTATTAATAACCGAAGTTAGTAAGTGCTTGAAAATTCCTTCCCTTTTTTCCATTTTTGTTACCGTCAGGTAATGAATATTGCATCGTCTTGTAATCGTCTTCGATGTTGCAATGTCCCCGCTGCATCTCCACTTCATGGCCTTTTAACTTTCACCTTTTCTGCGATTAATCGAAGGAGAAAATCTTGTCCGTGACTTCCATGCTGGGACTAAAGTATGAAAAGGAAGAAGTTGGAGGAGAGAGAGAGGAAAAAAAAAAATTCAGCTCAAGTATCACCACAAGTCTCTTCTCACATGAATGCCAGACACTCTGGCGATTCTGCCAGTTGAGATTCCTCCCTTTCTATCCCCTTTTGAACCTTCCGGCGAGAACTGATCGACGAAATCGGTGCTCGTCATCGGGGAATAGAAACCTTTTTAGGAGATGGAAGTCCTTTTTATATTTGGCGGCGGTACTTTTCTTTATTAATATAAGAATAGTTTCCTGTCTGTGACAGCAGCCGAATGAAGTGCCTGCCTCCTCTTGTATCTGGCGGCTGTTTACCCTTTTAAGCTCCTTTGACCCGCAGCGGAGCTGGAGGATGTCTTCTCCGTAAACATGCAGCCTCCCTTCTCTCGCAAAACTCGTGGGGGAGAGATTCCCAGGTGGGGAACTCTGCTTGCCATCGATCCGGAGAAAAAGGACCGTGCTGAAAGGGATAAGGGTCGCTAGGGCTTCTTTCGTCGTCTGCGCCATTTTCGCCGTAGGTGCTGCCGTCGTTGGTGACCGAAGAAATCTCGTGTTTTTGTGGTGAACATGAAGAGCATTGTCTGAGGATGTTATGCAATGTATATATATATATATATATATACTTTAGTTCATTTCTTATCTTTGACGCGCATACTTTATTTTTTTAGGAGTGATTATGTCTCATGTATGTAGTTGCAAAAGAGATTGAACCCAATCTTTTCTCCCACTGGAATCATTGCGACTTGTGTCTCTATTCTTTTCCATTAATTTTACCTCTTCCATGTTACAGCATTATGATTACTTTTTAGTAACCCACCGGGAAGCGCACATGAGTAGTATGCAGCATTATGCCAAATGTATTACAACACCCCCGAGGTCATCGAGTGGCTTTGGGCGCTGACATCTCGTACCGCTGCTGTTGTCTGTGTTCAAATCACAGGGCGGACATAAATGTTGCATTTGTCATCCAGGGACCATTGTCTCATTATCCACTATTTGACAATAAAGTTCCAGGACAGCTGCTGTTAAGAGGAAAGTTTAATACACTGAGCCCAACTGTGGTTATGGTTCTTCAAAGTAGTCCCCCTTCTTATCGATGCACCATTTTGATCGCTCCACTAGATGTGCGAAACACTTTTTGAATTCATTTACCGGAACACTGTTCATTTCCGCAGTAACGGTTTTCTTGATGTCTTGAACAGTCATTAAACGTCGTCCATCAACGCCAATTTCACTTTGGGGAACAGGAAGTAGTCGACAGGAGCTAGGTCCGGGGAGTAGAGCGAATGATTGAGCCTGGGTACTCAGGCCTTGGCGAGGAACTGTGTCACCGAGTGCCGAGTGGACAGGCGCGTTGTCATTCAGAAGGAACCAACTTCCGTGTGCTCGCAGGTGCGGCCTCACACGGTGAATTCTCTTCCGAAGGCGATCACAAACTTGCAGGTAGAAGGCACTGGTGATTGTTGCGCCTTCCGGAAGCCATTCCCTGTGAATGATGCCGCTGCTGTCAAAAAACGTGATCAACATTGCCTTGATTTTCGACTTCTGCAGGCGAACCTTCTGGGGGCTCGGTGAACTTGGTGCCCTACACTCCATGCTTTCCCTCTTTGATGCTGGATCGTGTTGAAAGCACCACGTCTCATCACCTGTCACAATGCGGTCTAGCATCGAAGGGTCCGATTCCACGGCCGCAATGAAAGCCTTGCAGCTTTAGACGCTTTGCACTTTCTGTTCCTTAGTCAAACTGTGCGGCACAAACCTTGGTCTCGGTGAACTTGGTGCCTTCCACTCCATGCTTTGCCTCTTTGATGCTGGATCGTGTTGAAAGCGCCACGTCTCATCACCTGTCACAATGCGGTCCAGCATCGGAGGGTCCGATTCCACATCCGCAATGAAAGCCTTGCAGCTTTAGACGCTTTGCACTTTCTGTTCCTTAGTCAAACTGTGCGGCACAAACCTTGGTCTCAGTGAACTTGGTGCCTTCCACTCCATGCTTTGCCTCTTTGATGCTGGATCGTGTTGAACGCACCACGTCTCATCACCTGTCACAATGCGGTCCAGCATCGGAGGGTCCGATTCCACAGCCGCAATGAAAGCCTTGCAGCTTTAGACGCTTTGCACTTTCTGTTCCTTAGTCAAACTGTGCGGCACAAACCTTGGTCTCGGTGAACTTGGTGCCCTCCACTCCATGCTTTGCATCTTTGATGCTGGATCGTGTTGAAAGCACCACGTCTCATCACCTGTCACAATGCGGTCCAGCATCGGAGGGTCCGATTCCACAGCCGCAATGAAAGCCTTGCAGCTTTCAACTCTTTGCACTTTCTGTTCTTTAGTCAACTGTGCGGCACAAACCATCTTCTTTTTTCCCCAGATCTTCCTTTAGAATCAGCAGGATTGTTTCACGGTTGATATGGAGTTCGTCCTCCATCATCCGTACCGTCATTCGACGGTCTGACTGCACCAGAGCGTGAACTTTCTCCGCCATTTCCTCAGAATGGCTGGTTGACGGTCTTCCAATCCTTGGGTCATCCCCAACGTCTTCCCTTCCCTCGCGAAAGGGAGCATACCATTCAAAAACGCGGCAACGGGATAGGGCATTTCCCCCATAAACAGTTTTGATCATTTCGAAGGTCTCCGTTGTTGACTTCCTGGATTTACAACAAAACTCCATGTTTACTCTCTGCTCAAATCCATGACAATGGCCTTTGGGTTTCCTTCTATTAACAGTCTTCAGAATCGGATAGGTCTGCACTTTCTTAGATCTTCATGTGTCCCACAAGAGGGGAAAACACAGTTACAATTTGACCCATAGAACAAATTTTCACCATTACCATTAACAGAATAATACCCACTGTCCTGTAACTTTATTGTCAGACGGTGTATCCTGTAAACCCCTAAAAAGGATTATGATTCGACGAATTTCAAATACATGACCTTTTTTTATTTTTATTTTTTCATGACATAATGCGTTCCCCACATTTGACGCTTACTAAGCTTGTAACTCATGTAACAAACTTTCCATGTGCTGCAAAATTTCTCTCCGTTTATCGGTGGAACCAGTGCACAAGTAAAATATCACGAAAAACGTCCCCACGATATAGGGCATAGGGCTCCCACCAACGTGCTTTGCAGATGGGGCAGTACATTCCTTGCTGGGCTGCTGCCAGATTTAGGTTTTCCTAAATCAAGCTGTTGTGATATTCAGCGCTTAAAAAGCATTCGTTTTGTTGTTGTGGTTGAAATACCATTACAAACGTCACCGGTCATGTCTTCTTTTATCAACGGCATTGGTGGCGCACCCGTGGAAAAATTCAGCATGATGCATCTCTCCAACCATCGACAAAACACATCAGCGAAAGTCAAAAAGTTCCTCCGCAGTGATGTTAAGGCTGTTCTGCTGAATTTTGGTGCTACAGTCAAATTTTTTAATTAAGTAACTTGTATGTTTAGTCTCAGTTTTTGCTGTTTTCTTGATAAAATATCAAGCTTCAGAACATGTTTCTCAGCAACACCAATTTTTACTACACTTCTGATGAGTTCGAAGTTTCCAAAATGTGGATGTTGATTTCATCATTGCCCCGCACAAGGAAGGAACACTCATGAAATCAACATTCACATTTTGGAAACTTTCAACTCATCACAAGCTTGTGAAATTGGTGTTGCTCTGAAACATATTCTGATTTCTTAATGAGACGAAACAACTTCCAGCATTCACTCTTCTCCAATTTGTTTTCAACAAGCACGTATTTGTTGGCCTCGACGCCTTTTCAATCTCCTTAATATTAAATTCATCCATTTAATAAAGGAAACATTTTTTTTCTTGATTGGAGGTTTAACGACCACCGTGAGCAACTCAATGGGCCATAAGCAGTTGCCCGTCCCTAATTTAGGGCCACTGGTTCCAGTGAAGGGAGAGAGCCAGTGTCGTAAGACAAACACAACATCCATGCCTCACCGGGATTCGAACCCGGACCCCTTTCGGACGAATGATCAGTGGCCATCGCTTAGACCACTGCGCCACCGGGGCGGCAAAGGGGGCATTAATTCCGAAACGACTTGCAGTGGAACGAGATGTTAGCACGTCAAACGAAAACCTCTGAATGCTCAATGCAAAAGATGCAACGCGAAAAGTAACTCTCAGTATTACAGTGTGACACGCTAGGTGTGAGAGAGTGAATCACCAGAGAAGCAGGAGACAGCCGTTTACCTGTATCTTGCTCCGGACAATCACATTGAAAGCAAAGGAAGTATCGTTTTACGATATGGCATCGGTAAGTCTAGGATCTTCGTCGCTTTGAGAAAGGCACGGCAATATTTTTGTATAACAAATCAGTTTTCACTCCGCTGGCACCAGTGTCGAGCACAAAATTCTATAGTACGCATTTTTCTTTGATTTTTTTTTCTTAAAGAAAAAGAAAAAAAAAAAAAGAATTAAAACTGGGTCGAAATCGGGCCAGGAACACCTTAACCCAACCCGTTTGACCACCAAGAAATTTCAAACAGAAGTCATCACTCTTTCCACGTTTATAAGTGAGTCACGGAAAAATTCTCATCGGCCGCCACCGGGAATCGAGCCCAGGGTCTTCCAGTTACGCGTCGCACATGCTACCATTGCACCACAGCGGCTCTGAACTCCTCCAGACTCACATACGACTGACTGCCAAGCCACTTGGCAGGTTGCTTCTTGGAGTCCCTCACAATGGGATTTACCAAAGATGGTAAGCAGCAACTGAACAATTAAATAATTATTCATTCGCCCCAAGAAATTGTTGACCCGCGAACCCGTGACCCATTTCCATCTCCGATAAGAGGTTGGTGGTTCATTTGAGAGCGGGTTTACCTTCAGAGACTCACCAAGAAGTTGTTCAAGAAAGCGGCTGCTTGTCGTAATGAACTTGTTATGGGTGCCGCTGACCATGACCCCAGTGTAGTATGGAGGCTCTCGAGTCCTAAGGCGGCGACCACTGCTCCACGCGATAGCAACAAAGGGAAAGCAGCAGTATAGACCACTGGTTCTTCAGTCAGAGGCCTTTGAATCGGATGAAATACTGAACCAGAGGGTGTCCGTGTGAAGTCACAAGGTGGATGATAGACAAACCAACAGAAAAGTGTCATCACTAGACGGTCGTTCTGTTCTTTTTCAGGATGGTATATGATGATGAGAACTGATGCTTGCTGTAGCTCCTGAAGTTTTTAGGTTTTGACTCCCCCTCCCGCGAAGAGAACGGTGGAGATGGTTTTGTGGTTTCTGGGTGTGTTGGTTCTTCTCGTGCCGTGTGCTTTTCGTCCTTTTCACTAGACATGAGCGGAGTGCTTCAGTAATGATGCCTCCACCTCCAAACTTTTTTTATTTTTCTTTCCTGTGGAGTTCCCTTACTCAAATCTATTAGCTTCCTTTTTTACGCGTTCCAACCGTAGGTTGAAGAAGCGTATATGCTCTAGCTTTGTCCGTCTGTCCGTCCGCACGATAACGCGCGTAAAAATGGTTCGATTTCGATGAAATTTTAGTATGTTATAGGGGACCACCTGGGGACGAGCACTGTTGAAAATGGACGAAATGGGGCCAAAGGTCACGACATAGGACGGAATTCATTCCATTGCCCTTATGGGTCATAACTTGGGTAAAAATGGTTCGATTTCGATGAAATTTTAGTACGTGGTATGGATCACCTGGCGACGAACCCTATTGAAATTGGACGGAATGGGGTCAAATGTCAGGACATAGGAGCGGGATTCATTCCATTGCCCTTATGGGTTTACCTTCAGAGACTCACTTGCGTAAAAATGGTTCGATTTCGATAAAATTTTAGTACGTGGTAGGGATCACCTGGGGACGAACCCTATTGAAATTGAACGGAATGGGGTCAAATGTCAGGACATAGGAGCGGGATCCATTCCATTCTCCTTATGCGTCATAACTTACGTAAAAATTCTTCCATTGCGACAGAACTTTAGTATGTTGTTCCGGTGGTATACTGAACAGGTTCTGTTGAATATCATCGAAATGGGGTCAAAGGTCAGGACACAGGAGCCAGATTTATTCTACAGCCATTATCCTCATAACGTGAGTAATAACTTGAGTAATGATTTCTGGTATGTTGGAAAACGTATCATAATCAAAGAAAGCATTGCATGATTTTACTAACTTGTTGAAAGAAAGGGCAGTCTTAGACCTGTGGTTAGACACTCACTGAAACTGCGTAAATCAATCGCTATTGAGAGCGGAGTTTAGGAAAGGGCAAATTGCGGGCGCACGAAAAGTTTGGTGCGTCGATAACAACCCCCTCCCCGGTTTAAGTGAACCAGGAGTGGTGCTGCAATTGCGAAGCAATCAACTGCCGACGTAACTCCAAAGGGCAGCTAAAGTTGGATTATAGAGGTGAACGCGGGTGCGTCGTCATGTACAGGGCAATCCAACACAATATTAGTCAACCAGAAACAATAATATCTCATGCTACAATGCGTCACACGTTTGCACGGATGGACGGGGCTGCAAGAGCAAAACGCTTTGTACGCCAGCCTAGTAAAGGACTCTTCTCGTGCCAACTGCGATGCGGATTGAGCGATAGAAAATCTTCCAAATACGTGGAGACAATGTGAATAGACAGTCATCGCTCTTTGCACGTCTTCTTTTAATTACTTTGTCTATTCACATTGTCTCCACGTATTTGGAAGATTTTCACTATCACTCTCGCCCTTTGGATTTATTAGCTATAATTTAATAGCTTGTGCCGTTAAGCCCCACCAGATGGAGACGTGAGCCCATCTCTACGGATCTGTGAAGTCAGATGCTGACAGATAAACACACACAGTGCCGTGGATTGTTGGCCACCGCAGCGTAAGGCGAACGCACTCTGGTAGTTATTGAGAGATCTGGGATACGATCCCAGCGGTGTTCTGATAACAATTTTTCGGTTGCTGTGTGTCAGTTAAAGAAAACGTAGAAAGAGCGATGACTGACTTTGAGCGATAGAAAATCGAAACACGTGTGCTTCGCCGATGAATCATGATATGCCCTCCATTCTGCCATAGATTGAGTCAGTATTTGGCATCAACAGCATGAGGATATGGATGGCCATCGACTATCCAGGCCGATGGGGCGGTTGTATGATATGAGGCATATATAGCTAGCATGAAGTGGGACCTGTGGTGCGTGTGGAGCAACGTATGGACGCCGGCTACTACCAAAAACAGCTTGCGGGCCATGCCCATCCCACAGTGTTGTACTTTTGTTATGCGGAAATATTTAAACTTTAATTAAATTGTAACTCCAGTTATTTTTGTGGGCGAACGACAGCTAGAGAATTCATCCTCAGTAAAAAAGGAGCTTAGCAGAGATTCATTTCGGGAAAGCTTTCTTTCACAGGCCGGGACCTCCCTCGAACAAAGAGACATCCCTGTTCCTCCCGCCGTTGGACACCACTCTCCCTCAAAAGAACCCGCCAGGGACAATGGGAGTAAGCAATTAACAGTCGACTTCTTACATCAAGAGCATTTTCCTGGAGGAAAGATCGTGTAGGGGAATGGAACCGATAGGAGTCATAAACGGGAGAGTCTCGTTGGAGATCTTGAGTGCGGGAGAAGGAAAGATTTTGCTCGGACACAAGGCAAGGGAAACGCTTCTGCACGGGATGAAGTAGAAAGAAATTTCGGCGGGAATTACATAGAGGAAGTCGCCTGAGATATCTATCAACCCGCTGGAAGTATTTACTATTCAATCAGACTAACTAATATTTCCCCCTTTCTTCCCCAGTCTGAAGAATAAAGATTAGTGCAGTCGAGATCATTTCTCATTACATTCAATTTCTTTCACTACTTATTCATTTGCTTCCCTACTCCAATGACAGGAACCTGCAACCGACAACGATTCTTCTGATAAGTTATATTGTCTACCACAATACATAAAATTAAACCAAGCCAACACTTTCTGCCAGGTGGGGATGGGTTCTTCCAGTACAATAATGCCCCATGTCATCGGGCCTGTCTCCGGCAGGAATGGTTCGACGAACACAGTACTGATAAGACTACTCGAACGGCCCCCAAACTCACCTGATCTCAATTCAGTTGACCATCTGTGGGATGTTGTGGAATGCCAGGTGAGGCAGGTGGACACACCTCACCGCTGCATAGCGTTACATTGCAGATCTTCACTCAAATGTACAGACACCTCGTGGTGTCGATACTACACCCGGTGGCCGCCATTCTCCGGGCGAAAGGAGGGCCCACGAAGTATTGGGAAGGTAGTCGTAATTCAGTGAGGGAGGGCGGTAGCTCCCAATCCAGTGCACGGGTTTTTTCAGACCCCAGAAAAATTCAGAGTTTTCAAAAACCTTTCCGCAATTCCTTTCGTATATTAACGGGAAAATTCTGTTCTCGCTATTTTCGTCTCGGTATGATGGAAAATTTCCGGTAATTGGAGTTAAGGTTTGATCTGCTATTAAATGTCAGTCATCTGTCGGAGGATCTGATTTTGAAGTTCTGTTGCGAGATTGGATATTGTGCATAGCATATAGTATAAAATTTTGATTATAGTGGGACTGCTTATTCCTTCTCTTCTCTCCCATGTTGTGTGCCAGCTATTGTATATGGTGTAACGGTAAGAAACCGGGAACTTAAGTTATTGTACAGGCGATTGTATGGTGTCTCTGTATCAGTCTGTCTGTGGACCCCTTAAAACAAATGCTATTATAGCTATTACGAGTAAATTTTATATTTAGGGGTTTTGTGAAGTAATACTGCGAGGCAGTACATTTAACCTTTGCTTAAACATAATTGAAAGACATTATAATTTTAAGAAGATCTCGATTTCTGAAACATTCGGTTGCTTCGAAAAATCACGCTGGAAAAAAATAATTTGTGAAGAAAAATTATGAGCTCCAACAGAAAATAAAACAAGTTAGTAAAATCATGCAATGCATTGATTATGATACGCTTTCCAATATACTAGAAATCATTACTCAAGCTATTACTCAAGTTATGAGGAAAATGGCTGTGTAATAAATCTCACCCCTGTGCCCTGACCTTTGATCCATTTGGATGATATTCAACAGAACTGGTTCAGTATATCTCCGAAGTAACATGATAAAGTTTTGTCGCAATCGAAGCAATTTTACGTAAGTTATGATGCATAAACGCTATGGAATACATCTCGCTCCTGTGTCCTAACCTTTCACCCCATTTTGCCCATTTTCAATAGGATTCGTCCCCGGGAAGGTCCCTACAGCATACCAACATTTCATCCAAATCGAAACATTTTTACGTAAGTTATGACTCATAATGGCGATGGAAGTGATTCCGCTCCTATGTCCTGACCTTTGACCCCCATTTCGCCAATTTTCAATAGAGTTTGTCCCCAGGTGGTCCCTACCACATACTAAAATTTAATCGAAATTGAACCTTTTTTACGTTAGTTGTGACGCATAAGAGCAGTGAAATGGATCCCGCTCTTATGTCCTGACCTTTGACCCCATTTCGTTCACTTTCAATAGGGTTCCTTCCCAGGTGTTCCCCTACCACATACTAAAATTTCATCGAAATCGAACGATTTTTACGCAAGTTATCGTGCGGACGAACATACGCACACAACGCGTGACGTAATGAGGCAGATGGGAATCGCGACCATATTCTAGCAAGGTGTGACGTCGTAAAATTTTAATAGGATCCACAAACAACGCGTGACGTAATGAGATAGATAGCATGACCGCGCGCCAATATCTAAAGGGGCGACGCCATGACACCACACTGCAAACTTCGTAATTCGGGGTGGTTATTTAACCCACTAAACAAATTTTCTTAAAGTGGAGATCAAGCTAAATCGATTTCTAGTACCAGAAAACGGTAGGTTAACGACTTTCATCAAAATCCTCAGAGCCGTTTTCAAAATAAAATTTACATACATACAAGAATTGCTCCTTTAAGGTGAACGTCAAGTAATTTTGCTTCCTGTACTTCGAATGGAAAAATTTCTTTACACATTTTCTTTCCAATTAATGCGTTCACAAGGTTGAAAATTTGAACATCGATTAAAATAGCTTCATTTTATAACTTGCAATACTTAATATTTTCTAAAACATAACCATAATTATGCAATCCAACATTTGTTTGTCTACTGACGTCATGAAAATAGTAGGTCGCGCCATCTTTTTTCTGGACAATTAATGCGTTCACAAGGATGAAAATTTTAACATCGATTAAAATAGCTTCATTTTATAACTTGGAATACTTAATGTTTTCTAAAACATAACCACAATTATGCAATCCAACATTTGTTTGTCTACTGACGTCATGAAAATACAGGTCGCGCCATCTTTTTTCCGGTTTCAACACCACCAAAGGGAAAGTTATTGATTTTTAATATAATTATGGCTATGTTTTAGAAAATATTAAGTATTCCAAGTTGTAATAAAGTAATTTTAATCGATGTTCAAATTTTCATACTTGGGAACACATTAATTGTGAAGGAAATGTGTACAAAAGTTTTTCCATTGGAAGTATTTTAGTAAGCAAAATTACTTGACGTCCACCTTAATAATATGGGATAAGAGCGATGGAATGGATCGCATTCCTATGTCCTGACCTTTGACCCAATTTCGTCCACATTCAATAGGGTTCGTCCCCAGGTGGTCCCCTACCACATACTGAAATTTTATCGAAATCGAACAATTTTTACGCACGTTATGACGCATAAGGGCAATGGAATGCATCCCGCTCTTATGTCCTAACCTTTGACCCCACTTCACCCATTTTGAATAAGATTCGTCCCCAGGCGGTCCCCTACCACATACTAAATTTTAATTGAAATCGAACCATATTTACGCAAGTTATGATGCATAAGGGCAATGGAATGATCCCGCTCCTACGTCGTGACCTTTGACCCCATCTATCCCATTTTCAATAGGATTCATCCGCAGGTGGTCCCCTACCACATAGTAAAGTTTCATTGAAATCGAACTATATTTACGCAAGTTATGACGCATAAGGGCAATGAAAGGATCCCGCTCCTACGTCGTGACCTTTGACCCCATTTGTCCCATTTTCAGTAGGGTTCGTCCCATGGTAGTCCCCTACCACATACTAAAATTTCATTGAAATCGAACCATTTTTATGCCAGTTATCGTGTGGACGGACGAAGCTGGAGCATATACGCTTCTTCAACCTACGGTTGGAAAGCGTAAATGATTAATTCACCCATATTAATAACGAAAAACATTTCATCATCGCAAGATTAGAGTTCTACCTTGTACGTGACGGTGATTTATGTGACTTTCTGGCTCAACGGTAGCACGCGCGGTTTCCGTTAAGGCAACCCAGCTCAGACAAAAAGCCAGTGGAAATCTGTGGTAAAAAAAACTGAAAAAGTTAAAATCGAAGTTCTTGCGAAATGTCTATATAAATACGCAAACCCCCCCCCCCCCCCCAATTTTTTTTTTTTTTTTTTTCTGAAATGAAGGAAATTAGGGACAACGGATAATCTGTCAAAATACTGAAGTTAGAAACGGAAATTTCGTTAAAAGACGAACACCTACCGGCAACTGTGCTGCACGTTATTTTCAGGTATTTTCCGTGAATTTACATCACTAGATGAGAGAGAGGAGTGAGTGGTGAATCTTAACTAACAACATTAAAGTCCCGTAGCGTTCTGCTTTGTCGATGTGATCAAGCACCGAAGTAGTTCTGATCATGGGACTGCCATTCCACATACAATTGTGTCAGTCGATTGTTGGAGGTAGTGCTGTGTTAATGAAATACGATTATGGGTGTATGTTTGTTTTTGTACGTTATCCAATACTTGTAGTCCTTGCAGAAAAATAATGTAACCATGATGCATCTACTCTGTTAGGTAAGTACTACTAAAAAGTGTTGGCATACGTTTATAATGATTTAATTGGAAGTCTTGCCCGCAGTAGTTGTAAAACCGTTGATCTTCTTATTCGTTTTTCTCCCTCCCGCCCCCTTTCTCCGTGGTTGTGGTTCTCGCGGGTACCCATTTCAGATGCCCACAAATTTTACTTCGTTGCGGCGTTATATTCATCAAGTAACGCGCCGATTTATACCTTCTTCTGATGATAAATATCACTTTGTCAGAGTAGTGGAAAACTTAAAACTACCTTGGATAATCTAATTCTCGCTTCTGCGGGTATAATGAAGAAATCATGAATCATTCTTTGTTGTTTTGCGAATCTCTCTGGTACTCAGAGACGTTGTTGATACTCCTGTGGACAGGAAGAAAGGGAAAAGAAGAAAAGGAAGAAATAGAGACACAAGAGAAAGAGAGAGAAGAAAAAAGAGAGAAATGTTGTGTGTTATTGAGCGTACCTGTTTCATTAGGTGACCCCGCTGATGGAGCAGATGTAGTCCATCATCAGCGCAGGCACGAAGTGGATAAGACAATGAGACAAGGAACTTGGACAATTACTTCAGCCTTCTACCCTGTATACTGAAGGAAGGGTCTGTAACTCCAGCCCGGCGACAGCATTAAGGACCCCACTAATGGCTTCCAAAATGTCATAAATCACGGCAATCCGTAAATCCAGCCAGAGGAACGCCTCGATCGTTACTTCGAGGTTTAATCTTCCTCGAAGACAATGAATGAGCTTAGCTGTCCCACACTACATTTCCTTAGTTCGGCAATTGAGCTGCTGCTGGTCAGTCTTCCACCTTCTCTTCCTCTGTGTATATCTATATTCATGTCTTTCTCTCTGTACGGTGCCGTGGACTTGGTCAGCTGTTTGCGCACCGAAACTCATCAATGTTAATCTCGGAAGCGGAACGGAAGAAGAGAAAAATCCGTCTTTGGGAAATTATAGTTACGCGAAGCTGAAATTTGCAGGCCCTGGGTACAGTTTTAGCATGTATTTGGGCGCTTTAACTGATATCTTTTGATTTTGCTACACATAGTGAGAGGATTTTTAATTTTATTTGCCGTTGGCGTTAGAAAGATTTTCGAAAAGAATATGACGTGAAAAAGCAGAACTGTTTCTTTGCTTTTCGTGCAGTTGCGAAAGTCACGGTTGTTCAGTTTTCTTCAGTTGTGGCGGTACTGTTACCCATACTTTTTATTTTTTATTTTTGGAAGGGGAATGGGCGAGACATATTGATATTTTTTGCACCGAATCTCCTCGATGTACAGTCAGATTATGTCTTCTAAATCGACTTCCTAGTAGTTTGTATACACCGCTCAACATAGAAAATGCCACCCCAGGAAGCATTTGTAGGAGCGCCATTCAGTTATTTCGTGAATTAACGAAACATATTTCTGTTGCAACTTTTTCCGTGAAACGACGAAAAAAAACTAAATTTCACGGATTTTTTGTACGGCAAATGAATTTTCAGAAACCTTTCCACAATTTCTTTCTCATATTGACGGGAAATTACCGTTTTTAACGCTTTCCAACCGTAGGTTGAAGAAGCGTATATGCTCCAGCTTTGTCCGTCTGTCTGTACGTCCGTCCGTCCGTCCGCACGATAACTCGCGTAAAAATGGTTCGATTTCAATGAAATTTTAGTATGTGGTAGGGGACCACTGGGGACGAACCCGAACCCTATTGAAAATGGGGTCAAAGGTCAGGGCATAGGAGCGGTATACATTCCATTGCCCTTATACGTCATAACTTGCGTAAATATGGTTCGATTTCGATGAAATTTTAGTATGAGGTAGGGGACAACCTGGGGACGAACCCTATTGAAAATGGGAAAAATGGGGTCAAAGGTTAGGACATAGGAGCGGAATCTATTCCATTGCCCTTATGCGTCATAACTTACGTAAAAACGCTTCGATTGCGACAAAACTTTATCCCGTTGTTCCGGAGGTACACTGAACCGGTTTTGTTGAATATTATCGAAATGGGGTCAAAGGTCAGGACACAGGAGCGAGGTTTATTCCACAGCCATTATCTTCATAACTTGAGTAATAACTTGAGTAATGATTTCTGGTATGTTGGAAAGCGTATCATAATCAATGCATTGCATGATTTACTAACTTGTTAAGATGTGTTAACGGAAAACTCTAAATTTTTAGAAACCTTTCCTCATTTTCCTTTTTATATTGACGGAAAAACTCCGTTCTCACATTTTTTCGTATCCATATAAAGGAAAATAGGAGAGATTCACGGAAATACTTGGGTGTTTGATTAACTGTTAAATTTCAATAGTCTGTCGAAGTATTTGATTTTGAAGTTCTGTAGCGAGATCGGATATTGTGGATAATATATCGCATGAATTTTTGTTACTGTGGCACAGGATATTTCTTCTCTTCCCCATTCTGTGCACCAGCTGTTTTATATATTGTGTAACCGTATGAAACCGGGTACTTAATTTACTGTACAGGTGATCGTACGATGTCTGTGTATCAATCTGGGGAGTCCTTAAGACAAAAGCTATATAGCTATCAAGAGTAGATTTTATATTCAGAAGTTTTGTTATAAAACAATAGATTGCGCTTTCTCTTAAAGATAATTGAAAGTAATTGTCAGTTGAAAAAAAGATCTAAAACTCCAAATCATTCCGTTGCTTTGAAAAATCACGGCGAAAAAAATTACGTAATTTGTAATAAGACCTCGTACGGAAAAAATAAAATTATTAGAAACGTATTGAAAAAATAACAAGCTCCAATAGAAAATAAAAGGACTAAATCACTCGCATTAATGAAAAATAAAAAAATTCACCATAACCCAATTAGCTTTGCTTTGAATGTGAGCCTGATTTCTGTGAATTTCTGTCTCGGTGGTTAAGGGGCGCGGCTTCAACCCAAACGACTGGTTCGATCCCAACCACCGGCACGAAAGAATTCTCTTCCGTAAGTGCTGAAATATTCAGCGTGTTGGATTTTGCGAAATTTCTGTATAAATATGGAAAAACTTGAAAAGGACTTCTCTGAAATAAACGGAATTACTGACTACGGAAAATATGTGAAAATACGGGTTAAAAAAAACGGGAACTTTTAAAAACGGAAATTTCGTTCAAAGACGGACACTTACCAGCAACTTTGCTGTTCGGTATTTTCAGAAATTGTCCGTGGATTCACACCACTTATTTTTTTACAGTGTAGGCTGAGGCAGGTTTGCGCTCTCCCCAGCCATTACGACGACTGCCACTCACCGCAGCACATCGTCGCGCAAGGTTGCTGTGGTACCGTACCAGATGTGCATGGTTGAACGAATGTATTCAGCGACGAGTCGCACTTCTATCTCAGCGCTCGCGGATTAACAGTCTGAAGACGACAGGGTTCACTGAGAAAAACGTTGTTAATTCGGCAAAAAAATTGTCGAATGAACCAAAAAATTTTGTCGATATGCAGCCAACAAAAATGTTTGTTGAATTTACAAATGTATTTTGCTGAAAATTATTGTTGATTCTGCAAAATTTATTGTTATCATGACAAAACGTTTTGTTCATTAAAGGTGGACGTCAAGAAATTTTGCTTTCTATACTTCCCATGGAAAAACTTTTTGTGCACATTTCCTTCACAATTAGTGTGTTCCCAAGGATGAAAATTTGAACATCGATTAAAATAACTTCGTATTATAATTTGGAATATTTATTATTTTCTAAAACATAACCATAATTATATTAAAAATCAATAACTTTTCCTTTGGTGGTGTTAAAACCAGAAAAAAGATGGCGCGACCTATACTTTGATGACGTCAGTAGACAAACAAATGTTGGATTGCATAATTATGGTTATGTTTTAGAAAATATTAAGTATTCCAAGTTATAAAATGAAGCTATTTTAATCGATGTTCAAATTTTCATCCTTGGGAACGCATTAATTGTGAAGAAAATGCGTACAGAAGTTTTTTCATTGAAGTGTATAAGAAGCAAAATTACTTGACGTCCACCTTAACAAAATGCCTAGGCCGATTTTGGGGAATTTGTTTGATCCAACAATATGTATTGTTACCGTCATACAACATTTTTTTTTTTTGCTGCAACTAAACATTGTTATTGTGACACAGTAATTTCTTGCTCCAACAAAATTTAGAGTTATGTAGCTGGGCCACGTTGTCCCTAAACTTTTTTTCCGATGGCAACACTTTGCCGGTGCAGTAATTTTAGGCGATGCCCTTCGAACCTGGTTGGCCGCCATTTTTTCCTCTCAGTATTTATTTTCTAGTGGTGTATAAATGAATTTGGAAGGTGTTACATCACGAGGAAATTTTTTCAGAGCCAGTGAAAAATCTCTCCTCGAGCAGACTCAAACCTGAGAGCTTCAGTTTAGGAACTAGGCGTGCTAACCACTCTACCTGTTCTTCCGAGTGAATTCTTATTTGCGAATTTAGCATTTGAAGGTCGGTTTATTACCTTCTGGAATGTTCACGGACGATTTATACTTGACATAACGATGTATGGACACTATTTTGGTGCGTGTGTAACATGTTTCTAAATCCGATTTATTTTTAAATGTTTTCCTTAGTTTTTTGATGAAACAAATTATTGACATTTTTGGTTAGACAAAAAAAAAATCATAATATTTTTCTTGACGTTCTGTGTATGTTCCAGGGTACTATCATCATGCAATCTTTGGTTGCCGCACGAATTTTGAAACACCCTGTATATATAGCCTATACATGAAATCAAGCTCTATACATAAATTAGAATTATTATCATTACCTCATGTGCAAATTTTTATTTGCAATCAGGAACCGATCGCAATAAAAATTCGCAGTCAGCCATAATTCAAAACGAAATCTTAAACGCAAAACGAGATTCTTCTGGTCAGTGGTAATCTGGTAGTGTCCATATGGAGTTAGTAATCACGTGCGCTTTGGCGTAAGGTCGATGCCACCTCCATAGTAGTTGAATTAACAAAATATAGTCAGTGAAATAATTTTGTGTTGCCAACAAAACAATTCCGATGGAGTTTGGCTAAAGCAACAAAATAAATGGACAAAACAGCTCAACAAAACTATTTTGTTGTTTCAAACAAACTTTTTTCCTCAGTGTAACTTGGCTGATCTTGCCATCCGTGAATGTCATACGCAATGGCGTAACTAGGCATTTCTGCACCCGGGTCAAACCATATAATATTGCATCCCCCGTCTGTTTTTCTATCTTATATGTCTATACACACATATAAATATGCTCTTCTCGACAAAACAAAGTTAATCTTTTGTCGAGAAGAGCATACTTCAATGTTATCTATTACCTCTATGGGAGAGACAAAATCAAACTATGACTGTTTGTTCAGTTTTTCCCACCTGCTTCAGATTTCAGACCTTCCGTACCACGTAAAATGAACCGAATGCAGCTGGGAGTTGTGGCTAGCAGCAGCAGTAATGATCGAATAGTCCCCCAGAGAATCTTCAACAATATGAACGACATCTTTATCTTGCAGTGACCATCCAACAAAAGTAAAACCTATGGTTCCGATGTTGCGTGGTTCTTCTTCAGTTGGACGGACTATACAACCGCACCTTCATTTCTGAATGTGAGCAAGTAACATCTGAACATTTTGAGGAAGAAATGCGAATTCGCCCCAAACCTGCAAAAACTTGCGAAACATATTCAGAAAATTCTGTAAGTTGACAAATGACAAAGTAAAACGCGAAGAAACTATCGGAAACTAGTGCAAAAGTTTGAATTCCAATTTTAACCAGATGATTTTTGCGCTCTCTCTCTCTCTCTCTCTCTCTCTCTCTCTCTCCTTTGAGCTGCTGCCCCATCTGCCCCGCCCTAGTCACGCCTCTGGCCATACGGCTCTTTGGCCTAGTGTCATGATATCAGTTTCAACTGCCTTTCACTGCTCGTATGCATAATGGATACAATGACAGCACGACGATGCGTCGATAAGGTGCTGTACAGCTTTTTTGGTGCCGTATCTTCGTGGTATTAGTATCCTCAATGCCAAGTTTCAACAAGATAACACCCGCCCACACACTGCCAACGCCAGTAGACAATGCTTACATAGTGTGATCTCAAGCCTTCATCCCAATCGAGAACTTGTGGGACGTCATTGACAGACGACTTAACGGCCCTGCACAACCCCCTCGTCATTTGGAAGAATTGTGGATACGGGTCAACAACACCTCAGGACACCATTCGGGGACTTTTCCACTCTATGCCACGCCGTGTTCCCGAATTATAGCCCAGCATGGTGGTCATACGACCTTCTGACTCAGCTACTGCCTCTTCGTCCATCGCATTCGTGCAATCCCTAAAAAATATCACTACTTTTCCAACTTGTTGTTTACATGCGTGGTAAGTTTCGTCTCATTTCGTGCACTCATTCATGGTGTGGCATTTTCTATGTCGAGCTGTGTGTGTGTGTGTGTGTATGAAGTTCACTTTAAAAGCTGCTTAAGTTTTTTTGAACGTTCCCCCACTACGAGTTCTATTGAATGTGTGTTTGCATGTAAGATACCATTAGTAATTTGTGTTAATGCTGATAGGTTGCATGTAGGTACCTTTAGTATTTAGTATTGCTAATACACGGTCGAGTCACATTATTGTGACCACCAGCTAATATCTAGAGTAAACACCATGTGTAGCGCAGACAGCAGCTAGACGGGCTGGGAGTGACTCAGTAAGATGCTGAAAGGTGTTCACAGGTATGTGGAGCCATGCTGACTGCAGGGCATCTGACAGCTGCTGGAGGGTACGAGGTGGAGGATACATAGAGCGAACAACACGATCGAGGTGGTCCCACAGATGCTCAATCGGGTTTAAGTCTGGGGAATTAGGGGGCCAAGGAAGTACTTTGAAGTCTTCATCGTACTCTTCCAACCACTTTTGGACATTTCTAGCTTTGTGAAACATCGCATTGTCGTTCTGGAAGATCCCATCCACCCCAGGGAAGACAATCAGCATGTATGGGTGTACGTGGTCTGCAAGGATGGATTCATAACGAATTCGATCCATAGTGCCTTCCATGTGTATGAGCGGACCAAGAGACTGCCATGAAAACATCCCCGCTGCCCCCACCAGCTTGTGTTCTTCCAGCAATGGTTGAAGAGTGTTTGTTCTCTGATATTTCTCGCCTTATACGCCAACGTCCATCCGTTCGATGAAGCAGAAAACGTGACTCATCGGAGAAGGCAATCCTTTGCCCATCAGCGGAGGTCCAATTCCGATACTGCCGTGCAAATGTAAGCCTTTTCTGCCGATGCACCTTAGTTAGCATAGGTGCAGTGACCATCCGTCTGCATCGGAGCCCCATAAGCAGTAGGGTTCGCTGAACTGTCGTTTTAGACACCATTCCAGTAGCCCCCTGGTTCATTCGGCCAGTGAGTTGCTCAACTGTAGCGTGTCGATCGGCCCTCACGCACCTTCGCAGCCGACGTTCACTTCTCACATCAATGGCACGTAGTGCTCCGCAGTTTTCACATCGCTTATTCGCAATGGTGCTATTTCTCTAATCACGATACACTTTAACCACAGCAGCACGCGAACAGTTCACAAACTGCGCTGTTTCAAAAATACTGCCACCCTTGGCCCGAAAGTCGATAATCATCCTTTTTTGCAAATCTGATAAATGCTCCATTAATCCATGGCGGCAACGAGTGATATGTTTTCAGAATGCCTACAGCACATCTTATATATCCTCCAAGCCAGCTCACGACACGTGCCTTCTTTCATTGGCTACGCGCAGTTGACGTCAAAAGTAGGAAGTGGTCACAATAATGTGACTCGACTGTGTAGTTTGCATGTGGGTACTTTTAGTAATTTTTGTTACTGCTGATAGTTTGCATTGCTTCAGTAATTTTTGTTATTGCTAATGTTTGCATGTAGGTATTTTTAGTAATTTTTGTTATTGCTAATAGTTTGCTTGTAGGTACTTCTAGTCATTTTTGTTATTCTAATAATAACATAAGATTTTGGGAGATCTTTAAGGAAAGATAGAAAAACAACAACAAAACATTTTCTATATTAGTTTAAAGTTTCCAAGTAAGCAAGTGCTAAAGTACGAAAAAGTAAATATAACCATTTCTACAGTATTCTTAACAAATCCACTGGTGATTAACACTAAAGTGCAGATTCGATTATTTGCGTTCAAAAGACAGAAAAATATGCTGTTTCCTTTCCAAGTTGCAAGTTATTGAAATTATAGAGCATTACGGAAGTGTACGAAAATCGCGGCACCCTAAGACAAGAAGACAAGAGACGTAGTTGAGGCATAGACTATTGTTCGAAAAGAGGCAAAAATTTACCTCTTAGTCAATATAATAAAGCAAAAGGCATATCGCGATTTATGCGTATGCGTATGCGTGTTTTTTTTTTTTTTTAAGCAGTTTATGGTTTTTCTGCATTATTCTGATGTCTGTTACAAAAATTCGATCAACTCTTCCAAATGGATTCGCTACATTACATGGCCTATCATTCAGTTTACTGAAAACAAAAAGAAAAAATGGTACCAGCAACAACAAGTCGTTGAATCCCAGTTTACTCATCACGAGCTGCCTCGATGAAGAAACATTCAGATATTATATATAGATCATTATGCAAGATTTCAGGTCACGACAAAATAAGCAGTTGGAGAACATTCGTGCTGATTAAGACAGAAAGTTTTCCATCATGAACTCCTTTTAGCTGAAAAACTCAGTTGGGAAATGGGCTTAGTTGTCTGAACACGTGAGGCTTCTGTTTTTCACAAGATTTGCCATCAAATATTGCAGTGTAATGGAACAAATTCAACACGACAGCGGCGACTTCTGCCTGGTAAGAAGATATAGGATGTATATATAAAGTCGAAACATTAAGGTCTTGCGTGTATGAAAAAATTAGCATGTGTTATATGGTAAAACCTAAAGGAAAGACAAGTTTGTTTTTTTTTTTTTTTTTTTTTTTTCACTGTAGCTAAAAGATCGCATTTCTTCATTACAAACACTGGCAACAGAAGAAAAAGTGCTGTAGTTAGCAAAAAAGTTAGTGAAAATTCCTTGACTACATCCCTTGTGATATTGATATAGATCAAATCAACAACGTTTATTCATAATTATATTTTAAGATAATGTACATTTGCCTCGGCTTCAGGATAAAAATATATAATTTAATGTGACATTCTGTCCTGAAGAAGCCCAGCCTTCTTCAGGACAAATCTTAGATCTTAAAATATAATGTACTTGTGTGTGAATAAACGTTGCTAATTTGATCTTTAACGAAATAATTGCCAGAACTAGACGAAACACGTCGGAATCGATGGTTATTTTTATTTTATTTTAATTTTATTTTTTTGAAAAGAATAAACTATTATGAAACAAAAAATGTAAACTTTGTTTGATTGACAAATTCATTCAACCACTAAAAGACAATAGTCCAGGTTTGTGATTGTTTTCTTTGTTTTTTTGTTTTTTGACTGAAAATTTAACGACCACCGTGAGCGACTCAATGGGCTTATATTATAAGCAGTCGCCCGTAATATTTTCACTAACAATGGTCAACGGAATGTTTATTTATATCTTTACATAATGGGAAACGTCTTACCAACGTGAATAAACTGGATCGAATGAATATTAAATTGTATATATACATCACACAGTCTAACGGTATAACGTAATCAGTTCGAGAGTGTTCGCTGCTCCGATGAGAATAACTTTGATACCATTGCCTGCTAGCGTTGTTTTACGCAACGGTTCGCTCAGAAAAGAGCCTTCGGACTATCTCAGTCCCTCCAAGCTGCCGCTTTCAACAGCGCGTGAGTCAACCGCACGCTTCTCCCATAGACTTAACATGATAACTTTGCCGCTCCACCACGCCCGAACTGTTGCCCCCATCTCATTTTTCTCTTCGACTGGCACATCTACATGGTAAGACCTTTATTTTGATACCTCAACCATATCTTTACATTCAGCCGTTCTCTCAAAATAGGACTCACAGTAAAAAAAACCTTATAGAATTAATATATAGATTTTAAAAAAGAGCGGTACAAATGGAAACGCAGAGTTTAAGAAACATGATCGAAGAAGCTACGTGGGATTCGTATTGGTGAAATCCACGGAGGTTAGAATAAGATATCTGGAGGAGTACCACTTTGAGTGAAGCATATACAACCTCGCGTAAGCGGCGGCCGTTAAAGTGTAAGAAAGCTGGTGGTTTTCAAGGCTATCGCAATACATTTTGTGTTGGCCGAATTGCATTCTTTCGTAGCAAATGTTTCTTATTTTGCATCGTAACTTGCAGCCAATGTGTGAGAAAATGCTGGATTTATAAAAAAATTAATTATTTTGAGGCTCCTTCCCATTTTTTTTAATTGAAATTGGGTAAACGGTGGCAATTTCGTGATAATTTCATATATTTCCATTTTGACCACAAAAATTTATCTCCCGTGTTTATCAAACCTCAGTACCCCGTACGCAACACATTTGTACATAATATCAGTATCTTGGAAAACAGTAGGACTGTATGGTTGTGTTCCAGAACACATGTTTTCTAATAATGTTTAGCAGTGGTTATTCTGTGATAACCTTAGTAATTCCGTGATAATACCTTGCTAAGTTCGTGACATAGCGAACAAGTTCTCCTTTTGTACGCACAACATTGCGTGAATTTAAAGAAATTTAGAAATAGTACTATACATAATATATTGCACGGTTTACTCTAGTTCAAACGTGAAAGAAATTCGTATTGTTAACAATAAAATGCTCTCTTTTTCCATAAAGTGTCATTTTTGCATTTTAATTTCAGATATTATCAGCAGTTTTCACAGGCGTCGCTGAACACATCTTCATTTTCATCGTAAGAGTTTTGGCACTTCATGTGGTAACCATATCATGCAAAAGCTACGTTGAACCCGTTGAACTCCACTTTTTTTTTTTTTTTTTTTACGTGCTCCTGACAATTGTGTTCACAAAATTCGCCATCCCAGTTAATGTCTCTTCTTTGCATGGGCCTATTGATAAAAACTGTATATATATGAACTATATTTTGTTACATTTCAACTACATCAACTATTACGTATCTGTAGGTAGTAAATTTGTGATACCTTGGTTACTTCGTGACAGGCTAAAACTAATAAAAAATCGGAACTGAAGGGTCTATTTAAACCCTAACTATCATGATTACGATTCAGAAACCAGAAATTGTAGTTTAAATTGTGGAAGAAAAGTTATTCTTTAAATCAACATTAATGCTTGAAAAAATTAACTCTTCAAAGCTAAGAATCATGCGCCGGTATCTAAGCCTGTACACACTATAGAATGCTCATAAATGACTTGCAAATGCATTTTAAAATTAGACAGGAATCTAATCAATAACTGCGTTAAATATAGTTTGTTTACCTCTGTTTTCCTTCTAATCTTGAAATCAGCTATTCTACATTGTATACAAACACCAGCGCAAAAGACTATTCAATTCCCGCCACACGTTCAATAACTTTCGCTGTGATACGAACAAAACAACACTGAAGATCTTCCGATTTTAGAAACTGGACATCTGCTGCCATTCATGATAAAAAGTTGAAGCTAATTAAGACAGTAGTTATTCTACGAATAGTCGCTTACGCTCTATCACGAATTTACCTATGCCATGAAATTACCAATGTTTACCTTATATGAACGTTAGTGTGAATTCAAAACAAAACATAACGTTAAATTTGAAAACTTCACACTCGTGTATGATGTATAATTCATTCCGGTTTGATATTAACACGATTTCTGCAACCCAAAACTCCGCACTTCCAAGCACACACGCAGTTGAAATTGCATGGGTATCATGTAAATTCCCACATTTTGGGACTTCACGTTTAAGAGACTCAGAGCATCTCCAGAAGTATTATTCTAACCTCCTTTGTGAAATCCGAAAGCTTGTGGTGGGAAAACATGCAAGATAAAAAGGTGCTGGAAAGAACGAATTGTACAACAGATTTGTAAAGATCTTTGCCTAGTAGTGTCTCATTGTAATCAATACAGTGAAAGAAATATAATATTTGTGTGCTACCTGAAATGTACTATCCAGGATCTCGGGACAGTGGAAAACTATCTGTTTTGCAACCAAAGCGTGGCCCCAAGGTGTATTAGAATTACATTGCTTGACATATAGGGTTCGCACAGCCCATGGAATCCTGGAAGGGTCCTGGAATTTGATTTCTCTTTTTCCAAAGACTAAGAAATCCTTGATTTTTCGTATTTCTGTGAAAGGTCCTGGAATTGTTTCTTGCAATGTAAAAAAAAAAAAAAAAAGTTTGTTGAAATGTTTGTATTGATTGCGTCTCTTTGTTCTAGTTCCCTGCGGCGTCTGCTCGTGATGACGTCACTTCCTTCCATGAAGTGTGGAGATGTCATCTCATGTGACGCTGCAGTGTAAGATGTTTGAGTGCCATATTTCCAACTACTTTTGTTAGTGGCACAGCAGTTATGTGTAGGTGGAGTCAGAACAGCCTGTTAAAACCTTCACGCGAGTTCAAGATGGCCCTTCTTTGTAGCACGCGCTTTCCGTACTGAAGGAGATTGATATCTGGCCTTCTTGCCCCTAGTGTGCGTGAGGATAGCTTAATATAGGAGGTTTTGATAGTGATATTAAATCATCCTCGTAACACATTTTCCATTTCGCCATTTATTTTTCTTTGTTTCATCGTGCTTGTGAGCAACATTTTCATTTCCCTTATCAGGATAAGCAATCTTTGGGTAGGCGCCTAGTTGTCCCATTTGCAGACACCTCTCTCAAGGAGTTGACAATGAGTCGACCTTTCAGCAGAACTCGCCCTTTGTTTCGGATAGACACCTTTGGTGATAGAAAAACCATTTGCAGAATTTCGGATTCTTTGAACGCACTTCCGAAAAGGTTGTCGCATTTTCTTGTAACCCTTCCGCGCATTAGCTTTGATTTACAGGACACCGCTTTTCCCAGGCCCAGGAGTCAGGTTATGACACTAGGATTGCTTGCAATGGGTGGGAGTGCGTTTACTTTCGCCCGAGGGCAGAACGGGTTTGGAGAAAGGCGAAGTTTTTGTCGGGGAACAGAGTCATCGGAGAGAAGCGAAGATGAGACGGGTGGATTTTGAGGAGACCGCGAAGCAGTAATGCCGAGCTCAAGAAGCCAGGGCTTCAGCGTACGTCGAGGGAAGATGCTTTTAAGTTAGCCGACGACCAAGTAGTATAATCTCTGGGAAGTGAAAGGCTTAGGGAATCTTCAGTTCCATAAGAAATAGGAATTAATATCGCGAAAGTGAGATTTTGAGTAAACGAAGCAAGGCGCTAAGATTGCCGTGTGTCAGTATATTAGAGAAAATAAATGTTATTAGGAAGTATTTTATGTCCTCCATTCAATACTCTCAAGCTTGTTTTTCGCGAGTTTACCAACCAAGAAGTTTATTTATTACTCTGCGTATTTCTGCAACAAGTTGATTATGGGTTATCTCGACAATAACAAGTAACAATTATTATTATTATTATTATTATTATTCTACACTGCTGGCCACCCATAATGCAACACCAAGAAGGAAGCATCCGATTGGCCTGAAATTCGCAGCATGCGTCGCCCACGAGAGGACATGCAAACGATTAGCATTGCAAGACATATGCAAATCATGTGCGCCCGGCACGCCACCAAGAAGCGCTATAAGAAGGGTGAACAGAAGGCGGGGTGTAAGTAGTGGAAGTTTGTTGTGCTGCCGGACCTGTGCGTTAGAAGCTTCCTGATGCCTCGTCGCAGAATACGGCAGTCATTCCAGTACGTTTCGGAGTTCGACAGAGGACGAATAGTGGCTTATCGCGACAGCGGTTTATCGTACCGAGACATCGGCGCCCGTGTGGGACGCCATCCAGCCACAGTTAGGCGAGTATGGATTCGGTGGGTTCAGGAGGGACGGACGGACCAACGTGAGCGATTGCCGCAGCCGCGGCACACCACCGAACGGGAGGACCGGCATGTAATGTGGCGGGCATTGACGGCTCGCACCGCCATATCACAAACGTTAGCGCAGGAATTAGGGTGTGTTGCGCAACAACCTGTGCAGCACGTACCGTTCGACGTCGTCTGCAGGAGTGGAGACTTGTCGCACGGCGCCCATTGCTCCGATTTCCATTGACATTACACCACCGGCGAATGCGGCGGCAGTTGGCCGTTGAACGCCGCACCTAGACCACGGAATGGCACGACATTGTCTTCTCCGACGAATCCCGCTTCTGCCTGCAACGCCACGATGGTCGGCACCGCGGCAAGAGACTGTATGACGCCTGCATTATGCATCGCCATACCGGTCCGTCGCCTGGCGTTATGGTTTGGGGCGCAATTGGATATGCCACTCGCACCCCTCTGGTACGCATCGCCGGTACACTCAACAGCCACCGCTACATCTCCGACGTTTTGGAGCCTGTAGTCCTCCCACGCATCGTGCAACAATTCTTCACCGCCCGCCAGGTGCCACTGCTGCCGTGGCTCGCCTGTTCTCCCAATATGTCGCCCATCGAACACGTCTGGTCGCTGATCGGCAACCGAGTGGCCCGGCAAAGCACCGCCCGCGTTTGCGCCTGATGAACTGTGGCAACGTGTGAAAGCAACCTGGACCGACATACCCCAAGCCCAAATCCAAAGCCTCTTTCGTTCGATGCCGCCGCGTGTAGCTGCCGTTATTGCCAACCATGGGGGCTACACGAACTATTGATGTCTGCGTGTTCCGCAAGCCGCACGGGCCTGTAAGCTCAGTTGTTTCATCTTTGTATCTGTTGTTATGTGTCCAGTAAATCTGGCTTTGCTATTCCGTGTCCTTCTTGGTGTTGCATTTTGGGTGGCCAGCAGTGTAGTATAAAATAATAGACGTATCAAATTAATAACAAGGAACAATACACCAACTGTACTGAAATAGTATAACTATACTAGTGATCCGAAATTTCTTGGCGTAGAATAGAAGTAAAAATTTCTAAGCTTTCACACATCAACCAGATGGCTTTCTCAAGGAAGGTTCATCGCTACATCGAGAAAACCCGAACCAGTCGTACTAATCTTTCTATGCCGCAGCTACGCTACATGGGATCAATTCCCTATATACCAAATGTTTCCTATCAGCTCAAGAACGCGCTCAAGAAGATGAACCTCGGTGTTGGCATCAGATCTCCGACATCTTTATAAACCATGCTTAAAGAAACACCGAGAAGTCTCCACCTTCCAATGAGGCAGATGTTTATGCCATTCCTCTACTATATCCGAACGGATCGGCGAGGTACTACATTGGAATGACTAAACGTTCATTTCGAATTAGAGTTAACGAACATAAAAGGGACATAAAGAACGGCAAAGTAACCACGGCCCTATCCAGAGAAGTCAAGTTCAAGTCCGCTGCTCCTATGTGGGATGACGTAAAGAAATTAGCTTCCTACTCCACCCCAAAATCTAATGCCATTCGCGAAACTTTGGAGATCATAACCAACAGCGAGTTATGCAATGGTAGTGTCTCACTGGAGTTGCCACGAGTTTGGAACCAGTTCTTCAAATAGTGATTGCCTCTTGGTTTTCCTTCCATGATTCCGCGTGCCGAAACGAGCATAACGCCTCGTGTCTTTGAATACCTGATTACGTTCGCATGTATTCGTTATTTTCTTGTCACCACGTTCAAATTGTTGAACCGTTCTATTATCCAGCTTGCAGTTAGCTGTCTACCTTCCTTGAGAAAGCCATCTGGCTGGTGTGCGAAAGCTTGGAAACTTTTACTTCTATTCTACGCCAAGAAATTTCGGATCACTAGTATAGTTATACTATTTTAATAGACATATCACCGAACATTGTTACATAACATTGTGCTAAGTTTCAGATTGCTTCGTATGAGTTTTGTGCAGAGCAATTTTTGTACGGGGAATTTTCTCCATTTCATTGAAGATGTAACACACACTGAAGAACATTATAGAACAGCGGAACCCATGGGACTTCATAAAAATTCTAAATCGTAGTAAATTTCACTTCAATTTGTAAAGTATAAAACAAAGCAGTATAATTCTAGCAAAAATTTAATCTCTTAGAATTTTGAACTCCTGGAATTTATTTTCAGTAAATGTGTACACGAACCCTGAACATAGAAAATGACACTCCATGTAGGAATGCACGCCGTAAGCCCCATAGGTGAACAATGCACATAGGTGAAACAATCATTGCCACATAGGTGGACAATCATTTCGGAAAGAAGTGGGTTAATTTCTGAGGAATTACTTGAATGTGGAGGCAGTATAATGTGGCCTGAGTCAGTAGATCATAAGTGCACTTGCTGGGTTATAAATTAGACAACATGGCGTGGCATGGAGTGCAAAAGTCCCCGAAAGGTGTCCTGAAGTATCGCTGACAGTGTGTCGTTGACTTGTGTCCACAATTCTTCGGCCTTGCTAGGGGTCGTGCACAGGTCTTAAGTTGTCTGCCTAGGACGACGGCACGTTCTCTATTGGAGAGAAGTCGAGGAATCGCCTTTGCCAGGCCAACACCTGGGCATTTTTTTCGGCACTGTCGGCTGATGTTGGGAGTGTTAGAGAGTGTCGGGCGGGCATTATCGTGTTGAAACTGGGCATCCAGTATGCCACAGAGATACTGCAGCACCTCATCGACATATCGTCTTGCTATCATTGTATCCATTATGCGTGTGAGCGGCGGTTGAAACTGATACCACCTGAAACAACGGCGGTGTGACACTCACGGATGGCAACAAGATCATCCCAGTGACGACATCGTCTCCAGAAACTCAATCGGCGATCCGGCACCCCGGCGACGCAATGGTCTAAGCGCTGGATTCTGACCACTCGTCCAAGGTGGGTCCTTGTTCGAGTTCTGGTGAGGCATGGATGTCGTGTTTGTCTTACGGCACTGTCTCTCTCTCTCCCTCTGTGTGCCTTTCCGGAAACAGGGTTCCCACGGCCCTTAGAAATCCTTAAAGATCCTTAAAAAGTACTTAATGTTTTTCAGGTGCTTAACAGACCTTAATTTTTGACAAATATACCTAAAGGTAAGTACTTAAAAAGTACTTACTTTTCATTACTTGCTGCATGAAATCCAGGTGATATGTTGCCTAGAATTTTTGCTTCTGATTAGCTATGTTTATGTCAACTGAAAGTTCGTGGGAAAGCACTGGACAGTATGAGATACATAATTTGTTGAAAAAAGTGGAGGACCATGGGCTCTCTAAATAGCACGTATCCAGCAGATTTCGGATAATGTTGTTTGTTCAAGTCCCATCACTATCTCTTGACAACTTACTTTTATATTTCTCCTTTTTTTATGTGCAAGTAACAGTTATTTAGTTATACCAAAAGAAAATTAAGTGCAAAATTGAAATCTTCAACTCATGAATTTGACTATGCTTTTACAATTTAAACTATGAGATGATTAAGTGCAAAATTTAAATCTTAAACTCATCCATAGTTTTATATTTTGCACATCCATTATTGCATATGTGATTATTCTCTCACATAAGAAAAGTGATTTGACCAGCAGAACTCTCTTTTAAATTGCATAAGTTCAGCTTTATTACATCCTCTAAATTAAATTATATAAAAAAATATTGCAAACTCAGTTGTCATAGTTAAGTCATATATAAAAGTATGTGGGCATATATCTATGTTATATATGCGATTGGTAAGGTCTTTAAAAAAATTGGCAAGAAGCACTTAAAATGTCCTTATTTTTTGTGGGAGATAACGAGTGGGAACCCTGGGAAACCAGTGGCCCTAAATTAGGGCTGGCAACTGCTTTACATCGCATGGAGTTGTTCACAGTGTTCGTCAAACCCCCAAACAAAAAATACGCGATCGCCGCGCTGAGACAGAAGCGAGCCTCGTCGCTGAATATGCGGCACGAATGGAAACTCGTGCCGCCACGCATATCTGGTACGGCACCTCTGCAACTTGACCCGACGATGTTTTGCACTGAGTTACAGTCGTCGCAATGGCTGGACAGATCGCAAACCTGCCTCAGCCAATCTTCGATTCTCAGACCGTGTCGATACGGGGATTGTCTGTTGCTGTCAGTACACCTCGTCCAGTGTAATCCGCTGTGGAATGTGGGGTTGCTACTGCTTGCCGTCGAACTCAGCTGTCGAGGCGTTCGGACATCCACCTACATCTACCGGTCTCACTATGGCAACGCGCGTTATCTTCCTCCTACCACTGTTACCTCATTCGACCGACACTTGTTGCATCCCAGTGCATTTCCGCGCTGATACCATGCAGGGACCAACCAGCGGTACTTAGCTCTATGATGAAGGTGGTCGTGTGATGACATTCCCGATGACGTCGTCCAGGCATTCTCACTCCTGTTTTGCATCCCACCCCTCCGATAACTTTGGTGAAATGGTCCACACGCCCAGATGTGGATAACCGAACTTAGCTACGACGAGCCTTATTATTTCCCTCACATATAACATTTTTCCATTCGCGACTGCAATCATTTGCATAACCCAATTTTCGACACATACCTTCCAATGCGCATGGTGCTGTGACACATACTTCCTGGTGTGGCATTTTCTATGTCGAACAGTATATACACCGCCGTATCAAAATAACATGACCATCTCTCTAATAATGATGATAACCACCCTTGGCCCGGATGGCAGCGGCGAGACAGCGTGGCATGGACGCAATAAGGCCCTGGAAGGTTGCTCGAGGCACACGTGCCCATTCGGACTACAGAAGAGCACGGATGTTCCGGAGATGACGTGGTTGTGGATCGGCAGGTCGAACCTGTCGATCCAAATAGTCCCACTAGTGCTCAATGAGATTGAGGTCGGGCGATTTCGCCGGCGAAGGGAGAACGGAGACATCGCTGTCGTGTTCCTGGAACCAGTCACGCACCCCATTCGACATGGCAAGGCGCATTGTCCTGTTGATAGACACCACCAGGATAAACTTCCATCATGAAGGGATGCATGTGGTCAGCGAGGATGGACAGGTAGCCATTGGAGTTCAGGGACCCATCCAGTGGTACCAGCGGTCCCAGGTCATACCAGGAAAACATCCCCCAGACATGCACACTGCCATCGCCTGCCTGTACTTGCCCGGGTGTTGGTTCGCGTGTGTGTAACGCCGTACCCGCTACCGCCCGTCACTTCTGTGGAATAGAAATCTCGATTCGTCGGAGAAGGCAACCTTTTCCCACTCTTCCACTGTCCAATGACGGTAGTCCCATGCAAACTGCAGGCATCGTTGCCGATGGACCTGGGTTAATATGAGCGCCTTGGGGCAGCGTCGACTCCGGAGCCCCATGCGTCGCTCTATTGTTATCTGGGGCACGTACCTGTGTGCCCCAGCATTCATTTGCGTGGTCGATCGCCCTTTACCAGTCGACGGAGGCGACGTTCTCCTCTGGGATCGATGGTCTTTGGGGCTCCACAGTTATGACGTCGGGAGGTACTCGGCGTGCCAGCGGTTCATTCTTGGTAACCCTTACTACAGCACCTCGCGAACAGCCCACGAAGTCTGCTGTTTCTGAGATACTTCCACCCTTGGCGTGGTAGCCGATGTTCATTCCTTTTTGAACGTCCGTCAAATCACTACCTCTGCCCATTGTGCTCGCGTAACGCACTGTGGCTCATCTGTCCTGACCGGTCGCTTATAAATCCTTGTGGTTGACCTTGTCGCGTACACTCTGTGACGAGCCTGGACGGGTAGACTTTGATTCCGGGGGTGGTCGTATTCTTCTGATACGACCGTGTATGTGTAATCACTGAAAACTGCTGCTGCTGACCCCAATATGCGGTCGATTATCGGGGGAGAAGTTTTCCTTATTTTTCGGCCGCAGACAAATTTTAACTTAAATTTAGTTCAGTTAGAGGTTTTGAGAATCGTGATTCTACTGGGAATCTTCTTTTGTGAGGTCAAACATATTATACTTGGAACCACAGCGACAGTACCTTCGATGTAGTAGTCCTCAGTTTTAAGACCTAACATCGTCTCTACTAAGTTACCACATGAGAAACATTGAGTAGAAGTTATATGAAGCCCTCTAGGGCTCGAATAAATAAGCTATACTTTCGAATGAAAATGATGATTAAAAATAAGCGGAAGCGTCATATTTCGTACTCCGAGTATTGCACAATTACATTGGCGTTGGGATCAAACATTTCGCAGACCGATGGAATGTTGAACCATCTTAGGAACTCCGCACATTACACAGTTTTAGGAGGCTACTCGTCCTATCCTGTATAGGAAAGAACACGCTGGTTCATGGTTACTTCGAAGACGACTAATATTATAAGCTCTTCAAAAAATCTTGTTGAACAGAAGTGAGCAGGTCATGGGTCCATAATTAGGAAGTAACGCATATGAGAGAGAATAAGAGATGGAGTTATTCCGCTCCAGCTCCCCAGTATGAAAAAAATATGTTCTCTGGCTCTGTGAAAACAGTTTTCCCGCAGAACCCACGTTTTCGGAATTCTCGAATCCACTAAAGCTGTCGGCGAAGCCAAATGATCTGTTCGCTCGGTGGAAGGAATTCCACTATGGGCAGGAACTCAAAGTGACACGCAGGCACGTCTCAACACATGAACTGATATATTGGGTGATCACAGTGGAGAATGCACCGTTACTGAACGTAAAGCCACAAGGACTTATTTGGTGTCCTTAAGGATGTAATAATTGACCGCTTCCTTACAATATTGCTCAATCCCCGTATGTAGTTGTTATCGCTTCCACTGGGAAAAAATGAAGAGTTTCTCCGGCAGCAGTTCATGTCCCGTAGAAGAATGTGGAATGAAGATACCACGTCGCGCTCTCGAGGCTGACTTGGAAACATCATTGGCTATACGAGATGTCTTTGGCTACCTTCCTCTTTTTCCCATCAACTGAAACATGTGTCACAAGAAAATCAAGAAAGTGTACATCTTGTAATATTTTCAGAAATGCGTTTGCCAGTAATTCATCTCTTGATGAAATGCAAGTTTTCAGACATGAAAGACTTTCGCGAAAACGCGGAAATCCGTTTTTTTCTGTTCCGTTTTTGGTGTTACCAATATTCCAAAAATGCAATAAAATTTTTATGGGGAGGTGAGGGGAGGGGGGGTATGCCTCGCTCTTTCGGAAAGCAAAATCGTAATTACTTCTAACGACGGGATGGTTACGGCTGGGAATGACGTCACCTCTTCCAGGGATGGAAATTCTGCACCGAAGTGTGCCAAAACAAAAATCTTGCGCCATCTTCCTACAAACGGCAGGTTTTGTGCCATTGGGCGCCAGAACCTCTGTGCTCCGTCGTCATCGTCGGGGCTTCGGTACAGTAAATTCTCCGTGCGCACTCTTCCGCTTGACGCTGAGTAAGCCCATGTGGTGGGAAGAATAATTCAGCGACTCCAAGTACTAGGAATTTTACTTAGTTACTATGGAAATCATCGACGGAAAACATCGAGTATGCTATGGAAATCGTCGGTCCGCTACGAACGACGGAAAACGTCGAGTATGCAACGGAAATCGAAAATCTCCGTGAAATAACGTTATTAAACAAGTTTATTTTTGTGTTTTCAAGATTCTAACACTTGTTAAATATTTTCGGGAATGTTTCTTGGGTGTTGAGAATGTCACGTCGTTTTCCGTTTCCTCATATTAAATTTTTTCGAGCAAGCCCCCCCCCCCCCCTTTCCTTCTCTCTCTCTCTCTCTCTCTCTCTCTCTCTCTCTCTCTCTCTCTCTCTCTCTCTCTCTCTCTCTCTCTCTTTTTATTTTTGATGTTTTCTTGTCTTATCCCTTGTTTTAATATCTTCGGTAATGGTGAAAAGGAGCGACTTCGTTTTTGTTTTGTTTCTTTAAAGAATTTTTCCTAATGAAATGCATGTTACCCTATTTCTAATACATACTTCTTCAAAACTAATCAATAGAGAGCAATCGTTTTCTCCCTTTTATTAAACGAAATTAAATTTCTAGATCGGTATTTAATCCGTCCGTGGTGGAATCCGCGCCGTTTCGGTGTCCCGTAAAATTGTTTCACGGCAGAGTGAGCAACGCAGTATCGATTTTTCACTTTCATTTTCCATAAAATTCGTGTTTTTCCATTTATTAGTTACTTCTTACTCATACGTGATATTATTTCGCGGAATTCCGCTTTTTCTGTCATCATTTGGGTCATTCTCGAGAACGATGTAAAACTGAAAAGAAGTTTTTTTTTTTTTTTTTTTTTGCGGGAAAGGAGGAGTCTTTTCCGTCTGGGGACGGTATTTCATCTTTCAAAACTTTCGAAAACGAAAGTTAAACGGAGTGAAGATTTTCCCCCATAATCCTAATTTATTTTTCTCGCGATGTTTCTTCTGCCCAGTATTGTTATTAAGTTTCATTTTAATGCATAAAAATTTGTATTTTAGCTCGAAAAACGGAGAGAAAATGTCCGAAAACGGAAGTCGGACGGAGCGAAGATTATGCCGGCAATCGTAATCCCGCTCACGCGACGTTCCCTCTACCCAGTGTTGTTGTTAAATGTCAGTAATTTTATACTTTGGATGCAATGATGTGCTCCAGTTTAATATTTACATAAATAAATTTCAGTGAATCCCAAAGCATGCACTTTTTAAGTTAAACAAATTCAGTACCCTCTCAAAAAATAAGGAAGGCATTATTGAGTTGTTTTCGTGGCTCTGAAGTGGAAAATTCCTTTAGTATGATGGGGGATGTACTTGATAAAGAATCCAGCATCATGAAAATTGAAACATTTTCATCTGTTCAAACCATGAAATATAAGCTACTGAATCAGGATAAGTCAGCCTTGGAATTTTTAAAGAAAAACGATTATTTGCATGACCCTGTAAATATAGATTTATGCCAAAATATGAAATCATCATATTCAGAATATAAGAAAGAATTTACAAGATAAGGAAGAAGAAATAAAAACAGCTAAATATCTCTAATAACTTACGCAGCAAATTAAAATCAAATGAATTGGTTCAACAGAAAGAAAACTCTAGCCGGCTAATTCATAAAAGGTTAGAACAAATTGTTAGACAGAAACAACTTAAGAAAATGAAATTTCATTAGTTGTGAATTACTTTTATTATTTATCTACAAAATATCTAACGTTTTCGCAAGCATTTATTCTTCATCAAACTTTTATTACTTATCAGCAAACATGTCTGAAGTTTTTCAAACCTTCAAGATTTCGATTCCATACAACATTATCTTTTAAAGACATTTAATGTATTTCCTCATTTAATTAAAGACATCGTTCTCAGACCAAATATCCTTGGATATCTCAGACTGAAAGTTACCAGTCCTCCTCACTAATACACTTGCGATTCAGCTTTCGGTCTTGAGGTCTGATTTTAGCGTGCGCATGCGCAGATAGACTTTCATAGCTACATCACATTTCATCGGTGTCAGGGTCTTTTCTTACGTTCGACTAAACCTGACAAATATATGATAACAATAATAAAAAAAATTGTTTCTGAAAAACTAAATATTGAAAATAATTGCCGCCGCCATAGTTTAGTAAATATTTACCTTTATGACTCACATACCTTCTTTCATTCGTTTTACGATATTAGCATTCAGTAATCTACCTACCTAAGTACCGTTCAATGTCAGAAATTAGCAAACGTTATTGTTTGTTGTGATTTAATTTCACTTAGTATGTGCCGGACTGTGGATCGGTGTGGTCGTGAGTGACGCCAATAAATGCAATGTGTTGTGGGCAAATTAAATGTATACTCTCGAATAAATAATTTTTTTTTCATACCCACAAAGATCTTGGCATGCAAAAGATGCATAGCAGAAATTATCCCCGAAAAGTAGCAGGGTACTCTCTCCATTTTTTTTTTTTTTTTTTTTTTTTTTTTTTACCAATTTTGATCCCATTGTGACATGAATAAACATTTAATTTTCACAGCAAAGCAGAGCAGAACAGTAATTAAGTTCCTTTTCCTGAAAGGAAAGACAGCGAAAGAAATCTACGGTTAAATGTCGGAGACATTATGTGATCAGTGACCTTCCTGTTACACAGTTAAAAATCGGAATGCCGAATTTAAGACTGTCCAAGAAGGCCTGTTGTGGTCACCGTTCCACAAAATGTGGATTATGCCCGTAACATTACTTCGGAAGACCAAATAGTCTCAGCAAAAAAAAAAAAGATAGTGGAGATTCCGGGGGTGTCCTGTGAACCTCTTGGATACGTCATCAACGATATGTTTGTTGGGCTTGAGAAAACTGTCAGCCAAATGGGTGATGAAATTCCTGTCTGCGGATTCGAAGAGTCGTGTTGCAGCGTTTTCAGCTAGATGTGGACAGGTTATTGGTTAGTTTCGTAATCATAAATGAAACGTTGGTACATCTCTATGATTCGGAGTTCAAGGAAAATCTAAGTAATGGAGCACAGCGGTTCCTCTTGCCCATAAAAATCGAGAGCGGCCTAGTACTCTTTGGAAATAATTCCTGCTATCAGGGGCGGATTGGCCCACAGGGACACGGGGATATTTCCCGGTGGACCACTGGAGAAATGGCCCACTTTCTTGTATCCTCTTTATCTGGATTGTTTGGGAAGAACGAATAATTGTTTTGATGCTTATAAATAGGAATCATTAACTTCATTTGAGCTTTACATTATCTGTCTAAAACGTTATTGTCTTAAAAAAAAATTGGCGTATCCTTCTATCCGTATATACACTATATTGACAAAAGTCACCAGACACCTAGAAGAGAAACACGACATAGCATTTATTTACATATGCCGGTCCACCTTTGACCTTAATGCATGCACTGACCCTTCGAGACATCCTTTCGACAAGGTTTTGGAAAACAGCGATAGGTATGCGCTTATATTCAGTACATAATGTTGCCTCTGACTATTGCTTAGTAGTAGGCCTTGGCTCAAACTTCTTATTCGGCACTCTAATTCATCCCATCGGTGCTCTATAAGATCAGGTCTCTGTGCTGGCCAGTCCACACACGATACGGAATTATCGTCTAACCACGCCGTAACAATCCTTGCTTTATGACTCGGTGCATTTTCCTGCTGGTATACCAACAAGGCTAGGTTCCATAGTATTGCCACAGTGTTTGTAGGGCATAATTGTCCAGAATATCGAGGTAGACGTGCTGGTTGAGAGGTTTGTCCACGATAACCAATGGGCCGGGACCATACCACGAAAAACACCCTCACACAAGTACACTGCCAGCTCCAAACTTAACCGTAGGAATAGTACACTGTGGTAAATAGCGTTTGCCGGCTGCCGCCATACCCACACACTGCCATGAGACTGATGGATCGTGTATCTGGATTCACCAGGACCCGTTTCCATTGATCTACGGTCCACTATAATGTTCTTTACACCATGGTAAACGACGAGTAGCATTCCGAGTGGAGATGAAAGGCTAATAAGCATCCACACGACCACGGTAACCCATGGAATAAATTTCTCTGCGAATGGTACATGTACATACTGAGGTTCCAACATTTTTACTCACCTGTACACTGAGGTCTTGTACAGTACTCCGTTGATTAGCTGTAACGACTCTCCTGAATCTTCGACGTCCTCTATCACTGATTTTCTTTGATCTGCCGGTACGTTTTGCTGCTTCAGGCACGCCATGTGTCTTCCACTTATTCAGTACATCCAAAACAGTTGACTTGGGTATGTTTAAACGCCTCTCGGTATGGACAACCGACTAATATAACACCCAACAATCTTTCCTTTCTCAAAGTCAGTTCTCTCCCGCCGCGATATTTTTGCTCAACCTCACTGTGCGATATGATCGCGGTCAGCTACAGGCTTGTTTTTATACAGTTTGCTGCTGAACCGCGCATCTTAACAACGCAGCGGATCCGTTTATTTGCTTTTGAAGGGGTGTTCGGTGAATTTTGTCAATATAGTGTATGTTGGTTTTTTGCTGTAAAACGATAAAGCAAAATTCTCTCTAGTTCAGTGAAAAAATTGCCGCCGGATCAAGCACGCTCTTGTAAATAAATTAAGCTCACTTAATAAATAATTAAGCTTGGAACCAATTATCACATTGGTAGGACGTACCAATGTGTCCCTTCATGGTGATCTTGAAGGAGGCACTAGTAACAATTCTGATGGACCATTATCCCCACACCCTTATCCACGTATAGGGATAAAGCAAAAAGCGATTCTCCGCCAGAGATTTTCCGAAATCTATACATTTAACTCAAAAGAAACAACAATTTACTTGTATTGGCTGATGGATCAAAATGGTAGTTCACGAGTCAAAATAATGGGCGGACTTTAAAGCCTCTGTTCAAGGAGGTTGCACTAATATTGTTGCTCAGTAGACGATCAGTGACCAAATAACTATAATTATCTGGTACAACATCCCGTTTTGAGCATGGTTTGATATGCTATATTCAATCGTGAGTGGAATTTAAAAATTCTTTCACCCTTAAATTGCTGCTAAAATGTGTTCACGACTGCATTGCTTTTCTAATGCATATTTCAACAGTTCTCTTTCATCCAGGTGTTAACTGAATATTTTTCATGAGGGAATTTGTGAGGTGTCTCCCGGTGGGTACGTGTGTTTCTGCAGTGGACGACCGCAAGACTAAATTTCCCGACCTGGTTTCATCGACCCAATCCGCCCATGCCTGCTATGCATCATTTGCATGCCGATATCTTTGTGGGTGTGAAATAAAACGAGTGAATCGAGACTATGCGTTTATTTGCGTGCAACACATTCGCGTCACTCACGACCACACCGAACCACAGTCCGGTGCATACTAAGTGGAATTAAATCATAACAACAAATGATACACCGTTTAAAAAGAATCTACTTAAAAATGAGAACCTGAACCTACTCGTTTTTTGTTTTTTTTAAGTACAATCGTCTCGTAAACGAGCGCATGAAATGCTCAAATATAAGTAACCACCCGTACTTACAAATAACTGCGTCAATAAATATAAATATGATCTCGTTTTACTTCATTTTAGATATTATAGATTTCAAGAGAAATTGTTCAATAAATGTGTAAAGTGACACACATAAATAATTAGTACAACAAAGTCACTGATCACAAGTAATTTAATTATGCATAAAGTATCTTTGCGTACGTTTTTACATTAACTATATTTGTTAATCTCATAAATAATATATTGTCGCTTCATCACTATATTTGTCATAAAATTGTGCGGTATATATTGTCGCTTCATCACTATATTTGTCATAAAATTGTGCGGTCCATTTGCCCGGCATATGATAAGTATATCTGTTATCCCAGATGTGCCATCGAATAATAGACTTCCAGTTGATTCTAAGAATAAATGAGTATGTATGGAGTACACGTATTCCGAATTTGAAATCGAGCCGCGAATGGCTTAGTGGTTAGAGATTCAGACTACAGATGGAGGGATCCTAGGTTCAAACCTAACATGATAGGCTTGAACCTGGGGACCCTCCGTGGTGGTGTGAATTTCTAAAGATTGCTGAATATCCGCTGTGCATCGGACGAGCATGTTAAGTGACGGCCCCCGGTTTAAGTTCCTAAGCACCCCCCCATTTCTTTCTGCCTTCTATGTGCAAAAATCGTACGGTGGCGCCATCTAGTGTGCTCTCTTTCTTACAAACTATCCTGTCAGATTCGCCCTAACTTTCTTCAGTTTCTGTGCCCTGCCCGATAGGGCACAGAAACTGAATGAAGTCAGAGCACATATATTAATTTTGAAATATATGGATTTTTTAGTACATGTATTTGAAATATATATGTACTCAAAAATGAGTACCTGTCTTTTCCAAAAATGAGACACAAGTACTCGGAGATGTTATATGCCCAGGATGTACTCAAAAACGAGTACATTTTGCTTATTTCTAAGTACCAATTTTTAACAGTGTACGGTTTACTAATTTTTGACATTGAGGGTTACTTTGGTAGATGGACAAATGAATGTTATTGTCGTAAAACTAATGAAATATATTCTGTAAAAGTAAATGTTTACCAAACCATGGCGGCGGCAGTTATTTCGACCTTAGTTTTTTAGAAACGGTATTTTTTTATTATTTCATTATCTATTATTAAGGTTTAGACGAACATAAGAAACGACCCTGACACCGATGAAATGATATGTAGCTACGAAAGTATTTGCGAATGCGCAAGCTAAAATCTGACCTCAAGATATAAAGAAAAGCCGAATCGCAAGTCTGTTAATGAGAGAGATTGGTAACTTTGGGTGTAGGATATCTGTAGGTTACACCCCGTCGTGTTACATATAATTTTTAAAGCGCTCCTCAAAAGCAGGTGACGAGATAGAGAGGAGACTAAATTTCGCTACGACGCTCCGTTTTAGAGATTTTTGAAAGTGTCAACTTAGGTGGCTCGCCGAATACAGCATCAAAATGCATTTTTGTAATGCCTTTTATCACATTTAGCATCAGGTTTTCGTAATTTATACAGATTGCAATGAGATATTGTTACGTTTATGTACACTCACTTCCAAAAGTTAAGCACGGAGCAGTAAGATGTGAAAAATGGTGAAGTGCTGCTTGGATTGACACGAAATGCGGCAGGAACGTAGGAAATTTGTTTATTAATGAATCAAAACAAAGAAATACAGACAGAGATGAAAATAATATTGGATTTTCAGAAATTATAAGATGACGTCAAATTGGAGTCCTTTACAAAGTGAGTAATAAAGTCACAACAAACAACAAAACCCGACATTAATAGGGTATGTGAGCACCCCTCATCTGCATACAAAGTTTACAACGTCTGACCATGCTTTTTATGAGGTGATCAACCACCGCAGAGTCCAGTAATTGCCATTCCTCCTGTAGAGCAGTTTCCAAAGCTGTGAGAGTAGTTGGGGGCGGGAGATGTGAACACACAGTACGTCCGAGGGTATCTCAAAGATTTTCAATGGGATTAAGGTCGGGCGAGTACGCCGGCCACTCCATACGCGCAATCCCCTCACTCTCCAGGTAGTCGTCGACGATGGCAGCTCTATGGAGACGCGCATTATCGTCCATTAAAACGAAGGCAGGACCAACTGCTGCAGCGTACAATCGCACAGTGGGGTCTAGGACTTCATCCCGATACCGTACAGCCGTCACAGAACCCCGTCTGTAGATGTGGAGGTCGGTGCGATATCCCAACGAAATTCCTGCACAGATCACGATGCTTCCACCTCGGAATGCATGATGTCCGGTGATGTTCTGGGCTCGATTGCGTGTGCCTTCTTCTCTCCACACCCGTACACGCTTGTCATCGGGTTGCAGGGCAAATCTGGACTCATCCGTGAGCATAACGTTGCCCCAATCAGACACAGTCCAATTGACATGTTGGCGACACCACGTTAATCGTGCCCACCTGGATTGGACGGATAGAGGAACACAAACTCGTGGTACACGGGCGTGCAGTCCCTTCATGTGTAGCCTTCGACGCACAGTAGTGGCAGATATCGTCTTACCAATGACCGCCGTAACTATAGATGTCACACGTGTGGACGTCGCTCATCGATTCCGCTTGGCTACAACAGCAATATATCGGTCTTCCGCGAGGGTCGTAACCCTTGGGCGACCGGCCACAAGTCTGCAGACAACTGTTTAGCTGGTTAGAAATTGTTTCCATAAACGTGAAATGACGGAATGATTCACGCCGAAGAAACCAGCAACATCTGTGATTGACTGTCCTGCTTCAATGCGTCCGACGGCATGCCAGCGCTCAGAATCTTTCAATTGTCTTCTGGAAGCCATAAAATCAAGTCTGTCTTCAAAACAAATATTCCGACAGTTCTCAACACCTTGTAGCAGCACTTGCATGCAACTCCTGTACCCTTTCAGAGTGCTGGCTTCTTATATGACTGCTTGTTTTGCATATTTGTCGGCAAGATACCGTGATTCGCTGTTACCTACCACATTTGCATACTTCCATCTACCGCTGCGGCGAATTGCAACCTCTCCAATTCCGATTGGCTTCCGGAAATTAACTTCTCCCTCTGCGTGCTTAACTTTTGGAAGTGAGTGTGAAATGTGATGAAATAATGTTCGGCGATAGTTTAGTAAAATATATTCTTGAGTTACAATGAAATTAACGTTTATTGAATCACTTCACGGGACAGCATTCGAAATCAGATTTCAACAATAGTTTTGACTATTTCCGTTTCCCATATTCGTTGCATTGAAATTTTTTACTTTGGATTTACTACTGTAAGGGAAAGATGCCTAGCATCAAAAGTTTTGAGCACAGAAGTCTGCTGCGAAGGTGATGTCTGTCTTCTGGAACAGGGACAGTGGACTGCCAGGGAAAGGGAGCCGTTTTCACAGCAACGTATTATACATTCCTTCTGGACAAACTTAAGCATGTACTCAAATCAAAACGCAGGAAGGGCAGGGGTTAGTTATCAAGAGGGGCTCTGTGTTTTTTTCGGAACTTTTCTTTGGCTTGCACGGCTTACATCACGCAGGCAAATCACTGTAAAATTCAATTTAACTGTTGAAACATCCTTCTTACTTACCGTATTTGGCACCGTCTGATTATCATTTTTTAACCAAACTGAAGAAACATTTAAAGGGAACAAAATTCCAGTTCATTTCAATGCCGCACCTGCTGTGGGCACGTGGTTTCAGGCACAACCATCAAATTTTTATTTTTGAGACTTAAAAAACAAAAAGCTGGGGCATCGTTGTTATGAGTGTTTTAAACTTGAAGGTGAATATGTAGAATAACATATTAAAACCATTTTCCCCTGACTCCATTCTTTCTGTGAAAAGCTAAAGACTGGTCAGCACCCTCTCGTAATTAGTGGAGTCTCTAGAGAAGTCACCCAGTTCTTAAAATCGGTAGTTGCTATCGTAGGAGGAGCAGAAGTTGTTTGAAATATTGGGTTGATGCATACGTTAATACAGAAATTTAACGTGGAACAGGTTCATCAAACAAAGGGGCTCCAAGAAGCAATCTGCCAAATTGGCTTGGTAGTTAGCGTGTGTGAGTCTAGAGGAATTCGAGGCCGCTGTGGTGTAGCGGAAGCGTATCCGGCGCGTAACTGGAAGACCCTGGGTTCGATTCCCGGTGGCGGCCAATGAGAATTTTTCCGTGACTCTTATAAATGTGGAAAGAGCGAATATCTTTGTTTGATGATGCATAAGTTCATGCCGTTTTATTTCACGAGTGTTTCCCAGGTCAGTTGTAACGGTGCAGATGGCCAGTTGTATATCAAAATGTAGCCACTAACATCGTGTATCTAAATCATATTGCGTTGTGTGATTGTGACTAATGGTTTTTCGGTTTTCAGGTACGGAAGTATGGAGTGTCAAGTACAGAGGAGTGAACATTTCCGACATCTGCTCCTCTACGAGTTTAACAAGGGATCCACAGCCGCCGAGGCTACTCGACAGATTTATGCTGTGTATGGGGAGGATACTATTGCGCCGAGGATAGCCCGCAAATGGTTTGAGCGGTTCCGAGGTGGCAATTTTGACCTCAACGACTCTCCACGCTCAGGTCGTCACTCTCGCTTTGATGAGGATCGTTTGAACCATCTCATCCACTTGGATTCGCGTCAAACCACACTCGAATTGGCCACTGAGATGGACTGTGTTCAGGCCACAGTGGTGCGACACCTGGAACGTATGGGAAAGGTCCAGAAATTGGGGTCTTGGGTGCCTTACACTCTCACCGAGGACAACAAGAATCAATGTGTTGCCATATGTGGTTCCTTGCTCGCCCGTTATCGCGAATGTCCTCAGCAGCATAAACCCTTTCTGTCACGTATTGTTACTGGAGATGAAAGTGGTGCTTGTACGTGAATTTCAGGCATCGGAGGGAATGGTTAAGCCCAAACAAGACACCCGCACCGCGTCCAAAACATGACCTTCATCCTGCGAAGATCATATTGTGTGTCTGGTGGGACATTGAAGACATTATTCACAGGGAAATGCTGCGGAGGAATTGGGACCATCAACGCTGCACTCTATTGTGAGCAACTCCGCCGTGTGGAGGGAGCAATTCAGCAGAAACGGCAACATCGGTGCCATGGTGTCATTCTCCAACATGATAACACACGCCCTCACAGGGCAAACATGACCCAAATGGCTATTCAGGGACATGAAATGGGAGATCCTTTCACATCCGGCTTATTCCCCAGATATCGCCCCCCTTCAGACTATCACCTGTTCCGATCTCTGTCGAATGCACTCCGTGGCAGAACGTTCAACAATGATGTTGATCTCCAGAATTTCCTTCATGATTTCTTCGCAGCAAAACCTGCACGTTTTTTCAAGAAAGGCGTTGCAGACCTTTCCAGACGTTGGGACACCATCGTAAACAGTGAGGGGAGGGGGGGGGGGGGTGATACATTTTTTTGCCTGGATTTTTTCGAACGAATGTTGGTATTGTACGAATAGTAATCGTCAATTTCATTTGAGCTTCTTTTTTTTTTTCCCCTGCCTAAAAAGTTATTTCCTTAAAAAAAAAAAACACTTTTTTTTTCTATTTATGCTGGGCGTTGGTTCTGAAATGAAATAGCAAAATTATCAGTACTTAACGTGTGAAAAGTACCGCCGGACCTGTTGTTAATTAAGCTGAAGTTAACTACATACAGTTGGGCATAGGTAGTTGGATTTGGAACCCAGGTTCATTGGTATGCCCTACTCTCCTTTTGTGATCTTGAATGAGACACTAGAATCCATTGTGATGGCCCATCTTCCGCACCCTCTTATTCGTAGGCTGACGTAGAGCACAAAGCGATTCTCCAGCAGATATATTTTGAAATCCACGTCCACCACATTTATCTTAAAAGAAATAATGATTTACCAATACTTGTTCATTGGTCAAGATAATGTGTAGGCTCAAGAAATGCGTGCTGCCCTGGTGGCGCAGTGGTCTAAGCGATGGCCTCTGATCATTCTTCCGAACGGGGTCCGGGTTCGAATCCCGGTGAGGCATGGATGTTGTGTTTGTCTTACGGCACTGGCTCTCTCCGTTCCCTGGAACCAGTGACCCTAAATTAGGGACGGGCGACTGCTTATAGCCCATTGAGTTGCTCACGGTGGTCGTTAAACCTAAAAAAAAAAAAGAAATGCGTTTACTCAAGGAGGATGTAGACGACGTATGTATTTTCAAGTCCGCCTGTTTGGTTCGTACCATTGTACCTCCACCATGTTCCTTAAGTTGGTTATTTCCAATGTTATTAATCAACCGTAAGCTGTTTGGAACAGTCGTTCTCTGGTATACATGCACATATACATAATTCAACAAACTTTATTGTGCGACCGACCATCGCTCCCGATCACCATACATCATCGTTTTACAAAGAAAGCAACACGTTCGTTTTATTCCGCCATTACAGTCCCGTCTCTCTCTCTGCCTCGGAACTTGTGTCGTTGTATCCGCGCTATCTGCTTCGAGGCCAATCTGGTTTTCCCTATAGGGCCTCGGGAGTGCCTGCAGGCGGACGGGAACCGGTCTGACCCAGCGCTCCTCCGGGCGTCGACGTCAGTTTACATCTTAAAGCGTTTGTGATGAACAGTTGGCATTAATAAATACAAAAACAAATCTTGCTTTTTTTTAAATGCCTTACAGAGGTAACACAAATATCATGGCGCAGTGGTCGAGCAGTGACTAAATTAATATGAAAAGTAACTGCGTTGGAAATTTGCTAACTTTATGAATGATCTTCATAGTGATTTAGTTGGAAAAGGGGTCTTCAAAAGATTCGTAATTTTCCTTTTCTCGCTCTCACCTTTTTTTCTTTTTTTTTTTTCTTTGTAAAAATCAAATGTTTTTGAGGGAAGATAATTATTTGGCACAAACCCCAATTTTGAGCGTGGTTTGATGCTTCAATCATGGGAGGATTACTAAAATTATTTCACTGGTAAATTGTTGTTAAAACTTTCACGACTGAATTCGTTTTCCAATACTTATTTCAACAGTTCTTTTTCACCCAGGCTTTAATACAATTTCTTTCATGCGGGAATTTATGAGGTATTTCCCTGTAGTGCGCAGCAAGATTAAAATTCCTGGCCTAGTTTGACGGTCCCAATTTGTCCCTGCTGATTGATACCTGAAGCTTTTCCAGTAAATTTTATCCACAGTAAGATGTTTGGGCCCACACATTCATTTTAGTTTTCAACGTTGTGTTTGTAGCCAGATAGCGAGCAGGGAAATTTTTTCTGCATTGAAAATTTTAATTTTGAAAAGATCTTTAAAATTTCCTTGAAGAACGTTAGCCTGAAGGTTTGTAAATGCCAGTATCAGTGAAATCTGTCTCCTCTTTGACGTCATCCGAAGTTTGTCGTGAAATGCATTTACTTTGCTCTTTATCTAAGGAGCTAAGGGTCGCATTTATCAGTCCTTTCCTCAGAAACATCTCGCTCCTTTTGTTCATACCGGAAAGTGATAAATATGTAGGCACCCCAGTAAAAAAAAAAAAAAAAAAAAAGATTGATAGCGAAGGGGATACATAGAATTTTGATGCGCTTTCGAACCGAAAGATTCTTTTTAGCACCAATGCAACCAAAACACCGCGAATTTGACGTCCAAGTTTTCAGTCAGCGTAGCTTCATAGCGCATTCAGTTTGGCCGTTTGATCTCTCTTACTATTCAAAAACGCGCAGCACCCGACGTATTGCGCAGCAGTTGCAATATCTCATTGAATTAAAGATCAACGGCTGTTATTAATTGAAAACTGATTTATGTACTGTTAAACGTCGTCTGACTGGACGTTCGTTTTCATGTTCCAATGGATTCCTGTGTTGCTGAACGTGTTATGTGTACACAGCACACTTCTTTTTTTGTATCTCGCTGAGTGATGCGATCTTCAGAAATCTCCACTGCAGATAGAAATTAGTTTTCTATCGACATTCTGTCGAAGTAAACAGACACATATGAAGTAAACTTTCCGATTGAACAGACTTTTCGAAGACTGATTTGCATCTTTTGAGCGATCGTGATACAATCCTTGCCATACAATTTTTATATCCCAATCAATTTTTTTAGTTCATTCGTTTTCCTTTTTAATCGTAAATATTTGCCACAGAGTGTAGAACATGTTGGCTTTTTTTTTTGGGGGGGGGGGGGGGCAGCGTATGAATAATAAAATCCCGTGTTAACCATATTTTCCAGTATTTTTCACAAAAAATGGAAATGCGAATTTCTTAGCCTGTAAAATTGATCTGTCGTAAATAATCGACTTCATTTACTTGACTGCAAAGCTTTTGCCGTGCTCGTGGGAAGCCAATTTGCCTGATGTTCAGGCATAACACTGGAGTGCCTAAGCTAAACCTTTTTTAGTAACCATTAGTCGCGCCAACATATTTCCCGACTAAGTACGAGAGCGACGCGTTTTGGCCAGAAATGCATTTAAGTCCTACATATTTATGGCAAATTTCAGTTTTTTAAAGGAAAAAAAGCCAACTCAATGTACGGTATTGAAAAGGAAAGATAAACTGAATCCTGAGCATCTTGTAAAATGCAGAGGACGTTCACACATTTTTAGAACGTTTTTGATAAAAAGTTGAGAAAATAAAAGAAGTTCAAAGAATTAAAACTTTCAACAGCGTCTCAGAAGAACACGAAAGAAACATCTGCTACAGTTAAATATCATCTGCTAAGAAAATGGCGCATGTAAACAAGCTGTACATAGAAGGTCATGTGTTTGGTCTTTACGAAGAGAAATATCGTATTCTGTAATTAAAAAATTCCGTAAAAATCATGTAATTAACATTTATAAATGTAAAATGAGCAATATTATTAGAAATAGACTGAAAACCCGTCAAGCATTGCTTTTAACAGGAAAAAGAACACCAAACGAATATCCAAAGAAAGTACGTACTTTTACGACTATTTCAAAAGTAAGGTCTGTGGTCTTAAAAGAAAATCCACCGACCCAAAGAACGATCTGTAAGTCGTTAAAAATATCTGTATCAACTGTAAAAAAGATAATGAACAAAGATTTGAATATGAAAAAAATAAAAACATAATGTTCACCGCCTTTTGCGTAGGCACGTCGCTGAGCTCAGAACTCGTTGTATACTTCTCTATGAAAATCACTTAGCCGGAGACATATTTAATTGTGGCTATTGATAAAGCATGGATCTACCCGAACGACTGTAACAAAAATACACGGCTGGGCACCTAAAATGCAACACCAAGAAGGACACGAGATAGCAAAGCCAGATTTACTGGACACATGGCAACAGATACAAAGATGAAACGATTGAGGCCCGTGCGACTTGCGGAACACGCAGACATCAATAGTTCGTGTGGCCCACATCGCTGGCAATAGCGGCCGCTACACGCCGCGGCATCGAACGAAAGAAGCTTTGGATGTGGGCTTGGGGTATGTCGGTCCAGGCTGCTTCCTACGTTGCCACAGTTCATCAGGCGTAGCCGCGGGTGCTGCTTGCCGGGCCACTCGGTTGCCGATCAGCGACCAGACGTGTTCGATGGGCGACATATCGGAAGAACAGACGGGCCACGGCAGCAGTGACACCTGGTGGGCCGTGAAGAATTGTTGCACGATGCGTGCCACGTGCGGGCGCGCATTGTCCTGTTGAAACGTGGCCGCTGGCAGGTCCTGAAGGTAAGGAAGGACTACAGGCAGTTGCTGTATCGCCCCTTTTTGATGCAACATAAATTTTAACAGTGCACTAATGGTATTTCCACAAAAAAGGTCATTAGTAAAATTAACTAGGAACTAATTGTTTTGTAGTTAGTTTTTGCACGATCAGGCTATTCAACGGAAAAGCGGTGGAAACGTGTGCGATTATTCGTCGTTGAACTCACAGAACGAATACGTGCTCTTTTGAATTTTACTCTAAATGACAATTGACTAATGATGTGAAGAGAAATCGAATTACAGCCGCCCCGGTGGCGCAGTGGTCTAAGGCGCTGGCCTCTGATCATTCGTCCGTAAGGGGTCCGGGTTCGAATCCCGGTCAGGCATGGATGTTGTGTTTGTCTTACGGCACTGGCTCTCTCCCTTCCCTGGAACCAGTGACCCTAAATTAGGGACGGGCGACTGCTTATAGCCCATTGAGTTGCTCACGGTGGTCGTTAAACCTCCAATCAAAAAAAATCGAATTAAATTCGTTCAGTCGAAAAACGGTGCAAATCTGTCACTTATTTTACACGCTGGCGACTTTCATTAACCCTCTAGATTCTTGACAGAAATCTAAAATAATCGTACGTATTCAGAAATTCTTCCATATTTCCACCGCAAAATGAACGCCCGTGGCCCAGTGCTATCTATTGGTCAAAGCGTGTGTTGATCGTTGCTGCCTTTGAAAAATTGGGTTCACCCTCTCATATGGCAAGGCAAAATATCAGTACGCTTCCTTTGCACATTACGTGCTGTCGAAAAGATAAAAAGAGGGTGAAAGAACTGTAGGACGAAAATTTCTTTTAAAATGCATTTAAGCAGTTTTCGTACCTGTTTTATGAAACCCTAGGCTTGGAAAGAATTTTCATAATGGGCCATCCAAAACTTACGAAGCGGCTTGTTGTAATCCCGCAGCTTCCTGTTAAAAGAATGGAATTGAAATTCACTCATCAATCATACAGTGCATTCTCCTCGTCTTCCTCTCTCCTTCTTTCTCTCCCCTCCCCCTCTCAAGAAAGAAAAAAAGAGTAGCACGACAAATGAAATTTCAAAATCCTTCTCTTTGACTTGAGTATTTGTTCGTATTCACACTCCGTGATAAAGTAAGTTTTGGCATTTTTCCCCCCAGCCGCTGTTGAACATCCTGACAACCGATTTTCCTGTTCGGGTTTTGCTCTGTGTAGGGTTCTCTGTCCGTGTGTTCTTAGGTGGGGGATTTTATGTTCTTGTGCTGGAGCGTCGATGTTGATGGATGTTGATTGGGTTGTGGACCACTGGGGAATATGTGCTTTCGCTCGGAGTAGTCGTGTAGACATTGCAACAATCCCTTGGGAAGGCTGCTACGAAACGCCTCTCTCTCTCTCTCTCTCGTGATGGTTCGTGGGTGAGTGGTCTCTTCGCTGCCGCTCTTGGAAAAATCTGCGTCCACTTGCTTTGCAGTTTCCCTGCCGTGGGAATTTTCTGCGCTATAGCTTCTTTCTCCATATCATCTCTTTCTCCCTGCGCTCTTGATGCCCAAGGTTACGAGATTGAGGCATCTTGGCCGCCAGAGGCCTAGTATGCTTTTACCTGTGTAGCGTGAAGTGTATTGATAGCTTGTAAAATATGCGTAGTTTTACTATTGTCTCAAAAGATGCAGATGCCCAAATGCAATAGGTTTAACGCCGTTGTTTTCACTTGCTAAATGGCGTGAATAAATCCGCTGCTTTATTTTATTTCTTTTTACATTCTTTCCTTTCCTTCCTTGCAGCTCAGAGTGCCAGAGGCTTTTGGTGTTTGCTACAGATATTTGAATATTTTTGAAAATTCCGTCATCCAGTTAAGTAATGCTGTTCCAACCGCGCCCTCAACGGTAAGGAGGTTTGACGTGTTGTTGTGGGATTATTCTTAGAAGCTGCATCGTTATTTATTTCCTTGATGAAAAAATAATGCCGTGCAATGGTTTTTAAAATACTCTGCAATGCGCTTCCTTTGTAGGATCTTTAGAAATGGGTTCGCTGATACAATTTATTTTAAAAAACGCATTGGAATCAATCTTTTGTGATCTTTATGTACTCACACCGAATATGTTCATCGAGAAGGGCGCACGGAGTGGGGCGGAGATCTTAGACTCGTGATCTGATACGACAACATATATGTTGTTATATTTTATTCGAAATATCCGTTACACGTTGCTAAGTTGACTTTTCAATACAAAGATGGCACTACGGCTTACAACAATGAACGTAGGCTTCCAGAGGGCGATTCGCGCTCAGAATGTTGTATATTTTACTGCGAAATTCTAGCACTTTTTTTTTTTTTCCTTTCTACTGTTATTGTTTCTTTCAAGTTTCGAGATTACATGCCCTTTGAGGGTGCTGAAAAAAACGAAATCCAAGCTTTGCATTTTATCGTCGCACTGAGACTACTACTGCTGGGTTTTTTTACCGCTATCTCGAGCACCACCTATGCTTGCGGATTAACCGGAAACCGACCACTGCTGCCTCTTGACGCTCAACTCGCAAACCCTCTTAGTCCTCTGTGAACGAATTCTTAAGGTGAAACGTCAAGGGGAAAGAAACCCTTAACGTTTCACCTTAAGATTTTGTTCCCTATGTGGCCACACTTCGACTCAGGGCCGTAGCTGCTGTGGGAGTTGGGGGCGGTTCCCCCGTCCCAAAATGGACGTACCTGAGGTTTAAATTCGTGCTCTGAGGTGCGTGAAAGATAGGAATGCACAACAAGTGAATAAATTTACTGAAAATTGTAGCCCAAAAAAGGTTGATGCGCTTCAATATTTTTTTTATTTTTTTCAAGGCAGCCGCATGCAGTGTTATCACCCACATATAACGAGGGTACAGAGTAACGTACTTTGTGAAGTGTGGACCCTTTGCATGCATGATAGGAATTGTCCGAAACAGCGGAGAGAGGCATGTAAAGCAATTCCCTAACCTCCGTGACCTTTCCGAATACGCCGAAGAAATGAAGAGGTAATTAGTCATCTAAAAACTATATTAGTAATTCAATTTATTGCCGTGAAATAGAAATATATGTTTCCAAGCTTTCGCACATCTACCCTATTGCTTTTTCAAGACGGGTAGACAGAAAATTGGAAACCGAAGGATAGAACGCTTCAACAATTTGAACTTGTTCTATTCTTCAGTTTGCCGTTTTCTAAGTCTTCCTTCCTTGAAAAAGCAATCTGTTTGATGTGCGAAAGCTTGAAAACATATACAGTTTAAGCGAAAGCTTGGAAACACACGCCTCGTTTATACGTTTTTCAAGGACCCAAGTAAAATCAACGTATGATTGAAAAAAATGTATAAACGAAACTGGAAAAGTTTGACTTTCAGGGCAATTCAGAATTTTAGGGTCGCCGACATTTTACGTATAAATGAGAAAAACTTATAAGTGAGAAGCGTATTAACGAGGTTCTAATTGTATTTCTATTTTACATCAATAAATCGGATTACTGATATAGTTTTATTATTTTATATGTTGATGTTGTACAGTTCCTCGTTATTAATTAGTCTCTCATTTGTTTATTAAATGTTTTCGCTTCGGTGAAAAGTATTTTCGGTTTTAGTTAAGGATTAATTCTAGCCCTTGTAAAATTGATCCTAGAACTGTGAGCGGTTAGGTATTTATGTTATGATGAGTGGGGATTTAGAATTCTGTGCTTAAAACAAATTCTGTACCTCCAATTGGTTCCTTTAACTTCCAAACTATTGCGTTTCGAGCGGCACTTCCATTTCTACTTCATAGATTACACGTTGAAGGCCTTTTTAACTTTTGGAAAACTGTGTGATGTAAACAAGATAAACATGTATGTGTTCGCGCATGGCTGTTCTGTGCTTCTTAGCGGTGTTTTCTCCTCCTTCACGTCTGTTATCAATCTGTAATTGTGCGCTAAGAGATATTACTTTCTTTAGAGCACGAAAGGTATAATTTTTTCTGCGGCAAAAACGTGGTGAGGAGATTAACATATGCGTTCGTACACATCGCATGAAGAGGCATTTTTTGTTCTTAATGGTGTGATTATGTGCCGCCAGTAATAAGGGCAGTGTGGGTTTGATGGCATGGGCGTTAGTTTGGTGTCCGTCGCCTTCCGCGTAATGAGAAAATATTTTCTCAAAAATTTTGATTACTCCTGCAACAGAGTATCCACCGGAGCGCATTAATCAAGGTGGCCTTTCCGGTTTATCTCCGGCATTAAAACGAAGCTGGGACTAAGTCCGCTAAGATATCAGGCGCACTGGAACGTGATTTCCATATTTAGACAAGGCTCGGTCGTTATCATTGCGGCTAACAATTATCATGACTCGCGGTAATATGCAGTTGTCGCGCTATCATTTCTCAAATTGCGATATGAGAAAAGCCAGTCCTGTTGTTGTAATTGTTCTGTTTCTTTCTCTTTGCAGGTGGATGAATCCAGGGATTCTGGAGACGAAAAAGGTGAGCAACCCTTTCCGTGCCTTTTAAATTACTAAAGTGCATGTGAGACGCTGGCTGCTCGGTAGCCAACGGGAGGGCGGGACAAGGGGCTTGACCCTTGTGTTCGTGATGGAGACGGCCCCCTGCGACGTGATAAATCCTACCTTCCTCCCTCCCCCCTTCTTTATTGGGGCACCACTGTGCCTCTGCTGGACGTCATAATGCCAACTACAATGCTGATAATTGGAAAAAACTACAAAAGGGAACAAAATGTTGAGATTTTGCTTATGTATGTATATATATATTCAACAATGAAGTCAGGAACATTACATCGTTTTGATTAGACTTAGAACTGCCATCAAAGATTTAGTACTAATGATCCGACTTCTCGTTATAATGCCGACAACCTGGCATAAAAAAATCGATTACGCGCACCCAAACACTCGTCAGTGTGTATTACGGTTGGAAAATGCATGTATTGACAAGAAGGGTATGATTCAGGTAATCAGCATGTACGGAGTGCATTTGTTTTTCTGCAAGATCCGCTTGCACTTGTACCAGATTTCAGAAGTCTCACAGCCGAAGGAAATCTGTTTTTAGTGGTCTTCGAATATATTAACCGGAACTCTACGTTCAATACCACAAGAATACGCGTTTGAATATTTAAAATATATATCGGTTGAGCTATCTTAATCCTGTAACCACTAAGGCCCTAAAATCTTTTGTCGCTCAGAATATCGACGCCCGGAACTGTTTGTTGGTGCTTTCAGAATTATTTCCCTCTTCTTTACAAGTTAACAAAAGAAGGATTAGTGCGCCGCCCAGGTGGCGCAGTGGTCTAAGGCGCTGGCTTCTGATCATTCGTCCGTAAGGGGTCCGGGTTCGAATCCCGGTGAGGCATGGATGTTGTGTTTGTCTTACGGCACTGGCTCTCTCCCTTCCCTGGAACCAGTGACCCTAAATTAGGGACGGGCGACTGCTTATAGCCCATTGAGTTGCTCACGGTGGTCGTTAAACCTCCAATCAAAAAAAAAAAAAAAAAAAAAAAAAGGATTAGTGCTCGGTCACCATACGAAACTTCCGATCTGTAGTCTTGGAATTGGTGGCTCTTGCGTACATGTCAAGGCGTTCCCGAATCTAACAGGTGCAGCATAGGAAAAGAGGTGGCGCTTGGCTTCTTGAGTTCTGTGAAGCAAATGGTGTGATTCCTGACGAACAGGGTAGTTTCCGGGTGAAGCACGCTACGTCCCACCAGTTGATCAGACTTACGGAATTCGTTTCTGAAGGACGAGATAAAAGCGAGTATTCCACTGCTGTCTTCCTGGACATCAGCAATGCTTTTGACCGCGTTTGGCATGATGGTCTCCTGCACAAGTTGCAGAAGCTTCGATGCCCTCGCCCACTTGTTGAGCTGATTGGCTCGTACCTCAACAGCCGCAGGTTCACTGTTAAGATTAACGATGAGCTTTCTTCGGAAAAGAAGATTCGGGCTGGCGTTCTTCAGGGTTCGGTTCTTGGACCAACGCTGTTCTCCATTTATCTGCACGACTTACCCAAACAAGGGCAGGTCATGATGTACGCAGGTGATACAGCTGTTGTCATCAGGTCCCTGAACAAAAGCAGAGCAGTGAAGCTCCACCAGGACTTTCTCTCTCAGCTGGAAACCTACTACACTGACTGGCGGATAAAGATCAATCCGTCTAAGAGCAGTGCGCTGATGTTTTTTGGATCTCTCCAAGGAGTACCGAAACTCGTTATGTTTTAAGAGATAATCCCCTGAGCTACCTCCACTAAGTACCTAGGGCCCCAGCTAGATTGTCGACTTTCGTGGGTGGCGAACAACAGCTACCCCACAAATAAAGCTAGACAATGCCTTGGACAGCTAGCTCCACTACTCCGCCAGAAAAGCTTCCTTACAACACTGCACAAAGTATTGCTGTACAAGACGGTCGTCAGGCCGGTGCTTACCTACGCCTCCTCCATTTGGATCAGTGTTAGTAGGAAACAGCGATAGAGAATCGAGAAGGTGCAGAGCCGAGCACTTCGAATGATCACTGGGGTTCCTCCTTGGACCTCACTTCGGAACCTAAGGAACAGACTTGGAATCGAGAAGGTGCATGAGTTTTCCATCAGACTCGCCAGGAAGTTCTTCAAGAAAGCGGAAACCCATCCAAATGGACTTGTTAGGGGCGCGGTTGATTACAATCTCAGCGAAATCCTTAGCTATCCCAGAACTATGGCGGCGATCATTGAACCTCCTTGACAGAGAGAGTAAGTATGTGAACACTGGTGGTGTTAGACAGACCACCACACCCTTCTTTTTCAGATTGGCATTGAGATGGCGAAAATGGATTCTGCTTGGACATTTGAAATTGGTATCGTTGAGTTTCAGTCGCACCCTGGTGCGTCGGGCGGCTGGTTGGTGTTGTGGTTCTCTGCGTTGTTGTGCGGTGCTTCGTTCCCTTTTTTCCCCCTTCCAGACAGAGTTGTGTCACGGATCACCCTCTCCTTTCACCACATTTTTCTGTTTGTCTTTCCTATTGAGTTCACTTACTCAGATCTCCTAGCTTCTCACTTCTAAGGACAGTTTTAGACCTGGGGTCAGACACTCCCTTCCTAAAACTTCTTCAAATATCAACATCTTGCGTACCCCTCTCTCTCTCTCTCTCTCTCTCTCTCTCTCTCTCTCTCTCTCTCTCTCTCTCTCTCTCTCAACAAAGGAATAACACAGCCCTGTACTGAAGGGAAAAGGTTAACCTACAACCAATAGCGTTCCAGAACGCCTATTGCCCACCAAAAATCTTAGACTGTTTTATCATTGCTTCTTAACGAGAAAGTCGTTTGAGTATTTTTGTAAGCCCTTTGCAAATTTCTCTCAGTGAGCAGTTAGATAGATATGATAGGAATCATAGAGACCACAAAGAAGAAACATTCTGCCATATATGATGGGCACCAATATCGTCAACACCGAACTAACAAAGAAAATGTCATTAGTTGGTTATGCATTAATGACAAAACTGCAAAGTGTCGTGGCTCCTTAAAATCAAAAGATGGGAAAGTACTTCAAGTTTCTAACTACATTTGCAAACCTGACATAGCAGCATTTATCTAACACAAGAAAACGGGCTCGAGAAGAAGACCTTCCTGTATCAAAAATTTACCACCAAGAACTGAGTCCTCTCTCTTGTTTAATCGCGGATACAATATTGTGACAAACATTCCTATTTTGCCCTCAATAAAATCACAAATATATCGTATCGCAAAGAACAAGGATTGACGAAAGAACCAAAGACGTCGCAAGAAATCCAGATTCATGACGATGTGTTGGCAACGGATAAAGAAACAAGTTTCTTGCTGGCTGATGATCGCCACGAAGTTAAAACTTTAGTATTTGCTAGTGAAAAAAGACGGAGCACCCTGAAAAACTGCAAAAAATTCTTTGCTGATGGGACTTTTCAAAGTTCCAGCAAGCAGTCCTACCGGGGTTCGGACATTTGGGCACATTCCCTTTTAAAGCAATGAAATTGCACTGCGTTAAAAATTATAGTGTTCCTATATTTCTCCCTACTTGAGCAAGTGGTGTGCACAAAAAATTGTTCACTCATATCTCATAATCATAAAGAAATTGAGACATATATACGATTTTCTGTCTGAAAGACAAGGCGGACATTTGGGCACCGGACATTTTGGCACCAGGACTTTTGGGCACAAATGTTTAAGGGGCCGTATAACAATTAATAAATAAATACATCGCTCTTTCCACGTTCCAGAAACACACAGCAACCGAAAAATTGTTTATCAGCCGCCGCTGTGGAACCGAACCAACAGAACTCTTCGCCGTATAACAATTGCCGTTTCTTGGCCCAATAGTAAGAGTTTGACCGAGAAAATGTTCGCCGTAACTGCATAGATGCCAACTAGTACGTATTTTCCGTAATTTTACGGATTTTTGGTTGCTGTTACGGAAGTACGGAAACACCGCTGAAATTACGGAAAATCGCCATTTGGTTTAATTTTCTGAGATAGAAAGCAAATTTTCATCAACTTAAAAATTTTTGTTGGTTCTTCAAGTTTTTCTGGGGGAAAAAATTTAATGCTACATTCAGGGCTGCCAGACCTGCGCCAGCCGCGCCAAAAGTTAAAATTTACCGTTCATCGATATTTTAGCGTTATCTTACGACATTCGAAATCGATTCAGCGGTGAATTCGTACGTGATATTCTTCCGCGGATTCGCGGAGTTCCCTCCGGTTTTTTTTTTCTCCCGAGATCGATGCAAAAGTGAAGAAATTTTCGAGACATTAGTTGGGGGGGGTCGTATTCCGTCTGGGGACGTTGTTTTGTCTTTTTAAACGTTCGGAAACGGAAGTTAAACGAAGTCCAGATTTTTCCCGTAATGGTATTTTTTTTTTCTCTCGCGATGTTGCTTCTGTTCAGTACTGTTAAATATAATTTCATTGCATAATTTCACCTTGAAATTGTAGGCAACGATTTCCGAAAACGGAAGTTAGGCCGCCCGAAAATTTCCCCGTAATCTTCGACGACGAGATTGCTGATTCGAGGAATTCCGTCTTTTTTTTTTTTTATCATTTGAACCATGTACGAAATCGATGCATAACTGAACTTAAATTTTGGGAGGATTGGTGGCGGCAGCGGGAGGAGGGGGTGTCGTTTTCTCCGTCGGAGGACGGAATTTCATCCTTCGAAAACGGAAAGTAGACGGAGATAAGATTTCTCTGGTAATCGTAATTTTTTTTTCTCGCGATGTTTCCTCTACCCAGTATTGTTAGATATCATTTTATTCCATAAATGTTTGTATTTCAGCATGAAAATGTTGGATAAATTTCCGAAAACTGAAGGCTTGAGAAACCATTATTTGAAGCCATGTTTCCTGATTCAGCGATCGCAAAAAAATATTCGTGTGGAAGAACCAAGGATACTGCACTAATTCAGCACATGGCCAGTGTTTCTACAAGTAACATCGTATCTGAAGTTAAAAAAAAAACTTTTTCTCTATCTACGGACGGAAGTAATGATGCTCAAGCAAATAAACTGTATCCCATTACAATAATATATTTTGACGAAAAAATAGGGAAAAATTCAACTGTTTTGTTATCATTGGTTGAATCAAGTAATAATACAGGTGAAGGAATATTCAACGTTTTGAACAATGAGTTTGTTAAAAAAATATATCTCATGGAGCAACTGTGTGTCATTTTCCTGTGACAATGCTAACACTATCATAGGTCAAGTAAAAGGTGTTGTTTCTCACATAAAGAAGGTTCAGCCTGCAATCATAGTGCAGCGATGTTCATGCCATTTAATATATTTAGCTGCACAGAAATCTGCTACTCAACTGAAAGGATTTAATGTTAAGCAGTTTCTGATACAGTTGTACTTTTTTTTCTTTTTTGGAGAAAAGTTCAAAGAGGAAACACAATCTAAAACTGAGTCAAGCTGTTTGTGGTACTAAACCACACAAAATTCTAAAGCATGTCAATACTCGCTGGTTATCACTTTTGGAATCCATTGACAGAATTTTAGAACAGTGAGATGCTCTAGAACATTATTTTAGTGACAATGAAGAAGCTAATTCACAGTATAAGAACCTTGCAAGCATGATTGGAAATCCTTCATCTAAACTTTATTGTCTTTTTTTATCTGCTACTCTTCCTTTGTTTACATCTGTTAACGTGTTCTTGCAGCAGGAAGCTCCGCTTGTGCATGTATTAAAAAGAAAACTCCATAGTCTGTTATCTGAATTGCTTGTACGATTTATCAAGCCATCGGCATTTGATGTGACAGCAACATCTCTTGCAGATTAAAATTTTGAAAGAAGGAGAAATCAAAAAGAAAACTGTGATCTCGTAATTGGGTCAAAAGCGAGATCTTATATAGGCACAACTGCAGATCTGAGTGAAGACACAGTGGCTACTTTTTATTCTGAGGTAAGGGAATTTTACAAGGCAGGCTGCAATTACATTTTAAGAAAATTTCCACTTAATGATGAATTTCTGAGTCATGCTGAAATTGCAGATGTAGATTAAGGCAAAGTGTTTCTTTTGCATCAGTCCAATATATGTGTTCCCTGTTTCCAGTTTTGAAACCAGAAGAATCTGACAAGGTGGAATCTGAATTTTACTCACTACCAGTTTGAAAATTTTAACTGTGCTGTTACTTCTGAGAGAATGGATGAAGTGTGGCACAGAATTTCTTTAGTGAAAAATGGAAGTGGCCTGTTAAAGTATGAATCATTAAGCAAAATTATGAAAATGATTTTAATAGTCCCTCATAGCAATGCAAGTACAGAAAGAATTTTCTGTATTGTGAAAAAAAAACCATGAATGAATTCAGACCTAATTTAAGTAGTCATGTGCTGTCTTCTTTATTAGTAGAAAAAATAAACAACATTGCACACAGTGAACTATGCTATCAGAAGAAGTTTTCGCAAATTGAACTAAGGAAGGCCAAAATGGCAACTACAGCCAGTTTATCATAATAATTTGGCAACATTCCAAGGAATTATTTTTCATGTCTGGAGGTAATTTATTATATTTTCCTGGTAGACAGTATTTTAAATTTTCCCACTAGCAAATTATTTTTTATTGTATTGTTATTATTATTATTTTGTTAATAGTTCTGACAGATTAAAATTTGTTGCAGTGTTAAATACCCAAATTTGCCGCTGTAGACTGGATTACTGAAAATTACTGAAAAAAAAAATGTGTTACTGAAAATTACTGAAAAATGAACATGTTGGTCACTGAAAACTACTTTTAGAGGTTGGCATCTATGCGTAAGTTACTTAGGCACTAAATATATACATAACATGTCAAGTTATTAATATTTGTCTTTTACTTAATTAGGCACTAAATTACTATGACTCATTCGTAGACCCTTTTGACAGTCTTTTTTATACCGATGTCATATTCATGTCGTTTACGTATCAAATCAAGTTTAATAGCATTGCGCTTTTACTTAAGCGCTAAATATTAATTCATAGGCCTTTTCGACAGTTGTTCTATCGATGTCACATTCATAACAATTACGTATCAACTCAAGCACTTAATATTATTTCACAGGCCTTAGGTCTATCTATGCCTTTTCAACAGTTTTTGTTCTATCGATGTCACATTCATAACAAATTACGTATTAACTCAAATTAATAATATCCTGCCTTTACTTTTTCACTAAAAAATTTCTCACAGGGCTTAGGCCTTTTTAACAGTTTTTGTTCTATCGATGTCACATTCATAACACTTGCGTATCAAATCAAGTCAATAGCATTGCGCTTTTACTTAGGCACTAAATATTAAAGTCATAGGCCACAGGCGTAGGCCTTTTCAACAGTTTTTTCTACCAGTGTCATATTCACAATGTTTGCACATCAAATCAAGTTAATAATATTTCGCTTTTACTTAGGCACTAAATATTCATTCACAGGCCCTAGGCTTAGTCCCTTTTACCAGTTTTTATTTTACCAATGTCATATTCACAACGTTTACACAGCGAATCATGTTAATATTGGGCGTTTACTTAGGACGAAATATTAATTCATATGCCCTAGGCCTAGGCCTTTTTAATAGTTTTTACTTTATCATTGTCATATTCACAAAGTTTACACAACAAATAAATGTAATAATATTGCGCTTTTACTTAGGCAGGAAATATTAATTCATAGGCCCCTTTTTTTTTAATTCATAGGCCCCCTTTTTTTTAATTCATAGGCCCCTTTTTGACAGTTTTCATTCTACCAGTGCCTTATTCACAATGTTTACACAGCAAATCAAGTTAATAATATTGGGGTTTACTTAGGCACGAAATATTAATTCATAGGCCCTAGGATTTTTAGTAGTTTTTACTTTATCAATGCCATATTCACAACATTTACACAACAAATAAATGTAATAATATTGCTCTTTTACTTAGGTACGAAATATTAATTCATTGGCCCTAGGCCTTGTTAATAGTTACTCTATCGATGCCATATTCATAACGTTTACACAAAAAAAATGTAATAACACTGTTCTTTTACTTAGGCACGAAATATTCATTCATAGGCCTTAGGAATTAATATTTCGTGCCCAAGTAAAAGCATAATATTATTAAATTTATTTTCTGTGTAAATGTTGTGAATATGGCATTGATAGAGTCAAAACTATTAAAAAGGCCTAGGGCCTATGAATTATATTTCGTGCCTAAGTAAACGCCCAATATTTTAACATGATTCGCTGTGTAAACGTTGTGAATATGACATTGGTAGAATAAAAACTGGTAAAAGAGCCTAGGCCTAGGGCCTGTGAATAAATATTTCGTTCCTAAATAAAAGCGCAATATTATTACCTTGACTTGATACGTAATTGTTATGAATGTGACATCGGTACAACAAAAACTGCTAAAAAGGCCTGGGCCTAGTGCATGTGAGAAAATTTGTAGTGAAAAAGTAAAGGCAGAATATTATTAACTTGAGTTGATACATAGTTGTTATGAATGTGACATCGCTCGAACAAAAACTGTTAAAGAGGCCTAGACCTAGTGCCGGTGAAATAATATTTCGTGCTTAGATAAAAGCGGAATATTATTAACTGGAGTTGATACATAAATGTTATGAATGTGACATTGATAGAACAAAAACAGTTGGAAAAGCCTAGGCCTAGGGTGTGTGAAATAATATTTAATGATCAAGTAAAAGAGCAAAATTATTACCTTGAAATGATAAGTAAAGGTTATGAACCTAACATCGGTAGACCAAAAACCATTAAAAAAGCCTAGGTCCTATGAATTAATATTTACTGCGTAAGTGAAAGCGCAATATTATTACCTTGAGTTGATACGTAAACGTTATGAATGTGGCATCGGTAGAAATAAAGGCTGTCAAAAGGGCCTACGAATGAGGCATAGTAATTTAGTGCCTAATTAAGTAAAAGAGAAATATTAATAACTTGACATGTTATGTAAATATTTAGTGCTTAAGTAAAAGTGAGGCGTTATAAAAAAATCCCTCCTTGTCGTCCTTTTCCGACATAGTATGAGTTCTGGTGTAATTGCTTTGTTTCGTTGAAACCTAAGAAATGGGCTATACAGTGGCGCCCGTATGAGCACTTTGGGAGGGGGGGGCGCTAAGAAAAATCCTTACCTCCTTCAAGGCTGTCAAACATTTTAGTAAATGTGCAAGATACTAAAATAAAACAAAAATAATTGATACAATAAATTATTTAAATCTTATTATTTTTAAAAATGCTTTTAAAAAAGTTTCGTCTATTTTAGTGTTTTAAATTTATCAAAAATTTGGCTATATTAACGGGGGCTAGCCCCCCCCCCCCTGCGCCCGTGGTGCTCTGTAATCATGAATATGATGTAATCCATATTATTGATTATGAGCTATGTAATCCCGATCCAGGAAGACGAAATTGTCAAGTTTTCGGATATTATACTTGCCATATTTACACCCAATAAAACGGATTGTCATCTTCAAAATTTGTGCATCATAATATTTTTTTTAATTCAATTATAATTGTCGTTTGTCATACTGGAAACGTTTTCTCCATTCAATTCCCCTCACAGCGCCAAGAAACGGCAATTTTTGTACGGCCCCCTAAAGATTTGTGCCCAAAAGTCCGGGTGCCCAAATGTCCTAAACTCGTTCTACCAGCTATTGTATATACATTTCACGCTGATTTAAGTAGTAATGAGGATGAAGTTACTATTGTTCCAATAATTTTCGCCCTACTTTCAAAGAAAAATGAAGACACTTATGTGAAACTTTTCACACTTTTAAAGGAAGCAGGATGGAATCCACATTCAGTGATTTTAGACTTTGAGGGTCGCAGCTATTAAAGCCTTGGAAAGTATATTTCCGTTAGTGAAGATTTCAGGATGCAGCTTTCATTTTAACCGATGTCTGTGGCTGTATGTTCAGTCACTTGGATTAGCCAGTGATTATACAGAAAATGAAAAAATAGACTTCATGTGTGCAGCATTAGCACATCTTCCAGATGCAGACATACTTAGATAACGGACGGATGGTTATCAGTTCAAAAAAGTTCACCGCAGCAACCGAAGCTGAAGGAATTTTATGATTATTTTGTGAATGAATGGCTAGAAAATTCTGTCTTTAGAACTAACCTGTGGAACTATCATTATCTGCAGCACAGAACCAATAATGCGGTAGAGGGCTGGAATAATAAGTTTAACACCTTAATGAGTAGACCACATCATAAAATCAAGACCCTCATTAAGAGTTTAAAGGAAGAATCTAAGTACAGTGACTTTCTTATAAATCGAACAGACCTTAATCATGTAGGAAAGAAACGATCTAAAAAGTACATCAAACTGGATTAGCGAATTTGTAGAACTCTGCGACATTACGAAAGAACGCAAGATGTAAAAAAGTGTTTGAAGTCTTTAGCTTATATTGCTAAACTAGAGTAAATTAGAGGAGTGCATTTTGAAAAAGTGAAATATCTATGAAGAAAAAAATAAAGGGGGAGGAGGGCGAATATCGTCAAAAAAAAAAAAACTTTTAAGCATGCCAGCGTGGATGCTGCCAGTCCTGGGCCTGGATAAAGTGTGGAAGAAAGTTAAAAACATTCAAAATATGGGTCACAGTGACAGTGGTGTTCCGGTATAATTACAAAAACATATAATTATTCTCGAACATTACAGGGGAAATCTAAGGTTGTACGCAAGTGCCACCACCTCTTTTCCTATGCTGCACCTGTTAGATTCCGGAACGTCTTGATATGTACGCAAGTATCATCAAATTTGACATGTACGCAAGTGCCACTGTACGCAAGTGTCACTACACCGTAGTCTTGGTGTGCATTGACCTTCAGACACTTCCCGGGGTTGATCACTGAATTCTTCCACCGAGAAGGCATGTGATGTTATGAGAATAAATAATATCGCCCCGTCCGATACCAGCGCCTGTTTTACTTATTTGTGTAGCGAAAAAAATGGGGATTGAGGGTGACTTCTGCTGATCCCGTAGAGGCCATGTAACTTCAAAGAACAGGTGATGATAGGATATCCAACTCTAGACGGGCAGCTGTGGTAGTTTGGACGCAAGGGCGTTTTAATCGTTAAAGTGTTAAATCTAAATATTTCCACGCTTCTGTTCAAACACATCCTGCTGTCTTAAATTTCAGTTATTCAGTCTTAAGTGCGGTACTTTGTGAGATACCAGTTCAAAAATTCAAACAGTGCCTTATGCTTAAAAAAGAAAAAGCATACTATCAGTGAACTTCGTCATAAAACCTATTTAATAGGCTATGTCTCTCCTATTATACCTGTATAATAGGCTACGTCTGTCTCTTTGGCTCCGGTCCCTAACGCTCTGACGTCATTCAGTACTTGCAGCGCCATCTGCTTTTTTATCCGGTGGTCGAAATCGGAACTAAGCTAAGGCTATCACACGATACGTGAAATCAAGGAAAAATACCGGAAAATAAAGTTAGTAAGACAAACGACTTCATCTGTAGCAACCTGCACGTGCTCGAACAACTGTATGCTACGTTTGTTCTGTTACGCAGGTGTTATGTCGTGTTTTATTTCATTTTCTTTGCATTGCAAAGTAGTTTCATAAAAAGGAATCAGCGGTATTATAAATATAAATACCCAGATCTATTTGAAACGCTCTAACCTACAATAAAAACTGAAATTTTAAGATGTCAAAGTAGCAAAATCGCATCTAAAACCATTTTCAGTTCCTTACAGAAATCCGTCGACTGTTTGATATGTTTTCAATCTGCTTCAATTTCATCTCGTCCTAGGTCAGGCAACATCCCCTATGTATGAATATTTATTTAAAGCTTAAAAGCAGCCGTCCTAGGACGGGCTGCAGGCTAGTAAGATATACACTGCTGGACAATTGCTAAGGACGGATCATAAACGGCTATATAGCGCATAAAAAAGTAAGTGTGGTTGGATGCCAAGTGAAATAAAATAATGTCAGAATGCCAGGACATTACAAGAAAGACAATTTATTGTGCTCTGAAATCCAGAAGGCTTTGGAACGTGTTCAAGGGACAAACAGGCCATTTTGTGCAGAATACGTAAACGTGAAAAAATTAAATTACCGTCCGCAGGCGTTCCGGCGTAAGATGTCAATACGGGATATGGCCACCATGGAGGGCGATGCAAGATTCAACACGTCGTGTCATGCTTTGCACAACATTATCAAGCAGCTGTTGGGGTAATTTATCCCATTCCTCTGTCAGTGCACGAATGAGGGTGCCCTTGTTTATTGGAGGGCATTGGCGACCAGCAAGACTCCTCCCCAAAGCATCCCACACATTTTCAATGGGATTCAGATCTGGAGAACGTGCTGGCCATACGAGGCGTTGAATATCCTCGCTCTCAAGACACTCCTGGACAGCGACTGTTCGATGACATGTTGCGTTGTCGTCCATGAAAATGAATCTATCACCGACAGCACCACGGAACATGCGAACATGAGGTAGCAGAACATCATTAATGTATCGTTGGCCAGTCATAGTCCCAGTTGGAAGCACATAGAGGGACGTACGGCCATTGATCATGAGGCCAGCCCATACCATGACACTACATGTCCGATATCGGTCCCTTTCCTGTATGTTTGCTGGACAATATGCAGTACCACTAATCACGCCAGATCAGTTGTCGTCGACAATCAAACGATAGACTGTGTCTACTCTCATCTGAGAAGAGGACAGCATACCAGTCGTTATCAGTCCAATTGTGATGTTGATGGCACCATTGCAAACGGGCGGTACGGTGACGTCTGGACAATGGGATGCACACAACAGGGCGGCGGGCGTATAGTCCTCCTTTATGCAAACGTCTGGCGACAGTTTTTCGGGAGATCCGCTTGCCAGTAGCAGCCATAAACTGATTTGCTACCTCACTAGCTGTGCTGCGCCGGTGTCTTTTTGTTGATAGCACTATGTACCGATCTTCTACAGGTGTCGTACTGCGAACACGACTTCCCCCGTGACGTTTGCTACACTCTCCATTTGTTTGAAATGATTTCCAAAGCCTTGAAACAACACTGTGGCTGACGTCGAACTCCCTGGCAACATCTGTTATTTTTCGCCCTTCTTCAATCTTGCTAATAATACGGCCACGCGTAAAATCATCTTGGTGATGTCGGGAAGACATACTGAAAATTGCAAGTTCGTCAATTGATTCTTTCCCTTTCAACTTGGCGTTTGAACAACAACGGTCAATACGCGTCAAATCCTTTATATCTTTTATCAGCGCTATGACGTCACGAACAAGTTCGGCAATCCAAAATTTGCATACGCACAACACGTCTTACTGTATCCCGCACTTATGCTAATTTCCACATTTTTCTGCCTTCCATTTTATGGTTGCTATTGTCATCCGTCCTTAGCAATTGTCCGGCAGTGTATAAGTTACACGTCGACCGCAGCTTAAGTTATCCCGGTACGACTTCACGTCACCTTTTTCGGGAATACCTTACAGCATAAATGGTCAGCGTGATTAAACCAGCATTCTGATAATTTCTTTCATTTTAAATTTGTTATGTGGTATGGCCCGGGGATGATATCGCACGAACTCCTTTTTAAATGTTTGAGAATTATGGAAGGGCTTTTATGAAAATTTTGTTTTATAAAATTTAACATTATTTTAATCGTAAACTACCTTTAGCAGAAACGCTTAAAATTTATGGTATTTGAACCTTTTCTGCACTGTTATGTGCCCCTTTTTATTTCGTTGAACCGAACTATTTGGAAATATGACGAAACGCTTTGCAGCATGGCAAGTGGATGAAAAGAAATTATTACGCTTGAGTCAGTTCTTAAAATACCGTAATTACTTAAGAGACTCCGTTGGTATCAATTCTGGAAGAAAAACTTCATATTCCTATTCTAGGTACAATAGCTTTTAGCAGCTCAAAAAGAGAACAGGGCTTTGATATGTTGAATGATACAGTATTACGTATTTCATTCACTGAAATTTGTTTATCTATTCACCGTTTTATAAATACTAAGTTGATGTAAAGCACACGTGCCATCGCGTTCAGTTTACACGGTAATGAAATACTGCACAAAATGTGTATAATACGAGGGTTGTACCGAAAGTAAGGCAAAAGTGAGCATAACCTTTTTATTAACTGACAGAGGTCGTTCAGATTGCACATGTTGGTAGAATAATTATTTCCCTATACACAAAGGTACTACTCAACATAGTCTCCATCACAAGCGATGCATTTGCGCCATCGTTGAACTGAACTCTCGAATCCTTTTTGAAAAAATTCAGGTGTGGACTGTTGTACCCAGTTCTTCACAGCCACTTTCACCTCGTCTGTGTCATCAAATCGTTGTCCTCGGAGACTGTCCCTCATTGGAACGAACATGTGGAAATTGGAGGGCACCAGATCTGAGCTGTACGGTGGATGGGGGACCAACAACCGTGCAGCCTAATTTGCTGATGGCCTGATTTCTTGCCAAAGATGTGTGTGGTCTCGCATTGTCATGGGGAATGTGAATCCCTTTCAGATTTTTGTTCGATCTCTTTCTCCTTATTGCTTCTCTAAGCTTCTTGAGTGTCTCAATGCATCGCTCGCTGGTCACGGTACGGCCACGTTCTAGAAAATCAAGGAGCATGACACCCCTGTCATCCCAAAAACAGTCACCATGACTTTCTGTGCTGATCGCTGGCTCTTGAACTGCTTAGGCTTTGGTGAAGAGGTGTGACGCCATTCCATGCATTGATTCTTCGTTTCCGGATCGTAAAGATACGCCCGCGTTTTATCCCCTCTCACCAGATCGAAAAAAAAACGTGTCTTCATTGGCTTCAAACGCTTCCAGCAGATCAGAGCAGACTTCCACCCTTCTCTCCTTTAAATCGGATGCCAACTGCCGAGTTACCCACTTTGCACACACTTTCCTATACCGTAAGTCTTCCACCATCTTCTGTGTGGCACTGTGACCAAACATATCAAATAGTCGACGGATTTCTGTAAGGAACAAATAACTAGGAGGCGAATGAATATTAATACACACAATTTGAAGGCCCTGGGTTCGATTCCCAGTGGCGGCCCTTGAGAATTTTTCCGTGACTCACTCCAGTTGTGCAGCAAACTCGCGGATTGTGACTCGTCTCTCCGCGCGAATCAGTTCATCCACTCGCTGATGATTCGTGTCCGTGGACACAGATGATGGCCTCCCACTGCGTGGTTTGTCTTCAAAGCTGATTTTCCCTTCTTTGAACTTCTTCATCCATCTGTGCACATTGCTCTTGTCAATGGTGTCATTTTCGTAAACGTTCTGTAACTTTCTGTGGATGTCAGATAGCCTGCACCCTTCCTTCGTCAAGAATTCAATGACAACACGTTGCTTCTGCCTGGAATCCATTATTTACTTGCAATGAAGAAGAACTTTTTCTATAGAGGAAGAGTTACTGAACGACCTCTGTTAGTTAATAAAAAAGTTATGACCATCAATGAATGAAATACGGATGACACCATTGTACAATGCAAATTTGGATTCACATCTTCCAAAGTTATGCCCACTTTTGCATTACTTTTAGTACAACCCTCGCACTTATCTAAAGACGCCCCATGCAGATGGCAGCTCGCACGGTTCATTTTCATTGCAAACACCTGGTCTCTTCAGGATTTTTATAGTCTCCCTCACGGCAGCTTCTTTCTGTGTGGTATATCTGGCCTTGCATGTTAAATCCTTCCGAACAGGAATGGCTGCATTGAACAAGAACGCCACAGTATGGGAAATAGCAGGTCTTTCGTTTTTTATGTCCCAACCATGCTCAATACACACAATTGACGTCGACTAGGAACATCAAACAGAAGTCATCGCTCTTTCCACGTTTATAAGTGAGTCACGGAAAAATTTTCATCGGCCGCTACCGGGATTCGAACCAAGTGCTTGCAGTTACTCGCCGGACATGCTACCACCGCACCACAGCGGCCTCGAATTCTCTAGACTCACATACGACTAACTGCCAAACCACATGGCAGGTTGCTTCTTGGAGCCGTGCACAATGCGGGGGTTCACTAAAGATCGAAAGCAGCAACTGAACAAATAACTAGGAGGCGAATGAATATTAATACACACAATTTGAAAACCCTAGGTTCGATCCCCGGTGACGGCCGTTGAGAATTTTTCCGTGACTCGCTTATAAACGTGGAAAGAGCGGTGACTTCTGTTTGATGACCTATCATGCTTTTTTTATTCTGGTCCCGATGGATCGCTTGGTCATTCTTATATAAAGCCTTACGGTTCCATCTTCGTAATGTAGAAGAATGTCATAGATCCCCGCGTAGTCTAGTCGCCAGTATCGTGTCTCATTCTGCTACTTGCTAAAAGTGTGCCAATAGATTTGGGGAACCTAATGGACACATCGTAACCAATGTTTCGAAGCACATCCTTGAAATAGTAGGAAAACCCCGTGTGTGCAGAGTAGCTCCTGTGAACCTGGGGCTCATTACATATCTTTCACTGTTCCTTGTCTGTTATTAATGGTGCGTTTCACTTGCATTAGTATACTAATCATTCTCCCGTGGCTAATGTCCTGCGAAAAATATATGAGTACGATATATTTTTACTGGAAGTATGATGTAGAATTTGCACGCTTGTATTCGGGCTCGCAGCTTCCGTTTTATCTAAACACGTATGCATTGTTTATCGTGTAATTAAGTTGATAGCCTTGAAAATGGCGTCCAGTCGACGCGTGAAAACTCTGCGTTATGTTAATATGTTTATGTACACCAATGAATAACGAATTGGAACTCCCAGTTTCTTATAGATTTCAATGTTTATTTGTGTTCTGAGCCGGCAGTCATTTGCAACGCTCTCCTCTCACATTCTGTTAGATTTGGAAGTTTTCGGAGTCGTTTCTTGGCGGATTCAGCCACAGTCCACTTCCATTTTCATATCACATCACCAGCAGTTGACCTAGGGATTTTCGAAGCTGCGTACGGAGCGATTGCTTATGTGGCACCCTAATATCAATCTGCGCTGAAAATCAGCTAACTGTATATCGATCGGGGCATCTTGCATTCACAGTCATGTTATTGTCTCATCATAGCCCTACAAGCCAGAGGCATAACTACGACGGAGCGGTGGCTGACCCAGGCGCAGCTAAAGAGACGGCACAAAATTCACTGCTTACAATCTGATTGAAACTGAAAATTTTGCACCAGTTTTTGGTAGTTTTTTCACGCCATACTTTATCATTTCCACAGTTTCGGAAATCATGGCAAATTTAAATTCCAATTTTTTCCACAAAATATTCAGAGGATATTACACTCACGGACAATGAAATTTGCGCACCTAGAAACAAACATGCCACAACCGCGAAACTTTGCAAATAGATAGAATGCAAATGATCCACGTTTGGTGCGCATGATCGCACACCCTGTGGTGGCGCTGCAAGCAGGAACCGGAGTGTAGTCGATGCCCCATGAAAGCGAAAAGCACCTGCCGACGCAGGCAGGAGTACAGGGTGACAAGAATGCCGGGTAGATGCCAGAGACGTCGATTTACGCAACTTACGGACTTTGAGAGAGGCCTGATCATCGGGCTGAAACCCGCAGCCCGCCACGTGGATCGTCCTGGCCATACCGTCCGACTGTGTTGGGAGCAGTGGACACGTGACGGCACTGCCACATGGCGGAGTGGCTCCGGACGGACCAGGAGGATCACCGGTAGAGCGGATCGACGGATCGCGCGCCAGCCACGAACAGATCCCACGGGGACCCGGTCCACTATACTGGCAGATGTAGGGGTGCCTGTGTTCCCACGAACCATTTCCCGACGCTTCGTGGAAGCGAATCTGCAATCCCAGCGCCCCTTACGTGTGCTGCCATTAACACCTCAACCTCGCCGGGTCCGTGTGCAGTGGTGCCAGGCTAGAGCGACGTGTGGTGTTTAGCAATGAGTGCCGCTTCGTTTTGGGAACAGATGATCATCGTGTCCGGGTGTGGAGGTCAGAGGCACAATCCCAACCTCGTTATCGAGCCCCACACCTCCCCCACTGCACGCATTATGGTCTGAGGAGCCATTGCCTACGATAGCCGATCAACTCTAGTAGTGGTACGTGGATCATTGACGGGCCAGCGGTATGTGGATGAGATCCTACGGCCCCATGTGCTGAGTGCTCCCCTTCTTGGCCGTGATTCCAGGTGCGCTATACCAGCAGGATAATGCCCGCCTGTACACGGCTCGGGTAGCCCAGGACTGCCTACGTCATGTCCAGACACTTCCATGGCCTGCGCGCTCCCAGCGGACATGTCCCCTATCGAGCATGTGTGAGACCAGTTGAAACGCCTGCTGCCGCCGTGGCGCACTATCCGGGATATGGAGAACACCGTCCAACATGTGTGAGCCAGTCTGCCGCAGGACATCAGGCGTCTGTTCGCCTCCATGCCGGACCGTATTGCAGCATGTATCGCCGCACGAGGCGGTGCGACGCGCTATTAAAGATGACCGGACTGTGTGCCACAGATCCCTCTGTAATTGCCCTGCAGCTCTGTTTTTGCCATCACGTGTATTATTCATCTGTATCATTAGTGCATAAAACTTCAGTTCAATCTGATGCTTCCTTCTTGGTGCGGAAATTTTATTGTCCGTGAGTGTAGTTGCCCTTGCCCACACCCAAAAATGAAGGCCAGATTGTACGTACGTTGTTAGTAGTGAGAGAGAAAAGAATGTCGTTCACATTGCTGAAGATTCTCTGGGGACTATTTGATCGTTATTGCGAGCCACGTCTTTCAGCTGCATTCGGTCCGTTTAATGTGAAACCGAAGCCCAAGGTAGTTAAGAAAGGCATTATAGTCAGTCTGATTATTATGCCACTCCCGTAGAGATACCATTGTGTTGTGACGCTAATTATGTTTTGTCGGGCAATTTATATTTGTGTGTGTGTGTGTGTGTGTGTGTGTGTGTGTGTGTGTATGTGTGTGTGTGGTAATAATGTTTGGTTTGTCCTGGGCGCAGAAATGCGTAGTTACGCCTACGCTATGAGCAGGACCTAATTCACTATCAATAGAGGGGTGTCCTGCTACTAATGGTAGGGCCGTGCATATATAAACTTTGGCAGTGCAGTCGTGTCTTCGAAAAAAAAATTCACCGTGAATCGATCAAAATGTTTACTTACTGAGGAACTAATTCCCTTTTCTAATTTTTGTGAATTTGGATGCTGAAAAATAAAAATCAGTTTCCGTGTTCATTCCCTTTGTTGTTACGTTGTTTCGTACAAAGTTGCGACACAAATAACGTCCTCGAAAAATATGTAGAGTATACGAGATATTTTTACTGGAAGCATGTGGAATTTGCACGTTTGTGTTTGGGCGCGCCTTTTACTTAAGCACGTCTGCATAGGCAAACGGTAAGGTACGTAATGAATTCTGAACTAAAAACTCCTGAGTTAGGAAAGTAAACTGGATATCCATTTCACTTGACCGCATACCGCGCAGTTTGCCGTTTTCCAATGAAATATATTCGAAAAGTCTTGAGGGGTTCTCGAGCTCGGCAAGCGTAACAAACCCAGCAACAAAAGTGGAAACAAAATTTCCACAGCTCCGTCTTTCTCACTGTAAATAAATGTGTTGTAGCTTGAAGAAAGTATGGCTTCCTTATTCGCCTTTGAGTCCGCGCTGAAGGAAATGGATGTTCTTAACTCGCAAAACTTTCTGACATTTGAAACGTACGCAACGTGCACAGGGAAATTAATTGAAAAGGAAAATTACCGACAAGTAGCCGAAGCGGTATTTTTAGTCTTTTTTATTTTTTCTCTATCGCATATTTATGAGCAATGTCGCTAATTACTGCGGCAGTCGTGAGCAAAAAGAACTGTAAAGAAGCTAGCTCGGAGTGGCTTTTGGAATATGAATTAGGCTAAATTCTTATTACCTTTGAAAGCCAGCGAGCGGAGCGTGTGTGACGCGCCCGCGCCCTGCGCCCTTCTTACCCCTTGCGGCGTCAACTTGCTGTCGAAACTGTCGACTCTCTTATTTCGGTCTTCCCGTTGCTGACTGTCGAGATTTATTGCCTTTTGTCAGCGGACTTAATTAGTTTGTAAAAGCCGGCCCAGGCTTCCAGAAAATATCGCTACCAGCTACGGTTTTACTTGTTATACAGTCGAAGACGTTCACTTTTTCGGTTTGAGCCATTTTTAATGAAATTTACAGAGCTATACTGGTTACGTAACAAAAATAAAATGGTTTAGATGTACATTTGCGTCTATTTTTTTATATATACATGTCTGCTAACGGCTGAAAAAGTTAATACCATTGTTTTGTTTTTTATTCCTTTCTTTCAAAGAACCGGTGATTCGTTTTGCAATGGTTGGGTATGTGTTGTACTGTAACTCTATTTCACAAATCGCTTTAGATAGTAACCCTCAAAATTTCAAGGTCAGATTTCGTTTTTTATTGTAGCATCTCTTAACACGAGGACATATTTTCACAGATGCAAAGAAAATTGTGTATGACAATTTCGTTTACCTTGCTAAATCCTTTGGGAACACTGCGATTCCCAAACTCCCGTGAGTTGAAGGCAGTATATAGGTTCAAACGTGTTTCAGGTATTCGTCTCCATAATTTCTGTGTGCCTTTCCGTAAACACTAACGCAGATGCGTGTATAATACGGTCTTCTAGCCTTTATTAGGTGTAATTGCGCTTGGATTAACTAGGAATAACAACTATTCTATCCAGAAAAGAAAAGCAGTTTGATTCATCGTCGGAAAGGCAGAATTGTGAAGGTTAAGACTGATCATGTATGTAGTATTTCTTTGTTAAACCGCAGCGTATATGTAAATTTGTGAACCTTCTCGGTTCGGTCCACTGCTAGACAAAGACAACTTTCTTTGTCACTTTCCCTTTCTCCATGTCCCATTTTCGTCGGCTATGCAGTCCTTTTGCTTGACCTTTTGCCGCGCGTATCTTCCCTTCAGGTCAGGTGACCTTTCCATTTCATTAGTTTTGCGTGCAGTAATGCATTAGTGATTTTACGTCCTTGGCCTGCCGTATAGTTCCTTTTAGGATCTTTAAAGTCGTACCTAATATTCTTCTATCCATCTTTCTTCGTGTAACTTGTAATTTTCATTCTTATTATTGTTTTACATTTACTTCCATGCCTTTCCAGCATGTGTGAAGATTATTGAAAGGTTTCCTTTCGTGAAGAATGGTTGCTTTTCCTGAATAGTTCACCGAATTTACCAAAAAGAAACAACACAGAGGGGTTTTTTTTTTTTTTTTTTGTAGTAGTAATTCTCGAGGCTATTGAAGGAACTTCTGTGGTTTTCAAATCTTCAGGGTAAAAGCATTAATTGTAATATATATAACTGTTTCTCGTTACCTTTCAAGATTTTATTAATTCGTTTGCGTCCATTAATTTACAGACGTGTATTTCTGCCTTTCTTACCAAAGTAATTTAGGCCACCTCGGTAGCGCAGTGGTCTAAGCGCGGGCTCCTGACCATTCGTTCGAGAAGGGTCCGAGTTCGAATCCCGTGAGGCATGGATGTTGTGTTTGTGTTACAGCACTGGCTATCTCCCTTCCTTGGAACCAGTGACCTTAAATTAGAAACGGGCGACTGGTCACGGTGGTCGTTAAACCTTTAATAAATAAAAAAGTCATTTAGTATTTCATTCATGGAGACTCTTTAAACCTTTTGCCGATTTTGTATGCTACCAATATACACTATATTGACAAAAGTCACCGGACACTTAGAAGAGAAACACAACAAAGCATTTATTGGCATACATTAGTAGGGTGTCGGTCCACCTTTGGCCTTAATGCATGCACTGACCCTTCGAGACATGCTTTCCACAAAATTTTGGAACACAGCTATAGGTATGCGCTTCCATTCAGTACATAATGCTGCTGCTAACTGTTGCTTAGTAGTAGGCCTTGGTTCCAAACTTCTTATGTGACTCTTTATTTCATCCAATTAGTGCTCTATTTAATTAAGATCAGGGCTCGGTGCTTGGCCAGTCCACATACGATACGGAATTGTCATCAAACCACGCCGTAAGTCTTTGCTTTATGGCTCGGTGCATTATATTGCTGGTACCAACAACGCTCGGTTCCATAGTATTGCGACAGAGTTGGTAGGGCATAGTTGTTCAGAATATCGAGGTACACGTGCTGGTTAACAGGCTTTTCCAGGAGAACCAATGGGCCGGGAACATACCACGAAAAACATCCCCACACGAGTACACTTCCAGCTCCAAACTTGACCGTAGGAACAGTACACTATGGTAAATAGCATTCTCCAGGCTGCCGCCATACCCACACACGGCCATCAGACTGATAGATCGTGTATCTGGATTGATCAGTCCATAGGACCCGTTTCCATTGATCTACGGTCCACGATAAATGTTCTTTACACCATGCTAAACGACGAGTAGCACTCCGAGTGGAGATGAAAGGCTTTTGTGCAGCCTCAACACCACGGTAACCCATGGAATGGAGTTTTCTGCGAATGGTACGTGTACATACATACCGAGGTTCCAGCATTTTTATTCACCTGTACACTGAGGTCTTGTGCAGTACTCCGTCGATTAGCTGTAACGACTCTCCTGAGGCTTCGACCTCCTCTGTCATTGATTTTCTTTGGTATGCCGGTACGTTTTGCTGCTCAGGCACGCCATGTGTCTTCCACTTATTCAGTACATCCAAAACAGTTGACTTGGGTATGTTTAAACGCCTCTCGGTTTCTCTTATGGATAATCCACTAATATAACACCCAACAATCTTTCCTTTCTCAAAGTCAGTTCTCTTCCGCCGCGACATTTTCATTCAACTTAACAGTACGATATTATCGCGGTCAGCTGCAGGCTTGTTTTTATACCGTTTAGAGCTGTACCGCGCATCTTAACAACGCAGCGGATCCGTTCATTTGCGTTTGAAGGGGTGTCCGGTTACTTTTGTCAATATGGTGTATGTGCATGGTTAATCCAGTCCTGGTAAACCCTTGATACAGTGGTACGGTAGCAATAAACACGTACGGTTCTTTCCGAAATACTGTACTAGTCCGGGGGCCCCAACCATTTGGCCGCGTTTCCCGCCTCACGTGCGTTTGTTCAGAGGTGTAGTGGGTCCTGAGTTCTTCATGGACGACAACGCTACACCTCGTCGTACAGTGGCTGTTGGAGAGTGAAGATACTCAACGCATGGATTGGCCCGCAAGGTCCCCTGACCTAAATCCAGTCGAACACGTGTGGGACCTTCTCGGGAGACGCTTGGCAGCACGTCACCAGCCGCCAGCAACGATTCAGCAGCTGCGATTGGCGCTACAAGAGGAATGGGCCGCGATGCCTCAACAGCTCCTTGACAACCTCGTCCTCAGCATGGACAGACGTTGTAAATCTTGCAACGCAGTCAGGGGTGATGATATCCCCTACTAAAGACTGGACTTTTCTTGGCAGCCACCTGTCACATGGACGTTTCTGTCTTCTGTCCAGTTGTGCTCGAAGCTACCTTTTCAATAAAGTGCCTTTGTATCCTTTGGATTCCTTGTTTGGACGGTTTTGCTCACTTGTCCCATATTCTTACATCTTGGGGATCTTGTGGTATGATTTCAGTCGATGTGGAGCACTTCTGTACGACGTTACATTCGAAAAACCGTCTGGTCCTTAATTTTTGCACGCCAGTGTATAAGGACTCGCGCAAGTTGCTTAATTATAATACAAGCCCCTATACATGCCTCACGCAAAAATATTTTTGTCTAACAGACTTCCCCCGCACGGGGATAACTGGTTTTCCAGTTATTTGGGGAGCGGCGCCCCCACGGCCCGAGCTGACCTTGTGACGGTTTTTTGCTTTTTTGTTTTTGTGCTTTCACGTTACCGCAGGGACAGCTGTTCATCCAGCTGATGGGGAGTAGCGACCCCACGGCCCTAGCCGACTTGTTATGTTTGATTCATCCCATTAGAACTTTGTGTTGCCACCACCTTGACAGCACCCGCCTCAGTTGTTGGTTGCTGAGGTTGTGATTATGCGCCAGCCCTTTCCTTTCCTCTGGCTTTCTCTCCCTTTCCTGTTTTTACTTTCTTCTCCACTACCTGTTCTTCTTTTCTACTCGACTTGCTTCTCCATTTTCTGTTCTTCTCTTGTTTTTCCGGGCTGATTTGCTAGACCTACCTGCACGTTTGCCGTGTGCGGTGACCCGTAAGGTGGAAAAGGGGATGCTGGAGGCTGAGGTTTCTGGTGGCCAGGTTGTTGTTGTCGCCAGTCGCCAACACTCCTCTTTGCCCCCTGCTTCACCCTAAACGGGCGGCTAGGAACTAACCCACTCCTAGTCAATCGGCTTGTTGTTTCGTACAACAGGGTGAGTTTGGGGATAGTGCGGGCATGCCAAAGGGGTGTTACCGAGACCTGGGAAAGTCTCAGTACTCGCTGAGCGCATGTCTGACCTATCAACATGCTATATCCGTTGCTTAACCCTAGAGTCGTGTCCTGCGTCCAATTGGGCTTGCGGACCTCCGGCTCTCCCCTGTTGGGCTCGGTTGTGGGCGGGGAAATCGGCGGACGAACTTTTCAATTCTATTTATGGATAACAAAAAAATTTCCCAAGAACTTCAAACAAAGCGGCCCATTGAGGAAGGGTCACCCCCTCCCAACAAGAAACCTACACCTGATTCTGCCAATGTTCGGTTCTTTTGCATCCACTCCTTGGACGCTTCAAACCCATTAAACACCAGAAGCCCCTTCTGGATAAATAAAGCATTGCAATCAATTGCCAGCTCTCCTAAGAGCGTTAAGAAGCTCCAATCTGGAGATCTTCTTGTCGAGATGTCGAGTCCCAGATATGCTACAGTGCTTTTAAACACCACCTCTTTTAGATTGTCCAGTAAAAGTTACCCCTCACGGCTACCTCAATTCCTCACGAGGTGTTATCTCTTCTCAAGACCTTCTGGAGTGCAGTGACCAAGAACTTCTGGAGGAACTGAAAGACCAGCAAGTGAGTGGAGTCCGGCGCATCCTATTTCGGCGAAATGGCCAATCTGTCCCATCTCGAAACGTCATACTGACCTTTAACACCCCATCCCTGCCAACATCAATCAAGGCAGGGTATCTACACCTTGAAGTGCGCCCCTTCATACCAAGTCCTCTACGATGCTTCAAATGCCAAGCATATGGTCACTCCCAGCAGTCTTGCAGGAGCACTGCCCGGTGTGGGCGTTGTACTGCAACAGACCATACTTTGCAAGATTGCCATGCCGAAGCCGAGCTGTGCTTCAACTGCAAGGGATCTCATGCAGCATCATCGAGAGACTGTCCAAAGTGGAAAGAGGAAAAAGAGATCCAACGCATTAAGACCGTTGAGGGAATCTCCTACCCAGAGGCCAGAAGAAAGGTCGCCCCAAACCAATCAAATCGGCGATCCTATGCATCAGCGGTTGTTGCAAGGACTACAGTCGGTACCCAGACTGATAGCCAAATCCCAGTGAATTGTCCCTACAAGCTAGACGACATCATAGCTGCTGGTCTGGCAGCACTACAATCCCGAGCTAGGGACGCGAAAGCTCCAACAACCACTGTGCCTAAACCTGCTGCAACTAACACCAGCACCACCGGAACTTCAACAACCCCAGGAGGAAAGAGAAAGGAAAAAGAAAAGGAGAAGAAATCTCCAAACTCCCATCATAAGAACCAGGATCGGGCAAGATCATCTGCGACACAGGAACCAAAATACCGCCCCATTTTACCACCAGAGACTACAGGGCGTCGGACAAAACAGTCCCAAGCGCAAATGGACATTGCAGACGAAATGATGGAATCGGACAACTTTTAGTTGTCCCAGTTTTTCTCGGGTTTTGTTTTTCGTTTTTTCTTTTTCTCATTCACCACAATTCAAACCATGGATCAAATCGTTCAGTGGAACTGTCGAGGCTTTCGAACAAGACATGACGACGTGAAACATCTGCTTTCGTCATACTCTCCGGTGTGCCTTTGCCTCCAGGAGATAAAACTTAAACCATCAGACCTCCTTTCAGTTCGAGGCTACAGTGCATTTCGGAAAGATAATGTTTCAGGAGATATTGCTTGCGGGGGAGTTGCCATCCTTGTCCCCCACAATGTTCCAGTTTCTCCCGTTGCGGTCTCAACATCTTTACAAGCCGTTGCGGTGCGTATCTCCATGCCTGTGCCTCTAACCGTTTGCAGCATCTATCTGCCGCCGGATGAGGACGTGAGCGTGTCCGTTCTTGAGAGCTTAGTTGGGCAGCTGCCGTCACCTGCTCTTGTTCTGGGTGACTTCAATGCTCATAATCCATTGTGGGGTAGTGTCAGAACAGACACACGAGGCCGTAGGATCGAATCTCTTCTTTCCTCGACCTCTTTGTGCCTGTTTAACACCGGTGCTGACACTTACTTCCACGAGCCTACACGAAGTTTCAGTGCAATCGATTTATCTTTGGGTCAACCATCGGTTATGGCCGCCTGGTCGTGGACGGTGTGTGACGACCTCCATGGAAGCGACCACTTCCCAATTGTACTTAGGTATAATGTGAGCGTACCATCTTCTGCCTCCCGCCCTCCTCGTTGGAGGATGGATCGTGCCAAGTGGGAGGTCTTCACACCGTCCGCAATGATATCTTTTGCCATGGTGACCCGGGGGTCAATTGACGCAGCTGTTACTGATGTCACAACGTGTATCATTCAGGCAGCAGATCTCTCTATCCCAAAAACATCAACGACGCTCCCAAGACGTCCGAAGCCTTGGTGGAACCCTGATTGCGCAGCGGCTAGGAGAGTTCAACATAAGGCCTGGTGTACTTTTCGGCGTTATCCGACCGATGCTAATCTTGTTAAATTTAAAAGAGCAAAATCTTACGCTCGGTTGGTGCGTCGACGAAGCAAGAGGGAGTCTTGGATGAAGTACGTTTCATCTATCAATTCACGTGCCAGTTCAAAAACTGTTTGGGAAAAAATTCGTAAGATCCGGGGAAACTATAGTTCCCGCCAAATTTCAATTCTTGAGAATAACGGCTGCACGTATGCTGAAGTTGGGGAGATTGTGGATTGCTTGGGCGAAGCGTTTGCCTCAATTTCTAGTTCTCAGGCGTATCTCCCGCCCTTTCAGAGGATTAAAACAACCGCGGAACGCCAGAAATTCTCCTTTGCGCCTTTTTATAACACTCAGTATAACTTCCCCTTCAGCATGGTTGAATTACGGGTGGCTCTGCATCGGTCCGGCGCAACATCTGTCGGTCCCGACGACATCCACTATGACATGATTCGTCATCTCTCGCAGTCGTCTCTCGAGAATCTGTTAGTGCTTTTCAACCGCATTTGGTTGGAGCACAGTTTCCCGGACTCTTGGCGAAGAGCTTTTGTTTTACCTTTTCCCAAGCCTGGCAAAGACCCCAAGTCTCCCTCTAGTTATCGGCCAATTTGCCCTCACTAGCTGTCTGTGCAAAATCCTTGAACGAATGGTTAATTCCCGGCTAATTTATTTTCTTGAAGAACATCGAATACTGTCTCCATCACAAAGCGGCTTCCGTCGTCATCGTTCAGCTCCTGACCATCTCCTGCTCCTTGAGACGTCTGTTCGTGAGGCGTTCGTACGTAGGCAGCACCTGGTGTCTGTATTTTTTGACATCGAAAAAGCTTACGATAGAGCGTGGCGTCACGGTATCCTCCGTGACCTCCACGAGAGTGGGTTGCGGGGAAACCTGCCAACCTTCATTGCCAACTTTCTTCGTAACCGTGTGTTCCAGGTGCGCCTGGGTACAACGCTGTCCGCCTTTTTCCATCAAGAACAAGGCGTTCCTCAAGAGCAGCATTCTTTCGGTGACTCTGTTCATCCTCCGCATTAATTGTTTACTCAAAAATCTTCCTCCTACGGTTTCGGCTACCATTTATGTTGACGACCTTCACATCTTCTGTTCGTCATCCAGCATGCATTTCGTTGAAAGGCAGCTGCAGTCTGCAATTACCCAGATTGTTAAAGCGGCTAACAATAATGGGTTTGTTCTTTCTCCCGACAAGACAGCCTGTGTCCATTTCTGCCGGAGGCGTGGCCTCCATCCTGATCCAGAGCTCTATTTGGACCGTGCAGCCATTCCAGTTTTACCGGAAACCAAGTTCCTTGGCTTGACCGTTGACCGTGCTCTCACCTTTCGCTCGCACGTTCGACGGCTAAGGACTTCCTGTCTGAGAGCCTTGTCAATCCTTAAGATCCTTGCCTCAGTCTCCTGGGGTGCAGACAGGACTTCTTTGTTCCGTATTTACCATTCTCTCATTCGGTCTAAGCTGGATTATGGCTGTATGGTGTATGGCTCTGCGCGTCCTACCGTTCTCCGGCCGTTGGATACCATCCACCATCAAGCGCTGCGTCTTTGTACGGGAGCCTTTCGTACGTCACCCATTCCCAGCCTTTATGCCGACGCGAACGAACCGTCGCTTCATTTACGCCGTCTGCAGCTGTCTCTTCAGTTTTACCTGAAACTTAAATCACTCACAGACCATCCTTTATACGATGCAGTTTTTCATCCCCAGCATGCTCGTTTGTTCGAGATCCGTCCCTCGTGCATTCGAACCTTCGGTCTTCGTATGGCGGCCGTAGCTCGTGATGCAGGGCTCGACTTGTCACTCGTTGGAGAGACCAGGGGCTTTGAGGATCCCCCATGGCATCCTCTTGGTGTCATGGTTGATACCAGCTTTACATCTTTTGACAAGTCCTCAACCCCTGCGTCAGTGTACCAGCAGCTCTTCGCTGAACACCGTTACGTCAATGCAGACTTTATTCCTGTTTTCACCGATGGATCTAAGGCGGCTGGTGTTGTTGGATCCGCCGCCGTCTGCGTTGACGAAGTTTCTGTTGCCCGCATTCCTCCTGAGGCCACGGTGTTTTCGGCGGAGATGCATGCTGTGTATCTTGCACTTGTTCACGTGCAGTTGAGCTCTCATCAGCGTGCTATTGTGTACACTGATTCGTTGAGTGTTGTGCAATCATTGTCATCTTTGGATTTCACTGGCCACCCCGTTCTTTTTACCGTACGGAGACTTCTTCGTTCTTTGTTCGAGGCTGATGTCCAGATTCGGTTCTGCTGGATTCCTGGGCATGTTGGGATCCCAGGGAACGAGTCTGCTGATGCTGCTGCTAGATCTGCCTCCTCTTTGGTTGTCACACCGTTGCCACTGTTCCACCGTGATTTTCGCTTTCTTGTTCACGATCATATCAGACGAACGTGGCGGGGTCTGTGGGACCAACAGGTGGAGAATAAACTGCACCGTGTTAAACCCATCCTTGGAGTCTGGAAATCATCGTGTCGCCGGAACCGTAGGGAAGAAGTTGTTCTTGCGCGTCTCCGCATTGGGCATTGTCGCTTCACGCATAGCTATTTGCTGTGTGGCGACGCTGCCCCAATGTGTGAGGCGTGCGACTGTTTACTCACCATCTCTCATGTTTTATGTAGTTGTGTTCGGTTTTGTAATAATCGGTTTCACTATTTTCAGTCTCATCTGCTGGACGAGGACGCAGCTACGCTTCAAAAACTTTTGGGCGACCACTGCGACACTTTCGCAGTATTTTCCTTTTTAAAACAGATTAACTTTTTAAAACTTATTAAAAAAAAAAAAAAAAAAAAAAATATAATATAATAATAGTAAACTAATAAAGTTATATATAAACCTAATTAACTAACTAGTCTTCACATCTTTCATCATCCTCTTTTCTAACTTTTACTAAGCCCGTCTGCTCTTAATCATTCTCCACGCTTTTAAAAATCTTTAGCTGATAGTTCTGTATCTGGCGCTCTTTGGCCAAACCTGGCCCTTGCGCCACTAAAATCAACTAACTAACTAACTAACTAACTAACTAACAGACTTCTTCGGTATGGCTCTTTATAACGGTAGCAGCACCCCAGAACACTATGGAAAGTAACATTCAAACGGAATGGCTGGAGGGCGCAGTATTTTATGGTTTACCCCATGTGCAAAATTACCTAGTTATGCCTCTACGGATTGGCGTTATACAGGGTGTCTCGAAAGTCCTTGACACTTTTTTTCTGTTTACTAAATAGTTTACTAGGTGGCACTAGCGATCGAATCACAAGGCTTTCCAACCTACCAGAAATCATTACTCAAGTTATGAGGATAATGGCTGTACAATGAATCTCGCTCCGATACCCTGACCTTTGACCCCATTTGGATTATATTCAACAGAACCGGTTCAGTATACCTCCAGAACAACATGGTAAAGTTTTGTCGCAATCGAAGCATTTTTACGTAAGCTATGACGCATAAGGACAATGGAAAACTTCCCGCTCCTGTGCCGTGTCCTTTGACCCCATTTCGTCCATTTCCAATAGGGTTCGTCCCCAGGTGGTTCCTTACCACATACTAAAATTTTATCGAAATCGAACTGTTTTTTATGCGAGTTATCGTGCCGACAGGCGGACGGACGGACAAAGCTGGAGCATATACACTTCTTCGACCTACGGTTGGAAAGCGTAAGAAATGTCTACTTCAGCAGAGAAAGCGGTATATTTTGGTTGGTTTTACCGAAACGAAATCTGTTACATAAACGCAAAGAAATTTTCGTTCGAAATTTGGAAAAATCCTTCAAGTCGTAACAGCACCTTAGCTTGGCACAAGAAGTTTCTGGAAACCGGAAGTGTCCTTGACTGGCCAGGATGTGGAAGACCAAGCACGGGTGAAGAAGGCGTCAAAAGCATTCGTGAGAGCTTTTCACGTAGCCCGACTAAATCGATGCGTGGCGCAGTGGTCTAAGCGATGGCTTCTGATCATTCGTCCGAACGGGGTCCGGGTTCGAATCCCGGTGACGCATGGATGTTGTGTTTGTCTTACGGCACTGGCTCTCTCCCTTCCCTGGAACCAGTGACCCTAAATTAGGGACGGGCGACTGCTTATAGCCCATTGAGTTGCTCACGGTGGTCGTTAAACCTCAAATCAAAAAAAAAAAAAAATCGATGCGAACTGCCGCAAAGGAATTGGAAATTCCTCGTGCAACAGTGCGTCGAGTCTTACACCATAAGCTTCGCCTTTATGCCTACAAAGTGCAGATACTGCAAGCCCTACAGCCGGACGATAAGCCACGCCGTTTTAACTTTGCTGTGGACATGCTAAATTATTTAGATAATAACTTCCTACGAAACATTGTTTTTTACGCTTTCTAACCGTAGGTTGAAGAAGCGTATATGCTCCAGCTTTGTCCGACTGTCCACCCGATAACTCGCGTAAAAATGGTTCGATTTCTATGAAATTTTAGTATGTGGTAGGGGACCACCTGGGGACGAACCCTACTGAAAACGGGCGAAATGGGGTCAAAGATCAGGACATAGGAGCGGGATCCATTCCATAGCCCTTATGCGTCATAACTTAGGTAACAAGTTAGTAAAATCATGCAATGCATTGATTATGATACGCTTTCCAACGTACCAGAACGCATTACTCAAGTTATGAGGATAATGGCTGTATAATAAATCTCGCTCGTATGACCTGACCTTTGACCCCATTTCGACGATATTCAACAGAACCTGCAAAGTATACTTCCGGAACAACATGATAAAGCTATGTCTCAATCGAAGCATTTTTACGTAGCATATAACGCATAAGGGCGATGGAATAGATCCCGCTTTTATGTCCTTACCTTTGACCCCATTTCGTCCATTTTCAGTAGGGTTCGTTCACATGTGATCCCCTACCACATACTAAAATTTCATCGAAATCGAGCTATTTTTACGTAAGTTATGATGCATAAGGGCAATGGAATGGATCCCGCCCTTATGTCCTGACCTTTGACCCCACTTCCCCCATTTTCAATAGGGTTCACCCCCAGGTGGTCCTCTACGACATCCTAAAGTTTCATCGAAATCAAACCATATTTACGCAAGTTATGACGCATAAGGGCGATGGAATGCATCCCGCTCCTATGTCCTGACCTTTGACCCCATTTCGTTCACTTTCAAAAGGTTTCCTTCCCAGGTGTTCCCCTTCCACATACTAAAAGTTCATCGAAATCGAATGATTTTTACGCGAGTTATCTTGCGGACGGGCATACGCACACAACGCGTGACGTCATAAAACTTTAATAGGATCCACACACAACGCGTGACGTAATGAGACAGACGGCGTGACCGCGCGCCAACATCTGAGTCGCGAGATTGTGACGTCATAAGATTTCTAAGCATGGGCAACATTAATTGGACGACGCCATGACACTAAAAACGTGGTAATTCGGGGTGGTTATTTAACGCACTAAATGAATTTTCCTAAAGTCGAGATCAAGCTAAATTGATTTCTAGTACCAGAAAACGGTAGGTCAACGACTTTCATCAAAATCCTTAGAACCGTTTTCAAAATAAAATTTACATGCATACAAGAATTGCTCCTTTAATAGTATGGGATAAGGGCGATGGAATGGATCCTGATCCTATGTCCTGACCTTTGAGCCCATTTCGTCCATTATCAATAGGGTTCGTCATCAGGTGGTCCCCTACCACATACCAAAATTTAATCGAAATCGGGCCATTTTTACGCACGTTATGACGCATAAGGGCAATGGGATGCATCCCGCTCCTATGTCCTGACCTTTGACCCCACTTCACCTATTTTGAATAGGGTTCATTCCCAGTTGGTCCCCTACAATATACTAAAATTTCATCGACATCGAACCATATCTACTCAAGTTATGACGCATAAGGGCAATGGAAAACTTCCCGCTCCTGTGCCGTGACCTTTGACCCCATTTTGTCCATTTCCAATAGGGTTCGTCCCCAGTGGTTCCTTACCACATACTAAAATTTCATGAAAATCGAACCGTTTTTATGCGAGTTATCGTGCCGACAGACGGACGGACGGACAAAGCTGGAGCATATACACTTCTTCAACCTACGGTTGGAAAGCGTAAAAAAAGAGTTCGATTTCGATGAAATTTTAGTATGTGGTAGGGAACCACATGGGGACGAACCCTATTGAAAATGGGGTCAAAGGTCAAGCATGGCATAAGAGCGGGATCCATTCCAATGCCGTTATGAGTCATAACTTACGTAAAAATTGTTCGATTTCGAAGAAATTTTAGTATGTGGTAGAGAACCACATTGGGACGAACCCTATTGAAAATGGGGTCAAAGGTCAAGCAGGACATAAGAGCGGAATTCATTCCATTGCCCTTGTGCGTCATAACTTGCGTAAAAATGGTTGGATTTCGATGAAATTTTAGTATGTGGTAAAGAACCACCTGGGGACGAACCCTATTGAAACTGGGTGAAATGGGGTTAAAGATCAGACACAGGAGCAGGATCCATTCCATTGCCCTTGTGCGTCATAACTTTGTAAAAATGTTTCTATTTCGATGAAACTTTAGTATGTGTTAGGGGACCGTCTGGGGACGAATTATATTGAAAATGGGCGAAATGGGGTGAAAGGTCAGGACATCGCGATCCGTTCCATTGCCCTTATGCATCATAACTTACGTAAAAATGCTTCGATATGCGACAAAACGTTATCATGTTGTTCCGGAAGTATAGTTAACCGGTTCTGTAGAATATAAACGAAATGGGGACAAAGAAGGTCAGGGCATAAGAGCGATATTTATTCCACTGCCATTATCCTCATAACTTGAGTTATGATTTCTGGTATGTTGGAAAGCGTATCATAATCAATGCATTGCATGATTTTACTAACTTGTTACAGATGAAGCAACTTTTTATATTTTAGGTAAAGTCAACCACACAATATCAGGATCTGGAGGTCTGAGAATTCACATCACCGCATTGAACATGTCCGGGACAGTCCTAAAGTGAATGTGTGGTGTGGCTTAATGGCTGATCGTGTGTTCGAACTGTTCTTTTTGCAGAATCCACAGGCACAAAAGAAATTTATTTCGACATGATTCAAATTTTTGCTGTCCCGCGAATTTCTCATTTACATCCTAAAATCATTTGTCAACAAGAAGGTACACGGTCACATTAGGGTAAGGTTGTGCGAAATATCTTAAATAAGGAATTTCAACAGATGGACCCCATCCCACAACGGCCTCCCCGCTCTCCAGATCTCACGCCTCTAGACTTCTTCTTGTGGGGATATGTGAAAGACAAAGTTCATTCATCCAAAGTGCACAGTGTTGACGAACTGAAAACTCGCATAGTTGCTGCAATTGCAGCTGTTACAGAATAAAGGCTTGATGTACTTCCGCGCAACAAAAGATGCGCATATTAAAGTTTATTAACTCCAGGACGACGAGTTTTCTGAAGGAAGAGGTTGCATGGAATACAGTGAAAATATGCCTATAACAGCATTACAATGCTTACCATGTATTTATGAAGAATTATTTCTTCGGAGAAATTCGTTTCCTAACTGTATATGAAGTTTATTAATAAACGAAAAAAAAAAAAACTTTTTGAAGTTTACAAGATCTGGATTTTTTCTTTTATCCCATGCAGCTGCTTTTTTTTTTTTTTTTAATGTGTGAAGGACTTTTGGGACACCTTGTATTTTTCAGATAGGATCAACATAGCAACTATTGGGTCGTTCGAACACTCATTGGCGTACATTTCGGAAACCTGAAGAGGCAACAAAGAATGTCTGATGGTTGCGTCGTACGTTAACTATACCTCCGGTGCCCATCGATCGGCCAGTGAGAGCTGTAATAACTATGGAGCTGCTGGGGTACATTGACAGCGGAAGAACAGTGTGTTTCTTTTAAGATTTGTATCTTACTGCAGTATTCAGAAGGTGTGACACAAAGTCTTTTGAGAACAGCAGAAGCTCAAAATGCACTTAAGAAAATGGCGGTGCGCAATTGGATGACAGAATACGGAGTAGGATCCAAAAGTTCCCGGACTGCACCTGTACGGCAAAATAGCATACCACACGGTGATTATTTGATTACGTTACGACATTATCCACCCCTCAGAGGGAAACTGGTTTTGTCCATCTACGTCCTTGGAAGATGTGGAGGTCAGTACGGTTACCAAGCATGATTCCGGCCCAAACGAGAACTCCGCTTCCTCCAAACCGGTCCCTTTCGATGATGTTGGAGGTGTGATTACGTGTTCTCTGCTCTCTCCAGATGTGTATCTGTCCAGAATCGCTCGTCAGACTGAATCGGCTCTCATCTGTAAAGAGAACTCGACCCCATTGCTGATGTGTCCAGTTCTTGTGTTCCTGGCACCACAGAAACCGCCGTCTCCGATGAGCAGGCGTTAATGGCACACACCGTACTGGTCGTCGTGCAAATAGACCACCTTTGTGCAGCCTCCTGGACACGGTAAAATGCGATAACGGACGTCCAGTTGTCTGTTGTATGTGCCTTGCTATTTCTCCCGCTGTCTGCCGTCTGTCTCTTCTCGCCTGTAGGACAATATACCGGTCGTCCGCCGCCGTGGTTGCTCGTGGACGACCACTGCTAAACTCTCGGACAGCTGTTCCTGTCGTCTGAAATGCTCTCCCAGCTCGTGAAACGATGCTGTGAGCGATCCCGAACTCCTCGGCCACACTAGTCACACTTCGACCTTCTTCCAACTTCCCAATGACGCGACCTCGGGTAAAGTCATCCAGATGTCGTCTACTGGATTGCCTGTTGGCCATATCACACGGTGGCAGTAATTCGACGTCGTTCAAACCGATGTACACCGTGCAATAGCTTTCACCGCATTGCTGAGCGTACCACCGCCTGTGTGCTTTATACCCCCCCCCCTATATGCGCATGCCCTACCGTATCGGACCCTAGTGTATCTCTTGAGTGGTCTTTCGGTCCGTTCTGCCTGCTCGTTCCGCTGTTATGCTAATTTCTCCTCTTCGTCCTTACTTTTTGCACACCAGTGTAGTAGCAAACCTAGTTTTGTTGGTTGGTTACGCAAGAAAATTGCGTTATTTGGTACTCGCGCATATGAAATTACAATTTTTTAAGTAATAAAACATTTTTAAACATTGGAGTTTTATGACATTTCGCTTCGCACCGAATTTTATATTTTTTGTTTCTATCATATTCTCTTGTACTTAATTGATAACTAATAATAATTGAAGGTCGTGCAATAGATTTAAGAAGCGATTGGAATTTTAGCGGACTAGACGAAGTCCTTTATGAATTTCCTGCTATCTTGATTGCAGTTTAACAACCCAAATGCTTAAGTCCTTTCTCAACGCTTTGCCGTTTGATAAAGCAGCTATCATGTTGTGGTAGAAGTGACTATACTGTATTTTTTGCTTGTATATTGTAACTTATCATTTTAGTGATTGAACTCATTTTTTTTTTCCAAAACTGTATTGAATTCAATATCGTTTTTTTTTTTTTCTTTTTTAAATAGGCGGAGTGCCAGAAGTCGGATTCCAAGGTAAGTAAAATTATTTTTGTGTTTTGTGATCGATCAATGCGAAATATAATGGATGATCTGTATGCGGAAGGGTTTCGAATCTTCGCTTTCTATTTCCTCACTCCTTTTCGTGTGGGAGAACATTGATTCAAAAGTTTGGGAAGTGTGTGATATTTGTTGTTATTAAAGTATGCGTGTTTGTATCAAGAACGGTTTTTATGCATTGCTGTGTTTTGTTTACGAATTACATGTATTTGTTGAGGTAGGAAATGTTTTTCTGAATGGTTCTTGGAATGATATTTCAGTTTTTCTCTCTTTTCATTTATTTATTATTTACGTTTATACTATCATTATGATTATCAGTTACTTCACGTTAATCGGAATTTCAACTTAAACATGTCCCCATTTTTAGTATAATATCTCGACTAGTGGCATATACAGTATCATTCAACATCAACTGCACTGTTCTTAAAACGAATGCGCATAGACACCTGCATGCTTGCCGTTAATTTCTGAGTATCTTAGGGTTCTGGAAATCAGCACTACTGACGTCCATCCCCTTTACATCAGTAGTCGCAACGAATGACAGAAAAGAATAAACATTCCCTAAAACACTACCTGTGTAGAAGTACAAGAGGGAGGGTGGGTGGGGGAAGGTATAGAGCCGTGCCGTCCCGTCTTAAAAAGGTGTTCCCTGCTACTTTTATCCATATTGGTCAGATCATTCATGCTACTTTTATCCATATGTTGGTCAGATCATTCAAAGTATGTGTGCTCTAAAAGATGCCAGTGAAGTTATACGCAGAAAATCAGTACCCCCCCCCCAATTGTCAGTGCTCCGAATTTCTATTTTTGTTTTGGATTCTGTAGTGGGAGAATGATAAGACCATGTGGAATACTCCGAACTTATTTATAGACATAACATATTCTTTTAAATGTGTTTATAAAGCAGAATCTTTGTAGGTTGATTTTTTTTTTCATCTTTTTCATAAGATATTTACATTTGTTAAATATTGGGTTGGCCAAAAAGTCATTGTGCTTTTTACACATAGATGGCGAAACATGTCTTGAAATGTAACTAAAGTCATTTGAAACCGCAAGTTCATTATGTAACGTGACAGCTGACAGTTCAAGCTTGTTTTAGGAACAGACAGTGCGCGATATCGTTAACAACGGTTTGTTTGGCGTCGATTTCAAAATGGACAATCAAAAGGAACATTTTTGTCATGTTTTGTTGTATTACTTCCGAAAAGGAAAAAATACTGGGCCAGCTCATAAAAAGTTATGTGATGTGTATCGTGAAGATGCCTGAAAACTACGACAGTGTAAAAATTGGTTTGCGAAATTTCGGTCTGGAGATTTTGTTGCGAAATATGCACCATGCTCAGGAAGGCCAGTCGAAGTTGATGACGACAAAATAAAGGCATTGATCGAATCCAATCGGCGTTTAACGACACGAGAGATTGCTCAGAATTTGAACATGTCGAAATCGAGCGTTGCATAAAAGACCATTTAAAGCAACTGGGATACGTTAGTAAGCTCGATATGTGGGTAATAAAAATTCATAATTCGAAAAGAATTAAGGTATTTATTCTAAAAAAAAATATTGTTAAAATGGAGAATTTGGAAATAAATTTATTCAAATAGAGTAATTTTTATTTTGTCTTAAAAATTTTGCAGCTGTTGAACCATTGATATTAGACTGTAAAATCGGCTAGTTGAAGCAAGCGATTCAGCGTTTTCAGATCGCTTAATTATATCCAGGGGTCGCTGCCGATCGCATTCTTCGCAGTTTGTGAAAAAAATCGTTTAGGCGATGCATAAAAAGCTTTGGCGAAAATATTGGTGATTACCATTTTGAATGACGTCCGAGCAAAAACAATCTTAAAAAAAATATTGTGTTTGCTCGGACGTCATGTCAAATTTTGCTTCAGCGCTGCCAAGGATATTTTAAAAATTAATACAGGATCTTTTAAATGCGATCATATTTGTGGATTTTTTTTTCTGTCGATGTACGCCATTAACCAATACTGCACAATTTATATAAAAATAGTTACTAAATGAAAGTTCTACAAGTAATAAAGTGCATTTTTTCAACATCTGTATCATTATTTTTTTTATATAAAATAAGTGTAACACCCAATTTTTCAATTAATTTGAAATTTGTCCTGTCAATAATTCTCTGTTTAGAAATTTTATAGGTAGTAATGAATTCAAAATTGAAAATAAGTGTTTATATTTGTTTCTATTAGGCTTCGGGATCTATAACATATTATTTTGCTGCTTAATTGTAAATAATCTATAACCTGTTGTTTTTGTATTATTAGGTGTGCAACTTAATTCTCGGCCCCTAACCGCAAGCGATCATAGAACGCCGGCAAATGCAAATAGCTGTGTGCGATAATGGCTGATTGCAGCGCCATCCAACAGCTTTCCAGGCAACCATAACCACTCACAGCTGTAGTGACAGAAGGAACGAAAGTTGACGGTCAAAGCAATGTCGTTCGAGAAGCAGCATTTGAGGCACTGCCTCCTGTTCGCGTTTCAGCTGAAAAAATGTGCCGCAGAAGCCTAGCAAATGATCTGTGGTGCTTTGGGTGAGGCTCTACAGTACGTGTAAGAAGTGGTTCCAGTGGTTTAAGCAGGGAAATTTTGATCTCCGTGATGCAGAATGTCCGGGACCGCCACAGAAAGTTGACGATGAGGAACTGGAACAACTGTTGGACGCGGATCCCTGTCGCACACAATCAGAGCTCGCCCAGGAACTCGGACTAACCCGGCAAGCCAGTGCAAAGCGCCTGCACAAGCTTGGACGGATTCATAAGGAGGGCCGTTGGGTGCCCCCACCAACTCACAGCTGCGAACAAGTCTAGGCGCTACGATGTTACTGTGTCCTTGCTCTCCAGATTCAAGAAGAAGGATTTCCTCCACAAAATTTGGACCTGTGATGAGAAGTGGATCCTCTTCGATAATCTTAAGCGGCGCAAATCGTGGGTTTATCCAGGTCAGCCTACCACCAGTACCGCCAAACCGAATATCCATGCCAGGAAGTTGTTGCTGTGCATATGGTGGGATCAGCGCGGTTTTGTACACTATGATGAGTTGCTCAAACCTGGTGAAACTGTCAATGCTGAGCGTTATTGTCAGCAACTCATTCGTGTGAGTGACGCACTGGAGGCGAAAAGGCCTTACACCGGCAAGAGCATAAGGTCGGTCCTGTTGCTTCAGGATAACGCGCGTCCTCACACTGCGAAAACGACTTTAAACACGATCACCGACCTGGGATGAGAAATTTTGTTCCACCCGAAGTATTCTCCAGACTTCGCCTCGTCGCATTATCACCTCTTTCGCTCCCTGCAACATCGCCTGAGTGATACGCACTTCACTTCTGTCGAGGAGGTCCACACAAGTATTGACGACTTTATCAACTCGAAACAGCCCTCTTTTTTCCGCAGTGCCATTTGGCAGCTCCCTGAGCGATGGCTCAAATGTATTCAACACGACGGGATTATATTTTCCTGATTAGGTACGTATCTGATTTGCTACAATTTGCTGTCAATGTGTCCTGCCCGTGGCCGAGAATTAAGTTGCACGCCTAATATAATATTTTGTAGTTTTTACATTTCCAATGGAGAGTGAAAAAAAAAATAAAAAATTGCCGACTTCTGATTACATTTGGCGAAAAAAAAATTAATTTGGCGAATAGGCTGGCGAAAACTTTTAAAAAGCCAGAGCAACCGTTGATATCCATTTTAGTTTCTATTGAAATCAATCTAAGTTTGTTATCTGCGTTCATCAGGAGGTTCTGGTTCATCGCTATGTGTACATCGGTTTCAAGATGTTGCTTCTTTGTCAATTTTGCTGTTTAATTCCGCTAGCATGTTGTATGTTCTTATGTGATTCATTTTATCGAAATTGATTCGTTGGCAGATTTTGACATTGTTCTCTGTATCCGAGCTTTGTTTCCGTCAGGTTCATGATTTAGTGGAAAGTGTTACTAAAACCATGATTTAAAGTTCGAGAACGAATGTAGCTGTATAGCAATTTGCCCATACCGGGGGTTTGTTGTTTTCTCACACAGGATGACCTAATCTGGGTAGGGAAAAAATTTCGTCATCTTTTCTTTTTTTTTTTTTATTTCAATAGTGCAAACAACGAGGCTACTGACAGGCTGTTGTCAGTTTTTTCATCATTTGACGAAGCAGATTTCAAGAAACCATACAAAGGTTTCTTGAAATCTGCTCAAAGGAAACATTCACGTAAACTGATAAAAGTTTCACTTGCGTGACCTACCTGTGGCGACTGCAACAGGGAAAGAGAAGTAATATTTCCACCCCCACCCACCCACCCTTTTTTGCGCAAACGATCTATGGCATGTTTCTTGCGAATTAGTTGAATTCTCACTGTTATCGTTTTCTTTTAATCCAGTTAACAAATGTGAAATAGTGTTAATTTCGATGTATGACATATAAAGGCTGCCGCCCCGGTGTCGCAGTGGTCTAAGCGATGAATTCTGATCGTTCGTCCGAAAGGGGTCCGGGTTCGAATCCCGGTAAGGCATGGATGTTGTGCTTGTCTTACGGCACTGGCTCTCTCCCTTCCCTGGAACCAGTGACCCTAAATTAGGGACGGGCGACTTCTTATAGACCATTGAGTTGCTCACGGAGGTCGTTAAACCTCCAATCAAAGAAAATATGTATACAGTATATAACGTAAGGGTCGCGCTGGCTCTTTAAGTTTTCGCCGATTTATTCGCCAAATTCAATTTTTGTATCGCTAAAGTTGTTTAACAGTACAAAAAGGTAATCGCGAAAGCTCTTTTTCCTTCTCCAAAACGATTTCTTTTTCGCAAATTGCGAAGATGGCAATCGGCATCGCGATCCCTGTAACGCCACGTAGCAGCTTGCTATCACCTTTTTTAAGCAGGTGTGTATTGGTGTGTGAATTCCGTCGTGTTCTCATTTATGTATACCAAACTAACTCAGAAGATTTTTTTTTTAATTGAATTGCTTGTAAAAAGAAGCGTAATTCCTCATAAACGAATCGTTATAGTATGCAAATACCGAGTTACCAAAAGAGTTAGTGCGGTTTCCATGCATGTGTTGACCCATTCGCTTAGCTTCATGATTTTCCCAGTTGATGCAAGTGTAAACCAGTTGTTTCACCACTCACGTTAAACATTTGTGAAAGTTCTTAACATGCTAATCTAGAATTAATTTCAGCGACAGCACGTAATTCTTCATTATCGATAATGGAGGGTCTTCCTGAACGTGGTGCATCTTCAAGTTATTCATCACCAGAAACTATTTTTTTAAACCATTTCTGCGCAGCACGTTCTGCTACTGCATTTTTTTCCAAATGCCACACACATAACTTACGGGACGCTTCTGAAACCTTCGAACCGAGTTTAAACTTTTTAACCAAACGACCCCGCACAGGGACGCACCAAGCAGGGGTACAACGGGTGCAAAGCACCCGGGCGGCTTGACGCCTCAATCACATTTTTCGGTGGATAAATTAATATCAAATGACATGGGAGAAGTTAAGAAAACGTTTTACAGTGAAAAGTCGTAATACTACGTGGCACGCATATTTTTTTAGTAAAAATAATTCATTATATAATTCAACAGAAAATGTCTTGAAATCAGAGAATAATTTTTGCTGTTTTGTTCAGTACCTGATACCCCGGGCAAAGGATTCAAAATTAGTTTATTTTTTTAATCTTGAAGATTTCAGCATTCATGATACAGTAACGAACAAAGGTATTTGGTGAAACACTTTTTCGACCATATTTTTTTATCTGCTGGACCAAATCGGGTCATTTTGGGATATGATATGCGTTATTCAGTTGTAAACATGACCCATATGCAGATGGGTCGTAAACCTTAACACAGATCAGGTACCGAGCTTAATCGCAAAGATCATACAAATTGACCAACAAAGTAGGTGTGTATCACATTCATTTAATGCAACGATAACAGAAAACAAGTACGAGAAAACGACAAAACAATAATTAATACTTAGTGGGATTACCACGAGACTTAACAGCTGCACAACGGGCCGGCATCGAGTCCACTAGCTTCTCGACGGTGACCTGCAGAATTCGCGCCCATTCTGCAGACAGCTGGTCGAACTTCTGTTCTGGGACCTATTCCGGCAGGTTTTCTTCGTACGTCGTCTCTCCAGCTCCTCCCACATGTGCTCGATGGGGTTGAGGTCTGGAGATTGGCTTGGCCAGTCTAGAAGTGTGACCTGTTGCTGCTGGAAGGTTGCCTTCGCTACACTGGAAGTATGCTTCGGGTCGTTGTCTTGCTGCATGGTCCATCCGGGTGGCATGTTCTGGTTTGCCCATGGGAAGAAATCGTTGATGAGCATGTTCGTGTAGCTCTGGCCGGTCATTATTCCGTCAATCTTGATGATGGCGCCCATTCCATTGTGAGAGAAGGCGCCGTAAACCATGAGCGATCCTCCTCCGTGCTTGACAGTCAGGTGAATGAACTGGGGGTTGAATCTCTGGCCCCACGGACGTCGTACGTATCGTATGCCATCACTTCCGAACAAGTTGAACACCTTACTCCAGTCCGCCGCGGTCCAGTGTCGATGATGGCGCGCGTACGCGACTCTGGCTCGTCGATTCTTGACTCCGATGAGTGGTTTCTTGGCGGGGCGAGGCATCTTCCATTCAATCCACCAGCAATGAGACGACGGGAGATGGTCATTCGGCTGACATTCAGGTCGTCGCTGTCGAGGAATTCGGTAGCGATGTCCACAGCAGTCAAGGTGGGATCAGTACGAGATCGACGGAGGATGCGTCTATCCTGACGCAACGTAGTGGAACGATGCCTACCACATAGCAGACTGTTCTCGACGGTCCCAGTCTTCTTATAACGTTGCAGGGTAGCTGAAATGGACTGGTGTCGGATCTTCAGGGCCCTCGCAATGTCGGTGACGAGCATTCCGGATTCCACCATGTTCATGGCCGCCTGGCGAGCTCCAACAGAGATCTCCGCCTTTTTACCCATTTCTGAAAACCTAAGATTGACTTATTATCACACTACACATCACAAAACCCACAAAAATCACAAGAAAAACATTAATACATGCAGCAAACAAATGGGTAATAATTGGCGGCTCTTGAATATAGCTAATTTCGAACGACAAATTCGCTCTGAGCGAAATACAAACTATGCGGCATTGTAACCCACGAATCAACACATATCATATCCCAAATTGACCCGATTTGGTCCAGCAGAACAAAAATTATGGTCGAAAAAGTGTTTCGCCAAATACTTTTGTTCGCTACTGTATGCGCTATACAATGGGGCCATTATGAAGGGAAAACACAATGGACTTCAAAAAACATATTTTTTCGGCTTAAAACCCTTATACATTTTACGTACTTTGAACGGCTCATACTTTAAATCTGGTCGTAAATAACGACGAAAAACATTCCCTACAGATTATGAACATTTTCAGCATTGTTCAAGAAATATATATTTTCTTTTCTGAACTAACTTACCGTTGGCAAATTTTAAAGAGAGCTTCCAGCGTTGTCCGTAAAACCGTGTTCTGAAACAAGGTGGGAAAATAGGATAGATGCGATAAGGGTAACGAGGACTGGGATACAATTTCGATGTAATCTACGACACATTATATTAGATATTTTGGTTAGAATAGTTAAAGAGACGCCAGTCATGTTCAACGTTATATATATATATATATATATATATATAATTTCGGTTGTCCATCAGTGGTCCATTCTCCTGGCCATATATCCAGCTCATTAACATTTAAGGGATTTTACTCTGATCATGATGCCATTCTTGTCATTCTCCTTATCCACGAGTTCCTCTCTTATCTTTCTTGGTTATAAATACATGTGCCCCCCCTCCATCGGGAAGCTGTAATAAGTTTTATCGTACATGAAGAAACTTTTTTTTACCGGTAAAGCGGACTTGACACAGAGAGAGAAAGCTGATTTCTTGGATTATTCGTAGCGTCATCTGAACTAGAGTTTTACGGATTTTTTTTTCCTTCAGTTTTATATGAGACAATTGTGTTTTATGAAAACTCTTAATTTACAGGAAATATAAAATAATGTTGCTAAATATTTATTTCATGTAAAAATTAATAAAAATTGAAATGTACTCTCGTACAAGAGGGCGGCAAATGCCTTTGGCGTGCCCCTGATCCCGCATTACAGTAGGTTCAACTGACATTTTGAAAGGGTTCAAAGTCACAGAAAAAGAGTACACACCAAGTTAGAGCTCACCGATTGACTAACACGTATGTGTCTGTGCCTTATGACGCACATAAAAAATTGCGCTCTGCAAACCACTACTAAAGAAAACCAATCATTGCAGCGAACTCTACCGAAAACCACATGAACTTTTTTGGTTGCCTAAATAATTAATCTTCAGTTGTCGTTCATTCCATTCATTTATTGGTTTGCTCGTGATTTTTTTCCCTCCCAGCAGGCGAATTCGGGCCAAAATCTTTCACATTTTCGTTACAGTTTAAAATTCGTTACTTGACTATCAATTATCGTCATGGTGTAATCCTATTAAGCGAATTTTAAACGAGTTCAGAGCTGTGATTCCATCCGTTTTTGAATGCATAATTCAACGTTTCTTAGCCTGCCTCGTCCTCGCTGAGAATTATTGAATAGCAGTGTTGAGTTCGGGATGAATCTTAAAAGCCCGAGCCCGAAGTATGTCAGCCCTTGCTCGAAATTTTATATTGCGAAATTGAACCCGGGCCCTAACGATCCTGAAAACTGTGACTTTTAGAGATTAATAAAAAAATATATCTTTTTACAGACTTCCACTATCCCTCCCTCTTCAGTTAACTACATTGTATGTCTCTCTAAACTGGGAGTAGGGAAGGGATCTGTCTTTCTGTAGCTTCGACGATTTTCTTTGACCATTCGTTTCCTCCTAAAATGTTTCTGGTTTCCACAAAAATCGGGCTGCCCTGCAGTCTTTGAACGTTGCTCAGTAAAAGTAGCAAGATATTGCTTCGTGGAATGTTGGCGTGGTCATCGTTAAATATTGAAGTGGACGCCAACTTATCAGAAGTATCGCTGTTCTCAGGTTCCTGTCATTGGAGCAGGAAAGCAAATAAATAAGTAGTTAAATAAATTGAATGTAATGACAGATGATTTGGCTCGCATGTCTTTATTCTGCAGAATAAGGAAGAAAGGGAAAATATCAGTTAAGTTAAATAGTATATATAATTCCAGCGGGTGATGGATATTTTTGGGTGGCTTTCTCTATGTGTTTCCCGCCAAATTTGTTCTCATTCATGCTTGTGTAAAGACGGGAGGAATCGCTGCCTAGTGCCTGAGCAAAATCCTTCCTAAGTGTCTGAAATATCGCACAAGACTCCTCCTTTATGACTACTCAGTTTCATTTCCTTCCACTTCACTCTCTGTCTGGAAGGAAGATGCTCCTGACGTAAGAAGTTGACTGCTCTTAATTGCTGAGGGTCGAATTGTCGCTGGCGGGCGCTCTCTAACAAGAGTGTCCTCCAACAAAGGGGGGGGTAGAGAAGGGGGTGTCCTTTTGTTCGTGGGTGGTCCCACGGTCTGTGAAAGAATGGTTTTCCCCGAGGATCTGTTCTAAGCGCCTTTTTCAAGTAAAGGCGAATTTCTAGCTGTTGTTTGCAATCAGAATAACCAAAGTCACTAGTGAATTATATTTTAAATATTTCCATATAACGGGAAGGAGGGGGCGAAATTTCGGCACCTACTATTTAGTATCTACAGTTCTTGAAGAAGCGTTTCCTTTTCGTCAAAAAGTCACTAATGCATGGCCTATGGTATTTGCTCCCCAAAGCCCAGAATAAACATCCCTTCCCTGCATTGTTGAAAATTTTTTGGTAGGTTGCACCAAAAAGTGATATTACTCTAGTTGCACCACTTTCTGAGAAAAGGTACAGATATCATTGTGTTGTGCAAACAAAACCAACAGCATGCTGTAACCTTACACCATAACTTTGTTCAAAGTCGCAACATGTTATTGGGTTTTGTTTGCACGACACAATGCTGTGTCTTTTCTCAGAAAGCGTTGCAGCTTGAGTAGTACCACTTTTTGGTACAACCTGCCACAAACTTTTTAATAGTGTGTCCGTACGCCTCACCCCAGACCATTGCAGAAGAATCCTCTCAACTCAGAAGTTTAATTAAAGACTCGTGCGCTAAATTGTACAAAATGACAGTTTAAAAAAAAAAAAAGGAAGGGGGTGGGGGGTGGGGGTAAATTCAGAGCTCGAGTCGTAATTGCAGTAAATGTTATACAGCACGTGCCGGGCATCGGGCTCAGTCCTGTTGGATAGTAAAACGTGAATTTTGCGGACCTAGCCGGCTATTATAAGGAATTGTTGGGTGTGATGGGTTGTTCAATTTTTTCCAACAAAATCCTTAGTTTAAAAAATAAAAGAAGAAAAGATAAAAGGCTAGATTCTGATGCACATCGAAGCAACCGACTTATTTTGTGTCTTATCTGTCTTCTGGCTTGGAACGAATTTCTTGAACTGTTTGAAGACTACGGCAGAAGCTTTCATGATTTCATGTAAGCGGCGAAACCTCGTCATTTTATGTGAATGCCCGATTTAGCGTTTTCCGTTGAAAATTTTATCACATGCCTTTTAGGAAATGTGTCACACCTGATTCAAGTTGGCATAAGCCAACGCCGCTTGAAGTATTGTTGTGAAACATATTAAATATTCATCACTTCCAAACGCTCGGCATAATTTGCCTAACCGCTATTGAAAAAAAAAAAGAATGCAGTCTTTTAATGTGACATAAAACTGCGACTGAATGAATAAGTACAACTTTGGATTAAATAAGTCGAAATTGCTTTAACACATGCTGCACCTCATTACTCCCTTTGCGATGCAGCAGATGACTTTTTCCTTTTTTTTTTTTTTTTTTTTTTTTTTTACCTTTTTTTTTATATGTATATTTCTTTTTTATTAGAGTTCACACACCCTCCCCTGCCCGCACTACCGCCGCCACCAACTATCTTCTCATTGTGCGGAAGAAGTGATGTGTGTGTGACATTATTGATTCCGTTTTGTTTACTGAAGCGGTTGCCGGTCGCATTAATCCCGAAGCTGGACGGGACAGCTTGTAAATAATTGCTGGCTGTCGTCTCCACTCTGGTCCGCACGGAGCTGCTGCGTGCCTGTTGGCTCGTTAGCACTCTTTTCCTTGTCGCTAATTGTACTTGGCTCTCTCTCCATCCCTAACTACAGTCCCTTGCTGCGGCTGTTTACCCAAGCGTTTGGTTATCAAAACAATTTGCAACTTTTTTCCCCCGCATCGTTTTTTCGATCTTTTGTTTCATTTATATTTTCTCCTCCCCCATCCCCTTTCCCCTACCCATTCTCCTCCCATTTGTACGCCAGCTTCTCTTTCTCTGACGGTATTACGGCATGCAGTTGAGGTGAAGGCAATTTTCTGATCCACTAATTTCTTTACAGCGGCCCCCACGTGCTGTTCTGGTCCCTGTCGTCGTAAAAATGATTTTATACGCTATTAGTATTGTTTGTGTAGACAGACTGTACTGCCCAGGCCATTGTTTCATTTTGCGAAGGGCAGCATGGACAGCCGACGACAGCATCCTTAATAGAGAGGATTTTCGGTTTTGGCTTATCTGATTTGTTATATTGAAAGCAGCAAGTAAACCAGATATCCCAGCAGTTATTCTTTTTCAATTTATAATTCAGTTGATTTGATGTTTGAGAAAAGGAAATTATGCATTCCTCAAAAGAAAAAGTTCTAACGTATTCCGATCACATGCAGAAGCGTGCCTTTTCAGACGTGTTGGTTAAAAAAAAAAAAAAAAAAAAAGTTTCCCTGTAGGCGATTTAGTCGTCTGGTTGGCCGAGTTGTCTGAGGCGCTGAATTATGATTATTCATCCGAGATTTGCCTGGGTTCGACTCCTGGATGAGGCATGGGTGGTGTGTTTCCCTAGAAAGAAAAAAGTTTTTGCTTAGACAAACCTAAATCAGAGTGCAATTTTTTTCAAATTTTCCAAACTACACATCTGAAAGACGAAATTTGTTTGCTTTGCTTATTATTTAGCGAATATCTAGTCACACGCAAATTAACAGGAAACTCGTTTCTGTTAAGATAAATTCCACCAGTTTTATGCTGTGGTTTTTATTTTTTTATTTTCCATTCATCGAAAAAGCTATGGCGTTAGAATAATGATGTTTCTTTCATTAGCATAATCATTCAGCATGGATTCGCCAATTTGTATACACCAAACATTTATGATCACTGCTGCATGAACGTTTTGCTCCTTCGCCTTTTGTGCATGATCAAGAAAAACTTTATCAGTTTACGCAGAATATTGAAATATTTTCTTGCCAACAGCGGTAAAATTACTCTCCGCCGTGTTAGCAAGGAGTAATCGAACAAAATGTCTTCCATGTTTCAAGCAATAAGTCTTCGCGCATTTAAACAATATATGGCGTATTCTTCCTACTTACTTTTATATCAAAGTTTGGTAGCTGTGAATCTGTGAATCAGGTAGGTAGCCTTATAGTTCATTTCATCCCCCTGCCCTACCGAGATATATCAATTAACAAGCCTGTGCAATTGTTTTTTTCTTTTTTCTTTTCACGTTTCTGTCGATATTAACTCTTCCACTCTCAGTCCTCCTCTCTTTCTTTATTGCCTATGTTAAAATGTTTTTCCAAAGTTAAGTAAAATGAACGCTTCAGACGCATAATCCACAAGTATATATGTATGATTACCATGGTTGGTCTGTATTTTTACAAAGATTCAATTCACTTTTTGGATTCGAAAAATGAATAAAATGCTAATATAATAAAAATTTTACCTTGAATAAAATGCAACGAAATATTTATTTTAATCACTTTACTACAAAAGCTGAGGGGTTATATGACATAAGTAATTGTACTGAGAACGGGCCGAGCTAGACCCGAACAAGACTTTGCAACAATTCGGGTTCGAGCTCTAAATTATCTTTTTTTTTTTTTTTAATTGTGATTTTGATTTTGTCTGATTAATCATGCACTTTCATTACACTTCCTAGTTTGGTGAAGAGAATTCCTCGACAACGGGGGAGAACTATTTATTCCGGGTTTCAAAAGCAAAGGCCACCATAGCCCACGCATTAGTTAGTGGATTTCTTCTTCGGAAAAGAAAAAGCTTTTTCGAGAATTGTACATGACAGATACCACGCAGTCGAAATTTCTCCTCCTCCCCAGTTGAGAAAAACGTCGGTTAATTGCACGAGGAAGAGAGATTGGAAGTCTGAAAGAGTTTATTTTCTTTATTCGAAATATGCGAATCACAGCCTATGATAAACAAAATAAACAACAAATTATCATTGACTGGTATTGTTGAACTGATGCGAGTTTCCACCGGAGACCTAGGTATCAGTCAAGAATGGGCGTAAAATATATGATGTCCCAAGTAAAGCTGTCTTCTGCAGTTCTGTAAGGTGGCATATCAGAAAGCTGCAATTTTTCAAAATGATCATAAATTGTTTTGACATTGTTCCAAGTGCCCTGAGGACAATGGGGACTACCGTTTTGTGTGTTTAGTCCATAACCGGGTAACTTCTATGGCCAGGTCTCTATATTTAGTCATTTTTTCCAGTTCTTTTTCATCGACTCTAGCATCTCCAGAGATCGCTATATCAGTTATCCACTTTCCGATTTTCTATGACTGTTATGTAATGTCTGGTGTATTATGTTCTACGTGTCGATCGGTTTGAATTCTGAAATCCCACAAGATCTTCACTTGATTATTTTCTATGACTTTCTCTGCCTGATGTTCCCATGAGTTTTTCGATGCTGGTAGATTGTGCTTTCTGCATAAGGACCAGTGAATCAATTTGCAACCCTGTCATGTCTAACTTTGTAATCTGTCTGTTCAATTTTGCTACATTCACATATTGGATGAGACACAGTTTCATCTTTTTCTTGACAAAGTCGACACTTTGGATTATCACTGACTTTCTGGATTTTAGTCTTCATAACATTTGTTTGCAATGCCTGTTCTTGTGCAGCAAAAATCAGAACTTGTGTTTCTTTCTTTATGGAACCCAATTTCAGCCATGCCCAAGCCAAGTTGTTGTCACTTTATCTATCAATATTCTTTAGAAATTGTCCATGCAGTGGCTTGTTCTTCCAGCCGTCTAATCTGCTTTCAAACTGTTTCCACTTGTATTCAGCCTTGTTTTCTGTTGTTTTTAAGATATTTTCGTTATTCACTGCCAGAAGTAGCTTTTCTCTGCTTCTGTTCACGTAATCATTCAGGCTTCTTTTTCTTCCTCTACTACCTGTTGTACTTGTAGTAGCCCTCTGCCTTCAATTTTCCGAGGTAAATATAATCTGTCAACATCACTTTTTGGATGGAGTGCATGATGCATGTTCAATAACTTTCGAATTTTCCGATCCAGTATTTCTAATTCACATTGGGTCCAATCAATTATTCCAGCTGGGTATCTGATTACTGGAATGGCCCATGTATTTAGGCTTTGATTGTATTTCCACCATTTAGTTTTGATTTCAATATTTTTCTTACTCTCTTGATATAGTCACTCTGAGTCAGACCTTTGACTTTTGTATGTAAGACGGTATCTGATTCAAGAATTCCAAGGTATTTATAATTTTCATTTTCTGCCAATGATTTCATTCTATTACCATTTTCTAGTTCTATTCCATCTACACTGCTGGCAAACCAAAATGCAACACCAAGAAGGTCACGAGATAGTAAAGCCAGATTTACTGGACACACAACAACAGATACAAAGATGAAACGATTGACCCTGCGACTTGCGGAACACGCAGACATCAATAGTTCGTGTGGCCCCCATGACTGGCAATAACGGCCGCTACACGCCGCGGCATCGAACGAAAGAGGCTTTGGATGTGGGCTTGGGGTATGTCGGTCCCCGCTGCTTCCACACGTTGCCACAGTTCATCAGGAGTTTTATGCCAATTATACCAGTTGCAGAGAATAAAATGCCGATCAGCGACCAGACGTGTTCGATGGGCGACATATCGGGAGAACAGACGGGCCACGGCAGCAGTGACACCTGGTGGGCCGTGAAGAATTGTTGCACGACGCGTGCCACGTGCGGGCGCGCATTGTCCTGTTGAAACGTGGCCGCTGGCAGGTCCTGCAGGTAAGGGAGGACTACAGGCTCCAAAACGTTGGAGATGTAGCGGTGGCTGTTGAGTGTACCGGCGATGCGTACCAGAGGGGTGCAAGTGTCATATCCAATTGCGCCCCAAACCATAACGCCAGGCGACGGAACGGTATGGCGATGCATAATGCAGGCGTCATACAGTAAAATGAGTAAAAATTTATGTGATTTCATAAAAAACCCGGTCATTCTGAATATTTCTACGCAAACCGCGTAGAAATAATCAGAATGACATTACTGTCAAAGCTCCTCGAGTTATTACGTTTACAAAATGTGCAAGACTTTTGGATCACCCGGTATATTAATTCATTTAGGTTATTGCTCTTTCGTAAACAATATTTTTAGTTTTTCCATTGGGAGCAAAAATGTAGACTTTTAGGATTGCCAACCCTTCAGCATGCGACGTAGAGTTGCATGCTCAAGAGTTGGCAATCCATGAGATAGTGTACCAAATTTGGTCAATCTAAATTGAAAATTATAGATTTGTATTGCGGACCTACAAACAAGCATTCAATATATATATATATATATATATATATATATATATATATATATATATATATATATATATAATATATATATACACTGAAGTGCCAAAAAAATTGGGAAGGGTGCTAACATTTCCATCACATGCCATCATACCTATATACTGCAAATAATATCATCCACAAACAACGCATATATGGAGGTATACATCTCCACAAGCTCAAGTAGTAGCATTCGCAGTTCAGATGGCAGCTTATCAGGATTTAAGCGATTTCAAACGTGGTATGATAGTCGGCGCCCAGAGATGGTCACTCCATCTCGGATATTACCACGAAATTTTAATTTACACGTTCAACAATTTCAAGGGTGTACCTGGACTACACAAACTCTCGGAAAACATCCAGAGTGCGAGACCGATGTGGCCGTAGAAAAGCCCTAGACGATCGTGGACAGCGGTGTCTGGCACGCATCGTAACATGCGACCTGCGTGCAACTTTACTACCGCTAATCACAGCGCAATTCAATGCTGGAAACGTTAGCAGCATCAGAGTTCGGACAGTGAAACGTTCCCTGTGTTCTATGGAGTTCCGGAGCAAACGACCCACCCGGGTGCCATTGCTGACCCGACGACACAAGGCTGTGTGCCTCGCCTGGGCTCGGGAACACCACCTTTGGACGCAAGATGACTGGAAACGTGTATCTCGGTCCGACGAATCGCGGTACCAACTATTTCGGGCAGATGGCCGATTCCGGGTGTAGCGACAACCCCACGAGGCAGTGAATCCCGCATGCCTACGAAGGACAGTGCAGGCTGGGGGTGGCTCTGTTATGGTGTGGGGTGTTTTCAGCTGGCACGCTTTAGGACCTCTCATATGTCTACAGACCGCTCTGGCCAGTGAAGACAGCGTAACCATCGTTGGAGATCATTTGCACCGGTTCATGTCATGAAACCATTCCGACGGGTACGACCTCTTTCAACACGACAATGCGCCACCGCACACGTCCACAGTCGCCGGATTATGTCAGAGGGAATGTTACACGGAGTTTAGAATTCTGACTTGTCCCCCTCTTTCGCCGGATTTAAGGCCATCGAACACATTTGGGATGGTGTTCAACATGCAGTCAATGCCAGGAATCCTCCACCGGCGAATATTACGGAATTACGGGACACTCTTCAGGAAGCATTGTGTGCACTGTCTCCACAGTACTAAAGAGAGCTCGTGGAGTCCACGTCCCGTAGCGTTGCTGCCATTATTCCGATCGCGAGGAAGACCAACGCGATATTAGAGAGGTATCCCAGTTTGTTTGTTTTTCAATTCAGTGTATATATATGTGTGTATACAAAAACGGAAGTATCACCAATCTTCGTTTCTAAAATTTGTGTTACCCTAATTTTGTTTACTGGAGTATCTGGATTGCTGGCAGTTCTTCATGTGATGATGTTCTGCCTCCCTGGTCCTGAAAGATTACAGAGACCGGTTCTTCCGGGGGATGGTGGGGGGGACAGTTTGATTATCATTTGTTAGTTTGGTTTTTTCTGTTTGAAATTGGTTAGGGCAAATATTATAATTTTTGTTAGATAGGTTTCTAGTATTTTTTGTCGCGTTCTTTTTTTTTTTTTTAGGCTTTCTACTTATATACAGTATATAGTTCTTCATATTTTTATACATAAAAGCGGAATATATTATTATGCATGACTATTCAAGCAGAGATAACTGTCTGTTAATAAAAATGCTATATTACTTTCTGTAAAACTTGGCATGTTTATATGGCTGATGTACCGACTTTTCACTTTCAGGTACTGAGCTCATGAGGAGCTGAATGTCTGAAGAAGCTGCAGATTATTTCTAACCTTGGATTTTTAGCTTGAAGAGCAAAGAAAGCTGGCATAGCTGCATCTGTTGCACTCAAATTCGGTGCTTCATTCCATCCATCAAAACCATATTTCATCGCTAGTGTGTATTTGTTTACCAAATCCATCAGACACCTGTAGCATATTAGGTTCTTGAGTACGTGAAGTAATAAAATTTGTCAGTGCGAAACTAAGGATCATTCTGTTTTTTACATAAAATACCTATATTCAATCAATCTTGCTTACTGTATTTATTTTGCGTGACTGATTTTTGAATTCTGTTATGTTGCTGTGCGTAACATTAATCTAACATTCTATATTAATTTTCGAAAAACAAAAAAGGAGAAAGCATAACTTTCTTCTAAAAGTTTCTGCTCTATAAAAGATGTTTATTTCCTTCGACTGCTATAAGTTTATGCTGTTTGTTACGAGAATGGGCCTTATGTGTGATACTGCGAGTGGGATACAGACCATTGGCCTTTTTGCATACAGACTTCTCCCGTGGAGTCTTCTGTAAACTGTTTGCCTTGATATTGCGGCCTCCGTAGAAGAGAGCTCCTGCAGAGTTGCAGAGGCGTAACTAGTGTGGGGCGGCTGCTCCGGGCGCAACTCTATGGAGGGCGCAAAAATTATTGCTTTCAATTTAATTAAAACATTAGTACCCGTTTTTTTTTTTTTTTTTTTTTGTTTTTTGCGTCATGCTCCGTCACATTTGCATTAAATATGTTTCGGTAACCATTGCAGCTTAAAAGTGGCATTTCTTCTTCAAAATGTTAAGGGGATGTTAGTTGCTTACATTCAGAAATGAAGTCGCCGTTGTATAGATCGTCCAACTTAAAGAAGAACTGCGGTTTTTGTCGACAGCAGTTTTTCGTACTTGCAAGATAAAAATGTCTTTCACATTGTTGAAGATCCTCTAGGAGGCGCTCCGGTGGCATAGTGATCTAAGCGCTGTCTTCTGACCATTCGTCTTAGATGGAACCGGATTCAAATCCCATGAGGCATGGATGTTGTGGCCGCCCCGGTGGCGCAGTGGTCTAAGGCGTTGGCCTCTGATCATTCGTCCGAAAGGGATCCGGGTTCGAATCCCGGTGAGGCATGGATGTTGTGTTTGTCTTACGGCACTGGCTCTCTCCCTTCCCTGGAACCAGTGACCCTAAATTAGGGACGGGCGACTGCTTATAGCCCATTGAGTTGCTCACGGTGGTCGTTAAACCTCCAATAAAAAAAATGGATGTTGTGTTTGTCTTACGACACTGGCTTCTGATTGTTCTTCCAACATGGGTCCAGGTTCGAATGCTGTGAGGCTGGGATGTTGTGTTTGTCTTACAGTACTGGCTCTCCCTTCCCTGGAGTCAGTGCCCCTAAATTAGGGAAGGACGACTGCATATAGCCCATCTAGTTCACGGTGGTCGTTAAACCCCCAAACAAACAATTCTCTGGGAAATATTCGATCATTCTTGTGACTGCGAGACGCAAATGCCAGTTGCATTCGGTCAGTTTGATGTACGGAAGATCCGAACTCTACAAACAGTTTGCAAAGGCTGTACAAACACTTGCAGTTTGATATGACATTAATCTTGTGTCGCGCAGTGTAGACTTATGTACGAGTATATACATAACTATTAAATCAGTAATATATATATACATTTATTTAACTACGGAATTAGTAATAATGTAGGCAGTGGCGCAATATTTCACGGTTTGCCCCGGGCAAAACAAGAAAAAGCAGAAATGCCCACCCTATCAGTGAATATGAAGCTGCGCGTAGCCGCAGTGGTCTAAGGCGTTGGCCTCTGATCATTCGTCCGTAAAGGGGTCCGGGTTCGAATCCCGGTCAGGCATGGATGTTGTGTTTGTCTTACGGCACTGGCTCTCTCCCTTCCCTGGAACCAGTGACCCTAAATTAGGGACGGGCGACTGCTTATAGCCCATTGAGTTGCTCACGGTGGTCGTTAAACCTCCAATCAAAAAAAAAAAAAAAAAAAAAAAAAAAGAAGCTGCGCGTAAAGAACGTCAACTCCCATTGAGATAATATAAAGCAGGCGATATCAGCGCCCCATGTCCTGGTAGCTTATGTGCTCTGCCGGAAAGCAAACATCCAGGAACAAAGGGCGTTAGGGACTACGGCAACGGAGCTTTTCTTCGATACATGATTTTCTCCGATTTGATGACTATTTGCTTAGCGCAGTTTTTTTCAGTTGTTTGTTTTTTGATATCCTGCCCGTTCCTTATTTTGGTGAAACAAATATGCAATCATAATTAATACTATTTGAATGAAATTTAGCAAATTTTATAGTTAGGCCTAAGAATAGGTACGCCGCCCCGGTGGCGCAGTGGTCTAAGGCGTTAGCCTCTGATCATTCGTCCGTAAGGGGTCAGGGTTCGAATCCCGGTCAGGCATGGATGTTGTGTTTGTCTTACGGCACTGGCTCTCTCCCTTCCCCTGGAACCAGTGACCCTAAATTAGGGACGGGCGACTGCTTATAGCCCATTGAGTTGCTCACGGTGGTCGTTAAACCTCCAATCAAAAAAAAAAAAAAAAAAGAATCGGTACAAAATGAAGACAATCCGTAGTATTTGGCATTTCTAAAAATGTTTCAGTAAGACAAGAGCAAACAAAAACTAAGCCAGCCCGTGGCTTATGACCAGTCGTCTGGGTTCGAATCCCGTGAGGCATGGCTGTTGTGTTTAAACGTCTTACGGCACTGGTTCTCTCCCTTACCTGGAACCAGCTGCCCTAAATTAGGGACAGGCGACTGCTTATAGCCCATTGAGTTGCTCACGGTGGTCGTTAAACCTCCAATTAAAAAAAAAAAAGCTTTAACCAACGCGATTGGCGCACCAAACTAACATCAGATTTGCAAAGTGATTATGTTACCGAAAAGACAACAATCGCGTGCTGTGAGTAGCTCGGCTGGCGTCCTATAGCACATAGCCCGTAACACTGACCTAGAAGAATTGAAGTCAACAAAAGAACAAACACGTCTGCTCCGGCATCAGCCTGTATGTTGCTTTCTGTGCACTGCATCTTGTAATCCAGGATACGTCGGCGCTAGTTACGTCTCGCCGAGCCTTAACTTCTCAGTTATTGACCCTATGACCGGTATTAGTATCTTAACGGCGAGCTATTAAGAGACTAATACCGGTCGTTTTGCCTTCTTGTAGCTTGGCGTTCTTGTCCCTGCTTTCTAGTTATTGTTCCGGTTTCTCGGAACTATCTCCGGAGGTCAGAGACCACTTGCCTCGACACATTCTGCCATCCTGGTACCACAGCTTGCGATTGCCCTGCTTCCATTCTATCGATCGCTCTCCAACACAAAGAATCTTCTAAACGATGGTGTGGACCCATTCTTCCACTAACAGTCCAACTCCGGCTTTAATTGCCGCACCGCGCACAGAACAACGTTTGTCATGGTCGCGTGTCTACCAGCTCAATGACCTACGGTCGTCGTTTGCACGTCTCCATTTTTTAAAAAAAATTTTGATTGGAGGTTTAACGACCGCCGTGAGAAACTCAATGGGCTCCTAATTTAGGGTTACTGGTTCCAGGGAAGGGAGAGAGCCAGTAACGTAAGACAAACGCAACATTCATGTCTCACCGGGATTCGAAACCGGACGAATGATCAGAAGCCATCGCTTAGACCACTGCACCATCGGGGCGGTACATATTTCCATAGGAGGTGCACAATGTTGTTTGGGCAAATCGACTTAGCGTTTCCCCTTTCACGTCTCTTAAAAAATCTTGACAATTGGTCGTCTCGTTTTGAACATATTCTTGAATTTGTATTTATCCCGTTAATTTTAAACACCACTGTATTTTACTGATATTCGTGGTTAGCAGCCCTTTTTTACCCAAAAAGGCTATTGACCACGAATATCAGCGAAATACACTTTTTTGTTTGTTTGTTTCTCAGAAACTCGGGCGGGAAGTAAAAGGATTGCTGGTTAGGGAATTAAAGAAAAGAACAAAAGAGGGGCTCGGTGAAGAGAAGAGACTGGTGGGTGGGGCCGGAGAAATGGGAACAGAATGGCAGGAAGAAATACTGTCACGGTGCAAAGGATCAACGTGGATAGGAATGGTGGTGAAAAGGCCCTCCCCGGTGGCGCAGTGGTCTAAGCGATGGCTTCTGGTCATTTGTCCGAGATGGGTCCGGGTTCGAATTCCGGTGAGGCATGGATGTTGTATTTGTCTTTAGTCGCTGGCTCTCTCCCTTCCCTAGAACCAGTGGCCCTAAATTAGAGGTGGGCGATTGCTTATAGCCCACTGAGTTGCTCGCGGTGGTCCTTAAACCTCCAATCAAAAAAAAAAAGAAAGAATTTTGGTGAAAAGGTGCATCTTGAGGAAGAGGTGGTCATGACAGGAAAGCGACAGAAGAGAATGACGTCTAAGAGTACTGATGTATCGGCAATCGGATGAGATCACCAATGTGGATGGTTTGGAGTTTATGTTATATTGAAATAAGAGCTTGACCTCTGTGATAGAAAAGAATGAGCGTGGCAGCTGGGAGCCAGTGCAGAGTTCCAAAGAAAGCTATTGAAGAGTTATTGCACTGTGGTCGAAATTTAAAAGACTGCGGAAAGATCTTGGCAGGGATACCAAAGCGTCGGTGCGACAACACGGTTGACAAGTGCGGTTCGACCGCCGGTGGAGACGATAGAGTGGACCTGAGACCAGGCACTAAGCATAGCGTCAAGGCGTTGTAGTGGTAGCCAGTTGAATGAGGTGGGGAAAGTAGGGGTCACAGGTGAGCCCCCAGGAATTTGGGTAAAAGCAAAGATCAGTAGACATTGATTTATATGTCAGTTCGACCCTTCTATTGGCCACACCAAGGACCGGTAATTTTAGCTGGGTTTAGGCGGCGGTATCCCGCTGCTTGAAAATTCAGTTTTTGGATGATGATGGAAAGGTCGTCTACCTAAGCACACACAGATATATCTTAACTGCGTCCAGTGGGAAGTCTGTGCTGCAATGTGATGTCGCAAACCTGAAAGGAACGGTTCGAATGTGGGGGGGAGTTGTCCCTCAAGGAGAGAGTGGTGAGGGTCATTGATGTTGTGTTTGTCTTACGGCGCTGGTTCTCTCCCTTCCCTGGAGTCAGTGACCCTGAATTATGGACAGGCTACTGCTTATAACCAATTGAATCGCTCATGGTGGTCATTAAACCCTCAATCAAAAAAAGAAAGGGAACAACAGCCCTATCGAATACCAGATTTAATGAAACAGGAGCAGTGGGCACTTAATAAAAACAGGAATTTCTGTAGAATGAATGAATTACTTGTATAAATAAGATGGAAACGGAATTGACTGAGAACATGGAAATCATTGCCATGGGGAAACTGTCAAAGGCTTGTTTCTGGTAGAGGGATTTTCTTTTCTTTTCTTTTTTTTTTTCTTGTTGGAGGTTTAACTACCACCGTGAGCAACTCAATGCAGTCGCCCGTCCCTAATTTAGAGCCACTAGTTCGAGGGAAGGGAAAGAGCCTGTGCCGGAAAACAAACACAACTTACATGCCTCACCGAGATTCGAACCCATCTCGGACGATTGGTCACAAGCCAGCGCTTAAACCATGGCGGCACTGTTCATCATGCTGGCAGGCCAGGAAAATTACATCACGGAGTACAATGTTGTCGTATATGGTGCGTGCTGGAGTATCGCAAGCTTGTGAAGGATAAGTAAGGAAAGGGAAAATGGGATTTCTGAGAAGAGACAGTACTTTCACAAAGCGTTTGTAATCGATGTTAAGGACTATAACTTCCCGCCAGTTTAAAAAACAAAAAATCCCCCCTCCTTGAAGTGAAGAGTGATCATCATCGAATGAAGGAAAGTAGCAGGGAGAGAGTTTCCTTTTGAAATGTGGTCAACACAATTAACAAGGAACGGAAATAAGAGTCTCCTCTTCCATTTGGTCGAAAGAAGTTATGTAAAACGATGTAACTTTTTTTAATGAGAAAGGTTATGTAAAACGATAAGTTCAGTCGATCGTAACTGGGAGCTCTGGAGGTGGAGGAGCTACGAGGAGCAGTTTTGTTCTCATTAGTTTGGTGGGTTAAATCAAGGCATCTCCGAGATTATTAAGAATAGAAGGTAAGTCTACGAAATGCCAAGGTGAGTCTGGTGTCACGAAAGAGGGTGCAGCAAAGTCATTAATAAAATCAAGGTGAACATGTCAGCAAACAGCTCGGGATCGGTATGGTAGCACCGGTATTAGTCCGTACTGTAGTTAGCTGGGTTGATTTGTGGCGCTATTTTTCAAGGGAAAGTAACCAGGAAGAAAGACAGTCAGCTTTTTCCAGAAAATCCATCTTCATTCGGATTAAAGCTTTACGAGCGGTCAAGACATGGATATTTTTTTGAGTTTTTAAAAATAGAGTCCTAGGTCGTCAGTATCAAGTAGAAGCATGATAGCAGGTAAGTGAGCCGAACAATTTCAGTGAATTGGGAAACATGGAAGGAGTGGGGCAGTAGTCTAAGTGATGGCTTCTGATCACTCGTCCAAGATGGGTCTGCGTTCGAATCTCGGTGAGGACTAAATATTGTGCTTTTCTTACGGCACTAGCTCTCTCCCTTCCCTGGAACCAGTGGCCCTAAATTAGGGACGGGCGACTGCTTATAGCCCATTAAGTTGCTCACGGTGGTCTTTAAACCTCCAATAAAAAAAAAGAAAAAGGAATAAGCGAAAGATTTTTTAAACCACCGTCACGTGAGTCTTGAGGGAAAGCCAGGCAGCAGTAATACCGATTGGAGGAGATATTGCAGGATCAGTGGAGGAGATAGTGAGAAGATCAGTAATTAAGTGACTGTGCGAAGCCTCTTTGAGAATACGGGAGTCAAGAGACCAGGAACAGAAATAACAAGAGCTCAGTACAGAAAGACGAACTCTAACATTAACAAAATAGTGGTCAGAGGAGATGCTAGGATGGTATTCAACATCGATGAGCAAAATCTGAAGATTCGGAGAGATGTAAACGCAATCAAGTCGGGCAGCTTTTACACCAGAACGAAGGTAACGAGTCCACATGTGCGATCTGTTAGAAGGAAACTTATAATGATATGCGTCTTGTAATAAGATAGGATCGATCAAAGTTCGCGGCATGCGGATAACGGAGAAACAATGTTTTTTGGTGTTCAGACTCAGTTGCGGGGTAAAGAGTGCAGTTTAGGTCACCACCAATGAAAACGAAGTTCAGAAGATCAACCGCATGTAGATGTGATATGAAAAGGGAGAAGATAGTACGGAATGCATCGATCTGGGGGGAGGGGGATGTAAATATTAAACAGATGAAACGCGACAGAGCGATATACATATATAGTAATCAGGCACACAACCGTGTACCTGGATTGTGCTAAGATGAACAAAGAGGCTGCGGCTGATGGCGGTAGCAACTCTCGATCCACTATGCTGAGGCAAGTAGCTGTGGTAAAATATATATTCAAGGATTTCCACGGTAACTTTGAATGTGAGCCGGTACCGTTGATCTCTCGTACAAAAAAAGAAGACAGAACTTTTTAGAGCAGGAGGTTGTTGGCCGAGAGTTAGAACATCCCCTGCAGTTTAGCGTGGAAAGACATGTCAAAGCAATAGACTATCTGGCCCTCGCAGGAGCTTGCTGTTCTATCATGGAGTGAGAAAGATATGCTGAGAGCACCTCAATGAGACGGTCAGGCCTACGAGCCATCGATAGCCTCGGACCTCTTTTCAGACAGGTTTTGAAATTGGACTTCCGAATGCTAGCGAGATGTTCTGATTGAGCAAGATGAGGCCCGTAAAATTGATAAGTCAGATTAATCATTTTTTGTGCAGATGAGGTCCGTAAATTGATGTCAGATTAATGATTTTTTGTTTAAGTATTTGATTACTTGGTATTTAGAAAGTATAATTGCTTCCGTGAAGCTTTGACTGATGAGTTGTATTTCTGTAGAAGATATGGGTCATTCGTCTTGGTCGGACAGAGGAGGTGGAAGAAGCAACTGGGAAATTAATACCTCCAGTAGTCCAAACCTCAGGAGAGCTGGAAAAATCGAGATTAATGCCAATGTCCATTGGAGTAGAGCAATCAGTAGCGAGTCGCTTGGAGGCGAGGCAGTCATCCGCGGAGCAGGTGGAAACGCCTAATGAACCAGAGATGACTGCAGATGCAAAGTTGTATTGTTTACATGAGGGAGCTTTCAATTTATCTCACGATCCTTCGGCTTTGGAGGAGGTGATCATAGCAGATTTGGAGTTGGATTGGGTGCAGAAAGGTTGCCTGATGGTGATTTAGTTGGTACTGGAGGAAAAGGAGGAATATTGGCAACAACAGCGCAGCTTTCAAAGACAGGAGGTAGTGCTTGGAGAGCCTGTGCTTCGGCATAGAGGGTATATTTATGTGATGCGATTCGATCTCCATGGCAGACAGAGGGTCATTCATTTACGGGGAAACTTCGAAAGAACTGTTGGCTATCTGAACAGGACAGATACTCTGTACATACCCGGTGGCACGATATCTGAAACACAGGTGACGCCAGTAATAACGTAAAAGACGTATTGGATTCGTCATTCGGACAGACGAAGCACAGATGTGAGGCAGGCAATAGCCGCCTCCTCTACGAAAATCATAATGAACCCTACGCCGGACGCTGCAAACATGCTTGAATGAAGTTTTTTTTTTTTTTTTTAAGATGCAGGAACGTTTGAAACGTGTCAAATAATTTTGCCGTTAGATCTGAGGCTAGCCGTCAGAATGTTAGAATGAATTTCGGCTCGGGAGGAATGTTGGAGATCGTAACCTGCAACGGAACTGGTGTTTCACATCCAAGCCATCAGTCAACAATTTGTAACTGGGAAGCAAACAAAAGTAATCCTCTCGGAAAGAGCTACGAGAGGTACGGATTCCGGTGGAATGATCTTCTCATGGGCAGTTAAGTATAGTCGTCTACTGTTGCGTCATCAAGTGGCGATTTTTTTTTTTTTTTTTGATTGGAGGTTTAACGACCACCGTGAGCAACTCAATGGGCTATAAGCAGTCGCCCGTCCCTAATTTAGGGTCACTGGTTCCAGGGAAGGGAGAGAGCCAGTGCCGTAAGACAAACACAACATCCATGCCTGACCGGGATTCGAACCCGGACCCCTTACGGACGAATGATCAGAGGCCAGCGCCTTAGACCACTGCGCCACCGGGGCGGCCAAGTGGCGATAAGGCGATTCCGCGCTTGCGGTGTCAAGTATTGTTATGGATTGTTCAAGACTTCCGTTTGTTTTACTATAGTTAATGGACGAAGAAGTTAAGCTCACCAAACTGAATTTCGGCATCTGGCCAGGTGAAGGATTAGTCGATCAAGGACAGGTCGATCCAGCGGAAGCAGCGCCGACCTAGGTCTTGGTAGTTGGCAGGGGCGCTCCACACTGAGAAAAAAGTTTGTTTGAAACAAAATAATTTTGTTGAGCTGTTTTGTCGATTTATTTTGTTCCTTCAGCAGAACTCCATCGGAATTGTTTTGTTGGCAACACAAAATTATTTCGTTGGCTATATTTTGTTAATTCAACTATATGGAGGTGTCATCGACCTTACGCCAAAGCGCACGTGATTACTAGGTAAGAATTTCTAATATATCTTAATAATTCCGACGTATTTTTATGCTAGTGTTTATTGTGTGTTATTTTGGTTGGATTCAGTGAATTTTAGTGATAATTCGGCCTCGCTTTGTAGACTCATAATTACAATGAACACGACAGAATCCGCATCTTATTAGATGCACAGGGGCAGATATTAAATTTAAACCCATATTTCTGATAAAGCAATAATGCATTTCTCATAACGGCCTGCGGTTCCTGATCGCAAATAAAAATTTGCACGTGAGGTAATGATAAGAGTTGTAATTTATGCACAGAGTGTTAACAAGTTCGTTCTTATCTTTCTTCTAGTTGTTAACTTGTAATTGCTAATAACTCCGTAGTGGTTGATGATGATAGTAATTAATACGTAGTAACCAAATGAAAATAATTGTATGCAAATAATTCTTGCGATTGGTAAATATGTCTAAGAAACTTTTCTTCTTTTCTTCATTTAATTGCCTGCAAAGGTTGTCTGTTAGCTGTGCTATATTTCATAACTCTCCCGCTTAAAAACTCCAATTCCTTTTTTCTTAAGTCCTGCTTTCCTTCATCTCTCGCGCTGTCGTGAAATCCCCTGATCTCTCGTTCCACCTAAGACCTCCCAGCCTACCCTGGGGCAATTACCTCTTCGTACTTTTCGTGACCGCTCGCTTCCTAAACCTAGAGACAACTGTCTTCTCGCCTCCTTCTCCCCTGTCTCCCAAAAATGCCCTTAAGAATATCCTAAAATTCCCCGTGAGAAAGAACCACACCGCCCTCGGTAAATCTCAAGCCTCAAAGTAAAATGTGAGCGGCTAGTGCATTATTCGGTCGCATTGAAATTGAAACCTGAAAAGCATCAAAAGAGGCGCGATAGAGTTAATCTTCATTCAACATACAATGTGCAATACAATTATTCTGCACCGGCAAAGTGGCCATAGGAAAAAAAAGACACATTGTCGTCTTAGCAAATTAACCGTGCATCCGGTGTCTAATGGGGAACTGACTCTGAGAAATTTCTCTCACACTTTGTGGAGACAAAGGAAGCAGAGCACGAGATGGAATAAAAGTTGCAATATTGAGATTTTATATGAAATCCTACAGCCTAGTATAAAATCTCTGTAACAAGAGCTTGATTTCACGTATAGGTTTATATACAGTGTGTTTCAAATTTCGTGCGGCAACCAAAGATTGCTTGGTGATAGTACCCTGAAACATACAGAACGGTTAAAAAAAAATTACGATTTTTTTTTGTCTTACCAAAAATGTCAAAATTTTTGTTTCATCAAAAAACTAAGGAAAGCATTTAAAAAGAAATCGGATTTATAAACTTGTTACACACGCACCAAAATAGTGGCAATGCATCGTTATATCAGGTACAAATCGTCCGCGAACATTCCAGAAAATAATAAACTCACCTTCAAATCCTGAATTCGCAAATAAAAATTTGCTTGCAAGGGCAGGTATAGTCGAGTGATTACCACGCGTAGTTCCCGAACTAAGGGTCTCAGGTTCGATTCCGCTCGGTGAGAGATTTTTCGCTGGCTCTGAAAAAATTTCCTCGTGACGTAACAACGTCTAAATTCATTTAAACACCACTAGAAAGTAAGTACGTCGGGGAAAATTAAAATACGGCGGGGGAAAAAATGGCGGACACACATGGTCGAAGGGCATCGCCTAAAATTCTGCACCGGCAAAGTGGCCATAGGAAAAAAAGGTTAGGGACAAAGTGGCCCAGCTACGTAAATCTTAAATTTTTTGAAGCAAGAAATTACTGTGTCACGATAACAATATGTTTGGTTGCAGCAACTAAACGTTTTATCACGATAACAATACATATCGTTGTAAATTCCCAAAAATCGACCTAGGCATTTTGTTAAATGAACAAAACGTGTCATGATAATAATAAATTTCGTAGAATCAACAATAATTTTCCACAAAATAAATTTGTAAGTTCAACAAACATTTTTGTTGACTGTATATCGATTAAATTTTTTGGTTGATTCAACAATTTTTATGCTGAATTAACAAAACGTTTTTATCAGTGCAAGCGGAATTTCAAGAAATACGCAGCACCCAGAGGCCACGTTCAGCGGGCAGCAGGCAGGAAGCCCTAATCAAATTTTACGGTAAATAAGTTATCACAGACATGGAAGACCCTGGGTTCGATTCCTGGTGGCGGCCAATGAGAATTTTTCCGTGACTCACTTATAAACGTGTAAAGAGCGATGACTTCTGTTTGATGTTCCTAGTCCACGTCAAGTGTCTGTGTTAGTTGATTCTACAAAATTTATTATTATCATGACACATTTTGTTCATTTAACAAAATGCCTAGGTCGATTTTTGAGAATTTGTTTGATCCAACAAAACATATTGTTTCACGATAACAATATGTTTTGTTGGATCAAACAAACAAATTCCCCAAAATCGACCTAATTATTTTGTTAAATGAGCAAAATGTTTTGTCGTGATAACAATAAATTTTGTTAAATCAACAATAATTTTCAACAAAATAATTTTGCAAATTCAACAAAAAATTTTGTTGACTGTATATCGACAAAATGTTTTGTTGCTGCCACAAAACATATTGTGTCACGATAACAATATGTTTTGTTGCATCAACAAAACATTTTGTCATGATAACAATATATTTTGTTGGATCAAACAAATTCCCCAAAATCGACCTAATCATTTTGCTAAATGAACAAAATGTTTTGTCGTGATAACAATAAATTTTGTTAAATCAACAATAATTTTCAACAAAAAAATTTTGCAAATTCAACAAAAAAATGTGTTGACTGTATATCGACAAAATGTTTTGTTGAATTAACAAAACGTTTTTCTCAGTGTAAATATTCTCGGCACGTTTATTTTTTAGTAAAAATAAGTAATTATAGAGTCAGTAGACAAAACATTAGGGATAGGGGTGTTGGGTTGTTCACATGAGCATCCCCCGTGCAGTGTGGAAAAGACACAAACTAAACGCAGGCGATAAGTAGGCGGACAGCTGGACTTCCCAACAGTGTATCGCAACTGACGAACATGGGTCAGCGTGGTGATGATCTCAGCGACTTTTATATCGTTGACGCATTGTCGGCGCAAAGCAGATAAGGCATTCTCTCTCCCAAGTGGTAAGAACCGTAGGGTTCCTGAGAGCAATCGTATCAAGGGTGTACCGCGAGTATACCATCGACGGACGTACTAGCGCCCAGAGACCAAGCGGTGGCCGACCACACGCCATTGATGACAGGGGTCGACGTAGACTCTCCAAGCTCGTAAAGATTGACCGTTAAGCAACGGCGGCGCATATCACATCCAGGTTAAATGCCGGAGGCCCAAGTATCGTCAGCGAAAAAACGGTACGGTGCTCGCTGCACACCCTGGGCTGCGGGAGCCGACGCCTTATTCCAGTGCCACTGTTGACTGTTAGTCATCATACATTACGTCTCGCCTTGTGCCGGAAATGGACCTCTGCATAGCGCCGCGTGAAGTGGTCAGATGAATCCCGTTTACAGGTGTACCGAGTTGACGACAGCGTGCGTGTATGGCGTCGGCAGCAAGAGGCCATGGCCCCGTCGTGCCAGGTCGTCTCTGCTCATGGCATGGGGTGGCTCTTGGTGGTTTGGGGAGCCTTTTCATGAGACAATTTAGGTGCCTTACTGTGTCTGGAGAGGTTCTTAACCGCTACACGCTTTCGTGGCCTTTCGGCATCCTGCGGCCAGTGGCCTGTTTCAGCAGCACAGTGCGTCGCCCCACCGGGCCGCAACCACAGAGGCATGGATCAAGGTACACTCATGAGAGTTTCGAACCATAGAGTGACCTTCAAGGTCCGCGGATTTGAACCCTGCGGACCTTGAAGGTAGAGTGACCTTCAAGGTCCGCGGATTTGAACCAAGTTCCTCTTCTTATCTGTCCTGGTTATACCAAGCATGCACCTCTCCATGCTACTTTGAGTTGTCTGCAGCCTTTGTATGCCTCTTTTTGTTAAGGTCCACGTCTCTACAGCATACGTAAGCACTTGGAAGGATGCATTGATCAAACACTTTTCTTTTAAGATGTTATATCTTTTATTTTGAACAAATTTATTATAAGAATAATCATATGTTATAAACAAATATTTAACCACTTCACCATAGTTATCTTCAAACGTTAATCGGTACCAACGTCACATTCCAATACGGAACACGTTTTAAAGTTATGAACAATGGCACACGTGTTAATGCTATTCACTGGAACACGTATTACTGTCATCAATGTTAAATACAAGGTGTTAATTTTATTGTTATATTTATTATTATGAACAAATTATAGGTGCATCAATTACAGATCATTTACCGATTAAATTTACTTTATCGTGCCTTTTTATAACTATGGGACTTTTGTTCTACAGTGATCGTATATGGACAAAAACGTGCCCCTTTATATGTATTGGCATATAATAAAGCACGGCGTTGTGATTCACCTTTATCCCGTCACTGGAATGGTTGGGGAGTAAAGGTGCCGCTCGTGAAAGAAATCAGAAACATAAACACATATCTTGTTTTACACATACCTTAACTTATGTCTTGTGTGATTATAAGGAAAACAAACAGGAATCTTATGTGGAAGTAATCAAAATAGTTTAATACGTGAGAATTAGGAACACTAAGGTACCACGTGCGTGGGTGCAGCCGTTAACAATACCTTACACATAAAATTTACTCTTATTCCGATTTTTCTCTATAACGTCTCCGATCATTTCTACATGCATCTATCTATATATATAAGTGCAAAGCTTAGTGATTCATTTTACTTCTAGTTCCTTTTCTCCTATGCTTTACCTAAATGTTTTACCTAGCTAACTGGGTTTTCATTGTTTGATCATGACCAATACACACGCCACGTGCTCTAAGTAGGTTTATGAATAAATTTAAGCAAGTACATGCAATAACAGGGAAAAGGAAAAATAACTTAACTGGTATTTCCATATGTCTTTCAGGTTTTCAATCCAAATCTTTATCCAATTGTCAGCGCTGGCAGTACTTCATCTATCTCTCGTCATATCGCTCGACGATCCGCTACCCACGTCTGTTCCTTGTCGCTACTCGCACTCCACCCTCTTGACCAGTGAAAACCCCTGACCTTCTGAGCTTCACCTTGTCCGCTGATGTCAAGGTCACTTGACCTTCTGAGGGGTTCATCTATTCCGTCAGGTGAACGTTACTTCGCTCCCTTCTTGGGAACTGACCTTCAACTTTTCCGACCCCCTATATCCCCTGGGGCCTAAGTATCGTCTCAAGGCTTGAGATTGCCTCTCGCTATCCCCTGGGGCTATCTATGCACGTGCATGTTGGACTAAATTTATTTTAAATAATTTTATTTCCAACATTCCTCCCTTACCAGATGTAATCTTTATGGGGGGCCAAAAGGAATGCTGGTGGAAAAACTACACGCACGGATAGACTACTCCATCCTTACCTAGTAATCCTCTATCTTTTTCCTCATGTGCACTTATATATACATATAGCAATGAAATTATATAAAATATTCATAATCACACATATACACAATACACTTTTCAAACACAAAAATTAATTAACTGTTACGGTCCTGCACCCACAATACATATCTAAAAATTATCAATTCAGTGATACTGCTGGCATCTGAAGCTTACATGCACGTGTCGTTTAGTACACTTTGAGCTGTTGCTGACCAAGTATCAGTAACAAATTTAACTGCCAAACGCTTTTCCGTTTGTTTGTTTGCTTTTATATTAAAAATTTTTTTTTTATTGTCATTGTCCACGTCCACCGATTCTTGAGTTTTATTGTTTGACTTAATTTTTTTTTTCTGGTGGAAAGTAAGACAAAGGTGAAATTGTTCGATTTACGTTCAGTTCTGCGATTCACACACAATTCACACAAAAAGTTATCAGACATCAAACCAATATCACTGGCAGTTCGCAATATTTGGAGAACATTGTCACCTGATTTGTGCTTTTTATATGCTGGTAATAAAATTAGCTGTAGAACACTTAGCTCTGTACGTATATGTTTATCTAGGTATTATTCGTCCACAGTCACCTATAGCATGGGTTATTCACCAAGGTCTCTTTGACCCTGGAACACAATAACAGCAAAATCATTTCACCTGTGTTTTATTCATCTCTGCATGCGCCCTCATGGACAATGTCCTTTGTGCTTTTAAACACCACACCGCTCATCGGCCATACCGTTTTCACCACACCGTTCATCGGCCATACCGTTTTCACCACACCGTTCATCGGCCATACCGTTTTCACTACCTGTTGACCACACAGCACAACAAAGTCTTCGCTGTCAATGTAGCACTTTATTTAGTCTGTAGGTCATCCACATGAAAAAAAATGCGTTGCATTCAGAGTAATTACGACCATCCTTGGATACCCCAGCACGCTTACATTACGCATGCCACGTGCGATCCGTTCATTATTTTCAGAAGCTTGCATCATTACTTGAATATCCTCCTGTTGTTTGAGTTTGGGAAAAGAAAACGGTGTTTCAATCACTGCTGCACTCTAGTTCCCGTAGGAATATGGCCGTGATCGTCTAGTGGTTAGGACATTGCGTTGTGGCCGCAATAACCCAGGTTCGAATCCTGGTCACGGCACCAATGTTATATCTTTTATTTTGAACAAATTTATTATAAGAATAATCATATGTTATAAACAAATATTTAACCACTTCACCATAGTTATCTTCAAACGTTAATCGGTACCAACGTCACATTCCAATACGGAACACGTTTTAAAGTTATGAACAATGGCACACGTGTTAATGCTATTCACTGGAACACGTATTACTGTCATCAATGTTAAATACAAGGTGTTAATTTTATTGTTATATTTATTATTATGAACAAATTATAGGTGCATCAATTACAGATCATTTACCGATTAAATTTACTTTATCGTGCCTTTTTATAACTATGGGACTTTTGTTCTACAGTGATCGTATATGGACAAAAACGTGCCCCTTATATGTATTGGCATATAATAAAGCACGGCGTTGTGATTCACCTTTATCCCGTCACTGGAATGGTTGGGGAGTAAAGGTGCCGCTCGTGAAAGAAATCAGAAACATAAACACATATCTTGTTTTACACATACCTTAACTTATGTCTTGTGTGATTATAAGGAAAACAAACAGGAATCTTATGTGGAAGTAATCAAAATAGTTTAATACGTGAGAATTAGGAACACTAAGGTACCACGTGCGTGGGTGCAGCCGTTAACAATACCTTACACATAAAATTTACTCTTATTCCGATTTTTCTCTATAACGTCTCCGATCATTTCTACATGCATCTATCTATATATATAAGTGCAAAGCTTAGTGATTCATTTTACTTCTAGTTCCTTTTCTCCTATGCTTTACCTAAATGTTTTACCTAGCTAACTGGGTTTTCATTGTTTGATCATGACCAATACACACGCCACGTGCTCTAAGTAGGTTTATGAATAAATTTAAGCAAGTACATGCAATAACAGGGAAAAGGAAAAATAACTTAACTGGTATTTCCATATGTCTTTCAGGTTTTCAATCCAAATCTTTATCCAATTGTCAGCGCTGGCAGTACTTCATCTATCTCTCGTCATATCGCTCGACGATCCGCTACCCACGTCTGTTCCTTGTCGCTACTCGCACTCCACCCCTCTTGACCAGTGAAAAACCCCCTGACCTTCTGAGCTTCACCTTGTCCGCTGATGTCAAGGTCACTTGACCTTCTGAGGGGTTCATCTATTCCGTCAGGTGAACGTTACTTCGCTCCCTTCTTGGGAACTGACCCTTCAACTTTTCCGACCCCCTATATCCCCTGGGGCCTAAGTATCGTCTCAAGGCTTGAGATTGCCTCTCGCTATCCCCTGGGGCTATCTATGCACGTGCATGTTGGACTAAATTTATTTTAAATAATTTTATTTCCAACAAAGACATAATGGCACATTGCTCTTGAACATTATGCTGTTTCTTCCAAAAGCTCTCCAGGCAAGTTTTGTACGCCGATTAATTTCTTCACCAATGTGACCCTCACTTGATATCTGCTGTCCAAGATAAATGTTGGTATTGGTTATCTCCAGCTTTCCCTCATCAATTAATAAATCTTCATTTCTTGTAAAAGCATTGCACATCACTTTTGTTACAGAGATTTTGTACTAGGCTGTAGAATTTCATATAAAATCTCAATATTGCAACTTTTATTCCATCTCGTGCTCCCCTTCCTTTGTCTCCACAAAGCGTGAGAGAAATTTCTCAGAGTCAGTTCCCCATAAGATACCGGATGCACGGTTAATTTGCTAAGACAACAATGTGTCTGAGCTCAGTATATGCACATTGTTTGTTGAATGGAGATTAACTCTATCGCGCCTCTTTTGATGCTTTTCAGGTTTCAATTTCAATGGTGCCGACTAATGCACTAGCCCTCACATTTTACTATGAGGCTTGAGATTTACCGAGGGCGGTATGGTTCTTTCTCACGGGGAACTTTTCGGATATGCTTAAGGACATTTTTGGGTGACAGGGGAGAAGGAGGCGAGAAGACAGTTGTCTCTAGGTTTAGGACGCGAGCGGACACGAAAAGTACGACGAGGTGATTGCCCAGGGTAGGCTGGGAGGTCTTAGGTGGACTGGGAGGTCTTAGGTGGACTGGGAGGTCAGGGGATTTCACGACAGCGCGAGAAATGAAGGAAAGCAGGACTTAAGAAAAAAGGAATTGGAGTTTTAAGCGGGAGAGTTAGGAACTATAGGACAGCTAACGGACAACCTTTGCAGGCTATTAAATGAAGAAAAGAATAAAAGTTTCTTAGACATATTTACCAATCGCAAGAATTATTTGCATACAATTATTATCATTTGATTATCACGTGTTAATTACTATCATCTTCAACTATACAAGACTTCTACTCAACTTTGGAGTTATTAACACTTTCAAGTTAATAACTAGAACAAAGATATAGCAACGAACTTGTTAACGATTGGCGACCAACGTGGGGGAGATTTCTACGACATTCTGTTTCGGAAAGCGAACAAATCCCTCAAGACGAGAAGGGAAGCCAAGTGATTTCACCTACCAAAGGAAATAGAGAGCACGACTTTTCTTACGAGCGCTGGTTTTTCCCGGAGGAGATGACAACAATGTGGATTAATGATAATCACCTACCCACCCAACCTAGAAGCGAGGTACGACAAGATCATCTCGAAACAGGCAACCCGCACGTGCAAGAACGGTACTCACTCAGACCGCGTAATATCTGTGGAAGAGTACGGAATTACACCCAAAATCTTCAAGGAAGGAAATATCGATTTCACACAGGTGAAATTTGCTAACTCGGAACATTACGGGAACGGAAACGGGCTATGAACACAGTATTATCATATCACGTGTGCATGTGTATAATAAAAAAAAAATCATGCAGGTCAAACGTGATCTTCGAGTGCTACTATATTAATTTTTGTTGTGAATTCCACGCAAAATGTAATGCTCATAAAAGCTGAAAATAAACTCTTGTTTCTCAGCAAACAGCAGAGAACTTATGCATTTATGCGAACGTTTTGATAAACTATGTCAGACGCGCATTTTTACAAAAGGAGATGAGCACATCGCATTATTTCTTTAAATAAGCTTTGTTTAAAAATATGTATATTGGTCAATACATGAACTCACGTGCACGATTTTAACAGACAATTTCTGGTATATCAATTGTGATCTACAATGATACTATTATGCACTGAACTGATTACGAAACGGTTACTCTTACTCAGCACATACGAACTCTCTATTTTTATACAAGGACTTTTGCATGCTCGAATTCTTGATATTTAAATTTGATTCTTTGGTTTATTTTATGTATTTCATGGTTCAGGTGATGAGTAAGGTCTCCCAGGTTATTTAGCAGTCAACGTATTTGAAAGTTAGAAACCATTCCTTTCGTAAGAGATATTTTGTGTTTCAGACAAATAGCATGTAAGTGATTGGAATAATTTTGAGCATAGGTTTTTCAATAATTTTCACAGTGGAGCGGGAGAAATCATGTTATGGGTTAATGTAAGTTGATAAGCTATACAGAGAGTTAAAGATAATTATCAGAGAAATAGGTAACTTGAAGAAAGATGGAAGCGTTATATATATTTTTTTCTCCTTCGTATTTGTGTTTCAGAGGCATCGTGTAGAATAAGAAATGCGTATCAATTCATTGGGAATGTGTTATCTCATATTATTTTAACTGTAACGAATAGTTCAACTTGCATATGTGTAATGCTGGAAATTTTTCCGGAACCCATCAACGACCAGTACACCTTTCTAATTGAAAACGATTTGAAAAACCATTTGTTCATATGATCTATTTCACTTACGTATCAAGTATAATGTTTAATTCAGTTGTCATTAATGAATTGGCCGGAAGTATCTCAGCAATGTAAATATGAAAGACATGAATTTGCAAACTTCTAAAGTATCTTGTGTTGTTAAACCTCCGCATGTAGGTAAAATCGAGCTATGTAATGTACATTAATTGATTTTATGTAATTCGCAAGGTTTTCCTAAACTCAGCTTCAGCATCGAATCGAATACGGGCAGGAGTTAGACTTTGAGCTAAAAAATGCAACGAATTTTATTCATTTCATTTATTTATTTTTGTTCGCAAGGGGAAGTATTGTTACAGGGATTTTATACTAGCCTGTAGGATTTCACGTAAAATCTCAATATTGCAACTTTTATTCCATCTCGTGCTCCCCTTACTTTGTCTCCACAAAGCGTGAGAAAAATTTCTCTGAGTCAGTTCCCCATTAGACACCGGATGCACGGTTAATTTGCTAAGACAACAATGTGTCTGAGCTTAGTATATGCACATTGTTTGTTGAATGGAGATTAACTCTATCGCGTCTCTTTTGATGCTTTTCCGATTTCAATTTCAATGGTGCCAACTAATGCACTAGCCCACACATTTTACTTTGAGTCTTGAGATTTACCGAGGGCGGTGTGGTTCTTTCTCACGGGGAACTTTTCGGATATGTTTAAGGGCATTTTTCGGTGACAGGGGAGAAGGAGGCGAGAAGACAGTTGTCTGTAGGTTTAGGAAGCGAGCGGTCACGAAAAGTACGACGAAGTGATTGCCCCAGGGTAGGCTGGGAGGTCTTAGGTGGACCGGGAGGTCAGGGGATTTCACGACAGCGCAAGAAATGAAGGAAAGCAGGACTTAAGAAAAAAAGAATTGGAGTTTTAAGCGGGAGACTTGGGAAATATAGCACAGCAAACGGGCAACCTTTGCAGGCTATTAGATGAAGAAAAGAATAAAAGTTTCTTAGACATATTTACGAATCACAAAAATTATTTGCATACAATTATTATCATTTGGTAATCACGTGTTAATTACTATCATCTTCAACCATACAAGACTTAGCTACTCAACTACGGACTTATTAACACTTTCAAGTTAACAACTAGAACAAAGAAATTCCAACGAACTTGTTAACACTTTTGTCTTCTGAAATTTCATTTTTAATCCCACTTCTTTACTCTTGTCAGCAAGTTCCTGGATCATACTCTGCAGCTCTGATGGGGTAGTTGCAAAAATGACTGCGTCATCAGCAAAACGAAGGTGAGTTAGATAATCTCCATTAATCTTTATCCCTTTGTTTTCCCAGTTCAGTTTTTGAAAGATATTTTCCAATGGGACATTAAAGAGTTTGGGAGATATAGTCACCTTGTCTCACTCCCTTTCCAATTTTTATGGGTGCTGTATTCTCAAATAGCCGAATCTTTGCACTTGCATTTTTATAGATGTTATGAATAATATTAATGTATGCATCTTCAATACTGCAGGACTTCAAAGCCATTGTAACTGCTGATGGTTTCACCGAAGGTCCAGGAGAAGATGGAATTACCGTAGGCATCATACAAGAAGCAAGTGGAGAAATTGAAACAGTACTCGCCCAAGTTTTCACTCGATTACTTAATGAAGGGAAGATTCCTGAGGATTGGAACAATGCTACAATGATCCTGCTACATAAAAAAAGGTGACATTGAGGATCTCAGGACCTATCAGCCAAATCTAAATATATCGCACCCTCTAAAAGTAAAAGTATCACTGAAGACGTAAGAAAATTCAACTGTGAACTAGTGAGGAAAGCAATTGAAAACAACCAAAGCCTAAAGATAGCAAAGGGACATCTCAGTAAGGGAAGAAAACAGATTATGGCACTGAGAAAAGAAGATGGTTCTGTAACAAGAAATAGAGGCGAAATTTTGACAAGAGTGAAAGATTTCTACTCCGAATTATATGAAAGGGATGATACATGCACTCCAGACATCATGAAAGATACCAGTACCAGAGTTCCTCCAGTCCTTCCAGCAGAAGTTGCACATGCAATCAAGAACATGAAGTGGGGAAAAGCTCCAGGAGAAGATGGAATTACTGTACACATCATACAAGAAGCAAGTGGAGAAATCGAAACAGTACTCGCCCAAATTTTCACTCGATGCCTTAATGAAGGAAAGATTCCTAAGGATTGGAACACCGCTACAATGATCCTGCTACATAAGAAAGGTGACGTTGAGGATCTCGGAAACTACAGACCTATCAGCCTCCTATCAGTAGTTTATAAAATCTTCACTAAAGTTCTTTCACACCGCTTGAAGGTAACACTGGACATGGCTCAACCGAGAGAACAAGCTGGATTCAGGAGTGGCTACAGCACAATAGATCATATCCATGTGCTGAGAGAACTAATTAAAAGAGCGAGGGAATATGAACTTCCATTGTGCATGGCTTTTATCGATTATGAAAAAGCCTTTGATTCGGTGAAACCATCAGCAGTTACAATGGCTCTGAAAACCTGCGGTATTGAAGATGCATACATTAATATTATTAATAACATCTATGAAAATGCAAGTGCAAAGATTAGGCTGTTTGAAAATACAACACACATAAAAATTGGAAAGGGAGTGAGACAAGGTGACACCATATCTCCGAAGCTCTTTAATGCCACATTGGAGGGTGTTTTTCAGTCACTGAGCTGGGAAAACAAGGGGATAAAGATTAATGGAGATTATCTAACCCACCTTCGTTTTGCTGATGACGTAGTCATTTTTGCAACTACCCCATCAGAGCTGCAGAGTATGATCCAGGAACTTGCTGACAAGAGTAAAGAAGTGGGATTAAAAATGAACTTTCAGAAGACAAAAGTGATGTTCAATGCTTTTACAAGAAATGAAGATTTATCGATTGATGGAGAAAAGCTGGAGATAACAGATACGTACGTTTATCTTGGACAGCAGATATCAAGTGAGGGTCACATTGATGAAGAAATTAATCGGCGTACAAAACTTGCCTGGAGAGCTTTTGGAAGAAACAGCATAATTTTCAAGAGCAATATGCCATTATGTCTTAAAAGAAAAGTGTTTGATCAATGCATCCTTCCAGTGCTTACGTATGGTGCAGAGACGTGGACCTTAACTAAAAGAGACATACAAAGGCTGCAGACAATTCAAAGAAGCATGGAGAGGTGCATACTTGGTGAAACCAGGAGAGATAAGAAGAGGAACTCGTGGATCCGAAAAATGACAAGAGTGGAAGACATCATGATCAGAGTTAAATCCCTGAAATGGCAATGGGCTGGACATACTGCCAGAAGGACAGATCATCGATGGACAGCCGAAATTTTAGATTGGATTCCAAGGGACAGGAAAAGACCCAGAAGAAGACCACATGGGAGATGGGTGGATGAAATTCGAAAGTATGCAGGGGTGACATGGAGGAGACTGGCACAAGACAGACCGTTGTGGAGGAAACTTGGGGAGACCTTCGTCCAGCAGTGGATTGATAATGGTTGACAATGATGATGATGATGATTAGTACAACATATCAGTATAGCATCTGAGGGTATGCTGCTCTTTACAAAAACACTGTGTCCTGTATCAGTTTGGGTGGTCCAACTCGTGAATGTGTTTCGTGATGCTTTCTCATATTGGCGCCTGTTGTCCGTTACATTTGTGTTTCTCACTGTCCTGGCAAATTGTCGGAAACAAAAACACCTCATGAAATCGTTAATACTAAAATATTATTACCTGTTTGTACGTTTTGATCTGAACAGATTGCGATAATCTTACAAACATATTTTGCATATACTGAATTTCGCGCAGTTTTACCACTAAGGAAAACTAAGCGCTCTATTTACTTTTGTAAAAAAAAAATTCATAGCAGGAGCCTGCAAGCAATTAATAGAGACTACTCGGCAAGTAAATCAGTTTCATAACACGTAGAGAATTTTATTTAAATTTTGTTCAACAGTGCATTGGGTTGGAAAGAAAGCAATGTCTGCAAATGCAAGGCAACAGAAAAGTGTTAATTACCGTGCATGCAAGTACAAATCAGTCCAAAATGTAGTCTCAATCGTTTCCCACGACCTTCTCCCATCGTCTGGGCAGCAGTTGGACACCTTCCTTGTAGAATTGCGGCGACTTGGACGTAAAGAAGTGAACAAGTTCGAGTTCGACATCGTGTGAATTACTATCTGTTCACGAAATGCTGCAACGACTGGAAAAGTTGGTAGTCACGTGGGCAATGTCTGTGAGATAGGCTAGGTGTGGTAGCAGCTTCCAGCCGAGGAAATCGTTAATTCAAAATATTATTACCTATTGTACGAATAGGTAATAATATTTTAGTCTCTGATCTTGTGACAGGTCACCCGTGCTGTGTGAGGTCTCGCACCATCCTGTTGGAGGAAGACGACCTTGCGGTTCAACAGCGTTGGGTGTTTCGACGTGAGTAATGCATGCAGATCGTCGAGCTGAACGCAGTACACATCGCCAGTGATAATGATGTTGTCCGGCAACTGACCAAAATAACACGTCCCCCCCCACATATCCCCCAAACAGGCAGCAGGACCTTTTGGGGGGTAAACCGGCTTTGGGAGTCGGTATGGGCTTCTGTTTTGGATCCAACCACTGTTACCCGGATAACGTTCACTTGGTCGAAAGGTCACTTGACCGAAAATCACTTCGCCGAAAATCACTTGATCGAAAGGTCACTTGACCGATAATCACTTCGCCGAAAATCACTTGACCGAAAGGTACATTTCACCGAAAGGTCACTTCGCCTAAAAGTTCATTTCATCGAAAGGACATTTGATCGAAAAGTTCATTTCACCGAAGGATTACTTTACCTAAAAGTTCATTATATCGAAAGATCATTTTACCGAATGGTCAGTTTATCGAACACTTAGAATTTCGTTGTTAGAGATGTGTTGGAGTGTGTGGTGCGGGTTTTTGTAAAACTGGCCACCTAAACATTATCGGATTGTATAAAAAATGCACTTTTAATTTCTATGAAACACCTCCCCATAAGTAGGTTTTTAGAAATATAACGTTAATTTTAAGGCCTAGATCTGTGTTTTTTGTCAAATTTTAATCCCCCGAGCTCATATTCATAAGGGTTACATAGTAAATAATGTTAAACTTTTACTCAACCACAAAACATTAATTTTTTGACCATAGACCTAGGTACAGGTCATTTTAACAGATTTTAACCCTACTCGTGTTCATAAGCATTACATAAAATGTAAAGTAACTTTTTATGTAAACCTTATGAACATGAGCACGAACGGTTAAAATTTGCCAAAAAGGCCTAAGCCAAGACCTAGGGCCCTAAAATTGATTCTTTTTGCCTGAAAAAATGTGCAACATTATTAACTTGACTTTTTATGTATACCTTATGAATACGAGTACGCACATTTAAAATTTGCTAAAAAGGCATAAGCCGAGGCCTAGAGCCCTAAACTTGATTCTTTTTGCCTCAAAAAATGTGCAACACTATTAACTTGACTTTTTATGTAAACCTTATGAACATGAGTTTGTACGATTAAAATTGGGTAAAAAGGCCTAAGGTAAGGCCTAGGGACCTAAAATTGATTTTTTTGGCCTGAAAAAATGTGCAACATTATTAATTTTACTTTTTTATGTAAACCTTATGAACATGATTAAAATTTGCTAAAAAGGCCTAAGCCGAGGCCTAGAGACTTAAAATTAATTATTTTTGTCTTAAAACTAAATCTTTGCGTTCTCTGTGACACGGAGAAATAAAAAGTGCAAATTGAGTATGATCCCCTAACGTTTCGGTGGTCTGTCTGACGAACTTGCACCATGCTTTAACAGATCCTGTAATGAAATCCAAAGTTTTCAATAAACTGACCCTTCGGTGAAATGACCTTTCGATGAAATGAACTTTTAGGTAAAGAGACCCTTCGGTGAAATGAACCTTTCGATCAAGTGACCCTTCGGTGAAATGAACGTTTCGATCAAGTGATCTTTCGGTGAAACAATCTTTTCGGTGAAATGAACGTTTCGATCAAGTGATCTTTCGGTGAAACAATCTTTTCGGTGAAGTGAACGTTTCGATCAAGTGATCTTTCGGTGAAACAATCTTTTCGGTGAAGTGATTTTCGGTCAAGTGACCCTTCGGTCAAGTAAACGTCGGGCAAATGAACCAGACCCCTGTTACCCGGCGCTGACAATGTCATGCAGGAACATATCGCGTCACCTGTAACAATGCGGTCCAAGAACGGTTCAAGTTGGTCCCGTGAAAGGAAGGAAACGCATGGAATTTGCTTTGCTTTCTGCTCAACTGTGAGTTGATGTAGTACCCAAACTCCCCTCTTGTGCACTCTCCCAAGTTGACGCAGGTGCGTGATAATGCTCGTACTGGGTAGTCCCCCAACTGTTCAGCCAATTCTCACATAGCTAGACGTGGGTCCGAATGACTATTTCTTACAGTTCATTAATTATTTATATAATTTTCCTCCGACGGTAACTTCGTCGACGCGGCATTTCATTAGGAAATTAATTCGTCTCTCTACATATGGCTTTTTTTTTTTTTTACGTCCACTAAACTCTAAAGCAACACAATGGCGAGGGCGTTGTCTGCAACTAACTGGTACTACGAAAGACTGTGCATGTGTTGCTTCAGCGCATGCGCAGTCCCGCTGCTTCCACCTGCTGTTGGGGTTGCTTCGGATGCCAGCTACGGGCCGCTAGTGGCACTTGCGTGGAGGCCCGTAGTTCACGGCGATGCTGCAGAGCCATCAATGGCTTCCAACTGATGGCGCTGCCACCAACGGATCGCTACCGTACCGAGAGTGGCAGATTTCAGTCATCAGTGACCCACACTGCCAGCTGGTGGCCAGCAGTTTCCCAACACTTGTGTTTTTGCTGGGTTCTGAAGTTCAGAAGCGGTGGCTGCAGTGCGGAAGAGAAGCAGCGTAGCGAATGGCGGAGGGAGAAGCAGAGCACTGTTTCTGCATTTAGAAACAGTATTATCCCGAAAATCTGTGTAGGCCCACGGTCTAAGGCGTCAACGGGGTGTAGGATGGTCTCTTAAATGTTGTTCTAGTTCAGGGGACGAATTTGATAGAGCAACATGCCTAGGAAGTTAAAGGAAATATTCGCCACGAACAGATTATCTTCCAATCGGATGGGAGATCTCCAGCTAAAGGAACGATCACAAAGAAAGGAAAGGAACAAAAGTCTTGTTCATCAAAATTTAAACAAAATTTTGTAGAACACTGAACGGCTGGCATGTTATATGTATTATAGTAATCTGAAGAGAATTTAATGATACACTGTATATGCTATTCAATTGTGCTGAGTGAACGTGAGCGTAATTCTCAAGGTTCCAGGGTAATTTTTATGTATTTCATCTTAAAAATAGGCATGTATTTCCGAAAGAAAAACTGTCTGACTTTTACCAGTTAAAAAGAAAGGGGAGGAGGGCGGGCACTAGCGAGGGCTAAAAAACATGGCATGCTCTTATCCTAAATTCTCCGCATCCTCCTCTTTGCTAAGAACAGAAAAAGAATGCGTTCTTGTGCCATTTCTGCTGACATGCATTTTTCCAGTAGGAGTGCCTGAACTTGAAAAGTGAGAGTACCATCCTCATTTTTTTTTTTTTTTCCTGTTGTTGGCGCGTCCCGCCACGTGTTATGGAGTCGCACGCACACCTCTAAAAGCGAAAAAGATAATCATAAATTCAGTTTTACTGGAGCATCTTTCCAGTCCTCTTCGCTGAATCCCTCCTAACGCACAGTGTGTTTATGATCGAAGAAGTCGAGGTTAAATGTTCCCAGGAGATCACGTGCAACTGTTAACCGCAAAAGATGACCATGCGATTAGCCGTCTCGCCCAGTCACGATTCGCCGGGAACCCTGGCCGACACCTACAGTCAATTAAGCTGTTAATTAGGGCTCTTTCTCACGCTCATTTACGGAGCCCTCCCGTTAGCATGAGTGGTCAATCAGCTTCACGCCGCCCATTTATATGCTGATGGGGGAGAGCGGCAGAAAGTCCATCCCGCAGGGTTGTTCTGATCTCACGGTGCTGGCTAGAAAGAGCCACTCTCTCTTCGTTAGACCGCTGGTGAGTAGGGGGGAAACTAACGGGGAATGAATAGTGGGGGAGACAAAGCCTGAGCAAAATGCCACGAGCTACTAAAGGCTCATTGTTGTGCCGTCCAGGCCTGATGGAAGATATCATGACAAATTACAGCGCTCTTGGAAACTAATCCTTTGAACTGGGAGGGCAACGTCTTGATGGCACATGGAATGTTGTCGCCAAGGTAAAACCTGTTGCTCTGTACTGTCGATCCCCTCGTTGCTTCATGAGCTGCACCTCAGTGTACTGTGGCTACATGCGCGTTAAATGAATCTGAGAACATTCATTTCGTGTCTGGAAAGCGATTGAGACATACAGAGTTCTCTCTGACGTCACCGAAAATGATGTAATAAAACTGTAGACTCAATAATGATTTCTTTTCGATTTTTAATTAAAATTAAATCTCAGACGTGGAAAATGCAAACAGATCTTCTTTAATGAAATGAAAGATTTCCTTTAATGAAAATATCAGTGCATAAAATTTTGATCCGGTAAGCGAAAATGGTGATTAACGTTCATTGTCACATTCTAAGTCAACCTAACAGTGTACTATTGTGGAAGATATGAAACAGCTACTTCCGATGTGAAAAGTAGTCCTTAGAGTTTTTTTTTTATTGGATTTTTAACGACCACCGTGAGCAACTCAATGGGCTATAAGCAGTCGCCCGTCCCTAATTTAGGGTCACTGGTTCCAGGGAAGGGAGAGAGCCAGTGCCGTAAGACAAACACAACATCCATGCCTCACCGGGATTCGAACCCGGACCCCGTTCGGACGAATGATCAGAGGCCATCGCTTAGACCACTGTGCCACCGGGGCGGCCCTTAGAGTTCAGAGCGAAAAGCAACAGAATCCATTTTTGTTTGATCAGCAGTTTATCGGGTAAAATTGCCGTTTAAGGCAAATTTTCAAAATGGCAGAGCATTTTGGAAGTAGATTTGACATGAGAAGTTCATCAAGAATCTCGCACTTTCGGCCGCTAACTATAACTATTCAGCTGGGAAATGTACGCAACTTCAATGGAAGGGGCACGTGATGGAAGGCATTTCAAACTTCTCTCAACATTCGCAACACAGAGTCAATAAACCGACAATTGTAAAAATGAGAGGGGAGTGGAGATAAGCAGCAGTAAGAAATACGTCTTTTCGAAGTTCTGACCTCAAACGCTCCCAATTTTATTCTGTCCCCACTGATTCTCTCGAAAAAAAGGACGATGCTATTATATCGATGAATTAAAAAACTAGGGAACATATTATATCAGAACTGTATTCTTTAAAAATGTTACTTGAAATATATACAGTATATATATATATATATTTAGGGGTTGGACAGAATAATGTAAACACCACGCTCAGAAACGTGACTTAATGCAGCTGCTTACGTCCCAGTACGCAAAGGTATCCACCACTTTTTGGTTGTAATAGCCTTGTTTAGAACCTCAAGGTCCTGTTTAAGTGCACTTCAGGTGTCTTGTTGCAAAATTTCTTTCAAGGTGACGACGAAATGAGTGACCTAACGGACTTCGAAAGAGGGCTAATTGTTGGTGGCCGGCAAGTTGGTGCCTCCGTAATAACAGTCGCCAGGGTAGTGGGGTTATCGAGAGCTACTGTGTCTAGCGGCATGACAGCATACCAGGGCTTGAGAAGAAAGGGCTAGCCCTTAGCGCTTCACCCCCTGAGACACGCCGCCGAGCTTGATGACGTAGCTGCGCTGGCCCTTCGGAAGCCAAGAGCCACGGGTAGCTGTGCTCTAAAGGAGCACCATAGGAAAGGAACTTTCAGTCAAAGTTCTTGCCGTATTTAACATATTGCAGTGTGTCATCTATTGCAATGCGCACTCAGTTATTAGAAATTGTGTTTTTCAAAAACAAAAGTTAAGGATTTTGGGTCCTAAAATCAGAAAAAATTGATGTAATAGTATAAATGCGATAATTTTTTGAATGAACAATTTCTGTCATTAATGCTTTTTTGTAAAAAAGTATTTTGCTTACTATACTAACTATATTTTTCTGATTTCAAAAACTCAGTGTATCGTTCCTTTTTTTTTTTTTTTAGTAGTTCCCTAGAAAAGTTTAGTGGTTTGTTTACAACCTTTTTCTCTCTGTCACAAAAATTAGTTGTTTAAAACTTTTAAGACACAGAAAGTTCTTAAAAGTTTTAAACTACTTCTGCGGAATTCTTCAAACTCCGCAAAAGTAGTTCAAACACTCTGTTAATATATAAAGTAAAAATTATTTACTTACATTTTGCATCTGTCATGATTTCTGAAGGTCACTGAGTTTAAAAAGTGGTGAAAAAAAATTTATTTCATGAATTAAAGGTATGTTCGTTATTGCACACACTGGAAAATGTTTTTTGTATTGTACAAAATGTAAAACTGTTTTCTTCATTGCCCAAATGAAAAAAAAAACTTATGTTTTTTTCTTACTGCGTTTGCGTCAATTAATTTATTTCTTCCTTTTCTTCAGAACTTTCCTGCGCCGCACTAATAATGAATTTCTGTTCAGAAAACGAATTCGAATAAATATTCGTATTCTGCAAAACCGACAAATAGCATCTTTGTTGGCAGATAAAAACCGTCTTTCTAGATCATTTATGAGTTTCCTAATAACACTTTTCCCTTTTTTATAGGTCCTGTCGTGAACTGCGCAGAAATTTTTTTCAAACTGTTTAATAATATTATCCCAAGAACATGATGGTACTGTCAAACAGCCAGCAGATATTAGTCTTACCCAATTACATTGAGCAGAATTTGTTCCGGAAAAGTTTCTTGAAATAGTTCCTAAAGAAGGATCTTTATCGGAACCCGACACAGATCCTTTTTATAAACACGAAAGAACATGGGTAACAATGCCCTGTCCTTTCGTGTTTATATGCGTATTTCAGCACATGATGACATTTCGTTAAAAAAAAAACGGAAATAAAAATCAACACTCAGTATACAACTTAAGCAAAACACAACGTGAAACAAATGCTATATATATAAACCAAGAAAAGGCGCGGGCGTGCAAAACCATAACAGAGGAAAATTTGGACTTGTAGGGAAGTTTACAAATGAAGCTGAGGGAGCAGGCCAGCGCGATGACGTAGAAACAAGTCGCCAACCCGGTTTCCACCCACCCTTTCAGACACGGGTCGGCATTCAGTTCCTCAAAGGGACGGACTAGCCCCTTCCTCTGTAAAGCCATGCAGCATACTGTGTTCGTGGTGAAACCTCGTCTGCAAACTACAAGAGCTGCCGGAAAACACTAATAGAGACAGGAGAGCATTGAAGAAGATTATTAACCGTAATAAGAAGACCACGGCGCCGAAAATTAGTGCTGCGCTCAATCTGCATCTCCAGACCCCAGTATCAACGAAAGCAGTGCGCAGGGAACTGCATAAACAAGATATTCATGGCACAGCTGCTATTGCAAAACTTTTGATGACCCGGATTAATAATGCACAACGGCGACTTCAGTGGTGCCAAGAGCATGCAACGTGGAATACCGATGCATGGAAGCGTGTAATGTGGTCAAATGTATCCATATTCACATTCGGTGTTTTCCACACGTAACCACGCCGCAGAACATGTTTACGTGTGGAAAACGCCGTCAGAAGCGTACAACACAGACTGTCTCTCTTAACAGTGCAGCATGGTGGTAGTTCTGTCATGCTCTGGATCGTGGTTTTCAGCAGGTCTCCTGATCACCTTGAAAGGGCTGATCATTGGCAGCACGTATGAAACTTTTTGGCTGACCAAGTCTATCCAGTGGCTCAGGCATTGTTTCCTGCGGAGGATGCCGTCTATCAAGATGATAATGCCCCAATTCATAGAGCTCAGAATGTCCAATCATGGTTTGAGGAACATGAGGACGAACTTTAACACCTTCCTTGGCCTCTCCAATCACCAGACTTAAACATCATCGAGCCACTGTGGTCTGTGTTGGGAAACAGAGTAAGATCCTGGTGTCCTGGATCTCTCAAGGATCTGGAGCAGTTTCTGAATGAAGAATGGTGTAACATCCCACTAACCACCATCCAGGATTTGTATACGTCCATGCGAAGGAAGATTCAGGCGGTTTTGGATACCAAAGGTGGTCCAACCCCGTAAAACCTTCTTTTCCTAAGTGTTCACATTATTCTATCCCACCTCTGTATTTATTCATGACCAACATTAGAATCGATGCAACCATCAATGTTATTATCTATAATCGATATAACCTGAAAAAAAACAAAAAACGGATAACTACACAGTAGAAAACATGTATTCAATTTTCTCTTATGTGACCGTCTGTAAATAAAGTATCCCTTGTATATATATATATAGAATATACAAGAAAGTATCGCATTGTGTTTCACCCTTACTCTGTCACTGGTGTGTGGAGATAAGAGTACCACGTACCGCCCTTGAATTTCTAATATAAATACGTTATAACTTCAAAACTGCGTATCTTTTAACCTCATTATACAACATCTTAATAAAGTGCGATATCATCATCATTGTGAACCATTATTAATCCACTGCTGGACGAAGATCTCCCCGAGTTTCTCCCACAAAGGTCTGTCTTGTGCCAGTCTTCTCCATGTTACTCCCGCATACTTTCGAATTTCATCCACCCATCTCCCATGTGGTCTCCTTCTGGGTCTTTTCCTGTCCCTTGGAATCCAATCTAAAATTTCAGCTGTCCATCGATGGTCTGTCCTTCTAGCAATATGTCCAGCCCATTGCCATTTCCGGGATTTTACTCCGATCATGATGTCTTCCACTCTTGTCATTTTTCTAATCCACGAGTTCCTCTTCTTATTTCTCCTGGTTACACCAAGCATGCATCTTTCCACGCTACTTTGAGTTGTCTGCAGTCTTTTTATGTCTCTTTTAGTTAAGGTCCACGTCTCTGCACCATATACGTAAGCACTGGAAGGATGCATTGATCAAACACTTTTCTTTTAAGACATAATGGTATATTGCACTTGAAAATTATACTGTTTCTTCCAAAAGCTCTCTAGGCAAGTTTTATACGCCAATTAATTTCTTCATCAATGTGACCCTCACTTGATATCTGCTGTCCAAAGTAAATGTAGGTATTGATTATCTCCAACTTTTCCTCATCAATCGAAAAATCTTCATTTCTTGTAAAAACATTGTACATCACTTTTGTCTTCTGAAAGTTCATTTTTAATCCGACTTCTTTACTCTTGTCAGCAAGTTCTTGTATCATACTCTACAGCTCTGATGGGGTGGTTGCAAAAAATGACTGCGTCATCAGCAAAACGAAGGTGAGTTAGATAATCTCCATTAATCTTTATCCCTTTGTTTTCCCAGTTCAGTTTTTGAAAGATATTTTCCAATGTGGCATTAAAGAGCTTGGGAGATATAGCGTCACCTTGTCCCACTCCCTTTCCAATTTTTATGGGTCTATATTCTCAAATAGCCTAATCTTTGCACTTGCATTTTCATAGATGTTATTAATAATATTAATGTATGCATCTTCAATACCGCAAGATTTCAAAGCCATTGTAACTGCTGGTGGTTTCACTGAATCAAAGGCCTTTTCATAATCGATAGAAGCCTTGCATATATATACATCTGAAAATAATTTTATAACTCCTGTTTAACAAATTACAACGTTTTAATATCGAAAAATTTTGGTGCATAGGAACACGTAATTATATAGCATTGTGGGTGCGACCGACGTTAACAAATTACATACTGTATAATACGTAAATCACATACAAATTACATACTGTATAATACGTTAACAATAATTTTGGGTCTTCAGCTATGCAAGCCCATGCGCAGAAGGCTGTGATGAACTGTGTGCTGCGACACATTTCCCTGATCACCACTGTTGTAGCTGCGGGTGATTTGTCGCACTGTGGCCTTGCGTTACTGTGAACAATGCGCGACAGTCTGCGCTTCCCTCTGGCATCAATGAGCTGCGGACGATACACGGCTGGACGACGGTCCGTCGTTTGGCCATCTGTGCACCAAGCCGAGGTAGGGACATCCAACGACAACCATTCACTGTCACCCTCGTCGAAGCTGTGACAACCAACTCTGGTACCAGTACACAAGTGAGGTGAAGTCTTCCCAATCCATCATCGTTCTTTATAATACAAATAACAAGTATGAGAAAAGAAATGCACTTTGAAACTTATGTTACATCCTAAAAACCTGTGACGTATATTTCTAAATCAACCCTCCTTTTTTATTTTATTTTTATGTAAATTGTTTTACTTTGTTATATTTTCTTTCTAAACAGCACATCAGAACCTTCAAGTTTCTTTTAACCTTTTGGCAACGGTTGACGGTCGGTCAGAGTGTAAATAAAAGTGTGATACGAGATTTGTTTCGTGTTGGACTGCATGTGTTATTTCCCATGTTACGAGTGTTTGTTTGATTGGAAGTTTAACGACCACCGTGAGCAACTCAATGGGTTATAAGCAGTCGCCCGTCCCTAATTTAGGGTCACTGGCTCCAGGGATGAGAGAGAGCCGGTGCCGTAAGACAAACACAACATCCATGCCTCACGGAATTCGAACCCGGACCCCTTTCGAACGAATGATCAGAGGCCATCGCTTTGATCACTGCGCCACCATCATGTTACGAGTGTGTTACCAGTGTGACGAATGTTAAAGTTCATGAGTGCTAGTTCCGTTTTAAGTGTCTGGTGAAACGAGCCGCAAATAAAAGTGCTGTCAACGAATACTTAGTATTCTTCGTGGCTACGTACTTTGTCTTTTGACCGTTAGGCAGTCATTATAGTGATTGTTTTGTTGTTGTAGTGACTTTCAGTTTACGAAGCTTATACTTTCCTAACATACTGCTTACAACTGTTCGCAGTTCAGATATTTGACATTTCAGTACGAATCACAGTTACGCTGGGTGAGCTTGTGAAACTGCAATATTTGAAGCAGTTGAAGTTCATTATGTTTGCGACCCAGGTTGCTACTGTTCGGTGCAATATTTCTGCCATCGACCTTTGCTTTTTCAGAGATAAAAAGTACCATAACAGCGAAGCATTGTCGCAGGATGTTGAAACGTTTTTAACTCTTGTATTACGCGAATCGAATCAAAAAGACATGTGGTTACCACAAGATGGTACACATCACGAACGAAGGGCAAATTAAATTCCCAGATTTTGAGAAAACTTGTGCAAAAATCATCCTTGCTCTGAAATTCTTTGAACACTTAAATAGGAAATGTATTTCATAATTTCGCTCTCGTACGCAGTACATACAAGAGTTTTATAAAGCAAACTTTTATAAGCAAACTAATTAAGTTTGAGACATTTGCCAAAGTGCCAGACAGTTATTCAGTCGGACACTTAACTTTGTGAAATCAGTCAAGTCAAACAAAGTTATCAGATTTTTTTTTTTTTTTTTTTTTGTGAATGTTTTACAAACAGTTGGGATGTTAAAATATAAAAAAAGAACAATTTGGGAGTTGAAATTTGAATAGGAAGGGGTAGAGAACAGTTTCATTATCCTCACTAAAAAATACAAAAACAACGCAAACATAGATGTATTTTAGTGTTATTGAAAAGAATATATGTCCAGTACTTTATCTGTCTTTTCTATTCTTACAACACATACGCCTTATTAATACTATTTTACAACAATATCAGTGACGAATTTTGCATTTGGAGGACCCAACCTAATTTTCAGCTCACCCCTTTCCTTTAAAAATTAAAAAAAATTTCAGGATGTTAAACTACATAAATTTAAGAATATTAACTAAATGCATAATTTACAAAAACGCATGCATGCAAGAAATCACATATTCGTGTAATAGAAACAAAATTCAAATAGTATAACTGTGCTAGTGATCCGAATTTCTTGGCGTAGAATAGAAATCAAAGTTTCCAAGCTTTCGCACATCAACCAGATGGCTTTTTCAAGGAAGTAGACAACAAATTGTTGTCTACCAAACTGCTGTCTATTATTTGGAGTACAGTTGGTGTACAGTTTTTATTTATTAATTAGAAAGAAATATATTTTGCATCCCATTTAGTACATATATTATTAAATAGTAAGCAATAAATCCGTACAAAAACAGATTCGTTTTTGTTTTGAACAAAAATAAGTGAAATATCTCAGTTATGTGGGTAAACATTTGCATGTAAAAATCATACTAAAGTACAACCTTTTTCTCGCTTTTAGTTTAGCGATTTATCAATAATAGATTCATAATCTGATGATTGAACTTCATTTTTTGTAAATACACATGAGTGAGAAGTCGATTAAATGCGAATGACTTAATGAATTGCTTAGATAATTTTTAACCCGTTTTAGTACCGAAATGAACCTTCACCGCGTTTACAAACAGGTACTGTTAAAAACATTTAAATATCTCTCTTTCAAATATTTTCTTTTCTTTTTTACGAGGATTTAGTGAACTGCAAAGCTGAATGCCCGCAGCCCTCAGAGATACTCTCTTACTAGCTTTGGTTTAAAATTTTTGCTTAAATCCGTTTAAGCTTTCATCAACGTAACTAACTGCACTACTAATAATGCTCACTAGACGCTAAACGCAGCTTCGCTCACAGCGCTCGAAACTATTACCTACTACGAAAATAACATCATGTAATACAACAGAATTTGTTTTTATCATCGCTATTACTAATTTATATTTTATCATTTAACAAAACGTTGAAAATGAGAAAAAAAATCTAGTTTTCTGTTTGTTTTCGGGTCTCTGCAATATTGAGGTCGCAAGCACGCGCTAGCCTGTGCGGTGATTCGCTACTGCGTAATGTGCGTATTTTTTAGCACGTCTTTTGTAAGAAAATCACGTGCTTTTATAGTATCATGACACCATTTCTCTGCAACTATTACACCGATTTGAAAAATTATTTGTGCATTAGAAAGCTTGAAGTATGAGAACGATGGTCCTGGTTCTTAGGATCGATACATTTTATTCCGTATCATTTTGAATATCCGATTGAAAAACAAAATTTTTCCATTCGATGCAATTTATAACTAAGACTATTTTGGGTATAGTTTCTTTTTCAAGTAATGCATAGATTTTCCGCTAGGGGGCATAAAGGTATTTGGTGGTTTCTCCAATATCTCTCCTAAAAATCTTATTTGAAAAATTCTTTCTGCACTCCTGGAAACTCGAATTAAAAAATTATTTCGTGGACCGATACCGCTGACCTTGAAAACCCTTTTGAGAATACCCGCTGCTTAAAATAATGCCTAGCTTTTTCCCTAGGGGGAGTAGATGTATATCTTCAGTTTGTCGATATATCTGCTTCTAAGAGTCTGATTTTTAAAAATCCCTACTTTTCCGGAGAGCGTTTCTCGTGCGAAATGTTTTGTACATAATTTCAGATTTTTTTTTTTTTCGTAAAGCGTAAGTGTGCCATTAAGTTCACGCTTCCTTTTACCTCATATTTGAAGTAATATTTGCGGGAACAAAAATACGATTGAAAAAATTCCTTTTCGGCCAGATGTTACTAACTATAAGGATATTTCCTGAGCATTTCCTTCCTAAAACAATGCACAATTTTCCCGCTAGGGGCACAAGTGTTTAATATATTTTCTCGATATCTCTGCTCCTAAATGACCGATTTAAAAAAATCTTTTAACATCGGATACCTTTTACTTTGTGGAACACTTTGCTTGTACTTGTGGAGTTTTTTGTAGTTCGCCATTTTGTCGCTAGGTGGTGCTTGTGCACTTCGGTTCGCAGATGTATCTCCGCTTCTAAAACCATACTGAAAATTTTCTGTATTTACTCTGTCATTCGCTACAATAAAGAAGAGGAACACTTAATGGTGTAGTGGGGCCGAAATGTTCCGGAACGGCGTTTCGGTACTTTTTTCTAGCCGGGCACGCATTGCTGTAAACCCTATACAGCATAATTTGTTTTATTTTTAAAACACGAATGTCCTGTAATTCTTTTTCAATAAAAAAAAGCGCAACAAAAAGAAAAATGCACAGTTTGTGGAATTAACGTCCCATGTTTGTTTGAAGGTAGAGTTAGTCTGTAAATTCATTCTCACTTGTCAGTCCTGTTACGGAGATTTAATACAAGAATGTTTAGGCAAAAATATTAAATCTCATTCCCAACTTTTATTTCGCTTTCGTGCTCCATTTCCTTTGTTTCCACGATGCGTGAGAAACTTTTAGCTTCGTCACCCCAGTCAAAAAATTTCAGAGAATACGGATTGTTTAGAGACACCAGGCTGTAGTATCTTAAAAGCATCTCAGGGTCTGGGCCTTTGTATTTCGTAGACCCATTGGCACTGCCGAGCTTATTTTGGCGCTTTTACCTTTTTCATTTCAAAGTAGCCGACTGGAAGGCGCAAGCCCTTTTAATTTCAACCTTGAAGTTTTGTGAAACCGACGCAGGCGATCCAGAACAGCAGTGGAAGGAAGTGGGTGAGTTTGCGTAGGAACAAGGGAGTAGCTAAGACACTCAACGCGGGTTTTTGGGGGCGAGGAGTCGCAAGACAAGAGGCAGGAGCGTCTAAGGTGCTTCGGCTCAGGACATCTTAAGTTAGCCGGGGAATTCGAGCTTTTTGCCTGCATTTTTCGGAAGGAGACGAAGGAATTAACCGAGAGAAATAACGTAACATAAGCTATTTCGAGTGAGAAGGATTGTTTTACAGGAATAGCTAATGACAACCTTCTGCGATTAAGTAAAGAAAATAATAAAGTGCTTTAAGAGATCTAAAAGGATTACATTAACATTATTGCTCATAGTTATTATTATCTTCAACCACGTAGGACTGCGCTCGTTATTAACAAAGAGTGTGCTAAGGTCATGCACCAACAAGTTAATAAACCTCCTATTATTATTATAATTTTTACTACGTTAACCAGGGAAGAACAAACCAAGTTAACAGTCCCAAATGGTGAAATCTTGTTTGAATGCCAAAATATGTGAATCCGGAAGTTTGATTTCGACCAATCACTATATTTTCTTATACTATACTATAATATCATCATCATCATCATTGTCAACCTTTATCAATCCACTGCTGGACGAAGACCTCTGCGAGCCTCTTCCACAACGGTCCGTCTTGTGCCAGTCTCCTCCATGTTACTCCCGCATACTTTCGAATTTCATCCACCCATCTTCCATGTGGTCTTCTTCTGGGTCTTTTCCTGTCCCTTGGAATCCAATCTAAAATTTCGACTGTCCATCGATGGTCTGTCCTTCTGGCAGTAGGTCAAGCCCATTGCTATTTCAGGGATTTTACTCTAATCATGATGTCTTCCACTCTTGTCATTTTTCGGATCCACGAGTTCCTCTTCTTATCTCCCCTGGTTACACCAAGCATGCATCTCTCCATGCTGCTTTGAGTTGTCTGCAGTCTTTGTATGTCTCTTTTAGTTAAGGTCCACGTCTCTGCACCATATACGTAAGCACTGGAAGGATGCATTGATCTAACACTTTTCTTTTAAGACATAATGGCATATTGCTCTTCAAAATTATGCTGTTTCTTCCAAAAGCTCTCTAGGCAAGTTTTGTATGCCGATTAATTTCTTCATCAATGTGACCCTCATTTGGTATCTACTGTCCAAGATAAATGTACGCGTCTGTTATCTCCAGCTTTTCTCCATCAATCGATAAATATAAGAAAGTAAAAATTTGAGAGGCGTAATGGAGGAGGGAAGGGTAATTCTTCCGTGATGGGTACGGTTCGAAGCTGTAAAGGTACCGCGCGTTCCTGTACTTTTTCACTTAGCACTACACCACAAGGAACAACACTATTCAAGAAAAAGGACTTGATATTTTTCCAGGAGGCGTAAATGTCAAGTCCCTTTTCTTTGTATCTCTGCTTCCAAGAGAGCTATTTTGAAAATTCTTTTTCCTTAGCATTTGAAAATTCTTTTTCCTCAACTTTTGTTGTAAAAAACACTTTTTGCATGTTTTCTTCTTCTCTATTATTCGAAATTGCTCCGCTAGGCCGCCCCGCTGGCGCAGTTGTCTAAACGATGGCTTCTGACCATTCTTCCATGATGGGTACGGGTTCGAATCCTCGTGAGACATCGATGCTGTGTTTGTCTTACGGCACTGACTCTCACTTCCCTGAAACCAGTGGCTCTAAATTAGAAACGAGTGACTACGTATAGCCCACCGAGTTGCGCACAGTGGTCGTTAAATCCCCAAACGGAAAAACCATATGTCCTTGCAAGTTCTCTGTTGTTGTAACGCAATTTATAAATACGTTACATATAGTGCTTAAGCTACCGCTCGTATTTTCGCCAAATCGCGATGAAGACGGTAATTTTGCGACAAAAAGTCTCCACTGAATTGCCGAAAAGCGAATGTTTTCCTTCTTCTTTTCTTTCGTCATCCAGCTCACCCCTGCTTCGTATTGCGTTGTTTTCCCGTCCCTGGAACCAGTGACCCTAAATCATGGACGGGCGACTGCTTATAGCCCATTGACTTTCTTACGGTGGTCGTTAAACCTTCAATAAGAAAAGAAAATGTTTAGGTAGGGGATGTAAAGTTATATCATGTTTTCTTCCATATTACTTCTTCTAACTATTCGTGCCACCCCGGTGACTCAGTGGTCTAAGCGATGGCTTCTGATCATTAGTCCGAGATGTGTTCGGGCTCGAATCCCGGTGAGGCGTGGACGCTGTGTTTGTCTTACGGCGCTGGCTCTCTCCCTTCCCTGGAACCGGTGGCCTTAAATTGAAGACGGGGACAGCTTATAGCCCACGGAACCGCGTGTGCCTTAGTAGTCAACGTTCGTGACTACCATGGAAAAGACCTCGGGTTCGATCCCAGGCAAGTACGAACGCCCTAACCACTAAATATCCCCACGTGCATCGGATGGGCACGTTAAGCCGTCGTGCTCCGGGTACTGGCTCCCCGATAATGAATAATCTTCCTTCCCCTTTGTATCTCGCTTCCGTGTCACTTTCCTATCGGGCACTCTAGCCCAAATCTCCTAGCTTCCTATTTCTAAGGGTTGTTTAAGACCTGGGGTCAGACACTCCCTTCCTAAAATCCTCTATATATGATCTGATCTGATCTTCTTATAGCCCACTGAGTTGCTCACGGTGGTCGTTAAACCTGCAATCAAAACAAACAGACAAACGAAAACTGGTCGATATGAAAATCAGGGTGCAGTCGGTGTGGGTGTGGTGGGACTCCGGCGCGGTACTTTTTTTCTGAAGGAGAGATGTCGCCCTTTTACTTTTCCTGAATAACTAGCTCATCGAGTATGAATTAGCGTTCTATTGATTATTATAATAAGGAAAACAAATGATCTGAGAGACTTTGAATCACGCGATGCGTGTCGGTTCAAACAACTCCTGAACGGCTTTGTTTTGGACTTTTCATGCACAACAGCACAGCCTTACAATTAAGATAGGCCCAACACTGAGCCACTGTTTTTAGGAATAGAAGACGGGGACTCAGTGTTGGGCCTGCATTAAATTGCGAGGCTGTACTACGTGGGAACCGTAACAAGGCTGTACCGAGAATAGTACGGCGCATCAAAAACTTTCGGCGATCCGGCGGACGAACACATCTGATGGATCTGTGATAGTGATAATTGTAAATAACCTTTAATAATAACTGTAATGGAACGGGAATGTTAATTTTATGAATTTTAATGCCGCGTAAATACTTATAAACATTTAATGGTTAATGTTTGATATTAATATGTATATAATTAATTTGCATTTTAAGAATATTTTAAAAGTTGAATCGTGGGAAACTTCCGGAGAATTAATATTTTTGTTCTATTTGCGGAGCCAGCAAGTCTCTTAAAATAATTAGTGTAGGCTAACTTTCCTGAGAACGATAATGCACCGGACGTAATCGTGTTCCGGTATCTTTACAATAGAAGATTTTTTTTATTTAAGGGCAATTCAAGAGGAAGTAGCCTACTACCGTTCTTTCCGCTCTTTAGTAAAGATATGCTTCGGACATGCGGCCAGCACTGGAGGCAAGAGATTGGGAGTTAGTCGTTTGAGACAATGGGAGAGGGGTTTCTGTTGAGGGAGCAAGATGATGCGTTTTGGGGACAGTATCTGACTGAGAGAACGACAGAGAGGTTGAGGTGTTTGAAGTAGAAGTCTCGGGAAGGGGACGACTGTCTTATCACTAGACTTAAGATTTTTATGGGCTGCCCACAATTTTTTTTTTTTTTATTATTGGAAGCTTAATTTGACCTAAAAATGCCAAAATACTACTCATACATATGCTGAAATTAATTGAAAATCATTATTTTTATTTGCCCATAAATGCCCATATTTCGAACATCTGCCCATATTTTGGTGCAATTGCCCATTTTCCCCCGTATTTCAGTTATTAAATCACATTTTTAATATTTTGTGTTTAGTTATTTACATTTGGTAAAAAAAATTACAAAGAAAAAGATATGCTTCAAAAAATTAATAAGTTGGCAAAACCAAGGGCAGAAGAATATAAGTATAAAATATACTTCATTTGGATTTTGGCAACACCAAGCCCACAAATACTTTATTTGTAATCTGGCAACACCAAGCCCACAAATACTTTATTTGTATTCTGGCAACACCAAGCCCAGACATACTTCATTTGGAATCTGGCAACATCATGCACATGGTGGTTGGTAGGCCTACCTTGTTAGCTAAGCTACTTTCTTTGAGTTTGTGTTAGTTTGCTACTACTTAGATTAGGTGTCCATTTGTTTCTAAATTAGTGTATAAATTTGGCAAAATGCCAAAAGTACCAAAAGATAAGTTATTTGTTTTAGCAAAAATTTTTTAAAATGATTTTATAGAAACAGATGGAAGTGTACTGAGGTGTAGTGTCTGTAATGTTACTATCAGCATAATAAAAAAAGCACCAGAAGGATGTCACTGAGCAACATATAAAAGGAGGTAAGCACATAAAGCAGCTAAATCTCTCTACCTCTAGACAACCAAGTATTTCTAATGCTTTACAAAATAGTCAGAATAAAGACTAGCTGATGACCATTTAACTGTAGGCAAATTCACTAAATGAATTTAATCAAGATTTAGCATCTACATTTTTAAAGGCAGGTGTACCTTTAAATAAAGTTGAACACCCCGCAATAATTAATTTCATGGAAAAATGGACCAAAAAATCAGTACCTTCTGAAAGCACTTTAAGGAAGCATTATGTGAAACCAACCCAGCAAAAACAGTCTTGCCGGGCCAGCACTGCCAGCAATGGCGCAGCACTATGTTGCCGCTGCCGAGCCGTCAATAAAATGTCCGTGCGGCCAACAGAAGGGCCAGCAGTTCTGGCCAACAGTTGGCACCCCATCAGTTGTCATATGCCACAACAGGGCCATTAGTTGTCCATCACAGGCAGTAGCTGCCACAAGTGGCCCTTCAGTGGCCCTGCAAGCACGTGCCAGAAATGATGGCTAGCCTAATGTGGTCCGCTAGTGTACCGTTAGTGGCAGCCGGCAACCACGTGACGTAACTGGTGGCTTGCCGAATCTTGTCCGCCAATTTCCCAGTAGTAGCCATAATAATAATAATAATAATAATAATAATAAAAAGCATGGATAACCGCAGTTTCCCAAAGCTACAATTTCTTTTTTCTACATTTACGAAGCTTGTGAATTAACGCACTGCGCTGGGGAAATTTTCTCAACAGACCGGAAAAACGCCCGTTTGCATCTGAACCAGGGCCGTTGGCGTGGCATCTGAGCTCCCTACCAACCGGACTAATTTGCCACGCTCGAGCATATGCTAAAAGTTGTCTGTTTGGTATGCAATGTATAATCGAATGCTTCCCTCTTTCATTTTACAATATTGCGAGGTATTTTTCATAAAAGTCAGTTTCATATAATTGATAAATTAATTTTTTCAACATAACGATAGTTTTTTTTTTTACTTTTTTACCTTAAGGGAACTTCACTCATTTTCAAGGAGTGTACATACTTAGAGTCGCTTTCCAAAGTTTTGTACTGTCCTTGCCGTCTTGAAAAGAGATTGTTGAATAAATATATATTTGCCCGGGATCATGTCACATTCTGTTACATTTTTAACGTTGTGTCTTTCTTTTCCCTATATCCGAAGCTACATTTGTTTTAAAGAGTAAAGATATTATATTTTACTTCTCGTTATTTTTAGAAGCGAATTCCTCCCAGTCTTGTGTATTCAACCCATGGATGAGTACACCACATAGCGTTGCTTTTTTTTTCCTTCAAATAATTAATAACTTTTGTACGCGTGTAATTCTTTTTTTCTTTCAAATAATTAATAATAATTAATAATAGTCTTGTGTATTCAACCCATGGATGAGTACACCACATAGCGTTGCTTTTTTTTTCTTTCAAATAATTAATAAATTTCGTACGCGTATAATTCTTTTTTTTTAACTTCACTCATTTTCAAGGAGTGTACATACTTAGAGTCGCTTTCCAAAGTTTTGTACTGTCCTTGCCGTCTTGAAAAGAGATTGTTAAATAAATATATATTTACCCGGGATCATGTCACATTCTGTTACATTTTTAACGTTGTGTCTTTCTTTTCCCTATGTCCGAAGCTACATTTGTTTTAAAGAGTAAAGATATTTTATTTTACTTCTCGTTATTTTTAGAAGCGAATTCCTCCCAGTCTTGTGTATTCAACCCATGGATGAGTACACCACATAGCGTTGCTTTTTTTCTTTCAAATAATTAATAACTGTTTTAAGCGCATAATTCTTTTTTTTTTCTTTCAAATAATTAATAAATTTTGTACGCGTATAATTCTTTTTTTTTCTTTCAAATAATTAATAATAATTAATAATAGTCTTGTGTATTCAACCCATGGATGAGTACACCACATAGCGTTGCTTTTTTTTTCTTTCAAATAATTAATTAATTTTGTACGCGTATAATTCTTTTTTTTTCCAACAAATGTTGTTTTAATGATTTTCCAAGATATTTGTTTCAAGCGGTTTCAAATTTTTTCTTGTTATTCATCCACTCCATTCCATGAACTTGTTATTCATGGGAATGGAGTGGGTGTATTTCATGGCTGTAATCTAGTATTTCGCGGCTTAATCTGATATCTTCGTTGATGTAAAATTTCATTAGGAAATTAATTCGCCTCCCCACATATGGATTTTTTTCTTAACATCCACTAAAATAACACGATGGCGATAGCGTCGTCTTCAACTAACTGGTACCATGAGAGACACAGCAAGTGTTGCTTCTGCGCATGCGCAGTTCCGTTGCTTCCACCTGCTGTTGGGGGTTGCATTGGTTGCCAGCAACGGACCACTAGTGGCACTTGCTTGGAGGCCCACAATTCACGGCGATGCTGCAGGGCCATTAATGGCTCGCCAACTGATCGCGCTGCCACCAACGGACCACTACCGGGCCGTGAGCGGCAGATTTCAGCCAGCAGTTTTCCAGCACTTGTGTTTTTGCTGAGAATATATGATTTAACTGTTAACAAAATCAGAGAGGTAATTGGGCAGCACCCTGTAACTTTTATTTTGGATGAAGTAACAGATGACTGCTAAAGATATGTCCTCAGTATTCTAGTTCAACCTCTATCTGGAGAGCCTTCAAAGGCCATGCTGTTTAAAATGTATGAATTGGATAAAACTAATTCTACAACAATAATGCAGAGTTTCCTGGATGCTTGTGGAAAATTATGGCCTGAGATAATTAATTATGAAAGCGTATACGAAGTGGTAACAGATCAAGCATCATACATGCTGTCAGGTATCAATAAATTGAAAGTTTTGTTTCCAATCTTAAACCATGTGACATGTCTTGCCCACGCCCTCCATAGAGTGAGTGAAGCAATTCGTGCTGAGTATTCTGTTGCGAATCAATTTATATCTGAACTAAAAAGGTCCTCACAAAAGCACCTAGGTGTATTGTTAGGTACAGAGAAAGAGGGAGTTCTGTGTTTTCCCAAATTTCCTGTTTCAACACGATGGGGAACATGGAGTGCTGTACTTTTCTTTCAGAAAATTTTACAAAAATTAAAGAATTTATTCTTACTCTTGATTCTGAAGAAGCAGAAGCCATAAAAAAAACTACAACAGATTATCAATGATAATCTCCTTGAAAATGAGCTCTTTTTAGTGCACAGCTTTAAGCACATTCCAATGCATATTAAACAGTTAGAAAAAGCCAGCATCTCTAAAGAAGATCAGTGGGATATTATACAAACAGTGGAAGCAAGTTTAAGTGGATTTGCTAAAAGAAAGCTCGAAGTCAGCCTATCAAAAAATCCTGATGTTGTAAAGTTTGCTACTTGTCCAAATGGCGACTTCAGAATTAAAATAAAGTATGCACCACTGACATCTGTAGCAGTAGAAAGGTAATTTTCCATTTATAAAGCAATTTTGACTCCAAATAGACAAAATCAGTTATTTCAGAACATTGAAATGTTGAATGTGATTAAATTCAATTCCTTTTAGTAAGTGTAGCATTAATTCGTTAATAAAATGTATCTTCGAGCATTAGAATGCTGGAATTCACTTTTTTACGTTAACGTGTATTTATGTTCCCGGTAAAAGGTATGTTGCCCATATTTTGTCAATATTTTTGCCCATATTTGATTAAATTTTTGCCCATGAAAATCCTAAGTCTACTTATCACATACGGAAAGTCATGGAGGAAGCAGGCAGTAACGGACCTTGGGCTTGAGGCCAGTAGAGAACAGACTTCGCACTTCACTGTGGACCTGCGATGAGTTTAAATAGAGAGTCTAAATAAAGAATTTTATATGAGTCAAAAAATCACTGTTTTCCAATTAGTAATCATTCATAATGTCTACGGTGCTTTTGGAACCCTGGAAATTATGATTTAACGAAATAGCGGTACACGAAATAAAGAAACAAAACAGCACTACGAGAGGTCAGAAGGGTAAAAGGAGATTAGCAACATGGTCGTCGACTGTTCGACGTGGTCTGATAAGGTGTACGTTCGCAAGTGATCCTCGGCACACCTCTGTTGATTTCTGCCGCGATTTGCAAGGTTGTGGCCAGTCTCCTTTGACTCCTCTGATCCACAAGGTATTTCCGTCCACAGGATCGCTAATCGTGGAAAGTTCTTTGCATGTCGCGCCATGCGACGGTTCTGCGTGAAAGGCCCAGGAGTATGGCCGTTTGTGAGATGCTCAAAGTGTCATGCAGCGTTCAAAGCTGCTCAGGCCAATCGATCTGACCATCTCGACCCTCAACTGAACGCTAACTGATGCTTGTTGAGCTGGTAAGCCTGGTTTACATATGTCGTTCACATGCTGTCTTCCATGTTCAAGTGAGCCTTTCATGTGGCGAGGGCAAGTGTGCCTAATAAGCTGGCGTATTAGTTCATATAATACGCAGTCGTATCAGAATAATATGATCACCCTCGGTACAACAGTGTACCCGCCTAGGCGCTTCACAGATTGAACCGGACAAGGTCGACAACACGGAAATATAAGTGGCCGGCCAGGACAGATGAACCATAGTGTGTTACGTGAGCACATTGGGCAGAGGTGGTGATTTGACGGACTTTCAAAAAGAAATAATTATCGGTCACCGCGCCAAGGGTGGAAGCGTCTCAGAAACAGCAGACTTCGCGGCCTGTTCGTGAAGTGCTGTAGTAAGGGTGCACCAAGAATGGACCGCAGGCACACCGAGTACTTTCCGACGTCATAACTATGAAGTCTCAAAGGCCATCGACCCCAGAGGAGAACGTTGCCTCCGTGGACTGGTAAAGGGCAATCGACGGGCAACAGTGCATCAATTGACCACGCAAATAAACGCTGTGGCACCCAGGTACGTGTCCCCCGATAACACTAGAGCGAATCCTGTTACCAATGGGCCTGCGTCAAGGCGCCCATGTTAACCCAGGTCCATGGGCAACGACGCCTGCATTTCGCATGGGACTACCGTCATTGGACAGTGGAAGAGTGGGAAAAGGTTGCCTTCTCCGACGAATCAAGGTTTCTACTCCACAGTAGTGACGGGCGGTAGCGGATATGACGTCAGACACACGAGAACCAACACCCGGACACGCTTGTCGGTCAAGTACAGGCCGGCGGTGGCAGTGCGCATGTTTGGGGGATGCTTTCCAGGTATGACCTGGTACCGTTGGTACCACTGGATTGGTCCCTCAACGCTAATTGCTACCTGTCCATCCTCACTGACCACATGCATCCTTTCATATTGGACGTTTACCCTGGTGGTGATGGTGTCTACTAGCATGACAATGCACCATGCCACGTTGCTAAGCGGGTGCGTGACTGGTTCCAAAAACACGGCAGAGATGTGTCTGTTCTTGCTTGGCCGGCGAAATCGCCTGATCTCAATCCCATAGAGCATTTGTAGGACTATTTGGATCAACCGGTTCGACGTACCGACCCACAACCAAGTCATCTCCGTGACCTCCGTGCTCTGCTGCAGTCCGAATGAGCACATGTGCCTCGGGCAACTGTGACGTGCCTGCCCCGCAGGACGCGCATGAGATAAAGGCAGTTAACAGTGAGAGCACATGCCGGTGTAGTATAGTGGATAGGACTCGGAGCTCCGGAGCCGAGAGTTGTGGGTTTGAATCCCTCCACTGGCATCAAAAGGATGGAGAAATTTACTTCGTCATACAACCTTCGAGGGCCACATTGCGTCTATGCCATGACGTTTTGCTGCTGTTATCAGGGCCAAGGGTGGTCATTCCCATTATTGGGTATAGGTGGCCATATTATTCTGATACGACCGTGTATAACACTAAAGGTTTTTAGATGTATAAAAATCGGCAAATTCAATTCTGCGCTGCCGGTGTGCGTGTGTGTGTGTCGGGGGAAGAAATTGCTCACACTTACCTCCCCCACTTCTTTTTCAGATAGTACTGAAGCACTAATGAAAATCTCTATTTCTGATATCTTCCTTCTGGTATGAGAAACTTTTTGTGCGCCATTTGTTAATTTTCGCAACATACTTTTCAACCGCTAGTGGAAGCAAGTTTCTATTTCAGGAAGTTTTATCGATTGTAGAAATCCTATCGATTTTTTTTCTCTAACCGGTTCCATTGACTCCGAATAACTTTGAAACATTTTCTTCACGTCAGAAGGGATACAGAAAATGTGTTCATCACAACCGAAAATTCGGTGTCATCTTATTTTTTTATTTATTTATTATTATTATATATTTTTTTTACAGTCGGGATATGCCATTAGGATTTTCGATCATTAAATGGAATGCCATTCCCCAACGAGAGAATTTTACAATTTTCGAGGAATGTATTAATCGGCATTTGAGAATCAGCGCAAATAATCACGTGAAATCAAGGCCAACAAAGCTAAACTACGGATAGCATTATACTTCAGACTACTGAGCTGGTATTACATCATAAATCTGACAAAACTGTCCTGGTCGTTTATTAGATCGTACGAAAACTATTTCAACTAATGCGCAAGCTTAAGGCTTCTTATTCAAATTTTAGTTTATAAAAATGTTCGTAATCTATTCTACAGCATGCGTATCATTTTAAAATTAATATCCCCTTCCTGCAGTTTATTCTTCCTTTCTTTACGTGGGTTGTATTATCTATCTTGAGAGTGAGTGCAAGTGTGATGATCCCCTGGTGGCATTTTTCTGAATCTTCTGCGTGAGAATTCCAAGCAGTCATAAATGTGACAAGGCTGCCTGTTCATTAATATGATCCTCACACTAAGTGCAAGAACAGGGTCGACAGGTTTCCACGCCCAAGCTGTCTTATCTCCGTTATTTTAATTCTTCACCGGTCAAAGCAGGTGATAACCCCCTGCTTCTTGTTTTAATCTGCAGTTTGTTTGCCGCACGACCAGCCTCGGCCGTGTCAACGTCGTCATCGTTGACTGATCCGCGGTTTCCTCGAATGATCGATGAAGATGTGTTGTTCACACAACGTCTTCTTCTTCTTCTCGCTTTCATTTTTATCGCTGCTTCAACACAAAACATTATCGAGTTTGCTGAATTCATAATATTTTACGTGTGAAGACGATAGCTCAAATAACATTTGAACACTTTGTTTGCAAAACTGGAAGAAACAGTCAGTGTGGTAGACGGGGGAAAAGGAGATAAAAAACTCAACATCGGAGTTTTGCCCATCATAATCTGCTGATTTCGGAATTGACAATAGTTCGATCCTCTCTGCTACCTTTACAACTGAACGAGGTTAACTGCTCTCTTCTTTTTCTTGTTCATCTCATTCCATTGTTAAACGAAAGCCACCCAGGTTTCACTCCAGTTGCTTCCGTGTTAAATCTTGATCTCCATGCATCTCCTAAATTATTTATATCTTTTTGAATTATATCTGCATTAAGTAACTTCCTATTACCTTTGACAGCGGATTAGAGGTATGTAAATCGGCCCCTGACTATAGGGCGTTGTTTGGCACAGGAGTTTGAAAAAAAAGGCAACGCGCTGAACAACAGATTCAAGTGAAAATTGCGGCTCACCTGGAAACATGGTCTCACTCAGAGGTACGCGCTGTGATTAGGTTGAACAACATGACACGCGGTATCGAAAGAAACATTTGCATTTATAGTAATTTGAAACAAAGTCACCCATCTTTCGTCTTACGCTAGAGCATTCACAAACGTCACGTTGCTGTCTGTTCTTGCTGTTCAAAGCCCGTCACTGCGTTTTCATATCAGCCCATGTGTGAATTTTTAACACCATTCTGGCACACTCCAAACATCTGTGACGTGCCTGCACCGCAGGACGCACATGAGATAAAGGCAGATAGCAATGAGAGCATACGTCCGCGTAGCTTAATTGGGAGAGCTACTTATTCCGGAATGAGTGCCTTCTTCAGTACTTCGAAAACTAAATGTGTGTGATGTTACGTTCCACACCCAAAATTGCCTGGGATTTTTCCGATGTACGTTCTTCAGCGGATGACCGCTGGCTGACCCGTGGGCCATGCCCCTGGCCCTCTTTCGGAGAGGGGGGTGACGTGCCTTCACCGCAGGACGTACACTAGATAAAGGCAGAGAGCAGCGAGAGCATACGTTCGCGTAGCTCAGTTGGGAGAGCGACTTCATCCGGAATGAGGGGACCCGGGTTCGATGCCCGGCGTGTACAAAAAGGACGGAGAAATTTACTTCGTTAGATGATGTCACAGTGCTGTTTGGATGCAATTTACTTTGTTATGATGTCACAGTGCTGTTTGGGCTCCAGAGCCGGATGGAGAGGATCTAACGGGCCTACAGGCCCAACTTGACCAAGGGCCCAGGAGGCGTACCACTACACCGCAAATAATGAGAGAAGTAAAATAGTTTTAGTTTTGTCTCTTATGATTTCCACTCGATTACAGTGTCTAAAAGACGAACAGATTTCAATGAAGTGACTCCTAAGGATAAATTTTCCATGTCGCTGTGTACAGCGGGACAGGATAGACAGTTTCAGCTTTTTCACTACCATCCATCCACACCTCCGTGTTTGCACTTGGAACCGTTAATGAGCGAAGTCCACTGTGATTTCACATTGCATAACAAAAAAGATGCACCAAGAAAAGTATACAGTGCTAGATTATTAAAAAAATATTTGACAAAATCTAGGACTCTTAAGCTTTTAACTGATGTTCTTATGATTACAATGAAAAATACAGTAACTTTTTATGAAAACTCTGCAGGTAATTTACTAGTTTGAAGAATGCACGACGTATTAATTATTACAAACATATTATTGCTAGAGTTTCGTGTTTTAACGGACTTCAATAATAATTGTCCGTCATAAGTTCTTAGATAGATGTCTTAGCCTTGGTAGCGCAATTTGATGTCTTAGCCTACACTGTAAAAAATAATTGGCGTGAATTCACGGAAATTTCTGAAAATAACGTGCAGCACAATTTGCGGTAAGTGTCCGTCTTTTAACGGAATTTCCGTTTTTAAAAGCGCCGTTTTTTTTTTTTTTTTTTTCACTTCCGTATTTCACATATTTCCCGTAGTCAGTAATTCCGTTTATTTCAGAAAAGTCCGTTACAAGTTGTCCTGTATTTAGACTGAAATGTCACACAATCCAACGACAACGAAGTAAATTTCTCCATCATTTTTATGCCAGAAGCGGAATTCGAACCCACAACTCCCGGCTCCGTCCTGCGGGGCAAGCACGTCACACACACACACACCCTTCCGAAAGAGGGCCGGGGGCATGTCCCACTGGTCAGCCGGGACTATGTGTCGCTGTACGCAGTTGTCCGATGAAGAACGAGCATTTGAGAAATCCCAGACAATTTGGTGTGTGAACGTAACATCACACTGATTTATTTTTTCGAAGCACTGAAGTAGGGATTCTCATTTTTCCTATCTCGCGGTGTGGAAAGAACATCACACTATTACGAGAAACCTAACAGCCAGACCATCCTGGAAGTTCGGGCGCCAATATGACGAAGAAAATTGCTCCATCATTTTTATGCCAGGATTGGAACCCACAGATCTCGGCTCAGCTCCGGAGCTCCGAGTGATATCCACTAAACTACACTGACATATGCTCTCACTGCTATCTGCCTTTATCTCATGGGTATCCTGCGGGGCAGGCACATCACACAACATGCTGAACATTTCAGCCCTTACACGCGACCATCCTTTTTCGTCAGTGGTGGGAATCGAGTACGGGCTGTTTAGGCTGAAGACGTGCCTCTTAACCATTGAGCCAAAAAGCCTCCGAAATCAGATGCACGTTCAACATAAAACTAATTGGGCGATGATGATTTTTTTTTTTTTCATAAATGGGAGGGATTTAGTCATTTGATTTTCTATTGGAGCTTATTATTTTTCTGAATACGTTTTTAATATTATTTTATTTTTATTTTTTTTTTGTAGGAGGTCTTATTACAAATTACTTATTTGTTTCATCGTGATTTTTTGAAGCAACAATGATTTGGAGTTTGGGATCTTTTTCCTTTCAACTGACAATAACTTTCAACTACTTTTAGAAGAAGGTGCAATGTACTGTTTTGAAATATTATTTCACAAAACTTCTAAATATGAAATTTACCCTTGATAGCTATATATATCTTTTGTCTTAAGGACTCCACAGATTGATATACAGATATCGTACAATCACCTATACAATAAATTAAGTACCCGGTTTCTTATGAAAATACAATGCATAATAGCTGGTGCACGAAATGGGGAAGAGGAGGAGAAATATCCTGTTCCACAGTAACCAAAATTCATGCGATATACCATCCACAATGTCCGATCCGCTACAGAACTTCTAAATCAAATGCTTCGACAGACTATGGAATTTAACAGTTAATCGAACCCCCAAGTGTTCCCGTGAATCTGTCCTATTACCAGAAATTATTCGTCATGTGGATACGGAAAAAGTGCGAACGGAGTTTTTCCGTTAATATAAGAAAGGAATCGCGGAAAGTTTTCTGAAAATTCAGAATTTTCCGTTAACACATTTTGAAAACGGTAATTTACCGTCAATATTAGAAAGGAATTGTGGAAAGGTTTCTGAAAATTCAGAATTTTTCTGACGTACTAAAAATTCGTGAAATTCACGGAAAAGGTTGTATCAGAAACATGCTTCGTTAAATCACGAAAGAAATGACCGAAAGTGGCTCGTGAATTTCAGAAATTTTTTAACATATACTGTTAAAAATATTTAGGCCTTAGTGGGGCACCTATACGGTGCCCCACTAAGGCCTAAATCCGGCCCTGTTGGGATCTAACTTGAAGACTATAGATAGATCGGCGATAGATCTCTAGTGCTGTTTTTTTTTTTTTTCTTTTCCGTGACCAGAGAAACCAAGCGGGTTGTCATTTTCACTTCTCCTCCTCTTCCCCATTTTCGTGTACAGCATTATCTTCTTTAAATAATGCAAATATTTCCCGCTAGGCGCACAAAGATCGAAACCTTTTTCTCGCTATTTCTGCTTTCGGGAGACATATTTGAAAAGATTTTGTTACCATAGCTTTTTCCATGAAGAATATTTTTCACGTATTTTCACCTTTTCCATTAAGCAAAATTCTTCCGCTAGAAGGCGTAGAGTTATAGCATATGTCCTTCTATGTTTCTTTTTTTAATTGTTCCATTTGAAAATCTGTTTGTCTCTGATACCTTCCTTAATCTGCTATGAGAAAAATTTTATGCGCCATTTGTTAGTCTTCGTAACATACTTTTTAGCCACGGATGGAAGTAAGTAGTTGTTTCTATTTCTGGATGTTTTTATCGGTTGTAGAAACCCGGTTGATTGTTTTTCCTAACGAGTTCCATTGACTTTAAATAACTTTGATAAGTTTAAATCGCGTCAGAAAGTATTCTAAAGACGTGCTCATTACAACTGAAAGTTCGGTTTCATCTTTCTTGTTTTGTTTTGTTTCGTTTTTAATAGCACGTCACGTCTTTAGCGTTTTCCCTCTGTACACTAGACATCGGACAACATAGCAACCGTTTCACTCGACCGTGAAGTATTTACGTCGTTCGACAGAAAGGACGAAAGACGCACAAAATAACTACGCTTTTTCCATTTTGTACCTCGCACTATAGGTAGAATGTTAAATTAAGACCATGACTCTCAGTTTTTCACACAAATCGTGTAGGCAACAGTTTTATCTCTCTTAGAGGGTTGGTTTCCTTAGCATTTCGAAGTTTGTACAGGTTGCGTTAGAAAATATCTTTTAATGTCAATTAGCGATAATATTTGCATTTGGAGCAATGCCTACGCTTCTAGAAATCCAATTTCAAAATAATTTGTTTTTCTTGACTAGATTATCCGCCATATTTTCAGCTTTTTCTCTCGTGCAGAAATTTTCGACTAGGTGGGTCAAATGCATAGTTAAGCACAATGTCTCTTAGTATATACAAGTCAGACCAGAAAAATGTTTTTGTTGTTGTTGTTGTTGTTGTTTTTACATCGTTAACCGCTGCAGAAAATCTTCTAGCTTCTTCTCGATTCTCAGTTTTCCCGCTAGATGGCGCAGAGGCATATCTGCTGAGGCACGGTTTCTCCTGTTCTTAAATTTGTACGAAAAATTTTATTTTCAAAAATTGTATGTATTTCCAAAAATTAAAAAAAAATTAAAAAATTGTATTTTCGTAATGGGAAGCCAGTGCGTATCAAAATCTATTTAACTACTATCGAGGCTCTCCGTGAAGAAAAATTTCCAGCTAAGTGAAATAAACTTGTTCATAGTAAGTTTTCCAGTTAAGTGGAATAAGCATAAATACGTAAACTTTGTCAGGCATGCTATGGTATCTCTGCTTTCAGCTATTGCATAAAAAAAAAAAACCTGGGATACCTCTTTAATACCCCGTTGCCCCTCCTCGCGATCGGATAACGGCAGCAACGCGACGGGTATGGACCTCACTAGCTCTCTGTAGTAACCATTTTTCCTGAAGAGCGTCCCACAATTCCGTTGTATTCACCGATGGAGGATTCCTGACATTGACGGGACGTTGAGCAGCATCCCAAATGCGTTCGATTGCGTTTAAATCCGGCGAACGAGGGGGCCAAGTCAGGATATCAAACTGCGTTGAATGTTCCTCCAGCCGTAACTGGGCGACTGTGGACGTGTGCGGTGGTGCATTGTCGTGTTGAAAGAGGTCGCACCCGTCGGAGTGGTTGCATGACATGAACGGCTGTAAATGATCCCCACAGGATGGTTACGTAGTCTTCACCGGTCAGAGCGGTCTGTAGACGTATGAGGGGTCCTTATGCGTGCCAGCTGAAAACACCCCACACCATAACAGAGCCACCACCGGCATGCACTGTCCTTTGTAGGCATGCACGATCCATTGCATCGTGGGGTTGTCGCCATACCCGGAGTCGGACATCTGCCTGGTACAGTTGGTACCGCGATTCATCGGTCCAGGCTACACGTTTCCAGTCATTTCGCGTCCCATGGCAGTGGTCCCAGGCGAGTCGCAAAGCCTTGTGTCGTCGGGCCAACAATGGCACCCGTGTGGGGTTTCGGCTCCGGTACCCCATAGAACACAGGGAACGTTGCACTGTCCGAACGCTGATGCTTCTGTACTGGCCCCACCATTATTTTGCGCTGTGATTTGCGTAAATGTTTCACGCCAGGCGGATGTTACGATGCGTACCAGACGCCGCTGTCCACCATCGTCCAAGGCTTTTCTACGGCCTTACTGATCTCGCACCCTGAATCTTTTCCTTGAAGTTCGTGCAGTCCAGTTGCACCCTTGAACTTGTTGACCGTGTACATACAAATTTGATGGTAATTTCCGAGATAGAGAGACACATCTCCAGGGCGCCGACTATCATACCATGTTCGAAATCGCTTGAATCCTAATAAGCTGCCGTCTAAACTGCGAATGTTACTACCTGAGCTTTGCGGAGATATCTGCCTGTTTATGTACGTCGTTTGCGGACGATATCATTTACCTCATGGGTGTGGTGACATGTATGCGCCTTTCCCAGTATTTTGGCACTTCGGTCTATATATACATATACTGCCAGAAGGACAGACCATCGATGGACAGCCGAAATTTTAGATTGGAATCCAAGGGACAGGAAAAGACCCAGAAGAAGACCACATGGGAGATGGGTGAATGAAATTCGAAAGTATGCGGGAGTGACATGCAGGAGACTGGCACAAGACAGACCGTTGTGGAGGAAACTTGGGGAGACCTTCGTCCAGCAGTGGATTGATAATGGTTGACAATGATGATGATATTTTCATCCAACATCTGTAATCTCCAAGATTTTTCATGCATTTTCCGGCTTTCCATTATACAAAATGTTCCTTGCATTTACCACTGTATCTTTCTCAGAAATTTGATTGCAAACAGACCCCCCCCTCCCTCCCATCGCACCTGAGTTAATATATATACAGCAGAGCTTGCTTATTCAGAGGAGTTAGGGACCGACGAAATCCTCGCTAAATCCGTTTTCGGCTGACAAAACCCCCAATATATATGAGAAATGGAGAATATGCATATTTTTTGCAAAGTGCAGCATTTAAAAACTACTTTCTAGCTCTCTAATGATGGCTACTTTGTTATTTATGGATAATACTTTTCTCTTAGACGTTTTGTTGAGCGAAACTACTAATTGTCTCGAGTCTCGAGACAATTAGTTGTTCGGGCATAAGTACGAGATCATACGTCCGATCACCGTGATTTTTTGCATGGACATCGTCCATGGTCAGGTTTTGACCCCTTCCGATTTCCGAAATTCTGTGTCATAGAGGAATAATCATCCCAAAACTTGCATTTTTAGGGGTTTTTCCGGATTTTGAGAAGGGGTCGTTTCTTACATATCTCCTCCAAAGATCTTCAGCTGATCGCGATGACACTTGCCACAGAGAAAGGGAAGGACATGGTGAGTGACATAGGGTTGGTATCATGGTGACTGGTCGTGTCGTATAAAAATAATGACCATTAAAAAACTGACCAATTTTAATAATAATTGAAAAAATCCGCTCTCTATACGAGACTCGGGACGATTAGTTGTTCGGGCATAGCTACGACATGACACATCCGATCACCATGTTTTTTGGCATGCCATTGGACATCGTCCATGGTCAGGTTTTGACGCCTTTCGATTCCCGAAATTTCGTGTCACTGAGAAATTTCAATTAAAACTAGATGGCATTTTACTTGAACCGTTTCACGAAAGTCGGCTCACTAATATTAATTAAAAAAAATCGTTTGAATTGAAAACGAAGAAATGGTAAGACTCCGTTTGTTAGCTCAACACTTGTTTAATCTATAATAATAAAAAAAGGAAGTATTGAATATTCCCAAGTGATGCACTCTGTAAGATATGATGATTTTACGAAGTCAGACACTCTGTGAGATTGATTACGTACCGGTTTATGTTTATAGAATAAAGTTCATACCGTCTAAGCACGTTAGAAATATTTTATTTTTCGCTAAAACATACCAGTGCTTTCGAAACTATTATACCGTTTCATCATGAGGTGTACAAAATAAGATACAGATCCTTTCAAATACACACTATTCAAAAATACCCCATGAGGTTATAACGGCAAGTGTTACTTGAATTTACGTGATGGTTATGATCAGGAACACTGAGGCGCGTGTTTGATTTAAATATTAAATTGTTGCGGAAGTTAGCTATAAAGAGCAGTTGTGGTTTTTGATGAAGATGAGATATTTAACATAGCATCATGTTATAGTTTTTGTTAAGATTTCTTAGTCAGTTCACGAAAAGTAGTCTCTTCGTCAATAAGGTGTCTCCAAGGATGGGGTAGAATGATAGGGGGTTCTTCATTACAGCAAGGGTTTGTAAATCTATGTATTACGACTGTTTCGCCATATCGAAGAGACCAAACATTAGTGTGTCCAGTTATAATGGATATGTCGTCCCATAACGGATAGAATAGTTCGTCCGTGCAGGCTTTAGCTAATGCTGTTGAGCGACAATTGTTAGTAATTGTTCGTTTGTGTTCCATGATTCTAGTACGTAAACGTCTCTTTGTACTTCCAATGTACATGGTTCTTATGACTTCTGAGCTGGAATGTACATCTTTAGTCAATGGCACCAAGTAGATACCTGCAGATGTATGAATACTTGGAGGGTATGTATCTTTTCTGATGTAGGAAAAGATGTTCCTTGTGTTTAGACTCAGTGAATGTCTTTGACAAGTATATTGCAATAAATTGATGACTGCTGGTATATATTGCATTGAACCGAAAAACATTTTAGGTTTCTTTTGAGATTTTAAAGATGTTTTGAAAAACATGGATTGTTTGGCACGTAATGTATCGACCAAGTTGGAATCATAACCACTGTCATGTGCTAATGTCCTAATTCCTTTTATATTTCTTCCTCCCGATATGTGTCATTAGATGTACATATATATGCTTTTTTTATATAGGCATGAAAAGCTGTCATTTTTTGGTGGTACGGAAGATGTAAGTCATTAGGAATGATGGAAGGTAGGTATGTTGGCTTTCTATAAATGGAGAAAGACAGCCTTTGAGCTACAGTATTTCTATGCAGTTCAAGATCTAAGAATGGTAATGTGCCTTGAGATTCCAATTCATATGTGAGCTTTTTGGCTGGAATAATAGATGACATGATGAACAGAAAGACTGTAATGAATTTTTACGATGAGTCCAAAAGATACATATATCATCCACATAGCGCATGTAGAGTGCTGGTTTAGGATAACTTGATTGGAAATTTTTTTCTTCTAAATCTTGAATAACTATTTCTGCCAAGAAGAAGGAAATTGGTGAACTCATTGGCGTACCTTGAAGTTGCTTGTAAAAAATGTCATTATATTTAAAGTAACTGCTTTGTTGAATGAGAATGAGAGCAGAAATAATAGATTCTATTTCATGGGGTGTATATTGCGAGAGTTGAACCAATTTTTGTTTAATTAGGCTGTGTGCGAGTGGTATTGGAATATTCGGAAACATAGATTCGATGTCTAATGATAACATAATGAAAGGTTGACCATGGGAATCAAATTGTTTGAGTCTTGAAACAGCAGCAGCTGTACTGCGAATGGAGTATTCAGAGTTTTGAATTAAGGGGTTAAGGAATTTTGCAAATGCTATTTCTAGATTGTGCCTTTAGGGTATGTTCATTTCTTTCATGATGAGCCTTGAAAATTCTACGTACATCAGCCATCGTAGCTCCTTCAAAATTATCGAATTGCATTGCTGTTAGGTTATATTTACTTGGTAAACTCCTAATTAGTACATCTATAACGAAGTAAATTTCTCCGTCATTTTTGGTCTACGCCGGGATTCGAACCCGAGGCCGCTTATTCCGGAAAAAATCGCTCTACCAACTGAGCTACGCAGACATTTGTTCTGATTCCTATCTGCCTTTATGTCGTGTGCGTCCTGCTGGCAGGTACGTCACATCTGTAAATTTTTTTTTTTTATGTAAAATTTTTTCCATCAAATTTCGGAAGTTGTGTGTTTTCCATCATAATTTATTTCTATAGTGTAAATCAACGCCTTTTTGTGTTTTCCACTCAGCAAAAAAATTGTAACATACGTCCTTACCTTTTCAGTACGTTATTCTCGGTTGCCTAAAACAACTAGCAGCACTAAAAGCACTCAATGTGAATCGAATGTAATCATGCCGGAAAGTTGGGCTTCTTTTCGAAGAACAAGGTAAGAATGACGGGCTTCAGGCTTCACGTTCTAATTAGTTTACGCTTCTGGGCACCATAACCTTCTGATGTGGTTCTTTTTGGTTTCGCGGTGGTTTGTTGTAATATAACTAAAGTAATACTTCACCTTTATAACAAAACACTATTCTAGAACATAACAACTTTATTAAATAACAGAAGATGGAACATGATGAGCTCTTCACTCCAGGGCCGGATTAGGGGGGGGGTCTGTAGCCTTGGGGCCCACCATGACCAAGGGCCCAGGAGGCTTGCCTGGGCAAATAATAGAGAAAGAAAGGTTTATAAAATAGATTCACTTTTGTCTCGTGTGATTTCCACTAGGTCAGAAACAGAGGCTGGTGGACGAACGAATTTCAAGACAATGTCTTATAAAGGGTAAAGGTTTCATGTCATTGTGTACAGCAGGATCGGCGATACCGTTTCAGCTTTTTCACTACCATCCACCCACACCTCCCAATTTGCGCTTGAGACTGTTAATGGTCGAAGTCCCCTGTAGCTTCACATTGCATAAAAAAAAAAAAAAAAAAAAAAAAAGATGAACAAAGAAAAGTATACAATGCTAAATCATCAGAAAATCCAAGACACAATCTAGGAATCTTAATCTTTTAACTCCTATTCTTGTGAGAACAATGGAAAATACAGTGCCTTATTATAAAAACTGTGCAGATGATTTATTAATTTGAAGAATGCCCTACGTATTAATTATCACAAGCATATTGCTACAGTTTCATGTTTTAACGGATTTCATAAAGATTCCCCGTCATAATTCTTTGGGGGCCCACTCAGATGTCTTAGCCTTAGGGCCCACTAAGGCCTTAATTCGGCCCTGCTTCGCTCACAATTACCATGACCTCTCTTTTCCGAGGCAAATCTCAGAATGTAACGCTATTACGTCATACACAGAGCGTCTGCATTGCGGGAGTATCTGGCGCCATCTATTAATCATAAATATACGAAAAAGACATTGACAATTACAAAAATATATACAACATATTGTTGGCGGCTTGTCCTAGTCACTTATAAAAGTTTAGGATTTCCTACTTGAAGGCTATGTGAGACTAACAGCTGTTTAAATACGCACACGTGAAGCAAAAGCAGCACTGATTCTTTCAATGCAAAGCTCATTTGGGGGGGGGGGTGAAACGGGCAATGGACACAATGCCAGGAATTATTATCTCCTTTTCCCTCTCACATAGGCGACATCCCTATTCTATTACTTCTTATTAGTCACTGCAATCGTCCCCAGAAGTCCACTTGCTTCTGCGTGAAACCCACTCATCATCTTGTCTGGGCACCATAACCACCATAACCCCCCCCGAATGGATGGCGGAAGGAATCTCATGCAAAACTAACTCTCTTAATACGGACATAAATCAAGCTGTTCTTCCATGTAACGTAACCGCAGAAATTTGAAAATTTCATCGTCCTGGAACGAGAATCAAACCCACATCTCCCGATTTGCGCTCGAGTATGCTAACCATTACATCACCCAGGACAACGAAGTCCAAACAACTGAGGCTTAGATTTCTGCGGTTACGTTACAGGGAAGAACAGCTTGATTTATGTCCGTATTAATTATTGCATGCGCTTTCAACTTGATACTAAATCGCTTGCTAAGCATTTGATTTACTCCCTTCCCACTGCTTTTCTATCAAAGTTATTCCATTAGCTTGCCAATAATTCTCTGCGCTGTTGCAATTTTGTCCTATATGCCACCATTTCTATTCTTCCATTTCAGAACAGTGCGCAGCAGGTTTTCTCTGTCTCTTTCAATATGGAATTTCATTAAATTCTGTTACTTTGCTTGTTAAAAGTGATTATCTTGGCTCTTCTCTCCCTCGTTAAATCCAGGAAATTTATTAAATTTTGTTTGTTTAAAACGACAGAATTGGCTTTGAACCAAACAAAAGTTCCCATTTTGCTCGTTAAATCCGGGATCTTTGTAAATACGGGCTTCTTATAAGCGAATTCCACTACTGTAAAATGATCAGTCATATTACTTTGTCCAAGTTAAAAAGCTATCAATCACTCCAAACCCCGACAGATCAATGCACAGAGAGAACGTGGTACTGGCAGAAAAGTTAAAGTTGTCTGGATTTTACTTATTTTGCAGACGACTACTGACAGAGCATTGGCGCACCCGTGGAGGGCGCTTTGGGGGCTTAAGACCCTTCCAAGGTGATTATGAACGAAGTACGTCACAAATTAAATATTCAAAAATATTATAATACACCACGAATGAAATACGGGATTACACCATATAATACAAATTTTGAAGATGACAATCCGTTTTTTGGTGTAAATATAACAAGCATGGTAAGTCAGATAATATCCTAAAACTTGAAAATTTCATCGTCCTGGAGCGGGACTCAAACCCGCGTCTCCCAGATAGCGTCCGGGGTTTTGAGTGTCAGGATTGGTGTTTTGAGTGTCAGGATTATGTCTTTCCGGCGTTTTAAATGTCTGTATTTTAACCATAACTGGTCTACGAAACCTGATTTTAGAAAACTCTTGATTATACATTCATTAAAATTCCGTGAAATATCTTTAACATACCGGCTTTGATCTTTTACCAGCATACGTGTTAATTACGCCAGGGAATATATGGCGAAAATTTTTGATGTTCTGAGTAATTTGTTAATACCTAAAACTGATATACACTATCTACCAACAAGTAATTGGAGCCACCCCGCTGGCTCAGTGGTCTAAGCGATGGCCTCTGATCATTCGTCCGAACGGGGTAAGGGTTCGAATCCCGGTGAGGCATGGATGTTGTGTTTGTCTTACGGCACTGGCTCTCTCCCTTCCCTGGAACCAGTGACCCTAAATTAGGGACAGGCGACTGCTTATTGCCCATTGAGTTGCTCACGGTGGTCGTTAAACCTCCAATAATAAAAAAACAACAACAAGTAATTGGACAATCGACGATATCTGCGGTTCTGATACATGTCACGGCCTCTGCAGTTAATTATCGTGTAGGAAACAACAACGCAACCTGTCGCATGCAAGATGCCACGAAGTTCGGAGCTCTCTGATTTCGAGAAAGGTGTAATCGTCGGGTATCACAGAAATGGCCGATCCATACGTGACAATATCCAGCTAGTTGAAATACCCAAAATCGATAGTGTCCTACGTGATTGGCAAGTGGAAGATGAGTGGTGACTGTCAGTATGTGCCCCCACCCGGCAGACCCACAAAATAGGGAGTTAGAGACCGACGGGTTCTGCCCAGAGAAATTCGGAAGAACCGCACCAAATCGATGGGACACATCCGCGAGGAGTTTCAACAGGCATCCGGGAGTGTTCTTTAGATGAATACTATCCGTAAAGAAGCCCATCTGCTCGGTTATCACGGACGTGCTGTCGCCCACAAGCCTTTGATCACCAAGTCCAATAGCGCTGCTCGGCTAACGTGGTGCAAAGAACGTCGACAGTAGACCGTTGAACAGTAGAAATAGGTTCTCTGGAGCGACGAATCAAGGTTCGCCCTCTACCGTTTGGATGGCATGGTCTGGGTTTGGCGTCTGCCTGGAGAACGCCTTCTGCCGGAATGTATTGTGCCAACTGTGAAGTTCGGCGGAGGTGGAATTATGCTATGGGGGCGTTTCTCCTGGTATGGCACGGAACCCTTGGTAGCAATTACTGGTAAACTCAACGCCAAGACCTACTGCACCATTTTGGATGACCATGCTCTTCCTACGTTGTGGCAGTTTTACGGGGTGGACCCATGTTACTTTCAGGATGACAATGCCACCTGTCCTGTTGCGAGGTCCACCATGGCTTGGCATGGTGACAATGGGGTTAATCGAATGGACTGGCCTGCGCGGAGCCCGGACCTTAACCCTATCGAGCACCTCTGGGACGAGTTGGAGCATCGACTTAAGGGGTGCCCCCACCGTCCGAAATCGGTGAAGGAACTGACCTGTCTTCTCCAAGCCGAGTGGAAGAAATTACCGCTAGCCGTCGTACAATGCCTGGTTCCGAGTATGCCCCGGAGGGTCGCAGCTGTAATCGCCGCTCGTGGAGGCTCCACCAACTATTGAAGGTGAACAAACTTCGTTTACCTTTGCTATCACAGGTGTCCAATTACTTGTTAGTAGATAGTGTATAATCCTTATGACTCGACACAAACACGAATTTCTCCCTCATAGAACCTTAGCGACTCAAAATTTCACTATCACTCGACTGTAGAAGTCTCACACATTTTAAGAATAATTATTTGCACAGCTTTCGTAGAAAGCAGGTGCATAATATTTGCACAAAATTACAAACTCTTATTAAACATTTGGGATTTCAAACCTCCAATAGCTTGCTCTCATGAAAAGAAAAACACATGATATGTTGTTGCCAATCAACTGGTTAATAAAAATTATTGTGACGTACCTGCCAGCAGGACGCACACGACATAAAGGCAGATAGGAATCAGAATAAACGTCTGCGTAGCTCAGTTGGTAGAGCGACTTGTTCCGGAATAAGCGGCCTCGGGTTCGAATCGGCGTAGACCAAAAATGACGGAGAAATTTACTTCGGTATATTATATATTGCTGCTATAGATGTTGGCAATGACATAAATGTGAACTTAAAAAAATGAAAGCGAGAAACATTTGCAGTGGAATATGTTACAAACTGAAGTTCAGTACAGTTGTTATCACTATAACAATTAACAAGTTAATAAAATACAGTTGTTCTTCTAGAAGAAATAAGTTATTATCCATTTCTGAAATTGAAATGCTACTGAACTTATGTTAAAGATATATTAATTTATCTCTGGTTTTTTTTCACGTGCTTAGAAAAGAAACAAAACTGAGAAAAAAAAATCAATACATACTTTTTAAAAAATGGAACTTTTCCGTTTCCGTGTGTACACTTTTTTTTCCTTTTTTTTTCTTTTTTAAATAACCTTAAAATCACTTTTAAATTGATCATTTATCTTTCCTTCGCTCTCCTTCCCTGCCTGTTTCTGTTTTCTCCTCTTTGAGATTCTTTTGTAATCAAAAGCGTTTTTTTTTTTTTTTTTTTGGTGTTGGTTTACTTCTGCAAAGGAGCAGTTCCCCCGGGCACGCAGTTTGCCGGCTGCAGCGGTCCCACCATACTCATTTAAGAAATCTGCCGACATTAGCTTCACGAAGAGCGATCTGAGGACCCCTTCTCTATTGGCTACATCTCTTTATTTATTTATTTTCTTTTTTTTTCTCCCGAAATATCTGCCATTTCCGCCCACCTGAAAACTTTTGAAGGATTTCTAGAGTTGCATGGATATCTCTCTCACTACAGATGTACAGAGTCAGTGACAAAGTTGTAACTGGTTGAGCCTATTAAATAGCCCGCGGGACTTTCCCCCTCTTTGAAGAGAGCGAAAGAGAGAAAGAGAGAGAGAAACATTTCAGTCGTGCTCGTTCTACCTTGATTCGAAGTCTTCCTCCTGACTTCGCAGTATCCACAGAACAGAGAAGATAAGAACCAGAAGCGCCTAGAAGCCTAGCGTTTCATGCCTTCAGGAGGTGGTTCTGGCGAAAAGGGAGGGTCAGAAACGTCATGTGATTCCACTATGTATGTGTGTGTGTGTGTGTCGGGTCGTACAAAAGATGCTGTTTGGCCCCACAGGCTATTCTGGAGCCGGACAACACGCAACTTGTTGCCAAAGGGTTGAGATAAGCGCTAATGATGGTGGCTATTACCTGAGACTCAGCTGGCAGAGGCCGGCGCCAAGGACGAGCTACGGGTTGCGGTTTAGATCCCTGACCTTCCATCCCTATTCATCCCCCCTCCCAAGCTCACTTCATCTCCGAATCCCTTTACTTCAATCGCATCTCTGTCTCCAACCCTCCCTCGACCATTCCGATCCACCGAGTTTTGACTCGTGACCCCGCAGCCGACCTCCATGGACAATGCATAGTGCTTAATAGGAAGACTAGTAGCTGCAAACCTCACGTGACACTTCTCGTATTTCTAATACGTTTTTCATTTTTTGCTGTTGTTTATTTGTTTGCCTATTAATCTTTGCTTTTTTTTCTTTCTTCACTTTTGACATATACGTACTTAAGTTTCGTAATTGAGCCTGGGGATGCATTATTAAGAAATGAGGAAAAGGTAAAATAAGCCATGTGCATTCGCTACAGGATTCTGGTTGATTAGAATAGCAGCTGCATTCTAATACACCGAGTGGTCTCTTTATTAAGACTAGATCTGTAGTCTCTCTTGATAATGAAAAGAAAAAATCCGGTAAGCAAAGAGTTAACACATTGTTTATTCTCAGTGTGATGGAACAAATTATGTACTCATAAATGGTGTTTTATCGAATTGGTGGTCCATTTGTGACTGGGCCGATGGGATTATGCTAACCCCAGAATACATATATTATTCTTCACACACACACATCCACCCACCCACTCACACACACACACACGGTGCTTGTAGAAGAAATTCACGTTATGACGAAAAGGTAAAGTTTTTTATCACGTTGACAGCTTTGGAAAAATACTTACTTAAGAAATGCTCTATTGAGCCAAACCTTGTTTTTCATGCAACAGTACCTCCGATTTTCAAATTTAAGCCCCGTCCCTTTCGGCAAATTTCGTGTACCTCAACTCGCATTTCTTAATTGCAGTCGCAGTTAACTAATCCATAAAATTAAATACACTATCAATGCAACAGGCGAAATCACTAAAAGTACTACATTTCCCTTTTGGGAACCCACGAATGTATTATTTAAATCTGGGTACAGAAGCTAGAAATTCTTTGTATACGTTAATGCATTCACGTTTACGTACTGTAAAAGTTTTAGGTTGCTTCTCTAAAATCAACTAATAAAATACAGCACATGCAGAAACTCAAACTCCATGGTCGAGGTGGAAAAGGAGGGGAACATTCAGCAAGCCTTGCCCTTGAAAAAGCCGTGCTGGATGGATTCCATTGTTTCTGCCTTTCGCCTCATTGTTTCCTCCTGTTTAGTCGTTGGGTGTCCCTTGTGCAATAGTTATTCCTATCAATTACTGCACTTCTTTTGCAATGTTATACATTTTGTCTGTTTTGGCTCATAATTTCCCGGACAAAAAAATTACTCAAAGTAAACATTATTCCTTTATATGGAGTTATATCACCACCTGCTGTAATTACAGCTTTAATTTTGTTTGACATACTATCAGTATGACTCAGTAACACATACGTATCCAATTTATTCCACTCCATGCTCAAAACATTTCTTAATTCCGCCAGATTTGCAGCGTGTTGTTTTTTTCTTCTTTACGGTCCTTTCTAACATGTTCCAATTTTTTTCGATCACATTTAGATCGGGTAACTTTGCAGGCCCATTGAGATGTGGAACGTCTCTCTCATTTTCTTCCAACCAGTCCAGCACAAATCTAGTCGATGGACACGAGAGTTATCATCTTAAAACACAGGATCCACTAGGTGTCCTTCTTGTCCCAAAAACTGGACTAATGCATTATTTAAAGGTGGCACTTAATCTACGGATTTCATGCCATTTGAGAATGGCCCAACTTCAGTCCTTGAAATGCAGCCCCAAAACATGACATTTCTACCTCCTGTTTGGACAGCATTTTGGCCATATTCTGGATTAAATGCTTCTTCAGCCTTCCGCATGCTCCTGGGACGACCATCATTGAATACAAGCTGAATCTGGATTCGTTGGACCGTATTATTCGTCGCCACTGTTCAGTGGTCCAGTGACGATGCTGTTTTGCCCAAGCAGGCGATTTTTCTTCTGGACAGTTTTTAACTTCGGACGTATCCGGGCAGCAGGACTGAAAATGCCCAAGACATTCAGTAATTGCTGTTCTCTTCGTAGCGTTCGTTCTGAGACTGGGTCCTGCTGTCAAGAGTAATTTTTACATTTAAGTTTTGTGAAATAATACTACAAAGCAGTATATTTCACTTACTAGTCATTCATGTAATACCTCTCTGAAAATTTGAAAATTTCATCGCTCTGGAGTGGGAAATTTTCAATTTTTTGAGAGGATGAAGCGGGAAATTTTAAAGTTTTCCTGGAGCGATGGAATTTTCAAGTTTTCTGAAAGGTATTACATAGATGACCAGTAGGTAGTACAAGAAAATTAAGAATTTATATTCTGTTTGCTTTGAAAATTCTATCGATTTCCCATCCATGTATTATGAGGAATATTTCTTCATTCATTGATTTATCTGTAGTACACTTCACTTTCTTAAAGATAATTGAAAGTCATTGTGAATTAATTCATACATTTGACGTGGATCAGGAACACCAAACAGAAATCATCGTTCTTTCCACATGAATAAGTGAGTCACGGAGAAGTTCTCATCAGCCGCCACCGGGAATCGAACCCAGGATCTTCCAGTTACGCGCCGGGCATGCTACCACTGCACCCCAGCGGCCTCGAATGCTCCAGACTCACAAGAGATTAACTGCCAAACCACATGGCAGGTTGCGTCATGGAGCCCTACACAGTGCTGGGGATTCACCAAAGATGGAAAGCATTCCAGCTTTCCTTACTGGTCATCCATGTAATACCTTTACGCGACTCACTTATTAACGTGGATGAAAAGCCGGGATGCTTTCCATCTTTGGTGAATCCCCAACACTGTGCAGGGCTCCATGACGAAACCTGCCATGTGGTTTGGCAGTTAATCTCTTGTGAGTCTGGAGAATTCGGGGCCATTGTGGTGCAGTGATAGCATGTCCGACGCGTAACTGGAAGGCCTTGGGTTCGATTCCTGGTGGCTGCCAATGAGAATTTTTTCGTGTCTCACTTCTTAACGTGGAAAGAGCGATGACTTCTGTTTGAAGTCATTGTGAGTTTAAAAATATCTCAAGTTCCAAAGCATTCTGTTTCAAAAAATCACGGCGAAGAAAAATACTTAATTTGTGATAAGTCCTCCTACAGAAAAAATTATCACAAACGTATTAAAAAAAAATAATAAGCTCCAACCGAAAACAAAATGACTAAATCACTCGTATTAATGACGAAAAAAAATTCATAATCGAGCAGTTCGAGTTTTACTTTGAACGTGGACACCATGAGTCTTTGTAGCTCAGTGGTTAAGACGCACTGTTTCTGTTGAGCCATCCCAAGCGATCTCGGTTCGAGTCCCACCGCCGCGAAATGATAATCTGACGTGAAGGCTGAAAAATTCAGCATCTTCGATTTTGCGAAATTGTTGTATAGATACGGAAAAACCAGAAGCGGTCTTTTCGGAAATAAGCGGATATACTGACTACGGAAAATCTGAAAACACGGAAGTTAAAGAAAAAACGGGAACCTTTAAAAACGGAAATTTCATTAAAACACGGACACCTACCGGCAACTTTTTTGTACATTACTTACAGAAATTTTCCATGAATTCACAACACTTATTTTTCTTTTTCTTTTATAGTGTACTTTAATGTTCCTACGATGTTCAAAATTTAATAGTTTCTACTTTTACGTACAGCAGTAAAACCTGGGTTTCCCTATAGTAGAGAAAAACCTAACCTGATGCATTCTGCGAGAGCCTTTTCACAGAAAAGATCTCATGGGTTTTCAGTATTTCTCCGCACTAATGAGGTGCAATGTGTCTGGGACTATCCTACAAACTCCGACGGTGTGCCACCGTGACGAGAGGCTGAACGAGAGGAAACCTCATGCTGATCCTTCTATCAGCGATTTCACTTTCAGGTAGAAAAGATCAAACGTCCATTTACCCTCACACGCGCAGTAAACATCCATTTACAAATAGTTTAGTAAATATTCCAAATCGATATTTACTGAAACATTTTTCAGTAAATATCCATTTGGCTGTCCATTTACCTTCACACGCGCAGTAAATATCCTCCGGGTATAGCTTCTTTAGCACACATGGCCGACTGCAACGAAAATGACGTTGCCAAGGCATCGACATTTGTAATTTTTAGAAATGCGACAGAAATTGAGATCCTAATGTTTAGCACTTTTGTAAAAAAAGATCGTGTTGTCACTTTGTCCGTCCGTCTAGGGACACCATATCTCTGCAACTATTAGTCCGATTTAAAAAATTATTTTTGCACTGAGAAGCTTGAAATACGAGAATGATAATCCTTGCAATCCGTTTCTTTTTTTACGGTGCAAAAATTTCGCCGCTAGAGTTCGTAAATACAGATGATATCGAATTCAAAATACATTTTATTTCACATATTTGTTTCTAAATAACCGATTGATTTTTTTTTTTTTTACCTTTCGACTATTATTTTAGGTACAGTCACTTTTTCAAGTAATTCATGGATTTTCCGCTAGGGGCGTAAAGGTAAATTACTTTTTCCCCAATATCTCTGCTTCTAAAACTCCGATTTGAAAAACCCTTCCTGCAGCATCTGATGGAAAATGTTTTGCATATCATTTTTAAATTTTGATAAAGAATGGTTGGGCCACCGTAAGTGTTTATTTCTGCTTCTGATGTATTTGCAGCAAAACCTGAGCTTCTGAAAACTCGATTGAAAAAATTCTTTCGTGGACCGATACCACTCACCTTAGAAAAGCATTTCGGGATACTTTCTTAAAATAATGCACGGTTTTATCGCTAGGGGGCGTAGATCTCTATCTTATTTTGTGTGTATCTCTGCTTCTAAGAATCCGATTTGAAAATTTTTTCTTTGTTGGAGAGCTCTTCCGGTGCGAAATGTTTCTGGTATAATTTCGAATTTTTCTTAACTCACAAACATGTCACTCGAGGGCGGAAGTTCACGTTTCCGTTTCAGCAATATCTGCGGGACTAAAACCCCTATCAAAAAAAAAATATTTTCCGGTCAGATATTATTAAATATGAAAATTCTTTGTCAGAATAATGCGAAAATTCGCCGCTAGGGAAGCCATGTTTAGTCTGTTTTTCTCAATATATCTGCTTCTAAATGTGGGATTGAAAAAATTATTTCAACACCGGATGCCATTTGCCTTGTGGAACACTTAAAGTTTGTATTTGAAGACAGTCCAGTTGATAGGTGGTGTTTGTGTTGTTTGCAGCTTCATCTTCGCTTCTAAAAACCCTATTTAGAAATTTCTTTTTTTACTGCATGCCTTTAGCTACGTTAGAAATGGGGAACATTGTCCCATTTAAATAATGAAAAGATTTCTCGCTAGGAGACGTAAAGGTCAAAACCTTTTATAGGCTATTTTGCTTCCGGGAGGCGCATTTGGAAAGTTCTTTTTCCTTAACATAGCTTTTTCCATGAAGAATATTTGTCGCTTATTTTCAACTTTTCCATTATGCAAAATTCTTCCGGTGGAAGGCGTAGAGTTATATCATGTTTCCTTCCATATTTCTTCTTTTAACGGTTCGATTTGAAAATCTTTTTGTCTCTGATACATTTTCTATGCGAAATTTTTTGTACGCCATTTGTTAATCTTCGTAACATACTTTATAGTAGCTGGTGGAAGTAAGGAGCTGCTTCTATTTCTGGATGTTTTATCGATTGTAGAAATCTTGTTGCTCTTTTGCAACCGGTTCCATTGACTCTGAATAACTTTGATAAATTTAATTCGCGTCAGAAAGGATTCAAAAGACGTGCTCATTACAACCGAAAATTCGGTGTCGTACTTCTTCTTTAAATGTACGTACGCACAACATTTAGAACAAATACGTTCTTTAAGCCTCAGCTCAAGATCGAATACGAGCATTTTATACCAGAACTACAGTATATCATGCAGCGGAAGTACATAAGCAGTATCTTCCAATCCATAGTCAGGTTAGCCTTGCCGCGAGTTTATAGTTGGGTTACATTTGTTCCTACACTGATGTACGGTAGCAAAACCTGGGTTTCACTAGTCAGGCTTCACTTGTTCGTAGTTTGACGTACGGTACCGAATTTTGAGTTTCACTGCTTTACATCAAGAGACACGGGAGACGTTGCTGTGCATTTCATTTGTGGCAAGACACGTTCTGATCATGCGCGGAACGAAGATGCGTTTGTAATGTGAAGAAAAATCGTGTTAAGTGTAGAGCTATATTTTGAGGTGGTCTGGCCATGTTAAGGAATGGACGAAGAGGTGCTACAAGAATTCATTGAGTAATTTTGAATTTCACTACTTTACATCAAGAGACACGGGAGACGTTTCTGTGCATTTCATTTGTGGCAAGATCCGTTCTGATCATGCGTGGAACTAAGATGCGTATGTAATGTGAAGAAAAATCGTGCTTAGTGAAGAGCTATATTTTGAGGTGATCTGGCCATGTTAAGGAATGAACGAAGAGGTGCTACAAGAATTCATTTAATCCAAGTGGCAGGAAAGAAAGGTACAGGGAGGCCGAGCAAATAATGGCAGGACCAGATTTAGGAATCCTGAATGAGAAAAAAATAATTTCATAATGTAAAGTCAGAATGGTCTTGTGAGAGACCTTTCTCACTTCACATTGATTTTCTCTTCTGTTCCAGGCATTTCTGAATCGGATCAGCGGCGTAACCATGTTTCAAAATCTGGGGGGGGCGAGCACACATACTCACATTATATATATCAATATATATATATATATATCATCATCATCATCATTGTCAACCATTATCAATCCACTGCTGGACGAAGGTCTCCCCAAGTTTCCTCCACAACAGTCTGTCTTGTGCCAGTCTCCTCCATGTCATCCCTGCATACTTTCGAATTTCATCCACCCATCTCCCATGTGGTCTCCTTCTGGGTCTTTTCCTGTCCCTTGGAATCCAATCTAAAATTTCGGCTGTCCATCGATGATCTGTCCTTCTGGCAGTATGTCCAGCCCATTGCCATTTCAGGGATTTAACTCTGATCATGATGTCTTCCACTCTTGTCATTTTACGGATCCACGAGTTCCTCTTCTTATCTCTCCTGGTTACACGAAGCATGCACCTCTCCATGCTTCTTTGAGTTGTCTGCAGTCTTTGTATATCTCTTTTAGTTAAGGTCCACGTCTCTGCACCATACGTAAGCACTGGAAGGATGCATTGATCAAACACTTTTCTTTTAAGACATAATGGCATATTGCTCTTGAAAATTATGCTGTTTCTTCCAAAAGCTCTCCAGGCAAGTTTTGTACGCCGATTAATTTCTTCGTCAATGTGACCCTCACTTGATATCAGCTGTCCAAGATAAACGTACGTGTCTGTTATCTCCAGCTTTTCTCCATCAATCAATAAATCTTCATTTCTTGTAAAAGCATTGAACATCACTTTTGTCTTCTGAAAGTTCATTTTTAATCCCACTTCTTTACTCTTGTCAGCAAGTTCCTGGATCATACTCTGCAGCTCTGATGGGGTAGTTGCAAGAATGACTACGTCATCAGCAAAACGAAGGTGGGTTAGATAATCTCCATTAATCTTGATCCCTTTGTTTTCCCAGCTCAGCGACTGAAAAACACCCTCCAATGTGGCATTAAAGAGCTTCGGAGATATGGTGTCACCTTGTCTCACTCCCTTTCCAATTTTTATGTGTGTTGTATTTTCAAACAGCCGAATCTTTGCACTTGCATTTTCATAGATGTTATTAATAATATTAATGTATGCATCTTCAATACCGCATGTTTTCAGAGCCATTGTAACTGCTGATGGTTTCACCGAATCAAAGGCTTTTTCATAATCGATAAAAGCCATGCACAATGGAAGTTCATATTCCCTCGCTCTTTCAATTAGTTCTCTCAGTACGTGGATATGATCTATTGTACTGTAGCCACTCCTGAATCCAGCTTGTTCTCTCGGTTGAGCCATGTCCAGTGTTACCTTCAAGCGGTGTGAAAGAACTTTAGTGAAGATTTTATAAACTACTGATAGGAGGCTGATAGGTCTGTAGTTCCTGAGATCCTCAATGTCACCTTTCTTATGTAGCAGGATCATTGTAGCGGTGTTCCAATCCTCAGGAATCTTTCCTTCATTAAGGCATCGAGTGAAAATTTGGGCGAGTACTGTTTCGATTTCTCCACTTGCTTCTTGTATGATGTCTACAGTAATTCCATCTTCTCCTGGAGCTTTTCCCCGCTTCATGTTCTTGATTGCATGTGCAACTTCTGCTGGAAGGACTGGAGGAACTCTGGTATTGGTATCTTTCATGATGTCTGGAGTGCATGTATCATCCCTTTCATATAATTTGGAGTAGAAATCTTTCACTCTTGTCAAAATTTCGCCTCTATTTCTTGTTACAGAACCATCTTCTTTTCTCAGTGCCATAATCTGTTTTCTTCCCTTACTGAGATGTCCCTTTGCTATCTTTAGGCTTTGGTTGTTTTCAATTGCTTTCCTCACTAGTTCACAGTTGAATTTTCTTACGTCTTCAGTGATACTTTTTCTTACTGTCTGTATATTCCACTTTGGAAGTCACATCTTCTTTAGTTGTCCTCATCTCTCTTCTTTTTTGCATCAACATTTTCGTTTTTCCTGATAATTTGTTTACATGCAACTTGTTCTTAGACCCAGCTAATTTTGTTGCTGTTTCCATAAGAGCTTTGGTTACTTTTCTGTTAACTTCAGAGATGTCCACTTCTTCCGATGTTAGGCCTTCTAAAGCAGAGAACCTGTTCTTCAGTTCCAACTTGACGGTATTATGGTGTTTTTTAAGGTTGGTTATGTCAATAGATTTTGTTTGTCTTATGAGCTTGCCACGTTCAAGTTTGGTGTTGAGGTGCATCTTACATCTCACCAATCTATGGTCACTACCTGTGTTGAACTTGTTTAGCACACTGCAGTCTTCTATGACGAATTTTTTGTTACACATAATAAAATCAATTTCACTTGTCGTCCCATTTGGATGTCTCCATGTCCATTTCCTGTGTGGCTTTTTCTTGAAGAAGGAGTTCAAGATGAAAAACCCTTCTGCCTCTGCAAACTCAACGAGAGTATTTCCACGCTGGTTTCTGTTGCCGTGACCGAATTTACCTACTGAAGTTTCATTCTGTTGCCGTTGCCCTATTTTTGCATTGAAATCTCCCATAATTATTTTCAAGTGCTGCTTACCTTTATTATTTAGATGACAAATTTCCTCATAAAATTCTTCAATTTCTTCTTCAGGATGACTTGTGGTGGGTGCATAAGTTTGAATAATCTGAGCCTGGTATCTTTTCGAGAGTTGGATAACAAGTCGTGCAGCTCTGTCAGAGGAACTTTCAACTTTTACAACTTTATCCTTCAGTTTCTTGTTTATTATAAATCCAACACCACTAGTTCTGCCAGTATCTGTCCCACGATAGTAGAAAAGATGTCCACTTTTCAGTTCGATGAGATCTTCTCCCTTTCTCCTTACCTCACTTAGCCCCACGATGTCCCACTTGATCCTTTGTAGTTCCTCTTCCAATTCAACAATTCAAGAAGCCTTGAATCAGAAGATAGGGAGCGTCCGTTGTACGTAGCCAAGGTCAGCATCAGATGGCAGCCTAGTCCGGTCCTCCGGGGATTCTTAGCACCCTCTGCCTTCATGTCGCACTGGCCGCTGCCTTGGCCAGGTACATTCCAGCTGCCGGAGACTGAGGGCCAAGATTTAAGTTGTGGAATCATTTTGGAGGGGTTTGGCCATAACTCACCACGCTGGCCAAGCGGGTTGGTGAGTGTGGGATAGAATTTCCTCTAATCCCGATGGTATAGTTATACCGCTATTGGCGGTCGTCAGAGCCCCTTTAGTGGGAACAGGATGTACCACGAGAAGGCGGGGTTGACATTTGTCAAGGAGAGGCTGTGATGTTACGCATCACCTGACCTTACATCCCTTACATATATATATATATATATATATATATATATATATATGAGTATCCCCAACTCTGAAAATCTGGGGGATCGTGAGGTCGTGAACCCCCTTTCCCCAGTGGCTACGCCTATGAATCGGATCTTGTCATTATTTCCACGGCTTTCCTCTAAATGTTTGTGAAGTTCGACTTATGTGCCAAGATCGCTGCAAAGTAAGTCGTTTGCTACGTTTACAGTAAGGGTGAAAGGAGGAGGAAGTGCACTCACGGACAATATAATTTGCGCACCTAGAAGAAAACATTCTACAACCGCGAAACTTTGCAAATAGCTAGAGTGCGTGCTGGTATGCAAATGATCCACGTTTGGTATGATTGCGCATGACTGCACACCCTGTAGTGGCGTTGCAAGCACAAACCGGCAGACTTATAAACCGGCGTGTAGTCGGTGCAGCATGAAAGTGAAAAGCACCGGCCGACGCAAGCAATACTACAGAGTGGCAATAATGTCGGGTAGATGCCAGAGACGTCGATTTACGCAACTTACGGACTTTAAGAGATATCTGATCATCGGGCAGAAAACCGCAGGGTGGTCGGTGCGCAGTACAACCCGCCACGTGGATCGTTCTGACCACACCGTCCGACTGTGTTGGGACGGTGTGGTCAGAACGGAGCAGTGGACACCTGACGGCACTGCCTTACGGCGGTACAGAAAATCGACGGATCGTGAACTAGGCACGAACGGATCCCGCGGGGACCCAGTCCACTATACAGGCAGATCTAGCGGCTCCTTTGTGCCCACGAACCATTTCCCGAAGCCCCTCGGAAGCGAATCTGCGATGTTAGCGCCCCTTACGTGTGCTGCCATTGATACCAGAACATCGTCGGTTCCGTGTGCTGTGGTGCCAGTCCAAAGCGACGTGGAACGCCACAGACTGGCGTCTTGTGGTGTTTAGCGATGAGTGATGTTTCGTTTAGGGGACAGATGATCATCGTGTCCGGGTGTGGAGGTCCCCGGATCAACGGCACAATCCTAAACTCGCTATCGAGCGCCATACCTTCCCCACTGCAGGCATTATGGTCTGAGGAGCCATTGTCTACGATAGCCGATCAGCTCTAGTAGTGATACGCAGATCATTGACGGGTCAGCTGTATGTGGACGAGATCCTACGGCCCCATGTGCTCCCATTCCTGGCCGGGATTCCAGGTGCCCTCTACAAGCAGGTTAATGCCCGACCGCACACGGCTCGGGTTGCCCATTACTACCTATGTCATGGCCAGCCCGTTCCCCGGACATGTCTCCTATCGAGCATGTGTTGAACCAGGTGAAACGCCGACTGCCGCCGTGCCGCACTATCCGGGATTTGGAGCACACCGTCCAAAACGAGTGGGATAACATCAGGCGTCTGTTTACCTCCAAGCGGACCCTATTGCCTCATGTATCGCCGAACGAGGTGGTACGACGCCCTATTGAAAATGACCGGACTGCGTGCCACAGATCCCTCTGTAATTGTCTTGCAGATCTGTTTTTGCCATCATGTGTATCATTCATCTGTATCATTACGTCCATCAAATTTCAGTTTAATCCCATGCTTCCTTCTTGGTGCGCAAATTTCATTATCCCTGAATGTATTAATTAATCAGGAGGACCTACGAAGTATTTAAAGTCTAATATCATTAGTAACTTTGATTTAACAGATGATCTTCCTTTAAGGAGCTTGCATATGAATTTCGGAGAACGATTGGGATACGAATGCTACGTGTGATGGAACAAATATCGTAGCTAGATTAATGTTGATATTAAATATGTACTCAGTGCAAATTCGCTTTTACGAGTACGCCCATAAGTTCGGCATTGTGCCATAAAATTGTGTTGCGGGAAATATCATCAAATTATTCCGTTATTGTTGTGTTGCGGGAAATATCATCAAATTATTCCGTTATTGTAAGTGCCAATATGTTAACACTTCCGTTATTACGGTGCAGTGCTTTTTTACGTAAGCGAGATTTATGGTACTATAACGAAGTAAATTTCTCCGTCATTTCTGGTCTACGCCGGGATTCGAACCCGAGTCCGCTTATTCCGGAACAAGTCGCTCTGCCAACTGAGCTACGCAAACGTTTGTACTGACTACTATCTACCTTTATGTCGTGTGCGACCTGCTGGCAGGTACGTCACATCTCCCCCCCCGAAAGAGGGCCGGGGGCATGGCCCACGGGTCAGCCGTGACCATGAATCGTCGCAGGCAGCCATCCGCTGTAGAACGTGCACTTGAGAACTCCCAGTCAATCTGGTGTGTGGAATGCAGCATCACACTTTTTTATTTTTCGAAGCGTTGGAGAAGGGATTCTCTGATTTTTCCTCTCTCGCGGTGTGGAAAGAACATCACACCAATGCGAGATTTTGAACGGCCGGGTCATCCGGAAAGTTCGGGCGCCATTATAACGAAGTAAATTTATCTGTCATTTCTGGTCTACGCCGGGATTCGAACCCGAGTCCGCTTATTCCGGAACATGTCGCTCTACCAACTGAGCTACGCAGACGTTTGTACTGAACAACTGAGCTACGCAGACGTTTGTACTGAACAACTGAGCTATGCAGACGTTTGTAATTATCTGCCTTTATGTCGTGTGCATCCTGCTGGCAGGTACGTCCCAGTACCAACGTTGTAATCATACACTGAGCGATCACTGAATTATGACCACCTACCTAATACTTCGTATGTCCTCCTTTCGCCCTCAGTACAGTAGGATAAAAATTAATAAATATGTACCAACGGTTTTCACTCCAGTATTCAGTACTTTAGCAATCTTGCAAGCGTACTTTTCTTAGCGTGGTATTACGGTACCAACGTTGTAATCATACACTGGGCGATCACTGAATTATGACCACTTACCTAATACTTCGTATGCCCTCCTTTCGCCCTCAGTACAGCACCTATTCGACATCACATCGATTCAAGAAGATGTCGGAAGCAGTTGGGAGGTATGACAAATCAAGCTGTGTGTAATGCGGGTTTCAATGCTGGTATGGATTGGTGTATCCCGAAGCCTGATATGCAGTTCCATAGTGTCCCACAAGACGCTTTATAAGATTGATATAGAGGGAGTTCGGAATCCAGTCGATATGCTGGGAGTCTAAACTGTGTTCCTGAAACCATTCCTGCACAGCATTGGACCAGTGGCTCGGCGTATTCTCATCTTGGAAGACACAGACGCTATTCGGAAAAGTGCAACACTGCTTGGTGTACAGAGTCAGCAAGCAATTTACGATAGTGGGCACCAGTCATATGTTCTTCCACATGCACCAGGGGTCCAAGTGCCTGCCAGGTAAACATATCCCCACACCACACAACCACCTCCACAGGCTTGCACTGTGGAGACCAAGCAGGATCGATCAAGTGCGTCATGTTGTTTGCGTCAAACATGTGCACAATCATACATGGAGTGGAGTAAAAATGCGACTCGTCAGACCTGCGCACTTTTTTCCAGTCATCCAACACCCAACCTGCAGGATCTTTGCACCAGGCGAGTCTTTTGCGCAGATGAACCGTGGTTAGGAGAGGATGTCATCAGAGTCGTCTGCTGTTATACCCCATACGTGCGAACGTGCGATGCATGGTCATGACAGATTCTGTTCCGGGTTGACCTCTGTTGTATTGGGTAATCAACTGTTGAACAGTGCTGCGTCTGTTGGACTGTACGAATTGTCGGACACTGCGCTCACTTGTCACATCAACCTTTCGCAGTCCTGTGCAGTTTTGCCTCCGGGTCTTTGTTTGACCATTTTCACGTGAGTCACTTTAACTATGGCGGCTCGCGAACAACCCACCAGTTCAGCCGTTTGGGAAGTCGTGGCACCCCCTCTCAGAGCTTCTACAATCTGCCCTTTCTCAAAATCCGATAAATCCTTCTTTTTATTCATCACGCTCCGAATTTTACTATCTACTGTTCCAGTCACATTTTTTATTTGCTACGTAGGTCGACTAATCGCGCCCTCTTGGAAATCACGTGGTCAACATCCACTTTTGATAGGGGTTATGGTAGTCAAATTATAATCAAAAGGAGGGAAAGATGTTCTAATTGTGTTCGAAAATACACTAATATTAAAATGCCGAATTGATAAATTTGGCTCTCGGAAATGCCCTTTTATACAAAAAGCAATAGCATTACCGTCATTTACAGCGCTCATTTCCTGCGAAATAGTATTCTTGAGCAGCTACACACTTTTGGTAAAGTTCATAAAGCTGTTTGAAGCGTTCCTGGAATTCATTTTTGAAACCCCTTTAAGTATCTTTGTGGCGTTTCGATAATGTCATCAGCACTCACCAATTGCTGTTCTTTTCACGCAGATTTCAACCGCGGAAGCAAGTAAAAATCGGGTGGTGTCAAGTCAGGAGAATATCGAGGATCCTTTAGTGACGTCACATTATGCTCTGCTAGGTAATATTTAACCTATTAGGGATCGATGTACAGGCGCATTCTCATGAAGAAGAAAACAAATATTTGCTTTCCATTTTTCGGACATTTCGTTCAGATTGTATTCCTGAGGGGACGAAGGATATCGACGTACATTTCTTTATTCACAGTCCCCCCTTCTGGTATAAAGGCCCTGAGAATCACAGTGAACTCCCAGCATTTCCTTTACTCTTGTACAAACGAGGTTTCCGTTTTCGAGGTGATGATTATGTTGACTTCCATTTACGGGATTGACGTTTCGTCTCACAGAAACCACCATATCTTCTGTGATTATGTTGCTTAGAAGATTGTCATCTTGATCAGCCATAGTGATCAGCCCTCCGGTAAGAGTCTTCGTGTTTTGTGTTGTCCGGTAGTCAGCATTTTTGGAACTAATGGTTGGCAAGTGTAATGCATGTTCAAATTATTTTGGAGAATGCTGTGCACTCTTCCGACTGATATTTCTACCTCTAACGCATTTCCTTTATATTTTTTCTTCTGTCACGTCTGACAATGTCGCGTATGAACTCAATCTTTTCGGCAGTTGAAGAGGGACACGGGCGCCTCCTATGCGGATCATCATCGGCAACCACAAGACCATCACGACAACCCTTTTGCCACATGTAAACTTGCGATTTCTTCATTGCCATTTCACCGTATGCTTGTTGAAACATGGTTAATGTCTCTGATGGTGATTTTCAAAGCAAAACACAAAATTTGATGTTTGCATCTTGTTCAGTTACCGACATTTTCAACTGCCACATTACCAGATGCACGGTAAACGAAGAAAACTGCAGGTGCTCCACTTAGGCATAAAATGAGATGGCGCCACTTGTCATCAGACGACGTCATGGGTGTTGCCAACCACTGAAACCGAAATATCCTCGGAGCAACTCTTCATTCTCATAAAACTGGGGACCATTCTGTGAAATTTTGAACTTACCTTGTATTCCATTTGTTTGTGTTCTGTTTTGTATGGCCAAAAATATCGTTATGAAATAACATGATCAATACCAACACTTCTGTAATAATGAAATAGAGAAACTGTGATTTAACGCTAAAAGAGAAAATTTTAGTGTTAATCAGAAACGGGTTAGAAAATTCAGTTCTGAGGGTAAATGACGAAATTCATAGCGAAATTCATTATGGTGTCAAATTCTTTTAATATATTATTGAGACAGATTGTGCTGCTGAAAGTTTAATTCAGGCGCTAACGGCCCAGCATGGTTATAGTAATTGTAAAACGAATACAGTCTCATCGATTATGACGAAGTTCAAGGATCTGATGCAAACTTAGTGATAAAAAAATATTGATTAAAAAATATTGTACCTAATGTGTAGAAAATATACTACATACAGGATTTCGACAGAATAATGTGAATTCCACGTTCAGAGACGTGAATTTGAATGCAGCAGTGTGAATCGCAATGCGCAAAGGTATCCACCACAAATTTTGAAGATGACAATCCAATTTTTGGCGTAAATGTGACAAGGATGGTAAAATATCCGAAAACTTGAAAATTTTCATCATCCTGGAGCAGGACTCGAACCCGCGTCTCCCAGATAGCGCCCGGGTATGCTAACCACTACACAACCCAGAACGACCAAGTTTCAAGTTTCCGATCAATTTGAATTTAACCATCACAGCATACCCGGGCGCTATCTGGGAGACGCGGATTCGAGTCCCGCTCCAGGACGATGAAAATTTTCAAGTTTTCGGATATTATCTGACTTACCATCCTTGTCACATTTACGCCAAAAATCGGATTGTCATCTTCAAAATTTGTATTATATGGCGTGATCCCGTATGTCTTTCATGGTATCCACCACTTTTTGGTTGTAATAGCTTTGTTTAGAACCTTAAGGTCCTGTTTAAGTGCACTTAAAGGGTCTTTTTGCAAAATTTCTTCCAGGGTGACGACGAAATGAGCGACCCAACAGACTTCGAAAGATATACACGGCAGAGCTGCTATTGCAAAACTTCTGGTGACCCGGGTGAATGCACAACAGCGACGGCAGTGGTGCCAGGGGTATACGACGTGAACTGCCGATCCGTGGAAGCGTGTAGTATGGTCTGATGAATCCACATTCACACTACCCCCCCCCCCGCAGGATGTGTTTACGTGTGGAAAACACCGTCTGAAGCGTACAACCCGGACTGCCTGCTCCCAACAGTGCAGCACGGTGGTTGTTCTGTTGTGCTCCGGGCGGTCATATCGTGGTTTTACAGCAGATTCCCTGATCACGGATGACTGTAAGGGTGTATGAAACCATTTTGGCCGACCAAGTCCATCCAGTGATTCGGGCATTATTTCCTGCTGTGGATGCCATCTATAAAAATGATAGCGCCCCAATTCACAGAGCTCGGAATGTTCAATCATGGTTTGAGGAACATGAGGACGAACTTTCACACATTCCTTGGCCTCCCCAGTCACCAGGCTTAAACATCGTCGAGCCACTTTGTTCTGTGTTGGAAAACAGAGTAAAATACCGTTATTCTCCGCCTGCACCTCTCAAGGATCCGGAGCAGTTTCTGCATGAGGAATGGTGTAACACCCCACTAACCACCATCCAGGATTTGTATGTGTTCATTCCGAGGAGGATTCAGGCGGTTTTGAATGCCAAAAGTGGTCCCGCAGCCTATTAGGTACGTAAAACTTTTTTCCCTAGGTGTTCGCATTATTCTGTCCAACCACTGCACGTAGTTCGTATAGTATGAAAACTCACCTTAGGCTGATACTTTTTTTTTTAACATCCACGAATCTAAATAACTTTGCTTCTCCTTTGCCATAACAGTAATGCACGGGGAAAACCCCCGGCCCTAATTTTATTCACGGACAATGCATAATGACATAGCGATACAGTGATAAATATTAATGTCAGTACAAAATCAACACATAAGTAAAATAACACGAAAAGCCTAAAATCGGAGATGAGCTGAGTTCAAAGTGTGTGACATCAAAAATCTTGCTGCGGTGTTCAGTGAAGATATCACAGATGCAGAAGATAATGTCAGTCCTGTAGTTGCATCCTCTTCCTCATTGTCAAAGCCTGAAATGTCAGTCTCTCTCTCTCTCTCTCTCTATATATATATATATATATATATACAGGTGATGCGTAACATCACAGCCTCTCCTTGACAAATGTCAACCCCGCCTTCTCGTGGTGCATAATGTTCCCACTAAAGGGGCTCTCACGACCGCCAGTAGCGGTATAACTATACCATCGGGATTAGAGGAAATGCTATCCCACACTCACCAACCCGCTTGGCCAGCGAGGTGAGTTATAACCAAACCCCTCCAAAATGACTCCACAACTTAAATCTTGGCCCACAGTCTCCGGCAGCTGGAATGTACCTGGCCAAGGCAGCGGCCAATGCGATATGAAGGCATAGGGTGCTAAGAATCTCAGGAGGACCGGACTAGGCTGCCATCTGATGCTGACCTTGGCTACGTATAATGGACGCTCCCTATCTTCTGATTCAAGGCTTCTTGAATTGGAAGAGGAACTACAAAGGTCGAAAGTATGCAGGAGTGACATGGAAGAGACTGGCACAAGACAGACCGATGTGGAGGAAACTTGTGGAGGCCTTCGTCCAGTAGTGGATTGATAATGGTTGACAATGATGATGATGATGATGATGATGATGATATATACATGGAGAAAAGCTGGAGAACACACCCATTACGTTTATCTGGGACAGCAGATATCAAGTGAAGGTCACATTGATGAAGAAATTAATCGGCGTACAAAACTTGCCTGGAGAGCTTTTGGAAGAAACAGTATAATTTTTCAAGAGCAATATGTCATTATATCTTAAAATAAAAGTGTTTGATCAATGCATCCTACCAGTGCTTACGTATGGTGCAGAGACGTGGACCTTAACTAAAAGAGACATACAAAGGCTGCAGACAACTCAAGGTAGCATGGAGAGGTGCATGCTTGGTGTAACCAGGAGAGATAAGAAGAGGAATTCGTGGATCCGAAAAATGACAAGAGTGGAAGACATCATGATCAGAGTAAAATCCCTGAAATGGCAAAGGGCTGGACATACTGCCAGAAGGACAGGCCATCGATGGACATCCGAAATTTTAGATTGGATTCCAAGAGACAGGAAAAGACCCAGAAGAAGGCCACATGGGAGATGGGTGAATGAAATTCGAAAATATGCGGGAGTGACATGGAGGAGACTGGCACAAGACAGACCGTTGTGGAGGAAACTTGGGGAGACCTTCGTCCAGCAGTGGATTGATAATAGTTGACGATGATGATGATGATGATGATGATATACATACACACTACTAAGTAGAGGTTGGAATAAAAAATTATTTAACAAGGACAAAAACAACAAAGAAAACCTCAAACCCAACAGGCATGAGTAAAAAGTAAAGTAATAGCAAACCTGAATGTAGAAAGTGTCGAGAATGCCGAGCCTTGGCTTTATCAAGGACCAGCAAAACTCTGCATTTTCTCACTTCCACAAAGACCTAGTTGGAAATGGGTTCCTGCAAAGCCATAGATGCAAGTTTAAATCCCACTAAAATTTATAATCAACATAACCGCCCTCAAAGGTACTTGAAGAGTAATTTAGTTAAAGTTTTTGCATGCATCTATAACTTTCCTGGCCCAACCCATACTTGTCATCTGTCGCAAAAAACAGAAAAACGATTTCAAAAAATTCACAAGTTGTGAGGAGGTTTGAACAAATTAACAGAATTATGCAGCTAAAACACGTGGTTGAGCAACCAAACCACCTGAGAGAGAATTTAAACATGAATCACGTACTAAAAGTACTACAAAGTCTATTTCTTGTGGTAAAAAAGCATTTCCGAAAATGCCATAAAATTAAAAAATAAAAGAATAAAAATTACGACAGAGACTTGAAAGTAAATAGGATTTTTGTATCTACAACTTTCACAAAAACGGACGTCACAAGAACAAAAAATAAATAAATGATGTTTTGAAAAAATTACTTGAAGTTAACAATTAGTTGCAATATTTACAGAATATTTCAGGAGTTCTTTAAGAGTATAATAATGAAGTTTTTTATGCACTTACCAACAATGAAAAAGCATCGTTGACAACTAGTACGATAAAACGGCAAGATACTCAAACTAAGTGCTTATAAACGCGCATAATTTCCAAATTAAGTGAAAGAGAAAACTCATAAAGTTAGAAAAACAATTTGCACCAATGCCTAATAAGAAAAATTATAAAATTTCCGCTTTTAACGATCGCTATTAAACCTAGATAGAAAAATGCACAAGAACAAAGGTTAGAGCCATTATGAGTTAAAAGAAAGTGTTTGATCAATGCATCCTTCCAGCGCTTACATATGGTGCAGAGACGTGGACCTTAACTAGAAGAGACATACAAAGGCTGCAGACAACTCAAAGTAGCATGGAGAGGTGCATGCTTGGTGTAACCAGGAGAGATAAGAAGAGGAACTCGTGGATCAGAAAAATGACAAGAGTAGAAGACATCATGATCAGAGTAAAATTTTTGAATCGGTAATGGGCTGGACATACTGCCAGAAGGGCCGACCATCGATGGACAGCCGAAATTTTAGATTGGATTCCAAGGGACAGGAAAAGACCCAGAAGAAGAGCACGTGGGAGATCGGTCGATGAAATTCGAAAGTATGCGGGAGTAACATGAAGGAGACTGGCACAAGACAGGCCGTTCTGGAAGAAACTGGGAGAGACCTTCATCCAGCAGTGGATTGATAATGGTTGACAATGATGATGATTATATATATATATATATATATATATATATATATACTTAAGAGCAAAACTGAAGACTAAGGAAAAAATTTTAGAATTTAGAACGAAGGGTGCTATATATATATATACTTAAGAGCAAAACTGAAGACTAAGGAAAAAATTGTAGAATTTAAAACGAAGGGTGCAAAATAACCTGAAAATCAAAACGCGCAACGCAGCAGTTTTGAAAATTCAGAATTCACATTCTATAAAGAAGATACCTAAGCAAAAAAATACATATATAATTTTGACTCACACCTAGTACAACATAGAAAAGGTTATGTATCTACCTGTGTGAGTAAAAGGAGAAAAGATAAAAAAATAAAATAAAACAACTGAATGTAGAAGGTGTCGAGAATACTGAGCCTTGGCTTTATCAAGGACCAGCAAAAACTCTGCATTTTCTCACTTCCACAAAGACCTAGTTGGAAATGGGTTTCTGCAAGGCCATAGATGCAAGTAACATTCCCACCTAAAATAGTTTAAAAAAGTATATATATAAGTCATGTCCTCGGTAGAGTTGCATGACCTAGCACTAGTTAACAATTTCGCTTGCATCCATTAACCTTCCTGGCCCGACCCATGCTCTTCATCTGTTACTATTAAACAGAGAGAAGAAGATTAAAGAGAACTCAAGCTGTGAGAGTGACATAATAATTAGAAATGATTTTCAGCCATAACGAAATTCCAAGTTCGTTTGAGAGAGAATTTAAACCTGAAAAACAATGCAAAAGAAATCCAAATTTTACATTGCAATTAAAAAAGGAAATGTTAATTTATAACGAACAGAATTTTGAAAGAAAACTTGAGTCTAAAACCCCCTACTCTACAACTTATGACAGCACGAAAACGAGAATAAGTTAAAGATAATAATTAACTAAAGAAAACTTTGTGAAAGTTATATACCTTAAACAGTTAGTTGCAATATGTACAAAGTATTTCACCAGTGCTTTAAGTGCATAATTAATTAGTTATTAAGAACTTAACTACTTTGAAAAAACAGCGCATAGACAGCGCATAGAAAAGGAACAAGCTTAGCCATCTTCTGTTCCTAGGTACCCCAAAAGACGCTCAAAGTTACAAAGAAAAGAAAGAGTTAAAACCCGCAAAAATGTTAACAGACAAACCAATGCCTAAAAGCTGAAAAGCTAAAAAACGACAGAGAAAAGGTACATGAAGTACAAACATTGAACTTATAAATCCTAGAACCCAAAAACAAGGAAGAGAGCTTACCTCTTGTGCGACAAAAACTTTTCTCCTCACAAGAGAAGAACATGGCTGACCTCTTCCGCCACTCCCTAGACGCTGGGGGGCAGTGAGGGTGGGGCTGATGGCCTCCTCATACAGCAAGAAACCAACGCGCGGAGATTTTAATCAGAGAAAAAAAAAATATATAAACTTAAGAATGTGGATCTGTATGATCAGAAAGAGCAGAATTAACTCTCCAGAATACATGAGAAATATTATAAAATACACGAGCAGTTTATTTAATAATCTTTGCATGTATTAAATCACCTTAGTGAGCTTCTATAGATTAATCAGAATCTTATTAATTTTAATGTTGGTTTTTCTATTTTTAGTATAGCTATCCTAGTGATGAATAACTAGTTTTCTTTTTTATTTGTTTTTATTTTCTTTTATAAACAGATTTTTAAGCTTTTTTTGTGATTTTGTTTATATTATTTAATTTTTTGTTTTAATAGGACCGTCATATCCATAGCACTAAGGTTCCTTTAGGTAGTTAATAGGCATCCTCTAGCCAACTTCCTTACGGCTTTGATTGGTCAGAATCATATTATTAACTGTGTAGAAAATTAAAGCAGATCTGCCAACCTTACTCTATTATTCAGAATAATTTTTCTTAAAGTTCTTTTGATGAAAGAAGAAGGAATTTCGTTCTCTAGAAAACTTTCTAATAGTATATTAATGTGGTAATTGAAGTCCAAATTGTTGCTGCAAATTCTTGAAATTCTTAGGACCTGAGAAATTAGTACATTCTCAATTACTTTGGTTGAAATGTTATTATTCCAGTGTAGATATTTAATTACTTTGAAAGGAAAATTAACTCTTTTATCAAAGATGCTAATAGATGGGTTACCTCTGTTGAGCTTAATGCTTAAGTCTAGGAACTCAAGTTCCTTATTACTGTGGTTGGTTTTACATAAGTTAAGAGAGCTAGGATAGATATTATCAAAATCACTCTCTATAACTTCTGAATTATTGATACACAGCAGATCATCAATATATCTAAAAGTGTAAAGGTAGTTATCTGAGCAGGTGGGGTGATTTTTAATGAATTTATATTCCTTAAAGAACAGGAATAGATTAGCGATATTCGTGGACGTTGATGTTCCCATTGGAATACCGTTCACTTGCTTATAGAGAGTATTATTATATAAGATATGGTTATTTTTTATGCAGCAATTGAGATAAGAGTTCCAAGTTCCTACATCAACAAATTGGTTAAGTTTAAATTCTGCATACAGCTCTTTAAAGGTAGTGATTATATCTGATAGAGGCAGATTAGTATATAGGTTTTCAAAATCATAACTATTAATATCTAGGGGACAAACTTTGAGTATAGTAGAAATTACTTCTGCATTATTATTAATTATCCAAAAATCTCTGTACATCAAGTTAGAACAGTTTCTAATGTGTTTCAAAACCTTCTTTAAGACATCTTCAAAAGCAAGATCTATTTGCTTTTTATGACTCCTTACTCCACTAGCTATGAACCTGAACTTCACAGGATCCTTATGAAACTTAACCGTTGCAAAAAGAAATGGAAATTCAGGCTCATATCTTCTAGTTTGTGGAATTTTAAGTTTCTTGAAGAATGCCTTAAACCGATTTTCTAACTGCTTGGTAGAATAACTTACGGACTCGTATGTTACTCTATTATTGAGTTCCATAGTTAACAATTCAAAATAGAACTTCTTACAGATAATTGCAAAATTATTGCTAGCTTTATCCGTAGTGGTAAAAATAAATTGGTCTTGTAGTTTGGAGAGTGACCTTTTAGCTTCTCCAGAGAAAAAGAGATTTCTGTCGAAACAAAAGTCCAGACCTGCCAACTCACCGGTGAAGCTATTGATTATATTATATTTCCATTCTGCGAAGGCCTCAATAGGCTGATTGTACGTTAAACTGGTTTTTACGTTGTACTTATTTACATCTTGAGTGAAGCTCTCAAGAATCCTTTCTTTGGAAATTGTGAAGGAAGGTCTGAATTTAGAGCCATACTCTAATAAATTCCTAAGCTTTTCATTTGCAACAAAACTCAAGTTTCCGGTGATAATATGGTTGTAATTCTTATCATAGTGAACTGTTTCTTTATGTTCATCACAAGAACAAGTAGTGATTACAGGAATGTAGCTCGAAGAGTTAAGTTTGTAGTTTTTAACTATTGACCCTAAGGTCTTAACATATTTAAAACTTACAATAGACTGGTGCCTGTGGATGGGAAAAAAAATTGCATTATTGTAGAACAGCTTCCTTACATTGAGATTATCGTAGGCTTTATTTAGGAACCTGATGGTAACAAAATTACTGGAAAATTCTTTAAGAGAAATTTTTATCTTTAAGAATATGTTTAAGAATGTCCAGAACCAAAGCAAAAACATGCTTATCAACATGGTCAGCAGTTTCATTCCAGAATTTGAAAAACATTTAAGGACAGAGTGCTTGAAGGACTTGAGAATTTTGTAAGTATTTTTAACAAAATTAGTGCCAGTTTTAAAGCTTTCCAGAGTTTTTAGCAAGTTAGCAAAATCAACTTTGCTTGATGTGCGAAATAACCTCTGTCCTCTATTACCTCTAGAGCAGCTCTTATTATTAACAAGAAAGAAGAGTTCACGAATTGAAAATTTATGCTGATTATGCTTATTGTCAGATAGAGTGGAATTAAGGCCATAGGGATAAAGAGACTGATGCTGCAAAATTTCAAGGGATTCAGTTTCTAGCCGAGCATAGAGGTCAGGGATAATATGTAGTACCTCTATTTTCACTTTGTCAAAACCATGAGTATGGAAATGCTCTAATTCAAAGGTAGAGTACTGGTTGGCATTTGTGGAGGGGTTCACTCCTGAATTAGAGAACTTGTTTACTAGAGACCTGTGACCATTAATCCTAAGATGAAGAGGATTTTTACTTTGGCCAATATAGCTAAGGTTGCAGACAGTACAGGTGAGCTTATAGATGGTATTGTAGGCTTTGCAAAACTTGTTGGAGCAATTATCCTCAACAGAAGAATACAGGTTAGGATCTGCAGATTTACATGTCAAACAACGTTTGTCATTTCATAACTTTAGATTACCTTTGCCAGCGAGTTCATACACTATGGGAAAGGGTGCTAGCCTAACCGAGCGGGAGGACTTAAAATATCTGAGCTGACCTCCAATCCTTTCATCGTCCTTAGAACTCCACTTGGGCCAAAACATACAAATTCTGAGCAAACCAACTAGGAAAAACTTTTTAGAAATAAGCAGTCCAAGAAAAGACCAAACTCGAGTATAAACTACACTCCAAAATGCTGCATCCAAAACATACTAAAAAGAAAAATTAGAAAATGAAAAAAACCTCAAGTAAAAAAATAGTAATAAAAAAAAAAAAAAACATTTCAACTAGAATTTGCGCATGAGCTGCTAAATAATAAATTGAAATTAGTTACTTAAGAGCAAAACTGAAGACTAAGGAAAAAATTGTAGAATTTAAAACGAAGGGTGCAAAATAACCTGAAAATCAAAACGCGCAACGCAGCAGTTTTGAAAATTCAGAATTCACATTCTATAAAGAAGATACCTAAGCAAAAAAATACATATATAATTTTGACTCACACCTAGTACAACATAGAAAAGGTTATGTATCTACCTGTGTGAGTAAAAGGAGAAAAGATAAAAAAATAAAATAAAACAACTGAATGTAGAAGGTGTCGAGAATACTGAGCCTTGGCTTTATCAAGGACCAGCAAAAACTCTGCATTTTCTCACTTCCACAAAGACCTAGTTGGAAATGGGTTTCTGCAAGGCCATAGATGCAAGTAACATTCCCACCTAAAATAGTTTAAAAAAGTATATATATATAAGTCATGTCCTCGGTAGAGTTGCATGACCTAGCACTAGTTAACAATTTCGCTTGCATCCATTAACCTTCCTGGCCCGACCCATGCTCTTCATCTGTTACTATTAAACAGAGAGAAGAAGATTAAAGAGAACTCAAGCTGTGAGAGTGACATAATAATTAGAAATGATTTTCAGCCATAACGAAATTCCAAGTTCGTTTGAGAGAGAATTTAAACCTGAAAAACAATGCAAAAGAAATCCAAATTTTACATTGCAATTAAAAAAGGAAATGTTAATTTATAACGAACAGAATTTTGAAAGAAAACTTGAGTCTAAAACCCCCTACTCTACAACTTATGACAGCACGAAAACGAGAATAAGTTAAAGATAATAATTAACTAAAGAAAACTTTGTGAAAGTTATATACCTTAAACAGTTAGTTGCAATATGTACAAAGTATTTCACCAGTGCTTTAAGTGCATAATTAATTAGTTATTAAGAACTTAACTACTTTGAAAAAACAGCGCATAGACAGCGCATAGAAAAGGAACAAGCTTAGCCATCTTCTGTTCCTAGGTACCCCAAAAGACGCTCAAAGTTACAAAAGAAAAGAAAGAGTTAAAACCCGCAAAAATGTTAACAGACAAAACCAATGCCTAAAAGCTGAAAAGCTAAAAAACGACAGAGAAAAGGTACATGAAGTACAAACATTGAACTTATAAATCCTAGAACCCAAAAACAAGGAAGAGAGCTTACCTCTTGTGCGACAAAAACTTTTCTCCTCACAAGAGAACATGGCTGACCTCTTCCGCCACTCCCTAGACGCTGGGGGCAGTGAGGGTGGGGCTGATGGCCTCCTCATACAGCAAGAAACCAACGCGCGGAGATTTTAATCAGAGAAAAAAAATATATAAACTTAAGACTGTGGATCTGTATGATCAGAAAGAGCAGAATTAACTCTCCAGAATACATGAGAAATATTATAAAATACACGAGCAGTTTATTTAATAATCTTTGCATGTATTAAATCACCTTAGTGAGCTTCTATAGATTAATCAGAATCTTATTAATTTTAATGTTGGTTTTACTATTTTTAGTATAGCTATCCTAGTGATGAATAACTAGTTTTCTTTTTTTATTTGTTTTTATTTTCTTTTATAAACAGATTTTTAAGCTTTTTTTGTGATTTTGTTTATATTATTTAATTTTTTGTTTTAATAGGACCGTCATATCCATAGCACTAAGGTTCCTTTAGGTAGTTAATAGGCATCCTCTAGCCAACTTCCTTACGGCTTTGATTGGTCAGAATCATATTATTAACTGTGTAGAAAATTAAAGCAGATCTGCCAACCTTACTCTATTATTCAGAATAATTTTTCTTAAAGTTCTTTTGATGAAAGAAGAAGGAATTTCGTTCTCTAGAAAACTTTCTAATAGTATATTAATGTGGTAATTGAAGTCCAAATTGTTGCTGCAAATTCTTGAAATTCTTAGGACCTGAGAAATTAGTACATTCTCAATTACTTTGGTTGAAATGTTATTATTCCAGTGTAGATATTTAATTACTTTGAAAGGAAAATTAACTCTTTTATCAAAGAGGCTAATAGATGGGTTACCTCTGTTGAGCTTAATGCTTAAGTCTAGGAACTCAAGTTCCTTATTACTGTGGTTGGTTTTACATAAGTTAAGAGAGCTAGGATAGATATTATCAAAATCACTCTCTATAACTTCTGAATTATTGATACACAGCAGATCATCAATATATCTAAAAGTGTAAAGGTAGTTATCTGAGCAGGTGGGGTGATTTTTAATGAATTTATATTCCTTAAAGAACAGGAATAGATTAGCGATATTCGTGGACGTTGATGTTCCCATTGGAATACCGTTCACTTGCTTATAGAGAGTATTATTATATAAGATATGGTTATTTTTTATGCAGCAATTGAGATAAGAGTTCCAAGTTCCTACATCAACAAATTGGTTAAGTTTAAATTCTGCATACAGCTCTTTAAAGGTAGTGATTATATCTGATAGAGGCAGATTAGTATATAGGTTTTCAAAATCATAACTATTAATATCTAGGGGACAAACTTTGAGTATAGTAGAAATTACTTCTGCATTATTATTAATTATCCAAAAATCTCTGTACATCAAGTTAGAACAGTTTCTAATGTGTTTCAAAACCTTCTTTAAGACATCTTCAAAAGCAAGATCTATTTGCTTTTTATGACTCCTTACTCCACTAGCTATGAACCTGAACTTCACAGGATCCTTATGAAACTTAACCGTTGCAAAAAGAAATGGAAATTCAGGCTCATATCTTCTAGTTTGTGGAATTTTAAGTTTCTTGAAGAATGCCTTAAACCGATTTTCTAACTGCTTGGTAGAATAACTTACGGACTCGTATGTTACTCTATTATTGAGTTCCATAGTTAACAATTCAAAATAGAACTTCTTACAGATAATTGCAAAATTATTGCTAGCTTTATCCGTAGTGGTAAAAATAAATTGGTCTTGTAGTTTGGAGAGTGACCTTTTAGCTTCTCCAGAGAAAAAGAGATTTCTGTCGAAACAAAAGTCCAGACCTGCCAACTCACCGGTGAAGCTATTGATTATATTATATTTCCATTCTGCGAAGGCCTCAATAGGCTGATTGTACGTTAAACTGGTTTTTACGTTGTACTTATTTACATCTTGAGTGAAGCTCTCAAGAATCCTTTCTTTGGAAATTGTGAAGGAAGGTCTGAATTTAGAGCCATACTCTAATAAATTCCTAAGCTTTTCATTTGCAACAAAACTCAAGTTTCCGGTGATAATATGGTTGTAATTCTTATCATAGTGAACTGTTTCTTTATGTTCATCACAAGAACAAGTAGTGATTACAGGAATGTAGCTCGAAGAGTTAAGTTTGTAGTTTTTAACTATTGACCCTAAGGTCTTAACATATTTAAAACTTACAATAGACTGGTGCCTGTGGATGGGAAAAAAATTGCATTATTGTAGAACAGCTTCCTTACATTGAGATTATCGTAGGCTTTATTTAGGAACCTGATGGTAACAAAATTACTGGAAAATTCTTTAAGAGAAATTTTATCTTTAAGAATATGTTTAAGAATGTCCAGAACCAAAGCAAAAACATGCTTATCAACATGGTCAGCAGTTTCATTCCAGAATTTGAAAAAACATTTAAGGACAGAGTGCTTGAAGGACTTGAGAATTTTGTAAGTATTTTTAACAAAATTAGTGCCAGTTTTAAAGCTTTCCAGAGTTTTTAGCAAGTTAGCAAAATCAACTTTGCTTGATGTGCGAAATAACCTCTGTCCTCTATTACCTCTAGAGCAGCTCTTATTATTAACAAGAAAGAAGAGTTCACGAATTGAAAATTTATGCTGATTATGCTTATTGTCAGATAGAGTGGAATTAAGGCCATAGGGATAAAGAGACTGATGCTGCAAAATTTCAAGGGATTCAGTTTCTAGCCGAGCATAGAGGTCAGGGATAATATGTAGTACCTCTATTTTCACTTTGTCAAAACCATGAGTATGGAAATGCTCTAATTCAAAGGTAGAGTACTGGTTGGCATTTGTGGAGGGGTTCACTCCTGAATTAGAGAACTTGTTTACTAGAGACCTGTGACCATTAATCCTAAGATGAAGAGGATTTTTACTTTGGCCAATATAGCTAAGGTTGCAGACAGTACAGGTGAGCTTATAGATGGTATTGTAGGCTTTGCAAAACTTGTTGGAGCAATTATCCTCAACAGAAGAATACAGGTTAGGATCTGCAGATTTACATGTCAAACAACGTTTGTCATTTCATAACTTTAGATTACCTTTGCCAGCGAGTTCATACACTATGGGAAAGGGTGCTAGCCTAACCGAGCGGGAGGACTTAAAATATCTGAGCTGACCTCCAATCCTTTCATCGTCCTTAGAACTCCACTTGGGCCAAAACATACAAATTCTGAGCAAACCAACTAGGAAAAACTTTTTAGAAATAAGCAGTCCAAGAAAAGACCAAACTCGAGTATAAACTACACTCCAAAATGCTGCATCCAAAACATACTAAAAAGAAAAATTAGAAAATGAAAAAAAACCTCAAGTAAAAAAATAGTAATAAAAAAAAAAAAAAAAAAAACATTTCAACTAGAATTTGCGCATGAGCTGCTAAATAATAAATTGAAATTAGTTACTTAAGAGCAAAACTGAAGACTAAGGAAAAAATTGTAGAATTTAAAACGAAGGGTGCAAAATAACCTGAAAATCAAAACGCGCAACGCAGCAGTTTTGAAAATTCAGAATTCACATTCTATAAAGAAGATACCTAAGCAAAAAAATACATATATAATTTTGACTCACACCTAGTACAACATAGAAAAGGTTATGTATCTACCTGTGTGAGTAAAAGGAGAAAAGATAAAAAAATAAAATAAAACAACTGAATGTAGAAGGTGTCGAGAATACTGAGCCTTGGCTTTATCAAGGACCAGCAAAAACTCTGCATTTTCTCACTTCCACAAAGACCTAGTTGGAAATGGGTTTCTGCAAGGCCATAGATGCAAGTAACATTCCCACCTAAAATAGTTTAAAAAAGTATATATATAAGTCATGTCCTCGGTAGAGTTGCATGACCTAGCACTAGTTAACAATTTCGCTTGCATCCATTAACCTTCCTGGCCCGACCCATGCTCTTCATCTGTTACTATTAAACAGAGAGAAGAAGATTAAAGAGAACTCAAGCTGTGAGAGTGACATAATAATTAGAAATGATTTTCAGCCATAACGAAATTCCAAGTTCGTTTGAGAGAGAATTTAAACCTGAAAAACAATGCAAAAGAAATCCAAATTTTACATTGCAATTAAAAAAGGAAATGTTAATTTATAACGAACAGAATTTTGAAAGAAAACTTGAGTCTAAAACCCCTACTCTACAACTTATGACAGCACGAAAACGAGAATAAGTTAAAGATAATAATTAACTAAAGAAAACTTTGTGAAAGTTATATACCTTAAACAGTTAGTTGCAATATGTACAAAGTATTTCACCAGTGCTTTAAGTGCATAATTAATTAGTTATTAAGAACTTAACTACTTTGAAAAAACAGCGCATAGACAGCGCATAGAAAAGGAACAAGCTTAGCCATCTTCTGTTCCTAGGTACCCCAAAAGACGCTCAAAGTTACAAAGAAAAGAAAGAGTTAAAACCCGCAAAAATGTTAACAGACAAACCAATGCCTAAAAGCTGAAAAGCTAAAAAACGACAGAGAAAAGGTACATGAAGTACAAACATTGAACTTATAAATCCTAGAACCCAAAAACAAGGAAGAGAGCTTACCTCTTGTGCGACAAAAACTTTTCTCCTCACAAGAGAACATGGCTGACCTCTTCCGCCACTCCCTAGACGCTGGGGGCAGTGAGGGTGGGGCTGATGGCCTCCTCATACAGCAAGAAACCAACGCGCGGAGATTTTAATCAGAGAAAAAATATATAAACTTAAGACTGTGGATCTGTATGATCAGAAAGAGCAGAATTAACTCTCCAGAATACATGAGAAATATTATAAAATACACGAGCAGTTTATTTAATAATCTTTGCATGTATTAAATCACCTTAGTGAGCTTCTATAGATTAATCAGAATCTTATTAATTTTAATGTTGGTTTTACTATTTTTAGTATAGCTATCCTAGTGATGAATAACTAGTTTTCTTTTTTTATTTGTTTTTATTTTCTTTTATAAACAGATTTTTAAGCTTTTTTTGTGATTTTGTTTATATTATTTAATTTTTTGTTTTAATAGGACCGTCATATCCATAGCACTAAGGTTCCTTTAGGTAGTTAATAGGCATCCTCTAGCCAACTTCCTTACGGCTTTGATTGGTCAGAATCATATTATTAACTGTGTAGAAAATTAAAGCAGATCTGCCAACCTTACTCTATTATTCAGAATAATTTTTCTTAAAGTTCTTTTGATGAAAGAAGAAGGAATTTCGTTCTCTAGAAAACTTTCTAATAGTATATTAATGTGGTAATTGAAGTCCAAATTGTTGCTGCAAATTCTTGAAATTCTTAGGACCTGAGAAATTAGTACATTCTCAATTACTTTGGTTGAAATGTTATTATTCCAGTGTAGATATTTAATTACTTTGAAAGGAAAATTAACTCTTTTATCAAAGAGGCTAATAGATGGGTTACCTCTGTTGAGCTTAATGCTTAAGTCTAGGAACTCAAGTTCCTTATTACTGTGGTTGGTTTTACATAAGTTAAGAGAGCTAGGATAGATATTATCAAAATCACTCTCTATAACTTCTGAATTATTGATACACAGCAGATCATCAATATATCTAAAAGTGTAAAGGTAGTTATCTGAGCAGGTGGGGTGATTTTTAATGAATTTATATTCCTTAAAGAACAGGAATAGATTAGCGATATTCGTGGACGTTGATGTTCCCATTGGAATACCGTTCACTTGCTTATAGAGAGTATTATTATATAAGATATGGTTATTTTTTATGCAGCAATTGAGATAAGAGTTCCAAGTTCCTACATCAACAAATTGGTTAAGTTTAAATTCTGCATACAGCTCTTTAAAGGTAGTGATTATATCTGATAGAGGCAGATTAGTATATAGGTTTTCAAAATCATAACTATTAATATCTAGGGGACAAACTTTGAGTATAGTAGAAATTACTTCTGCATTATTATTAATTATCCAAAAATCTCTGTACATCAAGTTAGAACAGTTTCTAATGTGTTTCAAAACCTTCTTTAAGACATCTTCAAAAGCAAGATCTATTTGCTTTTTATGACTCCTTACTCCACTAGCTATGAACCTGAACTTCACAGGATCCTTATGAAACTTAACCGTTGCAAAAAGAAATGGAAATTCAGGCTCATATCTTCTAGTTTGTGGAATTTTAAGTTTCTTGAAGAATGCCTTAAACCGATTTTCTAACTGCTTGGTAGAATAACTTACGGACTCGTATGTTACTCTATTATTGAGTTCCATAGTTAACAATTCAAAATAGAACTTCTTACAGATAATTGCAAAATTATTGCTAGCTTTATCCGTAGTGGTAAAAATAAATTGGTCTTGTAGTTTGGAGAGTGACCTTTTAGCTTCTCCAGAGAAAAAGAGATTTCTGTCGAAACAAAAGTCCAGACCTGCCAACTCACCGGTGAAGCTATTGATTATATTATATTTCCATTCTGCGAAGGCCTCAATAGGCTGATTGTACGTTAAACTGGTTTTTACGTTGTACTTATTTACATCTTGAGTGAAGCTCTCAAGAATCCTTTCTTTGGAAATTGTGAAGGAAGGTCTGAATTTAGAGCCATACTCTAATAAATTCCTAAGCTTTTCATTTGCAACAAAACTCAAGTTTCCGGTGATAATATGGTTGTAATTCTTATCATAGTGAACTGTTTCTTTATGTTCATCACAAGAACAAGTAGTGATTACAGGAATGTAGCTCGAAGAGTTAAGTTTGTAGTTTTTAACTATTGACCCTAAGGTCTTAACATATTTAAAACTTACAATAGACTGGTGCCTGTGGATGGGAAAAAAATTGCATTATTGTAGAACAGCTTCCTTACATTGAGATTATCGTAGGCTTTATTTAGGAACCTGATGGTAACAAAATTACTGGAAAATTCTTTAAGAGAAATTTTATCTTTAAGAATATGTTTAAGAATGTCCAGAAACAAAGCAAAAACATGCTTATCAACATGGTCAGCAGTTTCATTCCAGAATTTGAAAAAACATTTAAGGACAGAGTGCTTGAAGGACTTGAGAATTTTGTAAGTATTTTTAACAAAATTAGTGCCAGTTTTAAAGCTTTCCAGAGTTTTTAGCAAGTTAGCAAAATCAACTTTGCTTGATGTGCGAAATAACCTCTGTCCTCTATTACCTCTAGAGCAGCTCTTATTATTAACAAGAAAGAAGAGTTCACGAATTGAAAATTTATGCTGATTATGCTTATTGTCAGATAGAGTGGAATTAAGGCCATAGGGATAAAGAGACTGATGCTGCAAAATTTCAAGGGATTCAGTTTCTAGCCGAGCATAGAGGTCAGGGATAATATGTAGTACCTCTATTTTCACTTTGTCAAAACCATGAGTATGGAAATGCTCTAATTCAAAGGTAGAGTACTGGTTGGCATTTGTGGAGGGGTTCACTCCTGAATTAGAGAACTTGTTTACTAGAGACCTGTGACCATTAATCCTAAGATGAAGAGGATTTTTACTTTGGCCAATATAGCTAAGGTTGCAGACAGTACAGGTGAGCTTATAGATGGTATTGTAGGCTTTGCAAAACTTGTTGGAGCAATTATCCTCAACAGAAGAATACAGGTTAGGATCTGCAGATTTACATGTCAAACAACGTTTGTCATTTCATAACTTTAGATTACCTTTGCCAGCGAGTTCATACACTATGGGAAAGGGTGCTAGCCTAACCGAGCGGGGAGGACTTAAAATATCTGAGCTGACCTCCAATCCTTTCATCGTCCTTAGAACTCCACTTGGGCCAAAACATACAAATTCTGAGCAAACCAACTAGGAAAAACTTTTTAGAAATAAGCAGTCCAAGAAAAGACCAAACTCGAGTATAAACTACACTCCAAAAATGCTGCATCCAAAACATACTAAAAGAAAAATTAGAAAATGAAAAAAAACCTCAAGTAAAAAAATAGTAATAAAAAAAAAAAAAAAAAAAAAAAAACATTTCAACTAGAATTTGCGCATGAGCTGCTAAATAATAAATTGAAATTAGTTACTTAAGAGCAAAACTGAAGACTAAGGAAAAAAATTGTAGAATTTAAAACGAAGGGTGCAAAATAACCTGAAAATCAAAACGCGCAACGCAGCAGTTTTGAAAATTCAGAATTCACATTCTATAAAGAAGATACCTAAGCAAAAAAATACATATATAATTTTGACTCACACCTAGTACAACATAGAAAAGGTTATGTATCTACCTGTGTGAGTAAAAGGAGAAAAGATAAAAATAAAATAAAACAACTGAATGTAGAAGGTGTTTCGAGAATACTGAGCCTTGGCTTTATCAAGGACCAGCAAAAACTCTGCATTTTCTCACTTCCACAAAGACCTAGTTGGAAATGGGTTTCTGCAAGGCCATAGATGCAAGTAACATTCCCACCTAAAATAGTTTAAAAAAGTATATATATAAGTCATGTCCTAGGTAGAGTTGCATGACCTAGCACTAGTTAACAATTTCGCTTGCATCCATTAACCTTCCTGGCCCGACCCATGCTCTTCATCTGTTACTATTAAACAGAGAGAAGAAGATTAAAGAGAACTCAAGCTGTGAGAGTGACATAATAATTAGAAATGATTTTCAGCCATAACGAAATTCCAAGTTCGTTTGAGAGAGAATTTAAACCTGAAAAACAATGCAAAAGAAATCCAAATTTTACATTGCAATTAAAAAAGGAAATGTTAATTTATAACGAACAGAATTTTGAAAGAAAACTTGAGTCTAAAACCCCCTACTCTACAACTTATGACAGCACGAAAACGAGAATAAGTTAAAGATAATAATTAACTAAAGAAAACTTTGTGAAAGTTATATACCTTAAACAGTTAGTTGCAATATGTACAAAGTATTTCACCAGTGCTTTAAGTGCATAATTAATTAGTTATTAAGAACTTAACTACTTTGAAAAAACAGCGCATAGACAAAGCGCATAGAAAAGGAACAAGCTTAGCCATCTTCTGTTCCTAGGTACCCCAAAAGACGCTCAAAGTTACAAAGAAAAGAAAGAGTTAAAACCCGCAAAAATGTTAACAGACAAACCAATGCCTAAAAGCTGAAAAGCTAAAAAACGACAGAGAAAAGGTACATGAAGTACAAACATTGAACTTATAAATCCTAGAACCCAAAAACAAGGAAGAGAGCTTACCTCTTGTGCGACAAAAACTTTTCTCCTCACAAGAGAACATGGCTGACCTCTTCCGCCACTCCCTAGACGCTGGGGGGCAGTGAGGGTGGGGCTGATGGCCTCCTCATACAGCAAGAAACCAACGCGCGGAGATTTTAATCAGAGAAAAAATATATAAACTTAAGACTGTGGATCTGTATGATCAGAAAGAGCAGAATTAACTCTCCAGAATACATGAGAAATATTATAAAATACACGAGCAGTTTATTTAATAATCTTTGCATGTATTAAATCACCTTAGTGAGCTTCTATAGATTAATCAGAATCTTATTAATTTTAATGTTGGTTTTACTATTTTTAGTATAGCTATCCTAGTGATGAATAACTAGTTTTCTTTTTTATTTGTTTTTATTTTCTTTTATAAACAGATTTTTAAGCTTTTTTGTGATTTTGTTTATATTATTTAATTTTTTGTTTTAATAGGACCGTAATATCCATAGCACTAAGGTTCCTTTAGGTAGTTAATAGGCATCCTCTAGCCAACTTCCTTACGGCTTTGATTGGTCAGAATCATATTATTAACTGTGTAGAAAATTAAAGCAGATCTGCCAACCTTACTCTATTATTCAGAATAATTTTTCTTAAAGTTCTTTTGATGAAAGAAGAAAGAATTTCGTTCTCTAGAAAACTTTCTAATAGTATATTAATGTGGTAATTGAAGTCCAAATTGTTGCTGCAAATTCTTGAAATTCTTAGGACCTGAGAAATTAGTACATTCTCAATTACTTTGGTTGAAATGTTATTATTCCAGTGTAGATATTTAATTACTTTTGAAAGAGAAAATTAACTCTTTTATCAAAGAGGCTAATAGATGGGTTACACTCTGTTGAGCTTAATGCTTAAGTCTAGGAACTCAAGTTCCTTCATTACTGTGGTTGGTTTTACATAAGTTAAGAGAGCTAGGATAGATATTATCAAAAATCACTCTCTATAACTTCTGAATTATTGATACACAGCTAGATCATCAATATATCTATAAAGTGTAAAGGTAGTTATCCTGAGCAGGTGGGGTGATTTTTAATGAATTTATATTCCTTAAAGAACAGGAATAGATTAGCGTATATTCGTGGACGTTGATGTTCCCATTGGAATACCGTTCACTTGCTTATAGAAGAGTATTATTAATATAAGATATGGTTATTTTTTATGCAGCAATTGAGATAAGAGTTCCAAGTTCCTACATCAACAAATTGGTTAAGTTTAAATTCTGCATACACAGCTCTTTAAAGGTAGTGGATTATATCTGATAGAGGCAGATTAGTATATATAGGTTTTCAAAATCATAACTATTAATATCTAGGGGAGCAAACTTTTGAGTATAGTACAGGAAATTACTTCTGCATTGTATTATTAATTATCCAAAAATCTCTTGTACATCAAGTTAGAACAGTTTCTAAATGTGTTTCAAAACCTTCTTTAAGACATCTTCAAAAGCAAGATCTATTTGCTTTTATGACTCCTCTTACTCCACTAGCTATGAACCTGAACTTCACAGGATCCTTATAGAGGAAACTTAACCGTTGCAAAAAGAAATGGAAAATTCAGGCTCATATCTTCTAGTTTGTGGAATTTTACAGTTTCTTGAAGAATGCCTTAAACCGATTTTCTAACTGCTTGGTAGAGATAACTTACGAGGCTCGTATGTTACTCTCATTAATGTGAGTTCCGATAGTTAACAATTCAAAATAGAACTTCTTACAGATAATTGCCAAAATTATTGCCTAGCTTTATCCGTGGTGGTAAAAAAATTGGTCTTGTGGTAGTTTGGAGAGTGACCTTTTTTAGCTTCTCCAGAGAAAAAAGAGATTTCTGTCGAAACAAAAGTCCCAGACCTGCCAACTCACCGGTGAAGCTATTAATTATATTATATTTCCATTCTGCGAAGGCCTCAATAGGCTGATTGTACACGTTGTAAACTGGTTTTTTTACGATGTACTTATTTACATCTTGAGTGAAGGCTCTCAAGAATCCTTTCTTTTGGAAATTGTGAAGGGAAGGTCTGAAATTTAGAAGCCATACTCTCAATAAATTCCTAAGCTTTTCATTTGCAACAAAACTCAAGTTTCCGGTGATAATATGGTTGTAATTCTTATCATAGTGAACTGTTTCTTTATGTTCATCACAAGAACAAGTAGTGATTACAGGAATGTAGCTCGAAGAGTTAAGTTTGTAGTTTTTAACTTCTATTGACCCTAAGGTCTTAACATATTTAAGACTTACAATAGACTGGTGCCTGTGGATGGGAAAAAAAATTGCATTATTGTAGAACAGCTTCCTTACATTTGAGATTATCGTAGGCTTTATTTAGGAACCTGATAGAAGTAAACAAAATTACTTGGAAAATTCTTTAAGAGAAATTTTATCTTTAAGAATATGTTTAAGAATGTCCAGAACCAAAGCAAAAACATGCTTATCAACATGGTCAGCAGTTTTCATTCCAGAGATTTGAAAAAAACATTTAAGGACAGAGTGCTTGAAGGACTTGAGAATTTTGTAAGTATTTTTAACAAAATTAGTGCCAGTTTTAAAGCTTTCTCTGTAGAGTTTTTAGCAAGTTAGCAAAATCAACTTTGCTTGATGTGCGAAATAACCTCTGTCCTCTATTACCTCTAGAGCAGCTCTTATTATTAACAAGAAAGAAAGAGTTCACGAATTGAAAATTTATGCTGATTATGCTTATTGTTCAGATAGAGTGGAAATTAAGGCCATAGGGATAAAGAGACTGATGCTGCAAAATTTCAAGGGATTCAGTTTCTAGCCGAGCATAGAGGTCAGGGATAATATGTAGTACCTCTATTTTCACTTTGTCAAAACCATGAGTATGGAAATGCTCTAATTCAAAAGGTAGAGTACTGAAGTTGGCATTTGTATGGAGGGGTTCACTCCTGAATTAGAGAACTTGTTTACTAGAGACTCTGTGACCATTAATCCTAAGATGAAGAGGATTTTTACTTTGGCCAATATAGCTAAGGTTGCATGACAGTGCACAGGTGAGCTTATAGATGGTATTGTAGGCTTTGCAAAACTTGTTGGAGCAATTATCCTCAACAGAAGGAATACAGGTTAGGATCTGCAGATTTACATGTCAAACAACGTTTGTCATTTCATAATCCTTTAGATTACCTTTGCCAGCGAGTTCATACACTATGGGAAAAGGGTGCTAGCCTCTTCAACCGAGCGGGAGGACTTAAAATATACTGAGCTGACCTCCAATCCTTCATCATCGTCCTTAGAACTCCACTCTGGGCCAAAACATACAAATTCTGAGCAAACCAACTAGGAAAAAACTTTTTAGAAAATGTAAGCAGTCCAAGAAAAGACCAAACTCGAGTATAAACTACACTCCAAAAATGCTGCATCCAAAACATACTTCAAAAAGAGAAAAAGTTAGAAAATGAAAAAAAACCTCAAGTAAAAAAATAGTAATAAAAAAAAAAAAAAAAAAAACATTTCAACTAGAATTTGCGCATGAGCTGCTAAATAATAAGATTGAAATTAGTTACTTAAGAGCAAAACTGAAGACCTAAGGAAAAAATTGTAGAATTTAAAACGAAGGGTGCAAAATAACCTGAAAATCAAAACGCGCAACGCAGCAGTTTTGAAAATTCAGAATTCACATTCTATAAAGAAGATTACCTAAGCAAAAAAATACATATATAATTTTGACTCACACCTAGTACAACATAGAAAAGGTTATGTAGTATCTACCTGTGTGAGTAAAAGGAGAAAAGATAAATAAAATAAAATAGAAACAACTGAATGTAGAAGGTGTCGAGAATACTGAGCCTTGGCTTTATCAAGCGACCAGCAAAAACTCTGCATTTTCTCACTTCCCACAAAGACCTAGTTGGAAATGGGTTTCTGCAAGGCCATAGATGCAAAGTAACATTCCCACCTAAAATAGTTTAAAAAAGTATATATATAAGTCATGTCCTAGGTAGAGTTGCATGACCTAGCACTAGTTAACAATTTCTAACTTGCATCCATTAACCCTTCCTGGCCCGACCCATGCTCTTCATCTGTTACTATTAAACAGAGAAGAAGAAAGATTAAAGAGAACTCAAGCTGTGAGAGTGACACTAATAAATTAGAAATGATTTTCAGCCATAACGAAATTCCAAGTTCGTTTGAGAGAGAATTTAAACCTGAAAAACAATGCAAAAGAAATCCAAATTTTACATTGCCAAATTAAAAAAGGAAATGTTAATTTATAACGAACAGAATTTTGAAAGAAAACTTGAGTCTAAAACCCCCTACTCTACAACTTATGACAGCACGAAAACGAGAATAAGTTAAAGATAAGTTAATTAACTAAAGAAAACTTTGTGGAAAGTTATATACCTTAAACAGTTAGTTGCAATATGTACAAAGTATTTCACCAGTGCTTTAAGTGCATAATTAATTAGTTATTAAGAACTTAACTACTTTGAAAAAACGCTGAGCGCATAGACAGCGCATAGGAAAAAGTGAACAAGCTTAGCCATCTTCTGTTCCTAGGTACCCCAAAAGACGCTCAAAGTTACAAAAGAAAAGAAAGAGTTAATCAACCCGCAAAAATGTTAACAGACAAACCAATGCCTTAAAAGCTGAAAAGCGCTAAAAAACGACAGAGAAAAGGTACATGAAGTACAAACATTGAACTTATAAATCCTAGAACCCAAAAAACAAGGAAGAGAGCTTACCTCTTGTGCGACAAAAATCCTTTTTCTCCTCACAAGAGAACATGGCTGACCTCTTCCGCCACTCCTAGACGCTGGGGGGCAGTGAGGGTGGGGCTGATGGCCTCCTCATACAGCAAGAAACCAACGCGCGGAGATTTTAATCAGAGAAAAAAAATATATAAACTTAAGAACTGTGGATCTCTGTATGATCAGAAAAGAAGAGCAGAATTAACTCTCCAGAATACATGAGAAATATTATAAAATACACGAGCAGTTTATTTAATAATCTTTGCATGTATTAAATCACCTTTAGTGAGCTTCTATAGATTAATCAGAATCTTATTAATTTTAATGTTGGTTTTACTATTTTTAGTATAGCTATCCTAGTGATGAATAACTAGTTTTCTTTTTTATTTGTTTTTATTTTTTCTTTTTATAAACAGATTTTTAAGCTTTTTTTTTGTGATTTTGTTTTATATTATTTAATTTTTTGTTTTAATAGGACCGTAATATCCATAGCACTAAGGTTCCTTTAGGTAGTTAAAGCCAGGCATCCTCAGCCAACTTCCTTACGGCTTTGATTGGTCAGAATCATATTATTAACTGTGTAGAAAATTAAAAGCAGATCTGCCAACCTTACTCTATTATTCAGAATAATTTTTCTTAAAGTTCCTTTTGATGAAAGAAGAAAGAATTCTCGTTCTCTAGAAAACTTTCTAATAGTATATTAATGTGGTAATTGAAGTCCAAATTGTTGGGCTGCAAATTCTTGAAATTCTTAGGACCTCTTGAGGAAATTAGTACATTCTCAATTACTTTGGTTGAAATGTTATTATTCCAGTGTAGATATTTAATTACTTTGAAAAGGAAAAAGTGCTAACTCTTTTATCAAAGAGGCTAATAGATGGGTTACCTCTGTTGAGCTTAATGCTTAAGTCTAGGAACTCAAGTTCCTTATTATTACTGTGGTTGGTTTTACATAAGTTAAGAGAGCTAGGATAGATATTATCAAAATCACTCTCTATAACTTCAACGAATTATTGATACACAGCAGATCATCAATATATCTAAAAGTGTAAAGGTAGTTATCTGAGCAGGTGGGGTGATTTTTAATGAATTTATATTCCTTAAAGAACAGGAATAGATTAGCGATATTCGTGGACGTTGATGTTCCCATTGGAATACCGTTCACTTGCTTATAGAGAGTATTATTATATAAGATATGGTTATTTTTTATGCAGCAATTGAGATAAGAGTTCCAAGTTCCTACTATCAACAAATTGGTTAAGTTTAAATTCTGCATACAGCTCTTTAAAGGTAGTGATTGCATATCTGATAGAGGCAGATTAGTATATAGGTTTTCAAAATCATAACTATTAATATCCTGAGGGGACAAACTTTGAGTATAGTAGAAATTACTTCTGCATTTATTATTAATTATCCAAAAATCTCTGTACATCAATGGATTAGAACAGTTTCTAAATGTGTTTCAAAACCTTCTTTAAGACATCTTCAAAAGCTTCAAGATCTATTTGCTTTTTATGACTCCTTACTCCACTAGCTATGAACCTGAACTTCACAGGATCCTTATGAAACTTAACCGTTGCAAAAAGAAATGGAAATTCAGGCTCGCATATCTTCTAGTTTGTGGAATTTTAAGTTTCTTGAAGAATGCCTTAAACCGATTTTCTAACTGCTTGGTAGAATAACTTACGGGCTCGTATGTTACTCTATTATTGAGTTCCATAGTTAAGCAATTCAAAATAGAACTTCTTACAGATAATTGCAAAATTATTGCTAGCTTTATCCGTGGTGGTAAAAAAAAATTGGTCTTGTAGTTTGGAGAGTGACCTTTTAGCTTCTCCAGAGAAAAAAGAGATTTCTGTCGAAACAAAAGTCCAGACCTGCCAACTCACCGGTGAAGCTATTAATTATATTATATTTCCATTCTGCGAAGGCCTCAATAGGCTGATTGTACGTTAAACTGGTTTTTACGATGTACTTATTTACATCTTGAGTGAAGCTCTCAAGAATCGCTTTCTTTGGAAATTGTAGAAGGAAGGTCTGAATTTAGAGCCATACTCTAATAAATTCCTAAGCTTTTCATTTTTTGCAACAAAACTCAAGTTTCCGGTGATAATATGGTTGTAATTCTTATCATAGTGAACTGTTTCTTTATGTTCATCACAAGAACAAGTAGTGATTACAGGAATGTAGCTCGAAGAGTTAAGTTTGTAGTTTTTAACTATTGACCCTAAGGTCTTAACATATTTAAGACTTACAATAGACTGGTGCCTGTGGATGGGAAAAAAAAATTGCATTATTGTAGAACAGCTTCACTTACATTGAGAGTTATCATGTAGGCTTTATTTAGGAACCTGATGGTAACAAAATTACTGGAAAATTCTTTAAGAGAAATTTTATCTTTAAGAATATGTTTAAGAATGTCCAGAGACCAAAGCAAAAACATGCTTATCAACATGGTCAGCAGTTTCATTCCAGAATTTGAAAAAACATTTAAGGACAGAGTGCTTGAAGGACTTGAGAATTTTGTAAGTATTTGCATATAACAAAATTAGTGCCAGTTTTAAAGCTTTCAAGAAGTTTTTAGCAAGTTATATGAAATCAACTTTGCTTGATGTGCGAAATAACCTCTGTCCTCTATTACCTCTAGAGCAGCTCTTATTATTAACAAAGAAAGAAGAGTTCACGAATTGAAAATTTATGCTGATTATGCTTATTGTCTTAGATAGAAGTGGAATTAAGGCCATAGGGATAAAGAGACTGGATGCTTGCAAAATTTCAAGGGATTCAGTTTCTAGCCGAGCATAGAGGTCAGGGATAATATGTAGTACCTCTATTTTTTCACTTTGTCAAAACCATGAGTATGGAAATGCTCTGAATTCAAAGGTATGAGTACTGGTTGGCATTTGTGGAGGGGTTCACTCCTGAATTAGAGAACTTGTTTACTAGAGACCTGTGACCCATTAATCCTAAGATGAAGAGGATTTTTACTTTGGCCAATATAGCTAAGGTTGCAGACAGTACAGGTGAGCTTATAGATGGTATTGTAGGCTTTGCAAAACTTGTTGGAGCAATTATCCTCAACAGAAGAATACAGGTTAGGATCTGCAGATTTACATGTCAAACAACGTTTGTCATTTCATAACTTTAGATTACCTTTGCCAGCGAGTTCATACACTATGGGAAAGGGTGCTAGCCTAACCGAGCAGGAGGACTTAAAATATCTGAGCTGACCTCCAATCCTTTCATCGTCCTTAGAACTCCACTTGGGCCAAAACATACAAATTCTGAGCAAACCAACTAGGAAAAACTTTTTAGAAATAAGCAGTCCAAGAAAAGACCAAACTCGAGTATAAACTACACTCCAAAAAGCCGCATCCAAAACATACTAAAAAGAAAAATTAGAAAATGAAAAAAACCTCAAATAAAAAAATAGTAATAAAAAAATAATAATAAAACATTTCAACTAGAATTTGCGCATGAGCTGCTAAATAATAAATTGAAATTAGTTACTTAAGAGCAAAACTGAAGACTAAGGAAAAACTTTAGAATTTAAAACGAAGGGTGCAAAATAACCTGAAGATCAAAACGCGCAACGCAGCAGTTTTGAAAATTCAGAATTCACATTCTATAAAGAAGATACCTAAGCAAAAAAATACAGATATAATTTTGACTCACACCTAGTACAACATAGAAAAGGTTATGTATCTACCTGTGTGAGTAAAAGGAGAAAAGATAAAAAAATAAAATAAAACTACTGAATGTAGAAGGTGTCGAGAATACTGAGCCTTGGCTTTATCAAGGACAAGCAAAAACTCTGCATTTTCTCACTTCCACAAAGACCTAGTTGGAAATGGGTTTCTGCAAGGCCATAGATGCAAGTAACATTCCCACCTAAAATAGTTTAAAAAATATATATATAAGTCATGTCCTCCGTAGAGTTGCATGACCTAGCACTAGTTAACAATTTCGCTTGCATCCATTAACCTTCCTGGCCCGACCCATGCTCTTCATCTGTTACTATTAAACAGAGAGAAGAAGATTAAAGAGAACTCAAGCTGTGAGAGTGACATAATAATTAGAAATGATTTTCAGCCATAACGAAACGCCAAGTTCGTTTGAGAGAGAATTTAAACCTGAAAAACAATGCAAAAGAAATCCAAATTTTACATTGCAATTAAAAAAGGAAATATTAATTTTTAACGAACAGATTTTTGAAAGAAAACTTGAGTCTAAAACCCCCTACTCTACAACTTATGACAGCACGAAAACGAGAATAAGTTAAAGATAATAATTAACTAAAGAAAACTTTGTGAAAGTTATATACCTTAAACAGTTAGTTGCAATATGTACAAAGTATTTCAGCAGTGCTTTAAGTGCATAATTAATTAGTTATTAAGAACTTAACTACTTTGAAAAAACAGCGCATAGACAGCGCATAGAAAAGGAACAAGCTTAGCCATCTTCTGTTCCTAGGTACCCCAAAAGACGCTCAAAGTTACAAAGAAAAGAAAGAGTTAAAACCCGCAAAAATGTTAACAGACAAACCAATGCCTAAAAGCTGAAAAGCTAAAAAACAACAGAGAAAAAGTACATGAAGTACAAACATTGAACTTATAAAACCTAGAACCCAAAAACAAGGAAGAGAGCTTACCTCTTGTGTGACAAAAACTTTTCTCCTCACAAGAGAAGAACATGGCTGACCTCTTCCGCCACTCCCTAGTTGCTGGGGGGCAGTGAGGGTGGGGCTGAAGGCCTCCTCATACAGCAAGAAACCAACGCGCGGATATTTTAACCAGAGAAAAAAAATATATAAACTTAAGACTGTGGATCTGTATGATCAGAAAGAGCAGAATTAACTCTCCAGAATACATGAGAAATATTATAAAATACACGAGCAGTGTATTTAATAATCTTTGCATGTATTAAATCACCTTAGTGAGCTTCTATAGATTAATCAGAATCTTATTAATTTTAATGTTGGTTTTACTATTTTTAGTATAGCTATCCTAGTGATGAATAACTAGTTTTCTTTTTTATTTGTTTTTATTTTCTTTTATAAACAGATTTTTAAGCTTTTTTGTGATTTTGTTTATATTATTTAATTTTTTGTTTTAATAGGACCGTCATATCCATAGCACTAAGGTTCCTTTAGGTAGTTAATAGGCATCCTCTAGCCAACTTCCTTACGGCTTTGATTGGTCAGAATCATATTATTAACTGTGTAGAAAATTAAAGCAGATCTGCCAACCTTACTCTATTATTCAGAATAATTTTTCTTAAAGTTCTTTTGATGAAAGAAGAAGGAATTTCTGTTCTCTAGAAAACTTTCTAATAGTATATTAATGTGGTAATTGAAGTCCAAATTGTTGCTGCAAATTCTTGAAATTCTTAGGACCTGAGAAATTAGTACATTCTCAATTACTTTGGTTGAAATGTTATTATTCCAGTGTAGATATTTAATTACTTTGAAAGGAAAATTAACTCTTTTATCAAAGAGGCTAATAGATGGGTTACCTCTGTTGAGCTTAATGCTTAAGTCTAGGAACTCAAGTTCCTGATTACTGTGGTTGGTTTTACATAAGTTAAGAGAGCTAGGATAGATATTATCAAAATCACTCTCTATAACTTCTGAATTATTGATACACAGCAGATCATCAATATATCTAAAAGTGTAAAGGTAGTTATCTGAGCAGGTGGGGTGATTTTTAATGAATTTATATTCCTTAAAGAACAGGAATAGATTAGCGATATTCGTGGACGTTGATGTTCCCATGGGAATACCGTTCACTTGCTTATAGAGAGTATTATTATATAAGATATGGTTATTTTTTATGCAGCAATTGAGATAAGAGTTCCAAGTTCCTACATTAACAAATTGGTTAAGTTTAAATTCTGCATACAGCTCTTTAAAGGTAGTGATTATATCTGATAGAGGCAGATTAGTATATAGGTTTTCAAAATCATAACTATTAATATCTAGGGGACAAACTTTGAGTATAGTGGAAATTACTTCTGCATTATTATTAATTATCCAAAAATCTCTGTACATCAAGTTAGAACAGTTTCTAATGTGTTTCAAAACCTTCTTTAAGACATCTTCAAAAGCAAGATCTATTTTCTTTTTATGACTCCTTACTCCACTAGCTATGAACCTGAACTTCACAGGATCCTTATGAAACTTAACCGTTGCAAAAGAAATGGAAATTCAGGCTCATATCTTCTAGTTTGTGGAATTTTAAGTTTCTTGAAGAATGCCTTAAACCGATTTTCTAACTGCTTGGTAGAATAACTTACGGGCTCGTATGTTACTCTATTATTGAGTTCCATAGTTAACAATTCAAAATAGAACTTCTTACAGATAATTGCAAAATTATTGCTAGCTTTATCCGTAGTGGTAAAAATAAATTGGTCTTGTAGTTTGGAGAGTGACCTTTTAGCTTCTCCAGAGAAAAAGAGATTTCTGTCGAAACAAAAGTCCAGACCTGCCCAACTCACCGGTGAAGCTATTGATTATATTATATTTCCATTCTGCAGAAGGCCTCAATAGGCTGATTGTACGTTAAACTGGTTTTTACTATGTACCTATTAACATCTTGAGTGAAGCTCTCAAGAATCCTTTCTTTGGAAATTGTGAAGGAAGGTCTGAATTTAGAGCCATACTCTAATAAATTCCTAAGCTTTTCATTTTCAACAAAACTCAAGTTTCCGGTGATAATATGGTTGTAATTCTTATCATAGTGAACTGTTTCTTTATGTTCAACACAAGAACATGTAGTAATTACAGGAATGTAGCTCGAAGAGTTAAGTTTGTAGTTTTTAACTATTGACCCTAAGGTCTTAACATATTTAAAACTTACAATAGACTGGTGCCTGTGGATGGGAAAAAAAATTGCATTATTGTAGAACAGCTTCCTTACATTGAGATTATCGTAGGCTTTATTTAGAAACCTGATGGTAACAAAATTACTGGAAAATTCTTTAAGAGAAATTTTATCTTTAAGAATATGTTTAAGAATGTCCAGAACCAAAGCAAAAACATGCTTATCAACATGGTCAGCAGTTTCATTCCAGAATTTGAAAAAACTTTTAAGGACAGAGTGCTTGAAGGACTTGAGAATTTTGTAAGTATTTTTAACAAAATTAGTGCCAGTTTTAAAGCTTTCCAGAGTTTTTAGCAAGTTAGCAAAATCAACTTTGCTTGATGTGCGAAATAACCTCTGTCCCTCTATTACCTCTAGAGCAGCTCTTATTATTAACAAGAAAGAAGAGTTCACGAATTGAAAATTTATGCTGATTATGCTTATTGTCAGATAGAGTGGAATTAAGGCCATAGGGATAAAGAGACTGATGCTGCAAAATTTCAAGGGATTCAGTTTCTAGCCGAGCATAGAGGTCAGGGATAATATGTAGTACCTCTATTTTCACTTTGTCAAAACCATGAGTATGGAAATGCTCTAATTCAAAGGTAGAGTACTGGTTGGCGTTTGTGGAGGGGTTCACTCCTGAATTAGAGAACTTGTTAACTAGAGACCTGTGACCATTAATCCTAAGATGAAGAGGATTTTTACTTTGGCCAATATAGCTAAGGTTGCAGACAGTACAGGTGAGCTTATAGATGGTATTGTAGGCTTTGCAAAACTTGTTGGAGCAATTATCCTCAACAGAAGAATACAGGTTAGGATCTGCGGATTTACATGTCAAACAACGTTTGTCATTTCATAA